>CM062572.1:54869236-57625903 GCA_031468815.1 Morus bassanus
CTGGAATAGTTAAAGTTTCTGAGGTTAATTGATGCTGATGTTTCTGATTTTTATTGATGAAATTCCTTTTAGGTTCTGCACTGTTCAGGGGATCACAGTGCACATTACACCGTTTCTTTCCTGAGACTCGGGAAGATAAATTAGATGGGACAGTGTGTATCATAACTGGTGCCAGTTCTCTGAAGACCCTGTGGCTCATGTGTGAACCTGTCAATAGTCCATTTTCTCCCCAGTGGGTTTTTTCCTTTCTTTCTCCTGAGTGTTTATAATAAAGACACGTTATCAACTGCATTCCAGTAGACTTTTCAGTGATACAAGTAACCATAACCATATTCAAACTCTTACTAATAATGTGGTATGGTACAGAGAATCACTAGGGAATTACAGATCAGTCTGCACACTTGATGTTTTTATCAGCTGTTTATATCAGCTCTTACTTAGTTGAATACTGTGACTGTAATCTGATAAGCATTTTAGAAGCTCTTTGAAGTTATGATAGAAAAGGTATTTATTTTAGCCCTCTGGTGAACTCTATACACAGCAAACGTTTTGTAACAGCAATGAGGCATCTATACCTATGACAGGTTTTTAGGCTACTTACCTTATTGTCGAGGGAAATAGTTTTCAGAGCTGAACATGAGCTTTTATTAAGAGCATTTCTTCAATGTTTTGAGAAGGTCTTCAGTTACATGTTAAAGGGCAAAAGACTTGTCCTTGTTATCTCTGCTAGAGTGTCATGATGGCTTTTTGCAGTTTTAGGTTTTAAGATCCATTTTGTCTAATGTACGATGCAGTGCTCAGAAAATGGGAAAGTATATTTGTATTTAGAATGACAGCTGTTGCACTATCCACTGTGTAACTGGCTCTTACTGTGCAGAGCTGCTACTTTCTAAATGTTCATTTCCCCAGTTGTGTTAATTATTTTCAGCAGTAACAGTTTGGGGCTTCTTTGTTCTTGTTTTGTTGAATAAGTAAAATTACTAGCACGATGCCAAGTAACTTTTTGAATCTAGATTGTTAAATAATGGATTGGACTTAATTAGAGGGTCCGTTTGTTTTAATGTAGCTTAAGGTATGGTTGGGATGATTAATTCTGCTTTGTCAGAAGCAACATCTAAAAAACTGTAAAAAGGAAAGCTTATTAAAAGGTCTTTAGGCAGGAATTTACTAATGGTGCTTTTCCATTTTGCTTCAGGCTGTTTCTTATGAGAGTAATGGACATACCGTATCTCAATTTGGAAGGACCAGACTGTAAGTAGCTTATTTCATTGTAAACTTACTACCATTCTGACAACTTTCCTGGATGGAGTGTAAAGATTAATTATCATGTATCTAAAGCACAGGATATCAGCTGTGTTTAGGTTATTAGCCACTTATCAAATGATCTAAACGTCCCACTTTTTTTTTTTTTTAATGAAATAGTAAAACCATAAGTTCTTCAACATTGATCAGAGAACCTGCATTATAAAGGGGATTGACTAGAACAGGTTAAACTATTGTAACTAAATGTATCAGAGTTTGAAGTTAACAGCTTTATGGTTATTTTGGGTCACTATTCTTACATACCATACAACATACAAAGTGGGGTCTTCACACTTTCCTCCTCTCCCCTCACCCCAGCAGTAAATACAGGATCCAAACTAGTGAATAGCAAATGGCTCTGAAAATTCTGGCCACTTGCCTTCACAATTTGCGTGCAGCAGTACCTTTACTTAATTTCAATCAAAACACCAGAATTCTTCTGCCACATGAGATTACAATTACATAGATGGAAAAATATTACTTGAAATATTTTTACATTTCAGGTTACAGACCCGGGGCTGTAATAAGTTGCTAATACATTTAAATGAAAACAGATTTTACTAATATAAAGGCCCTTACTGTTATGGGATGTTATGCTATGAGGGAGAAAACTTTGGATGGGTGTTACCACTGATGTCTTGACTTACGAAAATGTGAAGCCCTGGAGATCAGTCTAGTCCCCGACTAGATGAAAGCTTAATTTTATACTGTGTAGTCAGATACACAAAGGTCTTAAAAATGATACCCATCTGGAAGCAATACTGATGTGAAGGCATTTTCCACTCCATGCATCAGAAAGCTCAGACTGGAGGATGACCCTTTATTAGATGCTAGTTTAATAGTAACAGAATGCAGTTCTAGAAAGATGGAGGTAACTACTGGAGAGGAAAATATATGCTGTAAGGGCAGATATTTAATTTTTAAAAGCAGTTAGGTGATCAGATCACTGCGCTCTGGCTCTGCAGATCTGTTGGAATGGTTATCTATTTATGTTGCATACTTCTTTCCCCAACTGTTTGATATTGAGTGGAAGAATGGGTAAATACTTTGGGTCATTGAGAGAGTGCCAAAGCTACTAAGCTGTAAAGATGCTACTTCCGCTTGCTAGCCAACTTACAGGATTGTTTTGATACTTTGCCAAGAAGAGTTGCCAAAAAAGAGTCTGCCTCTGAAAGTCTGTCTCTTTTATCTGAAAGCCACTCCTGTAGAACAGACTGATGCAGATGTTACGGCAGTATCTTAACCAGGGAGACTTTCTAAGCTTCAAAATGGAAAGTACATCTAGGGTGGCATGTTTGGCTGCCTGCTTTAGAAACTTCTATTTCTATTCTGAGATTTAAATGCTACTGTAGGTTGAGGAAGCTGTCCGGTTGGTTGTTGTCTGCAGGGTGCATTTTTGCAGACAAGTAAAGCCACGCAAAGAATAAGGCCATACTTCTGTGGTAGATATACTTGGAGTCTGTATTTAAAAAACAAAAAAAAAAAGGTGAGGCGCAGGTGACTAACTAGGTGACTGTTTTAAGTTTTGTTGTGTTTGTCAGTTTGTCCTGTAGTGTTATAGCTAGTTTGTGCAATTTTTCCAGAAATAATGGAGTTCAGCAACATATGCTAGGTCAAATAGTATTGAATATGTAAAAGTGACTTACATTATCGTCTTTTGTTACTGTGTATTAAAAACTCCTTTAAAAAGAATGAAGTTGCTGCACAAAATGAGTTCAAAGCAGAATATGAATGAAAGATTTCTCACCTGAGTAGGTAGAAGGTATAGAGGTTTAACAGAGGATTCAAAGTGAATTTAAGAATAAACTGATACTGGAGGGTTAGGAGTAGTTTCTTCTCTCTAATCAATAGAAAAAGGCTGTTATAACATCTGAAACTGGAGTTAGAATTATCTACTACTGGATTGCAAATACTTAAGCCTTTGAATTCCTAGCTGTTCAATAGACTAAACGGCAATAATTGATCTTTGTTGGCTTGTTAAGATGACTTGTGGGGTTTTGGTGTTTGGCTTGTATAGTGCCAAAAAATTGAAATCTGGTGCTTAAAACATTTTGTGTCCTTTTTTGTTGTTGAAGTAGCAGATTTAAGGAACAAGAGCACCCTGTGCTCATAAAGGGCTTGCTTTCTTTAGCTACTTCTGTCTCTATCCAATCTGATGCTCAGGTGCTCATGCAAACTTGTAGTTTGTTAGCAGGGAGTTTCTGCTTATGCTAACCTAGCTTGTTTTGAGCGAAAAAGATTAAAGCGCTTACAAGCAAGCACAAGTGGTTGGAGGCTGGCAGCTTATAACATCTTCAGTCAATACTGTTTCATCTGGAAAAGGCTATATACCTGTCTCCAGTACCAATTTTATTTCAGCCAATATGATCAGACAGATGAAAAATTTACCCTTTTCTAAGCTGCATGGGTTCTGCTGACCAACTTATTAGACACCATGTTACAGCTTGCCTCAGGGTTGTGTTCTGGTCTTTCATTTTTTTGCAACTGAAAAACTTGGTTCTTTACTTATGTGGAGCAAAACCAGTAGTTACTCAAAACAAAACTTACAGAACTTATTTTCCCCTGACTTCATTAATTCAGTATTTCAGTTATGAGATGCTGAGTTATGGCTGCATTTTTACTGGTGGTATATGCATAATGGTGCTTTTGTGAAGATTTTCTTTTTTTAGTATTTTAATCCTGTAATTGAGTTCATGCTGCAATCTCTTTCTTAGAAGACAGGTGCATTTGGAAATCTCTGTCCTATTTTCATGACATGATTTGGTTAGGAACTCGAGTTTTAGAGGCCTTTAAGTAACTGTTGTGTTCTGTTGAATTTACGCAAGATGTTAAATTATTTGGGAATAAAAATTCCATTAACCCTTTGGGCAGGGGTGGGAAGGTTTAAAACCAAAGCGCATAAAAATCTGTTCTAACTATTCAGTAAACACTGTAGTTGTTGAAAGCTACAGTTCTCAAGTTCATGCAAAAATGAAGCCTTACTTGTGGAACAGAGTTACACCTGGAAATGTAGATGTTTTCTATTGTAAAGTACATACCAGACAGAGGACACTACCACTTACTGTAATTACTAGTCATAACTGAATTGTAGTAATTGCTAATGCTTAGCTGCATTTATGAAATTAACAATCCACAAGCCTTTCATCAGTGAACAGTGCAAAGTTGCATCTTAACCAAATGTGGCCAAAAAACCCTGTGGGCTTGCCCTTGTGTAGTGGGGTCAACTACACATGAAAGTCAGATATAGCAATAACAAGTGGTTGATGGTCTGATTTTGGACACGAGGTCCATGAATGAGATCCACCTTGAAAAACTCTCCTATTTTAATGCTGAAAGCTAAGGAGATCAGAAACTAGAAAAGTTTGTATCACAAAAGAATTCAAGAGGGTAATTCACTGAGGTAAAAGTCAGTCCCTATATCTCTATAGGCAAAGAAGAGAGAAGCTCTTCCTGAGAGTGTTTCCATGTGGTCAAGTTAGAATCTGATCATATAAAGCTGTATGTAGTTAACTCTTGAGTTACCTTTAACAAACTGGAGCAGTAAATTTATAGAGTGGAATACTCCACTTTAATGGTTCAGCCTCTGTCTAACATCAAATGTAAAATGACAAGGGAAGCTCTAGCAATGTGTCATGCATAAAAACATAAATCTGCAGATACCTGTGGAGAGGCTCAGTTAATGACTTGGAAATAGTTTCATATGAAAATGGAAAATATTTCAATATCTCTGCGCCTTGAAATATAGTATTCCACTTGCAGCTTTTTAAAATATGATAGGAATCCACAGGTTCTAAAAGCTCAAGTGTCTAGTGAAAGGAACTTCAGTCGCATGTACATTGTGGTAATTTCTTATGCAAAATGGTCTTTACTGAGTGAGGTCAAAGCTCCATCTTGTTCAGTAGCCTGCCTCTGATGGTGACCAAAACCAGATGTGTAGGGGGAAGTGTGTAAAAGTAAGGCAGATGTATAGTGATAATTTCTGCTGTATTCTTACTTCATCCAGCAGTTTGACTTGGATTCTCTCTCTCAAATTCACAAAGTGCCAAATAGCTTTCAGTGTACACCAAAGACTTCTTTTGCACTTCTTTAGATGTTGGCCTTTATAGGCTATTTTTTCCTTGGTGTAGTTTTTAATAAAAAAAAAAAAAAAAGTCTGTCAGTGTTTATATTATAACTTGTACCTAATGTTACATGAAAACTGAATTGAACATTGTTTCACAGTAAGTTTTTATTGACAGAAAAATGGCAACATTGAATTATGGCTAAGAATTTTTTAAAGCTAGAACTGGAGCATGAAGAGGCTGTTGGTTTTTTTCTTCTGTCCTTGAACTTGGTGCACAGGATGTGAAGGACTGGATTTGTGGGCATTTCCCACTGCATGTAATGTTGTTTCAATTTCTTATACAGATGGACTGGTAAGATTTAGTATGTCTATTTCATGTATAATTGCAGGCACATTTTCGTTGGTGCCTGATGGGGTTTCATAGATCTTGGCCAGTTTTCTTATTTAACAAAAAAAAAAAGCTACATGACCGTATCAGATAATTTTTTTAGGATAGTCTAAAGATAGCAGTAGTGCCTCTTATTTTAACAAATGCTTTTTTGTTTCGCAGTACAGCCAAAACGAGATCATGTTCTTCATGTTACTTTTCCCAAAGAGTGGAAGACTAGTGACCTTTACCAGCTTTTCAGTGCCTTTGGTGAGTGATATAGTCTATCCTTCCTTATACTTTTTTTTTTCCCCTCTCCTCTTTCTCATTAGCAAGTACCTCTGGTTTTGTTATTTCTGTGGATGCAGACTTACTCCTAGTATAGGAAATGATGAATCACCTTTTCTAATTTTTAAATGGTGTCCTGTGGACTTTCGTTGTAATGATGTGTTGAAAATGTCTGCCCCGATCAACTGCTCTATAGAAATTTTTATGTGGTGCTGGTTGAATATCGTGGACCTTTGGTCCTTCTATTTACAGCCTCTCCTGGGAGGAGGTAAGATTTTATATAGGTGGGTAAAGGGAATGGGGATTGGTGTGAAAGGTAGATCAAGGTTTTAAGAATAAGGTTCATCCTGCAGTCTGGTTAAAGCCAGATGCTAACTTACATGAGTCTAGGCAAGCAAGCAAGCTTGAAAATAGCCAATTTGATTTCGATTGTGAACACTATCCAAGTCAGAAGAAACAACGTAAAAGCTGCCTAAGAACTGGGGACTAGTAGTCCTGTTGTTTTTCTACTAAGTATTGGTATATAATGTAAGGATATGGAGATCCTAATTAATTGACAGTGCTCTCCTGATACCTAACTCTTGCAGCAGAAAACAGTGGTTATGCTTTGCATCCCTAAATCAGAACAAGAATAATCTTTCATACAGCCCTGCTTTGGATGTTGTTTCCAAGATTTTTACTGCAGATTGGTTTCTAGTTTCTTATTGCTGGGTAAAGTAATGCTTCTGTTGTGGTTTAGCCCCGGTCAGCAACTAAGCACCACCCAGCCGCTCGCTCACTCCCCCACCCTTGTGGGATGGGGGAGAGAATCGGAAGGGCCAAAGTAAGAAAACTCGTGGGTTGAGATAAGAACAGTTTAATAATTAGAATAAAACAGCAATAATACTAATATAATGAAAAGGAAAATAATGAGCGAGAGAGAGATGAAACACTGGAAGAGGAAAAAAAAAAAAAAAAACAACCCAAAACTAAACAACAAGTGCTGCAACCGCTCACCACCCGCCGACCGACACTGCCGGTCCCTGAGCCGCGATCGCTGCCTCCTCCGGCCAACTCCCCCCAGTTAATATACTGGGCATGACGTCACATGATATGGAATACCCTCTGGCCAATTCGAATCAGCTCTCCTGGTTGTATCCCCTCCCCTCCCGGCTTCTTGTGCACCTGGCAGAGCATGGGAAGCTAGAAAGTCCTTGACTAGTGTAAACAGTACCCAGCAACAACTAAAACACCAGGGTGTTATCAACGTTATTTACATACCAAGTCTAAAACACAGCACTATACCAGCTACAGTGAAGAAAATTAACTCTATCCCAGCTAAAACCATGACAGCTTCAAAAGAGATCATTTGGGCTTGCAAATACTTTTGAAGTACTTTTCTGTTGTGGGTTCCCCCCCCACAAAGAGGTAACTTCTTTCCATTTCTTAAAACATTTAATGTAAAACAAAAATTATCACTTATTAAAATAATCTTTTGTATGATGTTCCAGAAATATTTGCTCACAATACTTAGAATACATTACTGAAAGTAGCTTATTAAATGCTATGTATAATAAACATTTATGCATCTTGTCTTCCTCAAATTCTGTAATAAGGATTTTAATGGGAAATTGCTAAAAAAAAAAAATAAAATCTATTTATTGAAATATATCTTGGGGGGGATCACTTTTGCATTTAAACAAAATAAAATCTTTGCTTTACATTACATTAGTCTTGGCAGCTCTAAGCAGAGCATGCATGACTGAATTTGTAATTTCCCTATTCCTAAAAATTCTCTGCTTGGCATTATAGTTTCCCCTTTTTCCTGCCCCCAGTCTTACTACTGATTTTGTCCATTGGAGTATAATCTCTGTAAAAACTGTGCATATTTTTACATGTATTTTTAAGCAGATAAGTGACTAGTTGTCTCTCTATTATGAAATGGACCATTCTCCTTTTGGAGAATGAAGCAAATAAAGAGATGTCTGTTTAGTTAGTACTTGATCAGTGTACTGCAGTTGTTTCAAAGCAATAGAATCAGAATCATTTAGGTTGGAAAAGACCCTTAAGATCATTGAGTCCGACTGTAAACCTAACACTGCCAAGTCCACCACTAAACTATGTCCCTAAGTGCCACATCTACACATCTTTTAAATACCTCCAGGGATGGTGACTCCACCACTTCCCTGGGCAGCCTGTTCCAATGCTCGATAACCCTTTCAATGAAGAAATTTTTTGTAATATTCAGTCTAAACCTTCCCTGGTGCAACTTGAGGCCGTTTCCTCTTGTCTTATCAGTTATGTACCACATTTAATGACTTAAGTCAGAGTTTGCAGTGTGGCAAACGGATTCAGGGCAAACCTGAACCTAACTTCCGTTGAAATAATTGCTGTGTATCCATAAGGATGTTTAATCACCAGTAAAAGGTTGGAAGTTCCTCAGTGTACTCAAGTCTTGTCACTCCCGTGCTTGCTGTGGGTTACAGCACTAGTTTACTAGAATGGAACTGTTTTTCTCCTCTTCACCTAGAATTGTGACTTGGTAGTCTGTGCAGGGTCTCTGGATTTATATAGAATTCAGTCAGTTCCTTCTGACTTTTTGATCTGTACTGTAGCATGATGCCAGTGTAATGCTGGATAGGATCTGATATTCCCATTTGTGAAATCTAGAATATGAGAATGTAGAAAGTTACTGAGATTCTTCTAGAGTTGCTATTCCAGAGGTAAGAAACAATGCAGTTTGGACATTGTTTCTATATGCTTTTAAAGACTCAGCCATTTAATTTTTTCTTATTTTATCAATCTTCCCCTTCAGTGTTCATGTGAAACGCAAGCACAGATCGCTACCACCAGGGGTCATGTTTACACATCTCAAAATACTACTCAATTTTGACATTCCCATTTCTCTCACTTCTCCAGGTTTCAGAGCTGAATGTTTTCATACCTGAATTTACAAACTCCTGGTATTAGGGTAGTACTTAATCTATATTTTGTTTTAGGTCTTATTATCATGGTATCTCAAAACAAACTGCAGATTATTCCTTCCAAAATTCTAGGAGTACCCATGAGAGGCAGAGAGTGGTGCAATGTGAGGTTAAGTGATTTGCCAAAAGCCCAAAAAATATGGCAGTAACAGACATGAATTATCCTGATTTATTACACCAGTTAAACAAAAGTAGTTTTAAATTAAGCTTTTACCTGGATTAAAAATCAGTTATTAAATTGAACAGTAACATTAATATGACTTTATAGAAGAATTATTTTGAATTTGTTTTAGCCTAGTAAGTTGTAATCTTCCATGAAGCTTCTAATGAAAGCAGTGAAACAGCTGAAGGGCCTGCAGCGTCAGACTTGGAACTGGTTTATGTTTGCTACTCTAGAAGGGGTGTTCATGATTCTGAAGTCTTTCAGTACTGTGTGCATACCAAGTAAACACCTGTTCATGCAAGATTTTTTTTATAGTCTCATGGGTGAATGCAGTTTCACTGTACAAGTACTTGCAGTACTAAGCAGTCTCTTAAAACACTTAATTTCTTTAAATTCTTAAATTTGTGTAGTTTATTTGGTCATGCTGATGCAAAATATGAATGTATTAAAATAGCATTTGCTTGAATACAGCTTTTGTGTATAGCCTTCACTTCTACGTAAATGAATGTCTTAGGGCTTTAATTAAAAAACATACTATGAAGTATTATAAAAACTACTACTTAAAATTTTTCCAAGTGAGTGGAGTCAAACCTATGCGTTGTATTTTGTGAGAGTGTGAGAGTCATCTTTGAGAGGGAGGTGAATGCTGATGTAGTTCATGGAGTCATAGTGATTTTGAAGATGCATAAATTACTTTTAAAATGTCACCAGTCTTTTGTGTGTTTAGATGTTGTTCTAGTAGTCAAAGCTACTCTATAGGTGTATTTTAAGTGACTCTTAAATACATTTTTGAGACTCATTGAGAAGTTCCATACACTGTGACATTTGTTCCTGTTAACCACTGTACTGCAAATTCACTGTTTAACTTTTCTTGGGGCGGGAGGGGGTGGGAAGGTGGAGCTTGGAAAATGTCCCTTTCTAAAGTGAACAATCGTGTTTAAGGAAAACTTCTAGCACACTATATATATTAAGTATTCTCCTGAGCTCATGTTCATATAGATACGTGAGCTTTGAGCATTAGGGTTTGTTTTGGTCTGTTGGGGGGTTTTTGGGTGTGGGTTTTTTTTTGTGGTGTGGGGTTTTTTGTTTGGTTTTTGTTGTTTCTTTTGTTTTTTGGGGGAGTTTAAATTTTAATCCTATCTTTCTCTGTGCATTTCTGGCCTTTCCTCCTTCTCATGCCAGTGTTGCCTTTACCTGTTCTTGCTTTCTTTGTACGCTGTCTTTCTGCCAGAAAGGTGGAAGCTCCATTAACCCTTCTCAGTTATTCACCAGGAAAACGTTTGTGTTTAATATATGCTTCAACCCTTGCTCATACACTAAAAGCTTCGACTATTTCTGTTGTCTGATACAGCCAGTGTCCAGAAACTGCTATCAATTCTATCCATGGTGTCAATGTGGTCTATTTTTTTAATTGTAAAAAAGTAGAATGTGTTAATAAATATTCTTGGTTACATGAATGTCCATATAGTTGTAAAGCCTAAGTGTTTAATTGCCACTAACAGTTGTTTAGGAAATGTATAAGAAGAGAGCCAAAGTAAAACAACTTTCCTGGCTTCTACCAGTCTAACTTAGGGATTCATGAGCTAGAGGTCACACTTGCATCTTTTAGTTTGAGCCTTTCACAGCTTTCTGTAAGTCAGTCTAAAATCATTCTTTATCTTATATATATTCTTGCCATCCGCAGCACTTGATGGCAGTTCCTTAACTGCAATTAAGCATGATGTGAAAAATTCCTTTGGTTTTAAAACTTCTTTATATTTTATTAGATGTGCCTTAGTTGTTTTATAACGAAATAGTGAAACCCCTCTGTATGTCTTTCATATAATTTCTGTTCCCATATCTTCTCCATAGACATGTATAGGCATCTTAGAATTTTCTTTTGAAGGCTGAGTCCTAGTTTGCTTAGTCTCTTATACGGAAGCCTTTCCATACCTTTGGTCACTGTGGTATAAAAACTGAAGGAAAATCTGTTTGACTGACATAATCCATCAATATCATTTTGTTCTGCAGATTTTAATGTTGTTTGCATGTTTGTGTTTATATAGACAGAATTTTCAACTTTATTTATAGAAAAAAAACATGTTACTTAGCACCTTCATCTCAGAAGCAACAGATCAGATTTTCACCTACTCCTGTTTGGGTGAAGATGTTTTATTTCACTTGATAATTCTTTACTTGACATTACCCTTTTTTTAGCAAGGAACATTGTTTGACAGTGCATGTAATAGCAAATAGACAAGGGGTCATATAGGCTAACAATAGTGTTCTTCAAAGTATAGAAGACATTTGATCTGTTCTGGAAGTGTAGAGAGAAATCTTCTGTTTTATTTCTCTAGATCTGCTATTTCTGTTACATTGCTGTGTATGGCTTATTTGGATTAGCCTTGCAGTAAGTTGGCATGCGGCTCTGTTGATTGCTAAATATTGTACTTCAAGTGCAGATGCATTTGCTTTTCAGATCTTCATTGCCTTTTCACCATACTTTTGAAATGCACAATATTTACTGAGTGCTTAGCAATATCGCTGAACGATCCAATTTATTAATCTTGTCTCTTTTAAATTCTTATTTCTTAATAATAATGAAATGTGACACAATCTGAAAAGCATATCTTTTAAGCGTAGAGAATTGTGTAAGAGCATTTGTTGCAGTTCTCTTCAGATTGCAGCTCAGTGTCCACTATTTAATGTTTGACTTGTTCTTAAAATTATATATTTAAAATGTATAAATCTGAGTATAAAGGCAGCATATGCTGGCAGGTATTGAAACTCTTAATTATTTAAAAAAACAAAGTCATTTAGAGTGCAGCAGCCTTTCTGCAGCAATGAATAAGTATCTGATACTGAAATGATGTGCCATCAATAGGTTGGATTTTTATTTATTTATTTTTAAATGGTACTTAGTGAAAACATGGGCACTGAAGTCCATTTGAGTAGTAGGTGAACTCCTTCAGGAGATTTTAGCCCATCACTGATTCTCTGATATTTTACACTAAGGGCACAGTTGCAAGATGTTCAGGAGAATTTTTCTTTCTGATCTTTTTTTGGTCTATTCAGGGTAGACATGGAATTTATTAACTATATATATGGAAAAAAATTGTGTATATTTTTATATTTATAAAAACTATATATATCTGGACAGCACTTCCATGTTGAAGAATTACAGAAGAATCTGGTCTCAAATGTCTGAAATGATTGTTTAGAAAATTTTGTATTTAGTAATGCAAAAATGGAGGACTGGATACTCAAATTCAGAGCAATAACTTGTCAATGCACTTGGAACAGTGTTAAATTGTGCAGTAATTTCTAATATTTAAAGGAAGCTCAGTGTCGGGATCCTGCCAAATGCACTACAATTTTGAGCTGCAATCATGAATCAGCTTGGGCTTTTCCTGTGTTAAGTTAAGTTAAGAAATGTTAAGTGTCCTGCCAAGAGCATGTTCTCCCTTCAGTAAAGACCCTTACCCAAAGGCAGCAAAGATCTGTTCTTCAAAGACTGAATTATTAGAGATTGAATTTATTTGTCCTACAAAGTGTTTAAAGAAATTCTAACGTTTGACTTCTCAGTGTAGGGTCGTCTTAATAGCAGCCTCAGCCCTTCAGTATAGGGAAATGTCAGAAACCATACTGAATTAATTATGGTTTTGGCAATGATCAAAATGATTATAACTTAAAGTCCTAAATAGCTGGCTACTCAAATGTATAGCATGCAAACTAAATCTAACTAGGCTTTTATTTTTTTATAATAAGAAAATCTGTTTATTATCTGGCTGGATTTCAGCAGAGACTTCTATAACCTTGTAACCTGTAGGCTAAATTAGATTTAAATAGATTAAACATCTGAAAACAAAATGCATTTTAAGCCATTTTGCATCACTGTTTTTAACCTTGTAATGTCTGAAGGTTAAATGGTGGTGTAACATTATATGTAACTTGATTTCCTAGTCTGACTGAAAAAAAATTCCACCAATTTTCAATATCTGAATTGTACAAACAGTAGAGCACTTAGATGCGGACAGGAGATGTAAATGGATTTCAGAATATAATAAGACCTTGTGTCTGGAATGGGAATCCTTTCCTCCACTTTGCTTGATTATGAGCTCTTTTAGTGCTAATGTGACAGTTTAAGCCAGTCACAAAGAAAATGGACTAACTGCTTGATGAATGGAGGAATTTATTTGCAGTCACTGTTCCATTGTCACAGCTTCCAAATGAGGTCCTTGATTTTGTGCATTTGTCGTCATGTTTACTCAAATTAAGGTTGCATTGCACATCCAGGAAATGGTGTACAGTGTGATCCAAACAAACCAGAGTTTGAAGATTCAGAGTGTTGCAATAACTGGAGTTCTCCACTTGTGTGAACACCCCCCCACCCCCCCCCCCACCCCCCCCACCCCTGGCTCTACTGGAATTTCTTATCTTGGGTGTCTGTACTAGTAAAGGAACAGTGAGTGGTAACTGGAGCTTGTCCATGCTGTGTCTTTAGGAAATGCTGCAGTTCTGAAGGATGGATAGGTTTTAAAACCCAAAGAGCTGTTCTTTATTTTGGTACAGAGCTGAAATTTGCCAGAAAAAAATTGCCTCAATTTTTGTTGTAGAATTATATAAAACACATGAAGAGAAGACTAAAAAAACCCCTAAGAATTCGTGAATTCTAAGAATATGTGAATTCTTACAAGATTTAAAAAAAAAAAAGCCATGAAGAAGCAGAAGAATACTCTGGGATTGAAAAAGGTATTAGATGTGTCTCTTTTTCCTTTTGCTCCTTACTCTAGTGGGTCTGAGGGTATACGGATGCATACACAGCCCTAACAGTCACTGCTTTCTGAACAGTTCCAGGCTCATGTACAACTGTGTATGCACTACACACCTTTACAGTGGACAAAAGGCTTCTCAGATGAAGTTACTCTTAGTTGACTATCTTTTATGTCATCGCACATCAGATAAAATCTGTGATTAAACCCAAGATAAAAATAGTCCTAATCATTTCTTTTGCCTTTTCTAGGTAACATTCAGGTCTCGTGGATTGATGATACATCAGCATTTGTATCACTGAGCCAGCCAGAACAAGTACAAATAGGTAAGTGTTTCTGAATTTACTTCAGTATTAAGACTTGACTTCAACCGGCTCTTGTAAAATGCTCTGAGCCAACAGGGTCTGTGATTCTAATGGCAAAACTACTGACTTGCTTCAGATGCTATATAGCAGGAACTAAACTTTTATAGTTCCAGCACATGTCTTGCAGCAAAGACAAGAAGGCTAAACTGGACTTGGTTGAGAGAGTTTTGTGTTTCATTCCATGACCCTCTAAGTACCTGAACCTGTAGATAGAGTAATGCTAGTTTCTTCACTTGATGTAGTATTTATTGAGGTTATTTACTCTTACTTTGCACAAAGCAGAGCTATCAAAGACTTTTATGGTCTTTGCCTTCAGATATCCTTTGGATTGATGTACGTTTGGTTTGGTTTGCATTTGCAAGTAAGAAGTGCAGTGGAAAGCCTTTTCGTGTATTTATTGTGGAACACATGCAGAATAATAGTCTCCTACCAGTCTGGACTGCTAATCTGTCTGCAGTTTGTGAATTAATAATAGCAATCTCTCCAGACTTTAATTTTCATTTGAACTTTTGAGCTTAGCTTTGAAAAAAGTTCATGGAAGTATGCATGTTTAACTTCTTCCTTTAAATTTGATTGGTTTTGGGTTTAGAGTTGGTTTTTTCTATATATTGCTTCTTGGTTTGGATTTTAGGAGAGGGATTAGTTTAAAGAAAAAAATTTGTGTATGACTACATAAACGTTCTTAGTGAACCCACATTTGTAATTCACATAATTAGGACAGATAGCAATATTTTACTATTTACAGTTGTGTGAGATACTCTAGAAAGAACCATTTCCAGGATAAGAAGCTGACTGAAAGCATAGAGCAAAACATTATCTAGGTATTGTAAGAAAAATATGGAATAAGTAACATGCTTGAGAAATGATCAAGAATTAAGTACAAAACATAGGAAGAGACCAACATCTCTGAATTTACTGAAAATACTGCTTCCAGTTGTGAGGAAAAACAGTCTTTTTGGGGTGTGGGTTTTTTTGATTGTTTTTTTTTTGTTTGGGTTTGGTTTTTTTTTTGGTTTTTGTTGTTGTTCTGGGGGTTTTTGAGGTTTGTTTGTTTAGGTGTTTTTTTTTTTAAGATTTTTGATTGATTATAGTCAGATCCCCCAGCTCTTTAGTGGTTTCTGTAGTTCTTTTGGGCATGTATTTGAGGACCGACCCATAAATTTACTGCTGAGAACAATTACTGGAAGTAGACCATTATAAATGATTATTTGGGATACATTATGGTAGCATCATCCCGATTTACTCAAATGCTTGCATCAAATGCTGTGGAGCTAGTAAGAACAGCAGTATACATAGCACTTTTAAGTGGCTGAAATTTTGTTGCGCTTAGGAGCTATCCTGCCAGAATTCCCCCGATTAAGTTCTAAAAAGAAAAAAACAAATTAGAAAACCCCATTGAGTTCACTATCATCTATCTTATGAAGCTCAAATAAAGAAGCTTTCAGGTTCTGGATGCACAGTCAGTGCATCTCTCTAATTCCTTATTAACATCCTGTTAGTGTTTATCATACTTCCTCATACATACATATCTCTGCAGAGGATTTTGAGTGCTTACCAGCAGCCACCTTACAGCAAATGCTCCGTAGCAGCAAGAGCCATTGTTTCTTCATCTATATACAGATATAAGGACCATATAACTTCTAGTGAGAAGTTCCAGAGAAAGAATTATGTCAAAATAAATGTCGCCTCATTTTACCTAGCTCTGTAACTCAGGAAAGCATTCCTAGCACTTTTGCATGTGTTGTCTTAGTTTCTTACCTCGGAAGTATTCATGATTTGTGAACTGTATGTATTATAATTAGTGGTGATACCAGCACACTATCAAAGGTTTGAGGGAAATGCTGTTCGTGCAGCAACGAGTACATTACAAAATTGGAGGGAATAAGCCTTAATCTAAATTATCTTAAGTAAAAATGTACTGAGCTGTGCAATCACAAACGATATGTTTGTGAAGTAGCAGCTTATGTGAAGTGTCTGAAGCTTATTAATCAGGTCCGCAATAAACTTAAAAAGTTTGGTCTCCATGTGAGAGGTATAGGCTGAGGAAAAAATTGAATAAAGGGTTGAAGTTGTTCCACCTTTTTGGCTTTCCAAGAGGATTTGTCTTTGTGGTGAAATGCAACAAAGTTGTGTTTTCTGCTTTTTAGTTTGGATGCCCTGATGTACAGAATATCTATAGGTCATTGTAAGTTTATAATATCTGTGCCTGTTTTCCCTCCTCTCTTCAAGCTGATTGCTTGTTCTCTGAGTGAGACTTGCAAGGCTATTTGTTTTCAACAAAAAAAATGTGTTATGCCATTTCATAAGCTGAAAGCCTTCTTAGATGCTGCTACAGTAACTTCCCCACCACTGTCACCTCAGTTACTTACCAGTTGTCTGAATGCTTGGCACACACATTTACCACCACTTTTTTTTTTTTTGTTACAGCAACTACTGTTGTGGAAAGAACTGAATGTCTGCAGAATATTTAAACTGAATCTTTCTGGCACTGCTCTGTGTGTGTGTCTTTTTTTTTTTTTTTTATGCTTTGACAAACAGGGAGGCTTGTTCTGTGGCCTGTGTACTAGGAAACAAGTTATTTGTTTGAAAGCTCAGGTGATTATAGTCCTTCATAGATTTTTATGAAATCAGGTTAGTAAAATCTCATATACTGAAAGCAGTCAGCCAACCAAGCTGATAAACTACAGCAACCTCAATTACCAAAAAGCTGTGCGATTTTTACTGTAAAATCGCTAAACCTCTTGGGGTTTTTTTCTGTAATAAATACTTCATAAAATCAATTCTGTTATTCGATTTCCTGATCTTAAATTCTTTAATGAACTGCTTTGGCAATAAAAGTCACTATTTGTACTTGTGATTTAGTGAGCTGTGTGTAAGTGAAGAACTTAGGAAAAACTAATTATGTGACCTGTTTTTTAACCTGTTTATATAAATAAGTCTGCATCTCCTGGACTATATAAAAAGCCTTGGAGAACTGTCAAACAATATGATACAATGCAAGATGTTGCTGCAGACATATGTTTATGCTTACCTCTTAAAGATATTTCTGGCTTTGAGCTGGTATTAATATGTGTGGTTAACAAAGCACATATGCAACAAAAACATTTATGGAAAATAAATGGATTGAGAACATGAAGGGTGTGTGGAAGTTTTCCTGTACTGATGAGGTGGTCAGATTTGCATCATATATGAGTCTAAGCACTGTAAAAATATCCAGACATATTTTGCATCCTTTTAATAAGGGAACTAAAAGTTATGAAAAATAGGATCAGTTTTGTATTAATCTGGTTGGAGCATTAACTGATTCTAGGTCTACCAAATATCTTTTGAAGTCAGTTCAGATCTGGGAGGTGTCTTTATTTTTCAGTTGCAGCAGCAATTCAAGCATCCTGGCTTGTATCAGGAATAGCGTGGCTGGCAGGAGTAGGGAAGTGATCGTCCTCCTGTACTCGGCACTGGTGAGGCCACACCTTGAATACTGCCTTCAGTTTTGGGCCCCTCAGTACAAGAAACACATTGAGGTGCTGGAGCATGTCCAGAGAAAGGCAACGAAGCTGGTGAAGTGTCTGGAGAGCAGGTCCTATGAGGAGTGGCTGAGGGAACTGGGGTTGTTTAGTCTGGAGAAGAGGAGGCTGAGGGGAGACCTTATCGCTCTCTACAACTACCTGAAAGGAGGTTGTAGTGAGGTGGGTGTTGGTCTCTTCTCCCAAGTTACTAGTGATAGGACACGAGGAAATGGCCTCAAGCTGCGTCAGGGGAGGTTTAGATTGGCTATTAGGAAAAATGTCTTTACTGAAAGAGTGGTCAGGCACTGGAACTGGCCGCCCAGAGAGGTGGTGGAGTCACCATCCCTGGAGGAGTTCAAAAAATGTGTAGACATGGCACTTCAGGGCATAGCTTAGGAGGCCATGGGGGTGTTGGGTTGATGGTTGGACTTGATGATCCTAGAGGTCTTTTCCAACCGTAATGATTCTATGATTCTCTGAAGTTACAGAATTGAACAGCAGATCATTTAAAGACTGATCTGCAGTCATCCCTTGATGTACATACTCAGGATAACCAGTTGATGAATCTGGCTTGTTTCTTAAAAACTTTTCTCCAATGCCTTTATTTTGGTTAGCCTTGTAGGTGTTAAAACAGAATTTGAAACATGTGATTTGTCCATATTATTAGTTTAGTGTAACTCTGTCTAAGGGTTGTACTGAAATTGTGATGGTATTGTGTCCTAAGTACAGGGTTTTTTTCCATGCTGCTTTGAAAAGTGTTGCTTTTCGAGATTAATTTTTACCTGATTAAAAAAAAGAGGGGGGAGGTTGGAGGAGAGAATTTTTTTTTTGTCGAGTTGTCTTTCACATTTCAGGTAATTGATAATAATTAATTTTCATGCTAATGCTTAACCTTTACATCAGACAAATGACAGATCTCTTTAAAATGTGACACTTTGTATAAGAAAGATGTTCTGTGCTGCTTCTGTTGCTTCAAACTCTCCAGGCTTCAGATATTTTAAATGGACTAAAAACTTGTTCATCTACACCCTGGGAATATGTTGGATTTCTTATGCTAATATGCACAGGAATCCATTTTGAATGTGTAGGTAATAAAAAGTGTCTGTTCATCCCCTAGTGCCCTTTAAAACAGCGTTCCTGAGTTATGTAATGTCATGGATGGTAACCATTAAGACCTAGTCAAAAACTGATTGATAAACCATGCGTCCATACGCTTTTCTGTTTAGAAAGTATAAATCTGATTAGCTGAATTAAACTAATAAGTAGCTTTTCAAATTTCACATGGTAATCAGTAGTGTGTGGCCAGGAATAATGCACATTCCAATTTTTTAACTGTTGAAGTGTTACCCTGAAGGACCTATGAATCTTTGCATAGTATGAAAAGACTTGTTCCCTCTTCCACTTATTTCCCTCTGAAAAAATAAGTAGGGGAAAGGGCAGTATTTTTATAGGCAACTTTGGAGCTGCTCCTAAGTTTCAAACTGAATATAGCATGCTTAAAACACATAAAACAGAAACCTCGGGCAACAAGAAGCAAATCACTTAACCTTCTCGTTTTGCTGCTTATAATAATGTCCAAGAATCTTCACTTTATTTGGTTATTCATGCAACTCGCACATTGGCAGACTCTCTAATTCAGTATGAGTAGAAAGGGTTTGTTCTTGTATAAAATCATTATTCTTTACAGTTAGAACATAAACTTGAGCTTGAAGTGGAAATTGCATCAAGACAAATGTTAGTTAATGGTTTCACAGTCACCACCGAGTTAGGTGCCTGCTGTGTCTGTATATGCAAGTTGTACCTGCATAGTTAGTAGGGGAGGATTGTTCTTGAGTTCTAGTGGGCTGTGTTCTCTGTGTCAGTTACCACTGTTGAACTGCTATGTTGTTGTGTTAAAGCCAATAATGAGTTTGTGAAAGTGGTGGTTTAGATGGCTCTAACTTGTCACTTTTTGCAATATGCTCTGCTGTAAACTGATTTCTAAGTTAGAAGCACCTGAAAACAATAACAGACAATAAACACAGTCTGTTTTCTGTTGAGGTTTGCTGTTCAAGGCAGGTAATTGATAAGAATTTGTTAAATGGTTGATATTCCTTTAGTTGGACATCTGGGAGACAGAAGTTACTGTTGCCATATTGTACTTCATATGGTCTCAATATTTCTGTCAATTGTGGAGCACGTGCTTTTTAAGTGTGTGACAAAAGATAAAGCAGTGTGCACTCTTATAGCTGATCAATACAAGAAACTTCAGAACAAACTTCGGGTGTACAACTTCTGGCTCTTACGACTTCCAGCTTGCTAGATAAGCTTGCTTTTGGATGCTGTTCAGCTTCGTGTATTTATAAAGTTGGCTTTTCATTTGGAAAGGTTAGTATGAAGTAAATACCATTTCAATGCTTCTTGACTTACAGGGGTCTAGACTTCATACAAATAGTCTGGAAATGGTGGCAAAGATGGGAGAGACTTCAGCTTGTCTGAACTTCAAAGTAAACCCAGTATTTTATTTTAATTGAAAAATTGACGTAACCTGGAGTATTTCAGTGTTTCAGCCATTTCAGTATCTCAACCATTCTAGGCAGTTAACTAGTTTGAGTCCTCAGTTAATGGTTTGTATCAGTGATAAGTTCTTGTTATTCGTGATTTCCATTAATTTTGTTGCCAGCTAACTTTCAGCGACTGTCTAAGTTGCTGGTCTAAAAAGAACCTAGACGTACTCTTAAAGGGAGGTTTCTTTAGATGTCTTTTTACTTGTGGAGTCTTTATAGGCCATCTAAAGTGTGCGCTTTAAAATTGCTGTTACTTGAGGGTGGGTTAATTTCTAAAACGTGGGAAAAGTCTTATGGTAGATTTTTAAAGTGCTTGAAAGTAAAATTGCGTTTCCGTTCCGAGACACTTGACATGGTTATATGTTAATGGAAATAATGGACAAGCTTATCAGCAGTACTTCAAAAATACACCTGGCTTATTTTCCCTTAGCAGCTAACGCTTGCTCTTAATTCTTTTTACCTCAGACTTTGGTGCAGTTTAATAACACCTATGTTCTGATTATGAGCAGCTTCTACAATGTTTTAAGACTTAAGAGAATCTTCCTGAGAAGTTTTTTCTTGCTGTTTTAAAATGCAATAAATACACTTAACCTGAAATTTCAAATACATGTGAAAAGCACCTGCTTGTCATAAATGGCAGGCATTGAAATAATGTTAAGTTGTTCCATGTGTTAGTGCCCTGATACATGAGCTCATATAGAATTTACTGTGTGCAAGATATCTTCTTCCTCTAGGCACTGAGTAGACCAATGTATTTAGACAGCAGGGGAGCAATGGACTAAAGCAGGTGCAGCAGCTGAAATTGTGATGGCCTTTCAGTGATTCTTGTTTAAATCATTAATCTTTCTGAACTTGTTAGTTTCTCAGACAGGGCTGGACTTCGTGGTTTATTAGTGTTTATAAGGTTTACTAAAGAATCTTCTGCTTAGTATGAATGCTTACCACCACAATTTAAAAATATACACATGTATTTTTGAGATTGTGTGCGTATCAGTCTCTTCTCACTGTATTTGGGGAAATGACAGGTAGGACCTACTATATTACCCAGATTATTTGAAAAATTATTTTTCACATGACTGTGTTCTCACCAATAAGATAATGTGAAACTCATGTCAGATACGTACTCCAGGCAGGAAACTTCCTTAATGTAGACTAAGGAAGCTGGAGTCATACTGCAGTATGTCTAATCTCAGTCATTACTGTTGTCTTACTTTTTATTTGAATAATGTGCAGTCTCAAACAGTTTCTATAGCTTTTTGTGATTTCCCTTCTCCTCCCCTCCATCAAATTTTGGATTCTTAAGATCCACAAGGTTTTGATGTTTTAGGAAAGCTTGGTTTAAATTTTTTATCAGTGACTTGGTATTTCTCATGTTAATTTTTGAGTGGCTTGAATTCTTGTGCTGCATCAAAATGGCATTTAAGATGAGAAACTAATAGTTGTAATAATTGTTGTAAGATATAATCATCTTGTACATGTTTGCTTTTACATTATTTTCATGCAAGTTGGATTTTTTTAAAAAAAACATATGTTACCTTGAAACTGCATATAGTTTTTCAAAAGATCGTAATGATTTGTTATACGTGCCTGTATGCTATGTAAGGACTTGAATGAAATGGTTTCAGTACGGCAGACCTAAGCAGTTAGTCTGTAGGTTTTGCACTCTACATGGGTAATAAGGGTTATCAAAATGGAAAGGTTAAAGATTTAGTTTTATTTGGGGTGCCTTTTTAGATGAGGACAGTGTCTACACACTTGTTTGATGCAGTAGCGAATATGTTAATTCTGGCAATGCGGTGCAGTCATTCCTGTAGCAAACTGTATCTGATGGGTGAACTCATTATCTGGATAGTTCTTTTTGAAGCACCCAACATGTGGAGCATTAATAGGTGCTTCAGTTGAAAATGTCTGTGTTAATCTTAAACAGTCTTCTGGACAGCACTGCCATGAGGGTGTCTCCAAGCTCAGTTCACTAGTTCTTGTTCCAAAGTTCTTCACAAGTGTCAGAAATGTCATCAGATTTTGCAGGAATATGCTTCCTGCTACTTCTTAGCCTTAGCTGAAATGTTTAATTTGCTGGTATTAAAATATAGCTAATTTCTGTGCCAGTCCTTCATGGTTACATAAAGGGTGTGACTTTTTCTCCACTCCAACAGTGAACTCTCATTGTTTTTTTTTCTTTTGCTGGTTCTGTGTCCAGAAAAAATAATAAAGGAAAATTCCTGCTGGTTCAGTGAGGTGAACTGGCTCATCAGCAGGTCAATAAACACCAGAAACATTGAAAAGGAGGGCACAGGACCAGGTGGCTTGGAGCAGGGGCTAAGGAGCAAGGAATGGGATTTTCCCATTTGGTAACAAGCTGTTAGATGAAATCAGCTGTCCAGCCAGACCGTGGGTTCTGTTTCTTTCTGAAAAGTCTTTCAGATCTGAGCTCTCCGTGCTTTGACTAATAATAGACATTGAGACCGTCTATCTGACTAGAAGGGAAGTGTTCTGTATGTTTTACACTTTTAATTTGTAGATTAACAGATCTGAACGTTTTACTAGTACTCCTGGAAAATAAAATTCTCCAGTGTTGATTTAAAAGCATTTCTGTATTAGTAAATGCAGGGAATGAGATGTGGTGAATTTCTACTTGTGTTGTTCAGGAATCTTGACTATAATGAGAAAATGAATTGCTGGTTGATATATTCTGGTCATGGTTTTACTGTGGAACCTGTGGTATAAATCATAATATAGAGAGCTATTTTATAACTTTCAGCATTAGTGATGCAGAATTAAGAGGACCGATTATAGAATTGCCTTCAGGCACCTGCAGCCATATTTTTTTCTCATCAGTTAAAAAACCCCCTGTGCCCTGTAAGTTTGAATGTAGGAGTTTTTTCTTAATATAATGTTGGAAGTCTTTTGACTACCTTTTAATTTGGTTTGGATTTTTTGAAATGGGTTAATACATTTCACAGCTTTTGTTTCAATTACTGAGGTACTTAAACAGGGTGCAAAGGTGATGTAGCTTGAATTCTTTCAGTAATTAAAAAACTGCATCTTTAAGAAAGTTAAAATCCTTTATAACAATCTGCATGCATGTGCATAGTGTGAAATGTCTCAGTGGACTATGCTACCATCTGTGGTTTTTGTCAAGAGAAATTTTTTGAGTTTAAAACATTGAAGATCCTTCTTCTTTTTCTGCCATGCTTTGTACTTGGCTTTTTTTTCTTTTTTCTGTAAAACCATTTTCATTCAGATCACCTGTTCATTCTCCCATTTTCTCCACAATGGAGAGTCAAAGACTTATTTTTGGTTTGCTCTCTGACTAACTTGCCATCCTCCTTTGCAAGGTGAACAGCTGCTTTGTCACCGCATTGATCCTGCTCTGGATTCAGATGTCAAAAGATATGACAATAATTGTAAAACAGTCTTTTTTAAAAGTCTGTTTTAGAATCTATATAGGCATCTTCCGCTATCTTATGCTAATACAGGAGAGGAAAACAGAAAGAGGTGGCCAGCACCATGTACAAATTGGAATTTTCAGTTTTGATACAGCCTGCAGATAGTTGCTCTTATCAAATATAATGCAGAGACTTCAAACCATTAAATTACTTTTCTCTATCATACTCTCATGCACAGATTCCTTGGAGCAAGGAAATACATCTTTACCAACCTTAATTTGTGTTTCTGTGCAGTCAGTATGCAGCTTGTGAAATTAGGTATGGAGTTAACTAACAAAGTTGATATATTTTCTAACTTGGAAAAATGTTGTCCTAGCATAGCGATTTGTCCTTGAAAATTTTGTACTTAATTCTGTACCTGTGTCTCAGAACAAAAGTGGTTTTTTACAAAGTTAAGATTTTCTTCATGGGCGCCAAAGAATAATGTAGTGCTTTACCTCAGTTGTTTTGGTTTGGGGATTTTTTCTAAACAAAAATTTTTAGACATCTGAATTTCTAAGCATGTGAAAATGATCAGGCAAGTATCGTTTGTTTTATTTTAGTAAATGCAATGCAGATCATTTCAAAGAGTTATATTTTCTTAAAGCAGTTTGAACAGGTGGTCTGTGTTGGTGAAATTGAGAAAAACTTAAGTTCTCTAACAAAATATTGAGACTTGGCACTTTTAAAATGCAGTACCTTCCAACCTGTTTAATGTTTGGGCAACTAGGGAGGAGCAATGCATATACAGAAGTTTGATAAATTCCCTTGGGAAAAGGAGGGGAACAGGCATGTTAAATAACTGAAAACTTGTTGAAGCACACATTTTATGATTGAATGCTACAACTGGTACTAAGAGACTTGAGACTTTCTAATAGTTACATCGAGGCTGCTTTCCTTATCACAGAATAAAAAGCAGAATAAATCGTTCTGTTCATCTCTGAAACAGTCAACTGTAGTTATATTTCTGGAAGTACCTTGACTAAGTAAATACTTTTTAACTTTTTCAGGGCTTTTGAATTTTTCTAAGTGATGCTGGGATCCAAAATTACAATGCATTATAGCTTTCAAACAATTAGGCTCTGACTTCCATGTGGTTATATATATGTCGGGTTTTTTTTTTTAATCAGCAAAAGAAATTGTAAGTGAATTTTAATCACCTCCTGACCTCGGAGCAAATGAAGACTTTCCCTTTGTGATGCTTCAGTGCAGGGTGATCCTAGAGGATCTTTCAAGAGATCTTGATATCTTGTTTTATTTAATTCTCTACCTTTTTTTTTTTTTAATAAAGTGTTTGCAGTGAGGGTTTTCCTTCTCTTTAACCTTTCTTGAGGACAAGGATCTTGAGAAGCACACTGATGAAGTGTCACTTCATTCAGCAATGCTGGGCAAGTCTACTGTAGTTACCTTGGCATGTCCAAAAGGGTTTCAATGCAGCAGCACAGCTATTATGGAAAATGGAAAGCAGGCAGTCAGGCTTTCTGTAGCTGAATTAGCAGTTATTTTTGACTCTCTTCAGTCACAATTGAAATACTTGTTTGACTCTATTAGAAGTAGACCTGTGCAGGATACTTCTGTTTAAAGTGGAGAAAACTATTTTCAGGATAAGGTTTCATCTCAATAAAAACTTTAGCGAAGGGTATGCTGAATACATCCAACTCGACAAAATAGCTGTCTTGCTAGTGTGGGTTGATGACCAAGGCTTTAAAGAATCCTGTCTGTCATATGTAGGTGTCTTACCCAGGTAAATTAATGAGGCTTTAGATCAGCTTTGACAGTAACAGTGTTAGATGGGTTTACTCTCCTAAAACCCCACTTTGCTCTTCAGCTGATTAGTGATGAGTTGATGTGAGCATTCCAGATGAAAAGAATTAAAAAACAACCAAAACAAAAAAAAAAAAATAAAACAACAACAAAAAAACCCAAACTAACAACAAAAACACAAACCTCACCAAAACCCAAACCCACAAACAAAACCCCAACACTTTAAAAGCAGGATTTAAGTAAACATTCAGGTTTTTCTGTGGAAAAACAAATTAATTTGAATCCTTCTGACCTGCTAACTGTGTAAGGTAACCTGGTTTAGCTAACTTTTGTAACCAGACTTGAGAAAATGGTCTAATCCACTACATTCAGTTGTTTTTTGAAGTTACTCTTTTGTCAGGGCTAAGAGAAACATACTACATAGGGCAGTTATTCCCAGGATCACTTCTTTCCTGCTAAAGAAACATACTTGTTTTGTAATCTTCTAGATTCTTCTACATGCCTGTGAAATTTTGAAAATCATTGAATAGTACAATAAAGTAGCCAGCTGGTTTAGAACTTCATTCTCAGTATGTACTGGGAGAGAAGAGAGTGCAGATTCAGTCTCACAATCTTTGTGCTATATTTCTGTATTTGAATGAGTGCCATTCATAATTAACTCGGGGTTCCTACATGGACTTACTCCAAGTGAAGAAAGATGAAGAAAGAAGACTAAATAAAGTAATTTATTGGTAGGAGTCAGTATAACTTGCCTTCTTCCTAATCCTAAAGATAGCTCATAGTTTTCAAAACGGTTCATTTAGTCTCGTGGGGGAGGGAAAGCTGTCCCGGTACAGTCCTTGTTCTTCACAGTGTTCTTCATTTTGGCTTTCAAACCAGACTATTTTAAGAAAAAAATGAATGGTGGTGGTAATTTTTATCGTAGACCAGTGCATGGTTCCAGCCCCATTGTCAGCTCTGCTTCCTTGTTTTAAGCAAGGAATGGCCAAGGAACTGGTGAATGGGGATGAGATTGGGAATTAATTAGTTTACATGTTCAGATGGAGCAAAGAGGCTGTGATTGGACCAGGTTTGAAAATAAACTGGTTTGACACCAAAGAAAAATGCATTAGACAACACTGCATGAAAAAAAACTGGGATAAAGAACCAGAAATGGATAATGGGATGTAGCTTGGCTAAGTTAGGGAAAAACTGGTGCCTACTGGTAGTGGGGACAAACAATTTAAAAAAGGAGGTAGGAGTACTGCCTTGCCAGAGAAAATAGGAAACACTGAGTTTAATATTGAAGAATGTTTAGGGTTATGATAGATTGCAAGACCAATATGAGATGAAGACACACCCAGAAAAGACAGAACTGGGAAAAAGACAAATTGGAGAGGGTAGGCTAAGAGCAGAAATGTTGGCTAATTAGTGAGACTGCTCTCAAGTTCATGCATCTCTCAGAGAAGCCAACAGAGAGTGTGCCCAATGCTTTTTATATTGACTCAACACTAGCAACTATCAGTAACTTTCATAATTCTAGTAGGAGAGGCTGGGGAATTGCATTGAAAATTTCTGCTCCAACTAATTAGTTGTGTGTGTAAGAGTGTGATGCCTTGCAGCAGAAATCGCCCAGGTATGCTTCAAGGTCTGAAAACTGCATATAGGCTAAAAAAAAAAAAATACGAACACTAATATTGCAATGCTAATTTCACTAATATTTAACATAATGTAGGTGAATTTTGCTTATGCATTGGTAAAGTCCCTGGCCATGTGATCACATGCTGTTTCTTTTGGAGGATTTTGATTTATGACTTGTCTGGGACTATGTTAATACATTTGCTGTGTAGAAGCCCTACCCTGACTGAATGTTCTGTGTAGTGGACAATTGAATTCCATTTACATTAATTAAAAGATACCCTCTAGTTTGGGATGTTGAGTCTTTACTTCTGTTTTCTGATTATAAAATAGGCACAATCACACTGCTACTTCAGCTTGTGAGCTTTACTTTGAAATGCTGGACAATGCCATGATGAAAAAAAGTTCACATGCAAACTTCTGATTTTTTTTTAAATGGAGCATGAATAGCCCTAGAAGTCAGTAAATAAGGCTGTGGAACCATACAATGATTAATGAGAATAAAACAAAATACTGAATTAGCTACTCACCAATTGAACAGTCGATTGGACTGGGGCAGCAGTTGCATGTTTTTAGTAAGTGATCAGATAAGACTAATAGAGCATCTATACAGAGGTCACTTTAAGGGTTCACAGGTGAATTTTATTTCAGTGATTCATAAACTTAACAGTCAAGTATTGCAGCCTTAATCAATGTAGCTCTGTGTACTTATTTATATATTGTGTGTTTTTTACCTACACCATTCACTTAAATATTTGTCTATTTCTTAATATAGTCCGTGGCCATCTGTCAGGATCTTGCTCTGCATAAGAGCAAGGACTTGGTGAGAGTATCTTTGTGTGCATGCCTCTTGGATCGCTCAACGTCAGTCAGCCTGTTTAATAGCTTGCCCGATAATGAGGGAAGATGCCATCCTCTTGAAATGTTTTTCCTAAAATAATGTGCCATTACGGTTACTCTACTATAAGACAGAAACTTAACTTTACAGCTGCAACTAGTGTTATGAAATGCAGCGATGTGTTGTTGGTTACTACATCAGGTTTCTCACAGAAAGATTTGTCTTCTCTTTCATGATTTAAATAAATAAGTAAATAAACCCCCTAAGTTCTCTTTAGTTTGTTAGAATTCACAAAACATTCTAGCAATGCATTTCTTCTATCAGCAGTGCAGAGCTATGTAACTGTATTTGCTTTGTTTGGGAATATGGACAGTATTCATAAAAAAAGCATCAGAGAAAATGTATTTTAAACTTTTACAGGGAGCTGCTCTTCAGTTCAAGACCATGCAAGATTGATTTATCTGTGTGGCTCCGCAGAATTCTCCATATGCCTTCATTTCAGTTGTTCAATGCACAAAGCAATATATTCAGCATATAATTTCTTATATTAAAGATATATATATGTATATGCATATATTTGTGTGTGCATGTGTAATATGAATGTCTTGCTGTAAAATTCAGGCCTTATTTCAGGAAAGCAGAGTTGTCTTTGTTCAAAAATACTGACTCTTGCACAGATTTATTTTTAAATTATCTTTACACTGCATAAAGATTTTTTTTCTTTTTTTTCTTAAATACAGGCCGGGTTTGTCAGGGAATTGAATGGAAGAGCCACAACTCTGGCTCTTAGTTTGTAGCAAAACAAATAATGTGAAATGGTTATTGTGTTTTAACAAATCACTATTTATCAGATGATCCATGGTAACTATGTGCTTGATTTTAGCAAGTAAAAACATGCTTGAGTTTAACTAAACAAATCTTACCCTGAGGAATGTCGGCTGGCATGCAGTAACTCCAGTGAGCATTATTAATTCATTCATGATGCTTGCACCATAACTTCATGGGCAATAAATATACTCCTAATTCCTACAAACAGATCCTGTAACTTCACAGTTCAAAACAAATATAAGGGGTGTGAAAGGAGGTATGCATAACATGTCTTTGGTTAGTGCAACAATCTCATGAGGCTATTAATCACAATTGCTGGTATCTATTCTTGGGATTAAAATTAAACATACAAAGCTGTTGCCCAGTTTTAGGTATGTTTGAAAGACTTTGCAGCAGCAGCAGCATCATCTATATGCTGTGACTGGTACTATAGGTAATTCATTTCACAGTAGCATAGCCAATATGCAGAATAGATGATCTATTCTGAAAGAGGAAAAAAAACCAAATCCACCCATCTTCACCTTTTCTGAATTCTGATATTGGAGCTTGCTATTTCTAGTGTTTGGGCTAGAGGTAATACAAAATACCTGTATTAAACATGATAACACTTCAGCTAGAATCAGGAAGTTGGATACACATCTGAAATTTCTACAAAAAGATTGGAAGTACGTAATAAAATCAGGATTTTTGCCTCCACTACAGTTACGGTATGTTAAAATGTGTAACCTAAGTAAATGAAGAACAATCTGGGTTGGTTTTTTTTTTTTATATTTAAACTGGTTTACTCTTGGTTTACTATACTTTCTTTCAGTGAGTTAGGCTGAAAACAGCAGAGGACACCAGTTGACAGGCAGTTTAATTTGCTGATTCATCTGTTATAGTGATGGCTTCAGGCCAGAGCTTGGCTTGCAGACTAAAGGCTGAGAGCTGTGAAGATGCTGGGATTTGAAGGAATGTTGGTAAATTGTTGCTGAGTGAAGGCAGTGAAAGTTCTTTATTTTTGAAGTGATCTTGATTTTGCATTGACAGAAACCTTTCTACCTTGAACTTGCAGTCTTTTTTCAGTTAAATGGAGGCCAAACTTTAGAAAGATACAAGGTTGGAACAGCTGGATATTAGTTAAGTGCTGCTTCCACGGATATCTTGTGCAACCAAAAATGCAGCTCAAATAAGCTTATGTTTCAGAGCAATCAAACAGAGTTTTGGCAAAGGCTTTGCAAATGTCGTCTTTTCCTGGCAGACTTGCAAAATAAACCTGCTGGGTTAAGTAATGAGACTAAAAGGGAAAAAATCCAGGAAATCTTTTCTTGCCAACAAGCAATCTGGAAGACGGTTACGACTGAAGAATTGATGGTTTCTAATTTAAAAGAAAACTCTTAAGTAGATTTAACCCTTTTTTGCATGAAGTCTGACTCTGAGAAGAGTTTTGATTATCTAATTCAAACATACCGTGTGAATTTACGAGAGTACGGCGCTCTTTCGCTCGCTCTTTCGCTTACTCTTTTTTCTTTCATCACTAACAATGGATCTAGAAGTCATTTATATGACTGGAACAAATAGTTCACTGCCTTCTGCTTTTCAAAATAAGTTATTTCAGGAGAGGGCATGCTGTCATTTAACAGTGTTTTGTGTATAACATCACTCTTCTTCCCCATAGCTGTAAACACCAGCAGGTATGCTGAAAGTTATAGGATCCAGACATATGCAGAATATGTTGAGAAAAAACATGAAGAAAAACAGGCAAAGAGAAAATGTACAGAAGATAGTTGGAAGGAGATGGAGAGAAAGCGGTTAAAAACTCAATGCACACCTTACGTTTCCCAGAGTCGATACTACTGTGTTAACAGGTGAGACTTTTCCTGCATTGCCAACTCTTGTATTTTTATTGCATTTTTATTAGAAGTCTAGCAATTTTTGGGTAGTTCTTAACCAATAGGTGATTTGTTTTCTGTACATATTTCTTTGCATATAAATCAGTAGTGGTACATCAGCTGTCACAAGATAAATAGGGAAAGGATCAGATAGAATTTGGTCACAAATGTAATTAGACAAATTTTTAAAATATTGGGATCTTGAGGGCAGGTCAAATCACAGCTTCTGAGCTTGATGCAGCAGCACCATTTCTTATAACCAAAACAAAAGAATTATTTTTCTTTATTCATTTCACACCTCTGAATGGCTTGTGTCATCTGGAAACTTAGTTGTCATCTTATACCCTTGTAAAGGCCATCTTGGGTTTTGGATGACTTTCCATGGTGATAATACTGCCACAGAGAAGGGTATAAATTACCATCTTGAGCAGTCCTGATGAAGTTGTCCTTATGTTTCAGAAAGAGGAAGGCAAATGACGATACTTGCATGGCTTTAAGTTTTTGGAGTAAAACCTGAAAAGGGTTTTAGTTCATTATTTAAGGACAGAAATTAAGTCAGGAGATGCCGGTTTTCATTCTGGTACAGTGTGTTGCTGTGTGTATTTCTTGTTCCATTTTTACCCTCTCGTATTAATGATAGGTTTTGGATATGATGGTAACAAGAGGCTTCTTTCTCAGTCATCTGTGTAGCTGTGAATGAGAAGGGTCTTTTAGTGTTAATCTACTTATATAATTAACATACCAAGTTACTGCCTTTCCCCCCTCCCCAATTCCATATAAAAATAAGTTTCAGTGGAGTGCATAAGTTATATGTAAGGTGGAGGGTTTGGGGTTTTTGTTGGTTGGTTGGGTTTTTTTCTCCCTGGTTAAACAGACCAAATGAGATGGTCATAAAACCAACATTGAGGTCTTTCTGCTTTATCTTTCTTGGGAATGCTATGATAAGTTCTAGCTCTCATTGTATCTTCCTGTAAATGTTATCTGTCATGTAACAAATCTACTCAACTTGTTCTGTTCTTCTCACTTACATGTGCTTATGATTTGCCTACTTTGCAAAATTAAATGCAGGTGTGTATTTTAGCTAGCTGTCAAATTTCCATGGCTTTTGTCATGGTGGGAATTCTAAATGTGTTAGAGACATGTTTGATTCCTAAAAACCATATGGAGGAACCTGGTGATAAAATCCATATCAAATGAAATTAGTTTAATTGAACTATTGTACTTCGGAAGACTTGGGAGTGCATGCTGTGAAGAGATGAGGAGCTCTAAAGATTGTCTTGGCACTAGTTTACATGGGGGTAAGGTTTAGGTCTATAGAATGAATCATATAATTAAGTCTGTATTAAATAGACTGAAAATACTTATAACATCTTGAGTCTACTGCAAAGAAATACTAAGTCCTAGTTTTATTTTTACTAGAGGAAGTATCTCTCCTCAAGGAATGTTGTTTTTTGGGTATCTCAGATTCTGCACAGATGGTAAGAGTGGCAGCTTATGATTTGAAACATAGACAACTTACTCTTTTAACGTATACTCTGGAAAACAGTAAATGCAGAAAGCTGATTTCTTGATATCTCACAAAGAAGTTTGAGGACTACCACAAATGTGTTATTTGGAAAATTGCTGAAAAAAATTTTCAGTGAATTCTTTCCTTAAAATTATGATACATCGCAACGAGTGGTATGCCTAAGCACTTAATCTCCTTGAGAATTTTTTATCTATTTTTTTCTAGTGTTGTAAAATTCCGCAAGAAGCAGCCTTGGTTTTAGATGATCAACACTTTGATAGCCTTGGATAGCAGCCTTTATTTTGTTGATAGAACTTCTTTTGTAATTGATGTTACATGAATTTTTGTTCTCTTGTTATTCCATTAATCAAATTATTTGGTTCTGTCCCAAATTCCCTTTCATGCAGGTCTTTTGACATGTGTTTCTTCATTTTATTTTTATTTGTTACTGGTTAGATTGTGTTCTCCTGTGTCAACTAATTTTTTGTAGATGTTTCCTCTTAAGTGTAATCTGGTTAGGTATAAGATGGAACTGCATGGAGCTGTGGTCTTTCAGTTCACTCGGGATGAACATTTTCCTTTTGTTTCCAGACAATGATATCTCAAAACTATTTATTTATGTTTTTATATATTATATATAAACATTTTATATAAAATATAATAAATATAATATAAATATTTTCATGAAGCAGTCAGGACAAATAAATGTGTGTATATTTGTCCAGATTAATTTGAATCATATAGTTGAGCACTCGATTCTGTGATGTATCTAGCAGCTGATCTCTTATAATAGCTTCATGTTACTACATCCTTTATTTATTTATTATTTAATAAGCTTACTGCATCAGTTTCTGCCAGGGAGCACAGCTGCAGAATAGCTGTTCCTCTCCACGATGGCAATATATCTTGGCTACTTTTTCATTCAGTAATGAAGTTGTTGCGTATTTGTCAGGAACTTTTGTCTTAAATTGACAGATTGATAAGTATGTAACAAAGGTTCTTTAATTCCTGTCTTACTAAAAAAACTATAGTCCCATATTAGAGAGGAACTACTCTTCAGAAAATAGTGTAATAGTATTACAAGCAGTCACAAGGTAAAATCACTTATAATTAACATATACCCCTTGCATATAACTTACTACTACTGTTAGATGTCAAAATTGATTTTAATGAAAATATGCCTAATTATTAATGTCAGATGGAGAAGTAGATGGAAAACTGATGCATTTGACAAAACTTCAAGTAGCTAATAAGATGTTTTAAAGCTGTTCACTATTCAGAACACACTTTTGAAACAGATGGATCATGGCTTCTCGTGTATTACACAGTACCGGCTATGTTGTGCTTAGCAAATACGTGCCTGCCAGCTCTGCCATGACTGTTAAATGCATGGGTCTTTTCCTTAGCAAAACAGTGTTAAACCATAGCATGAGAAAATCAAATAGGGTATGTTCTGTGTAAAACTAGATGTCCTGCTCTACTTGTAGTTACTTACTCTAATTTTCCTGATCATCATCTAGCAATGAGTAAAATAAAATAAGGCCAATGGCAAAGGACTTAGGCTAGTGAAGCACAAGAAAGTGATATGTCTTTCTGCCTAAAACCATGGAGTGCTGCATCTTCTGTCAAGTCAGGGTGCTGTTTGTATCATCACTTCCTTGAATGCCTTTATTTTGCTGAAGATGGTTGTCTCATTTTTGAAATGTTCATGTATTTCTGCTGACGATTCTCCTGCTTTTTACAGAAATGGTTGTTTATAGTGGTTTATTACTAAATAAACGATAAGAATTGGGAAAAGCTGTGTCATTAAAGATACGATAATAAATATTGCAAGCAAATTATTATAGTGTTCTAGTGTTATTTCAGGAAATTGCACCTACTTTTAAGCAAAAATTACTGATTTTTATGATGGGTCAGTAACTACTCCCCCCCTCTCAATGTTGTTCAAAGTGACAAGAAAACACAGGGTTTATGTTTTCACTTAAATGAAATCTACTTGAAGTTGGAGGTCTGTATATATCCAGGCCAATTCAAGATGCTCTGTTGTGATGGAAGTAAGTGGTCCTTTTCAAAGCAGGACATGCTTTTCCAAAACAGAAAGTGTTTAATGCTACATCATCACAATTGTTTTCCCACCTTTTGCACCCCTCCACTTGCCACGTCTTTCAAAAAAATTACCATAGTACTAGTTGGGTTGCTGCTACTCAGTAGCTGAAATGACATTAAAAATTTCATGGGCAGTTTAATCAGGTGCTCTTTCTGGCAGTGGAGTGATATAGAAGTCCTCTACATCCTGTTGATTCATCTAGTACTAATGTTGCTAGTCATACTGCTGGAATTTAACAAAAATACTGTATTTGTTGATACAGACTGTACTTAATAGGAATAGAAATTGAGAAAACCTAGATTTTCTGGTTTTTCTGTTTCTACCACCTTCCTCCAGCGGCATTCATCCTCATCAGGTTTGCCTGTGGGCTGGCATTAAAATAGGTCAACAGAAGGGAGAGGTTGAGGAAGGACTAGTGGAAACTGCCGTCATCGAAGATGCTTGGAAGCCCACCTACCATCATCACTAACTGATGTGAAAGCTATATTGTGTTTGCTAAGTAGATTTGCCAACTGGCAATGTATGAGAGGCTTTTCTTGTTGTTTTGTTTTTTGGTCCATTCCCCATTCCTCCCTGCGCCCGCCCCCCCCCCCCCCCCCCCCAAAAAAAAAAAAAAAAAAAAAAAAAAAAACAAACCCAAAAAACAAACCACCAAAAAAAACCGCCACCAAACCAAAACCACCTTGACTAGTAATTTTATTTAAAAAATGAGAACAATCTCTATTTCAATATAAAAAAGAAATTTCAGAACCTTCTTAAATATATTCTTTAAAAAAAAATTTTTTTTGCCTGGATTGCTTATGTACGTTTGTGTTTTTAAATGGAAGTGCTGTGTTTAGTAATGGGTGATGTAAGTCTCTGTCTCTAAATGTTTCAGGTATCCACACAGTTGATGATCCTAAACAAGTATATCTGAATTGGACAATTATTGATAGCTGTTAGTTGTTCAGTTCTTCCACTTTGTTTAGTTGTTTCTCTACAGAGTAAGGAAATTGAGACGGGAATATGGACATATTCCAAAATAGCTGGTATAATTAGAAAACTGAACTTTGCTGTGAGTAGTGCTCTACCTTGTATATACAACCATACTGATTTGCTACTATTGCTGAGTGAATAAATAATGTTGGTGTAGTCCTTGAATCTTATTTTAGGTCGAAGAGGAGTAAGACACAAAAAAAATCAACCCTTAGCAATCTAGAATCCATGCAATCAATGAATGAATGTAGAGTAAAATTAGTATTTTGGGAGAAAGCAGTAAGGTAACAGTTCTTGATTATAAAATATATGTATTTTGGAATTTGTGCTGCTGGTTTTCTGGTGGTGTTTTTTTCCACTTAAGGTATCTGCAAAAAGAATATAAAGCCTAAAATAAATTTTTATTTTGTACTTTGGTACGCAGCTATATGCACACTGAAGGTCAAGAACTTTTCTCTTTATTTGCAATAACTTTTCAAAAGTCTAAGTTGAAAAAATTAAATTCAGCCATAAGACCTTTCAAAAAGGGAAATTCTTTCTACAGTGAATAAAAGTTCCCTTCTAAAAGCCAAGTGCTCATAATCTGTCTAAGAAATCCTGGCATCATAATTTATGGCTTCTGAGTTTTTCTTCCTTATGTATTTTTCAGAATATCTTTCCCAAAAGGAGAATTCTTACAAATTTTTCTAAACTATGTTTAAAAAAAAATAGTAGTTTTTCATTTTCTAAATGCTCTTCACTAGACCTTTTGTCTTTCCAAACCTGTTTTTTGCCTGTTTTACAATATTGAAGCATGCATGTAGGATAAACAGTTCTATCCAGCTTTTTGGCTTGCATCTTTTTATTGAGGGTAGTTGCGGTATGACTCAAAATGATGATTTGCAAGAAATCATGCAAGAAGGCCTTCTGTGTGTGAATGTTTGGAGGAAAGGCCAGCTATTCATCAAAGTAAATGGTGTTTGTGCTCCTAAAGTGGAAGTAAGCGCATGAGGCGTAATCATATGTTTCATTTTTGTTTATTGCCTTTGGACATCCCAGAAAGAGTCTGTTTTAAATTGCAAAATGTTCAGCTGAAAAAATTCCATTTCAAAGCCAAAACTATACAGCCAAATTTAACAGTCCTTTAGCTGAAACCTTATTGAAACACCATAATTCCATGCTATTATTGATTAGAAAGAAAAAATAAAATAGCTTGTAAAGCTTTGTTCTGTAACGTGGTATTAATTTTTATTTAAATAAAAGAATAGAACATGGCTTAGATGCATACAGCTATTTTGTGCAGTTCTTATTGGAAAAACTAAAGGTTTGTATGTCTAAAACTACCTTTTTTTAATTGGTTATTCTAAAAGCATTAAAATAGACATTTAAGTAGCTGATATTCACATATCTAGAAGTTTGTAATAGGAACTGTTTTTTTAATTAGCCCCTTTGTTACTGCATTATTTCTTATGCTAATTTGATTTTAATATTGTCACATTTGTATTTCAAGGAAACTTAACAATAGCATTCAAGTTGAATGAAAATCTATGCAGTATTATTTCAATGTATGCTGAATGAAATGAAGCTCTAAGTTCATCTTCATACTGTATTAGTCAGGCTTCATTCAGATACTACCTATGAAATGAGTGTGCAGTTTTTTGTGCTTTTTATTTTACCAGTCCGTTGGATGGTAGGACTCTTCACTTTAAGGCCTGATTTAAAGTTTATTATATGAAGCTTGATGGTTTTCTCGTACCTTTCTGTAATAGAAATGCTTTTAAAACTGCATGTAGTTCCAAGAGAGAGGATGAAGTTAGCATGTAGAATCCTTCAATATCAAGATGTGTGTTTGAGGCTTAACAGTTGTATATAATGTAGTGTCTATTGAGAATGCTTTACAAGAGCTTTCATAACTAAGAGAGTAAAAAATTAAAAGAAAGCAGGGATAGAGAATAGCTTTAATTACATTTGAGCCGAGTGATCTCATCAGAATAGCAGCTAAGCCGGAGACATCTATAGTACAAAGAATATACCTTCATCTACATAAGACTGGATTAGATAGCCAACTTACAGAATTTTATAGTTAAGTCAGATCTTCCAGATAATGTAATTTCATGGTACATCACTTACTACAGTTTATTCTACTACCTTCATAAGCATTTAATAGATGCACAATAGCTAGTACCTATGTAATAGTTATTCTTGACTTGTTCTTAATCATACTCCTTCTATACTTCAGTTTTACAGGTACCAGTACAGTGGGAAAGAGAAGCATGAGTCCTATTCAGGAAGAAACTGGTTCTGATGACATGGAAGAGGGAGAAGGCCAAGATCCAGAATATGATCTGTCAGACTCCTGTGCCGAGACCCTTCCGGATGGTAAGAAGAGAGCCAAAAAGTTCAAAAAGATCAAGACAGGACAAGTTGCAGCAGGTAAGTGCAATGTTCATGCATATGGTTTTCTGTTCTGTTTGGAACTACCCTAGGCCTGAAGAGAACTAAAGTTGTTTTACTTGAATGTATTAACTTTTCTGGACTTCTGTGAATGTAATGCAGTAAGTCACTGTTATAAGCTATTTTGCAATAAGTTATTTAAACTGAAGATTGCATAATACAAAAATTGTGAAAACAAACAACCAGAAAAACCCAAACTAAAAAAAAAAAAAAAACCAAACCCAAAACCAACCCCCCCAAACAAAACCCTACCTGAGAACCAAAGGAAGTAAGATGTAGTTGATATCTTAGTTGCTTACTTTCTTCCTTAAAATAAAGCTCTTTGAATATTTTTAGCTATTCTTAATCTCTTTTTTTAATGTGACTTTCTATTTAAGGTTACCCAATATATTTTGCATACCATAAGCAAAATTGAAGAAATTCTGGAAGTAGGATTCTAGAGTAGATTTCCCTGTTAATCCAATACTTTATCATGAAATGTAAGATTAACTTAATGCGGACATTTTCCCTTAAGCTTGATTGGATGGAGTCATGGCATAATTGAATGCACATAGCTTGACCTGCTAGATGTGTGTCATTAGACAACCTCTATTGCTTGCAAACAAGTCCAGCTTTAATAAACCTACCTGGTGCCCTGAAAGCTAATATTGTGCCCTTTTATTTAACACTTTAAGACTATACATCCTGATAATGTGGCACTAACATCCCTTATTTACATTTTGTTGTGAGATAAGATATTTCTGTGAGTTGAGAAAACAATGGAATTTCTCAGTCTGGTCAGAATATTATTTACGCCTACAATTAAGCCAAAATTTTGACAGTCTACCTGCCTGCTTCTCACCACTCCTCTGGCACACCTCGTTCCACAGTGCAGTTTGATCCAGTCAGACTGCTGTTTTATATCCTCGGGTATAAATAACTCGGCTGCAACCCTACTGAAACCCTTTTGTGTGTTGACTTTCTGGGACAACTCAGTGAAGGAGTAAGCTGCCAGACAGGTGCTGATCTGCTGGGCTTTTAAACTTACACAGGCCCTTTAGCTTTCTCGGTGCTTTTGCATTTATGAATCACTTAGCTGTGGGTTTTTTTTCTGATAACACTTGGCAAGATGGTGATGAAAAGTGAGTGTGTTTAAAATCCCTTCCAAACATTTTTGACGGGTGGATCATAATCACCCTTAACAGTTCTTGCAGTCTACCACATGCCCTGAGTAAGCCTTTGCTTATTTGAAAGGCTTACTGGACTGTGAGCAGATCATTCACATTTCATGGACTGCTAGTTGTTGAAGCCTGAGGAATCTCACTTTCAGGAGATGCAGATTTTGAAAAGTAGAAGAAATAGTGGTTTTTTTGTTGTAAAAGTGTCAAATTGTGGTTTTGCCCAAGTGATAAAACTTTTTTCTTAAAACTCAGAATGTAATGCTTGAAAAATCAATAGTGTTTCTAATACAAATGACAAACCCAAATAATCTTTTTCTTTATTCTAAAACTGTTTTGATGTATACATCACTATATGCAATGTTCTGTGTGGTGTTTGTAACCATAGCCTTTTATTGTTCTTGATTTGGTTGAAGACTTTTCACCTAGGGATGATGTAAGCAGGTTTTTGCAGACTTTAATACCTACATATTTTTTTAGTCAAAGTACTTTAAACTGTATGTCTGACTAATCACAGGCAGGTGGTACTGCCTGTGTTTACAAGGTTTTTACACACAAAAAAAACTGGTATTTTTGCTACATTGTGTGAGTTATTGTAGCCTGGACAAAAAAAAAAAGTAATTAACCTTAGTTCACATGAATTTAAATCTCCAAAAATTTGACTTCTATTGATCTAGTTATTTTTGATTCTATTTCAACTTTTGTTAGTAATTTCTTGCAGTAATGGATTAGATTAAAAAATTAAGTCATATCTTAATTATTGGTTACCTGGAGTACTGTCTGTACTGAAGTATAATACAATATTAATAGTTAAAACTTCATTTCAGTATCCGCTCTAGCCACTTTTATCCAGAAGGTAGTATTGTATAGCAAGCATCCTTTTTCGTGGTTTGTTAGAGTAAAATCTTTCTTAGCTGATTCAAAAGCTGTGCTTGGAAATTGCTTTCTTGTAGTTCATTAGGGTAGTTGGGCTGTGCAGCCATATGCAAAATAACAAGACTGTCTATTGTAATTCCAAATGTAAAATTCATGCTCTGTATTTGGCATTATGGAAATATACATTACCAGTGTTAGTGTGACTCATCTTTCTTTTCCAATTAATTTGGCTGGAAATATTCTTCACTGTGTTGACTACCTTAAACAAGAATAACGGCAAGTACACTTGGGAAAATAGTATTATTTAACTTCATCATCCCAATTATTGCAAAAAAAATTACTTGGATTAAAAATATTCATTAATTGCAAAACATAATATTTACCCTTTGGGTAAGAAACTTGACATTAACTTTTTTTTTAAGTTCCTACTCATAAACAGTCTCTTAGTTTCCCTTTTTAAATATTGACTTGCCAGTAATGTATCTAGAGCATTGCTCTAGAGGAGAAAATATGTCTTTGTATGCTCTGAAAGAATAAAAAGATTCTTGATTTTAATATACAAACACTGAAAGGAATAAAAACTAAAGTCTTTAATATATTGTTCTCTGACTCTGCCTTTTAGGAAGCCTCACAAGTAGTTCCACTGGAATTTTTGAAGTCCCTGAAACATGGTAGGAAACAACTGCCCTAACAAGTGGAACTGATTGAAAACAGTTGCAAGAATACACCTCTTGGAAGCCATACTTTATTTAAATAAAGTGGTGTTAACAAAGCAGTATGTGTCCTGAAAATCAGTTTAATTATTTTAAACTGTTTATTGAACAATCACTGTCAATTTTACTTGTGTGTATATTAACTAGTATACGATTCGTTGTTGATCATGTGAAATCCTTGCTGTCATAAATGATGTTAGATTTAAGAAGCAAGACTAAATGTATTTTGGTGCCCTACTTTGGCATGCTGGCTATGAAATGTACAAAAAGAACTGGCACTCTGTGACTTCATGCTAGGCTGTTCCCTGTGCTTGAGGGGAGTTACCACAAATCTCCTAATCTTTAGCTATTTTTTCGGGCAATATCAGTATGCTGTCAGCATTCTAACACAGGTAGAACTGCAGTTTCACATATTGCTTTCTACCAGTTACTTTATCTGGAAATCTTTTTTAGTTTTCCATTCTCTACCCCCCACCCCATGTGCAGCCAGTATTCATCTAAATGCCAACTTTACACATACCTTATCCTTTCAAAAAACTGTAACTTAAAAGTTTCTCAAACATTAATTTCCTGGTGGGAGGTAGATTTTCTTCATTTTCACATCTCTTGCTGTTTTCACACTTAAGTCTTGATCTGTTTGTTCCCTCCTTCCCCAGCTTGTGGGGTTTTTGTAAAAATATTTTTTGGTACCTGTGACAAACCTGCTAACTGCACCAGCCCTTTATTTGTTTAAAAAAAGATTTGCATTGGTAGATTTCAGAAAATGTTTGATATTTAACATTTTTGTATCATGGAAATAATAACAAAAGATGTATTTCCATAAAATGAAAATTAAAGACATTTTCTTAGGAACTGGTTTGTTTTTATTTATGAGCTTCTGAAATGTTTTTAGTGAACTCTTCTTTTTTCTTCATGATACAACAATTTTTTTGTCAGGCTGCAATTAGCAGACCCTTTTGGTCCATGGACTACTTTCAAGATATTTGTGAAATGTAACCAAGAAAAGCAAGCCTCTTGTCATAAGACTTAAATTGCTCTGCATTTTCCTTGGGGGGTGTGTGTGTGGGGAGAATAGAGTTCTGCAAATCAGCAAGTTTAAAACCATTGCTGTGGAAGAGTGGAGTATTAAGAAGGCTTCATCAGGTTGTTTTTACATTAGAGTGGGAACCACTGTCATTGAAACAACGCGATAACCTGTTTGAAGGTATGCCAAAATTTGTGGTTTTTTAAATGATTGTGAGAGCTATCTTGAACTTGCATTGCAAAGGGGAAAATAATTTAAAGATACTAAATATGAATTGTTTTATTTCTAACCTTGGAATACTCCCAGAAGTAGTATAATTAAGTTGTTTTTTTAATAGCAGCCATATCATCACATTCTCACACTAAAATGTGGGAAAGAGGACAGTGTTACTAGTGATGCAAAGGCAAATTTGTAACTGAACTCTTCTGCTCTCGAGGATCCAGAGACTTTTATTCTCTGAGACTCATGACCTTAGGAGTAAATACTTAAATCACTTTTATCTTGAGTATCCAAACCTACAAAGAAACTGCAAATTTAGTTCTCAGAATATGTGCAACACTTAAAGAAAAGTTGTATAAAATATTAATCTCTTATGGAGATGATTCAGGTAATTTATATGGTGTTCTATCCAAATGCTGGGGGGTGGTTATTAACTATATATCCTAAAGAACTGGCATAACATGATTTGGGAGGGAGCTTAGAGTCATGATGTCAAAAGGATACAAAAGCATTTAAAGGGATTGTCAGAAGTACAGGTTGAGAGGCAAGGAAGTCTCTGCTGAAGAGCTGTAGAGGCCTGCACTGTTGCAGAGAATCCACCTGCAGTCTTCACCCTGAGGTCCGAGGTTAGGATCTTTATGGTACTGCCTTCACTCTTGAACAGCAACACTTGCACACCTGCATGGAAAATGTCTTAATTGCATTACAATACAATTCCTTAAAAAATTGTTTCTTCAGAGGAGGCCATGTATATCCTTCTCTAAACTACAAAGGTGAATAAATATTCCCAGTATTTCTACCCTCCTCCCCTTCCCAATTGTCATTCTGAGGAGCAGGATGTTACTTATCTCTACCTGTAATTAATACTTCTTAAGAAAATAGTGTTCTTCCATTTTCTAGTCCTTACGTGTGTTTGATTTTAACAGTTAACGCCTAGGTAGGCTAATAAAATGTGACTGGATGTGGGGTTATAATATTTCTAAGTTTGGGTGGAGAACTGTCAGGGGTCAGTGGAAGGTGGTCTCCTGAGAAGGAACTGGCCCTACAGACACCGCATCAAACCTCATTATTCTGCGAGGTTTGGTGCACTTCCCTTTGTTTTAAATGAAAACATTAATTCTAGAAGGGAAAGAATGTAGTTCTTCAATTAGATCCATATTTGTTTCCTAATGTATGTTTAAAGTATGTGCATAGTATTTAGATCTTTACAGCATTTGTTTCTGAAAAGCACAGCTGTCACAACTAGCCTTCATGGCTGCAGAGATTCCTGGGCCTAGATCTCCGGGGCTTTCATGTGCAATTACTCGACCCCAGAGGTACAGCGAGGCATCGGTCTGGCTGCTCCATCATGGAGCTGGGATAGCTGCTAAGTTGCTGAGAGGCTTTGTTTTGGCCCAGTAAAAAGTCAGATGCATCTGTGTAATACTTTTTGATTTACTTTTTTTAATTACTTTTCTTTCTTTTCCCCCTTCATTCCGTTTTTCTCCCGGGCACGGGGCGGGAGGGAATCCACAGATCTGTTCAATTTTAGAGCTATTGTTTTGCTTTCTATTCGGAGGAGCAGCGATGCCTACACCGAGCTCGCTGCCCTGCACGGCTGCCCCTGTTCAGGGCCGAGCCCGCCCTGGGCAGGAGGGCCCTCCTCTGGCGGGCTGAGGGGGCGGCCGGGGCGGCGCGGCTCCCCTCGCCTCTCCTCTCTTCTGCTCTCACCTCAGGGCCGGGCTGAGGTGGCGGCCGCGGGGAGCCAGGGCAAGGCGGGCCGTGTGGGGCCGGGGGCAGCGGCCGCCTTGAGGGTTCTTTTTTCTGCCTTCCAACTGCATAAACCAGCCAGCGCTACCAGCTGTTCGTAGTGCCGAAGTGAAAGATTTTCTTCAGCAAATGGCCAGGGGCTTCGCTGTAACTGTGGGTGTCGTGTGGAAGGCTGTCCTGGCTTGTGGTGCGGGCAGAAGCGGCCTGTTCCTCACCGCTGGCCGTGAGGGTGGGGGAGTTGGGAGCTGCGTGCGGGTCGGGGTTGGGGAGACACGAAGGAGGATGTTAGAAGCAACAATGTATATTAGATATAGAGAAGTGCTGAAAGTAGGGGTTGAAGAAAATGAAGAATTTCCTTGAGAAAATGAGGGAATTTTGTGAGTAGCACTGAGGAGGGAAGATGAGAAATTGGGAGTGTGAGACAATCTGAAGAAACAGTGTGGAGAAACATGGGAGAAAGTCTGGCTCAGCAGGCAAATGAGGTAGGTGGGCTTGAAATCCTGCCTCTTCAGAGGAATAAGAATGTGCTTATTTGACTGAAACTTAAACTTGACAATGATAATTTGTCAATGGTGATCGAGTGCTTCATTGTTTGCATCAAAAAGCAAGTTAAAACTGGATTTGAAGTAATTTTCAAATCTATCTCAAGCATTTATGGGTGAGAAGTATTAACTTGTGTCAGAATGCACAGGATTGACAGCACAGGGTGTAGGAAGTTGCTGGTAGACAAGACACATTGAGAAAAAGGTAATTCTCTAGTGTGGAGTAAAAGGGAAGAGTGAGTGTCCCTGAAGCGTGGATTTGAACAGGGACAAGTAAGAGAGAATGAAGACTAAGGGAAAATGAACTATCCCACATAAAATTAAGATTGCTGGGAGTGCAACAGCCTATTCTTGGTCTCAATTTTGAGCTTATGGTTTGGAGCGAGAAGCTAAAGGCTTCAGATGATTTAGATGGAGGACTAAATTTAACTATCCATTCAGTGGAGAAACCAAGAGTAGAGGTAGAAAACTAAAACTTTTGGTGATTCTGGGAAAAAATAAATGTTATAACTCTTTCTTTCTTTCTTTAAACCTTTGAGTTCTGTCATGATGCCCAGAAAATGTCTGGTACCCTGGATGTATTCTCTATCTTCAAATAATGGTAAATGTAATGTAAAGATAAATGTCCTCTGCCACTGAGCTTCAGAGCGTCCACAAGAAGACTCCTGATAATCAAAAGTTCTTGGCTTCTGAAATGTTTAGACTGTTGCTAGCTGACCAGATGTGTACACTGAAGAAGATTCAAGTTACTCCACAGTACATTTAGTAAATGAATAAACGCTTGCCTGTTGTAGCTTTAAACTTACACTAAACTAACATTCCCTGTGTGCTTTACAGAAATACTGCCACAATTTCATTGGATGAGGAGCAATAGATGGTGGGTTATGCTGGGATTTATAGGGTCAATATACTCATAATTAAGATGTTCTTTTTGCGTTAATAGGTATGCATGAAGCTTCTTTAAAAAATATTTCTTTCCGGATAGTAATTATTGGCAGCCATGTGCTTCCATGAGCACTATAGCAGATCATGGGTCAGTCCCAGCTCAAGATGAACTCATATGGGACGTATCTATTCATAAATGCAATACAGAAAACATTCAGCCAAACTCTGAAAAGTTAGATTTCGCTGCCCTTACATTAATTTCTTGAAAATGCCTGATAGTTGTATTTGTACATGAGCAGTCTGTAGTCTTGTCTGCAGGCAATAGCACAAACCTCCTCCCCGCCCCCAACCAGCCTATGCTGATATGGTATACGAGTAGTACATTAGATACAAACCACCAAATGTTATTATCATGCTCCCATTCAAAGGCCTTCACCTTAGAAATCTATTAGTCTATAAACTGTATGTATATATAGACATAATCCAGTTGTTCAAAAACAAAGCCAGGTGTATGGAAAGGAACACCGCATTTACAGATTGTTAGTTGAAGAATAGTCTCATAAAGGATGTGCCTAAAGTAAAATGGAGATTCAGTGGCAGAATCACTTGTTTAGTACCCTTTGGTCTTTTTATGCCTTGCCTTTTTTTTTTTTTTTTTGGGGAGGAAAGAGCTAGAAGGATTAGTCTAAATATAAGCTAAATATGAAACTTTTAAATTGACAGTTTCAATAAATACTTATTTTATATTTCAATATATACTACTCTGAAAGACATTTTTGAGGACTTGTGGTGGCAGTAGTAATATGCTGAGTATGAGTACTTGGTGATACTAAAATCTAAATTTAATGTAGCTGAACAAACTTTAAGAAACTGTTTGAGTTTATAAAAAGACTAAAGAATACAATGACACTCAATTTAATATATCTCCATACTAGTGCGACACTAAGGTTAGCAAGGTGGAGCTATTTTTTCACCTTGGAAGGAATCTGTAAAAGAGATGCTTCTGAAATTACTACTCCAACACATAAAATAAGACTAATAAGTAACAGTAGAAAGCAGCACTTTTCTGAGGGATTTGCACTATTTTTCATGGCAAAAAAAGGATGCAGTGTTATGAGAGGATTCGCAGTTATAGTCTGACAATTTTAAAAGACTTGATAAATGCACAAACTCAGGTCTGTGTTTTTAGAAGAGAACTTGTCTGGGTTTTTTGTATATATGATAAGTAATCTTAGGGTACGTGTGTTAGGAGCAAGAGCTAGAAGCTCTTATACATGTGTTCCAGTATCTTAAAAAGCAGGCTTTCTTACTCTGTCTTGTGAAAACATGCATTCAGGCCAATGTATTTTAGTGGAACAGAAGATTTTTCGATCAGTAGATGCTTTTCAATCTAGTGTAGATTTCTCCGCTTAAATAAGGAATTTGGAAAGTTCTGTGTTTTACTTCTGCAGGAGTTCAGAAGAGACAGAGTTGTGATATGTTCTGAATTCCAGTTTCTTAAATAAAGGTAGTTCCCTGCTTCCCTTCCCATGCATACTTCAACAGTTTTAGTTAATGCACACCAAATTTAACTATGGCTACCACATTCTCATCTATTTCTATTAACTAAAATGCTCATTCCTGAAAAACAAACACACACATAATCACAGCTGTACTACTGCATTCAGAACTCCCTGAAAAATGTTTAATGTTTATACTACATATAAAGGAAATATACCCACAAGTAATACTATATTTAGGAATAAATTATTGGGATAAAAATAATCCTGTGAATTGAACATAGAGTACAATTTCAAACATAGGCATACAGACTAAGGTAGATTTGTGAACTGTAATCCGTATTTAGATCTCCACTACTCATTTTGGCAAGTAGATTTCAGCTTGTTTCCCTCTGCAAGAACTGAAGTTATCACTGTGTTTTGAAACCGCAGTCTCTTTACCTCTCGCAGGCTGTTTTATGACTCAGGCAATCTGTGTAATCTCAATGTATTAATGGATAGAGCACTCCAGTTCCACCTGCAGAATATTTACATGAAATGGAACATGAAATTAATAATTTTGCATGGTGACTATTTAACATCCTGCAGAGGACTGTGGAACCAATATGTGGCTGTTCAGCCATGCTACCACCATTGCAAAGGAGTTCCTGCAAGCCAAGGCTGGAGGTACTGGCAAACTGTTTGTGTAACGGTCTCAAGAATAGTACATTTGGAGGCTGAAGATCTAACCCAAAAACTAAAAAAATCCTAAAACTTACTGAAAGAAAATGGACAAAGGATATCAGTAAAGATGAGAAGTTAATTAGTTGTTAGAATTTTGAGTGCGTCTGCACATTTAATATTTCTTAAATAGAACTGAAAAGGCTTGTGTCAATAAGACCTCATGTAGGCAGTGTTGAGTGACGCCCTTTAACAAGGGAACAACTAGTAGAGATTTAAATGTGACACTAGATTGAGAAAATAAAGGATAAAAGTGTTTTCATGTTTTGTTGTATAACATGCTACTATATTAATACTGCCTGTAAGTGTTGAGTACTCAGCTGGACTGCAGGATGTAGATGTTCTACACTGGAGCAGCCTCACACCTTCTGTTTAGGTGTCATGTCCTTGTTAGGGGCAATTAATGCATAGTCACTTACATGTTCTGTAACTGTTTACATGCATGTAATAGCCTAAGAAGCCTTACGGTTACTACTTATTTCCCATAGCTCTTCTGTTAAATGCCAATAGTGTGGTATTTATATCACAAATCTTTACAAAGTATCTACATTTTTTTATGCTGACAGACAATATGCAAACATTTAGTGAAACAGGCATTTGGAAGATGAAAGAACCAAATGGTTTGTATTATACAAATTCCTTTCCTTGCTCTTTGTACGTTCTTAATAAGAACCTGAGCACCTCGCTTAATCATTTAATTTCAGTTTGTAAAAGTAAGCAATATTTTCTTATCAAGCATTCCAGCTAGGTTTACTACCTGTAAGTTTCTTTGAGACAGCTGGAAGATTCTATATACACTGTTAAGTTTTTCAGTTTTCTGCTTAATTTTTCAGTTTAAAGATAATTACTGGGGGTGTTATCAGATTTTGGAGAGAGAGGCATCACTACAAGAAGACATGTTTGTCTTAGCAGTTTTCTTTGAACAGAATATTCAATTTCTATTCCATTCTTGTTTTGGGTTTTTTGGGGGGGGGCTTGATTGCATTGCAAGGCACAATCTAAAAATAAAATGCAAAACTATGTTGTCTAGCTCTAAATGTAACTATTTGATGACTGCAATCAAATGGGTATATGATATGAACGGGAAGAATAAGGCCAAGCATTGGCATCTCAATACTGTGGGAAACAGAGCAGAGTAAATGATCTTTTTGGCCTATAAATCTGACTAAAGTTATATTTGCTAGCGGTCCAACTGTAGAAACTTCTGGGAAAAAATAGCAGGAAGCTGACACTCATGTAGTATTCTGAGTAGCTGAAGTGCTAGCTAACTCATGTTCAGGAATCTTGTTTTTTTGTTTTTTTCTTAATGCTAAAATGTATTTGCATTTCAGATAGATTTAGCATTGTGTCTGGCAAAACGGTCAGATGATTTTCAAGTTTCATCTAAGGAGAAGTGAATTGCTTTCCAGATTTAATATAATCTAACCTAGAAAAACAAAAAGTAAAAATGTTTACTGTAGTGAGATGTAAATAGAGGGACTTTCAGTAGATGAGAAAAATTTGCAGGACTCTTGCATTAGCTTTTACATGTTTTCCATTGCTGCTCTTGCTCTGTATATTCTGAACCTAACAGACATAGATGTTTACTCTGTAGATTAGAATAGCCTTACTAAGATCTATCCACATTCAAAAAAAAAAAAAAAAAAAAAAATCATCACACTGAATTTCCAAAGCTTGTAGTGCAAGAAGCACAGAGTTATCATTGTCAATAACAAACTGACAAAGTACTGCCATGTTGCAGACTTTTTTCTGTGGAATAGAAATTGGAGTGAATGATCCTAAGAGAAAATCTGAACTATGCCACTGATCTCTCTGGGTGGGTGGATCCATTTTAGCATGCTCTGGCAGGCTTTTAGGTAACTGAAATTAGTACTGGAAACTGGAATGGAAAAAATGGGTAATATAAATAAGTTAAAGCATCCATAATCATAGATACACAGTATCTGCTTAATAATAAAACCAAAGCAGGAACTTAACAACCCTTATAAAATTCCAAATATCCAAACAGAGAAGAATAACTGGAGAATTTACATAGTTGAATTGAAAATCTTCAGTGCTTTACTTATATTTCATTAGAATAAGGTAATGGCTTAGTGATTAAATAATATGCCACATTCAAAAGCACAGTCTGCCAGTCCCTCTTCATTTCCTGAAGTTTGAGCCCTGTTTAAATCACTGTAAAACTGCTTGGCACTTAATCATATTCAGACATGCCAGTTCATGCACTTTTCTGGGATCCAGCTCACTCTCACGTGTCTGCAACTGTCTCACACCTCTCATGCTCTGAAAGACTTTTTTTTTAGCACTGTGTTGACTGGGAGCTAGAAATGCAAGTCTCAGAATTTAAGCAGCTGCGTAAGTTCACTTGTACAATGCCCAATTCTCATGCAGTATATGATGATGAATATCATATTCTACAGAATCCTAAACTTGGAAGCTGAAAAGCTGCCAGAAATCATTTGTCTGAAACTGTAGTAATTCTTCACAGAGTGATTTGTCTGTATTCCACCCTGGGATATTTAGCTGAATTTTAACACTGAAATGCATGGTTGGTGGGAATCTGCAAACATTTTGATCTGTGCTTTTATATGCACTTACATGACATTTTGTAACAAATAGGAATAATGGCTTTTTCTTCTCATTTAGTTCATTTGTATTTCATCTGCTCTGTGGAGGTTTATACAGCAGCATACAATTTACCCTGAACAGTTCACAAATGCATTTTCAAACTTAGTGTGGAATAAGATACAATTTAAGGGATTCTCTACTTGCCTTCACAGTGCTTTTAATTCTTGCAACACAGTCTCCTTCTCAAAAGACAGAAATCTTCTTTGATTGTTGGAACTATATGTAAATAGCTATGGCTGGGAGACTTTAATAAAGTATCTTCTGAAAATGCATATAGCTTGTAGATAATATTTTTTAAGATCTAAATTGAGTAATCAGTACAGAAAATGGTGGCTTTAAACACAGATACGTTTTTTCCGTGGTGGTGATAAAATGTTGTGAGGATTTATTTTGTATTTAAAAAATATCAGTCCAATGTCAGAGATTCAAGATTTTTTTCTCTGGGCTACCTATGTCTAGCCATGAGCTGGATAAAACCTCCCTCCTGAAAAGTTTACATTTTTATGCTCATGCTGCTGCAGCAAAGCTCATTTAAGTTAAGCTAATTAGTTTAGACTTAGTTTTTGTGAATTTCAGACAGAGTTCTGACATTCTTTCTTCCTGACAGATAAAATTTTTCTGATTTTAACTTACTCTTTATACAACTTCTGGGGTATATCTCAGGACATTGATTTATGTAGGGTTGGACAGTGCATAGAGTGAAGCTCAGCCACTCAAACCTACATAGGTTTAAAGTGTTTTGTAAATGTGAATTTAATATCATATTTAGCTAAAGTTTCTAGTTGAGGATAGTTTTTTAGTGAACCTGTGAAGATTTATGGCGTTATGAGGAGAAACAGTACAGCATTTCCTGGTTTTGCTAGCTCTATATAGAGTAATTGCTCTGGCAATTTTCCTGGCACTTCTCTTCTTTCAGTTTACCATAAAATCTTATCACAGAGAACTTCACGTTTCCCCCCCCAAAAAAAAAAAACAACCCAACCCAAAATTTTAAGATTTTTGATAGATCCTGGGGGTGGACTGACTCCAGCACTTAATCTGATTGATACTGTAGAGCTTTTTTACTGCTGCAAAGTCAGAAGAGGATGCTCTGCTTAACTTTTATGTTTAGTGTAATATAAGGCTATTCTACTATTTTGTTTTGTTCTGTTTTTCTTCCCTTTAATAGCCACCTAAAAGGAACAGGCACTGAAATGCTAAAAATGAGGATGAATGACACATTGTAAGGAAAGAGGCTCTACGCCAAATTCCACACATTTATACTGCCAACATTTATCCACAATGTTGGCAAAGTGGAGAAACACTTCTTAGCTGCTCTGTTATTTATGAGACAGATAATTTTTTTTTCCTGGTAGGACAGCACTGGATAATCTGACTTTTGTCACCGTCAGTTTAGCCACCAGTTTTTTGTGTGACATTGGGCAACTCACTTTAATCCATCTGTGTCTTTAGTTCCTCCATCTGTAATATGGAGGTAATAGTTATGTATCTGATATAAGTACTCTGAGACTGATTTTGGTTAAGATCCAGGAGTATATTGTATTTTATGTGAGGCATTATTACATATGAAAAGAATCATTGCTTATATGAATTTAATGAGTATTTACTCAGGATGTTGAGAACTTTGTCCAGAAAAGCAGTACATGGGGAACTAACTGTTTTTTCATCTATTAATAGCTGTTAGACAAAACCAGGTATGACAGTTTTCTTCAATTTCATTTGATAGTGATGACCATACACACTTAAAGATATTCTGCCTCATTTGTCTTTCTGAAGTCATTCCAGGATCTGTCTTCCCTGTGAAATACCATGTTTTACCGTCTTGGTCCTTTCACTCCCCTCTGTCTCCGCAGTGTTACAACTAAACTGTATTATTCTGTGTTCTAATTAAATGTATAGGGATGGTGTTAATGTATAGAGTCTTAGTTTATGGAATGATTTCCACACACCCCCTTTTCTTGTCCTGAGAAGACCTATAATGCAGGTTTCCCTGGTATTGTAAACTCCCAACAGAGAGCACGAAGTTAGAAATGTATGTTCATTGAATGAGAATGTGAGTTTGAACAATGTGTACTAAGTCCTTGTGCATGTGGAAGTTAGTTACTGTGTAAGAGATTTCATATAGAGGTTCATTCTGGGAAGTTGCCTTAGGCAAAAAAGACAAATTCTTACTTTTTTGAAACGTCATCACTACAGTAAGCAATGAAAGCATGTCTAGGTTCAAGCAGATAAATATTCACTGTAAACGTAATCTGTGTAGTTACACTGCTACACAGAAGCTGTTTTTCTATGCAGCTTGAATACTGCATAGGAATAAATACTCCAGCTGGGAGGAGACAGGGGAAATGAAGTAAAAGAACAATTAGAATAGCTGTTCTTTGAAATCATCGTCCAGGTTTGCTTGGTTAATGCTAAGTCTGTCTTTGTGTAGGAATGGAGGTCTGTGGGACAACATACCCTTTTCATCTTGGTACTTGTAGGAAAAGGCATTACTTTTTTTATTCCTTGAATAAATATGCAAAAATGCTTTCCAGTGACATTTGGATTTGCTACAGTTCTCTTCAGATATTTTCCTGATATAGTTTAAAGCATCATGCAAACACAAAGAGAAAGCTTTATCCTGTTTCATGTGGTCAGTGTTGTTAGACATACTTATTTCTTTCTGTTCATATCTAGTGCATTCAGTCTTCCCAAACAGATAGACCAAGACTCTAAGGTCCAGTCCACTTATTTGGGTTTTTTTGTTTGTTTGTTTGTTTGTTTGTTTGTTTTTGTTGGGGGGAGGTTATTTGGTTTTTTCCTTGAACTCTCCTCAGTAGAAGTATCTCTCTGTAACAATCTGATTTGCCCTCTTTTTTTTTTTTTTTTTTTTGCTTTTGAGTTTATGTGACAGACAGAGAGCATACCAAACAGTTCTTCAGTTTATTTTTTTATTTCAATTTCCATTTAGGCTCTCTTTGTATTCCTACAGTTTTATTTTTTGAATGAAAATTTCAACATTAATTTCTCTTTCAAGATTTTTTTTTTAAGTTTGAACAAAGTCTTTGTTATATTTTGTTCTAATACAATGTTTTCTCTTGTGCTTTGTTTGGACTTATTAAGACTTCTAAGTAAAAAGTAAAGATTTTTTTTTTTAAACATTACGTACATTCTGCCAACTAAGAATATTGTTGGTGAGTCAGATATCTCCAGGAGAAGGCTTATAAAGGTGGCTTGGAAGTGTCTGGGGTTTAGAAATTACACAGCATAGAAACTCATAAAATACATGATTTATGCAGAGAGAGTGAGTTCTTTGAGTCTAAAGAAAAAGTCTCAGAAAGAAAGGTAGCAAACTCTAAAAAATACTTTTAATTTGCTCAGAAATAATTCCTCATGTATTATATGCATTGCCTGCAAAGTGCAGTATTCAACTCTGTAATAGAAGCACCTCAAGCTAGTCATTACTTGAATGTAATGTGGTCCAAAATAATTAATTTAGCCAAATTGAACACACATAAGTCACACTGTAAATTAAAAAAAAAAAAGTATAAACTTCAAAAATATTTTGCTATGATATAAATGTTGAATGTGTACAGTAAGAGAGGGATTTTTGTGGAGGCTGACTTTAGCATTTATAGTTTCCTGACTTTCAACTGACTTTTTTTTTCAAATTGCAGTCTTAGATTGCTGCAACAGAAAATCACCTCTATAAACAGAAATAATGTAATTAAAGCTTCTGTTTAAAAGCTTGCAGAATCTTTGTGTACACAGTGATCTCAATTCAAAAGGTGAAAAATTGTTAGTTTTCACATTATTTCATTTGTCCTGAAGGCAGAAGTAACATCTATTATTGATATCAATGAGAGAGAGGTTACAAAATTTGCGATCCCTCCCTCAGGTCCCCAGGAGCCATTGTAGTAGGTGTTGGGCATGGATAAGCTTTGTGATGGGCAAAGTTTATATTTCTCTCAGAATTTTAAATTGGCAAAATGAGTTGCCAAACATTTTCTTTCTGCATTAATTTGTTTGTTGTTTCTAAGGATAAGAAACACTTAAACATCTACTCCTAAATAAAAGACTGAAGTACTCATATTCCAAATATAAGAGGATTAATTTTGCTAAAACATCTAATTAAAGCTTTGTCTAATTGAAACTACACATCAGTTTCAATAGGAACAAACCCTTCTGGAGGATGGTTCATGTCACACTAACACAGGTTTTGTCTGATGAGAATGAATACTCTTCTGGAGCTGCCCAGCAATTTTCCTGTCAGCTGCAGAGCAAAAGCAATGGTCAGAGCAAATTGATCTTACCTTTAAATGACAATTTATTTGAGAGAAATTTTACCAAAATGCCCAAACGGGAATTAGTCAGAAATAGTAGCTGTGATAAAAAGCTCGAGTCTGTGGCATGTCACATTCAAGGATTTTAATTCTGTCCCTGAATTAATTAATTAATTTTTGACTCAGAAGTAGTGCATCTGCATCTGTAGTATGTCAGTGAGAAATATGGGTGTCTGGAAAGTTTGGTACCTTCTGAGATACTGTGAAAAAACTGAATAACAATTGATTCTTGGGAAAGTACAAGAGAAGGCATCTGGTATATGCTCTTCTACACTAGTTGCAAGGGAAGAATTTAACATTAGGACACAAAGTAAATAGTGCTGGTTCTTTCTCCTTTATATTTTGCAGCCAGTTGTAAATCACTATTAATGCAAAGAAAGTTAATTTGTAACACATTATAAAAGCGGAGAGGCACCTTAATAATGTGCCTGCTAAGGAAAGCACTTTTGGAAAGTCAGGAATGTCATAAACATAAGTGAAACTACAGAGAAAGAAGAAAGTCAACTAGGCATTGCTTTTTCCATGTACTGTTGATATTACATTTTCCAAGAAACATCTTTGCCTTCTTGAGATGTCATTGTTTCATTCTAAAGAATGAATAACAAAATACTGGAAAGAGGAAGAAGAGCTTCTCTGGCATGCTTATGCTTGCATGTCAGCAAGGAAGTGCCTACAAAGCACCACTACGGTGAAATCCCCCAAACCTGCTCCAGGAACTCAACATGCTGGAGGTGAGTTCCTGGAGTGCCTTTATACTAGTACTAGTATGGGGAATAAGCAGGACGAGTTAGGGATCTGTGTGTAGTTGTGGTGGTGTTGGGATCACGATGACATGGTGGGTTGGCTCCCATGACTGGAGTGTTGCAGTGGAGGGGTATGGGATCTTTAGGAAGGACAGGATGGGAAGACGAGGCAGGGGAGTTGCCCTTTATGTGAGAAAGCTGCTGGAGTGCATGGAGTTCTGCCCGGGGATGGATGAGGAGCCAATTGAGAGCTTATGGTTTAGGATTAAAGAGAGGACAGATAAAAGTGACATTATAGTGGGTGTCTAGGCCACCTGAACCGGAAGAACCAGTAGATCAGGCCCTCTGTAGACAGGTAAGAGCAGCCTCAAGTTTCCAGGCCCTGGTCCTCATGCAGGACTTCAACCACCCCAATATCTGCTTACACTTAGGTAAGAAGGTTGTGCATTGACATAGATTATTCTTGAATGTATAGGAATGTGATTTGTACTGTTGCTGTGAGCAGAGGGACTCAGTTGCTTCAAGTTTCAGGTTTTGTTCTTTGTACCCACTGAAACCTGGCAGAAGTAGTAGGGTGTGGACATGCATGTAACGTCACTATCGCAGGAACTTCTAAAGAAATATTTCATGTCCTAGTGCCGGGCTGTTGGACCCTTGTGTGACAATGGGACAAAAGACATTGCTGGAAATGGAGTGTGGATGGGAAGCAACTTGAACACCTTGTGAAGCCTTAGAGGTAAAGAAAGAGGGGGATAGAAAAGATAAGTGTGATCATGCAAGACTAACAATTGCAATATTGAAATACCGTCTAACATGCTTGCTTCAGTTCGAGGTTATTTCTCCTTAAATACACAAAGAGGAGATTTGTTAATATAAAGTAAAAACACTTAGAAATATCTTTTTCTTAAAGTAATCTTTAGTTAGTTTCTTTCATGTAGATCACATAAATGGGTTCAAGACTCTTCCCAAGATCAGGGAATAAGATGATGCTACAAACTGTATTGTAGGAATTGTTCATCTTCTGTAAAGGAATAGCTACATCTTAGGAGAGCTATTCCCATTACAATAAAAAGTATCAGACTGTATGATAGTTCACCCATGCAAACACTAAATTATTTTGATTTTATGGGTGGACATATGCAACAGAGTTGGATCTTGTGATTGATAACACTACTGTGAATTCAGAATGTTATATATGAGGTCCCTTATGTTAAAGGTATACATCAAAATGTGAGTGTGGTTAAAACATCAGTGTGATTTTTAAATAGCAAGCTTCCCTTTTGATTTAAGCTAGCAGGCAGGAAAAGTGTATTTAAACCACCTATTTTAGTGAATTTTTAAGTACAAAGCAGATTTTCCATGACAGTCTGATTCTTAAACAGTTACTAAGGCCTCAAAATATGTAATCAATAAATGGGAATTAAGAAAATGTCATCCCCACTTGCAGAAGAGCCAAAGGATGTAAAAAGCTACTTTTTATTTCAGGATGACCTAATTAGGACATTAAGCCCAGGGTTTCCAAAGATTCATTGGTTTGACCTTCCTGAAAATTTTTACTACAAGCACATACTGTTTTTAATATTTATTTCCCAAAAGCATACTTGAATATCTTTGACTTACATATAAAAATTCTAAACTGCGTCTTTGTGGACTTTGTATATACTAAGTAAATAAATGCTTTTTATTAAATGCATTCTAATAAAAACCCAAAATTAATATACAAAACACCCAAAGCAAATGTATTTAGGGTTGAGCTTAATTTTACTTTTGCACAGGCCTATGTAAACCAATAGATCTTCAAAATGACTGGGTTAATAAATAATGGTATTTAATGAGATATTTGGAAACTAAATCAACTTTAGACAACAGGTTGGAGTTCAAGCCATGTGCAAACAGGTGCAATTTAAGTGGCTTGAATGGATTTGATTATTGACATTTCTTAGGAGGCTGAATGAGACTGAGATAAAGCTTTTTGAAAGGCTGTACAGAAGGGAGAGTCACCAGTGTGTTTCTCTCCAGAATTTTAAGACATCAGTTTTACCTCTTGGGGAAATTTTCTCTTTGAAATGTTATAACTTTGCTTTTATAAATTGGCTACACTTGCCGATATTGTGTCACATTTGCAGCATGAAATTTACTAACTTACCATGCATTAGCTTGAACTATTTTGCACATATACAATGAGAAATGATTAAACAGAGTTTCAGTTAAACAATCTTCCCCTGACAAGCTTAAGCAATATTTTATTTCAATAAACCAAAGCATTAGGAAGCCATCTGTTTGAAAATGACAGACTTTGAATTTAATATTTGTGCCTACCTTACCTGTTATTGAATTGTTGACTCTTGTACTCCTAATTATATGAAACCCACAAGCAGGGATATATAAATCTTGGGATCTATATACTAACTGTAATAAATTTTTGTGACTATTTGTTTGCTGCTATAAATTGTCAAAACAAGAATCGGTCAGTCTCCTGACTTGCAGTTCCCTAAAGAACTGTAATGTACGCAGTCTCCATCACTTTCCTAACCCGTGATTTTTTTTTTTCCAGAAGTTAAGTGGAGAAATAATGTCATACACATGGCAAACTGTTAAAAAACCTCATGTTTTGTTACCTTTCGCTTAGCAGTTTCCCATTTGGTACTTTACTTTGGATGGTATATAAAGCCAATAAACAGGTGGAAATTGGGTCATAGGAATCTTTCTGGTGCCAAAAACCAACTTCATGGAAATTGTTGAGCATGTATTTTCTAAGGAGCTTTTCTGTTCTCATCTGATTTTGGCATAATATTCTGTATTATGTATGTTTGAAACAATTGTAAATTAATGCTGAATCCATTTGGCTCTCATCGGCTCCTGTCAACGGCAAACACATTTCATAAAGATATATGTCCACTGGAAATAGGAAATCTTTTATTTGAAATGTTACAGCTTTACTTTTATATTTTTATGATCTTTATATTTCAGTATTCATCTAGACAAGAGCTGAAACTGTGAAACTCCAGTCTACTGAAGGCTGTTTATTAGGTTAATGCTTACTTTGAATATTATTAAATAAAAACAGGTGTTTGAATACAACTGACAGTTGAATGGGTAGATTATATATATGGTCTATTTATTTATCTGGTTTTCTTTTTTTTTCCTTACTCTCTGTCTTTCTCAGAAGAAAATTTAAAAAAAGGGGATCATTTATTTATTTATTTATTTATTTATTTGCCTTTGATCCATAGATGTTCAGCTTGAGTTCTTTTGAAAAATGTTGAGATGCACAGGGAACTTTGTCCTGGTGATAACTTCAGGTTCCTACAGATGTCAGGTGATGAAAAGGATCAGCAGAGTTTGGACTTCAGTATCCAGCTACACTAAATCTTTTTGTCCACCCGGGCCTTACTCTTTGCACAAGCTGTAGGACTGTACTTAAAACCCAATTACAGTATTTTCATCTATGTAACTGGTATTTCAGAAAATGTATTTCCTGGTATTTTTGCAGAATAATAATCTGAAGTCGTCAGGTATTGATTATCTCCGGGGAGCCAAATGCCTGTTTGTCTGCAACATGAGTTGTAGTTACAGGTAGATGGTATGCAGCAGCACTCACAGGTAAAATGGTATGGCACTGGCTGGGTAGAACAGGAATTGACAACCTACTGTGGACATCTTAATCTTTTTCAGATCTTTCTTTTCAGACACTATCTATTTGGGACAATTTAGTGTCTCTTGAACTGTGTCACCTCCTCAGATTCCTTCCCAAGAAGAGAGGGAATAATAATGTATCTTTGCTAGAACTCAGGTCTGTAATGCACAGTTTTGAAGTACTTAATATAATTTAAAAAACTGAAAAATAATAAGCTTTTCAATTTTGTCTAACCCCACATGATTACTGTATTATCTTTTGGATAAATTTGATAACTGACTCATGGTTTGCAGATATCAAACTATTTCTGAAGAAATAAGGTGTAACTAAAGGGGAAAAAATAAATTAATTTCAGTTAAGGAGGGTGGGCAATCTGGCATCAACAGGATGTCTGAGTACTAATGTATATTAAAATGGATGGACTAATTTAAATGAAATAACTGATTCTGGGCCTCTTGGAATAGGAAAGCATCTGTTGATTAAAAAACCAGCATAGACACGTTTCAGAAACAAAAGCAATGCCATAATTATTGCCTTCACTTTAAAACAAAACAAAAACAAACTCTGAAATGATTGTGAGTCAACAACACTTGATTTGCAATGCTGGAGAACGAGACAGTAGCATGTTTATGAAACACATCAACACACATGCTCTTTCATTACTTTTTTGCTGTTTAATTCTTTTCCTAATGTTTTTTTTCCAAACAGAAAAGCTTCTTGTTTATTCTTTCACTTGGTTTTCACAACTTGTGTCTCATTCTTTTATGCCATTAGCTAAATTTCCCTAATTATTTCAGACCTTAACAGCAATGATATTGAACCTTAAAAAATAAACAAATCTCTTCTGTTCAGTCCAGTTCTGACAGAAGTCAATGTAATCTCTCCTGAGTTGAGGTGCAAAATCAGTGGGTCATGAGCAGCTGGAAGAAATAATTGAACAGTCTAGATTGCTGCCCAGTTATTTCAGTATAAATGTGAGGTTCTGAAACCCCAGGTTAGCTGCAGGTGTGGCATGAACCTGCCCACGGCAGTCCAGGAAGGATGGCTGAGTTTAAGCCTTGTCCCAGTGTGCAGAAAGAATAGAAAAGGTGATGATCTGCCCAGTAGTGGGCTCACAAATGCAGATTGCAGTATTGGCTGCCTGGAAGCAGACGGATTTGTCAGAAAGAATTATTGACGTGTGGGCAGTGAGACTGAAGAAAGCTACATGTACCCGCATTTGTATTACTACCATTAGAGTTACTTTTGCCAGGCCACTTTGTAAAAGACATTTCCCCAGGTGTGAAAACAGTTAGCATGTTAGCCCAGTTCAGCTTTCATCTACGTAGCATTCTTATTTCTGATAATTAAATACTATTTTGAAAGAATTATAATTCTTGTGTCTCACCATTAAGTTTAGATAAGTGATAATTTACAATTATGTCAACAGATTAGAAAGATACTGATCTAAGAAATCTAATTCCTGCAAATAAACCTTAGGTTATATAACTTTTTAAAATCAACTCATTTGTTACTATAATTTGTGTAAATTGTTTTGGAACACAGCTGAATTTGTTTCTTTTTCAGAAACATTTACCCAGAACAAATGTGTGTTATACAGCATTTTGTTTAGTTACTAGGCTACTCAACGTAATTATATCGATAGGATTCCATTGCTAAGAAGGATCAACACTTTAATCTTACCCTCTTTTTGTAATGCAGTGTCTAGAATTTCATAAGGACACACTATTACTGCTAAAAGGTGACATACAGGACATATGGCAGTATACAGTCTTATGAAATAATCTGTTATATCCAATTAATTTAATTAATTTTTATTAATCATTATTGTATTGTAACAGAGCTGGTTTTTGAAGTCGTTGAAAGAGAAGTGGAAGTTTTTCACCTGTCACAAATATGGTTTGTTATGTTCACAAGCAAATGATAAGTGACAGAAATTCTGCAAGTTACATCCTTATGTTATGATGTTTTTAACATAAATATGTAAAAGTTGAGTCTGTAGTAAGTTGACTCCCAGCATTCATTTTTGTCATTAGTACAACTGGAGTAAAAATCAGAATTTTTTTCATTTTGGGGGTTATTTACATTTTTTTATTTTAATGCCTTTGGGCTAACCAATTTGTCATTAGATGTTCACAACATTCCACATATCATCACTGGGCCAATTACTTTTTTTAATAACAGCACAATATGCTAACATTATTTACATCTGTAATAGTTAAAAATCAGTGTTTACTTAGATTTGAGTGAATATTTTAGATAGTATGCCATCTCTTTGTGAAATGAAACTTCATGCAATTCATTGCTGTTTGATCCTACGTAGTAATTGTTCGCAGTTGTTAGTTATGATTTGCTTTTAATAATTTTCATAATTAATTGAAAAAACCCACCTTACAGGGTTTTTTGGTTGGTTTCAGGCATTTCACAGCATGGAATTCCAGGCATTCTGTTACACTGTCTGACAAAATACCAAAAGATTTCATGCTTATCATTAAACTGTTGGTATTATTTTTACCATTGCATTGTGAGACTTGATATTATAGAGTTTGTGGCTGGAATAGGGAAACTTTTAATGTCCTTCACAAATTCTTACTAATTAAAATATTAAGAAACAGGTAGAAATATTCCAAAGGAAAGGTTTGGGTTTTTTGTTACAAACTTCAACTCAGCCTTGAGATGAATCATCCTTTTGTTGGATTACTGAATAGACTGTATGAAGAAGGTGATTATCTAATGTTGCACAAAAATCTTAAATTTCCTAATGTTTTCATACCTGACTTTGACTATCTGTCCTTTAAGAGAGATTTTTTTGAAAGTTAGTACACAGCAACTACTGTTGCTGTATGCGTTTGGTACACAAAAGTGGTAATTCAGTGAAAGATCTCAGATGTTGACTTTGCCATCCTGAAGTGAAGGGCTTTTTTCTAAATGAGTACAGAATTCCAAAAGATATCTGAACTTCATATTTCATTCAGCTTTGTTTTTCCTCATTTTTCTCCCTTGAGATTCAAGCTTCCAATTCAAATGTATTCTCAAAGAGATACTCATAAAGAAAAAATTAAAATGCATCCTCTACTCTTCTGAGCACTAGTAGCATGACTAGGCCATTTTACTCTAATTAAATGGATATGTGCTTTACATAATTCTCTTTTTCTTTTAAGAAAGGGGTATGAGGTTGGGATTTGATAGGGCATCTCCTATACTACACTGAAATAAGTACATTCCTTTATATAGTTGGAATAAAAATTGGGTTTATATCTGTAAGCAAAAAAGAGAAATGCTGTAGAGGAAATATTTCTGGACATGTATTGTAGAAAACAAGATTTTGCAAGCAGTTGTCTTTTTTTTTTCTATACAGTTTAAAGAATGGTTTGCTTTTAAAAGTTTGGACAGATGAGTAATTTTGTTTGTGGACATGCAGATCTTCTCATGCAGTATGAATCTGGTAACAGTCCTTGAAATGCCTTTCAAAAGAAAAGACAAAGGTTGCATAATCCCCGTGTCAGAATTTGTGGTAATGCAAATTCATTTGATATGTTAATAGTTCCTTCATTAGCTTTGATGTCTAATTTTACAAAACACTGAAATTTCTATGAGCTAAGTGACAAGGATTTTTGCCATACTTTAATTTTTTTTCTAAGTAATAAGCCCAAGAGAATATAGAATGTTCTGGATGAGTTACACCCAACTTCGTCAGATTTGGTGACTTAAAGGGTTTCTCTTGTTTGTCAAAATTTGTCAGAAAGTTAGGAGTGAGTTAAATTTGTACCTGGAATTTTAGCATGTGAGTCACAGTGAGGTCTCCAATAACAAATGTTTTGACTGGGTATCCCAGGTGGAAAAAATTGGCCACTTAGATCTCACTGAAGAACAGTCCTGTAGTTCTCTCTTGACCTTATTTTTTTATTAATGTTTTATTGTTTCCTGTGTGGAGAGAAAAAAACCCCAACATTCACACAGCTTCTTTTATGGTCATGATTCACCACTATGGAAATCAAGCAAAGCTTGGAAGAACACTGCATGATGGCTTGCCAGTGCCTTGAAGTGCATGGCAGTCAAAGCTATTTGGACACGGTTTAACTTGAACATTGCGCTAATCTGTGATTTCCAAAGTTTCTGCTTGTTTTTCTCCACCCAGAAAATAAGAAGAGAATGACAATGCACCCTCATACTTTTGTTCTAAGAATGCATTAGACATGCATTATAATGAAGAGGAGTTGAAAATATTAAAAATGCAAATGATTATCCTGAAAAGTTGCAGTCAAATTATTCTTATGACTAAAGAAGTCAAGGACAGAATTAGTTACATATATGTTAAGAAAACAGCTCTGAATGTTATCCTTATCTTATTTTTGGTATATCTACAAATGGTTTGAAATTCCAGCTTAGTAGCTTGGGTGTAATTTTACAATACGTTGAAGAAAATGCATTTTCATTAGGAACAAGTATTTGTCTTGGGCAGGAAATCTTCCTCTGGTATTTGCCTAAGAACATAGGAAGAATAGCAAGATAAACAAATAGCAGCTCAAATTTTCTTGAAGTTATTTAATGAAGAGCACTCAGGTAGTGAAGAGCCATTTGTAAATATGACTGCATGGAGTGTTTCCTAAAATCATCATAACTATGTTAACTTTTATTGAAAGTGACAATTCGACAACTGACCTGCAATTTTCAGCTCATGCAATAGTGAGAAGAAACACAGGCTTGTCACAGGCTTGGTAATGTCCCATCAGCTGGAAATGGACTGGATTGCTTTGTTTCTATTCTAGCTCTGTAAGACTGTATACCTTTAAGCTTTGTTTGATCAGAGTTGGAAGCAGGTTTCTCTCTGGTTCAGCTTCCAGTCAGGGTTATTTGTCTTCTATTCCTTGGTAAATGTGAGACTTTACTGGCTATTTGCACATGCTCCCCCCACCCCAAGGATGAGTATTGACAGCTGTGTCCGTCGGTTCTCTGAAAGATTAAGCACATCTTTTCCTTTAGCCCCCATTTTACTTGCTCAGGGTTTACAGCTCACCTCTTAGAAACATGCTATGGTTGAAGTAGACAAGCACTGATGTAAAAATTCCATAAAATCAATGATTCTTTATATTAGCTGGCAAAAAATACCATACAGATGAGAAAACGCTAAATATACTGTGTATACTTCCCTTCCTCAGTTTTGAATGTTGTTTTGGGCATAGTCTGTGCGGTCTGTGTCATCCATTTCTGTACATAACTTTTCTAAATTATGTTGCATGCATGTCTGTGTCAGAATTCTGAAGCCAGTTTCCTTCTAACTTGGCTGGCCCACAGTTAGCAAAGTATGCCTCACTATTTCTTCTCCGTGCACAAGTTTTCTGTCTCTGTGATTCATGGCATTTCCCAAATGCTTTAGCTTTTGAGGTCCAGTCGTAACGTTTGATCTTCCTTTCAGTTTTTTGGGAAATTGCATAGCTCCAAACCCTGGCTTGCAGGAGGAGTTTGTGTGAATTGATTGCTGTCTGGTCAGCCGCCCCATTGTCCTTTTATTTTCCCTCTTGACTGGGAGCTGCTAGGGTGGGACGTTTTCCACAGTCCCATGTCTGAGACACATATGACTCAGCCCTGACAGCATATGGTTGACTTCACATCCTCTGAGGTATTTAATGATACAGCAATTTCATAACCGCAGCCAGGATTCATACTTTGTACAGGGATAGATTTCCCACATTGTGACATATGCTGTTTCAAATGTAGTTTCTTAACAGTTTTGAGTATTTTACCTACAAGCTGTACAGGTGGCATTCTACATTTCACACAATACTTATTCACCTGACTGTTGCTTCTGTGCGGAGTATGTAAACTGGTGTTGGAGTGGAATAAAATATGAAAAGTGAGAATTGACACACCACATAGCTTCTAAGTAGAAGGGTTGGTTACCAAGTCAGCAGCTGCTTTATATGAATCTTAAAAAGATATAGTCAATACTTCTCAGAGCAGAAGAATCTCACATTGATTATGAATCAGAAACATGAGAAAAACTGATACAACAAAAGCATATTCCATTTCTTTCCAGGTGTGGGTTAAACAATTTGGTGTTTGCTCATAAGATAAACTGACAAGAAGGTTGTGAACGTGTCTTAAAATTTTCCGTAACAAACATATAATGTATATCTCTCATATTAATATATAAGTTATTTACCGGACTGCAAACATTTAAAATAATCAGCATTTCCATAGCTTAGTTTTATGAGAATATACATAGGTCTCAGAAGGCAAGATGCTCATGGAAGTTGTGCCTGACCAACCTGGTTGGCTTCTGTGATGAAATGACTGGCTCTGTGAAAGGTAATGTAAGTGATTATTCCCCTTGTCACCAGCACTTGTAAAGCTGCATCTCAGTACTGTGTCTGGTTTTGGGCTTCCCAGAGATACTGACAAACTGGAGAGAGACCAGCAGAGGACCACCTCAGTGACCTGGGGACTGGAACAAGGCATGCAAGGAGACACTGAGGGTGTTTTTCTCCCCAGAAAAGGCTGGGGTGGGTGGAATCTAAACTTAACTATACATGTTCCAGAGAAACCCACTCTAACTTCAACGTTAGTCATGCTTTGAGCAGGAGATTGGAGTAGAGATTTCCAGCAGTTGCATTCAAACTTATTTTCTATAATTCTAAAGTATTCTTTTGGTAGTTTGGTTTGGGTTTTTTTTGGGGGGAGGCTTTCTGTTTGTTAGTTTGTTTGTTTTTTAAAAGATAACGTTGAGCACATCGTAAAGGTCTTGAGCAGCATCAAGCCTTGTATATCACAGCTTATTTCTTGATGCATTAGGAATAATCCATTTCTATATGCTTTATTGGCTAAATTTCATCACTCAGAATAAGAACCAAGTCTTATTTGATAATTCTTCATAGATAAAAAGATGATACCTTCTAACCACATAGAAGGCTAGAAGCTTGGAAGCCTAAGTTTGGCTTTTGTCACCTCTGAAGCCACAATCTTTTTTTTTTTTTTTTCTCTTGAAAGAGAAATAACAGCATCATCAGTTATTTTTGACTTGCACACAGTAAACTTTCTGCAAAGGCACTGAAGCAACATCACTTCTGCTTGGTTTTGTGCTACCCTTAGTGTGCAGTTTGCATATCTGGCTGAGTCAGACTAAGAGCTACTCCTGATGGGAACAGTCAACCTTATCCTGGCTTCAGATTCCTGTCTTTCTGTTATCCCAGTTCAGGGATCTAATGTAGCAGAAGATGATTTCCTTTTTTGTAAGGATAATCTTTTCCTTGCTTCAGTCCCTGAACTTACTGAAAAAGATCAGAAGGGTCCTTCTGACAAGGATCTTGTCAGAAGATGCTGGTTCAAGGGGAGGGAATGAGAATGTGTGGCCAGAGACAAGGGAAACCCTTTATGTCAGCACCTAAGTCATTGTATTGATTTAGTTCCATCATTCGTACTTTCACTGTCAAGTTGACCATTTTCAAATTAAATTGCTTTACTTAGATTTTTCCAGACTGATGTACATATGAACTTATCAGCTAAAACTCATACTGTTAAAAACTTTTCAGATATCAGATGACTGAGTTTCAAAAAGTAAAGAATGCTAATTCACGTACAATAGAGCATTTAGAAGAAAAAATTACTAAAAGGCAATTTTAAGTGTTTGAATTTTACATCAGTGTACGTTTTATTATATCTGCTTGTAATCTCATCACATGAAATGTATTTCTTGCATATGAAGAATATAATTGAGAATGAAAGAAATTTTAAGCTTGAGATTGTGCAGGATTAATGTTTTGGCACTTGGTTCAAGCATCTAAATATTCTAGATAAGTATTCCTAGAAGTTATGTTGCTCTACCCAATATCCAGATGTGATAGCCTGGGACTTAGTTTGGCTAATTCTGAGTACCATAGCAATCCTTAAAAAAAAACAAAAACAAACAAACAAACAAACAAAAAACAAAACCAAACCACCAAACCCAAAACAATTTAGAAAATAAACTTTGACCCATTCTTTGTAGAATGATTTACATTAATAATATATTAACTATTAAAAAGAAGAGACCACAGAACAGAAATCTTTTGTATTTCCCATGTAAACATGGTAAACGTTTTTTTTTAATTTTTTTTTTTAAATTAAGTTAGGGGCCAGTGTTCTGTATTGTCCTCATTAAAAAACAAAGGTCTGGCAACCTTTTTCTTTGAAATACTGGAATGACCCAAAGGCTTGGAATTGAGATTTGATGTTGGCAGGAAATTGGCCTGCCTGTTGAGCATGTGCTTTTTGTTATTTCTGTGACAAATCTACATATTTAACCAAGTTTTATCCCTTTTGGGCATAATTCCTAGTATGATCTCTGCTTGCTAGATTTTCACAGCAAAATCTTTCATAATTCTATTCCCTAATTATTCCCATAACCTCTGTCTGCATGGAGTATATGCATACCAGCTCCACAGAGCTGCTGGGTATGCTCTGTCCCCTTAGAGGTCTTAATGTGACTAGACTGCAGGTACCTTTCAACGTAAACCTAGTGGCATAATGAATTCAGTCATCTTTAACTGCTGTTGAAGGTGATTCAGCTGAACCTAACTGGCTCAGGAAGTCCATTTCACTTACTGGGACTTGAGGATGGTAAATAATTAGTAAAAGTAGTAACATCTTAAAACGATCACAGCTGTTTCTGAAGTGTTTGACCACAGCTGGGGAACCCCAGTAGATGAATTTCTTGGCAAGCTGGTTAAAGAGTTTGCTGCATCTCTCTGTCTGCTCTACAACTCAGCTGGCAGTGCCTGTCCCGTAACAAGGCTGCAGAACCAAAGGAATGTTGGCTTTGCAGTCATTGCAGTTCACAGCTCTGTATGTTAAAACTTAACAAACAGCAGCCTAATTTCACATGCTCAGCAGTGAACTGTAGTAGTTTTTCCCCCAGTTTTTGTTCTAAGGAATTAGCATAAGAAGTTACGGACCTAAGCTGTAGATGTGGCTAGCATGAAAAAAGTACAGTGTGTAAAAGGTTGGCCTTATTTGATGTTACCAACAGTTAACAGTTATAAAGCATTTGCAGTTAGTCAGCTTTTTCACCTGCTATTAAGAGAGTTATGAGGCAGGACAGTTATATCTGATTATGATGGTTTAAGGGACATAATCTGCCTGAGGGATTCTGCAAAACCACTGAATTGCAAACGTTCTGAACTTTCTTTCTAAAATAGAGATTTTTCTTCACAGTGTCAGCTTTACATGTGAACCACCTTACAGGAGTTACAATAAGGTAGCTGTATAAATGAATTATAAATGAATGCTCTATGTAATTCCTGCCACTCCTTGTAGTAGTATGTTATCAAATAAGTACTAAGTGTAATGATTTTGTAATTTAGGATTTTTGTAAGAATCCAGATATTTGGAAAAAAAAATTTAAGAGAAGTAATTCACTGGGAACATCAGTTTAATGTTGATCTTCCTCAGGCCTTAATAATCTTTAACAATTAACATTTTTGGTGACTTAATTATTTATGATTAATCTGCTTAAATATCCTGACTGCACTATGACTAAGCAGTCTGGGTGCTTACATCTTAAACTGACAGCAGAAAGAGTTCATTTCAGATGAAACTATGCAGCGGATTAAATCTGGAGCAGCAAAATTCAGTCGTCTTATAAGCACACATAAATGTACATATAAAGTTACATATGTAACTTGCAAAGGGGAATCAACAAGTAAAAGTCACCTCTCACCTTGTGGTATTTCCAGTGTCTGTTAGATAAGAGATAAAATTAGTGCAAATGACTGTCAGAAATACTGAGTAGACAATCTTAGTTTTATTTATGGTTTGCACAGAAATGAATATATATATGAAGTGCCATAAAGGAGATAAGGCCCCAAAAATCACTAGCTTTTAACTCCAGATACTTTTAATTTTATGCTTTCATTTTTGCTGACATAAACATAATATTTAGAATTAAATAATCTACACTTAAACAATTATTTGATATTGCTTATATTTATCTCCTGAGCATATTGAATTTTTGCAAAACTTATGCTGCAGAGAAATATCTTCTGTAAGTCAACTATTATTTTTCTTACTGCTGATTTATAATGAGTATGACAAACTGGCAGAGGTACCTCTGGGATTCTGTCATGCTCCTCAATATTTTGCTTGTCTGCTAAAAGCTCTCTCCAGTTGTGCTATAAAGTTTTTCGGTTCCCATCAGTCTCTGGAAAATACTATTTTTCTAGTAACTCAAAATGCTTTGGATATCTGACTTTCCGATAACTTACTCCAGTGCCATAATTAAACTCCAGTGAGTTTGCTGCATCCTTTGCATCTTGCAGCTTCCAATGCCTTTTGGATCCACCTTTTTTTTTTTTTTTTAAACCCAATAGAAGTGTCATTAATTATTGGATGGTGGATCTGAGTATGGGTTTAAACACTGCTCAAGATTTCCTTTTTCTTCAAACATTGCAGCCATGTATTTTAAACATGTTGGATATACAGTACTTGCATGCATTTGTGCACTGTTCAAATATGTATGTTGCTTTACCTAATTTTCTCCCATTGGGTCTTTGAAAGAGCCCTGGATTCCAGTACATAACAGATATAACATTTAGGGGTGATAGTGGAAATACTTGAAAGCAAAAGCGTTACTTCACCACCTGTCACTGCAGCAGATATCTTACCAAATTGGTATGAACACAACAGCCAGCAATAGCAGCAGCCACTGAACTTGAAGTAAGTCATTTACTTGTGGAAATACAGCTCTAGAGAAAAGAATACAAGTACATTTACTTCTACTTACTTTACTACTTAAACTTGTATATTTAGCATCATCCAGGATGTCATGAGATTTTTGCAAAAATTTAATTGAATTTCTACATAATCTAAAATTAATATGTGTGAAGTGCTTGATTACACTTTTGCTTTTTTCTTATATCTTCTTTCTCTCTATCTTGGGAGAGTTCGGTGAATTTACTTCTTTCCAGTTCTCATAATAGCTATAGCCAAACTTTTGTCTGAAGTTTTGCCTTGCCTTCAGCCTGGATCTAAATACCACCTTTTCTGTTATGTTCTGTTTACCTCAATAAAAATATAACTTTGTGTTGGTACATTTCTGGCTTGGAACAGAATCTGGCTTTGATATTCTGCTCTAAGCAAAGTTAATACAACTTTGCTGTTGATTTCAGTGAATAAGATTCTAGGCTGGCCCTTCTTCTGAAATCACTAAGTTGATTATGCTTGTCCAAAACTAGTTGCTTTTTATTTGTTTCTTGGCATGCACTAATTACTGTCTAGATTTCTGTGTTTCTTACCTGAATGAGATCAACTGTTTCCCTTTTCTCCTACAATACATTATTTGAAAAGAATCCTGCTTAGCTTTTGTTGGATTTAACTTGAATCCAGTTTTCATTACATATGAAATCCACATGGTCCAGAACCCTGGAGATTAGTTGTCTTTGTCAGTAGGGAGAAGAAAGCAAATTTCATTACACTTTTCATTTTAAACATTAAATTGTGGAGGTCTTGCTGCATTTGTTTTCAGTTTCTCATACATGTCTTAAAATGTGAGCATTAATTTTTAAGGTTGTTCTTACAAATAAGCTGTGAAATAACCTGAACATTTATTTTACAGATGCATAATCTGACTTGTAGTTTCATGTTTAACAGTTTCATCCACAATCTGCAGGATACCACCTTTGATTTTTCCAAATCTTTGCACTTTTGGGAATATATTAGTAGTATTTACCTGTTGACAATTAATGGGTGGTCTTGCAGGTTGGATTGTGAAGGTCTTTTGTATACTATTCTTTTTGAACAGATTGAGGATTTATTGCTTCCCCCCCCCCCCCAAGTTTTTAAATTTATGAAATATTCAGTCTTTCTTTGCTTTTTGTTTCCTTCTCTATTTCCTGTTGCCTTATATTTCACTTCAGACTGCTGGGCATGTCCACCCTCTTCTTTATTTTCTCCATGAGTCCGTTATTAAGTATGAGTGGCAATATGAAATAATTTGGGACAAACATTACTGTTAACCATCTGGGTTTTGTGGCAGTGGTATTGCAATCAGAAGCTAACGTCTTGAGAGAAGATGCTATCTTTACAGCAAAGAGAACATCTGTGGACTGATTTGTAACACGTATCTGAAGTATTTACTTGTGGGTCCTCCAAAGAATACGGATTCCATCACTGAACCATGTTCATATGCAGCAAATAAAAACCATTATAGTTAACATGCTATACCAAAGCTTACTTAAGGCTGGTGCACCTTCTTTAATTAGCAGAAATAGGACTCAGAAGGAACATTAACTCCAGAAAGAGGCAGATGGAAACTGTGATAGAGAGATGTAATTCACTGTAGGACGGTAGTGTTGGAAACACTATCTTCCCCTTTTCCTTGTAGGTGGGGAAAAGCTGAAAATGTTACAGAGCTACTGATTACCTTAGGATCTTACATCCTGCTCTTCAGGAAGCTCTTCCAGGGGAACTGTTGAGCTGGTCTGTATTCTGTTGTCCTGCTGCACCCTGTGATTCTCGGATAGCTGTATTTCACTACATCTGTTTTTGAAAGTATTGACTGTCTTGTTTGTATTTGTTTTCTATGTTTTAAATGTATTAAATCAATAGGTCTTATATTATATAATCATCATAGTATTCTTCAAAATCACATAAATTATTATAGGCTTTCATGTTTCAAATTCTCTTGATGCCTACCTGTACCATGAAGTATAGTAAGGAGAGCAACATAGAATCATAGAATCATAGAATTAAACATCTTGCTTTCTTCTCTGCTATGAAATTTCAAGAGTTTTAATTATGTGGGATAGGATTTTCATTATTGTTTCACATTTTTTCCATTTTAGCATACATATAAAAGTGAGCTAATGTTCTGCTGAGGTATATAAAGCAATTTTTAATTCCCATGAAAGATTGTAGTTGAGAATGCTTAACATTTCGAATGTCTTAGACTTAAGAAAGATGGATAATCATCAGAGTCAGTGATTCTGGAAATTACGCAAGACTAATGAAAGGTATCAGCTCCAATTTGCCACTTCTCTTTTTAATTGTCTTGCACAAATGTTTTGGTTAAAACATCTCTTCAGTAACAGTATATTTCCTGAAAATAACAAGATCATTTATAAATTAAAAATATGAAATTAGTAATACCTAACATGTTACTTAAAAAGAAATTTACAGTTTATCTCTTATATCAGTTGATTTGTATAGTCAATATATTAGAAAAATATAACTAAAGAGAAGGAAATGAAAGGGTATAGGGGTTGCTCTGCTTTTTTTTTTTTAAACTTTCCATTTATTGAGTAATTATTTCATGGCCCCCCTACTTCACAACATAAATATTCGAACACCTTGATATATATTCCAATAAGAAGTAAAGCAGTTTTTTGTATGTCAATGGTAGTTTATGGTAGTGGGGAAGACAGTTGTATTTTAAATATGCAGAAAATATAAAGCAAAATTTCTCAATTTAGTGGAAAAAGAAATACACAGACAATACCATGCATTGCTGCCATAAAGCATTGACTTATAAATGAATAAAAATAGTGTAAATGTTGAATTCCATTACTTATGTTTTACCTTGCAGAATGGGGTATTTTCTTTTTTGCATGACTGGGAATGAAAGTGCATGGATTTAAAAAAAAAAAAAATTGCATTTATTTCATAGAGCAACTTCTGTTTCATGCAGACCACAGGCTGAGAAGCTTTGATGGGAAAGGTTTGATTTTAACCAGCTGGCTGAATTTCATTGAGAACTTAGAGAATGAGAGAAATGGCAGTTACAACATAATTTATCTAGATAACCAGAGAGATTGAATCACTTACCACATTCCCATAGAGCAAATATTTGTGCAACTAGGTTTTCTGGGTCCTTTCTTTGCCTAGTCAGAATCTTTGGCAGCCTTCCTCTATGCCTTTCTAATGTGGATTTCTTCTGGGATTTTCCTACACAGGTATTGAAGAACATGAAACAAGCACAAAGATTTTGTTTCTCATGTTTAATTATCAGTGCTCCTCATTGTCTTTGCCTGCTGTATTATAAATGCACACACTTTTAGATAATACAAATAAAGCAACAGCAAATAACAGAGGTAAACAAAGAATTTCATAAAGCAGAGGTCCCAACAGAGGGGCATTATTTTGTACATGTGATTTCAGAATATGGAAAAAGAATTAAAAGTCTTGTTTAAAAATTCTGAAGCTTAGTCAGGATTTTGCAGAGTGCTTAATTTGTTCAATTCAGATGGTTTAATTTTAAATTGTTCAAATTTAAAAGCTAGTTAAGAGACCTTGCAAAAGTGTATAATTTCATCAGTAATCAAATATATAGAATAATATATCTTCGATGTCAAAATGGATTAAAATTCATACTGGATATATTTTAGTTGCATAGCGTTTTCAGAAAGTGAGAAACATCAAAAAGTTGGGTGAATATATGTGGTTTTGAATTTATTTTTAAAATATGAAAATAATTTCAAGATTAAAAATGAACCTTTGGACAGCTGTGGTATGTCAAGTGCTTGTGTGGATAAAGGAAAAATAAGCCAACAGCAACTGAATATTTATAAGGATTTTAAGTATTATATAAATAACACATGGCATCTTTAAAGCAATGTTACAAAGTACATCAGAGATATTAGGGACAGATTTGTGGAGTCATCCTGGATATTCTTTCCAGTCGAGCTCTCTTCCGCAGTTTTGTCGTCTATAGCCATGTGAGTTGCCCCTAAGTTGCCTACATATACGTTGTTTCCTCTTGAAAAATAGCCATCCCATATAAATGGCGCGCTTGCTTTGGAAAGGACACATCTCTTCAGTAGTTCAGAACTAGTACTAGCCCAGATTCTGTGACACCTTGCTGCGTTTTCTTCTGACTGTATCCACCATAAAGTAGTAGAATGTGTACACAGTAGCCATTTAAATTCAATATATTCTTAAGGGACAAAGTACTATTATAAAATCTCACTAGTAGAGAAAAAGTACAATGATAGAAGCACAGTGCTTTTCCTCAAGCTTCTCAGGAAATACTTTGCAGTTATTTTAGCACTGAGAAGCCAACAATCAGATTATACAAATTTGTTTTACCAAGAAGCTAGGCAGGAAAGGTAGTCAGTGTCATGACTTATCTCCTTATCAGATTCAGGTTTGCTATCTCACATTGCTGTTCCAAACTCCAGATTGCTAAACTCCATTTTAGCAATCCAAAATGCCATTTTAGCAACCTGGAATTTGTCCCCTTCACTTGTGAAGCCAGATGAGAGAGGGTATTGTCTGCTGTGTCTGTGTATTTCCAGTTACCACAGAAATCTTTGTTTTAGAGAAATCTTTAGAATTCTTTTAGAATTCCCTTTCTTTTGAATCCTTTCTTTTAGGAAATTAATTTTTTTTTTTAGGGAATCTTTCTTTAATTCCTACTAATATAATTGTATCAAATATAATCATACTTTTGTAACAATGAAATAGTATAATGGAGTAGAGAGATAGTGACAATAACAGATTGAAAAACTGTAAGACTAAATTTGTATAAGATGCCTGCTAATTATTTACAATCAGCTTGATATTATCAGATATTATCAATACAGAAACTGTAGCAGGAGGCAGAGAGTTGATTTTTACAGAACACATGTAGTGCTTATCATCTTATTTATTCCTTATAACGCAACTCCCAGATATTATGAAAAACCAAAAGGGAAAAAGAGAAAAGAAAAATGTGGTTTGCTTTGGGTTTTTTTTTGTTTTTTTTTGTTTTTTTTAAATGAAAGGGTGGAACTTTCCGTTTAAAAAGATGAAAAGTAGTATAATAATAATAAAATAGCAGACTTGTTGAGGCAAACACATTGAAGTCATTCAGAAAAATAACTGCATGACATCATGTGAGAAAGATAGAACCAAAAAAGGGCAAGTTTTATAGGCCACATAGTTTCTATTCATTCTCAAAGAATTTGTCCTACTCGCACAAGAATTGGGAGAGAGAAAGAAATAAAAGCTTCATCCTTGGAAGGTCACAAAATACAAATATGTTGTCCCAGATAGAAAAGGTCAAAAAAGTAAAAAAGAAAAAAAAAAAAGAAAAAAGTCATTACTCTAATCAGGAATGCTTACTGAGAAATACTGACTTGCTGCTCAATAAATCAGAGCTGAAAGTTACTTCCAGTAATCCAAAGAAGTCCTGGAGCAATTGTGGATCACTGTATGCTCTTGTTACCTTACATTTTCGGCAAACTAGTGTTTGTGTATAAAAGGGTGATTTTTGACACTTTTCTGTCTTGATCTCTCAGAGCAGCAGGAACAGTTTTACACCCTTATGAATTCAGCAGGGTGATTCCCAGGCACTTGCTTGGTACTAGCAAATTTCAGAAACATGAGCTGCTACACAGGCTGATCTGTGCCCTGTAGTTTATCCTGTTCTTAGGTAATTGTGTTGTCTAAACTAACCCACATAGTTCAGGAGGAAGTGAAGCATTTCGGTTCAGAAGACTTCCAGAACTAAAGTACTAAATGATTACAGTTTTTATGTCCCTTGACATATTCAGGCTACTTTGAAATAAATGCTATGCTAAATACAATGGGGTAAATCTTGCGATGGTTATTTGAGATTACTATCCCTACTTTTCTGCCCCAGGCCTATTTATCTGCCCTGGGCTGTTGTCACATAGCAGAACGGAACAAGCATCTGCCTCAGCCGTTTCAGCTTGTTGTCTGACATGGTAGCATAAATCAGTAAAATGGGCTTCCATCTTCAAGGTTCGGTAACAGGTACATGTGCTATATTGCACAGGCTGAAGACTATTTACCATTGCAGCATCTACAGTAGGCATACTTACCTCCTGCCCTTTCTTATGTTCAGCATATAGGCAATTAAGACTCAGCATGGCTATTCCCCATCTCTGTTACTCTTCATGTTGTCTGCTAGGGCAAGCTTTTCTGTAGTAGCAATGTCGTTGCCATGATAGTCTTTAACGCTGCATGATATGCTACATGATACAAATTGGCCTACTATCTATAGGCTTACGTTTGGTCTGCAGCTGTCTGTAGCAGGATTGGTTTTAGGGAACTGGCAATTAAAAAAAAACCTAGTGTTCATTTTGGAGCTATGAACTGTGTGTATTCAAACAGCCATCCCTGATGGACCAGTTCCCTAATAACTTTTGTGACCAGAGCCTGTTCTTCTGACCAACTCAGAGAAAGTTTTAATCTCTTCTGTAGCAATGTTCTCACTCCACCTTTTTAAAAAATTGGCTGTTTAGTCTCAGTTAGTTACTCTAGAGTCCCTCAAGAGTCAGTCCCCAGGAAATATGCAATTTTTTTCCCCCTCAAGAAGTAGGCACTTCCAGAAGGCAGTTTTTTCTGCCTTCTGTCTCTTTCCTCAGGCTGCACAGAGTGTAGATTTAGACGAGCGACTTTTTTTGCATATCTACAGAAAATTAATCCCACCTGAATCATGATAGAAATGGTCCTGCTTCTTTTGCCTTGTTTTCATACACTGATAGTAAACATTGAGAAAATCTTCCAAATAATATTTTATGAAGGCAGAGTCTTCTTTAGAAAGCCCATGTGAAATATGCATATGAGCTAGCAACTTTTGCACTGTCCAGAAAGAATTCCACATACTTGTTTCTGTAATTCACTCTAAAAATGTAATTGAATGAGCCTACAGATTTACAGAGTAAATTGTTGTATAAATCCATTGAGCAAAGAAGTATTTACTGTAACAGTCCAGAAATCTTTATAAATGTAATAGTTAATCCCTTATAATTCAGGTCCAAAAAAAATGTGTGCCAATATTACTTTCTCATCACTGAAGCATATTCATCTTTCTAAACAGATTAAATGCGTTTGTCATATTTAACAGGAGATCTAGGCAGAAGAACACAGTTTTCTATCTGAATCTTTAGTAAGAAGGCAGTTGTAGGTGAGGCATAAACCACCCCCCCCAAAAAAAAAGAGTCATGACAAGACTTTTTTTTCATGTAGGTACAAAGAAACCCCCCCACCACAAAGGTAGCAAGGTCTGTACTAAGGGATAGCTTTCAAAAACTTCTGTTTTGGATTATTTCAATTACTATCACTTTAGAGCCTGATTACCAAAATGAGAAAATGATACATGGAGAATAAATGGAGGAACATTCAGTGTTTTATTTTTTGGCATTATTAGTACATTTTAGATGGCATGCACTAGTAAAACTCAGAGCAAAGCACTGGAATTTGGCTTAAATTATATGTTTTATTTCTTCCAACAGAGATAAATTAAAACAAATCCTGTGTGAGCTGGTTTGAGTCCAGCATTTCACAATCAATGCGGTTAAGTAAGCAGTTGAACTAACCTATATACTATGTGTCAAATCTTTTCTTATAAATTATTGCTTTTGATTTGAGTATATAAAAAGCACTTCTTATTGTTATATTCTAAACAGCGTATGTGCATATCCATAGAGAAAAACCACTTTTAGTCTCAATAGCTTGTAGATTGAAGTCAAAAAGAAATCCAGAACTCTCTGCAACAAGCAATGAATTTTAACCCATAAGACTAATAAAACAATGGCTAGTATGCAGCCTGGCTCACGGAAAGATGATTTAATGTCTCTAGCATGCTAAAAAAGCTTGGTGTGGCCTTCAGTCTCAAAGACAATTTCACCTGTTGCAAAACTTGTCTGAAGTCCACATATTTTTGAATTATCAAAACATGCCTTAGAAACAAAAGCTCAGGATTTTACTTCTTTTTTGTTGTTGTTGTTTTTTAAAGGCATATGTCGCAGTAAAGGTTTTGATTCTATCCACTGGAATAGAAAGAACAGTTTTCACAAACCACATGACAGTATTATTGCAATGGATTTTAGACATGCACTGATTGTGTGTTCTTTTTTTCTTAACCATTTTGAAGATTAGCGATATGAACAGCAAATTTTTAATAATAATGCCATTAATAACATACTTGTTAATAAAATAGAAGATTTAAAAATGGTTAGTAATAGGGTAATAAGAAATTGTCGTGGATGATGGTCAAAAAGGAAGGAGACAATGGAACGCAAAGCTGCTACAGAAATTAATCTGATGGAGCTCTAAGGGTACTCATGCATGTTAAAGACAATATAAGATCAGGAAGAAAAATGAAGAGAGAAATCCATTTTAAAAGCACTTGATGAAATTAGATGTCTTTTACCATTGCAAACCACAAAGAACAGGTGAATTTTCCTGTAACTTAAGTGAAAATATTACTTTTATTCAGGAATCCAACTCACTTCTTTTTCACTAAGTATAAAAATTAAAAAATATAGAATAAACTAATAAAAATAATTTGCAGTCATCCAGAAGATAAGTAGGAGGTGAGTAACAGGATGGAATTGTGAACAACAAACCATGTTAAGCAAGTCTGATTTCCCTCTATGACAGGGTAGCGGCTCTTGTGAAGGAGGGAGAGGCAGTAGGATATATTTTAATGATGTATATTTTAATGAGGCTTTTGAAAATGTCTCAAATGGCATTCTCATAAACTATCTAGGGAAATACAATCTCAGTCATACATTGGCAATATGAAGGGCTGTATGCCAGATTGAACTGCCCCCTCCAAATTATGTGATTAAGAACCTGGTGCAAGTTGGAAGATGTCACATCTAAGATGCTTCTTACTGGCAACGTGTCACCCCTATGAAAGATAGTGGTTTCTCATATATATCCCTACCAATGTGTTGTGATTCCTGTTGTCAGGGCAGGCACAAAAAGAGACAGAAATATAGGATGAGAAGGCTATAACAAGCAATAGCTCAAAGAGGCTGAGCTCTGCCTGCTAGCCAGTTTTAGTAGCTCTCCTGATGAAAACTGCAAGGGCTACTGAAAACATAATATTTACAGAACATAGTCTCCTTTGAACAGGATAACCCTCCACCCATCTTCTGGCCTTTCTTGCAGCAGCTCAAAATTTATGCATAGATTTTTGTTACCTTTGCTGTAGATTTAGTGATGGTTGAAAAGTACTCAAAAATTGCCATCAACTTGGTGAGGCTTTACAGAGGTGTCTAAAATCTTGTACTTTTTTTTTTTTCTTTCTTGGTGCCTTGGATGCTAGAATTAGATGTTAGAATATAATTATTAAAGTTTCACAAGATTGAGAGGAGCTCCCAGACAGGATTAGAAATTAGAATAGTCTTTATAAATTCAATAAATAGTCTGGAAAATATCAGATAAAATTTAGTAAGGAAAAACACAAACTTAAATGTTTAAATATAAATAATTCAACCACAAGCATTATACAGAAAATGATCTGAATGTTATAGGACACTGGAAATAGACTATATCACACTGTTACAAAAAAGGAAAAGTGGGAGTTCTGCCATAGCCTTTTAAGCATCTTTACAACTGTTTGCCCATTCCTGTTAGCTTTCAGAATGGCTAATGTCTTTTGAATTAGGCACCTGCACACTAGTCATCTTTTTAAAAACTCTGTGGCTTGGTTTCCTTATTCCTGCAAATTGTCTCCCACGAAGGACATTTTTTAAAACTTACATGATTTTACAGAATGTGGTTTCCATCTCTTGCTATGGAGTATTTGAGTACGTTACTGAATTCAGTCCATGGTGACACACACAGCAACTGTGCTGGACAAACAAGCTTAGAGAGTCCCTGTTTTCCACTTCTGCTGTTCATCCCGACTCTCATGCCACCCCTTTTGCTGTGTTGTGCTGGCATAACTATCTGTGGGCTAGTATGGAGCTGAATCGGGGAACTCACCACCTGAAAAATAATACTGTAAAACCTCACAGCCAAACAAAAGATAAAGCCCATAAAGAGAAGGTAGGAAAGACTCTGTGGAGATCTTGGGGAACACCTAAGGCACACTAACACCAAAGAGATTTATAGAATTGTAATCTCAGGGGTGTCCACAAAGGGCAGGTTCACAACATTTACTTATTGAGTGTTCATCCTGGGAGTTGTCCCATTAATATTTTGTACTAACAAAGGTCAGAATGAGATACAAAAAAGTGGTTGATTAGGTAATGAGACATAACACTATGGATAATTTTTTGCTACTTGGTCCATAGCAAGTGGAACTGCTCAGCAGTGAAAATCTCAAGAGTTGCATTTGGAGTCACTGCTGACAGCTTGAGAAATAATAGGTGATGAAGAATGAATCAGCACCAACAGCTAACTGTTCATTCTCTGCTAAACAAACTGTCGAAAAAGCAAAGCTTAGCTTAGAAGTACAAGAATTAATTAGTTGGTGTCAGGAATAGAAGCAATGATCATTAATGTGCCACCTGGACATATTCACGTCCACTGATATCAGTGGATATTGCTGATATCATCAGCAATAGAGAGCAGGACAAATTCAAGCCAGGAAAGTAAGAGTGACCTGGCTCAGCTTCTGAGTTTGTTTTGGAGGTACATTAGTAGCAGGGGTCTCTCTTTGGTGAATGGCTCTGATCTGTTACTTTTCAACTAAAAGAGCCAAAACAGAAGAAAAACAAAGCAACTCACCACCTCCAAATGAAGTAGAGTGTGGGTGCCAGGTATGCTCAGCTATTCGCTCCACAGTGAATCTGTCAGCCCTAAACCTGCACATTCTGACAGCTGCTATTGCTATACATGGGGAAGATGATCAAAGAAAAACATACTGAGAACAACACAGATAAAGTCTTCTGGAGTCCTCAACTCCAAACATTTCTTTTATGTGAGAAGAACAAAAAAATCTCTATGAAAAGTTGAAAAATACTTCCATAACACTAATGAGGAAGTATTCTTCTGTTAACACAGCTTAATTCAGTGAATCACAGACCATATCTTGTCCCATGTAACTTTAGGTACTGGTATGTAAATTTTGAGTGCAGTCATCTTAAGGTCTTGTGTCATCACCAGAAAGTTACTTTCAGAGTAAGTAACTTTTCAGGGTTCAGCTCTCCTAAAGTCTGAGTTGTCTCTGGAAGTAGCTCTCATTTCTGGCTTGGAGTCATTCAGTGGCTGGAGCTCATGCTATCTCAGTTACAGATACTATTGACAGGTATAGAATATCTCTGACACAAAAGGCTTCTCAGCTTAGCTCCAAACTAATGCAACAGCTCTATTTCCCCTCAAGTCCCTCTCTGTCCCAAAGGTATAGCAATGAAGAGGAGTGAAGGGATCATAACTAAAATGCATTGTGAGTTGAATATTCTCAGCTCTGGCTATTCTGTGCCATCAGATAAACCTCTGGCCAGCACAAGAATGAAAAACATTGTTTGGTTAGGTCTCCAGCAGAGAGACCCTTAGTCCATAAGATCAATTTTGGTATGATTGCAAATGTGGTGCTTAACAAAGTACATTTTGCTTCATGGACCCGAAGAGAGGATTGTTCATAAGCAACGAACAGACTAGCTCACAATTTATACCAGCTAGCACGTGCGAGATGCTGACTTGACATCTTTGGGGACTATCTGTAAGTTTTTCTTTTGTTTTTCTTTTTTTTTTTTTTTTTTTCCAGTTTGGCCACCAAGCACTCTCCTCAACCAGCTTTCTTAGGGCTTCCTTACTAATGGTCAGTCTTCAGTCACCATTGAGATAATTAACAACAATGAATATTATTCTTCTCTGTGAAGCTATGTTTATTTTCTAGAACTCTCTTTTATTGTGTATCCCTGTCTTAATTATGTATTGCACTCTGAACTACATTTTTTTTTTAATAGTTAAATAATTTCCATTTTCCTGAGGAGTAAAACTGGAAATAGTGGAGCTTGACAGTCATTAATATTATACTCTGGAATCTGTTTATTTTTTTCCCTGGCTTCTTTGTAGAAATAGTCTAGTGGTGGTGTACAAGAGATGATTTTAGTAAATTACAGCAAAACAATTAGAGAATGAGTTTTGCTTGCAAGCAGGCATTTTTACTGCTATTTTCTGGACTTCTTCATACCAAGTAAAATGTTTGGTTTCTTAATTATAGGTAATAAGATAAAGATTGAAGAAACTAATGACTAAAGCAAAAAATGTTTCATATTTTATCATTTAGATACAGAAACAAATTAAATTCCTCCTCATACTACAAAAATTGCACTAAAACTACTGTTACTTACAGTAACTCTTAGTTCTATAAACATTGTATCTTCAAAAAGAAAGTTCACTAAAGTGGCTTGAAGTCTACGGGAAGATGGCTTAAACAGCATAGCTCAAGTCAAGCATGGCAAAACGTCCAGTGATGTGAATGACCTTTTAAAGGAAGTTGGTCTGCATTGATTTGGTGAGTTCTAACTCCAAGGATGAGCTGAATGGAGTTCATAGTAGTTAGACTTTACAGTGATGTTTTTACTTGGAGTGGTTTGGTAGGAACGTACTTAGGATGCATACAGAAAGAGTGAGGGAGCCATAGAGTTACAGGGAAGCTCAGGTGTCCACCGTTGGGACTCCAGATTTCCTCTGCTGAATATTGGGAACCGTCTTGGAAGCAAGGACTTTCTCACACTTCTATTAGGTGATCCAGACCTTTTTTGATACAATAAGGACTGTAAGGACTAATGTCTGAGAGAGCCATTGCCCTGTCTAGCACAGCCAGCCACGTAGCAAAGAATGATGCAACTAAGTAAAGCCAACATTTCATTAACCCATCAAATATAAAAGCATGAAGAATGGAGAAAAGAAGTCCAAAGTAAAATAAACCTTTACAAGAAGATACCAGAGGACTATAGTGGAGGTGAAGCGAATGTAGTCAGCCTTTACGAAATCTTGGTTAAACAAGTTTGGGTTGAACAAGATAAAATGTGGGAGGAGAAGTACACTGATGTGATCTGTTTTATTGACGTATTTAGATACTAATACCTTGACTAGCATGGGTAATTGTAATAACTTAAAAGTCCTAGCAAGAAAATACTACAAAACACTGGAATTAGAAACTCACTTTTTACATTCTGATAAAGAAAACAACAGGAGTCAGCAAGACTCCTGGTATTACAGGACATAGAAGAATAGCAATTAAGACTTTTTGCCCTGCACATTAGTATTTTAAATTATGCAAATTATAGTTCTGTGCTTCCGCCAAAGGTCTGTAGGCAACAGGATTTCTCTTTCCAAATGTTAATTTTTTTCTTTAAAGAATGTGTGTACATGATTAAACCAACCTTGCCCTTCTACCTACTTTTTAGAGAACCATCTTTCCATTGGCGTATATAGGAATGAAGCTCCCTCCCCCTTTACAGAAGATGGCACAGTTCAGAAGAAGTTGTTTCAGAACATACTCAGTTTAATTACAGGATCAGTGAACACAGCAATGTTTTCTTGGCAACAGGTAGAAAAGCTGGCAGTTAATCAGTTTCTCTGGAGCAGTTTCTTGGCACTATATCACTGCAATAGAAACTTGGATTTCATTTCTTATTTTTTCTGTTCCCCTGCTTCATTTCCTCTTTATCAGTTTTTTTTGCTAGTGGTACATCAAAATAACATGCTGCATTCTTTGTTATGAAGAATTACCTCAGTTGCTTTTTGAATTTGTAAACAGTGGTGGGATGTGGTAAGAACTCTGCATATACATATGCATTATCTGATAATAAATAAGGTAGCTAAATGAAGATCATGAACAGCTTAAGAGAGGAAGCAGTTTAAAGGGATAAGTGTTGAATGTTAAACTTATATAATTGCCATTGCTGAATTTATATGTTAAAATGTATTGCATGTATAAGAAAAAAATCAGTTAGGTATACAATGTACTAGTACATCAGGCAAGAGAACACCCTTAGGGTAGAAAGACAGAGAATGGCCACCAGCAGTACTTGTGACTTATGTTAGTGTTTAATTGCTGTTGCCTTACTGGCTTACTGCCTGCCCCATAAAGTTCATTCCTATTGATCACTGCATATACTAAGTTGAATTTAATACTTGGAAGTAGATATGATATATTAAGAGCAGTATTTTTCAGAGAAAATACATTGTTCTCCTTCCCTTGTCCCTTTGAGAGACTAAGCAAAACAAACAACAGAAGTAACTGCTGACTGAAGAGAAAGATGTTGTAAGGCCTGCGTATATATCTACACTTGACAGAAGAGCATAACTTTCCAAAATTTACAGTTCAGATTGCTATTTTCTATACTTTAATATAGTCATACATGGAGTATATGAAGAATTAACTGACAATCTGCATTGGATTCATGATGGAGCTATCTGAGCAAAGATGAGTCATAAAGAATTACATGCTTAATAGTAATTGATAGAACTTTTAGGAAATAATTTGTATTCCTGTCTAGCATTCAAAATTGTCTCACTTTTGCTATATTCTTACCTTTGTTTTTATCATCTTTTCTTTTACTGCTGTCTGAAAATAGTTTTATCAATAATTCACTTTTCATAAATAAGAATTTGTATTTTTTGCTCAGATACATTGTTATTTTTGTGTTTGTACAGCATATGGAAGCCATAAACAGACAGATTCTTCTTAAAAGCAGGCGATGCCAGCATTCTGGCCTTATAGTTTTAGTTCATTTTTGTAACTCTGTGTTCTATACAAGCTTCATCCAAAAGAAAAAAATATTGGAAATAGTTTCTTTTCTGTCTTCTTTTCCACTTACTTGTGCCATTGTACAACAGTAATTGAATATGGCTCCCACTACTAATTCACATGACGTACATTATCACTTCTGGTACCAGTTTCTTATTCTACAGTTTCTAGTGTAGGATTGGGAGGAGTACCCAGATAAGATAACTTTTTCAAAGTTTTTTGTCTTAGGATGTAATTTTGCCCCATTGCTGAAGTAAAATATTTAAATTCCTATTTTGAGGTCTACAAATTAGAAAGTAGGGCAACACTTTATTAGGTTAAGAAGTTATGCTGTGTTTTGTGAATGCAGAGCTTTAGAGTTTGGGGGTTTTTTTATATGAATTGTTAAACAGGCTTTCTGCACATCTGTACACTTCCATAAAAATGAAACAAATTAAAATGTTTTCAGAGTTAATGAGGAACAGGACAAAAAGAGTTAACAATCGAATAGTACAGCTTCTGGAAAACTTTAAACTTCTCTAAATACTCATCACAGCAGTAGTGTAAAATTTTAGTTTAAGTTTTGCATGATGTTATGAAGTGTTTATAAGAGTTTGCAGTGTTTTTCACCAACTCTGGAAATAATACATTAAAGTTTTTTCCCAGAAGTGTTGTTTATGTATGTCTAGCTCTCACTTAAGTGGCTTGAGCTTATCTCTAATAAATAATGTTCGAGTAAGCCTACTCCCATATGAAACCTTTTTTATTTTGTAAGACTGGGATGACATAGATCTCTACCCATCCATGCTAGATCTTCTGCACAACTTTTGTATTCTGTGCTCAGTTAGAAAAACAGTTAATAGAACTAGAGGATGTTTTACTCTTTCTGCAGAGACACCTTCATTCTAGAGAAAGATTCTGTTTATCTAATAAAGTACATAGCAAATATTAAATTCAGTACTCAGTACCCTGCATCTGCAAATAGTTTACTGAATCAGGTTGGTATTACTTAAAATCATTTCCTGAATCTGGGTGCTAAATTATGCAAGTCCTTAGAAGCAAGACTCAGGTTCAGCTACTCGCTCAAGTATGTCACTAAATTGTGCCTCAAAAAAGGGCTGTACTGAACCTTTAAGATATTTTTGTGTATTTTTTGAAGTTGCAAATATCTAAATACAGTATCTAAATTTTATTTCAAAGGATTTTTGTATTTCTGAGAAACATAAACTACAATGTTACTTCACTGGTTTTAGTTCTTTTTTGAGAACTCATTCTTTTGAACACTCAGAGAAGCATTTTCTATTTAATACTATGTTAAGTACTATTCTTCTATTTCTTGGCTTTGGAAATAATATTAAAGATATATCTTGGAATTGCTTTTTTCATCTTGTTTCTTCTTTTCCTCTTGACTGCATCCTTACACTACAGTTTAGATAATGATAAATATGAGAGTAATGCCTGGTGATTCTGACTCACTTCTGATGGTAAATATGAGAGTAACCCCTAGTGATTTTTACTCACTTTTGAATGCCTTTCAGGGCTTTCTGCTTTTATTTTCAGGCTTAATCACTGCTATTGTAAAAATATTTGTTGTCTTCATAAAAGTTCCCAAGTGATTTCTGACTATGACTTGGGTGTGTCCCGTTACACATGTATAATGGACCCATATATACACATTGTTTAATTAACTGCCAGTTAAGTACAAACCTCCTTATTTTTTCCAAATATTAAATATACTTTTATCCTGTCATACTATGCCACACTTAAAATACTGTTTGAGGAATTTACTTGATCTTTATTTAGATGTGCTAATCCTGGTAAAAGATACAAAAATATTTTTGGTAGCTAAGATGAATAGATTCATATTTGTTCTACTTTTACTAGATTTAGTAACTAAATTTTGTGCATGAATATAAAACCTTTCCTGAAGTGCCCAGATTCTTCATGTTTCCAGATTTAAAGTACTTAGTAGAGTCCAGTCTTACCTCAGCAATTTTCTGTACTCTGAATCTAGAGTGAATATTCTGTTTCCACTTTCAAGTGTTAAGAAATAGTTTCTTTTTTCTTTTTAGGGTCTTAATTTTATTTATTTCTTAACAGAACACTTATTTAATCACACAGCATTTACTATGACTTCTCAGTAGAGTGTAGTATTCTTTTGCAGGGGTTATAAGTCATTTGCAGAGTGGAGGCTTACTGTTGGTCTGGTAATCTCACAATTTCCCGATACTAAATATGAGAAAAAAGCTTTTTTTCTGAACTGGAATCATGGGCATTTATAGCTTACTTTTGAGCCATGTAGTGTAGAAAGCAACTGAATTTGTTTCCAATTTTTCACATAGGTATTTTTCAGTCTGATTTATCTTTTTCATATTTTGTTTTCTTTTAACTGAGTTGTATTATTGCCATTTACAATATCAACCCACGTAAGAGTAAGAAATACAGGACAAAAAGGAAAAGTAAGAATAAACAACTTATAGTCTTAACTGTTAATCAGCTACTGCTTTTGATACTTTAAACATGGTGATAATTAATGTGGAAAGCTCTGGAAGCCTTAGTAAGCTAGCTTGATCACCTAAAGAATGCCAGTACTTATTAGGGAAAGTTCATGATTCATACTCAAGGATTAAGCCAAGAGAATCTTGTGACCTAAGCAGCCTGGCTCTCCAGTGGTAAAAATGGGATTTCCTTATCTTCAGAAAAATAATAATTGAGACAGAGAGCAGGGATGGAAGCAGATAGTACACATTTGATTTAAGAGCTAGCAATACTCAGTGTGTAGGGAAATCGCTGTTTTGGCAAAGTGTTGGTATGATGGAAATGTAAAGTTAAACTCAGTGTATGAAGTATTCTGTGGAGATGAATCAGAGCGTGCCTGAGAAACAGTAAAGATGAGAATTGTAACATGAAATGTTCGGTCTTTTATTATCTTCAATATCTGAGTTATCCTTAAGAAATTTTTAGTCATTTGCCTGATATTCAGGCAATTGCTCTTCCCTGGGTATTAAGCACCTAAAACCAAACACATGAACATGTGTCACATTATGGTAGGTAGTCAGTGCTAAAAGACTGGATGCAAGATTTGGAGTGATGACACGAAATCTAATCCTATTTCTAATAGTAAACATTGACTTGACAGAGTCAGTCAGCTTCAATACTTCAATTTCCCCATTTCTACAACTGGGATAATAATTCAACTTCTGGCTTATTTGTTCAGAATCTTGAAAAAAAGACCTTTGAAATATGAACAATAAGGGACACAATGTGTAAGGGAGCATTGCGAACAAACTCCCTGACTGAGAAAGACACATAAACACATGCTTATCCTTTTGCAGAGCTCATAGACATTAACAATCTTGGTTCTATTTAGATATAAATCTATAAATTTATATTTAAAATACAAATTTTATATATAAAATTCATATAACCATGGTGCGGTTGACATGCCTGAGGGATGGGATGCCATCCAGAGGGACCTGGACAGTCCAAGAAGTGGGCCTGTGTGAACCTCATGAGATACAACAAGGCCAAGTGCAAGGTCCTGCACCTGGGTCGGGGCAACCCCTGTACCAATACAGGCTGGGGGATGAAGGGATTGAGAGCAGCCCTGTGGAGAAGGACTTGGGGGTACTGGTGGATGAGAAGCTCAACATGACCTGAGGTGCGCTCGCAGTCCCAAGGCCAACCGTATCCTGGGCTGCACCAAAAGAAGCGTGGCCAGCAGGTCGAGGGAGGTGATTCTGCCCCTCTACTCTGCTTTGGTGAGACCCCACCTGGAGTACTGCGTCCAGCTCTGGAGCCCTCAACACAGGAAGGACATGGAACTGTTGGAGCGGGTCCAGAGGAGGGCCACGAAGGTGATCCGAGGGCTGGAGCACCTCTCCTATGAGAACAGGCTGAGAGAGTTGGGGTTATTCAGCCTGGAGAAGAGAAGGCTCCAGGGAGACCCTGTAGCAGCTTTCCAGTACTTAAAGGGGGCCTACAAGAAAGACAAACTTTTTAGCAGGGCCTGTTGCAATAGGACAAGGAGTAATGGTTTTAAACAAAAAGGGGGTAGATTTAGACTGGATACAGGGAAGAAATTTTTTATGATGAGGGTGGTGAAACACTGGCCCAGGTTGCCCAGAAAGGTGGTAGATGCCTCATCCCTGGAAACATCCAAGGTCAGGTTGGATGGGGCTCTGAGCAACCTGATCTCGTTGGGTATGTCCCTGCTCACTGCAGGGGGGTTGGACTAGGTGACCTCTAAAGGTCCCTTCCAACCCAAACTATTCTATGATTCTCTGATATACATTTAGATGCCTTGCCACCTCTATCTCTCTCTCTTCATCCTTATTTTAATGCTCTATCTTATATTTTACAGATTGGAAGGGAAAATGAAAAAAAGATACAAAAGCTGTAACCATCATCACTTTTTAATTGGAATCTGCATTCACAAGCATGAGAAAAGTAAAACACTAGTGGTTTGGTGTAACTCTGTCTTTCCATATTGCTTTCATTCCCTTTCAAGAATGGATGAATATCAACAGGCAAAAATGTAATCATTGTATAAAAATGATCCTGTTCGTTTCTTTAAAAATCATGCAGTCAAATTCCTTAGCATTCACAGTGTAGAAATCTCTGGCATACATTGAGAGAAGTTTCAGTGGCAGCTTTTGTGGGAACTGCATAGCTAGTGTAACAGCAAACTCCTTTCTGTGCAATCTTTTGTACTGGCTTTTCTATTGTACAGGTATAAGGGAATGATGCTGTAAGACACATATGCAGGCATGTTACTCATTTTAATAACATCAGTGGTTTGGTTTGAGTTTGATGGAGGAAATCATACATTAAAGCTTCTTGCAAGGAGCTGATCTGTAGGGAAAAATTTACCATCGTTACTCTCCTGTGCTCAGTTGTAACATCTCAAATTCATGTTTAATCATACCTTCCTTTGCGATCATGTTGAGTTGTAGTTGAAATAAAACAAATTACACAATGAGAAAGTATAAACAATAGCAGTACATAAAGCAAATTCCATCAGTGCTGCCAGAATCTTTGCTCAAATAACAGAGTAGTTTAAAATATTTTGTAAAACATTTTGGTGCATTTAAATTTTAATTTGCTCTTGTGATGTTTGGAGAAGAAGTAAACAAATTGCATTAAGGAAGTAAATTTCTATATAATAATACTTTAGACAATACAATTTCTATACAATAATACTTTAGTTTCAGAAATCGCAGTCTAAATCTTTTAAGATTTTTCTTAAATTTCAATAGTGCACCAGCCCTTGGCAAGAAGTAATGTAGACCTTTAGAGACACATCCTGGACATTCCTTTTGTCCCCCTTAGTGAAAAAAGTATGGGAAAATGCTCTATCAGGACAGCACTAGTTTTCTGTAATATAAATCTGAAATTATAGGATTGCTGTTGTACATGGAAACACTGTATAGCAGCCCTTGCCCAGCAGTGCTGTTCTTATTTTACAAATATTGCCACCTTTGTTAGCAGACAGGAATTTTAATTTCTTCTCATTATAATCACAAAAACTGAAAAGTGAGATTTAGGATAGCAACAGATTTCTTTCTCATTTAGGTCTATAATGAACGCTTTCATATGTACCGCATTGTTACTGTATTTTCAAAGGGAAGGCTTTTAAAAGGAAAAAAGACAATTAGATCCCAAACTACATGGAAGTCATGGTGACTAACCTGCCTAGCTCCATTTGTATCTGGGACATAACCAAAGTTTTGTTAACAGGTTTGCTAAATGTTATTTACTACATTTGACACACGGCAAAAAAAAAATTACATTATAAACATAAAAGACGTATTATTCTACAACCTCTTTCACCTGCCAGGACAAGACAACCAACTATTGTAGTAAAAATGAGGACCCAAAGCTGTAACATATTTTTAGGTAAATACTATTAAGAAACTATCAATAATTTAAATGATAAGTTTAAAGTGATAGTTTCTGGTGTTAAACTTGTCCTTCTTTCTATACAGTGGTTATTTCACATATAAATTCAGAATTGGTAGGTCTTTAGATCTTGTTTTTTAATGTACATGTTTTAAAAGTATTCTTCAGCTGAACTTGTAATTCTGACTTCCCTGATTCTCATTCTGAATTAACATTTAACATTTACAGCTTCCAGTATATAATTGTGCCTAAGTGGCTAGCTTTCAGTCCATATTTTATTATTTGCTGTTGTGATATTACATAGGAAAATGCATTTAAAGTGTTATACTAAAAAGACTCCTTTATTTGAAATTTGACTTCTAATTACTTTTTCTTCATTCTTGCCTATAACTTGCTGTTGAATGTGGCATAGATGTACTTTTCTCACATACTGAAATGAGAGCTGACATTCAAACACGTTTGAGAACATGAAGAGCTCAACTAAGTGCAAGCAGGCGCTGGGTAACCCCCTTACCCAGCCCTACCAGGGTTTGTTGGTTCTGACTTGCAGAACCAGTCATGGGATTCACTTAAGTAGGGAAGAAAAATGACTGCTGAAGTGGTACAAACCATGCAATGTTTGCTAGTGGGGACCAGTGTGTTCCAATTAGTAACTTTTTTTTCTTTATGCCATATATAGTAAAGGATTTGCCACCATATCCCAGCATCTATCCAGTCACCTACCTCTTGAGAGAGTCTCTTCTTTCCATTGTTTTTTGAAAAGCCTATGATGTGCTAGCACAGTGCAATTGTGGTGAGAAAAACATAAAGAAAATGCATCTCTGCCAATCCCTAACACTCTCTTACTTACTGTTGTCTGGAGAAAATGAGTATTTTAGCTACCAGTCAGAAATATCTGTTGAAGGAAAAAACAGCAAGGAAATTTCACTTGGTGAACAGGAGGAATGTATAAATGTAATATATATGAAAGTGACAGTTGTAAGAAAACAAGAAGCATTTTTTTATTTCAAATGTATATGTATAACTGATGCAAATAGTCTTATATTTGTAACCTGTATTTATATTTTGGTCCATCTCTGATTTTCTCATGCTAGAAATAATGCCATTGCACTAAATATGAGCAAAGTAGAGGGCTTCTTTTACAAAGAATGCAATCTTCTTAGTACTATAAATTATAGCTTTGCTATTATTAGCTAAAGATGCCTCATTTATTAGCATTTATTCCTATAATCAATAAAAGTAAGAGAGGACATTTGCCCCAGAGAAAAGTGGGCCCTGTAACATTTGTGAAGATTAAAGTCTTTCAAAAATCTGTACAGTTTGTATTGGAAAAATATTTGATACACATTTTATTCTAATATCAAAGTTACACCCAGTGTGAATATCTAAAACTCATATACATAATCCTGACATTTGTATGGACATAAATTATCTCAGTTTTCAACATAGCTTTGAATAACAGACTAGAATATTTTACCCATAAGAAAAGCAATAGGCTAAACAAGGATTATGACAAAATTTAGATCCTTTAATTCCCATAAATATTGTAAAACATTAGCAAAATATATTTATATTTATTTTCTGCTGAGCAAAAAGAACAAAAAAAGTCCTCAGTTCTAGATGGCATTGTATCCAGGCAGTCTGACTCCTGTATGGATTCCCATCAATTTTATTATGTCCACTGCAGGTTACAGATCTGCTTGCAGAAGCACAGTTTGTACAGGGAAGAATAATGCATTTATATACCATAAATAAAAACTACTTCTACAATGTTATACAAATTTAGGATTTCGATTTTGGAGAGCAAGCCAAAGCCACCTTCTGCTTATGGCAAGATTTTGATTTTGTGTCATGGATACACTTACGGCAAGACTTTGACTATGGGTAGTGAATACCACCCATGGATATGGAAATCAGTGAACATAGGTTTACAAATTAGGAATAATGCCAGATAAGATTAAACTATTTTAAATATTAGATGTAAAGAAGAGAGTTATAAAATTATTCACAAAATTCAATCACCTGAAACAGGAAACCAGTTCACTTGGATTTATTTAAGGTAAACATAATTTAAATTTTTGCTGTGACGTGGATTGTCTGCATGCAAAATTTCTCACAGTGAACGACTGACTGAAAGACAAACTCTGGAAGACTGACAAGAAAGAGCTCTATAAAAATGCAATAAAAGCCAAGTTTATAACTTTTATAAATCACTTCAAAGAGAAATTAAGTTTATCAATGGTAAAGTTCCTCAGGCAAGGAAAACTGGTTTTCTTTCCAAAAAGAAAGTAAAATGAAGGCACAATATAATATTTAGGAATATTTACATACCCAAAAATACATAAATGTAATACCTTTCATTTATTTTTTTTTAGCATTCAGGTTCAATACTCAAGATTCAATATCTGAAGACGTGAAGTTCATCATACATTAATGTAATATACCCGTGTGTGTTTTCAATTATCTACATACTGCCAGCACAAACCATATTTTCAAATAATATTTTTTCTACTCCTGATTTTGCATGCCTCTGTTTTTGAAATGTATTTTCAAATATTTTGAACATTGACAACTCCCTACTGATGTTAGCTGCAACTGGAAACTTCTAAAAAGAAGCAGATTCTTTTTACACTCCAGATTAAGAGTAAAGACTTCAGAGTGAGTGGGGAAGACAGAGGGTCAGTGGAAGATGCTTTCAGCCAAATGTTTCTTTTACAAACATAATCTTTTTCAAAACAGTTTGTAAGTAGAATATGAAATCCATTTTTATAAAAACCTAAAAGTTATATATTGGAATAGTTATCTTAAGTCACTTTATTCCCTGCCCCTTTATAAGTAATGCCACTATCCCGTAATTCAAAATTCTAAAGGATTTCTTCATAACAGGAAATGGGCTGAACAACTCAGCTTTATAAATCCCTGGAATATAGAGATTATTTTAAAAACAATGCTGCATTTTGCTGAGTTTTTACCTTGCAGTGTTTATTTTGACGACCTTTAAAAATTTCGTGTAAGTAACCGAAACTCAGTCTTTATCAACATTTTAGGAATGTGGCGTATGGACTCTGTAAATTCCACCAGTGCCCTTAAATTCCACAGAGTGGGGTTCCAGAGTGCTCTGCAGATATCTAGAAGCTAGCTTGTATCAGAGAATAACAGTTTGCTAAGTCTTTTCTAAAAAAAAAGTAACTTGGGCATTTCTGTCAGCATAGAAGTAGTTTATTTGAAAAATCTCATTGTAATGTGTCTTAATTAGGAGATACCTTCTTTTATTTTTTAGATATTGATCTAATCCAGGTTTACCTATCTCGGACATAAGGCTGAGGTGAATTTTTCAGCTTGGAGCAAACTTCATTGCTAACTAAATCAAACCTTCCCACAAACAGAACAGATAGCAGAAATACTAATAACACATCCATAACTATTTCACTAAAAGCTGACATAGATATAATAATGATACTTAAAATCATATGGTTATTTAAAAGACTATTCTTTTCAGAGTATAAATGTTTTTTGGAGTGAAAGAAATGTAAAGTCTCTCCAGGAAATTGTTATAATGCTGATTTTCTTTAAAAAGTGGGAGTGATGACTGCAGTATTTATATACTCCTGTACATGATTAATGGTGTCAACGCCGTCTTTTTTATTAGCATGTCTTTCCTATGGTATTTATGACATTAGAGGATTAATAGTACTGGCTGCAGTCAAATCTAGTGTAGAGAGGCACTATGCAGGCTTCTCCTACGTATTTTAACTAGACCACTGCATTTTAGGACAGATTCTTAGCCTAACAACGGAGTTTGCTCAGATTAACACATACAAAGCAGCTAAGCAGGTTAAAAGTCTAATGCCAAATGGTGTAAAAATCTCATTTGGCACTCAGCTGCATTTTCTTCAGGCAAAAGCCTCTGTAAATGTAGGTGGTAGCTAAATGACCATATTTTGTCTGTTGTTGATGATGGTGGGGATAGAAAAGAGCCTGCTCCAGCACTAAGCATGCTACATTCCACATAGACCTTTGACACACAAAAAAAGAAAGTCTTCTCCAGTAAATCCTTCAAAGATTTCATATTGTAATTTGTCCATGCTGGTAAAGACTTGAGGAACTGTGACAGAATTGTGTATGTGTAAGAATTTGTTTTGGCAAATAAGTGGTTATCACAATTTAATCAAGCCAGTGAAGGTTTTGCCAGATAACATCACTCCAAGTATTAAAAGACCTTTTTAACGCCAAACAGTAGCAAAATGTAACCAAGTAGTTTTCTGTCACTAGCCTTTAGTGATTCATTTAGGTCATTGTTTAAGGTGGCTGGACTGAAAATGTGCTTTTTTTATATTATTCACTACAATCAAGAAGTCACTCTAAGGATAAACCTTATGCTACAGAGGAAAATCCAGGCTTGGTTTGGGGGTAAGAGTTATATTTTTAATGAGCATGTATGAAGAGTGTAAATATTCAGTGAAAATATATATTTGTATAATTGAAACATGGAATCAAGAATGTGTTGTGCACAGTGTGAAATAATGCCTACAAATAACACTCCTGAATGTAAGTTTTAAGGAGAAAGTATAGTTGTCCTAGATGATTTCTGGATTATGCTAGCCATTTCACATAATGTGCTGCAGCTCAAAGCAAGTACCCGAAATGTGTCTCCGGGATAACATGTCACGATATCTCTTTATTTGGTCCAGCTACTGGAATAATGTAAAAATAATTTTCTAGTTATCGGGCAATGTGCTATTTTATAATGAAGAAAGCTCCTAATAGTGCATTAACAGTCTCATTTTTGCATAATGTTCCAGCCCCCGCCCCAGACAATGATCAGTATGAAGGGATATACAGCTCTGCCATGCTTTGCCCTCATGCAAAACAGATTCTGATTAGAGCAGCAAACACCTGATGCAGCCAAGGAACCTATTTAAGATGCTGAATTTGATTTATGGTTAATTTGTTGTGCCCTCTCCTCCTAAACCACCAGGAGGATTCCAGAAGAATGAGTACAAAGAAATTGCCAGTAGTAATATCTAGAAGGTCATCATCCTAATTTATTCAATGCGTTAATCCAGCTATCAGAGTCTAACTATGTTCCAGAGAGAACCTCCTCTGGGAGAGGCACCAGTCATTTTTATCAAACAGCATTTACAGTCTCCAATATTTAATCACTGTGTATTTAATAAGAGAGGGAACCTTGCTTGTTCCGCACAGTTGTACGATTTGTGATTTCTGTTTTATGAATATAGCAAAACCTTTTTGTTTTGGTAAACAATTTGGCATGAAAAGGTTAGCATGGATATTTCCTTCATTTCCGTACTAGTTTCTCACACTTTAGACTTTCTAATACTCCAGATTCCACATGAATCTTGGCCAAAATCTCTCGAGTTTCACATTATTTCCTGTCGTTAGTACTAACATTTTGCTGTGTTGAAATGAAACCATACATCAGCTCAGGCATACTAAATGTGTTAAAGGGAATGTGGTCTGGGTTTCCAGTTGATTTAAAGGCAAAACCTATTGAAATCAAGACTCTTTTCCATAGACTGAGATTTCTTTTTGAGTATTTCACACTGCTCTATGTGACACTCATAATTTATGTAAGTGATTTTTAGGGTAAAATACAGAAAAAGGGACTCAGAACAAAATGTTCCATTATGAACAAAATGGTCTCTTACAAATTTAGTTGTTTGAAGATATGCTAAACTTATGGTTATGCAGATCAGTTTCAGATTTCAAAACAGATCTATGCCTAGTAGAGATGTCAGGTGATAGACATACCTACTTCTGCATTCTTTGATTTTTCAGTAGGGCTTCTCTAAATGAGGAAATTCAATAGTTCCTTTATAACCTTATACTACAAGGGTTTTTACAACATAATGTTTAATGCACACTCTTTTATTGTAGCAAGTTTTATCAATATGACTGTAATGACATAAAAATATTACTGCCAGTAATTTTCTTTAAGTAGACAATTACTAAGTAAAACTGTGTTTTGTCATTTAGACTTTATCTTTGATCATGTTAGTTCTTTGTGAGTCAAACATCTAGTTGCTTTATTTTTTTATGTGATTAGCCTTGTCTAGTACAATTTAGAATGTGTTTATAGGCTGAAATGATTTATGCATGATGAATGCATGATTTTTTTCTATAGTCATGCTTAATTTTATTTTATCATTTAGACTATCTGTAGGTTGCATACATAGATTTGGGTGGTTTATAAAGTGGTGTCATAAATAGAATAGGCAGCCACAATTATGAATACATGAATCCCACCAAAAGCGGGATTGTTCACCTGGTGTACAATATGCCAAAATACACACAGAGTGGAGGTATTTTATTTATCTGTGGGATATCACAATAAGACAATATAAGAATAGTCCTTTTTTCAGTATTTCTTCTGATCTTGTAAAAAAGAAAAATAAGGTGCTGGCTTTTCATTTCTTAATCCTCTAACGAACGTAGAGACTTTAAGGAGAATTAATCCCTCCTTACTCTGGGCATCTAAAACTTAGGCACCATGGTGAACAAGATCACTGAGGAGTACCCTGTTATCAGGGAAGAGAAATGGCTACTGCCAAAGAGTTATTCATCCTCTCACATGATAAGCATCAAACATAGGTAGGACTCAAAGAATTTGCTGAGTTTTGAAAGACTCTACCCTGAATCTGGATTTATTCTACAAAACCAGACTGCCATCTTTAGGGGGGTTTTGCTGTTAAGTCACACTATAGCTGTGAAAAGGTGGATTTTATAGAAAGGGCTATTTCCTTTGCACCTACTAAAGCAGACCATATGTGTGTGTATACATATATCTCTCTATATAAGTTATATCTATATAAACATAGATAATAGGTTTTGCTCCTTAAATGATCATTTATTGCAGTGAGGCAGAACCAGGTACAATACGTTACCTGTATTCTGAAATGTTTGTTCATTATTTTAATCACTTTTTAATTTAGACCTTGGCTAAGAACAATCAATATGGCTGTAAATCTGAAAGTCAAGTAGAAACAGATACTGCAGCTATAGAAGTACAGATAAGGTACTTTCCATATTATCAAAAATTATTTAATAAGAATTTGTTAAATTTGTAAAATTTGTTACTTCAATAAGGACTATGTTAGTCATACTCTGTAGGAATTCTTTCGAATACTCTACTTAATTTATACTTTTCTGTAGAGAACTTACCATTCAGGTCTATAGTAGTTTTTTGCCATAGAGGAGGACTATATTATTTAAATTCCATTCATCTTTACATTCCATTTGCTGCTTTACTAGGATTAACAAAGTGTTCCAAGTATTTTAACAGGAAAGTAATACATTCACAAAAATTCTCATTAAAGTCTTTATCTTCAAGTTACAAAAGACTACACTTTTAATGATTAAAAACTGCATACTGAAGCAGCATGTACTTAGAGAATGATTCTGCTAGTACTTCGGTTGCATTGATTTGGGAAGACCCCTTTCTTTGCTACCACATTCTTGTGTCTTGGAGCTTTATTACTACAGTAATAAATATTGAATTCTAATTCCAGGATATAATATGTGGCTATCAATGCCTGACTAACTAACACAGATCTCTTCTATTATTAAAACAATCCCAATAGAGAAAAGTTCAGTTTTAAATCTAGAGGATCAAATTATATTTGGGTTTGTAAAAAGTGAATAAGGCTACAAGCATACCTAAATAGCACCTTTCCAACATAGGTTTATTGCCTTGCAAGATTTATGTCTCAGTTTCATGAAAATTTGGGAGGATTCTTAAATCATACTGTATTTTTTTTTTTTTAATTCAGAAGGGAAGTCTATGTAATTACTCTCAGTACTGGAATACATTGTGTAGAGAGCAGACTAGGTGCATTACCTGTTTAAGCAGAGATAAACACTAGAGCTCATTAAGATGAATTCCTGCTGCAGTACTCCTGGTGCACTACCTCTGAGCCATTACTTCGGAACAGTTTCTCTACCTCTAGCACTTGGCAACAGAAATCCAAATAAACAGAATTCCCTACAAAACATTCTGAAATGAGGCGTTTCAGAATCAGGACATGTTCCCAAGATGGGTCTTCCCAGAGAAATACTGCTGGCCTGTTGTTTTACATGGAGGGGTCCATGAAGTGCCTTTGTGGATTATTTCTGCAGTAATGTGTGAGTAGAATAAAAGAGATGATTTCTCAAAGGTGGTATCTACAGTGATATGTCACACACATTCAGATCTTAATTTTGAGCTACTCTCAATTCTGAAGCAATGCTCTTATTAACTTAATTGTGCAGTCAGGCCTATGATGTTGCAGTTTCTAATACATTTCAAGTTATCATAGTATTGACAAAATACAAATATGGCTGATTGCTTTGGGAGATACATGCACACATTGCAAATTAAATGAACTGTTAGAAAAACATGAATATTTTTCATGCCTGAAGAACATTGGATATTCTTGGAGAACTTAGAATTAAGAAATGCACTTCTTAATTGTTGTTGTTCTCCATGCACTTTAATTCTCCATGAATTTGTGATCATTTATGAATGTACACCATTGTTTGTTTCTATATGCATATGCTTTATTTCACTCGCCTCCCTGACAGAGGGGAGCCAGAACTTCGTTTCTCAAAAAATAAGTTTTCAAAAAGTTTTGTGAAGTACTGGGATGGCAGGTGTGTGAAAAGTGGCAAGAATTTGAAATCAATGTTCGTCCATTGCAGAGAAAATAATTTTAATGGTAATTTGTGCATGCACATATATGGGTAATTAGGAATCTTTTGGACACTAAATACATCCTGCAATGTTTAGTACAATGCCCTGCACTATGAAATTTTACAAATTCTATTGTACATTGAGAGGTGATATAACTTGGCATTATGCAAATCCCTACTGGTATTTTGCTATTGTTGTATGTCTTTTCTGTTAGTGTGAAAGAATGCAAAAACCAAAAGGAGGAGCTGGCTATAGAAGAATTATGCATTTGACTGCATATAGAAATAAAATAATTTGTGAAAGCAAATTTTTACATGTATTTATACATTTACAGATAAAATAGTTCTGATTTTTCTTCATTCATGTATTTAATTTAATAATTTAACAGATGCAGATGGAGTAGGAACAGTTACATAATTTCCATTTTTGCCAACAGGTTTCTTGTGCAAAAGTGTTTTCCTGAAAAACATATAGTCATTTCAGCCAATTAGTCATTCTTCGACCCCTCCCCAAGTTTCTCTGGTCACCTTCACCAATGGAAATTGCAAGCTCATTATTACTACTTGAACTGGTAGGTTTTATAAAAATACTGGACCCAATGCAAAATGAAAATAAGATAACAGCATGTTGTCTTAAATGCATTAAAATAATTACTTATATAACCTTTCAGAATTATATCGAATATTAAAGGGAGGCAAATACAAGACTGCTTTAGCTTTTTTTTTTAAAAAAAAAAAGTCATATTGCTGAATATTTTGCTATTCATTCTGTATTTGTAGTGAATTTCCATTCTTATGTAAAAAGACTTGGATGTAAATGCACAATTTAGATTTGATAAGACCATTGAACCTGCCTATAATATGCCTCAAGTATTTTAAAAGACTGAACTTTGTTTTAAAACATTACTAACTACAAACCATGTCAGCATTGGGAACGGGGTATATAAATTCTTAGGTAATGAAAAGATTTTAACAAACATTCACTAACTATATTATTTTCAGAAGAAGTCAACTTAGTTTTAAATAAATCCTGCATTCAAACATTGCATATTTGGCTAAATCCAAATATCTCTTAGTTAAAAACAATAAAATATTTTCTAGCTACTTTCCCACTGCCTTATATTTCAATGTAAAGCTAATGGGCAGATGTAATTCTGTGTGTCCATTCCCTTTACTAATTCTGGAAGAGGTCCTAACAGATTTAGATTTATCTATATCAGATATTTCAGACTTGGCTTGTTGATACATTTCTTTGGAAGAGAGATTTGCCTCTAAATTGTGCTAAGGTGTTTTCTAGGTTCCAAGACAATCTGAGCCAAAACTTCAGTTGATATGAACTGGCATGATACTACTTGCCTCAATGCTGGTGTATACCAGCTACCATGTGATTCTTGTTTTTTCTCTAGACTTAATAAATCAGGTAACAGAACAAGTAACAAGTTCCCTGTTAAGGTCTCATTTCATTACTCTAAAATTGAACAAGACATTTAAGATCATTCAGGTCAAATTTTGTGTCTAAATCAGTCTTCCTTCTTGAAAGACGATACTTGTTTTGGGAGATCTAACCTAACCTAATATAACCTGATGACAAAAAATAAAATTGAAGTCTCCTTTAGGCAGGATAATGAGTTTAAAGTGCTAGATCAGTGTTTTTTTATGATACATGAACTTTATTCTACCCTAAACATTAAATCCGTCAGACCCAATATAAGATGAATGTTATCAAACAATATTCTCTTCCATGTTAACTTAGATTTATTAGCTCCTTATGGCCATTTGGGTTTTCATACAAACTAAGGAAAAATATTTCTTAGACCTCAGAAGATAAATGCTATCTGTGTCTGGTGTGTCTGTGCTTGCCATATGTGATCTCTCTGTCTTATGAAATACCTGCAGCAAAGCTGTTGGTGCAAAGTGGAAAGCCATTTTATTCTTTAAGCAGCGTGTGGCTCCTGTAGGCAGCCAGTCAGCTAAACTGGCACATTTCTTCTTTGCTTCTGCATTCTCACAGGTTATTATTTATGTTACAGGCCTACATGCGTTTCCTTGATCCAGACCTAAAAAGCCTGTGGAACGATGATCCGTTAGTATCCTGCTTTCTTCATGCCACAGTCAAGGTACAGTAGTTTCATAACATGGGTTATCTGCTGATTATCACAATATGGATTATCAAAAAATGCCATTATCCAACGCCCTCAGAGATATGGTGTGAATTTTGGGTTGTCCTGTGCAGGGAAAGGAGTTGGACTTGATGATCCTTGTGGGTCCCTCCCAACTCAGGACATTCTATTCTATGAAAACAGACTATCTGCTGATTATCACAACTTGGACGTCTGTTGTGTCGTGGTTTAGCCTCAGTCAGCAACCAAGCACCACACAGCCGCTCGCTCACTCCCCCCTGGTGGGATGGGGGAGAGAATCAGAAGAGTAAAAGTGAGGAAACTCCTGGGTTGAGATAAAGACCATTTAATAGGCAAAGCAAAAGCCACGTGCACAAGCAAAGCAAAACAAGGAATGCATTCACCACTTCCCATGGGCAGGCAGGTGTTCAGCCATCCCCAGGAAAGCAGGGCTCCATCACGCGTAACGGTTACTTGGGAAGACAAACGCCATAACTCCAAACGTCCCCCCCTTCCTTCTTCTTCCCCCAGCTTTATACACTGAGCGTGATGTCATATGGTATGGAATATCCCTTTGGTCAGTTTGGGTCAGCTGTCGTGGCTGTGTCCCCTCCCAGCTTCTTGTGCACCCAGCAGAGCATGGGAAGCTGAAAAAGTCCTTGACTACTGTAAGCACTACTTAGCAACAACTAAAACATCTCCACATTATCAGCACTGTTTTCAGCATAAATCCAAAACATAGCCCCACACTAGCTACTATGAAAAAAAAAATTTAACTCCATCCCAGCTGAAACCAGGACAGTTGCCATGACATATTAGACACTTTGGAGGAATCTCATTGCACTGCAAGAAGCTATTGACCTCACAGAAGACTTAAATTGAAATTTACACCTTATAGGTCATCTTACTAGACTGCTCCAATTCTGAATCTTTTACAGCTACTCTTCACCCCAGTTGCTTAACAGTGGAACTGTCTCCTGTACCAAGAGACATCTAATTTCAGTGGGCTGTTTTATGAAGGCTGTATCCCATACCTGAATTTACATGTACATGTCAGTGTCTGGTCTGTTGCTTAAGTTTTTAATATTCTAGATTTAAGAATCAAAAGAAACCAGGATAAGCAATTAAATAAATGAACTTAAACAACTAATTGAAAATTATTAATTTATTAAATTATTGAACTTATTTACTTAATTAATTGAAAATATCTAGCATGCCAATAGCAATACTCTGCTATTGGCCTGAGAGTAGTTCAATTTAAAAAATAATGACCCCTAGTTGACTAATATTAATATGGTGTATAAATATGCTACCATGAAAACTGTTTGTTTTCAAGGAAGCGAAGCATCTGCACACAAACAATTTCTGTCTTGCAGCAGAATGTTATTCTGTGTTTGAGACTACAGAAGAAAAAAAGCCTTTGCTCTTTCTCCTTCAAGACAGACAGGAGCATGTTTACTTTCACCAAATATCCATATATGTGTGACACACTCTCTTATGAGCATTTGGCTGCTGGAAGAGTAAAACTTTTTTATTCCTTTCAATAAACATCCTGCACATGCATCTCCTCCGTGTGTGTACAAAATAAAGGAGGAAGGAAGTCCTGAAAGACTGTCTATGTGTTCAGTTGTGACCTCCCAGTCGGAAACCAAGTCAAAGGACACAATTCTCATGAAAATGGGCAAAGGTATCTACATTCCACAGTGCCAAGCAACCATCAAATCCAGAAGAAATTCCTAGTCCTCATCCTTGCCCTACTTCAGGCATCTGGGAATCACTGAAGTCTTGCAAATAACTGAAAATATTACCCCTCTGGTTACTGATCACATCTTGCTAAAGTACACATTTCATCTACCCGTCCTAATTTTCTTGTCCCTTTTACCCCATATTGCGAGACAGGATATTAAAATAAGTTCCTCATAGTTCTTTGACAGAGTGTAACAACATTTTCCAGGCAAAATGTGTCACAATTTTCTCCACAGTGTATTATTGTTATTTCTCTAGAGCCATAAAAATTGGCATACCACAAACGTCTATGGTGCTTAAAAGCCTGTGTCTTAGTGGGGAAAGGACCATAAAAATAGTATGGATACTTTTGCAAGAAAAAACAAAAAACTTTTCTAAAATACTTGTTCAGTAAAAATAAATGATACAAAAAAAGTCATTGGAGTGTGGGAGAAAAGTCTCTTCCTGCAACCTAGGAAGAAGACCTTTTTCCTTATGTTTTCATCATCTGCGATTAATATACCCACCTCCAATTTTTGCCAGTAAACTCTGATACTGCAGCACTGTGCATTATCTCTCTGTTTCTCCTTGTTTATATTATACTGCATACCATTACAAAAAGGTAACTAAAAGTGGCATTTGGGATATATACGGCAGGATTTTTAGTATTTACTTTGGCAGATCTTAGTTCAAATACAGATTTGGTGACAATATCAAGGGTCAAACACTATCAATTTGTTCTAAGGCATGTAGGCCTACATCAGAAAAATAATCAGGCAAAAATTTAAGGAGTGCTAAGTAGAGGTGTACAGCAGAACCCATCATAGCACCTATTTTGTACTAATACACAACATTTCATTTTCAATAATTACAAAAGGCAAAACCATGGAAACAAGATCCCAACATCCACAGTTCACGTGAAAAGATACAGAGCAGAAAATGCTTATTTTTAATCTAACAGAGTCACTAAGCCAAATTTTGCCTGTTGTGCCATGACTTTAGCATAGTTGCTTAAGTTTATCAGTGTACAATTTAGACTCCTACATTCGTACCACCTGAACATACAGAACCACAGTGCAGTGGTGTAAGGTGTACAAAGGAGGCAGATACATTGAGGAATTTACCACAACCAGAAAGAAAAGATGTCTATAGCAGTGAAAGCTCCAGTTACTAAGAATAGAAAACCTTTTCTCAGCAGAACATTTTGGGCATTGACCAATTAATTTTCATTTTTCAGCTGCACATCAAAACTTTTGAGCACATTTCTGTCTTGTTCAAATGAACTAATAAACTCCTGATACAACTCTTGATACTGCTTATCAACTCGTCACGCATGGCAGTGTTTGTTAACTTGCAACAAGAAAATGTTTATCTTTTTGCTACACTCAAAGCGAGCAGCAGAACTGAAAGTTCCTGTATGAAGAAGCTGGCAAGTGGCCTGCAGTCTAAAGAGACTTTGGTTTGCTGTTTTATTTTTCATTCCCATGCCTTTTCTCAGCACAACATTTTCTATATTCCTAATGCTAAAGATTGGTAATAATTATCTACAGCTTGAAGTACAAAAAATGTTCCAAAATAAGGTACAGCACCTTAAAATTATTTGTTCTTTCCAATATTTTAACACCCGAGTGTTAAACACATAGATTAGGACTGGGAGATGTAGAATCACAGAACGGAAACAAAGTCCCTATCTCCCAAATATGTTTAAAACTCCAAGTTACTGCTGTAACACTGCCGTATTCTGGTGCATTAACATAAAATACTGGATTGTTTTTAAATGCTCCATAAGTAGAATGGGAAAATACATTTTTCTGTTTTCTGTCATATAAATAAAAGCTGAGAATATGTCATTGGAATATATAATATATATAACGTTAATACCATCCAATATTATGCTTCATTAGAAATGTTAACTTCTTTGTGCAATAAGATAAACTTGCTATTACAGGTATTGTCATATACTCTGCAGAATTTGCTGTTCAAGTATACAGCTCTGTTTATATTAATTCCCAGTAAAATCAGTTGAAACTGTGTAGCTAAACAGTTTGTCTGTTATGCAGGATCAGGGTTGTAGGCTGTTTTTCAATCCCATTATTAACAATGATAAAGGAAATTTTCTTAGGGAGTTAGGTGAGGTGAAACTCACAATGCAGCACTTCACCATTTCTTGCTATCTTGCAGGTCAAGTCTGAGAAAAAGTCAACAAAACCAGACACATAAAATAGCAATAATAAAGGTCAAGTGTGGTCTGCTTGCTGACCAGTCCCAACTAGCGCATGCAGCACAAAGGACAGAGCCACAGTATTGCCCTGCAGGCAGAGGACTGGTGTCTTCCAGCCTCCTACCATGCTCACAGGGTCCTGTCAGAAGGCGCTTTCCCCCCAGCTCCTGCTTTGCACTGCAGCCTCCTCCTAGCACATGCACCAATGCATTGTATGAACCTCTGCAAAGGCGTGCTTTTATTATACAACCCGACACACTAGATGCATGTCTCTGTTGCAGGACATGATACATGGAGTGTCCTGCTTTATGAGAAAATCAAGAGGCTTGAATTGACTCATCGCTGTAATTTTTCCACTGACACACACCATACTGGGATGTTAGCAAGAGGTACTTTATCAGGAAATTGCAGCTGTGGCCCAGTCTTTCTGGCGGGAGTGTCTTGAAAAGGAGTTACCTCTGGTTTTGGGATTTTTTTTTGACTTCTTGGAACTTTCTGTTTATTAACTGGATAATCTGCAAAGGAGGAGATAGGAATAGCACTGGTACAGAAAGATACTATGTTTACGGCCAGAGCTGACTTGCCCTGGCCTACTATTCCAGATTAAAATGCATTCTGAAATTAGCTGGTAGCTGTACTGCTCCCTCTGATAGGTGAAATGCATGTAGTACCTTACCTTGCTTAGGTTCTAATGAAGGCATTTTGCACCTTCCTGTGACTGGCCAGAGAACAAATCAGGGCCCAGACCTTGAATCTGGGTCCTCTTGAATTTGCAACATTCATCTCCTAATACTGAGACTGGAAGCAAAACTCTAAAATTTTCATTTCAGATACATTTTAAGAAGGGGTTTATTTTCCTTTTTGGTTTTAGATATACCCAGAGTTTTAAAAGAATATTAGTGTGAAATTCTGGTACAAGTTAGAATACATTTGTAAGTTAAGATGATTTTATATGAATTATCAAGGTATTGAATCTAGATTATTTGAATATGAGTCCAGATTATATCACAGAGTCTATGCTTCATTCAAACTGCAATCTGAAGATCTTCTGGACACACTCGGTTCTCCTTACTGCCAACTCCAGTCATGGGATAATTCTGCTATGGATTAGTTCAGAACTCCAAAAATGACTGGCACAGATTCCCTGGCTTTATATATGAATATCTTAGTGCTTCCTCTGATACAAAATTAACCTGCTGCAATCTAGTTAGACATTTATGCTGTTCTCAGCATTGAGATCTCCGAAAGCCTCAGACAGCAGTCATAGCAAGGCTGTAGATTTCTCCTTTAAAGTAATGTACAAAATATAATTTTTCATCGGAAAGGTAAAGAAATTTTTTAAGTGGCTTCTTCTTAAAAAAAAACCCAACAACCCAGAAGTCAACAAAAAATCATTTTGGTTGAGAATTCCGGTTGCTCCGTAGATTATTTATCAGGTAATATCACCTGTCAAGTCTAGCTACTGGATAAGTTAATCATCTCTAAATATTTCAGCTTCTATTTTAATTGCTTAAGTGTAAAATAGGTCATATTGTCTTGATGAAATCATGATTATGAAATGTGTGATTTCTTTTAATGATCTTTATTAACTTACAATGATTCCTTGCATTTCTACACTGTATACACACTGGCAAATCTTCTTCCAGCTATAATTAAGATTATGCCAGCACTGTACTTCACTTACATTTGCACTTGTTTATATTACAACCATAAAGATCCACTTCAGTCAGAATCTTCGCACTGGTGGTTTAAATTTGGGAATAAAAATGTTTATACACATTTAAAATTTAAGGAAAATGAAAACAAAACCATTTACACATATTTAATCAACCGTCAATGGCAACAAATTAACAAAGCCTAAACAGTTTAGTGTAATTGAGAAATGCAGTAGTGACCACTTATTAATGGAGTTTATTTTTGTATGCATTTCTGTTCCCATAACTAACCATTTAATGAAATGATGCATTGCAAGCTCATCCTGAATATTGGTCTGCTTCCTTTACTCTTACTTCTGGCCACATTCTGGTCCTGTTCAGAAAACTAGTTAGGTCTTTGTACCATAGACTGACTTACAGCATCCAAGTAGTGGTTTCTCTCTTGCAGTTGACTTGCTACTCTATTTGCTATAGCTCTTCCCTTTCCCACATCTTTCTCTAACACAGTGCAAAACTAGATGGCTTATCTGAGCTTTTGTGAACAGCTTCCTTGTGACACAGGTACAGTACTGCTTCCTGCATTCAAACTCTGATTGTGTTATTACATGGTCACATGCCCTACAGGTAACGGTACTGGGAGCTGCACTGGTGTCCCCTCAGTACTGACAGAAACAAAATTGATACTATCTTAATTCAGTAAGAAACTGGATCTAACATATCAGAAGTCAAATAACATAGTAAATAAATAAATATTATTAAAATGGATGAGCCAAGTTCTGTATTCTGAATAACATTTTAAATAGTCAGTGTACATACAATTGAGGTAATGTTCAAAACCTGAGATGATAATGGGCTTATTCAATACATAAATGAGATCGGGTTATCTTATTCAGCCTATTTAATAACTGCATATCTTTTCTGCTATTTTTGTTTATCTATTATGAGACTGTTGGTAATCACAAAAACTTTATATATAATAAAAAACTAAAATGCTGTTAATGCTCTTCCATTTTGTAAAAAAATGAAAGTATTCTTGTATTACTCATTTCTTGGCACATAACAAACATTTAATATCTTTTCCACTGTGGAAATTCTATTTCAAAAATATTACCTAGTTGCTACTGTTCTAACTTTTAGAACAACACCATGAATTTGTTGGTTCATGTTGATGACTCTTGGTCCTATAATTAAAAGTAATGAAAATCCCTAAGAAGAGGCTAATAGAAATCTTTCTTTGCTCATATTTAAAAAACAACCAGGCAGCAAAATTATCTTTTACAAAATATTTAATATTGAAACCTACTCACAGCCCATTCACAGACAAAGTGCTGTTAGCTTCAGTGGACAGTCTTACAGATGAGTTTTGCAGTCCTTCCTCTGGGGCTGTAGCAGATCCAAAGGTTTTTGTGACATACTATTTCAAACCAAAATAATTTAAATACTTAAAAAGCAATTTGAAACAAGTATTTGAAGGTTTAAGAACACATCTCAAACCATGTGCTTGGCTCTCATTTTCTAATGCTTATTATTAAGTGATAAAAATGCGTTAAAAAAAGAGTGGTATGTCAGGTGATTCCTATTAGATATAAAAGGGGCTGGAATATAGTGTTACTGATTTTGATTCCCTTCCTTGAATTTAATTCAGGATTGCTAGATCTAAGCAAATATTTTTCTTTATAGCAGTGTCATATAATAAATATATTTTTACATATTTACAGAGCACATGTTCACAGGGAATCCGACTTTTGCTACGGCCTGTATGTATATAACTAGGTATGTATGTAAGAATCACCTGTTGAAATCTACAAGTTATACATGCAAGAAATTTTACGAAAGATTGCTTACGTTAGGAAAAAAAAGAATTCCAATATCCTTGAAAGATTACATGTAAGATAAGATTGTAACACAGGACAAATACAAAATCAGAGCAGGTTTAATGCTCAAAGCTATCAGAGTGTTCTTTACATAGTATTGTGACTAGCATAGCCCCCAAAAGCCTTTTAAAAAGTAATTAAAATTCCAGTCTGTTCATATTAGCAGTGTCTTCTACATAAAGGTGATACAATTTGTAGCTCTGGGAATGCTCCCTTCACTGATTCTTAATACTACAGAACTCCATAGAATATGTGTGGTCTCACACTTTTTTTTTTTTTAAACATTTTCAATTATATGCAGAGTCTTCAGCTAGGAGTGTTACTTGGAAATAAAAAGTTTGCTAAACATGCACACAGATGGCAAAAAACTTTACTACTAACATTAATAATTCAATTAATCTAATACCTTGTAAGTAACTTTTATAATTTAAAGGCTGCATATGCCTCGAGCCAGTCTGTGTTACAACACCTTTCATTTATGTCTGAAGGTGCTAGGAATCATCTTGCCATCAGTAGTCCAAATAGAATCACTGAAGTATTGATATGAAAATTTAGAATTAATATAATGACTAGTTTTTCTACTGCTTTCTGTCTATACATATATTTGAAAGGCTGTTGCATGTGGAAATGTTGTATGTTGAAATGCCAGCATGTTTTGACCTGTGAATATACTATTGTGCAACATGGCTCATTCTGTCCTTCTAGAAAGTAATTTTCTTGTTATTGCGGTATTTATCTGGGCATCAAAAGTTCTGGGTTCCAGTCATAACAGCAAGCTTACTTGGTGACCTATAGGACATGACTTAACCTGTAAGATTTTCATGCCTGAAAAATGAGAAACACTCATCTAGCAGAACGAAGACGAGCATTTTCTTGGGGATTAAACTTTAATATAAAAGGGGAGGGGAGAATCTAGCCAGCTAGTTTCTTTCCTATGTCACCAAATATTTTGAACCTATTTAAAAATATTAGACACCGTCAGAGGGGCGATGTGATGCCATGTATCTATTATTTCTTTTAAGCTAGTCAGTGAAGTCAAGAGTACATTTAACACAAACAAGTTATAGTACTGTTCTACACACAGCTACTGAAATAAATGTTACCAGCACTGCACATGTCAAACTGATGATATATTGTGCTGCAATACCCAGACAAAAACAAACCATGTTTACATTTATATGTTCTGCCTTTTCCTCCAAGAACTGCGGAAATCTGCAGACTTCAGGGGAACCTGCCACCTAGCAGGAATAAACGGTGCCTGAGAGACTAAGTGTGGGCACTCCCATCCTGGAGATCTCTCTCTCTCACCCAGAGGGGTAGAGAGAGGAGCTATACAGCACGACTGCACTCCCAATGGACTGTGCTATCCCTCCTTCCTCAAAAGCCCCAGCAAGAGGTATGCCCACCCGAAGACCTTTTGGGTTGAATAAACATAGAACAGCTGAGAACCCACAATGTCTTTTCTAGGTTTAATAATAAATTTATTCAGGGAATGTATGAAAATTTGATTTGAATATTTTTATGCATTTAATTTCAATTAAAGTACTGGGCAGATCTATTAATTTGATAAATGGCCTGATGTATGTCCTTAAAAGCAGTTAATATTCTAAGTGAGGTCCACTATAGTAGTCATTCAAATTAGCTTGCAAAATCTGTGTCATGTTTTCAGAGACATGTACACTAAATTCTTCTGTTAAAAACAAGTTAATCATACCAAAAGAGTGAAGCTCTCACTCTTAAGCCAAAACATATTCCTCTTCATAATACCATGCAGTTATCGGCATGTCCCTTGGATTTATGACTTATGACATTTGTTCACCAACAGGTGGTTACATATCTTGCCATTTATATTTTAAGCAACAGTAAACACAACTAAAAATAATATAAGATAAACAAAATAAAACTCAGTGGTTTTTTTTTAAAGCGTTCTTAGAGAAAAGCTGTACTTATAAGCTAGGTCTTCAAGTAGTTCACACCAGGCCCAGCAACACAGAGGAATACTGCAAGAGCAATAAGGATTTTTAGGGGCATTATGATAGTGTAATGGAAACACATCTGCCCCCAAAAGTCCCTCATTTTCCCTGCGGTGAAGAGCCATGCAGGAAGTGGTGAATGCTGTGGAACATCAAGAATGAAACTATAAAGAAAAATTTTTTAAGTTAGAACAATTTTCCAACAATACTTCAGGATTTCATAAGTTCCTGTTAGTCCACTGCATAAGAAAATTGTAGTTTTTCAAATAGCCTCTAACTCATTTACTTTGGATATATAAAATGGTTCTGTCCATTCACCAAAGTGAATTCTGAAGCAGCTATCCTAGAAATACTATTAGTATTGGGACGCTAAAAACATTATGCGTAAAGCACAGACAATCCAGGACAATCTTTCTTCTTTCAGCTCCCCAAAAGCAAAAGCTAAAACAGAATAATCGTCATTAACAGCTGACCTGCATCTCTCATTTTTAAGGATTTACTTTAGTGACAGTGCGAATGTTAGTTTATAGAAGAAAATGATACATAATAAAATCATATAACATCTTTCATTTTAAATAATTTTAAAATATGTTCCAGCCAACCATGTGGGCAGTTTTCCATACATACAGGAAGAACACTCAGAGTAAAAATGCAAAGAGGAATCCTAATTTAGTAAAGACTGAATACTCCATGTTTATAAATCTCCTTAGTAAAACGGGTAGCATGTTTGAACTTTTAGTTACACCTATCCAATTGACATGCCTAATGAAAAGTTACTCTTTTAAAATAATCCACACTAAATGGCACCTAACAGGCATATTCCTCAATGGATTCTTGTAGCGTAACGTATGACATATAATAATATTGTTGAAAAAAGCAATGCTGAATTTCTCATATATTATTTCATATGGTGTTCTGTGTAATACATTTGCTCTTTGTTTGTTTGAGTTACAACATAAAAAATGAACCCAGTTCTTTCCTCAGGTTTCAGAAATTTTACTGTGATCTCACTTGTATTTTTTGTTGATGTAGGTCCAGTGGAGATACTGCTGACTTACACCAGCATCCAGGCACCTACTGACAGAGGTGTGTGCAGTTTGTGTGGTTTGAAATAGGCCTTTTATTACAAAAGAAAGCTTTTATACAAACAGCAGCAGCAGCAAAGTAAAAATCTAGATTATGCTGACTTGAATAGACATTTTTAACAATAGCAATATATAACAAGTAGAAGTATCCTTTCAGTAAAATTTCTTCATTCAGTTATTTTTAGTGACCCTTGTGGGCCAATCCTGAAACATCCTGAAATGATTTTTCTCACCCTTTCCTACACCATTTATACATGCCCTGACAGAACGCATTTTCTTTTTGTTTCAATTCTTATCCTGACCTACAAAACAAAAGAAAAGCTATTACTTTAAAAAATTGGTGTCTAGCTACTATTTTATATCAGTTCATGTAGAAAGGCCATGATTCCAGTAAAAGGATTTGGACTGTCTCACTGAAGCTGAGATACTTAAAATAGCAAAAATGCATCAATGTTACATTACACTGGTGAATTGTATTCTCCCCCATTAACAGCTAAATTAAAATATTACAGCAGTGTTAACTGAAAACATCAAAATAGTTTTGTTTAAATTTATTAATGTGTATCAACAATGTAAGCATTCAGTATATTAGGAAATCAGATAGGACTGATGCATCATTTTTAAGACATTTTTTGAGCTCAGCTAGGAGCAGGTATGCTCCAAACAGGAAAAGAAAAAATGTATTTTAAAACTCCGGAGCCTGTGCATAGAGAATTATGATTCCAATGTGAAAAATAAAATGTTGATAATTGAAGAGCCTTATTTCCAACAGGGAGTCAGAAATCAGTGGTAACCTTCTGAAACCAACCTGTAACATGTAGTCATATTTGACTGGCTCACAAAGCAAGTTACCTCAGTAATAGATGTGTTTTTATTTCTATTCCTATTATCTTTATTTATTCTGTACATGTTGTAGAAATGTCCTGAAAATATCCACAAGCTGAATAACACCTCTCCATTCACACGTCACCTACATAAACATTGCCCTTGCACTGAAACCTTGTAAATAGAAATTATTTGGGCATTTTGACAACAGAGAAAAAGCTGATCCTTTGTTTCTTTTTTCCATGTTTGTACTTCTACCAAATTCCCTACACATTTGCATTGTTTGACTGAGAAAAGTGTATGACATTGCAACAGAGATTTGCGTATTTATTAACTGAGGTGCGCTGTGATCGGGGCAAATGATGCCTTAAATTCATTAATTTCACCAGAATCTTCATAGTCTCATGCTGCATGGTCTGAAGTGGATTTGGCAGTTCACGTAATACAACCACTTTTCTACCACTTCTTCCACTTACAGGTGCAGCTTGTAGGTGATAGCAATTTTTTTGCTTCTTAACCTGCTAAATGTGATTTTTAAGGCAAATAAAAAAGGATTTTTAAGTGATACCTTTGAAAAATACATTCTGAACATACTGGTGTACATTCACATAGACTTTCTTTGTGACATGAGGCCAGGTTTTACACTGGCAAGCAGTGCTGATGTGCAACATACAGGGAGCGAAGAACAGGACACAATTTAAAAGTCATACCTTGGGTGTCTGTGTTCTTGCCCTGGAAAAACTCTGGATAGCTGCGCAGGACGGGACGAGTGATTTTGTAGCCTTTACTAAGGCAAAATTTTTAGTTGTTCCAGGTCATGAGTTTCCAAACTCGGGGTCACTACCTCCCTCTCTTTTTTTCTATGGCTAGATCAGAGGGGAGTCACAAAACTTTTCTGTTGCAACACAAGGTCAGGAGATGTCAAAGGTTGAGGCCTTGCTTCAGAAAATGCATGCCACAGACCAATCCCCAAACCATGCCACTGGATTCTGGTGGAGATCCTGATCTTTTCACTGCTTTCAATAAAATTTCAAAAGTAAACAGATTAGGCCATTTGATAATCCTCTGCTGATTCAGTGTTTGTAAGCTGGTTTTTTAAAGATTTGCTTAAAAATGCAGAAAAGTAATTCTAAAAATGTAGGTTTAAATGTATTTTAAATAGAAACATAGCTGGTAGGGCTTTCAATTTTATAAATTATAGATGCAATAAATAATTGAAGTTGATCTTTCTAAATATTATTTTTTCAATAATTCATGACAGTTTTTATTTCAAGGAAAATTAATTTTGATTTCAAACATACCATCTACTTTTTATCTTCTGTAAATTTCTTTCTTCATTTCAAACAGCAAGATAGACTGATCCCAGGTATTTAATTATTAATGCTCTGAATACGCAATGTACTTCAGGAGCCTCAGCTCCGAGGCCACCACCCCATGCTGCATGCAAACCTTGTCGGAAAACCAGTGTGAGGGAAAGAGGACAAATTTTTATACCATAGGTGTTTAGGGAATCTATCACTGTTTTGTCTAATCGTCATTAATTTGGGTAACACATATAAAATGAACATACTTTTAAAGTTTAATATATATGCATGATATCCATAGTAGTAGAAAACTGACTGTTGTCATGCACAGTAGAGACAACCAGGAGCTCTTTCTATAAGCTTACTAATGGGAAAAAATGTGACTAAAAATTTTGTATGAGGAAGGCCTACAGAAGTGTAACTGTGTTCTTTAACACTGCTCATTAATCATTTAAATAGTTTATTAATTCTATAGCTGGGTTATTGGCACTAGAAGGAATACATGTGAATTCTATGTATCTTCAATAGAGAATCAAACAGAACCTATCTGAAAAAAAATCTAAAAATAGCTGGTTAAAGTGCAGCTACATAAAGCACATCTTACTGCAAGTAGCTATGCAAAATTACATGTTTTAATTTAAGAGCTTTAAAGTAATAGTTGGAGAGAAGCAACTGCTGTATTTCAGCAGAGCAGAGTTGATCTTTGCTGCTGTTTGGTATGTAAGTTTGTTTCTTTTCCCTTAAAGCAAGATCCTCACATTGATCCACTTTCTAATCTCTGATTTTTTGCTCTTATGTTCTCAGAATACTAGTGAAGAGACCATAGGAATTAAACCAATACAAATCTGACAACTTGTAGTATTGGACAGGTCTAGAATGTATTCACAAACTAAGTACTCTAATTCAAAAATAAAAAATTTCTACAGTTATATTTGTAGCTTAGTTGGTTCATGAAAATTTAACCTTCTCATAAATGCTGCTTTTGAACAGCATTATTTAATGCAAAATAGTAGCTAAAAGGCATATTAGCAGCACAATTCTGCCCTAAGCTCTTCCACATCAGATCTCAGTCTTAAACAAGTGAGGAATTTGTTGCACTGAGGTTTGGATATGTCCTATTTCACATATGTAGCGATTATATTGCTATAAAATGTAAAACACCAGAATTCCATAGAAAAATCTTGATCATTCAGCATGATCTCCATTTGCATGAATATGTAGATCCTGCATATAGTCATGCGATATATCACATACCAACAACTTTGCTTTAACAGTGTATCACTGTGTAACTTCAGCTGAATTTCCAGGCCTTTTTGAAATATTCAAATTGATTCAGTCTGACTAGGTCAGCAGTTAAAATGAGTCTGACTGCAATTACAATGTGACCACAATGTGAATGTCTAGGTGTTTATGTATAACTTAAGCAGGTGATTAGCTGGCATAAAATGTCAAACTATGACAAACTCATTTACACCAGCTGAGAGGATGCTCATGTATGTATTTTGTGGGCGTATGCTGTATACATGAGCCATTGTAGAAATTCTATTGTGTGAGTGTAATGTGTTTCATTCAGTCTTGAATATGTATACAGTATATTCAGAACCACAAGAAAATTCAGCTTATCTACTAACAAATTTTCAACACATACTAGAATCCCATGAGGAAAGTACCACTACATAATTTTAAAGTAAAAATTATGCTTAGATTATTTAGGATATTGATAGCAAAATGTAAATAGTAACATGAATTTCAACAGCTCGGGGTTACAGTGCCTTGCTCATATAAATATATTCTACAACTTTTATCAGTACAAAAATTAGTGATCTTTAAATTGATTCATAGATACAGAGCATACACATGTAGACACACAAACACACACGTGTAAAAAAACCAGCTAGTTAAAGAGATACATTAAAACTGAACACTTTGTGAGCAAAACAACTGAGGAGGGGACTGACAATACAAACATTACTGGTGTTTATATGATGTTTGTGGGCTTTAAGCTGCCTCTCTTTTCTAGGGACTTACTTCCTTTTCTCCCAATTCACCTATGTCGAATGACCACTCTTTGAAATATAACTTTTTCTTCGGTTTTCACTAGCTTTTTAAGAGAAAAACTCCACCAACAGTTAGAAAACTTTTTTTTAACTTTCAGAATGACAGTATTTTCTATCCACTTTTTATTGCTGAAGACACCATTAAAGTTAGAGTATTATTATTTATTTAAAGTGTATAGTAGCCTTTTGCTAAGAGCAATAGTAGTTTACTACTAAGTTTAATGTCCACTGTAAGAGCCATAATGTACTGGTTTCTTTTGCAGAACAAAGTGACCACCAAAAGCGGGACTTTGTGGGCCAGTTGGATAAAACATAAGCTCATCTCGCCCCCAAAACCCCGACTCTGGAACCACAACCTTCCGAGATTCAATTTGTAAGTAAAGTATCTTTGTAAAATATGCCCAATCAACTGAGAGAATCATTGCCTATAAAGTGGGTAATTTTCAGACTAATAAAAGAGAATATTGTAGCCAAATCACAATACACACTCCTTCGCTTTCTGGACAGCAGGAATTGCTAACAGATACTCTTTGTTTTTATTCACAATTTATGATTTATTTATTAAGTAGGTAAGCAGCACCTTCTGTAAGTGTCTATAAAATGACACGGAACTCACCCAGAATAAGTTATTTATTAGATCCAGCACTCAAAATACCTATTAAGATTTCTTCTCAAAGTGAGTAACAACTTGTTTCTCTGTTCCACTATATTTCAAACTAAAGTTGAGACATTACAGAGAGATGTCTGCCATTATTCTAAATTTGTTATTTGTACAATAAACTAGAAAATATTTTCACTTTACGTGAAACAGTTAGGTCTTTTCCCACTAATAGTGGTAGTTTCAAGTATTCAGCTGCGTGTCTAAATATTACTACCCCTAGCATTATGTTCCTTAAGAACTTCTTTCAAAGATGAGAGGAAAAGCAGAGATCTGTAGACAAAAGGAACATATTTTCTGAGTCCTCGGTTTATAATTCCAACAGAGCTTCTAAATAAAATCCGAGTTTAAAAGCATTATAGTTTACACTTGGATGACTGAAGTAGGTAAGTGCTGTCAGTTACTTGAAAAGAAACTAATTACTGCGCTTGAAAAGCCACTGCTAGATTTATTCGGCTTTTGATAATCAAAGTACAGAGCCAAAGAATGCTGTCCTAGCTGAACTGCTGTGTAATCAGCAAATGCATCTTGAGGGGAGAACGCGGAGAAGTTGATGGAAATTCTGGCTAAGTAGGAATGTTAAAATGAAATACACGGCCTGTAGAGAGAGGAATTAACTGACTGGCTTACGGATGGGAGGATTTGGAAGATTTTTCTTATTATTATTTCACACGCGCTTATCAACGATACGTATCGGCGCCTCTCACGAGCGCGCTTCTTCACAGTTATCTGCGCTGGGCGAAGGTCGGCCCCCGCCGCCCGCCGGGGGCACCGGGACGGGGCCGGCGGCCGGGCTGCCGGCAGGACCGAACACCTGTAGCTCCCGAGGGTGCCGGCGCGGCTGCCGGCGGCCCCGCTCCGCGCAGGGCGGCGGGGCCCGGCCTCCCCGCCCGCCGGCGGCCCCTCCGCGGCCTGCGGCAGGTGGGCGCGGGGCCGCGCCGGGAGGCGGCCGGGGATGCGCGGCCCCGCGGGGCGGCCTCCCCCGCCCCGGGCCCGGCCCCGGCCCCGGCCCCGGCCGCCCTCCCTCCCGCCCAGGTGCCCGCCGGGCGCCCGCCGGGCGCGGAGCCGCCCCATCCCCGGCGCAGGGCGCGGCCCCGGCTGCCCGCGGGGCGGCGGAGCGGGGCGCGGGGCGGCGGCCCCACCTGCGGGCCGCGGAGGCAGGGGGGAGGCGGCGGGGGCGTGCGCGGGGCCGCGCTTCGCCCCGCCGGCGGGAGGGCGGGGGGCGCGGAGGGGGAGCGCAACTTACCACTTGTCAGTCCCCCCGGCGGTGCCCCCGCAAGCCGCGGGTAAGCGGGCGCCCGCAGCGAGCCGGGATCCCGAGGAGAGGGTGCCGCTCGCCTGGCAGGTTCCCCTTCTTGAAAGGAGGCAGCCCTTCGGTCCTCGCTCCGAGCCGGCTCCTTCCGTTGGCAAAATCCTGACTCATTACATAAAAAGATCTCCCTGCCAGGCGCCCAGAAACATTTCTTCATCACGGTCACGCCACGAGCTAAACAAGAGGCCACATCCAGGGGAGGGGGTGAGGGGGAAGCGGAGGGGAAAAAAAAAAAATCCACAAGATTGTTTTTTTTTTTTTTTCCTTAAGATCCTCTTCTTTTAAAAAAGGGGAAAGGAAAAAAAAAAAAAAGTGCGGGGGGGAGGGGAAGAAGAGCAGCCACCAGAAAATAACTAGAGAAGATCCACTCGTTGCCACAAAGACACCTCTCCTCTTCCCACTCCCTCTCCATGCTCATTCCTCCAACAGTGCTACAAAGACGTGCAGTCGGCGCCGGGAGTTGCTGAGCCCGAGGCGTGAGCTCCCCAACTCCGCGGGGGCCGTGCCAGGAGACCCGCGGCTCAGAGTCCTCCGAGAGTAGGTGCGGTGAGTCCAAGACCTTCCGAAAATTATTTTTTTTTCCTAGAAACTACCTCCAAATACAGTAAGAGGAAAGGGGCATTCCTAGAAATTCGGGAGACGTCAGAAAGGGAAGATTTGTGAAATTCAGCTTCACTTCCTGCAGAGGGCTCCTAGCACAGGAAAAGAAAAATCAAGTGAGCAATAAAGTGCTTTTCATGCTTCTCTGATCAGATAATGGTTAAAAAAAGAAGAACGGTAAAACACTTAACTCGCATTTCTCCGATACGATCTAGGAGTTTCATATGGGAAGAAAGCTAATCAGTAACCCCCTTCCCTCATTTTCTACTAATGTTTATAGATGTCTATCTCCCGTATTTACTTTCTGCCGTGTCCTTGTATCAGACCTATGCACACAGCAAATAAAAGGAATCTGCGTATGAGTGAAAAACGGGCCAAATGAGAACCCTCCCATGTATCACAGGAACACTAATGTCTGTGTGTTATTTTAAACAGGCTTTGCGGGTTGCATCTTTCACACTATGCTGATGTGAATAATTCATGTTATTACCATAGATGTGTGCAGTGTTGTTACTCGCATGAACGGGAATTTGTAGGTTGGCTTTTATTTAAGGGCCCCAATGCTGAGAACTGCTGAGCACTATCAGTCCCCATTGACTTAATGGTATCTTAAGTGGCTGTTAATTAATTCTGCTCAGCAATTCACAGGATCAGGCCCTGACTGACAAATGTAAATCGGGACTTGTGGCAGACCCGCATGCTGTCGTGAGCCACTATTATTCCTCACGTGTCTCCTAAATCGGTATGTTTGCTTTGTGCTTATGTCTAACACCCAATGCTTCTTTAGTCATATCTTTTAAAAAAACACTATTTGATACATTTTGTAGGAAGCAGAAATGAAAGTTTGCAAAGCAGTAACGGATGAAGATGTTATTATATGCTATTAATTATATGAAGATGTCAATGCATTTGTAATATGGCATTATTTATCCAGGAATAGCAAAGGTTGCTATAAAAACCACAATAGCCAGCTTTTGGGGCAAGAGAATAGATTTCGATGTGTGCAACTCTTGCAGGTTAATTGAATTTCCGTAATGAAATTCCCCTCAGCCGCATGAAATCCTTGGGTTTGTTCTTTGAATTTCATTATGACCTGCAGAGTCTTCTCTGCCCCCAAATCAAATGCAATAAAAACACTGGAGTCGGGCTTTACTTCAGTGTTTTATAAACACTCACATTTAATCAAAACTTAGTTACAGACACCTTCTCTGTCTGCAGTTTTGAAGGGGAATTAGCAGAGTTCACCTGACAATCCTGTGTGCTTTGACTCCTAAGTATGTTTAACTGCTATTGCAGTGCTCAATGAACAATTGCTTCAAAATACAGACCCGGCTTTCAGAGAGGTGCACCCACAGTGTTTCGTTAGCAATAATGCCTGGTTAGAAGCAGATTTATTTTAAGTAATCTCTTGGAATTCAAAACAGCTCTAGTTAATTGCAAAAAGGCCTTTTTAAGCTGGCTGGCTTACTTCTGGCACACTGCTCTACTCTGCCTGTCACTCTCATTTCCTGAGTGAAAAAGTGAATGGCAGCTTCCAGTTCAGGATCTCTTGATCATTAAAAGAAATGGATGTGCTGTCCTCTGTTGGTCATACTGGTTGTCACATGTAAAATTAAATTAACCCAAAAAGGCAGCAAGAGGCTCTCTTGAAATGACACAAATGATGAAACTAAAATAAATTTGCTACACCTTCCGCTTTGACCAGTAAGACTGCATAGTGTGAGGGATTTCTAAATCATTTCTAAAAAATGATGCAATGATGGATACTAGAAGCTGGATTAAGGAGAGGACTCATTTCACGTGACTCCCTACTACAGATTCTGCCCTGGGGTTCAGCCCCATCAGACTCCAGCTGCTGTTTTAACCACTTGCTGTGGTCCACCCGCCCTGCTGTGCCCGGCATGCCGAGTGACACCGGGAGCCGCAGCCGCCCTCCGGCTCCAGGGCTGGCCCCCAGTGGGGCCAGGGTTGCAGTGGGGCTGCAGTGCTGGCAGCACATGGTGAGAGGGGAAGTTTCCAGCTTAAATTTCACGTCACACAGTCTGGTCTGGGGACAGGGCCACGTGTGCCAGTTCGGATAGTTCTTGCGCACAGGTAATGACTCATGTCATGTGATGTGATGGCAGCTATGCAGCTTCTCGTAGCACTGTAACTATGGCGGCTCAGGCTTTGCTGGGTATACGTAACGCAAATGCCCACTTTTACCGCTCACGGTGCCCTTCTATGAGTCGTGATGTGCAGAAATGCTCTGCTCTGCTCAGTGTTGGTAAGCAGCAGTCGTGTCCACTTTAGGTCCTCATTTCAAGAAGAGTATGTAGCAACCAGAAAGGATCTGGGGGGATTGGAGCAAGGATGATTAGAGGTGTGAAAAGAGGTGTAGAAAACCTCACCTAAAAGGAGGAGAGATTTAAAAATTTGGGGATTGTGTTGTCTAGAAAGGAGAAAGACGAAGGCAAATACAGTAACACTGTAGGTTTGACATCATGTAAATGAATCTGTCATGGCAGTAAACCTGTGTGGTACATTAATTATGTCTACATCTTAACTGCTACTGGAGTTACCAATTTCTGGTCTGCACTAGCTTCTCTTATGCTGTGATTTCATAGACAGTTTTCTAATTACAAAATTAATTTCAAATAAATAACCATAAGACATGTCTTAAAATGTTACTTAGTAAAATTATTATCATGCTATTAATTTAGCAGTGTTATTTAGCAAAATGTAAGTTCTGTCTGCAAACTATGGAAAAACAGACTTTGTATTATCTGTGTCATGAACACAGCCTCACAGGCCTCAAACCATTGCTAGGTGGGTGAGACGCAGCCATAGCTCTCGTGCATACCTGGCTTAATCTTGTATTTCTAAAAAACAAGCAAGGATTTATGAAAGCGTTACTCATCACAGGCAGGGTGGCTCCTCTCCAGGTTTATCCCTGAGGTTGTCATAACAGAAAGCAGTATTTATCAGATACATGTTTTGTCCATGAGTTTGATTTTTATGTTCAGTTTTGAAAACCTTCTTGTGAAGGCAACTTCAGGGATGTGGCTGTTCCTCACCGTCTTTCGCATCCGTGAGTAAAAACACCTAAGAAAACATAAACCAATTTAGAACATTTTGGGTTGTAGTTTTGCATGTGCTCTGTGCTGAAACTGTGGCTGCTCAAAATCCATAACTTACATTTTTTTCTCTCTAGGGAGATGGGACAGTGTTCTCACGGATGTCATACTAGAAATTTCAAGTTCAAAAATGAGCTGGAAGGTATGCACTATGATTTCCTCTCTGCTGATGTTTCGTCAGAGTTATGCCAAATTTGCTAAAGAGCAGTTCTGGAGACTTGTGAATATTGACAGTAAACTAAGTGCAAAAAAGAGAAATTTTAATTATGTAATTAATACAGTCAGATAATCTTTATAACACTAAATCTTTGCAAAAAAAGTGCCTTATACAGAACAAATTGTTACAGCCCTTCTTTCAATCAAAATACAACTTGAATGATGATTTTGACCTACCAACAGAATTTACGTATTTTATTTTAAAAGATTTTACAAAATCTAGTGCAAATGGTTAGTGACAGTTATTTTTGTTCATACAACAATTGTACAATTTTGATTCTAGACAACAGTGGTGCAGAACACGAGAGGAGGATTTGTCAGGAAGAAAACAAAACTGTGTGGACTAACCAAAGGTCAGCGAAACTTCAGATGGTAAGCAAATACCAGGCATGAATCAATAAAGATTTCCTTCAGTTTGTAGTGCTGTTACTATTTACATCGCTGGGATGGTTTTAAGCGCCGTCAGCCCTTAACTGTGTGCTGGTTTGGTGGCTGGTCCCAACAGCGTTCCCGAGTTGGGCTTCCCGGCTGCTTGTGATCATGCTGGACCAGCCGTGTCTGGAGTCCCCAGTGTTTGCTTGTGCGTGGAGACAGGTGAGCATCGCACAGCTCCTCTTGGCATAGCCAGCCCCACCTTCCCTCACCCGCTTTCAATGTGAGAGGGAGTTCTTCTGTTAACAAAGATAGAAAATGTAGAGTGAACACTAACCAGATTGCAAATAATCCTTCTAAGTGGTTAGTGATACAGATGAAGAAACCTCATGTTTTACTAACCAGAAGATAGAACTAAATTAATAGATAATTAAATGAATTACGGGGGCCCAGCGATGACCAAGGAAAAGAACTGGGATGATCCCGGTAGCTGCAGCCTGCAGAGAACATCTCTTCAAACAAGAGTTTGTAGGGGCTCTGCTTGTTCCTCACAGGAACGAATCCCCGTGGTGGTGGGTGCCAGCATGTGCTTCGAGGCTGCTGGGAAGCAAACGCACGTGGCACGGCTTCCCCTTGGTGCCGGGAGACATCTTTTCCTTGCACGTTTGAAGCTACCTTCTACTTTTGTGTCTCCTGAGTGCAGGATTAGGCCCCGAGGAAGGTGGTCTGAAGAAAAATGTTTCTGTTGTTGCAAATGTGAAGAGAGAGGTTATGGCAGCCGGTGTCGCGAGGTGGAGGAGCGCGGGTTTGGCCGCTGCCAACCGCGGGAGGAGCGGGGCGCTGGCCGGGCGGCTTTGGCCGGGCCGGGGGAGGGGAGCGGCCCGAGCCCCGCTGCTGCAGCCCGCCCTTGCCTTGCCTTGCCTGCGCCGGCGTGCCCGGCCCTCCCAGGGGCGGTGCCCGGGGCCCTGCGGGGCACGGGCTGGTCGGGCCCCTCCGGCAGCGCTGCCGGGCGGCTCTCCCTTCGCCCCGGCTGCGGGGGTCCCGCCGCGCCGCCCGCCCCTTAAAAAGGATGCGGGAAGCTGCCGCGGCGCGGCCCCGCCAAGGCACGGACGGGGTTCGAACCCGTGATCTTCGGTTTACGAGACCGACGCCTTACCACTTGGCCACCGCGCCTGCGTTAACGGGTCCTCCCGACGCCCTTCTATCGCTGGCGCCACTCCCGCCCCGCCGCCCGCGCCTGGCGGGAGCGCGCGGCCGCCTGTCCCTCAGGCGCGGCGGGAGCGGTGGGTCCCCTCGGTAGGTGTGTGCTGAGGGGGCGGCGTCCGTGGCAGCGCGGCTGAGGGACGGCCGCGGCGGCGCCCCCCGCTCCCGCGGCGGCCCCGGCGGGGACGGGCCCCGGGGCGCTCCCGCCGCTGAGGCCGGCCCTGCCGGGCCGGGCCGGGCCGGGCCGCGGCGACCGAGCGGTGTTGCTGCGGGGTGGGGGTGGGTTTGTGGTGCCGCAGCTGGCGGGGGCGGGCGGCTGTGCTGCAGCGGGGCGTTCCTCACCGAAAGATGGCACTCTTCCACTTAGACGAGTAAGTGTGGTGGACGCCAGACAGTCTCAGACCAGAAAGAGCAGTTTAGAGAAGGGGGGGGTGGGGCGGGGAGAAGCGGAGTAAAACTCCTCCTCCGAGAAATGAAGCGGAAATGCAAGACGTTGGGATAATTAAATGGAAAATATTAAATTAAACGCACTAAGCGCCTGATACTTGTTCCCTAGAAAAACTTAAGTGTTGCAACATGCAGAAAAGATACTAAAATACATATTTTTCTAGATTTGGTCTCCTAGATATTTACAAGTGTGACCTAAAACCAAAGCTTTTAGTTTTCATTTACTGGTCACTGTGGAGATCCCTTTAAATTCATTATGAAACTTTTGCTGGACACCCAAGTTAGGTTCCATCTTTCTGGATGAAAGGAATTTTCTTTATTGACCTGTGGGGAGTACTGATCCCAGCTGTAACAAGGCTTTTTTTTTTTTTTTCCTGGTGGAAGAAGCATGTAAACATGTTACCAGAGATACCTTTGTAAAGGTTGAGATCAGAGGTACTAATTTGGTGGTGCTGTAACACAGGTGTGTTAAAAGATTAAAATCTCTGTAGCCTTTCAGGATGTTCTTCGAACTGTCATCAGGAAAACTCACGCCTGATGGCTTGACTGTATGAACAAATTTTAGTTCTTTAAAAGTTGCCATTTGTCAGCTTCTCTGTGATAACTCTATGTGTGCCTCTGTTTCGGCAAACCAAGCAATCTGAATTAGCTTCACCTGCAGTGAAAGGTGTCTAATTTAAATTACCTTACTGGGTAGTCAGCCATGTTAAATGTGTTTGCTACTACCCTGGGATAGCTGTCCCAAAGGTGATGCATTCTGTTTTGCCAGTCCTTATGGGTATAACTGGTGGCCTGGCCAACCTGCACACTTGCTGGAGTTTATCTGCTAGTCTTGTTCACTGCTGTCTTCAAAGGACATACCTTCATCTGGACTACGGAAGGCTGGGAAGCCAGAGTAGTACTGTAGTATTCTGCTTTTGCCTCGATCATTGTGATTACTGCAGCACTTGAAAAGTGTGATGATGGGTAGGAGTGGAAACTGCCTCAGCTTAACTCTCACACCTGTAACTTTTATGATAAGGAGTGACGTCAGAGGACCAGTTATCTTAGCTGACTGAAGAAGAGTTACTGCTAGTATTACCCAGCTGGCAGCAGGAAGGAGTTAGATTTTAATAAATCATGTTTGACTGATGTCCTTCCACTTCTGGCCTACTAGCTTATTACAAAATATGCTCTTTTATGTGCCATACTTGCCAGCTGTCATCCCAGTTCCTGTGCAGCTCACGTCTGTGTTTGTTTTATTCGTGTTTTTGTATCTTTGTGAGCTGAGAAGTAATTTCGTGATGGGAGGAAGCAGAGGGGAATTAATGAGTTGTATCTCTTCAAATACACTACATTTATTAAAAATGTATTCGGTTGGCATCAGAAATAGTATTTAATGATAAAGGAACTTCTAATGCTAATTTCTTCCTTAATGTCATGGTTTTAGCTGGGATAGTTAATTTTCTTCACTGTAGCTAGTATAATGCTGCGTTTTAGACTTAGTATGAAAATAATGTTGATAACTCACTGATGCTTTAGTTGTTGCTAGATAGTGCTTACACTAGTCAAGGACTTTTCCAGCTTCCCATGCTCTGCCAGGTGCACAAGAAGCCGGGAGGGGAAGGTGTACAACCAAGAGAGCTGATCCGAATTGGCCAAAGGGTATTCCATATCATGTGACGTCATGCCCAGTATCTTAACTGGGGGGAGTTGGCTGGGGGAAGCAGCGATCGCGGCTCGGGGTCCGGCAGCATCAGTTGGCGGGTGGTGAGTCGTTGCAGCACTTGTTGTTTGGGTTTTTTTCTTTAACTTCTTCCAAGGTTTCATCTCTCTCTCGCTCATTATTTTCCTTTTCATTATATTATTATTATTATTGCTGTTTTATTTTAATTATTAAACTGTTCTTATCTCAACCCACGAGTTTTCTTACTTTGCCCCTTCCGATTCTCTCCCCCATCCCACAGGGGTGGGGGGAGTGAGCGAGCGGCTGTGTGGTGCTTAGTTGCTGACCGGGGCTAAACCACAACACTTAACTGTATGGGGAGGTTGAAGGTTCAATTTGAAATCATAAAGATCTTCTGAGTAGATTAAGAGAAAATACTTCATTGGGTTTAAAAAAAGTTGCCTACTCTCTGAGCCTAACTTCTGCAATGCGTCTGGAAAAAAAGTTACTATCTACCTAAATAAAGTGCTGTTTAATGGTGAGCTGATTTATCAAAACATTAGTTTTTACAACTAAAAATGTAAATCGGATTTTAAAACGTGTCATTTCCTGTGGTTTCTTTTGATATCTGGATACTTTTGTTTGAAAGTCTTTTATGTTGGTCATTACCCTTGTTCAAGCTCTGTGTGAAAGCCCTTTTTCTTTATGCTGAATCCTCCTTATGCAGTGTTCGCTTCTGACAAATTCTTTTTCAAAACACATTAATTGTCTAAAGGAGTCTTTAGAAGACTCTGATGCTGAAAAGATGATGTCAGAGGTTTTGTTGGAAGGAGAAGATTATCACCAAGTTTTTTTCCGCCTTCCCTAAGCCTCACTCTTACGAGATGCAGGTGTTGCTTTAGGAGAGCACTTTGATGTCTGTTTTAATGTACAAAACTAGGCCTTTCTACAAATCTCCCCGACTCTCAAGGAGATACAGGGGAACAGTCATATTTATGCAGAATTTGTTCAACTGTATAACTGAGTTTATAAAGACTTGCTATGGGGTAGCTGGAATGCTCCTCAGTTATCAATTACTTAAGCTTAGACTTTGTCCTAGCTTTATGAAAGAATGTTTCTGTTCACTGTTTTAACTTTTGATCAGCAGCAGTTGTCTTGAAGGGATTCAAGAATGATACAGTGTTATGGTAGAGTGCCCCTGCAGTCCTTGTTGTGCAGAGAAGACTGGAGGCTCACCTTCAGGTAATTTTTTTATGTGAAGGGAAATCTTTCTTAAGAGTTACTCTATAAATAATTTACAGATAAACATCTAAAGGGAGAAAAAACCCCAAACCCCTAGCTGTTGCATCTCAGATGCTCCTCTAATTTGTTACTTTGATTCTCTTTTAGGAGGGTCTTGGTGGGGACCCTTGGTGGGACTATAGTATGGGGTGTGGGGAAATGCATGTCACTGCTGTCAAGGAAACATCTCTGACTTGAGACAGTAGAAATATTCTAAGAAATATGTCACTGTTTAGCAATATTTGTGTAATACACAACAAGCTAATAGGCAGGAGTATGTAGCATTTAATATTGTACAGAGTAAAGACAAATGTGATGATGGCCATTTGTAGAACATGGTTTAATCAGGTTTTATTGAAAACCAGGGTTTAGCTTGTGGAAAAAAATTCATTCAGCATAATCTCAAGCTTCATCAGTCCTTCTTATGATGTAAACACCAAGACAATACTAATATGAACACAGTTTGGGGGGGAGGGCTTTATGTGTTTATATTTCTTGGTCTTTGTAAAACAATCAAAACCTCAAATAGCATGCTAGTTGGCACCAAAACGAGTGCTTTATCTCTGATACATTCTACCTATAAATTCTGTAATGCACAAACACACAGTCAAAAAGTGCTGCACTTGTTTTGCAGTGTTTGTGTTTGGTGTGTGATATCTGAAGGTAACTTCACGGCACATACAGCCTACAAGCTTTTAGAATGGTTAAAGTTCATAAAAAAAACCTATTTTATGGAATTTACAGGGTATATTAGTAAGTTTTAATTTGTTCAGTTTTATGGGTACTACTTACTACTTTATGGGTATTGTAATACTTGGCCGGGTTCCGATGTCGTTAGTGTAGAACAGACTTTAATAAGGAAAGGGTGGGTGATCTAGTATGGGGACTGCCTCCACAAGAGGAAGTATAATAGTAAATATTTAAATGAAGCAGCTTCATCATGAAGAGCTTTTTGCATATTGAACAGCTCATAGCTCATTCTCCTGAAGAAATGCATAGAGGTGTTCTAGAACACAAGCTGAGCAGCATACAAAATGCAAATACGAAATCTCACAATCTAGCACATCTTGAAAACCTTGGAAAAATTCAGGAAAGTCATGAATGAAAGTGGGTGTAATCTTGTCTACATCAGAAGTAATTTTCTAGTCCTTTCTTTGCTTTACTATAGTTTTGAAATGTCTCTTAATTTCTCACAGAATAGCCTTACTCTTTCTACTTACTTGGTTGTTTTACAAATTCTTTTTTATTGTTAGAGAATTACAGGTAGCCTCTAATCAGAAAAATGTGATACAAAGACTGTTTAGTTTCTTGTTAAATTCAAGACTAGTACTGTAGCATATTAAAAAGAATTGCAGTATTCTGATAAGAATGCCTGTATAAACTTAATTGGGCATTATTTCTGTATCTGTGATAGTGTAACTCAATTGGGAGCAATGTCTGCATTGCGAGGTGAAATACACCCAGTAACCTGCAGTGATATTTTAATAGTTTTTGACTTCACTCTGAGAGGCCTTAGAGGCCCATTTGCATAAGTGAACAAAATGTTGCATTTGACTCACAAATGAAGTTAAGCTATCTGGGGAGTATTCAGAAGCTGTGCACAGGCACAGCTTTCTGAGAGATATATCTGTGTGGCCTGATCTGAGCAGCTCGGTGGAGCCATTCCGCCAGTCCGCCCTGGGGCAGTCACACACGAGTTTCACAATAGAAACATGCACCTCTCTGGAATGCCTTGTTCAGTCTGTATTTTGAGTTGCCCTTTTTCCCTCCCTGAAAAAAAATCTCACTTGGAGGGAGGAAGAAACTCTAGGTTTTTTTCCTTCTTCCTTTTTCACTCTGACACTGTGAGGCAGAACAATATTAGAGCCCCATATCTCCCTTGCTTTTACTTTTATACATGACTTCAGTGTTGTAGCTTGTTCCTCTCTCCACCAGCAGAAGGTGTGGACTAATCCAACAGGTTATCTTGGAGACTTTTGCTACAGACTCGACTCCCTGTGGCTGACAAAAATATGTACTAGAGTCATACTATATTTTCCCAAGTTTACCACAGCATCTCAAATTTTGATCAGTTTTTCTTTTTGATGGCGATGAGGTTAAACTAGTTCTTGTTCAGTGATCTCTTTAGTACCCCCCTATGCGGTCATACATGGTCAATGCATGCATTATGTAACTGTAAAGTCCTCTTCTGTGCTAGACTAGAAAACTTTTTAAATAAGGTGTTTTGCTCTTGTGAAAAAGAACAGGGAGTGTCCAAAATTACTTAATATGTCTCTGCAGTTGTCAGTACTCTGTCAGAGCTTCTTAGGTTTGTGCAGTTAACACACGGTTACTCTCTGGGTAGCCTAGGAAAAGCACTCCCTTCCAAACTGTTCATACCTTCTAAAAGTACTATTCTTGGAAGCCTAGGTTTTTAAGGTTGGGCTGAGCCAAAGAAACAGTCATTTTTCAATGAACTAGTTAGTAGACGAGGTGTGGGGAGTGAATCACAGCAGCTGCACATCATGAAAATACAGTGACAAATTACCAAATAAGGACTGTATGGCCTCTGAGGCATACAAAAAGGTCATTAATTACAATTGTTTTAATTTTTATGAAGCCACTTCATTTGGAATATATTTAAGAGTAGCACACCTGTGTATTACCTGAGCGTTACATAAGGAAGTTACACTTTTGCATACATTAGGACTTTATTTATTTATTTTTTTAAATGACAAGTACTGAAAAGTCTGGGATGTTACCCTACCTTTTCTTGAGAATAGAATAAAAAACAGGAAAGGAATTAATATAATTGTATTGCTTAAAAAAAAAAAACCCTCCAAACCTAAACTTTGAGAGTTCAGGAAACCTCTGTTCTTACAGATTTTGACTCTGATTTTGAAGACAAACCATCATTCTTTTGTAGTTTGTTTAAGTGCAGATTTCATTCTTACTCCTTTTTGTGAGAAAGGTACTTAGAACAGAGGCCAAATGTTTCTGACTCATAAGAGTGAGAATTTTTGTTGATTATTACTCATGGTATTTTTCACTTTTAAGTAGTAAGCATGGACAAACTAACACAGTTTTTCCTTTTTTATTTGAGACACTTAGCAAAAATGCTGAAATATCAAACATTTCCTCAGTAGCTACAATATTGCCACTATGTACAAAATATTTGATAAATGTAGTACACATATAAAAATACAGTATGCATTACATATATACAGTACAATGTGCAAAACATATGGCATTCAAACATATGGAATTGATTTTAGGGGTGCAAACAGCAAATACAAAGGCATCATGGTTTCTTATAGAAAGGCAATACATAAACTGACGCCCTGATTGCCATAATTTGCATTTAGTAAAGTAGTGCTTAAATGAAGAGGGCCCTAGAGACAGGTGACTATCTTCTTCTTTTCACAGAATGAGATGCTAAGATGTAATTATGACTATGAAAATAAGAAGAGAAACACCTACTAGGGTTAGCGTTATTTCTACTGCAAGCAGTTCTGTGAAGAAAAATTCTATCTGGAAAAAAGCCTGTGCTATTACTTAATACAAACTTTTCAAACAACAAAACCAAATCTGTACTGTTAAACATCAAATACAGCTTTGAAAATATCTACACCCTTAACTTTAAAAAAGTACAGATAATACTTTTGGGGATTTAATTTCCTATACTTCAAAATACAAAGTGCCTCCTTTGGCAATATAAATGGCAATGCTTTGGTTCCTATTTAAATTTTTATATTATAATTTATTTTAGGCTGTCTTTTGAATATCTGAGCTGTATTTTTTACAAAAATAATGTGATTATATAGTTATTAACCATTCCCTGCTTTTTATTGAGAATTTGCTCTCATAGCTAGAATGGCTTTTTTTGGCTAGATTTCTACAAATACATTTATGCACTTTTAACTTAAAAAGTCTTTATATTCAGTATCGGACACTACAGAACGATGTAGATGTCTCTTTTTTGCACTTTATATTTACCGGTATAAAAGGAATATTTGAGATTACTTCAGGTTTTAATGGATGCTCTTTATTGGCCATGTATATACTATATGCAACTCCATTCCACATATCTCACATAAAAAAAACCATCTGTAGTATGGTCTAGAAGTCATCAAAAGGAAATTTAATAGACCACAATACAAAGAGTTTTAACAGACCATTTACTAGAGATAAGTGGAAGAAATTTTTTTTTCCAGTTTTAATAGAATTTGCTTTAAGTTTATAGTACAGTGAAGATGGCATCCAAATAATAATTGTGTACATCGGTGAGCTTTACTGTGTTTTCATTACATAATGCCCTTCCAGTTAAATGTATTCTGTGACTGCATTTTCTCTGCCTTGAAAGCAGATCAGCAGCTTGTGCTTGGTTTCCAATTACAGTGCCTACACTTCTCAGGCATCTGAATGTTTGAGATTATGTAACACAAAAGTTTAATATTGAAACTTCTATTTTCATCACCTGCTTCCTTGAACATAACTCCTCTTGGTGAATTTAGAAATACCTTGGAAAGAAATTTCAGTATGAAGTAGGGATTATTTCTAAAAGCTGTGGCCTCAGCTTTTTAAAGGTCTGATTCTGCAAGCCCACATTGCTGGATTAGACTCTAAATTTCTGTAAAGAACAACTGCCAAAAATTCATTTTATTCTCAGAGAGAAGTGCTAAATTTATGACAATGATTTCTTAACTATTTACTAATGCTGAATGGCACTAAAAGTGCATAAAAAAAATACCATTTCTGTATTAAACGCAGGATGCGACTCCTCTTGATTAACATTAGGCTTGTAAAACATACGTCTGAGCTCCCTCCGTGTCTAGAAGAGTAAACATCAACTTTCGATTTTCACACTGATAAAATCGTATTCTGAATTATTTTGAAGGCTCTACTAACAACACATTTGATAGGATGTGTTCTGTTAGTGTTTCGCAGCCATTAAATGGCAAATTTAGTGCCACTGCATTCCTTTGCAACTGTTCTCTTAATGAGAACTATATTCAGTTCTGTACAGTCAAACTGCACAGTCATGATTAAATTTCTAAGATGTATTGTATTTGTGCTACAAAAACTGTCATGTAGAACATGCACACACTAAAGTCTAAGCAAAATCTATTTCTGCCATAACAGGCGTACATAACTATGGCAAATATATCACATTTCAGAACAAAGTCTAAAGCAAACCATTACATATAAGGTTTAATACACATAATTCTGAAATGTACAAAAAAGTAATCACACATTCCCTACACTAGAGTATTTGTACTTTAAAATGATCCCTTTATTTTTTTAATTTTTTTTTTTTCAAATAGACTTTTAGAATAGAAAGCTATACTGTACTGATAACAACACATCTCAACTGTTTGGGTTTATTTCTGCACATAGATTCCTATGGATTAGTTAACATTCTATGCTGCCAATAAGGATAGTTTTGTAGCAAGATGCCTTTGCCAGTTTTAAGCTCTATTTACATGCACATCAGAAATGACAGTACAGTTGCTCTAGGTTAATTTGTCCTCTAAAAATTAATTTACTCGCCTCTTATTTGATCAGAAGGCAGGGTCAAAAAGTGCTAACTCTAACCACACATACGTGGTACGATGTCTGGTGTATCACACATAATAAATTGACAGTACTGCAGAACACTAAATTTCATTCAAAGTTGTTCCTATCAGACCAAAAGTCCTTAATTCTTATTCTCATAACAGCTGAGGGCACTTAGTATCTCAGAGTATTAGCTCCCTAGATAATATGATGAAAAGGAATGCAAAAAGTTGAATGTATTTGTTCAATGTAATTGAAGAGTCCTATACCATCGATATTTAAGGCAGACAGTCCACATGTAACATTGTATTCAAGTACTGTAGGCACAGCAAGAAGGAATAAGGAAATATGTCTTTCAGCTTCATCTTTTGTTGTGAAAATCTCCATAGATTGGTTTTCTGTACTTAATTTCAGATTGAAGTAAATCCTGGCCTGTAAAACTATTAAAGATATATAATGACTTAAAGTGCTGATAACTGATATGCAAACATACAATGCCAGTTTAAACCCTGAATCAGTGATATAATCCACCATTTTATCTGAAGCCAACACAGTTCTGTAATATTAGTAAACCGGACTGCACTGTGTATCTGGAGACATAAATTTGCAGTTAATCCCACAAAGTTTTCTGACAAAAGTATTTTGTTTGATGTTAACATGATTGTGTTTGGTTAGTTTTTTTTAGATGTGATACAGGTTGCTAACCAGTTAACAGCTACCTTCCGTTTTCCTTATTTCTTTGAAACTCTTTGATACATATCATTACTCTAAGAAATAAGCGAAAGTTTCAGGGCATTTTTTCATTAGTTCCTACAAAACTTTATTTTTGAAGGTGGTGAAGAAGCAATTCTGCAATGAGGTCAGTTTTCAGACTAGAAAATGTATCCTGTTTCCATTGTTCAGGAAATAGGGGACTGTTTCCTTTTATCTTAATTTAGGAGTTCCCTAATAGGAAATAATTCTAAGTTTGTTTGATTATCAGCCTGTGTCATCTATGGCAACATTTAACAGCTATTACCTGAGAGACAACTATAGAATTACAAAGTATTTTACTTCTATTTGCATTTTTTGTTTGTTTTTCCAACTGCTTTCATAATAGACTGAAAAAACAACTAAGTGCTTTAAAAAATATTTTCATGTGCTGTGACATAAAAGCTTAATTTTTGCTATTATCTGTTTCAGGTATGAAATATGCCTTCTTGTCACAAAACAGTACATCCTGATACTGCTTATTAACCCTTTATAATTTTCCGTAAGGGTGTGCTATTTAGGATTCTCACTGAGCATCTTCTCTATTTAGCTTCCTTTGTGTTATGTAGTGGTAGACAAAGCTGTTCAACAGATAAAGTATTCATTAAGAGATTATGGTTGTCCTGTCAGTACTGTCCCCTGCAACTTGGTCTGATCCTACAGACATCTTTTATTGAGGGATTCGGGCTCTTCTTGCATAGATGCTTGCAGGATCGTAGTGCACAACAGCATTAATTAAACCTTTCTACTTCCTCAAACTGTTCTAATATGCTGAGATACTTGATTCAATGATCTAACAAATATCCTCAAACACAAAGTAAATTAGGGTATTTATTATTTCCATTATAGTAATCTCTTGTTTGAAGACCACTGTTCCCCTCTGTTCACAAAAATAAGCTATACAAAGTTAAAAGAGTATACAAATAATTCTGATATACACATTAAAACCTAGCTATTAAATCCAGAGCATTGCTATACAAAATTCAGTGTTCTTAATATTACCTGGCATAGCTACAGTGGATTTCTTGCAGTTATACTTAATGTCCCTTTGGATGCAGTTAAATTCTTCCCTCATGATTAAAGAATGGGGGAAGAGTTTGAAAAACCACAAAACCAAAATATAAAAACAACTTGAACAGATTAAGAGACTAGATATACGAAATTTCACTGAACCAGCCAGTGCTTCTACTTGCCTTTGCCCTCACAAGTAATTTTGAACCTGGCTCAGGCTACACACAGGAACAATGAAGTGCAGTGATACCTCACCCTCCCCCAAACATTTGCTCACTGTGTCAATACAGACAGTTGAAATCTCACTTTTTCCCCTCTAAGTTTAGCCATGATGTGTTGATCATGTAAGCATTACAAAGTCAGAGACGTGACTTCTTAAATATTTGCAATGCATTTACCTTGGGGTACTTTTAATCAGTAAGTACAATCATCCTTTCTTGACTTGTGAAATACAGCTTTCAGAGGGCCCTGATCTGCATTACTGATAGGAGCATAAAGTAATTCACTGTTGTAAACTTGAAAAATCAATAAGGAATTGGCTTCAAGCATTTGTCCTTCCAAACATTACTGTCTTAATTTATCTTAACTGCAATCAGAATGGTATAACAATGGACCTCTGCTGTAGAGAGACTTGTGGGTCACGTTCTCATTGGCTATAGCTTAATCCCAGTGCAACTGTAGATCTTGTGGATCGAGAAAGTCAGTGGAAAACACGCTGGGGGCAGTAGAACTGAGAGGAGTGAGTCCAGACGAGGAGCTCGGCATTGTAATGTCTAGCCATTCCATATTGTCCAAATTTGTATCGGGAAGGTCAAGAGACAGACAAGAATTATTAGTGGTAAACTGGGGGTCGGATGTTTCCATGGGTGAATGAGAGTGATCTAAAATGCTGGAGTGATTAAGCAGATCATTCTGGAGGTCTTCAATTAAAGAAAATGACTCTCTGTCTTCATTACTGCTTGTCAGTTGAGGAATTTCATTACCTGATGGTAAAGTTCCATCCAAAAGGGCTTCAAGTTGGTTTTCCAAACTTATAGACAAGCTGGTTGTTGGTTCTAAGGACACAGGAGGAGGGGCCATTTGGATTTGTGGTGGTGGGCGGGATATCACTGTATTCACTGGCATTGTAGTGATGTTGGCTGTTACTGGTCTCATTTTAGAAATGGGAGATGGTTCCTCCTTTATTGGAAGGGAAATCTCTGTAATAAAAAAAACCCCACTATTGAATTCAGAAAAGATAATGACATATATCCTCAGGCTTACAACTTCTACCCCATTTTTGCCCACTTTGAGATGCATCCACAGTGAACTCAGTGGAGTAAGAGTTGTTCTGATGTTCTGATAATACAAACATTACATGTATCAGACTACGTCAGGTACTCCATGAATGACGAAGTATTTTAAAACAAGTTCCAGAGTTCTGCTCTCAGTAATAATTCAGCCGATTAGAATATTTATACTGATGAAAAAAGGAACAATTTTCTAGATGTTAGCTTTACCTCCTTCATGTTTATAGTAGTTCTAATTCAAATCATTATGGAACCAACGTATTTCCTCATTTAGAGGAGAGTACCTGAACCAATTTTCAGTCCCATCCCTGTTTAGTACTGTGTTCACCTTGATGAATTAGTCTTAGAGATCAGTTGATGGGATTAGGATGCATTTATTCCCGATTCTATAATCTAAAACTACTCTTCTGTCAAAAAGTTCCACTTAAGATAGTGGCAGTAACAATAAAAGGAAATAAAGCAAAGTAAATTCCAATTAATTCTTATATGCAAATGGAGTCCAAAAATAAGATTAGACAGACCAGAATATACAAATAAAGCCTCTAGCACAGATGATGATTCTGCCAGCAAAAGTATACCTGACAATATATTTTGCACCAGTTTTCCAAGCAAAAACCGCCTTCTTAAAACCTGTAAGAGCATCTATTGAAATGATTGCTTAGTAAAAGCAAAGCATTACTGAACAGACCCTCCTCTGAAGTACATTAATAAACTAAACATTTTTTTCAGTGTAGAACTAGCTAACGTAAGTGCAAGAGCCCTGAATGCTTTACTTCATTTTTTGTAAAGATGATCAGGAAGTGTTTGTTTTTTTATGGCAACTTCGCAAATATGGAGCAGTTGTTACCTTTAAGATCAAATAGGTTTAGTAATTTAACACTCAAAGCAAATATTTAAGTAAGCCCACAAACGTCTCCTACATTCTCTGTTCCAGAGGTAGAACTTCTTTGAACTACCCATGCAGTATTTTAATAAAAGCACTGAAAGCATTTTTGCATTTAGCTTGAGTTGTTCACTGCACAGGTCACTTATCTCAGTCTGTCACTGTCTACTCCATTTTCTTCAGCTGACTTTGCAATTTGCTTCAAAAAAGAGAAGATACTTTGATGTTTAGAATATGGCTAAAATCTTCTAATAGCCTACAATCATCACTTTACGTCCTGGCTTTCACTGCTGTCAAGATCCTTCTGTGACAGCAGTACAAGACATTAAGTTAATTGAATTGCTGGGCACTAGAACACTTCCCAGTATTGTAATGGCTTCTTAGTCTACAAAGCCTAATTATGCCTGAAATCCTCCTCCTTTTACTGAAAAGCTACTTTGTATATTACTTCAGTTATTTCAGTTTCTTTCTGATAGCTCCCTTATTTTAACTGACACAGAAAGTTGTTAGTCATTAATGTCTCTACGTAGTTCATATATTCCTTTTCCAGTAATGTATCTTTCATGTTTAGAGTTGATAATACATGGTTATCTTTAATTAAATTTTAGTATCATCATGCTTTAAGTCTTACCTTATTCTATTTTTTGTAAAATTTCAATATATATCATACAGACTTCCTCAAGTTTTCCAATTTTGATAAAATACATCTGTGCTAACCTAAGGTGTTATTTTCATAGAATCATAGAATGGTTTGGCTTGGAAGGGACCTTAAAGATCACCTAGTTCCGATCCCCTGCCACTAGACCAGGTTGCTCAAAGCCCCGTCCAACCTGGCCTTGAACACTTCTCCAGGGATGGGGCACATCCACAACTTCTCTGGGCAGCCTAGTCCAGTGCCTCACTGCCCTCAGAGTGAAGAATTTCTTCCTTTTGTCTAACCTAAATCTACCCTCTTGCAGTTTAAAGCCATTACCCCTTGTCCTATCACTACCTGGCCTTGTAAAAAGTCCCTCTCCAGTTTTCTTGTAGGCCCCCTTCAGGTACTGGAAGGCTGCTATAAGGTCTCCCTGGAGCGTCATCTTCTCCAGGCTGAGCAATTCCAACTCTCTCAGCCTGTCTTCACAGGAGAGATGCTCCAGCCCTCGGATCACCTTTGTGGCTCTCCTCTGGACTCGCTCCAACAGGTGTCCGTGTCCTTCTTATGTTGGGGCCCCAGAGCTGAACGGAGTACTTGTTTGAATGCTGTGTGGATTATTGCAAAGGTTTGCCTGGGCTAATTTACAAGCAGAGAAGTGCCACAGGAGGTTGATTGGAGGTGTTTTGGTAAATGTTTTTTTTAATAGATAATTATTGCAAACTTTCAGAAATACAAACTTTTATTGTATTGAAATAAAAGCTTATTATTGCAGACTTTCAGAGATTGAGTTTTTATTATCAGGTTCTAAATCACTATGTCATATAGATGTCAATTAGCTTACCTCCGCTCTTGATGAGAATATCAAAAAGATCATCCATCTGCTGACTGTGTGCACTGGAAAGCTGTAGTGCATGAGAAAAGGGTTATTCTTTTTCATGTAGTAATTTTTCCTAAGCTGATTGATCCTAGCTTCTCTCAATAGTACATAAGTACTAACCTATGATCAAGACTAAAATTCTTCATATGAAACTGTCAATCTAGAAAACAGATACATAGTTTGCAGAGACACTTGTAGTCCCTGTGGTTGGTTTCAGTAGAAAGGAATAGGGAAAAAATCTGAAAAGCAAGACAAAGATTTCATGAAGGCAACCTAGAAGAGAGGTGCAGAAGACTAGGGATAAGAAGGAGGATTACCAACCCTGTTTTGTAGCAGAGTAAGAATCTGCAATAACTACAGGACTTTGGGGGTGCACCCTGAACTGCTTTCTCTCAGAGATATCCTGCAAATAGCCATCATGTAACATGCGTTTTGTTAGGTATGGGTTGGTGGGTTCTTTTTTTTTCCAATTTGTAGATTCATGTTCTTTTCTAAAGGGGGCAAAGCGTTCATCAACGGTTTATCTGTTTGTTACAAACAGCCATCTCCTGCACAATAAGCAAAAGGTAACAAAACCCCCAGAAACCCATTCTTTCAAAAACGGTCTAGGAAAAGTGGAGACTTTTATGATGGTCTCAAAACTAAAACAGTGTTTTAAAACATTGGTTATACTCCGGAGATGGGAAATCATTTGTCGTCAGGAGATCTGGTTCCTGAGAAGAGGCCACTGGGGAGGCAGTTTGCTGACTGGTAGCAATAGAGTCGCATCAGATGACCTGGGTACCTTCACTGTGAGGATGTCTCATACATGCCAAGAACATAGGAAATGGCATTAGATATCTATCCATGCTTCTGCCTAAGTGTCTGCCACCACAAAACAAGCAACCAATACTAAGTTGCTACAAGGTTTTGGGATAGTTCTGAAATGCATGAGGTTAGGGATGCTCATTGGTTTTGTTTGCAACTTTCCTCCAACATGAAGGTAAACTGACAAAGCACTCTGTAGGATTATTCATCAAGCTCACTAAATATAGACTCTTTTGAAGCAGGTACCTGTGCTCATGTATATATATGTCTGCCTAAGTGTGTATAAACACACTCACACACATTCTCCTCAAGTTTACTCACTTTGGAAAATATGAATATATTTTCTCTCTTTTAAGTCCGAAGTTTGGATATCATACATCCTTGAAACAAGTCAGCTGAAGGATAGTTATTGTTAAGTAGTAATAGCAGTATTATCTCAATTATATATATCACCAATTGGATACTGTAAGACTTATTTACATGTCTGTTGCTTTAATAAAAAGAATCAGGAAACAGGAGTCCTGTGGTTAAAAACAGTTATGAAAATATTAACAGGGTATGGTAGAAAATCTTGACACCAAACAAAAAAATGAAATAAGCAATGGCTTTGATAATTCTAAAGAAAAAAAAAGTGTCTTTAATAGACTAAAGAGGAGAAAATAACTACCTCACGGTGCGATGTCTGAATATTGCGAGTCTGTTTTATGGCCTCTTCATAACGAGGGGGATCTTTTGTCTTGGATACTGTGTTGTTGAAGAGGGATTGTTGAACAATATAAGGCTGGGCTTGAGATGGAGAGCCAGGCTGCGTGAAACAACAAAATAATGACTAAACAATACCTTCTAGTGAATTCAGGATGTATCAAGTTCTACAGATTATCCTATTTTGTCATACCAATCCACGTATTTAGAAATAACAATAACATAGGTAATCAGAGGGATAAAATAAGTTTCTTTCTCACACATACATACATATATGCATTATTAAAATCCACAAAACATTCTTCCTCCTTGAGTGAACTGCAGTATGTACATAGTCACATGTTATTTAAGAATAATGTAAAACTGAACTTCATGGAACATTGTTGGGTTAATCTTACCTTTTTAGGAGTAGCAGGTCCATTCTGCACAGAGGGAACATGATTACCACCACTGTGAATGTTAGAGTTTGATGTTTTATTAATAAAAGATTGTGAAGGTGTTGTAACCGGTGCAGTCTGATAGGAAAATACTGTATTTGATGTGGTAGGTGGAAAAACCTGTAAAGGATTAATATATCAGTCGTAGGTTGCAGTTTTTTTTAAAATTAATAACATTGGGTAAATGACATTAAAGTTTAAGACTTTTTTTTTTTAAATGCTTGCTTAAATTCCCTATTAAGGAAATGTTACTTGTACTGATTTTTCCCTGTAGTGGAATAATTTGTAAATCTAGAACAATTACTCTTTGAAAGAAACTTTGTACTGTGACATACTTTCATTCATCACTGCTAACTAAAAATATTTTCCTGTGATTTTCCAGGAAACATGAGAAAGTGTAATGTGATTTTTCCAAAATACATTCAGAAGAGTATGGAACACTTTAATACAGTATACATTATTTCCCCACCTAGTGGACAGTCAATAAAATGAACTTATTTCTGACCTGATATAAACTAGTGTATGTATCAACACTTGTCCTGTGCTGCCTGTTTTAAGACAATGGTTTGGTTTGTGCCATATAATTCTAATTTCTTTTAACTACAGATATCTGAGTAGAGAGGGAGAGGCAAAATATCTAACTGATGAACATGGGTATCAACTGTAAATTTGGTTACTGGTATATAAACCTTTTATTTCTTCAACTGATAGTCCATACACTCATTGCAAATGATTCCAAGCAGTATCCCACTTCTCGTATTTTTAAATTAAAGGGAGAGGAAGAGGAGCTGTGAATATATGAGTGCGTAAGACTGTTCTTTTAAATTCAGTATCACTCCCAGATACCTTTATGACAGAAGCGTGACAAATCTTTGTCATGGTTTCAGCTGGGATAGTTGATTTTCTTCACTGTAGCTAGTATAATGCTGTGTTTTAGACTTAGTATGAAAATAATGTTGATAACACACTGATGCTTTAGTTGTTGCTAGGTAGTGCTTACAATACTCAAGGAGTTTTCCAGCCTCCCATGCTCTGCCAGGTGCACAAGAAGCTGGGAGGGGAGGGGGCACATCCAAGAGAGCTGGTCCGAATTGGCCAAAGGGCTATTCCATATCATGTGACATCATGCCCAGTATATTAACTGGGGGGAGTTGGCCGGGGGAGGCAGCGATCGCGGCTCGGGGACTGGCTGTGTCAGTCAGCGGGTGGTGAGCGGTTGCAGCACTTGTGGTTTTTTTTTTCTTTTCCCTTTTTTCCCAGGGTTTCATTCCTCTCTCTCGTTATTTTTTTTTTAATTATATTATCATTATCATTATTATTATCATAATCATTATTATCATTACCATTACTACAATTACTATTTTATTTTAACTATTAAACTGTTCTTATCTCAACCCATGAGTTTTCTTGCTTTTGCTTTTCTGATTCTCTCCCCCATCCCACTGGGGCGGGGGGAGTGAGCGAGCGGCTGGGTGATGCTTAGTGCTAAACCACGACATCTTACATCAGGAATGGAGACAAAGCTCGGATCAGCTTTGTGGAGTACAGTCTGAACACCAAATTAAGTCTGCTGTGAGATAGCTTAATACAGTTTTTGTTAACCACCGGGATCATCTGTGTGAAACTGTTTTACTTTCCAGCTGTCTACCACTGAGGTGAACAGCTGTGGAGATGTCTCCTTATTACTGAATGAATTGAAGAACAAGGGCCATGTGGTAGCTAGAATGTGAAGAGACACCTCAAGTGTGTAGGAGAAAATAAACGGAATAATCAGCTGGTTTGCATAAAAATCTGAGCTACCTGGGAAAGTCTAGATGGCTTCAAGGGAAACCGGTTCTAGAAAACAACTATTTATGGAGATGATCACTACTAGGAAGACCAACTTCACTAAAAAGTGTTAATAAGTAGCATTACTCATTCACAGTTCATTAGCTCCATCTGCCTGCTGAAATATCCAAGCCTCATGAAATGCAAAGAGCAGACAAGTAGATGTAATGCTGAATGCATGAAGGCTGTCCTGATCTATTGCACCACATCAGTATTTTACATTCTGATGTAAAAAACAGTGCAGTTATGCTGTCTGGTTTCCTGTGTAAAAGATGGCAGTGGATACGTGAGAAAAACAGCTGGGATAGGCAGGCTGTTCAGCTCCAGGATAGCCAGATGCAGACTAAAGTCTGCTGTGAAGTACGTAGTCTCCATGACAACTGATCTGAACAGGGGGAAGGACCGGAGGGTACAACTCTTGGTTACCTCCTGCAATCATTTCAAGGAACTCCTAGACAGCAAAGGAAGCAAACTGCTAGTCTCTGGCACAAGTACATGCCTCAGGATGACTGGAAAGTTTCTATATGGGACCTGTTGAATTAACAAGGTAAGATTAGCCCCACACTAAACCCCAGAGAACCTGGATGAAATCTGCTTTTTGGATATATGTCAGTTTTGACTTCTGTAGGATAAGCTCAATGTCCATGAAATTGAACAGATTGAACAAGCAGTCTGAAGAGTGATATGATGCTCATTTACTTGTGTTCCCCTTTATTAGCCAGCTGTCTAGAGGATGGCAGGGCATAATCATACATCTTCTAAGATAAATTTTTCCCTGGAACAAGAGCCTTTGCAGAAGCAAATTAGAGGACACTGCACAGGTGGAAGCCCCAAGTCACATCAGAACATGGGTTTTATGATGCACTTTTGTGAACTGAAATATAAACTTGGAAGGCTGAGATATTTTGTAACAGTTACATAACGTACTGTAAAAATTACCCTCTTCATCTTGAAATTTCAGTTGTTTCTGAATGATCCTTTTCTTGGGGCAGGCTGAAAAGCATTTTTCTCCAAAGTGACAGGAGCTGTAGAGTTGATAGCACTGATATGGAAGCAAGAAAGGTCCAGAACCAATCTCTGAGTTCCTAATAATAGAGGTCAGCCTGGAAGAGGCTCAAAGGAGGAGAAGGCTTTTTCTTTTGTGATGACTGGTGCTAATGGGTTGATATCAGTTACTACGTGAACACGACTGGATTGGCACTCACAGCTGTGCATCCAATGCTACGAACATCTCTTTTGGAATGGGAAATTTCAGAGCTGATTGTTTTGGGTAGAGAGGAAGAGAAGAATCTCTCTCTGAATCATTCCCTGCATTCCTCAGGAAAAGATGTATTGTAGGTGTGGTGGGGTTTTGACTCACTGGAATTGCTATCCTCAGTATCTGAGTCCATAGCTTTCTTCGTAAGTAAGGATGAAATCAACAAGGAAAGTAGGAAAACTAAAAGGAACTCCTATAAAAGAATAAATCTCTGAAACCATAGGTAAAAGCGTTCTCTTAAGAACTGCCTACAAGAATCTTCCATTTCAAGCCGGTGGCAAATAAGAGAAACGGACTGGAATACCTGGTATACCACTTGCGCCAAGCATGAGGAAGAACATAGTAAGAGTGGTGCCATAAGAGTACCATCCAGATAAAAAGTCTTTAGTCATACGTACTTTTTCGCAACTGAAAAATAAAGTCCTGCATGGACTAAAATTTTGGAAAGAGGAGTTCCAAGCCCATTGTATCACACAGAAAAACATGGTACAGAGATGTTAGGTGACTTGATCATTTATATATGATGCAGATGACACACAAAAGATCCTAAAAGCACTGCCTAGAATTAGATTACACAACTATTTATCGTAATGCTTATTGCTATCCACAAACCTTTCGGATTTGTTGGGTCTGACCAAGTGCATGCTGCGTGATGGTATTTTGTTTTGATTGTGGAGTATGCATCTGAGGTGCTGTCTGGACCAGGCCAGAGGAAGAAACGGGAGCAGGTATTTGTGATGGGGTCTGTATTCCAGCTTGTGATTGAGCCTAAAGGATGAAGATAAAGTATTTGCATTATTCATATCTCACAGTAAATTACATAATGTAAAAATCTATTGCATAGATTATGCAGAATAGCAATAGCATGTATTCTGAGAAGGATAAGCATGAACTGTGTATAGGAGACAAAATTTTTATTCTGGTACTGGTGAGTTCCTGGCTAAAAGGTGGTGGTTATTTTGCCAACAGAGTTTAAGAAAAAGACAAACTGGAGAGGGACCAGTGGAGAGCAATGAAAATAATAAGAGAGAGAGGGAGAGCATAACCAGTAAGAAAGGACTATAAGAACTGGGTTTGAGTGACCAGAAAGATAGAACTAATGATGCAAAAAAAAGTTTGTTTTTAAGAAGATCGTAGTAGTTTTCAATGGCCACTGAAAGGCAAGAAGCGTGTCTAACCTCAGGAAAAACAATTTTAGCTGGTAGTTAGGAAAACTCTGCAATATCAGTGAAGTGAAATACCAGAACAAGCTGCTTAAAGTTCTTGGAGAATTCTGGCAGGATTTCAGAACAATTTAGACAGTCTGAGTAGCTACCAGCAATAGCTCTTGCACTGCAGACTGCAGGGCCCATCCCCGTCAGAATTTTACAGCCCTCATAAGTATTCCTAAATGTGATAGTGCACATGCTAGTACAAAAGCCTAGGCCCACAACATGCCACAACAGCCAAGTACACACTGTGCTGAAAGAATACTTTGCTGACACAATAACCCTGTGGGTGGCTAGGGATTTCATCTAGCTATGTCCCAATAATGCCACTGGGAAGTATATGCTTAATTCTACCTTAGACCAACAGGTTAAACTGTTTCAGCTTGGTCAGATTACTCTTACACCCTTCATTTATAACCTGTCTTGGTTTAGGTTGTATTTATGCACTGTGATGCTACCTATAATCAGCCTAGAAATAGTATTTGTGCAACCATGGTTTCTTTTTAACTCCACTGGAGTTCTCAACCTAGCATTCACATTTTTAAATATAATGAGCCATCATCACACAAGGAAGTTCAAACACACATTTGGCAAATAGGTATACCTCAAAATTAAAATACTGTGTTTGTAGTTCTCTATTACAATTTGGAGTTAACAAAATGGTGGTATATGCTGATATAAATCAAAACCTACAGTGCATGGAGGTAGTACATGGTAAGACAATTATTTTTCAGGAAGGAGTGTCCGGGAACTAAAAAAAAAAAGAAAATCAAAGACTTGCAAAGAAAGCAAGTACTAGAAGAAGTTATAAAGAGATTGGCTCTCAAGTCATTCTACTATTTTCCCTAAGTTAATCTTACAAGCAGCACATTTACCTATTTATACTAAATTATGCAAATAGGGTCATGCAGTATACATGATGAAAAATAAAATCACTCTTACCTGCAACTTTATATTTCCAACTGGTAGCTGCACTGCAGTGGTAGAATTCGGTCCCTGTATAGATAGTGGAAGGAGCAGCTGTGCAGTTCCTTGGGTAGTTAATAAAGCTTGAGGTTGGGCAACAACTGCAGTTTGCGGCTGCCTCTGTGGATTAACATAAAATTGAGAAATGGCATTCTGAGGTTCAGCTTTGGCCACAGGTATCTCCTGCTTGATAACAACTGCCTTTTTGGCAACTGGATTCTGGCCACTAGTATATACCGATTGTCCTAAAGAATGACTAGCTACAGGTACAGATTGACTTGTACTAGAGCAGTCAGTAAGAGCATTTTCATCTTTGACAGCAGCACTGAATTGCTTCTGTTCCAAAGCGGCTGAGTTACCAGAAGCCTGAGACTGTTGCTGTTGTCCCCGTTTTTCAACCTCAAGTTGCATTTTCAGTACTTCCACAAGTTTTTGCTCTTGTTCCAGTTTCCTTTTGAGCTCTTCAATCTGCTTTTCTTTTTCTTGAAGCTTGCGGTCCTTTTCTGCTACATCAAACTCCATAGTTGAGATGCTTCCACTACTGCGATTCTGACTATCATCACTCATATTTGCTCTTAGTGGTGAAGTACTTAAGAACTGGGATGGTGACACCATGGTTATCATTTCTGTGAAAGTATCTGCCATACTAGTATCGTCTGTGCTTAGACTAGATTGTTCTGAAGGAGAAGGAGATATAGGCAAAGGAGAGCTAATGTTTTCAGTATTTACTACTTTGCAGCCAGGTCCAGTAGATGTTTTTTCTGGAGGAAAGCTGGATATCGTATTAGCCACTGGTTTATTTAGTGTCGCAACAGGAAATGCCACAGTCACTTCCCCAGTGTTACCTGTGGCCCCAGTAGAAGTGGTTACTGTAACAGCGCTACTAGTAGCGACCCCATTGTTATTAAGATCTTGATAGGGTTTCAGACGCTCAATAAGATCTGTTTTTGTTCCAGACACCGGTAATCCCCTCAATTTCAACTCCATTTTAAGCTCCGCTACCTGAAATGAAACACAGCACAATAGTAAAAGAAAGAAAAAAAAAATTAAAGCTTACTTATATACATTCTACCTTGCTACATCTTAGTAAGAAAAATTATTTTTCAGCATATTCACTAGTTATTACACCTCTGGGTTCTGACAGCATGCATGATTCATGAGCACATTTCCATGACTTGCTACTTACTTTCACTGTTTAAGTGGCCAAAACCTTAGCAGTGTTCAGTTGTTGTACAATGAGAAGTAGCAAAGTTATGCTGATTTTTCATAAATATTCAAAATGGGAAAATGAACATACTGCTCCAATTTTCTGGGCTAAAAACTTTTGAAGCAAACCTGCAGATGATGGCAGCAGTGCAGATAAAAGCACTGAACACTAGCACGCTGAACCCTTTGTTACACCGTCAAGACAGATAGGTCTATTTCTGAGAAATTTTATCAGGTCCATTGGATGATTCAGTAGACCCGGCAAACACAAAAGACTCTCTCTAATTAGCAACTGAACAGTTACAGCTATGGGACATCTGGGTTTCTTTTACAAACATAAAAAGTACAAGCAGTCAAAATCTAATTTCTGATAGAAAAATGTTCTCAGTTTTCCAGTAAGCTTACAGACAAAGTAAAGTGCAAATGCGTTGAGTGTAAATTCTGTGCTTCAAAATACCAATTAAAAAAGAACAGTCACAATGAATGGCTTCTGTTTATGATAGACATATTCTAACTGTAGAGCATTTGGGCTGTATGTGTGTTGGAACGACATCTAAAAGAATAAAAGGTAGTGACCTCAGTAATATTTCAGTACTTTGCCAGTCTTTATTTTAATTTTAAATTAATTTTAAATTATAGATCTTCATGATTTGGAAATGATGAAAAGTCACAGCAATCCATTTGCATCTCTAAGATCCAGAGCAATTTTATGTTGAGCAACTGTCTACCTAACAATGATTATCAGCTGTTTCCCCCAGCCTGGTATCCTCTACACTTGCTTAACAGTGCATTCCAATTTTTCTGTTTTTCAACAGTGCATTTCTGAATCCTTAATGAGAACTGATTTAGATGATTCAGTGTTGAAACCACCACCAGCAGCTCTGTAAGTATGGCTTATGTTACTGTTACCACATTAGCAGGAATACCAGTAAGTTATGCAGAAATGGATAAGTGAACAGCTTTAATCACTGCAAAGCACAAATTCAGATATTAACTTAAATATCTTGAAAAGTTAATAGTTAATAACTTCAAGTTTTAAAAGCTTATTTCAGACACTGTTGTCTGAATTGCATTTTACAGACTTGTTTCATATTAAAGGATTGGCTTTAACTGACAACCATACATCACTGTCTTGAGAATCTAGTCTTCCAAAACGTTTTTTTAGCCCTTCAAGTCTGAAAAAATACTCCCATCCCTCAGAAACCCAACACCTTGGTAAAGGGAGAAATGAATACACTGCCCACTAGATGTCCCTACTCCTCTGCTCAGGTTTGGCACATTCATGTAGTTGCTATTGAAAGGATCTGAATGTAAACCCTCACAAGCGTCTTCAGATTCATTTTCATTAGGTCCCTCGCAGTATTAATTCCTGTTAATGTATTTCTTGAAGGAAGAAAATCCTATGCAATGCTTTCATATTACAGTTTAAACAGAGTTCATACAGTTAGTTATAACTTCAAGAAACTTTTATGAAATTTAGTGTTCATTTTCAGATGATGTGTTGAACTCCAGTAAGATGATCTCTTATTTTCTATTCTCTTTTACTAGTGTTATTTCTGTGTTGGCTTTATAGCAGTGACCTCTCTGAATATGTTATTATTAGGGCACCTTTTAATTTATACTGGTTAACTAAACCTCTTCACTGATAGACTAAAATTGTCATGAGGAAATTACCGTTCCAGTGTTTAAATCTGCCTGGGCTAAAACTTCACAGGAAGCGCACCTTTGATACCTAGTTTACCCAAGGTATCAAATTATGTACCTATACAATCTGTCTGAAATTCTTCTTCTAATTCTTTGGGAAAGAAATGCTATTTCTAGACCATATGCATGTGTGGAGGCTAAATCAAAACAAATATTTAAGTCCAGAAGAGTTGTGTATGAAAACTTTGACAAACTTATTTAAACAGTTAAGAGAAAAGTACAGTTTTTATTGGTATCCAGGCTTATTTTTGACAGTAACAGTTTGCAAGTTATGACCTATAGTGATGCACAGGAATGGACAAATCCCCCTTATTTTTTACCTTCAAGTCATCCAAGCTTGAAGGCAGAGGTCCTGGTTTCCGGCTAGGAATACTACTGTTCTGTCTTGGTGAGCTGGCAGCTGATGTTGGTGTACTATTGTTCAAAGTATTCAGTGGCGTATTCCCGTTGTTACTCTGTTTGTCATTCAGTGGCCTTCAAGTGGTAAGAAAAAGGGGGACAATGATGTCAATGCTAAATATATTTATGTTCTCAGTCAAGTGGCTGTGATTCTGAATCTAGTGTCTATCAAGTTAATGAACAAATTAAATTTTTTTGCAAATACATATTTAACATGAAACATTACCATTAAATATTTTTAGTAAAAGAGCACAAAATAGAAAAGATAACAGTGAGTAGTATGCTGATATTTTATTTTCTCTTCAGTTAAGTGTACTAATTTATGCTTCATAGTTTTTATTATTGTCATGGAATTCCTGAAGTATACTATGGACCGCAGAATCGGTTTATACAAACTAATCATAAGGTAGGGGAACTAGTTACTTTTTTGTTTGATGTCAATAAACCCCCCCCCCAATACTGAACTCTGTGTATCAACCCTACATACACGACATCGGTCCTTACTATATATGAACGTTGGACAAGGCAGTTTACTCTGAAGATGATGCATTTTTATCAGCTGTACTCATATGAAGAATCTCATATAAGGATCTCAAAATAATTGTAAAAAATTTAAAAATGCCATAATTTACAGTAGATACCATAAGTCAGCTCTTCTATTTTGTTCAACTGATTTATGAAGAAACGTTTCTGAAATGTCAGTAAATGGAACATAAGAAGCGTGGGTAAGCAGGCAGAAACATCTCTGGTCCAAATGTTAGGATACATGGTAATTATAAATATAACCACAGATGGTATCTTTAACTTTTCTAGCCTCACTTGCTGAGGAAAAATAACTCTCTGAAAACTAATTTAAAAAAAAAAACAAAAAACAACCCCAAAAACAAACCAGTTGAAAGTCATTTAAATTTAGGGTTGTGTGACTGTGGCATGTTATACTGTAAGCACTTCTAGGAAAAGATTGGTCTTAGATGGTGAGAATGAAACTCTGCCCATAGCTTCTCATTCTGCTGTAGGGTGCTGGCAACTCTTTGAAGATTTGTTTTTCTGACTGCTTCTACCTATAAATCAGAAAGTATACTTCTCACTGTTAAAAGTGCTAAAGATCAACATTGATGAGGAAATCAGATAAGCATTAGAGATGAGGCTATAAACAATATACAAATTTTACCTAATTTAAAATACCTGTTTCTTCTTATTTGTAAACTGCAAAAATGTGGTCTATGAAACTGAAGTAAAAAGACAATAAAACCACAACAATAGTACATGACTTTGTAAAAGCCACTGTCTGTAAGCTTCTCCTGCTCTGCCTACCTATGTCACATTTGAGTGAAAATGGTGTCAAAACTTTCGTGCTTTCGCGTAAATGCTTTTGAGTTTCAAATATGCAGCTGGTCAGAAAAAATGCATCTGACAGGCAGGAGGTTCTGTTCCCATGTCACACAAAAATAACTAGGACCACTTGAAGACTTATCAGACTTCAGGAGTATTTTAACAAGAGAACCACCTCATCTCATTGTTAAATGAAGCAAATAATACCCACACTGATGCACATTGCCATTTAAGTTTTCTTGGGTTCCAACCGTCTCTTAACATTTGCAAAACACATTTACTTCTAAAGCACGAAGTCTATAATTGATGTATATATCTTTTCTTTAAAGGACACAAATAATGCCTCACATACTTCAGCGGTGCAGGTAGAATTGTCTGGTAGTTGTAGTGTTGTTGCTGTTGGCTCAGGATCTGCAGCTGCAAAAACAGTTGCTGCTGTTGTAGCAGACGAGCATAGTTGGAGTCCATCTGTGGCTCATTTTTCTCACCTTTCTGATCAGGTGGAATATATTGATGATACTTCAGTTTTTTCACCCTTGGCTTCGGTTCTTTACATTTCTTGCTCCGATGCTTATCGTTTGGGTTCTTTGGGTGGCTTTGCTGTTTAGGTATGGAGAAGATTGAAACAACTGTAACAGACATCTCATTTACAAGCAGTTATGCAAGGTACAAAGACAAAGCATACAGGAGCACATTTACCGCAGAGTTGCTGAATACAGTTAGTCCTGCAAACCTGCCCAAAAGCACTGCCTGCCATCCTTGACAAGTTAATGTACTCCTGCTGGCTTATACTGTGCACAAGAAGAAATCATCTGATCACAGTTTGTGAAGGATTTTTTTAATAGGTGGCACAAATGAAGCTAAAGGATTCTGCTAGTCACAACCTCTCATTGCAAAAAGGCATTCTTCTTAAACAGGTAAGTTCAAAGCCACTTAGCATTTCGTACAAGTAAAAGCTAGTATCTTAGAGTCTGTCCGTAAACACCTGCAGGTCAGAAGTACTTGCAGGTCTAGATTAAAAGCATGAACAGAGAGAGAGTCCTATAAATTACAGGATTACTCTTTACGAAACTTCAGCAGTATCCTTATTAGCAATACCTGCACGTGTGGTAAAACCCTCTTTCTTTACAAGACCCTTGAAATTACTTTGAATGAAAAGTTGAAGGCAGTTACCTAGTCATATAGAAGGTATCAAAACAAAAATCCTGTATTGATCCATGCACATTTATTACACAGACAGCCTGTTTTGGGGGATATCTGAATACGTCATTCAGGTTCTGTATTAAGTAACCCGGTACAAGTCCAGTGATTTCACTGGATATAGCCAAATTTATACTAGCAATTGACTATTAGAGGTCAGTCCTTGTAAATTTAACTTAGAAGTAATTTAATGTAGTGAGGTAGAAGTCTACAGGCATATAATCATTACACAGCTGAATACCTTTGGCAAAGTTGCTGAAATGAAGTATTACAGACATCTTCTAATACAACCCCCTCTCTAATTGTATTTGAAAAAGTTTTCCATGCTGCTGGCCAGGTCAGCGCAGAAAACAGAATTGAGTATATTCTTCTGATACTCAAATACAAGGATACAGTGACTTCTCTTACACAGTTCTGCTTATACAATAAGTGAACTAAGAAAACAGTTGCAGAAAAGGAACAATGCTGTTTGGTTATAGGTAGATTATGAATGTGGTCACCTCTGTTCCTGTTACATTATTCCCCTCCCCCAAAAACAGATTAGAAAATATTCATTTCACCAATAGAAATTAGAAACTCAATATTGCAAAAAGCTACTGTCCTTATTTCCTAAAAACTTCCATAGCAATGTAACACATAATTCTGCTTGAAAGCTCTTGTCAACTGTACTCTAAGCACCTCTTGAAATAATGAGCCAGTCCCTCCAAGTGTTAATGGTTGATCTTAGCATACAAAAGCTTTCAGTCAACAATCCAGTATGTTCTCCTGAACGCTAATAAAAGTTGTTATAGGCACTAAAACATTATTATTAATTTATACTAGGAATGTGTATTTTTTTCATTAAATATAGCATTGGGAAAGGACACAGATTAAGAACATAGTCCTCAGATGCCATTATTACAGGTACCTACCTTTACTAACGTTGGCCCAGGCTTTGCTGCAGACACAGTATTTGTGGTCAGCGTGGTTGTAGCAGTAGAACGTGTAACGTGCTGTTCGATTGTAGAGGGAGTTTTGAGAAAGTCAGGAACTGGAGAGGTTAAAGGTGGATACTAGTATTAAAAAAATATAAGGAAAAAGAGAAACATTAAAAAGATCCACCATCTGAATAATTGAAAAAATACTAAAAGGTTAAGACAATTTACTATCATGTCAAATTCACAAAATATTTTTAGGAGGAATGGCGAAAACAGGACTCTTTCGTGTACATTTTGGCACACTTCCAATACAGCAAATAAGATAAACTGGTTTCTTACCTTGACTTCTTGGTTTGCATTTTAACTACCTGCATGTAAACGTATCCAAAATCTCTTTTACTAATACAGGATTTACTTCTAGTTTCACCAAAGCAAAACAGTAACTGATTTTAGTATCAATTTTTGTAGTATATTATAATAAATATTTTTCCAACATTAACATTTTTCTTAATTATTTTTGTTGTTTTTTCTGCAGGTAAAAAGAATGATAACCAAAAAGAATTTATAACAACATTAAAAAAAGCCTTCAGGAAGGGCTTTGTTTTCATAACCTTTACACTGTTGTTTTAATTTGCAGAAATCTTTTCTCCTTTTAACATACATGAAAACAAATGAAGAAACATCATGAAAACCTTGACTTTCTGTCTTTCTTGCAACATCATAAAAAAAGAGCTGGAAGGACCTTCAGAAGTAACCTCACACGTTCAAGTCCAGAACATTTTACTTAACCTGCTCCTAACATGTATTTGTCTCTGATTGGTAGCCCAGAATCTGATTAACTAATTGATGCCAGTTCTTAACTTTATAATTGCAAAATTCTTCTAGAACTGACAGCTGTCCTTAAAGTACTTTTGCTCCTGGCATAAGGATAAAAAAGAAATCTTTTCTTCAAGGTAGTCAGTCAGAATTACAGGAAAAGGTTATGTCAAATAGATTTCTTTTCTTGTTAGCGTTACTAAGTTTCATAAAAGAAGGCTTCTAGTACCAAAGAATTTCTGTACTTTTATATGGAACTACGTACAGAAAAATAGTTCAAACAAAATTTTATTAATTATAAATAAAAGGAGATATAAGGGTTAAAAATAATTAAAGGAAGAATGGAATGCATTGATAGCAATTGTTAGCAGAGATACCATTTGTTATTACTCTGCTTTAAGCAACATTAAAATTTGACCCTAGACACACTACATGCACACTGAAGCAGCCCACTGAAGTTACAGAAAACACTGCTTTATTACTACAGAATTGAGACCTTTGCTATTTTCTGCCTGTGAAGTCAGAATCTTGTGTACAGAAGGAGAAACCACCCAAACTAGTACTGTCAGAAAAGCCTCTTTCATGAAGGTCAAACGTCAGCATAGGAAAACAAACTTCGTGTTTTAGAATGATCACGCAGCAGCAGAGCAGATGTATTTTGAAGAGACAGCTTCCTATTGTATTTTCATGGCAACCACACCTCTGACCGTGCCAGGAGGTGCATTTCTTCTGTATTTGACTGCCAGCACAATTATATTACTGTGTAGGCACAATCCAGTAGCCTGAACTTCACTGAGCTTGTTCCCTTGCTGTTACAAACATCACATGGGTAATTTCTTCTATAAACTTATGAAATTCCATATAGGCTTAGGACTTGTTTATTTTTATTCTTTTCCTGGCACCACTATGCCTATCAGAAAATTCCCAAAAGTTTTCCTCTACAATAACCAAACCTCACTGAGCTTAACTTTGTCGTATCAATTTTTTCTGTGCTGAAATTGTTTTCTGATTTAAAACCTATTTCCTTCTGTAGTGAATATCCCTCTGATGGGATTAGACTCTGTACATGAACAGATCTCAGCCCTTGTTTTTCTAGCTGCACAAATGAATTTTTATTCTTTTCTCATAAAAGAGATTTTTCATTCTCTGATCATCTTTTCCCATTTGTGTTACTTATATCCAAGAAAGACTAATGAAAACTGTAACTGGAAATGTATAGGATATCCCATATGGGGTCTCACTGGATCCTTCGAGTGGCATTAACACTCCTACTGGAATCGTTTCTTCTAACATACTTGCAGTTTTACAGAGGAAGTACACAGTAGCTCACAGTCACTTCACTGCTGACCACTGCACCCCAGCTGTCTTCCTCCTCAGTTTTTTCTTGAGTCAGAGTCCCCAGGTTTCCACATTTCTTTTAATGGGAAGGAGAGGTGTTGTGTATTTTTCTTTTTAAGAATTACTCCATTCTATTGGAACTCCATTTCTCTCCTAAAAGCCAAATTAACCAGTTCTTTCTGCTTTATAACAATCAAACTTTGTGCTGACTATGCCTTCCAACTTTTGTTACGTGACCCATACTTAAGTCAAGGTTGTTAATGGTAACACGAAATCAGAATGTCCCCAAATCAACTCCTGCAGAGCACTATTACCAACTTCCTTTCAACACAATACTTCCCTCTTTCTGTCTTATCTCTGCTAATCTCCATCTTCTCCAGTTTTGCTAGTGTTTAATACCATACAGTATTAAAACCAGACAGATGAGATCGGTTTTATTTCCATTGTTTAAGAAAGCAATTAGATCACCTAGTACAATATTCCTTATAAAAGCTCATCCATTTCCCTTATACTCCTACCAGTAAATATCCTTTTTCTTCAGAATACATTTTAAAACCTTGCATTCTAATTAATTCAGATGGGTACTTCTCCCTAATTCATTTCTTCCTGTGCTCTACTATTCTTCCATGAGATTTTACCACAAAGGACTTAAATCAGTTTGCTAAAAACACTTGGGACACATTTTGCAGCTTTATGTCCTAGTTCCTTTGTATTTCTGGGATGGCAGTTACCAAGCTGCGAGTCTGCATGCACTAAGCTCTCTGACTTTTGCTTACAATTGAACTATAATAATTTTCCCTTCTATCTCTGCATTTCTTTTATACATTTTGCTGCGTCTCCAACCATCTGCTGCCAACAGGCAGCTATAGCTAGCTTGCCGTAACCTATCTAAACTGTATAGTGGTTTTGATCCTCCTGTAGTGCAGCCATCCAGAGGAAAAGCGCCTGATACTGCTTTACTAAACTGCAAGATTTAGTATGCCATGCCTAGTCACTGAAACATTGCACGCATGCCTGTCTTGGGGTTGTGTCAGTTTATGGTGGCAGGCTAAAGATATAAATGCCTCTATTTTTATATCCAACTTTCAAAGTGTTTGCTCTGGAAAGCATCCAGTATCTACACAGTATCTGTTATTTGCTGGACTTGCATAAGAATTGACAGGGGACTTTAGAGGGACTTAGCCTTTAAAAAAGGGTGCTGGATGCTGTATTCCAACGTACTGCACTCCTGTTGCTATCAAGCTTAAAAGGCTTAATCTAGCTGTAGCAGTAACATGTAAAAAAGCACTTAGGTTGTCTTTGATTCAAAGTCTCATGTACAGTATTACCATAAAGCACAGGAGAATTCTACTGATGATTTTCACTGGTTCTTAAATTTTCTTGTCCTGAAGTCCCACCTAAAAAGCATTTTAAATGTTTGATACTTCAGCGTATTCATTACACAATCTTTTACCATTCATCATTCTGATCCTTCTTGAACCCAAACAAATAACTTGACTTCAAACACACTATTTAGCAACCCTTTACAGGCTACAAAAACAACTCCATAATGACAGCACAACAAAACTCTTTAAAATGGAAAAGTTAGTAACTTTAAAAAACAAACAACCTCTCCCCGCCCCCACCTCTTTAATTCATATTGCTTGAAACGTACGTGTTAAACATTCTCCTCTTGCCATAGAGTAAATCACTTTTTCCTTACATTAGTTGTTATCCTCAACTACAAAAGATTAATGGCTACATGATATACAAAGCTTTTTAAAGACTTTGCAATTTTACCTGCAAGTGTTACATGAGGCAATGAACCATGCATATCATTTACTTGATAAATTTTTAAATTAAAAAAAACCTAAATTAACAGGTGTCAACTTCTTAACTTGATTACTTCATAAAGTAATGTAAAGATTATTTCCTTTGAACAGATCTTCTCTTTCCAGTTACAGATAAGATTTCTGGACCTCTTCTTCTAATTGCAAACAAGCATCTATCAGGTCAAAAAGCTACAGTGAAAATATTAAGGAAACAGTCATTATATTCTGTCTGATCAAGCAAAATACTTCAGCTGTTTGGAAGATAACTGTTTAATGTCATCAGAATTGTGAATGCTGCAATTTGATCTGTTTAGAGTGGTGTGGTTAAAATGCCTAATCCTTACCAGATGCAAATACATCAGGTTAAAGCAAGTTTTAGGTCATCAGCCAAAGAGAGCTGAAGGTTCTCAAAGTTACGTTACATCCTTTGAGGCCTGGACGCGTGGAGGAGGAAGCCTTGAAAAGAACTCTGGCTGCTCTCCACTGTTTTCAAAACATTCTTTGTATTTTATGCTGTAATAAAATGTAAAATGTGTCAGAGGAAATTAAAAGAACGAAGGAGCAATTTCCCAGACACATCTCCTGTAGAGACATGCTGTGCTGTTACTCTTTATTTCAAAAGGAACAACAAGGTAAGCATCGGTTTTATTCTGCGGAAGAGCAGCTTCGCATTTTAGATCTCTGCACAGAAGCGGCTGTAGTAGGTTATGAAATCTGTAAGCGAAGGATTTAAGTTCTATCTGAAGTGCTTTTTCAACCAAGTTCAAGTGCTGTTAATTTTGTTGCTGCAATCACATATCTATCTTACGCTTCCTACTTGAAAAGCTTTTGGCATGTATTGCTTTAAGTATTTTTATTTAACTCTCCATTAGGAACCTAACTCTTTACTTAGGAATCCAATTTCATGTGGTTTGTTTTCAATTTATTCAACACAAATTACATTCTCTCGACATGAAACCCAATTCACATCCTAATCCATATGTTAGGGAACAATGAAATAAAACGGATGTGCCGTACTTTGTGCCCAGCATTGTTTTTGAATACAAACTTTCCAATACTTTTTCTATCTACAATAGTAATAAGAAAACCAAGGAGAGTAATCCCAGATCCTGAACTACTCAGCTGTCAAGCATCCATTGTCATTAAGACAATAACATCTTTGGAGCACAAATAATATTTATCTCATATTTAACTGTTTAATTTTACATTAATTTATATAGTAAGAAATCAATACTCAGTTCTGTCTTGTCTTCTATTTGTGTCTTAATTTATAAATTGCAGCACAGCTCCCTATGTAGAGCCCTGGCTTTGGCACGAATCCTCTGAGAATTTAAATATATATATAAATGCATTTCCCAAAAGACTGCTTAATAAAAAGACAAGCATGAAAATAATTTGAACTGCAACGTTATGCGTCTTTTTCTCCTTTGTGTAGTGAAGAAAGTGGTGAAGGAGCACCCATAGGAAGCCCTCCTGAAAAAAATCCATTACAGATTACAGTTGATCAACATTAACCTGAAGAATATTACACACTTATAGTACTGTTCACATATTGGTCAAATTCTGATACAGTCTTAAATTCTTTCAAAATAAAGTATTTTAATGTTTGTGTTATACAAGCTAAAACAACTTGTTGTTACTAGGAACAGACTTGCACGAAATGAAGCAAGTTAAAGTCCTAAAGCTTTTAAACTTCCATCAAATCACACTTTCTGCTTGAGGAATACTGCTCAAATTAATACAAAACATTTCAGCTAATTAAACAAAAATGACAACGTTACTGAAATTTCTGTGTTTGCTTACACATGTGTGGTATACTGACACCAAGGACACAAAGCAGAGTGCAGTATTATTAAACTGATGTCATTTGTAAATCACTTCATGTATATAATACTGTGATGAAAACCCAAGTCTTCCCACTAAATAATTTATTCAAGTGTAAAACATGGATAGTATGGTAAACTGCATCAAACAAATTATTTTTTCAGTGATAATATAGCTGCTTGCATTTATGTACAACAGGAAAATGGGCTTACTGGGAGAAACAGTAGTTCAGGATCAAAGACTTCTTTCTAGCATACACGACTGCTCAGCAGACATGCGTAAATTTGTTTCAATGACTCATTCAGCACGGATACAAGGCAAAATTTTTGTCACTCTTCATCTCAACACACAAACACAAACTAGTGGTTCCTCTAGGCACTATAACCCAGCATATAAGCACAAATTGTTATTTACTTAGCTATGTCAGTCTCAAACGAACCAGCTGTTAATGAGTGGAGATGAGTACCCTTAAATCTGGCTAGTCTGGAGTTTGCTGACTGTTCAAGCTGGCTGCCATCAGACAATGTGTGATGACTTTGCTTGTCTTTCCCTCCACTGGAGCCTTAATTTGGGTCTCTTTCTCTATCCAGAGAAAAAGTTACATGAAAGTTGCAGAAATCTAGTTAAAAGCAAAGCCTTCTCCCTCTTAACTGGGCTTAAGTTAGTGAGTTTAAAATTATTGGCTGAGATGTGACAGAAAACTTCATAAACAATCTATTTAAGCTAAACATAGTAGCCTTTAAATAAATACATGTCTCATTAATGAATAAACTTACTGATTAACTCAAAGGTGAAGATAAAGACCTGTGAAGCAAGCGCTGTACAAGATATTCTAGAAAGCATCCAGATAACTGTATAATTATGCATATAACCCTGTGTTTTCAGTAGCTAATAGAAAATAGAAGAAATTCATTTGTAGGACATGATGTTTGTTTCACTACTGTTTTGGCAAATTATTTTACATCAGCACTTTTGTAATGTGTTTAAAGATAGGGTAAGCGATGTCACTGTCCATTTCAAATCACAAAATTAAATTGTTTTAAGAAGAGTTCTCTTTCAAAACTCATTTTTGCAACTCTTGTGAAGACAGTGAAGTGTTTTCATTCAAATCCACTGTTCTTTATAGTACAGCATTTAAGTGTGTGAAGATTTAAAGACAACATTTTATCTGCCGTGGCAGACTTAGTTACTTCCCTTTCTGTATAAGTAACTCAAGAAAATACTAAAAACCTCATAGAAATATCAACATAAAGGTTAGTTTCATTTCTTAAACAATAAATTCCTTAGGCAGTATTTTAAAACTATAGGAGAGAGCATTTGAAGTTATGTGGGAAACCTTATTTTTTTATGGACTTTTCTGGAGATAATGGAACTGATGTCAGCTGTTGTTGTTTCAGTTGTTTCAGCTAAGTTTAATTCTAAATGAGTTCAAGACCTTGCCCAGAACGAAGACAGACATGAAGTAATCAATGGCAGCTGGAGTAAGCCATGGATATGACCTTTTAAACAACTTCTGGGAAGGCTGTAGATCTTCTACGGGCCATAATGAATTTGAGTGAATTTATGGCTTTACGACAGTCTATGGGAATTTCATCACTGCCAACTGCTAAGCCAGGGTTCTAGGCTATACACTCCCAAACACAAAATGGAGTCCCAGACACAACTTTGTGACAGCAAATATATTCATTCCACGTGAAACTATGCCCCATTTCTATAGTGCCAGACCAAAACTCATACTGTGAAGATTTTGTTTCAATGTTTAAAAACTGTACCTGTGTTGACGTAGTAGCATTTGGTGTTATTGGTGATGGTGAATCACTTGGTTTTGGCTCACCGGGGGAAGCTGCTGAACCCTGGGATTCTTGGCTGGCTGGCTGATCTGGTGATAAAGCATCACTGCTGTCTTCATCAAATGAATAATCATCCAAAGCCTGAGGATAATTCTCTTGTCCAACTGCTAGAATGTTGACAAAGAAACAAGCAAAACAATTTTTTTTTAGTTATACAAATCAGATTTAGACATTGGTGGCAGAATTAGCTAATTGCTAGAAAATGATCAGTTTTCAGCACAGTCTAAACATATGCTACATAAGTATTTATCGTGTTTTTAAGATGAGAGCCATATTAAATTGTATTCAAGGAACTGATGAAACTAAGTGCGTAGTAGAAATTGTTTTAATAAGAGATTAAAAGGCATGTTCAAGATATGTGGAGTGCACACAGACACCTATGACAGACTGAGTAATTGCCACATATGTTTGACTATTTTGTAATAATTTTTATTAAGAAACAAGTCTTTTCAAAGACAGTATTATACTCCAACTGTGTAATTCTAACTTATTTTCAGATAAAACCAGGATAACTTTAATTAAATGATGACAGAGTTTAGGACTCAGAAGGTGAAAGAATAAGTAGTAACAAACTTTAAGCATGTTCTCTTCTAGTGAACTTTACCCTCAAGAGTTAAATTATTATTTTCCACGGTGCCATACAGATAACAGACAGAAGCTGTGGGACCTCTACTTGCCTATAATTGCTTCTTTAACGCTGGAGTCTACAGGAAGAATATTTTTTTCTACCAGTTCCATAGGGCCAGGCCTCTGAGCAATCTTCTCATTCAGATCATCTGCCAGCCGAGCTCTCTTCAGTTTCATCTGAGTGGCTTGTAGCGAAGGCTCTGCAAAGGTCTCTAAAAAGACCCATTGATTTAAATATTCCATTCCATCTTTTCCCCAATTTCATGACAAACAGTATCTTCTCTTTGCAATAACCATTCCACTTTTATCAAAAGCAGGCAAATATTACTCTGAAAATTCTCAAATTAATAAGCAAAAATAAGGTTGTATGAGTAGATGTTGTTCATCGTCGTGATCGTATTTTTTCTATAAATATAACCTCTTTTTTAAAAGCAGTAATACTTTTGGTAGACATTTGTATAATGTCCAACAAGAAAGCAGGGAATATAAAATAACAAACGCTAATTATAACCTGAAGACAGCATTTGCTGTTCTAATGGTTTACCAGTGTGAGCTACAGTAAAGGTTTAATTGATCCTTTCATTTTTGGATTCTCTCGTGACAAACATCTTAAAAAGTTTACTTTTAAGAACAGCTTCTAGCACAAATTTGAGTTTTCAAAATTGTCTTTCAATGAAAACATGGAGATAGTCTGTCAAGACGGATGTGATCTATCAATATGGAGACTCCTGTCTGAGTTTAGTATCCAAATGCATGTTTTGAAAACTAATGGCTATTAAATTGACTTGGATTATCGTTATTTGGTAATTTCTGTATTTGGTAAGATTATGGCGAAACACAGTAATACAGCCCCATTCATAAAAACACTATTGTTTCAAATGACCTGAGCAACAAGGAAGATAACAAGGCAGGGTAAAAGTCAAGTTTATTAAAGATTGTTTGGGGTGAGGGGGTGGGGGAGAAGTACAAAGCTGTCAGGTTATTTACGGTATGAGTAGAAATTGAAGCAATAGATACACTACATGTACATACACCATGGTATAATTACCTTTATAGAATAAAAGCAATACGCAATTGCAAAAACACAGTTGAGAATACTTTCACTGCCACAGATGTATCTATTATTGTACAGATTTAGAATACAGATTACAACAGACACCAGAGAAGTAGAGCATATAAACCTTTAGAAATAATTCCTATCAAAGCCTAGTTCAGTTAGGAAAATGAGTGCATAACAGAAGTTCCTACTAATAGCAGCTCGAAAGGTACACACAGTTGAGTACATACCTTCGAGAATGTGCATTCTGACCAGCTCAGACCGGTCCGGCCTGCTGCGAATCTTGTGCTTCAGAAAATTTTCAGTCTTTAAAGAAATGAGAAAATAGCATTAACTACTGTTTACTAGAAAAAAATCGAAGTAGTTTGATAAATCACTGTTGTCCAATCAATGAATATTTGCAGTTGCATTCAGATAGGTGGGCATCGCTGTCAGAACATGGGCAGTAGAGGGGTTTGTTTTGATTTGTTCTGTTTTTCTATCAGTTAAGCAGTGCTAATAAATTTCTATCTTCCCCAAACAAGTTGGGAATGTTTCTGGATTTGATCCCGGACCACCACACAAAATCACAATAGTATAGATTTGCTACAGAAATACTGCACATGCATAATTTACCTAGGGATCCTATCCTTGACTGGAGGTAGCTATGTATTACCTTGTGACCATAAGTTTATCTCCCCACCTTGATCTGTGAAGGATCAAAAGGTCCTCTCAGATCTGACACCAATATTCCATTTTAATGGATTCTTCCAAGATAAAAGCACATGTTATTACTGTAATGGTAATCATTTTTTCATGTACTCAGAGAACTTAGCATCACATACAACTGATTATCCATTTTCAGATGATAATACCAAGTTTACACAAAGTGGTTTACCCTGGCTCGCTCCAGGCTCTTTATCTGCTCATGGAATGCAGCGGGACTTTTCAAAGCTGTGAAGGAAGAATCAGAGTTAAATTGAGAGGAAGTGATTTCCAGAAGAAATATCCTAATTAGTACGTGTGTATGGGTGTTTAACACCATCTCAGAGTTGTGCACCAGACCAGGCTTATATTTGACTTACACTAGTTATATTCGCTTATATTTAACAGAGATGAGCAACAACGCCTATACAGAATACTTGGAATATTTGATTTTAACAGCTATCACCATGTAACAGTTAACTTTTTCACTATGTACACTGGTGTCTATTTACCAAAACTGTTCTACAGTAGAAATTTTATGAGGTAAGGTTCAGAATGCTGAAATACTGCTTCATTTATTCCACTGTATTTACTGTCTATACCTCATACTTGCTGTTACTGGAGAAGTGGACTGTCCCTTAAGAACTATTTGTGCTGATTTAAAAAAAAAAATTGTAGAAGCCCCAAATGTTCAGATTAGAAAACAGAATGATGGTTAGCTGCTAAATAGCCAAAAAGAGTAACAAAACACTATTCAGCTAGAAATCATATGAACTGTAGAGTGCTTCATCTCAATTGGATTGGTGAAAGGAAGTGAAATGGCAGCAGGCATGAGCCATCTCATTTGCCACACTTTTGGCAGAGATAAGATACTGCAGAACAAAATCTTTAACACTTTTTGACAGTTTAGAAGTTTTTCCCAGGTTTCACTCAAAAAGAAACAGATCATTCCATTCCTGAAGATAATCAACACTACAGACCTGGGAAGGTGAAGATGCTTTAGCAAAGCAATCTGAAGTCTGCTGCATACTCAGAAGCCTTTCAGAAGAGATTAGCTTTAAGATACTGTGCTTTCAAGCTAGAATTCACCATGCACACTGGGCTATTTTTTATAGCTTGACATAATTTTGATACGTTTTCAATGGCTAGAGTTTTTGTTTGTTTTAAGAAAAATCACTTTTCACAGTTGAATCTTTTGACAACTTGGACCTATTATCTTGAGCCCAGTCTCATCCCACAATGTCTGCTTGGGGATTCTCAATGTTTTCTGCGCACCCCTCATTCTGAGGCCAGGCTGATCTCCAAAACAAGTCAGAAGACGTTATGCTAAACCATAGCATAGTCATTGGGAGCCCAAATGGAGGAACACCAAAATATCTCTAAGAAAGAGTTAACTGCAGTTGAATTCTAGGCCACTAAATATCTGTATTCAGGAGGACCCTCTTGTGATTCCTAAATTGATTTTAGGTATCATAAGTGCTGCTGCTGAAACAACCATCATCTCTTACAGACTGAAATCAATAAAGGAGAAAATGGACTCTGGCAATAAAGTGCAATCGAATAAAACATGCCAATTACTTTCAAAATACAAGTGCTATGATTTCAGACATACAAATGTAACAAATATGCAAATTTACAAACATTATTTGCTTGTCAAAGGACTATGATCTGCAATTAAATTCCAGTGGTAGAACAGAGTTAGAGATAAAAATGGTTTACTGAATAACTGATAAATTCTTGCATAGCCGTCAAGGATGGCAGGTAGCCAGGCCAAGAGTCAGAAGCTCAGCATTACGGAATCCTGAAATCATAAATACATCTCCAGCTATATTTATGAACTTGGTGACACTGCTGCCTTAGTGAGACACTTCACGCTAAGGTGATCAGCAGCATCTTAACTCTTTCAAAGATCACATCTTTGAAATGAGGCATTCATTGAATTTTGACCACTATATCGTCTTTGCTTTGGAAGAGAATACAAAATTCATACACCAATTTAGACAGTTTGCTAGATGTGGCAAGTTGATCAGGAACTTCTGGCAACTGGAAAAAAAAAGTTCTAAAACGAAAACATTTTTCTGAAAAAAACCACAAAGCCACTTCCCATATTCTTGGAAATGTATTCATAGTCAGAAAGGCCTAGGCACAGAAGCTTCTGCATTAGGTCAGACGATCCAGTGTACGATGCCCAGCCTAACCCACTGCCTCATGTCCTGTAACATCACAACTACCATCATGCAAGATTTGACACAGAAGACACGTCTGTTGGTGCATAACCCACAACTTCTATGTATCCTTTGTTTTTGTTTGGCAACCCTTGCCAAGACTGCTGGCTTTGTTATTGATGTCCACTTATTTATATAATTCAATTTATTTCAGTAAGATTAGCCATAATTTAAAGAGAGAAAATAAAAAGAGAATCAGACTATGTCTGCAAAGCCTTCCATTTTCATCACAATGGCTGTTTTAAGTTTTAATGTTTTAATTAGGTAAGCATGATGAATTTACTTCATGCTCATCTATATTATCAAAAGGATCCCACAAGTCTTTTCAAATTATAAAGTTATTTTTAACGATTCTCACAGAAATGCTTATCTTAATTATTTTATATATTCAGTTCATAATTAATACAGTACAGCAATACAAGTTACTAGAAAGAACGTAAGTCTTACGTGGCATGATGCCCTGGTCCACCAGCTGTTCTCGCGTCCGTCTTTGTTGTAGCCTCAGCTGAAGTACTGACAAAAGAAAACAATCATTCATTCATATGTAAGCATACTAACCCTCTGAAAGTAGAAAAAAAAAATTCAAAAGATAACTATTTTTTCTGTATGTATTCAGACCTGACAGTAACCTCCAAGATGCCTACCATTAAAGATCAACTGCTATTAACATAGTTTGGAGCGACTGCTTCCAATCCCTATTCATATTGGAGTTTGCTGCTTTTTGGTCACACCTGATAAAGGGACTGTATCTCATACATACATCCACTTTTCCTATCAGCAAGGCCTCACAAGAGGTATTAAGTATACATCTCAATATAGGATTCCCCCCTCCCTTGTAACACTACTCTTAGATGACAGATTCAGGAAAACAGAGTGAGGTATAAACAATTTGTACCATAAACTGCAACACGTAATGATTATATAGCCTTCTTACATGTCTTGAACCAACCTTACAGGACTGCACTACGCTGAAACAAATTATGTTTGCAGAGCACTTTAAAAAAAAAATCTGTATTTGTTTAGTTGATCGTTTTTCCTTAAGGATTTTTTTTTTTTTAATATGAAGGCTCTTCGTACATTTTAAATAAATCTTGCTGAAACACAAGAAACTGAAGAGAAGACAGATTTTACCTGGCTTATATAAAACACCAAAAACGTGATACAATCAGGAACAGAAAATGCTGTTTTCCTGATTAATTGAAATACGTGTTATAATAATTATTTCAAGGACCAAATAAATCCAATACTGTCAAATTTGGAAAAAATATTTACAGTTTCAGAGGTAACTTCTTGTGTTCCATTACATTTAATAAAATGTACAAAGGTTCTAATCTTATCATTGCCGTAGGAATAACCAATGTGACACACATTAAATACTATACCAGGAACTGCACAAAACCTGGGGGAGGGCATAGACATAACAGCCTCATACTTTCAGAGATTGGGGCTTTTTTGTAAATGTTCCCAGGAAAAAAGAAGATGAAGAAAAAAAAAGTAGTAGTTTGTTCTTCTATTGTTCCCTTCCCCTTGTTTCTGTATCAGTTATCACAGAACTTCATTATTTCTTAGACACATATAGCCATTACCCTAATGTGAAACTTTACCTTTTGAACAAGAGATGGTCATGATGCTTGGTCAAGAAAAAAATATATTAAAGGTGTAATATTTACACTCTTAAATTCTGCCTTGATAGCTTATTACGAATGTATGATTATGACATGCTGTTCTCATTGTATTTCATAAGGAAGCAAAACTAATGCATTGTCCAAAAGATCAAAATGAATGTAATTTCTAAAAAATTAGGCTAAGGACAAAGTTCATTGTTTTCAGAACTTAAAAGGAACCAGCTTATTTCCTGTTCTACAGTACAGGAAGGACACTCCTCTGGCTAAAGCATTACGACCAGGAATAGCAAGTCCTGAAAACAAGGACATTGTTTTCTCATGTCACAGAAACATTGAGAATTTCAATACAAACATTTCAGGGCTGTGGCACGGCAGTTCTGTTCAGAGTTTACAATATTGTTAAACAAGAATTACAAAGGACAGAAATGGGAGAATACAAAAGTAACAACAGTAAAAAATGTAAATTCATGGGAAATCATTCAAAATATATTGAGTTCCTCTGGAAACTTGAAAATAACCTGTTTTAAGTAATGAGTTTTATTTTCCAAGTCATATTAAATGACTGTAAAAAGTTAACTGAAGAATTATTATAGTTTGAATGATATATTTTTGGTCTTCCTTAGTTTCACGTGCCTCCAGGCAAACTGTGACCTCTTCTTACGATATCTCTTACTAGTAGATGCAAACTTGTGCTGCCTGAAGTCTTGAACCAACTCAAACAGTGCTGTTACACACTCCTTCCAGCAGCGCTTCCTAGGTTGGGTTCGGCAGCCTAATATAGATACCTACATACTCTCAGTAAGTTCAGAGCATGAGTAGAGAAAGTTCAAATCTTTCTGCAGAAAACCATGTGGGTTTCTAAGTCCAATTGGTCTAATCTGCCCCAAAAAATGCAGCTAAGTGTGTGCAAACACATTTATGCAAGCATACACCGCATACACCCAACTTTAAAAATCCACAAGCTTTATACAAGTAAGTGTGAATTAAGAAAAACAATGTATTGGGTCAGTCACTTAGCCCATTCCTACAGAACACATCAGGAAATGCACATTTCAATGGAAATGCATTTTAAGCATATGATATAATATTATGATGTTAAGCTTCTGGGGCTACTTCTAAGAATCTCCCACTGCACTAGCACAAAGCACTGAGAAATTCACCAACTGGTGTGGTGTTTATAGGAAAGCAAAAACTCTGATATGTTCTTGTTTTGGATTCTCTTGCTTACAATTGCAAAATCAAGAAATCTCAGAGTTCCTATTAAAACTAAAAGGGCAATCCCTTTAAAAATCTTAAATAAGTTTTACCCATCCAAATGACGTGAGAGACAATTTATAAACAGCACGGCAAGACTACCGTATTTCAGACCCAACATTTTTGATCTTGAGTAGATTAGCACTTGACCTTCTTCTGTTCTTTGCTCACACTATGCTTCCTTCTACACAATTAGAAAGCCATAGAAAGGGTTGAAAAGCATGTCCTGCTCTGGGCAGGAATCTCATCCATGCTGTACAGCTGTATTTGGTCCAAATTTACTCCATTCTTAAATTCAGCTTTCTTGGAACACTAAACACACTACAAATGCCTCTACCTAATCTTTTATGTAGTTACAAGTCAGTTTTAAACATATGCCTCTTTATTTCAGGCTCAAGGTCTTCAAGAAAAATGACCTGCTCCAACATCAGTTATGTCCAGGGTAGAGCTGATATTCGTCGTCAGACACAGTAAGTAAATCAGAATTAGTATTTTTTTAAATTCCATCACCTGCAACATGGTGGATCAACAAGCAAATGTTGGTAATATTACAACAGGTGAAGGAATGTTATCCTGATGTGACTCATCTACCAACATATGAGAGGCAAGTGATCTATTAAGAAAAAAATGCATTTGTGGTACGTTGTATTTCTGATTTCTAATATGCTTTTTACTCAGGCTTTCTTTTTTCTGAACTTTATAAAACCTATTTTGTAAGTGTAGCTGGTTCAGCTGTGGCTACCTAAGCATAGCTAGTGGGGTGCTTTCAGATATTAGTGGACAAAAGTGGGAAAGTTAAACAACTTAGCACTATAGAATGATCACACTGTTTTGCAGAGTTAGTATCAACAATTTGAAAGCCCTCACTAATTCACCAATTTGGACAGCTGGCTAAATTGGAAAATTATTTTGTAGGAAGTACATACACCATCTACTCTATGAGACCTACTACAGACAACAGGTACTTGTTCTTCATCTTATCAGACTTATTTAAAATTCTAAAGTAATATATCACTGCAATATCAAATGCGATGTGCAAAGCCTTTGTGCAGGAAAAAACAGCTTGACAGTACTTTTTTAAGAAATTAGTTTAAATGTTGAAATTACATATAAAGAGCAGAGTTTTATCAGAAATTTATTATTTATTAATTAGAGATCTGGCTTTCCCAGATCCAGATACTGACATCACTCTCAGACCACGGCTTTTCATCTTTCATATGAAAAGGATCGGACTTCTATTTGGCATTCCGTTACACCAAGACAAACAATGCTTACTGTTAGGTCATATGGCTGGATTGGCCAGTCTAAACACATCCCACCAGTTCAGCATTTAGCAATCATTGCATTTTAATTTTTCATTGGTAGGTCGTGGGGAGAAAAATCAGAAAGGCCTCACACTGCACTTTGCCAATATAAGTAAGCTAAATAACTACTCCAACGCTTCTAATATGTATTCCCCTGTATTCCCCTAAAGCATACTTTAAAAAGAGTCTGTCTGAGGTACATTCAGCTGCTGAAATTTCTCTGGGAAACAAACCAACAAACCAACCCAAAAAAACCCTCAAAAAATAATGTACCAAAGTTTCTGTGTCTGAACCCTCTCTCAACAGCATTAGTAATATGGAAGTGTCAGGAACATAAACCATGTGCGTGTCCAAAGAGGAAGACACTTTGAACACTGTGAGTGCACTGGTACGGACTCGTTGAGTGTGATGCAGTTCCTGCAGCTCCCTGTTTGTGCTATCCAGTGTGACGTGCATCAGGAAGGGGGAAAGGCTGTGCCTCCCTCTGACATAACACTCACACACAACCCTACACCATGGAAGCATCAACGCTGTAAAAGCATACCCCAGCAAATATGTTACTTATTTTTGTGGCTGCTGCGATTTCTGTCAGTTCCTGAAAATTAATGCTGCTTGGCCATGGCCGTGATAGGTAGTATTCGCCCAGGAAAGGGGTGAGGGAGACTAAAATAAATCTATTCAGCAAAAAAATAGTGGTAAGAATATAAGTAGCTTATCTCTTATTTTTCAACTGGTTTCAACAAATTCTTCAATGAACATTAATTCCAAATGTAGATGAGGGGAAGCCCTGCTACATAACTTATGAATGTATTATACCTATGATTTGTGGCTTCAATTATGATCAGGTATTTGGCTTCAGCTTTGCAGAAAGAGTAAAAGTGACCCATATCCTAAACAATGTGTATATAGTTTTACAACAGAATACACAGTGGACTATAGCAGAAGGATGAGAAGAGCAATAAGAATGTACCCGCACATGAACCATATGTGCTCAGGTGTGAAGCTTTAGTGTTTTTTAGCATATATATAACAAATAGTTATTGGCTCTCATAACACTACTTGCCTACCCATCATCTGTTAACCTACACTGAGCATCACAAAGCAAATAAGGGATGATTTTGAAGTTGTCCCGTGTGTATCTGGACAAGTCATAAAAACTGTGGGAGGACTGAAAAAACAAGAGCTATAGAAGAGAAAGAACATGCAGTTATTCACTTATTAAATAAATATCAGGAACTTTATATATATTACACAGTAAAGAAAAGACAGGTTGTAGCATGACTAATAGCGAAGCACTGCAGGGGGAATAGTAAAGAAGAGATGACTCATAATTAGAAAGATGGTATAAGATGATAATCATTGAAGACTGACTTGACCAGAGCAAGGAGGTTAAACAGAAACAAAGCTGGATGAAAACCAGATGTTTGCATTTGCAAACAACTCCAAAATTAGACAAGGTTAAAAAAAAAGTTTGGTGTATCATTTTTTTTTTGTTTAAATAAATATTGAGCAGTTGAACCTGTTATTAAAGAAAGTCTCTAAATAGAAGGTAATTGTGAATAAAAAACCTAAATGTATTACTTTAAAAAGTTAAAAAGCTGAAAAAAACTTCTGCTTTTCCAAAGCAAACAGATGGGAAAAAGCTAATATTTGTATCTCAATAGAAGATATAAGGACCTAAAATACTTTTAGGCCCCCCAGTGACAAAAAGTAAAAAGCAGAGATGTTTCTAAGAAAGAAATGGTAACACCTGTACATGAGTTGCATAGCTACATCTAGTCAAAGAGGAGATTTGGCTTATAGCTCTGCGTGTCAGAGAAGGTGGCCATACTGCAGTCAGTAATGGCCTTTATATTGTCGCTGTAGTTAGACGGACTGAGCCCTACAACTGAGCTTACAAGTTACACACTTGCATCCTTAACTGGAGATGAACCTGATGTGGGTATAAAGGAAGGGAATAGGAATGAGACTTGTGAAAAGCTCAAAAGGAAATGGGGACCCACAAAAAGCAGCTCAGAGAACAGCCAGAAAGATATGGATGATGCGAGCCATGGAAACTAAATCACAAGTTTTCAATAAGAAAAATGTGATGAAATTATCTTCAAAGACAAGAATGAACAATGTGAGAATGGAGCACAGCTTTGCACTTTTGGCAAAGAATTGCTGATTTATTTCAGTGAGAAACTCTCTATAGAATAGAATGCAGGTAGGCTTAAATCTCATGTAATTAAATCTAACACAGACTTTGCTTATCATATATATAGAAATCCATATAGCAAGAGATTTCTAGAACAGCCAGTAACACACGAAGAGGTAAATCTAATAAGGATGGATGAGACAGGACGACACAGCTTCTAAAAAAAAATAATCTAAAAACCACTGAGGCATTAGCCAGTTATTATACTGTACTATTTGTTGTGATGCTTTGGGTTAGGGTTTTTTTGGGTTGTTGGTTTGGTTTTTTTTTCTGTGTGGGTTTTTTGGTGTGGTTTTTTTTTTTTTTTTTTTTTTTTGTGTTTTTGTCTGTCTGTTTGTTTCCTTTCTTTATTACAAAGAACCTGTTACAGACAAACCAGCGTGGAATCCAGGGAAAAGAGAATTCAAAAGACATGAGGTACTACAAAACAAAGTTCCCCATGGGATGGTACTTAAACATTGTGTTTAACAGCTTGTTCTTGTCAGGGTAAATTCATTCAGCTTGTTGCCTGATAGTTTACCTCTCACTTTTACACTTTTAAAATCAGGCAGTTACCTGCATAACATCTAAAATCATAGATGATGATCTCCAAAATAAAGGCCCAGAACTGACAAAGATTTAGATATCTTAATACACTTATTAACATCAGTAATACTGTTCCTCATATTTAAGGTGTATGTGCAAAAGAAGGGCTATGTTAACACCACTGAGCAAATCTAGTTGCTAAAAGACGGCACAAATATTTTGCACTTCACATTATCTGGCAGGAATCCCCCTTCACAACTCTGCAGCTCTAAGAAATTGTCTTTGAACTGCTCCTGAATAAAAGTCATTCACAGAGAGGTTAGTCAAACTCCTGTTTCAACTGAGGGGGAAGGGAGGGTATTCTTTTTTATTTTCAAGTCAGTGTATGATTTTAAGATTAACACTTTAACACCATGTGAAGAGATTCCAAAATTTCCATGTGTTTTCTTCAGTCAAAAAAATGATCATTGAATCTTACATAGCTTACGCAATACTTACTGACAAAACGAAAAAGCATAATCCCTCCTCACAATAAGAACATCTGGTTATCTGACTCTCATAAGGTCAGTAGGAGCCTTCTGACTTGACCGGAGGTATAGATTTTTCACCACCTGAAAAACTGAGTGCCAGAGGCTGGTGCTCCCACTCTTACAGTTTCTTCCAGTGTCAGCATACCAGGGAATCAACACTTCTATATGCAAGGGAATGGAGATGATGGTACTACAAAGGAGGTGTTATCTGTTAACCAATGAACTTTATTATTTTGAAACGTATTTCTATATAGCAGTAAATTTGACAAAAGTTAATGGCCTCTGTTTTCAGACAGAGAGTACTGTTCAGGTTCACATACTCTATGCCCCAAAGGGGCATAAAGAATAACCAAAACAAGCAGATCCTCAATAGCTTGCTGAAGCGCTATGCTGGTTCGAATACAAGAAAGCTGGCACAAATAGGCACTTAAGCAAGTACACATCACATTCTGTATAAGACCCTCTGAAAGGTAAGAAACACATAGCAGTCCAGTCAGGTCTTACTCAGTGTGAATAGTAGAATAAGTGAAAAACAAGTGTATTATTAAATCACTTCAAACAAATAGCTATTATCAAAGTTGAGCGAGTGATTTCATTTACAAATCTGTCATTTGTATCCTATGGAAAAGATCTCTCAAAGTAGTACTTTATAATCACAAGCACTGGAATGTAAAAAGGCCAAAAATAAATTGATAGTTGTCCTGCAGGAACAATGCTATCTACACTGATTGACAAGCTTTCACCACTGCTTCTTGTCTTAAAAAAAAACCAGAACTCATACTGTGCACAGTTCCAGCACTAATAATTCCACACCTAACACTGGTAATTACATATCCTATTAATTTAAAATCAAATTTAATCTTTTTTACAGAAGGTACTATGAAACAGCAAATAGTTGTTAACATTTTAACAATTGCACAGATGAAAGACATGAAACCATCAGGAACGGGTTCATTAGACAGCATACCGTCCTTTCAAATGACAGCAAGAAGAAAAATAATGCATCAAGATATTTTATGTTCTGTATGCAATCATCTCATTATTTCTTCTGAAGTTAAAATCCAGTGGATATTAGCTATTTAAGCCCTTAAAACTGCAAGTAAAAATGGGAAGATGTAATGTCCAACATTCCTGCATACTCCCTTGGAAATTTCCAAGAGCGGTAGAAACTCCAGTGCAGGCTGCTAGGCTGGCTGCCATGGAAACAGACAGTGCTGGAAACAGGGCTGTTTCCTTTAAATTAAAAGCTGTTACACAGAAAGCCTCCATTTCTTTCTGCCAGCTTAAAACAGCTTTTATGCAGCCAAGGTCTCTAACATGTTGAGGTTGAAACACAGAGCAATAGATGTTAACAACAGACATTCTAGTCGCAATGAAGCACTGCTGCAGGAGATGAACTATTCTATTGTATCCTCGATCTGAAGTAATTTATAGTCCTTATGCCAAATAATTTGTTATAACATTAATACAAGTATATGAACAGCAGAGTGGCAGTAAAGTACAAGAGAGTATTTTATCCAATGGTAGGTGGAGGACTATACAAGTGATCTAAGCATCAGCTTTGGATTAGAATTCTGGACCTCACAGCACAGGGTGACAGTTACAAAATTGCAGAAATCAAGTACAAAGTACTTAACTGTGCCTCTCTCAGTTGTTGCCCTGGCACCCCCAAACACCATCTGCTTGGACTTAAAAGTTTATACGGTGTTTTCTAAACAGCGTAAGTTAATTTTCCAGAGATAGATGTTTTGCGTTCTCCTGTGTTATGACTGTCTCCCTCAACTCTGTATGGGGTGTTGTACTCTATAATTCATTAAATGCTTTATAGAGACAAAAAATGGTTAATCTTTTCAACTAATATTTGTTATGTGAGTAAAACAAAAAATGTCATAAACTCAGTGTTTTGTATAATAAGTAAAAGAAAGAGCAGGTGAAATGCAAGGTATGCATTTCAGGAAGGTTATGGAATATGACAACTAGTTTGCACCTGGCATTACTCCTTCCACATGTGTCCAAAGTAAAAAATTTGGGAACATAGTGTTCTTTTCATTTATATGGCATGTCAAAGGAGGAAGGAAGGAGAGGGAGAAGCCATGAAAATATTTAACTACCTGTAATTTGTTGGAAGTGATTCTAAATAAGTTGTACAGCATTTTAAAGATAAAATGCATTTAAAATTGTGGTACTCACCTCCCACCAGCCTGAAGATGATGATATGGTAGGTTAAATACTCTCAATTTTAAAATAAAAATAATTCATCATTAAAGAAATCAGATACTATGTAAACATGTGTAAGTATGTTATATTGGGTTCAGTTTTCAAAACCTTCATGTATGCTAGGGTATCATGTAAAAAGAGAAAATATTTTACTTATTTTAACAAAAAAATTCCTTATTTTTATATACCTTTCATGTTCTTCTTTCCATTATTGTGTATGTGATTTTTCTGTTAAGACTATATCCAAAATAATTAAGAAAAGTGAATCAGCCTCTGATACATAGTTATTTTAAGCAATTATTCAGTCATACTTTCATTTCAGCTTAGAATGTTCTGGATAAATGCAAAGCACATGAGTGGAGGCTACTGACGGCCACTTCAGATTATCTCTTCAGAGTTCTGGAGGGAAACCCTGCAGGACCTCCAAATCTTTTAAGTTATACCACTGTGATTTAAAGCTTTTGTGTGTAAGCCAGTGATAACGTACACGTAACTGTTTCTAGAAGTAACATCACCATACTGAAAGTAGAAAATGAAAAGCAAGATGGGAAAGATAGCTGAATGTAAACTTAACATTTAAAACAAAAACATAAAGCATAACGATATCATCAGTTGAGAAGCTTAAATGACTAGGATATAGGACAATCTGTATTGTGTCCTATTGCTATGGAACATGTTGCTTAGAAACAAGCCAGAACATACACGAGCCTCCAAACAAGTTACCGGAATGTCTGCTGGGATGAAAAAAAAAATATATATACACACACGCGCGCGCATGCATGTATATGTAAAAAGCAAAACAGTTGTGTTTAAATCTTTAAAATGAGAAAAAACACTACCATCTTAGGTGGAAAGTCTGAATAAACTAAAGCTTACATTTCAAGTATTCTGTAAAATTGCATACCTTAAGTATACTAACAATTACATTTTCTAAACCTGCAAGTATTCCTCTTTGTACAGTCTTATGTTTTTTTAAAAAATAATTTGCATTTCCTCTAATACTACTATCAGCCAAGAATTGTTCTGTCAAGGGACTCAGGAGACTTGTGTTCAAATTCTACATGTACTACAGACTTGCTCTGTGATAATTTGGAGCATATTACATTGAATGATGACAGATGATTTCCAGCCAAGCCCTCTCAAGAAGGTACTACCTCCATTTTCCATGCTTTTCCTAGGCACATTAGAGCCAGCAAACAAAATGCATACCCAAGCAGATCCTCCAACTCAGGAGATTACACATTAATTCAAAACACTGAGGAAGGTGGATTTACACTAAGATGCCTGATTGCAAAGTGGGATGTAAGCAATGGCATTGTGTCAACTCTGCTATGTAGACAACAAGATCAGATTTCTGCAGATGCTTGCTCAGTGGATGAGTCAGATTGCTTACAGTGACAGTGAAGTTGCTACATTAAAAAGGCTGAGTTACATACATGTTCTGTTGGATGCTTTGTGAAAGGAAAGAAGAAACCTCCAGCATAGCAACAAAACAGACAGTGGTTTCAGAGTGTGGTTTCATAACTTAGTATGACCTAAGACAGGATTACTGATGAAAAGACAATGGTCTCTTCCTCCCTCCATCCCCAGCTGCTTCTGTTGCATCAACACTGGCAAAGACACAGCCTGTCAGTTAGGGCTCTGATCTGGCTGAAAGCTAACACTATTGCAATAAATAGTCTTCAGTAATACCTGTTCACTGATCCTACTCACTTCAGGGTTGCATAATTACTAATGCCAACACAAGAAAGAGTCTGGCAGTAAGCAGGGTGAGGTTGGATGAGACTACACCTACTTTCGGCAGCAGCAGTCTTAATCCTAACCCTTTATAAAACCTTTAAGAAATCTTGTAGTTGCCATAGCAAGTTTCCTTAGAACTCTTGGTTAGCCACTGTATCCTCTAATTCCATACAGATTACATGCAAAATCAAATTAATACATTGTGCCCTTGGTTTATTGAAGTATTTAAGAATGTGTTTATTATAATGGGATTACCACATATTTATTCTTCACTTAAGTGCTACGCTGAAGAAAATTTTGTGGAATAAGTGCTGATTTACTTGTAAGACATGCCATTATCCCACTGTCATTAAAGAGACTGTTTATGGTAGACACATAATGTTAAGAATTTAACACAGCCTCACAAGATCAGTACACTGAATTTATAGTGCTTTCTTTATTAACTAAGACAACAGGAATAATACTTTTTTTCTGCAGTATTTTTCTTATTAGCTGTGTCTCAAGAAACACACCCGATAGACTGCCACTGATCAGGGGTCATAAAAACACCTCTAAATACCATAAAACAAAACTTAAAGCTTTTTTAAAAAACAAAGCAAAAAAACAAAAACAGCAAACCAGCAGTAGAATCTTTAAGTCTAACATGCCACCGCAGGAGAGCGGTAGAGGTCAAGAGTATCACCAATATGTAACATGCCAGCAATAGCAGGAAATCTGTTAAATAAACAATTCTCATGCAATATTGATTTGATTGCAGGGGAGGAAGGGAAGAAATCCTTCCTGACTAAATCTGGTAATCTATTAACCAGACAGCATGAAGACATTTCCAGCAAACGCCTAAGAAATCCCTGTGCTTTACTCATTCCACCCTGTATCCTGTTTCTAGCACTTGCCAGTCTCCAGTTCCTCACAAAACAGTAAAATTAATAAGCAATACAAATTCAGGAAAGAAATTATGTTTCCAGGTGGAAAGAAAATTTCCTTCCTGGTTAGTTTTTTTCCCCATACAGTAACCTCCAGGCGACTGGTAACTTCAGAGCTCATATCAGTATATGAAAAATATGGTGCAAACAAACTGGGATCCAATCTCCTTTTAAATCCCACCTGAGATAGCACCATACTGATTTGTTTCACCAACTTAATCCTGTGTCTTCAAGAGTTCTGCATGGTCATACACTCTTGCAGGAGCTCACCAATCTTTGTATTAAAACAATTTAGGGTACAAGGCAAGACTTCCTAATTCACTCAATCCTCAGTTAGAAACCACCTGATCTGCAATTTAAATACATTCCTAGTTCCCAGTATATGCATTGTTGATGATACTCTTTCTTACTAACTGTATGAACAATGATGTCCTGTTTTCATTCAAGACTTTCCACTTGAATTTTCTAAACGTTTTAGCCACTTACTTGACATTAGAAGTCAAAACTACAGGAGTTTCTGAAAAAGCTATTTAGTTAGCACTGTGTGAGCCTCGGAGCCAAAACGTATTTTTGTTCCTTGCTCATACAAAAGGTAATTTTGATAAAACAGACAAAATTAAGAACTGTTTTCACAGAACAGACAATATGTAACAATAACGTATGAGTTGTTTACAAGAAAATAGGGTAATTAAGAGGATTTCCTCCTGTGCTATAGGATGCTACTATGTGTATCTAAGAGTATTCATTAGCCTAAGCAAAGCAAAAAATTAATCCTTGTAATCTAACCTTCTAATGCCCTTAATATTAATTTGCTGAAGACAGTGCTGGGATTTGTGTTTCCATCAAAAGTCTCTGTCCTTATAAAGAAATACTAAGTAAAAAAAGAACTGCACCTAACACTTCTCATAAGGTACTCATTGCTGAAATAGTGCAATGTGCTTATCTCTAGATTTTTAGATTTATCAAACTGTGCAAAACAGATTATGAAGCAAAGGCTGCAGCACCTTCTGAATTACTTGACCATCTATGTACTTTATTTGGGTTTGCCTATAGAATTACATTTTTAATTTTTGCAGTTTTAAGTATTTTTGTGTCCTAACAAAAATTGGTTGATTATTCAGGTGGCAGAACTAGTCACACCATCATCTGAATTAAAGGAAAAAGAAAGGGGGAAAGAGAGAGACAGAATACCACAAGCTTATTTAGAATATACTGTTCTGTAAAATAAGAAATGTTTTAATGTTAGTGTTATTTAAATAGGATGAAATTAACAACTACAACTGAATTTTTAAAAATCTACAAAATGCCTCAACTACACATTTTGTAACATTATAAACTGAAAAGGTGAAGCTCTGTTTTAGTCTCCCTAGATGCAAATCAAGCAGATCTGCAATGTTTTCAATAATCCATTCTATATACTACAAGAAAGAAAATGCTTGTTTTTTCTAAGCTTTAGAAAGAGGAAAGCCTGGAAGAGGAGATCCTGTAGTCATTCATACTCTCAAAAAGAGGTTCTTTTTTTAATTATTAGGCTGTCAGGAGAGAGAAAAGGATAAGCAATATTCACTGGTGAAAAGTGAAAATGGAGAACAGGTACTAAAACAGAGAAAAGGAAGCAAAAAGACAGTGATTGTGGAAAACCATTATATCTTTTTTTTATGTACTGAATAATTTAAACTCTAAAATATTCATGAATTTAGACTGGAAGAGTGTCCCATAATTGCAGGTTTTTTGCTACTCCGACAGACCATCATTATCGTAATGTACATTCTTTCATCCATTTTCTACATAGCTGACATATTCAAAGAAGACTGACTACAATGATTACCGTGGTTACTTATTAGCCCACCTACACTATCCACCATGCTCGTTTTTTCATGTCTTTCTTCCCTTTATTTCTTGGTAGCTTAGATTAGTTAGGGTTTTTTTCCTACAGTATGTCCCACAACAGTATGCTTACTCCTCCGTCCCTCTCAACTTCCTTGCCTTCTTTCTTTGTTCGTGTTGCCCCACAGAGCTTCAGAGGTAGCAGCAGCAGGTTTAACTGGGCCTGTTTGGAGGTGCAAAGCAACCACCATGAAGAAGCCGTCACTCTTGGCCCTTTCTCTTCATTCACTGTCTTTCAATCAGTACTCTTCTGCTGTAAAGGAAGCAGAACTGCTATGGTATCAGCCATAGCCACATGCGTCAACTTATTATTATCTATCTTTCCAATCAATAAGAAACCTTTGGTATCAGTACATTATATAAAAATCAGTGTTTTCCCTAGCCCTAACTTAGAGCTAAATAAAAAGTTTTTTTTAAAATAAACTGTCAGTTACTGAATTCAATAATGAATATGGGCTACCTTTTTGCTATTTGAAACATTATTAAGATCCAAGTTTAAAAACAAACAAGCAAATCCCAAAACAAACACAGCATTTAAATTCTGAGAAAGGCATGATCTCATGTAGAACGGGGAAAAACAGCAGTCTTGCCACAACACCCAGGAAGAAATCTCTGAATCACCAGATGATCCAGAGATATCTGGAGTAAAAGCCAAGGCAGAATGCTGCAGAAGGAAAGAAGAAGCTTTGTCTACTACAAATACAGTTTGTTTCTGACTGTGAGGAAGAAGTCAGAGTTTGAGTCTTGAACTGCGAAGAGCCTGGTATGTTAACATACACCAGTTAACAAACTGTTCTGTGCAGGGCTGGCAGCTGACCTCAAGAGGTCTCTTCCTTCTCCTCCTTAACACAGCCCAGCTAGGCGGAGTAAGACAACTTCCACGTCTCAGCAGTATTATTGCCACAGCCTAACAAATACTACTTGAGATAAATCTGGTAGAGCACTATTTGTCAGCTTTAAATAACATTCCAAATATCCTCAGACTAGTGCTATTTTACAAACTAATGCTTGTGCATTATATCACTTTAATACACAGCCTAAACCCAATCATTTAAGGAGAAATAATGTGATTTGAAAAAGCATACATCTGGAAAGCAGAGTCAAATCTAATTTAAAGTATGAGGGGAGAAGGGAATTCTAGAGATAGCTGAGAAAAACACCGTTGAAAATGAGGTAGCAATACATGTCTAAAACTAAAGGTTTGCCGGGTTTTGTTTTTAATAGTGTCATATTTAATGGCATTTATTTAATGATATTTATTTCAGTATTGACACGTTGAAGCATTTTGTGCAGTATTTACAGGACAATTTCAGAGTATTTCATGAATTCAGCACTAAATGCTACTCTGAAAAGAGTAATCACTCATTTTTCTTCATGCTACAGTTTCTATCAAGCTATTACTGTTATTTTAATAGTCTCAGGTAAATTCTGAACTTAGCTTTTAGAAATTTTTTACGAGGGAATACCTAATTCAATGTACAAAAATTCTTCCTGACATATAGCATTACACCCCAAACACTGGTGAACTGAATCTGCCCAGTATTTCTGCATTGTCTGTCCCCCAACCAGCAAGTGACTGACCTTCCTTGAGACTTTTCTGGCTGTTCACCTCAAGGCATTCCTTCTCCTTCAGTGGCTTAACATCTCCTGCAGGTAAAATCTCGGAAAAGCCCTGTTGCTGCTTCTTGGAGCTATCGATCATGATGAGAATCCTTTAGAATGGCAACATCCAGCATAGGAAAAAAAATATTAATTTGTCACCAAGCAGTACACTGCTGTCCCAAACACTGCTTCCAGGTCCTTTCTCCTAATAAACGAGCGATTGTGCCTTTGTGCAGCTGAAAGCAGCCATCATCCTTCACTTTCAAGGTTGACCTGCAGTACGCTCAGTCTGCTTTGGAGCCTGTAACTCACTCAGGCAGCAGGCACAGAGCATGTGAAGCAGGACTCCCAAATCCCACCTCTTTTCCCAGACAACCACTCCCCCTTTTACTTTAGTTATGCTTGCTTCCTCTGCACATTCGTGTTTCAATATGCAGCTTGATGGTCAATCATCTGACAAAGAATGAGTCAAGCAGTTAAAAATAAAACCAGCAATTGCTGAAGGAGCAGCATTCACTGATACCTAAGACAAACTACTGCTGAGGACTCTCTCGCTTTTTCCCTTTCCTTCTCCCTTCCCCCACTACTCTGAACACTGCTGCAGGCAGCAGAAATACTTTATCTTTGCCTGACTGGCACATTCATTACTCATTAAGTTTCAGCAGCACACAAAGCTGCACACTGGCATTTGAAAAAGTTATGCTGAGGAACCTTCCCACCCGCCCCAGCCCCAGGTCTTGTTTCAGAGACATTTATCTAGCAGAGGTAAGTGGGGAAACCGTTGACTATTTCCATGTCTTTCCTTGCAGTACAAGAGAGATTCTGTTCCTTGTTGTAAGTATCTAAACCCCAAGTATTTTATTATTTTCCTTTTTGCATTACAGTTACACATCTCATTATTCACAGCAGTTTTAGGAGTATTTCTTCCCACAGCTTCTGATCTGCCATTCTCTCCAGCGTATCCCATTTATCGTACATGAGTCATCAACTTCAGTGTCAACCTGGAAGGTTTTGGGGAGAGGGATCCCCTTTAATTATCTGGCATTGGCCATGAGGGAAACAGCAGACTAGTTTGCATTTCAGGTACTTAGAGAAAATAAACTATACATAATTTTAAGAAGTCACTACATGTCAACAGGTAACTCCAGCAGGTGCATTTTCCCTTCCCTTTGGCCTAAAAATGCTATCATTATACATACTCTCCACACCCCTACTTTGTATTTTAAATCCTTCAGCCTGAAGTTATATAGGACATCTCCACTCAGAAAAACTGTTTCATTTTTATGGCATCAGATTTGAAGAGATCTATATACAGTAACAAACACCCAACACAGACTTTTAGAGGTGGGAACTAGAAGAAAATCACCTTGCCTCTTTGGATCTTTCTACAAGACAAGCATTCAACACCAACTCTTCACCTCCACAGTGCACTCCTGGGGCAAGCAATTGATACCATGCGGCACGGGGCTGCGTGACACAGCCAGTGGGACTTGAAAGCCTCTCCCTATCCTCACACTGCTGGGAGAAGCGAGACCTAGATCTACCCAGAACTACGGAGTCAACCAAGATGTGAGCTTACTAGACCATATCAACTTCTTGACATCTAAGGAGCTGAAAACACAGGCAAAAGAAAAACTCTTGCAGCATAAATGATTTGAGGCAGATCTCACAGCTTAAAGATTTGTTGTTTGCACATCATCCGTTTAAAAATTATCAGTTTAAATTAGATTTTGCTTAAACACAAATTATAGACTATTCCAATACATCTGCTTTTGCAGTGATTTTTTTACTGAACACAAGAAAAAAAAATACTACGGAAGAACTCCATAAATCAAATGAAATTCCTCACTGCCATCAGCCAGAACACTTACTGTGCATAAGAAACAAAATTACTAGAGAAACTCCACACATTCAGTAAAAAAAAAAAAAAAAAAAAAAATCCAGACAAACAGAATACAGATACTGCTTAAGAAAGCTGTCTGAAAATCTTACACAGTCAATAAACAGAATCTTACACAGTTATGGATAAACCAGATTAAAACTCCACATTTTTCTTGTGCCAAAAGAGATGTTAACAGTTTGGATGGATTAATCATATTCTAACAGTATAACAATATGTAACAGCAGAAATGGTTTTATAGGAAGGGTACAGTGAACTTCACATATTTTCTGAAAAATTGGTACTTTGGTCTGAAGTAATTTCAAAATGATTCAGAGAACAGAGTATTTTGAAATTTAAAAAATCAACACACTAATAAGGAAGTGTGTAATTAAAGAACCCAAGGAGTAATACATTTTCCTTCAAATGTCATAGCTCTGAAGGCAGTTCTATCCATTCCTATCTGTTTATAGTGCTTTATATAAATTAAGAGTGCCCAGTGCTCAAGTGAATGCTGGATCACAGTAACAGCAGTTGGGTAACAGCAGTTCAAGCTTTCATGAGTGTTTCTCACCTGTTCAGAAAGATGAGCTTTAGTAGCATGGAGTTCCTGCTAGCCACTCCTCCCCTTTTTTAAGGGTCCCCACTCCACAGCAGAATTCACAGAAACAAATATGCTTGTGCTTCAGCCACTTGGAGTTACGCCTAATATTTTGCTTCAAATTCACCTCCCAGTTCAATATACGCTAACATACAGATTAATATTTTAAAACAGATCAGAAGTCTGATCAAAATCTCAACAGTAATTTGCAAATGAATTTATGAAGAAAAGCAGGAATCACAGAATTTATGGAAAATTAGAATGATGAAATTCTTGTGCAGACTAGGAGAGATGAATGGTCAAAATGATGCTGCATATTTTCCATGTAACCAAATATTGTAGTTGCCAATAAATGCTATACAATAGTGAATAGTTGGGGTGAGGGCAGATATAACAACTGAACAGGAAGAAAAGATACCTCGGAAGAAGAAAATAGTTTTTGTTCAGATTCAGTTACACTGTGAATATTGAGAACGCCTGGACATTCTGCCCAGGGAACAGTTTCTCTTAAATCCCTGCAAGAAGAGTAACATTTATCCCCCACGTCATTATAAGACAACTTATATTCCAATAACATCTTGTTTTCCTAGCAGCCTTGAATATGTATTAATCCAAGCTCAACTAGTAATTTGGATATACTGGTTACTTGAGTGATCAACAGTACAGTTCTATTTTTAGTGATAAGGCTTCAAAGAAAAAACAATCCCCATGTCTCAACATGTCTATTAGAAAAGTCTAAAATTCTGAGACAGTTTCACAGGCACCTGGGGCATCCCACAAAGGCCAGCTCAGTAGCTGTAGTTGCAACACTCTAACATGGGAAAATAGTGTGTTTTTATGAGCAACTTTCTCACATTCCTAAGAACTGTACTAGAAGGAACAGAAACACTGTTAGCTGGCTAGCACATTCAAGTACTAAATTTATCTGCTAACTAACAATACTCAGTTGTTCAAAGGTGTCTTCCAGTCACGAGCAGGTCCCATGTGAATCAGGGCAAAGTGCCTCCTCACAGTCCCCAGAGAGCCAATCCACCCGTCATTTAAGAGCTCCCTTCTCCCTGCTAAATAAAATAAATTTGTAACTCTCCTAGAAAGGTTTGCGTTTGTTCTTACCTTTGACTGCTAAAGCACCATATCCACTTCTCAGATTTACTTAGGCACTTTCAAATCTGAAAGCAATTTTTTAAGCTCTTGCAAAACAGCAGAAGCCCAGTCATCAGCCACCAACACCATCCTGATACCTTAAACATACTTCCTGTGTTTGGATAGTATCTGTCTTGAAGGTCATTGTTTTGACATAGAAAAATTGCTTTGTAGGGCCGTTGCTTTCATTGTTGGTTTTAAAGGATGCTAATTCCACATGTATCTTGAAAGAATTGGTGAAAGACTTCAATGGTGGGAACTTAATACTTTCCCATTCAAATTACCCATTTTGTCCTGTAACAAGAAAATCCTTTAGAATAAGTTCTAGTGAAACAATAGCAACTTGTTTGTTCTTTGACTACTCTTTAAAGCCTTATCTTTATTTTAGCAGTTATACAATAAATAGAACACAACCCATGAAATATAAAATAGATACAAAAAAAGCTTGGGGTCTTTCAACTCCACTCAGTTTGAAATACTTTTGTGTTCAGTTTCTAGAACGCAGCTGGGATTTGGATTGTCATTTGAAATCGATGGCATTGTTAAAAAACAGGCCAAAAAACTTCTTCAAATTGCTGAACTTTCATCTCCTCTTTCTGCTGCTGTGTACTTAAATACAGAAGGTTTCGTAGTAAAGGAAAGAGAACTACTAATTTCCGACGTAACTATCGTATGTATAACATCTCTGATTTGAACACGTACCTGTTTCCAAAGAGCTTTTTTTAACAGTACAAATAGCTAAATGTCACTGAGGACAACACAGAACCTGTAATGAGCTAGAAACAAAATTGTGGCTGAAACACTAGTTTCTATCAAACAACAAAACATGAGTATCTCTTTCAGCTAAAAGAAAAACCTTAAGCAGTGTGTGTTGTATCTATCAATTACAGGTTTGAACCCAATTACAAACAGCATCAGTGTTTCAAAAGCAGAAGTTGAAATAAGAGAATCACAACAAGCTTTTTGTTCCAATAAAAATTAAATCTCTTGGAATTCACATCACCTTCAGAGGGTAGAAGTACCCCTCATTTGAATTACAATTTAGGTTGTATATATTGTATACAAAGGGATGAAATGAAGAAAAAAGGCTTCAGAATGGAACATCCCTGTCAGTTCCGTAAACCAAAATCCAGTAACATCTCATTTAATAGCAATGTATTGCACAAGTTTTTCATAAACATTTGTTTGCTTTTAATCTAAGGTAATCAATGTATTTTCTTTCCATCCTCCTGCAACACAGACCTTCAAGTGTTTTGCCAACCTTCAGGCTACAGAAAAAGCATTATTTAAAAAGAGGAAATGCCTAATAGGTATTCACCAAAATCACAGTGTGCAGGAGGAAACAATGCAGCGACGTTCTACCCTCCACAGTGCCTGCTCATCTCCCACTCAGAATAGACCCATTATCTTTCAATATCAGTGATCTGGTGAGTGAGATCACTAGCTGCGAGCAACTTTACAACCTCATTAAACATGAGGTAACTAAGCAACAATTACTTTAACAGTACATTCCGATTCTTCACATCATATGAAGCTCATTCCTTTGCAATCCCATTAAAAAAATAAACCCTACAAATGAATTTAAACTTTAGACAAAAAAATTAAAACAGGTTTAGGTATTTAAGCTATTTCACTACCACAAGATTTTGAAGTGGGGGGGAAAAAAAAGCTTAATTACTCAAATGTTTATTTCACCTTGGCTTTACGAATGCCTTGATTATTTTCTTGGTCCTTTACTGTTGTGTTAGTATAATCCAGTTGTTCATCACTGTGTAATAATTTCTTTGCATAGGAAAATAGTGCTCTAACTACACAAACTAAAACATTCATTTGAATAATCTGTTATAATTTATTCTATTACTTCTTTAAACAGTAAGAATGTTACCTCAAACTGTGAACTTAAGGGTTTTTGCTTTGGGATTTTTGTTTGTTCCCACTGCAATTGCCACTTACAATGGATTTCTATTCTGCCATCTTGTTTTGTTAAAAAAACCCTTTTTTTTCCTATACCAATACATAAGTTCTTTGCTTTGAACAGTTAAGACATTTGTCAAACAACTCAGCAGTAAGTCTCATACAGTCTTATGCTTGTTTTTAAGATAGACAAAACCTAAAACGTTCAAGTCTCTCATCTTCATATTCTTTTACTAGTAAAACATCAAGTGTATCTTACTATTTGTTTTTTCAAAAAGTCAAAAGTTTGAGAGTAATTTTTGAAATAGGATTGTTTACTCTGCTGTGACTAAGGAATTACCTCAGAAGGACTGGAGACTTCTGCCTATATTCACCACCATTGTGGTAACAAAGTCCCAAACAATCCACATTATGATCACCATCTACCTCAGTTACTCTTCCCAGAAAAATCCCAAACACTTACAGTGATATCAGATTCATAAGTCTGCACGTTCTACTTCTCCCACTAAAATCTGCACAAATTCCTTTTAAGGGAGGACATATGTTGGCAGTGTTCACTGTTTAAATGAAAATTCCCTACCATTCAGCCTTGCCCACAGAGACATCTAAATAAAAAAAAAAATGTTTAAAAAGTGTATATATAATATATATAAAAATATTTTTAATACATGTTTAACTGCATATATGTGTTTAACCGTGTATAAAAATATAATGTTTTAAAGGACAATATTTGGTCATCCACCATGCTACCTATGATTTGTGAAAGGCTCATATAGTAAGTACTGCATATCAATTACCAGTTCCGTTTGTACTACATTACCTTCTTGTAGTGGCTGTATCACAAGCTAACATTTCAACGATAAGATATGCAGCTGGGATTTAGTTCTAACAATTTAAAACAATTATACAGTGGAATTTAAAATTAACTCAACATTCTTTTCTAGCTATGCATTTAGTTATCCACAAGGAATGTCAGGAAAAAAAAGTCTGAAGAAGAGAGTCTGATCAAGTGATCTCTTTAAAGGAAAACATACTTTCCGTATCTCCTGTAATCACTCAAATGCCAAGCCCTCTAACAGGATCTTTTCATATATACCAGATGCCTTAAACTGAGTCAGTCACAGGTCACGTCTCCCATGTTAATCTCCTCACAATAAGCAGATAATTAAAAAAAATAAAAATCTATAAATCAAACTAAAATGACAGAACGTTTGTTTAGAAGTTTACCAAATGGAATGACCCTGCTGGAATTCTTTCATGTAGCCTGTGAAAATGTCAGAATATATTCCATTTAAGAGGTCACAGTCCCTAGAGAGCTCTGAGTTTTGGCCTGTATATCTTTTCACATGCTTTAATATTTGAAAACTGTTCCTTGTAGACACTGACTGATGCCCTGGGAATGCTAGGATTGTGGGAACTGGCAGTACCAGTGACAAAGACAGACTTACTGGGAAATCAGTACCTACTCAGCTTGCTCTCTCACCTCATAACAGATAAGACAACATATTCAGATATTTACAGGGAGACCAAAAGAATCCACACATTAAAAGACATTTCTGTCTTCTACTGACACTGTTTGTTAAAAAAACCAACTTACCAAACAAAAAAACCTAAAAACGCAAAACCAAACTCCCCAAAAAACCACAGCACCCCCAAAAGCCTATATTAATATTAATTACAATATGCTGTATGTTCTAATAAAAGATTATTTAGTAGAATATTTACACTGGATGTTCCATGGACTATAAAAACCTTAAAGGAAAGACAAATCACAGAACTGCCGAGGCTGGAAGCAGTCTCTTGAGATCACCTAGCCCAATGCCCTGCTCAAGCACAGTCAGCTGGGACGGGCTGCCCAGGACTCTGCCCGGTCAGATTTTTAATATCGCCATGGATGGCGATTCCACAACCTCTCTGGGCAATGATTCTCCTACACACACACATTACATATACATTATACTATATATATACATACACATACATACACACACACACGCTTCTATTATAAACTCATATAAATTGTACACTTCTGTATCTAGATAGGTCTTTTAGAATATACTTACTTTGAGTTTTTTTGGGTTTGGGTTTTGTTGTGGGTTTTTTTTGGTTGGTTGTTTTTTGTTTTTTTTTTGTTGTGGGGGTGTTGTTGTCAATCAGAATATCTGTATGCTATTTTCCGGATCTCATTGCTTTCAGCTTAGTGACTATGAAACTGCTGAATTTAAGTTGACATTTCCAATTATTTTCTGTGCCAATCTATTACTTTAATCAGAACTAAGTTTTCCATTTGTTGTTCTCTAGTCTTCCCACTAGCCATCTTTTCTGCACTTTATCTCTCCCAACTCTCTCAAGAAAGTACCTTCTAAGCACAGTAACCTACCTATGTACCGTTAGCAAAGGAAAAAACATGCCTAATTGCAGATCTGAAGAGTGGAAAAAAACCTGTTGCACACAAATACAAGGAGAATGTGCCAAATTTCACCTGGTTCCCTACTATCAAATTTGCAGCTTCAAATCTATTACTGCACAGAGGATTAAGAATTTGTTCAGAAGCCATAAAGCTATGCCAAGAATGCATGTTACCAGTGCTACATAATGAGGGAGTGGAAGATAAGAGATAACAGGCAAACTAATATATCCACGACTCTCTTAGATGCCAGAAAAATTCCCTTGGTTCATCAAATTTATTTAAGTAATATCATTAGGTTAAGTGTGATGTAGATTCCGCTCAGTTATTTTGAGAACTATCTGTCTCCCAGCTGGCTCGACTGGTCCTTTAGGAAGACTCAATATAAACCGTTTCGAGTATTTGTTTTCATTTTGCTTTGGGTTTTTTTTTCGTTTGTTTTGGTTTGGGGTGTGTGTGTGTGTGTTGCACCTTCACCTTAATTCACTAGAGTTCCCCACAAGCTCTAGTGGCCCCACAGGAAGCTGTCATTCTCATCTGACCTTCAGTGCCTTAAGGTCTTTGCTCCTGGATGTCGCTGTTTTTACACAGCCAGAGGTACTCATTTCTTTGGGCTAATATCTTCTAATAGAACTTTCACCAGTCTTGCTTTTACTTTAAGATGTTTACTGTCCCAAGGCTTTTCTCCTGACAAAAGATCCAGGACTCTTAGCTCTTTCCTCAATTAGCTCAATTCTGCCATAGAATATTAGCTGCTAGCCAAAGAGCAAGATCCTAGCAGGTAGCCATGGCAGACACATCACAACCTTTTCTACCCTCCTCCAGTACAAGACGTACAGAACCAGAATGCAATCCTGTATCTACTCTGATTCTGAGATTAGAGAAGCAGACACCCATAGGCTTCCATTAGCTGGAACAAAACTATTTCTCCACATAATGCAGAGGACGGAGAACAGGCACACTCACGATCTGAAAGGATTTATAGCCACGACAAAGAGCTGAAACAGGCCTACACAGTGCTAAAGGACAGTCAATAGCCTGTACAGGAGACAATCAATTCTCTACCCATTTTACAAGAATATAACCAGGCTCTCATCTGTGGATGATGACTGCACGACAGTAACTTACACATCTCTTTTTTAGAAACTAGTAGCCACTGTCACAAGGAGATTCTGGCACAGTGGGATAGTCAAGGAAGCCACTGCAAAGCCAAGAGAGATTGCTGTAAAACACAGAAGCTAGGACCTTTTTACCTTGAAACAACTATGATTACATGGCTCCTGACACCCAGACCTTCCCACCTACCTCTACCAGCCAAAGTGGCACGATCACCAATTCTGGGAAAAGTACTAATTCAGCATGCAAAAAGCTTTGCTCACGCAGTGCTTCCTTTTTTTGATGGCATCTGCATGTGCAATCCTTTCCCACCCTTTGGCTCTGAAACAGCAGGTTGGAAGGCTGCAAGCAGCATCATTCCCATCCACTCTCCTGCTGTCAGCAGCAGACAGCTTATCCTTCCCTCCCTTGCCACCTCCTGGCTCTCAGACAGAAGCTTGTGAAACTGTGGTACGGTGCGTGGGTAGCATACTGTTCTGACTAGTACTTCAGCTGTGCCATGCTGCCTGCTACTCTGTCATTCGTCCTCCACTGCAGTCCAGCTAAACAGCACCTAGTCATCAATCTTCTCCCCTCCTGCTCCTAAAGAAGGGCCTCATCTGTGTCACTTTTTTCCTCCACCAAACACTGTCCTTCCTAAGGACGCAGCAGCTTGACTAAGAAAGCAAATACGGCATACACAACCTAGCATCCTTCAGGCAGGGATGCAAACCAAGAGCTTCTTAAGGGCATGTCATTCTGTTTCCCAAACTCTATTTATGTCAGGAGCACAACTGCTCACATGACAGACAGGGACTATACACCAGTGGTTGCCATTAGACTGTCAGAATCACAGGCATGTCTTCAGTGCCCACTCAGCAGGTGACAAGTGCGAAAAACAGAACCAATGAAAAGGTAACTTTTGCTGCTTTTTGGCAAGTGGAACAAGAGTTGACCTCCAGAGAACAGGCATGATAATATGCTGCAATAAACAGGCCACAAGTTTACATGATCATTGTATGTATTGCTTAATTATCCAGAAAGATGCAGACTAATGAGAAACTGAAATTAATCTCATTAGTAAACCAGTACTGCCCACAGCCATTAAATGGAAAACAGCTCAAAAGAAAAATGGAAATCTTAAAATTGTGACAGTCCAGAAGACTAACATACAATATCCTGGAAAGATTATTCTTCATTATTACACCCAAACACACACACAAGGTTACCTTTAACAAACAGTTTTTTGTTCTAACCCCAAATAATTAAAGTGTTTGCTTTAGAGATGGTTCAGCTGAAGTATTTCAGCCCTGCAATAAAACCTTTATCTAGCAAATCAGCTTGAAAACTCCCATTACTTGCCCTGCTATTAAAATGTGAAACAATAATTGATTAATATTTGTGTTTCACAGACTTTTTATGATGGAGGATGCCTGTCTGAAAAATTACACTTGAGAGGACAAGAATATGTTGGTGCCCTTTCTCACAGTAAGCATAATGCTTGCTGCATAAAAATATGCTTCCTGCATAACAATATTCAACAAAAAACCTTAAACTTTCCAGATTTTTTTGTATCAAGTGTCATTGTATTTCTGTGTATTAAAATCTCTTATGCTTACAGACTTTATAAAATTGTGATGTGTTAAAATACTCCTGAAGAAATCCAGTTTTGGTAAAAAGTAAAAACAAAGTTGCCCTCCAACTCTTTGTTATTGATCCTCTACTGTAAGTTACAACAAGACAAGAATATGTTGGTGCCCCTTCTCACTCCCCAAAGAAACTATCCATTTGTCTTTAATCAGGGAGTAAACACCTGCATATAGTAAATGGCTGGAGAAGCTTAAGATGCTGTTGCCCTCCAACTGTTTGTTATTGATCCTCTACTGTAAGTTACAACCTCTTCAACAGAGTTGACAGCATGCAAGCGTTCCTTTGTAACTCAAGGGACAACAGGTCCAGCAGAGCTTAATGTAAACCATGAGATTTTGCACCAAAAAACACTGAGCTATGCTCACCTGAACACTCATGCTAGCTTTGCTGTGTAACTGTGATCTCTGATGGCAGAGTGGGCAGGGGAAGAGGAGTAAAATGTAAAAAAAGGACAAAGTAATAGTCTCAAATGACTCTTGGCTCAGCAGGCATGCGCGTGCAATATCGTTGTACATTTCTGTTACCCTGCTGTGATTACCTCAATGTAAAACAAAACCAAACCAAAGCATAAGCCTCCCACATTTTCAGTGTCATTGGAAAAGCTTGAAACACAGTTTCTGTACTGACTTGTGCAAGCCAGCTTAACAGCACTGTGCAGAACAGTACTAGAATAATTCAGCCTTCTACTGGACTACTGCCAAAAGACTCATTCAAGTAAACAAAAGGTTTAAAGGATCACTAGCAAAGCTCACAGTAAGCATAATGCTTGCTGCATAAAAATATGCTTCCTGCGTAACAATATTCAACAAAAAACCTTAAACTTTCCAGATTTTTTTGTATCGAGTGCCATTGTATTTCTGTGTATTAAAATCTCTTGTGCTTACAGACTTTATACAATTGTGACGTGTTAAAATACACCTGAAGAAATCCAGTTTTGGTAAAAAGTAAAAACGAAGACTAAAGTATTAAAACTACTTTTAATATGAATCAATCATGTTCAAATTCTACTTTTACAAATTTTCTTCTTTCATAGTTTCTACAAAAAACTATTTTTAACCAAATTAACCAAAATTACTAAATCTGAAACTATGGGTGAACAATAGTTTGGGTGCTCTGGAGGATGACAGTGCCCAAAGCTCTTTTTTTTTGTTTTAAGAAAGCAATTTGAACATAAATGTCCGTTTCGTCCAGGAACAAAAGCAGCCAGCCAGTATAAAGTCAGATATTGTCAGATCTTTCGCATATGGACAGGAAAAGAACTAGGAGGCTTCTCCTGAGTGCATTTAGGAATTATTTAAATACTACTAAAGCAGCATTCTCGCAGCGGCGGGATGCTTGAACAACATTAGAAAGATCTATAAAACTGAAAAGGAGAGGAAATTACACCGGTGTCCATCAAACATTTCTTTATCATGTCTATCAGACCGTATTCCTCCAAAAATTCCAAAAATTTTCTTTCTTGGAGTGCTGTCTAATACTGAGGGCATGTACACAAAGCATCATAGACTTAGTCCCTCATTATGTAAACAGGAGCATCTTGGTTACAGACATCATTCCACATCTTTCTGAAATGGAGAAAACCATGACTTGGATGTGTTCCCAGGTATTCGATATACATACAGCCTAGTAATATATATCCCCATTTTTTCTGCTTTAAAGCTGGGATATCCAGATAGTTTTCTTCTTATTTAATAATGCTGAATTAATAGCTAAACTGCTTAAAAAATGCTTCAAAACCCAAATAATTTATTTACTTAAATTTATAATTTATTTACTACAAATACTGGAAAACAAATCTTCATTATTAGATGATAGTGTGAGAAAATAAACATACCACACACACAAAAAAAAAAAAGGTTCCTGCCTTTTCCCCAATAAAAATAAGCCTACATTTAGATTCAGACCTAATTCTTTCTGATCCTTACTGTAACAGTGGAAACACTTTTTTCCTAAGTCACCATGCCAACATCAACAACGAGGAAAGATACTGGAAAGATTCCCAAAATGTAAATCTTATTTTTCTTTCATTGTTCAACCTTAAACTATGTGGTGAATTAAACTTTCTGGGATACAATGTGAAACTTCAATTCTGTATTATTTTTGCAGAAGAAACCCTGTTCTTGATAATTATCCCAACTCTCAGAAATATTTAAGTAATACTTTTATTAATTTTTTATATAGATATAATCTATAATTTTTTTATTTTAATACTAGCTATGGTTTTAGAACTATTTTAAAATGTAAACAACTCCATTCTATATGCCTCAACAAAGTATTCCAGTTGGGGTTTTAAAGTCAGACTTACAAGCTGCCATGACAGGTGAAGCTGACCAGGACAGACTTTCTAACAAACACTGCAGCACTTTAACTCTACATAATGTGATTTGGGAAGAGCAAGTGAAGAGAATCAATTAATGTTATTTGAAGAAAGCAAACTAACACCGTCATTCCCACAGGAAACATTTCAGCAATGTAGAGACAAGGACAACAGTCACTTTTGCACTCACCATTCTTCCGTTCATTGAGAGGAGGTAAGTACTGATTGGGCTGCAATGAGAGTTCCTTAAACTCATGGGCAACTGCTTCGCTATGAGGACTAGGAGCAAGCCGGGTTAGTGATCCGGAGTCGTCCTCAGCATCTGCGGTCCCCAAGTGATCCATTGTGTTCAGTCGTCTGGAGACAGGGAGAGGAAGTGGTCTCTTAATCACACTATAGTTGATAAAACTAATGAAGAAAAAAAAAATAATCACTTATACACATTACTTTTTTTGTTTGTTTTTTGGTTTTGGTCAGTTCCTTTGCACACAAAATTCAACCTTAAAGATATACACATGATCTACTAATTTCCCACAAATATTACCAGTTGCAAAGATATAGTTAAGCAATGTATTTGCAAGCAATTTAACAGTCATTTCGCTCTAAGAAGCAAGACAGTTTCTCTGCTCACTTTGACAGAAAAATTACACAGTGTTAGCTCTCAATATGGATGTCCAGAAACTCCTGTGCCATACCTTCTAGCAAGTGACATGGCCTGTTTATCAGCAAAACATTCTTTTTTTTCCCCAGTAACTTATATTAGAGAATGCTGAATTAATATATGATATCATACAAACAGCTTTTAATATTTTGAAGCATTGCACAACTTTCCTTTGGATCAAAAATCAACTTTGGTATTAATGCAGGACTTCATACCACCAGAAAACTATATTAGAAGTAGTTATTCTTTAGTCTCTCCACCAAGGAAGGCTCTTTGCCATGATTTGAAATTAATTTTATTGCATACTAGCTACTTATTGTAAAATACTCTACAGAGTGGAATAAAAGTCTCAATTTTGTATTTCTTTCCTTTTTATCATTGATGTGGTACGTTAATCTACAGTGAGGAGAGACAAAAGTATGACTTACCGGTACAGGCTTTTTGTAGTTCACAGAACTCTATCGATAAAGTAATTAAAATTTCAATAAATCAATATGGACTTCAATTAAGTCCATCCCCGGATTCTTAGAAACTCAAACATGATATATTAACAATTCATGAAGATCCATAAAACCAAAGAAATGTCTTATTACTGTTAAATTGTTTGTTTATTTTTAGCTATTTTTCTTAAGAAGCACTACTGCTGCCCATACTCAACCTTAGATTTCAAACTTCAGGTGTGCTGAATATAAATACCGCACATGTCAGGGTGTGTATTTAAAGGTTATTAAAATGCAACATGTGTTTCAATGACCACATCAAAAATCTTTCAAATGTTACTTGATATTTTAAAAAACACCAAGATGACAAAAAATGATCACGTCCAAATGACCACCAAAGAATGGCCTACACTACAAAAAGGGGTAAAGAATCATGTTGCTGAAAGTGTCAATTTAAAAGATAGAAATATAGGCAAGTACTGCTTGATATATACACCTCACTAGAACAATTACGATAGTTAAGTGCACATTTTTCATTATTTTCCATAGTTACCAATTGGTGCTTTCACATTAAAGGAAGACACATTAACTTACTGTTACACAAGATTTTTTTTTTTTGTTCTTAGCTTTTAGAAGCATAATTTACCCAGCTCTCATTTGATTTCCTGACATTACACTCTCCTCAAACTCCCACTCACCCATACAAATTAAGTACATTATTAACCAAGCAAGTCTCTTCAGAGCAGAATTTAAGTGAAAATTTAGCTGCTTATCTGCTCATATTCACAGCGTTTAATCCACAATTTTTTAGCTATGAGTTATGCCTTGGAGTCACTTTTCAAAGAAAGTAAACCACATTAGCTGTGTTCATGCCATTAAATCCATATGAAATTAATAGAAACACCTTCTTGTACTAAAGGTTTAACGTTTATTATGCTGCATGTTAGCTTTGATTAACTTTTCACCATGACAGATAACTAAATATCTTGCTTTACATTAAACCAGTTTAGCTTTCATCACTTCTACAACACACTGCTAGATTAGTTACATGTCCGTTTCTTAATTTCTGTTTCAGGAATGTATGTAAATGTGGGTTTATTGTCCAGATTCAACTAAGAACAAGGCATGCAAGAATTATATGCAACGTATTAAATGATATTGATTGCAGCATTGCAGTGCAACTCAAAACAAGTTGACTTCTCACACAAAATGTGCTTAATCTGTGGTCTGAACCTGACCAAATCAGGTTAGAAGGGACCTTCTGGAGGTCATCTAGTCCATCCCCCAGTCCCAAGTAGGGCTCCAGCTGCTCAGGGATTTGTCTTGTCAGGTTCTGAAAATCTGCAAAGCTGGTGATTCCACCACCTCTGGGAAGCCTCACTGTGAATGCTGTGCCACTGCCACCACCCCCTTCCAGCAGAGCTTCTTCTCCTGCAACCTGTGACTGTTGCCTCTTGCTGTTTTGCTCTAACATAGATAATATTGCTCATTGCGACTCTCAGATCCCAGTTTTTACTATGGTTTCACACAAGTACACAAACTTGATCATTCAGAAACCCCTAAAACCAAAGGTCTCCAATGCAGAACTCTAAACCTAATCTGAAAGTTTCCAATTCACAATAAAGTCTCAGATACTGCAAATTCCTTGTCTTAAATCTTTTGGATAAACAATTTTAACCACTATAAATAAAGTTGTTCATAAAAAAATAAATTGTAGCAAGCCTAAACATCCACTATTTATCAGTTTACCATCCTTTACCAGTACGGAATTTCACAGGAACAGGCCTCTAGGAAACAAAACTGAAACAGGTTGTAGCATGCATACTGAAATACCACAGCTGATGCCTTTTTGCTTCCTCAAGCAGTTGTCTATACTGATGGACAGAGCAGGATGAGGTCTTTACACACTGTTACGTGCAGAAGGCCCACTTATATTTTTTGCTGCAAGGATGCTGCAAGTCCCTTTACCTACAGGCTGTTAAAAATTCACCTATTTTCCTAAATGATCCTTTAAAACTATAACAACCCTGTTGCTATGTTGCTACATCATCTTTGAACAAAAGGCACTCTGGAATTCCCAGAAAGTATAAACTCCTCAGATTCCTCAGTCATATCTCAAATCACATTTTGCTCTCATTTATTTTCATTTTTACTGATGAACTGCTACCGTATCAGACTACAGAAATATTTTTGAGCTTCGAACAATGAATTCTGTTGACTTTCCCCCAAAAAAGAACACACACACCTCCACCCAACATTTATTTTTTTGTAGCGGAAAAAAAGTCTGTGACCTACATCATCAAGATCTGGCTCGGACACGCTATGATCAACAACAGCTCCTTACTGAATCAATGAACAGAACATCTAAACAATGCTACAAAGATGGCAAATTGAAGACTTGCAATAATAAAATATAAACAATTAATTTGATTCTTCTCTCTTGTTCCATTAGAATCTAAAGGAGAATTCAGCTGTTCAACTTTCTTAAAAGAACTTCTAAACTTAGCATCCATGAAATTACTAGCTTGTCTTAGGCATAAGGTTTTCCTTATTGATTGACAAAAATAATTCTGAAACTTAAATAATAATCATTTTGATAAATACTTTTAAAAAGTAGACAAGAAAGAAAAAAGACATCTCTATGTAAACAACATCTTTTTACACTGTTGTATGTATGAGATAATAAACCACTACTATTTTTTAGCACGCTCATTTTAACTGCTAGAGAAGATGCATACAATTGCTTTATCATCAGCTGGAGGTTACAACCAGCAGCATTTACTTCACATGAAGCTAGACTTAAGATATGCAGAACATCTCTCATCTATCTTCAGTTTTCAAAACCCATATTTCATCTGACATTTCTAATATAACGGATTTTTTGTGTTTGATTTGCTGATGTCCAAAAGCAGTGGGAGAAAACATTAGTTCACCTTGATTAAAATCAAATGCTGTACAATACTTGATCCAGTCACCATGTGCAAAGCGAGAAACTTCTCTGATTTAGAACGTCAGGTACCATGATACTATCATATTTTATATTAAAGATAACACATTGGCCTCCCCTTTCTTATTTCTTTGAAGCCTCCTTGATCTTGAAGAATTATTTCATATTTGCCATCTGCATTTACAGATGGTAACCATTATCTATGTAACCCCTGCTTTTAAGCAGAACTACACACAAAAGTGTATTAATAAACGTAACTGAAACTCAACAGTAAGAACATGTACAGGAAAAATACAATTAATTATCTACTGTTGAAGTCTCAATATTCCACTCTGCATAATCCAAGAAAGCACTGTTTTATACAAGGCTAATCTGACAGACAGAAATCAGTTGTCATCTCAGGGGTTTCCACTCCCTTCCTTGAACCTAAGACATTAAAGGTTTATTAAGTTGTATGAACCATCATTCTATCTGGTATGAAAAACACTTCTACTTAGAAAGTGTTGGAAAGTACATCTTATTTGTGGCAACTAAAAGAAAACTACTCCACTCTTTGAACAGTCCCAAAGAATTTCAGGTTTGGTTTGTTGGTTTTGGTTTAACACAGAACTCAGCAAAACGTATAAGAGTAGTAAAGTGAGAACTAGAACAAAATTATTTTCCTACTTAACCTTCAGAATAGATTATCAAAACATAACATGTACCAGCACTGCAAGCAAGGCTTTGGTTCACATTTTATCTGACAACTCCATAGAAACAGTGTTCCAGTACTGGCGAAAGAGAACTCCTGTACCGTGTATGAGTCTTATATAAGTGTTCTCACAGATTGTAGGTGGTTGCTATCTTTCTTAACTGCTGAAGACAAATACTTCTTTTATTTTTAAACATTTTATATTTAAAAGACAAAGTATATTTCCTTCGAAAAAATCTTAGAAGGGGGAAAATATATACTTCCCTGCCACCTGAGACACTAGAACTGTATTCTATTTGGCACAAACTGTGAAATCTGGATGATACTTAGGTAGTAAATCAGCTTTTATTTCAGAATTCTGCTGGAAAAAACAGTTAAAGAATCACACTGCATTCAAACTCTGGCCAAATCAAATGGCTGACCTTAACATTGTTTCACTTATTTACACCTGCAAGGGTCTTTGGTCACGATACACAGTGCAGTATCAAGTTATTAATAGTCACACCGGATTAGGTAGTAGCAATACCAGGCTCCAGTACAGAATTTATTACAGAATCATGGTGCGAACATGAGCAGTCAAATCACCTAGGTTTAAGTTTTTCCAGTTATAAAACTTGGTAAAATTTTAGACGATATAGCTAGCAGTTTGTAATACATCACTCTTTAGTGGGAAGAATACTAGAATTGCAAAATGTTGGGTTTGGCTTTTTTTTTTTTGTTTGGTCCCCCCACCCCTACCCCAATGTGTCAGGAAACAGTGAAAAAAGACATCTAAAAAGCTTAAGCACCACATCCAGCAGGTTAGCTTAACAGTTGCCAGTCACAATATGAGACTAATTTGGCAATTCCTCTATCCATCTCATAAAAGGGCAAGAACTATGCTTTCAGAATGCAGCTGGCCCTATCAAGTACATAGATATGCCTACAACAAACTTCCTTGCTAATCTTCAAATTAGCTGAGTCCCAGTGGTCAGACCCTTGGAATGCTCAGTACCTCCTTTTTTTTCCAGAGGATCAATACAAGTAGGACTTGGACATAAACATTGAAAATACACTGGAACATTCAGCTCACGGAGCGATATGGTAACTGTAAGCTAAGAGAGTAATTTCCTAGAGACTAGAACTGGGGATGAAATACCCACTTCAAAGAGGAAAAGATGCAATGTTTTTAAAGGATGACTCCTCTAGGCATGCTGCCTATCAGCAAGGGGTAAAAAGAAAACTAAGAAACACATAGCAGGGCTGGCTGCAGGAAATACATCTCAAGTCAGTTCCTGGAGCAATACCAAATCTAGGTGTCTGCTACAGAGACAATAATGCTCCTCAGTCTAGTATACAATAGTTTCTCTGTGACCTCTAAATGCAGCATGTTCTATTTGGTAGACACTAGCACATATCATATATGCATAGTTTCATTTCAGCTGTGCTAACATGCTATTTTATGCCTGAGATCTTACTAAATTCCTACATTAATTTATGGGACTCCCTTTATAATTGTTCTGAATAGCTTTTCCTGCATGTCCATACACAATTTTTCCCCAAACTCTAAAGACTACTTATATTTCATTACAATATTGAAAGATAAATAATAAAAAAACCTTGGGAAATACTTACAAAGTACCTAACAGCCACTTAAACCTATTCCTCCAAATCACTAACCTGTCTTTTACACCGAGTCTCATATATTGGTGTTTCTAAAATAGTAAAGATGTAGAAAAGGCTATTTTTTTTTGTTTTTATTTAGCACTGCAATTTTAACAAAAGAAAAGTTCTTGTTTTTTTCTTTTTTTGTTTTCTCAGTAGGTTTCAAATCCACTTACTGAAATAGCATTTAGAACCAGTAAAGATGAATATATGACTGAGTACAAAATGAACATAGACATAGAAAGTACTTGCTATTAATAATCATCCAGATTATGAGTAAATTAACTGAATACGTTCATCTAGTTCATTTTTGACATTCAAAATTTCACTGATTGGAGAAAATGTCTCAAATTAAGTTTGCCTCTGTTGTAAGAACAATGCTTATTCTGTTGAGATTTAGGCCCCTCATTTTGTGTATTCCACAGTGGATTAAAGACCAAAAGACAGTTTTCTTGGAGAAAAAAAAAAAAAAAAAAAAAAAGTCTTGAAAATATTCAACCATTTTAGTATTCCACTTCACACAGTATGATGCTGTTCCTTTTCCCAAAGAGCAGCAGCATCAACACTGCTGACAACTTGGCGTTGCTTACAACTTCTGCGGTTGGTTTCTCACACAACCTCTCTCATTAAAAGTATTATGGATACAGTATATGAATACCGAAATTAAAACTGACATTAAATTATTATGTTGAAAGAGAAATTGCAATTCTACAGTTAAAATACAGCGTTGATATATCAATGGCGATAAATTTTGTGGTAAAAAATATACAGCAACAAGGACTTAAACCATACAGCTATTTTTACAAAGGTAATTTAGACAAAAGCAGAAAAAGATGAGAAATATCAACGGCTGACTAACTATGAGTAATCATCTTGGATTATGCATTATCAGAAACTCATTGTTACTATTCATTTCTTTAAAAACAATGTGCAGAAGTATATGACAGAACTGAGGTCCTGTCAGGCTTCTCACCGTGCCAGTAATTGGAATTACATGCTTCTTAAAGGAGCATGGAGTCAAGACTGGACTGATAAATATTTCAGATAAGTTTCTCTCTTATTTAATCAATTACTGAGATTAAATTTTTGTAACTGTCAACTCTAGCTAAATCAGTACCACTGAGCGTACACTAGAAGACCTCCAGAAACTCAAGTAATACTTCTGCATATTTTGATGACAATGCTACACTGAGATTCTCTTTACTAGTTCTTAGAAGGAAATCTTTAAATATTAAGTTTTTGGACTGATTAAAGTCTGAAAATAAGCTACACCAGCAAATGCACACCATAAACTATGTAAAGTACAGAAAGTTACTTATATCTGGACAGAGGATAAGTCAACAGAATACTAGATGATACATTCCTCTTGTACTATCTCCAGGCAAAAAAAAAAAGGCACCTCATTTGTAATGGGAGATGTGGCCTGCAAAGTGCAAATTAATTACCAGGCAGAGGGCAGGGGGCTGTGATGAACAGAGGCAGCCTCCCACAGTGTGGGGAAGCTAAAGCTTAGCCTGTTGCTGTGTAGGGCCACACAGACGATTCAGCTATTCTTTTTTCACATTACTGCCTTCTCAAAACTAACCTATTCAAATAACTTTTGGTAAAATCTTTTGGGCTTCACCTATCCCTTCAGTGGAAAGGACACAACTCAGAGGAATGTTGTGAAGCTTAGTGTTTAAATACTTCAAGGTCTCATAAAAATGTTTTAAGTGGATTATTACAATTCATCTTGTGTTCACACTTTGTGGGCTTTAAAATGGTCATTAATAATAAAATTTATCCAAGACGCTAAACTTCTTACAAAAGTAAAGCAAGCCAAGGTTCAATATGCATAATATTCATGTCACTAAAACGAAATAAAACCCTTCAGATGGAAGTAATGTTTAAATTGTTTACTGATTATATAGAACTTTTCAAATCTACCATCTTCCTTTAAGAAACAGTTACGAAAATATCTTTGCAGCATGCACCAAAATCAACAAACAAATGGCCTGATGGACCCAATGAAGAAGTAGAGTCTAGGATTAGCTACCTCTTAAAGATCATACACAGTCAACAACATTCTTTAAAGAAGAGTATGAACTGCTTTGCTTATTCTATCATGCGAAAGAGAGAGATGGTCACCTAGGTAGCTGTGCAAGCTATCTGAAACCAAGCATTGAAGCTAGCATCTATCTGTCCATCTGGATAATCCAGAACATCTTTTAATATACCTTCTACTGACGCAATGCTGTATAAGTAGAAGCCACATTATGCTTAACTTACAGCACAGTACTGTTTGTCGCTGAAAGTTCATAAAGACTTAAGTCATGTTGAAAACTCTGAATCACAATAAAAAGGTGTGTTATTTCATCTACAGCTAAGTCCATCCTTCCCAACAGCTGCTACCTGAGCACTTAGTAGCAATAAGAATTACAGCAACAACACTGGAAAGTGTAATAAACATTGTCCTGCGACTTGACATAAGTGAAGGACATCCAGATACAGTCTTCAATTTTTTACTTTTAATCACCTTATGAGCAGACATCATTTGATTTTATCTCATCTTTTTTGGTGGACATTCTTAGTACACAATGCTCATACTGAGGCACTGCTAAATCATTCAGCTAGATTAACTTGATAATTAAGAAATTAATAAATAATAAACACAAAGCTGTTACAGCATATATCCTCACTAGTTCTATTAAAATAAACAGCTTCATAAAAATACCTTAAACTAGAAAGGTAAAACAAAGTAATATCTTGTTTAGATGTTACACACACACACCATGCACAGAAATATGCAATTTGCAAATGCTCAGAAAAATCTAAATGTGACATTCCTATTTTACAGTCTCTGAAGATGTTGATTGTCAATATTTTACATTTGCTTTAATACTCTACTAAAATTTAAAATGCCTGTATTAATACTGGCAGCAAAAAAATTTAGACTCATCTTAGAAAACAACACAAGGGCAGTTTTCTTATACCTAAATATAGCAAGACAAAGAAACAACAACAAGAAACCACACACATTAGTGGTGTGATTGGTGTGCAAACAAATGATGCTTCCAGTTTCTCATCCTTGGGGATCTGTACACATTTAAATTAAATCTCTTTTTTCCAATAAAACATAAGTGACACAACATTTAAGGACCAATTTATTTGAATTCCAATTAAAAAAAATCCAAAAGTTCTTATTATCACTTCTAATATGAAGTGCTTAGCAGTAGCGTTCAAGTAATCGCAAGATCAACTCAGGTTTACCTGCCAAAAAGCAAGTTCAGTTCTTCCGGACTATGACAGAACTTTGTGGAAGGAATTAATAAAATAACATGTGCTCCATCATTTTCTGTAGCCAGCAAACACAGACAATGTAGCCAGAAGAATCTATTTATGTAATTGAAGTTGACAATGTATAAAAAAAAATCAAAACACAAATGTGCTCATGCTCAAGTTTGGAATAAAGGTCAAATATTTACACGAACACATAATATGATTGCTAAACATTTTAGTATCACATCCTAGAAGTAGGCATTTATTAAAAAAGATAAATATACAGAGCTTTTTATAAGAGGTGTTCTTACAGTTCAGAAAATAATCAATTAGTAACTTTTATCAATAAATTGGATCATAATCTTTAACAGTTCCTTTATGTGTTCAGAGTCCTTTGATAGCCAAAATGTTGATCTATTTTAAAAATGAATGTTTGTAGAGCATCTAAGGAATTTCAGAAAAGGTTAAATTACTCCATGATTTCATTTGTTTGCTTAGCTACTTCAAGATGTTCCCATTTATGACTAAGCTGCAGGTGCTATTCTGTTTATTTTAGTGCATGTAAACCAAGCCCTTGAATCGAACAAAGCAAGGAAAGCATTAGGATTCAAGTCAAAGAGGAAGGAACTGGAGGACCGTTTCCTGTTGAACATGCTACTTTCCACTTTCCTTCATAAGCACAACTGACCATTACACAATCATTTCTATAAAATGAAATTTCTTGAAAAAGACATACTTTGCTTCTTTTTATTTCTATTGACCGTTACAGAGATTTGCAAAATTTTATTATAGTATTTGGTGTACTAAAGACTGGTATTTGTCCTCTTAAAAAATGCAATCAACTTCAACAGGACAGAATTTCACTTATTATTAACGTATAGCAGTAAACTAAATACTAATTAGACACTAATTCAAAATAATGTAGCATAATTAGGGATTACTGGCAACTTCAATTTAGGGGATCTTGCAAATATCAAAATGATTATGCCTGAACTGCAACTCAGTGCACACATGCAGATGAGACTCAGTTAAGTAGTCCCTACTCATAACCTTAGGACAACTTAGAAAATCTTTCACAAACCTTTTGCTGCATATTGACTTGTACCAACAGAGCTACTTTCAGATATCAACAATGCAAACAATAACTTAAATTAGCTCCCATGGAAACCAGTCAACTTGTTGCTCTTAACTTCTGAAACTAGAACTTGTAAAATTTAACCCACTAATGGACAAATGAAAGACTTACAAGGTGACAGATTAATGTTTAAATAAAAAAGATAAAAATCGATATTCTATACATCTTACGCAGTAGCTATTTACCATGCGTTATTTGATTTACATTAAGTGCTGAGAGTTCATCTAAAATGTCTCTCTTCTTATTTATGATCATGTAACCTCCCTGTAGAAAGCATGGCAGAGCATTATGATATGTATTAACTCTCCCAAATGACTGGTTTTACTTTGCAAGTTATTGGGAGTATTTAATCTTCTCCTCTATTTCCTTTAACTAGAAAGAAAACAGAGCCCTAGTAACAAACGATTATCATGTCTGACTTACAAGTTCATGGGAACATATCTTCTCTTCAGCAATTGGATTTACATTGGATGATGTGACCCATTTAATAGCAATAAAAGTAAAATTAAGGGCTAATTAAAGACGATGGAAATCTTAAGATGGTTTTTGTATAGTGCTGCTGTCCTGCTTAGACAAAATCATTGGGTGAGCTACATCCCTAAGATTTTGAAGGCTCTCCTAGTGCTCCCAAAGGTAACCCACAGTTAGCTACATGTATTAAATGCATGTATTCATCACATGCATGCTGTGTGGGTACAAATGCTCATCTTTCTCAACTAAACAGAGGCAGTGACATAAAATTTTGGCAGTCCTATAATACCCCTTCCATGCTATCGCCATTTCTGCTACTCAATACACAAATTACTCTCCACTGTATTTGTCATTATCCTAGAGTCAGAGTGAGGTCAATATACTTCGTGTTTCTTATAGCCAAAGCTGCTACTGGAACTGGACAAGTATGTTTATTTGCTTGGCTTAAAAGTATTACTTTCTATTACAAACTTTAAAAAGCACTTAAAAGGGAGAGAGCACAGTTGTTTCACCACTCATACACCAGCTATCATTTAGATTCATGGCTTCAGGAGGACAACCTCTTCCCTCCTCAGTCTTCAACTGACCCTTTCTCTAAGCTACACCTACTGATATAGCGGGGTTAAAGAAAAGTTATTACACCTTACCTGGAAGCAAACAGAACAAATTGTCACAGTACCTTTGCTAACAGTGAACAACCGCTCAACTACTCATATCCCACATCGTATTAAGTGAGCTAACTGTTAATACAACAGTAACAAAAGGTCAGAATGTGAATGCAATTACGTCAGTTGTAATAGATTTACACCTTGCAGTATCTTGCCAAGAATGAAAGTGTTTTGGAGTTTTGTTTGTTTGTTTGTTTTAACAGATACAATAAGGATGCATACTAAAAGAATGTTAAATTCTGTGCATTTAAGCACAGACTTTGAAGTAGGAAAAAACCCAAACCACAAAACCCCAGCCCCCAGCTTCCTAAACTTTGGAAATTAAAATGAAGATATATCACAAACATCATATTAGGACTTTAACAGAAAAATAAATATATTTTTGTTAGAGACAAAACAACACTCTTCACTAAACAAAAGCCAAAACAAAACCTTTTACTTCTCCAGTACACTTATAATAAGGCCAATAATACTTTCTGTGAACAGAGTTAAGACCACAGGAAAGAATATCACTTACTGTTTCTTTGTAAGTACAGAACCAAGATTATAAGTGATCAAGCTTAATCCCCAGATCAACACCCATATTCTAAAATAAACAGAAAAAGTATGTTACTAGTATGGTGCCTGAAAACACTAATGTTCTGAACAGTTTAATGCTATAACCCACAGTCCATGCCCTCTGTGCTTTAAGAACCAATTTCTCACGATCTCCAAAGCTAAAATGAACTTGAATTCCATTTTCCATACTGAAATTAGCTAAAGACTAATAGGGCAGAAACTCCGGGTCAGGAGAGTTTGTGTTGCCTAAGGCCACTTTCAAAGAAGTCTTATCTGTTAAACTATTGTGTGTTCCAATATTTCATTCCCTATAAAGATGCTTGTTTAAAAATAAATAAATAAAAATGAGATGGATGGTAACAATAAAATTGTTTACAGCAGATTTCTGCACAAATTGCTACACTTAACAGCTGTAATACACCTAAATTCTTTATTTCTTGGGATTTTCTCTTAGTATAACTTTAAGTGAAAAAAAAAAGCCATTAAACCTTCCCCTTACAGAAAAATCATCATTCTCATCTCCCTCAATTATAAAGGAGAGAAAAAAAGTCCTGTTTATGCAGAAATGGCAGTAACCAAGAATAAGCTGATGAAGAAAGAAGCGGAATAGCCTTCGGAAATACTTAAAATCTCAAGAACCACTCAACAGAAAGTTAATAAACATAGACAAAAAGACTTCTAGATATAAAGATAAGATATAAATTTCACATGCGTAGACTTAAAAATGAGGAAGCCTGACTGCAACAAGTTATTTCCTTCAGTCAATTAAGACTAATTATTTCCAAAGATCATCTTTAAGGAAAATAATATCACAAAGAATCAATTTAACACTGATATGATGAGTGTAAAAAAAAACCCTGTCTATAACAGCCCCCCCGCCCCAATTTAAAGAACAGGATATTTCTGAATTAAAAGGACACCATTAATAAAATCTGCTATACTAATATAGAAAGCTCCTATGCAACACTGCCATATTATTACAAAGCTTAAATAGCTCTTACTCTAGGTTGTTCCTTAATTCAACATAGAACACCTGCCACCACTAGAGTATCTACTTCAAATGTTTAAAAAATTAAATTATAGTTATTAAGTAATCAGTTCCAATGGCATAGCAACTAAATATAGGGCATTTCTGTTAGAACCAAGTCCACTTGCAATTGCACTGGCTGACAAAATTACCCATCTCAGATGATTTTCACCACCCAATTTCTGGTTATGATGATCCTGTCCACGCTGCTGGGTCGGCCCTTGGCATGGGTGTTCCTTATCCACAGTGAGCTCAATCAGCTTAACGAGTTTGAACTGAGCTACCTTTGCTAACTTGGCTAACCTGAACTGAAACAGTTTAGGAGAATGAACCGGAGCAGGCAAAAATCCCTGACGGGTGGAATGAGAGGCTCTACCAAAAGACAATGTGTATCATCTTACCCATGTTTCAGTACATTATGTGGCTGAACAGATCTTTCCCCTCAGCTGAAAATGCACTTCAAATGCAGAGTAAACTTCATGAGCTTCAGTAAGCCAAAAAAAACCCCCCAAAAAAACCCCAACCAAAAACCCTTAAAACACAGGCTGAAATATTTTTTAATATATTTTCCCAATCACCTTCTGCATAATGCTAATGAAGAAGCTCTTATGGAACATTTCTTTTCATGAACACATCACAGCTAGAATAAGTCAATTTACAAACTCATGAGCCTAAAAATACTTCAAGCCATAATTTCTCTCCTACATAACAGTTTTATTTGTATACTAGACATTTCTGGTCTTCAGCAGCATAACAGAAAACATACTTGCTTTGGTATTCCTTCTGATACGCCATTTCGGCCATTTAACAGTCAGCAAATGTAATTTTTTAGGATATGTTTCAAAACACTTTGGTTAGATCCATTTACTAACACTAAAATACACAATGTATTTAATAATGAAAAAAATCAGTAAAAAAAGGCGGGAAAATCTATGCAATCCCACTCTTTCCTCAAAGATACATTTCTTAAACAGCATTAAGAATATTTTCACTAAAAAATATACTACAAAATTTTATTAGAACCCCTTTTGGAAAACTACTGATAATCAGATGAAAACAAGATATTCATTAAATATTATCTGGTCAGATATAATTACTATAGCCCAGGTTTCTTTTTTTCTCTTGCCTTATTTTCATTATTTCTTTTCTGGCATCAAATCATAGTTCATTTCTTCCACAGATCATTTCAGTACCTGCTTTCCTTCTCAATTCCTCTTCCTGAATTCTCTTTTTTTCTATCCTACATGTATCACTAAATCACTTCTCATCTCAGCTTTTACTTTACCCACCCAAACTGCTCTGTATTCCATCCTTCCTTAATATATCTTTTCTTCTCTTGACCATGTTCCTCAGCCAGCCAGCATAAAGCTCGGCTTAGGCTTTCAAAAGCTTACCTACAGATGCCAAGAACCCACAGACAGATCAAAGAGACACCTTGGAATTCTACCTTTTGGACTGCCTTCTGGCCCCATTACTGCCTCAAATGTTTGAGAAACAGTGGATTTATAACTTTGACTATGCTCAAGGGCCTCCAGTCAACTATCAATCTGGTTTAGTCTGCAGGAAAGGAAAGAGAAAGGTAAGTACCTTCTAGTATTCTATCCATCCTCCACTTCAGATTTCTAGTTTGCCTCCTTGTTGCCCACCTTTGCTCCAGCTCAGGCCTTTCTCAGGGCAGAGAAAGATAAGCTATTGGCTGAGGTAGGTTGCTACCGTTTGCATTTCACCCCTTCCCAGACATTCCACCTTTCTGTTTTCCCAGCTCTGCGTGACAAGTTTTTAAAATCAGGCACATTTTACAGGACCTGGTAAAAGAGCAGGCAAATGGTTAAACTGGCAGAACAGAGGAAGGGTGGAACATCTGGCAGAAGAAGGAGGGAGTCATTAACCACTCAGCTTGGATCTACCACAGCCAGAACAGTTTGCCTCACCATGCTGATGTGATTCCAGAAGAAATCACCAGTTACACTGTGTTATTCACAGAAGCAGAGTTGGTTGAAACTGTCTACAGATGTAGAGTGAATTATTTAAAGCTTGATTCACATTGGAAGATTTGTAACTCCTATAACCATAAAAATGGTTTACATTTTGCAGAAACTGATAGCATTTGCTCAGTAAACCCTTTATCTTACATCAAATGAAAGTATTTGAGTGCTGCTGTATTACTGGACGTGAACGTAAAGAAGCATTACTGTAAAAAACCCATACAAATTCAGAATAAAGTAGTAACTTCTCTTGAATTAAGTATTTACTAGAAACACAGGAAGTAAGCACTACCCTCATAAGCCAGATATCAAAATCCTCCCGCTCTACAGAAACTCCAGATGACGTTACAGCATGTAATACATTAACTAGAAAATGGTGAGGTTTTCAGTCATTCCTGTAACTTCACACAGTTGTGTGATGATGTTGTGATCATTCTTAGTATTTACCTAAACTAGATAACCCAAACTAAAGAAGCATTGGAAGTTTTTAAATAACAGCAATTCCCAAACAGACAATCTGTTAACTGATCAACTTTGCTTTTGGAGCAATTCCTCAGTATTCAGTGATAGCAATTATTATTAGCACTTTCACTACTTGCAAATTGTATTTAAGTTCTGGATTTCTTACCTGAGAAAACTTACTTCAGGGTTTGCAAAAATACATTAATCAGTACGAGTTCATCTACTCCTCTGGAGTACAAGAATTAAATTCTGCCATTTTACGAAAAAAAACCACTTTGTAATAGCGAAAAACTTTTCTGAGAACTGACATGCAAACTCAGCTTCATTGTCAATTTTGCATTCAATTTCATAGCAAATGCTGCTGCACAGTGATACGAAATCAATGAGAGTCTGAATTTACCTATTTTCAGAATTTTCTTACTAGGCATGTATATAAACTTATTTCCTTCTGTTGGATGTGAAGCAAGCACAGGTATAACTGTGAGAGGAAAATGTATGAACAAGCATACTGCCCTCCAAAAAAACTGATTTGAATTAATAGAAAATCTGACACATCACTACTAAATGGTGTCAAGAGCCAATTCAAAAAGATTTTTTAAATTATTTCCTGATTCACACAGTTCATAAGTCTTTAACAAAAACCTTATAAATATACTAAGTATATTCGTAGAGAGTATAGCTGTACAAATAGCACAACTTACACATTGAAAATCATTAGCAAAACATTAAGGCATTTCTTTTGGTTACCTGTCTTGAGTTGTATTTTCTATGAAAAGATATTTTTAAGATAGTATTTTTTAAAGAGAAAATCCTGAAAAATAACCCACCAAGTAACATGGTATCATAATGAAAAAACAAATGCTCCAAAATAGTTAACAGAGATTTATTAGTCTATTCAAAACCCCCTAAAATAATACACAAATGGTACAATCCAGACCAACCATAATGAACATAAAGATCCCATTAATTTCTATATATTAATCTCAGTATATTCAGCAAGCTCCATTTTCAAAATACAGACATTCCGAGGCCCTCATCTGCCTGATTACCACCAAAGATTATAAAAGCACAAATACACTCCTTTGCTTTCACACTTCCAAAGTTATTTACATACAAGAATGAAACATGCTGAGAAAGATGGCTAATTCACAACATAAAAAAATACTGATAACACAATTTATGAAGCGTTTTAAAACAAAAAACGAGATTAATGGTGACATCACACATTCTCTCAGATAACATTTAAGTATAAACTCTAAGAACATAATTCACAGTTTACATTGAATATCCATTAATCTAAAAGAGATGACCTATACACAAAATTGACTGCATCTGCAACACTGTGATGAAGGAATACATCCGCCACAATGACATTCATACACAGATTTCTTTGCTTATGTTAAGTCACAACTATTACTTTCCTAAAGCTTTACTAACATATGGTTCTAAATCCTGAAAAGCTTTAAGCATGTGTTCGACTTTGTGCAACCCATTTAGTCTCATAAACACATGCTTAAAGCTTTGCTGTATCACAACTTCACCAAACAATACATTCTCATTTTTAAAAAAGGGGAACAAAAGTAAGGGTTGTGCCAGCAATGTAATTAGACAGAATGTCAGTAGCTGGAATTCTATGTCTCTATAATTTTTTTTGTATAGGAAATATTGAGAAACCTGCCACTTTGTGAAACATAAGAACCACATATGGTTATTAACTGGACTTTACTGGAATACACCAACAATTTGAACTTTCTTTTGTTTCTCTGCTGAATTTTTATGAGCTACCTCTTTTACATTTACACAATAAAGAATGACCGGCAAACTAATTTTAATGTCTCTAGAATTTTTAATCAAGTTTTCAGCAACTGTTCCCTAGCCTTCCAGCACACTTCTAACATTAGAAACAACATGTGGAAATAAAAATACAATTGTTCATCCTTCTCAGGGATATAAATCAGGGCTAATTATCTTGTAAAGTCACAGTCTGAGAAGGGTAGAAAACCAGGGGGTTTATCTTTTTGTCTTCATTTTTAGTGTTTTGTTCATTTGTGTTTCACTAGTCAGCGAAGAGATCAAAAATAAGCTTAACTATGACTTCTCCCTCACTTTGTTGCTTTTGGCGTCATGCCCAGGTTTAAGCCAGTTTTCAAACATTTAATTAATGGCTTTAGCCAAGTACCCAAATATGAAATCTTAAAATACTGTCTACTGAGTCAACAATCACAGAGATTCAGTTTATTGCACAAGTGCAAAACTGTTACATTAACATCTGGATTTAATAACAGTAATCTGAACACTTTTTAATAAATTCTGTGATGTGCATTTGCTTTGGAGTTTCAGGATATGGAAGATTTTTGTGGCTGTGGCTTTGACAGAGCCTCAACAACACTGAAGAGTAGTTTTACAGCAGCTGTCATCTTTACAACAGAAGAAAAGTTTGAGAAAGTTTTATTCCATAATTAATATTATGCAATTTAGGCTCTTGAACTTCAGGTGATAAAATGCTTAAGAAACAATGCCAGGAATACTGGTTCACTATGCTCAATGCAGCACAGAACAATTTCATTTAAAGAAGCAAACATGAAACATTCATGGTTGTCAAGTGCAAATAGACTTAATTTCAGTTGTTGATCTCTCTTGTAGGAATGCTGCTAAAAAAGTAGCAGATATATTCACAGTAAGAAACAAAGGTTGCAGATTTACTAAACCAGGACATGAAGTGAACTGGTTTGCCAAGTCTAATCAGACCTGCTCTTCTTCATGGAGCCTGAATGCAACCCTAAAACACACGTTACCTTCAGGTTAAGGGAAGGTCCCCTACCTTTGAGTGTTTCCAGTTGCTAATTTTTTGCTTAACGCTACAGTTCTGGGGTTTGTTGGAATACAACAATGCTCCAGATACATACCACCTTCTGTGTATATCCAGAAAGTTTAGTACGTCTTGCTGTTCTTCCATTCTCTGGAGCAGTTCTTAGCCATGAAAGTTGCGCGCACCGTGGCTTTTTCTGTAGAGGTGGAGCCAATGCTGTTTCACCTTAGAGGGGCCTCAGCAGAAATTATCAGGGAGGCTTTAAGCTTGATGCTCTGTCTTGGTTAGTCTGAAAATAAAACAACCCCTCCCACCCCCCCAAAGTGGTTTTTCCTATACAAAAGATGGGGAGGGACGGGGCAGGATCAGAATTTTCATCAGTTTGGTACCAGCTGAACATCAGAGGCACACAGTTCCAAAACTGAGTTGATTTTAGTTGACATAACCTAAGTTCCTTATTTTACTAAGCTGCCTGAGTCCCTTCCTAGTAAATGTTGAAACACAATTCTATCAGCACCCACTAAATGTTCTTAGTTACTCCCTCGGAGAAAGAAGTTTCCTTTCCTCATCTATAACTGGATTTATTTAATCAAAAAACGCATTGGGTCTGGTGGTACTTTGGAAGTGCTGTGCTGTTAAGTGCTCTGGTGCTATGCTGGTGTTAGCCTGAGTCACTGCAGAATAATTCTTAAAAATAAAATGCTATATAGGCCAAAGTTTTACCTACCAATATCAAAACAAGTAACATTTAGAAAAAGTCTAACATAATCTGTGAAGACTTGCAAACGTGACAGTCCTTTAAAAAAGAGAAAATATTATTTAATCAATGTAAGAATATTTAAGTCAAAATGCTAGGAAGTGATTAAAAACCACTCATATCAAATGGCAAAGCAAAAACATCACAATAATGTGCTCTTAGCTTATGTAACATAGGTACTGCATATCCTCAAATTCCTGTTTGCATGAGAACATCTCTCTTGGAAAACCTTCCATGTTAACAGGATTATAAAACCAGCACAATTTAAAGCGTTACACTGCTCACTAAAAAAAAAGTAGCTTTATAAAAAACACTGCATTTAGAAAGTTTTAATTGTTTTAAGATATAGCACTTACCTTGTGTTTCTAGCCTCCTCCTATAGTGTCTGTTTCAGCACATTTCTGGTCAATTGGAAAGTAAAGATAGGAAAAACAAAAATCACAAAAATGTCAAAAGGATTCTGTATTTTTCAAAGTTACATATTCTATTCCACCTCAGAAACTAAAACCTTAAGAATACAAGCTGCTCTTTTTCAGTTTTTGCAGTTTTGTGATGTTAAGTATCTTATTAGGTTAAAAATCCTTAGAGTAAACTAATTTCAATATGATTTAAGCTCATTTTTAGCACCTTTCATGTTACTACTCAAATTCTAACACACTAATTATTTGTCTTTCCAGTAACCTCTGGCAAGAATAATAGTGCTAGAGGTGCATTACCCACTCCTTTTAACTCAACTGCAATAGACAAGACCAGTCCTAGCTCCTTCAAGCCCAGCTTGCATAATCCCTTAGAGCTGGAATGTCTTCACGCTTGGAAGTTTAAGTGCCAATTATATCTATGCACTATAACTTCACTTATTAGTACAAACATATTTTAGTTTTCTATAGATTCCAACACGAAGGAACCTTTATAAAGAAAAAGAAGAGGGAACTGTTCACAACCGTATTTTGGCTTTTTACTATGACAACAACCCAAACATATTTGTTCCGTCATCAACATTTCATTTATATTTTAGAGTGTGTGTGTACATACATGCATATACAGACACACTGCATACTAAATTTAGAAAAGTTAGAAAACCCCACAGTTATCTTTAAGGCTGGCATTTATTAAATGCTGTTTCATACAACATTAATGAGGTGTTCCAGTTTTGGCTTTGAACCCATAGGTATCACCTAAAAGGTCCAATACATTGCTCAGCCAACACAACATTGCTTTTGTTTTTGCGTGCTGAAGCTGATGTTTTGGTTTCTATACATATCAGTGAAAGAGGTTAAAAATTAAACATGTAAAAAACCAAACCAAAAACCAACACACACAAGAGGAAGAGGCTACAAGGTGGAAATGCCAAAAAAGGCCTAAAAAAAAGGAAACGGCCTATAGTAAAAGGTATTCCCCTCTTCCTTCCAGCAATTACTTAATCAGTAATCTAAATGCTGTTTAAAAAACCCCAAAAAACCAAAGCCACAACTAAGTATATTCCCTATCCAATAACCTATTAATTCATAATTTTATCAATTATCTAATTTGATTTCTAGGCTAACAAGCAAGGGCTCCAATTTATTGAGGATTTTACGCATATGAACACTACATTTGGCTGAATATCTGTATCAACCTCCACTTTTAAAGCTTTTTTTTAATAGCTCATTCAACAGAATCCAACAAATTGAAAAACATAAATATTAAGGTGATTGTCATGTTACTGTATGACTCCTAACAATTCACCTGTATCATTAAGTCCAATTTTCTACACTTCTCCAAATACAGCTAAATCGTGACAGTTGTTCTGCACTTCCAACAACGTACTGAGGATTTTCAGCTTCCAGATGTTTTTATTTTCTTAATAACTGGTGTGATTACCAGACAGCACTCTGTCAAGTTTTAAATGCAAGTTATACCACAAAAATCAGTTTGCCCTAACTAATTGCACAGGAAAGAAAACTTCAGGAACTAGATAATATGTCAAACATTATGAAAATAATCTTATGAAATGCCAGCTGTGCCTTTGTTGAGAGCTTTAATACATCAATTAATTCAAAACCTGGGCATTTTTCCATCACAAAGGGAAAGCTGTAGCATGAGGAAGAAGTGTAATCACCTCCTCATAAACACGAACTTTAGAACATGCTGTACCCACAGTACAGCGTAAGCTGGGTTTTTTTCTTAAAAGCTGACTGATGTTAGTCTAAATCTTTCAGACATATTGACAGCAAATTTGAGATTTCACAGTGCTGTGTGTGAAATATGCATGAAAAGTTTGATATTTACTTCACAATTAAACAAATTACTCACTTTTTTTTGAATCCTGTAGTTCTTTTATTTCAGCTATATTGCCTGCTGCAGCCATGAAGTCCTAGTATTACCTCTCTCGACTGCATTGAGACAGCGTAACAGCAGTTTTCTGCACTGCATACTTAGAAACCAATACTAGCCCCACATAAACGGAATAAAAGCAAATGTATTTGCTGGCACAGGGGAAAGGCACTGCAGCGCAGCTCTTTACCTTGCTCCCTCCCTTCCCACTGATGTTGCTTTCACAAGCGTTAACCGATTTATGTGCATCTGATTTATGTGCAACTGAGATACAGATCTATGCATACAATTGCTGCAGGTACACTTGTTATTTCACCTAAAAAGCTGATTAAGCAAGTGCCATCTAAACCCTATGTATTTCACAAATAACAAACCAAACCCCTTAACCGTCCCTGGCCAAAGCGCAGCCGCTCTTTTAACAGGTAAGTGAACCTACGCTGTAGTTGCATGAGTTGGGTGATCAAGGCCAGAGGTCTCAACTTCATCGCTTTGAACAAGGGAAGGCTTTCATTTCCATACACGTATTTTTAAGGCCAGGCCCTGCAGTTACGCCTTTCTACCCACAGGCCCGGCACGTCGCCCAGGAGTTTTTCTATTTTTTCTTTTCCTTAGTAAGGCACACAAAATCCGTGACTGGAGCGCAACACAAGGAAAATCTATCAGCTCAGGCACGGCAGAAGCCGGGCTAGGCAGAGCTCCAGGGCAGCCGCATCCCAGGGCGCGATGCGAGCGCGGCCGGCACCAGCCCCCCCGCCCCGGGCTGCCTCCACCTGCGGGCGGGGGAGCTCCCGCAGCGCGGCCCGCCGGGGCTGAGGGGCCGCCGCCGCCGCCAGGTCCGCAGGGCCGGCCCTGCGGGCACCCTGCCCGCTCCCGGCCCACCCAGCGCGGCGGGCGGCCGCCCCTCCCGGCGCGGGGCCAGGGCGGCGGGGCGCCCTCCCACACGCCTCAGCCTCCGTAAGATGGCTCTGCCCGGCGCGGGCGGGCAGCCCACCTCGGGGCCGATGGCAGCGGCCACCCGCCGGCTGCCGTTCGCCGCCCGCCGTCCCTTCTGCGGCGGCCGGCCCGGCCCGGCCCGACGCCGGGGGCGCGGCACCGCTGCCATCCCGCCGCGCGCCGGGGGCGAGCCGCCACCGCCCCGCCCGTCACGTGACGCGCGCTCCCCTGCCTACCCCGCGTGGAGGAGCCCGGCCGAGCGGCGGCACCGCCCGCCCGCCCGCTCGCTCGCTCGCTCGTCTGTCTGTCTGTCCGTCCGTCCGTCTGTCCGCCGCCCCCCCCCCCCCCCCCCCCCCCCACCCCACCCCACCCCACCCCACCCCGCGCTCGCTCGCTCGCTCGCTCACCCTCGCTCGCCGCCGCGGACATGTCCTCTCGCGAGCTCTGCGGCCGAGCCCGCCCTCGGGCGCGCGCCCCGGCTGTTGGCCCGCGGGCTGGGGCGGGAAGGCCGCGCACACTACCGCTCCGCGGGCGCCTCACACGTGTGGGAGGCGGGGGGTGAGGAGGCGGGGCGGGGGCGGGGCGGCTGCATCCGGGCACTTGCGCCCCTCGGCCTCCCCTCACAGAGGAGCAGTTGAGGGGGTAGGCGGGGAGGATGGCGAGCGGGGGCCTGGCCCAGCAGTGCGGCCCGCTGCTCTCCGGGCGCCGAGGGGGCCGCTCCGAAAATGTTACCGGGGGCCCTTCCCCGGGGCCTGAGGTAAACCGCCCCCCTCCCTCATCAGAGTGGCGCCTCGCCCTGTCCTCCTCGGCCGAGGCGGCGTCCCGGGAGGGCCGTGGCCGCCGCCCGCTTTCCTCCCTCTGGAGGCGCCTGGCTGCTGGCGGGAGGGTCGCGCCGGACTAACCCCGTGCCCCGGCTCGGGGGCGGCGGGGCCCGGCCGAGGGGCCCGGGGCTGGGTGGGATTCCTGCAGCGCTGAGGCGAGGCGGGGGTGAGCGGCGCACACCTCCTCGCCTTGGCGGCGCGGCCTGGGGCGATTCCCACCGAGCTTTCCTCGAGGTGCTGCAGTCGCACGAATTTGAAATTCGAAGCAAAGCTCACGGTACGGCTTCAAGCTTCGGCTGTGCAAACACACGGAAACAAGATGGGACTCATAACTCGTGTATTTTCCCTTCAGGCTTGGCAATAAATGTCTGAGGTGACTGAGCTTGATCAAACATCAAACAAATCAGGAGGACAAAAATGTATTTCTTAGAAAAGGTTTTAGAAACCTGATGATGCACACTTGACAACGTGCAATAGAAAAAAGTATGCATTTATTCTGTGAGTAGAATATGAGCATGCACACACATAATTAGTTTGTTGTATGTATTGTGCAACATTGTGCGCACAGCAGTACTATCTTATTAACGAATGGACTTTTACTAATACTAGTACTATTCTGTAAGTACACTGCATCAGGCCCATAATTATGCAACTCTGCTTTCGATTTTATCTTTTTAGCTCACAGATTAAGAACTGAGCTGCCACTCAGTGCAACAGTCTAATACAGCTTTTTTATTATTTGCAATTTGCTAGTGTCCAGAGGCTTGCTAGGAGACTACATCGTGCTTATGCTACATGGTAACAAATCAAAACATGGTTCCCTGCTCCAAAGAGTTTTTCGATGTGTTTGTTCAGCAGTGATACCACAGGCATATGGAACACATGGCATGCATAAAAAAGAAAAAGTTTTTAATATGTTATGGTTTTAAGATGCTAAACAACATTATGATATGATTGTAGACTAATGCTCTGACATTTAAAGAATTACTTGTTCAAATTATTTAGATGGGTTGGAAGGGTTATTATCTGGTTTGCTTTTTAGAACAGGGCACATATCTCTTACACTCCTCTAGGTGCTGGTTAGCTAATCAGATTTTATCCAATTTCAGAAACAAACTAAAAACAGCAATGACCCGGAAACTTAGCAATGAACTGTGTAAAGATCTCATTAAGACCTGTAATTTGCTCCTGATTTACTTCCGTCACCCTTCAAATAAAATAGTTCAGATGTTAGTCTGCTGTTAAAACCAGAAATGTGAACACTACAAGTACTCAATGTGTAGCTTTTAATTAATCAAATTAGGTTTATAAAACAAGGTGAAATTGAATAAAACCAATTTATATCTGAAATTTCAGATTTCTAAGAAAATGGAAAAAAAGCATTATAAGAGCACAGGGATTAAGGTCTTAGTCCTGCTTTGCCATTATGTTATTTGGAGAAGGTCCTAAAACTTTCGTAGCTAAGGCAGAGAAATGATACACATACGAATTCAATGGATGTCTGTTGTGTCCAGATACCATTTTCTCAAACTGAGAGACATGATACTCTAAATTCAGGACTCATTATTACCTAAGACCAAACAGCTATTGCTGTTAACAAGATCAGCAGAAAAAGCAACAGAGATGTTAGGGAAGCAGGTGAGACTGATACAGTTAAAAGAACTGTGCAGTGGAACAACTATTGGAATACCTTTAGTTCAAGGCCTTTTTGGAGGCAAAAATGCTTTTAACATGGTCAGAAATTTGTAGGGATTAATTAAAGACATTTACAAATGGATTTTTATTCAGCAATATTTGTATTTTAACACAAACCAGGGATTCAACCAAATATAGCTACATCTCTATTTTTTACATTTAGTCTCTTAAGAACAAATCAAGGAGGCTTCGTCAAGTCATCCCAATGACCATGCCTAGAACATGTATATTATCCTTCAGAATGACTAAATATTTGGTGCTGCCCTCTCCTGTAACATCTTCTAATTTTTTAATGTTTTGGGAGTAAAAAGTTGGTCTGGAGAGTTTTAGGAAAACTAGTAATTGAACAACAAAAAATGCTCACCTACAAATTCAATAGTGCACACAAAACTAAAAGTAATTGGGGGAAAACAGATTTATAATGTAAACTCTAGCTAAGAATTCTGGGCGTGAATGTTACTGAAGATGAGGTGTCAGATAATTAGGCCAAAGAAATTATGTTATGACTTCTTTTCTCCTTCAGAGGCACTGAATAACAGGAATATTTGCTGTATTAATCTTCTTGGGATGGTTTCATTTCACAATTCTTTATTTTCTGTTTTCCTGAAAACACAAGACATCCCTTCACTACAGAGAGATTATGTTGACAAAGTTCAGTCTGCCTCTTCACACCTTTTTTTTCCTTTAAGTTAGCCAACACATTTAAACATAATTTAAAAACAGAAACATAAAAAGGTTAGCTGTGAATTCAGGTGATGGTAACATACAAATCATATTTCTGTCTTGTATATAAGAATTGAAAGTACCTGATTATTGCAGAAATACAGATTACCTCTTTACAGAGCGTACAGAGTATGGGTAAGCAAGCATGTACAAGAATGTCGTAGAAGAGGTGTAAAATCTCTTCAACGTCACAGTGTAGTCTAGATTACTCTAGTTATTTCAACTGCTGGATGTATTGAGGCATTGCTGATTAATTGATTAGAAGGGTATAGACGTGGTTCCTATTATGGAATACCTTGAGTATTCCATGATAAGGAACACTATGGAACACTAAAAACCTGAAAAAAAAAAGTATCAGAGGCAAAGGTGTGTTAAAAGGTTGACATTAACCACAGTCGATACTCATTTCTTGAAGGTATCTGTGCTTTTTAAAACAACATGGTGATACTAGCCAGTGAAAAGGAAGATGTATTTAAAGCAGCGAATAACTACTTGAAAAAAGTTTCTCCCATAAAATCACTCTATGGAGATTGTCCAGCTCCACACAATAACTCTTGTCTTTTGAGCACCACCTTTCCTGTCTTGGGTATGAACATATACAACACTTCCTTCTTATTACAGAAAAGTTCAACTAGAGCACTCAGCATTTGCCTCCAAGAATAACAGTGAGCTCTATATTCCCTTTCTTACAATAGAAGTAATCGTAAGAAACAGAGGTGCAATCATTTTAACTGCTGGAGTAATGCTGTTGTTTGAAAAGATGGACCTAACTCTCCCTCTGTTGCTTTCAAACTAGCGTCCCGCAGTTAGAAACTGCTAAACATGAAAAAAGACAAATGGTACAATATCAGTATTTTAATGTCCAAATTAATGCACAAATCAAAATATTTGTTGTGATTTATAACAAATATCTGTTTCGTCGTACAGTTGTAAGCTGTATATTTTAGGGAAGGATTGTTTATTTAATGAAACAATGCAAAAAATTTTTTAGAAATTACTCAGAAACTACAGATGCGTTTCACTTCCAGTACAGGCTTTTTATATAAAGAATTTGGTTGTTCTAGAGATGTAAACACTGTGTTCCAATTTGTTAGTAAAGGAAGGTAATTCATTATTTTAAACATACAATAAAAATATTCTGCAGTTAATTTGAAATTAGCACAAGAATTATCAAATCCACCCATACAGTTTTATGTAGTTTTACATGTCAAAGTTATGTCAAATACAAGCAGTAGTAAAATCATCAGTGTACTTGTCTGAGATGTATCTGTAAAAATCTGATATATGACACCCCAAAGTCATTTGGATTTTTTTCCAAAAGCTTTCCATCAGCTCTTTTCCCAAATATATTAGAAGAGAGAGGGTTTATTATATGTCTTCTGGACCAACAAGTCCATATATGGGTAGATAAAGAGAAGACACTGTTGTCCAGAAATACTAAGAATATCTTCCTGTCACTCCTGCCTGTATATATATAGCTTCATATGAACTTGGAATTTCACTGCTGTTAATGCAAAAGCCAGTGCATCCGACTGACTAATTATCAATAATAATTTGCTACTGTTGTTTATAGGAATATTGTCTTACAGTGCCTGTATTCTGCAGGTCTTCTAGTCTATTTTTCTTTTTAAGATATATAAATCTTTGGTAGCTACATACAAGAATCATGCTAGCTTTCTGGGGAGGAAATTCATATACACCACTCAATAAAACCCCATTCTGTGTAAACTCTAGCAAAAAATGTTAAAAAATGTTAGTGTGCATTTTCAAGTAGTGTTTTTTTGTTATCCTAATCTTCAGGCATTGTGGCATTGATTTGTAACATCCTTCTCAAGAAAGCACTTGAAGCCTGTATCTGCTAACCAAAATAACTGAAGTACTTGGTTTAAAACATAGCCAAATTTATGCTATTTCGGAGACAAGATTTTATTCATAGGTTACCTTGCCAACCACAATTGGCACCCACTCAAATGAAGTGTATCATACAGTTACACCTCTCTACAAACAGAAATGCCATGTAAATGAATTATATTAAACATAAGAATTTTTATTTATTTTTTGTTATTTATAGGCCTAAGAATGTCTTGAAGCTGTTAAGAATTTTTTAAATGCTGCTTTACAACGTGTTGGAAATATACCTTCACTGAAGCGCTGAAAATAATATATTCATATACATAAAATCAATTTCTGCACATGAAATTAAAAATTAAGTACTGCAGAGAATTTCTGTAAATCTGCCTTTACCCAAGAGCACCAGGGAACCACTTTGGCTTTTTTCTATTCAGTTTGCAATCAGTACATAGGGTATGAGGTTTTTTTGTCAACATGAATGTTTATTGAATGATTAACCTTTAAGAGGTTTAATTACACATTATTAGAACTCAAATGCTGAGAAAAGCATTTTGTAGTACTTGTTCACTGCTCCAGGTATTTCTGTCAGAAAGTAGTTCCAGTTTTTCCAGCATATCTATGGAGTATCCACAGTCCACAAAGCAACAATTAACATTGAAGCTCAAGAGAAGTTCAGCTATATGACTGCAGAAGTTGCCTATTGTTAGGAAATTTTGATTATGTCCAAGCTAGAGGGAAAATGAAGATACAAGGGAAACTTTCTAGTAACGTTGCAGATGTGGTTACCTTATTTTCACTTTCCAAAGAGGTAAATCCCTATTTCTTTGAGTAGGTCCTTAAGTAGGGGATATCGTTATCTTTTGCAAATGTATATCATCTGTGCTCTTTCATCATTTTAGGCAGGTTATATCCTCAAAGATTTGGACTACCTGCAGAAAAATCAATGCAGTTATTAGCCTTGGCTCCCAAAGCCAAGTGTCAGCGACGTATTTGATGCGGGATATTTTATTTCTTGGTTGAATTCATTGAGGAAATATAATCGTTTTGCCATGTAACTTGCAGGATTACAGAATAGTAGTGCAGTTAGCTTACAATTGAGCAAGCTATTTTGAAACTAGGGTGAGAACTATGGCTTCTGTTAGTGTCATATAAATAGTAATTATTATATTCCAGTATATTCCTTAAAGGCCTGAGGTCAAAATAAGATTGACAAAACATGCTATGCAATGTAAAAATGACTGCTTTCTCCAAAGCTTTCTTCAAAGGTCTTTTTGAGTTATTTCAAATAACTGAGGGGGAAGTGGATAAGATGACTTCTTGATACAGTGGTATTTGGATTTGATTAATCTTTTAACACTCCTGTTACAAAGGCTCTTATAAAATGGCAGCATAGTTAAAAAGGAGTGGTTCTCTCACAGGCAAACAACTTCCATAGGAAGGAACAACTTCCATAGTTCCATAGGAGACAGAGGATGGGAATGTTTATGTGAAGTGTCCCATTGTGGCTACTCTTAGAGGGAGGATGCTGGTCTAGATGGACTTTTAGTGTAAACCACAGTACCAGTTCTTATTTCTGTATGACAAGGAAATTGGAAGAGAAAAAGACAGCATTTATCAGCATAATACCTAAGAGCAAAACCAAAAAAATACAAAAACCTCCCACCAGATAACTGGTTAAATTAATAGGTTAAATAAGTATATAAACCATTATTAATTTGAAACAGCCATGTTACAGAAACAGTAGGCTGACCTTATCTCTGCCATAATTTTTTTGTGTTCTCTAGAGAAACTTACCATGATTTTAGCTCAGTGATTTTACAGAGGGGACCTGATGTCCGGAAGCAGTGGTCCTGCAAACAGTTTTAGTCTCCATTGCCAACTGTAGTCATGCTGACTGTATTGAATGGAGCTCACTGGAGGTCACCAGTGGGTCCTCGTAAAAGAAAACAATATTACACTTAGGGTTACATCTGAGAAAATAATTATAACTCATCAACATTGGTTGTTACTACATTAGGTTGTAGCACTAACAAACAGCAGTTACTTATATTAATTGTAAATTCAGTCTTGCACTGAAGCTTGAATAGTCTGTCATAAGAAATATTTATTAATGGCATTTAAATTGTATTTTTTCATTTGTGTTTGATGGTTGAATGTTAATGATGCTAAGATTAAAAGCTTAGAACCTATGTTTTTACTTTCCCCAGATTAAAGAGCAAACAAACCAAGTAGCAAACGTTAAAGGCGAACGTTCATTAAATGTCTTTGTTTCTGAAAGACCAAAAATATTTATAATCTTCTGAAATTCAAAGTTAAGAGTGGAAGTAAATACAACTCGAATACTGTTCTTGAACCTTTTCTTACCTTATGAAAAATACTGAGGTGAACGGTGTTTTTGGTTTGCTGTATGTTACATGTTATCTCCTAAAAAACAGAAACCAGAAGTCAAGGATGGCTCAACAAAAATGATTCATATGATCTCCCAGCTGTACATGTAGTCTGGATATATAGTTTATCCAAATCTTTCCATTCTTTTCTTTCCTCTAATCCTCCTAATAGCTTCCCTTTTTTTGGTTATTTCTTCCTATGGGGCACTTGTATCCCCTGTGTCAGCCCATTTTGCCTGCGTTAGACTCTTCTGCCTGTTTTGACTCTTGTGTAGATGCAGCCCCACCTTTGAACATGTGGGTATTCCATCTCTGCTGCCTCCTTATGCCTCTCTTCTCTTCATCTGCCTGTTCCTTTAAGCAACAGGAAGCATGCCAGAGACTGCTGTTCTTTCATGTTTCAGCCATAGCCGTGCAGTTTTGCAGAAATTGGAGGCTTGCAGGGATGAGATTGAGTTGGCAACAGGAGTCTGCCTACCCGTAGGCTGCAGGTTTTGTTGCCTGCTTCCTGTCCTTTTGCTCAGCAGCTGGTGGGGGGGAAAAGAGGTGAACAAAGATAAAAAAAACAGTCTATCTTTCTCTTTCCTCCAGGTATATCAAAAAGAGGGAGAAAGGCACTGTTGACTCTTGCTACTGAAAAAAATTTGGTTTGGACATATCCTCATGTAGATATAAGGTGTAGGTCCACAGCTATTCCCAGGCAGTAGGTTAATATAAATGCCCAGGTTGTTAAAGCTATTTTGCTGATATATTAATTTATATGAAACAAAAATATTCTTCAGTAGGCAATACTCCTTGCCAAAATAGTGGTGGCCTAAACAGTGGCAGAACAGTGCAGCTGCTCAAAGTTTTTGGAGTATAGCTAGATGATGGGGCCAGGAGGAATTGCTTCTGTGAGTGCTGAGGCATCCAGAAGGACAGGAAAAGATGTAGACTAACGTGTGTGGATTTGTGCCAGTGGCTGTATGAGACGCAGTTGTTAGCTTTGTGGCTCTAAAGGCTGGTATAGTTACCCGAGAAGACTTGGGAAGCTTTCGGGATATCTCTTTGGGAAATGTTTTTCTAGAGAGCTGAAGATATATTCTGTGGTTCGGCAGAGGACTCCAGAATCTCTAGGTTTTTTTGTTTTTTGTTTTTTTTGCCAGTAGGAAAAATAAAAAAAAAAAGGAAGCCCTAATGATGGTAGCTATAGTCTGATTTACTGCTATCCAGTAGAGAGACTAGCAGGAAGAGAGTGTAATTTATCACCTTGGTGCCGGTTTAGCAGACCTTACAAAAACCTTCTGCCTTTTTTGTAGAGATGTAGAAAAGACGTGCTTTAACTATTGAATATGTCTTTTCTCTCCTTGGAAGGCATCTTCTGCTCCGGGCTGCAAACTCCATGGGACCACCAATGTTATTCTACTTTACGATTTGTTCATTTCATGAATATCAAAGAAGATGGAGCTGATGATCAATTCACACTTTAAAATGATTACTCATTTTGTTTTACCAAGTTACCAGTGTAGTGTGTTTAAATTGCCGACATGTGGGAGCTAAGTGTGGGTTATTAGTAGCCCACGGTTTGTGAAAGATCCTGAACTCTTTGTCAATTGCTTCTTTTGGTCTTCAAGAATAAGGAATTCTGAAATTTCTGGTCCTGCATCAAAGCATTTGAGGAGAGGGTGTTTGCATTCGGGATGTTTGGTATTAGTTTTGGATCACTGGCAGCCAGCCCTTCTAATTAAATGAGAGAGATGGTTTCTCACACAGAGAGGTAGTTGATTTAATTTTAATTTTTGTCAGAATGCCCAGAGCATCAAATGGGTGTCTGATGATCAGAACGACATCTTTAGTACAGATTGAAAGAATTAATACAATTAATTCACCACCACCACAGGAAAAATTCTGGGATTTTTTTAATGCAGATTGAAACCGGTGATGAATATACAAAATCAAATGTATGACACTCTTGCCTTTCCATGATGCAAGGTCAATTTCTCATGTAAAGCTCAGGCCTGAGAGGAAGAAAGCACTTGCTTTGGTACATGGGAGATGGCAGCTCTCCTAATTCCTTACTGGAGACTGGAGAGTCCATGGGCTACTTGTCCCAGGTAGTAACTGAGACCTTTTCCCAAGGGATGCAGATATCTCAGTGCTCATCTTATTTTGTTTTAGAGCATTTTGAAATACAGTTATAATGAAAGCTTGGCAAAAGAACGGTTTAAAATGTAAAAATAGCAAAACGTGTGGAGGCTGCTGTTCATTTTGTAAGTCAAAGCTTGTGACTAGAGAATGCTGCTTAGCAACAGATGGGGAAAATCTGAAGGTGATCACATAATTTTGCATTCCCTGAAAATTAATTATTCATGTTCATCCTACCTTTTAAGCACTGTCCTTTTCATGTCCCTGTTCTGCTTGTTCCTTGGCATTAGGACTATGTAACTGGCTCAGTTGTGTAACCCAGTTTTGTAATCATCCATACTCACGCTGATGCAGCTGTGATTCAGCTGCAGAGCTCTAGCTCAGGCTTCTTCAGTTCTGACCTGCTACGCTGTACATAATGTGTACTGGTCCATGTGGAATAGGACACAAAGGTGGCCTAGGAAGGAAGGAAGGACACCACAGACTATGCAGTTTCTGTAGATGGTTGTTTTATTAGGCGCACACTTCTGTCTCAACTAGCACCATTCACCACTGACCCTTACTGTAACTCTTCCTCTGCAACTTCTTACACCTAGTTCACCAACAGTTTTACTTCATATGTCTTTTTTTATGCTTTCCAAGAGCACAGCACTGCCTTTCTTTCTAAGTTGGATATTCCTTAGGAAATTAATCAGATCCCAGATTGAAAAATTCATTTTATAAATATTACTATGAAATATTCTCAGATTGTGGCCTTTGGGAAGCTGTAAAGTTCCCATTTGATTCACTTGCCACTGCCATCATTCAGCATGCACAGGGTGGAAGCATAAATACAGTATTATAAGCTGTATTTATCTGCAGATGCTTTCCCTGTGAACCAGGACTTACGTTGACCAAGTCGTTAATCAATTTGGTAGGCTTAAAGTATAAGCACCTCATACCCAACTGGAAAATTAATTTGCGTAAATAGTTAAGGAAGCAGTGATTTGCATTCATATTTAACTGGTATATGCGACCAGATGAAATCTTGCTTGATGGGTAGTAAAAAGTATTTGATGGGATGTTTGTACTCTTCACTGGGTGAATTTCAACTTTTAAAATGTTGTTGTGCATTGATTATGCTTATTGTTTAGTAAAAGCATGTTTAAAGACCTGAGTTTTCGAAGCCTAAAAGTTACTACCTCCCTCATTGTATGCCTCAGTGGCATAAAAATCCATTTAAACAAACAGAAAGCATAATAATTTTTATAAAGAAAGTAGAACAGCATTTACCAATATGTAAGTAGGCACTAACAAAAGCAATGGATATTTAAAATTTCTGAAAGAATGCACTGTAAAAAAGATCATCTTGCTATCTGATTTGTAGGAAAGATATACTTTACATTACAATCCAAAAGTGGATGCATAGGGAAGATTAGCTGATGTATTCCCAGGCTCCACCAGTTTGTACCTTATGGACTTTCTGAACCATATGTGGTGTGGAGACATGGACAAGTAGCGTACAGTGTTGTGAGCTATTCATGGTCAAACGTTGGTTCCAGTGAGGAAAAGAAGCCCATATTCTTCTCTTGGAGATTGTGCAGGCCTGTATTAAGAATTTTAGACCTCTTGGGCATAGCGCTAACTGGGAACTAAGGTGAATTTGTAATTATAAAAATTGGGATAGTCTTGATGAGCAAGTAGTCTGATATATGAGTACCTTGTGGAGTCATGTTACTTGTTACATGTAATGGGTACAGTGAGTCCCAGCTATGTACACTATGTTTGGAAACTATTTAGACATTTGAATGCTACTGTAATATAAATGAATTAATTTTGGTATCTGTGGGAAATCTTTCAGCGTTAGCAACAATTTTGTGCTCTCCCCATGTTAACAGATAGCTTGAAAGGCAGAGCAAATGTTCATAAGCACAGTTACAGAAGTAAGTTTAACCTTTACAAGCAATGAAAAAGGCCTGGCAAATGCTAATTCTTCTCAGGTCGATTACTCTTGTAATGCATTCTCATAAAATGAAATAGAGATAGAATCTAAGCTGCTGATTTGTAAATAATTGAATATCTAATTTAGTGTTTATTTTGTTTGCTAATAATCTTGTTTACTGACATTTTAATTTATTTTCTTGCCTTTTTTTTTTATAGTTAGGATAAAATAGTCTGGTGCATGAATTATTTGCCTTCATTTGCAGAAAGACTCCTAAAAAGGTACATTATATATTATTATATAATATATATAATATAAATAATTGACTATTAGACAGCTAATGCAGTAAGTGTGGGTTTTTACATATTCTCAAATGCAAAGAGGTAAAGCAAAAGTGTTAATGTAAGAAGGGGGAGATAAGAGACACATCTCCTCTGTTGAGAAGCCTCTTTCCTCTCTCCTCCTCTTTCCTGGGTTGCATAACCATTTCTTCCTCACTGTTTCCCCTCTTCCTTGGCTAAAGTTGATTAAAGAGTTCAATAACACTGTGGAAAAAATTCAGATGGTTGAGTATGTGATCATTGAAACCTTCTGTCAAGTAAATATTAAAGTGAAAAAGAAAGTCTTGATTACGACTTCAGTCAGCTAGTGAGGTACAGTAAAATGCTAATATTTAAGAATACCCTAATTTACTGTAATAGTTATACGAACTATAATACAACAGATTTATTGCTGCAGTTCAAGGCTTGGTTGAGACATCCGCACTATCTTAAAGACTATCTGTATAGATGGTACCTCATGCACCAAGATTTGCATGGGACGTGCCTCAAAAGTTTCTAGGTATTTTTTCATATTTGGTATGGGCAGGACTTTTCTTGAAGGTTCTCTAGATTTTTGCTGTTGTGGTATAGCTGAAGGTGATCTGAACATTTACATACTGGCCATCTCTGTGTTAGGAGTGCCTCTTGTCTCCAACCAGCAGTCCTAACATAAGGCTTTCAGACTGCAAGCATTGTAACTATAGTATGACATTCTGTAAGTTACAGAAAAAGTAGATTGATACACTTCAGAATACATCTGTAACGAAATGTGGATTACATAGACTTCAGCAGTTGAATCATGTAGTATGACACAAATTTATGTTGATTTTTAAAGACGAAACTTCCTTCTAACAATATTCACGGATTTTAAAGATGAACTGGGAACAAAGCATATCTTGACAATAGGAAGAGTCAGTAGGGGGATTTCGTTAAAGAAAATTTAGACAGAAGTAGGAGACATGTCATTAATATTTTTGCTGTTGTAGGTCTCCAAAGTCCTGATACAAATGATTATGCACAGAACATGAGTTTTTGCAAGCTCTGAAAACTTGCCAGTAGTATTACTGCAATGTGTTAAAAGGGCCCTGAGATATAAACACCACGAGAAAGTTTGCAACTTCTGCTATCTGTGCGTAAGATTCCAGTAATTCTGTTACATGTAAAAAATGCTTTGAAAGTTTTCCAGGGCTGGGAATAATTTATAAAGTTAACTGATTATAATTTTATTGTATCTATATTTGGCCTGGTTTTAATCTGTTTGAAAAAAAAATCCAAGACAAAAAAGAGAATTACATGTTTTAAGAACTGCCAACCTGCTGCTCTGTGTTTTCTCTACATATCAGTTTTCCAAGTGTGATGCGCCTCAAGTCTGAGACCAAAATGAAACTGAAGTACGATACATTTTTTGTATAAGCCCCTGGATATTAAGTACTGGACAAGGCTCCAGTGCAGCCAGTCTTGCAAAGAACTCAGTGTTAGTTGTGCTCAACAGACATCACAAATAGCTGCAATATTTAAGCAGCATTCTTGAAGGCAAACAAATAGATAAGAATACAGACAGACATCGTTAGGCTAAGAGGAGCAAAAAAGAAATAAATTAGAAAATTCCAGAGGAAAAACTGAAGAAAGATAAAAGTTGGGTGGAGAATCTGAGAATAATGCAAACACAGCATCATGAGAAAAAAGGTACAAAGAAACAGTAAGGTGTTACTTAAGTTGGTGTTAAATGATGCTGTGGTCATATGACACGCAGACCTCCACTGCAGCTGCACATTCCTGGTTCCCCTGGGCCCTATGACATTCCATTCACCCAAGAGGATGTTCAGAAGATGGATGGTATTGTGTGTGTCCGACTGCGCACCCTAATGGGAACCGAGTAGCTCTACACAAATAACTCAAATTAGAACTATGGTGCCAATTTTTAGGGGGGCTGAAATGCCGCAATGCCAAGTTTAGGCATTATGTGCCACTTTCGCTGGGCAAACTCCTGGGCGTTGCATCACTTGGGAGATCGTTTTGTACGTGTTTCAAATTTGAATGTTAGTATGTTTTTGTGGACAATAGGTAACAGTCGCTAAAGAGAGATAAAGCAGAGCTATTTCACTGAATCTACAGCTGGAAATTTGTTTCTCTTCTTGCTAATCCAATTATGTAATATTTCAGCGTGTACTTGCAAGGTTTCTGAGTTAGTGTTGATGGAATTTGAGTTCAGTTGAATTGTAGTTATCAAAGAGAAGCTGGAGCAGTGGGGAATGGTGATTTAAAAACAAAACCTTTATAAATCTATAGTACATATGTGATAGATTTAGTAGTGATTTTGAAAATTCTACCCTCAAAAATTACAAATTTACTCTCTGGCGTTCTTGAAAATCCTCCTGTAAGGCCCCTGCCTAAAATCCTTTAATCAGTAGTTCCAGCTGTGGTTGCTAGCTTAATAGTTTCTGAAACTGTCTTTAGTTGTTTTTGGACCTAGCTCATGGTAAACCTTACCATCTCATAAACAAAGAGACTTATGTGTGGTTTTACTTTGAGTCTCCCTAAAAAGACTATTTATTGTGATCTGCTGAACAAACTTCTGTGAGAAAAGCAGCCTTTAAAAAAGGCAAGTCAGCTGCAAAACTTATTTTTGCCACCTGATCACTGTCTTTTCATAAACAAAAAGCAAGAATAAAAATGAGAATGGTCCAAGTGCCATTTTGAGAGTTGAGGAAGAAGCCAGGAGCTCAAGAACAAGATTGCATTGCTGAATAATAATTCCAGTCTGGAAACAATGTTAGTTGTTTAATAACTATGGTCTATTCTCTTTGATAGTTGATGATAAAGTTGAAGGAAAAAAGAAGTAACACTGAGTGACAGAGGACCCTAGAAATGAAATCCATATTTTTATTTACAGAGGGAAGCTCTTACAAACAGAACTATGGTAAAATGCAAGCTAAGGAAACACGTATCTGTTCAATCCCAACTGAATATTCCTAGGAAGACTGCTTTATAGCAGTTGTGGATTAAGATAATTTTGCCACGCTCCAAAAAATCATACTAAAATTAGTATGTATGCCGGCCCATTTTGATATATTGCAGCAACATCTTCTGTTTAGACAGCAAATCACCATAGCAGTGTAGTAGCCCTGGTTACCCTTACTAAGTTCAGTAAGACTGAAGACCTCATCTCTTAGCTAAGTATTGGCTAGCGAAGCTACTGAATGTTTCTTCCCTGTTTTCAAGACTGTGTGGCTGAGATTATTTCTTCCTTTTAATTTATTGCAGAGAAGCTTGTAAAATACCGATCAAAATTCAAGTAAAAAAAATGGCCAGCCTATTTGTATTGAAAAGTCTGAGTTGAACTCTTAACATTTTGTACTCAGAATAAAAAATGGCACTGAAGCTTTAAAACGTTAATATTTCCTTGTACAACCTCATCAAAACATTTAGTCAGTTACATACATTCTCTCTCTCTTTGGCCTTTTACAATGGAGCAAATTTTTTTCCCCCAGAGCCTACTGGCTGACTTCAAGAATAAAATACAAGGGAAGATAATAGTGCTAAAGGGTTTGTTTTCTACAGGAGTCTCTTAGTTCCCTCTTATTTAGTATCAGTTTTTCTGAGCCTGTTTTGAGAGAGAGATATATATCTATGTATGTATGTTAGCTGTGTCAAGTTAGTGGGGAAAAAAGCTAAGTGTTTTTATTCAGTCATTAGGATACTGGTTCCCTTAAAGAGCCTTAAGAGAAGCTAAAGGTAAGAAATGAACAATTTCAACAACAATTTCAAATTTTTGCCAGTGTTTCATTAATTGAAGCCAAAGAGAGGACAGGAGCTCTGAATTATCTCTCAGCTACATTCAGGGTCAAATATCAGTGTGACTCTGATCCCATTTTTAGTGGCTGGTGGGAGCGGGGGGGGGGGGGGGGCAAGCAGGGTTAAAGGTCCTCTATTACCAAATACTTAGGGTCTTTGCCATCATTCTGTACCACATAAATCATGCAACCTTTCCAAATTCATACATTTTAGAACTTAAATATTGAGTTAAAAATAAGCAGACAAAAGCAACTCCAGATTACAAGACATATACCCAACAATTACTAGCCTCACCAAACTTCCTGTTAGCACAGTTAAGTCATTTTTGACTGATAAATATCCAGAAAGATTCTTGGTGTTTAACTCTTCCCCCTCATCTTGTAGATGAGGGATATTATTTCTCATGGTTTGAAGCTGAACTCAGAATAAACTGTGAAGAAGAAAAAGAATAGAAGTAAGAACTATTATTGACAAATACACGTATCCGTTATGTCTTATTCTTGACTAGGTTGCTCGCCAACTGTGGAACGAGATATTAGCAATATTATTCAAGAGAGGAAGTTTTGGAAGGGATTACTATAGCAAACTGCATGCAACTGCAAATTAAGAAAAATTAGTGCATATATTGCCAGTGTGTGTCTTTTCAATGCAAGAAGGTAGCTCACAGTTAAGGAGATATCAAGGACTTGTATGAAAAATATAAAAGGTTTTATGCTTAGTTTGAGTTGGTTCTGCAAATATCCAAAATTCTTGCTATTATGTCAAGAAAGAGTAAATGTGAAATTAGCAACAAAGTATTACAAAATCCTGGAGCAACAGTTTCTGAACTTTTTGGTGTATGACCCAACTTGCACTTCTTAAAACCACAAATTGTAGAAAACAGATCAATTGAATATTAATTTAATTTAGGCTATCTTTAAGTAAGAGCTAAGGAGGACTTTACCCTAAAATAGCCCTTATAAAAGGACTGTAAACCCTGTTAGCACCCAGCTTATGGAGCCTGAAATAAAAATGGTCAATTGGTAAACCCACCTGTGGCAAGTTTCTTTAACGACCCTCAGTTACATTTCTTTATGCTGTTTGGCATATAAATAATGTATTCATTTAATAACTTTTTTTGGCAGATGTTTGCTTCTGGATTCTATTCTACAGTCATAGAAGTGGAATTCTGGATGACTAAGGCAAGCTTTAGAGACAAATGTTTTCATTTTTAAAAATTAAGTTATTTGTGGTTGTCCTATTACTCTGCAAATGAGAAAGCCTCACAATCACAAAACTTTTAAACTTTTGTACTTTTTTAAAAAAGTCACTGTTCTTTTATGGTATAGCTGCTTATTTTATAAGCGGTGTGGATTTCTGGTCAACTGGTTTACCTTTAAGTTTTGCAAGCATAAATTTGAAAGGGATCAACACAGCTGGTACTAGAAAAGCCTACTGTAAGTATTCCTGCAGAAAAAGTAGTTTTGAAGGTAAAGTTTGTTTTGGTTAGGGAACTGCTCACAGACAAGATGGCAAGCAAAACATCTCCTTCGCAATTGTAGCTAGAAACTGCAAGTTTCACCACTAACAGGAATAGTAACTTGATAACTTAAATGTAGTAACTACAACATAATCTATCCTGTGCAAAATATATTTGCTCATATAAGCTGCATTTGTTTCTAAGAGATTTTGGTTTTATTTTTATTCTAGAAGAAACTTTGTGCAATCAAAGCCTAGGACAAAATTGCAGAAACAAGCAACTTGCTGACTTACTTCCCAATAGCATATAAACCCCCCTGGTTTCACATATTCACTGACTTTGAAAGGTGTAGTCTTGGTTTGGGGGTAAGAAAGAATCTAAGACACTTGCAAACTGAAGGCAGGTTGTGGTGGTTTTGTTTTTTTTGGTTTTTTTTTGTTTGTTTGTTTTTTTTTTTTTATAAAAAGCACAAACTTAAAACATCAAGTAATGACAAGAAGATACACAAAAATTTCATTACTGTTGAGGAAAGCAAGCTAAAGAACATCCCAAGGATTTTCATCATTTATCCAGACATTTTGCTGCATCTGCATACAGGCAGAGTCTTTGCCTTGTTTTTTTCAGGGTTATGTGGTTACAGGAGACAAGACCTCTTCCTTTGTTCACCGTTAGTACCTACTGCCCCAGAAGGACATGCCACTAACTTGCAACCTAACCTAATACAGTAAAATGTCAAATCAAAAATAAGCAGTAATAATATACAGCAATGTTACTTGTGGTTAAAGAAAAAGCCAAATCTTGCATTGAACAAAAAACCCTTTTAAAAATTCCACATACGTAAATGAAAGACAATTTAATATAAATATTTAGCAAATATTTTATCGCATTATGTGACTTTGATCTAGCATACAACACAAAGCTACAACTTTATAACCTCTTCATATACCCTTTTCACCTCATACAAATCTAAGCAAAAAAACCCAAAACACTGACAAAGCCAGGATGTGTAGTACATCTGAAAAAAAAAAAAGCAAACCAAAAAAACAAACCCCCACCCAAACAAAAAAAACCCCACATCTTAATGATGCAAATGCATGAACAATACATGTTTTCAAAGGTTGTTCAGCTCTCCTTTTCTAAACCAGGCCCTATAGGCCATGCATTCAGGACGGTTACGTTCTTACTCTGATTTTCGGTTCTCTTAGCACCACTTCACAGGCATTCTCAACCCTGAACATTTCTGAGCTTATTGCTTTGAATAAGCAAAAGTCTCATGGAAAAACTTCTTTTTATATTATATTAAATAAATTAGAATATAGGGCAATAGAAACCCTAAGATCTGGATTATAAACCATGCAAAGACTAAAAATGTTCTGATATCAATACAGCCAAAGGAGAAACAAGATAATTAACAATTTTTCATCTTGTTATGGATGTATTTAATACTGAAATTTGCACCTGCAGAAAAATGTTCACTTTAGAAATCTGTCACAGCTCAGTCCTAGACTGTAAGTTAACAAATTCATAATTCACACTTAAAATGCACAGTAAACATTAAACATAAAAGTGCACAGTACAGTTTTCATTGAACCTGAATACAGAAGATCAATTCTTTCTCCTTTAATGATGGAGATTACATTGATCTGTTGTTACCAATAGAATCTTATAATACATATGTGCAAGTCATTATAGATAAAGATTTTGTAAATAGCTAATGTAAATACATTGGCATTAATGACACAGGACCAACCCTTTTGGCAATGGCAGGTTGTTACATAGCTGTCATATCACAGTTCAGTGCAAAATATGTTTTTAACAACATAAATATTCACAGACTATCAAAAGATAGCTTTATGGTACACGGAACACTAAAAGTTTTATCTTCCAGGTGACAATAACTTTACTGAATTTACTGACATGGTCTATTTAAGAAATTAAAATGTAAGTGCAATAGGACACAAAGATGACAATATTGGAAGAACTGTCAATGCTTTTGGAAAACCTTACTTAGAAAACTATTGCATTTTGTGAGAGGAAATATGCTCTGGTATAAAAGAACAGTCCCAATGGCATACCTAGATTTTTCACTTTCAAATGAATGAGGTGAAAACACTATCAACACTGATTAAAAAAAAAATAAAGCATCTTAAAAGTGTAAGGCACGCTGAGAATCAAGTTGTATTGTACCACCACAGAATCTCTATCCAGTCTGGACCAAAGGAATGCACCTTGCAAAATCTAGCAAGACAGAGCTGTACTGACTTTGGAATGTCAAAAAAGAAAGTATAACTCCTAATAAAGGAAGCAAATATAATGTAGAACATACCATACAATTATAGTTTACTGTGACAAAGGCTTACGATGATGTTCTAAAATTCACAATTTAGTCCAAATTTGTTCTCCTAAAACTCCTGACAAAAGGCCACAATGTGTTTCAAATAGCCCCATCACTGTCAATGGAAAATCGGCAGTTTCCAGAGAGTAAGAGGTTAATAAAAATGGCAAAAGCAAAGTGATATATCACGCAGCAGGTCACACATATTAAATCAAAACACAGTACATTTTTAGCTTTAACAAGACATCATAACTTTCAAAAGAAAACACCTTTATCAGTTAGTCTTAGCACTGAATTCTTATGGAGTTGGTGGTGAAGAACTTAATTTAGTTCATTCAGTGATATTATAAAATTGGCTAAAGTGCTGTAGAAAGAATAAAAATCATTTACATTTCTCTATTAAAAACATTTTTTATTCCTCTTGAAACTTGCCTTCAGTAATAATTAAACTCAATTGTTACAACTGATGGAACAGCATTAGCAAAAAACAGCTGGTTATCTCAGAGGGCATATATTAAAATATCTCATGTACTATGCTGAAGTACAGTGCAAGAAAAGCTTATCTGTGCCCTATGTTGAACAACCTCATTAGTCATCTTCTGCTTTTTCCTTTTGATACTGCCTCTCTGTAGGTCAGGTGAATAAAGTCAAAGAGTTGCGTGGCATTGGCAGCATTACCCAAAATTTTGGAGAGTTCATCCTTTGACAGAGTAACTAGCTCTGCAATGCTTTTAACGTGGTTCATTAAGGCATGGCAATTTTTTGCATTAATACCTGGCATTTTTAATAGGAAGTCCTGAGGCCCGGGGTTATACTTGTCTGACTCCGGAAGAATTTCAGAATCTGCTGTGACAGCCATTGCTGTTTCTGCATCAGGTTGGGGATGGTTTTGTTTTAACTCCTCAAACAGTTCAGCAGTAGCATGGGGAGAGGGACACCACAGGATACGTAACTTTGGGAAATGGAGTGTGAGAAGGGTTAGTTTAGAAGTAACATCATGACTGGAAATTTCCTGATGTAGAGAGCCTCGTGGAATCAAGGAGAAGGATTTGTTTGGATCAAATTCAATCAGGAGAATGGGTCGCTTATAGTTACGGCACATAGAAATGCATTGTGTATACAGTCTTCCATTATTTAAGGAACCAATCAGATCACTGATACTCTTCCGCTCTACACAGATATCAGGAGTTAAAATATAATCTCCAACTTCCAAAGTAACAGGCTCAATGTCAATGCCACGACGATGAATCAGTGACGGAAGCTCACTACGAAATTCCCGCATATCCACTATTACAGTTTGCTGAACACTCTTCTGTTCCTGCCCACCTGAAGAGCAAAATAAATAGAGTTAACCTCATGCCTATGACCTCTGACTCTCGTTGTATAGCTTTCCTGTGTGCTGCCAATGCTTCTGTAATGGATGGACTTCACATCTCACAGATCTTCACAAATTCAGCAGGTAGAGTATATCCAGACTTTTTTTTCATTTTTCACTGTTATAGACAAAAATCAGTTGCCAAATTATATCCCATAGTTTATGGAGTATGCTCTGCAGTTTAATAGAACTATCACACTACCTGCTATAAGCTTTGTATTTGTGACAATGAAATACATTAAGCTGTAGATGAAAATTATTTAAATGCATCAGGAATGTATTTAAAAAGTTGCCTGCAAAACAAGATAATGAAGCTGATCCTTTTTATTTCCATCTGTTTCCCACAGAAATATGGTACTTTGTTGTAGGAGTTATATTTGAGCCTCTTATAGATCTGTAGAAGGACACGTGAAGAGACTGCAGCATCAAGGCCACAAGAGACATAACAGCAAAGATTAGAGAGCATATGGTAAAGGAGAGCAGGATTACAAAAATGACAGCAAACGGGCAGAGCTGTGAAGATGAAGACAGAGTATACACGTCAAAAGAAATGAACAAAAATGTGGTTAGAACTGCAACAAAACAAAAAAAGCTGCTTTACTGCGAAGAAAGTAGGCAAAACCCACAATCTGCAGGTTTCTACCCAGGCAATCTGTTTTACCAAGATCAAAAGAAGTCCCCAACATTTACTAGCTCAAGGACAACACTACCTTTGACTATCTGTAGGCTGCAGTTTTAACGTTTTGATTTCTCTCCACCTCACTACAAGCAATACTAGACAGTCTCATAACCAACAAGCTGCCCAGAAACAATCCAAATGGGATCTGTCTTAATAGTAAAATACTTAATTAATCTATATTTTCTTTTCAAAGGAAAACACAATTCACTCTCATTGCGCAGACAGAGGCAGATGGAGTAAGTGAGATGATGTTTCTTTACCATCAGGACCACAGCGCCATGAGCAATGTGCCTATGACCCAGATGCTTTGAATGGGGTTTAAACGCAATAGTTACAGGTCTTTTTCAAAGCTTAGAGCTGTGAGCCCAGCTCCAGGTACTGCTCACCTGCTTTGCGTGTGTCAGTAGAAACAGAGGCAGGTTTAGCATCTCTTATTAGGTCTAAGTTTGTTTCATCTCTTCCTTCTCTTTCTTCAGGAATAACCATGCCAGCCTTCTCTCTAAGGAACCACAAAGAAACAAACAATAATTATATGAGGAAAAAATAGATCAAAATACTTTACTACTCTTCAGGCAGATGTAAAATTATACATAGTTTAATACTAATTGCAAACCTGATCAGATATCCAACTGACTAGGTTTTCCAGACTGTTGGGCTAGATGCTATATTTTTATTTTCAGTTGTTAGCACTTTTTAGCATCTGATTTTTTTGTTTTTAGAACTTCTCAGGGTATATGAAACAAAGGAACTAATGACTAGTAATAGCAGTATAACTTGGTGAGAAGACACCGTCAGTAAAAATACCATCTTATACAGCCTAAGAAAACAACTGTTTTGTTCCCCAAAACAACTTAAGTCATAAAAGCCTTAGAAATACCTTAAACAATTAGGGAAAAATACAAGTGGTGCTGTTTAGCATTTGATATTTAATATTAAAACCCCTAATCAGTAAATAAAATATTAGGTGCTTTGAAAAGGAAGGTTTTGACTTGTTGATTTTCAGTGGGAAAATTCTCTTAACATCTGAAAAGCAATTGAATTAAAAGTTTATTTAAAGCCTTCACACAGTTAAGAACTTCACTCTACTTAAAATGTACGCATATAAGGGAATCACATGAAACATTAATAACAAAGGAAGTATACTGATTTTGTTACCGAATGAGTTTTTCAAAGGCCTCCTTCTCTTTTCTGAGAGCTGTGAGATAGCGCTGTTCTTCTGTTGAGCCCCCATATATGAGGAAATAAACCCTGTAGGTTTGGGGCGGTCAGGGGGGGAGAATGGGAAGAGATCACAAAACTTAATATGAAGTCAAAAACACCCACAACCAATATTTAAGATTAGTAGCAGTACGTGCCTGACAGGTTAGTATTTGCCTTAAAAAAGGCAAGTGAAAAAACACTTTTTCTGTAAAGATTTCTTCTGTAAAAATACTCCAAAATTAGCAACAAAAATTCTTATACCCAGTGTTCCCTCTTTTCCCAGTGGCAGATACGCTTACTGGAATTCTGGGATTCAACCAGAGTTGACTCAGATTTCAGTCACCCATTCCGTAAAGACACAAAGCAAGAAGTATAACAGAGAAGTTACTTTCTCACTGTTCTTAAAATCTTCCCAGTAGAATATATATATATATAAAACAAATAAAAAAATCTGCAGTCATCTTGGGATAGGAAAAAACACCATCTAAATTTAAAATTATGTATTTGTACAAGGAAATTGTAGGTTCTACAAAGAACAAGGTGTCATTTATCTCGCAGAGATGAACACACCAACAAATTAAGTTTTATTCCGCAAATAGGGATTTATATGGAACATATAAGAATTATTAATGACCTTGAGGAATTAATTGCCTATAGCTTCTCAGCACAGTAATTTTTTTCCAGTATATTTTGACTGAGATACATTTTGACAGACTGATAGGATTTTATTCCTATTACTTTCTTCCATATGGCGCATCTCCTAACCCCTACTTGCATGACTGCATCTGATTTTCCTGAAGTGTGGGAACATGATGCTGGAGGTAGATACAACACATGCTGATTGGGCAGTCAAAAATAAATTGTACAAATAACCCAGTAATTATCCTCATCAATATACTTTGTGAGTTCTGTCATTTATATCTGCACTAGAGAGTCCTTACCTGGATACCAGGTACACACAGACACACTGAATACTGCCAAACTTCCATTTTCAGTTACAGTGCACATATACAAATATTTGACTGGAAAATTAAAACTGCTCTGTTAAATTTATGCAAATAATTTTCATGAGGTGATTAAAAAGCATTATAATTCAAAAGGTATATTTCATATGCCAATAAATTGTGTGTCAGCTGTAGTAAGTGAAGTGTGTTTATTCTAAGACTTGGACTGCCATAAGTTCTTTTCAGAGAGGTACAGGTATAACTACAGTTTACTGCATTCAAGAAATGCTGTATCAGGCCACCACATGTATGAAAGATAAAATTTAATATACTATGAGGTGTTGCATTAAGTTTCTTACATTTTTAATTAGTCTGTAATATCTATTCATAAAAGAGAGTTTTGCAATTTACAAGCGTATCAAATATCTATGTACACAAAGCAGAAATCTTTCTGTCAGCTAACACCAGAACTGAGTATAACTGCAAATACTTCTGATTTTCTTTATTGTTTCCTTTACTTGTTTTTCTGTTACTGTTTCTGAATTACTGGTCTTCAGCAAGACCAGACATCAAGAAATGTGAAAATTCATTAAATCCAAAATGAAGCTTATTGTGTAAAAATCATACCTATAGAGACAGTTTAAAACGAGATTACAGCACCTCAAAATGGATCTATTGCCACAAAGATCATCTAAGCAGAGGAGCAGAGAGAGGTCTTGTATGGAATGAACTTTTTTTTTTTAAAAGGTAACTTTCTGTTAGGGGGCTAAACAGGAATTAAAAGGTAGCTAAGGAAAACCACTAGATGCATGTTCTGCCTTGACTGCTGAAAGTGGACTTTTATTTTTTTCTTTTAAGACTAAAATTAGACTGACCAAGTCAACTTGCCTCAAAGGCTTCCCAGGCCTGCTTGCTTTGTAGATTTCCAGCTGCCGAACAAAAGTTAGTTCTGCATCATATAATACAACATATCTTGGTTCTACTTCATGCAGTACTCGAGTGAGCGCGTAAGGATCACTGCAACCCTGCAATGGATGAATAATTGTGAGCGGGTCCTTGAAAATACCATAGTAACAGTCTGAGGGTAAGTTCACATGGAAATCTTCAGGAACGGTCTCTTCAGTACTACTTTCTTGGCTACTGCTTAATTCTTTGTTACCTTCCACCTCTAACTCCTCTCTCTTTTCCTCCTCAGTTTTCCCTATCATTTGGATTATAGTCCGGTCTTGCAGCTTCTTGGGTTTATTTTGTTTTGAAGAAGCCATGAGTTTGGCTTTTTTGGCCTGAGGTCCTGTGTCTGGCCTGGCATTTCCTTTGGACTTGGCAGCTTTTCTGTCCTTAATCCACACTTCTGCTTTCTCATCCTTTCCGAAGGTTTTGCTATACAGTCTTGTTAAAAAAGCTTCTGCTCCAGCAATAATATACTCCCGGAGCTGTGCACAAGCTCGGTCATCACTGGCACAGATAAGCACTTGCCCTGCAGTCAAGAAACAATATCATGTTTATCATCTGTTATGCTGTACTTCTTATCCAGCTACACGACGTCTCGAGCAAATTGTTTTTAATGATCCTAGAAGCATGCCTGCCTTTCCATTTGGTTGTCACAGTTGCTCTGGACTTTCACGGAGCCTAAATTGCATGATGTTTTGTACCGAACAAGATTAGAGAAGGTTAACAAAAGTTCAGCATTCCTTATTCTTACAACATCTAAATTAGTGAGGTTTTCCTTTTGACCATCAGAACGATGCAGATCGAGTATGTTTCAACACATGCTCTGACAACTACTTTTTTTAAAATTATTTTTTAAAATGTGGAATAAGAGAGAACTTAATTTAAACCATTCTAATTTTCAGCCTTTGTCAGCTGTGTTAAAGAGTCTAAAAAAAAATACATGTTTCACACAGTATTATTGACATTTGTGGGCCTTGAATAACAATTCTCCACAAGCTGACTCAGATAAACTCCTACAACACTAGGTGAGAGCGCCAGTTCTTATCCAGTCAGAACACTGTGGGTGGGAGAAGAGAGCATTTTTTTTACCCTTACTATTTCCTAAAATAAAACTTGGGGAAATTTAAGGGGATGAAAAGCCCTAAAATAGGAAAGGCAGCAAAGCAGTTGGAAACACACTTGCCTTCTACTCTCTACCCCATTTAGGTGCATCTCCTGGAGAAGCAAATTTTCAGGTGCGTGAGAAGAAAGTGTAAGACGGAAACGGCATTAAGACAGAACCCTTTTTTTTTTTTAACCTGAACTTGAGAAAAGAGTGAATGGTACCTTGATTATTATAAATTTCCATGCTATTAGTTTTATTGGTTTTGAGACTAAGGTATAAGAACAATATTGAAATCTAAGTTAAAATATTTTTGTAGTAACACAGGTTCTTTCCTAAACAGTACTGCATAGTAACCAACCGCGTTTCTAAAAGAGAAAGTAATAGAAGTTTATGTAAAACTATTTAGTTTTATATAGTTTATGTACATATGTACATAAACTCTTTAAGTCCACAAATTATTAAATTTAAAACTAACTTTTTAATAAAACTACAGTAAAGAGTTACGCTCCTTCTCTCAAAAGTCAACTAGAAGTAAAAACTAGCTGTACTGTGAAAGCTTACGTCATTTAGTATTGTCTCACCTGGACCACCAAGGTCTTCACTGTTTTTATTCTCATTTTCAATCTCTTTCAGTACTTCTCTCAAAGCTTCCCATTTTGGGTTACTTTCTAGAACCAATTCCCTCTTCAGTTCTGAAAGAAAATAAGGTTGAACACAGCAGCTCTTACAGTCAAAATACTCTTCAGAGCTTTAAATTAGTGGCTAGATGTCAATAGCATGATGCTTGTTGGCAAATATGATATTCAACAACCTACATATGCAACTTGTTATGCTGATGGGGCAGAGAGCACTCTTACAGAAACATTTGAAAATGGGGATAAGTGCTTTAGTGAAGCAAAGTTAAAATATTCACTCATTCTTCAATTCTGAAACTCCTGAATGTTTTTTTAATAAAAGCAACGGCAGCCTCCTACCCCTTCACACAAAATAAAAACGATCAAGGTAAACACCAATGTAATTCAAAAACAATTCTATAAATCTCTTCCAATGATCAGCTGAGCAAGCTTAGAAGAAACCCTTCTTCGTGACTCTGTTTTATGTTGTTTATTACATACTTTTTGAACTAAGATTATGTCTCAGCTTATCCCAGCTAACAGATTGAGATCCTGAGCTGTGTACGATCATGTAGGGAACCATAGCACAAGTAATAATATGCAGAGCATTTGAAATCGTGTGACACACAAAATTAGGAATGATCAGTACCATTTTTCTTCTTTACATCACTTTTTTCAGATACTTCGCATTTCTGATTCAGTTTCTCATCTGCAATGCGATAAACTCTAGCTCGAGCATTTATAAACATCGAAGTACTGGAGTCAAGAAACAGCCAACCTGAAGAGGAAAAGAAAGGAGCAGTAGTTTGACACTTACAATGTGTATATGTTTTAATCCTTTCCAGTAAAAGCCCCAAATTTCTCATCTGGAATACCTGTGCTACCTGCTTGCTAGGTAACTACTAGCTTAATAAGAGACAGAAGTGTGATGCATATCTCACACTGTTATGTAACAGCAGTTAAGTGGGAAGATGAAAGCATTATCTGTCAATAAAAACCTACGTCCTTATGGCTGGTTATATAAAACCTAATTAGATACCTTTATATGTTTGGGAATGTTAATTAAAAATACCAACATTTCACTGTTTCATGCATTAACCTGTATGGTTATCCAGTATTTACCTGAATTCTCACCAAAAGCTTTTTCACTTGCTTTCAGCGACTCCAGAAGATTAAGGAAAGTGACACAATCATACTGAGTTAGATACAGTAGCAAAGTACGTAGTATCTTCAAATCCTGGACCAAAGATTTTGTCTTAGCTCCAAGCTGATGCCAGAGAGGATCCAAATAGTGACATATTGTCTAGAAATATAAATTGGAAAGTTCAGGATGTCAAATATGTAGTATACTAATCAAGCTAAGAATGCACTTTTTCCCTTTACAGGGGATGCCACTAGTTTCCCAAAGTTATTAAACATACGCAGTTGAAGATGCAATGGTGAAATATTTGTTTTGGTAAGTAATCTTTTTGTGCTAAGTTAACATAATATAGATGCCTTTATGTAAAACATTTCAGCAATTTGCTGATGTTTATCATTTAATGCTTTTACTACATATTTTCCTTTCCATATAATAATAAAATATTCTCCTAACAGAGAAAATAAAAAATACAAGCAGGAAATTCAAGAGGAAAAAGAGGGGGTGGGGGAAATAACTACATACTTATCTCTAAAGTATTTTGTGCTGAAATTGCAGCCATATTTATAATAACAATAAACAACCAACCACGAATCAGGATGTTCTTACTGTAGGGTCTTTGGAAATGAAGGAAAAACAATAATACCAATACACCAAAAACCCTGCTGGCAACTATAACATAACGGTTACAGATTAACACAGTTTTTCTCCTTGTATCAGTAATAAACGTGTCATGGGAGAACACTCAAGTTGTTGCTGGTTATTTATTTTAAAAATAAATATTTTTGTTTGCATGGCAGAGTTTGGGGATCTACATCCCTTTAGTTAGACACAGCGAAACAATCAAAATGGTTACCTTGTCAAAAGGTTTACCAATAGCGTTTTCTAAAGACAAGTCTTCTACTTCAAGGGCTGGATTATAACGTTTGAGTTCTCTCAGACATGCGTTCAAAATGTCCAGAATTGAAGTCTGGATAGCAAGCATAGCAGGGGTCATTGACACATGTATTTCCACCACTTCAGGTTTATGCTTCTCTAAAAATGAGTTCACTGCTATATGAAATCTAAGAGGAAAACAGCTTATTAAGACTTACATGGATGGCTTGCTTGACGTACAATTATTCAAAAGTTATACAAAACTACAATTATAATTGTTTTAAACATAAACAAGTAAGTTAATTGCAAAAAATCAGTCTCTACAGATGTGAAGACTGCAGTCTTATGAACAGCCTCAGAAAAACACCTATTCCAGTTATGACTGTAGTCATTCTAGTCATGTGAGCGTACAGTGCTGGTGAAAGATCCACAAAAATTTCTGCACTTGATTCTACATCATTATTACACATAACAAATATTAAAGTAAAAACAAAAAAAACCTCTTAAGGAAGAAACTGGAATGGGTTCATAAATCCTTTGGAATCACACATGGATCCACTACCAGATTCTGTGACATTCCTAGCTTCCGATTCTAAGCAGTGGGTCCTTATTAGAACACTGCCCTTACAGCCCATCCAGCTGTACAGGCATAAGGATGCTAGCTGATTTTACTAACAGAACAAGGCTCAGAGAACGCTATGTCTTCTGACCTTTGAAACTCAATGGGCACTTCCCTTACTGCACACTGCACCCTGAGGTCTTTTCATGGTTCAGAAGCCAAGGAAGAAAACGTAAAGAGCTTCTATTCAACCTTTCCTGTCCTAGTTATGTCCATTTTAACTTCTTTGTGATACCGAAAGAAAGACTGTTAAAGAGTTTACAATGCAGAGTAACAGTACGTTAAGATGGAGTGAAACACATTCTAGGCTGGACTAAAGCAACAAATGGGCAGACCTCCTGCCCAAGGCAAGGGCACTGAATGGGTAACCAGCTAAGGTGCCCAGTTCCATTTGTGGCTCTGCTCCTGAAAGACTTAATGCATGTCACAAACTTGGCAATTTGGTTTCTATCAGTCATCAAGAAATATTCTTCATACACAACATATATGTAAAAGAAGATTAAAAAAATCTGACACGTAGAAAGAGTTCCATGGAGTTTCATCACAGTTGGAAACAAACACCTCTATGAACTGCAATACTGAGAGATTGTATTCTTGTTACTTCATGGCTTACATAATCTGTTTATTTCTCAAGCTACTAAGAATGTCACTTTCTGCTGTGATTTCTATTGGCTACAGCTATATATATTATTATATAATATATTATTAATATATATTACATTATATTACTCTCTCTCTCTCTCTGACAGCTATACCATAAGGTTCAGCCCCTTATAGATTTAATTTGGGTCTATTCTCAAAAATACTTACAGAAATTTAGCATCATTAAGACCAATTCTGTCAAAAATTGAATGAAATTTCTTTGGGAATACAAGAGGGAACACAGATGAGCAGTGTGACTGCATACACCTCATCTTCAGAACCCGTTGTAACATCCTTCATCTTTTTTAACTTTAACTCTCCAATGAGGTAAAGAGCTGCCTTACCTTGGCCACAGATAAAGTTTCCTGACAAAAAGATTTCTCATCACTCTTTCCACGTGGCAAAAGCCAATGTTAAATGCAACCGCATTATCTGTAAAAGCTTTAATGAAGCCTTGCTTGTTCTTCTGGCGATAAAGGCGCAAGATAAATGCTTCCTGACAGGACTCAATGATTCTGTGCGCTTTGTATACCAAAATGCCTGGCAAAATAAAAGGTTTTCAAGTTACAAAAAAGTAAAGAAAGGTCCAATTTTGTATAGATTTTTCCTCAAACCCATCTTACTCTTTTAACCTTTTTTTTCTTAAATAAAGCACCATAGGAATTTAGATCTTCTAAAGTGATAGTTGAAGAAACTTTCCAGGGTTCAAACCAAGCAATTTCTCAGTTTCAGTACCACAGAATCCCCAAATAACAGAACTGGGTTAATGAAGCATCTTTAGCAAAAAAGAAGTTTGTGCTTGAGTGGCAGGACTTATTAGCTTAGAAAATTCTTTCCTCCTAAGGCAAAACTTGAACCTGAGCCTTTTAAAATGAATAAAAGTGAATGCAAGACATAACACACTATTACAACAAAGCAAGTCTGATATGTTCAAGATTGTGATATTTGAATTATTTTGTTAGAGAAGTTCTGGAATTACAGACTTGTCAAGTATGTTTCTTTGGTAACAGTTCAAGTGTTTACATAACCAAAGAACTTGAGAAAACATTTATTTTGCTTTCTCTCCACTTCTGATATTCATATTCACACTTGAGGACAGAAAGTACCACCAACTGTATGAGTACACCACCAGTTTTCTTTGTGACTATGGGTGTATTAGGAAAAAAAGATTTATCGTGCACATTTTAGTACAGAGAATTGAAACGAGTTGAACTACATTAAGCGTTTGAGGTGAATACTTCCGGGAGTTACACTTCACTCAGCCAAGACCTGTTAAAACCAAGGCTTATTTTTACTCACGCTTAATTGTGTTAGCACATTACATTTTTTCACTCTCCCCCTAGTGAAGTGAGGCCTATGTGGTACTTTTATCTGTTCACAGCTTCCAGTGAAATAATAAACGCCTTTCTAAAATGGAAGCAAACGACATCAAACATGACAGGTTTTACCTTGTACCTACATAAACTGACAAACTTCAAGTGCATTTAATTTCGATACCAAGTTTCTTCAACTCAGCACCCAGCCATTGATTTTAATATGCCCTTGCTTTGTAAATGAAATAGCATCTATAAGAAAAAGACTTCCATAGAACTGCTAGCCGTTCATGATCAAGTCATGCAAAAATCCACTAGAAGTTATTTTTCTATCTAGGTATTCTTACATCTCTCCTGTGAAGGAAATTTTTCAGGGCAGAATAATGATTGTACTCATTTCTAAACATCTTCCAGTCTGTCAAGATGTGACTCTGAAAGGACCTTACAGGAGATACAGAATTTGTAACAGGCCAGTAAGACTATGTGTTTAACATAATACCTTCCTACTTTTAGTCAATATTTCTCTGCTTACGAAGTGAGTTCATACTGCTGTGTAAGCCTTGGTAGAAACAACTGGCCACTGTTTACTACACCAACTTGCACCAGTTTTACTTAGCTATTAAGTACATCATTTCTATTTGGCCAAAACCACCAGGAATAATTCTTCTTTACTGCAGTGACAATTTATTGTCTTCATTTAGCTGAATTTCTGAGTTCATCAGATGTTAATTCACATGGGATTCTACACTGATTTTATACACAACATTTATAACACCTAGAAACACTTTACTGATTTTTTTGCTATGTTAACTCCTCAAGAAACTCTGCTACAAGTTTTTCACACACAGATAATATACGTTTCCAACAGAACCACGTGTTACCCAAGTTTTAAATGAAGCAGCAAGTCTATCAAAGCTGCTGTCAGACTGACATCTAGTGGCAACACAAAAACTGTAACAACTCTGTGTCATTATAGGACAGGACTATTTCTTAAATCTTTAGTGTATTTCATCTTTTAATACTGACAAAGCCCAAAAGTGTGTTTTCTTTTCTGTCTTTTTTTTTCCTTCTCCCTTCTTTGGGAGGACAAAAAGGTAGAGGGGAAGAAGAGAAATTAAAGTAGGTTGCCCAGAAAATGCATTCACTTTTTTTTTAACCTAGAAATATCAGAACTGACAAATCTGGCATCCTCTGGCTCTAGCATAAAACTGTTCAAAATGTTTTACAAATTAGAGTTATCATACCCTGACTAAAAGGAAGAGGATACAGCTTCTGAAGCAGAAACTTACATTTTTCTAAGCATTCAGTTATGTTTAGCCATTAAGATGTTGACATTTAGATAACAGTAAAATATTCTTATATTCCTGGCTCTGAGATATCTATTTTACTAGCTCTCCAGGCTGTAACAGGGTTTCCAGCTTAGACAAGAAGATAAGAACAATGGCGGTTTGGGGAGAAGGGGAACAGAACGTGAGAGGAAAAAGATAACTGCAACATCTTTCATGTATAACTTCTATTTAACAACAAAACAGGTCACACGCTATTCCCAAAGCCTTGAGAATGACAGTAACAGCGTTACTTCAGAATGGTGCTATTTAGATAGCGTCCAAGGCATGTGAAGACAAAGATTATTAAGGTATTGCTATTTTTTGATGGGAAAAGTCATCAGGAGTAATTTGTTAATGCAAAAAATAGGTAGTGTGCATGGTTGATAAAACATTACATATAAAATCGGTTTTAATCATAGGCCCGTATCCTATAGACCACAGGATGGTATTTTACCAAGTGCAATCAATTATTCTTCTTTGAAAGCCAGTCTGAATTTTATGTTTCTTATGTCAATGGCATAGTTTAACTGCTGATTTGTTTTCCAGCCACTTACTGATATCAGAAAGCCATACAAATGCATGGTCCAGTTACCTAAAAATAACATGGATGTTTTCAAATTGTATGATTAAATAAGGCAAACACACCTGGAGCAAAGAAAAACATTAAAAAAAAATCAAAGAACTACATATTTTCTCCTTCTACCTCAGTCTGTGTGAAAAAAGGAATAATTCTTTTACCTCAAAACCAGTTAGTAGAACTCTTCATATAGAATTAAGCTTTATATATTTCCAAACAGAACAGTCTTACCTTTAGTTCATTAAACTCTTACCAGTAATGAGGTTTGCAGGAATTCTGTCAGTAAGGAAATCTACCACAAGGATTCGACTTGTTGCAAAGATGACTCCTCCTTGTGTGTAAAATTCATATCGAGTATTATTTGTAATTTCATTGGTAACACGCCGAGGAAGATGAACAACTCCATCTGATCTCAGCTGATCAATAAAATACTCCTAAATCAAATAGAATAAAAACATAAGACATCATTGTGGTAACTGACGAAAAGGATGGAAAAAACCCCTTCATTATACATGCTCTCTTAATTTTGAGGAGCTGTCCATAACAAATTAAAAGCACGATAGCATAACGTGCTACTTAAGAAAGTCAGACTTTTTTTCTTCTTAGGTATACTTTGTTCAGTTTCAAACTCATCCAAGTGATTTAAAGATCTATGTATTTTCAGTAGTACCTAGACAATACTTAAGCAAATATAAGCAACTGATGCTCAAAGGAGCTTACATTTTCTTGTATTTTAATAGCGCTTTTTCAGAGAATAGGCATTTTAATACTGACTTAAGAACAGAGAATTGGAAAGAGATCATCTTGTAGTCCACCCACCTGCTATCAAAGACAACTACAGCAGGTCGGTCATATACATCAAACAATCTTATAAATTACATCAGTGATACTTATTCATCTATGGTCACTACAAAAAAGTCCCCAGAACATCACCTCCCTGATGGTGGGAAATCTCCCTTTCCAAGGAAAGGAGAGCGGCATTTTTTTTGTTCAAGCAGGGACAAACCCATCAACAAGCTTCACTGCTTTCTGCTCACTGGCTACTCGTGGGTTTCTGCTACTCACAAGTTATGCATATACGCTTACTGTAGCTCGTTGTTGTTATTAGGACCTCGCCCTGCTGCATGAGTGGAAACTGGGACCTCGATCGGACCCTGAACGCCTCTGGCCTGACACCGTCCCCCCGCAAGGCCCAGGGCCGGGCGCGCACCGCGCACCCCGCGCCGCCGCCGGCCCGCACATCCCCCCGCCCGCACCCCGGCCCGAGGAGCGCCGCCGCCGCGCCGGGACCCCGGCAGGGCAGGGCAGGGACGGGACGGGACCCGGGCAGGGCAGGGCCGGGACGGGACGGGACCCCGGCAGGGCAGGGCCGGGACGGGACGGGACCCCGGCAGGGCAGGGCCGGGACGGGACGGGCAGGGACGGGACCCCGGCAGGGCAGGGACGGGACGGGCAGGGCAGGGACGGGACGGGACCCCGGCAGGGCAGGGACGGGACGGGACGGGACCCCGGCAGGGCAGGGACGGGCAGGGCAGGGCAGGGACGGGACGGGACCCCGGCCGCATCCGCCGAAATTGAAGCGAGAGCGGTGAGGGTGCGGGGGCGGGGCAGGCGCGACGCCGCTGACAGGCGCTCCCTCACCTCCTCGGCGGGGCCGGTGTTCAGCACCAGCACCAGGCTGGCGGGCTCGCAGTAGAGGCGGAGGAAGCGCAGCAGCAGGCGGTCGATGCCGAGCCCGCGGGCGCAGATCACCAGCCCGTCCTGGTGGAAGAGGTCCAGGAAGATCTGGCTCTCGTGCTCCAGCAGCACCGCCATGGCCGCCGAGCCCCGCCGCCCGTGGAGCGGCGCATGCGCGCTGGCCGCCGCGCCCGCCGGCCGCTAAGGTGCGCGTCGCCTCGGCGGCGCCCCCTGCCGGACGCGGGCGGTGCGGTCCTCCAGCGCGGCGAGCTTTCCCGCCCCGGCGGGAGGTACCTCCGGCGAAGCTGCGGCGGCGGGAGAGGAGGGCCCCGGGAGCCAGCGGCGTGGAAACGCGGTGGGGAAGGGCCTTATCTGCCCTGCAAGCTCCCCACAGGTGCTCGTACTGAGGCGAGCTGAGCCCCCCGCCCCTCCTCCTGTGTGTGTGGGGTGTGTCTGCTGAGTGCAAATATGAGATGGGGGTTTTTCCTTTTTTATTATACATTGTTCGTTGTTTGTTACTCATTACTTGGAGTTCTTAAGCAACAAAACCAAACTTGACTGAAATGAGCCTGCATTCCTCACACAAGGCATCAGTACCTTAATAGCTTCCTGGTACCCCATTTTGTAGTGTTCCTACCTCAGCCAGTGCAGAAAAGGCTGCTTGTTCCCACAGAGGTGAGAGGGTCTTCAGACCTGCTTTCAGAAGCAGCTGAAAATGAAGGACACTCCTCAGAGTTACCCTACAATTCAGCTTGGTGAAGGGCAGGTGAACTTGTCTCCAGCCTCTCTTAAAATAAGCAATTTTTCTGGGCCTCCTGCAGGGGAGATGGATGCCATTTCAGCTGTGTCGGAATCATCCCCTGAGAAAGCGAGGGGGAAGACTAACAGCTTTTTTTTGCAGGGTTACTGGGCAGAGGGACAGCGTGGAGCCAGCTTCTTCTGTAATGTGAAAGTGTGGAAGATGTTCCAAACCTCTTTCATTTACCCTGGGTATTAATTCCTATTATTTCCCCCAATATCATCTTCTTTTGGTAAAATGCCATTATCAGGGCATTGAGTCAACTGTCCAATACATTCAAATAAATACTTTCAGTTCTTTGTTTCGCATCGTCACATGTTGGCAGTTGCAGTGGGGTTTCTTTTCTTTTTTGTTTTTTTCTAAGTAAGGGAAAATGAATTGTACAGCTGCTAACATGTTCTTTTACTGCATACTTATTCAAGTTGACACTATTAATGAAGATGCACTTTACAATGAGTTATTTGTAAATTTGCCACATCATCAGGATTATGCTATAGAATCTTTTAATTAATATAGGTAATTTTCAAACTTTTTTATAATATATATATTTGCATTTTAAAATGCAGTACGGAGACTCAGGGCGAGGTAGAAAAACAAGTCTTTAAAACCCGGCAAAAATTAATAAAATATTGGAACTATTCTTGATTTTTCTCACACGTGTCGTACTTCTGAAATTTTATGCTGATACCGGAACAATTTTTTCTTTGTGAATTGGATCATATTGCCAACTGTTGAACCAAATACCATACTTTGGTTCTCATTTTTAGCTGCCTGCTACTAACTAGTTACTCACTAGTAACTCACATGCTCTTTCACGTTTGCATTTAAAACTTATTTTAGACCATAAAGTGTCAGAAAACCAATATTTTTACTTGGAAAACGTTTCATTTTTGTGGCCTCTAGGTCATTTTACTACCAAAAAAAAGTCTTACACAATAACATGATAATTATCATTAACTTCTATTACTATATTTGAATAATGTATGAAAAGCTGTAGGCCAATAAGGCTACTTCTTTGAAGAATTACAGTATTCTGTAGCATTGTCCATATCATTTAGGAACCAGTCATTTCCTTGACCTACTGTTTCCTGCATAAATTAGAAATAATACATTCTCTAATGGTCAAAATATTTCAGGCATCTCTGTAGTCTGATTTGATTTTGTACTATATATATGTACTAATATATTTTCATATTTTTTTTACTTTGGCTAAATATAGTACTAATGTAAAATTGCTGTGAAATGTACTTCTTGTGCTTATATATTTATTAACCGGTAGAGGGCTGTCATTTGTTACCCTAGAAAAGCAGAACTTAGGCCTAAATCTTGCAATTCATTTATGTGTGTTTTTTCTTCGCAAAACATTAGAGTAATTTTAGAAAAGTATTCATAAAAACACAAGAAAACTTGTATAGGAACAGGATAAATAAAATTTGTCTAAGAATTAGCTAAGAATTAGATATGATATGTAATTTTTAAGTCAGGAATAATAGGCTGGGAGAATGATATTCAGGGGAGTACATGCTGATACATTTCTGTATTCAACAATGAAGGCTTGCTTTTAATTTTAATCCTGTTAAAACTTGTGTTATAGCTATGTATGTAATAAAAATTTTGAGTAGTTTTAGGAGTTTCATTCCATATAAAGTTATAAACAAACACAAATTATCAGCTACTTTTGAGTGGATAGATTATATGAGATGATCACTACAGCCCATTATCAACCTCCCAGCAAAGACATTTACTTGCATGTTTTAAAATGGCATAAACAGACCTGTTTACTTCATCATATTAACACCATGTGAAAGACAGGTTAATTGTATGGTAGTGCAATAGAACAAATTATTGGAGGTGGGATTATTATTTGGATCATTCATTATATTGGGATCACCAATATTAATATTAATTTTATCTTTAAGATACACTTTTGACAACTAATTTTTAAAAAATTTTAATTATTTTTGACAAGTTATTAATTCTTACTAGGGAAGAGAAAAATGCAAGAAACCATGACTAAGTCATTAATCTGCCCATTTGTGTAATGACAACAGTCTTTTCTGAAAACTACTTACAGTTCTTGTGCATCATATTAATAAACTTCTGTTACTGATAATGCAAAAAGATGAGGAGGAGTCCCTGTGAGAAGAAAACCAATATATTTAGATAACTTATGTAAAACTTATTTTATATTCTTTCTAAAACATCAACATTTTATTTTGTCTTCCGTCCTATCTTTGTATTTAATTAAAACTCAGTATTTTCAGCTGTGAAAATGTGGTGAAATTTCATACTCTGTGGATATTTTGATTGTGTCTTTGGCCTGGTTTGTTGTTTGGATTTTAGCCTGATCAACCCCATTATCTACAGAGAAAAATCTCTGAGTGATTTAGGGGATGTTTTTAAACCTCAGTTGTGTTAGCCAACTAATAAGGCTAGGGCCAATTTCTTTGAAATGTCCTAAAAATTCTCACATTTTTCAATTTCCCACAGAACCAATTTTATAATAAATAAAATCTACCACTGTCATGGTTTTAGCTGGGATAGAGTTAATTTTCTTCACTGTAGCTGGTATAGTGCTGTGTTTTGGACTTAGTATGAAAATAATGTTGATAACTCACTGATGTTTTAGTTGTTGCTGGGTAGTGCTTACACTAGTCGAGGACTTCTCCAGCTTCCCATGCTCTGCCAGGTGCACAAGGAGCCTGGAGGGGAGGGGTTACAATCAGGAGAGCTGATCCGAATTGGCCAAAGGGCTATTCCATATCATGTGATGTCATGCCCAGTATATTAACTGGGGGGAGTTGGCCGGGGGAGGGAGCGATTGCAGCTCGGGGACTGGCGGTGTCGGTCAGCAGGTGGTGAGCGGTTGCAGCACTTGTTTCGTTTATTTTTCTTTCTTCTGAGGTTTCACCTCTCTCTCATTATCTTCCTTATTATTATTATTATTGTTTTATTTTAATTATTAAACTGTTCTTTTCTCAACCCACGAGTTTTCTTACTTTGCCCCTTCCGATTCTCTCCCCCTTCCCACAGGGGTGGGGCGAATGAGCGAGCGGCTGGGTGGTGCTTAGTTGCTGACTGGGGCTAAACCATGACAATCACATATACCTCAAATCCTATATACGTTTTGATTCATTAGATTTATCAACAGACTATTTCCTAAACTCATTAGCTGATGAATCTTAAGAGATTAACATCCATAGTCCTGTTATTAGAATTATCTTGCATCATTGTATCATAGACTACATATTTATTCTTTTTCACACCTTTAGTAAAAACAAAGAACAGTTGGAGCTTATAGTTAAAAGATAAGACTCCTGAAGCGAAATTGTCTGAATTAATGCATAGCTTTGTTCTCCAGGTTCCCAAAGAGAGAGAGATATATAGATATATATTTTTTTTAAATAAGAACAAACTTCCTTTCTCAGAAAAAGAGCATAAATAGAAATACTGATATTTATCTATGGGTATAAAGATACATTGGAAACTGAAAAAACATGTTCCATAATTTGGAAATTTATTTTAAGCCATCTTTTAGCCCATCTATTCATGTTTTTAGAATATTTGGTTCTGAAGGTGGACACTTTCTGTAATTTGCAATTGGCTGAAATAGGTATTTCTCCAGGAGCCTACATACAGAACATTCTTTACAGGTTAGAAAATATTTCCCCTATAAAGGAAAATCTAATTATTCTTTTTCAAGGAATTTATTGTAAAAATTAAACATGGCATGCTCATGCTTTACTGGGTTAAATACGAACTCCAGTTAAAGAATTGATTTGGGCTATGGTCTGATGGTAGGGAGCACTAGTAAGGGAAAGGTAGATTCTTGTCCTACATTGGCTCTGCACAGACCATGAGACCCTGGAGCTCCCAACTCCTCCTCCTTTGTTTCCCCCTTAGGTATAATTGCCATGCAAGTAACAGCGAGTGCGTTTGATGTACTTTGTCTTAAGTAAACTCAGAATTAAGCTTAAGCAGCTGTTAATGATTTTCACAGTATTTTTTCTCCACAATTACAAAGCTAGTTTCATAACTTTAGATATGTACAGTTTGTACTTAAGTACCCTGAACAACCTTAATTTTAATTTTTTTTCCCTCTACTTCTGCATCTTAGATAAATAATATGTGTGGTGATCATGCAGAATATTCCACTTTAATAGTTTCTAGATGTAAAAGTCACAAAATACAATGAAGTTTCTTTATTGTAGCAACATATAAAAATGACAGATAGATGAAGTGTTTCAGTATGTCACATGTTCACGTCTATTGCACGTTTCTAAGGGACATGGTCATATTCACTCAGAGATGTTTAGCTGTTCATTTAAGAGAATTACCTTTACAAATTAACTACTTTTTTATTAACAAAAGAAGCAGCAGTTGATGATGCAGTGGGAAATATTTCAGCACTGATGTATATAAACAGTGTTATGTATGTGTAAACATTTGCCTGTTGTGACCAGTGCAGATTTGTTGTATAGTAGCGGCAATGCAAACCTGGTTTTGCAATTTTAGTTGAAGATTTTCTGTTTCCTGACCCTAAGTGAAAAAATGTTGATGAAAAACATCATGGTCTGAGTGCTACTAGAAGTGGGTTTTTTGTGAAAAGAAGTGATCTTGCAATGTTATTACTTAGAAATTGTTCATCTGAACTGCAGATTTGTAACATAAGTTGTTGGAACATGTAGTTCATTGAGTATTTATTTATCCTTCTGATTCCAACAGAATAGTTATAAAATTTAGGGTTTAGAACTGGAGCTTGATGAAAATATAAATCAAAAATATAAATGAAATATTCTATCAAGTTGTCACTTTTCTAAAGAGCTTGCAGAAGATCTCACAGAGAAAAATGTGTAAGATAAGATTGACGCAGCATTCCGAAGAGCATGCTTTTTAGGCACCAGGAAAACAGATAGACGGTTAAGGACCTAATTTGCACCTCAGCCTGTTATTCTCACCAGTCCATGTCAAGAAAGGAATGATGTACTTTTCTTTCCAAAGCATATTCGCTTTTGAGGGTAAACAAGATTTAGTAATTGTTCTTAAAGCTGTATTCCAAAAATAGAGTTTGCTGTGTAAGTGAACAAGTTAAGTATAGAGCAACAACATTGCTGTAGTAGTGTCATGTGGGTAAAACAAACAAGAGACAAAATAGCAACTGTTCCTAAATTTCACTGTTAAAATATTGTTACCTTACAATTAGTATGAAGTATCAGTTTTATGCAGACATTTTTCCTGAGGCGTATTATCAAATTTACTGTTTCTCCAATACTGAAGTAGTTTAGCAAGGAAATGTACTAACATGACAATTAAAAACCTTTTCCTATTGATTTGAAAATGGTAAATGTGGTATTAATATTTTTTTACATGATAGACATTTCTAATGAGAGTGCTTGTAGCCTATTATTGAAACAGGATATTGCAGCTAATGTAGGATCACATTTGCAATAATTTACTTAACACTTTAATAACTGAAGGCAACTACAGTTTCCTAACTGAAGGAATATTCTGATTTTCTCTACGGGGCAGATTCCTATCTCTCTAACTTCGCCTTGACTTTTGAAGAGAATGTAAAGTTAATGTGAAGCAAACTCTCCTGATATATGGCATTTTCCATTCCTCTGAGCATTTGGTTATAGAATACATATAGCAAAGACAGCAATTGCAGCATTTTTTTCACTGTTGTACAATGTTCTGTTTATGTATTTCCTGAATCAGTAGATATATTCAGGGGAATTTGAGGGTTAAAAACTGAGTTGACTAAATCCACAATTACTAGAATTTAGTGGTATCCAGACATGGACAGCATCCAAGCAGAGGAAATCAGGACTCAAATTTCAGGCTTGATCTGAAATTTGCACCATCAATTCATGCCTTGCCCAGTGATGTCAGCTCTCCTACAATGCACTGTGTAAGTGTGAATGTTCAATGAAGCCAGGAAAATGTCATCGCACTTTAGATAACTATTTTCTAGGAAGAGAGACTTAGATTTCTGAACAAAGGAAAAGGCTCATCCCTGCTTCTACTGTGCCAGTAAAACAGGACTTGTAAGTAAAAAAAATGGCCATCTGCCTAGCTGCCGTATTCCAGCGAGGTGAAGAGGATGGTTAACTGCTTACAGGAAAAAAAACTAAGCGTCTGACTGAAAATATGAAGATCTACAGTACAATATCACTGATTTTTCTTACGTTGTTTTCATTTTGGGCAGTTCAAAGTGAGAAATAATGCTACCTTCTATCAGTGTTATTTTATTCCAAAGGAAATAGTTCAGGGATTGTGATACTTTCTCTCCTCTTTATTTCAGTAATTATTGGCTTTTACATCCTAGTTTGAATGTATCATATTTCCCAGCAACATACCAAGAAAACTAACCTCCTTTTTAGTAAATAGTACCTTCAACATCTTTGGAGTGTTTATAAGCTTGAATGAATTTCCTGGGATTTATCATGCAATACAAAAATCAAAATTGGTATCTACATCTTTATTTGCATTTCAAATCAATATTTCTTTTCTACTCTTTACTTTCAGTAACTGTATCTGAAAAACTAGATATGTACCAAATTATCACACCTCTCAGATTTCTGTCTTAGTAAGATAGTATTATGAATGTGTGATCTGTTCTATTTTTAATGATGTTTTAAATTCAATTTAAAATAGAGAGAAAACTGTTGACTTACATTCTTCAGAGCCTGTAGGAAACCTCTAATTACGAAGCAGCAATAATCATTTCATAGTTAAGACTGAAGCTGGCTTCTTATTTTAGGTCTGAGTAGTAAATTGTCTTTACTGAGCTCCAAGAGTTCTTTGATTCACTTTTAAACTTTGCATTCTCCACTTTATCCTGGAGTGTATGTTTCCAGGGAGTTTGTAGGTTAGTCAGATAAAATGTTTTACAAATATAACACTCAAAAATCTCATCTGACTGTTGAACATTTTCTTAGATCCTTGAAAGTGTGAGGCCTACAGGTGTCCCAATCATTGAATTATTTTCTTGCTAAGAAAACATGTACATTGTTTTAGAGATATAATCTTTGTATGTCAGTGAGGAATTGTATAAATAATAAATCTCATTATATGTGAACCCTGAAAAAAGACTTAAACCATTTTCAGCCAGGAAAGTGAACAGAATTCTAAACATGCTAGACCACGTAAGTAAAGATAATATAGAGATTGAAGAGGTATGGATTAAATGATTTTTTATAAAAATGCAGTTTAAACCTGCAGCATAAGCATAATGTCAGATAAACAGAACTAAAGCTACACAGGGTTTTGTTAAAGCAGTCTGTAGAGCACTGGGGCAAGTCCCGGAGAAGGAAACCCCAAAATTTTCAGATCCAGGTGTATGGACAATATATCAGATAAAGTAGGAAACTAACCCCAATGCTGGCACAAGATCAAGTTAATAACTACATTCTTTTTCTTTGATGGAGGTACACATCTTGTAATGTTTTCTTTTAGGTTTTTGGGTGCTGCAATGTAGAAAGCTTGAGTGGTGATTTCTTGAATCTTGGATTTGAATGGAAATATGTTCTATGCAGAAAGATATGTGCTTCTAGCATTCTCATGATATATCGATTCATTCTTTCAGATTCTCCAGTGCTGCCTTTTCCTCTTCAACTCCAAGTTTCTTGGGTATTCTCTGTCATCCCAGAACTTCATGCTATAATCCCAGTCTGCCTTTCCTGTGCATTTCCTATGATTGCTTCAGACTGATTTTTTTCCTTATGTAGGTGGCTTACTTAATTGTATTAATTTGTTTGGACAAAAAAGTTATTTTTATTAATCACAGTAAACAGTCTGTGCCAGAGTCATAATTTTTTTTATTCTGTTAGTCTAAAAAGAATAAACACTGCATGTTTATTTCCTTTTAGACATTTTGACCAATACCACTTTTTTCATACATTAGTTTGCTAACTTTGACAACGATGTCCCAGCAAAGGATTTTAGAGAAGCAAAATCAATATCCTAGCTGTATTAGTGTTACAACTTCTAATGTTTTATAAACAAACATTTTTTTCTGAAATAATTTTAAAAACCAAACATTATTTGGCTTGTACGCAAGTGTTTTTAATTGTGTGTGTTACTTGTGGTATATTTTGGTCACTCTTTATCCTGAAAGCCCAGGGTGTGGGTTGGAAATATGATAAATCTAGCTTTACATCTGACAATAGCAATAAAAAAAGGCTGTGATCATATGACACAATTATCTGTAAGGTTCACAACTTGCCATTCACATTCATGAAAAAAATGTTGGTGGATTAATACTAAACCAAATTACGTTATGTGACAATAGTTGTTGTTTGCCTTCTGATTATCAGAATAATGCTAGCATAAAATTTGCATCCTATGCTTTGCTTGACAAAGTGTGGTTATTTGCTCACATCTGACTGGACTTCTGACTGATTGTAATGTGGAAAACAGGTGTTTCCTAGAGTTTGTTTTCCATGGGAATTTGGTTGGTTTCTATGGCTTGGAAGACTAACTAACTAAAAAAAAGGTAGGAAAGGCAAGGTTCACATGATCATAAAACAAAATCCTTATTACACAAATACTGATTCATGAGATGGGTATGCAGAATTTTCAAATAAAGTAACTTTTTAAAAAACATAAGTTGTTGCTTATAAACAACAACATTAATGCTTACTGTAAACCTTTGATAAATCAAAGTGTTTGTGGGCTTTTGCTTTAGGAGAGTGTAATGGGCTGGGATGTACCTGAAAAAAGAAAAGTGAGTGCTTAGTGTTTTAAATGCAAATTACTTATCAAATAATATTTGAGATGGCATTCTTTCTGAAAATTATATACCTAGGAAGAATAAAGGCTAGCACATCAGAGGTAATGATTTTTCAACATAATTTGGAGTAGTAGATATATGCATGTTGCATTTACTAATTTTGTTCACCAAATGAATTTGAAAAGTGGTACCATGAAACTCAGAAATAGGTGTTGAGGTTGATTAGGAGCAATTGTGAGATCACCTCTGGTGTATCAGCAGGCAGACTACTGCAGGAAATGAGATGAAATGTTGAAAATATTCTGAACTACCCGTTAACACCTTAAAGTGGTACAAATACAATAAAATAAATTGAAAATATTTCATATAAAAGAAATGAAATCAAGGCATATAATATTCTAAAATAATTGTTTTTTCAGTCTAAGAATAGTGGCTTCTTATTTTACCCACCTTTATTTACATTAAAGCTAACTGATGTCATTGATGGTCTCTGAATCCCTGACCCTGTTACCCTCTTTGACCCTGTTATGAGCCTTGGAGCTTGAAAATGAATGGCATTGCTTGAGTAGAGTCACGTGTTTTCAGGTTTCCCAAAATTTCTAATAGGGAAGGGTGGTTAAAATTATGATTACTTGAAGAATAGTCTAAGGAAACAGTATCCTTTTTTTTTGCAATAGCTATTCTGCCAGCCCTCAGTGATACTTAAGCAACTATTTGGGAAGCCCAGGCAGAAAATAATACCAAAGAGCTCATCCACATAAATAAGCTCCAAAAAAACCCTGGAAGATGGGAGAATGCGAAGGCTTTTCCTACATGGTTGTTTAATTTTCTCTTGAATTTTGAACTTTGACGTCTTAGGCGTATTACGCTTTCTTTTCCTGTCATTGTATCACAATTTGCCTCTGACACTTTGACACAAAGACTGAATTACTAGAGATGGTTTCCATAGCAATTATAACTATCTGAATATGCATGGAACTGCTTTCTCATTGTTTCCATTTTTCCAAGGATTTTTATTTACCAGATGAATGGTGCAAGTTTATAACTTTATTAAGGAGCTGCAAGGGGGATTTGTTGAGTTTTTTGGGGAAGGGAGTGACTATCTTAATCATGGTTTTACTGTGTTTGCCAAAACCATGGTGAATAATTCAGCAATTTAAAAAATACCATTATTATCTTCCCACATTTGTAGCTTAATGGAACATGTACATGTGCCACAGCCATTTCACTTCACAGGGCATTGTCTTCATGCAGATAGATCATAGTTTAAGCTGAGAGTGGTTGAGGTATGTAGACATGCTTAATTTTGCTGGCTGTTTTAGAGAGTGGAGTCAAATGGAGTGAGTAGTGTCACAGCTTGTTGGGTGACATCTCTAAAATCCTTTATTTTGTGTCTGTGCACTGACTAACAAAAGAGGATCAAGCGCTATTTGGGATCTTCAAACTCTACTGCAATACAAAAAGTGAGTACTGATAAATAGATTTGGTCCAGTTCTGTGCTGCCTTTTGCCCTTGATTGACAGGATTTCCGAGTTATGGCAAAATTCTCCATTATGTCTACTATCTATGTATCGTTTTCTAAATTATACTCTAGTGATACAGCAACAACTAAGTGTGGTGCACAGTAACTTTTACAAAGAAGAAAAGCACACTTAATTTGTCAGTTAAATTAATTCAGCACTGGGAAGTGCCCAGTAGTTCAACGGGAAGTTATGGAAACAAGAACAGGAGGGCATGTATTATACATGGAAACTATTCTTTATCAGAAATAAATGTCTGTCTTGACTCTTCTCACACTTTGTCAAATTTAATTCATTGGATTATTTGTTGTATTATTTGCTATTTCCTGGCAGATCTTCTACTGTGGAATCTCTCTTACTTCCCCTAGTTCTTGTATTTTGTCCTCTCCTCCCTCGCTGAGCCTCTACTGACACTTGATTTGTAGTTTCTCCTAACAAAAGTAGGAGTAGAACTTTCTGCTAGAGTTACATCTTACATCTGATTATTTGCAGTTTGTTTTGTGTCAAGTTCTTTTGTACTCGCACAGCCAAAAAATAGTGAGCTACGCAGATTTGTTATGAGATAAAATGTCTGACTCTATATAGTTTCACAGATGGAACAGTGCTAGTTTCACAGTGGATGTGCTGCTAAAACTAAAAAGGAACTGCATGAAAACCATTTTATCTGTAAGCCAAGATTCCCATTGAAATGTCTGTATTTGGTACACAAAAATGGTGACTGAATCCTTGAGGTGTTTGTTAAGAAATTAACTCAAGCCGTACTTCTTTTTCAAACTTTACTGTGACAGATATAATAAATTTTCTTTGGATTTTCAGAAAGTTTTCTTCTTATGGGAAATTTAAGAAACCAGTATTGCCTTAGATCTCAGTAGAATTCCTGCTGAAGTTTGTCAGCACTTTTGAATGTAACCACTCGCTTGGCACAAACAGTTTAGACAAGAATTTAGAGTTGAGTTCTAGATTCTGCCATGTGCATATGCTACTCCTGTGGATCCTAAAGAATCAAAGTTAATTGCAGTAATTTACTGCTGAGCTGTGTGGTGCATATAATAAAAATATATAGACTGACAAGAAAATCTACAGTCAAGCATATTTATTTTAATGAATGAATGGTACAATTTCAGTACCATTAATAGCTCATTATGGGTGAGTATTCTCTTATGGGTGAGTTCTTCTGGTATGCCTTCTCTGACACACTCTTAATGTACCAAATCTGCCCTCCCATCTTTAATTGTGCTGTTATCAACCACTGTCTCCCCTCTTGAGTTTTTTCACTGAACTCCTCAATCCCTTCCACCTTCTAAAAAATAACATTTTGTTTCTGAAAACAACTACTGGAAGGGGCTCCTCTCAGAGTATGATACATATGGGGTGAGAGACAAAGGACAATACATATCTAGGGGTGCATGGCTGAGAAAGGTAAGAAGTGATACATTCTTTGCTGGATTGTCTCAGATTCCATAAAGATGCATACAATTCAAAATTATCTCCAGTGAAGTTTGAACTAATTTTCTTTCTGAATTTCACTGTACCCCTTTCTTAATGCTTTTTTAGGCTGCAATAGGTCATAATGTGCCCCTTCTCTGCTGTTGGCATGTGTGCTTAATGCTGGCTCTTACCTTCCTAGAGACCCCCCAGTACTGTCACTTATGGATGGAGAGCTGCAGATGGAAAAAATCTCTGCCCCGAGTCCCTTTGCATCCTTTTCTTCAAGCAGTCTTGCTGCTCATATCCCATTCTTTCTTTGCAGTTCTATCCCATTTATTCTCTCCTTTCGTAATCTCTCCTTTTTGCCGCTCCAAACTTCCTGCTTTGCTTCCTTCAGCATTCTAGCCTTCTTTTCATCTTGAAGACAGTGGATATAAGAAGTTTACATGGGTTTTAGACAGTAATGGTGTTATAAAACACCCAAAGCTATGAAATGCCAGGACCTAAGCTCTGGAAGGAGCAGCTCCTATTCAGAAAGTCTCACTATATGTTACCTGTGCTTTCATTCCTAGGCATCCACAAAAGGTTACTGTCAGATACAGACCTTTGCTCTGATCTGGGTTGGCTGCTCTTATGTTCCTCACTGCCTGTGTTTACACACCTCCATGAACACATGTATATTGACTAGAAAGCTTCTTGCATACCATGTCTGTGTATAAACCTGACAATCCTTCCTCTGTCAGTACAGAACATAAAAAAAAGGTTATATTCGAGCCTAAGGTTCATTGACCACCTTACAGAAGATTCTCTGTTCTGTCAGCCTACAGGCTGACACATATGATAAAGGAACATTTTCCCTAAGAGAGGCAATTTAAAACATTCCTGTTTTTTCCTTTGGCTTGTCCAAAACTCAGTTGTGCTGCCATGTCGAGCCCATTCTGATTACTGCAACCCATCACTTCGCATACATCTGAGGCAATTCTTTTTTCATGTGTTATTTGACATGGACTGGAATACTTTATTAGCCTCCCAAATTCTAAACATAACTGTGTTTTAACAATTTGTCCTTAGCTGTTACAGAATTGAAAAGGAAATGAGTCTTCCTTCATTTGGTTATTTTCTCATGCCTTTTAGTGGACCCTAACAAAAAAATCTTTCCTTTCTGGGATTATTATCCATCAAGCAATTCTGGACCACCGTCTTTTCTTATCAGCAATGAGCAGTTTTTCCTTTAGAGCATTGCAGTCTCAGAGCTTAAAGAAAGAAGATGGAACTCCTTAGCTGTACCTAAATCTCTGTGTATTTTCCTTTTGGGAAGTGATGAATATTATTGAGAGGGAGTTTCTCTATTGGAATGTGTGCAGTTAAGGGACTGAAAAAATAAAATTGAGAACTATTTTCTTTATTTGGGGCTTTTAATAGAATGCTCGTATCAATATTTAGAGAACCAGATCTAGGCCATTCCTGCAATTTTGTATTGCCAACTACTCTTAGCCTTTCTGTTAGAGGATACTGAAAACTGTATCTTTAAAATTATTTCAATTAATTAACTTTTTACATCTTTACTTTTTAATCATTTCTGATATTCCTGAATAATCAAAAGCTGTCTGAAATACAGATTACTTTGAAGATTATCTGGAATAATGTTAAGAGCACCCAACTTTCAGTCTCTCACACAGATAATGAGTACTCGAATATAAAAGTGACAGTCCAGTCTTGATAATTCTAATTTTTGAAAAAAATTTTGCCTTTTTTCAGTATTTAGTAGGTTGCATAAATATTCTTAGCCCAATGCAAAACTTTCAGTTTAAAGCAAGTGCACATTTTATGTCTGGATTTGGGAGTTGCATTCATGTATTACGAGTTTCTGAATCTATTTATCTTATATAAAACTCAGTATTGCTAGCATTGTCTTCAGTAAATGCAGTACCAACTTACTTCTTCCTTTGAGAGCTCAGATTATCATTTAGACTCCAAGTATATATACCTGAACACTAAATAAACTCACATGTGCAAAATATTGAGTGACCCACTATACACAAATTTAGAAACCTGAAGTTGTAACTGTAAGATACTTTTACAAATCTGTAAAATCCCTGTTGGTTCAGCTTTGATTTTTTTTGTTCCTCTAATGAAAGGAAAAGTCCTCAGAAGGCGTAGTTACAAAACTGCCATAGAGGTGCTCAACCATAATCTAAGGGTTTTTTTAATCCTTGCACACTGTTGCTTAGTAAATTAAGCTAAATTTATCAATTCAGTCTTTAGTATACGTAGCTTTAATTTTTGTAGTTTTATTTTAATTTTATTTAAATGAAACTCTTACTACTTACTTTGGATACAGTTGTGCAGGTATAGTCATTATCGTAGAAAAACAGTGGGGGAGGGAAAACAGTCATATATATATGAAACAAAGATGTTGCTAAAATTCACAGAGAATGCTAATGCTTTGAATGTGGCAATGTATATTGGGCACGGCTTCTGATTTTGAAATATTTTTAAAAGTTTTGGAAACTATGTCTTGATCTAGCTTTTTAGCCTTTGAAACATTACTACATGACCCCATTTGCAAATGTTCATAATCCTATAAAAGAGATATAGAAGGAGGTTCTTAAAAACCCTTGAACATTGATTAAAGTACTTTAGAATCCAAAGAATCGTACTCATATTCATGCATAATAAAACAAGAGCCTTTATATTAAAACTAGTTACCTGCAAAGTCTTCTAGGCGTTTTAGTTTTTAATTCTCTCTGGCCCTAAGTCTGATGTTTGATTCCTTCTGCAGCCAAATCTCCCATTTAGATTACCAGGGAATTCAGGATTACACTTTCTATGCCTTATTCAAAATACACAAGTATTGGAAAAGAACTAGATAAATGGCTGAGTGGGAAACACAGCAGATTCAGGTATGTTTGTACTGTACTTTGTCCTGTTTTAACTAGAATGACCTGCCTCATAGTTAATTTTTAGTCATATATTTTTCAATTTAAAATAGGAAATACTAAATTATTTCTATGCCATGTTTTGGTAACATTTGAGTTTTAATGGTATTCACCAAAGTAATGAAAATACGTAGGGTTAAGGATGATTAAATGTGCCAGACTTCTGCTGGCAACCTCTGCGTAATTATGTATCTTCTAAGCACCATACGCAACACAGAGTATCACTGTAAAGTATTGTTTGTAGCAGTTGTAATATTCAGCAACTCTTTTGTTGTTTGGTTTGTCTTGTAATAATGCTTTAATACTTTCATAGTGTTTATCCTAATTAACATAATTTTTAATCCCCTACTTTTGGCGAATGAAATAATTGTAGCCCTATGGGACAAATTCCTTTATCTCTCTAGCAGTAGTCTCTTGGCACTTTCTTGAAAAGCCTAAGAGTACTTCCAGCTATAAACTACACAATGATGTAGCTTGTTTTAGGGTGGAGGAATATGTGTTTCCCATCTGTAGATTAATATTTCAATGTGGCTAATCTTGGTAGTAACTGAAGGTTACTAAGTCATACAAAGGCTCTTTAGATACAGATGCAAAGTAGATTGATAGTATCAGCCCAATTTCTCTTGAATAGATGTCCATATCACAGAAAAGCCTGCCATTACTGGCACTAATTAGCAACCTTATTGGCAGATTCTGGAATAGAGTCCAAAGACTGACTGGATAAAGAGGATGAACTATTGCATCCACTTAAGTTCAAAGGTAGCTATTTCTTGCCAGGACTGACAAGTGGGATGGGGTATGAACCTTGGAAAGTCTTTTCCTTTGGTTCATTTTCTTCATCCTTTGTGTAGATTTTGGTTTTTAGCGTTTCAGAGTAATACTAGCAGTTCTCAAAGAAACAAAAATCACTTCAAGACTTAATAAAAAGAAATCAAGTTGATACTGTTCCAGAAATTTTATAAAATAAAAAAATGTTAGCAGAAGAGATGAGGTGTTTTTCTTGTCAGTCATATCTAGAGAGTTACTATTTTGACTTCTACCAGAAGAGAGAACTGCGAAAATGTTTCTCAGTATGGAAGGTGAATTCAAGGGGATGAAGTGGTGGTGAATCGTCTCAATAGGGGCATGGAATATGCTTCATAGGGAAAGAACCAAGATGCTATTCTGGTTCCCCCCCTTAAGTCTTGGCATGTTAGCTACAAGTACAGATTTTGTATGTTTTTTAGATTTTTCTCTACTGCACTTTTTTTGCCTGTATGTGTTAATTCAGACAGCCTGTGACTGTTGTAGTCCAAAACAGTATTTTAATAAGCAGCTGGTTTTGGTTATCATGTTGACATTTGTCATGCAGATCTGGTATGTCTAAACATCAGCAGTAGCTCCTGTGCACAATTCCTTACTTTTTCTCTTAGGACTTCTGGCTCCCACACTGAAAATTAATTTAAAACTAATTAAAAAAGATGAAAATACTTAGGATTGTTTATCCTTTTGATTAAATTAGAAGACTTGCGGGAATGTTTGCGGTCATTTGTGACCACTCACACATTTCAATTGTAAATTAATGGAAAATATTTTCCCAGAGTCACTCGCAAATAGCCCCATGAATCATGTTACCCACCGCTTTTTCAGAAAACCTCAGTGAATGTGGGCTGGGATAATGTGATAGAGAACTATTACATTAGACTGCAACTTATGAAAAATATCTTCTTCCCCAAACCTATTGTTCCAAACATCAGAGTATGTTGTGAACTCTTTATAATGAGTTACATACAAAAGACCAAGGAACTTTTTTCTTGATGGATTTCAGTTTGTAGACCTCTGTTGACAGACATGTTTTAATACACTTTCCCTAAGTGTATAGCCAAAAAAATAAAAATAAAAGCTTTCTTGATAGCATGGCATAGAAGTTTATGTATAAATACTATATAGTTGAATGATTTATGATTTTTCATTTCCAAATTGATTAACTCCAATTTAGTAACCCTTATTAGGATTAAATTTGTAGTTAATCTTTGGGTCTTATCTTTGAGACTTGTTCAGATTAAATACAGAGTTTCATAACATTTGGATGTTTTGTTAAAATTCCTTTTCTGTTGTTCATTGAGAACGTGATGGTGGTGACCTGGTCACTGTATGTGCTGAATGGTGAATGAAAAGATGGTGCAAAACCTGGTGAATAATTGTCACTACTGTGGTTGATGGAGGAAATAACGAGTATGTGGGGACAGACATATTTGTTTGAGCATAGTGGGGTTTTTTGAGGGTTTCTTTTTTCTTAGTTCCCCATAAAATGCTCTTTTAATGACCAAAGAGTTGACGGATAAAGATGATAACACAAGAGGATGAATAATTGCCATTGTAATAAGAGGCCCTTATTATTCAGAAGTTTTCAAATTCTTAGTGGTTTTTGTCACTCTAAAAGTCTTCGTCTGCATTCCTGACATCATCTTAAATTTGGAATTTACCTTTAATGGTAAATGGTGCCATAATTATCTAAGAAGTTGCTGGAGAGAAGCACAAAAAGTAATTCTAAACTTGTGTTTGCTGAGGACTTCAGAGCTCTCTCTCCCTGCAACACTGATCCTACCACAGAAGGGTGGAGGAAGTAGGAAGATACAGACTACACTTTGCAACACAACAGTAATAGAATCAGCATCTGTGGAGTGCATATGGTGACATGTTGATTTCTGATGTACAGTCCCTTCTGAAGCGCTCAGTGGGACAATGAGACTGCAACAAAGGAATAAGGATCAATCCCATAGCTGTCTCCAGAATCCAGGAAGACATTTTTTCATAACGTTGTGGAAAGTTACGTGGTTCATCTGAGGTAAAAGTTGTTATGACTCGGTTTACTTTAATGGTACTAGATTATGGAAACATTACAGGTTAGAGTTCTGTGTTGATTTACATGAATGAGACAAACTCTGCTGCCCTGGGCTTTTGTGCCACCTAAACTGGATTGCAAATGCTTCCTGATAAGAAGTACCACTAGGCTGAAAATCAAATATTTTTAGTACTAATCTATGGCACGTTCACTAAGGACACTTTGTAAGGTGTTCAACCTTTTACTAGAAAAAGAAAGAGGACAGTATGAAAATTAAGTAGCTGATTCTGCACCACTTGGTACGAACGCAAACTGTTGAAGTATGGACCTGTTCGGGAGGATGTTATGGGAAGAGAAAATGAAAAAAAAGAATATAAATAAAAATTCTAGGGAGATTGTTCCTGCTCTGAATGAAGGTGTGTCAATTACACATTAAAGAAAATATCTTCAGTAGGTAAAACCTGGTAGGTAAAACCATCTTAAGCTAAATCATTAACAAAGGCAGAAGTCAGCTGTAGGACTTGGACTGAGCTGTAACATTACACAAGGGATCGTATCTTCCACAAGATGGAGCTGTGTGATTTCTGCATTTGGAAGCAATTCAGTCTATTAGTAAATTTTTGATTACTGTACAAGGACAGGAGAATCACAGTGATCTATCATTGCTTTCTTTCAGATGGTAAGGAACTGCTGCAATTTAATTCTAGATGGTTGTGTGGGTGCTAGAAATATTGAATTTAACATGAAGGCCTCTGAATCTAGAAGAAAATCTATATTTAAAAAAAGAAGAAGAAAAAAAATCCTTTCTCTATGAAGATCACAGTGATTTGCCTAGTGTGTGGTGTCATATCAGCTTTTCTTTATTTACTCATTTTGATGATGACTGCAATGCAGATTTCTTTGGAATGATTTCTTATCATTTATGTTCTGTAACATCTGGATGAGAGAGGGATACGATTGCTTAAATGATAATTCAAACAAGTATTTTCAGTAAACTTGATGGACTTCCAGTTCTGGAGCGTTTATTAGGTCTGAGCAGATGTAAATAAAGTACTTCACCAACAGAATGGAATACTGTCTTTTAAAGCAATGACTGGAAAGGATCAAGGATTTGTAGTAGAAAAATAACAGAACATGAGGTCCTGGTGTGATGTCTTTGCACGAAAAGGTAATGTAATCCTTTTCCTGAATAAGCAGGGAAAGTAAACAGGAGTAAGGGGGGACTTGTTTTTCCTCCTTATGTGGCATTGGTGAGACTGGCTGAGGAGACTGCAAGGAAACACAGCACATTCAAAACTTTCAGAGCCAGGGGCTGGCATCAACAGAACTGAACAAAGAGCAGACAACTTTGGGATTCTCTCAGTTAAATGTGGGCCAAGGATCATCCTGGCAAAGGCCTGGAAAGGTAAAGGAGTTTGCTCTTCCACAACATACCAAGAATCTTAAAAAAGTCAAGTTATTGAGGTGTTAATAACCTGGGGTATGTCCCTAACAACCCAAGTCCCAACTGTTTAATTGCTGATAGAGCTAGCATGGACCCAGCTAAAAAGGGTATGATTACATGTGGCCTCCTAGATCAAGTGGTGATTGTATGAAAAGATTCAAGAGCACTCTGGGATACTGGCCTACTTGAATTAATACCGGAGAATATAAATAGCAACTTGTTTGCAACATTGTTAAATCATAGTAAGCCTGACATTTTCAGATCTTTTCCTGTTTTTTTTAATTATTTTGGATTAGAGTGGGTTAATGATTACAAACACTTTCCAAATTTTAACTAATCCATCTGATTACAGTGTATATGCTGAAGCTTGATTTCAAATGAGATTATGTCCAATTGAACTACAGCTCCCTTCTTCATTCACTTTTCATTGCTAAAACCTAGCTTCTCCACTTATTCCAAAATATACTGCCAACCACTCCTCTGTTCCCGAGCTTGTGGCTGAGTGAGAAACAGAAGACCTGTGATTGCTTCCAAATTACATGCACGTGGATGATCTATACACAATGATCGACTTGTGGGTATGTCAAGCATAATAGATAATTGCTGAGCTTACACAGCAATATTTTCCTCACTGGGAAGACTCATGTCAGTCTTTATCTCCTACTCAACTGTCAGTTCTCATGGAAACTTGTTGGAACTTCATATCTTTGAGACCAGGTCCTTTTGTGCAATTCGATCGAAATTAGCCAATTCATTCAAAAGTTATGAGGGAGGGGGTGAGAACTGACAGGCTGGCAGTTCATCTGTGTAATTTATTTGCTTGCAAAACTAGCATGGAAAGCAAAGTTCTCTAATGTTCAAAATAGGCAATCAGAATTCAGTAACCTGCATTTAACCGAAACTTACAGAAATTCACATGACGAAGTTGATGTGCACAATTTACAGTCTTGTAAGTCACAATGTTGAGAATCCTCATTATTTTGGGTTTGTGTACGTATGGATATATAAGCTGATACATAAACAACATTCACTACTGGAGAAGCTGAGGATAAAAACTAGATTGTCTAGCAGTCTTTCAGTTTGTTTGCCTAACACAAGCCAATTTTGAAAAAAAATCCCTAATTCCAGCAATGTTGATTGTCCACCTACTTTTTTTCCTGTGGCAAACATTTTACCCAAAGAGGAAAGCTGAAGGAAGTAGCTGATAGCAGATGAGAACTATGTTTTCACATAATCTTAAGATCTAATACGCTTTTTGTTATAATGAACTGACCTGTCTCATTTTTAAAATAGGACTAAGGAAAAATATTGCTTTTATGAACATCACATGGACAAGGGAGATCGTACAGTTACTGAGTTTGCAGTCTGTGGATAAAATCTCTGTTATGGAGTTAGATATTAGACAACTTAACTAGAGTTGTCTCTAATTATACATTTCTGAAAGCAGCTAAAGTGAATGACTTATTTTTCAAAGAAATTAAAATATTGTAGGCACAAAGTAAGTAATAATAATCCATATGTCCTAAATCGATGCATTTTTAATTTATATTAAACAAAATTAACCATATAGATATTTTGGTTTACCTACTTTCCTTTTTTACATATTTGTCTTGAAACTTTTGAGGTGTAACAGTCTTTAGTTTGTAAGAACAGTCTTACATTTGAAGAAGTTATAAGAAATGATCCTGTGATCCTCTGATAGAAAACAGATTTTGTCTAGGCATAGTAGTCCATCTAGATACAGTTTTTAACTTCAACAGAATCTGTTGAGAAATATATGATTATGTATATTCTGTCGTTAAATCATATATGTCAAAGGATGGAAACTGTAATATGATTCTTCCCCCCCTTCCAACGGTAGAAAATGTAAGAACCTGCTTGGTTCAGACATACTTGAAAGATTTGCAGAAATGAATAATTCACATCAATAATGTGAGCTGAATTGCATCCCATGAAGGATAGCATGAAAAGAAAAAGGCAGGCATTACTAGTCAAGCTTTCCTTTTGTGCCACCAATAAACAAGATTTTAAGCAAAGCACAAAAGCAGTAAAGTGTGTGAAATTCGTAATATGAAAAGGAGGCATGTAATAACAGGGAGAGCGTCTGAAGTAACTTAAGAACCAAATGAAGGTGCTTTATTTGCAGGTAAATATAGGGCAGCCTACACACTTCAATCAAGCCAGCAGTAGGCTTTAATAAGTGATAATAAAGTGTGAATAGTGTTTTTCTGATAAGGATGGAAAGATGCATGTACTTATTGCTTGTAATTATGTATCCAGTAAACAGACACCAAAATAGATGCACTATGTTGCATTGCTCTATGGCACCCAAACATATTAGTATCCATGGGCTCAGCTGAAGCTGAATTTGCATTTTTGATATGGTGAACACAAAGTTCATGGGTAGGAAATGTCAAATATGATAATCTGGCTAAGAAATATATACATGTAGGTGCTTTGCAGGTATCCTGGCAGTTTTCAGGCTGTATTATTAAAAGAAGACAAAGTGCTTGAAGGTGGTGTATTGGAACATAACAGTTTATTTAACTGGAATGAAGTAACTTGCTTATTCACTTATATATGAAATAGGAAGTTGATTTCGTTTTGGGACTCAAGTGTAGAATTCCCATACTTTTGCAGTCTGACTCTATGTGCTTATATGGGGTTATATTTCAGTTTCCCTGGCCTATGTCAACTTATTCACACATCGATTATTCCTGAAATACTACAGAAACGAACAGAGGCAAAGGACTCTTATTCTGAATGTAGATAATCTGTAATAACTCCATATCCAAGCCAAGATGAAATGTACTCCTGATCAATTTAAGACAAGCCTGATATGTTGTGGAACAACTTTTTTTTGTGCAGCCAGGCTCCACTTGCAATAAGAATGTAACTGAGTAATGCCTACTGTGCTCTTTGTAGGCTCACCAGGGATGCCTGTGGTCATCGCGTAACACACTCTTTGTCCGAAGACAGACATGTCTCCAACTTTTTTGCTCCACAAGTAGCATTACTGTAGAGTAAAAATTGTGACACAAAGTGAGTCAGTGATTTTGTAAGTCACTTCTTCCAGAACTTTTAGGGGAGGTTTTGCCTGAGATATGCATCCAGTTATTTTATTCAATATATTTTTGTATTTGGAGAAGCAATAAACTTGATTTACAACACCCTGACCAGTGGGCATTGAGGTTGGATAACTATTCTTAACACGAGTTGTAATAAGAATTTCTGGGTTGGGTTAAACACTAGAGGGAGAAGGAAGATCAGAGAAAGAATAAAATGGCACAATTTTAATTACATGTATGCTAGAGGCCCTAATTTTTCTGTTGTCCTTTAATGGGATGAATTTTGTCTCAGGACTAATTTTTCACTTATGTTGACCCACAGGAATGGTGGAATTTGCAGGCTAGTTGATGAAAGGACTTCTTAGGATCTCTCCTTTCTATTCTTTCTTGTATGTTCACCACTGTGAACTCAGAGTCTCTTTTCTGCTGGCTGAGACTTAGAAGATAGCTCTGTCCCACAACATGTTCCTCTGTTTTCTAGAATTTACTCTTCTTTCACACTTTACAGGAACTTTTTAGAAGCCATGTAGTGTACGAAATCCATCTTCTTCCACAAAGCACAGATGTAAAATATATATTACTGTACAGCGGATACTTGATCAACTTTGTAGTTCAGCCCTTGATGTGCCCCAAAATGATCTGTAAATACAATGAAGCCATAATGAAATGTGTCAGCTTGGAACGGAACGTCCTGGCTGAGCAGCGCGGGTCTGTCTTTATGAATCAGTGTGGTGTTGCGTTAGTATTCCAGATTCATGAATGTTTTAGCTTGGGTAAATGCAAAAATCCTTCAAACTCTGTCCTTTATATATCTAGTTGGCTGGAAGAATCTGCTGCAGAGTTAGTTTGCTTTCTACTATGATTCATAGATGTGCTTTCTCATCTATATTATTCTCTTATACAGTGAATGTTGCTAAGTTCTCCTTTCTTTGAAATGAAATGCCTGTTGTTTAGCGTACTAGAACTTAGACATTTTGAAAAGTATAATTAATTGTCATCAAAAGGATATATGACTTTTTTGAGGGGCGATTCCTGCTCAGCAGTACCTGTTTGCCTGTTCACTCGACATGAATTAACTGGACCTTTATCTTCTCTCCTTCCTTCCTGTATTTTATCTTCCTCTTTGTAGAAAGGCAAAAGCTCAGCCTGAGAGATCCAACTTAAAAAATCTCTCTGCATATAGAAAAATGATAACCATGTGGTATAGTACAGTAGGGAGAGAAAAATGGAAGATAGGAAGTACTTTACTCAGATACTTTTTTTACCAAACAAGAGATACAGGTCTAGAAAAGTAAAGGAAAAAAAAAAGTCATGCACAGGCACTCCTGTAGACAATTCAGCTGTGTATTTTGATAAACTCTTTTCTGACTTTATAGGTGTGCCCTCATTTTTTTGAACTATGGCAATGACGCAGGAAACACCTGACAAGATATTTCTGACAAGAAACATTATTTCAATCCAGAAATAGCAAATAGCACATGCACAAAATCCTGGTACTTCTAGGTATATTTTGATAAGAACTTATATGGAGATCCATATTTTAAATAATGAATACTTAAAAATAACTTATATTTAAGAGAATCGGTAGGTGGTCTGATTTCCAAGAGTGCTAAGTGACCAATTGCTCTTACTAATTTAATTTGAGAGCTAGAAGATGTCTAACAGTTCTAACAATCAGGAAATATATATTTAGTATTTGTTTAACCCTACTCCTGTTGAAGTCAATGTGAGTTTTATAATCAAATTCATAGACTCATAGAATGTTTCAGGTGGGAAGGGACCTCAGGAAGTCATCTAGTCTAATGTACTGCTCAAAGCTGGGTCTGCTGCGCATGTGCTCAATACTGCATGATTTTGAATATTGTTCCTTAAAACAGTTCAGAAAAATGCCTGATATGTAAATGCTTATCTGAACCAAGAGCTATGGCTGAAACTCTTGAAATGAACATTTTACCAGTCAGGTCGGAGACTTTGAGAGCCTTCTGAAGCTAGATATTCTTATCAGTGGCACAGTCACCTGTTGTTTTTTTAATCTGTTTTAATTTAAAGAGCAATGTAATATATACACTATATATGAATATTAACCACCAATTGATTTAAATAATAGTCTTTAATTGCTTCAATAGTATTCATCAGCTCTAAAAGTAAATAATTATTATGGAGCAAAGATCAGGAGGCAAAATTAAAACATGCAAATAATTTTGAATTACTATTTAGAAAACTGTGTCTTTATAGTTAATAATTTTGCAGGATGAAAGAAAAAAAGACACAACTCCACGTTTCTGCAAAGTGTTCTATTTCCTGGACAACTGCAGGTGTATGGTGAATTATGGCTGAAAAGTCTACAAATGCAGAAAGGAAAATGGAGAAATAAGTGCAGACTACAAAACGTACATAATGGTAGTTTTTAATCCAGACAGGATGTTAAATCTGTGCACTCTGTATGCAGGGGTTTAAAATAAAGTATTTTAAAGTCAATAGTCACAAAGGAGAGTTCATAACTGAAAAGAGTGGGATATTGTATGGAAAACTTGAAAAGACTGCTTGAAATTATTGTCTGTGAAGGGAGCATTTAGCAACTTACCTAAGCAGGAAAAATGAGCCTTCTTTGTATGTGCAAGTGTGTAGATGTTCTGTGCTGATTCTTCTGTGGTTAGTCATTACATTTTCTTCTGCTGCACTGGTAGAAGAATAAAATATTTTGGTGGGGTGGGACGGGGTTTTTGGTGGGTTTGGGTTTTTTTTTGGTGTGTGTTGGAATTTTGCCAACCCATAAAGTCTGATTAATTAATTGTTTACATTACCAGGAAGCAGACATAAATGGCCATCCTTAGGAAGTTTAGGCTTAGCTTGTGAACAGAAGGGAATGGAAGAATCGGTTTAAGGAGTTTGTCCTTGCCTTCTCAGTTCACAGCCTTGCTGGGATAATTGTTTTTCAAGCTGCTAATGAGAATGAAAAAGAAGAGCAGAGCCCTGTTCACTGATGAGTTTATTAGGAAAAATGGAATCTTGAGCTCTTTGCACATATGGATGAAACTGCTTGTATGAGGAGAGGAAAATAAAAGAGTAACTTCAAGAGTAATTTGGGGAATCGGAATATCCTCCGTTAAAGAAAGGTGGCACCCTGATAAGTGGATGGGTTTCCTGTTTTTGTTAAGTTTAGAATAGATGAGCAAATATATAAAATTGATTAAAATGTTGTCTTTTAACTCAAATTAGAGAATCTCCTGGGCAGTAAAACCACCCATGGTGTGTACCATTGGTATCTTCTTGGAGAAAATTCTTCCCTTTGTTTTAGCTAAAAATATTAAATCACTGATTGGAGTGATGCTGCAGTCACAATATCAATATTTCATTGTCTTCACGTATCTTGCTAAAAAACATTACTTGAATAACTGAGTTCCCTTTTTTTTAGAAAAAGTTGGCAAGCTACTCAATTTTTACATTTGAATTCATGAAGGTTTTAAATGCAGAACTGAGAGATTATATTAGGAGAGACTGATGTAACCTCGGTGTCTAAGTTTAGTACACAGAAGTAATTAAGTGAAAACAAGTTATGATTTTGGATTTGGCGTTCCAACATACTTTTTTTTTCCATAGTTAAGCTTACTTCGCTGTTTCTACAGCTGTAACTATACTTTACATCTCTCCATAGTAAAAAATTGGGGCAGCTGCTTTGAACGATCTAAGTTAGTTATAATATCCATTCACCTGGAGAAATAATGACTTTTGAGCCAGGAATAAAGAAGAATAAATAGGCTGGAGAAACTCCCCTTTCTGTTTTTTAGTGACAGACATGGTTGTACTCATGTTCTAGATACAAAACCAATGTCAGCTACAGATGCTCCTCTTCCTGCAGCTGTGGAGGAGCTCCCTTTCTCCTACGGGCATATACGTGCCTGCCCGCTCTGCATTAGATGGATCTCCAAAGGATATCAACAAAGCCAGAATACTGAAAAATAGAAGTAACTGATCAAAAGATTGTCTTTTGCAGGTGATATTTGTGCCAGTGGCTTAGCAGCATCTCCTAATAACTTTGCTTTATAATCTTTGGAAAACAAATGAACTACATATTTTACCATTAAATCTTGAAACTGGAACATGGGTTATGGCTTAGGAACCACATGAGATGAATGTATTTTTGTATTTTTTATGAAATTCACTTCATTCTAGATGTAGATGTGTGATATTTTGGGGCTTTTTTTGTTTGTTTTTTTTCTTTTTTTTAGCACAGAACTTGCTTTTCTAGTTAAATACTTCTTTTGTATTTGTGTGAGCAGTGGTACAGCCTCTATTTCTGAAAATGGTGGGACTCTAAACAAACATTTATTTAAACCGTTGGTGGTATGAGAAAGTATAATTATAGCAGCAGTTTCTTATTCTGCCATACGTAAAAGTTTGGTCTCTGGCAAACTCTAGAAAAAGCATGCAGTGCTACAAATAAAATAGTTTTAAGAACTAGGTACAAAAGAGGTTGCAGTAAGAATGAAAAAGGAGGTTTAGTAGTATGTTCCTTTATTCTGGTATAAACTGAACAGATAAAAATGAGTTTACAGTTTTGTAGCTTGCCTTGTCTGCCTTTCCTAATCCTTCCAAAGGAAAAAAGTTGAAAACCCAAAAATATTAATCTGAAAGGCATGAATCTAGGATTCCTATTTGTATGCTTGTATATGCAATACGTATAAATATTTTAAGTTTCTCTATGTTCCTGTCCTTCCACATAGGAACAGTAAGTATGCGCTTAATTAATTTTCTCCTCCTCTTTTAAATGATGGTGACATGCTTGTGTTCTTCCTGATGTTTTTCTCAGAGGTTGTATTTCAGCTGCCATCTAACTAACATGATTAAAGTTGCTGACTTCTGTAATTAGATATGATAACGCCATTTTTACAGGGGCCCTTTGTTGGATCAATGTGTGAACTGAAAAACAGTTTATACAGAAGAACAAGTTCCATATTGCATGAATCTAGTGTAGTGCTCCCTGCATGACTTAATGCTGAAGCGTGCTATTGTCCTGGTATATAAACTTGTAAAAGACGCATTTCAAGAACATGAAGAATAAGATGCACATACTTATTTCCACACTTGCCACCACATAGCTTTCTAACAAATAGAGGTCTTTGTCAATATATCTGCACATGTAAACAAGCCAAAATGTTACATATGCACATATATACATATTAATGCTTGCAGATATGCCCAAATAAAAGTATACATGTATGTTTCTTAATATTACTTCCCCACTTCTGTGAAAGCAGAATTTTTCTGCTGAGGGTGAATCATTCTAAGATTATTAGAATCTAGTTTGCAGAATCTGTTTTTTCCTGTTTAGGAATCATTATGTCAGTTTTACAAGCTTACATACCAAACCCTTCATGGTCTGTAATGGTAAGTGATAAAGTAGTGTCCAATGTGTAAAGAAGTCCTGCAATGAGTAAACTTAAGTTGAAATTCCAGTATATTTTTCGTTAAAAACCTATAATGTCTACAGTTCAGTCACTTTTGTTAAAAATTGAATTTATGATCCTTGTAGAGAGAGATCACAGTGTGCTACAAGGAATTATTTTTTAAATTAATCTGAGTGTTTTGTATGATGCATACCTCCTCTATTTCATAAAATGGATACTTACCACAAACTGCTGTAGACTTATGCATCTACAGTCTGACTTGGCCAGACACAAGACTACTCTAGCCAAAGAAAGCAACTATAGGTCAGAAGCCTGCCGACAATAGCAGCCCTTAATTGCCCTGCTCAGCCTCAGGTGGGACCTCCACCCACCCCCTCTTCTTCCTGACCTGGGAGCTCCATTTAAGCTCTGGCCAGCCCTACTATGCCTGGATGTTGTGTTCTTGATGTTGTGGCTGCTGCCCTGGTGTGCTATGATCACCCTTATCTTCTGACTTACCTCCTGGTCGAACAGGCCTGCTATTGTTGCTCCCTGACAGTATCATAGTGCAGGCTCAGTATCGTGTTAAGGTTGTGATGTGGTTTCTGGTTTGAAGGGGACTTGGACTGAGTGATGTGGAATATAGGTAGAGCTGGTGCCTGGCAGGCTGTGTCTGTAGGTATGTAAGCATGCTATTAATATGGATTTTTTTTCCTGGATCTGAATGTATACAGAGATTTGAGAGTATTTAATACTTTTATAATGGAATCTGCAAGAAAAGCAGATAGTAAGTAGCTGATGAACAATGCTTTTAGAGATTACAAACCACTAGGGCTGTACAAAATAAAAAAACTTGTTCTGGGTATCAGCATAGGAATAGGTTTTCCTTACTAATGTTAATGATGTTTGTCATGTTTTCCAAATCGACCTGAATAACTTACACAGTCAGGTATTGTGTGTGGACCTGTGTGTCAGTGTTTGCCTGTTGCTGGTGGACATCTTTTCTTGGTTATTCTAGTTATATACTGTTTTCTCTTCACCTCCAGAACACTTGGGTAAATGAGCCTAAAAAAAGGGTAAAAAAAATCCCAACACTAAGTAAGCAGCAGAAAAGGCAAAAGGCAAGAGTGAGCTGAAAGGAGGAGGATGACCTACCAAGTAGGAGATGGAATAGGAGCAGGGGAATGTTACAAGCCAGTTTGCAGCATCCAGTGATACTTAAACGGATAAACAGGAATGTCCTTTGGTAAAACACCATGCATAATATTTCTGTGAGGAAGACAATGAACTCTTTCCATGTTCTTTGGCAATAGGACTAGAAGTCTGTCACGAAGGGTTTAGGTAGAGTTATCTGTTAGGTATGGCTGATTCCATGCAGCACTAGGTGACAGACTCTTTGTAGAGTTAATTATAGTTAAAGAGTTAAAGAAAAACATACAAAAATTAGTATTGAGCACTCATCTAATAAGAAGTGCAAATGAAGTAAAAGCATAATAATATGAATCTCTGTGTCTTTACTACATGAAAAGATTTTCTTGTTCTGAGTGCTGCATATATTTTTTCTTATACTTTTTCTGAAATCAGTGTGATGAGTTTATGTGGACAGATTGTTTTGGAGATTAAGTGGCTCATGTGCATGAAGGAAGCACAAGTCTCTATAAAAATGAAAACCAAAGGAACTATTTAAAGACGGTTTAAATAAGAGTTACTTTTGCAGCTGAATGTATTTTTGTGTGTTTCTAACTGATGTAAGAAGGAAGGTGCGGTCCATATTTATGCTTTATTAAATAAGCATAAGGAGACCTGAAAAATAAAGAGGAAAAATGCAACTTTCTTCCTTGTCAGCATGAAGGAACTTGTCACTGAGAGATGTGCTATTTAAATTGTGCCAGCCAAAAATGGGGATCAGGAACAAAGCACGTGAACAGAGTCTGTTTCCCAGATTCCAGAAGAAGGAAATCTCAATTATTCAAAGTCAACAAACACCAAATGTTTTTCTCTGTGGTTCTAAATTCTGACACGAAGAATTAAAATCACCGGCTACTACAGTGCTTTGATATTTTTAGTATTTCAGAAAATGGAATAATTATTTGTTTCTTCCTTTCTGAAGTTGGGAAGCTCTTTATTTTAATGATGGCTCTAGAAGTTCTGTTTTTGTCTACTTTACAAATACTGCTACTGAAGATGTTTGCAGCTACACTTACACATTTGCAATGTGCCTTATTACATCATACCACAGATAATATTGTGTTTTTCTCCTGAGTCCATCACACACATTTTGCTGTGACTTTATCATCAGTTCTTTAAATATGATGAGCCCTCATAAATGAGGTCCTTGAGTTGTAAGGTTTTATAGGATAAAAATACGTTATATATTTGTGCTAGAAAGAGCACTTTCTTGATATGGATAGAGAAGCTGCAATGACAGTCACTATTAATGCTTTTTCATGGTAAGAAATGAGAGGGTTGGGAAGGAGAAAATCAGAACCATTCATGAATGCTAAAGCTAAATCTCTTTTGTGATATGTTCTGACTTCTGCATCACTATACCTTTCTCTTACAGTGCAGGAGTACCGCTGCAAGTCAACAGAGTTTGACTGGACTTCTGTAAAACTGTTTTCTGCAGTGGCAATGGTATGTGTGCTTGGTGAATAGCAATAGATTCTTAATATGTAGATAATAGGAAAGAACAACAATCAGGGTTTTTTTTTTTGTTATTTGAGTTTTAATTATTGATGGTTCAGTCTTCAAAGAATAATGTGGAAAACACTTTAAACAGGAACTGAGGATGCAACCCTTTGACCTAATTCAAACGTAGGTTCTGTATTCAATTCCTGTTATCATTGAACAAGGTGTCCTAAATTTGCTTAGTGTTGTCTTCAAATGTTCAGTTGGCAGAATTAATTTTGTTTTAGTGTCTTATGCTTCAGCTGAGTGAATGTTAAGTGATCTACTTTCATATCTAGGTACCCTTTGGTTTTGAAAGTCCATCTACTAAATACCTTGCCTGGTTTTACATTCCTCTCTTTACAGGAGTGCGTAATTGGTTGTTTCTTAACGTATCCATTCCTTACTATGATTTAGAACTTCTCACTTGGGTTTCTGCAGATTATCAGAGCAGAAGCTGATGGAACAGGTAAACTAATAAACAGGATTTTCTACCCTTCTGCATTAGAATACCTTTTTGTATGAAACATTGTAGTGTACAGGCTGCATTTTGAAAATGTTTAGAACAAAAGATGAATTTGCTCAAGAACTGAAATATATGTGAATGTGTTTGTACTTTGGGATTAATTGTAATGTGGTTTGGTTTGAAAATTCCTTTAGTCTTCAGTATTTTGGTATTGTTAGCATGCAGATCATTTGGAAATTCATAAAATACTTTTTTTTGGGGGACCCAAACCAATAGACACCCTTCCCACCCCCCCACGCCCTCTCCAACAAATCTTGTATTGCTGCACCATGCTAATGTTGTTTGGCTTATTACATACAAGGGAAAGGCAGGAGAATATACTAGGAAAAGTGTCCTCTGCAATTTAATCAAATAAGCTATTGTCAAATGTTCCATTTTTTATTGTTACAATGTAGGTACCATTTCCTGTTTTTTTAGGTGGGGACTTCACTGAATGAAACTACTAAGCATTCTTCCACTCCATTTACATAAGACTGCTGAAATCATTCTTTCTCTTAACTGTCTCAAAGTTACTTACCTATGAAGTTGCATCATCGACTATTTAGGGAAGATTACCATGGGCACATGTGGAAAACTGCTTTGTAAGTAAATGATACAGAGCATTCCTTAAAAATCACAGTACAGAGTGTTTATCTTTTACTTTTTCACCTGTTTGGGCATATTCTTTCTGTTATATTTGCCAAGAGAAGTCCCTCCTGCAGACTGTCACCATCTTCATGTTATCTTGCTATTGGCAAAAAATAGAACAAGATTTAACATCAGCTGTTTTCCTTGCTGGTTATATTTATTCTTAGTGCATGTATTCTAAGGCATGTATATGTGTGCTTATGTATCAGTTATTCCACTTTTAATGTAATTCATTTAAGAAGCTTTATTTATTGTGAACTAATCCATTACCCAAATGGTATATAGCATCTTCTAAAATCTATATTCTGTATTTATCCTTGACAACTTATTATAGGGTAAGCTAACTGTTTTTGTAACCTACTTATTAACTGACTATTTTTAAGAATGCTTTCAATCTGTTTTGAACGTTGGAATGGGGATACGTTAATAGCACCAGTGTGATGATGTACGTAGTGGAAGAGAGGGCTTCAAATAATGCAGTTGTTGGAAATAGTTCTCAGGTGGACACTTATCAGACTGCTGCAGATGAGCTTCTTTTCAGTGTGTCTGGTCTGCACTTCTCTGATCTTCCTACTTTTTCCTTCCTTACTGTTCCTTCAAAGCACTAAGTCTTTTTCTCCTATGATGTTCTGTAAGCCTCTTCGTCAGTTTTGTTGTTTTCCTGTTTAGTGTCAGTGCTCTGCTTCTCCCTTTGCAGGGAAGCTGGATGAACTTGAAATTCTTTCCGTTTTAGCCAACTAATTGTCCCAAAATATTCCTGATTAAATCAATCTGAGCTAGATAATGGGAGCACCTGCTTCATTTGATCTAAATTTCTATCTCCTTATAGAAGCCTGTTAAAGGTACAATTATCCATATAAGCTATCAGTCCTAACTTAGTTGCTCAGGCAGCCATTGTCAGTTTTACTGTTTTGCAACACATTTACTACATACTGGCATCCTTCAGCACCTTCATAATGTTAACCAGAAGCTATAAAATATGTGTAACAAGAATATAGGCTTGAAATAGAAAGTAGTCTTGAGATGAGTTTGACCGGCCTTTTACACTAATTGAACTTCCTTGAAATGTTATGCACAGTGGATAAGACATCAATTTCCTAGACACTCACATCAACTTAACTTCAAAATTTCTTTCGAACAAACTTTGTGTTGTTCATATTATCCTCAAAGAAAGATATTAGCTTTTTGTAAAAATGAAGAAATCCTCCATGGAGCCACCTTCTCTTTGTGCAGTTTCCTTTGCAGAATCCTGACTGCTTATATTTGGGAAATTTTTACATCTTTGAATATTGTTCTACTTGGCTGCGAAATGTTGAGATACATTATGAGTTGTACTCTAGGCAATTGTTTATATACTAATTTTATAATTATTTTATAAATAATAAATAAAACTTTATGATTTTGATGCTAAACCCATGCCCCTCCATTGCCAGAATGTGTATGAAATACTATGTTTGTGAATCTTTGTGCTTGCACAGTGATCAATCTTAGGACGCATTTTTATCTGATGTTCAAAATGATTACTCTCCATAAATTTAGGCTGAAACTAACAGGAGCTGCAGATACAGTGCCTCAAAGATCATATTTTTTGTTTGATAGATGTATGACAGTAAGACCAGGAAAATAAGCAGATGGTCAGACAAATCAAGATCTTGACTGACAGCAACACAGGACCCAGTTCAATTTTTTTTAGGGCTTATTATTAAAATATTTAATATTGTTTTGAACCCTTGCCCAGAAACCTAGGTGGTTTTCTATTTCCTTGTAGTACAGAAATAAGCACTTTTTCCAGGTTTGCAACAGTAAGGCAAGGATTTGAAAAACAGAAGAGAGGTAACAGGCAAGAGAAAGGAACTACAATAAAATACAAATTTAGAAATATAGAAAAGGCTAAAAAAGCCAGGTTTCCTGTTAAATGCCCTTGAAAGCCATGCTCCCTGCTAGTTATTCTCACTTGCTTTTATTGGATTCCCCTAGTGTAGTTAATCGCTCCATCTGTTAGACAGCTAGCAGTTTTTCCTTTGCTCTTTTCTGACTCTGATCTGGTTGGCTGCAGTTCACAGTAGCCTCTGTACTTCCTCAGTGAGTTCAGAATAAGATAAATGACAAATCAAGTCTTTGCTAAGGAAAATGTGACTCCTGGATTGGAGCCTTTTCTTTATCTTCCTTTAAAAAAACCCCAAACAGACCACAAAACCCAGCGACAAACTGAGCCTGTTTTGCTTATAATTTCTGTTACTAACTTTGAAAGATCTACATTTAGTCAGAATAACATCTTCCTGATGACACTTTATTACTGGAAAAATGGGTGCCACTTAGTTCCCCATCCTTGAATAGTTCTGTGTTGTATTTCTCTCTGCTCTACGATTTAGCTGTTATTTAAAGAAAGGTTCCAAAATATAGTGTGTTTCAGTTAGGCCTGCTCTGACCTGATGCTTTGTCCCACTCTAGTCAACGTGGAATGTTTTCATGGATTTTCAGATCGCATGGAGTGTTCCTACCCTTTGGAGCTCCTTCCTAGGTTTTCAGCACTAAGTATGATTAACAAAAAGACTTGCAGGAGGCAGTGGTGTCATATGGAGAATGCTTTGGAGCTCTCTGGATGAAAGCACTTCCTCTTCTGCTGTAGGCAATTCACTGTTACTCAGTAAGGGTAACCCTGCTTCTGATCTGTGAAATGCCTTTCGATGAATCAGTCTTTTATATTTTGTCCCCAAATATATACTACCAAGGGAATTAGTACGTATTGGCATAATGTGAGAGAATGGTATAGTAAATAGTGATGATTAGACCATATAGATTTTTTTAATGCTTCAAATATTTAAATGTTTTTATTTAATTTTGATGTCTTATCTTATTCAAAATTCCAAACATTTGCAGAAATGAATCACTGAGGATTTGGATTTTAGTTTGTATCCTTACCACTGTTTTTGTTTCCAAATTGTGATGGTAAAAACCCTTGTTGCCCCACAAAAAAACCCTCTCTTAAATCTGTGGCCTTTAAAGGTTAGCTGTTATAAAATGTATTTAATTACCATGTGGTAGCAGAGGAGAATTTATTTGTCTTAATTTACATAGCTGGTTATCTCTTGGAGTATGCAGAGGATCTGTTTAAGCTGGCGAGCAACTGAGAGAGTAGCAGGTAGAATGGTCTGGTTACAATACTCTGTGCTATTAAGGGTAAGGGAGAAGAGGTAGAGAGATATAATGACACCTAGGTGGGAGCATAACTGGAGAGAGGCTCAACATAGTAGTGCTTTATAGCCACTCGAAGTGTTGTGAGTGGGCACACAGGCCCAAGCTGAGCAGCTGCGGCAGAATTTCATGGGCTTGTTACAGAGCCATGCTTCTCCTCTCATTTATTTGGGCCTGAGGGGTTTTCATGACCAGGTTTGAACTGCACTTTTAAATCTGTTGGCCTCATGCTGGAGTCCTTTTCTTTAATCATATTCAAAAAAGTTCTCCTTAAAATTATTAATGTCTTTATGTGCATTTGAAATGAAGCTGTCAGGAGGTTAAAAAAAAGAAAAATTATTTGAAAATCTTTCCAGGTGTCTTTCATGTAGATTCCCTTCTGACTGAAGAACACACACTGTAACTTAGTCAGCTTCTTTTTCTTTATATCCTATTCTGAAGCTGCTCTTATTCTAAAATCTTTCTGTCCTTTCAGGTGGTGGAAGCTGTCCGTTTCTACCTCTTTCCTCAGTAACGTTTTTGGTAGGCTTCAAATTCTCATCCTTGAATTCTGGCCCAACTCATGAGGAGTAGGTTTTGTGGTCCCAACAGGAGGCTTAGTTAAGATATTTGTTCCCTGTGGTGACTGGGAGGGATTTTCTAGCTGGCAAAGAAAGCATACTTCCACCCAGTCAATAATACATCCATAGAGCACAGCAGCTTTTGCTTATAGTCTCATGATGGGACCATCAGTAGGAGAGAAGCAACCTGAAAATCAAAAAGCGGATTTTTGACATAAGGAAAACAATGAAGTTGCCAACCATAATAGGAAAGAGAGGAATACCTGCAGTCTTGACGCTTTCAGGACAGGCTCATAACAAAAGTAGGTGGTAATTTGGTACTGATGGATACACATTATAGGAAATATAGCTCTTATTGCAGAGGAATTGCTCATAATTTGAGTTAAATACATAGCTGAACAGCCCAAAGGATGGAATGGAAAGATGATATAACTGCTTTAAGGCTGAAAGTGGCGGGGGGCGGGGGGAAGTTGGGCTTTTTTGTGTTTTTTAAGGGTCCAGAATTCAAACCAATAACCCAAAATTCAACATACATGAAGAGATAAAATAAACAAGAGGAGAGGGGTGGTAGGCTGGGGAAGATCTCATCCACTTTTACACATGAGAAGGGAGAGGCTGATGCTCTCTACTCACACATGCATTTGCAGCCACTTGAATAACTGCATAGTAACCACCTAATGGAGGGTACTGGAGATCTTATTTATTGCTCAGTAACAAAAACAACAAAAATCCAAACCATTATATACTTGATGTCTCCACTCATCTGATTGTTTTATTAGGAGGATTTATGTATCACTGAGCAGCAAGGACATCCCATGGTTGTTTGCATAAGGTGGTTATTGTCAAACTTATGTCACCAGCCATGATAAATTATTTTGATTCTACACATTTCCAACTGTTATGGTTTTTAATCAGGAGAGGGGGAAATAAAAAATTGATTCTTTGCAATGAGTTAAATCACAACCTGCATTAAACCTGCAATTACATGCTCATAGAAGAGGGCATTACAGGAAATTAGATTATTCAAACAACATGATACTGCCTCTTTTCCTCCCTTCCCTCATCCTCTAAGTCTGGCAGAAGAGGCTACATTTTTTCTAATGGTTTCCTCTCCTTATTCACCAGTTTTTCTTTCTCTACCCATGATGTAATTTTCAGAACTGATCCCACTTCTCTTTTCAGCTGCACATCTGGTGACTGCAGGACTTAATTATAACATTTTTAATGATCAGTTCTGTTATTTCTTCTTGCAATATAAAACAAAAACCCAGGATGTGGATGTCAAAGAGTCTTTTTGTTATTTCCTTTCCATCATTCAGTAGCAGTGAAGCAGAACATTGCAGAAGTGAAATATTAAACCAGAGAGCATGTTAAGAAACTACATTTTTTTCTTTGTTTTGAGATCAGTGCTGAAGTCTTCTTTCAGGATGACTTTTAAATTTTCTGCCACTTGGTCTCAAGAGTTCTTTTTCTGTGGATGTTCAAAAATGAAAGGAAGTCACAAACCATGCCCTGCAATGTGAGATCACAATGTGATATTTCTTTTGGGTTTCTTTCTTCCCTACTCTCTAAATATTTCCTTTGTAAAATAAGTCTTAGACATATTGATCATCTGAAGATTTTTCAGTGTTGTATTAGTTTTTTCTTTAATGTGCTGGAAGGTTCTGTCTGCTCTCATGACATGTGGAGATATTCCACTGTCTGTTGAACTACAGCTGAAACAGTATGGGAAACACCACAATCATAGCTGCTTACAACATAGACAATGGGGTTTTGTAGCTATGTGGCTGTTCTTCTGTGGCAATGCTGATAGTATCCACAGTGTCAATTGAGAATTGACAGTACAACATCTTAGACTCTACTGTAATACATTAGCCCCTGATTACATGCATATTTGGGAGGACTTAAACTTTATTTTAAAGATGGGAGATATTATAAATTACATGATAGAACTGCCAAATTATTTTCACATAACAAGGTCATTAAGTTCACCCATTCTTCAAAAAAGCACAGCAAAGATGTATTTCTTCTTCTCTCTTATTGATAGCAATAGAATTATTTTTACAGCTGGATTTTTGGTCTGGAAGAACAAACATCATGTGGAGACTATATATTGCCTGAATATCAACAAAATATAAAACCTAGGTGTTTACTGAAGACTTTATGAATATCAGGGCTCTCATAGATATTTCTAGTCTGTCACTGAGAAACATTGATTATTTCTGGACAGCTTTACTGAAAGGATCTAATTGATGTTTTGTTGAAATTTTAATTTCTCAAAATAATACAAGAACCTGGTCTTGGAGAAAGCATCGTGAAAATGTCTATCTTTCTTATGCTGCTTTCTTGTCCTGCTTCTTTCAGTGCTGTTGTTTCTAAATCTAATTTTCCAATCACTTGGAGTGTCTGTTTCTTGTTCCAGCAATATTGGTATCCAGCTGAGTCTGTGGCAACTTGAATAACTTTGTCTCTGAACTCTCTGTCCCTTTTTGGTGTGTGTTTTTTTTTTTTAGTTTCAGTCATTCTCCTTCATCTGTCTCAGTTCAAGTTAACAGGAGGAAAAAACCCTTTCATCTTTAAAATTTGGTAATTCTAAATTTCTTTGACAGTTTAAGGTTGTCCTTTCTCAGTTTCACAGTTTGCCTGGCAGTTTTGTGGCTATTGATGACGCTGCTGCTTCCATTTTGTACTGGTGACCTGAATCTTGAATTCATTTTACTTGATCTTTCTTTGGTTTTTTGTCTTCTAAATGTTGTCATTTGTTTGACTCTGTTCCTATGTGTATGATGTCTCCAAATCAAAGTGGGTTACAAAAGTTATTGAAACACAGATACAACAGTACAGTCTGAAGTGTTGTTTTATCATTTGGGGCAGTGTTTCTCCCTTGCTGTTTTTGGTCCTTTATGGTTTTAATCTCTTTGCAATTGACTGTGAAAAATGCTACTGAGCTATCATTGTCCCTGTAATTAAGTAGCAGTTAACGCTTCCTATTTGTACCTGTCAGTCTGAGCTTGTGCCAGGACTTAGTCTACAGTTTTGTAGGTGTGTTTTTCTGTTTCTGACTTTCAAAAGAAATAAAGGGGTGCCAGTATTCTTTTCAAAACATTTATTGTTTTTATGTTACATTTTAAAATCTTTATTTATTGTACTTACACTTTATCTTGGCTTTGGACAGGTAGGTGACCGCATAAATGTGTTGTTGTTGACTTTATTAAAAATATTTTCATATTTTTATATATGAAAATATATATTTTCATATATATAAAAGCATAATCTTTTGCTGAAATGATGTTTCCTCCTCTCGTGAGGACAACTTCTAATATACTGGTGAACCTTCAATAAATGCTTAAATGTGAGCAGGCTGAATTGCTGTGTAGCAATTCATTACAGAATATATTCATCATCTTACTTCTCCATCATCCATGAGAGTTTATTCATTACCCTAAAGTATTTAATATAACATATATTTGCTGAAAAATAGAATATTTTGGATGTATTTTAGATAGTTGAATGCACTCAGGGTGCTGAAGTAGGAATTTCTGATACTTCAACATATCTGAAAGAATATGGCAATAACTGGGGATTAAGTAGCTTTAGGTAATTAATGTCAGTACAGATAGCTGATTTATTTGGAGTATATTCTTGTATTTTTTTAACATTTATTTTACAACAAATCTCTACTAAAACACCCATTAACCACCAGATACCTATTCAATTATTTATTTATTGTTAATTATATTATAATTATTATTAATTTATATTAGTTATTATTAATTACCTACCTATTACCTATTTAATTCATGTCTATAGACCACCCCCAAGCATAGGAGGTCTTAGTAGCATGAATAAAATGATACTGATTAATCAGTTTTAAATGAAAAGTACCAATTCTGAATCTAGTGCTGCTGGCATACTTTTTGATTCTGACACCCTTGGTGTACCTGCTGAACAGAACTATTAGTGTTTCAATAGTCACATAATTTCATGAGATAATGTGGTTTATTCTAATTATACTAAAAAAAATTAATAGTGTAAGCTTTTCTTTTCTGGTTGTCTCAAAAATGCTACATTGCAAGTGCATTAAAAATGAGATATTGATAACACTTAGGTTTTGGTAATTTTAAAAAAATTCCTTAAAGCTGAGAATTATTTCAACTAAGTTGTCTCAAATATTTTGGCTGGTTTTTATTGCTGAATTGATGATGTAATTCTTCAGTGGATTATTTTGAAGATGCTTGCAAATTTTTTTATCAGAGTTCTCTTCTTGACATCATCCTGAGACAACTGAAAGAAGCTTCAGTCGGTTCCATGAGAATTAGAATGTTTTGATCTTTTTGTGACATGGTTCACTATGTGCAACTGGAGAAAGTATTTTTCCGTTCTTGTCCTTTACCCTGTCCACTTACATACATGACGTGTTTTAGAGCAGATACAGGTCTTGCTATCTGCTTGTGTGTAAGTCCCCATTTTAGTTGCAGTTGTTTTGTGCTACTGCTGCAAAAATCAGATTGATTATTTGCCATTCATAGTGTGCCAGTGAAGGTATATGCTGTTATCTGTTTCTTGAGTGAATGAAAGCTAACTAACGCAGCATGAAAATAAGTTGAATCAGATTCACCTCTCTCACTCAGGTTAAAAAATTTAAATGGACATTCACAGGAGAGTTCAGAGCAGTCATAGTTGTAGAAACAGAACATCTGTCTGCCAGAAATATGGCCAAATTTAAATTAGCTTTCATATTGTAACAATGATTTATGGCAGCTTATTTTCCACTAGCGATTCAGCTATTGTATATTTTTTCCCTTTGTTTTTTCCTGTTAGTTTTGCCAAAAATGGAAGCATAAAAGGAAGGAATTCTATCCTGGCTTTCATGACAGCAATGAAACTATTAGATAGGAGTGAAGCCTAGTCCTGTTCTGAGAGTCAATGTGAAGCTTGTGCAGAACAAAGATTTGTTTTAGAGCTTGAGTGAGACTTAAGAAGAGACACATGGAGACTATTTGTAGAATTTACTGGTCTGGAATCTTTGTATTAAATTATGAGTGAATTTACAATGTGTCTCATTTAAGAGATATATTAGTGATAACCGAGCTAGAAAGAGCACAGATTGACTTTCAGTTAGTGAAAATGGCACTTTCATTAAGCATTCCCATTAGGCATTGATCTGGGTTTGTTATTTTTGCTATCTCTAGAATAATCTTAAGAATTACATACCGAATTTTGAAAGAAAAACAACATTTCCATACTAAAGCCACTAGTAGGCATTTGGAAGAGCCGTATGTTTTCCTCCCAAAGAGGTAGAATGCTTCTGATCTGCTATCTGGTGCTATCTTACTATTTTTTGATATAAAGCAGTTCCTGGTGAATCCTGCTGTGGATACATGTGATGTTAGAGCTAAGCTGATGTAATGCCTGCTGCCCCACTACGGGCTCCTGCCCTCTTCCTTGGTCTGGTTGTGACGCTCCTCTGACCTCGCAGTGAGCCTGGGCAGAGAACCACACTGACAGAAAACCAGCCCTATTGACTGGTATTCTGCTGATTTAGTTCTTTGAACTTGCTTACTGGTGGGTCACAGGAATGGCAAAGTTTGGGCACAGAGAAAAACAAAATTTATTTCTGGTAAAGGAGAAATATGTAAGACCTTTTTTTCCTAGTAACAATTAGTGAGTTATAGTAGCTAATACATACTGATTTAGCTTTTCGTATCTGCTATGTGTTGCTGACCCTTTCTCTTTACTATCTAATTTGGCTTGCTTTTAAGCTTAGCAAACAAGCTGGACACATATTACAGTTGAAAGACCGTCATGATTTTCTTCCACTTGTTACAGCTCTGCGGTAGCTTCTCTAACTTACTCTGGATGATTGCCATGAGCTTAGAACTGGACATGTAATACTGTTTGACTGTACTTACAAAACAGGGTAGGTAATAGCAACAGTTCTTTGATTCCAGTTAAGGGTTCAGACTAAGCCAGAAGGTGCAGGTTTTACAGGACTCTCAGAGGATGACGGTGCAGATGCATTCAGTTTGCACTGAGTCATGGTGTTGGCCTTGCCAGATACAGCTTTCCTTTACTTGCAACCACTTTCATGGCTCTGCATGGTGCACATTTCTGAGTAAATGAAGGGCTGCTTTGCACGGATGCAAGTAGCAACCTAGGCTGAATTTGTGCAGTGCTACTAATAAGCATAATAAAACACTCAAATGACATCACCAGAGACAGTCTCTATCTCAGATTTGTCACTGCTTAGATTGAGTGATGCTTACATAGTGAGCAGCTATTCAGTGTCTGGCTTTGTTGTCGTTATTCATCGTGTGACCTCATGCCTTGCATGCTATTCAGATATTGCGTCTTGTGGAAAAAATTCTTGAGCATACGCCTTGGACTATTATATGATGCATAAGACTAAAAGATCTGACATACAGTTGTACAAATGTATGGCTTTTGTAACCTTTTTTCCCCTAAGATATCTTTGCTTATATTTTCCAATACTTAGAGTTCCCCAAACACTCAAATTCAGCTAAGTAGGTATTTTCCACTTACCCCATCTGTGAGGAAAGAACTATTGCAAAAAGTCTGTGCTTCTGGAGCTAACGAAGCAGCGGTAAGCAATAGTTTCTTTTGCTGGCCAGCAATCAGAATAAGCATTGCATCATCGTGGAATAATGGAATCCTTTAGGTTGGAAAAGACCTCTAAGATCAAAAAGTCCAACCATCAACTGAACACCACCCTGTCTCCTAGACCATGCCCTGAAGTGCCACAGCTACATGTTTTTTGAACACCTCCAGGGAAGGTGACTCCACCACCTCTCTGGGCAGCCTGTTCCAGTGCCTGACCACTCTTTCAGTAAAGAAATTTTTCCTAATATCCAATCTAAACCTCCCCTGACACAGCTTGAGGCCATTTCCTTGTGTCCTATCGCTAGTAACTTGGGAGAAGAGGCCAACACCCACCTTGCTACAAGCTCCTTTCAGGTAGTTGTAGAGAGCGGTAAGGTCTCCCCTCAGCCTCCTCCAGGCTAAACAACCCCAGTTCCCTCAACCTCTCCTCATAAGACCTGCTTTCCAGACCCTTCACCAGCTTCATTGCCCTTTTCTGGACACACTCCAGTACTTCAGTTTGCTGATTTGCTGATTTAATTTTCATTTTCAATTTGCTGATTTCATTTTCAACTTGCTTGTCTGCTGATTTCATTAGCTACTGTTGATAGCAAAAGAGTGTTAACTCAGGGACTCTGTGCTTTACTGGACTCCTAGCATGTATCCACAATGAGACTTTCCTGACCTATTTTTAAAGTGTCTCTCTCCCCGACACCTCATACCAGGTCTCCCCCACTTTCTTTAACTCTGTAAGTGTTCTCCCTTTTGCTGAACTCTGAAAGCTATCTCCAAGACCATAAGCAACCCTGGCATAAGCAAGAGCCAAGCAATTAAACTCAGTGCAGTAGTAAACAGTGGTAGAGTCCTATGAAGTTTTGCTGTGTGCAAGTCTCAAAATTCTGGCTCTTTCCAAATGCCATTACAACTAAATAGAGTTTGCATGCCCTGAAGGTCAACACGTACTGGTTGTTTTGGACAAAGAGTAGGTAATAAAAAAATGTTTTCTTCTTTTTCAGATTAAGTCTTTTTTCTTCCTTTTCTTTTCTTCTTTGTAAATATATTATCTCAAACGCAGAACATTTTGTTTCTTCTCCAGTGACTCATTGTTCAGTGAATATGGTAGAGGACTACAAAATACCCAAAAGACAAAAACATTTAAACTACTGACTGTGTGCTTGATGTGTAGACTTGGTGACTCGTTCAGTGTTGTTTACTAAAAACCAGACCAAATGATTTATGTTATACTGTGTCAGTCTGTCTATTTTGGCAACATATTAAATGGCAAGAAAACAGCAGTTACTTTTTTTTTCCTGTGAAGTAAATAGTGTTAATTGTTATTGATTTCAATAGCTGCTGACATGTCTTAGAGCTTTTATTTAGAACACTACTAAGGGGTGTTTTCTCCTGCATGTACATTTCAGATATTAAAAAAACCAAAGAGTATTTAACGTTAAAATCACATTTCACACAAATGTGGTCTGGCTTTTTTCAGAAGTCCTGTGGTTTTGTTGTTGAGGGAAATGGCATGTGCTCATCAGGCCTCATTTGTTTATCTGTCGTCATAATCTTCAAAATTACGGTCACAATTGTTATTACTCAGATACAGAATTAAAAGAAAATAAGATTTTTTTCTCAGTTATTGCAAAATTCCTTAAGAATATCAAATAGAAGAGTCAGAATTAAAAATTTATTGTATTACAAATAATAAATCCATATTTATTTTCCTGGGATTTGTTTTCCTGCATGTAGTGGTGTTTCCAAGGTGATGAAAATCAAGAGAGCTACTGATACTGTATGACTTGTGGACTAATATAAGAAAGTCTTTAAAGACTAAATACAGTAATTTTAACTAAAGCATTATAATGGCAGAAGTTTTGTTATTTGATATGTATGTTGGACTTCAAGATATACTGTTAGTTTGTTTTGTTATATCATGAAAGTGAGGTAAATTAATACTTAAAAGTATTTGATGTGCCTTCAGAAAAATTGGATTGGGGAAGATTTTAGAAATATTTAAGATTCTTTTCCTATGTGGAAAGATTTGTCTTCTGCTTAGACATGGAAATATCTGGTATGGAATTCTAGCCAGTATGGTCTTCTAAATTTAATCTTTCTGGCTTCTGGAAGTTTAATCCATAATATTGGGCTCTTGCAGGGTGTTTTGTAGTCCATTTGTAGACTGTACTGAAGTCTTTGTTTGGGAGATGCTAGAAAATATAAGTCTGTATTATAATCAATTTGGAACAGCAGTTTTCTGCTGTCTGCCCTCACCAGGTATGCTCTGACAATAATACAGATGCAATTCTAAAATAACGTAGGTGGCTGTTTACAAGTCTGCAAGCAACCTTCACTCCCTGCAACTGTTTTCAAGGAAGAGAGTCGGTGACAGATGCCCTAGAAATAACTAAGCAGAGACAGTGTGCGTTGCTATGGAAGCTATTCTACTGCTTGATGCGCACTGTATCATCCAATTTAGAAGAGCTTCGGGACCAATAAAATAGCTTTTTTTTTTCTTGGTTCCCCCCCAAATTTGCATTTGGGGGCAAATCCTGTGAATCAGCCTAAGCAAGTTGAGAAGCCCAGCAGCCAAAGAAGTGATCTGATATTTGGTGTAGCTACTTAGTTACTTTGCAGCCACTCTGCAACTTTCCAAGGCTGTGTTAGTGTTTTTTATCTGTGCACATTCCAAGTGGTAAATTGCAGTTTTGTGGCAGTTGAGATTCTAGTTCTGGTACAGACTTAAGGAGAAGTCTTGTACTACTGAGGGCAACTCCTGTGCGTCAGTTTCCCAGGAACAAATGGATGGTTTTTCTCCCACATGCTGTCTAATATTTTTAGACTGTAAGTGCTACTGTGCAAAACTTCTTTTAATATCTTTCTATTTCTAGTTTGATGGGACGCTGTTCTTAATGCTACTGGAATATGAACAGCAATGATTGAGTCAGACCCATTGCCCCTCCATAGCCTCGTCTCCCCTACCCCAAGGCTAGTGCAAGGTAGGAAAGAAAGATTTTTCCTTTCTAAAAGATGTGCTTTTACATGTTCTAATCTTACTTTTGATGCAGTAAAAGTGCCAGGTTCCAGTGTAGTGAGGGGTGGAGAAAAAGAATTGACTGCTTCATTGGAGCTAATGGTGAAAAAACATCATCATTGGGTTGTTAAACGTTTATGTTCACGTTTTTAAAAGGTTGTGTCATCTTTACTACCATGTTCTCTTTCTCTCTGTTTTTTCCCGTGTGCTGGTTCAGAGGTGAATATGATAAATTCTCATTACAGGGTTTACATTTTTGTGATGCTGAGTACCTGCTGGTTTTCCTGAGCAGGTAATATTTGGAACTTGCCAGCAGAGGCTAACACCAGTTTCTAGTGAAACTTTAAAATAGCTGAAGCAGTTCTGTTTTAAGTATTTGGAAGGATATTTACAGTATCTAAACAATTACTTGTGCCGTATAGGAGATATTGTTGTGATGTAAGTTGAGCAGACCTTATAATTAGTTCCCTAGGGAACTGAATGAAAATGTGACTCCATTCTGCACTTTCAAATAAAATGTGGCCTTGCTAATTAATCAGTTTTAAGAATACCAGGTACAGTCACATAAAACTCACCATTAATGCTGGGACAAAGGTTGACAAGTTTTGCTAAGAATACAAATGAAGGGGAGAACAGCAATGATTAATCATTCCCCTACTTGAAAGCGATTTTTATTTAAACCCATCCTCCCTATTTTATATAACTGCGAGCTTGTTAATGGCTTAAAACTTCTTAACAGCATGCCTTTAAGTAGTTTGGCAGATCACAAATGCTACTTTAAATGAGCACTTAGTAACACTGAGTTAGTGACTTTTTAATGTTGTTAACAAATTACTAATGCTTCCAGTGTAAAGTAACATTGTGCAAAACCGTGGCGTGTAAAAAATGAAAGACTTATTTTCTTCAGAGCAGAAATCCAAAGGTAGAGTACAGTATAGTGTTCTCTTTCTATTGTTACTCCTGACAAATTCAGCTGTAAGAGGACAACATCTGTATCTCACTTCTTGAAAATGTGTGAAATGTCATCTCAACATCCTCTTGTTCACACTTAAACTATCTGGATGAATTATCTGTTTTGCAGCATAAGCAGAGGGAAAGGAATAACTGTAACTGCAATTTCAGTTCTTCACTGAGCCACGGCAGATTTAGTACCCTTTATCAGTAATAACCTTGCACATTGGATACTAAGGTTGTAACTCAGTAATAAGTATCCACTATAGTTCAAGAATGGTGTTTTGATTTCTAACTAACTGAAGTACTGGTGGCAGAACAAACATACTTGTCAGTGCCATCCATATTCCTTACACCTTTACCATGGCAGACTAAAGTTTCAGGATACCAAATTGATGTCCTGTGTTAGCAAGTTTTTACTACACCCCTAGCTAACTAATATAAACTAAAGACAAATATTATTTTAATGTTATACACTTAAAGCTATAGCAGCAAGAGAAAAATATGTGCTATACAACCTATGTATGTGGGGGGGGTGTCTGTGTGTGTATATAATGCATATACTTTCTCCATTATGAATGTGTCTCCTAGATGCACCATGTCAAATCAGAAAGAACTGTCAAAAAAATCCTGATAACATCTTAAATTGTGCAGCTCAAATTAGTTTCTCATGACCCCCAGAGCCTCAATGCATTTGGATTCACAGCTCTGCATCTTATTAGCCACTCTGATGTTCTTAGTGCTGTAAAAGCATTTCAAAATTTGTCATCCAGAAGCTCAAGCTAATTAAGAATTAGTAATAGTCAACACTTTGGTGGACATGACTTGGTGCTGCCAATTTAAGGTGGATTCCATATTACAACTGCTTTCAATTAGTAGATGTCAGGCCCTAAGGGCAACTCTTTCCCCTGTGTTAAGATGTTGGCTGCCTGTACTCAAAGCCAGCTTTGATGTGGTGCAGTTGTGTAACCTTCGATCAGGCTGCTGTGAGAAGAGCACTGGGAAGTCGTGTTGGAGACCTCCCTGGTTTTGCTTGGGAGTTGCTTGCCTGCTTGTGCTGGGCCATTTACCTTGCTGATTCTGATCTTGACCCACTGACTTGACTTCCTGGCTTGAACCCAGGCCTGTGGTGTTGACATGGACTTGGGTGGCAGTCACTGAGGTGTGCCTGACCCTGGCTACTGTTTCTGGCCAGCTCTGCTCTCCTTGCTCAGGCACTGTGGGGTTGTGCCCTATGTCAGCAAGGACACTGCCTGTGCCTACCTTGTCACGTTCAGCTCCTGACTGGCACCCCAGTCCTGCTGCTCCCTGACACTAAAGGCCTTCTTGAACAGTTTGTGGTTGTGGCAACTCTAATGAACTTTGTGACGGGAATTAACCAATATTTATTTCTTAGTATTTTTGAGACATTGAAAATGACTTGGAGGTGCGCTGTTTTACATTTCCGAGGAATGAGTTTTATAATATTTGTTTCATCTCCCAAAGATTTTGGTACACATTTGTGTGTATAATCCTCACTGGCAACCTCCAATAAGCACTGCACAGCCCACTTCTCCACGCCCCTCCTCCCCCTAGCCTTTGTTATATAAAAATGGTTTGTTTTTGAAGATATAGAGAAACTGTATCTCTACTTATGATTAGATTTTGAAAACAAAATGGCCGCTATTCATAGAAGCTTGGAGAGCTTAACTGTGGAGTTAATCGTTGGGAATGCTATGCAGTGTGGACCTGTATATGTAAACTGTCTTTACAATATACATATGGATAAGTCATGTCAGTCTCCTACTACTTTGTTGTATCTATAGTGTGCATTTCAAACATCAGTTTTGAATTTAACTGTTTTTTTTCCTCCTCTCGGGGCACATAAATTCTTACTGTATTTCAAAATAGTACCAGTAAACGAGTTCTTAATGTTGATGGCTCTAAATAGTGTTTCTGAAGGTAGACTACTAAGGACTCAGATTCCAACATCCACCAGAAGTATCTGGATGTTGATATGCTGTGACAATTTGAAAGTTCATCTATATTTGTGATGAACAACATTCTTCTGATTGTAGTATTCTTTGTTGCAAGGGGATATGCTGCAGAAGAAATGCTTGTTCAATATGGGATTGAATAACTATAGTTACAAAAGATTAAAAGAAAATCTCAAATTAGAATAATTTGTCATTTTACTCATTTTACCAATTAAAAGTGTGTTTATTTTTTCCTATGCAAACTTAATTTGGTAGCACGTGTCAGTTAAAGGAAGAAAAATTCTGACAGCAAAGGGAGAATTTTGTGTTGTGTGCCAATGCTTGTCATGCATAGGAGAAATATTGGGGGTTCTGTTTTGTTTGGTGGTTTGGGTGTTGGTTTTTGTTGTTTGTTTTTGTTTTGTTTTTTTAATTTTAAGCTATTAAGACTGCATGTGCATGTGGGCACACAATTTTTTATAAATGCACAAGGGTATGATACAAAGAGCTATTTCTGAGAAGGTGAGCCAAGCTTGACTGAGCAGACTCACTGGCTTAAACTTAATTCAGCATCGGGAACAGATGCTGTACAACAAAAGGGCATGGAATAGGAAGGAGACTCACCAGGCAGGTAAACAAAGCTGAGGAGAGATAGTGTGAGATGTTTCTTTTGAACAAAGTCTTGAACACACATGTCCTAACTGTGAAGGTTGAATGTCCTTTGAGGTAGAAGGGATTTACAGATTCTGACATGCCATCCTGAAGCAAAAATAATGCATGTTTCTTTTGATAGCACTGTGTCTGCCTCATCTGAGTCTTTTTCTACTTCATAAAGATTAATCTCCAACGCGGTATGGCATGGCTCCAGTTATTTACTCAGGAGCACAGGCACTGTCTGACTCTGTAAAATCATTTTCACATGAAGCAGTACTCGGATAGTGATTGCTGTTCAGTTGTTGCCCTCTAGTATTTCTTCTTTTGTCTCAGATGTGTGTTTACAGCAAGGAAATAGGGAGAGGAGAAAAAAAGAAAGAAAAAGGCCAAAGCATTATCTAGTTGTACAAGGAAAAAGCTTTTAGGATGGAATTTTGTTGAAGGAGAAGGGGCTGTGCAAAGCCTTTGCTGAAACAGTCTTAAGGGTTATAACTGCCTTCTCTCTGTGCTCCAACAGATAGGTCACAAGGCTGAAACTGGTGATCTAGACATTAAGTTGTTCTTTAAAAGAAGTGACTTTAATAAACTTGAACTACCTTTCGGATCTTTTGTTCACTTTTATCTGCTGAATTACTAACTCAAATGACTTATTTATTTATAGTTTTACTCCACTTGGCACACACAAGTGATAAAGCTGCAGAAGAGCTAACCAGAGTTTTTTGACTAGTGTCAGAATCTTTCCTCCTAAGTTTCAGTGCAGAATGGTGTACTAGCTTTCTATTGCACCTCTGAACTGCATGAAAAGTACTAGACCTGCATAGGTGTCCATGAGGAGCAATATTGAGAAAAAATATCATTTTATGTATGTTTTGTAGAGAAAGTGAATTTGCAGAAGTTCCTTGTTGAGACTCAGACATTTGCTGTTGGTGATAGGGATATGAGAGCGAAACCATCTTGGCTGTTTAATCCAATATGAGTTGGCAGGGATGGCAGTATTAAAGAAAAAACAAAATACAGCCATATTTGAAACTCTCTCTACATTGGTGATCTCAATCTAAGATGTTTTGAATCTTATTTCAGATAAAATGTTGGTGTGAGGCATGTGTGGGTTCTGATTCAGTATTACTGTCAAATACCTGAAGACTAGCCAAATTATTTAAAAGACAAGCTGCTCTCCTGACTTCCTTTTGAAGTCCAATATGCAGTAAATTCTGTGAAATACAAAGAATACAAGCTTCAGATAACTTGATATATTAAAGGAAGGTGCATTGTCTAATCTTTGACAGAGGTTCTTCACCCTTATATTAAATTCAGTTTGCCTTATCTATTCTATGAAGAGGTTGTGTGATGAGGTAGCAGGCTTATCCCAGAATAAATGTTTTAGTGCTTGTTCTATATTTGGAATTCGTGATTCCAGCCTCTTAGTTGTTTATGGAGTTTTGCCGATGTGGTTGCAGTTGTGAGCTTAACACCAGGAGCCAGGCCACTGCTTTAGGCCATCCCAGATTCCCTGGGATGTTACAGTTAGTGATAATGTCTCACAATACTTCCCAGTCTACTTCAGCAACTTTCTCATGACTTAAGTTTTTTTGTTGTTGCTGTACAACAGTTTTTGAAAATGTTCTAGTTAGGGTAGATCTCTTTCTTACCATAATTAGTACAATGGAGAGACGAACGCATACCACAAGAGGTTTGTTTTTTTAATAAACATGTGTTGGATAATTCATGGACTATTTTTGTCTTTCATGCAACTAGAGGGTGTAATCAGGGCTAGATAGCCAGGGAAAAATCATTACATATGCTATATAAAATTTAAAATCTCCATAAGAGAAAAGGTGACTTGCGTGGGATTTCAGTTTTCTGAACTGAAATGAAGCTACACCAACAAGGTATTGTTCCCTATATATTTAAAAACGTGGAGAATACAGATGGTGCTGATAAGATCAGCAGTGGAAAAGTTATGTATCCCAAACTAGCAATCTTTTTTTCTTCCCTTCCATTAAGACAAGCTTAATTTCCTTTTCAAAGTCTCCAAAGATAAATGCAGTCTTTCATGTCAGGTTTCAGCCCCTGAAAAACTTTTTATTTAGTAATAAATCCACTGGAAAAGTGGTTTATGAGAAAAGTGCTCACACAACCTTAACCATCGTGGCACAATTAGTTTAGCTGCAGGTTTGTTGTAATCCCAAAACAATAACAGGAAATTGTCATGTCAAACAAATTCCATCTGTCCTTTGTATCATGCAGTCCCTGGATTATAACTCTTTGCGTATTACTATGCCCTCCTCAGTCAAGCTTTCTAATATCAAAATTACATCGAGTTTAAGTACGTCAGTACAGATACTGAGTAGAGAATGAGTTAGCCAAAGACAATGCACTGAATAAATACATCTTAAAGGAGATACCAGCATTCATGTATGTACTGCTCTCAGTGGTATGTAGCGTTTACTTGTTTGTTTTCTCGGGTTTGGGGTTTTTTTTTAACTTCTTTCGGTTGAGAAAACTATGGTATTTAAGACAACCATTGACCAGACTAAGTCCTATTATATCCTTGTTACAATAACATGAAGTATTGAGTGGGCAACAGTAACTCTTCTGTCTTCCTGACCAGCACTAAGAACAGATAGAAAAATCGCATTTGATTCTGGTATAATTGTTTAAGCTATTCATCACCACCATGACCAAATGCCAAAAGTGGTACTAAAATCTTTTTGCTGGAAGAGTGAGAGGGAGAGATGACTGAAAATCCACTAAATGTGTTTCTGATTCCTTCACTTCATCATTCTTAGATGTTACCATTTAATATAGCTTGATACATTGAGACTCATATTTCTAAAAGACTTGCAGAAGGAACATTTTCTTGACAGAACAACACACTGAGATTGAATTTATCTGAAAAGGATATATTTTTTACTCTGGTTTTGTAGAGATAGCATAAAAATCTGTGATAAGAAAAAGGCAGAAAATACTATATTATGGTAGAAAATGGAATCATGTTCTGAGAAAAGAAGTAGAAATTGCCTTCTCTCTGCAAAATTTCTTGGCTTACCATAACCACAGATGCAAAACCTAGGAAAAGTTTCTTCTCTTACCAGGAGAGAAGAGAGAAAGAAACAAATTGATACTTTGAGTGCTTAGTTAAATGTCTTACAAAGAGTTCAGGTGTTACTCAAAAGCTATAAAACCTAGGCAAGCCAAATAGGCGAGTGTTGAAAAGTTTGCATTTTCACTGCCATTCCTAGTGTTGGCATCCTTTGAGTTCTTTTGGGTGTGTGTGTCTGTGACAGTCGCAGCTTTGTAGTGGTTGATCAATTTCTTTCCATTTAGACCAGGACTGTTTCTATCCCTGCAAGACTGACATTTAAATTGTAGCAATGACTTTAGCAAGAGGACAGTAGCAGTTCTCATGTAAGGTTAATGTCTAGGTACATCTGTCCAGAATATTTAGCATGAGGAGATTTTTTTTTTCTTCCCAAAGTTCTGGACTTTTATGCCATTGTCACCTGGATGGAAGTAGAACAAGGTGTGTAGACTGTGTCTTTTGTCTGCTTAGTTATTGGTTTCTTTACTACCCTAAGTGTAAAACAACTTAAGCAAACCAATACGTATGAGTATGAATTTTGACACTGATGAAGTCAGTGGAATCACAATTTTATAAATGTTTTCAATAGAACAAAATTTTTCTAGGGTTTTGAGACCTTCCTTTTTATCCAAGGCACAATCTAGCATTGGCTAGTTCATTGATAGATGCTGATATCCCTTAGAAAGGAATAGGATGTAACTTGGTTCTGACTAAGGTGTGATCACATTTCTCTCACTTACATACAAACGGTTCTGTACACAGAGCACATAGTGCTGAGTTTCTCTTCTCATATCTTCTAAAACATAGCACCTGAATTTTTAAGAGTTTATTCTCTATCTAAGCTTGGCATATGGGATTGATTGCCTTGTCACCTGGGCATAATTCCTGATGATACACAGAAGTCATATTGCATAGAGTTCTTCATGGGACGTGCCCTATTTTTCCACGCTAATGTGTTGTTTCATTCTTGCTCTGTCCCATTTGTAATTTCAATTTAAGCTGGAAAAGAACTCAGTAAGGATGTAGTCATTGAACAAGTTTATTATCGCAAAGGAACTCACAGTCCCTTTGGTTCCTTTATTGCATGCTAATGTTCTTAATGTTCTGAGACTGAACTCTGCCTCCTTCCTATGAGAGAACAGATAAATAGTTACAGCAATACCAGATGAGGCTGCAATACATACAGCTGTTGTGCAAAAAGCATTTTATGTGTTCAACAAATGGGGATGGATACTTTGCAGAATGTGTGTGTGAGCACAAGTTAAAACTTCCCCCAGTGAGCTTTTGTTTGAGTGTTTGGCAGAAACAAAAGAGCAGTTTCCACAACCAAATGTGAGCTTGTTGAGAATGAACTGTGTTTATACAGAGGCAAGAATCCAAGCTCAAATAATGACTTTTCCTTGAAGATGATGCATTTCTCTTGTGAGGTTCCTTTACTTGTGTTATCTGTGATCTGCTCCATTCTTACAGCCCATATGAATAGAAAAACTGACTCCCAAAGTAGAGAATTCTGATGAAAGCTAGAACGTGAGCTGCTCTAGGGGAATATGCTGGAACATATGTGTCTCTTAGAAACACCTCGATAATAATATTGCCCCCCTTCTCCAGCAAAATGTAATTCTATTTTATTTAGATTTCTTTAAGAGTGTTGTCAATTCTGGCTGTATCCTCTTTATATCTATGTAAATGACTATTCACGTGATATGAGGCAGGGAATCAACTTGCTGTATTTTTCTGCCTGATTCAGAGAGTTCCTACATTCTTTTTGCAAAGATACATAAAGGATACCAGTGACACAGCTAAGTGACACAGCATAAAGCCCCAGTTCTACTAGCCATCATGAATAAACATAAGGAGTTCTCAGGGCTAACATAAGGAATAGATGAGTTTATGGAAATAAATGGTTTGCTGACACCATTATGTGATAACTTTCCTCAGTCTTTAAATTAATGGGAAGATGAATTAGCAGCTGTTCCCAAGTGTTTCTTCAGTAGGATACCGAGAGGCAGTTGAAGTTGGTAAATATAACAGCAGCACCTTTGAAAGCAGCATCTTTAATCTTTCTGCCGTAACTAAAGTTTTACTCTACAGTTGGAAGTGTGGCAATGGCTTATCCAGCGCAAAATGTAGGGGTCAATACTGGTACATATTGCAGACTACAGAAGGTTTGTGCAGTCAGCATGGAGGGGCACTAGTAACTGCAGAGGACCTAGTAGCTGGAATTGCCTTACTGTATTTGAACTGCCTTACTTTGTCTTGCTGTGTGAGTGAACTGTACTGTCAGTACTTCATTTTCTTAGTCCTGAGCCAGTGTAGTAATCATAGAAAGTAATATTACCTCCTGTGCAAAGAGGTTGTTCTTCCTGCTGTGTGTCACCCCTGCCAGGTCTGCTGTAAGACAGTTTCTCCTCAACTAATCAGTAGCCTGCAAAGCAGCAGCACATAAATTGTTCAAAGGCATCATTTATTTGTATTGGTCACCTCTCCTTATTTGGGGTGTGTGATTCATCAGTTCTTTTCCAGCTAGGCTTGGCCTGTCCACCATCACTTATTCATATTTTTGGTAAATTGTTTACAGGCAGACTGAGTATACTAGACTCTGAAAGCCCGGAAGGTAAGCCAAACCCACTACCACTGGAGGTAGCTCTGCTGCAACAGAGAAATAAACCTTATTACATAGCTGAGTGGTGAATGGTTGTTGAGGGCTTTGGATGTGAGTCATTTGAGATCAGTTGTTCTGTTTTGCTGAGTAAAGCAGCAGGGTTGATCTAAAAGTTTAGGGATGATACGTTGGCGGGAAAAAGAAAAAGATTAAGGACAGGCAATTATCTTTGGCTTCAGTGGTAGTTACATGGCTAAATTCCCTCGTGGGGCTTGAGAACCTTGGTGCTTCCCTACAATCTTTTAAAAACAAACAAAACACCAACCAACCCAACAAACAAAAGAAAAAAACCCAAAAACCAAACCAAAACCAACCTTATACCAGAAGCAGAGATGATTTAAGAGCTCTTGAAATTTAGAACTATTGTTATTTCTTAGTTCTGTTCAGCTGGGATACTATGGGAAAGCCTGTAACTCCATCTTTTTTTTTTGTTTTTAAAGTTAAGCACAGACAATACAATTAATCAGTGACTGGTAAATGCTATCAAGGCATCATTAAAAAAAAATATCTCACAGGCCTGTATATGTCTATAAGAAACACCAAAATAGCCATGCTGACTTTACATAAGTTCCACAGAAAGGCCAGAAGCTGAGGAGTGGCTGAAAGAGTCTGAGAAAATACTTGAGTGAAGACATATATACAGTAGAATGGATGGGAGTGTATAAAAAATTTGGCCACAGGAGTAACCGCTGAAGCAGAGGGGAAAAAACCCTCTTGTGGAAAGCTGTCTGTAAGGAACTGCTGTACCTTCCATAGGGAGCTCAGTCAGCCCTTCTTGGTTTTCCTTCTAATATAGCTTAGGATACCTGACACTGCTTGAAGTATCCAGTGAAATAAATCAGGCACTTGAAAAGGCATTCACCTGTTATATGCAACAAATCCTAAAGCTTTAAGTCCTCTGTTACTTAGAGTGGCAACAAAGTTCCAAATTCTATACCTATACCTAATTCAATTTTTGAGAGTAAGTAAATAGGTGAGAAACTACAGCTGTCATCTATGTCTAGTCAATGAGACTACAGTTTGAAGTAAAACCCTCAAACATTGTATGATGTAGATAAATACACGGACTTCTTCACTAGTTGCTTTGATCTCCTGATAAGGTCCTCTTTTATCAAACTGTTTGCTAAAGTATCTGTAGCCCCAGTGAACTAACATTTTCTCTGGAAGCACTTTGAGCTAAATTTTTTGCTTGTAGGAGACAAATGGTTGTTATTTTATTAACAAGATCTGAGACTACAATACACAAGAACAAAACAGCATCATTCTGAGAATTTTTTAAAAGTTTCATTTTATTTATTTTTTGTTTTCTTGATCCTTTTACTTTTCTCACTTGTACCTTTTATGTGGGTTGTTTTAACTCTTAAAGAGTTAAAATTTAGATCTAGAGACTTGAAACACTCACCTTTGCAGTAAGCAGTAAAAGCTTTACCAAAATTCCGAGAAACCTTTCTCATTGAGTAGAAACTAAAAGCCGCCATAAGAGAAGGTCCTCCACTGAACTTCAGTGTATTGGCCATTAGTACAGTAGTCACCTGTAATTTGGATTTTTTTAATGTCAGCATACCTTATTTGCTAGTGTAACTTTTCCATTATTTTAGTTTTTTAGAAATACAAACTACTTTTTGATGTTAGTGGATAGAGTCTTAGATGTTATAATGGACTGAACACATGACCTAGCAGGCATTTTCTTTCCTTTTTGGTGGATGGATGGCTGTTCTGGCGTATGGGTACTTGGCAATATATGGTACAGGATATGGACAAGAAATTGCATGGAGAATTGGAAAAAAGGGCAAGTAGAGTGAATTCCCCATAGTAATAATGATTTTAAACTTTAGCTGCGGTCAGCAACTAAGCACCACACAGCCGCTCCCTCACTCCCCCACCCTTGTGGGATGGGGGAGAGAATCGGAAGGACCAAAGTAAGAAAACTCGTGGGTTGAGATAAGAACAGTTTAATAATTAGAATAAAACAGCAAGAATACTAATATAATGAGCGAGAGAGAGATGAAACCTTGGAAGAAGAGGAAAAAAAAAAACAAAACTAAACAACAAGTGCTGGAACCGCTCACCACCCGCCGACCGACGCTGCCGGTCCCCGAGCCGCGATCGCTGCCTCCCCCAGCCAATTTCCCCCAGTTAATATACTGGGCATGACGTCACATGATATGGAATACCCTCTGGCCAATTCGAATCAGCTGTCTTGGATGTGCCCCCTCCCCTCCCGGCTTCTTGTGCACCTGGCAGAGCATGGGAAGCTAGAAAGTCCTTGACTAGTGTAAACACTACCCAGCAACAACTAAAACACCAGGGTGTTATCAACATTATTTACATACCAAGTCTAAAACACAGCACTATGCTAGCTACAGTGAAGAAAATCAACTATCCCAGCTAAAACCGTGACCGTATCCACCCCTTATTCCATACCATTTACGTCATGCTCAGGTCTCATACTATCCAATATGATCTCAATTACCACCACCCGCCTCCCCATCCTTTGATGACATACGTAGATATCATTTATCATTCCCGTAGTCTATGGACCATCCGTGTAGAACATCTGTAGAGGGTCCACACATGTCCATTGAGTTCATTCAGTCCATAACTTTGGGCTCCATCTACCGTAATAGTCTTTCAAGGCCGGAGAGATGGTCTGCGTGGTGTTGGATTGTTGCATGCTGAAGCCAGTCTTTGTTCCACCACCGCTACACGTTGTTTCGTTCAATCAAAGTTCATTCTTCATTAATTTTGGAAATTCTTACTATGATACCATCGATACAGCATATAGCAACCATAGGAGTGATGACATACAATATCATATAGCAATTAACAGCATACCGTTCAGTTCATTGGCTATTTTCACCCAAAATCAAATCCCCTTGAGGCACACATCGAACTCCTCCATCCTCCCGCATTACCCACCAAGTGCACCCAGGTCCTCAAGCAAAAGCAATCCCACGAATGGGTTTGCCTTTGCCCGAGACAGGAATAACCCAGACGGTTTTCCCCAGCATATTTTTTACATGCACTGCAGGGACTTTATCCCCTTCCACAGTACGTAAGAGTTCTGACTGGGCAGGCCCAGCTCGATTGGCAGATCCCCTAGTGTTGACTAACCAGGTGGGTTTTGCTAAATGTGTATCCCAGTGTTTGAATGTCCCACCCCCCATTGCTCTCAGTGTAGTCTTTAACAGTCCATTGTATCGTTCAATTTTCCCAGAGGCTGGTGCATGATAGGGGATGTGATACACCCACTCAATGCCATGCTCTTTGGCCCAGGTGTCTATGAGGTTATTTCGGAAATGAGTCCCGTTGTCTGACTCAATTCTTTCTGGGGTGCCATGTCGCCATAAAACTTGTTTTTCAAGGCCCAGGATAGTGTTTTGGGCGGTGGCATGGGGCACGGGATATGTTTCCAGCCATCCGGTGGTTGCTTCCACCATTGTAAGCACATGGCGTTTGCCTTGGCGGGTTTGTGGCAGTGTGATATAATCAATCTGCCAGGCCTCCCCATATTTATACTTCAGCCATCGTCCTCCATACCACAGAGGTTTTACCCGCTTGGCTTGCTTGATTGCAGCGCATGTTTCACATTCATGGATGACCTGTGCAATAGTGTCCATGGTCAAGTCCCTCCCTCGGTCACGAGCCCATCTGTATGTTGCATCTCTTCCTTGATGGCCTGAGGTGTCGTGGGCCCACCGAGCTATAAATAGTTCACCTTTATGTTGCCAGTCTAGATCTACTTGAGCCACTTCAATCTTAGCAGCCTGATCCACCTGTTGGTTGTTCTGATGTTCTTCAGTGGCCCGACTCTTGGGAACATGAGCATCCACATGACGTACCTTCACAACCAGGTTCTCCACCCGGGCAGCAATATCTTGCCACAATGCAGCAGCCCAGATGGGTTTGCCTCTGCGCTGCCAGTTGTTCTGCTTCCACTGCTGTAACCACCCCCACAGGGCATTTGCCACCATCCATGAGTCAGTATAAAGATAGAGCACTGCCATTTTTCTCGTTCAGCAATGTCTAAAGCCAGCTGGATGGCCTTTACTTCTGCAAACTGACTTGATTCACCTTCTCCTTCAGCAGTTTCTGCGACTTGCCATATAGGACTCCATACAGCTGCCTTCCATCTTCGATGCTTTCCCACCAGACGACAAGACCCATCAGTGAACAGGGCATATTGCTTCTCATTTTCTGGCAGTTTGTTATACAGTGGGGCCTCTTCAGCACGTGTCACCTCCTCCTCTGGTGACATTCCAAAATCTTTGCCTTCTGGCCAGTCCATGATCACTTCCAAGATTCCTGGGCGGCTGGGGTTTCCTATTCGAGCCCGTTGGGTGATCAGTGCGACCCACTTACTCCACGTAGCATCAGTTGCATGATGTGTAGAGGGGACCCTCCCTTTGAACATCCAGCCCAGCACCGGCAGTCGAGGTGCCAGGAGGAGCTGTGCTTCAGTACTGATCACTTCTGAAGCAGCTCGAACCCCTTCATATGCTGCCAATATCTCTTTTTCGGTTGGAGTGTAGCGTGCTTCGGACCCTCTGTATCCCCGACTCCAGAACCCTAGGGGCCGACCTCGGGTCTCCCCTGGTGCTTTCTGCCAGAGGCTCCAGGTAGGGCCATTCTCCCCGGCTGCAGTATAGAGCACGTTTTTTACATCTTGTCCTGCCCAGACTGGCCCAAGGGCTACTGCATGAACTATCTCCTGCTTTATCTGTTCAAAGGCCTGTCGTTGCTCAGGGCCCCATTTGAAATCATTCTTCTTCCAGGTCACTTGATAGAGAGGGCTTACAATCAGACTGTAATTTGGAATATGCATTCTCCAAAAACCCACAACGCCTAAAAAAGCTTGTGTTTCCTTTTTGCTAGTTGGTGGAGACATGGCGGTTATTTTGTTGATCACATCCATTGGGATCTGCCGACGTCCATCTTGCCATTTTATTCCCAAAAACTGAATCTCCTGTGCAGGTCCCTTCACTTTACTTTGTTTTATGGCAAAACCAGCCTTCAGAAGGATTTGGACTATTTTCTTCCCTTTCTCGAAAACATCTTCTGCTGTGTTGCCCCACACGATGATGTCATCAATGTACTGAAGGTGTTCCGGAGCTCCACCCTGTTCCAGTGCAGTATGGATCAGTCCATGGCAAATGGTAGGGCTGTGTTTCCACCCCTGGGGCAGTCGATTCCAGGTGTACTGGACACCCCTCCAAGTGAAAGCAAACTGTGGCCTGCACTCTGCTGCCAAAGGGATTGAGAAGAATGCATTAGCGATATCAGTTGTGGCATACCACTTGGCTACCTTTGACTCCAGTTCGTATTGAAGTTCTAGCATGTCTGGCACGGCAGCACTCAGTGGCGGAGTGACTTCGTTGAGGCCACGATAGTCTACTGTTAGTCTCCACTCCCCATTAGACTTCCGCACTGGCCATATGGGACTGTTAAAGGGTGAACGGGTCTTACTGATCACTCCTTGGCTCTCCAGTCGCCGAATGAGCTCATGGATGGGAATCAGGGAGTCTCGGTTGGTGCGGTATTGCCGCCGGTGCACTGTTGTGGTGGCAATTGGCACCTGTTGTTCTTTGACCCTCAGCAACCCCACAACAGAAGGGTCCTTCGAAAGACCGGGCAAAGTAGACAGCTGTTTAATTTCCTCCGTCTCCAAGGCAGCTATACTGAAAGGCCACCTGTACCCTTTTGGGTCCTTGAAATACCCTCTCCTGAGGTAGTCTATGCCGAGGATGCAGGGAGCCTCTGGGCCAGTCACAATGGGGTGCTTTTGCCACTCATTCCCAGTTAGGCTCACTTCAGCCTCCAAAACAGTTAGCTCTTGGGATCCCCCTGTCACTCCAGCAATACATATGGGTTCTGCCCCTACATAGTTTGATGGCATTAGGGTGCACTGTGCACCGGTGTCCACTAGAGCCTTATACTCCTGTGGATCAGATGTGCCAGGCCATCGGATCCACACAGTCCAGTAAACCCAGTTGTCCCTTTCCTCCACCTGGCTGGAGGCAGGGCCCCTCTAATTCCAATTGCAGAATTCGCAACCCACTTCTTGTGAATGGGAATCAGAAGTCTCCCTATTAAGATCACGGATAGAATCAGCGCTTCTACTCCTCTGTCTGGGGAACTGCCTACTGGAAACTGGAGCAGCAACTCTCCTGGAGGTCCCCCCTTGAGTGGTTGTTTTTCCTTGCAACTCACGTACCCGTGCCTCCAGGGTTGAGGTAGGTTTTCCATCCCACTTCTTCATGTCCTCTCCATGGTCACGCAGGTAAAACCATAGGGTGCCCCGTGGTGTGTATCTTCTCTCTTGAGCAGAAGGACGCTTACTCCTAATGGCCGAGATACTGGTCCGTACAGGCAGGGAGTAGGACATATCTTCTTTGATTTGCTGAACCTCCCGGGACAGTTTCTCCACAGCTGAGATGAGGGAGGAAGAGACATGTGCTTCATAATCCCGGAGTTTATCAATCACATCCTCTACCGTTGGTGCCTCTTCATCTTTCCAGGACATTACTGCCAGGGAGTTTACATGGGATGATGGTACGCTCCGTACAAACTTCCGCCACATAGGTCGTGTGCACTGCGCTTCATCTGGATCTTTGGATGACTGTTCACTTCCCAGGTCACCATAAATCACCTCAAGCACAGCTAATTCCCTCAGGTACTGGATACCTTTCTCCATGGTGGTCCATTTTCCAGGGCGATATATAACATCTTCCTTGAAGGGATACCTTTCTTTCACAGCAGACAGGAGTCGCCTCCAGAGGCTGAGGCCTTGTGTCCCTTTTCCAATTGCTTTGTCAATGCCCCCGTCCCTAGAAAGGGATCCCAGTTGTTTGGCTTCCTTACCCTCTAATTCCAGGCTACTGGCCCCGTTATCCCAGCATCGGAGCAGCCAGGTGACAACATGCTCACCTACACGACGGTCGAAATCTTTTCGTATATCTCATAGCTCACTTAAGGATAGGGATCGGGTAGTTTCCGTCTCTTGTACAAGTTCTTCCTCTTCCTTCTCCTCTCTTAGTAACGGCACTGCTTCTCCATCATCCTTTTCTAAACGAGTTGACTTTCTCTTCGAAGATTTCTTCTTTCATATAGGGGCAACTGATACTGGCACGGGTTGATTCTCTGATTCAGCTTCAGTGTCCGTCATGGGTGTTTGAGCGGTCACAGTGCCCGTCGTCGGGCTTGGAGCTGCTGCAGCGCCTGTTGTGGGGGTTTGAGGGGCCACAGTGCTTGTCACTGGGCTTGGAGTAGCCGCAGGGCCTGTCGTTTTTCCTTGGTGGTGCCGAATACTGTTGAATAGGCCTCGGTAGGCATGGGCCAGGCCCCAAAACATTGCAATGATTTGTATCTCTCTGGAATTGCTAGGGTGACAGCATACTTCCTCCAAATATTCTACTAATTTTTCAGGATTCTGCACTTGTTCAGGGCTGAAGTCCCAAAACACTGAGGGTGCCCACCGTCTCAGGCATTTGCCCATACTATCCCACATACCCTGCCACCCATAATTATCAAGCCTTGGGGCAGATCTCTGGATGATATTCTTGAATTGCTTATTAACCTTAGGCAAAACTGAAACAATCTGCCATAGGAATATCAACAGCTGTATCTTAACTACCCAAGGATGTTCAAGATACTGAAAAGTTGTTGTAATGAAGGAGGAGACATTACAGAAGATGGTAGCTAAGGTGCCATTCTGTATTTCCTCCATAAAGAACCTCTCAGAAGAGGAGGTATAATTGCTAATTGTCTCCATGAGGTGGTAGCTGAAGTACAGTAACGGCTTCCATGCAAGACCCAAATAACCGATAAAACTCAAGGCCAGAGTTTTAATAACAAATCTCCTAGGCAAAACATCTCTAACCACTGCAGAGCACAGCAAACTACAAAACCCAATGCCAATCTTTAACATGTACTTCAAAATCAGCATGGTGTAGGTCTGACTACTAATATCGAGAACAGATGAATCAATGCTGTGACCAGCAACTGTTATTATCTCAAACCCTTCGTGCCCCACGTTGGGCGCCAAAAAGGACTCTTGTGGTTTAGCCCCGGTCAGCAACTAAGCACCACCCAGCCGCTCGCTCACTCCCCCACCCTTGTGGGATGGGGGAGAGAATCGGAAGGGCCAAAGTAAGAAAACTCGTGGGTTGAGACAAGAACAGTTTAATAATTAGAATAAAACAGCAATAATACTAATATAATGAAAAGGAAAATAATGAGCGAGAGAGAGATGAAACACTGGAAGAAGAGAGGGAAAAAAAACCAAACCAAACCAAAACAAAACCAAACCAAAACTAAACAACAAGTGCTGGAACCGCTCACCACCCGCCGACCGACGCTGCCGGTCCCCGAGCCGCGATCGCTGCCTCCCCCAGCCAATTTCCCCCAGTTAATATACTGGGCATGACGTCACATGATATGGAATACCCTCTGGCCAATTCGAATCAGCTGTCTTGGATGTGCCCCCTCCCCTCCCGGCTTCTTGTGCACCTGGCAGAGCATGGGAAGCTAGAAAGTCCTTGACTAGTGTAAACACTACCCAGCAACAACTAAAACACCAGGGTGTTATCAACATTATTTACATACCAAGTCTAAAACACAGCACTATGCTAGCTACAGTGAAGAAAATCAACTATCCCAGCTAAAACCGTGACACAATGGCTTCACAGGAGAACATGCACATCTACATTGATCCCCGAGTAGCTTATCTTGCTGTAATTTGTCTAGGAGATCTTAGGCTTAAGGCTTTCTCATATGTTTGAGTTGATATCAGTATGGGAAGTCATCATTGTCCTGCTACGTTGTTGTTTCACTGTGGATTTCATTCTTTTGGGCAATTTCAACAGAAGGTTTTTCTTACATTGTGTGCAAATGTTTTATGCCCTTAGTGTACCTCTCAGTAAAGTAGCAATGTTGAAAAAGTTTAAAAATTTTATTATGGCTGGAGAAGATTCATCCTTGAAAAACTAACTAAATTTTTCCTGGGGGCTGAAGAAACAGGGGTACAGGAAGTGCATAGGAATGTGGGGCACAGGAATATATTGTCCTGGGAGAGAAGGAAGTTCCAGATGGATAAGGTATTTTGATACTTCTTTTAAAAAAAATGGTTGCACTTTTATGGTCTGAGAAAAATGCAGGACACCAGGTTTATTCAGGAAGAAATTTATCTGTAAACTTTTCTGTGTCTTTCACAGAAATGCCAGGTTTGTAAACTAGCAGAGCCAGCAGAATTTTGTACTCATTTGCACTCATCCCTCATTTTTCTTACAGAAGTGTGATTTCCCAAGTGGACAGTGTCCTTAAAGATGTGTAGCATACAAGTGTGAAAGTGTCCATCTAGAAATCTTTAGCTAATAAATCAGTCTGTTTCACTTTTTTCTTATGTGAAGCCATTTATGTCCTGATGTAGGCTCACCTGCCCAGCCACGCTAGCTCATTTGAAAATGTTATGAAGGAGGATGTGTGTGTAATGGGTGAAATAACCTAGATGAAAATGCATTTTTAGGTGGCTGACATAGAACTTATTCTCTGAAAATGCCACTACTTCATCCAGTATGCTGTAAGGGATGCAAGGTGAGCTTGTTTTCAGAATGCGTCTTTATTTTAGTGACTCTTTTGGTTTTATATTCAGACACGCTGCCTTCCTGTTAGGCAGTGGAAAAAAATCTCTGTCTACAGAGAAAAGCCTTCAAGTAATTGAACTAGATATGTGGAATCAGGTATGACATATTTGCATCTGTCCTGGTTTCAGCTGGGATAGAGTTATTTTTTCATAGTAGCTAGTATGGGGCTACATATTGGTTTCATGCTGAAAACAGTTTTGATAATGTGGAGATGTTTTAGTTGTTGCTAGGTAGTGCTTACACTAGTCAAGGACTTTTTCAGCTTCCCATGCTCTGCCAGGTGCACAAGAAGCTGGGAGGGGACTCAGCCAGGACAGCTGACCCCAACTGATGAAAGGGATATCCCACAACATATGACGTCATGCTCAGCATATAGAGCTGGGGGAAGAAGGAAGCGGGGGAGTCGTTCGGAGTCATGTCATTTGTCTTCCCAAGTAACCATTTCGCATGATGGAGCCCTGCTTTCCTGGGGATGGCTGAACTCCTGCCTGCCCATGGGAAGTGGTGAATGAATTCCTTGTTTTGCTTTGCTTGTGCGCGCGGCTTTTGCTTTACCTATTAAAGTGTCTTTATCTCAACCCACAAGTTTTCTCACTTTTACTCTTCTGATTCTCACCCCCACCCCACTGCGGGGGAGTGAGCGAGTGGCTGCATGGTGCCGGGTTGCTGGCTGGGGCTAAACCACAGCAGCATCCCTACCTTACATCTTGTATATTTAAGACTGGCCAGAAACAGCGGGGCATTTTTGAACTGACAACTCACTTCCATTTTTCACTTTCCTTCCCCTGCACAAAATTACAACTTTGCCTTATGATCCTCTTGCAGAAAATGAGATCAAATATGAGATACAAACTATTTTAAAACAATGGTACAGAACTCCTCAGCAGCACTGCAGAACCTGTATTCAGTTAGCATTAAATCATATTATTTGCAAGCATTTGTACTCACTGGCTGTTCCAGTGCTCAATTGTGGTGTAAAGGGAGTGTTGTTAGCAAATACTTTTAACTTTTTGCCTCTGAGGATTATAATGGCAGCTGTGATTTGCCTGCTAGACTTTTTTTTTTGTTCTCTCCACCCCCCACTGCCTTCAAAATAAAGCAAGATCAGAAAATATGTGGGACTTGTATTTTAACGTCCCTCTCCTCCTCCCCGCCCCGCTCCCCTTTCCCCCCACAATCTTTGTGCTATTATGTGCTGTGTCAGAAATCCTGGTCTCTTGGCTCAGGCTTCTTGGAGGGACAAAGCTCAAGTATTTTATCTTCGTGTGCCCAGTGCCCTGCAGAATCACTGATACATTTTAGTTGGAAGGTCTTGTTTTATCACCTCCTGCTCTTGGTGCATTTGCTTTAGATATCTAGGTTGTATGCCTAAGCTTGTGTTTTCTGGCTGGAGTTTACTTTTATTTATGTGGACAAAAATAGTTTGCTTTTCTATTGTTTTCTTTAAAGATCTGCTTTTCCCAGTTGCCAAATAGTCTGTAGACAACATCAGAAGAGCTCTGAGTTTCAGTGTGAAAGTGCACATTGAACTGGCGACCTGACAGCCTCTGAGAGCTTGTGCTGTTTTGATATTTGGCTAGAACTTAGTGAAAAAGAATATAAATAATGCAAGTTGAAAACATGTCGCAAGTGGTAGACATTTTGAAAAGATGTTCTGCATCTGAAAACAGAGGCTGCAAACCTGTGCTAGCTTCTCTGTCTAGAGGAAGAGCAGTTGGCTGCTTCTACTCTGAGTCTTGATCCGGTTCGGAGCCCAGTGCCCTTTTCCAACACAATTGGTCAACCATCAGGCAGGAATCTGACTCCAAGCTTCCCTTTGGACATTTCCAATTTTAGTGTCCTGTTTCTGCATCCTTGTTTCTCTAAAATCGATATTTCCCAAGCATGATGAGAGTAAAAATCTTCCTACTGTACCGCTCCTATGAAGAATGAGGGACTTCTTTTCAGATGGTAACTAACTGGCTCCACTTGCATCCTGACTTCCAGAGTCTTCAGCTGCTGGGTGCGCAGCTGAGTCTTTAAAGGACTGCAAATGTAAATAAAGAAAATACCAGCATCTTATTTACTCTATTTCTCACCTATACTGATCAATCTTCTTTTAAAAGTATTTAAGTCGTGCTGGTTATGCATAAATAAAGAAAAAAGTTCTAAGGAAAGTTACAATCAAGCTACTTCTGTGAACATCCCTATCTCCCTCCTTATATTCCTCAATGCTTGTGTAATATAAAATATAAGAACAATGAAATAAAACCAAAACAAAACAGACCCACCCAAACCTGCCATGCCATTAATCTGACTGATGTCCTGAAATTTTATGCTATTTTCTGGAAGTATGAATGCTTAAGATGGCAATATTTAATTGTGTATATATCTACTGATTTGATTCTTTATAGGCACTCTCCCTACATTTTTCCTAAGTATTTATATGGTAGACAAGAAAAATCCAAAAGACAATTTATTGTAGTCTCTACCCTTAAATTTTTATAAATATGTATCTCCATTATGATATTTTTTACAGCATCTTTGGGACTGTAAATAATATTTGCTGTAAGGGTTGGTTGGTTTGTTTTTCCTAACCAGGTTCTGCATTTGTTTTACGCATGAGAAATCATTCAGGTTGGAAAAGACCTTTGAGATCATCAAGTCCAACCATCAACCTGACACTGCTAAATTGTGTTACCTGCTGAATTTTTTGATAATATCTTTGCTTACACAGGACCTTTGAAGGAAATTATCAAACCCTGAGGTTGCCCTTGGACAAAAATGACATGCATTATTGAAGATAGTACCAAAACTTTATAAAGAATGTGATCACATATCTATATTAGTGAAATGCTCTAAGTAACTCCTGAACAGTTGGCAATGACTACTTGTTTCATTGCTGAAGAAAGACAGTTTGGAAATGAGGAGAAAGGGAGAAAGAATTAACACATCCTTGCTGCATCCTTACACAAAATAGCCGATGCTAAATTTCTTTTCTTTGTTTCTTCAACTCTTCATGTTGCTGACTGCCGTAAGAGGAAGTCAAGGACTTAATTCCAAAATATTATTGTAATAGTTTAAACAAAATTACAAAACCTTAGTAGAGTGCATCAAAGAAACCACTCCGAGCATATGTGAACTGATATGAAAGTGCACTTTTGATCCTTTAAAAAAAATCTTGAAATGATGATTTTACAGGGAGGGGTTCATCTGTGCTTAAGGAAAGGTCTTGTATGACCTTATATATAGGTATATGCTTATCAGAGTCTTGTTATGGGCCTGGGATACTATTAAAAATGCTTATTATTGTTCAAAATTGTTAGAATCCAAATTCTGCATGGATTTATGATATACGCCTTGAACAATGTCAATCACATGTGAATACTGATATGATATGTGAAGAAAAGTATCTTTTTTCAAAGTGTTTCTTCAGAGTGTTATAATTCATCTTTTAAGGAGTGTATACAAAGCTGCTCATATGTTCTATATTATGGTAACATTAAATAGAAGTGTTGGGGGAAGTGGAGATCTCCCTTTCTACTTTAAATATTTGTTTCAGTTTACACAAATGTGGCAATATTAAAGGATGAATAACTTATTTGAGACTAGCTGTCTTTGGATAAATTCAGCTCTAGGATAAATGTCCTCACCAGAAGTCTGTTCAGGGAAGAAGTCTTTCAGGGAGATCTTTAAAGATTTTATCAACATATTGTGATTAAAATAATACAGTTAACTGCATTATTTTATAGTATTTTGTTTGGAAACTTTAATAGTCTTTTATTTAACATTCTTGACTGTTGATAGTGAATTTGAAACTATTAAGGTGCAGGGAGCCATATAATCTTGCATTCTTTTCCTGTAGGCTTTTAAAAAATTAAGCAGGCTGTGTTCACAAGAGCAGCGATAGCTAAATTGTACCAGAAGTCACTTATGTGGTGGGATTTCTCTTTTAGAATGGTCAACAAACCATGTCTTAGCACTGTGCAAATGCATGCGGGAAGTCTTGCTCCTTGCAAATGTATGGGGAAGTTCCATGTAAAAACAAAAGGTTAAAAGAAAACTCTACAGAAAGCATAGGTTTTTCTGCAATAATGCAACTATTACAGCCGATGTCTTGATCAAAATCTCCAGTAGCTCCTTATCTACTTACAGTTTTTTCAAAAAGAAGGGAATTGAAATTAGCTTTTCTTCTGGTTTTGCTCCTGGAATAAAATTGTTTTATCCTGTATGGCTGTGCTTCATTAAACAGTTGCTTTGTTTTACCCTGGAGATAGTTTTATGTCTGTACTTTATGAAATGATCCCTGGTTAGTAGCAATCTTTATACAGCAATTTGACAAAGGTTAGTAACAGTTACCTCTAGTTTACAGTTAGAGAAACTAAGATGCAGAGCATTATGTACCCAACTGCAGCACTTAGTGGGTGGGTTTTTTCTTTGAAGTTTTTCCTTCCCTGCTTCCTGAAGGTACTGAATTTGATAACTGGAAAAAATATATCTCTGGACAGAGCTGAAAGAACTCATCTCTTATTTCAAATTATATATGCCAAATATGCTGTTTGGAAGTTCATGGCAAGGCAGTGGCCATCAATGTTGAGAAAGATTTACTTAATGTGTGCAATATTGTTGCCATTTTCTGCTACTTTGCAAATCTATCATTCCTAAATTATTTTGTAGCGTCTACCTGAAGTTTTATAGAAAATTGTGTGGAGATTCCTTTTGCTGTAGCTGTATTTTAAAGAAGAACCTATGCCTACTGCCTCATACTCAAGTACCCTGTTATAAAAAATATAGACGGTAATGTTTTTATAGTTAGAGAGGTAATGATTTAAATAAGGGCCAAAGTCAAGAGAGTGGTGAGATTAGACAGTAAAAGCAGTGACTCTGTTATGCCTGTATGTTTTCCTTTTGTTGCATATAAAGTAGGTGGCTTCATTTCTCATTCTTCAAGAAGAAAAGTTCCTTATTTTAATTACCCTGCCCAAATTCCTGAGTGTTTTTAGCAACAGCTGTGTCCCATAGACTGAAATTACAGGTTGATGAAGGGGAAAAAAAAATCTGTAATTTCAAATCACTTATAATAGCTGAACATGTTTTATGTGTAGACTTTTAAGATCTTCAATGTTTTAAGAGTTTGTTCACGTTTTTCTTGAGTTTTGGCTTCCTTGCCCCAGAAATGCTGAAGACAATATTCTAAAATTGCACAATTTCCCCCTTTTTTAAAACAATTCTACACCAACTATGTAGAGTTTTTTTGTATTTTTTTATTATATTTCCCAAATGACAATAGAATGTTATGACTGTAGGAAAAAAAAAAAAACCACAATGATTATTCTTCAGCAATACAGGTGAAGGTCAACCAGAGTTCTCTCCTGCATTTTGAGTAACCACACAAATCACAGAATAACTCAGATTGGAAGGAACCTCAAGTATTAAAAAAACTTTGAGTTTGGATAAGAAAAAGGTGTCTCAGAATTGATTCAAAGGGCTGCTGCTGTTTTCAGTTATTTCCTACTTCTTGTCCTATTTAATAAGTCCTTACTTCTAGTCTATGGATTTTAACATATAGCTATTTAAAACAAAGCTCACATTTTAATTACACAAAGGAATGCAAAGAAACAGGTGGGAAGGCAGGTGTTTTCCTGCTATAAATTTTTCTGGTGATTGGTGATTCACTTGTACTTCTCTCCATGTCAGAAATGGGTGCTATATATAATTCCAGGTTGAGAGAGGCCCACCTGCCTCTCTGAGCTGGCGTGTCTTGTGTAATGTATAGTACAAATACATCTACCTCTTGCAGCAAAATTTCGGTTCACTTGCTGTAAGTTTTATTATTTAAAACAAAAAATGCTCAGAGTTTTAGGATATATGTAAGTTTATAAATGGTTCCATTATGAGTGCCACTTGTAAAAGACAATGACCTAAATTCAGATCAGAATGTGACCCTAACCCTGTGCTGTATAGTTCATCTCAGAATTTCATTAGATTTAGTAGGAAAAGTGTAAGACAATATGATGATATACATGGTACAATTACTGTTTATAATTAATTGATATGCTACTTGAAAGTGTATTTTCTACATTAAAAGAAGTATTTGAAGCTACAATTTGAATGGGAGTGCTGTCAAAGGTGATTTGCAAACCGTCATGGCTAAGGAGTTGCTTTTTTTGCCAGAATGCATTGAAGAATTTGGGCTTCCAGGCTTGGCCAGACCTTTCCCACTTAAACTGAAGAGCTGTGACTGTTAACAGGCTACATTAGGAAGCAACTGCCCCTCAGCAGATCTGCCACAGACTGGGGGAAATGAGGCAAGATATGCTTAGAAATCAAAAAGCAACTTCTTAAAGATCCTGTGAACACTGTGATGCATTTCTTTCTTACAGCAATAAAATTTGCACCATGGGAGACCTGGGAGGCTGGGTGAGGTCTGGGAAAAGGTATCCTGCAGACCACAGTGGGTGGCAGGCTCTGCACCCACATAGCTGTGACTGTGGAGTTTGACTGGAGTGATAAAGTTCACCATCCTTCCCAAGAAATCTATGCTTGATTAATTAATGGTTTCATTAAGTAACAGATTAATTCTGGTCACTACTGGGGAACTAACTGGACCCTCCCTGTATGGACCGTTCGTCATATGCTGTGGCGATTATATAAGGAATGAAAGGCAAGATTACAAGCTTGCTCTCCAGAGTTTACTCTAGTGGTTGGTTTCATGTAGTGCTGTTCTGTTGAATGCATTTGCTCATTTGGATTGTTACCTGTTGGCACAATGAACTTTCACTTGCCTAGTGTTTGACTAAATGAACGGCAGTCGGCAAATGGGTTACTTTAAAAGTGCAATTCACTTAATGCAGATTTTTTTTATAGGATGCACTAATATAATCATTTTGGTTTCACTTTGCTACTCCTCTTCTTATGGTAGCTCTAACAATCAGAGGGCTGCAATGTCTTATGTACTAGGAATCAGACATCTTTTTAGTTCCTTCTTTCTATGTCTCTGCATTTGGTCTTAGGTGCAGGAATACCTGCTGAAGTGCTTATGTTGTGTGCCTTCCCATGCTTGCTGTGGAGAAAGGGAGCAAAGAAAGACTGGACATTTTTCTCTGCCCCCAGTGGCACTGACCAGTGTGATGTACTCCTGCAGAATTGTTCTTTGGTATTGCTACCAGCTAGTGAGAAACCTTATCTCTCTCCCCAAGCCTGAGCGATGAGAAAACTGTTTGGTAGTTTGTTTTTTTTTTGTTGTTTGTTTGTTTTTGTGGTTTTTTTCTCTTTTTTCTGTGGAAGGCTGGGAAAGGAGTTGCTGTTTTTCCTAGGACAATGTATGAGGCAGTGTTGTGGTATTCAGAGGTCACATCTGGCCTTGTGGCAATTCTGGAAAGTAACCCTTAGCAACCTATTTGCGAAGGTTTTGACTTGCTCCTCTTCAGAAAATTATTAGATCTTAACAATATACTACATATTTTGATGATGATATTCTACTAATGCCATTAGTCTTTTGAATTAATAGATTTATTTTTTTCTTTTTTTAACCTCTCTAGTTTTTGTCTGGAGTGTGGAAGCCTTATGTTGCTGTAATACATAGGCTTGAGAGCCCTGGTTCTAGACTCAGCTTGTCGCAGGTAATTTGTTGCTGTTCTTAGGTGATACGTTTATGGATCCAGGTCTTACGCTGAATGTTACAAAGACTGTATGTGTCAAAAAGACCTTATTTTTTTTTTAACTTACAAAGACCATATTAAAGGAAGAAGAGTTGGAATAGGAAACAGATAAAATGAAACACATTGTTGTTATTTTTGAATATTGGGAACTGCTTGGGTATTTCTCCAACTTTTTCTCATCTGTACTTCTGACATTTAATTGCCATTTGTGCATCTGACTTGCTTTTCCTGCAGTGATTAGCTGCACTTGCATGGTTTAGTCTGTGTCATCTGAGGTGGTTCTAATTCCTGTCCCGTGACAACAGCGGATGTGGTCCCACATAACTCAATTAATTACTGGGTTGCTCTAGTTTTTTAAAGACCTTTAGGAAAGGACATTGTTTGAAATTTGGGTTTGATTTAGTAAGGTTTAAGCTCACTATAGGTGAAGGCACTCTGAGACCTTTCCAGATCAGCTGTTTATTGATTTATTATTCCTAAAGGAAAGCAGAATTCCACATGCATCACATTGCTCTGGGATCACTTTGCTACTGGACAAGATTCAAGTAGAGATGAGTAAGTTTTTCTTAAATATTTGGTAGTATTACTGGAAATTATTAAACAAAACAATAAAATCATGCAATAAACTAATTCTGGGTTATAACTTACAATTAGTTACTTCTTTTTTGCTTTATTATGTCTCTCTCATGGCTTTATTGTCTCTTTTGCTTTATTTTCTCAGTCTGCTGGAAGACTGGTTACTTATTTTCACTGCTTATTTCCCCATGTCTTCCCCCTTCCCCAGTCATACCTACGCTGCTGTGTACTGTACTGCTGTGCTCATGTGTCTCTGTTTCTCTAGAGCTAGGTTGCAGGCTTTTTTTTTTTGGTCAGCTGAAAAACGGTGTCTTTGTGATGAGCAGCAAAAGGAGTGTTAAACTGACTTACGACTCAGAAAACATGCCTTCTCATCAGTGAGATGATACTACTTTATTTTGAAAGGTGGTCTTAGGCCTAAATCACTGATATTTGCCAAGTGCTTTTTGATTCTCCTTTGAAAGAATTATACTGTTCTACTTGGTGAGAGCAAAGTTTGAGAAGTTACTTAGAGTTCTGACAGTTGCCCTCCTACCAAGGAGTCAGCCAAGCCTAATGCAGAGCGCTACTACTTAAATTGTTAAAACACTTTTCATTGTTACAATTAGTGAATCACAATTCTGCTTTATGCTTCTTTCCGCAGGAGCACTGGCATAATTTGAAGCAGTAGCTACTTTAATAGGATGTAATGAGCAATTAATGAGCAAAATAATATCTGTGTTGTTCATGGTAACAGCATGTCATTGCTCCTTTGTTCCTGTTCTCATCATCATCTTCTTCAGCATCTGACCTATAATCAGTTTTCTTTTCATGCTTATCTACAGTATTATTACTTTAGGCAAGGCTTCATAGTCCCTTTCAGCACAGTGAAAATTGATAGCATAAAGTATTACATGAAAAGAGAATAATATGCTTTTCTTGACATAGTTTCCCTCACTCTCCATCTGTGTTGATAGCAATAATAACCTTAACCAACTTCTTGCAGTCTCCTTTTCCTCGGAGTAGTGTTGTTTATAAATTGTTTCCTTTCAAGCTGCAACATGTCCTAAATTCTGCAGTAGGATTTGCAAACATGTAGTCATGAATGTTTTTTAAGTCCTGTTGACTTTTAGTGTATTCCATAGGGTTCATATTCTAATGCAGTTTTGAGAATCCTGTTCCTACAGAGCTCTGCTGGTGACACCTTGTCCCAGCTCTGCCAGGATGTAGTCATGAGGAGGAGGTGGCATGAGTCCAGCTCTACTCCTTGTCTTTGCATGGCAGCTGCTTGCTCCATGCTGGATTGGGCAAAGGAGAAGGCACTTGCCTGTTTTTATGTGCAGTAAGTGTCAGAAAGTCTTTTCCATCACCAGAAAACTCTGTTTTCTGACAGAAAATAGGAAAAACAGAAGCTGGGAAGAAATGTTTTGGATGTAACTTTGTTTCAATAATTCAAGATTCTCAGAGCTATTTATTCTCATTCCCCAGATGGTGTTTGTCTTGAGAATTCAGGGGAATCCGCTGACTTCACTTTAGCCTCAAGGTGTATTAAGGATGGTATTGAAGAGCAGTAACTGCACTGGAAATCAGGAAATAATAAAGCACAACTTATTCTAGAATAATTTTTTAAAAATTTACATTTCTACAACATCAGGAGTTTATTTTTAACAGGGAGGAAACTATATCCGGCCATGAACTTTAATACTCCTGAGATTTCCAGTTTATTTTAGTAAAAGGTGTAAAAGTTCATTCACTATGATTACATACTCTACTTCTGTACACCAGGACAATAACGTGATACTTTTTTCATAGGCTTCCTCGGGAGGAAACAGTACGGTGAAACGAAATGTAAATACAGCTTTTCCATAGTGATGATCGATGCTACAGTGCTCAGATGTCAATACTGAGTAGTCAACCAGGACAGTAGTATACTACTAAAATTGTAATTTGCCTATAACACCTAGAAAAAAATCTTTAAAAATCTTTAAAAATAAACTCACGTATATGAACTCTTTTTTGTCAAGAAGTAGCATAGACATGATGAAAAGCAGGGCCAAAGTTCTTACAGTGTAATATGGATGCCCCTTTTTAAGTGCATCTTCACAGGATTGCTTAAGTGTGAGGGTAAGCAGGTGTATAATATTTTGGACAGATGAATGGAGAGGTGAAGGCTGAATCATAAACCTGGAGCCAGCTGCATTGTGGCAGCTGCATATAAAAGATCAGACTGTAGTTTTTGAAATCTTGAGAAACTTGCAGGCTGTGCATTGAAAGGTGGGGACATGCAAGTGGGAGGAAAACTGTCCATCCTTTATCCAGAGGAAAGTTTGCTGCTGTTTGGGTAGGTTTATATTTTTATTGTTCTCATTGTAACTGTGTGGCTTTGCTTACTGTAGCTTAACTGAGTGTGTCAGGAGACTTAGAAACTTCTGAGCCTGAGAAACAAATATTCTTTGGGAAAGAACTTGGCCAAGCCTCTGTTTGCTGTTCAGGCATTGTGGGAGAATGCTGAGAAGATAGGTGAGGATGGAGCCACAGGCCATTCAGATTTACCCAAACTAATTTTAAACTGGAGGATCTGGTTTGTATTAAGTGTTGCTGTGGCAGAACATATAGGCAATTGGAACTAATGATAAATCTGAATCTTAGTGTCCTGGTACCCACAAATTCAAAGGCTCTGAAGCATTTGCTCCTGTGTCTGTCTTTAGCACACCAAAGTTTAGTTTCATTGTTTGTTTCAAGCTTTTTGTTCTTAACATATACTTTTGTCAATCCTCCCCTAATAATTATAGAAAAAAATGCTATTTTGCTTTGCTATTTTGCTTTTGCTGTTATGGAAGGCGAAGCAGTGAAAGAAACCTCTGCGGAGACAGGGTTTGTGTTACCTAATCCACAACAGACAGGCTTATTTCCCTATGTTAAGAGAATACAGGAAAAGATTTGTGGCAGTTCAAGCCATTCTACCTCCTCTAATTTGCCTGCTCTCATTCTTCATTTTGGAGTACGCTGGAAAACTCTGGTGTTCTTCCTCAGAGAAGCAGGCCTATCTTACTTTGAGCCGATCTGTTTTCAGTAAAATCTTTCTGTCCTGATAAAATTTTCCCGCTATGTTGGTCTATGGAACTTAATTGCTGATTTGATAAACTGTGATGAAAAAGTAATTTGTCTCTCCGAAATAAAGGTTAACTGTCTGCCAGACTTCACTGTTCAAAACAACTGTTCTTTGCCTAGAGAAAAGTGAGTTAGAGGAAAATTGAAACCTGGTAAAAACATGTTTTCCTCCCGTTAATCATAAGGCTTAACAACTGGTTTTGGTAAATGCGAGTTGCTTTTTTCTCAGGTGAGGTGAAATCTGAGTGCATAGATTCAAATCAAGAGTGATCTCCTCTTAATAACTATGCCAAAAAGAAGAGTGCAGAGTTGATGTTTTCCTTCTGAAGCGTATGCAGATTGAGAGCGCATCCATATTGTCTTGCATGCTGCATTGCATGGAGAACTTGAAAGGCACGCTGTGAAATCCCCCCTGGCTCTGCATGGGCTGGTCTGCCTACCTGATACCATGCAGGTCATGCAGACACCCTAGCTCAGTTTCATGAAGCAATGAAGCAACAGCAGTGTGTCCCTGTGCTCCCATTAATTGCCCTGGAGCGGAATGACTCGCCCAGGTCCCACAGGCAAGCCAAACAGTCCTCAAGATTCAGTCTATTGACTTACTGTCAGGTACTGTAGAATGTCCTAAATGTATTTCCTGAAACTAACAGCACTTAGGAGTTATCCAGAACTTGATGCATTGCCTGTTTTCATGCAGAGAAAATATTCCTACAATTTAGTTAGGGGAAGATTTCTTAGAGATTGTCTATTTTTCAGACAAAACAAGAAAACAACTATTTATAATAAAGATTCCCTTGCAAAGAGAATAAGCAGAGGTGTGCTGACAGGAAAGAAGTTATAATGTTTTAGAAGTTTGCATATAGAATATTAAATTGGATTCCTACTGCAATACATATTATTTTTTTAACTTCAGTATTAGGTTGAATAATCGGTAGTAGTTGTCATATAGCTGTCATTTTATAGTAATAGCCTGCATGTCTTAGGCATTAGTGTGTGTTTCATTTAGAGACAGATAACTTCTAAAATAATGTGAACGTTTTTGTTTTTAAGCAGGAAGAAGTGCTGACATTTTAAAAACCTGTTTCGGCACAGATCACATGCACACGAGGTAAAGGTCATACTGGTCAACATAGACAAATTTTGATTCATTAAAAACTTGAAGATGGAATAAAAGCTGCTAGTATTTGTCAAGGGATCGATTAGTTTCTCAGTGATAAACATGAAAGAAAATCTTTATGCCACAAGCAGTTTTGTCAGGTAGCTTGGAGAGGCTGCATTTGATAGATAGAGCCTTCAGGGAAGAAGCTGAAAGGAATCAATTGTTGTCCTAACTATAACTTAGCATGAGTTTACCATTAAGCAATTCTACTCATCATTGATTCTCAGCAGTCCATCTGCCTTTGTTTTATGTTCATATACTACCTACTTTTCACTAATCACCTACAAAAATTTGAACTGAGAATTTAACATCCAGAATACTTGTCCCAATAGCTAATAGCTTCAGGTTCTTGTTCCAGAAGCATACAAGGACATGTATATGTCAGCTAGAAGCAAACAGATTTTAGACTAGGAAGGGAAACGAGTTGTTTACAATTAAATAAAGACTTTTCTTCTTGTGCCACTAGCGAGTCACCATTCCTGCCTTCTGTCATACCTGCTCTCAGGCTTAAATCTTTCACAGCTGGTTGAAGGTGGGCAAGGCTGTGTCTTGTCTCATCAAACCGTAAGAAGAATAGCAACATTTGCTGCATTTTCCTGTGGTCCATGTTTTTGCAAACAACCTTAGAAATTACTTCTGCTTTTCTGACCCTTTGGGTTCACGTTATTGTCCAGAAACACTTTGGGATTCAGCATAAGGGACAACACCTGGTCATCTAGACTGGCGTAATCAAAGGCAATTAAAGAATGAAAACAGATTGCCATTAAAGATTATGCAAATCTCTAATTGTATTAATTATATGCAAGATAAGGTACATAAATATCAATCTTTTCTGTGAACTTAAGTGACTTGTGATTTGGGCATTTTTATTTTTTTGAGAGAGACATAGAATGAATTGTATAACAGTACTTCAGTTTTTCTTTTCCAGAGAATTCTTTTGGCTTAGGACTCTCAGCTGCCTTGGCCTTTCTGGTTTACCAAATAGATACTGAGGAAAATTTTGGATTTGCTAATAATAACTATGAGATCAGGGTCCTCAGATAATATAAATCCTCTCTTTATTTTGAGATTGGCTTTGAAACTACCTAATATTCACATTTCTCATTATCATCTCTGTATTAGCAACCATTGATTTTAAAATAAAATCTTCCTATTCATAAGAACATGCTAAACATCTCTGGAAAATTTAAAATACTTCTTTTGTATGCATCAGTGACTCCAATGCAGCTATCGTGATTGATTAATTTGATTTACTTGAAATTGCTGACAGGAACTGGGGCAGGGGGGAGGAAAGAGAAAAATGTTTTTCAGTTTTTGTACAAAATGTTCTATGTCAATTTAGAAAGTGGGGAGACAAATGTGAGCTATAGCTTATAGCAGTGGCAGAATATGTGCCTCTGCAGCACACCTTCACTGTGGGAGGCAGGCGCTCACTCTGGAGTCCTAAACCTTGTGAATTTGCCTTTTAAATTGTAATGTGACTGCTCAGGGTAGCCACCATAGTAGCAAATCAAGGCCAACCATGCACAGCACAATTCCTTCAGAAGAGAAATATAATCCACCAGTATGAAATGATGCCAGACTTCTCTGGTGTAGGTAACACTGGGAGGATTGTTTAATAAATTTTTATATGTTGTCTTGTCAGTTGTAAGGGAGAGCTCTGAGTAAATTTGTGATATATCTTCTTGTCATTTTGAGAAGTAGAACTCTGAAAAATTTCTGTAATAGATGAACTTTTTAGCAAATTTTTGTTTAAATGGCCACAGCTATAGAAGTTTTCATAGAGAATGTTTGTCTTATGCCTCATTCTTTGTAAATAATGCTAGAAACACCTGGAGAGAGGCAGAGGTTGGAGAGGATATATCTAAGGAGGGAAATATGAAGACAAACTTGCAAGATGCTGTTTCACGGTAAGCCATTTGACTGAGGTTTCTGAGAGATGATTAATATTTACCCACAGTTAGCAATAAGCAGCATACACAGTGGAACATCAGCTAAGATCACCAGATGCTCTTGTTATGCTTCGGTGAAAATCAAAAGTAGCTCAGCTGAAGACAGTTTCAATTGCACAATGAAAAGGAGATATTATCTTACCTGAACACATTATGCCTGCTTAGTCTATAAAATATCCGTTCCATACTGACAGTTCACCAGAAGAGCTAGTCTTGTCCCATTTATTTGCCAAGGATTCTTCTTTCACTCTCTGAATTCATAAGTATTATCAATGTACTCGCACACAGAATTCATCAGTCTCCTTTTCCATTCATTTGTATTAAATGAAGCAAGAGATCTACACCAATAATCAAACCCTCCCTCTTTCTAGCCTCTGTGTTATGCTTTTAAGAGGAATGGAAAGAGTCAACAATTTTTTTAACTTTTTTTTAAAACCCCAAATCTCCCACTGATGGTTTAATGAGGAATCCACTTAAGAGGTGTTAATTTTAATTGTGTTGGTGTGCATTTTCTGTATTGATAATAAAAAGATGCCATATATGGAAGTTTTAAATTTATGTTCAGAAATTACTTCAGGAAGCAGTTAAACAGAAGTTAATGGGGGAGAAAAGTGGTGATGTGTCACCTCTTTATTACCAGGCCTCTTGAGTGTGAATGTAACAGGGAGTAACTTTGTTTCTGGCTATAACGTGGCTGGGCTGGCAATCTCCAAAAATCTGGTATAATGTTCTTAGATTTACAGGTACAAAAAGATGTCCATGGAAAATGAGTTAAATGCTAGCCCTACTTTTGGATTCCTATATTTTTCTAGGAGTTTTCTCTGTCTTGCTTTTTCTGCTTGTCACAGATTTCTGCAGCAGTGATTGTAACTTCAGAGGTAGGTTTTGTGCTAAGAGTCATCACCCTCAAGTAGAGTCTTCATAAACATTTTCCCATCTGTGTGGCAACACTGTTAAAAGCACAGATCCTAAAACACCTGTTATGGTCAAAAAGAGTCTGGTAAGCATTCTGAGAGTAAAGATGATTTTTTTAGTTACAGTTACATGTGGTGTAAATTGAACACAAACTTTGGAGAGATTTTGATGCTTGTAGTCACACAGTCCAGCACATTTGAGAAAAGTATATTGAAACCAAGTCCACAGATGGCCTTTGTAGATCTCAATTTGTGGTAATAAATGAAAACACCTTCTGGGCTCAAGTGAGGAGTGACCTACATTGCCACTCTTAACTAAGTGCTCACTGAAGAAAAATCTGTCCAAGATATGATGGTTGTTCAGCACCTGAAAGACCTTACTAAAGAACTTAGATATTTTATGTAGGCCCCAAATGCACAGGGGTGCTATGAGACTACCAAGGCTCATATTATGTTCTGGAAATCCAGGCCAAGTTAAACAAAAATGTCCTGTGTTGGGAGCTGAAAAAAAGAGAATAACAAAATAGGTGTATGTTTGTTCACCTAGACTGGAAGCCATAATGCAGTCTTTGTAGATTAATACTTACAGGGAATTTGGGAACCTCTTGGTATGTTTATGGGAGTAATTTGTTGAGCATTGACAGTAGGAATAGCAGCTTTACAAGGGCTGTGACAATTGCTGTTCTATGATTAACACTGCTGTGTTTACAGGTTCATCTGCTTTGCCTGTGTTAAAGTAGCATAAGGAAGCTGGAATGGAGTCTAACCAGTAGGTTACTTACTCTGACATTCTTACATCAGAGATTGCATGACTGTAAAGGCCATGGATTTTTTGCCTGCTTGTCATCCTATTTTTAACAGCTAAATAAGAAAGACAACATGATGGAAGTGGTTTTTCCATAGAAGGGAAGGATGCGGTCAGGGAGTGCTTGATAGTGAGGGTGCTGAATCTGTTTATCCCTGCTGCCTCAAATACCCTCTAGTATTTTGCAGATGGTCTGTTCATGTTCCCCGTACAGACCGCTCGGGAGTTCTCGGACCTTTCCAACACATTCCTGAGCCTCAGGCACACCATCTTCAGTTCCCAAGAGTGCAACCCACACAGCAGAGTTAATCTGTTCAGTATCCCCTACCAGATCCTCTTTTCCAAGACCCCAGATCCTTTTCTCTTCTAGGTCTCCCTGGCACTAAACCTCCTGTCAGACCTTGCATTTACTGCCTCAAGATCCTTAGTTTCTTCCACACCAGGACCTCTACTTCTACAAACTCACCCTTTGCATTTCCAGTCTTCAATCCTAATTCACACTTCCCAGTTTTGGATTTTGATTTTACATTCTTGTTGGTTACTGAAACCACTACCGTCATGCACTCTGTATTGAAGCATGGTCTAAGTTTCTGGGCTCTTTGTTGGTAGGTTTTTTCTGTTTTCTTGTTCAAAGAGCAAAATCTTTGTTTTTGGGAGTGGTTATTGGAAATCTACCTGGATAGTATGCTAAGAGCAAAAATGTAAAGTATGCATGGGAGTGAAGGTGGAGTGGAGTAACGACATATACCTATATATCTTGGTCAAAGTTTCTCTTTAAATAAACAAGTGGAGAGAAGGGACTTTAGGTGCTGTTTGTGCAGAAATTTCTTCTCTCTTGACCTATCTGGGGAGCTGCAGGTAGAATTGGTTATATTGTTTGTCAATTATTTCAGCAAGCACAAACAGCAGCAGCTTTCAGCACTTCTGTTTACTTCAGGGCTTGTGACTTAGTGCACATGGATGGGAAATTCAAGGTCTGTAATAATTACAAGTTGCAGTGATACCTACTTACCCATTTCTTTCATCCTTCTATTTTATTTGAAAATAGAAGTTAAGCTTTTGTAATGTATTTTGCTCTGTCTCTGTGCACTTACTTTTTGTACTTTTAGCAACAAAGTCATCAAAATACTCTTTCTAATGAAATACAGTTATCCAAAAAATTGTAGAAAACACAATGAACATGCTTTAGGGCAAATAAATACAAATACAACTATGTTATAGTGTAAATAGTAGTGCACCTTTTACTTTAGTATGATAGTACAGTGGCTGCTGTGATCAAGATTTGGAAGTACTTCTTGGAAGAAATGTTTTGTTTTCTCAGCCGAAGCTGCCAGAATACAGAAAATTGTAATTGGTCTTCCAGCATAAAATGCCAGTTTCCTTCACTCTCCCCTCAGTATAGCACAAGATTATGTGTTTTTATAAGCCTGCAAAGCTGAAATGTCAAGGAATAGATTTACATGGGGCATTAACTGCAATATGTAGCTGGGAAGCTGTGCAATAAAAGAAAGATAGGCTGAAATTCCTGCAAATTACAGACCTAATCCACTTCCTGCGTGGCTCCAGGGAGCTCCGTTGTAAAGGATAACTTCATCTTAGCAAAGAATAGATGAGCCCGTATATATCTTTTGTAATTAATGAGGAGAAAAACCCTGAAGGTTCAACTGAAAGAAGGCAAAGTTGCAGAAGGCAGAGTGGGAAAAGCAGGATTTTATATGTAGAATGGGATGACTAATTAGCTTTTATTTTCCATAGTAAGTTTCCCACCTGTCTTTGAGTTGTTCTCAGTCTTTCAGAAGGACAATGGGTATGCCTCTGTACCTCAGGATACTTCTTAATGGAAAAGTTCTGGTTTGTCTGTGCTCCCTATTGGAAATTGTCACCAAGCTACATCAGACAAGAAAGGAGGCACTCAACATTTTTTGCATTGGTAGTTCTATCTGTAAACAGATGGAAGCAATAAGCCATGCATTAATGAGTGTGCTTGAATAAGGCATTAATACAAGATTGTGCCTGTGCATATTAAAATTAATGTAACTTTAATCTGTTAGTTTTTGTGACAGGATATTTGTGAACATGTGTACATTTAGACACAGTATTTTATTTAGTTTCTGTAATCTTTGTTGTTGTGATGCAGTGATTACTAGTCTGTCCTGAGAAGGCATACAAATATGAAAGGAAATAACAATGGCTGTTCTTTCAGTAAACTTTGACTATATCTTATTCAAGTGTTATTGGACATTTCACTTATACCGCTATAAATAATTGCATCTTCAAGGAGAGCTTGTATTTTTGTGACATACTGGTGGAGAGACTGGCAGCTTTGTTCCTTACTTTAAACTTATAATGAATTCTTCAGAATCTAGAACTAGCAAGTGGTCAGTAGGTTATTAATCTATCAATCAATCTGTAAATAATATTTTCCCAGAATGATGTGCCTCAATTGTATATTATTAATGCAATGCATTGGATATTGCTATGGCTGGACAGTTTTCATAAACAGTTGCCAGACTAGTGATATTTCCTGCTTTGTTTTGAAGCAATGTCATTAGTCTTGGGGAGAGAGGCTATTCCAAAGTGTATTTAGTTAGGCTGAGATCCTCAAAAATAGATTTAAATGTGATTTTTGTGTAGGCAATTTTCAAATTAAATTTTGGCTTGACATGTTATTGTTTCTTTAAAGCTTTAAAACTTATATTAAAGAACAATAAATTCAGGAAAATATGACTTAAACATGTGTGTGCTACGTAAAGATGTCAAAAGTGCTATATTTATATTTCATCAAGTGTAACTTAACATTTTAATAGGCAGTGTCTACGGCTGATCTGACAAGGCATTTTTAAAGTTTTGATATGAATGCTCAAAATAAGAAAACATGCCACTTAAATTTAATGAATCATTTCTATAAGGTAGGGGCTTGCTAGGAATGCCAGAGAAGTATTTCAGTTAGAAGGGCCTCTATTATATTCTGAAGTGCTCTGAACTAGGAAGTGTTTGTTCTTTTACTTTTGATTTCAAAGAGTGAAAAACCCCATACTCCCCTTGTACCTACTGCTGGGGCAGAAAAAGGTCAAACCCCTTGCTAAAAGTATCTAGCATGATGTTAGGCTGAATCAGTGCAAATTATTCAAAATATAATTAATTGCTTTACATTAAATTTATCCAACCGGTCCTTCAAGTGTATAATCAACAGCAGTAAGTTGACACGTTTATCAATCACTTTACAAGACAAATCCTGATTAAATAAGAAAGGGATTTAATCTTTATATTACAACATAAATCACGCTCACTAAGACATGGGATCAATTTAATTTTCTACACCTGACAGCTATTGTTTATAAAGCAACACAGAATTACCTGCATTAAATCAAGAATTTGGCTGGAAGTGTAAGCTTCATATCAGCTTGCCTGAAACAGAAGACCAAGAAAAGACACTTATATCTGACCATGTGATGTAGCATCTCTTTTTGCCAGGCACTGCAACTGGTATGTCTACATTTGAGGAGCAGCAGTGCAGGTGAGGTGACTGGTGAGGGGGAGTCCCATCTGCTACTGGAGCAATGGAGATACGGAGATGTTTTGCCCTACATAGGTAGGGATTGTCCATTGACTATGAATATCATTGGAGAGTACCATAACTCATACTGTATGCATGGCATATATGCATGTGTGTATTTATATGATTATATAGTATATGATAGATCTCTATTATGTATGTGGTTAATCAAAACTATGGCTTTATTAAACCCTAATACAAAAATTCAGTTTAGAGAGGCACCTGTAATGACTAGAGCTTCTTACCTTTTGCTTCCTTCTCTCCCTCTTCCAGGCCCTCCTTTTTCTTAGTTGTGTTAATTGGCCCTTTTGTTTCTAATTTGGTTACTGAATTCTCATTGTGTATCTGATAGCGGTGCCCAACGTTGCAACTTAATGACTTCATTTATATGGGATTAAACTTGAAGAAGCTTTGAAGTCCCTCATATGCAACTGGTCAATCCTTGTGTTTTTAACAGCATATTTGCAAAAGATATTTAGAAGATGCCTAGCGTCTGACTGAATCTACAAAACCAGGATGAAAACATAAAGCTGAGAGCCAAATTTTCTGTTCCATGATGCTTCCACCAAAAACCATGGTCTTCAAATGAAGAGAAGTTACACACGTTTAACAGAGGGAAGTATTCTTAGTACTGGCATCTGGCTTTTTTTTTAAAGAGGGAGAGGCCCAAACTGATAAAATTTTTGCTGTACATCCTCAGTGGGGTATGTAAAGCATATAACTTTTTTTAATGCAAAACCTCATTTCTTTTAAGTATATTCCTTTTGGTTGTAGCTGTAATTTACTGAATATTTCTGAATACATTAATGTGGTTTTTATTAAAGAACAGAAAATGTTTCCTGCTGTTTGTGCATTACTTTTGGTGGTTTAATTAATTGTCTAGACTAAAGGTATGATGTAGTTCTTAATTCAGATGTCTCCTGCAGCTAAAGGCATGCATTTCTTAAAGGGTTTAAGTAGCTCTGAAGGCTGGGGAATGAATGGACTTTGGAAACCTCCCAAAAATTTCTTCTGTAATGATTTTTGTCATGGTGAAAGCTAGAGTGGCTGGGATTCCAGGCAGAAAAATTAAGGTTTGTTCCAAAACAGCAAAACAATTCCTGTATAGTTCTATTGATGTTCCTCTTTAAAGGCAAATTGCTTGTAAATATTTCTAATTAACTTCTAAAATATTTGACTGCAAATTTATCATTATCTTGCTATCTTGGTGAAGAGAGAAGAAAGTTCCTCTTGCAAGGAATGAGTGAAGTGTTCTGCGCTAGTGAGTAGTAGTGAGCTAATGAAATTCATTTATTACTGGAATCTTTCAAGTGCTGTTTTCCTGAGCAGAGGCCACCACCAGGCCACAAGAAATCATGAAATAGCTTCTTTAATGTGCTGCAGCCAACAGGCTTGGGGGCAACATGTGGGTTCAGAGCACCATCACAGCAAGAGAGGAAGCTGCTGCTGTCCTCGGAGTTTGTCTTTCCTGTCTCAAAGCTTGGAGCATGTTCTAGTGAGCTCAGCCATAGTCTCTCTGGCAAAAGCAGAGTATTTTCCTCTTTTCTGGTTTTGTCTGTGCACAGACTTTGGCGTAAGGTCCTGAGCCACTGAGATTCCTCTTGTCTCTTGTGAAGGAGCAGGAATCTGCAATGGTGAAATTTCTCAGAAGTTCAGAGTACTCATAAAGCATGGAGGCCGGGTACTGAATAATATTAATATCGGGGTGCTTGTCTCCCTGCTTTCTTGGCTCTCATGAGGTCTCTGTCCAAACACTGAATAGGCTGGGAGGCAGCCCCTAGTAATTCTGATATGTGCTGGTGAAGAGACTAACCATGCTTTATGTCATGTGGGGCAATATGGCATGGTGTGTACAGGGAATCAAATTCTTGGCAAAAGCATGCTTTCCAATTAATTACATTTTATGTAAGTAAGCTGATTTCAGTGATGACAGAGAAAATTAAAAAGCATTCATGGAAAAGTGAAAAATTGCAAGGAAGTGTCAATATCCTGGAAGTTATTCACTGATGTTGATTGGAAAAGTAAAGATAAGCCACTTTCTGGGGAATATCTACAGTAGCCAGCTTTATTTTCTGGTCTGGACTTGTTCATTTTGCAGTTCACTTGGGACATTAGTGGATTTATTCTAGTGATCACAATAATTGCATTCATTGCTGTATAAACACAGTCAGGATTGGACCTTGCTCTGAGATTTGGTTCATATGTACGGTAGAAGGGTCCCTTTACTGGCAAGCTTGTCATCAATAAAATAAACAGTGATAAAGTACCAAAATACTATTAATAACATTTTATACATAGAAGAGAGAGAGATACGGAAATTAAAACTATATTTGGGGTTTTCACCTGGGAGACTACCTTCAGTTAAATGTATCATTTATTGTTTTGATGTGCTGTTGTATGAAGCAAGATGAGTTAAAAATGTATTCCTCAGTATCAGTGAAAAGAAAAATGATAGCCTGGGGGAGAGCCTTCATGACCCTCTGAATTTTATTGTCCCTGTGGATTGCTCTTTGATTTCCTGGATTAGCTTTGGAACTTGATTGGTTTTGTGGTGTTATGACTCAGCAGCTAGGGCAGTGGGAGTGAGATCATTCCTCTGCTTTCCTGAATTCCTGAATTTGGGTTAGAGATTGATATTTCAGTAGAACAGGGGTCACTGGTAGGTGCTGGCTGTAGAGACCTTATAATCATCAGGAATGCACAGAGGTACAACAGAAAAATGGCTAAGCTGCCCTGCCTGTCAGTGTTGCTGGCTTCCAGCTTTCCTGGGCTTTATGGACAAAGACTAAACTTTAAAAGCTGTCCTCTCCCCCACACCATTTCAGGCAAGCAAGCAGATCAAATATTAAAGAACCAATCCTTCCATATTCATTGAATATTTCCAAGTACGAGTACATTTCGAGCTATGAAATCGTGCTGAGTTGTATTTACAGGTAGGGCTTATTCTAAACTTTCAGTGCTGTTGTTGAGACATAGTCTGTTTTGAGTCTTACATGAAAAGTGTCAGAGATGCTCTTTTTTTTTAGCACACATTCCTTAGCACACATGCTGCACTCTGTAATGTCATCAGTGCCTTGTCCACTACCACTGAAATGTTTTCCCAAGAATAAGAGGTTTTCTTTTTGCAGCCTCTGAAATGCTCAGTAGAATATTCAAATGTCTTTTGATTGCCAAATTGTGAATTCTGTTACAAATCCTGATGATGATTCATTACACTGTTGCTCAGAGGTGACAGTGACTTTTTAATGCATATTGAGCGAAAATTGGGTGTGAGAAATTGCACCGACAACATTAGTTGTAGTCATCAGTACTGATCTGATTGTGAATTTTTTTTTTATTCAGCATGCACTTCACATGCTCATGGCAAGCCACCTTGGAAATTTAAGCTTTTATAAAGAGAAATGCACAACTCGAGTAGCATCCACGCAAACACTTAAAAAAGTTATTAATGATTCTAACTCTCTCGTGCTAGACTTAATAGAAATGAGCCCAGAAATTAATTCATTGGAATTCACCTTGGCTGCTTTTTCAAGATTTCCAGGAAAAATACCAATTACTGTAGAAGGGGTTGGGTTTTTTGTTTAGATTCCTTCATGATATCTGTGGTTACTTCCTACATCATCTTCTGAGCTTCATGAGCACATTGTCCTTACCTGTCATCTTTGAGCCTTCTCCCATTGCAGGAGTTCATTGATTGGTCACACCAGGCTGCAGTCTACTCCAACTAATGTGAGTAGTCCAGGACAGTAGCATAGCACATACGCTTTGTCTATTCTTCAATTCCTGTGTTCCTTATAGTAGAGTGAGTTCATGGGTAGAGTTTGGGAGACTATTTTCAAGTGATGTAGAACTTGGTCTGGAATCGTACATTGTTAGTACTTTTCAGAAGTCTTTCCTGGAACCCTTTCAATACAGTGTAATTTTTTTAAGAGGAAATCTTTTATATTGACTTTGGGAACTTCTTCCAAGGTTTTTATGTGTGCAAATTATTTCTGTAGACAGTTGCAGTCTTGAAAAGCTACATTTGTGCTTCTTGTCCTGTTTTGATGTTTTCCATTACCATTGTCTGTATGTAAGACGTGAAGCCTCACAATGAAAAGATGTCTTAAAAGAGCTGTCATCGTAAGGGGAAATGCTACTAGTGAAGATAAGTCTCAGGATCTTAACTGAATAATTCCATAGATTGTAATTTTTGTTTGAAGAAGGAATGTCATGAATGGTATCTTGGACAAAATAAGACAGACTTGAAAACCTAAGGACCAGTCGAAATTAATTTATACTTTTACTTGGAAAGGAATATCAAAAGGCACCATTACACATTACATATGTAGGCTTACACATTTTACATATATATATTTGTCACTTCTAGATGTCACTATTCAGGAAAATACCTGGTATCAAGCTTATGCTGAAAAAGAAAGCATTAAAGCAGCCTGACCATGTTGTCTCTGATGTGGATCAAAGGTAGTTGTATCCATTTTGGGTATGTGATAAAGTAAGGGAAAACTTGCATGATCTTCAGTGTCTTCTTTCTCAAGGTACATAAAGAACACAAAAGTAGCATGATTTTGGGAGTTACAGTTCTGGGGCTGTCAGGAGGATGTCAGAATCTTCCTGATTTTGAAAAAGAATTAATCTTTAAAAATAAACTACTGTATCCACATTTAGATATTAAAAAAAAAGTCAGTGTAATTGAGTTTGTATGTCAAAAGCAGTCAGATTTTTTTAGCACTTCTTTTCTGAGTCTCAACACAGCTATTTTTGTTTCATCTGACGAATTAAATCTTTCATTGCTACTTCCTTTATATTACTGAATCTGTGCTAATCGCTGCTTGAAGTATATGCAAGAATGTTTTATCTATTCATTGTATTTTCTTTTCCTGGCAACAAAATTTTGCCATTTCCGCAGCTGAACACTAGAAACATCACAAGTATCAGTGAACTTTGCATTTATTATTTTTCTGTAGAGTTGTTGCTTCCGAAAGTCAAAGAACTTGACTTGTATTATATTCTCAAATAGAAATGAAGAATACAGATGGTCCTTGAAAAGGAAGTTATGAAGAATTCTGAAAAGGCAAAATACATTTTTGTCACCAACTTTAAAAAGATATTCCAAAATATCCCCTTTTCAATATAATTATTAAAATATTCTAAGCAATTCTATTCATATTATTCTGACCAATATATTCCATATAATACAGTATCTGTTAAAAAGCTGAAGTAATTACCATACTAAATCTTCAAACAAATCACTGATAAAGTTGAGTTTTTTTATTTGCCTTTATTGTTCACATTTTGATGAATGCACATTTAGTCAGAAATAATTTGATAATTGATAATATCATAGTTATTACTATTTGATCAATCAAAAATGCATTTTTTTAATTGACTCCAGTATTTTTACACTTGTTGGAGTTAAAAACTTCTGCTGGAGATTCTGTGTAGCTGGTGTATCTTCTCCTGCTGTCCTTCCTTTTGTGCTGGTACTATCAACAGACTCAAATTTTGCATAAATGTACTTATCTAAGCCTATGTTATTTTTCTAATCTTAAAACAAGCAGATAAATATGCATGTGATAAAACCATATTATGGAATATTTTCTCAGGTTCTACAAACTAAACGGTTTTTCCACAATCGGTATCAAATCATTTCCTAGTCAGAAACCAATCTCCAGTTTCTTATCCTTATGTTTTTAGGTGATAGCTGGGAAAATTTGAGTAGAAGAAGGAAGAGGCTTCATCAAGGTCTTGTGAAATAGACTCAAGTCCAGAATTCACACTGGGAAAATGAAACATTTCAATTATTCCAGAGGCAGGTTGTGACCACTCTTGGCTCTGAGACAAAGTGTCTGCTCAGTTTGTTGTAGAGATGTAAATATATTTTTTTTTCGCAGAAAATTGGGGAAAAAGAGGAAGACAGGCTGACTCTTAGACATCTGCTGCCAAAACATGGTGAGATAGCTAGTATGAGTTCCATAATATCTCATGCAGGAAGAAATGCAAGGAATATTGACAGAAACATGTTTTGATAGGGCTTAACATGTAGTTGAGTTAGCTTGCATTTGGAGTGGATAGGTGTTGGTTGGTTGTTTCTGTTAGTTTAACTTGGTATATAGCTGAATTGCATGTCTCTGCTTTTTGTGTAAATATTCAGGGTGGCTTTCAAACATCAGACTTGCACAGCATTGTACTTATGGAGTGCATAAGTAGTGTGATTTTGCTTCCTCCTCCTCTGTTGTGATATCTCCCAATTACCCAGGTCAAAACTCTGCAACAAGTTCTGACAATATTGATGAAAAGTGCATCAGCCAGTCTTTGTAACTGTTACTGATAATTAATGTTACAATTTAAGGTGAACACAGGAGGCAATACTGTTGTTTTTTTGGTTACTAATACTAATGGAGCATCAGTAATGATGATCGTGAAACTTGAAATCCATGGCAGAATAAAACCAGAGTGTTGCAAAGGTTAGAGCCTTTCTAGTGTCATCATAGCAGCTTTCCCGAACATGCCTATGCCAGACTGCTCTACCAGGCAGAGAAAAACACCCAAATATGGCCTTTGCTTATTATAAAAAAAAAGGAGTTTTTTGGTTCTTATGCTGTGCTGGCACCCTACAAATTATCTTTGGTCCCAAAACAATCTTTGGGTGTTTCAAAGCAAATTAGAACTGTGTTTCTTCAGTTAGATGCTGTTCTACCTTTGACAGCCACTTTGTATAGACACATCTAGCTTATTTTCTCTGAAGCCAGTTTTGGATAATTGTATCTAAAACATTCCTATAGTAGTGAAAGACTATGAAGCTCTAGGGGAATAGTAAAGAATAAAAATAGATATTTGTGGACTCCTTAATGAATTGGAATGAAAAGAAATGTTTTAGTTGAACTGGCTACTCCATTAATTTTTTTCTGATTTCTAGAGCAAAATATTGAGATGTGATCAGAAGATGAAATTTCCATTTCTTAGGCTCGCATCTGGAAATTAGTTGCTGCAAGTACTTCAGATTGAGTACACAAAGTTGTAAGCTGTTTTTAGAAACCTTTTTCAGAAGAGTTTTCTGAATTGTTATTTATAAGCTGCACAAGTTTGTTATGAACTTTACAAAACTAACGCAAAAGTATAGGACATGTTATAATGTAAGTCAAGGAGATATGTAAATAAATTGATTTTATCCACTTGCTCATTCTTCCATAGATTCATTTAGTCATACTCCAGGTATGACTTGTGTGCCACATGGAAATTAGTTTCTCTAAATGCTGCTGTCTATTGGACAAAAAGGAATTTTTCCTCAATAAAACCTCAGCATGGAGTTTAGCTCTTGATCTGAAGTGAGAATGCATTTCTGGTGAAACTCATCTTTTTGGAGGCTACTGTAAACTTTTAAGAAGGTTATATATGCCACAAAACTTACACAAATCCAAAGTTCATGCAAACATTTCTGGAGGTGTGTTTAGTGGTGTAGATGTTATATGTTGACCTTTACACAAAGATTCTGGTATATTTGGCCATCAGCATGGAAAAGAAGTTTAGGTCTAATAGCTGCCTTGGAAGAATTTTAATCTGAATGAAAATAAAAAACTTTCCTAAAACTGAAGATCAGTTTTCCTGATTCAGTGATGAAATCAGAAACACAAAAGATTACAAGTGATTTAGGATGACAAAGACTCTGAAATGACACACAGAATTTCCATAAATATATGAGAAATTAATCATAATGTTTTAAAATTAGTAATCTAAAAAACTCAGTAAGGACTTCAGTGAGGAAAAACAGATCTCAGGAAGGCAAAAAAATAATAAAATCACAAAAAAATAATAAAACCTAGGATAAATTTATCCAAACAAGCGAAGTCTAATGTCAGACAGGACTCTTCAAGGGGCTCTTGGAATGGTTTGTCCTGAGTTTGTTCAGAGCCCAGGTCTAACAAATGTGCTTGTTAATCATTTGGGAATGGGAATGGAGAGGAGAATTCAAGGGTGGATTTAGGAGAGAGCCCTTGTAAAATGATCACAATTCAAATCAATCTTGAAGGACCTGGAGACATCGTCCGCTATTAAAAAGGTAGAATTTCATAAAGACAGAGGCATTGCAATGTCGTAAGGAAGAGAAACTGCTTGGCACAAGTACACCGTGGCATCCATGGGCTTTACAGTCCACAGCAGAAGAGGCCCTGAAACAGAGTGGATTGCAAACTGACTGTATGCCACTTTATCAAGAGATTGAGGCTCTTATTTCATAAAGCCACGTCTCACTTCAGGATGTGTTAGCAAGAGTTTTGTGTGTTAGTAACAGGACGTAATTAATCTGTGCTATTTGGAGCTAATGAGGCAGAAATATTGCTCAGACTTGGACATCATGCTGATGATGTCTGTCATGGTGATGTCAAACAGGCTGACAAATTTCAAAGGAGAGCAAAATGGAAATCATGACCTGTGAAGAAAGATTAAGTGAAGTAGGTTTATTTAGTCAGAAGAGAGGAGAAGGCAGTACAATGCAGCTCTTCAGTTGCTTGTTGCTTTAAGTCTAGGTCAGGCAGGAAGAAGTTGTGGTTTAACCCCAGCCAGCAACTAAGCCTCACTCAGCAACTCGCTCCCCAGCTGGTGGGATGGGGGAAGAGAATTGGAAGAGTGAAAGTGAGAAAACTCGTGGGTTGAGAGAAAAACAGTTTAACAGGTAAAGCAAAAGCCGCGCATGCAAGCAAAGCAAAACAAGGAATTAATTCACCACTTCCCATCAGCAGGCAGATGTTCAGCCATGTCCAGGAAAGCAGGGCTCCATCACGCATAATGGTTACTGGGGCAGATGAACGCCATCACTTTGAACGTTCCCCTGCTTCCCTTTCTTCTTCCAGCTCTATATACTGAGCATGATGCCATATGGTGTGGGATATCCCTCGGGTCAGTTGGGGTCAGCTGTCCCAGCTGTGTCCCCTCCCACCCCCTTGTGTACCCCCCCAGCCTCCTCACTTGGTGGGGTGGGGTGAGAAGCAGAAAAGGCCTTGACTCTGTGTAAGCCCTGCTCAGCAGTAACAAAGACATCCCTGTGTTATCAACGCTGTTTTTAGCACAAATTCAAAACACAACCACATAGTAGCTGCTATGAAGAAAATCAACTCTACCTCTGACAAAACCAGCACAAAGTAGAAAGCAGACTGCTGGTACTGCTGCTAATAAAACCAAATACCAAATCATGAGAGCACTCTAAAGCAGCTGCTGGATTAGACAACTGGTACCAGAATGCCGATGTCTAACGTGAGGGATGATTCTTACCCAATTTTATGTCACTCTGCAGCCGTTACAATGTTAACCCAAAGCTGTAAGGAACAAAGGTTACCTTGTGACGAGCCAGCATGGAACTGCTGGGTCTGTGCTGGAAAAAATGAGCAGTGACAATTTATCTCTCAGTGAGAGTAGTACAAGCCAACAAACATTTACGATGGGGCAGGTAGTAGTATGTTACTCCGTTGCCTATATGCATATTCTTATCCTGTGTGGTTGTAAAGTAGCCTTAGGTAATTTATGCTCAATGGATTAAAAATGTGTTTTCAAAAACTTAATAAGACTGTTTTGAAAAATTATACTGATTAAAAGATTTTTTTTTAACCAACTGTGTGACTGTATGTAGTATTTATGGAGTCAAGGTCATTATGGAGTCAGGCAAATACATTACATTGTATATTTTTAGGAAAGAGAAGGAGCAGAAAAGTACTACAGAGGCTAACTACAGAGGTTATAGAATTTCCTTTGTTGCTTGGTAAGAATAGGTTTGATAAATATCTGTCATAGATTACATCTATATTCTTCAGTCCTTAATGGAAAGTTTGTATTACATAGCCTTTTGCCATCTGTTCCATACCTCTCTTTCACTGATGCTATGAAAAAATACACAATACACTACCTTTTTTTTCTAAGCATTTTTTCATCTTCCTCCAGCATCTTCTTTCAGTCCACTTGATTTTTTTTTGTTGTCTTGTGTGATTTGTTCTGATTTCTTTTTTGTTTTCTTGTGTGATTTGTTCTCTGATCACATCTATTTGTCTCAACAAAATAAATGCAGCAAATAGTTAAAAGAGAAAAGTACTAAGCAGTAGAAAGAGATAAAAATACTGGAGAGAGGAAGGAGAAATAATTGTCTAATTATAATATTGTGTGTGCAGAATCCAAAGGGAATGCTCTTGCTGTGATAGAGTGAAATGCTGCAGGAAGAAGTAGGTGTAATAAAAAGGAAAGCAGTGCATAAAGCAGGATAACAGAGCAGGTAAGGGGAAATACAGAAAGCTTGTGGGAGTTGAAAGAAGAATGAAAACAGCCAAGGGAACTAACAGAGAACAGCTGAGAAATGGAGACAGAAGCTGAGAGGGGACTGGAGTGGAGCAGATGGTGGGTGGGGTGGGCAATGCAAGAAAGTGAAATAGCTGAAAAACTAATCCAGAGAATGTAGTAGAAATGGAAAACAGCAATATCCAGGGAGAGGTCAGTAACAGGACTGGAGTTTGGGGAATGGCTGAAAAGTGTTGAAGGAAGCTGAGAAGGAATCAACTGATCAGAGATGACAAAGAATTAATGTTTGAGAAGAGCAGATGGCATAATGGCAAAAGTAGAAGAGCTCTACAAAAGGCTTTTCAGACCCTTCAGCCAACTCCTATTTTAGAGCTGCTCTTGCCACCAGCCCTATGGCTTCCTTTTCCAGTCACTGGTTATTTATTCCAGTGTTAATATAGCTTCTGCAGCTTTATATTAAAATCCTGGTTTGATCTCCTCTTTGAGATGTCACTCTTCACAAATTTAATAAACATTGTCATCCATTCTAAACACATAGGAGAAAGCTTGTTTACTCTTCATTTTCTGGCACAGGAAATTCTGAAATATTAGCTATTCTGTGTAATTTTGTCTGTTTTACTGTATTCACTTGGGACTTGCATCATAGACATTTCACATCCAGCTGGTTTACATTTCGCTAAATGGGTTAATAACATTTTAATGCCATTTACAGTTTCAACTTGAGTAGATTTTTTTCATTGCTTTCATGCTGGTTAAGTAATTGGGTTCAGTGAGTGAAGAACCTTCCTTCCACCATTTCTTTGCAGTAAGAGTAACAGTGAACATATTATTGAACAACAAAATATGCTTTGAGGTGTCAGTGGCTTTGGGAATCACGTCACAGGAAGTGAATTACAGTTGGCTGTGATTCACATATCTTTATTTCATAGAGTATCTGAAGAAGAAAATGCTAATTTTTTAATTGCTCTTGGAAATAAAGTGGCTTGAATTTAGTCTGCACTCAGTCTGTCATGGCTGCAGTTAGTTATTCAAGGTTTTGGGGCTGTATTTTTATTCTGAGCTTGTCTATTGTTGCAGTAGTAAAGTTATTGCTGAATAGAGGGGGAGAAACTCTTTCCTGTCACTGATGTTCTGCCCATTAAAAAAGCAGAAGTAAATGAGTATTTTATTAGGGATTGACTGAGTAATTTCTCCCTTGTTTAAAATCTACTGCACTAATCTAACCATATCCTTCACACAGAGTATGAAAAAAGGAGTAGAAAATGTGAAAAATTCCTCTAAATGTAGCTGAAAAAAAGATCATGGAATAGGGAAATGAAAACTATGATACATAGAGATGTAAGTGGGCAAAACAGCACTGACTCAAAATTATCTACAGCCTTCCAGTTGGTGTAAAGTGGTGACTGCTCAGGAACATTGTCTGGGATTCTGTGCTGTAGGATATGTTTGTGGAGTCTGCAGGTTTGTAATGGCGTGGATGATACTTTACTTGTTCCTATCTGTGTTGTTGATTCCCCAATCCTTTGCTTTTTAGATGAATATTTTTAGTTTTGTGTGGTGATACTGAATCATGTGGTGGGGAGCCTTCATGAAGGAAAGGCAAATTGTGAGGGGGAAAAAGTGCCAGCAATCATTAGCAGTTGTTCAAAGACATTAATGTCCCTTTATGTCTTCGTCCTTAAGTAATGTAATTTTCTGCAGTAATACATAAATTTTGCCCTGTGAAATTTCCTTTTCTATGGAAAGGAGCATTCTGAAAAAGGGAAACAGTCACCTAGAGAATTCAATAATCTGAGCTCATTTTGTTTAATTTTTAGTTATTCATCAATAATTCTTCACCATGTTTACCATGCCAATATCTGGAATAACCCAGGGTAGTACAAAAGCAATACTTTCTTGAAAATATACTACAGGTAAAATCAGATAAAGCGGGGTTTGTCATCATTTATATGAAATGATGAATCACATAGAAGAGAAATTCTCATTGGAAGGTAGGAATTGTTCTTCCAATTACTTTGGTTGGGGATTGAAATTCAACATTTACAAAAATTGAAAATTATGTTGAAAAACTGAAGGTGAAATCCTGTCACTTACAGACATTTAAGGTTAATTATTTGCTACTGTATAATTTATTTAGTTAGCTCTACAATATAAATAATAACTGGTTTGGGTATTTAAAATGTTTTTTTGTATTTTTGGCTTACTCTTTGAGGCACTTGTTTTTGTTCTTGGCAAAAGTTTTCAGTTTTATGAGGAAAAAGAAGAAAATAATTAAATTTAATCATGGAGTATTAGGCAAACAAGGGAAAAATAAGATAAAAGGAGAATTGCAATCCTATCCATAGTTTTTCAAGGCCTTTAGTGTCAGTAGCAAATCTTGAAGTCTGATTGTTAAACATTTCCATTATGTTATTCTTGGAAAAGGAGAGATTTAATAGTGTTCTGATTAAACAACTTGAAATATTCTGAACAGTAACATATTTGTTCACAAGATTTGTTGGAGTAGGACTCAGAGCCCATTTGGAACAGGCAGTAATAGTGCCTTAGCTATGTGAAAATTAAGCCCTGCAGATACCAGTTCTTCCAGTGCTACAAATTCTAACTATATATCTCATATCTAATAGGAGTGAAAATGTGTAAGGAAAAGGTTGATGGAGGGCAGAAAGAGCACTCTTCCAGCCTCTGCCCCAAATCACATCAGTGGTCATATGCTTCACTTAGTGGAAGATTAAAGTAGTAAAGCCATGCATTCACCCTGGACTTTTTTGATGTAACTCCATGGTACAGAAATGCAAATATTCTTACACATTCTTGCAGGCTCCTTTTCTTTGTGTTCTGTGAGAGTCTTAAATTAAGCTTCTATTTCACGTGGTGCTCAGGTGTCCTGCTAACCTCTGCAGGCTTTACATTTTGATGAGGGGAAGAATGGGATAGTTTTTCCCTTTTTTCCAGATCTTCCTCATATAATTTTTGTTCATGTTTTCATGCATGGGAGCATAATTAATAATTTTGATATTTGAAGTATTACTGTTGAAGTCTTGTATGCTTATATGAATACAGCAGGTCACACTTCTCAGAATTATTATTCAAGGTCCAGAAAACATGGGGAGCTGTCAATGATACTCAGATCACTTAGTTCACGTTTCAAGGTTATCTCAGCAACTGCAGGAGGCAAACACTTGTACCAAAATCTGCTAAGACAGATGGGATCCCAGGATCAACTGAAATAAATGGCTGTTGCCATCCGTGCCATACACCGAAATGAAACCCTTGAAAATAAAAAGGAAACAGGAAAGGCTGACAGACAATCAGGCCACACACGGAGTGGTCTCACTCCAACTTTCTTTTGAAGATCTGTCCAATGTATTTTATAAAACTTATATAAACAAGAAAGATTATTCTCATATATGTGTGACAGATTTGAAAAGACATATTTTGAAACAAGTATTTTAGCCCTGCTTTATCAAGGGTCTTTCTCTATACCTGCTTTTCTTCCTTTTCCTTTTCAGCCCCTACCTTTGAACCTGTTGGCCAATTTTAGCTGTTTTGTAAGGGATTAGAGATCTCAGAAGAAATATATTTATTCTCTTTTTTTTTATTTATTTCATTTTGTGAAGTGGAAGATAGACCATGTGAGTGCTTCCACTGAAAGCAGTAATTTAAAGTTGCTTTATTGGACATGAGAGAATCTATATGAAATGAGGCACTGGAAATCAGTCTGTATTATATCGCTGCTCACAGGCTTTTATTTCTAATACCTTCCATCAGCTGTTGTTAAAGGATCTGTTGAACTTCTGGGGCAGCAGAAGTTCATGACTTTTCATATAATATTTGCATTCATTTAATTAACTTATTTTGCAGTCAACCCTGTGACTCTGGATTTCACTGGTCAAGCAATTAATACCACGTGTGCTTAGGCACTCTTTAATTTACTATTTGGCTATGTAATGGAAAGAACTAGGAGATGCATGCTCATATTCTTTAATATTACATTTAATGGCTCTGATACACAATTTCTATTAGAAATTAGATTGGGAGACAAGTTTTGGATGCTCCTGTTTTTAAAGTTTGAAGTAGAAATCGTTATGACAAATCTCTCAAACTCTGAAATAAGTCTTAATAAGACAAAATAAACCCGGAGACACACCTATTTGGATCCTCTCTCTGGGCATGGAAGCTATATGAAAACATATTGGAGTATTTTTCTTTTATCAGACACTTTAGCAGCAGACTTAAAACAGATCGGTCTGCCATAGTTTCTCTTCTGCTAGCAGCCCTGCGTGCCAACTGCCTGATGTAACCATCTGTGGGGTTTTTGTGATTTTTTTTTTAAGCATTTATTGTTTTGATCTGGGGTGTAAATGATCCAAATCCTTGTAAATGTTTAATACGTATGTATTTAAGATGCCATGTGCATTATTCAGGCAAGGTATTTTATAAAGTTCTTGTAAAATATTTAATGTAGGAAACACTTCATTTAAGATTTTGCCAAAGAAAACGATACCTTGTTGGAAATAGTAAAACACTTAGATGGCGTTTTTCAATGTTTTATTTAGCTTTCAGGGTATTATCTACCAAAAGAGAATAGGAAATCAAGTTTTTTGTTTAATTTATTGGAGCCATCTTGAAATTCAGAAGCCAAAGATTCTGGCAAACACTTGAGAGGCTTGGGTATTGAGTCATGTGTAGTTGCTGAAGATCGAATGCACACCTGGGCATATTTTAGACAGTGTTTGCAGCTCCTCAGAGTGCTGAAATCACAAAGAGGGTATGAAATAGAACTTGTTACTGCTGGGGGCTCATCTGGAATCATCCATTCATTTGAAATATCCTACAATGTGTATGTTCTAAATAAGTTTCTCTACAGAGTAATTATTCTAAAGAGAGTCCATATTTTTTTACATCAGTAGGGAAAAATTCATAAACCTGGGATAAATTGAAGCAAAGAGTGCAGGAACTTACCTAGATGGTGGCATATTTAGCCTACATCACTGAGCTGAAGTGTGACACAGAGGTTATTTAAAACTACAGAATCATGTTGCAAGTACGATACTTTACACAGAATGCAAATAAGTGAACTTTTTAGGATTGGTAAGAAAGTGGAAAAAGAATATGTACCTCTTTGGATCAAATAAATTTAAATTTGCTGTTTCTCTCATTAAAATGTTTTTCATTCAACACCAGCCATTGTTTTGACCCCCAAAAATCTGGTTCTTGGAAAGAAAACATGAAAATTGAGTTATAAGCTTCCTTTAAATGAAACACTTGTCCTTAGACCTTTTGTGTAAGACATGAGAGGTGGGTTCCCAGTGTTTTCTTGAGGGACCTGAACTGCTCTTTGCACAGCCAGGTGAGGAACACTGTCAAGCTGGTGGGTGAAGGTGGACAGGCTGGCAACCTGTGTGCCAAATTCTGCTTGTATGCAGACTGCCTGAGGTTCTAGGCACACCATTTAATATTTCTGACTTGTTTCTTCTGTTAGAAAACAAAAGGCAACTAACTTAGAATCATAGAATGGTTTGGCTTGGAAGGGACCTTAAAGATCATCTAGTTCCGACCCCCCTGCCATGGGCAGGGACACCTTCCACTAGACCAGGTTGCTCAAAGCCCCGTCCAACCTGGCCTTGAACACTTCCAGGGATGGGGCATCCACAACTTCTCTGGGCAACCTGTCCCAGTGCCTCACCACCCTCAGAGTGAAGAACTTCTTCCTTTTGTCTAACCTAAATCTACCCTCTTGCAGTTTAAAGCCATTACCCCTTGTCCAATCACTATATGCCCTTGTAAAAAGTCCCTCTCCAGTTTTCTTGTAGGCCCCCTTCAGGTACTGGAAGGCTGCTATAAGGTCTCCCTGCAGCCTCCTCTTCTCCAGGCTGAGCAACCTCAACTCTCTCAGACTGTCTTCACAGGAGAGGTGCTCCAGCCCTCAGATCACCTTTGTGGCCCTCGTCTAGACTCGCTCCAACAGGTCTGTGTCCTTCTTACGTTGGGGCCCCAGAGCTGAATGCAGCACTCCATGTGGGGTCTCACGAGAGCAGAGTAGAGGGGGAGAATCACCTCCCTCGACCTGCTGGTCACACTTCTTTTGGTGCAGCCCAAGATACGGTTGGCTTTCTGGGCTGCAAGCGCATGCTGTCAGGTCATGTTGAGCTTTTCATCAACCAACATCCCCAGGTCCTTCTCCTCAGGGCTGCTCTCAATCCATTCTCCCAGCCAGCCTGTCTTTGTGCTTGGGATTGCCCTGACCCATGTGCAGGACCTTGCATTTGGCCTTGTTGAACTTCATGAGGTTCTCACAGGCCCACCTCTCAAGCCTGTCAAGGTCCCTCTTAAAAATGAAGTAAATAATGTAGTAAATATATTGGGATATTCTTTTGACTAATTTTTATTTGGACAATATAATGTATTCCAGGGGAAATATTACTTTAGAAGGAACTTAAGACTGCAAATTGAAGGTTCTAAAATGTTGAAACATCATTGCCCGGAAAACTGGACCAGGCATAAGTGGACTGGGGAATGTGGCTAGCTGTGTGAATGCTTTGCTGTGAATAGGAATACATTAGCTGGTGCTGGTGAGTGAGGCTACATTCGCATTTCCTTTTTAATAAACCCATGACTGGGCATTTAGTGTATATTACTTGAATCTGACAGCATGACTTTAATTAGAAAATATTTTATTCTCCATTCAGGAAGGAATGATTTAGGAATATATATGTATGTGTATATATACGTGTGTGTATATATATCAGTGCTGCTGGCACTTCAGGCAGATACTTGCCCCTGTGAAGCGCAGGTGTAAGTCTGTACTGATCTATGAATAAAGTGATGTTCTTGCCAGCTAGTTTGCAAATGAATGATTTGTTGTGAACATTTCAGGGTTTATAATGGTAATTTATGTTTGTGTTAGGGAAATAAGAATATTGTTAAACTATCCCAAGTGATTTAATTAAAATGAAGCAATGAAACCCCTTAATCCAGATTCTTTTTTCACCTCTGCAAGTTTGCATTCATTTGAATATACCAATAGTAAAATCCTGATTTCCATCACTGAACGGAGTCTTGGCCTGCGAGTGCAGAACAGATTTCTCAGCTCTAATTTGACCAGTGGATAACCTAAATGTTCATTCAGGATTTTATTTCTATCAGGAAAATAATTTGTTCTAAACATGTGCTATTGTATAATAATTTTAGTCACTTACTTAGTCAAAACAGGTGATAAAGTAGAAGAAAAAAGTTACACATTTCTAAAAACACTTGTATGGAATTAATGACTAGAAGAACAGATATTTTTGAATCTAGGGAACTTTTTATAAAATGACAGATATGAAAAAGTATCACTTCTTTGCACTGAAGTTATTCAACTTAGGGGGAAAAAAGAGTTCTAGTCATAAGACTCTTTTTGATGGTATTCAATGGTAAACCAATCTTTTGGGTAGGAATCTGCTCAGATCTGTCTTGTTTTTCCTGATGCTTGCTCTTTGTGTAGACCTCTGCTTTCTATAATCACATTTGCTTATATGATCACTATTCCACAGTTAGCATAGATAGGTCTTTTCTAAACAATCCTGCAGGCAAAGTGGGCTGTATGCAATTGCTTCAACTTCTGCACCTGCACAGCAGATATTTACGCTGTGCTGATCCTCACACTGATGATATGGAGGGCTAATACGTCTTCCATCCCCCAGTGCTCTTACATAAGGGAAAAAAATCTTCCTGTTGTTGGTTTATGGGTGGAAGAAAATTTAGGTTTTATGGTTAGGTAAGTACCTTTCTTGTTGTCTGTTCTCAGCTCATGAGTTTTCCATTGCATTCTGTGCCTTTGAGATCTTATCATATTTACAAGCTTTCTGCACAGTTGTGAGAGTGAAAATGCTAATGCAAAATAAAAGGCAAATATGTTGGTAAATCTGTTGGCAAAAATACTGTATTTTTGTGGGAAAAAAAACAGACTATTATTAGGTGATAGCATTCTTTCATCTTCTGTTAAGTGCTAGACACGTTCTATAGGCTGCTGCCTGAAGGATAGAGGTGCAGCACATAAAACCTGTGCAGGGGACAGAAGCTGAAAATTTAGAATATTTGGCAGTTGTTTTACTGGACAGAAATATGTGCAGTGTTCTTTTATTTAGTGACCTATGGCTTTGGGCTGGCTCGGGCATTCCTGTGGTGTTCGTGTAGCCACCAGAAGCAGCCAGGTGAGCGTGGCTGGAGAGGAGGGCCTCCAGCTGGGCGGTCTTTGTACGCTAAGGGTTTCACAGACCAGATCCTGTTGTCTTTGCACAGTGCAATGGGTTTGCAAATGCAGCCAAGTAAATAAAAATGAAATGCTTAAATCCTCCATGTAGGGTTAATACTGCTGCTCTGTGCATAAATTAAAGACTGAGATATGAAAAAATAAAATTTAACATGATAATCCATGATTGGAATCTAGAGCGAAAGTAATTTATTGCACTAATAGTTTTTAATTTGTCAAAGCAGTATTGTTGAAACACTTTCCATTTAGCAAAAAAACCCTTAAAAACTGGCACAATGGTGTCATTATTGAGGCACACAAACTAATTATCAGTGCAGTTTTGGTCCAAGAACACTACTGAAGTTGTTGTTGCCAAAATGTTCGTTAAAATCAGTATTGATGCAATTCTGCTAGAGTGTTTTCATTTTCAGTGCTGTATTTCCCTGCACACATACATTCACAAACCATGATGCAGCATGTATGTCTAACAAACCCACGAAAACTGTTCCTGTGCACTCTGCTTAAGTGTTTAGCTGGGATTTTCAAAGGAATCTAATGAAATTAGCACTCAGGGTTTGTGTCTAAGGGGTGGCACAGTGCCTGATTTTTTTTGGACAGCCTTTTATGTGAGAAAAGTTTTTGGATTTCTTTAATCCAAATCTTCCTTAGGATTTATTCTGTAACTATTCTGTGCCTGGAACTTGGTCTGCAGTGCTGAGGGCAGTGCTACAATATGAGAAAGAGAGAAGGATAGAACAAACCAAACAAAGAGCAGACGTATTGAGCAATAATGACTACTGAATTCATATTCCTCTCATCTAAACTACAGCAATGTAATATTCTAAGTGCAAACCAGGTTTTGAGGCAGGTAATGTTAACTTGGAAAAAGAAGTTCTCATTTCAGAATAAAAACATCTATGTGGTAAAGGGAGAGATATGAAAGAACAAGCTTTTTGAATTTCCAGGTGTTGCTCTTTAAAATAAAGAGCTTCTCAAAGAAGTGTAGAACACAAGTTCAGAGCAGAACATTTTGCTTTCCAATTTGTTTGCTAGAACTTAGATTTTCATCTTCAATTTCTGTCTGAAAACTAAAAAATTAGAGAATTACAGCACCACCTTTGTGCTTCCTTCAGGTGAGAGGTCAGGCTGGTGTCTGGGTGGCATTGCTGTCTCCAGACCATGCTGCAGCTGTAGCTGCTTTTCCTGCCTTGTCCTTTTTCTTTCAGTCTTAACACAGTAATGCCACAGTCCTTAATGAAACTTGAGAGTCATATCCTATCTTTCATAGAGGGAGAGAGATGTTTGAATTTAAATGAGGCTTAGCTATGAAACATATAGCTTTGTACTACCATTTTATTTAACAATACTGCTTCTCCGTGTAGCAGATAAGTAAACTAGAAAGGCAGTGTTGTATTGCACAGCAAATGCTTCGAGTAAGATGACAGGCAGTATGGTCCGCATGAGCCTGTCAAGTCCTGACTAGGCGCCACACCCTTATTCTCTTGTTTTTGTGATGCCTTTCTTAGTGTTACAGCTAGATGATACTTCTATGACTTCCAGACCATTGTACGGCAGTCGCACTTTTTCTTGCTGGTGAGGTTGAACAGACTTAAACAAGGGTTACCCAAGTTTACAGCCAAGCGCTGTGTGACTTTGGAGAAGACGAAGTGCACCTTGGCAGGGCCTGAGAGCAAGACTTGCCTGAGCTGCACCAGCCACTGCAATGTAAATGGTTGGCAGCAGTGATGACCTGGCTCAGGCACTGGTTGCTTGTGCATAAGTGTTACACTGGATGCACAAAGAGATGCCTTTCTCTTTTCCCTCCTCCACTAATCCTTCTACCACCAGTAAACCATTTATTTAGCAGTAGTGTAGTAGCTCTTCCTTTTCAGGAATTTTACTAATAGGTATATGAAAGTATGTTTAATTGAAGACCTGGGGAGTAGTGTTTGACTTAATGTATAATTACTATGTGGTGGTTAATGAAGTTTACACATTAAACATCAAAATTGATTTTGCTAGTAGTGAATGGAATTAATCTTAATAATTTTTGGAATGCACTTTCAATGCAGTGACCTAGCCTTTATTGCTGCGATAATGCCATTAACAACAAGATCTGAGTTCTGGAAGTTGGTAAGATCTATAAAACGTTATCACTTTCACCTCTGAATTTTATTATTAGTAGAAAATATTTTATTAGAAAACCTTATTTTATTCTGTAAATGTTTTCTGTGTGGTTCTATGGATGGTGCTTGGAGCATCTGTTACAGGGTGCTGTATACTTTATTGTTTCCAAGTGCTGTAGTATCAGTGAAACTCCTGTTTGTGGTATGCTGGAAATGTCATCTCGTGTTAAACTTATGCTACATCATGCTTCCTAAAATGCTCACGTACAGTAAGGGATGAAACAACTGTGATAAGTTTGTGAGTACAGAAAAGGGCTCACTGGCATGGCTGGCTCAACCGCTGCTGTCTTCTTCTGAACCTAATATCGATGGTTTAGAAAGAAATCAGGAGTGTTCAGTTGCCAGCAATATTCCACACTTTCACCTGCCTGTGTGTATCAGTGGACAGAGATCCTGATCTCAGTGGCTACTTCCTTGTGGATTTGTGTATTTTGATCAGAAGCAACCCTGCTTGCCTAATCTGAATGCCACTTAATTTTCCCCCAAGGCCCTGGTAATTAACTGCCTGAAACTTGATATACCCTTGAATTTTAAAACAGATTTTATACCATTTGTAAACAACATTTAGCAGGAAAAAAGGTAAAACTATATGTATCATTCTGTTTTCTACCATACACGCTTTGCAGTTCAAAGTGAATATATTTAAATGAACTCCTCTGCAGCTACTGTTTACAGTAGCCTTCAAAGAATGATGAAAGCTTTTAAATAATGTAGATTATTATATGACTTATTTTTCAAAACCCATGCACTGAATGTTTTAGAGTGGAATGTCTGTATTTCAGATTAGATGGATTGCTGCCTTTACTGAATGTTACAGGAAAAATAAATGTAGGGAGAAGACTAAGAAAATGAAGGATTCTTAAGGGTGCCTTATATCTGAACAGCAGTAACTTAAAGGTGAATCAGATTATCTCAGACGTCATCTTGATAGCTAAGAAAATCTCACTCTCTCTTCCTCTTTAAAACAAAAGAAGAAAAAGAAAGGCAAAACCAAATACAGGGTCTTTGGTTTCTTATAAGTGTATTTGCTGTAAGTTTTCTTGGAGAGGAATGTGATGCTTCCCATATTCCTTTTCCAACTTCTATTTAAGCTGGGTGTTACATATTACCAGCATTTGTTTTCTACACTGTTTTATCAAGGAAGGCTTTTGGTGTTAGTGTAAAGAAGTTACTACAGAGTTTAAGAAGCAGATAGACATTTCTCTGTTAGATTATACATTTAACTTTTTTTAGCCAGGAATTCTTTCTCTTGAAACACTTGTAATGCACGAACTGCTGCTTATTTGTATGCATCTTGACTAGGTGCAAGGTAAGTAGTGAGAAGACTGACCCAACTTCACACTAATGGCTGACCAGTCACGTATCTACGCACCTTTTTTTGGATGGGTTTTGCATTTTTAACTCAGCTTTAGGCTGTCAAAATTATATTACTTGCAGTATGAAAGACCAATTAAATTTGGCATAAAGTGTGTCCACACAGATCACAAGCATTACTGCCCTGTAAAAGCATGGTAAAAGATGCAAACAAAAATGTGATTATATGTATTTATGGGATAATTAGGAGAAATTTTTATTTAATCTTCCCTCAGCTAGTGGATAAGTTATGCCCTGAGCCCTTCATGACTTTTCAAGTTGAAATTCCCTTCTGGGTTTTCTAAACCCACTGTTCTTACACTTTTTTTTTTGCTAGCTTGTTACAAATGATCTCTTCTACTGATTAAAACAGATTTGAGACCTATCAGTTCTAGAAACTGTGCTACATCTCTAAAAAGTGGAGCACAGGTTTTATTCGCTAAGAGGAACAGGGCTAAGGTAGCCTTGTTTCTGCCTTCCCATCCAAAAAAAGTTACAAGTCTTCTAGGAAATGCTAGATAGATTTGAATGACCAATAAAATTTTGTGTACCCTAGAGCCACCTTATGGACAGCTCTAAGTAGAGGAGTCTGCTCAGGGCTTGCTGCTTTTATGTCCCCTGGATGCCTGTTATATTGGGGCTTGGAGGGCAATCTATTTATGTAGTTTTATGGTTTGTGTGCTGAAAGAAGCAGCGTTTTTAGGAGGCAGTGTTCTCTTAACAAAAGTGGGGCTGGGATCAGGATTTCCGTGGATGATTTTTTTTTTTATGTCTGGAGCTTTCTGAGGTTTAATATTTAGGGGCTTTTCTTCCTTAGAAATGAGCACCTTCTGGCTTTGTTACGACTGCTATAGCACATCTTATGTTGAGTCTTTCTCCTCCCTCTTTTTTAAAAAAAAGTACCTGCAGATGAGCTGTTTCTAAAGTTATCACCATAAAATTGGCAGATGGGTTAAATAGGATACTGTGTCTCTTGTGGTACTTACCAGATTGGATGGATAAAATCCTGAAATTTTAACCTATAACAAACAATGTTATACCACAAACATAAGGTGATTTATTTCCATATGGCATCACAGTTAAGGAATATTACAGAGACAAAATAATCCTTAATATTATATGAACTATAGCCTGCAATAACCTGCTGCAAGAACAATAACATTATTTCAGGTGCAGGAAAAGGAAAAATTTCTCTGGAAAAAAGCAGTGCTGTCGAAGTTTTGAGGTCTCCGAGAGAAATGATGTTATCTGTGTTAGAAATAACAAATAACAGAAAAACATTCTATAAACATAAAGATTTTTGCTTTCTTGGCATTTGCATCATCTGTGTGAGCTCTTGCTGGTTGCTCCTGGCTTTGTACCCTCTGATGGCCTCTGACCTTCAGTGTTTCTCTGCTGCTTTCTCCTTTAAAGTGTGTTCTTGGCTGCTCTTTGTTTTCCACGTTATGGTTGTTCTTTGAGTACAGAGCCTTGTTCAAAGTCTTGTTTTAAATGGAATTTGAAGATGCCTCTAGTTGTATTTGTATCTAATTACTTTCACAATCTCTGATATAAAACAAGTTTCTGTTACAAATGGGTCAGTGTCAGTAAGGAGAGCAAGAGCCCATCTGACAAGTCAGCCTCCTTCTTTACCGGAATTTAGTTCCTACTTGGCAAAAATCAGATGGATGACAGACACTAGGTAATGCCCTGCCTTGCAGTGGCACAACCCAGACTGAAATCAAATAGGTGCAAAGAGTGAATTATTCTGCCACCCTTATGAACAGCTCTACTGGCTTAGGACAAGTCTTGTTTGACAAGGTGGTGTAGAAAGCTTGCATCACAGCTGTCTGTACATTTACTATACTTGTTGAGCTGTAGACAGAGCAAGTAGATGTTCAGGACTTATCAATCCATGCACATATTTCCCAGCATAAGTTTTTAATTCTTTTTAATAAAAAGCTGTTATGCAAAATCTGTGACTAGCTAGTATTCTCTGGATTCAGAACTGAAATTGGGCAGATGATAGTACTTTTCTTTCTCAAAGGTGAAATTACAGTAAATATAAGTTATTCCATCACTATACATTATCTATGATGCCTTTATAAATGTGGTGTTTTGCAGAAGCAGAGTAAAAGGAATGAATCTTTAATATTTGTTAATGAGAGGAAAATAAATGTTTTTTTCTTGCAATAGGAAGCAATATTACTAAAATTTCATTCCACTAACTGGGGAGAAAGAAGTCTAATGAATATGAAGAAAATGTCCGTTTACCATAACATACATATTACAGTAGCTGGAAACAACCTTCCTCTGTAATATTCATGTAAAAATTGGGTTAGGGTTTGGAAATGTTTTTCTCAGCAGGGTGAAATAGCCTATATGCAACTCCATTCTACAATGGTTTCGTTGTTTCCCTATTCCTTAATGTCAGTAGCTCTGAAGAAAAAAATAATAAAAATAAAATGGAAGCCTTGGGTTTTAATACAGGTGATAGGTAAAATTAAGGTGAGGGATTTCTTATTTTTTTTTAACTATGAATTATTTTGGTTCTGTTCCTTGAAGACTGACATTTAAAACCAAAGGCCCCTAGTTGTTTATTATGTGATACTGTTTTTCCTGAGCGTATTTATATATCTTCTGCAACTGTACTAGTTAATGTGAGCTAGCTGTATAGCTGTGGTTTAACAGCCTGGTTCTCTATCAGTGTGTCTGCACCTCTTGGGTTTGCCTCTAATTATCCCTTCAGCCCCTTGGGATGCCTCGCAGCCTAGGCTGCCCCCGGGCTGCAGTGATCCATCGCTGTCATTACCGTGCCTCGCTATTCTGGGTGGAGTGTACAAACTGTGGTTAAAGCTTTGAACTGCTGTTGGGACACATCCCACATCTAAACTTGGCCATTTGACAAAAAATATGTTCAGGTACTTAGGATATTAGAATTTAATGTTGGCATATATTGTCTTCCATGGCCTTGGATAAAATTTCTTTTCCATCCTAGCTTCAGGTATGGCTTTCTAGACTGAGGATAGCAGTATTGCACTAGTTTGAGAAATGTTCTGCAAAAATACATACTAAAGATATTAAAATGGACGGAAACAATAATAATGAGATCCTTCACATACTCCCTCTCGGGCTATAGGGTTTATGTTGCCATAAGATAAGGAGATAAGCCATCATCCCTTGTCAAAGAAATATCAAAAAAGATTTAACAAAACTTGCACAGGGAAAAGGCATTTGTTCATTGGCTCCTCCAGTATAGTAACCTTTAAAAGTAAGTCTAATTTTTTTAAAAAAGATTCCAAAAGTAGTATTGTTTATTATGGTATTTATATTATTGTATACACTCCTTACATTCAGATTTTTGATGGTCTGTGTAAATAAAGTCAAGTTTTATCCATGTTTAAACGTTTATGTTTTTATGTACTTCTTACATATGTCTTATGTACTTCTTTCTTGTAATTTTTTTAATTAAGCAAATGATACGAAAGGAGTGTGTACTATTCTGAAGCTGCATGACTGCTCAATTTTTTTTTTTTTTTTTAAAAGCAAATATCAAAAGACGGTTTTTCTGTTATACAGTATGTAGTAGCCACAATTTAAGAAGTGTAATCCATCATTTTCAACTGTTCTACTGGCATACACAAGTAGTGGGGAAAACAGATTTTTGGGATTGAAAAATTGAGTCATACAAAATAAATTTGTGTTTAATCTCAATGAAATGTCTTTCTTCCAAAGCAGGAGTTTCAGCTAACAAAACTTGAATGCAAGAATTCTATTTCATTTTTTAATAAGTATTGATTTGTGTAGTTCAAGTATGATAAAGCTTTAAACTGAATGATTACACTATATTTCATGTTGTTCCAAGTCTGAGTTATTTTATAGATAACTATGCCAACAGTACAAAAGGCTTTTAATTATTAACATAATTATTCCAGTCCTCTACCTTAACTGCTCTTTACATATGTGTGTCTTAGATACATGATGCATTACAGTTATAAAGTGTATTTCTTTGGCAATGCTATGGAGTCTACAGTAGGGCAGCTGAAATGTTTTTGTGCTGTAAGATGATTTTTTGGAGCTGGGAGATAAAGGAGTGGTACAAGGAAATATGTTGTGGAATGAAAGGTGCAGAAATCAGCAGGGCAGAATTGATGACAACACAATAATTGGAGAATATAATATTTTTGTCTCAAATGGCACCAGTTTGTAGAATTGCTTCCATTATTGGCTTCTGAATGTTTTTGCATGTTTTTCTATAGATGGCAAAAAATAGTAGTAGCTGTTGCAGTATAGCTGTGTCCTTCCTCCTGTGGAAAGAAGCTTTTGTTGGCTGTTCTTAGAATAACCAGCTAGGCGTATGGATTTTTCATAGTGGAATAGAAAAAAATTGTTCTGTGTTCTTCAGTATCAGGCCCATGATAATTTCTCTTTAAGTCCTTTTATTTCCCAAAAATATGAGAAAGTTGGGGTAGTTCTTCTGCAGGCAACTTCTTGACGGAAACAGATTGTCCTTGTTCTTCCCTGTTTGAGTGAGTAGCTCTTGTATGCTGCCTATTTGTAAACAGTTATTTTCAGGGGAAAAAAACACCATGATTTAAATAGGAAATGTGTATGTGTTTATATGAGGCTTTATTTTGTAAAAAAGATGAAGAACCTTAAGAAAAATACATAACAAAAAAAAACCCCAAACCCAAACCTGTCCTAAATACTTATTTAGTGTGTCTGTGTTGTCTTCTCTGATTTCAATTACACTACCCAAGAGATGACTCTGAGACTTTTTTATGTAGTCAGAAAATCTTGCTTTAGTCAGTTCTCTCTGTCAGATAATAATAATAGAAATGAGCTCTCTTGAACACAAATGGGTATAATGAATAAACATACCCATGCTTAGCTGAAATAAATGTTTGCTGTATCTATAAATATATCAGGAAAACATAGACTATATCATGAAAATGTGGTACCTGAGACTGAAAAGCACAGTACGGTTTTATGGGAACAGAATTGCCATCACAGCATATTATTAAGCTGAGGTTATTGAACCTAAAGATCTGTCTTCACTGAACAGTTGGTCTGGGATTTTTCCCAGATTTTGAACGTCCTCAAGAGGAGGTGGTATACCATGTGTACACACCAACACACCTTTTTCCTTTAATGAGAGGTTTCTGCATTAAACCTAGTAAAAGTGGACCCTGGAAGAGATACTCTTAATCTGTTTATCACCTCACTCGTATTTTCTCCCACTATCTTTATGTCCAGGAAGAGATCTCTCTATATAGTGGTTCTTAAACTGAAGAACAGAATTCCGCATGGGACTCTGTTGCTGGAGATTTGCAGAGTGGCAGACCAGCTAGGAGGAGGTAACTGCAGAGAACACTAACACTGGGAGAAGTGTCAGCAAGTGCAGAAAGCAGGAGAGCCTGCGGGAAGCCACAGTGCTACTTCTTACTGGGAATTCTGGGCTGGAGGAAAATGTAAGAAAAAGATGGGATGTAGCTTCTGGTGATCATGGGCTACGTCTGCTGCTCCTCTCCATACAGTTGATCAGTCTGAAGCCTTGTCTTTGGCACTTAATCCTCTTCTGACACTAATGCCTCCTTCATGTAGGATAAAGTGTGGAAGCAGGTAAAAAATGGTAATATTTCTCTGTACTCATCAGGATTCCTGTGCAAGACAGATTCTTCTGGTCTTGATGCTGTTGTCCAGAAAACAACTCCAGAAATTGTCAGCATAGGAACCACTGAAACTTCCCTACAATATCTTGCAGAAGCAGTGGGAAGGCATCATGATGTGTGTTCAACTTTGCTGTCAGAGTAATCACCCCATTGTTAGGCTAAACTAGATCCCAGAATGATCAGCAAAGAGTAGTTTGATACTCTGCTGATGTTTTATATGCTGAATGAGGCATGCTGTCAAAAAGTGTTTCATGCCTCATCTACCACTAAGTGTACTACCAAGTGCTTTTAAAGGATTGTCTCTCTCATTCATCCAACAGAATGACCTTGACAATTGATTTCATTATCTAGGCAAGTTATTACTTTGTCTTACTTTGGATTAACTGCAACTCTGGAACTGATAATGTGTTGTTAATTTGAAATAATGTTTCAGCTGGGTGGTGGCTGAGGCCACTCAAATGAGAAAAGAAAACCAGCAGAAATCACCAGAAATGTAGGAATTCTTTTGTTCGTTAGCATTTTAAAACTATATTGAAATGCATAGTGATGACTGTAAAGATATATTAATTTGATTTCATGTAAGCATCCAGTTCTTAGCAAGTGTAAGCCAATGTATTGTATAAAAGACAGTTGAAGTCAGTGGACTGGGCTCTAAAAACTGTATTTTAAAGGTTTTTATCAAATCAGAAGGAAGAAGAGACTAAAAAATTCATACACTTCTATATATTTTTCTATTGATAGCATCTGCAAGAAATTTATATTAAAATATCATTTTAACTTCTCTGTAACTCTAACACATAGTACAATCTTTGGAAATTCAGAGTTGATAATGATCTTCATCCTTTTAGTGAAGCTTGAGTATCGAGTTATTTGTTCATTGGAACCAGGTTGTTTTCAGCATCATCTTTCTCTGTAAGGATCAGTTCCATTCATACCAAAGTGGTGTTATCTTCTTTCTTCTGGGGTTTCTGTTGCCCCATCACACTTGACATCAAAATAACAAGGTAAGCAGACAGTGCTGTTGTATGAAATGTCTTAATGTGAATTACTGAACAGCTGGACATGTAGACTTTCTTAAAGTCTGATCTTGTTATAATTTTGGATTCAATCACTAATTAATTTCTCTATTAGTGGTGTGCTGTGGGGATTTTGAGAAATTCTCACCATGGTCCTATACTGGATCCCAAAGAAAGTTCTGAGATGCTGAACAGGATTTGGCATAAGCTTTTGTAAAATGTTGCCTAAGAGGTCTGAGGTTAGATCCAGGAAAATTTAGATTGGGGTATGTTGTATATTAAGATTTCACAAAAACAAATTGATAAAAAATCAAATTAGAAATTATCTAACACAAAGAAACTCCTAGGCAGAGTCTTACATGTCCTAGAGTCTATTTTCTTATAATGTTGACCATCATCTAATGGGGTGGAAAGGGAGGTAACTACAAAAATAAGGTCATCCCATTAGGAAAGGACTGGCCATTGCTGATCTAAGCTACATTACCATAAACCTGCCAGAGATCAATTAAGAAGGATGTTGACAGTTATTTTTTAATCACTGGTATCTCAGTTACTGCAACTGGAGGAGGAATAACTAAGGTGAATATTAAGGGAAAGAGGATGGCAATTGCTTGCCATGACCTTTCAGCATACTTTGCTCTTTCCTAAGTTTTGAAATTTCAGTTAGAGAGGTAAATACTTATATTTTTTCCCTACAGTTTCTTGCCATTATATCACTATTTTACAGATTTTTTTTTTAAATGAAAATCATAAAGAATTGGAAAGGAAAGAATCATCATGATCCTTATATCAGAGCTTTCCTACACAGATTTTATTTTTTGTCATCAGTATGCTTGTGGAAAACAGCTCTTTGGTCTTTCCAGTGCAAAGATAAATTCATGTTTATATTTCTTTTGTAAAGGCCCTTCACTGGACATCTGTCCTGTAGGGAAAACTGAATGTAATGAAGGAAAGATCTTTGTATATTTCTTGGCCATAGCTCAAGAAGTTAGTCTTATGTATAAGAAGATATAAGCCAAAATACGTTCATTGTATGCCTCAAGAGTGTGTTAAAACTTATTTGAGAAGAGTTCTGCACCCTGAGCAAATCTATGCTGAAATGGGATGTGGCTGATTTTTGACAAACATTTGAAGATATCTAAAATTCATACATTTCAGACTTCAGTTGGTTCTTTATAAAAAAAAAATTTATTATATATCAGAGGGTGAGGGAAATATTTCATTATGAAAGTGCTTCCAGGCTGAATGGACAAGTTTCATCATTTAAACATTTTTATAGAATATGTGTAGCCACATGAGTCTGATGCATTAGCACATTCTTCTGTCTAGTACGGTTCTGCATTCTTGTTACAAACTTCTGTCATGGAGCTCTGTTTATGCTCCAGTTTGGAAATCATTATTTTATTGTAATCTTATAAATTGGCTTTAAAGTTCTGAAGTATAAAGATTACTGATGAAAGCCTTAGCCCTACAGCTCTTGTCCTTTTCTAATCTTGGTATAGTGATATCTATTGTTTAACAGATTCCTATTTTTGACCTTCACTGATCTCTAAGGGGAGTCCTTCGATTCAAAGCTTTGTTGGGATATCTAAAAATGGCACTAAGATTCTTGCATTTACCTAATTAATTTCTGTGAAACACTGGAAAAGTAAACACTGTACAGCACATCGTCTGTGACCTTTCACTGTCAATGCCTGCTAAACCCTTTTGAGCTCCATGATAATTGCTTGCTTTTTACAGCAATTAATAATCTGACATATCAAGGAGAGAAAGTGGGAAGGAAGATGTCCACTGTTTTGTGGCTCTGGCAAAAGGACAGCATGCTTAGTTCTGCATCAGATATGATATATTTTTAATAGCGCTAATTAACTTATTATTAGGTTGAAATAGGAGTAGAACTCCTCAGTGTTTCCAGGGTCATCCCTGTGTGCACCAGGCAGGTAAGTGCATTTCAATAACGTGTTAACAAAGCCCTTTATTATGATGAAAAGGAAACACTGGCTTTTGTTTCAGAGAATTAGGGCAATGTAAAATAGACATGATGATTAAATACGTAAATGGAAATGTCTTTTCATTATTTGAATTTTCCTAGTCTGCCTCCTGTTAACAATGTCGTCTTCTGTAATGTTTTGTTCTTAATATAAACCCAGATTTCTAAAACCTGGCTGTCATGCAAATGTTATCTAACATATCTTCAAAACAAGTATATGTTCTGAGGAGTGTTATTCCTTTTTTTTTTTTAAATAGCATCTAAATTTTCAAAAAGATTGTGACCAAACTCTCATGAGTCTGATCGCAGTTCCTGTTCAGTCACTGGGTGTTTAAAGATGTTCAGATGTTGCGTATTTAGCAAATTGTCTGTCCCACTTTATAAGCAAAGATAGGGTTTAGAAAATCTCTCCTGAAAAGCAGTAAAGCAACTTCTAGGTCTATTGGTAGTTATAACAAAAGCTTTTCCAAATGGGAATAGAGATTTCACTTTCTTCATAAAGAGTTTAAGAATGGAAGGTAGTTTCATGGTGCCACACATTTTGAGACAATACAATTTTACATTAATAATTCGTAACACTTTACTTTCTTATATTATCTAAGCTGGAATTGTTAAGAAACTACATAGGGAGGCATATGTCTGGTCCTGTTCATTGGACTTAGTCATGTGTGATGTTTTGGGGTGTTTATTAAGTTTACTAAGGATACTAAACATATTTGGACAGTGGGCTACATAGAATTAGAGAAAGCCTGAACTCATGGCTTGCTTGTGACTTTGCCTGCAGCACAGCCTGTCCACAGGTACATTATAGCTTTTCCCATTGCTTGACTGGAGAGGTACTATAAGGAAATTAGTTTTGGGAGCTTAGTAATACTGGCATGTGATTCTGACTTTCATTTCATTTGATGTGAAAAAAATAAGTACTGGGGAAGTACTATAAAAGAATAACGACAATAAAAAAAAAAAAGAAAAAAAAACACCCAGAGCAACCTGTATAGCTTTTACCTAGTTAAGTAAGCATGAGAGGAATGTGAGGAGTTAAGCACTGAAACCAGGCTGCCCAGGTGGGTGATGGAAATGCTGCATGTGTTCAGACTTTGAATGGACAAGGCCATGAGCAACCAGACTGAACTTTGCAGTTAGCTTTGTGCTTTAACTGGAGGGTTAGGCTAGATGGTTTCCAGAGGTAGCTTTCAACCAAAAGGGTCCTATGATTCCATGAAAGCAAATGCTAATATTGCTGAAAACTTTTGAGTTCAGTAGTACAAAATAAAGAGACTACAGTCACACAAAGCTACTAGGAGTCCATCATCAGTACGCAGAACTATTGTGTGAAATGAGAAGCAGAGCACTCACTACCCTGAGCTGTGTGTACAATAACTGGGTTATAAATCAGCATATCAGTACTTTAAAGATTGGCTGCAACAGAGTGTCAATGCGTTATCTGGTTGTAAGCCACCTGAGCACCCTGCAAGAAGAAATGTATTAAATTCTGATTAACTAGAATGCATATCATGATCCAATTCCCTTTTTTCTTACTGAGTTAGGATTGGAAATGGCTTGTTTTAGGAATTGCAGTAGCCGCTTAATATAGTTGGAGGTTTGTTAGTACTTTGCTAATTGGCATCAGTAAGTTTAAGGATCAAGAAAAGTGACTAGAAAGTAATGTATCTGAACTAGTTTCCTGACCTCATTCCTGTTGCTAGAGAACATTAATCTCTGAAAATGTTGGCACCAAACTGAATAGTATATAACAACTAGCTATTAATTGCCAGTGGAGGAATGAGAGAGGTAGTGAACTTTGAATGTCTTCAATCTTACCCTTAAAAAAGTCAACTTCTCTTGCCAGGAAAGGCAATGTGATGAGTCTCAGTACTGCCATTAAGTAAACAGAATTGATCAAAGGTTTAAAACAAGGCTTCTTAGGGATTTTTTGGACCATCAGCAACCTTGGCTGACTAATACCTCTTCCTATCCAGCCTTGAAGGCTGGCTGTATTCATGAAGATATTTATTTTCAAAAGAAAAGCTGTCGAATAATTAAGCTAGTTGGTTTCTCTAGCGCTGCTTGTGTTTACGATTTTCTGAATTTCTCAGCTGGCCAGTAAATTGGAAAGAAAAATAACATTGAAAATCAATATGCTTTAAATGTGTTATCTTTGGAGGTCCCTGAAAGCCTTCAGAGCTGGGCTGGCTGACCTGTTTGGCTGGGGAGGGCAAGTAGTTCCTACCAGTGGCACAGCACAGTCCTTGCCACAATAACATGGCTCCTGTCTGTCCCCTTGTGAGGGATGGTCCTCCACCATCATGCAGGATGTAGGCTGCCAGACAGTCATTCATCTGTGTTTGCAGTACACTGTTAGCAGTACACTGTCTTTTCAGTGGATTCTTGGCCCCTCCTTTACCATCCTAAGAAGATTTGTTTGTTACATAGGCTAAAATAGGCTGGAAAGAATCTCTGGAGGTCATCAAGTTCAGCCCCTGCTTCACGCAAAGCAGGGCTATGCTGCCTCTGCCAAAAATCTCACCCCATCAACTGCTCGCTTCTGAAATACCTGGGAAAGAGAACTGCTGGAAGCAAGCTGTGGTTCCAGATGGGGAGAACTTGTGTATAGTGTTTTACAGCATAGCTGCTGGGATTGACTGTGGGGGTCTTTGGGTAATGAAGATGAAAAAGGACTGAGTTGCATTCAAACTGGGAGATGGGACGGGACTATAAAGTTTAACCCAGTGACCCAGTGAAAAGCAACTTGGAATTCAGTGGGAAAATATCCCTCAAGGAAAGGGAAGCAGAGCATAGGTGGCTATAGAAAAAAACTCGAGGTAGTTTGAAAACAAATTGAGTTCATCCTCATTCAGTGTGAAATTGCCCTAGTTCTTTAAAATCATCAGTTCATAAAAGAGAATATGCACCCACAAGTTTTTAACTGGTGTTGCTAGGCCACATGATTTTACAAGAAAAACATTGCTATGAAAAATAATAGAAGAAAAGAAATATAGACTAGAACAGCAGTATTGGTTGACTTTGGTTGAATCCTGCCTCTGCAAGTTGAAGGTGTTTATCATGATGTTGCCTGTAAGACGTGGTGACTCATTTCACTCTTGTTGCTGCTGCTGTATGAACAGCTCTCTAGGCAAAAATAGCTTTTTCAGTTGATGGCCATCTGAAAGATAATTCTCGGTTGACACAAATCAGTGTAACACTACTAGCTATAGTGATGCACACTGCCTTTGAAGACATAGTAAGGTAAAGGGCAGCCAATGGTGCTACCATAATTGATATGTTAAATGGAAGGTAAATGGAAGATAATGAGAGAGGAGGAAGACTGTTGCCTCTTTTGTTCCTCTTCCTGCTACTCCATGGCTTCTGTTTTCTCCAGACATCTGGTATACTGTTTAGTGATAAAGTTTGCTTTGCTTTTACCCCAGTCTCACACAGAAGCTAATAATTGAACATTAAGGAAAAGGTAGCACTGTATAAAAATTAAATTGGATCTAAAGTAAAACAAGTATATATTTTTAAAAACATAAACAACTAAAGCATGCATTGGAAACAGGTGTCTTTGAAGGATGTTTATTGCTGTGATCCCATTTTAATGGGTAATATTAGAGGTATTTATTGTGACCTTAAATAGTAAGCATGCTTTCTTAACAAAAAAGGCAATACAAAGGGCAGTAAACATGTTAAATAGATGTAGTTTATTATTTAGCAGTTTTTATTTTCAGAAGCTTCTGCAGTTGTATATTCATGTCCTCTCATGTACAAATATTCAAATGAGACAATACTTGATTAGAGTTGTCAAGTTGCCATTCTCACATGCTTTTTTGTTTTGTTGGGTTGTTTGGAGTTTTTTTGCTTGGTTTTTGGGGTTTGGAATTATTTTTTTGTTTGTTTTAGCATATCTAGAGCTTTCTTCTCAAAAGGTTTCTTCTGGTTTTGTCTTGGTAACAGTGAATAAAGAAAGAATATTTATTCATAATTTAAACAGATCACAACTTTCTGATTTTGGTGGGTTTCTCAGTTAATGTATACATTTTTACTGCTGCCAAAATGGTTGCGGGGCTATTTAATAATCTGAATATCTAAAGCTTCTGGGTAACTACTGGAATCTGTTCTCAGAATAGCAAAGAGAATTTGCAGTTGTAGGAGAAGGGACACGTTAGGTTTGGCTCTTGGAACCAATTAAAACAATGTAAGAGATAAAAGCGTGCTTATTTAAGTAGAGGTGTATTCATCTAAGATGTTAAAAAGTATGTGTGCAAATATTATACCATCCTCAGTAGCACATATGAGTATGGTTTTGTCAGCTGAGAACCTTGCCAGATTTTGAAACCGAGAAATGTGCTTTCTGAGTGCTCAGGAAAATGCCTTCTGTAACAAGTGTCACAGCAGGACTAACTGAAAAACAAAGTTGGAGCCAAATAATACAGAAAACTTTTGTAACACCTGTCATTTTTAAGGGCCTTCTGAAACATCATCTCTTTCATGGTGTAAGGTAACTGCATAAAGTGTATAAATTACCCATTTTGTAGGCAGGGAAGCAGAAACAAGGCAGGTTTAAATAACACAATTTATGTACTTGGTTGTTTTGCTCCCAAGCCCTTGAGCCGTGAAGGTTTGTGTGTCTGCATGTTTTGGCAGAAGTTCTTTTGGAAATTAAAGTGCCATACAAGGTTATGCCATAATAAAAATATCTTAGTTGGTTTAAATTAGAAGGAAAATACTTTTTTCCTGACATTTCCTGCAATGTTAAACATCAGTGTGAAGAAAAGCAGCACTGTCGCACGTAAAAGGAGCTGAGGAAGAAGCAGCAATTTGGAGGAAGGGGAGCTACATTCATTCTGCCTTCTGTGGCGGGGACTGCTCTGTTGTAGATCAGGAAAAGCAGTGGAAAGATGTGGAGGTGGCCTATGGCATGTGGAGGGAGTAGTGAGGAAAATATTTGTGGAGAAATATAATATAAAAATTGAAGCGAACAAATCTGCACACATGTAAATCATTCACAGCTGATACAGCTACCCTAAAGTTAGGAAGCACTGGTGTAGCAGTGCTGGGGAGAAGGACAGCGCAATCAGCTTTTCTGGCTGCAATGATGTCCACTCCTGCATGGGGCAGTGATGGCCACATGAAGTGGAGCTGGATCACCAGCACAGATTTCAAGAAACCCCTCTTGAAAAGTTGTGCTGAAATATATACAATGAAGCTAACCAATAATGTTGCTGGTCTTCACAGACTGCTTTAAGCTACTGACACTCGGAAAGGGTGGACTGTGAATTTCTTTCTCCATTGCATTTCTTTCCAGATGAGACAGCTCAGCTTAGAACAATTTAGGTCTCTAAGATGCAAAGTAAGGTGATTTTTGCAGGCCCTCCTGGGTTGATCCTGGTCATGTCACTGAGCAAGCTATCTGTAAATAGCGACACAAACAAATTTTTCTGTTATAAGGCAACTTGTAAAAAATCATCATAGTCCCATTAGCATCTGAAAAGGTATGATAGTCTACCATAGTTGATGCTCTGACTCCCTGTAGTTTATCCCACCCATTATTTTGCAGTGGGCAGAATTTGATAAGCACTGGGAATCATCAGTAGTTAGGAACTAGCAAACTGTTAGCCTGTCCTTTTTTGAAAATTAATAGCATGAAAATACTTTGAGCAAAAGTTTCTCTTGCAGCCTCAAACCTTACTTCGTCTAGTGAGCTCAGCAGGTTATGAGTACGTAGGGAGTTTTAGTTAAAACTTTATATGTATCTAGTTGTACTAACTGTTTTAAAGAACTCAGATCCATGAACTGGATTTGAATTTACTGGGGTAGGGTACTGGTTTTAGGGAGTTATTGGAACTTTTTTCTTCTTCCTTACCCTTAACTTGCTGAAAACTTTAGCGCTGCCTGGCAGATGTGCACATTTCAGCCCAAGTGAGGCATTAACTTTATGCTGTCCAGTACTTTCCTCAACAGGATAACAACATCCTGTCACACTTATCCCAGAACTGCAGTTACTTAGATAATACTCATCAGCAGATTTAACAGCCCTTCTGACAGTGACTGATGTTGAACACTGGTCCTGTAAGCCCAGAAATAATTTTCTCATTTGGCTCATGGCTCCCATTAACTTCCATGTAGTTATCTCCTCCCTGGCGTGCCAGGGCACATGCGAACCTCCTGAACTTTATTCTGGACCTGCGGGTTGAATGGAGCATAAATGGTTCTTAGTCAGGGCCATGGGGAGAAGGTTTATCAAACAGCACTGCACACCATCTGTGCTTATATGTAGGAATGCATTAGGGTTTAAAATGTCAACAATAAATTAAGCCAGGTGCTCCAACATAAAAGGTTTACTGCTGTTCTCTTGTGAGAAATCTAATTAGAATGTCTTAGTTGGTAAAATGGTAGATGCTTATGTACAGTGTGCTTTCAGCCTTCTTATTAATAAGATTTCTTCCTTTTTCTGCAGTTTATCACAGAAAGCTAATTTTCCCCTATTTGTCTTGCAAATATAACAGTTACCCATCTTGATATTTGCACTGTCTCGTCCCTGTGGTATGAGATTTTCATGACTGTCCTGTAAGGTTTACTGCAATATCTTTTGTGATGGGTAAATCAGCTTCACATGTGCTGTTCCCAAGCAATGCAGCTCCTCTGAGGCTGGGTTTCCCTGTATCCACAAGGAGTTGGATGTTCCGAGGGACACAGGTATCACTTAGTTTGCCTCTGTCTAGGCTGCACTGATGAGATAGAAACTTGACCACCATGTGAAGATTATCTCTTTTGTAGCAATGCATGATCTGGCAGAAGATAAATGCACCGTCTAAAGCCAAGTGGAATGTTTTAAATACTCAGTATAGGTGCATGTATGGGTGAGACTTTAGAAACTCTGACAGTAGAAAGAAAAGCCACAAGAAAGAGCTAGCTGAACAGTCAGAACTGAAGATTTTAGCTGTGATTTTGTATTCATGAAGAAGTATGTAAAATAAATGACTGACTAAATAACAAATTGGAAAAGATATAATAAGGCCAGAAAAAGGCTGATAATTTTGCATTAATATTATGTCTTGTCTTGGCATCATCTCAGTGTTATTCTTGATAAAGAGCAAGAAACTAAAGTTAAGAAGCTTGAGGGCACCTTTCAGTGGCCTTGGTAATGTCACAAAATGCCAAATAACTTTGGAAGAATGAGGCTGACAAGTTTGGTGCATTAATTTTGAAATGTTTGGGTAAAGAGAACCTAAAATGTCTGTGATTTATTAACATAATACAATGCCCGTGTACTTGCACCTGAAGGCAGCATTAGTCTCATGGTATGGTTAAACACTGCAGTACTCGGAAACTGTACATTGCAGGATTCAGTTAAAAATGAGGTGTCTGTCTGAACAACAGGCTTCCTAGTTGTCAGCTTAGGCAAGCTGTGTATCTCCTTCAGTGTGCTGAAGACTTCTTTGGAATAGAATTCTGTAATAGAAAAAATTATTATGTTAAGTCTTGCTGATTCAGTCTATGATGGGCAGTATGGAAATGGAAAGCAAGATGAGAAATCCTAATAATTCTACTATATCCTCCAGTCAAGCCACATGACTGATTTCTGAGCTGCTTCAAGTCACACTTTGTCCTTTAAAATCAGGCATGGAAGAGGGAGAGTGCTGAGGAAAATCAGAGGGTCGAATAAAAGGCAGTGGGAATTGAGCTGGGAATAAGCCAGAAAGTGTTCAGGCTTTCTCTTTCTAGAGAAAATAGCAAAAGTAAAAAGGGGCATCCAGATGGGTGGTTGACATCAAAATGTATTTTATTGCTTTATGAGTGCAGTACAGAACCAACAATGTATTTATGTTCTAAAAGTATTGGCAAAAAACCCATGTTATAGCCATAGTGAAAAAATGAGTAAATGGGGATAAACTGAATATTACTGTATTTATTTGTAGAATTAAAATTGGAGTAGACTTTACACTAACATTCCCCTGATGTCCTTTTATCCATTGCCCAAATGCAAATCATCTGAGTGGTTGTGCTTAGAAGACTTCTGGAGTCAAATAGTTGGTGTAAGTGGTAGAAAAGCCTAGGACCTTAAACTGCTATGTGATCTTCTCTCTAAGAATCTTCAGGTATTTTATAGGTTGAATTAAATCCCACAACATTCTTGATATGTGAATAATATCTTTTTGCCAATGAAGAACAGATCTAAATGAGAATGTTTTCATAGTATGACTATCCATAACTGGGGTGTAAATCTGAATGTATTCAGATTCAATATGATGTTTGGAGGAGCAGAGGTAAAACTGAATAAAACTCAGCCTTTGACTGCAGACCTAGATGGAAATGTGAAACAATCACTGTCTAACAGGGAACACTTTCCAGTTAGGAACATAACAACCAGTGCATCTGAAATATATGATTATTCCCTGCCATTCACAAAACAATCTGAAAGTAGAACAATTTAGTGACACTGAATATTTTTTCAGTCAAATACCTCCTGAGTGACCATCAAAATATAATCATCCATCCAGATTTTCTGACTGACACAGCTTATGAATAGAGCTCTTCATAAGAAATTGATAAAATATACTTGATAAGATATTTTATCTAGAGCCTATGGTGAACGTAGTTTTGACAAACTGACATTGCTGACTGCAGAACAAATATAAATCTGTGTAGTTAGTGTTGGTCTAATAGTCTTAAATTTCACTTAGTCACGAAAGTTTTTGGAGCCCCCTCTTTGTAATGAAAAAAACAAAATCAACTGATCTCACTGTCTTTGTTTTATAATAAGCAAATGTACTTTTTTGTTGGTGGTGGTTACAAGATGAATTCATTAGCAAGAGGACTGAAATGAAAACAGCCCAAAATATATTAATTTTGCTTTTTAATTAAAAAATAATCAAAAAATAAAGTTGTTGTAGAATTCAGTAGAGAATGAGAATAAGTATTTGGAATTGTCTGGTGGTGTGGTCTAGAAGTGACGCAGATCCTGATAAAACCTAAAGAAAACTGCAAAATCAAAAAAACCCCAAACCAACTCCACCCCCCAAAAAAACCAAAATCCTCTAAAAGTCTTTCAGAACAATACTAAACTCAATGCAAAGTCTCTATGAATGTGACTGGGGCCCATCATTTGTCATATGGCATACAGAAAAAATTATCACCTCTGACCAGCAGTAAGAAAGCAAGCAACCTCTGCAGATGATGGTAAGTAATGGATTTCTTTGCCAGGATTTTGAAGCACCATGAATCATCCACTAAACATGTGATCATCTCTAACTGAGCATGGAACTGTGCAGCAAACCCCAAACCTATAGTATATAAACTGTATATGAAATGCCTTATGGCGTTTTGCAGAAAGCTGGCTCATTTACCCATTCTGGCAGCTGTCATACCAACCTGCATTTGGTGTGGGTTGCTTGTTCATTTTGAAATCTTAATATTTTATATTTGAGGGGTTGCTTGACATTAGCATAACAGAAAGTAACTCGCTTTAATTTTTCTGCAAAATATAAATTGTGCTTAGCTAAAATGTACTTTCTGAGGAACCTTGTGACTTCTTGTGAGTGTATGAAATGTGCTGGATGGCTGATGGAAAGCTGTAGTACTCAGAATTTGTGAGGAGTTGGATTGGAACACAACATATTTCACTCTGATGTGGTTTTAAGTTGGGTTTTGCACTGATTTACCAGGATAGTATACTATATGGAAATTTAGTCACTTCCTTAAGCAGAAGAAAATAGATAGCATGAAAGATGCAACAATAATATAACAGTAAATTGTTTTCTTCATTTAAAAGAACCCAAACCCATGCTGAGGTGTTGCCATTTCAAATAGAATATGGTTATATTCCTGCCCTCTTTTCCTGTTCATCATTTTTGTCTGAAACAGCCAGATGGAATAACAGTTGTACATAGGTTTATACGTAGAAATCTGTCCCTTCATCACTCCAAAAAATTCTTATTGCTTAGCTCATCAAAAATGTAATTCATGTGCCTACAAAAGAGGTGCCTGATGTAGCTCTGCTTGAAGTGTGTAGTCTAAAAATGACATCATGAAGGGTGAGTCAAACCAAACAGATCTTTGTTTGTGTCTGATACTGATGTATCCCTCCCTAGGCGTTCGCTTCTGTGCTGTGCTAAGAGTACTGTGAATCAGGAAAGGTGATTATGCTTTTTCACTCAGCAGCTCTTTCATACTCTGCTTATAAAGCATGCGAGAGGATAACGTCCCAACCCCTCTGTGGGGTTAATCATTAGAACTATTCTGCGGAGTGTCATGACAAAGTTAAAATATTTGAACTACTATCAAAAGTCTAATCCTTTAGTTTAGAAACTGATAGTTGTGAAAAGAGGTAAAAAAATAGTCTTGAAAAGTGGATGTCACAGTTTATACCAGCAGTGTTGTTTCACATTAGACATGTACATCCACCTGCATTCTTCTGCCAAATACATAAAGATGAAAAAAGATTGATGAGATGTTTTTCTGAGTACAAGTCTAGCAGCATACTTCCGTGCTAACTCTGTAAGTGCTGCTGCAAGACAGCCTCAGAAAAAAATGTGAAATCTTGGAATATATTACTAAATCATGGTAGTTATGCTTACTGTGTAAATTCCAGCTAATTTGACAGTTCTTGATAGTTGACTGACAATAAAATTTGCCTCTCGTTATTACTTCTGACAGTGGTGTTAGCTGATTGATATAGTGACCTTTTGAAATACTTGGTCAAAAAAGTCCCATTAAGATTATTAGACACAACCAAAAACACAGAAATGTAAGATTTTTTACTGAAATGCCTAATTCTTGTCTCACTTTGATTTTACAAGTTTTAACCTCCTGTGATGTACAAAAATGTTGTGTTCTGGTGAAAGAGTATTCTTTTGCTGGAAATCTCATGTGGAAAGATGGGGATGCAAAATTGCAAACTAAACATGGAAGAAGTAAGTAGTCAACTACCAGTTTCTGCTTTTAATTTTCCAGAGTTTTAAAACTTCCTTAAATCTACTCAGGCTTACCTGTTTTCTTTTTTATACTTGCTCAGAACTATTAATATTAAATAGTCTTAGCATCAATAGGAATTTTGATACCAAGCAGAAGATACATCCCACTGGACTCTGTATCCAAATTTTTAACCAGTATCTAATAGATTTTATTTCTATTTATTTTTTATGAAACTTTTTATTATTAATAGTGTTCTTAAAAGAAGTTAATGAACTGTAATAGACTTGCATAGTTATGAAGCCTCATAATTTATTTATAAAGATGGCACACAGAATGAAGAATTGGCATTAGTTCTGCTAGAAGTTAGCTGAGAATGCACACTGCTCCTCTCTCTGGTTTGGGGCTCTTCACAGCAGTTTTCAATGAAAATAAAATAGGGGAGAATTCCACTTACCAAAAGCATCCTCCTTGAAATATTTTGTGAAAGAGTTTTGAAATAATTCTGGCATTGATATTATCTAGATTTGATTTAAAAATTGTTCAAATACAAGAAATAGTATAACCTGCCAGCAGATGTATTCTGGGTCCAGGTGAGTAGGGCAGACATAGAGGGGTTTTTCACTGTTGGCATTAGTCAAATGCTTTTCTTCCCATTCAGAACAAACCTGTATGTCTATAGCTCTTCAAGTATATGAAGGCAAATGAATCCTGCTTCATACAATCAGCAATATGTTACCTGAAACTGTACTAGCTTTTGTGTTCTTGGAGCGGTTAATAAGTGAGACTGAATCTTATATAGGGTATCAGGACACACTGGCATTTCAGGGGCCCTCAGTAAGGGTGTGGATTTAGTGGGACTGAACTAAAAATGATATTTTGCTCTTTTTTTCCCACTGTCTTCCTAAACTTAAATCCTCACATCATTGCCTGGAAGTAATGGTACGTATTATCAGAGGAAGGCAAACAGGTTATAGTAGTCAGTGCTCTTAGCCAATGCAGCCCTCACTGCTGAGTACAAATTGTCCATTGCCCACTGCTCAGACAACTTTGATCACAACTTGAAGTTCAAAACTGTTATTTTCTAATGAAGAGATATTAGGCAGTGGATTGTCTGAAACTGTGTGCTCTAACAAATGCATGAAATATTTATTATCCAGGGGTTTGATACCTGAAATGTATAACCTGTGGTGAAAGCTCATGTTTTGGGAGGACATTATTTCCTTGTCAGGTAATTTCACTTTGAGTTGGTGTGCAGTGAGTGAGTCATGTTTAGTGGTTGGAACGAATCTGAGTTATTGCCTGAAATTTGCTTTGTGTGAATGTTTACGTCTGACCTTTTCGCTTATACATCTTTTAGAGCAGCACTGAGAAAAGGGAGAGGATTGGTAAAAGACCTGTTGTATTTTAGATTTACATTGTGTGCAGCACTGGGATTTGCTCAGCAATAAATGATTGGGCAAACTGAAACAGAGATGCTAGATGTGCTGCAAAAACATCATGGTGAAAAGTGTAGTGTATAGGGAACTTTCATCTCGATGACACCTAGAAACATGCAGGAGAAAGCAATATAATTTTGTAATTTCCATTTTTTATTAGAGAAAATGAAGCTGCAAATTTAAGCTCTGAAACTGAACTGGATTACTTCAGAGATGTTCAAACCAAGAATTATTTTTTAGGTTGCACAAGAAATAATGGGGTGGCAGCGACAGCAGTATTAGCTTTAGTTTTGTGGTGATTCCTGGTACTAACAAGTCCTAAAATATTACTGACAGAGTTTCTTGGTTTTTTTTAATAAAGTAGATAGTGCCAGAAAGTAATTAATATTCTGTAATCTTTAGAAAAGAAATCTGGATTTAATTTTTAACATGACATATTACAAATGACAACTAGAGACTGTGTTAATTCTCATTCTAATCTGTCCCCACATACTTGGGCAACAGTTACATTCATTTCTAAATTCACGTCTTGCAAATGTAAGTGGTATAAGCTACAGCTGTAGCTTTGCCTGAAAATCAGATGAGACAGTACATTCTCCTTAATATTTTTTTTAATAGCATCAAGGTCTAACTGAAAAAAATTCTTTCAGTTACAAAAGAAAATAATGTTCTGACCTATTTCTCCTTCCCCTTTGATTGCCAGCATTTGTGGATATCCAGATAGGCACTGCATAGGCTTTCATAACTAAAATAGCTCCAGAAGCAGAAATAACCGGCAGAGACTAAAGCAGAGCTGTGAATATTTGTGGGTTTCCTTCTCCATCTCACAGATGCTGTGAATCGTTCCTCTCAGAGTTATGTCGGTTATAGTCTGAGGCTGTTCGAGGGCCTTGAACTTGCCAGGTTTAAATTGTTTTGTTTAATAATACTGTGCAACACCTGTTCAGTTCTTCTGCTATGTAAAAAGATGAAGATGATCGACATGATGTTAAATCATAAGGCCTTGCGAGCTGTCACACCAAACTGGCTGTCCTCACGCTGCTCTAACACAGAACGTATGTGTCTTTCTGAATACTGAATTGGAGATAAATATGTTCCTGGGAACCAGGACTTTACACTTTGGCTAACAGAGACACTAACCTTGCTTTTAACAATATACTGCAAGCACTCATGTATTTCTATGTTATTTTTACTGTACTGGGGCAGGGAGACTTTTTAAGAGAAATGTTTCTTATTGCGTTATTAATTATGTCTTAAGTCATTGTATGATGTAGACACAGATAATTTCCTTACAGTCAATGTTTTCAGTCAGACTTATTTTACATAAGGGATATCACAAATCAGAGAACAGTGGAGTGTGGGAGAAGTGATGTATGTGTTTGTTTCTCCTCGATAGTTTACACAATTTGTATTATGAAGAAAAAAGTACTTGCAGTGAAAGTGTTTGGGTTTTTTCTCCTGAAATCATCCAAAGTCAGCTATCAAATAGCTAAGAGCACCCTACATCCAGTAAAACCAAAGTCTCAAACTTTTGCAAATATTCTGTATAGAAGAACCATAGTATCATCCTTTGCGTCCAAGTACTGGCACTGCTGAATGATCCTGGTTGCACTGGTAAAAGTGATGTGCCTTCTCATTGAGAAGAGTCGAAACATATCCATCCTGGGATCCTGATACTTGGTTACTCAACTAGAGAAAATATTCCGCAGCACCAGAAGATAACCATGCTATCAGAAGGAAGTAGCTAATATCAGGTGAGATTTCTAAGAGTAACTACGGATTTGTGCAGCTGCCTCCATATGTTACGTCATAAATAATTTAATTTTCTGAAATTCCTGATAACAAACTGTGGTCACTGTTTCATTTGAATCTATGATTTTTAAAATCCTAGTTTTTTTTTATCTATACAGGAGGCATTGAGAAAAGGAGAGTATCTGGATATGTTGAGTTTTGAAAACTATAGCAAGGGTTCATACAGGAAGGAACTTTATATTAGAGGCAGGAGCTCTACACTGAAATGACAAGACAGTTCAAATTTGGAAAGGTTTATGTCATTTTCCTTATTCTAAAGAATGCTTTGTTATCAGTATTAATGGAGAGGGTTATCTTTGAGTTTGGGTCACATGGTAAAAGGTTACTGGTTCCAAACATGTCAAGAACAGTCCATGGAATATCAATTCACTCTTTACGGGATGGAACAGGTCCAATATACTTGAAAAGTGGGATGTGAGAGGAAGCTGGCCTGGGCCTGAAATGTGAAGACGTATCAGTCTGAGCCTGAAAGAGTAAATAGCAGGATATTTACCTTTCTACCTTTTTAAAGAAATCTGCCTATCTTCCTTTGGACTGATTTTCATTTCTTTTCTCTGTGGCCAACCAGTGAATTTACTCATCCCTTCTATTGCTGTTGCTCTTTTCTTCCTGAAGTGTTCCTGAACAAATTAAACAAAAGATTCAAAACAAGTCTTTGATTTAGATTCTGCCTACATTTGTAGGCAAACAGCAGTCATGAGTAGTCCACCATGATGCTGGTTTTTGTTTGTAGATTAACTCTCAAACCAACTGTCAAATCAACCATCTAAAATTTCTTCCTGTTTCATCCAGGGGGAAGTAATTTAGCAGCAGAAAACCCTTACATAAAGAAAATTAGAAAGGCTTTCAGAAGAGCTGAAGCTGCTATTCTTTTAATTAAATTTCCCTTGTGTTTTCACAGTTTTTGGGAAATCTGAAGTTTGAGGTTTAGGAAAACAAACATTTGAAATAAACTCTAGAAATTTAAAAAAAATCCCAGATATGGTCAGACATTCTCAGGAATGTCCAATAAATCATAGATACTAATTATCTTTTCTGTTATAAACTTGAGGAATAAAAGAATGAACTATCAAAAAAAAGCTTTCGGTTTGTGTGATAGTTGGTTGAACCAGACTACTAAGCATGACAATATGTACGCATGGTGTCACTGCTCTGTGAACAATTAGTACTTGCTTGATTACATTAATTAATCACATTGGTGCTTTAATGCCCTTTAATGACATATTTGGACTTACAGAAACTTTGTGTTATGGATTTTGTTGAAGTAGAAAGCATTTTTATGATATTTTCTCTTTAGATGCCCTTTTAACCTTCTAGAGCTATTTAGAGTACATATCTTGTGATAACTCAATTTCCTGTATTACTTGCACGTTGTTACTTCCCAAGACGAAATGGGCATGCTGAAAATACCAATTGTCTACTTCAGTATCCTGTCTAGAGAGGAAGGCGGCTTTGAGAGGTGTGGACATTGGAAGAGCTTTAAGTGAACAAGAGACGTGCATGGGGGAGGCATAGCAAAATGTAGTCCTAGTTGTTTCATCTTACCCTTTCAAAAAAGAGTTGCTTAAGACTATCTTTTAAAATATTTCTGTATTTGACAATCCAGAAATAAGAGAGCTCTTCTGGGTACAGTGAGAGTACTTGCTTTATGCCTGCCCTCTGGCAATCATTTTTAACACTACAAGGAAGTATCCAATAGACTATCATTTTGCTGACACACAGGTGAAGATGAATACCGAAGTATTATTAAGTTCAAATTAATTTTACAGAAGTCCTCAAGTATTGGTAACGCACATGTCATGGATACAGTCAAGGTGCACTGAGGTTTTAGTCATGAAAAGGCTCAACATGATATGCTGAGTTGTTTGTCCTCTCTCTCCACTTAGTGCAGACTTTTTTTCTTCTTACTCAAAATAGTCATAATAGGTAAACACGCCGATTGAATTTTGGTGGCTATTTGATATTTTTAATAGATTTCTCAATAAGGAAGGTCCCGAAATTATTCACTAATACTTGTTTTATTTCCTGCTTTTGCTTCCTTCCTAAATGAGGACAGTATTCTCACTTCTGTTTGTGCAAATTTTCAGGACTAGATTTCTGTGTTGCCCATTCTGACTGTTGTATTTAGCTCTTGCCTTTAGTCCCCTATATTTGCAGTGCAGGTGCAGGCTTCAATGTGGCAGGAATCTTTTTTTTCTTTCTTTCTGTATGCACACAATAATCAAACTGTGGGTCATGTTGTTTTTTGTGTGCACTGCCTCAGTAGCAAAATTACTGAAAGGCAGATAATGAGGGTGGTTGTTAGAAAAAAAGTGATATTCGGAAGCACTTGAAGAAGCCTAATTCCTCCTGGCTGTATCATTCACTAGAAAAATATGGTCTGCAGCTTTGTTTATATGCACTACACTAAAGTGTGTGTTTGGTCTTATATTATATGCTGAATGAAGATCCAATGTCTATTAAAAGGCTCTTGGAAATCCCATTGTAAAGGGAAAACATATTCCCTGAGCAAATAGGAGTAATCATGTCATCCCTAAGCTTATATATCTTCTCATTTTTGCTTTTCTAAAAATATTCATAAAGACTGTACAGACAAGGGGGTAAATAGATAAATCTAAGTGGACCAAGCCTTAACTGTGATCAGGTGCATATTGCACTGTTTTGATAATATCCTCTGCTGAAGAAAAGTAATTTTTATTGGTATTTACACATGATCTCAGCATAGAAGCTTTTGCCATCGCTTCAGGTGCCTGCTGTGAACTGGTGGTACACTAAAACAAAAAATATTTTGAAGAAAATGTATGTGATAAAAGCCCAGAGTAAACATTTAGTAAAATGAATTTATTTGCTATTTGTGCTTGGAGTTTTAGAAGCTGAATGTGTGAGTTTTTCTGTAGGAGTTGCAGTAGCCAGCAGGTGCCAACCAAGTCTCAGAATTTCAGTATTAATGTGCACTGGGCACATCTGGGCTCTAACAGCCTTGGAGGATGGGGCTTTTGTTATGGATTTCACTCCCTTGAGGAAAAATGAGATTTGGGTGAGACTCTTCTATCTTTAGGTGTAGGTAGCTACATGTAAGCTAGGCATCTTGATTCCATTCATAATTAATGGACAGGCTTCCTTTCATGTCATCTAAGGCTGACATCTAAAACAACTTAGGTGAATACTAGGTTTCTGTTCATGGACTTCAAAAGGAATTAAGATGACTAGCTTACTTGAAGGTATCCAAGTGTAAAGGAGAAGCTCATTCCAAGCATCTAAAATAAAAATGGGTTCAAGAAGTTGAAATAAATTAACTCTTAAAGTTAGTAGCATAGTATCTGGAAATGCAGGTCCATTTCTAAGCAGAAAGAATCATGGCACTAAATGCAACCATGCTGTGGTTAGAAAGATGAAGGGAAGGGTGCAAAAGTCTGTGCTAATAGGAAGCAAGAGTGCCTTCATTTCCCTTGGCTACATTTGTTTCTCTCTGTTCTGAGTTCTCAGGTAAAAGATTAAGTAAACTGACTATGAAGTGCTCACTTCCCTTGCCAAATCTTCTGCTTACCTCTAAGGAGATGATGTTACGTTTGAAATGTCTTGGAAGGGTGCAAAATACACACTACATCTGCCATTGGTTCATGTTCTTAAAACACCTTCCAAGTCAAGTCTTATTTTAGATTATGAAGTTGTAGCTTAGGGCAATGTTTGTTTTGAAATCACCTGTGCAGTAACTTATTCCAGCGGTTATTGGAAAGAAGCAAAAAGTCCCCATAATTTTGGCGTAAGCTAGCAGAATAGGATATTTTCATTATAGATTGTTTGGGTTATTTAAATTTATGCCTCCCCTGAATGAAACACACAGTGCTGTTAAATAATCTTGCATTAAGTCAGTGGGCAAAACTCCCCCGAATCAAGGTTCACTGCATTCATATCATTCCAGACAAGCAGGGAGGACAGACTTGCTGTGTATTCTGATCTGGAATTGCTTCACCTTATGGCTTGGATAATGAGATATTGATTTTCACACAGCAGGTCATGTTAGAAGAAAAATGAGAGACTCAGTCACAATTATGAAAGTCATTTACAATTGAAAGTGGGGAAAGGTTTTCTTTCTGGGTAGCAGATAATATTCTTTAACTAAGCCTTTCCCACAGTTGCCAGGATTTTATACAGAGAGATATAAAACTGAAAACAAAATCGCTCTCTATCAAATATATATGCTTCTATTTTCATAAGTTAGGAATATTTGTGATAAAGTAGTACTTAAAAGATGTCCTCAAACTATTTTGCAAGAAAGATAAATGGAGTCTGTTAAATACTTAATGTCTCAAAATTACAGCCGTAAGTCACAGGGACTTTGCACAAAAATCTAGCAATGCTATCTGGTTTCAGCTGCTCTTAGCAATCTTTTTAGCTGACCTACTACTGCTGAAACAGCAGAAAACATAACCTTCAAGATGCTCTTTTCTTTTTACAAGTGCAACATTACTCATTCCTAAACTCAGTTGTCTACTCACACTGAAATCAAACACTTCCTAGGCATGGGTCTCTGGCAGCCTTTCTCGGGATTTGATGGAAAAGGGTGGTGAGCACACAGGAGAGCTGTGAGGCTGGCCAAGCTGGAGTAGTGCAGGATCCCACCGTAATGGGACTGGCAGGGATGGAATTACCTTTCTTCACAGCAGCCAGTGTGGTGCCATGCTTTGGATTTGTGATGCAAACACTGTCGGTAATGCACCAATGGTTTAACTATTGCTGAACAGTGTTTGCAGTGTTGACCCTTTCTGTTTCTCATTCTGCCCCAACCAGTGAGTATATTAGGGGATGGCAAAAGGCTGGGAGGGGAAACACATGGGACAGCTGACCTGAGTTGGCCAAAATGATGTTCAGTGCCACGTAACATCATGCTCGGCAATATACATAGGAGGTTTTGGTCTTTCCAAGGTAGCCCTTGCTCAGAGACTGGCTGGGCAACAGTCTACTGGTGGCAGGTGGTGAGGAATTGCTTTTCCGTTACTAGTTTTTTTCTTTTTCCTTCACTTGTTAAACTATCCTTATCTTGATCCACAAGTTTTATTGCTTTTGTTCTGATTCTCTCTCCCATGCCCCTGCAGGGGGAGTAGGCGAGCAACTGGGTTTGTGCTTAGTTGCTGGCCAGGCTTAACTTATCATAGCAAGCAACGTTTTCACAGGGCCTCGTGGAAGCCTCACCTTTCCCCTTGTAACGGTGGTGGCTTCCCCCTCTGTCCTGTTGAAAAGACAGCAGTAGGAGTCTAGTCTCCTATTTTCCCTTTTTATCCTTTTGCCTCTCCCCTGACTTTTCCCTCTCAGTAAGCCACTACTCCTTGCTCCACTACTGCACTATTTGCTGGAGTTGTGCTTGCCTGGTTTGCTGCAGGTATTAGGGCAGAGGGCACACAGCAGGCTGCACCCAGGCAGTCATTGCCACAAGTGGCTCTTTGAGGTTTGATCGTATTGTATTTGTTGAGAATTTGCATCAACTTCAGGTTTATACCTTGATATATTTAATCTATAAAATTTAGTTCTTCTGCTAAAAGACTGATTAGCGGTCTAATCTGTAGTCTTCTTGTGGGATATTATCCTTTCCAGCCCTATTTGGAGTAACTTTATTATAAGACTTTTAACACCTAGCTAAATTATTTGCTCAGAAGAAGTGTTTGTGTGAGTAACAGAGATGATGTCTTCAGCTGCTTTCTGGCAAGGAAAAAAATAAACAAATGGGTCCTTCAGGATTTTCTTTTCCATTTTTCCCTGAGGATGTGCTTCTTTTTACTGTACCCTCAGGAATACTTGTTAGAGGGTAAGAATGTTAATTAGGATTGCTAACGTGTTCTTTACAGTTGAGTGACTACATAAAGTAGGGGAATATTAGAGAATATTTTGTTGTTTTACACATGGACAACTTTGGACTACCTTTTACCCTCTGGAGAGGTAAAAAGTTATGTTTCTGTTTCTATTAGTAACTGCCCTGCTATGTCCTCCCCTCTGGTTTTATTCTCTGTTTATAACACACTTTTCTGTTTGAATGCTTATAAGTTGTCCTGCAACTTTCAGTACCTTCAGACCAATAAAATGAATTAAAAATGTGACTATGAGAACATTGTATTGAAGTAATGAAATGAATACGGAAAATGCCATAATAAATTATATACTTTAATAAATGACTGTATACTGTAAAATTCCAATTACAGAAAAACATACTTTACACATGTAATTACTAAAGAAATTACTGGAGAAGCACATCCATTCATTGAATTACAGGACATAAATTCTTCCTCTGATTGCATCTTCCGTTGCGAGGAGAGCAATCACAGGCAAACACCAAGCTCTAATAACACCATCTCTTTAGGATTATAACTTATTGCTGGATGGGGAATGTGGAAAGACTAATAAAAGATTTTTGCTTCATGTGCACAAAGTGAATGAATGAAACTAGTTAAGCACAAAGCAAGAACTTTGATCATTGGCAGGCAACCTAGCCATTTCTTGTCCTGTACGTGCCTTTCAGGAGGTGGCTTCATGTCTCTTTAAGACATTTGTGAATGTGTCATGTACGCATACATATGGTTTGCTTGTGTGCATTTTATGCACACAATGTAATTATAACCTGTAAGAAGAGAGTGGAACATACCTGTAATTTGATAGGAAATACTATGTTTCCCTGTTGTGGAGTGTCTTTTACATGAGATTGAGATACTGGTCGCTTTATAGCCCATTTTGGATGACAGCTAATGGCTGAAATGTTTGTCATAATTCAAATGGGTAGTTCATGCTTTCTTACCACGAGGATCTGTAGCATCACCTCTCAGCCTCCTGACCATCCCTGGAGCTGTCAGCAGGGTCAATACGATCCAATAGGATCTTACCCACCTATGTTGGGAACTTTGACGCAGAGACTGGTGTGGCTCCAAGATAGGAAAAGATGAGATGGACTATTCACAGTGGTGAATATAGCATGTCCCAAGGCATCTTTGTGTTTTGGGGTTCAGCGTCCAGCTGACCTGAGCGGAAGAGGTCTCCTGTGGCAGTGGTTTTCAAAAGGGGAAAGAAAATGGAAACTGTCCTGAATTGAGGTGTGACAGAAGTTTGCAGCAGGGACCTGCTTTTTTGATTGTTATGTGTTGGAAATAAGAAAAGCTGGGGGGGTGTGGAATTTAAAAATCTGATGTAAACAGTGAAAATCAAGAGATTACATGGGAAAAACATACAGTATATGCAATGTGATATTATATGCACTAAGTTAGCAAAAGGAAAAATAGAAATGTAATCTCATTCATTTAGTGTAACTGTTTCCTTAGGTGACATGTGGACCCACATCCTGTTTCAGTTGGTTCATACCTGAGACCAGTCTATTGATTTTAGTGTGTTTGTTTACATCTTAGTTGAGAAAAGTTATATTTGGCAAACTTAAAACAAACAAAAAACCCCACCCCCCCCACCCCTGAAAAGAAAAACAAACTCCTGTCTTCTCAAGTCCATGTTTTGCAGGGTATTTCCTTTTTACCCCAATAAATGACCTTTCCTTTGATTGTGTAATTAGACATCTTTCTCTGCCCTGATGTTTGTATGGATTGACTTTAGAAGTATTGATGTATTTTTAACTGCTATCAAAACAAGGAAACTTGTCCATTTTTTTTCTCTATGTTTTCTATTAATGTCTTTTTTTTTTCTCCACTGGTAACACTGGGGATTTTTATGCTTCCTCAGTCTATTCTTATTGTGCTGTGAGTTCAAGAATGTTCTTGTAGAACCTGGTTATACTTTCATCCTAATATCACCAGTGAGTCAGTGCAGCACACATTCTTTTTGCAGTATTACTCTAGGCTTTTTTTTTATTTAGTAAAAATCATCCAAGTTCTCTTTGAATTTTCTGCACCAAAATAATCCATAAAGGTCTTCAGCAGACGCTGCACAAAGAAAAATGTATCTATGGGAATATAGTTTATTCCTGTTGTCTGGTATTTTTATAGGTTTTTTATCAACACCTTCTAGAGAAAATAAGTTCTTTTGCTTAATTTGCCTTTTATTTTCTCTAGATAATGATTTAAACATTTATAAGCTTCTCTTCCTGAAATATGTATGGTAGGAGTACAAATATTACCTACAAGATATTCAGTCTATTACTTTAGAACAACAGATAGAGGAACAAAGTTGTTCTGTTACACTCTGGTTCTTTCTGAAGAAATTTCAGAATTCACTATATGTTTGAACATGAACAGTGCACAAATATTTGTGCTTTCTAAAACGCAGTGAAACAGGTATTTGCTTGATGTTATTATTTTCCATAAAAATATCATGGAAGTGTCATGGTTTTAGCTGGGATAGTTGATTTTCTTCACTGTAGCTAGCATAGTGCTGTGTTTTAGACTTGGTATGTAAATAATGTTGATAACACCCTGGTGTTTTAGTTGTTGCTGGGTAGTGTTTACACTAGTCAAGGACTTTCTAGCTTCCCATGCTCTGCCAGGTGCACAAGAAGCCGGGAGGGGAGGGGATACAACCAGGAGAGCTGACTCGAATTGGCCAAAGGGTATTCCATATCATGTGACGTCATGCCCAGTATATTAACTGGGGGAAATTGGCTGGGGGAGGCAGCGATCGCGGCTCGGGGACCGGCAGCGTCGGTCGGCGGGTGGTGAGCGGTTCCAGCACTTGTTGTTTAGTTTTGGTTTTGTTTTTTTTTTCCCCCTCTCTTCTTCCAGTGTTTCATCTCTCTCTCGCTCATTATTTTCCTTTTCATTATATTAGTATTATTGCTGTTTTATTCTAATTATTAAACTGTTCTTATCTCAACCCACGAGTTTTCTTACTTTGGCCCTTCCGATTCTCTCCCCCATCCCACAAGGGTGGGGGAGTGAGCGAGCGGCTGTGTGGTGCTTAGTTGCTGACCGGGGCTAAACCACAACAATGAGGTACTAATATAAAAATCCATTAATAGTAGAAAACACAAGATGTTTAAACATCTTAAAGAACCAGAAAAACTGTACTGGGATTAGTACATACAGCTTGCCTATGACGCTGGTTTAGACCACAATTTGAAGGAAGGGCACTGATCTAGCATTATAACCTCTGTTTGTGTTTTATGCTCTACAGGAATTGTCTCTGAGACACGCTTAAATATGGAACACAGACCACGAAGTTGGCAAACACTTCAACAGCTTGGCATTGCTTCCATAAATTTGCAAAACAATTGTTAATACTGAGAGTATTTCAATGCAGAGAATTTAATGCACTGTAAGTTATATGATAAATTTCCATCACTGTGACTATTTTGCATTAACTGTCTGTATGAACACACGTGGATTTGCATGCATAGTTAATGTTAAGTAAATAGGTTATGAATTTTCAGCACACTATTTTAAAGCAACTCTCACAGCAATAAAGTAAGGTTGTTGTCAGATTTCCTTTCATGGACTCAGCTGTTCCAGAGGGGCTACCAAATCCAGCTTCTTCAAACAGCAAAATCCATTCCCTTGTATTAGATGGTTTGTGACCCCACATGGCTGTGTGCACTGACAGTAGCTACTCTAGCTGCAGGTCAGCAGGTATGGGAGTGGCTGGTAGCTGTGATCAGGGACTTTTTCTATTAGCACAGTAAGACCTGACCCTTCATGGTCTTAAGTACTTATGAGAGTGAACTTTATTTGTAAAACAATAAATTCAAACCCCAGCTTATTAGACATGAAATTCCACACAAATCTGAATCCTCAGTCTGTTAGTATGAGCAGATTGCAATTTTTAAAGCAAAATAGTTTTCTGTGCAGATATAGTTTTTATCAAATTCTACATACTTCAAAATTGTCAGGATTTGGTTTAGAAAATACTGAGAAATCATATTGAAATACATGGCTTCTACACTTTCAGAATAAAACATTCTGATTTTTGTATTGAACGGAATTTAAAAAGAAACAAGCAAACCCAAACCTCTAGACTTTTAATATAAAGATTTAAAATGTCAAGACCAGTATGGTATGCTTCTAGGGAACACAGAATGTTTCTGTCACATCCTCTACATGTCTTTCTATGACATCATCTATACCCTCTTGTGTAACTATTTTGTACTTGCTTTACTTACTACCCACAGAATTACTGAGTAATTCCAGCTTGCTTCCATTCTTAATGTCTAGTATTCAAAATGCGAAACTGTCAGCCAGATTAATTAGAAGCACAGATCTTATGGTATGTTACTGTCTTCCATTTGAATACGCTGCTCTTAGCAGTTTGTCAAAGAAAAATAGAATGCCAGGAAGTTCTCGTGACAACAAGATAACAGTAATTAATTTGAAATTAATGGTGAGCCATTAGCAATACTAATACTAAATACTGATATACAAATGCATTATCAATTAATATAATTTGCCACCAGTAAATCAAGGTACTCAAGAAAGAAATTCCCCCCATACCTGTTTTGACCATAAACTTTTTTTGAAGTATCAGTCTAGCTGTGTCTGTCAAACTCATCATTTACATTGTGTCCAGAGAGACTTGTAAGCACTGCCTATTTTGAACAAATGGGAGTGATTTGTAACTCCAAACTTGAGAAGTCTTTGGAAATGCTCTGCAGTCATGATGATTATTAAAGTTGATATTCATGGAATAGAATAGATATTAATGATAGAGCAAAGTCAGATTTACTTAGCATAAAATTTGAGTGTTTTGTAGTGCATTATAATGGATCAAGTTGGATCAGTCCCCAGACACTGTCAAACTGGAATGCAATGGCACTCAAACCTTGAATAATATTCTTGTTCTATCCAGATATTGAATATCATCATAACTAGTTCTTATGAGACATTTAATTGACTTCTAATTTCCAGTGTGGGCTGATTGGGGATGTTACAGAAGTCTTTGTAGATATGTGAATGAATCCCTTGCTCTTGGCAGGAGAGGTTCATCCCTGTAACTCTACAAGGTGGATGTTCAGGGATGATACAGACTGGGCATCCTCAACCTAGTGAGATTTTGATCGCTAAACAGCAACTGTCATTCCTGTGTACCAGCCACAGCCAGGTCTGGTAGGCTGATGTGGCTTGTAGTCCTATGCTGAACTTGCCAATGTCTTAAGATGCAAAGGAGAAAACTGCATTGCTGCTATCTGGGAGGTACCATTGGTTCTTATTTATTTATTCCTGCAAATATGAATAGAGATCACTGATTTAAAAACAGGCTGGTTGAGAGTAGATACTGTAAAGTGCAAAGGGGTGTTTGTGTTTGTTTTTTCTTGTCTAATTCTCTCCAGTATCCTCTGGAATATGTACTAATTCTCTGTGAAATCAATTAAACTGCTTACAGTGTCACGTAGACATAGCCTTAGATATACTACTATAATCATAGATTGAAATGGGCAATTTCAAGCTCATTTTTCATTGCTTTGAATGGCTTAAACACTGAGGTAAATGCAAGATAACTTCATTTTTTTTATTGGTAGAAAGGAAAACACTCTTCTTGACAGAGATTCAAACTTACAGAAGTATGCAGCCATTAGAGAACTGAAGGTGCTTCTTGCCCTGCATATGTAGGCTGCAGAGTTAACTTTCTGTTAAGCTGTTGTGGGCCATGGAGGTGCTAGCAAGCACATTAAAACCTGTATTAATAGAACAAGCCAGGTCTTGTTTTCACACTGCTGGTGACACCCTTCAGTTCTACGAACAAATCTGAAGATAAAAATAAAATATTGAAGAAAACTATTTTTGTAAATGGCACATTTTTTTATAGCACAAAACCAAAATGGAAGAATACTAATGTTGAAATGAAGTTGTGGTGAAGTTTCCTCTGACTGGAAAAGGGGAAACATAACCCTAATTTTAAAAAAGGGGGAAAAAGGAAGACCCAGAGAACTACAGGCCAGTCAGTCTCACCTCTGTACCTGGCAAGATCTTTCTGGAAACTATGCTAAGGCACAGCACATGGAAAATAAGGAGGTGATTGGTGACAGCCAACATGGCTTCACTAAGGGCAAATCACGCCTGACAAATTTGGTGGCCTTCTATGATGGGGTTACAGTGTTGGTGGATAAGGGAAGAGCAACTGACGTCATCTACCTGGACTTGTGCAAAATATTTGACACTGTCCCACATGACATCCTTGTCTCTAAATTGGAGAGACATGGAGTTGATGGATGGACCACTCAGTGGATAAAGAATTAGCTGAATGGTCGCACTCAAAGAGTTGCGGTCAATGGCTCGATGTCCAAGTGTAGACCAGTGGTGAGTAGCGTACCTCAGGGGTTGGTGTTGGGACCAGCGCTGTTTAACATCTTTGTCAGTGACATGGACAGTGGGATTGAGTGTGCCCTCAGAAACTTTGCCAATGACACCAATCTGTGTGGTGTGGTCGACACGCTGGTGGGAAGGGATGCCACTGAGAGGGACCTTGACAGGCTTGAGAGGTGGGCCTGTGAGAACCTCATGAAGTTCAACAAGGCCAAATGCAAGGTCCTGCACATGGGTCAGGGCAATCCCAAGCACAAAGACAGGCTGGCTGGGAGAATGGATTGAGAGCAGCCCTGAGGAGAAGGACCTGGGGATGTTGGTTGATGAAAAGCTCAACATGACCTGACAGCATGCGCTTGCAGCCCAGAAAGCCAACCGTATCTTGGGCTGCACCAAAAGAAGTGTGACCAGCAGGTCGAGGGAGGTGATTCTCCCCCTCTACTCTGCTCTCGTGAGACCCCACATGGAGTGCTGCATTCAGCTCTGGGGCCCCAACGTAAGAAGGACACGGACCTGTTGGAGCGAGTCTAGACGAGGGCCACAAAGGTGATCTGAGGGCTGGAGCACCTCTCCTGTGAAGACAGTCTGAGAGAGTTGAGGTTGCTCAGCCTGGAGAAGAGGAGGCTGCAGGGAGACCTTATAGCAGCCTTCCAGTACCTGAAGGGGGCCTACAAGAAAACTGGAGAGGGACTTTTTACAAGGGCATATAGTGATTGGACAAGGGGTAATGGCTTTAAACTGCAAGAGGGTAGATTTAGGTTAGACAAAAGGAAGAAGTTCTTCACTCTGAGGGTGGTGAGGCACTGGGACAGGTTGCCCAGAGAAGTTGTGGATGCCCCATCCCTGGAAGTGTTCAAGGCCAGGTTGGACGGGGCTTTGAGCAACCTGGTCTAGTGGAAGGTGTCCCTGCCCATGGCAGGGGGGTCGGAACTAGATGATCTTTAAGGTCCCTTCCAAGCCAAACCATTCTATGATTCTAATTGCAAAGCAAACACACATTTTCTCAGATGCTTGCTCACTCGCTCTTTCAGTTTAAGCATTGGCTTTTGGGAGCAGTAATTCCTTGTATGGTTTTGACCCTTCCATGTTTGATTACTTCAACTTCAAATTGCCCCCAAGTTCTGCATTGTCCTGAGCTTTATGGGGCAAAACTAATTCTGAATCTTAATCTCTATGGCAAAAGTTGAACCAGTTTGAAACCAATTGTGATATATATTACTCCATTGAAGTGCAGCACAGGTATTAACAATATTTGGCTTGCTCCAGAGGTCTGTTTCAAAAGCTGTATTATAAACTAAATGCCTTCCCAGTGATGCTGCCTGGACACAGCACCTGACAACAGAATGGTCAGGCTCTGTCCACAGCACACACCTGGGAACTGGCTGGCACTGATGAAGTGGGAAGGAGGACACCTGAAACAGTTGAGCATATAAACTTCTCCTTGCAAATTCAGTTGTTTGGGCATCCAGTTCAGTTGGTCTTGTGTCAGGAATCCTCTTGACTTTTTTTTCCCCTTTTTCTTTTAAAAGTACATGGAAGTATTGTAATAGTTTCTGATTTTTCCTGTATGAGTAAAAATTCAATGTCAAAATACCAAAGGTTGCAGAGCACTGAAGGGCCTTGGAGGCAAACAGGCAGCTAAATAAGTGGAACCTAAAAGAAGACAGACCTCTGTCCCTAGCTGCCCATCTTCAGTACCCCTTGTGTTTTATTCAAATGGTGCCTGCGAGTTTGCCATACTGAAAATGCAGAAGTGCAAATGTTTTAGGATGCCCATCAGTCCTGAAGCAGGTTAAGATTGCTGTCTCTAGGGTGCTTCCTTGGAGCTCTCAGAGGTGGACTGGATGTGCCACTGTGACTTGGCTATAGCAGTGATATATTAAAACAACTGAAGTCACTTAAGTCAGTAGGAATATATACAGAAATGTATCTGTAAGAGAGTGCTAGAAAGGGAAGTGTCAAGCAGTTCAGCTCACGTTTTGGATAGTAGCATGAGTGGGGAAAAAGTAAAGGGAATTGGGAGGGAAAAAAAAGTATCCTTGGAAAGCTTTTTGTAAGAAGGCAGAATCCATGAAAACGAGCCTGGAGAGGGAGAGGCTGTTTATTTTACAGGCCTGTAAACTTTGGATGATACCTCCGGTTTAATCTTAAATAAGCTTTTGCTCTCCATTTGGTCTGCACACTTCAGAAAGCCAGTTGTGTGTGTATATATATTCTGTGGATGAGGTATGTATCTTTTTCTGACTGTTTCATGCCTCTGCTTGTGTCCTACAAGATACTGAACATCTGTGGGATCCTGATGATAGTACATTTTTACTGATTTGAAAATGAATTGAGAACTAAGATCTCATTTCTCAGGCTTTTACCAAGTGCTACATGAGATGTCAGTGTGATTTGTTTGCCAAGCCAATTGATCATTAAACACAGCGTTTCTCTCTCATTCTGAAACCCAAATGATTGGGTATGATTTACTCATTTACGTTTTTAAAAAGTGCTTAAGTCTTTTTGTTTACAGATCTTTTAAAGAGCAGTGAAACACAATGATATCTTTCTCAGATTTTTTTTCTAATTAGTCAAGAGTAGCAGAAGAAACAAACAAATGGAAAAAGAAAACCATGTAACTGGAAGTCTGCAACTGCTCTTTGTTAGTTAAAGAAAAAAAGTACTTATTACCGGGGATCAAAACACACATGTTAATGGATACATTTTTTTCAGTTTTTTAAAATATATCTTTTTTGTTAGTTCTCTAGGAAAAAAGTGTTCATTGACTATAGCTGGGTTCTTTCCCCCCAGATGTTAACACTCCCATCCGGAAATACATATATGGTATCATACAGACCCATTGGCTTATGTTTAGGAATATTAAACACTTGAATACAATAGAATAAAACCAGGTAGTGATAGTACACCATCCCTATTTTTAGGTTTGCTTTTCTTATTCAGGTACCTATTTTTTTCCCCCTTTTTAGAAAGTCACTTCTGTAAAGATTTGCTTGAAACTTCCATTGGCATGTGTGAGGGACATCCAGAGGAATAAGTTAAAATAACCCCAAAGCTCACTGATGATAAAGTTTTTGAAAACCAGGCACAACAGGGACACTTTTTGTATGGGTTCAAATGCCTTTGTGGGAACAGCAAGTGGATTCTGATGAAGGCCATGATTTGACAGTTCATAAAGAATCTTTTTGGTGAGTTTTTTCCTTTATCTCTAAAATGGAAGCGAGATTATAATGATGGCTTATTTCAAGTCTCCTGATGCTGATGGAGGATATGAATCAAATTGGGCCTAGTTATAAAATAAGCCCCTAGAAGAAAATTATAATCAAACTCCTAAGTGGTTATAATCACTGACGAATGGTATAAAAAGCTGTTCAAATAACATCCAGCTGTAGGCACTGTGGACCCTTTAACCAAATCCAAGATTCATTATTCTGTTTTTCTCACATTTTCTCTTTATGCCAAGGTCTATAGTTTTCTTTCAGGGTGAATGTGCATTAACCATCTTGTTATGTTTATTTAATTAAGATATTTCTGAAGTCAAACATCTCAGTTTTTAAGTACACGTAAATACATGTGTAATGTGAAAGCACTCAGTGGTAGAAAACTGAGTGACAGAAGCAGAAAGGAGAATATTCTCTATCACAGAAGACAAACCCCTGGCAAAACCTTAGCCAGCTCTACAGCTTTGATGCCATTGCAGAATCCTGTGTTTCTTCGGGGCAGGAATGGCAGCAAGGGCTGGGCTGTACTGAGGTGCTGCAAGCTGGGATAAGACCTGTGTGTGTGAGAGTCCAGGGCTGCAAGACTATCTATGTATGACAAAAACATCCATCAAATGTGGATGTTTTATACCTTTCTGCTTGAGTTAAATACCCAAGGAAGGAGAGAGCTATTGTGATCAGAAGAGGAAACTATTGCTGATATATCAAATTTGTGGAAACCTAAAGGCCTTTGCAGAAAATAGAAGGATTAAACACACTATTTGCTCTTTTACATGGCAATTCACTGTGGAAAAGCAAAACAATTACAAACTGATTTCTCAGCCCGTCACAAGGAGCGTCTCTGTGATAGTACTCAACTCTTATTGCTGACAATACGTAGGGCTGTGAAGAAGTTAAGTGTCAAATGGTAGCAGGGTATGATGGACTGTTAACCTGTATGGGCAGAGTTTCTGATGCTCCAGCAGTGACCTGTAGGCACTGAGTGGTATTGTTGCTGTTTTGCTTAGGTAATTTGCAACTGGAGGTAATATTTGTTGATCAAAGTGAATGATCTAGTTGAAATTAAACCTGCTCACATTTGAAAATAAATAAATGCAATTAGATGCATGTTCTGAAACATCAGTGTGCAAGGTTCTCCTCCAGGAAGATGATTATTTCTAATGGGAAATGCCTATTTCTCATGAACTTAAAATTTCAGTTACAGTGCATCAAAAATTTATTGAATGAGATTATGATGAGAAGATGCAAGGTAGAGCCCACTGAAGAGAGGAAAAAAGAAAAGGACAGTATTTGACAGAAAAGTGAATGGTCTTAAGAGGAGTATGCAGTATAAAGGGAAAGCCAAAATGAACAAGCTTAACATAAGAATGGGAGTTCATCTGCATTTATTCTAAGAACTAAATTTATTCTCCTTTAAATTATATTGGATGGTTTGCCAAACATTATTTGGTAACAACACTCGTTATGAAAGAACCATAACTCTTTGCAGAAGTAATAGCTTTTATCATTATCATAGATTCAGGACATTGGAATAAATATCTTCGCTTATTAGCATATTATGTAGATGACTTTGGAAAAGGCTGAAAGCTGTTTACTATTTTATGGCCAAAATGAAGTAGTTCTGTTTCCTCAGAAAAAATAGGTAAGTAGTGTGTTATTTTCAGAGCTCAGAAGCAATTCAGTTAATGTTTTGAGTCTGAATGAATAAAGATATTCTGTCTGCATGTATAATCCATAGCACAGGGCTGTGATGGATATACTGATGTACATAAAGTCAGAAGGCTCAGGACAGCAACAGTTGGCAAGTATTTGGTGGTAAAGAAACAAAAGATCAGCTAATATTATTGCTGTGGTAGCCACCTTTGCTCAGCTATGGAAGCATTAAGAATAAACAATGCTTATGTATGCAGTGCCTTGGGCCTGATCTTTATATTTTTCTTTAAATAAGTCCTTTCAAATAGGCTCTCCCAGGTGTCAGCTGTGTAAAGAAGGAAACTGTTTGTACTTTCTTTTGTGAAATCTGGTTTATTGCTTCTCTTATTCAGGTTTTCCATATACTTCTAGTTAATTTTTTTTTATTACAGAAGTGACTTAGGCATGGATGGTGATTTGAGCACAGTGTATTTTCAAGTTATACCATCTCAGGTGTAAATCAAGTCTCTAAATACTTTCTGCATCTCTCTAAAAATACAAAAAAAACCCCAAACAACCCCAAACCATCACCACTCATCTTTTTTTGGGCAGCAGACTGTCTTTAACAGATGTGAAACCACACTTTTGTTGTTTTTCTAGACTGAGACTTTTTTCATTAAGCCATGCTGAAATATTTGTTTGCTTGTTCAAATAAGTAGTTTGGTATTTTGTATTCCATGGTAAAAAGTGTTCCACCACTGTGGCAGTACAATTTTTTCTCATGGTATGACGTGGGGGTCTTCTGAGGGATTTCAAAGACTAAAAGTAAAACTAAAATACTACTGAGATTCCTTTCCAGGTATTCATTAATTTTACTGAAGCCAATTTTGAGATTCAAAGTGAGATGAAAGACCAAGTGCAGAGTTGAGATAATTTTACTATGGAGAAGGCGAGACCATGATTTTGGAATCGCAGTAGATAAAGTAGCACTTTCCGTGATCTAACAGTATGGTATATGGAGTATATGAATGAAACTAAGCAATGGCCAGGAATACTTTCATTCAGTGGAACCACTATCCAGTGCTGCTATTCCGTTTTATAAAGTTCAGCAGTGCTATCAAAGGTGTGTGCAGATGTGGTTTCTAATCACACAGTGCTGATGAAGAGACGTGAGTGTCTCAAAACTTTGTGAAGAGGAAGAGACTGTTCGTAAAAGGGGCTGCAAGACCTGGGCGGTTCATTATTTAAGATTCATCAATATTAATAACAGAGTCTGGAAAGTTCATAATTCATGTTACTTTCAAAGTCAGACCTGTGTATTAGTATGAGCAAATTAACTTTTGCTCCCCATTCAGGGTAATTAATGGGGTCTAATTACTGTGATCCCTTTGGTACCAGTTAGCCTAGCCTGTGCTGGCCTTTGAGACAGCTCACTGGACCTTTGGACAAGAGAGAAGTATACATATTTTGTTGTACTTGTTTATATTGTTTGAAATGGTAGCTTATATTTACTGACAAAGTAATTCCACTAAATATCTACAGAGGAGGTTTTCTACTGATATAACTATATAGCAACAGCACCTCTAAGATATATTAGTCCTTTGCTTCCCACATTTGGAGACTCAGTGTTATCTGCATTGACAGGTGAAGGAGCTGCTACAGGCATCCATCAATTAATGCCATTTGTCATTTTAAAGTACTCTGCTGTCTTATGTTGGCTTGTTGCCTTCTCTTTGCCACCATTTAGCACTATCCATCTCACTGTATGAAACAAGCAGTGGCAGAGGGGTGAGGACAGTTCCTGTCAGTATGAAGAAATGAAGAATCTTTGCAGATCTTCAATTAATTGCTCTGTAAAGCAAACACAGGGGACTTCCTTCATAGACGTGATTTTTGCCACCCTTGTGCTGAGCAGTAAATTTCCCTGAACCCGGGTAACCTGACAGGTTTATGTGGAGCAGACCTAGTTGATAAGAGTGAGGGTAAAACACTTTCTTGGAGAGTGTTCTCATAACCTGTCCTGAATACATGAAATAACCTACAAGCATTCTCTTATGCTGCACTAATAATAAGGCTCTCTTGAGTTCCAGGACAGGTAGGAAAACAAAGAAACAAGGAAGCTTACCAGCAGCAACTCTATCAGACGATGATCCTGTTTCAGTGGCTTTTTGCTATAGAGGAATGTGTGATATAATGTAATAAAATAAAGGAGCAAAACCAAGGACAGCTTTATTGCTTCTACAGCTTCTAACTGTGCCTGAGTTTACAAAGGAAAAGACAGAATGGAAGGAAAATCAGAACTGTGGTTTTAAAAATAGGATTGTGTTTCAAATATGCATAGTATTTCAAAAAGAATTTTGTACAATATCTTTTTTTATTTTTATATTCTCCATTGCTGGAGTATACACATAGGTATAGTGTAAATTCTCCAGTCCTTTCAGTATGCAGAGAATATTAGCAAGAAGCTTTTTTTCTTCAGAGTTTTCCATAAAAATGGACTGCAGATGATATCATGTTTACAACAATTAGTATTTCTGTATGTGTGTATTAATGCTGAGGTACATAAATTCAACTTATACAGTAGCATCTATTTTTTTCTGGTAATGTGCCCGTTTATCTCTTGTATTGATTAATGCTGCTGTAGGTACTGATCTATCATGTTTGTACAAGTTTTTCCTTATTATCTTGAAAATGTGTGTTATATTAAAAAGGTTTTAAGTAAAATAACTCCTTATATTTCTATGAGAGTGTTTTAAGAGGATACTATTTATAGTGACTATTACCTTTTTGTCATTTCATCTTCAGATGATTGTTTGTAGAGGAAAAGCAAATGTAAAACTGCTGTGAGAACTTCAGACTGCAGGTTTACTACCCTGAAAGAGGATAATCCTCCCAGGTGCATTTTCTTTTTGTTAGCTTTGTCCATATAGTTATTTTGGATAGAACTATGGAAAAGAGATATGTCTTTGTTTGCCTTACTTATCTTTATAACATAAAAGCTAAGTAGGAAATGCGCTTGTAGGATTTTTTCCTTGATCTTTTCCATATTGTCTGAAGGATAAATTTTGAATTTTTTAACAGGAGAAGGGCATTCACTTATGAAACTGGAAGTGGCTATTCTCTCTTAACCTACAGTGGAAATAAAAAGCTATTTAGAGTCAAAAGTTTTAACTTGGGGGGAAAAGTGATGTTTGTGTCTGAATTATGTAGTTGGCAGATTGTGGCAAGACTGAGAGGCAAATTCTCTGTGGCATAATTTTATTGAATTTTTTTCAGTGAAGAATCTGGTTCTCTGTTTACTGACTTGCAGAAATTTATCAGTAAGAGAAATCAAAAAAGGCCCTGCAGCTGGTAGCATCTTATTAGAATAGTGGGGGAAAGCTAGGCATGTTCTCAGGAATCTTTACTAAAATTGCTGTCCTGCTAAAAGGAGGTACTGAAGGTTCTGCACATCTTCAATGGCAACGGCTGGACTAGTATCTGTTGCTAAGATCATCAGTGCTTACGTTTGAACTGACATTCTGGATAAGAAACTGTTCATGATGTGTTTGGTTCTAATAATCTACATTATATACATGGGATCTGGGGAGCTGAGGATACATTTATTTGAAATATAAGTAAATAAGTAACTGGTCATTATTTATTTATACAGTTCAGCTAAATCTCAAGATCTAAAGATAAATTTGATTTTCTGTCTCCTCTTTATTGCTCTTGATTTTTAGAAGAGTCCCATGCACGAGAGAAGGTTCCTTGTTGTGACTTCAGACCAGTAGTTTACATTATTCTTCAAATATGAATAATAATAAAATAAACAAATTTTTCCTATCAATGTACCCAAAATATTTTTTGCACAGTTTTTTGGCACGGATATTCTCTTTATGGTTTAGTACATTTTTTCAGCCATTAGAGGTAATTGCTAATGACACCACATCAGTCAGGAAACATACCTGGAGATTTGCCTGAACAAAAAAATTCAGAACTGGATAGCCTTTTTTGGAGCAACATAATACAGCAATGCTCAGATGAGGTGACAGAATGCTAATTTGACAAAGTTATAAAAAGTATATGCAGCTGTGACTCATCTCTGTAAAATTGGGGCTTTTTTTTTGGAATTTCATGAGACAGTAGCATCATTTCTATAGAGAAGTCTTGCACTTCTAGTAAGTTTTTGTGGTATTTCTCTGTATTATGTTGCTAAGGCCATGTTCTTGAAAATTAATTTTGCTGGCATTATTCCTGCTGTCCATCTAATGTACAATTTTCTGTTTTGAAGTTCAGGGTGCTACATATATTTCTCTCTAAATGATTATCCATTGGACTGAGCTTAAGACTGGCAATCTCCCACCTTTTCATGATGGAAAAGTTTCAAGAATTAGTGAGTCCCATAGTTTCGCGTTTCTTATCTCTTTTTCTGTTGTGCTGGTATGTATTTCAGCTTCATAAAGCTTATTTTTATGGCAAACTATTACAGTCATGTAGAGTTAAAATACACAATTAATGAGGCTGTACAATATATTTTATTCAAGCCAAGTATTGTCTGGCAAAGTAATCACAGACTCCCTGGTGCCTGCTCTGTGCTGGAAGTGTGACACTGTTTCCTTTAGTGCCAGATGGCAGGTCAGTTGTAATCCATAGTTACCAAACATATACTGTGCAGTAATTTCCTTGGGCTGAATAGCTCATTCTACAGGATGTGTCAGAGCCTGGATCTATGCACATTTAGAGTGTTTCGCTCTAAAATTCATTAAAGCTCTACTGTACTGGTAACTTCTGCATTCCCAATATAGTTTTTAAAAGACAAGCAATTCAAAGGACAGAACCTTGAAGCAGAACCTTGTTCACCCCTTGTATCTACACCTGCCAATAACATTTTATTACAACACAGTGAAAACTGGACAGCAAGTAGACTATGAATTTATCAGCTGCTGCAGGCACTCCGCTACAGGCAGCTGCATGTCATTGTTAGGCAGTTATGTAGCTGTAAGAACGTTTCAGGATGTCTTGCCTTAGTGATCCACCTGTGGCATGACTGACAGCGATATGCAAGAGGCTGATGAGCCATTTGGTTGGGGACATTCTGACATTGCCTACAGCAAGTGTAATGAGAACTATTGTTTTCTAGTAGCAAATAAAATTCGCAAAACCAGGGAGCAATAAAGAGAAGCTCAAAGACAACATTGTGAATTCCTTATAAAAATCAGTATGCATACTTCAAAATGGTTGAACCTTTAGCACCAGCCACCGGTTAGCTAAGGCTTTCTTTCTGTTCTTGCAACTCCCATAAAGAAGAAAGCAAATTCATCATCTAGGGAAGATAACAACTATGCTGTCTCAGGAAAGATTATACTTTCCTTGTCAGGGTAAATTTATTAAGCAGCAGAATATGTAACAGGCACAAAATCATACCAAATGCTAAGGAACAGGCGCCCTTCCAACTGTCTGTAGTTGAGCAGAGGGAGGACATTATTACTCTATGCCTTATTCTTCTCTCCTTTTTTCCGACCTCCTCATACTTCTGAAAGCACAAGTCTTCTGCACTGTGAGTAGACACCATTTACAGTCTGCAATTAAATGACCATTGCAACCAAATGTTACGTGTTCCCATTCTTCAGTTTCTTCTTGGCATGTTTTTTTTTTAAAGTAATGTTTTGGAACAAAGTACTGGTGAATTCATGCCCCCTTCTTTTGCAGCTACAAGTTGCTTAAGTATCCTGAAGCCTGCTGAAGTCAATGAGAAGATTCCTGTTGACTTCTTAGCTTTTGAACTATGTTTTGACTGAGCACAATATTTTTATTGATATTTAAAGTTAGGAAGAAGCAACATGCACTAGATCAGCCAAGATAAGTAACACAAATATTGATTTCATTTGCTGATAGTTTTAGAGAGAGATTTAATTTTATTATTGTTTATTATTTAATACTTTAGGCTAGAACATGAATGAAATTAAATATTCTCCTCCAACTGCAGCACCCAGAAGTAAATAGAGCTCAGCACTTATATATTGTCTCTCTTCTATTGATCTCCTTGGCACTCAGCCTAAGCCCTTTCACTTCTCTGTGCTTCTTTCTGCTTCTGCAGGATGACTCCATGAAGTTAGGTAGTAGCTGCCTGGGGCAAAAATTGATTTTTGTAGTTTTAGAGCATGGTACAAAGAAGTCATGTACAACTACTGCCTACATGTTTTGCAGTACTAAAAAGGCTTGTTATATTATTAAGCTGATTGACTTTTAAGACGTATGACCTATATTTAGTTACATTCCTATTGCATTCTACAGGACTTTTTCATCAGAAATTCCATCAAGCCCAAAAGCTTTTGATGTGCTGTGGATGAGCTGTCACAAGATCCAGTAACACTGCAGGTGACACCAATTCAAAGCCTGAATTGTGCAATGGGCTCTGTACTTCATGAGATCTTCAAACAGGTAAGTAGGTGTGGGTCCTGTTGCAGTCCTGGCAGTATGCTTATTAGCAATAGCAGCAATGCTTCAGGCTCAAATATAAATCCATCTGGGTGATAGGTTTTGCAGTTAAACAGGGGCAGTCCACTCCACACACAATGCTTTCACACACAAATGCAAGTCTATAAGAGCGGGGCCATGGCAGAACAAATGTGAAGGATATCAGCCTAGTGGAACCAAAAGGTAATGAGTGTTTGTAGTTCACCCCATTTCATGGCATAACCCTGCCAGCGATACAGTAGTTCAATATTTGAAAAAGATTGAATCTCTGGGAGTTCTTCATAGGGCATTTTTTTCTGCTTTTATTTGAAAAAGCACCTTTTTTTTGCTCTGGTTGAGTTAAGTCAATAGAAAATCTGCCTGTGGCTTAATCAATAAAGTAAGAAAAGGTGAAAGGGAGAATTTCAAAGGATCTGGAAAAACTCTATGCATTAGAAATTAAATAGTTTCAACATTTTTGGTAAGGTGGTGTTACCATCCTACCAGTCAGACCTATGATATCTGTACCCAATATTAGGTTATAAGGGAAAGACTAGCATGCTTCGCTAGGACAAACACAATGGAAAATACAATCATTGTCTTTTTGTACTTTATCACTCAAAAGTGTGTATAGACATCACGTGGAATGATGGTATCAACTTACTTTTGTTTCCTCAAGATTATTGTCTCCAAAACGTTGTTAGTCTTCTGACTTCTAAACATACAACCTGGTGTTCATTTCCAGTCATTAACTGACTTTCACCCAGTTACGCCCTAACCTTCAGCTAGTGCAATTCTAGGTAAACAGTTGGAACCACAAACAAAATATTATCCCTCTTGCATCTAAGTGAATTATGCCACTATTTTATCACCTAATTTAAAATTATGATTCATAGAAGTAGTAATGCACAACAGATGGATTGTTACTGCTGCTAAATGATCGGATATGTAACATTCCTTCAGCTTGATATAAGGTTTATGGTTAGTCATTAGCTGTTTGTTGAAGAATTGACAACACATGGTATTAAAGTTCCAGTAATAATGACATGGTACAGTTATTCTGTGATACAAGAAAAGTGGAGGGGTTTTCACCTCTTCTGAGAAGGAAAAAATGTAACCTCATAGAGAAGGTAGATCTGCAGATTTCATGGGATTTTGTATGTAATTTAAGATCACTTTTTGCAGGCTTGCTCCCTTCAAATTTAACATTATATATATTTTGGGGGAAAATGCCATTGCTAACACACTGGAAGCAGATGAAGGACAGAAAGATCATGTTTTTTATTTCTGGAAAAAAAAACCAGAAAATGGAGATGGGAAAATGAGTTAAATTCAAGAAAAAAAGAAATTCTGCAGCTTTTCAAATGGGATAGATTCAAGAGAATTTTCATGGTAAAGGATTCAAGAGAATGTATGAATTATTAAGTATTTGCTCAGTTGGAGAACTCAAGGATGTTCTCCAAGTTCTGTTGTACCTGTGAACTCACTATAAAAGCTGTCAGTTGATCAATATTTTACAGATACTTTGCAGAGGTACGCCAAGTATCATTTGAGGAGCTTTCATAGATAAAGCAGGCTATAGTTTTAGAAGCAAAAATATCTGTAACATTTATAATGAGCAATATAGAAACCACTGAGGATCCTTAGACTGGATCTAGTGGTTCTAAATCTTTTTACTATACTGTGGACCAGAAACAGCTTTCCAGAACTAAACAGTATTTAGCATAAGATGATAAAAACATAAATGAAATCCTGCAGATTGTGACATAAAAGGGTCTCTCTGGTGAGATACATCATGTGTAAATACATCATCTGATGACGTGTAAATACATCATCTACTGCATTACTACTCTAATATTTTAATGATTAGGAGTATTAAGTTTTATATTTGTTGAGAAGGCCATTAGAAACATATGTGACACTTAAATGCCATTCCAAATCTGGTTTCAGAGGTCTTCTACTTTGCAAGGTTTTCTGGTTTGTTTTTCGTTTGTTTGTTCCCCTCCAAATATTGATAGGAATTTAAAAGAAATATTTTTGATATTTATATCAATATTGAGATACAGGAATATTAGAATTTAAAATTTTAAAAGGAACTTTGCTTTCTCCTTTTCCATTTTTCTCTTCTCTGTTTCATCCCATTTTTGAGGTGAGTGTAATATAATGGAATTTACTATGTTCCTTTTTTCAGTTCTTTGACAGTTTTTCTATACTGGGGACTTAAGAAGGAACACAGATGCATCTGTTGGTTTTTTGGATTTTGTTTGGGGTTTGGTTATTTTTTCCATTTTAGAGCTCCTAAAGTTATACAGACTTGAAGATGACTTAAAAAATAGAGGGGGGGAAAAAAAGTATCCCTCTCTCCTACAAAAATCCAAACCCAAACATCTGGAGAGAGAGGAAAAAGGAAGGCAGAAAAAAATAGGGAGTTGAATTTTTGAAATTTTCTATTTTGATGAAGGGCTTATTTTGAAAATGGCCAATTTATGTTAAAACTACTTTGAACAACAAATCTTGACTAACTGTAGCTGTTTCTATGGAAACTTGCTGTTCACATCCATGGAGTTCACTGTATCATACCATTTCCTCTTGGGAAAATCAAGTTTATGTCCCTGGAATGGAATGGTGCAAAGGTCTGTTCCTCTCCCCAAGGAGCTCATCCTCTCCACCAGTTTTCTCTTTTGATTTTAATGTCCTTATTTTGTAGTTGGATTTCAGACCAGGTGAAATGTGAAAAGCAGATCTGCCAGAAAACAAGCATAGTTATACAAACAGAAATAGCATAGGGCTGCTGACTTCCAAGTCTTGTCACTGGCAATGTGAATCTTCCTTTTTTACCTGCATGTGAATTATACTTTAACGGACTTTAAGCTGCTGCTTCTTTTTTTATTTAAATAATTTATTTCTTTGCTCTAGAGTGCTTGAGAAATTGTTGATTAACATCTATTTTAGATTAAGAATTGATCATTGCTACTGCACTTAATATCTACTGTTTTAATTTACTAGTGAAAAAATTCATCTTGGACCTATACCTTAGCACGAGAATCTCTCCGCTAGGTAAATCCACTTTCTATTTTGATGATTTCTGTGTGGTCATAGGCAGTAGGAAGAAATCTCACCCTATTAATGTTGTGTGATTAATTTCCCAAATCATATTGTATGTTTTCTGATGCATAAACCTTGGTAAACCTGAGAGATTTTAAGATAGCCTCTCAAATACTTTAAGTGCAAACACTTTTTTCTACTGCCCCTACGCACTGTTCAAGTTTAGTTATTTCACTTATGAAAGTTTTTTGTTTCAAGTGAATAAATGGGATTGCAAAACCCCAAAGTAGAGTTATTAAATTTAGTTAGATGCAATGAAGGCTTGCAAATATTTGTTTGTAACTTTTGTTATTAGTTTAAAATACATTATTACTTTAGATTAATCTGAAATAAAAAATATTGTTGCTGAGCAAAATTCCATCCAGAATAAATAGCTATTAAACAGATTACTGTAGCTTTTTAAAATGGTAACTTTTGAGTCTAAATTGAGTAAATGGTATCTCTGTAAGACAGCATACTTGATAATGAAATTAATAAATGGTACAATCATTGCAATCATGTTCCAGTAGTTGGTCACGGTAACACGGCGAGAGCTGGTCTAGCTAAGTTCTCTGGTTTGAGATGTAAAGCCACACAACAAACAAGGGGTTTTCAGAAATGTTCTCAGTACTGTCATTAGTTGAGCGATGGTCCATCCATACTGAATGTTCCTCCTGGAGCGGAAGAGACAATTTAGCTCCTCCTTATGCAAAAGGGATAGAAGCAGCAAGGCAGCAGGAGTCAAGAATAGTGTTGGTAAGGGTTTCTAGCTCTGTCTGCTTCATGTGTGGCAGCCTCTGAGGCTCTCTCTTGGCCATAATACTGCAGAAAAGCAAATTTAGGCTACAGTCTGAGACCACCTTGCCCGGTGGGTGCTGTCTGGTTCCTTAGCTGGGTACAGATAACTGAGCCTAAGAAGCAGGTCACACTTCGCATGGAGAAAGGTCCTGCCAAGTGCTGTTATTTTTGGCTATATCTATGTTCTAGGGTGAAGGGTGGAGTCCTAGTTGCCAGGGGCATATCCTGGCTGCACTGTGAAATACACCTCACTCCTCATCCCTAACTATCTCAGCAGGATGTACACTCGAGTGCATAGTGACTCCATCCCCACCTGCGTACTGTTTCCTTCCAAGGGAAACTGGGAAACTTGAAGGGTTGTGTTGACTAAACCCAATCCACAGGAGCAGTAAATTTATGTTTCAGTTTGGAAGTTCTCAAGGCTTTAGAGAAGAGAGTGGTTTCTGCAGTAAAGGAACTTATTCTTGTCTCCTGAAGAATCCATCTTCATGATAAAGAAATGTAGATATTTCCCTGCTCTGTGCCCCTCCTTCCTCCTTCAGTCCCCCTTCTCCAATATACAGTTGAATTACTGTACATATTCTATGGTTGTTAATCAGACAATCTGATGATTTGTACAAAGTTGCACCTCACTGATTAATTGCTACATTCCTGGTCTAGTGAAATGCTTTCTTTTATGCAGAAAAAATGTAATAGAGTTCCCTGCTTCAAGTGCACAGTGTAAGAAATTTAATCCCTACAATATAAATAAATCTTTACTCCCATTCTCATCATAGGAGACATCTCTTTTTTTTAGTCCCAGACATTTGATACTAATTGTGTTTTTTATTGCAGAAGTTGATTTTAATAACAGCAGCTCAGAGGATAGTGTAGCAAATCCTGAAGGTGATCTGTTGCAGAGTATAAATGGGTTCCTGGTGCTTGATGCAAAAGGACATATGTAAGAAGTTCTCTGATGCCAAAACTTCAGCTTTCGAAAGCTTTGCAGTATATTTTGGCGGTCTTACTGCAGAAGACATTTTTAAACCAAATATTTTTAAGGGTATCTGAAACTACAAATGCCTTTTTTTATTAGAGTTCAGAAGGCAGAGTAGACTATATTTAGAGGTGTTATTGTAAAAAAGATATATACCTGCCCTACAGCAGTTAAACATTCCAATCTTTCTGTCGATGTACCTTTCTGTTGCTTTTATTTTTGTGGTTTTGCAGTATAGCAAATGAAAGGGTGCATTGGATTGTGTTGCTGAAAGCAGAGTTAATCCTTACCCAAAAGGCAAATATAAAGACTGTGAATGATGCTAAATGACTTTAAATGCTGAAGGCTGATAGAAGTTGTGACATTCACATGCCGTTTACCTATACTTTTACAAGATTTGGTTTTATTTGAAAGGCTTGGTCCAATTCCTAGCACAACTTAGTGGGAACATTAGAGCTGAGCCTTAAAACTACATGTTGCTGCCATATTTAGTTTTTTCCTTTACCTCTTTTTCAGTCTTTCAAGTGCTACTTGATAGCACGTCAGTAATTTGCAGGAACAAATTCTATCGTACTCATGTCTCTTAAATCTTCATTATCTTAGTGTCTTAGCATCTTCTGGTAGCACATTGAAGAGAGTGATTACAATTTTTTGTATATGCTTACATCTCTTAATATCTCCAGAGGGACAATTGTATGCAGAGTTGTGTTTGGGATTTAAAGATAGAGTCAGGTCTCTGTAATTCCCCTGGGACAAGATGAATTTGCTTTCTCATCTGATGTTACAGGTCATGTACTTCATCCTTTGATCAAAATGTCAAGTTTTTAAAGGGCAGAGGAAGAGATTTCTCTTGCTTTAAAGAAAAACACTCCATTTCCGTAAAGCAACTGCATTCACAATCTAGGAAACTGGTTCAAAACCAGAAGGTCTTTGTGCTCATGCTCTAATGTCATAAATTCTTTTGATTGCTTTGATTCAATGTCTGTCTTCTATAAATTGTTGTCCTGTTCAGGACCTCATTTTCCCTATACCCTTTCTAACATTCAACAGAGTGCAAAGGACGTAGGAGAGAGAGAGACAAGTGGTGCTGTAAGTCCTTCTGCTGAAGTTTTACAATGATGATTGTATTATTGCTCATAATCTCTTTGGTGGAGAAAGACATGACACCCTTTTGTCTGTGGCCAGAAGTTCTCCCTGTGCCTTGAGATTAACAAAGAAGAAGAAAAAACCTACAAAAATCCAAATGCACAAATCTGAAGCGGGTTGGTGTGTTCCTATACAGCGAATTGGTAAAGCTTAACTTATCATAATTCTCTATCCTTAAATTGAAGTATTTAGGACTTGTTTTTTCAAAAGGTGTGTCTAGTGCTTTCAAAAATAATGGCAATCATGGATGGATTCACAGGCTTTATGCAGCCAGCAGTTGTGTATTTCCAGCAAAGCTTGAGGAAGTCTGATCATGCTTCAAGGGCCATTGCTGGGATCCCAGGGTGCGCTGATTCTAAAATAGTGCCCTAATTCCTGTCCAGTGTTTTCCCCATAAATCTTTTTCCCCATAAATCTTTCTGTAGTTTCTTTTGCGGAACTTGAAGGAAAGAGTCTGGTCAGCTCTGTTAAAGCCTTTTAGAAATTAGAATTTATTTAGCGAAATGCCTACCAGTAAGCCTGGAGAAGAGTGGATTTAAAAGACCTATGACACATTTTTAGCAATTACACAAATTATCAGTCTCTACAATGTTTGCAAATATTGACAGCTGTTTTGGGACATCAATATTTAGATCTGAAATTGTAAACTTTTAGTATCAGTATTCCCATAAGCCAGTGAGCCACAACTGGGGAAGATCAGTTTATCACTGAATGGACTCAAGAAAGAATGTTTCAGGAAAGTTCAACAAAAGCAAGTACCTAAAGAGGAATGGACCACCATGGAAAGATATATCTCATTGTAGTTGCAAAGAAGTGTTGAATAATTTGCAGTTTCCAAAAAGTAAAAAAGTCTTTTGAAGAAACATTTTTGTAAAGGAAAATTCCTGATTACTCATTTTCATTGTATTCCCCCATGATATGGGGAATAGGTGTTTAATTTAAAGGTCTCAGCTAGAGGCCCTATTTGTCTTTTCATTTTGGATTACAGTGGAGTATGTAGACTAGTATTTAGAAATAGCTGCTTAAAAATTCAGGTTTCTGACATGGTGTTTCTGTGCTTGAAATAAGACAGTTTTCTCACATCAGGAAAACCATAGGTCAAAGGTAAGAATAAACATTAATTCAGTCATTAGTTACTACAGTTTTGCCCTTGACTTAAAAAAAACAACCCACAGTCATCATGTAATGGGTTTTTTTTTATTTATGCATTTTAGGAAGTTTGCTTGCAAACTGCTTTTTGTGCTGCGGCTTTTGAGCACCTATATGTTATTGTTACCTCTGAGGGACCAGTCTTCATTTTGTTTGTTTGCTTTTGAAATTTTGTGTTATTTTTACCATAAATCCTAAAATTTGGAGATGTCAGAATTAGCTTCTTCATTGAATGTGAGATTCTCCAGATAATCCTGTAAACAAAACGTAATTTAGCAAGTTTTCAAAGAAATATAGTTGCAAGGAAGAGCAAACATGGCCAGAGTACTAATTAATTATATAAGTTGAGTTAGTTAAATTGTATCTAGCCTTCTTAGTGCTCCAAACCTGTATCATGTGGAAAAAGATAGTTGGACAGATGATGTTAGAATAGTACATAATTTGTACAGTTCCTCTGTTCTTTAAAATTAATTTGTAAAATCTCTGGGAAACAAGAGTGTGTTAGCAGCATTCTGACGAGAGTTACACAGTATCTGTAGTAACTTCAATATTGGAACAATTTTGTTTCCTCAACAGATATAGGATGGCTTCCCAAAGATAAGTAGACTGTTCTAAATAGCTAAGAAACTGCCTAATAAAATACAGCTGATTGCCATGAATGAAGTTGCATGAAATAACATGAATTACATAGCTGTTTTATAGGACACTCCTATGATGTTCAACCTCATTACCTATTCCCGTCATTATTTGTACATTCTTTTGTTCATAAATCTAAAAACATTTAAATTCTTCAAGAAAAAAAGAAGTGGATTTTAGGGGCAGTTTTATTTGAAAACAACATTCAGTCTTTACTGTCATATGCATTTATCAGATTTATTTCCTGCAATCATATAAGCGACAAGCCAATATTTAGTGATGGCAATAGTTCAGCTAAGTTCTCTAGGCTTTACTTCAGCTTCGCGCAGCTGCATTATACTGTTTTATGTACTACCATCACAAGTGCCCTATGTCAGTCAAAGGACTGAAGGGAAATCATGCATGAAAGGAGGGGGAAATAAGTTCAGTGTGTTGAGAAATGATGCCCAGTGCTTTAATATATCAGTTGCCTGGCATAGTTTATAATTCGCATGGCTAGAATAAAAATCGTGTATTCAGTCTCTCTCTCCCATCCTTGCGTAGTTAGATATGGTGAAACAAATACACACACTCTGAAGGCTAGGAATGAAAACCAGAACACCTGTGTTCATATTCAGAATCTGTGCTCATGATAGCAGGATTTATAGAGCTAATATCAAACTCATCCTATTACACAGCTTAACAGAGCTAGTGAAAGAGACTATTGTGTTCTGCTCACTCATGGTGAGAATAGGCCATGACCAAAAAATCATTGTTCCTAGAAAAGTGCTCTGGGACATTTCCTTCTCTATTTCTGATCATTTTCTTCTCAGAGACATGATGTTTTAATAGCATTAATCCTTTCGTACTTTTAGGACATTATAACTTGATGGGGTAACAAATCAAAAATTGACTTATACTACTGGGAATGTGTCCTTTATGGAAAACACTGATGTCCTGAATGTAGACTGAAGAACAAATTTTGCTATCAATAGTAGTGATTAGATATTCTGGAGTGGGATAGGTGACACATTTCTTCAAAAAGAAATTGCTGAATCTGTGAGAAACTTTCCATTTTAGCTGTGCTCTTGGTTGTTAACGAAGATATTATAGAATTGCTTGTTGTAGAAAATACAATAGACCGGGAAATCACCAGTTAAAATCTGCTTATATTAAACTGAAATATAAAAAGCGTAGATTTTGTGTTACAAAAGCTGAAGCTCTGAAAAATTCAGGAGTGGACGAAAGTGAGCCAGGCATTGTGAGCTCTTGACTCTTCTCTCAGAAAAATGTAAGTCTTTGGAATATTTTTTAACAATAAGAGTAAATAAATAACAATGTTAATGGAAGTGGAATATGACACGCTCTTTCTTTATCAGTGAGAAATCAGGTGATCTTAAGGTATTTTTTTGAGAAGATAACTGAGAAAGAACTTAATGACTCTGGATTTCAGAAACATAATGCCAAAGAGAAAATTATTAATTCAGGTGCAGAACTAATGATCTATGCACATCTTTATGCAAAAATTCAAAGGTCAGTGGAACCTGGTAAACAAGATATAATAGTGGTTTGCAGTGAATGAGAAAGTGCCAAACTGATGCATTTAGAATTCCCAGGAGACTTCTTGTGATCTTGGCATAACAAGTAAAAATGTTCTAATTAATTTGCTTATAACTCAGACTTGAAGATGACATCAATTTGGAGAAGTAGAATATTAAACAGGAAATAATGGATGATATTGAGGGTTGTAATGATAGAAATAGGATGAAAGTATAAGAATACAGCATGTGAGATCAGGAAAATCTGCTGAAGTTGGAGACTAGGCAATTATAATCAAGAGTCAAAAACCCACCACTGTGCGAAGGTTTTTTGCTGATCAGAAGGAAACTATTAACTGCTGTGTGACATAAAAGTGCAAATCTCTAGTGTTATAAGCCATACTGAATATTGTGAATTTTAATTGAATCACTGCTGCTCAAAGTCCACAAGATCTGTGAACACAGGCTGACGGACAGTGTGGTCCTCAGTGAGGAGATATCATTCAGAAAGTTGCAAGAAAGCAGGTCTGAGAGTGTGGAAAAGATAGTAGTGTTTGTGTGAATTAAATATGGCAGTGCTGCTTGCTACTGGACAACTATGAGTCTGGGAAGCTGAAGTATGAACCCAAATATGCCGTGATGGAGTCAGTAGACACTGGCATTAGCTACAACAATTAGTCAGTCTTAATGTTCACATGTGTTTCTTATATAGTTTGCTATGAACTTGTATTTGCATCTGGATGACCATCTAGATAGCCTACATGACCTAGGCCAGACCTGGAGCACTGCATCTAGTTCTGGGCTCTGGAGTAAAAGAAAGACATGGAGCTACTGGAAGGAGTCCAGCAAAGGGCTTGCAAAGGTGGTGAAGGGACTGGAGCCTCTCTCTTGTGAGAAAAGGCTGAGGGAGCTGGGGCTGTTCAGCCTGGAAAAAAGAAGGTCCAGAAGGATCTTGTCAATGTGTATAAATACTTGAAGTGAGGGTGCAAAGAGGACGGAGCCAGGCTCTTAGAGGTGCCCAGTGACAGGACCACAGACAATGGGTGCAGACTGAAACACAGGAGGTTCTGTCTGAACATCATAAAATCATAGAATGGTTTCGGTTGGATGGTTCCTTTAAAGATCAACATCAGGAAACACTTGTTTACTGTGGGGTGACTAAGAACTGGCACAAGTTGCCCAGGGAGGTTGTGGAGTCTTCCTCCTTGGAGATACTCAAAAGCTGTCTGGACCGGTCCTGGACAACTGGCTTTACGTGGCCCTGCTTCAGCAGGGGGTTGAACAACATGAGGTCCCTGCCAACCTCAGCCAGTCTGTGATTCTGTCATTCTTAGTTCTTTAGTTCAGAAAACATATTTGTGCCTAGTTTAGACAAGGTAAACTACCTGGTGCTAAAGGCATGACAGTGCAAAACACAGCAAGCTGCTTTATTAAATCCAGTGACAATAATAGCTGGGTGTGCTGGTGACTGAATAACTTATAACACAGTGGATTTTTTGTGAATTGTTCCATCCCTCCTGCATAGCAGTTTTCTGCTATGAAGCAGACTTCTGTTCAGCCGTACAGAAATATATTCTGTGTGTCATAAAGAAATTAAGCCTTTGTCTCCAATGGAAAAAACTAGCTGGTCCTTCTGGCACGTTATTACGCCAGGTTAAGAAAATACAGGAATCCCAGTGCTAGAAGGAAAAAAAAGGATACTTCATGGCTCTAACATGGAAGTGAAGAAATAGGAAGTGTGAGGGAAAACACATTTCAGATTTTATAGCATGTGAATAACTGAAGTCTGTTAGACACAATGATGAAAGTGGATCAAAATTACTAACAGATCTTAACCATCTGTTGAGAGGTGGGAGTTGGGTCTCTGCTAGTCCGCCTTCCCATCTCGTACTGCAGCCTCTTTGCAACTGCCTGAGGTAATTGCTGCTTGCGAGCTCTCTGTGACTGTAAAATTGCAAGTCTTATGTGTATGTTTCAACTATATTTTTTCTTTGCTTATCGCTTGTCTTCTCTAAGTATCTATTGCGCTGGTACCTGTTACGTTAGCATCAGTTCTGTATAACAACTACTGCCATTATATGTGTCCAACAAGTATTAGAGCCTAAAATTCCAGATGGAAAAACTCCTTTTTCTGAACAATTACAAATGATTATTGTATATTTTAAAAATGATTTAAATTATGATAAATGTAGTTTTGTTCTCGCTGTGATTGTTCAGAGGCCTGAAATTTGTTAGTGGGACTCTCACATCTGTTCTGAGAGTGGCAAGATTTCTTGGAGGGGTCTGCCCTTCTTAGTAACTAGCATTTGTGTCCTATCAGCCCCACTATCATTATATGACTGAAGGATTCAGACTGTTACGAGGCATTTGACTATGAAGGAAATGTAATATTCAGAAATACTGGAGCTCTGTCATCTGCCAGTAGGATTAAGTAAATGAAAAAGAACCAAATCAGGGATCTCTAAGGAGCAGGTGTACTGTCTGAAGGTCTCCTGGGGAACTCCTGTAGGCTTTATGTGTTTACATGAATCTTTTTGGCTTCAAGTAGACATCAAGTTCTAATTTTGAAAAGAGTGTTACGATATTGTAGTTAAGACAGTGTTTTCCTTGGTATTCAGTGAGAATTGATTGATGTAAACAAGGTAATGGCAGAAATGTGAACCAAGATGCTCTGATAGACTCACAACTGGTTCAGAATGCAGGTGGGAAAAAAGAATGTTCATCAAACTTCCAATTTTTAAGCTTTTTGCAAAATTTATAACCAGTCACAAGTATTTTTTTTCATTATCACAAAAGATGTCGCTATATAAATAGGATCCAAGGCAATTTTGGAGTAAGGTTGAATTGAATTACTTCTTTCTCTGCCATTAAATTCCTTAGCCTTTCCTAAATCTTTTGACATGTAAGCCCTGGCTTTTATAACTGGACAGTACAAATAGTGAAAAAGGCTTGGGGAAATGAACATGCACATTGAAATGCAGAGCATATGAATGCTGAAGATGCCTAAAAACTTACACAGCTAGAAGGCTTCCTTAGGTAGAAAATTGTCCGACTAAACTGAATAGAATTACTCATATGTGAAATGTAGCTGGAGTGTGAATATTAACTGCTACAGGTGATTACTAGTAGTATTTATCATGCTTGCAACAGAGCTATGGTCCCTACCCTCACTGCTGCAATGACAAAATAATAACAAATGTGGAATGGGGCATAAAATACCCAATGCATTGTGATTTTCCTGCTCTATATACCATAAAATGGTTTAATAAATTGTGATATAAATAAAACAAGGTGTTAATATGACAAAATTGCAATACATTCTTATAAAGCCAAACAAGCATTTAGCAAACTATTCTTAAATTTACAGCAAGTTGATTAAAAAATTTCCTTTCATCTTCCCCCTGTTCCCCTTCCCTCCCCTACCATGTGAAATTACAAAGCATTAGTGAGGGAATTTAGTAAAAGAAGTTAACTAAGAGCAGGATCTCATACAAAGCATTAATTTATCTCTGATCAAAATATCTGAGCCACTCTAATTAGCCCAAGTGTTCTAGCTTTTGAAAATGGAATTGCTTTTCTGGCATGGAACATGGTATTTCCTATAATACTCTGGTGCCTCATCAGCACAGCAAAGAGAAAGGTAAAATGTTCTCTGAAAAATTAAAGTAAAATTAATATGAACAGCACAATTCATTTATTACCACCATGCTGCCTAATCTTAGCAGTTCTTGTTTTCCATCCGGATCTTTCTGTGGACCAGCTAAAGCATCAGCATGTATGTAGCATAGATAGTGGTCTTCATTTAAAATAAGCATTGAGAAAAGTAATTAGTTTAGTAAATAGTGCTAACTGTCTCCCTCCTACACCTAAACTCATTGTGGGACAAGCTGGGACCAAGAAAACAGTGCTTGGCTTGTGGAATGGGAAGCCCAGAAAGGGTGCCCTCCTTGTAGTTAACAGGACTAGTTGTGTGACTCGGTATCTGGCCTCTTGGGTTTTCTTGGGAATTGTGACAGAGTTTATTTCCTCTGGAAGCCAAGGGCTGCATGTGGCTCATGCTTGACTGACACTAGTGAATATGTTGGACGTCTAGCTCTGGATGAACCTAAAGGCATACTCATTTCAGCTGTAGGAAAGTATCTAGTGCTTGACATCAGAAAGCTAATACTTTGAAGGTTAGTACATTAGCCTAGAGAAATGTCTTCTGATTTAAGCTCTTTTGAGGGTCTAAAATAAAGCAGCTCCATTTAATATGAAAAATGGTACAGTATTGTAAGCCTTCAAAACTAAACCAGCGCCTGGCAACAGATGACAACACGGGTCTCTCCTCCTTCCTGCATGCCTCCCTTTCATTCAGCATAATACTCAGAAAGTCAGACAGATCCTTTTCAGCACAGAATAACTAAATAAACTGTATGCAGGTGTTTGAAAGCACAAAAACTTTCCAGCTTAAGGACAAGACAGCTGTCTCGGAACACTTTTCCAAGCCATGTCCTGAGCAACAGGATGCCTTGTCTCCCCAAGGCAAAGGGGATGCCCTTTTGGAAATTTCATGCCACTTGATTTCACCTATTTCTCAGTTATATTCCTTACTCTCATCACATTGCCATAGAACTGCTTTTGTGGTGTGCAGGAATTGCAGAACCTCTGCTGAAATGTGCCTTCTTCCTTGGGAGCAGGGAGCTAGCTGTGCACCTGAAAGGATAGCTTCCTTTTCTGGTATTGCAAAGTGCTGTTATAAGGCAATTATGTATTTATCTATAAAGTTAAGGTTTAGAGACAAGTCAGTAGCAGCCTGAGTAACAGCAGATACAGTGAGGGCTGGCAGTGAATCTAGTATTAATGAAACAGCTGTGCCTGTTGAGCCCCTGGACATTAGACTGTAAAGTGTATTATATTTTTAATTTGCTTTATGATTCTGCCAAATTTTAGGTCAAGCTCTTTGTTCATTCAGTCACGAAGTGGCAAAGGTTTTAGGAAGCTTGGTTTAAGGAGAACATTTCCACATTTTAATGAACTTCTCAAATGTGCTGGCAGTTTTTATTGCAGACTGACATGTTCATGTTTGTGCTGCTGGTACCTTCCCCCTGCTCAGAGCATCTGGGTTTCAGTTTGATGAAGTGTCTCATATTCTGTCTGCTCTGTGGTAGCCAGTGGCACTTCACTGCAGTCATTGGATTTTTTTTTCACCTGAAAGGCTGTAGAGCTGTTGTGCATGTCTTGACGAAATATTTGTATCTGAGTTTTTGACCAAATGTCTTTGCCTCTTGTCTCCAGGACGGGACGATGGCCTGGTCTATACAGGAACAGGATGAGATATCAGCAATCATTTGTGTGATTTGTGTGATCATTTTATGTGTTAGGGCAGGATGTGTTATGCTAACTAGTTGTACCAGAGCTGAGAGAACTTGCTGCTCAATAGTAAATCCACTCCTGGAGTCTCATTTATCTTTTCCCTTTGTTGTTCATTCCAGTGGAATGAAACTTCATTTTCACTATCTAGAAGTTAATGCCCAAAGACAGATTTTATGAGCGTTTGAAAAGACTTTTAAAGATGGCAAAAAAAGACCAAACTATCTTTGACTGATAGGCCTGTGTTTAAAAGGACTGTGGGAACTGAAAATATAAGGACCTTGTAAAGGTAGCAAGTATATTTGAAGACCACTCAAACCCAGCTTTTCCTCCGTGATCTGGGCTCCTAATGGAGGATAACAAGTTGGGGTTTCTTGGACTTGACTGCATGGTGGCTTACATGGCAACACAATTGCAATTTCAGTCCAGTTTGTAGTTGTTGAGTGTCCTGTTTGCCGGCATTATCAACAGAGAACAAATGATTGAATTAGCAGAGAGTTTTAAGTGAAAATCCCATAATTATTCTCTGCAGATGAGAGATGAAGAGCAGTGATGGGAACAGGCAACGTTTCATCATCAGTGCCCATACTGAGAACAAACAGAAGGTTTCCAGTAACACAGCTTTCACTCAATTAAATTTCATTATAATGTTTTCTTAAGAAATATTTTATATGTAATCATTAAAAAATATCTTACTTTGTCTTTATGACTTATGTAACTGTCCTTCTCTTCCTGAGATAGTAGAAATAGTAAAAGGATTAAGCTGGATTCCCGGCTGTTGCAGTTGCTGAAGCTTTCCTGATTTATAATTGAGGACAACCAAATACAGGACTCAGATAGTCAATATAAAATTATAAATGTATCTATTAACAGCCTATATGGAGCTATTAAAATATTCTTTCATTGACTTGACAGAACACAACTGGAACACCATCAGAGTTACTGAGTCCTCCTTTTTGGGAGTTGTTAGGTTTCTTTTCCAGGTACTTATAATCTGTGCCTTTGGTTGCCTTTACTTAGAATAAGATTAGGTTAGATTTGAGGCCAGATGTGGAGTAACCATTTAAACCAGTTAGTGAAGTTAAGGAAATTTTCTTTTAAATATGTAACACAGGGGCTCTTGTGATGTGTATCTACAGAAAAGAATGACTTCTTGGGTCACACATGTTTTCTAGCCTGTAAGACTTGGAGTCCAGCTGCAATTCTCTGTCTGAACAATATGGTGGCAAAAGCTCAGTTTTTTTAACCTCTATCTTATTTCCTGGCTTTTTTATCTTTAGGCCTCTGCTAGGACTTTTCTGTGATTTCTGGGCATCAGAAGGACCACCTTTTATTCGAGACCACTTAGTGTTGTTGTACTGCAAACAGAAAGCAAGAGACAAGCAAACAGGACGCCGAAATACTCTTACTTACTAGTTACTGTATATTAGCTTCCTGAAGTCTCAGTCATTACACTTCACCTGTGCATCCAGGAACATCTACTTCCTTTGGGTAATCAGTTTAGAATAATTATGCTAATCACCTATTCCAGGCTGACACAATTAGCCAAAACAGGCTGTAACTCTGGAAATCCATGCAGGAACTTTCCTACTTGATGACTTCAATTTCATGATCCAGTGCAACAATTACAGGAAAAGAGAGAGCGCTCTGTTTGTTTTTTCATCTCTTTCATTCCACATTTCCACTAATTGTCATAGAACTTCCCCCAGATTATGGGGGCAGAAAGTCCCTTCGTCAGGCTGCATTTGCACTTGCTGCTTTGCAGGGATTTTTGTTTTCTGTTATCTCACAACTTGAAAGGTATGTTTATACAGAGTTACCAAACATTTAACTGAAGCATATTTGTGTTAGACTCATCACAGAAAGGTGCCAAGAAGCTCTCCTGTGGATCTGGCTAGTAGAGTGATGGATTTACATGTGGCAGTGCAGATATACCTTGTAGAGCATAAACAGGGAATTAAATTATAGAGAACACAGAGAAGATCAACTCAAAAGCCAATGAAAACTCACTTATCCTACTGCACTATGAGAATGTGAAGAAATATTTCTGTTGGTGTTTTTTAAACAGCTACAATAGTATTTGTATTTAATTTAATGGTGGCTTTTAGCATCTCCAGGGTAAAAAGGAAAAGATTATATTCTTCTCGTGACCACAAGCATAAATACTATTAATACCAGCATGAACATGCCTTGTAGATGATGTGCAGACTATAATATCAGCATTGTAAATAAGAAATCCAAAATATTGGAATAGATAAGAATAGAATCTTTTGCTCAGCATTTGGAGGACAAGAACTAGTATTTTATATATCAATATTATAAAATATTGATTTTGCATATTTCCAATTCAGTCAAGAAAAGTAACTGAGGAGAATTCATGTTTTGTTCTTATCTGTATATTTTAAATGTAACTATTTCTGCTTGATCTGGCTAAACTTGAAAAGAATGAGAGTTGTGTGCCTGTAGTCTTTTCCAGATAGAACCCAGCTGTCTGCTTGCCATCTCCAAAGCGGAGGCCACATTTTTTGGTGAAAACTCAAACTAAAGAGTCCTGCTGAGGTGCTCAGTCCCTTGGTAATGTAGCCATTGACCTTCTGACTAGAGCTGGCTTATGCCCATTACCCATCATGCAATATAGGCGGAGCTTGTTCACCTCTACCTTCAAAATGCTGCGGAGACATTATCAGGAACACCCATGTTTATAGGTCTGAATTTTTGTAGCTCTAAGAAGCATAACTCTTTCCAAATTATTTCTAAGTACCATGGCAAGGAGCAGTTTTGAGAATTTTAAAGGACTATCGTGACTGCAGGTGTTCATGAAGAGATTTTTCTAAGTGTGAAGACAACTTCAGAGAAACAGAAGTGATTTTTTGAAAATACAGTCAGTGAGATTTGGAGGTAAGCATTGTGGTTACTTGATCTGTCAGTACAAAACGATACTGATAAGAGCCTGTGAATGACCTTAAGTGCAGAATAGAAAAAAGAAAACTAATGGAAAAGATGGAGAAAATTTTGCAGTCCATAATTTTAATTTCTTTTCTTTCCACTGTATTATAGGTCAGCACTGACACTTCAAGTGCTTCGTCCATCTCTTCAGTATTTTTTCTTTTCCTTGAGAGTGTTTTGTTCTTTCACTTTCTCTCCTTTCTCTCAAAAGTCATAGTTGCAAAAGAGAGAAGTAACTTCTGTGAAAGGTATAAACTTTAAGTTATGCCTTTCTCACCCCTCTGACCAGTAGTCACATTTGTCTTGTCTGCTTGGGAAAAATCACACCTTCCTCTGCAGACATAAAAATCTGTGTACATTCAGCTGTCAGGCACTCAATAGTATCTGCCATCTTCTTTGTCATGAAGCTCTGAAATTGGTGTTCAACCTCTTGTATATCTGTCTGTGGTCAGATGTACAGAATGCCTCCTTGCATTCCTAAGGATTATAAAGCATTAGCTCACCTTTTTAAAGCACGGAGACTACAAATGGCAGATATGGGATGACATCCTCAATCTAATCTTCCAAGAGGGAGGATATATACACATTAAGAAGAAATGCCTTTTTTTTTTTCGCTACCCATCATGGGTGCTTGTGGTCTAGTTACTGCTAAGTGACCTGTTTTTGTAGCAGTAATCTGAATGGATATGAGTAGGCCAGAGAAGAAGATATTGCAATATTTGAGAGATGAGATAATGAGATTCTTGACAAGAATTTGGCATGTGGATATTTAAAGTGATTAATGTTTAATGTAGTGATATTGCAACTTGAAAAAAGGAAGAGAGGTAGTAAAGGAAACCAATCAAATTACTCTGTATAGTGCCTGATCTAGCTTTGAAATTCCTTAAAAGGATTACACTCGTTTAATTAAATCCTTTGCTCTCCCTAACATTGCTTAACAATTTTTAGTATCTCCCCAGATTTCTAATGTTACAGAGAAGAGAGTTATGAGTCAGATTACTTTGTGTGTTGAGTTTTAAACATGAGCCATGAACCCCTGAAATCCTTTGTTGTTTAAGCAGAATACATTTTACTCTCTACATTTAGGGTTTAGTCATCCTTTTCATAAGTCTTTTGATGAATAAGGTCATTAAAATTAACACAATATTAAAATAGCCGGTCTCAGTAATTATAATGTTTAACCATGGTTTCTCCTGAGATTAAAACCTGTTCATTTTATCTTCCAATCCAAGAACTTTAACAAACCTTATTTATAGCAGCCCGAAGACTTGTAGCTGGGTATAGCTTAAGGCAACCACAATATTCTTGTGTATCAATGCCATCATATGTTTCTATGGTGAAGTAACTTTTAATACTCTCTTTTTCACTCGTCATCTCACATTTAAATATGTTGCTTATTTTTTTAGTAATAATTTAAAAATATTTCAGTCCTTCCTAATGCTAATAGGTATTTTGTTTGATACTCTCATTAAGTTTTCCATTAACAAATTTTACCTGTCACATATTCCCACCTACCCATTAACTGAGTCACTGTATGTTGACATGTATTGTGTGATGGGTTTTATGTAAGAAGAGCCAAAAGTTTTGTGCATAATAAAATAGGGATTGAGATTAAATTTATGGAAAAAGTTTCTCCAAAAACGTATTACAAGGCTTCTGCTCTAGTTTAATACGATGACCAAGACGTGCTGGAACAGGAGAACCATAGCTAGAACTTCATGCCTCTTCACAGTGCTGAATATATTTAACATCCTGTATTTAAATGGACCACCTCTGTGAGCTCTTCTTCTAAACATTTGCTGAACACTGATTACAGGTAGCTTTAGGGAAAAAGCAAATCGGATATGAAGTGGGTGAAGATGGTACTTACTATTGTAATTCAATAATTCATAAATCCTTTAAACTCAGAGATTCTGATTTTCTGCAGCAGATCTCTAACTAATTGGAAGGCACATTGGTACAAAATGCTTGGCAGAGCCTCTTGTGCACTTGCTTGCATTCATATATCCGTCACTGTCTTGCTGAATGAGAGGGTGAACTTAGTTGATGGAAAACATTGCTTTGATGCAAACACCTATATTAACCCTTCCCCGCTGATGAGCACCCTAAAATCTTTTGGGTACCTTGAGTTTTCATGGTATGCACAACGCCATGAAAATCCCAGTTCCAAGGGTAACCAAACCCTCAGCTTCACTTGGGAAGATTTATCAAAAATCTTTTAAATAATAGATCACACATAGTGAAACAAAATGGGAAATACATTGTTAACAACATTTAACATTACAAATGTCATGATTGGCTTGAGGATGCTTAGCTGATTTTTATGATAGCTGCTCAGCTTCTTTAATTTCTGCAGTAGTCATGTACCTTGAAGAATTTAGAGGGGATTTTCATTGCTGCCATTATCATAACTGGTGTTTGGACCTATCTAAAGGAGCTGGTCTTTGCGATTGGCCCTTTCTTTAGCCTCAAATAAGAAGTCCTGCTTCTTCCTCTCAACTCCCATTTACTTCTCCCTTATCTTCTGAAACTGGGAACAAGGATATCGTGTAGTTCTGTGGAAAATCGTAATTTCTTCCACTTGTCTTTATTATGGCTTTATGATTAGAATCTCTCTTGAATGCCCTAGTTAGCATATTTCTGGCTCCAGGCTGTTTTTTCTTGAGTCTGCTTTCAGAAGAAATTTTTATATATCGTACTATAAGATCTCCTTAAAAGTGCAGTTTTCTTACTGGATGCATCACTGTTCTTTCCCTATGATCACCATAAAAAGATTAAACATAATACCACAGAGAATGAAAATTGTGAGAGATGCCATATTAGTTTTAAGGAAACCCTTCTGGAAGCATTTTGTACTGTCTTTTTAAGTATTTTCTAGCATACTTCAGGTCCTATCAGTCTTCTTCATATTCTATTTGTAAAGTATATTTTGAAAAAAGTTAAATCAAATTTTGCAGGAACTTTTTTGGAGGAACTCTGCTAACTTTCTGCTTCTTTGTAATATCTTCTAGAATCCTCTCAGCTGAGATGAGTAAACTCTTCTCTTGGGCAGTGCAAACTGCAGCACATTGTGAGCTAATTGCCTTATACTAGCCATTTCAGAATTACTGGCAGCTAATCTTCATAAAGCTAATCAGTCAGAAAAGAAGGCACCCAGCAAATAAATACCACACATCTTTGTGCTTGAAACAATTAGGACTGACCCTAATCTGATTGAAAGAATTGGAGTGCTTCCAAAAAGGGAACAGTGTGTGGCTGCCTTCACTAATTCCATAAAGCTCTTGTGTTTTTTTAATTGACCCATCTTCTTGATGCACTTCGTTGATTTCCTTTTTGATCCCTCTGAGCTTGAATTTTCAAAAGCTATTATAAATCCAAAAATGTAATGTCAGCTTATCCCCTTCATCAGTTAGTGCTAGCTTTTAAGTTTGCTTTTCCAAATACATTATAAATTTCAAAAAGTTAATTTAAATATAAGTCTTATTTTCATTTCACTCATGCTTGAGTTTTGGAGAGAGTGAGAACATTTTTTCTTTCATATAGGATCTCTCCTCTTCCCACTGCCTTAAAAATGTCCTGATTCTGCTAGGCTGCTGAAGTGGTTTTAAAAATGATACTACTTCAAACAACAGTTTCCAGGTTTTGCTGGATACAGCTTACGCTGCATATTGCTGCAAAAAATAAACATCCCGAATTCAAAATACTTAGAAATAATTTAGCACCTTGGTACCTTGCCATGTTGATTAACATTCTACAGGACACAACCGAGCATGTTGTTCAAAGTGAAATTCTGCAGAAATAGGTATACTTTTAATACAGATGACCTAAATCAACCTAATCTGAATCCCTCCAAACTTTGGAAATATTAAATCCATAGCTGTGCATCTTTCATTATTGTGAACATTACATCAACCATATAGTTACAGGAAAGAAGAATGATCTTAGATGGTCAGGGAAGTCAGTAGAGTCGAGAGGTGCTTGGCATTCAGCAGAGCAGACTAATGCTTGCCTAAATATAACAAGTTAGCCTTCTCTCCTGTGTAGTCATGTCTACTCTTACGTGTAGGTAGAGAACAGGCTATGCAGTTTCCCTTACAGAAATGATAAATGGTTTTTTTTTGTGATATGCTTTGAGATCTTAAAATGGAAAATTCTGTAACTGAGTGTTGGTGGTTCTTCCACAGCTTATTTCCAAATGGAAAGTTTTGTCTGGGATCAAAATGGCATTTTTTTCAGCTGTAGGTGAAATCAATTATACAGAAATTTGTAAATGCTAGATCCAGAAATCCAGGTGCCCTTTGGAGCCCTGAAAGGACTCTGAACTACTTGACAGTTTGTGACAATTAAAAAGCAAGGAGAATAAAAAAGAACAGAAACAAAATATTACATATTGTCACTCCCAAATAAAATCTGGGGGAATGATTTTAACATTACCCGATAACAATCAAACCAAGAAAAGTACATTACTATTTCAGATAGAAATGCTGCTCTGAACAGTGTGGTGTGACAAGATTGATGTAAGATATCAAATAATTTTTGGACTCCTAGCTTCCATTAAAACAAAAGAATAAAAGAGCTTCCAGCTCATCTCCTTGATGGTACAGGAATGTCGAATATAAAATGATCACTAAGGAAGCTTGTCAGTGAAAAAGACTTATGTATGCTAATTAATTGGATTAATCATTTGTACATGGGCATATTAAACTAAGCAGCGGATATCAAAGATGGAAGAAATAGCTGTTCTCCTTTTTTCTTTTTTTTTTCCTAGATTCTGTTGTGATCCACTGCTACATATCTCTCTTCCTGGGCAAATGGCTGTGTATCAGAAATCTGGTTGTAGTCCTGGGTATAGTAGGGTTCCATGTTATGAATTAAACTTGCAGAATTCTCTGTTTTTAACATATGATGTCTGTGACCTGATCCACTGGGTGTTAGTCACTGTGGCAGCTTGTTCCAATGAGTTAAGCCCAATGAGTTTGAAAACCTCTAGAGTTAATATTATTTATCTAATTTATGAACACAGCCCCTTTTCCAGCTGCATCTGGTTTTGGGTCCCCAGTCAGAGGAAGATGTGGATAAAGGTGACCAAGCCCAGTGGAGCCCAAGATGGTATGGGAGCTGTAGTTCCCTGTCAGGCAATGGTAAGGGAACTGGGCTTGTTTAGCTTGGGGAAGAAAAAGCTTAGGGGGAACCTCATAATAGCCTTCCAATGCCTGAATGACTTTATGATTCCATGTGAAGTAATTGTACTTAGTGGAAAAAAAAGGCCTGAATCACTGCGCCAACAGGACCTGGTATAATCTGGGGAACGAATGCAGCATTCTTGCACTCAGCTAGCCTTGCATTGGGCTATAGGCACCCTTTGCCTCAGTGGTACCCTGATGGTTTTGAAAGGTCCCAGTGTCTTCCAGCAGAACTTCAGAATACACAAACCTGCATCCTGAATCTCCTTAGGTCCATGCTTCCAAGTTATGGAGCAAATATCAAGATACCCAAACATAAAATCTGTTCCAGGAGCAATGTTTTTGCTAAATGATGCAAGAAGAAAATTATAAGTACCTCTCCCTATCCTGAGTCAGACAGGCAATGGCTATGTGGATTCCTTCTTCTCTTATTCCCCCTTTTATATCCCTATCTGTTTTATCTTCTGGATTCTTAAAATTATACCTAATGGTAGACGGGAAAATTAGAAATCTAGTAAAGATTCAATAAAATGAGCTGTAACTTGTCTTCAGTTTGCACTTAAAGAAGAAATACAGTAACAGGATCTGGCTGCTTTCTGATTTGTTTCTTAGTTTCCCCTCAGTCTTTATTCTTATGCCTCACACATTTCAAATGCACCCAGGTGATGTGGAACCTACACACTATTTTTCCAAAGAACTCTGGTGTCCCTGTGGTGTCAAAAAAGTTATGTGCAATGTCTGGTTATTTCCAAAGAAACCCAGGAAAACCAGTTGTGATACACACTTCAGGATGCTAACTTAATAATGCAGGCCTTGGAGAATCCTCTCCCAAAGATAACTCCACACACCCCCTCCTCCCTCCTGCCTCAGTTCCTTGATTTGGCTCACAATACCTGGCTATAGTGCTAATAAATGCCTTTCTTTAAGAGAATGAATGGTGCTGCAAAAGTTCCTTCTGAATTAGTGGTGTTTCTGTTTATAATAGCCACTATCCCATATTTTTCCTGGATTCCTGTAATTCTACACTGGAAGCAGAAGCATGTCATACCTCCAAATGCAAGTGTTTTAAGACAGCTGCGTAGTTGTCTTTTACAGTAAGTTTTCTGCTTATGTCAAAACAGCTATTACCCTTTTTCCCAACACAAAGCAGGCAAGGCAGTGTTCTGAAATTTTGGTTAAGCTGGCTCTTAGATTATTGGGTTATTGCTATAAATTTGCTCTTGTCTAATTTGAGTACACTGTAATTGCTACTTTGCACTGCAGGTAGATTTCCAGTGTCAGAATAATCAAATTAGCAGGGGTGACCCTTCAACCATTCATTGATGCCTCTGTTGCATTTTCAAAGGTCTCATTTTATAATTTGTCTTATATATGTCAAGTTCTTATTGTTGCTGTCCATTATGCTAAAGCATCTAGATGTATATTGTGTATGTTCTAAAAAACCTGCATCCCAAACATCTCAAAGTTTCATTTAGACCATAAGAAAAGAAAATAAAAAAGGAAGGAGAAGGTAGTGCTGTAGTAGAAGAGTGCAAAGTATTGCATAGAGACACATATACATTGAGGGGGAAAAATTTTTTAATTTGTATAAATAATTTTTGTTTCATCTTAAATTATGATGTATAATTAGACACTATTTTTGCTTGCGGGTAGTAGCAAACAGAAGGAAATCCAGCAGGGGAGCAAGGCTTATATAATAGTCTTTGTTATCTGAATTGGAAGCAAATGGCAGTGCTTGGAAGTGCAGCGGAGTTGTACAGCACGATTTAATGACCTGCTTGCCAAGTACACACATACTCTTGCTCCTCCACCTGCTCCTTAAACGGCCAACAGCAAAGCACGTCCTTAAATAGTTCGTGAGTAGGGGTGATCTGGAGCTCTGTGTAAGTCTCACTTGGTGTAACACTTGGTAGAATTAGTGTAAAATCTTTCCTAGTTTTATTAGCAGGTACAATAGGCAGTGGTAGTTCCTGGCAGTAAGAGTTAACAGGAATGAATATATGGAAAAGGCTTGTGTGGGAAAAATAAATAACTTAATTTTCTTTGAAAAAAATCAGCTAATGTTGAACAAGAAAGCTGGAGAATTGCTGTGGTTACTGTGTTTTGCCTTCTTGACTCTGTTAGTGTAGCTAGGGACTTGACTCCTTTATAAATGGATCAGTGCAGCAGAGCAACACTAAAACTACTTAATTTGGGGTAATTTAAATGTTATTTGGCTATACCTGTACTTGACCATATTACTGTGCTATTTCCTCATAAAACACTTTTCACTCTGAAACTGTTACTTTCTCTTTGCTTCCAAAAACCTCCCACCTATGTGGACTGGATGCTGTGTTGTGTCAATGTTTTTCCCAGTTGGAATAGCCGCTGGAAGCAATCAGGCTGCATTTGGGCTTGTATAACTTTTGAAAATAATGGTATATAATTACTGTGTTACGATTTTGATGCAGTCATAAAAGGCAAAATAAACAATCAGTCTTCTGCTTCACTTTTTTAATTTGGGGTGTTGCGCAAGTGAAGCTGAAATGGCTGACGCACACTTTGTGCTCAACAGAATTTTCATGAGAATAAGAAAAGAATCTGAGTGCCACTATTAAATGTCAATTTGAAATTAATTCTGAATTCTTATATTCTTTAGTGTATCCTTTTTCCATTAAATATATTTCAGAAAGTAACAATATTAGTAGCAAAAATTTAGAAGTTAGCAAGGATTAGATTTTTTTGTTCCAAAAGCTTGAAAAGAAACCATGTGACATGGAAAGAAGTGTTAGATTATTTCAGAGGGCTTTTTGATTTTGTGGCTTCAATTTACTTTTGATGGGTAGGATTTGTTACTGCTATATTTATGGCTTTGATATTTGATTAAAGAAAACTAATTCTGAGACAGAATAAAAGAAAAAGTAGAAAAAAGGATGGTATGCTTAACAGGTAGTTTTTTTATTAAAGCTTAAACATACTGTTCCATTTTCATCACTGGTCTAAGTTCAGTATACATAGAAGTTCCTCAGTTTGCTGTCAGGGGAACTGGTGGTCTGACAAATAATAATTTCAAATATAATCCATAAATTGTACAAATGATAATAGTAACTAACTCTTGTGCTTTAATTTAAATATGATCATGTTATTTTAGTCCCTATATAGATTTATGGAATGTTGCTCTGCCTGTGGGAAAAGTTTCAGTACGCATGAGTTGCATATATTTTTGTGGGTGTGGGAAAAAAACTTTTAATTTCATCTTTGCCTTAGAATATACTGTGGTCCTAGAGGCTGTTCTGAAAATGGTTACATTTTTCTGACAGCTGTTCAGTCATGGTGAGAGTATGTCTTCAAGGGAAAGGCACTCATTTCCAATTGGCAAGTTTCTAATATTAGGTTTTCAGCTATAAAAAACTCTCAACCCCAAAACCTTTTTTACTTCACTGCTCCTTGTTGATAAAATCCAAATAGCCCAGAGGGAATTTATAATTGTAGCAATTGCACCAGATGATTACTACCTACAGGAGCAATCATAGTACATCACCTGCGGACTGATGAACCATTTATTATCAAGGGTTTAATTGCTTGTAATACATCCTTGTGGCAAGATACATACACCCATTTACCTAATTTATACATATGTATAAATATATGCCACTTATGTTTGGGATGGAAAGTGCTCAGTTCACATTAGATTTTGCAATATCAAAAATACCCAAATTCTCTTAGAAACACTTGAATCTAGAATACCAGTTCACAGTCTGTGTTCACCCATTTCTGGATCTAGTTTAAGACAAGAATTAAGGAAAACAGAAAAGGAAAGTGTGTGTCTGCTGGGTATTTTTTTATTTATTTGAATCTTGAAGAGAGTTGTCTCATAATAGCTGGAGTTTGAGGTGAAGATTTGTGGGCTCTTGATCAACCTCATGTATTTATTACAATTTTTTAAATTACTATTTTGTGTGTGTGTGTTTGTTTAAATTATTGTTATTGTTTGAAAGTGAGCTGGGACATGGGCTTAAAAGGCTTACGATGGGACTACCAGCAAGAGATGCTTCCTTGCATGCCCTCTCCATATGGGCAGGAAAACATCCCTAGGACACAATTAAATGCTGATCAGCACTGGGATTTGTTTTATCTGAGTTTGCCATTCTCTATATTACTGTTTCAAAACAGTGCCAGATGTATTTAGCAAACCATACTCCATATCACAGTTGTTAATTTTAAAGATGGGAGCCATTTGCAAGGTATATACCAAAACAGCACTAGATACAGGACTGAGGCAAGAGAGGAAAGTAAAGTAACATGAAATACTTCTCTCCTGCTCCTTAAGCCATGTGAAAAATGAAACAAATGCTGATACCATAAAGACAATTTGAAGGTTCATTTAAATTTTTTTACCTGGAGCAGTCCCTACTGCATGGGCTGAAAAAAGCCAGAGTGTGTTTCCTTTCCTCTGTGTACTGCTCCACACAACAGAAAGTGTGGAGGAAAAACGAATTGGTTTTAAGTAGAAGTGTAAGAACAAAAAGATTACAAGAAGCTATCATTAAGACAGTCATCGTTATATGTGAACTTCACTCCCTTGTTTTGGTTAATCTTCTAATACAATACTGTCTGTGGAAGCACTATTAACAGCACTTTGGAGAATTTAAGCCTGGAAAGCCTGTATGACTTGCCCATGTAAACAGCATCAAGGGAGTTGACCTGGCCACGTGTTTGGCCAGCACCTTGATCCACAGGACTGTCCTGCCTTTCTATGAGCTTCCCCCCAAGGCATTCTTTCCACAGCTGGGACCCCAGAATTTAGGTCTTTGCAGACTATTTGCAGTGGAGGAACTGTTCTGCATCCGAATACATGGGAGCCTGAGCACTACCTGCAACTAAAATGAGTTCCATGGTTAAAGGGAGTAATGAGGCAGCCCAAATGAGAACATTTCCAAAAAGTTATTTTTGCAACTACTCTGGATTCCATTAGAAACTTTTAACATGGTTCCTTTGATATAGAGTTAATCTTCTCTGTAATAAGAGCATTGTAAGATATGCTACAGGCAAAAGTATCTAAATATTTTTTGATTAGAGATAATACATGTAGGATCAAATCCTGCTTGCTTCATTCATGCAGCTAGTCCCACTGAATCTAAACAGGATTGCCACAGTGAATAAAGCAAGCAGGATTCATCCTATATGTGCTATTTCTATATTTCATTTTCCTCTTGATTTCTGTTTCATTTGTAATTAACACAGTGTACTGATTAAATCATTAACTGTACAGTTTATCTTTCATCAGGGGCTTGTAGACTGAGATCCTAATGTACTGTAACCCACAGCTAGGATAGCTATAAAAATTTTGATTTATGAAGGCAAATATTTTCTGTTCTGGTACCATTTGTGATCAAGAAAAGATAGAAACAAATTTGTCTAAGATAATAACTTCCTTACATCTGCCAGTGCTAGAAAACTCATCATAAGGGTATGTGGGATAAAGGGGAGGATGAACTTTTAGGCCTTTTGAAGCATATTGAACCCTGAGACCTTCTTTGAGGTGCAAAGTGTAGAGACTGGAGATTTACTGAAATAAAATAGGAAAAGCCCTTGCTTTCACATAGCTGCTGTCAAGATCGTGGCAGTGTAGAGTCAGTCTCACTGGTAATGCCTGTGTAGATTTTTTTCTTGTTCTTCTATCCCAGTTGCTGAAAGTCTGAAGTTTTAAATGTTTTTGTCCTCTAGGTCCACCTAATTCAATAATTTTCTCAGAAACTTTGCACTGTAATATTCTAATGAAAAGCACATGAATTGCCTTATGAAGTGTTGTAAAGCCTGTAGAAAGCAGTATTGTGTTTACAAATTTTATTTTCTTAGCAATATCTTATGACAGCAGTATTTTCAGTATGTTACAAAACTACTGTCATCTTCACAGGGTGGTACATAGTAGCTATTGGGATATCTTGGAAAGATATCCACCCTCTCATGAGCCAGCACTGTGCCCTTGTGGCCAAGAAGGCCAATGGTATCATGGGGTGCATAAAAAGGAGCATGGTCAGCAGGTTGAGGGAGGTTATCCTCCCCCTCTACTCCACCCTAGTCAGACCATATTTGGAATACTCTGTCCAGTTTTGGGCCCCCAGTTTAAGAAGGACAGGGAATTGCTTGAGTAGGTCTGGCGGAGAGCTACCAGGATGATCATGGAAATGGAGCATCCCCATTATGAGGAAAGGCTGAGACACCTGGGTTTGTTCAGCCTGGAGAAGAGAAGACTGAGGGGGGATCTTATCAATGCTTATAAATATATGAAGGGTGGGTGTCAAGAGGATGGGACCGGACTCTTCAGTGGTGCCCAATGATAGGACAAGGGGCAATGGGCACGAGCTGGAACACAGGAAGTTCCACCTGAATGTGAGGAAAAACTTCTTTCCTGTGAGGGTGACAGAGCAGTGGAACAGGCTGCCCAGAGAGGTTGTGGAGTCTCCTTCTCTGGAAATATTCAAAACTCACCTGGATGCGGTCCTCTGCACCCTGCTCTAGGTGTACCTGCTCAAGCAGGGGGGTTGGACCAGATCACCTCCAGAGGTCCCTTCCAACCGCTATCATTCTGTGATTCTGTCTCCCTGCTAGAGGCACATGTCCCTAGAACAGATGCTACAGTACTGTTTCCCAAACATTCAGCAATTTATAGGGCTCAACAATGGTGTAGTATTAACAGTTCTTTATTTATCCAGTAGATGCCAATGTCATACTTAACACAGAAGCCATTAATTGCAATAATGAAGGTTTAAAATATCTCCAGCAAAACACAGAATATTTTGAATGCTACCATAGGAGAAATAATCTCACAAAAATACCTCTGGGTATTTAAATACAGTTTTCAATTACAAATATAGCTCCTGATCCTGATCCCATATTTATGAACCAAGACTAAATGTTAAAAGAGGACGTACATTTGGCATAAGAGGTGATTTAAGACTCCTGATGTTCCAGTTACTCCTCTGCAGCCAAGTTCTATGACATGGCTTATTGCCACTAATGTGGAATATTAGCCACAAGATGTCCTCACAAGAAAAATGTTTATTGCCAGCTCTTCAAATATAGGCAACTGTTTCTGTCTGAACCTGTGGGAACCAAATCAGTGCTTCCCCTTTTTAGGCATTCAGTAGTTTTGGACACCTACATACGCCAGCATTGTGCCCTTGTGGCAAAGATGGTGAATAGTATCCTGGGCTGCATTAGAGAAAACATTGCCAGCAGGTCAAAGGAGGTGATCCTTCCCCTCTGCTCAGTACTGGTGAGGCTACACCTGGAGAGCTGTGTCCAGTTCTGACCTCCCCAGTACAAGACATGGACATACTGGAGAGAGTCCAGTGAAGGGCCATGAAGGTGATGAAGGAACTGGAGCATCTCTCCTGTGAGAAAAGGCTGAGAGAGCTGGGACTGCTCAGCCTGGAGAAGAAAAGGCTCAGGGGATCTTTTTATGTGTATAAATACCTGAAGGGAGGGTGCAAAGGTGACAGTGCCAGGCTCTTTTCAGTGGTGCCCAGTGACATGACCACAGGCAATGGGCACAAACTGAAACACAGGAGATTCCCTCAGAAAAATCAGGAAACATGTTCACTGTGAGGGTGACCAAGCAGTGGCAGAGGTTACCCAGGGAGCCTTCCTCCTTGGAGATATTAAAAAACTGTCTGGACATGGTCCTGGGCAATTGGCTCTAGGTGGTCTTGCTCCAGCAGAGGGGTTGGACCAGACGCCCTTCAGAGGTCCCTGCCAACGTCAGCCAGTCTGTGGCAACTAAAATTAGTCTTGTGGCAGTGCTTCAGATTTCCTAAAATATTTGGAAAGCCATGTGGCTGCTTTAACTCACCTGTTTGGTGAGTAATATTCGGAAGATATTCTAATCTTAGAATTATTTGACCAGTAAATCTTACCTGGCAAATTATCTGAAAACCATAAAAGAGGAAAAGTAGTTATTGAAACAAAGAGAACAATTTCCCCTTATATTGCAACATGTACTTGCTCAATCGCATCCAGCTGTAGCTTTCCTGTTGCCCAGCAATATTAAGACAGTGTAAAAAAAATCCCTGTGGTGCCTCAGAATCGGTCTGCTACAGCACTTCCCAAAAACCAAACGTGGGAGTACTCACTGGGAATTTCATAGAACAGCAGTCCTGAGAGCTGTCAGCTATAACCTGCACAGGGTTCAGCTCTCAAAAACTCAGTCAAAAATCAGAAGTAATTATTTATACTAGTCTAGGGATTCTGAGAGTGTCCATCACTCTAGGGGTGTAAACCTGTTATATGACTCTATTTCTGGCCAAAATCTGCAGCGTGGTAATGGACCACAAATCATGCTTACACCTGATAGCACATGGACTCAAACATATGGGTTGAAAGTCCATTTCCCTCTTCTGTGTGGTTTCTGCTCATTTCTTCTGGAACAAAACCGACATTTGCCATGTTCTGATTAATTTTTGCAAAACTGATGTCATAGCAATTCTAAGGCTTTTCTTCCTGGGGAGCAGGTACTCTCACCTCAGCCAGTCAGGGCATAAATAGCTGTCATCTGGCAGTAGCTCCACAATTAGCGATAAAGAGTTATTTGCAGCAGAATTTCAGCAGAAATTAGACTGGTGACAGAGTTTAGCTTGTAAGAGTTAGCACACATGCTTTTGTTGAGAAATTTGTGAAGGAAGTATGAGAAAAACCTTTCTTGCAACCATCAAAGCAGGTTGAAAATAGTGTTAGGAGGACGAACATCACAGCAAAGTGGACAAGGGAGAGTTAATGATAAGATATCCACACAAAAATCGTTTATCCTTAGGGGATGTAAAAAAATTCATATACTTCTTTCTTAAACATGGCTGGATTAGAGACTGGTAGAGAATCAAATGCACATAGGATAACCTGAAGCAGTGAGTCTAGCATTTTTTTCTTCTCTCCTTTTTTCACATGTCACCATGCTCCTTTCCATCAGGTTTTGATCACAGGTTCTCATTTGTCTGCAGTTCCTTTTCTATCTTTGATCGTTTGTCTTTAATCTGTCTTTTCTATTCTTTTGTCTCCAGTCCATGGCTATTATATTTTTCCTTTTTTTCCTGTGCTATTATTTGCCTTCCAGTGGGTCTTTCTTCTTGTTTCATTGTACTATATCTCTGTCCAAAATGGTGTACCAGGTGTGAACAATAAATGAATTGATTTCAAATGAGTTCACGACAGTGCTTAGCCAATCCATATCATACAAAATAGCCCACTGAGTGAGTACAATAAGTGACTCAAATAAAAATGAATTCACACAGATGCTTGGAAAATCCGTATGGAAGGCTGGGGGGCTGTGGCTCAGAATGGGTTTGTGTAACTAATGTTTTAAGAAAATCTTTTTTAACTAGTAGAAAGAAATCCACGTCTGCCATTTCCTTCTACTTGGTTATCTTTGGATAAAACAGATTAGCGAGTGTGTAATTGATTAGTTAATGAGTAAGACTGGATCTGAAGATTGGTTACCAAAGACATGAGGAATGATTAGAGACTGTAAAAATGTAACAATAATGCAAAATTAAAAAAATGCATTTTTGCCTCACATAATAAATGTTAAAATCATGAAAATGAAAACAAGTTTGCTAGCATGGGTTGCTAGACTGTTCCTCGGAGATGATGCTACTCTATTACTGCTGTATGTCTTATACTTGCGAGTTGAAAGGAAATATAAATAACAAGGAGGAGAAGACTAATAATTGAAAAAGCTAGACAGAAACTGCTTTGTGTCATGTTCCCAATCTAGGGTTTGTCACAGGCTTATTCCTAATAATTCCAACTATTGAGCTAAAAGTGTTATCCAAAGGATCATGTTTGAATTTCAATTAGTTTTTCAGTTTTTATTTTTTGAGTGGATCCATCAAATACATATATAACTAAAGGAAAGGCCTGGTTGTTTTTAAACACAAGTCTTCTTTCCATAGCATGCCAGAACCTGACATTTCTTTGAAGCTTTTCTGAATTTCAAAGGAGGTAATATATTTAACGCACCAGAAAGTTTTTACGTCTCTCTTTAATTATTTTTTTATGTGAAACTTCTCAGGACACGTTAAATGAAAGCATTTTCCGCCTGATCTTAATTGAGAAGACTCTTATCTCCTTCTGTAATTACTGATGAACAAGATTTCTACATGGATTAAATTGCATATTCTCACAAAGTGGAACAGGCTTATTTTCTTTCATAACACACTCTTCTAAAGCTCTGCAATGTCTCCATTCCTTGTAAACACTTTATTTACAGCTTTCCATGGCTGTATTACAGACTGATATATAATTACTTTTATTTCTGCAGATTATAACTCTCTTAGATATTCAGAGAGCATATATAAGCATAATTACTGCAAGTGGAGAATATTACCATGGTGATTCCACAAGTCTTACAGGAAAGATCCTCAGGAATGTACCAAGTCCAGAAGTATTTTCCTCAACCAAGGTAAAGCACAGTGACTCAGGCAAATCCATTTATGATCACAGCAATGTCTTGGCAAAGATGGGCTTCGTCTTAATTCACTCATATAAGGGCAAAGTACATTGGTATCGGTCAGCTAGAACCTGATGGGAACTCACCCACTGAAATCAAAAAGGGAGTTTCCAGTGAAGGCCTCTGTGACATGAAGGGACAAAACTGTCCCTTGAGATGCAGCACAGTACATTTATGAGAGTTCCACTGCCCACAGGGGCAAGCTGGAGTGCTGCCCTCCCCACTGTCAGCCACAACATGTTGGGGGCCACCTCACTGCATTGCTGGGTCTCTTGTCAGACTGCTGAGCCATTCATGGCCATTTTTGTATTTTTGGACTGAACCTGGATGCTGGTATTAATCAATAATATGCTTTGGCTTTCTCTAGGTATTACTTTGACTGGCATTCTTCCAAAGAATGCATTTCTGCATTGATTTTTGGTTTCAAACATTTCAAACAAATTTTAAATACTTTATTTATGCTAAAAATTATTTTTAATTTCTTTTGTTTTCCAGGTCTTTTTTTGCTGTCAGGCTTGACCTTTGGGTAAGTGATTTTCATCATATAATTACTAAATAGAAATTATTTTCTGCCCATGGGATTTTTTTTCTTTATAAAGCAGGTCAAATATGGCTGCATGCAGAATGACCACACCTCCTGGCCCTTCCCAGTTGTGTTTCTGGGGTAGTATGTTGGGTTTTTACTCTCCTGATCCTATGAAATCTTGGAAGCATATAGAGTATTTTTCAAAATAATTTAAAGATTGTTATCAAATAAACTAGTTTATGAGTTTCTGTGTATCATAACACAGGCAAGTATTTGCATTTGCACACTGATAATATTTTCTGCAAAAATGAAGGTAACTCACTATACTTGTGACTCATTTCACTCTAGCTCTAGGCACAGACATACAGCTGCTTAAAGTCAGTTGTCCTTAAGTGGGTTAATAGCAGTGCTAAGAAAGGAAAAAAAAATGTAGCTGAATAAAATAGGAATTAAAAAAGCATGACAATTCCAGTTGAAATGTAGCAAAAATACTGGTAAATAACACAGATTTTCTAATAGTGCCTGGAATCTAATGAAAAAAACATAGCTGTATATCAGTCCGGTGCAACATCTGTAGCATCACAGAGCCTGCAAATATTGTGGAGATGTGTTACTTATTCGGCAGCAGTTGTGCCATCCGGTGAGTTGTCTTTGCTGACCACTGGTGATAATAAAGGGAAAAATCCCCAAACAACCATGGAAAACCTGTTCAGCTCTCTTTACAGGATCTTTACTCTCTTTTATAGCTCTGATCAGTAAGGTGTAACTGAGTTTGTAGTTCTTGGTGCCTTTGTGGGTGCTGCAGAAGGTCATGAAAGACATTAAACATTCCAATTCTGTGCCTCTCACTGACTACTGCTAGATGCACATTCTTCATAGTGCTATCGAACATTTGTTTGTCATCTTGGAAAGTAAAAGTACCCGTATATAAATATCACAATATTCCTCATGTGATCTTTGTTTACTGGTAGCTGGCAGGAATTCTCAGTAGATAAAGTAAGAAAAGCATGAAGCAACACAGTATTCATTTTTCATATGAAAAGGAATCCACAAATCCTGAGAATCTCGAAACCAGTCAAGCAGACTGACGATCTCTCAAAATTACAGCGTGGCTTTCAGTCTAAATAACAAAGCATCATTGTGTATCTTAAGTCACAGTTCCAACTTACCACAACAATATATATTCTTATTCTAATTAGCAAGCAAGTTATACATGAAATCTAAATTATAGCATCAGCAAATCCCTTCACCATTTTGTACAGTCCTGACACTTTTTTATTTTGCTGCATGTGCTGTTCAAGGATAGAACTACAGATGAACGAGTTACAGGGTCTTCTCCAGCTGAACTTGTAGTAAGGGTTGCAAGCTCATGCGGATTGGGTTTACTGAGGTTTGCCACCGAGACTGTCAGATTTGCTAATATTAAACAATGTTGTGTAAGCTGTAGGCAGAAAAAAATGTAGGGTTGTGGTTAGAGTAATACTGTATTAACAAATAGTACTCAAATTGCTCTGAGATATCACATTTAGCTGCATCTTCATTCTATTATCTTACTGCTTTGTGCTTGAGACCTTTTCTAGCAGACTATAAAATCATTCCAAATGTAAGGTGATAAATTAATAGAACAGAACTAATTGGAGTCAGTAAGAGTGCATTTAGCACTAACAAGACCCATCTGAGTTTCACATTTTCTCTTGCAATTATAAAAAATAAGGCTAGTGTCAGAAATCATCTTTGCTTTAATTGTTGCACAAAGCCCTGGATATTATTTTAAGGGCTGATGGAAAGGAACAGTCTCTCCAATTCTTGACTAAATATCATTTCTTCTAAACTACAAGGGGGAAATGTGAGATATAAGCAGAAATAAATTTCAAATCACCTATGGCAGAAGGAATGAATATTTGGTTATTTACACTGCATCACAATGTACAGGGATGGCTTTAGGTTAAATAAATATTTGCAGTAAGTGAAAACTCAGACAAGGCACATTAAGATGTGGAGAGTCTGATGTAATATTTGAGGAGGCAAAGTCTCCTGTGTTCTCACTGAAAATATTGAAGGGTTTTGTTTTGGTTTTTTTCCTTGGTGTGCAAGAAAAACTATTGAATCTTCTATATTTTGCTAAACATATTTCTTTTCCTCTAGTGAACCCCAGCAACTTGGAAATTAAGGAACAGAGATTCTATTCTTATAGAGAGTAAAAGACCATTAAATTCTGCCTCTTTCACCTGATGCTTATAATGAAACTTTCAGCTAGCAAGCACCAAAGACGCTTGATTTGCTGATGTGTTCTTTGATTTGATTTCTTATGATTAAGCAGTTTTTACGAAGCTTTTTTTTTAAATAGCACTTTTGGTCTCCTTTTTATCATAATTCATCATAGTGCCTTTGCTTTAGTTGACTGGAATAGCTTCCCTGTGAAAAAACATTTAAGTCAACTTGACAGGAAGATAAGTGACTTGATTCTTGTATTCTTATACAAGAACATCTAGCATTCAGAACAAGAGGCTCTCATGTACTTATTTGGTGTTACAATATTGTCTTCCTCACATCCAGAGATGCTTTCCTGTGGTTGAAGGCCATAGTAACATTCTGGAGAATTTCAGATTCACTGCTGTGTCTGTCACAGCAACATCTCCATACATGGCTGGATTTATGTGCCTTTTCAGGCAGTGTCGGTAGAGTTCTGAAAGACCTGTAAGCATTAAAAAGCTCAGATAAGAATCTTGGGATTTGAAAACTGTGTTTATGTTCTGTTACAAGCCTTTCAAAATCATTTGCCTCATGTACTTTAGAACCATTGAGTTGTTTGGAAAGGGATTTTATCAAGTCAAAGATAAAATACCACGAAGGAGTGGAAACTGAAGCAAGCCACCAAGGGGATAAGCTTGTCAGTGATACACTTTCTTTCCCTTTAATAGTTAGCTTTTGTTGCAGTGCATTCAGCATTGAAATGTTATGCAGGGAGGAGGCCAACCGCAGTGTAGAGGAATTAATAAAGCTGATCAGCTCTGCACTGACATGTTAACGTGTTGCCTTTTATTAGAAAATGTTTTCAGTAGTTCTTTTCTGTTTCCTCTTGAAAGAGGGAGGTGATGAAGGAGCCAACTTCCGTCCAAGGAACACTTTGCATTTAGTAATTTGGCCAGATTATAAGCAATTTTCTGCTGAATGGAGGATTTCTAGTTTGGTAGGACTAGAAAAGATAAATGATTACAGGACTCATTATCTTTAAGAATAAGAATAAATTACTTTGTCCTAAATATATAGTTATAGATATTAATGGCACTTGAGATTTAGTTCTGTGTCAATATATTTGTAAAATTTTTATTAATGGCATTCTCTTTCTCTACTAGTGATCACTGAAATCAAAACACAGCTTGCTATTCTTGTTCCTTTGCCTTTGCCTGTGCCTTTTACGTGTATCATACCATAAGAAGCACAGCTAAGCTTGTAGCAAGCTATCTAGCTTAAACTAACTCAGACATACCAAAAGCTTCTTATGGACAGACAGGCTTTTAATGAACAGAAAAGAATGAGACTATGGCTAGAATCAAACAAATGTCTACCAAGGCAATCTTTTGCCAAAGATGAAGAGACAGCTGCTGGCCAAAGTCTCAGATGGCCTTTGCACATGCGAATGTGTGGAGAGGGTGGGAGGTTGTGAGTGGCGCTCTGCTCCCGTACAATCTTGTAGAACAGGCACGTGGGTTTTTCTTGATTGAGCACATAATACAAAGAGTAATAAACTATATGAGGAGAACAAAAGGATGTCTACACTTGCGAAATGATTACCTTTTGTCTGTATTGAATTATTTTCAGTATGAGTGTCTGTTTGTTCCTTGAGAACTTGATGATTGGAGAAGGAATAATGTAGGAGTTTCTTTCACTTCACAAAGTAAATGGAATGAAATTAGACCTTCACAGTAGCTGAGCATAATCAGTAAATTAGGCAAAACAATAAAGTACACGTGCTACTTTAGTTTCTTTCCTTGGATGTTAGGTTATTTAAAACTACAGTTATCTTGACTAAATGAAATGTTCCCCCGCAAAATTGTGGAGAGGAGGAAGGTATAATATACCAGCAGGAGTATATTGATGTCTTCAAAATACCGGCAGTTATTCTTTATTATTAGACTGAAAGTGTGAAAATTTTAGAAGTCAAAAGCTCTTTTTTCCACAATTCAGAGCACAAGTAACGAACAATTGATTTTGATCTTGTTAGCCCTTGTAAATACTGAAGTTTGTATCAAGTGGGTGCACTGAGCTTAGTTTCAGAGGCAAGTGATAAGAGGTTTATATTCTATGAGTGAATGCTTGCTAGTTACAGCTTATTTTTTGAACACCAGAAAAGAATACATTCAAGACACTAACCTTTCACTGTATGTGCCTATTCTGACTTTTAAAAAATGTTACATATGTTATATAAGTGTTATATAAGCATTTTATGTATATATGTTAGTTTCTGAAGTATCTGGGAAACATTGATTTGATCTTATAAATTAATTTCAAAAGTGCTCAAAAACTGGGTTCTTGGTTGCTGCATTATCTTTAAACCATTCCTTGATCTCAGTTGGCTGTGAGGGTTGCTCAGATTTGTTTTGAGCTTAACTTAAATACTGAGCTGGCAAGCTCCAAATTGACCTTTCCTCCTACTTCACGTTAGGCATTGTCCAACAAAACATTTTGCTTAATACTCTTATAGCTAAAAGTTCCTGAATTTTGAGTCTGATTATTTGCTGTCATTGATCAGGTCAGCTTTTCATGGACCCCTTTCTTGTTGGATAATGAGGTAGACAATGTTTCCCTACCCTAAATTTTATGAGAATTATTAGTAAGTTCTTATGCAGGAGTTTAAAATGAGGTGGGGGAAAGAAATAAGAACAAAGTGTCAGGTAAAATCTGTGTTTGAATTACTACATTACTGTAAAAAGCCATCACCACAGTACCAAGTGGTACTTTGTGCTGGATTTTATGCATTCATTGAACATATCTTAGGCTCAGAGGACCTGGTTACTATTTTGGTATGTTAAGTTACATTGCTATGGCCTGCAGATCTTAAGGGTGTTTTTAAAGACAGGAGGCAGATAAACTTTGTTAGAAAGGAAGACTTAATCTTAGGCTAGAGAGTGATTCCATTATGGTAAATGCTTGATCACATCTTCAGATGAAAGTAAATATTCAAATCATTATAACTGAGGGATTAAATACTGTGTCAGCAGTCATCCTTATATGTACAAGAGACTGGCAGTTTCGGCTCCCAGCATCTCCTCCAACTAACGTGTGTTGGTTGTACTAGAAAAGGTGAAGAAAATACTGTTGACTTCAAATTTGATTAGGGATGGCCCTATTCAAGAAGGTGTTTAAGCACTTCTGGCGTGTTTTTCTTCATAGTGTGCTTGATTTTGCGTATATGTGATAGATAAATGCTATATTTGGTTTGTGTGATCACAGCAGTTATGTATAGTAGAGTGCCTGGAGGGGTCAGAGGAAGACCGCCTTGTCCTGCCCAGCTCCAGGGGAATTGGCCAGTGGAGTAGGAAAGTGGACCCTCCTGCAGAGTAGCTGTGCATTCTCAGCTCAGAGAGCTATACACTGTTTCTGCAGTACCTTGGAGCAGAAATCATGGAAGAGAGCTAGAAGGAGGTGAGTAGCATAGATGATGATTTGGAGCACCTGTTAGAAAAGCTGAGTGCAGGTCACAGGCATATTTTAGAGGTGATGGCAGATAGCACTTTCCATGTCTAGTAATCAAGAAGGATCTGATAGAGCTTACTGGAAAAAAAGAAGCCATGGAAATGTGTTGGACTAGAAAGGGTGTTTGAAGAAAAGGTTTCAGCCAGCAAGTATGTCACTGGAGGGGATTAGATCTGTTAACGAATCCTTTTATTTTAATCTGTTTTGCCCACCAACTCAAAGTTTCTCTACTCAGTAATTCTAGCCTATTATAGCCTACAGTCAAATAAAATTCAATTCTATATTTTACAATGTAGCATGTTTGCATTAAAGGAGGCAGATTCATCTCATAGCCTTGGTTAACCTGGGATCCAATGAAAAGTGTCTTCTGAACAGGGGCCTGTTCGTGGAAGGATTTGAGTAATAGTTTTCCATTATCTGAATCAAAGTAACTCTGAAGTCTGAACAGTTCAAACTGATACAAGAAGCCCTAGGGTAATGACTGAATCAACTTTGTGATTTTATTAACTTCTGTGCCAATAAATCAAAAACTGAAAACATGTGCCAAAGCAAGAGTGGAGACTTTTCTTTTCAAAGACAGTTTTAAAAAGTTCATAATTAAAATCTAACTACTAGGCTCTTGTCAATAGTTCAAAAATTAAGTTTGTCATAATACTTTTATATAATGCTAATGATAAGCTATTTATTGTGTGGAAAATGTCAGTTTATTTCTTACTCCCTTCTTTTGACCTATTGTTTCCTGACGTACTGAAATCTTAGTATTTAGGCCTGTGCAGTGACTATCCATGGGAAACCTCTAATTGTGTGGTGAGGGGAGATGTGCAAAGACAGGGTACGGTACAGCGCCTGCATAACTGGTTGAGGGGTACAGTGGGCCCCGAATTTAAACCTCTCTTTCTAACTTTCATCTGGTATCACAGTGGAATGTTTATTGCTAATTTATATATTATTATGTTGCACAGCTCTAGCTTGTTGTGAGGCCAAGAGCAGATAAGATTAAATGAGGGGCTGGGGAGAAAGAAGAGGCTTGGAACAAAGGCATGGCTTCAGGGCAGGAGGAGGCTTTCCCTTGGGCAGGCTGTGGTTGGTTGTGCCATTTTGTTCAAGTGAAACCAGCATCTGCTGTGTTCTGCCCTGGCTTACTGGGTGTTTAGAAAGGAAGAAGAAAATGCAGTTGGGACACCTGGGTTCGTGGCACCTGAGTATACACTTTTGGTTTCAGCGAACATTTCACCATTATCCATTCACCATGAATTATCAGAGGGGAGCAATGTTGATGAGAAGGACTGAGAACTCCTTCTTGCATTCCAGCGTAACTGGTGTGTTCATGATTGGGGAACCCCCTGTACAAAGGTAGGTTAAGGGCCCGCAGGCAGCAAAAAAAGACCTGAGCTTGCCAGCAGAGCTGTTGAGTGGAAGATGGCTCCTCTCACTACTTTGGATCTCTCTCCAAGATACTTCTCAAGATTAACCTCTGCAGCTTATTGTTAATTTAAAAATAATTTGAGGTCAAATACAAATTTTCAGCTAACATACTGTTAACCATCCAGCTCTGCATAGGATTTTGTCTGTTGTGAGAAAACATGGGTAGGTAAGATGGTACTATTCACATTCTGTTAAGGACTCCACTAAGATCCTTTTTAAACTTCTCAGATAACATATCAGTTCCAGGATGTAACATATCTTGCTATAAAAAATTCAGTGTTGAAGTAGTCCCAAATGGAACAAAAAATGTTGGGCAAAACTTTTTAAATTTCATTAAGACATTTCAAAAACCCCAAGTCATAAAATCGTCATCATACTTGAAACACACAAAAGCTGTCTTCAGGCATAAACCATCTTTTAGCAGATGTTTATGAATACTTATGTTAATAATACTCTCTAGGAAAGTAATGTATCATCATCTTATTAATTTTCCGTTGTCAGAGTATGGATAGTGGTAAAATATTTAAATAAATTCTGAAACAAATCATTGTAGATAAAACAGTCTCTCACTGCATTCATGATAGATGCACATATACCCCTGCTGCATTTATATAAATACCATTTGGTATCAGGAACAAACTGAAATCCTGCTTTTGACTTACAGTTAAATTATTATTCTGTAAGGAATTTTAAGCAATGAATGAATTTTTTCTGTTTAAAGAGTATGCATAAGTTACAACTGAAGTGGCATGTAATTTAATGAAATTATTTGTTAAGGCTCAACAGCTGCCCCCAAAGCACAGGTTATCGATTGATTGGAAAGACTAGCTCCATCATTAAGCCTGGTCTGCTGCAATCTCCAGCAAAGGCCTGACCCACCCTCTGCTGTAATTCCATGTAAAACCAGACGAAAAGAAGATATAGAAGGATGATAACCTCATAAATATTTTACTTCCCAAGCTTCTCTGTATTTCTCCAGCTACTGCCCAGATGAATGGGGAGCTGGAGCCTTCTGCTGGCAACTGCCTGCCAATGGGAGAAGTGCGGGCCAAGTGCCTGATCCTCAGCCGAAGGCAGCTCCCCAACGCAGGTGTTGCCCTGGCTGGGCCCCCTGCACAGTTGCCTGGACGCACTCCCTACATAACCTGCATGAAGGGGGCAACTGTGGCTGCTCTGTCCCTGCAGCAGCAGCCAAGCCCTGGGCAGAGGGACACACTGGGGCCCTGGCAAAACCAGCCTGAGTCCCAAACATCGCTGTAGAGGCTCTGCTTTCATAAAGACTTGCTCAAAATCTGCTGAAGGCAGTGGATGCTGTTTGTTGATCTGAATGAGTGTTCGTTCAGGCTAACAAGGTAACTCTGATACTTAGATTTGGTAATAGAAGTGGTAGGAAGGAAACAATATTAAAAATAATGTCAATCTGGATTATTTTGGCTATGAAACTTATAGGTCTGATTAGTATTTTGCTGTTCCCTGCAAAGTAGCTCAAAAGCTGAGTACTGCCGGAATGTGATCAGAGCGAAATACACGTCTGCCTGCTTCTGACTTATTTACAGTATTTATGAAGCCACTTATGTGATTTTATTTTAAATTATTTTATTCATGAATAAGCAAACAACTCCTCTCAGAAAAAAATATTTCAGGTTCTGTTAGAAGCATTCTTGATTTGTAAAAATCTGTGGTTCAGACAAATTGTGTTATATTTTCAAAACATACTCAAATTATGCATAATGTTCTCCTTGTTGACTCCTAGGTGGTCACACAAGATCATACAGAGAATATGCTTACACATCACCTTCCTACTCCTTTCCTTGCTCAGTTATTTCATGTGGTTGTTTGCTTTCTTTGAGTGAGTAGTGATATTCACACAAGTAGTTGTTCCTGTCCCGAGGATGTGATGGCACACTGGGTGACACTGCTTTCTCAGCAGGATTTTCACTACAAGAACACATGAAGATTTTGTGCTCACACATTCAGTTAAACTGGCACCCCTCTGCATTTCCAAGCTGTGAGTATATTGTAAGCGTTAAACTGCATTCAGTATATTTTCTCCAAGAAAAGTAACTCTATACCTTGTAATGACTCAGACTTAAGGTTGCTGATGTGTTGAATCCTATTTTCCAACACCAAAACACATACAAATAAAAAACATACCTAGTGGAACAGAGTTTTGGAATGCCCCATCCATTTTCCATTGATTTCTCGGGGAGCTGGGTTATTCGCAGCTGGCTGCAGGCTGCACAGAGCTCCTCACCTCCCTCTTTATTGGAAGAAGAACTGTGTCATCTCCCACCTCTTCTTGCCATAATCTTAGGACATGCTGGCTCTCAGTACTACAGAAAGGATGTCAAGGATTAGTCAAGTTGAGTAAACCAGAGCTTGACTGTTCTCCTGCAGCTTGGTTGAAATTGTTACTTACATAATTATTACACTCTTAGGTAACTCCTTTAAGCAATTCTTTTTGGATCACCACAAAATGGTGATTTTAGGATGTAGCTTTTTGTACCTTCATCGTACCTAGTATGAAGGAACTGTTATAGAAATACTACCACACGATACAGGGGAGGTATACTTTATCATTGTACAGGAAAGTCACAGACAAAAATTGGACACTGATGAGAGTATGTTCTTGCTACTATGTTCCTTTTATTTTATAAGTAGTTGAGGGAATATACTCTGATATATGGTGTGTTGTTGAAACACCATGTTTATATCCAAACTAAAAATATAAACCAATTTAAATTGACAGAGACCTCTGAAGGTTATATGCTTAAAGCAGGGCTAACTTCAAGGCTTGATCACTTTGCTTTGGGTCTAGTTCTGACAAGTTTTAAATTCCTCCAAGGTCCATGCTGAAGTCTGATGGCTCTTACTATGAAAATTGTTTTTTGGCGTATCTGGTTGTATTTGTCTTTGCTGTGTCTTGTCCCTATTGACCTTTTGCTAGTCTCCGAGAAGACCCACTGTCTCCAGCTACCTTACACACTCCAGCCTCCTAACCAGCTGGCTCCAGTGTGTCAATGTCTTTTTTTTTGTACTGGGGGACACAAAACTGGAGACAGTAATCCAGCTGAGCTCTCCCAAGTGCCACATAAAAGGAAATATTCAATTCACTTGAACTGCTGCTTATGTTCCTGCTGTGTAGTTATCATCCATTGCCCCAAGGGTGCACTGCTGATTCATGTTCATCTTTTGTTCACTCCTTCCTCCCCCATCAGCAGCTTTTCTCCCTTCTTTGTAAGAAACATTAAACTAGGAGTAACCAGACTTATGCCTCTTATAATAGGCCTGTCCATTGTCAGGATGGCTGTGATTGCTACAAAACTCATTTCCAGAGTGAGAAATCTGTTGGACTTGTTCAGCTTATGTGCATAGCAGAAGACAGAGGTAGAAATAAAATAGTACCTTTCATCCAATACACACAATTCTGTTTGAACACTCAAACAGTGTTCGAACGACAGAAGTGGCCACTTTCTGCAATTATGGAAGTATTTAAATGATTGAATGCTGCTTATGTGAGATATCCATGACCCTTATTTTCACTCACTTTAAAAAAAGGAAAGCTGTAAACATACCTCATGACCTCTGATAATTTTTTAAAAAGCTTTACACTGTTCCTATAATACAGGTAGTTTTACAACAGGCCATTAATCGCTAACTAGGATACTGATAAGCTGGCTAAAGCTGATTGTCTCTTACAGAGATTTTCATGAAATGAAGGTGGTTATACTACCAGGAAGATGTTTGTTTTCAGTGCCCCACTTCTTTTTTTCCTACTCTGTGGGTGATTAGAATAGAGAGCTATCTTACCAGATGCAATATTTTAAGATAGAGGAACATTTAACTAGCAATACCTCTGTAGTTAAACAAAAGTGAAGTTATAGCCAAGCATATTATTTACTCCCACAGATTCTATATTTTTCATTAGATTTATTCATAATTTTACCATTGACAGAGAAATAACTTTAAACATTCCTGCTTATATGAAACAAATGGTCTAATTCTGGCTTCCTGAACAGACAGGCTTTATTTATTGAGTTTTAACAATGTTGTATAACACTTCTTATCACACATTTAGGAATTCTAGCCTGAGGGTTTCTGATAACATCCTATTTCCTTTTGTGTTTTTCCTACCTACAGTTTTCAGCTTTGTGGCACTATTAATTCTCTGTCAGTAATTTTAGCCAATCTCTTCAGATAACAATGAAACCTATCTTTTGTGAAAGATGATATTTTCAGTATATAAAACGTTTGTATTTTATAACCAATTTGTTACTAAAACCTTATTTCCGTAGGACTGGTGTACTAAAAAGTTATTCAGTGACAGCATAGAGCAATTGATATTTAGGGTTTTCCTTGCAAAATTTTAAGTAAGTATATCAAAACCCAGTATTCTAGGTTTTGTATACTTTCAGAGAAGGATACTTTCCTATCAAGTTTTGTATCCTCTCAGGAGATTTGAAGGTTTGTATAAAGTGTTACAGCAAAGTGTGGTGTCATGATTTGCAATCAGCTATATTTTGAATTTGAGAGGAGTTGTGAATCCTTTGTACTTTGATCAAATCAGCGGCACACATCTTCGCTGAACAAGTCTTGTACTTTGATTTTATAAGTCTACCTGACAGCAAAGCCTTTTTGTTTAGTTGCAATGACCTATTTCTACATGGGCAACTTCTGCTATAGCCCCTAGGTAGATCACTTGTAACTTAAGTTTCCACATATTCCCATTGCCTCGAAGTGGACACTTTTGCTCTACCATCTGCAGGCTCAGGCTTCTTAGAGTGCTGTAATGCCTGCTAAATACCTTTGTGCAGCTAAAATCAGGTTTGTAACTTTAACTCAATCAAATCTGTTAAAAGAAAAAGCAAGAGTGGTGCTTTTCCACTTGATCACTGATGTAATACAAAGAAAGACTAAAACTGGGTTGCTAAAGCTAGAGAGCTGCTTCGTTCTTTTTGCAGATTGCAAGAGACTTGTCAAAGAGCTTTTGACTAACAGAGAATGCAGCCCTAGCCCCCAGGTTGAAATACCAATACCAGTCCTGTTCTGAAGCTCCTGGAGTACAAGGACTTATGGAAAAGACTGAATTATCTCTTGATTCAGTGAAGTCTTGGGAGGGGAAAAGCATGTAGTTTGCTATATAAATTGTAGGGTTTGGTGGGGAGCTTTGACAGCAAAGCTTTTTGTGTTTCCCTGATCACCACTGTGTTTCCAGGAGGATGTGAAAGTTTACAGGAATCATCAGGAAGGGATGTTTACTGTCACATTTGATAAAGCTACATGTTCATAGAAAAAACATGCAGTTACAGGCGTTACTATTTGTGGCAATTACTCACTGGCTATGTGCCCCTTTTATGCTTTTGTCTTGGGTTTTGTGCTATTTTTGTCATGTAATTTGGATTCATGAATTCCAGCATATGGGCTTTCTGATTTATTTATGTTGTTGATGACGGTGTGTGATTGCTTAACTTTATCTTACTTTTTTTATTCTTTCACTTAATGCCTGGAATTCTTGACAAAGTTTTAAATAGTGAATGATGAATTAAGCAAGATGTTTGGCTGTACCAAAAGTGTTGCAGTATCTTTTGGGACTCAGAAATATTGCACAGATAGTGAACTCAGGCTTTGGTTATAAATTTGTGTGGGTGGCAGAACATACTTATCTGAAGTGAAAAGGCTGAAGACTTAAATAATGGTGAAACTCATGCTTTCAGAACTAGAGCGAGCTGTAGCTATCTATACCACTACATGTCTTCTGCAAGAGATAATAAACTTCTTGGGCATATTTCATGGCTTGTAATTCAGAGGGTTTTGTTCCATACAAGCTAATGGAACCTCCTGGCCCAATAGTAATATACGCTTCATAATATATGCATTAAAACAGGTTAGGTTGCCTCTTGCAAACATCACAAATGCACACACTGTCTTCAGCCTAACAAAGGGGGTTAAAATAATTTAGAACATAGGTAATAATATGAAAACTAATGAAACATACGATAAAACCACAAACTAAGAATCAGTTCTGCTGAAGCCCTCTTAAACTGGCAGGAGATTTTCTGTTAACCTCACTGGAAGAGGTTTGGGTCCCATATAAACTGCTCTGTGTTCTCATTCTAGCACCACATCTGGATCCCTTCTAGCTTTGGAGGTGGCAGCACTGTGGACTTGAGCCTAGGATACAGGAGCCGAATCTCCAATTCTCCAACTGGAAATAAGGAGTAGTTTTGCTAAATGAGGTGTACGTTAAGAGAAAGAAATCCATGAATGATTGTGAAGAAGCCTGATGCTGTGGAAAAGATGGCCAGTTGCTTAGTGACATAGGGTGCTAACATATAGCTGAACAGACAGCAGGATGTGTGGTCTAGCAGTAGGTAATTTATTTATTAAAACAGGAGAACTTGTAGACTGTGATATTATTTCTGCAGTTTATCCAGAGCTGCCTACATTGCTAAGTTAAATAGCCTGTGTGTGCAGAAGGGAACACCCCAGAGGAAGATCCATATCGTCCTTTACATTCTACCTACTACTGAGCACACTCTGGCACATCATCAGTGGCCTTCCTTCGCTACAGAATCCCAGTGATTTAAAATTCTTTAAGTACACAAGGCCTCTTCAGAAATATTATCTAAAAATTTAGCAATGAACATCAGATAATATTTTACCTAGGCAGCTGAAAGATTTTGGGGTTTGTTTTTAATCAAAGTAAGCAGTTAGAGACCAGTCACAAAGTGGAAATAATCTTTTGTCATATATGATACTTCTAAGATTTCAGATTACTGACTAATTATCACTAATTAAGATGTGAACAGAGAATCTGGTTGCTTGTTTCTGTGCCTGGACACTCCAAAAGAAGCAGATGATGTATATTTTTTCTGCACTATTTTTCATTTCTATTTTATTTCTGTAATCTGACAATCAACAAACCTAAAAAATACTGGTCCTAGGAGTGGGGAAACCCCAGAATTATACTTACTGCTGTTTGATAGTGATTATGAAAATTCTTGCATTGTTGTGTTTCTTTCTTCGTCTTTTATTGGATTTTTTTTCAGACCAACACCTAATTAATTTAATGTTGGGTAAAACATTGTCAAATGTATGTTTTGATGTTTTTTTCTTTTTTAACTGCAAGCATTATCTTCTTAATAGTGGGCCTTCATGGTAAAACAAATGACATTTAGAAATGCTACTCATGCTCATGTATGTTGAAGATGGCATGTGGAAGAGTAGAGGGGATGATCTGAATGATTTGAAGGGGCTAGTATGTGGCTACGTCAAGATTTATAATTGTAACTAACGGAGTTTGCTAGGAGTGTGTCGTAGAGAAGCAAATGTTATAAAAACTAGTGCTAAATAGCCAGGCCAGGAGGCTTATAAGCCACAGTAGTTCTTCCACAAGATAATGAATGAAAACCACTTATATCACGCCTAAGGTAAATGCTATCATTTAGGGTCCTTAACTGTAGTAAGAACGTAATAAAAAACTATTTGTTGTAACTTCATTGCATTTTATTACAAGACACACCTTGAGACAGAGTTGTAGTATGCTCCTACCAGTACCTGGGATTGCTAAGCAGCTAACCTTCCTTCTGATTCATTGGTTAGACTGGTAGACCTGAAAATAGTTTTAGCCATAAACATGACAGGGCTGAAGAGTTTTGAATCTTAGACTAAGAAATTCCTTTTTCATACTTGCAATACAAAATCACTTGACAGGTTTATGAAATAAGTTAACCTCAGTAACACATTTCCTTACTACCATCCTTAGATAGGTTTTGAAATTTCCTTATTAATAGTGCGGGTACAAAAAAGTAACTTATATTCCTGTACTTGATCAGCTATCCAGGAAGAAAAAAAGATATAACGGGCAAGTGGTTTGAAGCTGTGCAAAGGTAGTTATTAAAGCAGGTTGCTCTTTGTGTGATGTGAATGTGTACACAGGGAAAAACGTGTATGCACAGCATACTACTAGTAGCTTAGGATGAAGATGTTAAAAATAAAGTGGCAATTTGAAGGGGCATGTCTGCTTGGTGCTGAAGCTACAACCAAAGGTTTGTCAGAAAGCCATTAAGGGCTGAGTCTTAAACCAGCACAGCGATTCTGCACTATAGGATGTAGCTGTCTAACAGCATATTTGTTTGGGAGCCTATGTATATACTTGTCACTGGCTGAGACAATATTACCAAGAGAGTATCTTTCTTGTTCTCCTGTAGATATTTATTGTTAACATCCTCTCACATGTTTACTAGACATTGTCTTGTAATGGTCCCCTTCCCCATGAGGACCAGAGCCTGCTGAAGATCAGAGCAGATCCCTGTAAGTGGGATACTCCAGCAAAGGATCTGGCCCCTGGCTCTCATGCAGTGCCAGTGTTACCCAGAGGAGTGGGACTGACAGTGCAGTTTCCCACAGCAAGCTTCTGTCACTTGTGCTGACTTTTTTATGGGTAATGACCACATCCCAGAACAGAAAAAAGGTTTCCTAACGCTAATATGGAGGGAATTGGTTTGGAAGCAAACACACATGCAACCCTCTATATTTTATTCCTAGAATATGCTATTCTTCGTTCTTTGTGTTTTAGTTCCACCCAAGAAGTATTACATACAGTGCAAAATGCTTACTATTTTTTATGCATCATCTCTTCAACTATTTCTTCCTTTTAGCTTTTAAATTAAGAGAGGCCCAAATTAAAACTATGCGGTTTGAGTGAGTTTGTTTTCTCTTCACTGTATTTTTAAGGGGCCTAAACCATTCCTACATGTGCAGTAAAACTTTATCTCTTTTCAAGGAGCAGGTCTGCATATTAAAAATAGTAATACTTTGCACTTGCTTAGCTGCTTTAATATTAGCTTTACAGAACTTTATAGGTACCAGTTAATTAAGTTCTGTAGAACTGCTGTTAAACCATAGGCAGGGACAGGTAAATTGATAAATAGAGTGGAAGGATGGTTTCCCTAAATTCATAATGGGATGAACTCTGCTCTGTGATCTTTTGCTTAGCCCCTTTAGAGAGGTTAATGCAGTGTAAAATTCTCCTGCTCGGTGCCCTGTTTTTCTAACACATATAAGAGAGCATTGTTATGCACATTATAAAGGTGATCACTGCCTTTGTGAGAGACTCGGTTATAGCCACAATATTTCCCTTACCTCTCCTTAATTGGTCCCTTTGACTTTCTAAGTTTAGCTTCATGTTTCTTCTATGCTTCCAGTACTATAAATATCCTTACTGACAAACTGCTCGTTTTTCTAAAATCACATCTAGATCCTTTTTCTTGGCATTATCAATGTTATCTATATCCAGTCTCCTCCTTGTCAAATTTCTATGCTATATTTGCTCACAAGGAATTATTAAAGCTGCATCTCTGTATGACTTGTCTGTTTATGGTGCAAGAAAGTCACCCATAAAAAAATGCAGAGTGTGTTGTGTGCATATATACAGACACAGGCATACATTTACACATATTAAGTGTGCAAGAAGCTGTAAAAATAATATCTGCTGAATTCTAAATCCTTAGAACAATTCATAATTTCTCTACATTTCTCAGTATCGTTAATTTAACTGAAGGAAGTTATGATGAAGTTAAGGGTAGATTTTCTTCCTCAGAATCCTTCTTTAACATACTATTTTTAAATGATATCTCAGCAACGTGAAAACCAAAACAGTTGTACCAAACACAGAAGTGCCAAAAAACCAAGTTCACTTCTAGTTTATGAAATGTGCTTCAATAGAACAATAGCTTTAGGACTAATGACTGTGACGTTGATCTATTATTGAGATAGTAATAAAAGGTAAAAACACCATAATGCTCTTTGGGGCTGTGTTTAAGATACTATGTCATTTTCACTGAAAATTAAGAGCAACAAAGGCATATAAATGTTTTAGGTCAGTGAATTAAGGTCAATTTGTGCTTTGCATTGGATGTATATCTGTATTTTCAAAGGAGTCAGAAGAGAAAGGGCCATGTTCACTGCGTGATCAAAATGGAGCACAATTACCATCTCCATTCTCATTGCAAGATTTATAATTCATGCTTGATTTAAGTTACAGTTTGCTTAAAAACAAAATTAAAAAATATTCTAAGTTGTCACTTACAAACACCTGCCTTCCTAATGTTCTCCATTAAACATCATGTGCATAATTTTAATCTCCGAATTGGGAATAGATTTGAAGATAAATTTTGTCAGCCATCAGCATCTATGGATTTCCATTAGGACAAGAACATATCCTGGAATGTCCAAGAAAATTCAATTTTGTATTCAGAAATTAGCATTGATAAATTCTACCATATTAAAAGTCAGGGCTAAAAAAACAGCCAGAAAACAAAAATAGTGATTGTAGCAATTCCTGAAAGAAGCTCACCTACCAAGTTCACCCTGAGCTTTGAGAATTATTTATTCCAAATCTGGTGTTAATACTTTAAAACTTTAAAGTGTGGAGATAGTTTTAAAGTTTGCTCTCTGAGAAGCCTCAGGACAGGTAAGTTGTTTCATTCCACTACTCATTTCTACTCCACAGCAAGCAGGACTAGCACTGCACATACTTAGGTAATCTTATTGATTCTAGTAAAACTGAACATGGCGAGCAGAGTTTGGCTACAAGTGTTATTACACATTTTACTTTTATTTTCAAATGACAGGCAGGCTTTCTGAAGCCAAATCCTGCTGAAACAAATAATATTACTGAAGCTCATGAATGGAGAGAATGAGTGAACTGTGCAGGCATTGGATTCAACCGCTGCTGAAAGGCTTGGCAAATACACAATAGAAGTTTGTTTATATGGTAAGTAAAACATCAATATAATACAATCTTAAACAACAGTGAAATAATTGACCTTTTGTTAAAAATTTGTGTCAGGTTTGTTCAGATCCATAAATAAAGTTTAGATCCAATGGAATTGGGTGCACAATTGCTAAATATGATAGTTGAATAAATATCCCTATATTTAAATGTTTCCGATTTGATTAATCTAACCACATCTGTCATAAATGAGTAGTAAATTCCAGCCTGCTGGTTGTCAAATATCTGGTAATTCCAGGGCCAGCCTCAGATATAAACCAGAATGGAAAAGGAATCTTGGGATATTTCAAGTTGAAGTTTTTGATTCATATTGGATTTAAAACTGGATGGATTTATGGTTTTTCACTAAATGAAAAGAATTTCTGTCCTTCACTATGGCTGAATTTTAAGCTTCTTCTGGGAGACAACAATCTTCCTTTCTGTCTTCATGGTCATGTTTACTTCAATGGGACTCTGCTTCAACCTAAAAGGCATAGTCGTGATACAAATTTCTGTGGTGTTTTTGGTGAAGATTATTCATAATGCATGTGTTCCAGAACTGCTAAATGTTTAAATAACTAAATTAATAATAACATTCTTTTACCCCCACAGGACATACTTAAAAAGTCCCAAGTACTGTTTTGCATGAATCTTTCCTGATTAAACAAGGGCAGAGAGTCCGGTAATTAATTCATATTAAAAAAACCAGCTGACTGAACATTTAAATGCAGAGATATACAAATACAGCTACTTTTAAATACAGCTTCCTCATACTTGCTAAACTACATGCTCTTCTTTTTTTCTTGTTTTCTTTTTTTTTTAACTTTTAGGACCACTCTAGCCACATCAGTGACAAAACAGACATCAGGCAACTAGCAGCTATCCCTTAGAGTCACATCTGGTAGGTCTGACTGACACGCAGTAGAACTGATTAACCACAGAATAACATGCCAGAAATATAACAGGAGAAGTCACTTCTGCCTGATGCCAATCAATCACTCACTGTCTGCAAGTACAAATGCACATTCACAGTGGAATGAGTTTGACCCACAGTCTCATCAGAATAATAGTGAGAAACTATTGCCAGACTTCTACATGGGAAAAATAAAGTACAAGCCAAATGCCAGACAACAAACTCACAGATGGGAATACATGTTGTTAAATGGCACCATGGCATATGACCACAAGAATCAGACAGTTCTCCATATTGTAGAAGTTGAGTTCAATATGATGATTGCCAGTACTTGAAATACAGAGCTGAAATATGTAAAATAATATAGCAAAATCCTGATGCATTATTTTGACAGCTCAGTGCTTCAAAGACCACTTTTTCCATTAATGCAAGAGATGAAATAATCTAATGTTTAGAGCAAAAAGCAAGGGTCTTAGAAAGTGAGAACTGCTTCTTGGCCTAGATTAAGTAAGGCAGTTAAGCAAGTCCTAGAGTATTCTACTGACATTTTTGTTGACTCAGAACATATTTAAGTTCCATTACAACGAGCATGCTTATGTGCTCTGAATCAGTGTTTTTAGCCTTGAGATTTCAGTATTTCAGCTCTCAAACTATCTAATATAATGCAGGTCACACTCCACCTTGCTAGCCAGGCATACTCAAGGGAATAGAAGAATAACTTTCTTACTCCTGCAACTTGAGGCATTGCTGAATTTGGTTGCAGTTTCTTTGCATTGTGTATTGATGGGTCCTAGACACCACAGTATGATTTGGGATAATCTGAATATGTCATAAAGAGTTGGGAGCACAAAGGCAATTTTACAAAACACTTACAAGATGCAACATTAAATATAAAATCATTCTCTGTCTCCACTTCATGTAGTGTCTTCCATATCCCATCCAGTGCAGGTTCTGGCAGGACAGAGTCCAAAATATAAAAAAACATTTGAAAAACATTTGTCAGAGAGAATGTATAAAGAAAATTATTCCCTTGGCCACCTTCTGGACACCACAAAATTGACCTTTATAGTTAAATCCTTTGATTCTCTACTGCCTTTGACTGTATTTTTTTAGATTTTTGTGTACCAGAAAGGAAGATTTTCTAGCTTGTAGTTTTTGAGACAGCCATATACCCCAGCTATATTTTAATACATATATTGTACAGTTACTCAAACAAACTTTTCTAATACAGCCTGTTAAAGCTATTGCCTCAGAAAAATGCTACCCTGCAGCCACCAGCTCTGCCTATATATTTGCTAGACTGGTGTAAATCAGGACCAGCTCGAAGCAGGAATGGTTTGAATGGGAATAAGAACTGAGAACAGAGCAGGCTTTTATATTGGAAAGAATCAGTCTATCTACAAAAGAAAATACCCATTACATTAAATTATTTCCTGAAACAAAAAAATTGATTTGGTATCTAAGTGCTAGCATAGTATTTCACAAGAAATGACTGTGCAATAATCTTTTTTAAAGAAGACAGCTTTCTGAAAGCAAGCCATATGCATAATGCCCCCTAATAAGAGATGAATCTGATATTGAAAATAACTGTGCGGATAATCTCATTCCATTTTTAAAAGCACTAAGCTCTGTGTGATTGGCACAATTGCATTAATAATTTATAGCCATTGGGAATTGTTGGTTTCTCCCTTTTTTGGGAGTGTGAATCACGAATGATTGCTCATTTTAACAATATTGAAAAAGATTGCAGAAGTAAAGCTGAAGGGAGGAAATGTGCTGACAGAATGTGCAATAATTGTGTTGGCCAGCTTGTCTGCTGGAGCTGGCTATCAAGTGTGTTTTTTCTACGCAACTAGCGAGCATCCTTACATGAGGAAAACATCATCTCTGGAAACAGTCCCCAGTGGCTGCTTTGTTTGAGAATGCGAAAACTCCCTCTTCTGTTTATATTTTAGATGTGGTATAAAATAAATTCCAAAATGTACAACTAGACTGTGTTTTGTTTGTTGCAATGTCAAAGACCTTATCGCTTAAACTGTCATTGCTGTTCCTGACAGAGCAAAGTAGGGCAATAAAAAATGACGCATAAAAGGAGCTCTCTGTGCTTGACTTCACTGTTTTTAGCATGCAATAGTATATATTTCTTTATTGAACTTGTTTTTTTGGGGATTGAGTGCAGCATGTTTTGCAGAAGGATCAGACTATTAACATAAGATCAATTACTTTTCTTACCATTTCCATGCTCAATGCACTTCCACAATTTTGAAAGTGTACACATCTCCTGTACTGTATTATACACCATTTAGCTGTTTTCTTTAATGCTAAAATGCAAATCATGTATTGGAAAATTTATCTTTCCATCCATACAGACACAGAACAAAAATACCAAGATTTTGAGATGAACAAGTTGGTGCCTTCCGAGCTATAAAACCAAATTCGATCGATATTCATAAACCTTTACAAACATATAGCATTGTTAGCACGACAAACAATTTGAATTAGTCAGAGGTTTCACACAGGTCCATTTATTTAACAAAATTATATTAGTAGCATTTACTGTGCCTCTTCGAAACTAGAGTTTTTGACAGCCCGGCTCTGTGTCCATGCACTAATGAAAATATTGTGTCTAACCAAGAAGTTTTGTTAAATATATTTTGTTCAAATTTCTAAGAAAAAACCAGAACATTTGCTTCTGAATTCAGGTGCGGTAGGAATGCTTTTGAGAAAGAACTACAACCAGCTTATGACTAGGAATAAGAGTCAGTCAGAAGAGTCCGTCACAAACCATGGTTTATGATATTGATCTTGCATATTTTTGCTTGCAGCTGTCTGGGCTGCCCTCTTCATTTCTGTTTCCCATCTTTCAATGGATGTGAACCAACTGATCCTTGGGACAGTTTTTCCCCAGCAGTACAAAACAACTGTGAAAATCCCAACCTCAGCTCTATTTTCTCTGAACGCAACATTAACATTGAAAGCTACAGATTAAGGCTCTTTCATCTCCAGCTTCCTCAGCCCTGTTTCAGTTCCTCCCAGTCCTGTCAGCTTTCAGTAGCTGCCACTTACACAGTTCCCAGAGGCTCTGAGTGCCCTTCCCAGCAGGGATGCCCAGGCTGGGATGGGTTGAGAGGCAAGTCTGTCCTTAGTGGTATCTGACTTCAGTTCACAGAAGTACATGGTTAAGCTTTGTAGTGCATCTTCTCAGCTTGACAGAAGCTAACACACAACCCTTTTCGATTTTCAATATTTCTTTGTTTCCCTGTGTAGGGACTGCTGGCAGAGGAGTCCAACGAAACAGTCCCCTGTCCTTCAGTTCTGCCTTGGCTCTTCAGCTGAAGAGTAGCCAATTCCCATGCATCTCACAGATGACCTGCCTGCCCTGGGGAATCTTGCTCTCTTATGTTTCCCTCCTCTTTTTAAGCTCAGAATGTGCTTTCCTCACCCCCAGACTTTTAAGGCATGCTGGGGTACACTTGTGATTTTTACAACAGAAATGCCTACTTAAAAGCTCCAGCAAATCAAGAGGGTGGTACAATTTACATGACTTCAGAGTTGTGAAATCCTGATGGGATCCTTTCAGCCAGCCCCTCTCCAGCTGGCTGTAAGCAATTCTGAAGATAAATGCTACAATTTTCGGAGGAGCTTAAGGAAGAAGGTGGCTGATCTCCTTTGATTCCTTAGAAAACCTCATTTTTCAAGCTTTTGTAGCATTAAAATATAATGTGTTCTTCCTTTGTTTTTTTCAGAAAAAGGGAAGACTTTGTTTACTGAAAATAAACTTCAAAACCACAGTGTTTTAAGTTTTTTTTCTTGTTCGTAATAGCTATGCATTTTACAGTCCTTTATTAAGAACTATCGATCTGAAGAAGCATGCATGGAAGCACTCAGTAAATAGATTGAAGAGATAACCTTATTACATTCAATCTGATTGCAGGAGCTACTCTAATTTTATTTTTTGGGAAGGTGTAAGGCTTTTATATGCATGCTGTTTATCTGAGTGTAAAACAACAGGCAGTAATTAGATAAAGTCAGTAATAATAAGAAACTGTAGCTTCCTATTAATCATTTCTTGAACTATTTTCGGTGTGAATTTTTGTGAGGAAATTGGGAAGATCTGAACCGTTAAAGCTCAGCAAAATACAGATCTATGTCCTATAAAAAATAAATAACAGAAAAAAGATAAATACAAAATATATACTTCTAAGCAAATTACTGTGCAGAACCGTCATTCTTGCCACAGGGTAACTGATGATGATGTGATAATGTTTAATTCCCACTGGATCTTTTAGTTTTTTTACTCCCTGGGATTAGGGAATTCTTCCTAAAAGCAATGGCCTTTACTTGTTTTTCCAAGAATGTCTCATCAATGATCCGCTGTCTGGACTCACTTCACTGTTGTATGTTTATTAGTACATTTTACTGGTCATTTTTAAAACAAAAGCCAAAAATCACTGCAACAAACCCCAGAAGTATCGGCAGAAAATGAGTGAGCAGGCTTATAATTACTGACGTTGAATGCTACCCCATTTTCAGATTAGTTCTGTTGAATAAATCTCAGCATGAAGGGATAAGATACTACTTAGTGTTCTGAAGTCAGTCTGATCCATAATGATCAGTTATAGCCTATTAACCATTTGTAGATTTTTTCCCCCAAGTAACGTCAGGAATAAACCCTACAGTGTAAGATTTAAGTACTATATACTTATGAAAATTCTGCCACAATTTTAGAATTCTTCAGCTATTCTCTTTTTTCCTCCAAGTATCTAGTGGTTTAATTCAGATCCAGAAAATCAAAATGGTTTTTGCTACTACGTTGGATGCAATGTAAATTATTTAAACACAGATGTCAAATTTTCCTGTTGAGCAAGATTCTAAACAGTCTAGGTAAATGACAAGAATTTGTCTACAATGTAAACTGAATACAACATTTATAAACTGTAGTATATTTTGCATTGCATTTTAATTTGTTTTGGTGTAATTTTCATTTCTTTGCCCAGGGTATGTGTTTTAGAAATCACCAAATTACTTACCATAGATAGTGATGTGCATTCTATTATCCAGAAGTGAAAACCTGAAATACAAGAACAATCAAAGAACAGCAAAACATATTTGTTTTAAGTGATAGACAAGGAGAATAATGATTCATAATAGGAACTGGAAGTGTTGATTTTCCAAATGAGATGGGAACATATGATTATGCTTTTGAAACAAAAAGATGTAATGAGCATAAGCAAGTGTCTAATTCTTCTTGATGCTGTCTCAGAATAATTTATCTGTTTTAAACTGAAAAAAGGATCATATATCACACACAAAGTTAACAAGCCTTTACTGTAGGTGTTTTCATTATTACTATTACATTATAGGCAGGCAATTATATTGAGTATAAAACCTTTTTTTACACTTCACTGATTACGTTTTTAGTAACAGATCATGAACAAATTAATCACCTCTTTGGAGAGTGTTCATCAAAAATTGTCTTTTATATTCTTTCTTTAAGGCTTTCCAAGTTTGTGTAAACAATGATTACAGCTCACAACCTGATATTCTGCTTGCATTGAGTAACACCTTTCCACAGTGATGCAGTGGGATAGTTTATGCTGTACAGTGGGACATAGCATACACACTACGGGCTCTATACCAGCCTGAAGTACTTCAATGATGTGAAAAATCAGTAGAAAGTACTTGGAGTCTTTGAAGCAATTATTTCATCAACCCATCTTCTTACTTTCAAAAAATCAGAGCTTTATTTAGATCACTGTCATCTCTAAGGTTGTATCCAGACCATGTTAAACGTCTGCTAGCTTATTTCCTGTGCATATTTCCTGTGCTTATCTTTTTTGCTCATGTTTTTGAACCTACTTATTCCTTTGTTTCCACAATTTCTTGCAGTCATGAGATCCACAATTTAATCATGCGTTGTTTGAAGACTGAACTAATTTTTTTGTTGACTATTCTGCTGAATAATTTCAATGGATGTATCCTAGTTCTCATAGTGCATGAAATGGAGAATTTTTCCTCTGAATAGTGTTAAGGAGACATTAGATCTGACATTTAAGGAGCTGCTTCAAGGGCCGTAATCTCTCTTCTATGCAAATGGGCTTCATGGGTTCAAGGAAAACCATGGTGTCTGGAACTCCCGAGCATCTGCAGTGCTCCACCACATCTTAGCAAAGTATTAGTTGAAGCTCATCAAAACTCTTTTTTAAAAATTCTATTAAAAAATGGTATCCAGATGAGATTATTTAGCATTACAAGTCCTTACGCAGCCTTTAGGAGAATCACTTTCTTGCTAAATAGAGTGCAACAGCTCCTTGGGAGCCATTCCAGTTTATCAGGTAAATCTGTAATTAGTATCCAGTTGATCTGAAGCATGGTGCTGTCATTATATTGATATAGACATACACATTAGAAAATATTACTGCCTGGGCACAGCAGGCAATTCGCAGACTAATAACTCAGGCATTTTATTTTTTAAAGCCTAGTAATTTTCTTTTCAGACTTAAAATACAAAATCACAATTGGAACAGCATTTTTAATTTTCAGTTAAGCATAAAACAGTTGAGACATCTGTAATTTTTTTCTGTAATTTCTATGTTTTGCATATCGTTAGATTTTTTAAAAGAACTGAGAATCTTTTTGTTTGTTCTTTGGTTTTTAAGCAAATAGGTTCTGTAGTGACATTAAACTGTTAGGAACAGAAAAAAGGAAAAACTGTAAGTTGTTTGTGTGAAAATAAATTATAAAGAAAAAGAAAGAAGTTTGTATTCAGTGCAGCCGAGTGGAATTCCATTTCATTTTGTTTGAATTTGAAAATTTACTTCTCGACATGACAGAGGTTTATGCCCTTTTGCGGTAAATGGATGTCCCATATTTTGGCATAAAGTTTTAAAATATGTGACCATGACTAAAATAGAAGGAAATAAAATCATGTGTCAACTTGTATATGTTATATTTCCATCTTATACAATAAAATTTAGAATAATTACACTGAGGTGGATTTGACAGAATAAATGAAATTTAGGCATGAGAATGCTGTGAAGTTTCTACAGACAGGAGCAGATGCACAAACCAGTTACTTTGGATAACCTCCCCACCAATTATATTCCATTTGCAAGTCATTCAATGTTCTTTTGAATAGTTTCTTAAGCCTTCATTATTAACTAAGCATTAGTTTTTCTTTTTCATACATTGACTAGAGGTTTGGGATATGAAAAGCAAAGCTCAGAGGTCTGATAGTGTGTTGTCTGGTGAAATGGATACTGTCTGCAGACTCAAATAAAAGAAAATAGGTCTGTCTTGTCATTTTTTCCATGGCCTCAATATACCACAGCCAGTGTAAGCATAAAACAGATTTCTTAATGGGCTGACATCAATAATAAAGTATTCTTATTCGCATGACATGTTTGAAAGGAACAATATGAACAAAGAGTGAATACTACACAGAGTTTTTCAGTCTGATATATTTTCAAACAGAACTACAAAAGTTGTGAACCATTATGGACATACAGGCTTGATTGATTTTGCATTAGAATCACATTTAATGGGAAAATTTGTGTTAAAAATAAGCCAAATCAGGCATGTTAGTATACCTGTCATAAGTAAAATCAGAAATGCGAGTGCTTATTGAACAAGACGTCAAGGCCAGTCGCGTGACTAATGCAATAAACTGGAGCAGCGGAAAACCTGATACATAATTATTTTTCAGTTTATTTGTAGGGTGGGGAATAATATGGCCAAGAGAATAACTTTTAATTCCAGTTATGAAATATTTTGAAACAAATGGAAAAAGGTTTGGGTCAGCCAAGCACTGGCTGACCTACACGTGGTCTTTTAAGTAAAAAACTGACATTCAAACAGAAATATTCAGCCAGTGCTGAAATTGAGGGCATCTTCTACTTTTGGTCTCTAGTTTTTCACCAGTCCCTTATATAGCTGGGGGAAAGTTGTGTAACCTACCCTTGTCCTTGTCCCACATCTGTAATAGGTATTAAAAAAGAAAAAAAGCCCTGAATAAGAGGGCAGAGGCTCTTCCTTATCCAGTATGTGTATATCAACTAGCCTAGGTGGGGTTTGCCCTTCTTGGGACCTTGGGCTCTACCTTTATGAAACTGCAATATGACTAGGATTCTTTTCAAGCTATTAGTCTCAGCACTGGACAGGATTGGTGAAGAGAAAATCTTTGAGAAAGAGCAAATCATTTGGATTAATTCATCACCCACAGTCTATCCAAGTGGATGTTTATTCAAAAACTTTCTTTTTCGTCTTATATTTAACTTTGTCCAAAAGGAAATTCTGACAGAAATAAAATTTGTTAAACTGTACTAAGCACAAATATAGAGTTTAATTACAGTGAGCAAATAGTGGAAGAAAACGAAAACTGGAGATCAGAATATTCAAAACAGTCACAGAGAATAAGAATTATATTTAATTTGTAAACATGTTGCCTGGTAACACTGGGATTAAGACCTCATCCAATAGTTAAGAAGCATGTTTAAGATGGGATCCTCACATTATTTGAATCTCTTAGCTTCTATCGACAAGCTGTCTGTAGAACACGTCATGTTTTCATTTTAGAATACTGCAAATGATAAAAATAATGTTCCAAATGCAATAAGGATTTAAAGATATACCAGTGTATTAACAATTTAGTAAGCAGTCTTGGACTGCAATACTGTCCTTTAATAACCGCAGTCAGACTAATGGTCTAATGCACCAAATTGTTTTGTCACTATGAAAAATAAAGTATGACAATCAGAAAGTACAGTAAAAGGTGAAAACAGTTAGTTTAGTGAGAGGCTGATGTGTAATTACTGCTCCAACTCCACTGAGATTTCCAAAAGTTCTGTTGTTTCTCTTAACCTCTCTCCTTCTGCCTGCCTCCAAATCACGCCCCTCAACCACTTACACCAGAAGAAAAACTAGAGATCAATTTGCATGTTCATGTGCTGATACTTTATCAGGAATTTAAGGTAATTTTATTGGTATAATAGCATTTATATTATCTGGGTACTGAACTTTTGTGACAACTTCTCATAAATAGTCAAGGTTTTTTTCCACAGGCACAATAACGGAGGCAAATATTATCATATTATGAAATTGTTACGTACAACATTATATTTTGTAGCCTACCTGAGGCCATCTGGGTTTCCAGCAAAGTAAGGGCCAAAAAAGCAGAAAAGCTACAGAATACCCCGGGAGATTAACTATCACAATAACAAATCAAGAATCTTGACTCAAGAAAGCTCCCGCTTCCAGCTGAAGAAAATCTTTAAGTATCACTCTTCATGAGTATTTTCTTTTCTCTAAGATCTTTCTAATGCTTTGGTCTGAAAATCTTGTCCATTTGCCATCACTCTTTTGCACATGACTTTATTGTTCACTGTGTGAAAAAATAAGTTTTGTACTTTGATTTCTTACCATGAAGTAGGGATTTTTTAGACAACTGTCACTTTAGTGCATCAGCAAAAAGTAGAAGCTTCAAGTCAGATAAAAAGGAATTCTTGCCACCCCATTTTCAACTATCTAATATATTACAAGGTTTTATGTGTTCTTGAGTTTCACTTTTCCCACTTGCATATCTATGAAGACCAGGCAGGAGATCCAGGTGTAATATTAGGAATCTGATAATCAGAAAGCAAATTTGCTCATCCTAAAATCTCTACAGGAGAGAAAGCAATTTTGAAGAAATGTGATTTTACTTTAGCTAAATTTTCATGTCGCTCTTTTTGCTTTTCTTTTCCCTCTGCCTAGCTATGGGGAATTTCAGGTGGGTTGGTCAATTTTCTGTTGAAGGACAAACAAATGACATGAAGTCTGTACATTTTCCTGTTTAAACTCTTTCAGTTCTAGTGTGCACAAGTAGAAATACTTATAAATAGCATGCAGTCAATCTTGGTTTTAAATATACCAGCCTAGACATCAGCAGTACTTTTCTAGAAGGCACTGTGTCGTAAAAGCTTGCTATAGTTACACAAAGAGTCATACTTGCCTGTTGTAAGGGTATCACAAAACTATCAACGCATCTTTCTTCAACGTTAAGCTACAGCTTTATCTGGTGATCATTAATACCTTTTCTTGGTGCTATAAATTTAGCTGGATCAACAATCATTGTCCAGATCAGGTGTACAAATCAGCCAGAGTATGTAGTATGAACTTTACACTTGCTTTATTTCACCCTTAGGACAGATGATACTCTCCTGTTAGTGTTCCACAAGATAACATGTTAATTGGTTTGAAGGGTTGTGTTTTGATTATAAAAATGCTTGATGCTGTGATTGCACCTATGAAAGCCCCACCAACTGGGGAAAATATGCACTGGGTAAGTAGGTCACCTTGCCCTTACAGTTATGTCTTGTGGAACAGGATATATGTTCTCTCAGGAGGAATTTGGGAGCCTACAATTCTGTCACAAGGAACTGTTTTTTCCCTCCATCACACTTATTAGTTTCTGCAATGAAAATAATGGTGATTTGAATCAGTCTCTTGGGGAAGGAGAGGGGAGGGACTGGATTAGATCAAGAGGATGGCAGTCTTCAGCAAAGACTGGCCATGTAGGAAGATAGAGGTGAATCACAGAACTAGATGATAGGGGACCAGGAATGGATATAATTGGGGTAATTAGCAAGGACTTTTACGCTCATGGGAATTGTGTGTGAATATATTCTGGCGAAGAGAACATTAAACAATTAGTGCTGGAAGCTGAAGACATTGCGAAACACCAGATTAACTGATCCGGGCTATGCTCATGTAACTGTTTTTCACATTAGCTTCTAAAGCTACAGATGATTCAATGTTACAAAGGCTCCTGAGAATTTGAAAGTGTGAAAAGCTACTTAGTAGGCTAATGAGAGAGGTTAGATTTTTATTTCCCAAAGCTAGATATGGGAGTATACTTGTGAACAGGATTTAACTTAGTGTTATTTATTTCAGAGAAGATCCTTCGAGGCAATTTGAACCCTGTTGTTATCACTTGCACTTGATGTTCATAGGATAACTATTCTTTCATAAAATCTTATATTGAATTCTTACTGAAATATCTGCTCATGTTTGTATTCTGTGGATCTAATCAAGATTATATGTTCCATTAGAATTAGAACAGGGATATATCTATCCCCCTGTGACCAACATTTCTGTCTCTGTTTCTATTTTTTATGCTTTTCTGTATAGCAACCCTGAATCTATGATTAAATCTTATTTATTAGGCCTTTTCCTTCAAGAGGTGTTTCAGAGAACAAGTATGTGAACAGACTGGTAAAGGAATTTTCAGCCTTTACCTTCAACTGATCAGGCTTGAAGTCATTACTAATTTTCATTTGGCCTTTTTCTTATTTCTTTAAAATCAATCTGTACTCAGAGAACAGTTTATAAACTGAATACAAACTAGGGATGTCCTCTCGGCTCTGAACTCAAGTTATATTTTGTGATCCTTACAAGCACCTTCATATGTGTAACACAAATTTTATAGAATGCCTGCTGTGGGCATAGATTATCTACTTGCTGATAGGAACCTTTAACTTATGGTAGAAACAGAGACAAAGGGAGAGGATAAATTGCTAACATACCCCACCTTTAGATAGGGACTTATTTTCCTTCATTAACTTACTCTGCTTTTCTTAAACATTATATACTGCTTCGAATACATTACTTTTGTTGTAAGTAAATAGATTTGGACTAGGATTATTTTTACATACATCCCAGGATGCCTGGGATATGTAGTCATCCCAAAGGGGAAAATATGATTATTTGATTTTTGAGATAGTTATGGAAAACTACTGCTACTTTTGATATGAACGCACATGAAATTCATCTTGTTTGAGGCCTTTCCCCAAAATACTACCCAGCCACAGAACTGGCAAAAATTCCTTGTCGCTTGCAGATACTGAGAGAAAACTGGAAGTTAAAGACCTGGCTTATTCTAAATATAGCTGAATAATAAGAAACTGAGGTAAAAACATCTGGAGTACTCTGTCCTTTTTGACCCCCAGTACAAGAAAGACATTGACATACTGGGGCCAGTCTGGCTGAGAACCATGAAGATGATTAGGGAGCTGGAGGATAACATAATAGGAGACTGAGACATATGCATGTTCAGTCTTAGAAAGAGAAGGCTGAGGCGGGGGATCTAATTGCTGACTTCAATTACCTAATGGGAGGTTATAGAGAAGGAAGAGCCAGAGTCTTCTAGAGGTGCACAGCAAAAGGACTAAGGCCAACAGACACAAGATGCAGCAAGGACAATTCCAACTAGATATAATGAAAAAGACTTTTCATGGCAAGGGCACAGGTTGCCCAGAGATATTGTGGAATCTCCATCAGAGGAGAAAATCAAACAAGGCCCTGAACAACTTGACCTAACTTTGAAGTTGATCTTGCTGTGAGTAGGGCTGGGTAGGGTAACTTCCAGAGATTCTTCCAATTTGAATTAATTTCTTGATTTCAACTGTGGGTTTCTTCATAGGTACATAGGGGATGTAAACTCAGACCTTTAGAGGCTACCCAAGTGAGAAATACAAAGTATACTGAGAGAAGAGTGACAAAACAAAAGAAAGAGATCTCTTTACCCTTTGGGAAAAAATCACTCATAGTAATTCTGTCTTGAATTGTCAAATATTGCTTGCAGATAATAAAGGTTCTTTAAAAATTTCATACAAAGCAAGATAGCTTAAAGTACATTATTTTTGCCTTGATATGAGATACCAACTATTATAAAAGTTTTAATGTCCTTTAAATAGTGTAGCATGTGGGAAAAAATATCTGAACAAGTGAATAAAAAGAATTAAAAATGTGTTTGTTGAGGTTTAGCCCCGGTCAGCAACTAAGCACCACACAGCCACTCGCTCACTCCTCCACCCTTGTGGGATGGGGGAAAGAATCGGAAGGGCCAATGTAAGAAAACTCGTGGGTTGAGATAAGAACAGTTTAATAATTAAAATAAAGCAGCAATAATAAAATAATGAAAAGAAAATTATGAGCGAGAGAGAGATGAAACCTTGGAAGAAGAGAGGGGGAAAAAAAAACCAAAACCAAAACTAAACAACAAGTGCTGCAACCGCTCACCACCCGCCGACCGACACTGCCGGTCCCCGAGCCGCGATCGCTGCCTCCCCCAGCCAATTTCCCCCAGTTAATATACTGGGCATGACGTCACATGATATGGAATACCCTCTGGCCAATTCGAATCAGCTGTCTTGGATGTGCCCCCTCCCCTCCCGGCTTCTTGTGCACCTGGCAGAGCACGGGAAGCTAGAAAGTCCTTGACTAGTGTAAGCACTAGCTAGCAACAACTAAAGCATCAGTGTGTTATCAACATTATTTTCATACTAAGTCTAAAACGCAGCAGTATACTAGCTACAGTGAAGAAAATCAACTATCCCTGCTAAAACCATGACAGTGTTCCTCAAAACAAATTAACGTTTTCAAATGCCTTTGCTTAGTGATTCTTATAGAGGCAAGGATGATTATAAGATGTTGGCCCTAATTTTGTCTCTAGCTCTTTCTGTGACTGCCTAAGCTGTTCAGTGACAAGATCCTGAATATCTGTAAAAATATTTAGAAACAGGGAGTGTATTATAGTGCTACACACGCTGCTAGGGCTATGTTTGAGGAGGAAGAAAAAGCTCCCCACAGACACAGGAGATCTGAGGCACCTTGAGGAGAGGGGAGTGCAGAGGATAAGCACCAGGTATCAGAGAACAGCATATAGGCAGGAAAAAAAAGTACTTCTAGATGTTCTAGATGTTGGCGTATTTATGGAGTTGGTCCTGGTTTCCTCACACAGCAGTGTTTAGATAAAAGTACACTGAAATGATGTAGTTAGAGTGTTTTTTAGAGTATTATTTTTGAGTTAGCTTTTTGCAAACAGCCATAGAAGTTTAAAGTTTTATAACCATCTTTCATGTAGCTGGATGTAATAAACTAACATATGATGTTGAGTCTTCTCTGTGCACCTGCTCTCTCTCAGGTTCTATATCTGGAAATTAATAAGTGATGCAAATAACAGGAGTTTGATCACTTACTAAGCCCCAACTTCTTTCACCCAATACGTACTATTAACACAGTAAGTGCGTAACCTGAACAGTTATGTATTAGCAATCCCGCCAGTAAAATAGTTGCTGCTTTTTTTTAGTTCGTTCCATGGCAGAGAGTCTATTGCAGGGTGCTGGATAGCGCAGTAGAAGCCTCCAAAAGTTTTCCAGGAAGAAAGGTATTTTCCACAGCCATTTATTCACCTGCTGGAGGCTTATGTAAATACTATGGAGGAATTTACAGATATGCATTTGGAAGGGTTTTTGTCAGAATTTTTATTGAAGATCTGTACCATTTCAGACTTTAAGGTTACAGAGTTTCATATGATAAATGCCATTTAAATACACTGAGGAAAATGTTATTTGCTTATTTTTTTTTATACCTGGTGAATACACATTCTAAATATAGATTTGGAAAGGAGGGCTTCCAAATAGACTTGTATTAAATGTAAGAAATAAAAAAGCCAGCAAGGCCAATGGAATGATTTAGTAATTCTAAGAGAGTAGGAAAATAAAACAGTATGTAGAAATTACTTCTGTTGGAAATTGGGATGAAATATTGAAATTTAATTTTTTATACTGAGTAGTAAAACAAAGATATAATAGGTGATCTCCCAAATTTGCTTGTTTTGTTCCTCACTGCACAGAAGGAAAATGAGGTAGTTTTTCTTATAGTGAAAATGCACCATAAGAGAAAAAATCAGATAAAAAAATATATCAAATTTTCTTCACTAGGATTAAACTCTTTGAAGTGTCCTTCAAATACTCCTCCAATTTCATTGCTTGCCTTGTTGCTGCCTATGACTCTTTCAATATATTCATACTTATATTCAAGTCATGTGTCACTCAATCTATGAGAGCTGGGGGACAGAGGTGATAGGAGTAATGGTGTAAGTTGTACATCACATAGTGTAGCTTTTTCATCTTGCATCTTGTTTCATCTCTCCTCAGTTTCAAAGCTCATCACATAGGTTACATCATCCTGCACTAATAGGCTACACTTAGCCAAGCTATAGAAATGTGTAAATTATGTCAACTTATACCTACGTGCCAAACTATTTTCCTAGTTGAAGATTCCTTCAAAAGAGAAGGTGCTGTGCCCCTCCTTTCTCACCATCTGCTAGAAAAGCTCATTTCTTATATTCTGTGAGAAAAGGCTACTGACAAAATGTACAGAACAATCTCATTGCCTGCTTCTTGGTTCCCTGATCATTTTCTGGCGTGTTGAGCTTTATATATGTTATTTAGATCTGAGGAGTTTACCTACTTTTGAACTCAAAACCACTTTTTTAAGCCATGAATGTGTACTGACTCAGGGTCTGTCCCTTTTGCTGTGCTTCTGATCTTGGTCAGTTGTGCAACAACTCTAGTAGCAAGACATAGAAGAAAGTTTAAACTACAGCTTTCTTGAATGACTAGATGCTTTGAAGTGCTTGTCATTCTTTGTTTTGTCCTAGAAGACATTTTTGGGGAATTTTTCTGTTCTGTCTGTTATGTTCTCCAGACGGTGGAAACAGAAGAAGAAATGACAACAGTATCACATACTTAAATAAGTGTGAATAATGGCACAAGCACTTGTTAAGTCAGATATATCTTTAAAACATGAAAAATCATGAAATATTCATGGAAAGCTTGAAACACTGTATTAAAGCACAGTCACTGTGTTTCACATTTTGAATAGTAGCCCTTGAATTCCCTTTCTGAGAACATTGTGGCAACATCACGTACCAATGATTAATAATGCTTTGTTTTAAAATGATTATACAAAAATTGAACCATGGTTTATCCCACTGATATTAAACATTACATGGGTGTCAACAAGGTGGACAATTTTATACAGAGTGTTCTACAAGGCATAAATATTTGAATGGCAGCCTTAACATTTCACTACCTTTGATGAAACTAAGGGTTCGGAAGAGCATTTTGAATAAATTGTCAAAACAGCATGCCTTCTGAACTACAGCTTTGGCTTCATTAATCAGCAAATCTATGCCTAACTTTCTGTGAGCTTCTTGTACAAATCTACATTTGGGCTGTATTCATAAACAAAGGATTGAGCCAAGCAGCTCTTAGTGGCATAATCCATACATGTCTGTGACATACGCACCAGGTCAAACATCACTTTTTTCTAGGTCAGACTGTGCTACTGGGTAGTAACATCTTGTTAATAATAGTGGCAACTCAGGCTAAAACTTGCTCTACAGTCTGGAGATGCTGAATAAGATTATGCATTATGATAACTTTCTATTACATGAGCACACACCAGTTCCAAGAATTGGCCAGAAAACAGTAGCAGTCAAATTTTCTAAGCTTCCTAGAAGTAAATGTGTAGCACCACATAGCATTATGTTCAAAGTGTATATGCTGGGCAGTATAGCAGATCAAACAGTAGAACTCGTTTTGATTACCTTGGTTATACTTCATACCACTGTAGTTAGATTTTTGTATGCATTTCAAAAATATAGTTTTGAAAGTCTTAATAATTTAAATTTAAAATATTATTAAATATCTATGTACCACTATTTCTAAAGATTTCATAATATTGATTTGCTGATCCAGTTGCATTTCCATTTATGTAAAATAGTAGCCGTGACAGGAAACAACAACAAAGAAAACTGAAGGGGTCAACTTCTGGCACCCTTGGGGCCATATTTCTTATTTTCCTGGTACAAAATTAGCCAGCAAAAGCAAGTTTTTCAATATCTGTCCTATTGTAATGTCATAGTAACTGCTGTCACCTGCTTTGAGTGAGGGATACAGTGTCATGAGGTTCAGGTGAAAGCAAAAATAATAAAATAATTCCACTGAGAAAAGAGGGAGCACATCTCCAGTGGCAGCTTCTGTGATTTCAGCGCAGGTTCTTGTACTCTGGATAACAAACATAAGACAAGTTGGCTCCTTAAAGACCTTTGTGATATTGTAGCAAAGGCATGACTCATCTGTAAGAGATTAATGAGAGGCCTTCATTTGCCAGCCCTCCTACAAGCACCTTATGCTTGTTGACATCTGATATTTCCCATGGTGGCTGGAGTTCACACATTTCCAAGGTAGTGCCACATTGGAACCTTTATCACCTCATCAGCAGCTCTGCTTGTCTTGGCTCTACACAAGGGACAAGTCTTAGGCCAACCCTTCTCAATCAGTGCCAGCCCAGTCCCCACAGAGTGCAAATGAGGCTGCTGAGCTGCCAGCTTGCCCTGATTTTTTTATTTTTTCTTTCCTGTGCAAACAATCAGAATGACCAAAGGTAATTCCTGTTGTTCAGCCACTCTTTTAGACAGGTGCATTACTTTCAATTTTGTGACTTTACAGCTCTGCAAAGCGTATTGGACATATAAGATATCACATAATAATTCTTTTATTTTGTATAAACATAAAACTTGAGAATATCGCTTAGAGAAGAAATGGCCTACTAAGGAAAAGAGAAAAACTTTCCTCTTGTAAAACTTACCAAATCTTATTTATAGTGAGCAAAGAAATACTTCTTCCATGCAGGCAAGGCTCTTCCCTTTTCTTTATACTGTTTAATAATGAAGTTAAAAAAAAGTCATCAGAATAACCTATTAGCAAGATCATTGCTGCAATAGAGGTTAGAGGTGGTGCTTAGTACAGAGTATATATGGCACAATACATTGTGTAAGAAATAAGTTCCTTTTAAAATATCCACAGTAATTTCAGTGAATGTAGAGCACCCTTACCATTTAAAGTTTTATGAAAGAAAATCTATTTGTTTTTCAAGTTATATATTCTAATTACTTTGATATTTTTAGTCTGAGCTAACGCAAAGAAACATGCCATGAATTCATGAGTGGCTTTATTAAAGTCTTTTCAGATAAATTATATTGATTTCCATCTGGGCTGATATTCTAACATTCTGCTCAGGATCTGACGATTTCATTTTTTAGTTGCTTGAAAACAATTTTTGCCTTTGATATACATATGTATGATAGCATTGTCTGTAGTATATTAACATGCTGAATAGGGTATATGTCTGTTAATTGCTTTAATTTGGGTAAGTACATCAGAATACACGATTTGTCCCTGATTAAAATTTTCTACTTTTATAACACACAAACACCCCTCACCATGCACACCGTGCCACCTGTTCTGAAGTACCTTTTTGCTGACCAAATCTGATGGATGGATAGATCATTACCTTACATCCTGATCTCCTAAATATACCTGCATATATTTAGAAAGTTGGCATTGTATGAAAAGGACCTAAATACACATTACTTCTTCCCTACATAGGGAAGATCAATATTTAAAACACTAAACTTTCTAGTTACTGTACTTAAGTGGCTGCATTGCTAGCAGTTCTGGTAGAAGACAGCCTTGGATATGCTTTTGCTTGAGCAGTGCTCATTGCACACCCATGTACCTTTGGATTCACTCCTAAAGGGAATTTACAATATAGAAACTTTCTTCTACTGTTTCATGCGTGATATTATCATGGGATACAAACAAGTGGCCTGAAGCTAATTTTAAGGAAGTATAAGCCTATGTTGTTGTTCATTTCATATATATCTTCTTTTCTTTGGAATTGTAATGATTCACATTGTGCTTCGTATTTTTAGCACATAAACAACTTGATTGTGCCAATCCCTTAACTCCATCAATACCAATGCTTTTTCAGCAGACAGGCTAAATCCTCTTTTTGTTGTTTCTTCCGAGGGATTTCTTCCCCTGAGTTTCTTCTTTAGACGGAGGAGAGAATCAGGGAATTAGGAGACGCATTTTCCTTAGTTCTAATGGTCCTCCAGCTGAATGCAAAAGAAGCCATCCTAAGCAAACTAGGTGTCCTGAAAGGAACAAAGAACTAACCTGATTACTGCTGTAACACATTGACATGTCTGGGAAATATATAAATGGGATGTTAGCATCCCACAAATTAGTTCGCAATACATATCAGCTAGCAAAAAATATTAGATATTTTACTAAAATGCTTTTACATTTTCCTGTAATTGCTTTAAAGCATGATGCACTGTATAGTAATCTAGTTTAAAAATGCAGCCTAGCAGAACAAAAAAATGGGGGATGCAGAAGTTTATGCTGTGTTTGAAGCAGTTTATGACTAACCATCCCCTCTCACCTCAGAGCGTGCTCTGCATCATTAGGGCAGAGTTCTGCTCCCTTTCTCTGGCCCCATAAATCTGCTGTTACTTTTTTAAAGCAATATGGCTTTGATGGAAGGGGTAAAGAAAGGCCTAGATGAGTCATGGCAATAGGTTATCCTCCAGATATAAAACTACAGATTGAGTTTTAGAGGGTTCTTATATTTGCCAACTTACAGTATCGTAGAAAGGTGAGCAAAGTGAGTTTTTACTGTTACTTCTTCAGATAAGCAAGAGACTTGACCTTGACTCCCTTACTCCAGATTAGTGCTGTCCTGAACACAACAGAGCAGAGATGGCAACCACCAATCTTCTAAAGCAAAAGCAAAACCAACCGTTTAAATCTTTCATGTTCAGCCTTGCAAATTTCAAGCAGAAGATGCTGCCTTTCAGTAGCTTGTTAACTATCAGCTCTAATGAAAGGTAAGTTTTCCAGGAGCTTATTCTGAGTGTTTCTCTTCATGCTGCCTTTAGGCAGTTCTTTGGTCATCTTACTAATAGTTAAGGATCTTGTCGGGAGGCCTGTGAATCTCCAAGCCTTTCTGTGCCTCTCTCTAAGGTTTTCAGACCCACTTCAGAACCATGTATTTAAAAGCTCAGAAAACACACACTTCCTCATATTTGTGGGTATTTTTTTCCAAAGTTGAGCTTTTTGTAACAATAAAGAGGCCTCAATTCAATTTGAGTCTTCAAATGAAAATTCTAGAAGGCACAGCTGAGGGGAATGATGAACACGCAGTGCAGATGGGGGCTCTCTGGATGGCAGTGGCACCTGTGGGCAGCTGAGGTGAAGTGGCTGGGCAGGAGGCTGTGTCCACAGGCATGCAAGTGGTTTAGCCCACAGAAGATAGAGCCTGTTTCAGGAGGCATGGAAAAGTTTTAAAAGAAGGTGTCTGTAGGTTGCTGCCTAACTCAGTGTGGACTTTGGAGGTGTTCATCTGTTGCTGAGCTTCAGTGGCTGTACCTTGTGCAGCACTGGCTGTGATTGCAAATGCTTTACCCGTGAGTCATTTTTGAAGAACATAATGGGGTGTTAGTAGAGAACCACAGCTGACACTAGGACAAATAGAGAGCTATAATGGAAGAACTGCTTGTTTTTTTAGGACATATGAAGGGAGGAAAAAGACCTTCCTTGGGATATCAGCTGGAGTGTGAATACAGTAGGTGCTTGTAAACAAAGATGGCTGCTGAGGAGATTGACCAGGGCAGATGCAGGTTAGTTTTGTGTTTAAAAGCAAATAGCTTGGAATGTAGACCTGGAATATTAGTGCCTTGTCTTACCTTTGTTTTGCTGAGGAGAACTACTGTTCTTCTCTATAGGATAGATGTTAGAGTGAGTTTAAAGCTGAATTTTAGATTATCCTTTGGAAGGGTGACTAATTTCCTGCATTATCTCTAGGGAAGTATAGGCTCTTTGGTTTAGCTGAAGTTCTAAACCATTTGTGTGGTCTAATTTCACTTCTTGAAAGCAAGGGTAGAAAACATGCTGGTAAGATGAGGAAAACTTGAAGCTAGTAGGGACTGAAGTGGTATAAGATGATTTTGCAGGTTGTGGTTTGTCTGGGGATGGATATGCTTCATTTGGGAGTGTGACTGCAATGTCAGAAGGCTTTAATGTGTGGTTAAAATTCCAGATTTTATGTCATGGATAAAGTATAAGCTACTAAGTTATTCATAAGAGCATGACAGGAAGTAAGGCACTAGTGATGAGGACAGAGCTAGCTCTTGTAGTTACATGGCTCAGGAGTATAGTTGGAGAAAAAAGCTATATTAAGCTAGGTGCTTTGTGGCATAAGGATCGTATCCAGGATAAAGAATTACTTAGCTAATGCTGAAATTGAGAGTTATGTTACTCCATAAAGAGTCATTCTGCTAGGATATTGCCACCTGTATTAAAAGTCATGGAAGTAAAGGAATTGATTTCTTGCAGTTATCTCTTTGCATTGAGTTTCCCCTTGGGCTGTGAGGGGAGGCAATGGAAGAAGGTGAAATATAAGCCCTTGCTCACCAGGTGCTGAAAGCAGCTTCCCTGAACCTGCAGGCAACCTGCTTCCTTGGAAGTAGTAGCTCCTGAGCCAACTGGGGACTCTGCAAATTGAAATTGCTGTCTTTTAAGTAGTAAACTATATGGATCAGGCACAAGTATCATTTCCATCCTCAGTCTCACTGATGTGTAGATGTCAAAGATTACTGTTGGTGATCTCAGGAAGTAGATACTTGACTTCTTCTAGAGTTTGTACAGGGACTAATTCTGTGCATAACAGTGATAGGTGCTTGGTTTAATGTGAGATTCTACCAGTACAGGAGAAGAAAACCATGAAAAAAAGTCTCTGGTATGTTGACTTGTATGAGACCAGAACTTATAGAGGGTCTATATGGGTAAAGTACAGCTGAAGATTCTATGATGTGTCCAACTCCTCTGAAGAGGAGTGAAGAGCATAGCTGTTGGTCACAACGCGACTTAATTGTATTTGTTTAACTCTTCCCCACCCCTAGCACATTAGGGAGAGAGGAGTAATATCCAATGTACTTGCCCTGCCTAACCTTTAATGTACTCAACAGAAGGGAAGAAAAAGTGGCTTTTTCAGAGGTCATGAGCATAATATGAGTACTCTCAGTGGTCTTCTGGAAAAGCCTGGTTCTCCCCGTTGATTAGGGATGCAGTTTTCTTGGCATCAGCTACATTTATGTCCTGAAGTTAACTTCTACTGCAGTGACAAAAAGGCTAATGCAATCAATGTATAAATGTTATAAAGTCCTAAGCAGGCATGAAAAGACTGTGCAGCCTCTGCTTTTGGCACTGATACAATTGCTGTTGGGGTATCATCTAGTATTTGCTGTTCTAAAAGGAGGCCAAAAGCTGCAGGGTTTAGAGGAGCTCTTTTTTCTGACTTAAAATATAGCAGACATGTCCCAAGGTCAAGAAGCCCGCTCTATTAGTGTATCAAAGCAAAGGCTGAAGAACAACGTGATTGGTGTATAAATAAATACAACCAGTTCAGTAATTTGAGAGAGAATTAAACGGTCAATTCAGCAGACAAAATACAACGAGAAAATAATCTTATAGTGTAAGAGGAACCAACTTGCCCTATGTTAGGAATACATAATTAATCATTTATGTAACTTAATTGCTCTTGGAAGAACTTAACTTGGGTGATAATTATGTTTTGAAACATCTTTTAATCCACTTGGGAAGCTTTTCAGGTATATATGTTGTAGTTCAAGTAGGGCTATCATATGTTTAGCAGTAACACAAGGCAGTTTCATGGCGTCTGATACATGGGCCGTTGAGCTAAAAGATTATAGAGCCTCCTCTGATCTGGGAAAAAAAAAAGAATCATTGTAACAAATTTCTTTTAACTGACCTACAAATGTGACTGCATATTACATGAAGTAGGAGGGAACTGCCTTCTTAAAGGTGAAGCAAACCTATGTGATACAATACTCTGTTTAATTTATCAGCCAGCACCAAAGCACTGCCTGAATGAGGGAGGAGAGGAAGTATATTTTTGAACTAACAGATCCCTACTTTTAAATCTCTTAGTTCAAAAATTTGTCTATAATTAGCCAAAAGACATCCATATGGTGACTTTTCTAATCCCAGATGGGTAGCTGTCATTTTGCACATGATCTTTTCTTCTCTTTTGAAGTAGAAATGAGTAATCTTGGAAATATTAATCTGACTTCAACTATATTTATCCTTCTATCAACAGTGATGACACATTTTGATTTCTTTCTTGGCATTCACAGTGTATGCTGCGATGCAGAGGATTCCAGTTGCCATAACTTTGAGTGGAAAGAGTAACTATCACAGGGAACCGTAACTAAGTTATTATGGAATATTTGTATATATAATTAGCAAAGCCAAAATTTTCAAGAGTAGTGACACAAATATATTACAAACTTGAAACTCTATTAAGGGGTGATAGAGGTGTTCTGCAAGTGCTTAAAATTGGTTCCCCTTCTTAGTGATATGTTACCTGGCACAGTAGCACCTGTATACCTGCTGCTGCCTGGCAGGCTACTGCTGGGAATATTTACATCAGAGCAAACAAAAATTTACCATGCCAGAAAAGATGCTTACGTATCGGATTTTTTCTCTTAACTACTGGAGTACTAATCCTTAGCATGGATCTTTCTGCCCTTGTCAATATAGTTTATGTGGTGACTTAACTATAAGCATCTTGTGTGCTTAGACTTCCATTTTGTTTTTTTGAGGTGTGGGGAGGGGAAACTAATTGTGTCTGTAAAGGGAAGGTATTTTGTAGCAAGTGTTATGTCTGTGCATGAATTCCCCGGTCTCATTTTACAAAAATTTATTTTGGTTTCTTGTGCTTAAATATCCACATAGAGAGGCTAGCAAGTGGTGCAAGGACTTAACATTCCTCTTAGAAAGCATTCCACTTAAAATGCAGTATTTTTTTGGAGGGGGAAATATGTTACAGTACAGTTTGGGTTTTTTTTGTCTGGTTGGGTTTTTTGTTTGTTTTTTTTTCTTGCCACGGGCAGTGTGAGAGGCAGGAGGCCAGATCCAATCAAATGAAGTAAATGGAATTACCCTGAATTTACTCCTGTATAAGGGAGAGCTTGTTTCAAGCCCCAAGCTACATGGAAATGGTTGCTCTTCTCTTTGCTAGCATTGCCCATATGAAAGCGGACTTAAATACAACCTAGAGTGAACTTATTTAGCAAGTGATAGGGTACATTTTTTTGCCATGATTGAAAGGTCTTAAGAATGCAAGTTTAAGATGCACGAAGGAATACTGGTGCCTGAGTTCCATTAAGATCAATAGGAATTAAATACTTGTTCTTGGTAAGTGCACAGTGGTAAGTGACTCAAGCCTACACCTCTGAAAACATTCAAGCATTTTTAGCAGCTCAGTGACCATAGTTCCTTCTTTTCAGCACTACCCTTATGATAAAACTTGATTTTTTCTAACAAACACCTACAAAGCACAGGTGATAAGAATAAATGTCAGAAGTTTGGTTTTTAGGTTAATGTTTTTTATAAGCAATTAACACTTTTGTGTTGCTGGTCTAACATTAGGGGAAATTTTAGTATAGTTGCAAACTTTGCAAGTAACTGAAGGGTTAAAAGATCATCACCAAGGAGGAGATGTTGAGGAGTGAGGAGGAATCCCACACAGACACTTGTGAAATCAGAGAATAATGTAGTCTCGTATGCGGCTGTGTTATGACTTCAAAAGGAATGTAATACTTCATATCTTGTTTTCGGATTTTCCCCCAAGCTATAGCAGATGGCGGAAGAAAAAGAAACTTAGTCTCTCTATCAAACTTATTCCTAAAACTTTCCCTGGGATTTCAACCCGCTACTTCAAGTCCCTTTACTGTTTTGCTTTAGATACTCTCTTAACATTGCTGTAGAAAAAGATGCAAAGTCGGTTAAGAGACTGTCTTTAGAAATAAGCCCATGTGGACTAGATCAGTAAGACAACAGTAGGAAAAAACTTTGCTGTGGTCTACCTGTGTGGTCTAAAACACGATGAAAAGATGTGTGCATCCAGTGATGAAGTAGCTTGCTAATCAAAAAAGTGATATATGGCTTATTTTGCTCATGTCTCTTTAAAGCCATGAAGAGTAGATAGCAGAAAGGAACTGCGTGTTTTACAGGTAGGAGATTAAATAACCATGTAGCACTTAATATTTGGTAATTTTTAAGCTTGAGTTGTGCCTCTAAATGCTTGACTAAGTACATAAATTTAATAAAACTTCTATAGATGCTTGTAATATGGGCCAAATTTTTAAATGTTGTGCCAGAACCCAGCTCCAATGGGTGTAGGAATATTTGTTGGGTACCTCTCATCCTAATAAATCCTTCACAAAAAAAAGCAAGCCACAACTAAACTGTAACTAAGGTCAAATGATTTGTGGCAACAGCAATATTTGAGTCTTCATTTTCACCACCCTCTGGAAAGTGTAAATTCAACTGAACAAGTAAATTATGGTTAGAGGGAGGGAAAAATTTTCTACTCAGATTTGAGTGGTGGGTACCCAATGAAAATATTTGAATTGGACAGTTTCCCAAAAGATGTGAAGTGGAGTCCGTTTCTGCCCCTGCTCAGGCAAGCATTTGTACCTTAAAACATGCAGAATGAAGCTCAGCAGGTTAAGACTGGATACCTGCCAAACTTTCAGTTTCGGGTTTGGAATTTGAGAGTTGTTGTGGATTCTCTCACCTGACTTCTTCAGTCAGAGCCTAACAAGTACCAGTGGGGAAAACCTTCCTACGTTACACCTCTTGTTCCATTTGCAGTTCCTGCAGGAGACTTGCTACCACACTAAATTCGCAGGAATCTTGCAAAAAATACACAATGTGGCAAAGAACGCTTACTAACACAAAACACACTATGAAACAATATTTTCTTCCTTGTAGAATAGTAGACACCATGTCCAAAAGTTTCTATCACCCAAAATGATTCCAGTTGAAGAAATTCTGCTGCTATATTGCAGCACTTCTAATAATTGATTGATGCTTAATATTGATTAAAATTTGCATACGCTCCCCTATTGGTTGTTGGTTTTTCTCAGTTTCACTAGATACAGTCAAGAACCGAAATTCATATCCAACGACAGGTTAATGAGTCTCTAAAATTTACTTAGTGTTGACTAATTGTGTTTTGCTTGACTGTGAAGTAGTTACAGGTAAGAAAGCAAAAGGCTGAATTCATAAGGGTGCGAATGATTGTCAATTTATAAAGACTTTTGGGATAATACAAAGCATAGCTCTACCTGGTAAAACTTAATCTTCTGCCGTCTTTAATGCTTGATGCACTTCTGTCAGATGTACACCAAAAAATACTACTGTCATAAAAACCTAAAAAAACCAAAACCAACCACAGGTCAGTGGAAACAGTTCGGAATCTCTTATGAAGGGAAACTTCATGTATAAAGAATTTGTACGCTCTCAGTGGGTGAAGCTCTATTCAGGTACATTTTTTTATTATTCTAGGAAAGAGTTATAAACAGTTTGAAGTATAAGCACCAAAGTAAACGGAATAGTCCTATCAACATGAGTGCAGATATGGCAACCTCCAGTGAGGTTTAGAAGTCTGATTCCTGTTGTGATCTCATTCTGATCTTGTTCGTTTAATTGCATGCTTTTTGTCAGGATCTGGGACAATTTTAGAGCTGAATGCTCAGAGAGGAGACTCATTTTTTGTTATTGTTATTGGGATATTTTTATGTATAGCAAAAACTAGAATGCCTTGTCAAAGCTATGAATTATGATTCTTTCCTGATGCTAGCTTTAATCTGTTGTATATAGTATGTAGATGACAAAAGCCTTTAGGAAGTGTAAAGGCTCTACTTCTAATAGAGATATATAGAAAGAGGCGTGAGTCTGTGCAAAGAGAAGCCATTAAGAATGTAACAACAGGGAGCTAAGGGAAGCATCACCCTGTATTATTGCACATTTTGCTTCCTCACAAGGCTTCAGGCAAATTAGAAACTATGTGATTGAGAATAGCGTCACAGAAATCCGAGAGGAAAGGTACAATTAATGTCGGTTAGTAGCAAATTAATTATAGAAAGACTAATGTTCAATTAATTTTTTGTGTCTAGTTTGTTTCCAACATATTTATGTCATCAATCTACATTCTGAGGCTCCATTGTTGAATTTATTATTGGGCCAAGGTCCAGCTGCATATTTCTCTACACTTCAGTATCATTTAAAGACAATGGAGACAAATGCTTAGAGGCAGTTTTTAATAGTATTGAAGTGATATTTCATTCTGGGTTTTGGCCATACTCTTAGCAGTTAGATATATGTGCCCTTTAGGTGGGTTCTGAGGGGCTTATTTGGCAAAGTGCGCGGGTGGGAGCCTGGTTTTGCATATAACCTGTTTTAGATGTGCCTGCTTTTTAGGGAGGAAGCAAGATAAAATGCTGAAATACCTTCTGGCAATCCTCTGCTGAAGTTAACTTACACCCATAGATGGCTGTGGGAGGCTTCTATAAGCCTGCACATCCTTTCTTACAACCTGTACATGATTGGTCTTTTGTTATTTTACATTCCCTCTTCCCGTATAGATAAGGTGGAATAATCAGAAATTACCAGTGCAGTGAAACACTAGAAGTGATGCTGCTTTTGGGCAGCAAGAGGAGTCTTATAATAAGGATGTCCCATTCTGCAGGAATCTCTCCATATGGGAATTTTTCTACCCAAACTGCATTGTAATTCTATTTCCAATGACTATTTCTCAATTACTTGGAAACTGTCTGCTTTCCTAAGGGATGCATCGTATTTTGGCACTTCAAATTTATGCGTGAAATTTACTGCTCTATCAAAACAATGAGTTATTGCGCCTCATAAAAAAAGGAGTCCTGAGACTGTAGGTGATTAGAATGTTGCAAGCCTCCTTTATCAGACATGTTATAGCCTGAGTTATTGCCTTCAGCTGTTCTTTATCTGGAGCTTACAAATACTTGTTTGCATCACTGTTTTCTGCTGCTTTTGTCTCCTTTTTATTGCTGTGTCATTAAAAGCTGGTTCTGTCTCACTCTAGTTACCCATTTTCTGCCTCTGTTGACTGGGTAGTTGTAACATTCTTTTATATGTTATTGGAAAGCAACTTACTTTTTATTCTTTTTCAGCTTTCTTCTTCTGAAAGCTGTGATTGCAAAATCACACAAAGCAATTCTATTGGGTTTTTATTTATATCCCTCATAATTAGCTTCTGTGAATACGAAACTGTTTTTCTTTATTGCTTTTTACTGAAGTACATTTTTTCTTCTCCCTTGAGACAAAATTGTAAACAGGACTGTTTTGGAAGATGTTCTTCCTTGCCTTTGGATTTAGAAACAAAGGAGACTAACATCTGTTATAAGATAATCTTTTATTTAATTTTATTAAGTTTTTAAACTGTTAAACTCTTAGAAAGCATTCCAGATCTGTAAATCTCTACTTAGTCTACACTAATGGAAAACCTTACTTAATTATTTTTCAAAAAAACTTAAAAGCAATGAGCCAGATTTAATCATTGACTTATACTGACAGAAGTTTCTGAACCTCTTTCTGCTCAGTTAATTAGTTCATTCTCTAATAGGAATTATTTGGAAGGTACCTCTTGGGCACAGTGTGATGAAAGAGTATTGAAAGATGCAGGACTATTCAGTGATCTAATCATACCTAGATGTTAATCTGAAACCGATTGTCCATATGTTCCTTTTTATGAAAATCCCAAAAATACTCTATCATCCAAATTACATTTCCCAATCTTGATTCCTCTGTAAGTCTTTAATTCACTGTTACCTCTATCTGTTGGTAACTTCGGTCACTTGCGTCAGCTTTTTTCCTTTGAAGGAACATCCACTTTTAGCATGGAATCATTCTGCATTTGGAAAGCAAAAGGGTAGTTTTTGCGTTTAGATTTAAATTGACATGACACATTTTGAGTGTCCTCAGGATGCTTTTCTCTTGGTTTTGTGTTGTGGGGTTTTTAATTACATTATCAGACTATAACATGAATTCATTACGTTAAGTAATATGTTCAATTTATTTACTTTTGCTATCACTAGGACATAGTACTTCCTATGACTAGAAAGTTCTTGCAAAAAGAAGCCAATAGGAGGCAGTGGCATGGGGAGCAAGGCAGAACTATGCAAAATAAATACCCAGGTAAAAGAATTTTAATTTCTCTTGAACTGACCTGAGATTCAGGGGATGAATTTTTTTAAAGAATGAAACTAGAAGAATCTGCTTGTTTAACTTGTTATTTTGCAAGGACTTTTGTTGTTATTTAGATTTGAAACAGCTTGTGAACTTTTATGTAGTCTGGTTTTTATATACCTGTCCAAAGATAGCTTGTTATGATTCAACTGTTAATAATATCTATAAGTCGGGGACAGCATGGTTTGTTGCATTGAATATTGAATATCTCGCTGCAGAAAAAGGCCAAAGCTCATATTAAAAGGGCAATCATGTTTCAGTTAGCTGTTTGATATTTTTACTTGGAGTTGGCGTCCACTGAAAGCTAGAGCAAGATCCATCCTCACACTTTCAGAGACTACGTGTATTAAGTATTTTTTAAAAATGTGTAATTATATTCAAACATGATAAATCTCTTACCTCAAGCTTGAATCTTCTTAAATCATTCTATGTTTACAAACGCTGGCACGTTTGTAATGCAAAGACGGGACAATTTAAGCTATCCCTAATTGAGTTCATGTAAGATATGTGGTGTTACTTGTTTAACATGTTAAACACTAACCACTCATACTGTGAAACTTCAGTGTGGTTACAGAATGTCTGTCAAGAACTGCTGAAGTATGATGCTGTAAAATCCATGGATCGTATGCCAGTAGTATTGAATTATGTTTTAAAGAAGCTACATATTGGAGATCTCTTTCTGATATGTACCTATCCCAAATTAGCTTTACCCATAACTCTTGCCACACACTGATACTTACTTGCCTCTTACTCCAAAAGTTAAAAATCTGTTGAAGTGCAGTCCTTCACACAGTTTGCAAAGTGCTTGAGCTCCTTTGGGAATTGAATTTGCAATAAAAATGTAAAATATATCTAGGAATTACATTGAAAAATATATCGGAAATAATTCATGTGTAGTTAAAGCTTGCACTGTTGTAGCCTGGCTTAAGCTCTGCAACAGGAATAGCTAGACATCAATGGGAGGGAAGGAGAAATCAGCCTCTCACATATGTTTTGGCTGTAATGCTAGTTTTCTAAGCCATACCAATACTTTATTGTCACAGATTCCATCAGAAAGGCTTTTTCCCTTTCAGTAAATACCTTTGGGGGCAAAGCAGGTACCCGGAGAATGGGAAATTTTAGCATAAAGTAAAATGAGGCTACAAATTCTGCTTACCTTTCTTGACTGTGCTATATCAGCAATAGGGCAATATTCACACTTTGATTAAATATTGGAGAGAATAAAGGTGGGGATAGGAAGCAATCTGAATTACAGTGGACCCTATTTTAATCTGAGATTGTCCCTAGAAGAAATAGTGGTTTAACCGTTAACTTTAAAATATAGGCTGACAAAGAGTTCTAGGGGAACCTTTGGAAAGAGACACCTATTTCCAACATATTTTCAGTGAGAATTTGATAATTTGCTGTCCTATTTTGTCTCTGGACACATTAATTTTTTTATTCTATATTGTATCACTCACCAAATTTATTAAAGGGTGCTATTTTCAGATTTCTTTCATAGCTCTTGGCATCCAGCATTAATTGTCAACCCCAGAGCTGGTATTCTACTGTTACCCTTAGTAGCTCTGTCTATCTGCTTTTCTCAGTAGCCTCCTGGTCTTTGAATGAAATGCGGGCTCCCAGATCTTGCTGAGCTCTTCTTGCTCTCTACCTCTTTGTCTGCCTGCCTTTATGCTAGTCTCAAGTTTCCCTCCCTGAAAATGAGGTAGCTTGAATAGGAAGAGCAATTTTCCTCTTTTCACCAATGGATTCCACCTGATCGAATCACGTCTTAAAGAACATGGTATTGTAACCAAGGTGGTAGGTAGGGAATTAACTAGAACAAGTAGAATACTGTGTGCTGTGTGACCATAGAAACATAACTGAATCTATATTGTTTTAAAGTAATGATTAACTTAGTGGTATAGTGAAGAATGAAGAATGTTCTGTTAGAACTTTGAGACAATAAGGAATTGTGTCTAGCAATTTAAGTGTCATGCACCAGTGATGCTGCTCAGAAGCCCATGTACCTTCCCATTGTGATTTGGAGATCACGTAATCAGTTAGGTTAGTTAGTGGTCTTAGAGGAGATGACCAATGATTATTTTTAAAGGTGATATCATATTTAAAAGAATCCAATCATGTTGAAAGCTAGTGCATATTAATGAAGGAATGAATATTTGGTATTCTGTGATAATAATGTGGTGTGATCATGACTTAGCAGAAAATATGTATAAAAACTGGCAAATTTTAATGCAGAGGTGAACACGCTTGAGGAGGAGCTATCCCCCGTGTTCCCGGCGCCGTGAATAAAGAATGCCTGGTTTTTAACTCTACATTAGTGTTACAAGGTTTATTCCCGAGTCAGTGACATTATTGTAACAAGGAACAACTGTTATCGCTTTTACCTCTTCATGTACTGTTTTGCTTACTGGTGTTAGGATCTGCATGGTCTGCATATTCCAAAGTGCCTGTAGTATTTCACAGATATAATCCGGTGTGTGTGCCAAGACGTCCCATATTTTTGTGCATTTGATATGTCTACTCTAAACCGATAATTCTGAAAGTCAGCTTTCCTGGTTTTGCTATGAATTACGGTAATGTCATTTCTTGTATTTTTAAAATCACAAACAGAAAATAGATAACAGAAATCCTCTGTAAGGTTCTAGCTTGCATGTGGCCTCCATGCAGATGTAAATGCCAAGTATTTTGAACCACTCTGTGCAAAAATGCAGCTTTTGGAATCGTTCCCTGGTTTAGCACAGGAAAATTCAAAATCTAGTCAAATTAAAAGGAAATAGTTTGATTCAACAGGCACATTTCAAAGATTTTAAAAGAATTAGCTGTGATAATTTGGTATGTCTATCTCAGTCACACTTTCAGGAACTTTGACTTCAGCTTCTTAAACAAAAGCACTTAGGAGCGTAGCTGCTCAGCTAAAAGGGTACCTTTTTATCATCTTCAAGCTCTGTTTTCAAAGAGACATTTAACATGTTTCCTGAGCAAAGCATTTGATTTCAGTGATTTGGTGTCTTAAATGAAGTTAGAAAAATTTCAGCCAGTGTTTTAAGATATTCTAAGCAACAATAACTACTTTATATTTCCTAGCATATGTTGGGGCCAATGTGCTTAAAATGCAGATGTTTGGTTTTTATTTAATTTTCTTTTCTTTATAGAAATTACTGGAGATGAATTATTCTGAATGTTTGTCTCCCTTAATCATAATGGCTAGGCATAGCTGCAATGTTAAATAAATGGTTAAAAATATTGCAAGAGCCTCTTTCAGAAAATACATGAAAAACAATAAACTGTTAGGCTCATATGTGAGTTTGTTCTTTAAAGTTTTACTTCAGTTCTGCTCCTTGTCATTTCAAACCTAAATAATGGTTGTAGCAGTATAGGTCTTGATTGTAATTGTAGTTTGTATATGTAGGATTTTCCTTTGTCACTTTATCTGAAGTATTTGTTCTGAAATTCTTTGAAGCGGCTTAGAAAACATGACAGAACATACCTACATAAGTGTCCATAGTGTGCTATTTTATAACAGCTCAGGTGACTACATGGAACGAAGAATAATGCAGTATTCAAGTCTCCTTGTTCTTCACAGGCAGTGGTGCTTCATAGCTGTGCTTGCTGAGAAGCTTAATGTTTGTCACTACGGGACTTTACATCAACTAAAAAAATTAGTAAATTTACTAAATTTGAATGTCCTGAGATACAGTTCAGTGCCACCTAGAACATATCCCTCTGGCTCCCTGTTCTACCTCCTGCTAGTAGGGCAGAACAAATACCTGTGCAGGTGGGCTTAATTTAGCAGATGCTAGAGCATCAATATTTTTGCAGCAAAGCAAGTGATTTTCCAGTCTGTCGTTCCTGATTTTTTTGTTACAGAGCACATGGAAAGTTTACAGCTCTCCAATGAACAGATTTCAAAACAGTTTTGATTCTGTCCTTCCAGTGTCTGCAAACTCTTTTAGATTAGTGACATCTCCAGCTTTATACATGCATCAAGACTTGAAATATCCACACTGTTAAGATTAGAATAATTGTTTGTTAAGGACAGACTTGTGCAAAAGCTTCTTTGACATGACCTCATAGTCTGACAGTAAAATACTGATAATGGTTCTGAATGCTTCATACCCTTGGCACCTTAGCTTAATTATGGTAGCTGTGCTGGTCTCTGATCTTAAATGGTAGTAAGTAAACCAAAAGGCCAGTATCTCATAGTTATGAGTATGTGGAACTCCCCTTTCATATCTTACCAGTGTAAAAATCTGGACCCGAAGAGCTGCTCTTTAGACTTCTGTCTTTGACAGTCACTTTGGTGCAATATTCACCACTATAATTAAAAAGTACACATGCAGTCTTGCTTGCACTTCATCTCTTCAGCATGATTGTCGGATGGTACATGACAACTGACAAACCAGTTAAAGGTAACGTCTGTCAGTCAGCGAGTCTAAATAATTATGCCCAGCCTCTAGCATGTGTCTGCATGCTTCGAGAAAAACCCTTTTGAAATGGCATCTTAGACCATCAGTAGGAAAAAAGAGAGACTGCACCTTTTTCTTTCTGTTGCCTTCATCTTCCACTTACCTTCAGCAGTTTTTGATATTTACTAGTGGTGTCTAGGAAGAATCTCACAAAGCTTTATTTTTAATATTTTCCTGCACCTCTTCCAAAATAACTATTGGGAAATATGATGCAGCTAAGGTAAGTCTGTTGCACAATTAGGCCATATGATTGGTATGGAGTCTGAACAGATTCCCTCCTGCATTGGTGTGCTGTCACTTGGTCTATTCTCACCTGTGTCTCTGCAGATAAATTGCAATGTTTTCTGTGCCAAATATCCAAAGATTATTTTCCCCGTAAGGAAAGCATGGGAGAATGTTCCTTCTAAATACTGCAGGTTATTTAACAATTCCTGCACTCAAATGACAGCAAGCACTAGAAGAACAAATTCGTGGGTTGTATGTAATTTTGGCAAAAACACTTGTAGGGACACAGGTGAAACCTACAGTGTAGACATAGCCATAGTGCAACAGTTTCTTACAGAATAGTCTGCAATAATTTGGATTTAAAGAAGGTGTGAGAGTAGTCTGTAGACTAGTTCTTTGCTTCTAATTCTGGAATATTCTTCTTGCTCGATTTCTTTATTGTCTCTTTCTTTTTTTGTCACACTAATTTTTTTGCTATGCCTTTCTTACTGCACCTTTCCCTTGAAAATTCTGTTCCTGTATGTTATATTCAAGCTGAGAGATAGTTTCTCCATTACTCTCTTTGCATGCTAACCCTGCCCCAGCAGAATATTTGCCTGTTCATTCCATACAGGGGGAAGTTGGCATACTGATACCTTATAAAACAATGTCAATATGTCTAAGGTACCCCTCGAGCCAGAGATATTTATGGTGCTTTCTTCACTTGGGGCAGCACTACTTCTCACAGTCACTAAATCTGAGCTGTCTGAGTGCTGGAATCTAATTAACCTGCTTTATTCAACCAGCTGCTATGAAGAGCTGAAAAGTAGAAGTCCCTTTGGAACCTATTATGAGAAGGTTTTGCTGCATTTGTTTTGCAGAAGCATTTATGTTCCACATCAGTAATGAAGAAGCTCAAACACACACTTGCTGTTACATATTGAAAGATAACATGAAGATTGATCTAAATCTTGACACATTTGTATGAGTAAGCCATCTTTTCCTTTACTCAGACTGAAGTAAGTAAAGGAACTTACTGCTGATGGCCTTTGGCTTGAAACCATCGAAATACTGCACTGAATAGTCAAGAATTAACCTCTTAGTCCTGGTCAGTGCCAATTTATGTGTACCTCACCCTCTCCTCCTCATTCTATCTCCATTTTGACATGTGAATCACTATTATTTCTATTACAATGGTTGTGTGAATTTGTTGACCGCTATGATTAAATTATTGGGAGGCTATAAGTTGGTCACATATGACACTCTTATAAGTTTGGGTTAGGGAAGAAAATAAATTTGTGGCAGGGTTGAATTCAGTGGGCTTTCCCAGTTTTTTACACTGATGCTTAAAGTAGTTTGGTCCAACAGTTTAAGTATCCTGGTGTAGGGAAATACTAAGATTTCTGGGAAAAAATCCTAAGTCTGTCTGATCTGTTCTTTATGATGGTCTTACACAGCTGTAGAAGGGAAGCTCTTCACTGTGCATCGACACTCCTCCGTAGAACCACCAGGTATAAAAATAATTTTGAAAATCAGAAAAGTTTATATTCTGTTCGTATTATCTCATCTTTCTTTATTTTGAAAAAAACCAAAGCAAAACAACCGGTGGTCACTAGCATAGCTCTGTGTACTGATGAAATCATTGGTTTTCTTCTAGCTGCTAGAAGGATTGCTTAAAAAGTGCTTTGCTCAGCCCTAGGTGTGAAATCAGGAATTGGAAAGTGGGTGGAAATAAGTTCTTTTACACAGCTGTACTTAGTCTTAGATACACAGGTCTTGTTGCATTTCATTTATAATCTATTTGCTCTACATAAAGTGATATCAAATTGTAAGGCACTGTGGTTGGAAATCTACCTTTGTGGACTGTGAATCAGAATTCCAGCATCAGCTTTTCCCCAAAATTAAATGGTTCTATAATAAATCAATTTTCCTGGAAATAAAAATGTCAAATGTTGGCATTTCTAATTAACAAGGCGTGTCAGTTTCTTAAAATTTAATGTGTCCCGTGTCTCTACCAAATAGTCTCTTACAGCTGTAATACTCTTCACTTGACACCTCATAAATAATAATTTTTACATGAAGACTTCTGTACGGAAGACACTTTAGATTATCTGAATGAATTAATAAATAAGAATTTTATGCATTGCAGAGAAATGGGTGAAAGTAATACTGAGTACTAAAAGTCATCAATAGGAGCTCTGTAACTTTGGATGTAATTCTTGATGTTGTTACGCAATAATCTCCCTTCTCCTAATAGTTTATGTAATTGGGTCAGCAAAGAAAAGCTATCCTTCATTATAGGAACTCCCTATCTGAAAACAATTCACTAATTCCTTTTAGGGTAGAGAGGAAAGTAATCCTCAGCAGCAATAGGGTGACTTTCCTGGGAGTTTGAATGTGCGTGCCAGTTTAAAAAACAAACGAAAACAACATGCAAAAACCCTGCAACAGGTGAATTCAAAATTCCTGTTTCCAAGAGGAGATAATGCATGTTATTTTGCCAGAACTTGTATGCTATGGATTTGCAGTGTGTTTCTGAAGTTGAGAAGATAAGTTCATGTAGGGCTAGATGAACCTGAAACAATTGCCAAAAAAAGGCACCCAAACCCACAAAAAAAAGGCAAAAAACCAAATTAACCAAACCCAAACACAGTAAAATCTCTTGTCTTTTGTTTTAAAAATGTTTTACCTAAGTACTATAAACAGGGGTCAGATAGAAGGAGGGCTTCTGAATCATCAATGTTTTTATTGGACCTTGAGGAAGACAAGAATTTTGGAGTCTGGACAAAAATCAGACCTGTTCAGATGATCCAAGTTTACCCACTGGTCAGAGTAGGGGAAACTATTCTGCTTCTAGGGGAAGGACAGGCTGGCTAAGAGTGTGTTCTGAAAGACCAAAGTCTGCACCATTTTATTAAGGGGCACATTCTCTTGGAATTAAACAGAGTGTGAAGTGTCCACTGTTGACTGAGGCTTTATATAGGCTTGGGGTGAAAAAGGAGATTCCCAGAGGCCTTTTAATCAACTGTTGCTTTTTCATCTTTTATCTTTTTTTCCCAAACTTTTACTTTAAAAAGAAAGAAACAAAAATGTTGAAAACCTTTGTTCCTTTATTTATAAGAGCTATTAGAGAGCAGTTAACTATCCTAGCAAAACAAATTGATAAGAGTCTGTCATCAGGGAAGGAATTATTCTAAATTTTTATTAGTTATTTGTAGCGCAGGTAGCACCTGGAGACCTTGATCAGATGCACCAGTGGTGTTTGTCAGCATAACAAATGGGCAGTCCCCACTTCAGACATAATTACTACCTCAGAGGCAACAAAAGTAAACTTTTTTTGAGATGGGAAGGCGTGCAAATGAAGAAGGAAACTGGGTAGCATGCAGCCTTGTGGAGAAGAATGGGGAAAGGGAGCTTGCGCCTACTGCCCTTCAGTGCCTGGGCTTGTGACTATTTAAATACAGACTCTTCAAATCCATCTCCTGCAAAGGTTCTTACACTCCACAAACCTTTGCTTGTGCTTTCTGCTAGTCCCCACCCAGAGTATGAGGACAATCTGAGCGGGGATTTGCTCTTATTGAGTAAGGCATGCTATATTCCCTGAACTAGTGATACAAATGCACTTTCCTGTAATTTTTAACTTGATTCATAGAGGACCGACCTAATGCATTACACTTTTGAGGTGGCTTTTTGGAGGGGTGGGGGAAGTGCGGCAGTGGTGCTTGGTATAGTTGTGGGTTAGTTTGTTTTTTCACCCTCATGTCTTGCTACTGCATTTTCTCCCTTTTAAGGTAATTGAGCTTAACCGATCTCTAATTCCTGAGTCAGGGATGCTCCAAGTTTCCTAAGGGATGCTTCACTTGCTGTGACCAGGGTACTGATCTGAAGTAAGAAGATATAGAATAGTATCAAGTACATTGCACTTTGTCTTCTGTAACTACCTCCCTTATGCAAATACTTACCTAATTCTGTCCCAGATAGGTTTTGTTTTGCTTTAAACTAGGTTTAGCAGTCAGTAACCTTTGTTTGTCCCCAGAAACTGGCTGCTAGCTTAAGGCTGTCTATTGCAGTGCATATAGCAGCTAATTTTGTGCATATTTTCCTTTTTATCAGGACCCGAGCTTTAGGTTCTGATTATTATTCTGTTTACTTGGCATATGTGATGTGGGTACATTTTTATTGCCCACATTCCACCTCTTCATTAGTCTTATTCTCTTCTTTCATCTCATTTAAAATGTCAGGATCTGCCACTTCTCTGCCAATTTCATGATGGCCTACACTGGCAAACACCCTGAAAGTGCTACAGTCATTTCTGCAGGTGGAGAGGGCAACGTCTTTTGATGTTTCTTTTGGATTATTTCAGTTTTGGTGGTTGGACACTGTATTGAAGCTGCATTTTCTAGCTGTCTTTATCTCCAAATCTGATTATTTGGGATGGTGGCAGAAATGAGTGACTGAAAAGGACCTGTTTTTAAAATTAAGTTCACTCAGTAACATGCTGTTTTGTTATATTTATATAATATACAGTTGTTTTCTCTGTTCTTACTTCCTCATCAGGTAAAAAGTGAAAAGGTTTGGCTTGAGGTTTCGCCTTCAGTGACAAAACAAATTATCATTTGCATGGATCTATAAACTTCCCCAAAACTTCTAGTGAGTTGCCATGTGCAGGAAAAAGAAGGCAGCATATTAAAATGAGAAACTTTCTCGGCATGGTGTATGATATTTACCATTTCTGCTTTCCAACAAGTAGGCTTTATTTTTTATGTATCATGATTGAAAAGTGTTTTTATTTAATTGAATATAGATACTTTAACCTTAATGTTGAACAGTGGAGACAAACTATCAGGCCTTTCTTTTCACTGCCTCTCATGCAGCCATGCAAAACATCATATAGGATTGTACCTTCCTAGTATTTGGTACCCCTTTATACTGCAGTGAAATTATTCTAGATGTGCAGTGGTGGTAATTGAAGCATATTGCAGCCACACAGGAAATCCCACACTTATAGAATACAGCATTTGTCCTGATGAAAACCTATTGCCTTTGAGGGGGTTACAGGACAAGGAGGGCAGCAAAATCTCCTGCTATTTGCTGAGCCTTAATGTTAATGAATTCTGTGCTCTTATTTTATAAGAGGATGTTCAGGTTTGCAGTTAGCCAGCTCTCAGACAAAATAAAATTTTATCCTGGCCTCCTGTGGCAGGCTTTGCAGCAGACATCAGCTGTGGAACCTTGCTATCAACACTGCATGCCGAGATCCCTCTTTCATGCAAATTATGACTTTTCTGAGAACAAGTGATAAGCTTTTTCAAACGGCATGGTAATCTACCAAATAGAAAGCTTCGGTATTCGCATGAAGGAGTGACTTCTTTTGTATGCCTCCTAATGACCTTAATTTCTGTGTGATTAAATTTTGATCTTTTAATGATTTTACTGTGATGGGCAACAGAGAAATGAGGGACAAGCAGGAGAAACTGGCACATCATTGCTTGCAAATGAGCTCATTTAAAAAATGCATAAAACAGATTTCAAAAATCAGCTGAACTGACTTTCTCTTCAAATTAAATTACCTTGTATTCTTCTTTTTATTATTTTATCCTAAAGGTGACTGGATTTCTGATTAGGAAGCAGATCATCAAATACAACTGGACTGAAGTATATAACAAAAATAATAGGAGAAAGCCTAGAAAACTTGAGCCACCTAATGTTTTCTATGCTGCTTATTTCACATTGAGTATTTAGAGAGCACTATTAGTGAAGTTAGTTGGATAATAATTATTACATGTTCAATGAGTAAGGTGATGTTTACTGTAAAATACTTTTCATGCTTCCGCTGTTGGAATGTAGAAATCTCAAAGATTATCTCAGGAGGAGCAATACGGAAAGTAAACCACTAACTCAATGTAGGGATCCAGACTCTGAATGCCCTTGCTTGAGTAGGCATAGAATTATTTCAATAGCTTCAAGTATTATTCATTTTAACTAAGTTATTTCTCTTTAAATGATATTAGGATCTGCTCCATATATGAAAAAAAGTGTACGGGGAGCCTTGTTGTAGAAGGGCACTTAATAACACCAGGAGAACATTAAACAGGATATTGATCCTTATAAAAATGTCACAACTATGGTCTTATTAAATGCATAGAATTTTGGTTATTGCACCATATCTTGAAAAATGCAAGCTGCTTGAATCTCACCTAATTTGTTTAGAATGGTATTAAAGTAATTCACTTATTTTGCTGTAAAACAAATGAGAGATAAATTAGGCCCATGTTTTCCAACTGAGGAAGACTCCATTAATGCTATGTCAGATTATAAATCGACACTAGTTCGAGATCTGATTTCACCAAGAGATGCTTTTGAGCAAAACCACTGTAAACCTTACAGCTGTTTTCACAAGAAAAGGAAAGAGCCAGGCAGTAAGCTTGAACTCATGACTTCAGGTTCTCCAGCAGCAAGGCAATCCTCTACCTGAAATTGCTCTCTACTAAAACCATTAATCAGACTTTTACTACCAAAAAGCTCTGCTGGCATAAGGTGGTGTTTTCCTCTGTTAAATGTTACTGTTTTAGAGCAAATCAGTTTTGTACACTTGTCATCTTAATCAGGAGAAAGTTAGGCAAAAATAGGAATAAAAGATAGTAAAAATCTTTGGAAAACCTTGCTTAGTTAAAAGCAGTGGTAGCCAGACTTCTTCCGTGAACATCGCTGAGCACAGTACTTTGTAAAGAGCCAGTATTAAGAGAGATGTCAAAAACTGAAACTTTTTATTGTCCGTTTTTCTTCAGGTATATTTTCCCATAAAATAAAAGTTTTAATGAAAAGGGAAACAGTTATCTAAAAGATGTGAGCTTTGGACAGATATGTGACAATGGCTGCAAAAGCAAAAAAAAAACACATACCCCAAAAAACCACCAAACAAAAAAACACAAAGGAAGATGCAGTGAACCTTTTCAAGAAATGTGTCTGTATCTAAAAAAGCAGACCAGACAAATTTATTGGATTTTGCATGACACTCTGAGCGCAGCTCTTGTGTATATATCTTCACATATTTGCTGAGGATTAAATCCCCTTGCTCAAGGGGCTTGACTAAAAATTCCGTCTGCGTGAGCATCAGGTAGGATGGCAAATTTAATAACCACTTTATTGTAAAAGATACAAGTAAAGGAATATAGATGCAGCATCATGGTGACTTTGATACAAACAATACTAAGGATTTTTTGCTGTGGTGCTGTTCTATGCATACTGGTTCACCCTTTGATGTTAAGCATGCACAAGGAGAAACCTAACATAATAACATTGGATGTTTTTTCTTTCTATTTGTAAATATTTGTATTTGTGGACTCTATATCTCACGGTTTTAACTGTGACAAGTCACAAAGTTTCCTTTAAGTACCCAAAAAAAAGGCCTCATGGATCAATATATCATCCCCTATGTCGCAGTTGAATGCGGCAAAATCAATCGGGAAAAAAGGCACACACAGTTACAGGTAGAGATTAAGTGGTGCTGTTTTACCTGAAGTTTTGAGCTAGCATTAATAGAATTATCATGATCTCAGAGCAGTTCCTCTTTGAGAGGTGTCACTTCTGATTTATAATTACATACTGCCATCAGTTATGGCTATTTGTAGAATTGCAGAGCAGTATAGGTTGCAAAGGGCCTCCGGAGGTCATTCCAACTCCCTGTTTAAAACAGGACTGCTCAGATTCAGCCTGTAAACAACTTGTGTGCTTCTGCATAGCACAGGCAGAGCTTGAGAAACAGCCTTGGTATTTATTTAAACCTAAATAAAACACTGTCTTGGTGGAAACTTGTAACTTCTGATAAAGTACTTCTCTATCTGCTTTGCTTGTCTAAAAATGTGTGGAATAAACTTCAGGCATTCACGTGTTTTATATATTGCCTTTGCCTCCAAGTTTCATATGAAATACATCTTTTCAGCTTGGATGAAGGCAATATATAAAAGAAAGACGTGAATGCCTGAGGTTTATCCCACATGGGCCGGAAGTATCAACCTGTGGATTTACCTGCATAATCTCACTGCTGTGAATCAGATTTTAAATATGAAAACATAGTGAGGCAGACTGTAGACTCCTACTGCATATTAGAATATATTGTGAGATGAAACTGAAGAGGTTACTATGAATGCAGGTAAGTTCCTGTAGCTATTCCAATAAAAATCAAAGCTTAGCTTTTTTATTTCCAGTCTGTATTTGAGCCAGCTTTTTTAGCTCTAGTCAGGAACCCTTAGTCTGGCAAGCATGATGTCTTCTATATATCTTGTTCTCTGTGAGACGCTGTGAGCTAAAATAAAACACAACTTCAATGAAATTTGCATGTACTGCAGCAGGCACAACAAGTCAAGGAAAAATGGTCTCTAACAGATGTTTGAAGCATCTTTGGCAGTTACATGTTAATGTGGTGACTGCTTTAAATGTAAATGGTCCTCAGCTGTGTGGATTTGCAAGCACCGAAGAATTGTAATGCTAACAGCAACCAAAGGTGATTTTGTTTGGACACTTCAAAATGTTTCAAGAGCATCATAATCTGGCTGTTTTTCCAGTACTCACATGCACTAAAAATATCTTACATTGTTAGCACTGCAGCTTGCGGTATGGTTGTGGTTAAACACAAATGAGCCAAAGAGAGTAGCATTTACCCTGTTCTCAAATATATCACACAGATATACTGTGTGAAATGAGAAAGCTGTCATCAGAAGAGATATTATGGTCAAATTCCACATCTGAGGAAGCTCTTTAAAACTTCCCTTGTTTTTACAGTGTTAAATAATATAAGTTGCAGAAGTATTAATAAAAGTGGTCTGCAGTAATTAAAGCAAAGATAATGCCAGCATGCACAAAAGCGGGGGGAGGGGAATAAAATAAAACATAACAAAAATTAGTCAATACAGAGAAGGCAATGCAATGAATGGTCAACATAGCTTTTCTGGCTGGGTATTGTGTAACTGCGAAATCTGAGTTAGTGTCATATGCTGCTCTTGGCAGCGACTTTGCTTTGGAAATTTATTTTCAGTTTGAATCATTTCAAAGCTATGTGACAAACTGCATTGTGGGGGACACGTACAGCTGGCTTGGGCAAAAGGTGTCAGAGGAACGTGGCCATTTCTTACAGTGGTTTTGCCAGTGAGGAGAATATAATATTTAAGCAAATCCTGCAAGAATGTCTATGCAGGGACCGAATTATCTTTAACAGCTTAAACAATGCTTAATCTCTGTGTAGGCAACCTTACTCACAATTAAATTGGTCTTAATTTGGCTTGATCTAAATTAGAGTGAAGGTGAATTAAAAGACACGTGAAGTAAACTATTTAAATTCTGAATTAAAGTGTCTACATAGTTTTTTGCAATTTAATGAATGTCCTTCAAGTTCACAGACTTAGTTAAAGTAGTTAGCTTTTCTAAGACCCTTAAGTGCTGTGATGGCAATTTGAATCTGAAGACTCTTGTGGGGTGCAATATTTGGGGAGTAAAAAGGCAATATACTTCTAAAAACCCTTTGGCTAAATTTAAATAGTTTCTATATTATCTTCTCAGACAAAGGTCAGATTGACAAAGCATGATTGAACTTGTTCTGAGCTGGCAGAAAGTGTTCTTATGCACCCAGCGAAAATGACTCGTAGAACTTTTTGTGTTCATGACAAGTACAAAGCTTTCTGATGAATTTTATCATAGTTTAGAGGGCGAATGAAATTCTGTTACCGGGCTGAATATTTTTTGGCACTGTACCAGGGAAAAGCTAAAAGATAAAGGTAGTTAAGTATAAAAAATAAAAATGTTTTGATTCCTTCATAAGAAGTGAACTGAATTTACACTTCAGTTTTAGATTAAAAGAAAGATCTATGAATTAATTATATCCTCAAGAAATCAGAGAACTATCTGTTTTCAGAGGTATGAGGATTAATAGAACAAAAAAATTTTTCTTGAGTTTATACTATAGTACAGGTTTCTCTTTGATACAGGGCTCTGTTTTAATCAGAAAGGTTTTCTGATATTATATATGTAGTAAATTTTAAATTACTTCCAATAATGTCAGCTTGACCCTTTCCTCCTTCCCTTACTTATTTTATATGGTACTCAGAGACTAATTGCCTCTGCATTATCATCACAGAGGTCTTTCTGCCTTTCTTTCCTCTTCTGTCTTTCCCCTTTCTTTCTTCCTTTGAATGTATTCTAGCAGTTGTAGGGCATTTATTTAACAAGTTGAAGGGAAAAAATGGAATTAGTTCTATGAGGCAAGCTTCCACGGGGACTCTTCAGGAATTTGTCCATGCGCTAAACTGATTTCTCTGCTCATGTCTCTCTTGCTTGAGGGAACTTTGGAAAGGTCTAGGCAATGTCACTACAATGTCTGTCTTTATTATGAAACACCAAGAGAAGATGATTTAAATGAGAAACATGGTAAATTACTGTAAAAAAACTTAAATGCTTTGACAAGTGTTATTTTAAGGGTCTCGGAAACAAGTTATTACTTAATTCTTCAACTATGGTATCTTGTTCCATGCTGGGGCATTAGAGCTAGGGCACTTGTGGGTATTAACAGATACTACTGCAATCATTTACAGTGTACAGAATTCTCAATCAGAATGAACTATAAATTGGAAATACACTCTAGCAAATATCCTGACTTCTACTGAAGTGGAATTAAACTAAGCCTTTCTTTTGTACGGTTGTGTGGATATAACTGTAAAGATTTAGGAAATATTTTGTAATTAGGCTTTTTAGTTGGTCACTTTGCTGTTAGAGATGTCTGTGGCTTGCATGCAGATGCTCTTCAGTGTCAGTGAGTAAAGACGGTATGAATGCTGCTTGAATACTGCACCTTCCATGGAAAAAACTTGGGACATTTTATAGCTCCACAGTGTCCTCACAATGTTTCTGTGACTAATGTAATGTACATGGACATTGGTTTTGACCCAGGATTTGCTCCAGCCAGTGATTAATAACTGAATTTTTGAAGACGCTCTATCCGTTATCTCACAATGATCCTACTTAGTTCTATTTTGCAAAAATATTTGTCCTTTTCACAAGTGAGAATGGCCTTTTGAGAACATATTTTCCAAAACTCATCATGTAAATTTTTTGTTTTGAGAGGTTATCCAAACTGTAAGCATGAAACAGAAACCTTTAACAGGTTTTTACACCTGCAGAAAGGTTACATTTTTATTTTACAGGTATATATACTAGAGTTCATTAGATACAGTCATTAAAAGACTAAGAACAGAACAGAATTCTTCAACAGTGACATGTTTTTTCTTAGAAGGAATTACTTCTTGAATTAAACTGCAGAACCAATATGTTCTATGTAATCTCTTCCTCTTGTTAACTTTTTTCTTCCTGCTCTTATTTCAAATAAATTCAAAACTGCCTTGAGAGCTTCATATTGTAGCTCATCTAAACATTATTATACAGTCTTAATGGGGCCCACATTGTGCACCTGCATGTCTGTTTTATAAAACCACTAGATCTCTTGTAAGGATATCTCTTATCGTAAGATATTACCTGCTAACTGTTCAGACAGTTTTGCTTATGGTTTCCTTATATTAGCAAACCCTTTACAGTGGAGTTGTTAAGCCACTGTTTTACATAGCTTTTCCAGGTGCATCAGTAAGTGGAAGGAAACAAAAGAGATCTTACACTAGAAAGAAGGAAGATACAAGAGGTTTTTTTTCTAGACAGTAGAAATCATAGAAAAGAATGAATCAGTCCTCACTTTTTTACACTGTTCTGATTCCGACTAGTTCAGTTAAGATTTCCCACTGTGTGTGTTACCTCAAAGCAATGACATTCATATGCTGGCTATGGCATGCCTACCAGTGATATTTTCTTTTGACATATGCAGTGTTCACAAATACACCATGACTAAGATGTCCCAAGCACAGGACAGCTGTATTTTAGGGAAATAAACACCAAACTCAGAGAAGGAGCTTGCAATTATAGTTCTTATACAGCAGGCAAATCTCCCTCTAACCTGGCACTTCGTGATTTAGAGGTAGGAGATAAATTCCAGTCGTTTCTTTGACACTTCCAGTAAGTATTCTCCTTCCTTAATACTGAGTCTTTTCTGTCCATATCAGCAAGTTTGGTTTTTAATGCATCCAATATGAATATAGTTGGCTTGAACAATCTGAAAACATTTTAAAATGTTTATGACTGATCATTATGTTAAAATGCTTCAACTTGCTGGTCTTTTTTTCTCTTGGGAACCATATTTTTCCTACAGTAATGAAGCCCAGGACTTGTCTCACTCCTTTCTCTTTATATCGTCCTAAGAACTGAGAGAAAAGGAAGCTGTCACTAGCTGATAGACTTCTGCCAGACTTGACTGCCAGTTGAGTCTGCAGTGTGCTTCTATGCATGCTTTCTTCCTGTGTTTTTACCTAACATTTCATAAGCGTCGTGTTGATGGAATAAACTTTAATGTCTGTGTTGAATCTGTAATTTTAATGCCAGATTGTGTCTGTGATCTTTGAAGCATTACCTCTTAAACAAATACATTCCTCACTACAGTCCAATCTGCATTGGATTATTTGCAAGTATCCTGAGAGCTGTTCTTCAAGGCTCATTCACCCCAGTATCAACTTGACTGACCTTCACCCCTCTATTACCTCCAGATTTTATTAAATAAAACACTACAGAGGAATTTGGGCACTCACCAGAGATCTGGTATTTTTCATCCTTTCAAATGATCAGTGAAGGGAGTCCAAAAATTATTTTACACAGCAGCCCTGACACAAAACAGCAAATTTCTGTTTTTGCCATATGGCCATCAAAATGTATGTTTGGCTAACCAGCTGCACATCACCCAAGTCTATTGGATATTGATGAAGACATTCACCTAAAAGATGGGTTAGTCTTATTATTGTGGTTAGTTGTCTTATTCTGAGATCTTTAAGTGAAAAAGTAACAGAGTATTGAGGAAGGCATCCTCATCAAGTACTCAGTACGTCTGAAATGATATCCTGAATAACAGAGCATTTTCCTGAATCAGAGCTTAGGCTGCCTTTTTGAATGGTTTTAAAAGAATCATGAGAATCTGCTGACATCTATAGTTAGATAATTGTTCTGAAGCCGCTGTCTATTACCCCAACAATTTTCCCAAAGATATATGCTTCGTTTCCAGTTTGGGGGCAGAATTATTAGATAATTTCTACATCTATAACATATAACATTAAAAATGATGTTTCTTGTCTCATTTTTATTGTATGCAATTACCTTTTAATTCATTCTGATCTAGGACTTTCAAAACACATTTATAGTTGATCCACAGCAGTACAATTTCATTTTAAATTTTAAGTATCTCGTTTTAAACAATTTCATTTAAACTTTTGAGTAACTAGTTGATAGCTTTCCTCACTGTTAATGCAGAGTTTGCATGTAGGATGCATAAGGCACATTTTGTGTTTATCATTTGAAATGAGAGTTTGTGAACAAAATTCCGTCTGTATGTGATCTGTACTGCTGGAAAAGATTTTAGAAATCAATTTCCATTCGGTTGTGCAGAAGTAGAGGGAAAGTGACAGCTGGACAGCCATTCCACCTGCATCTCAGAAGACTCATCAAATTACTCTGATAATTGGGAAATTTAATATCATCCCCTTAACTCCTCTACACTGATGTTAGACAGTAGTGATTATAGTGCAAGCAGCTCTGATCTACTTCAGCAACAAAGACATGAGCATTTTGGAGTCTCTTTGCCTGTGGCAGCACAGAAAGGAAAGGGATGACTATAGCTGTATTTATGTTGCCTTTTCCTTCCCCTTGACCTGCATTGTTTTAATATGAAAAGAACAAATCCAGTGTTATTTGTATATAAATTTGTTTTTCATCCAAGGAAATTAACCCCTTATGTTGTAACAAACTCTCTGGACTAGTTTATTTGGGTACATTCTGATGTTAAATTGCTATGGGCAGCAGAATAAATAACTTAATAAGATTCCTGGATATATAGGATAAATTATTACCATAACAGCTTTTCTCTTGTAGTCACCATATTCTTTTTTTAATTCATGCTGTTTGCATTTTCATTAGAAGTTTGCAGATTAGAAGAATGGTGATATTTGCAGAACTGCTTGGCCTATTAAAGAGATTTGGATATTAATAACCAAGACTTGGCGAATTATATATAGATTATAGAAGACTACACAAAATAAATCAGTGGGAGCTTTACTGTGTGTATCAGCGGGGCCAGGACTTCATATGTGACAGATAAGAGACGAACATATTAACTAGAAAAATGTATCTTGTTTCTTACTGGTAAATCAAATTACCATGAATTGGGGATTAGCTAGGTTCGAAGAATACGTGAAAGCATTCAGCAATCATACTCTGTTTGTCTAATGAAAACATATTTAATTTCAAACAGCTTAAAGTCAGTGATGGTTCCTGAGGATTCTATGGGAATTTTCAGTGAGCACAAACAAAAACCACAAGAAATGACCAGACCCACAAACTCCAGATATTTAAAAACAAAGATTTGTTCATAACTCAAAGTATTCAGAAATGGCAAAAGATTAAAAGCTCTTAAAATAGGAATGCACTTGTACATAAGGATATAAACAACTCATAGGGCACTTCAGGTCAGATTAACATGATAAGTGGGTGGAACATAGTGTTCTGTTACATACTATTGCACTGTTAGATGGTTTGAAGTAAAAAGGAAGAAAAGTTGGTGGACTTAATTACTAAAAGTAAGAAGCAGGGAAAGTATGAGGAAAAAAGTCTAATGCAGCTGTAACCACTTTGGTATATGATAGGAATCAAGAATACAAAATAATGTACACAGTACGTAAAATGAAAATAATTTCTTCCCTGGATTATTAATACTTTCTGGTGTCACAGAAAAGCTTGAAAAATGACTAATGTTTAGTCAATGTTAATGAAGAAAGCATATTTTCAGATTAAAGTATTTTCCATATCTGAAGGTATATGTGCAGGTTCGATGTAGAGGAAAGCATTTATTTTAGTAATGTCAGCATATTTGAAATAACTTGGGTAAGCTTTCATAGGTACGTTTTGTCAAAAAAAATTCTATTTCGTGTTCTGAAAATGCCCTTGATTGCAAAATTCCCTAAGGAAACTGAGATGAAGTATAGCATAATAACAGTGACTGGAAGCTAGTAAGCGGTTTTTAATATTAATTTGAAGACCGTCAGTGAAGCAGTGGAGAGTCAAGTTCCCAAGGATTCAGAATAAGGTTGATGAGTGACCGTCACCTATTCCAGGTAATATTCAGAGCTGGTGTGAGAAACTTCTTAAACAGTAATTTTTAAGGCTGTGACTTCCTTATCCTCCTGCCGCCAAAGAGCTGTCCATTACTCATATAGTGGTGTTGACAGTCATGGCTCAGTCCTCCACTTTCTTCTCCCTGCTGGTGCAAGGAAAAACTGTTTTACATTGATGCTAAGAAATCTCCATGTGAAAGTGGAATTCTGCCCACGGGCTCTTCAGGGCAGAGTTGAGCCTTTGGATGCTTTCCTAATGCACATTGAATTCAGCACTCCAGTCAGGCAGTAAGCGCAACGTACTATTGCACCGTAGAAGGATCATCAGGATGACTTTTTAAAAATATGAACACCAGTGTCCCTGATCTGGGAATACACTAGGAGACACCTTTCCTTTCTTTGGAAATTGTCATAGTTATTTAATACCGCTGGAATGAAAAAATGTTCCTTCTGTACTACAAAATGAATGTGCAACAGATCATTGCATATTGTAAAGCTATTCCTACACCAATAGTATGTTCAGCAGGTAAGCCTGAAGTTTCTGTTCTCACCCAATTTGCAATCCCTATATACAAGTGCAGAAAGAGCTTCAAAAAGAGCTAGGGGTTGCCTATGAGATACTATAAAGAAAGTTTATGTTTTTCACAACCTCATCTTTCACACCCAACCATCTGTCTTTATTATGCTCAACACTTCAGTGCCCAAGTAACTTTGAGAGTTCTGCTATTCCAATTCTCAAGCAAAATCCTGTGTTACAAACTTCCCTTTTTTCTTGCACAATAGAGGTGCTTATTTATATGTAATTTTCACAGGTTTTTTTGCTTAGCAAAGTTATTTATCATAGGTTAATTACCATATGTTATTACCACAGACTTATCTTGGATATTCTTTTAGAGGCAGTAACAGGCATAGCATTTTTAATCCTCATAGAAAAGTGCTTCAGTAATAAGTAAATGTAATATTATGATAGATTATTCCAGTGAGTTATGTTTTCCTGTCTATCCAAAGTGAGACATGTTAAAAAAAATTCAAGAAGGTTTTAACAGGGTAAGTCAGCTGAAATATTTACTATGATAAACAAAAAAACCACACATTAGCAGTCTTGTGAGACATGATTTATCTTAAAAGTATCCAAACAAGTGGGATGGAAGTCTTGTTTTTTATTGGCTCATAGGGCTCTGTGTTTCTATTATTTAGCAACTTTTTTGTTTGTGGCCTGAAGATGAATTAAAAGTACGTTTTGGTTATTATGAATTGTTGAACTTTACAAACAAAATGGAGGAATTAGTCTAGTTTCTTGTTAAATGTTTAATCTAGATGTTATAAGAGTTTAAGATTTGTTATCCATTACAGCAAATAAATGTCCATGAACAGTTTACAGAGTTACAGAAGAAACTGGGCATTAGATCAGTTTGCAAACCCTTTTAAGGGCACCTTTCATGTTATAGGCTTTACATTCTCTACAACAGGCTTTTGCTTAGATTCTTCTTGATTACTGTCTAAGGTGGGCACTAACAAATTCACTGAAATGTATTAATCCCAAGAATTTTTATAAAGGAATAGATGATGCTTGTGAAGAAGTAGGGGATATCACCCGTGTTTTCTGTGACGGCAGATCTGGACTGGCTGGGGAAATGCTGGGATTTTCCTGTTAGGATTGTCTAGCAAGGGAAGAAAAACACAAAGGAAGCAGCAGAGCAACATTACCTCCCAGGGTTAATCCTTACCTAGTGCAGTTTACTAATCACTCTTTAATTATAATTTTGTTTAGAGATAGAAAGTAGGTCAGAACTTCTTAAAAAATATATGCTTCCTTGTTTCCAAATTAATTAAGACTCCTTTTCTGTAGTAACCAGCTAGCAGCAGTTATCAGGAGGGCTTTCTGTTTGTTTAAGAAGAAAGTTCTACCTTTCTCTCCTAGCACTCTCAGGTCTGATATTACTCTGCCATGACATAAAATCTTCCATTTTCTGCTGGGCAAATAAAGCAAATTCTTCAACTTCCACCAGAACGTGTGCATGAATGCTGGCATATCTAATGTTTGACACATTTGTTATAAACAGAGTAGCAGATGTTGCCTTACCCACGTATATTTGTTCATTAGAGAGCATATTTATTTCATTTTGATTTTTAATGTTAACTCTTTTGTGCATTTTTGCTGATAACAGAAAAGCAAATATGGCCTTAAAGCTAATGATTTATGTGCTGTATTATTTTGCATGTTGTATTAGATGTTGATTTTTTTCATAAGGCAACAGGGCTGCTTTTTCCTTAACTCAGAGCAAAATAGTGTCCTTGAATGTAATCTCTGTGTTAAACTAGATCTGCTTACAACGTACAGTAATGAAATGTGTTTGTATATTTGTTTTATATATATTAGAGGATCAGAAAGAGGAGCAGAAGGAAGTTTTGAGCAGGAAGCTGAACTAGATAACCTCTTGAGGTCCTTTCCAGCTTCAATAATCCTATGGGCTGATGTGCCTTAAAAATACTAGTGCCACAGGGAGACAATGAGTTAATGATTCACTTCTCCATCAAAGTTTGTTCAAGTCGTCCATGAAAGGGGTTCTTTGGTCTTAGACTGAAGGCACAACTTTGATCATGCAAGCTTCTCTGCTGAGGTAGTCATCTCTAGAGCTTCACCAAACGGAACTAGTCACCGCTCTGCACCTACAGCAATCTAGACATTAAAGTGTGTGAGTTGTTGCACTCTTTTCACTTAGAGCTTCTATCTGACCTTAAGCCAGTTCTTGAGGAATTAAATGTTAGTGTGTTGTTAGGACACCCGACACAAAACTGTCTTATGCCTAAGAACAGTTACTTGGTTTCTGGGCTTGTAAATCCAGTGATGTCCACAATATGTTGAAAGAAGTTTTACCTATGAAATCGCTGTTTAAATAAGCTGCCTTTGGAGAGCAGTGCACATATGTTAATAGAAACTGTGATTCGTGCCGATGAGGTCTAATTGTGACCTCTAAGTTATGAGTTATAGATTTATTTTATCTTTAAAATATCTTTGTGAGATGTCCATGTACACTTTTATTGCTAGAAAAATCTATTAGGAACAAATCAGTATGTAATCAAAATCAGCTTCACCAGAAGTTACCCCTTCAGTGAGTTAAAAAGAAACCAAACACTGTATTTGTACTTTGCACAGTAAAGCAGTAATATTTATTTGTAAAGAGTTTTCAAAACATAAAATGGGTGCTGCATTCTGACCATGGCAAGTGAATAATGGTTTGGCTGCAAGTGGTTGATATCATAGCTTGTTTCCCACCCTTACTCCTATCTGTTTGCAGATTTTGTGTGCATGCATGAGCTTTTGAGGTTTTTTTATATTTTCTAATGATTCTCAAACGAGATTCTGAAACTAAGATTCTAGACATAGGTGTGACTAAACCTTTCTATATGGGCGGTATGCTCTTTTCGCTGGAGTTAAAAGGCGATAACTAGATAATGGTCAGAATGTGTTTTATCTGCTCAATAGCAAGAAAACTAACATGATACAAAGAAGGAACTTTTTTGTACTGTAGAGAGGTCAAACTGTGGGAATCACTTGATTATGTCTGTGTTTTACATAAAAATGAAGTCTTGATTAAAAGCAATCAGCAGAGAAACAAAACTGAAGTAAGCAGAGGATAGCAAAGTGGAGAAAGGATATAAATCTTCTGATATCTCTTGCACCTGTAAATACACAAAATACAAGTGATACTTTTGGGACTCATTTTGTAGACCATAACTTCAGAGGCAAAATAGCATGGCATATTGGGTGCAACAGAAATTCTGGGATTAGAACTTTGTGAAATGCAAAACAAAGTTACTGTGGAAGTGAGTTCATGCATCACTCAAAAAGATTTATTTATTTCAGGACTAGAGCTGATGATTCTTCTCCAGGAAGTGCATCTTCTCCTACATGAGCATCAGGGAGAAAAAAACCTTATCATTGGTATTTTTTATTTCACCTTTGATTGATTTAGCTCTTGAAGAAACTATGAAAGTATTTTAGGATCCTCTAAACTGAAATTGAAATTCAACCAAAAAAGTACTGTACAGATAAACAGGGAAAGCTCTGTACTTTGAAATTGAAATTGAAAATTCTTTTCTTTAATAGTTAGAAATGGAAATTCTCTGAGATGCTTTGACTAAAAAGGGAAAAATGGGTACTATAAAGCCGCAGTTTTAATCTGTAGCCAGAGAACTAAGAAAAACATAATTTCCAATTTATTCAGCAGTATTTGTAACAAAAACTTCTACTTCCTTCTGTTCTTTTTGTAAAGCATGGAAAGAAAAACTTTTTTCTATGTACCTGCAAATGACAAAAGATATATGACAATTTTTAGAAACTATCTACAGGTTTTGTATAATAACTATAACTGCTTATTACCAACATTTTCCTGGGAACAGACTGTTTTTTCCTCATTTAGTAATTTTGAAAACAGGCCTAGAGTTTTACATACCATTTTGTTTTAGAGTGTATACTTCATCATATTAATGTTGTCTCTTCATTCTTTTAATTCCTGTTCTACATTTTTATCTATATTCTAATTTCCATGGAATTAGACACGCTAATCCATCCTGTAATTATATGTTTACATTTTGCTTCTTTCAGGATGGGAGTAAATTTAGGTGCATTTTAATTTATCTTTTTGTTCTGCAGTTTCTGAAGTTTGCGTTGCAGATTGATATATTTTGAATATATGCATATATCTGTACATATATAGATGTGTATCATAAGACACATAACAAGGATCAGTGAAACCTCGATGTAGTTTTACAGATCCTCAGGCACTATTTCTTTCAGGATTAATTATTGCTTCTGTGACTACAGGATAAAAAATATTAAATTAATCTCCTACGAACCATTGGTAGTGTAGCCACTCCTGGAACTAATAGACTGTATTCCCTTGGAGAAGGGAATTGAGTATGGAATAGCTCCCTGTACCGGTGCCACAATCACCTGCTCAATTTTTGCCAATATTTCAGGAATGTCTTTAGCCATCTCCTTAGCCCTGTTTTTGTATACATTTCTGTCCCACAGAGAAGTGTACTAAGTTAAGGAAGGGTGATGTTAATAGTTGCATGTAGTCAAACCTTCTGTCTTCCAGTCATGTCATCCCCTCCCTGCCCCATCATTAATCACTTTAAAAGGAGTTAGGAAGCCAAAAGGGAAGACATATGGATGTATATTAAATGTGTCCCTCAAACAAACAGAATGCAGGACCTTTCATAATAGGTCAGACCTGTTTTTTGTGCATCTGCTGTGGCCATAGTTGCCACAAAGTACAAGAAACCTAATGTAAGCCATTGGGTAGTCAGCTCTCAGGATAATAGTGCTTTCTGTTCTGAGACTAATTATTTTATATCTGAAAGTATCAGGGCTTGTATCCCTTTATTTTCTGCTTAGTTGATGTGCCTCTTTGGAAAGAGAAACCATGTGTCAACTGCATGATTGTTTCAGTTAATGCGGTCTCCCATGGGGTTTTGTGCTGATATGTTCTAGCTTTTTTCATTAATTGCTTTAGAAATACCAATACGAAATATATTAAAACCAAGTTCAGCAAGGTACTTAAGCAAGTACCATCTTACATACATATATAGTCATACTAGTTTTGGCTAGAGTGCTCATAGGTTTAATAAGTTGCTATACTGAAGAACTTTAAAACCCCTTTCATGATAACGTTCATGTTTAGGATGCAGACGTCTTCTGATTAATGTTGCTGCAGCAGTTCCTGGCATTATGTCACGATCTTTTTGCCATAGGTTAACATGCTCATATGAGAGTTGAAAGAGCAGGATGTGTGTGCACATCTCGCCTTTCCTACCTGAGAGGTTGGCATCTTTTGTTAAGCTACTGTTGTGTGTGACGTCTATGGAACGGTTGAGGTGGACAGGTTGAGGCAGTAATGTCTTAAGCTCCAAAATTCCTCTCAGGATATTTCAGTACTTAGAGAACAACCAGGAAAAAGTATAAGTAGTGAACAAAGACCTGCAGATTAGAGGACTGTTGTGCAAGGAACAGCTTTTCATATTTTTCGGACCCTCCTTTTAGACACCTAGCTCAGCAACAAGTATTTGTGATTTGAATGTGCTTTGTATTCATTGCTTAGGCTCACAGGATTGTGTTATGCTAAATCTGGTCTCCAGGATCTAGCCCAAGAAAGTGTGCCAGCACATTATGTTGCTAGTTAATACGATGAAAGTGTGAGACTCTACTACTCCCCAAGTACTGGATCTTTTATTCCCTTTTTTAGGTTGCACTAGTGATCTGCAGTCCCACTTTTAATTTGGAGCTTTGCTTTCTCATATTTATTTTCTTCACTTTGCATGCCTTTGCAGTGAGGGCCTTTTGCATCTTTTTCTTTATTTTATTTTTAAAGAAAAATGTGATAAGAAGGGACTAAGGCAACGATTCTCTTCCACAAAGGAGCAGACAGCAAGACAGTTCTTGGTGATTAAAAATTAAAATTTCGTAATACAGGCTATAAAATATAATGGCCCATTATAAAATGCTTCAGGATTTGAAGACTCTACCTTTTTGTTATGCCTCACTAACTGTACTGGATAAGACCCATGAGACTGAAGCAGACAGATCGTCTTCACGATGGACAGACTCCCCATTGGGCACTAACACAAAAAACTGCTGAGCCATGGGTCTAGCAAGGTTCATTAATGGTGAGGTGAAATCTGAAGTGCTTTGGAGAAAAATGAGTGGAAAATTAAATGGGAACTAACTTGTGTGAGATGGTTGGATTGCATATTGTTCATTATCCTGTAATTCAGCTTTCCACTGGTGTTAACTTGGGCAAAGGCCCTTTCTGGTGAAATGCTAGTTTTGGATGAACTTCAGATTTGCTAAAAATGGTCAACCAAGTATTCGTCATGCATACTTCTGCTCAGAAGGGACAGTAGCTGAAGAAGGAAACCTAGAGAGCTCAAAGAAATGTTGAAACTGTCTCTACAGGCAAGAATCTCTGAAATAGGTTGTTGGTGCAGAGATTAGGACAAGAGTGATTATTTTGTTGTTTATACAAAAACTGGCACAACCACATGGTGATCATCCGTCAGTCTCTTTCATAACCTTTCTTTGAGTCTATCTTTTTTCTACAACATTTCGCTATAGTAACATACCCACAATCTAGTGATCTTGCTATTATAGCAACTTGTAACTAAGAGAGATTAGGAGGCAGTCTGTCATCAGAAACCATACAGAAGATTTACTGTTACACAGAGGAAATAAAAGAAAATCCTCAAGCCATTTATTGTACTTACTGGAGTTTTATTTAATCATTCTGGAAAGGAAGGGCACAGATGCTGGTGTGGTATGAATCTTTTTTTGGGGTACTGTCTGAGTTCTTTCCTACAGCGATGTTCTGTATGAGGGTATTTCAGATAGCAGAAAGATAACATGAGAAACATTATACAGTGGTATTTGACTTTTCACTGTGTTGCATTTCTAAAACTAGTACATCTAACTGATCGCTGCATGTTAGAGGCAAAACACCAATGTGTGAGGGCCAGTCACTACTGAAGTTGCTGGAATTGTATCAATATAGCAGTGTTCATTTTGTGTCAAAGCTTTTATTTCAAAGATTCTTTTGTTTGGCCCCCATTTGCACATAAGTCTGTATTTCTTGCATAAGAAAAGAAAGTCTGGAGAGTCCTGAGGTGACACAAGTTTTTCAGGACACCTGAGGAGTGAATTGTCTGCAGCAGTGATTGGCATCTGAGGTGGCCTGTGGCAGGTGGCGTGTGTGAGAGAATCCGCCAGCCACTTCAGAAAAGCAATCTGTTGCACTTAGAAAAGGGACTTGACCTTAGTTAGGTGGATCACTTCAACTGAAACTTTCTCCTGTCTGTTGTATTATGCAGTCAGTAGTTTAAGAGCCACAAAGGTAAACTAATGTCAATTTCTGCATGTTGTATTTTAATTTGGTTTTCCTTTTAACTTTTGTGTTTATCATTGGAAATGCATGGCGGTGGGTTGGAGAGGGTTTGAGCACTCAAATGCAGCTTCTAGTATGCACACAGAGTCCTGTAAACATAAGGCTGGACCTTGGTTTTGGATAAGTAATGCTGTGAGTATGATTTGTTTTTCAAAGATTGCTTGTGTTTTCTGTCAAAAAGTGACAACTTGTAGTTGAAACAGAACCAATTAATCCTTATTTTGAAACAGGCTGTACTGTAACTTGTAATAACCTGTAGATAATACATTACTGATAAACATACTGTCCATAAAATATTCCCATTTGTATGTGCACTATGCATTTTTCTAGCAATTTTAGGAGTTACGAAGGGCATGAGGTTTCGATTACAGCATTATGGTCATACGCACATCACCTCCAAACTGTTGCACCTGTCTTCCTGGCAGAAGCATGCTTTGTTTTCCAAAATATTGCATCAATATCTCAGGCTATCTCACTTTGCTTTTGAAATTATTACCTAAATATAGTTTTTTGTTCCTTCTTTATATTGTTCTGTCATTGATTGCATCTATATCTGGGGAAAAAAATGGAATAGGAAAGATAGCGATTTAATTAGTGGTGATGGCCAGAGGCTATAACTGTGATCACCAGAATGAATGGCTGCTTTCCAGTTGTAGCAGCAGAACTAGCAAAATTGTATCACCCAATTTATCTACCTGTTATTACACTCTGGGAATTCCAAAGTGTGTTGATCACATACTTCCCAGGTGATTGATTAGTCTGCAGCAAGACTCCTGAACCTTTTCACAAATATTTTCAGTTTTTCCATTTGCAGCTCTTCCATTTTGTCTCATCTTGTTTCCCAGCTTGGACTCTAGAGAGATCTGTACAACACACCTATGCAGATTAGTTTTGCTACTAATGCACAAGTCCCCTGTAACTGGTGTGTCCTTCCATTCTGACTAAACTGCTGAATAGTTTTCAGTGCATTAAAAATGAGCTTCGCTGTTATTTTCTCTTCAATAGAGATGTGCATTTCTAATTCTACTTCATGTCTAAGTAGAATTCTAATTCAATTTCTGCAACTTCATATGCAGAACATAATTAGCACTTGGAATTGTTTTGATCTAGTTTTCTCTAGGTAAACTCTTTGCTAATGGAAGATTTCTACTAGTGAGAAAACTTCTTTTTAGACTCTTGGCATCAAAGCCAAACTAAGTGAATTTCATGATTCAGCTAGGTTTTCAGTGCAGTGCAAATAATTTTTAATACCTTCCTCAAACACCACTTTTTATGCTAATTTTGCTTCGGGTTATTCAGGACAAGAGGTAGTATGAAATGCAAAATGTTTCATGAATAAATTAAATAACTGAAGCATAGAACTTTTCCCTTAGTTTGAGGGCTTTATAGAAAAGTAAGACACTAAAAAAAAAATTCTCTTCTGGCTGTACATTAAGATATGGAGAAAAGAATGGAAAATATCTGTCATTTGAACTACTGCAAGCATCTAAGAAAGGTTTCTTGTGGAAATCTGTTATCTGTGTCATGTATTTTGAGGTGGTTGCATTAGTCACTCTGAGGTAGCTCTTGCCATTGCTGGTCTGCCCATGACACCGTATTTCACCTCTTCAGAAACCTAGGAAAGAGGACCCCTTTCCAGATTAGGGTTCTAGATTAGCTTCAGTTCCAGTAAGACTGCAGATTAGGATGTGGTCCACATACTACTAATGACAGACCCATTCTTTTGAAAATTGGATGCATATTTTATCTATTACTGGTAATAAAACAAATTTTCAACTGCTGTGTTATAATGCTCTATTTACTTTTTCTCTAATGTTACATTTCTGTCTTTTTTAGACATATGTGTAAATTAAGAACAGAAGAGCTAATGAGTACAATGCAAGGATTTTCAATACATTGTAATGATCAGTCAGTTTCTGAACATGTGAAATCTCAAAAACCTTCACTTTTTTATGACAACTATTTGTCTGACTACTAGAATACTCCATTCCCTATTCTCTTTCTTTCACGTCATTTTTAACAAGTGGAATGGTCTTTGTGTTGCTTTTGCTCTGCTGAAAGTTGATATTCATATAATAAAAATATGTAGAGCTAGTAACACAAACTCCTGCTCCAGGTTAGTATTTTTGGCTCTGTAGAATACATTTGAACATGAACAACCATGTATCTTCCATTTAACCATCATCTTAATATAACTTCACTTGATCTAAGGAGCTGAGAGCATTTATCTTCCATATTGATTAACCAGATGGAAACCACTTCTTCACATGATAGTAAGCTGACAGATAATAACCAGAGAACAAGTACTGATGTGTTTAATTTGCTTGCAAATTGAACTGATAAGGTACAGATTATTTAGATCAAAGTTGTAAGTTCTCATTTACTAGTCATTCTTGCTCAGACCATTAACAAAGACTGTAGACAACTGACACTTTTGTGGATATTTAATTGTATTTCCATAGGTAAAACAAGTGGTTTCCACACAAAGTACATACATACTTTATATATATATAAAAAAAAATACACAAAATATATACACATACTTCGCGTACTCTGAAGACTTTCCTCAGATTTGGTTTTACTGATAATTTAATAAATGAGACAACTATCATATTTCTTCTGAATCTAGGTTATTCTTCCCTCATTCTGTATTGCTTGTTCCTCTTTGAGGAACAGGCAACTCCAGTGATGAATGTGTACGTGTCTCTGCCCATGTAACTTTCAAAACCCTTGATTTGGAATTAAAAAGAGCACCACCTGATCTACCTTTAATTAACAATTTGCAGAGTGGTCTTCTCCCTGTAATACAGAAAGTCTCCTGTAACGTGGAAATTAGCAAATGCTGTTGAAAAAAAAAGTCTTTGAAATGAATAGAGAGTAAGAATTATAATTCTTAGTTTATCCATTATCACTCTGCCCCCTCTGTTTAAGCCTCTTTGCTGCAATAATCAAAAGTGCAGTTGCTCAGTCAATGATAAACCTGCATCATATATATTCAATCCATTATTCTCCTGCAGGCCCTAGAAGTACCTTTTGACCATGATACAGCTTGTCCAGTGACTGACAAGTGTTCTGATAGCTCCTTTCACAGCTTTCTTGCATCTTAGGGGCTGAACTGCTGGAGGCACAAGCTGTGCAGAGAGAAAATGAAACCTTATCAGTACTTCCCAAATTCTTGTTCAGGTTTTTCCTCTTGAGCTTCTGCCTGCCTTTACTGATTTAATTAATGCTTCTATGTCCCTAGGGTACATACCCGCTGACTTTAAATCTGTTGCCTTTTATCCATTATTAAAGTAACATTCTATGCCTTATGACTTGGCTGACAGCTATAGAACTACTGCCAAACTCCCATTCCCATCAGAGATCATTGGAAACAAGGACATTAAAGATTTTTTAAATGAAAAGGGATAAAATTTATCTTAATAGTATAAAGTCTAACACCCTGAAGCTCTTTAGAAGCTAATTAACTTACATTGTGTTCACACGGATATTGTCATTTCTCCTTTCATTCATGTCAGTGTTGCACTGGAAAAGAAACTCTTCTAAGAGCCACTTGACTCTGCTTTTAATGGTGAAGTTAAGGAAGGTAACCAATGGAACTGGTAATACCTTTAGCCCTAAACTTGTTTCTCTTGTTCTGGCCATCTTGCTTTGAAGTTTGAACTCTCATCTGTTCTCAGATAACAACCTGTCCAGGGGATGACTTTTTGTCAGAGTAGAAGGGGACTTGCAGCAAAATCAAGAGTAAAGCATTACCATCTCTATGAGCTTCCTGACATTGGGGAAGATCCATTGTACGGTCTAATGTGTGAAAGGGGAAGATCATGTCCCCTTCTGAATAAAAAATCCTTTAGCTATTATATATGATATTTAAAAAATGATGTGCAATCTTTCTTATTAGCCTCCCTGTAACTCAACAAACTTAATTACTATTTCCTCCATACAGTTGTCCGCTCTGCTTTGACTAGAATGGGTTTTTTGGTCCTTTTCAAATCACAGGTTAGATTTTCTAAAAGAAGTGGACCTCTGCATAATAGGTATAAACTATTGATGAGGTACTTGCTTCTCTTAATTAACTCTTCCTGAGGTTGTAGAAGCAGCCCATAGGCCCTTAGATGTCTTGAGGGTCATGAGGGGAAAAGCTGTAGACTAGGATCCTACAGGAGTAATAGGATTGGTTTAGGAGACAGTATGTCCCTGTCTGTTTCCATTTATTTATAGCTTTCTTCAGTATTTCTGTATTAAGCATTTTTGCACTCCTCCCTTGTTTGTCTTTTTGTAACAATAAGCTCTAATTAAATTACCTTTTAAAATGCACAAATTTTCATTTACTGATGAGCAAATATAACGATAGCACATGAAATAAATGGATGTAAAGTTCCATAAAGAATAGTTAATCTTACGTTCACAATTTCATCTCAGCCTAAATCCAACTGATCTTTCAAAATGCTTGGAGGGCATCAAATTAAATCAGCAGGAGGTAGATGCAAAACAAGTAAAAGGGGCTTATTCTTCATACAATAAAAAATGTTACAGAATGCCTTTCTGCAGATTGTTGAGGGTCCTAAAAATTTACAGGTGTAAAAAGTGACTGGAAAATGTAATGAAAGAAAAAGAATCCAATAGAATTCTTAAATAGAAAGATGTGATATATGGCTCAGGAGATCCAGAACTGCAAACTGCTGGAAGCCAGGGGAGTACAAGGTAAAGATATTTCACCTGTTCTTATACTATTCTCAAAACTGCTCCTACTTCCAAGCTTCTCTGCCCATTGTGAGAGATAAGAATCAGGATGGTCTTGTACTATTCTTATTTTATTATTTAAGTGCTTTTTTCCCTTGACCCTGTCTTTCTGTTGGACTGCTTCAGGATTATCTCCTTGGTTAAATATTTGCTATCCATAATGCTTTAATAACAGATATTATTCTAGATGTATCCATTCTAATGTTACTACTCTGTAGACGGCACAGGTGTTTCTGTTGAAATTTTCATGCCTGATTTGATTTAATCTTTTTAACAATGTCCAAGATTTAACATCTGAGTGAATAAAATTAAAATGAACCTCAGCATTTGAAAACTAAGTTTGGGAATCCCATCTGCCATAAAAATTCTTGTTTTAAACACAGCAAGTTTTGAAAGCATTGAAATCCTGAAATTATGACTTTGCTCAGTAAGATTGGCATCAATTCCTTTTTTCTTTTCTTCTTTCTAGGCATTTTAAGCTCCAATTGTAGTTGTATTTATAAGTAGCTTTTATATTTTTGGAAGATGACACTATGCAAATAATCTGCTGTGATTAAAATTGTAACATGTAGAGTTTGAAGTACACTGAATAATTCCTGCAAGTATTGGTATAAAAGTGTCTTTGGCTTCCTTTATCTCCCCACTATATTTTAACAAATTTTAAATACTTCTAAATAAATGTTTATTGTCATTACAGAAGGAGGCCATGTCTAGGTTTGAATAATAAAAAATGTCTTTTCAATTGACAGCTAACTGCACTGTGAATGAATCCACAGTTTGCTATACAAATAAACAAGGAAATTAGTACAACTGGAGTTAAAAAAGTAGAAAAATTAAATTTTAAGTTGAGCGTAATGTATATTCTACTGTAAATGAAAGCTTTTAGAATCCTTTGATTCTTTTCAAAAGTTTGCTTGTATTTCAAAAAGGTTGGAAGACTAAATGTATATGAGCTGCTTTACTGTTTTATGAAACGAGTACCCTGTTTAGGTACCCAGCATGCACATTGACACAGTTTCAGATATTAGTACTGCTATGTCAAGAGCTGGAGTCAATTATACATTTATCAAGAAAAAATCTATAGCCAAATGTTGCCTAAATGTCAAAACAAAACATTTATGGGGAAGTGCCATTTAAGAATCATTTTTTGACTTAGGTTTTTAGAAAATTACAGATTCATCAGTCTCGATTACAAAGAGAAATGAATATCCAAATTTTCCATTTAATAACTTCTCAGTTTTAAATTTAGAAAATTAAAATAAAAATACTTTAAAAAGTTTAAATGCCTGCAGCAGAAATACTTAATAATTATTAAATATATTTTCTAACCTACTGAGTCAAATTAATCAAGTTTCATGAAGCAAATACTCAAGTATGCCTTTCTGCAGTTTCTGTGCAGGTTTCTGTCTGACTTGAGAGTGTAGTGGATCAGGTCCCAGTATGATATGGGAATGCAGTTCAGGTGGATTACCTCATGTATTCATCTCTTTGCATTTTCAGCAGCTAATTTTTGAAAAGGTTTAGGCATAATCCTATTGCTCGTGTTTCAGAACCAGGGAATTATGTGTTGAACATTGCTACTCACTTGGGTTTGCTCCAAATCATGGCAACACACTGACAATGGCAGATTAAATTCCTTCTGGTCCTTGTTACAATTTTCAATTAATAATCAACATGCTGAAGATGTGGCAGGCCTGGTTGATGCCTTTTAGCATGAGTGACCTAGGTATTAGACTTCCCTTGGCACAAAGGGATACAGATTTGTGAGGGTTCTGCAGTCATCTATATTCCTAAAAATCACTAGTTCTTCTGGTACAGTTTGAAGCAATTTTAAGACTGTATTTAAAAGACGCTGAGCGTTCCACTGGCAGTGATGCTGGGTTTTAAGGCTAGAGGCACATTGGCAGAATGTAACAGGGAAAGAGTTTTCTTTCTGCATTGTACTTCACTCTGACTACTGTTATAAATATATTGGTTTAATAATCACTCCTATTCACGCACACAATAAAAGGAGATGTGGCTGACGATCATTTTTGTTTTAAGTTTTCTGGTTTCTGGCTTCAGCTGATTCTTTTGTCTTCACTTTGTCTCTTCATCCTTATTCAGGGGAACCTCATTGAAATCCAGCAAGGAATTACAATGTGGTGTAACCATGAATAATATTGCTGCTTACACACACTTAAGATAGCCTGTTTCTTGACAGGGAATGATATTATGCAGATTGATACTCTCTATTTTTTCTTTTAATACTGTCAGACTTGCTATCCATCTTTCTAGACATTTATTAAATATCTCTCTTCATTGCAACCTTCCATTAAAACTGGAGATGATGTTTTATCCAATGATGTATATTCTGCCAGTGCTTATAAAGCCGGAGAGTGCATGCAGGCTGCATAAAGTCTCTTATGGAAAGATGAAGTATGGTGAGAGAAAATCACGAAGAGTTCATCTATGCATAATGTGTGGAATTGAAAACATTTTATTAAAGCGAACCTTTCATCCTTTAAAACCACAGAACTAATACTGAAATCAAGTAGAATCTCATGTATAAAAAGCTCTCAGGCTAGTTAGATGGCTGTAAGTTGTTCGTGGGGACTGTTACAGCAGGCTGCTTACCTTTGTTATTTGTTACAGGGGACAAAAAAAAAGAAAAAAATTATATTTTATGTCATGAATTTCAGTCCAGGAAGCTCCCTCTGGGATCAGAATGCAGCTTTTTTTTTCAGTTCAGTAGCTATAAAAAAGTTTAAGAAAAATCTCATGCTAAAATGAAAGTGTCTTCCTTACACTTTTTTTTAGCAATATACCCCTTACCATGCATCAGTTTTACAGAGAATGAAGAGACTAATGATTTTGAATGAATGTATAGTGCAGTTCCTTCTTCTGATTCATTGTATAGTAATAATTTTCCCCAGAAAAAAGATGTGTACTTCCAATTCGAAAATTGGTTTGTTTAGATTAAGAAGCTACCACCAAAAAGAAAGATTCATACAATTTGAAAATTATACAGCAACAGGAACAATATGTCAGTAAATTATGAAAATTTGCGAAGAGCTACTTAAGTGATCCAGATCCCCCTCAAGTTGCTCAGGCCTTTCAGAACCCACCACTTGTTACCAGTGACCACTTTTGTTCAGAAAACTAGGATTAGCTACCTATATACCTTGATAAAAGGCTCTTCACTTTACCCTCCTTTGTTGCAGTCAGACACTTGCTCTCCCTTTTCCTTACTTTTTTCTTTTCAGAATGTTTATTGAAGGGCATTTTATTAAAAAAGAATAAAAAGAGAGAAAAAGAATATTTAGTAATACTGATAAGTCTGCAATTGTCTTACAACTTTGTAGTTTCATTTGCTTAAAAGATAGTGCCCATTGGAAAAGGGAAATGATACATGTAGAAATGGAAATAACTTAATATGCAAGCTAGGATTTCCTATGATATATTACTTTATGTAAATAATGAATAAAATTAATGCAACATCAGATAGTATGGTAGACCACAGAATAAAATATTTTAGGTAATTCTTCCTGTTGTTGAGGTTAGAACAGTTATTGTAACACAAGCAACTTCTTACATAAGTCAATACTGGGCAAAACCACTCTAACAGAAACTAAGCTCAGCATGCAGACAGCAGTTTGTTATATTGGGTTAAGTAATCCAGCAAATTTAGATGCTATCCTTTTGATTTCAGTAACTCCGCATGCTTCAAAAATGTATTTTCTCAGCTAGAGCCCAGTGCCGTAAGATGCTTAAGAACATGTTTAGCTTTAAGTTCAGAGCCTCTGCCCTTAACTATCAGATAACTGTCAGATATATGGCATGTGCTTAAAATACCTTGCTGAGTAAGAGTCATCAGGTGTGAGCTAATCGTTATGGAGGTCAGTGGGAAAGTATCTCTAGGGATTACATTTGGGCATGCTGCTGCCTCTTCTTGAGATTAATACCTCTGAAGTGATCCTGCTGGTATCAATGGTGAAGTGTTTTACTAGTTTTGTCCAGAATTTACAATGATTTTTAAAATATTAAATGCTGTACTTCATTTAGCAATCTCTGTTTTTCTCCAATAGTCAAGTTTGTGAATATAAAATCTTTAAATTATGATTGCCAGCATTATTCAGCAAATATTACCACTTTCCCTGTAATATAGATGAAAAATTGTTCTACTTTTACATATATAAATACTAAGTGACGAATTCTGTAGTGTAATGAGATCAAGAAGCTATCTCTAACTTGCAGAGTAACTTGTAGGGATGTTTTTTATATTTTATACATAATTTTATTCAACCAGGTCTAGACTGTTTATAGACTATGGTAGTCTATGGATGGTAATAATAACACAAAATAGAAAGAAATGCAGTATTTCTGTGGTATATATAGGAGTTTCTCCCACAGTCTGTCAAAGGAGATGGATTCTCACCAGTAAAAATGAGAAAAAAAGTCCTGTTTAATGAAACTTTTTCAACACACCTCACAACACTCTACTAGTAGAGACCATGACACCAGTTTACAAAACTGAAGACAAGGATTCTTATACAAACAGCAGCCGCAAGGCAAGACATCAAAGAAAGCATTGACAGCGGATAGAATATTAGCGGCCAAAACTTATGTGAAGTTCTAGACTAGGTAATTACTTTTTTCAGATGCACATTTGCAGTCACATCTGTAATTTGTATTATTTAAGCAAGAGTATTTCACATTTAAAAGATAAAATACCTGGCAGGAAAGAGTTCATCCTAGAAAGAGTCAGTATTTTTTGTTTTAATTTTTTAGAAAAGGCTTTAAGGAATAAAATTAAAATAATGACAGCTACAACTAATTTGAGTTTCCTAATGTGGTTCTCATTTTGTAATGGTGAACTCACTGTGAAAAGAATTAACTTGCTTGTGTTTTTTTCTGTTGCAAATGTGAGACACTTGAAATTAGATTTTTAAACAGTTTTTCTACTTCATCAATACAAATGTGTACAGGCATGCTTTGTAAGTATGACTTTGGGCTATGCTTTTTACATGCACATCTGTACTGTTGATATAAATTTGACTTACATTTATTTTATAGTGCTTTTCTCTGTAGTGGGTTAATAGCAATAGCCTGGATCGCTGTAGTTTTCTGAAAGAGGAACGTTTCTTCTGTCAGTCTCAATACTTTTTACAAATGTCTCTGCTGCAGCCAAGGGTCTGATGCAGGCAGCAGCCCGGAACTCAAAACCAGCCAAAAATGGTAAGTACTTGCAGATTTAACCCTCAGAGGGTTACCCACAGTGCTCATGTGGACAACTAAGAAACCCCAAACTAGTAGTTTTAAACATGTTACTGGCATGCGCTCTTGTAACACTGGTAAGAGTGGTAATTATTAAGAATTTTCACATATGTATTATGATCTTGGCTTAGGAAAATGGGACAAGACAGACTCTAAGCCACCTTTTCTCATCCTGTCCTTTGTAGTACAGGATGATGGCAACATTTCTTCAAATATAATTTAGAGCTGTTTTTAAATTACAGACATGGCAGTGCATAAGATTTTCTTATTTTTGTCTGTTGCACCCCTGTAATCTTTCTCAGAGGAATCTTTGCTTGAGTAGATGAGTCCATCCTCTGTGCTGTCAAAAGAATGGGAGGTTACACTTTAAGTTTTTCAGTTATGCTTGGAATGTATCTTTTGTTTGTGGGATTTGTTTATGTGTAATTTCTACATGCCAGAGCTGTAGGGTTTCATGTTTGTGACATTGTTACTGTCTGGCTAATTTATTCTCAAATGCTCCTCTATCCATAATTTTCTTTTTGTCTGGGAAAGCCCACTGATTTAACTAATGAATCTACTACTGATTTCTGAACAGCTGCTAAAAATAAGAAAATTGTCTTGATGGTTATTCTCAAGTGTGGAGAATAAGCATGCAAGCAAGTTGTTGGTTTTTTTTACTTTCCAGGATGTTTCGCTTGTTTGGAGAGCTCTCATGTTAAATCCCTTTTATCTGTAATTACAAAGCATTATGATTTCATCTTGGTGCCAAGGGACAGCAAATGACTGCAGGTAATACTGAAAGCCCATTTGTTTATCTTAAGGCCAACTTTTGCTCACAGTGACATCATTGCCTAAATTCTCAGTGAATTTATCTGTTTGGAGCTTTAACACTATGCATGCTTGCCAGGACTGACTAAAGTTTGTATATGAACTCTGCTGGGAGCAATTGGGAATATATTCTTTCCTTTCTCTCTTAAATAGTATGGGCTAGACTTTTTGTTCCAGGGAACTGACAGTCAAATTGCAGATAGTTTATTTTTATTCCCACTTTTTAAATGAGCTAATATCACAAAAAAGGAACTGATTCATCTGCAATGACATAGGGAGTCCATTTCAGACTGCGAAATGAAACCTATGTTTTTTGGAAGCCCAATATTACTCCTTGGTTCAAAACCTTTCTACCCCCCTTCTGTACTCTTCTACCCTTTCAAATGCTCTCTTGGAATTCAGAGGCATGATTTATTCAGATAGTAGCTATAACCTGACTTGCAGAGGCAGTTCTTTCCTTACATCTGAGATCACATCATCTGTGTAGGATGTTATATTGGAGATCAGGATTTCAGCCTTTTAAAGACTGTGGGTGACTGCTAGGTAAGGACATGGAACGAAAGAGCTACTGTCAAGTGCATGAATGAAGTTGATATTGGTAATACATAATAACACAGTTAAATTGTTTGTGTCTCAGGATTCTTTGTTTCCAGACAGTCTATAGTGTGTCTGGATATTTGTGCTTTCAGCTACTGTATAAGTCTGTCTAGGGAACATAATGCACTGATTTGCAATTGCAGTGTAACATCACTGAATTTTGGCGAAACCTCAGATACCTTTATGCTACAAATTACAGCTTTCATCTGCTGCTAACTGATAAAAGAAATGTGAGAAAAAACTCATTCCTAGGGGAATAGACTTTCTGTCCCATCTTTGCTGTGGGCCTTGAAGAAAAAATAAAAGAGGTGTTGAAATGGACTTCCAAAGATCATCTAGTCCATCTTTCTTCTTCAAGAAGGTTCAACAATATCTAAATCATTCTTGACAGAATAAGTTCAATATTTCTTTAAAATAATTTAGCAGTGGAAACTCCACAGCCTCTGTATATAATCCATTTCATTGCTTGTCATTCCACGCTGTTCAAAAGGTTTTTCTTCTAATACTTGACTAAATCGTCTTTACACCAAATTATTTTTTCCTGTCTCCAGTGGGATATATTATTTTCCTCTTTTCATCAACTCTTTACATAGATGTAATCATGTCTCTCCATAGCTGTCTTTTCTCTAGAATAAAAGGAAGAAATACTGTCTAAAATAACAAAAAGCTTGGCTTTTGCTACCTTCTTTATGTTTATAATTTCTAATCATCTGACCATTGCTGTTTCTCATTTCTGGATTTCATTTATAAATTTCTGGATGCTATTTCAGTTAAGGCCTTAGTCATATGAGTAGAAGGATTATATTATATTAGAACTCAAAAATACTTTTTGCAGAAGTTTCCTAGTCTATCATTTCCTACCTTGTCTGTTTTTCATGTCCTCATGTTAGTAGCACTTTGCAAATGCCATTGCTGATCTGCAGTGGTCTGAAATAGCTGGGATCATCAAGATCATTTGAATTCCAGTCACATCTTATGAGCACTTGCAGTCCAAAATTTCTGCAGGTGTACTCTGTAGTCTGTCCTCTAAGTTGTGACTGTGAAAATACTCATTGGTACTGAACCCCTGGAAAATCTTACTAAATGCAACATTTGCACTTCCCTGATTGCTATTATTTGAATTTTGGAGTTGGCACCCATTTTACAGTAGTTCCATCTAGACAAGTTGTGAGGGAGAAAGTAGCTTGGGGAGGGCTACAGAGATGCTCAAGTGATACATGCAGAATATTCCCCTGTTACATGAGTCTCCTTCCTTTCCCACTCAGACTCTTTCTTTCTCTTTTCCCCTCATACTTCCGAAGTTTGTGGTTTTTTTTCTTTCCTGGCATCACGTATTTACCCTGTGAAACGAGATAAAGACAATATGAAAATTAGATCCCTCTCTTTACTTCTGAGACCTCTCTCCTCACCAATACTTTGATCCCCCTTGGCTTCACATTTGCACTATTCTCACAAATGCTGTGATCAAAATAGCAGAACTCTAAAACTGCTGTTGGAGTCTCGGCCTTCTTCTGTTAGGATAATGCTAAAGTCCATTGAGATAAATGATCAAAATGAGATTCTCTAAGCAGTGGCAGAAGGAAATCACCCTGGGGGAGGAGGGCCTGGCTGAATATAATCAGAATCCTGGGTGCAATTACGGACTTTGCTGCAGTGTAAATTGAGCAAATCCTTGAAATTCATTCGTGTTCGTTTCTGTGTGCTAGGTAATTCTAATTCAAATACAAGATATTTGGAGAAGGGATTGTATGTCTAAAGTATACATAGTGCAAGCAGCTTCATGCTGCCATCTAAAACATGATTTATTGTGAGTTGCTGACTATATTGTGTCTTCTTAACAAAAAAAGTCCTCTGTATTTTTGTTAAATATCAGTGGACCAGCATCAACACCAATGTTTATATGTGTCCCTCCTGTTGTGGTTTAGCCCCGGTCAGCAACTAAGCACCACACAGCCGCTCGCTCACTCCCCCACCCTTGTGGGATGGGGGAGAGAATCGGAAGGGCCAAAGTAAGAAAACTCGTGGGTTGAGACAAGAACAGTTTAATAATTAGAATAAAACAGCAATAATACTAATATAATGAAAAGGAAAATAATGAGCGAGAGAGAGATGAAACACTGGAAGAAGAGAGGGGGAAAAAAAAAACAAAACCAAAACTAAACAACAAGTGCTGCAACCGCTCACCACCCGCCAACCGACGCTGCCGGTCCCCGAGCCGCGATCGCTGCCTCCCCCGGCCAACTCCCCCCAGTTAACATACTGGGCATGACGTCACATGATATGGAATACCCTCTGGCCAATTCGAGTCAGCTCTCCTGGTTGTATCCCCTCCCCTCCCGGCTTCTTGTGCACCTGGCAGAGCATGGGAAGCTAGAAAGTCCTTGACTAGTGTAAACACTACCTAGCAACAACTAAAACACCAGCGTGTTATCAACATTATTTACATACCAAGTCTAAAACACAGCACTATGCTAGCTACAGTGAAGAAAATCAACTATCCCAGCTAAAACCATGACAGTATCCACCCCTTATTCCATACCATTTACGTCATGCTCAGGTCTCATATTATCCAATATGATCTCAATAACCACCACCCGCCTCCCCATCCTTTGATGACATACGTAGATATCATTTATCATTCCCGTAGTCTATGGACCATCCCTGTAGAACATCTGTAGAGGGTCCACACATGTCCATTGAGTTCATTCAGTCCATAACTTTGGGCTCCATCTACCGTAATAGTCTTTCAAGGCCGGAGAGATGGTCTGCGTGGTGTTGGATTGTTGCATGCTGAAGCCAGTCTTTGTTCCACCACCGCTACACGTTGCTTGGTTCAATCAAAGTTCATTCTTCATTAATTTTGGAAATTCTTACTATGATACCATCGATACGGCATATAGCAACCATAGGAGTGATGACATACAATATCATATAGCAATTAACAGCATACTGTTCAGTTCACTGGCTATTTTCACCCAAAATCAAATCCCCTTGAGGCACACATCGAACTCCTCCATCCTCCCGCATCACCCACCAAGTGCACCCAGGTCCTCGAGCAAAAGCAATCCCACGAATGGGTTTGCCTTTGCCCGAGACAGGAATAACCCAGACGGTTTTCCCCAGCATATTTTTTACATGCACTGCAGGGACTTTATCCCCTTCCACAGTACGTAAGAGTTCTGACTGGGCAGGGCCAGCTCGATTGGCAGATCCCCTAGTGTTGACTAACCAGGTGGCTTTTGCTAAATGTGTATCCCAGTGTTTGAATGTCCCACCCCGCATTGCTCTCAGTGTAGTCTTTAACAGTCCATTGTATCGTTCAATTTTCCCAGAGGCTGGTGCATGATAGGGAATGTGATACACCCACTCAATGCCATGCTCTTTGGCCCAGGTGTCTATGAGGTTATTTCGGAAATGAGTCCCGTTGTCTGACTCAATTCTTTCTGGGGTGCCATGTCGCCATAAAACTTGTTTTTCAAGGCCCAGGATAGTGTTTTGGGCGGTGGCATGGGGCACGGGATATGTTTCCAGCCATCCGGTGGTTGCTTCCGCCATTGTAAGCACATGGCGTTTGCCTTGGCGGGTTTGTGGCAGTGTGATATAATCAATCTGCCAGGCCTCCCCATATTTATACTTCAGCCATCGTCCTCCATACCACAGAGGTTTTACCCGCTTGGCTTGCTTGATTGCAGCGCATGTTTCACATTCATGGATGACCTGTGCAATAGTGTCCATGGTCAAGTCCATCCCTCGGTCACGAGCCCATCTGTATGTTGCATCTCTTCCTTGATGGCCTGAGGTGTCGTGGGCCCACCGAGCTATAAATAGTTCACCTTTATGTTGCCAGTCTAGATCTACTTGAGCCACTTCAATCTTAGCAGCCTGATCCACCTGTTGGTTGTTCTGATGTTCTTCAGTGGCCCGACTCTTGGGGACATGAGCATCCACATGACGTACCTTCACAACCAGGTTCTCCACCCGGGCAGCAATATCTTGCCACAATGCAGCAGCCCAGATGGGTTTGCCTCTGCGCTGCCAGTTGTTCTGCTTCCACTGCTGTAACCACCCCCACAGGGCATTTGCCACCATCCATGAGTCAGTATAAAGATAGAGCACTGGCCATTTTTCTCGTTCAGCAATGTCTAAAGCCAGCTGGATGGCCTTTACTTCTGCAAACTGACTTGATTCACCTTCTCCTTCAGCAGTTTCTGTGACTTGCCGTATAGGACTCCATACAGCTGCCTTCCATCTTCGATGCTTTCCCACCAGACGACAAGACCCATCAGTGAACAGGGCATATTGCTTCTCATTTTCTGGCAGTTTGTTATACAGTGGGGCCTCTTCAGCACGTGTCACCTCCTCCTCTGGTGACATTCCAAAATCTTTGCCTTCTGGCCAGTCCATGATCACTTCCAAGATTCCTGGGCAGCTGGGGTTTCCTATTCGAGCCCGTTGGGTGATCAGTGCGACCCACTTACTCCACGTAGCATCAGTTGCATGATGTGTAGAGGGGACCCTCCCTTTGAACATCCAGCCCAGCACCGGCAGTCGAGGTGCCAGGAGGAGCTGTGCTTCAGTACCGATCACTTCTGAAGCAGCTCGAACCCCTTCATATGGTGCCAATATCTCTTTTTCGGTTGGAGTGTAGCGTGCTTCGGACCCTCTGTATCCCCGACTCCAGAACCCTAGGGGCCGACCTCGGGTCTCCCCTGGTGCTTTCTGCCAGAGGCTCCAGGTAGGGCCATTCTCCCCGGCTGCAGTGTAGAGCACGTTTTTTACATCTTGTCCTGCCCAGACTGGCCCAAGGGCTACTGCATGAACTATCTCCTGCTTTATCTGTTCAAAGGCCTGTCGTCGCTCAGGGCCCCATTTGAAATCATTCTTCTTCCGGGTCACTTGATAGAGAGGGCTTACAATCAGACTGTAATTTGGAATATGCATTCTCCAAAAACCCACAATGCCTAAAAAAGCTTGTGTTTCCTTTTTGCTAGTTGGTGGAGACATGGCGGTTATTTTGTTGATCACATCCATTGGGATCTGCCGACGTCCATCTTGCCATTTTATTCCCAAAAACTGAATCTCCTGTGCAGGTCCCTTCACTTTACTTTGTTTTATGGCAAAACTAGCCTTCAGAAGGATTTGGACTATTTTCTTCCCTTTCTCGAAAACATCTTCTGCTGTGTTGCCCCACACGATGATGTCATCAATGTACTGAAGGTGTTCCGGAGCTCCACCCTGTTCCAGTGCAGTATGGATCAGTCCATGGCAAATGGTAGGGCTGTGTTTCCACCCCTGGGGCAGTCGATTCCAGGTGTACTGGACACCCCTCCAAGTGAAAGCAAACTGTGGCCTGCACTCTGCTGCCAAAGGGATTGAGAAGAATGCATTAGCGATATCAATTGTGGCATACCACTTGGCTACCTTTGACTCCAGTTCGTATTGAAGTTCTAGCATGTCTGGCACGGCAGCACTCAGTGGCGGAGTGACTTCGTTGAGGCCACGATAGTCTACTGTTAGTCTCCACTCCCCATTAGACTTCCGCACTGGCCATATGGGACTGTTAAAGGGTGAACAGGTCTTACTGATCACTCCTTGGCTCTCCAGTCGCCGAATGAGCTCATGGATGGGAATCAGGGAGTCTCGGTTGGTGCGGTATTACCGCCGGTGCACTGTTGTGGTGGCAATTGGCACCTGTTGTTCTTTGACCCTCAGCAACCCCACAACAGAAGGGTCCTTCGAAAGACCGGGCAAAGTAGACAGCTGTTTAATTTCCTCCGTCTCCAAGGCAGCTATACTGAAAGCCCACCTGTACCCTTTTGGGTCCTTGAAATACCCTCTCCTGAGGTAGTCTATGCCAAGGATGCACGGAGCCTCTGGGCCAGTCACAATGGGGTGCTTTTGCCACTCATTCCCAGTTAGGCTCACTTCAGCCTCCAAAAGAGTTAGCTCTTGGGATCCCCCTGTCACTCCAGCAATACAAATGGGTTCTGCCCCTACATAGTTTGATGGCATTAGGGTGCACTGTGCACCGGTGTCCACTAGAGCCTTATACTCCTGTGGGTCAGATGTGCCAGGCCATCGGATCCACACAGTCCAGTAAACCCGGTTGTCCCTTTCCTCCACCTGGCTGGAGGCAGGGCCCCTCTAATTCCAATTGCAGAATTCGCAACCCACTTCTTGTGAATGGGAATCAGAAGTCTCCCTATTAAGATCACGGATAGAATCAGCGCTTCTACTCCTCTGTCTGGGGAACTGCCTACTGGAAACTGGAGCAGCAACTCTCCTGGAGGTCCCCCCTTGAGTGGTTGTTTTTCCTTGCAACTCACGTACCCGTGCCTCCAGGGTTGAGGTAGGTTTTCCATCCCACTTCTTCATGTCCTCTCCATGGTCACGCAGGTAAAACCATAGGGTGCCCCGTGGTGTGTATCTTCTCTCTTGAGCAGAAGGACGCTTACTCCTAATGGCCGAGATACTGGTCCGTACAGGCAGGGAGTAGGACATATCTTCTTTGATTTGCTGAACCTCCCGGGACAGTTTCTCCACAGCTGAGATGAGGGAGGAAGAGACATGTGCTTCATAATCCCGGAGTTTATCAATCACATCCTCTACCGTTGGTGCCTCTTCATCTTTCCAGGACATTACTGCCAGGGAGTTTACATGGGATGATGGTGCGCTCCGTACAAACTTCCGCCACATAGGTCGTGTGCACTGCGCTTCATCTGGATCTTTGGATGACTGTTCACTTCCCAGGTCACCATAAATCACCTCAAGCACAGCTAATTCCCTCAGGTACTGGATACCTTTCTCCATGGTGGTCCATTTTCCAGGGCGATATATAACATCTTCCTTGAAGGGATACCTTTCTTTCACAGCAGACAGGAGTCGCCTCCAGAGGCTGAGGCCTTGTGTCCCTTTTCCAATTGCTTTGTCAATGCCCCCGTCCCTAGAAAGGGATCCCAGTTGTTTGGCTTCCTTACCCTCTAATTCCAGGCTACTGGCCCCGTTATCCCAGCATCGGAGCAGCCAGGTGACAACATGCTCACCTACACGACGGTCGAAATCTTTTCGTATATCTCATAGCTCACTTAAGGATAGGGATCGGGTAGTTTCCGTCTCTTGTACAAGTTCTTCCTCTTCCTTCTCCTCTCTTAGTAACGGCACTGCTTCTCCATCATCCTTTTCTAAACGAGTTGACATTCTCTTCGAAGATTTCTTCTTTCATATAGGGGCAACTGATACTGGCACGGGTTGATTCTCTGATTCAGCTTCAGTGTCCGTCATGGGTGTTTGAGCGGTCACAGTGCCCGTCGTCGGGCTTGGAGCTGCTGCAGCGCCTGTTGTGGGGGTTTGAGGGGCCACAGTGCTTGTCACTGGGCTTGGAGTAGCCGCAGGGCCTGTCGTTTTTCCTTGGTGGTGCTGAATACTGTTGAATAGGCCTCGGTAGGCATGGGCCAGGCCCCAAAACATTGCAATGATTTGTATCTCTCTGGAATTGCTAGGGTGACAGCATACTTCCTCCAAATATTCTACTAATTTTTCAGGATTCTGCACTTGTTCAGGGCTGAAGTCCCAAAACACTGAGGGTGCCCACCGTCTCAGGCATTTGCCCATACTATCCCACATACCCTGCCACCCATAATTATCAAGCCTTGGGGCAGATCTCTGGATGATATTCTTGAATTGCTTATTAACCTTAGACAAAACTGAAACAATCTGCCATAGGAATATCAACAGCTGTATCTTAACTACCCAAGGATGTTCAAGATACTGAAAAGTTGTTGTAATGAAGGAGGAGACATTACAGAAGATGGTAGCTAAGGTGCCATTCTGTATTTCCTCCATAAAGAACCTCTCAGAAGAGGAGGTATAATTGCTAATTGTCTCCATGAGGTGGTAGCTGAAGTACAGTAACGGCTTCCATGCAAGACCCAAATAACCGATAAAACTCAAGGCCAGAGTTTTAATAACAAATCTCCTAGGCAAAACATCTCTAACCACTGCAGAGCACAGCAAACTACAAAACCCAATGCCAATCTTTAACATGTACTTCAAAATCAGCATGGTGTAGGTCTGACTACTAATATCGAGAACAGATGAATCAATGCTGTGACCAGCAACTGTTATTATCTCAAACCCTTCGTGCCCCACGTTGGGCGCCAAAAAGGACTCTTGTGGTTTAGCCCCGGTCAGCAACTAAGCACCACCCAGCCGCTCGCTCACTCCCCCACCCTTGTGGGATGGGGGAGAGAATCGGAAGGGCCAAAGTAAGAAAACTCGTGGGTTGAGACAAGAACAGTTTAATAATTAGAATAAAACAGCAATAATACTAATATAATGAAAAGGAAAATAATGAGCGAGAGAGAGATGAAACACTGGAAGAAGAGAGGGGGGAAAAAAAAACAAAACCAAAACCAAACAACAAGTGCTGCAACCGCTCACCACCCGCCGACCGACGCTGCCGGTCCCCGAGCCGCGATCGCTGCCTCCCCCAGCCAATTTCCCCCAGTTAATATACTGGGCATGACGTCACATGATATGGAATACCCTCTGGCCAATTCGAATCAGCTGTCTTGGATGTGCCCCCTCCCCTCCCGGCTTCTTGTGCACCTGGCAGAGCATGGGAAGCTAGAAAGTCCTTGACTAGTGTAAACACTACCCAGCAACAACTAAAACACCAGGGTGTTATCAACATTATTTACATACCAAGTCTAAAACACAGCACTATGCTAGCTACAGTGAAGAAAATCAACTATCCCAGCTAAAACCATGACACCTCCTTACCTGCGTTGCCAGTGGTATAAGCAGAGATGTTGAAGACTTGGAGAATAGCCCAGGTAAAAAGGCCATCTGGTCCAAATTTCATGGGAAAGGGAGCCTAGATGAGATTATCTAGCACCCTGCCCATTTGCATCTTGAAAACATCCTGTGATGGGGATTCTACCTCATTCCTGGGCAGGTTGTTCCAGCAATTGATTGTTCTCACTGTAAAAAAGCTTCTTTCTTATATCAAGATGAAATATCTCCCGGTGCAACTCGTACCCTATTGCTCCTTGTCTTATCCATGTGGCTCCTTGTGAAGAGAGCCTCCATTCTCTTTGTAGCCACCCTTTAAGTACCGGAATACTATGACGAGGTCCCCCATGAGCCTTCCGTTCTACAGGGAGAAGAGACTTAGTCTTTCACTATTCTGTCTCCACTAGATAAGAACTGTTTTATCCTCTTTTCAGTGACTCTTCATTACAAATTATATAATCTGTACATAATATCTCTCTTCAGTTGTCTGTTTTGTAGCATAAACAATGTAGTTTTTCTGTTTTTTCATCACAGTTTGTTTTCTCTACACCTCTGCTTTTCATACTGATTGTTTAAGTAATAACTGATTACAATAATTGTACTGATTTTTCTCTTCCCTGGTACTCTCCAGCTGACCCTCATATATCTGGAAGCATGATGGCCAAGGCTTGGCACAGTATTCTAGCTGAGGCTTTATTACATCTGAGCATAGTGGGAAGATTACTTTATGTGATTTTCCTATTTGGCCTGTCTGATTTTCTTGACTCATATTCAGTGTGTATAGTGTTATAATTCGCAGCCCTGTGTTTGCAGATCTGCTGCCTGAACTCTTATTCTGAAATTTGTATGTCTATGCTATTATTCCTACCTATAATATATAATAACCCTGTGTATATGATACTGTGCATGTCCTCAGTGCTCCATCCTGTTTATTTCATACCACCATGCTATAGGGTGAACATTTTTTTATTCTTATTTTGCTTTCTTTTTTAAACAGACAGGAGTTACCTGTAAATGTAATACTTTTCCTGACTTAGACAAGGAAATACAGATATATTTTGATATTTTAAAGTAAACTTTTGAAGAATGTTGCTTAATTCCTCATTGTGGTTTATTAGAGGCTTACTGATATCTATGTTGTGCCATTATGGTCATTTACAGTAGGCTAATTTAACCCACATTTCCCAAATTTCTGATGAAAATGTGACACAAGCCAGAATCAGAAGTCTTGATAAAGTGTATGATATCCACTGCTACTTGCAATCTTTTTGTTTGGAGACCTTACCATTAGAAATGATGTCACGGGCTGAATTCAGAACAGAAATCTGCACCTCCGATCAGGATGTTCCAGGAGATACTTTCTATGCTCACCAATAGAGTGCCAAAGGTGCCTTGCTAGCAATCAGTCAGTCTGAAGATTTGGATGATTAACCTATAAAACAGCTTTTTGGCAATTCTTCCTCCTGTTGCTGACAGAATGAGATGAAAACACATGAGAGCAGAGGGCTCCTTTCTCTTCCACAGCTTCAAGCATTACATATAGGAATATGCACAAGGGGTATTAGGATTCTGTGTGTATGTGAAATAGTCTCCCAAGGGAAACAGGCATGTCATACAGCTTGAGAGACTGTACAGCTTGAAAATAGTAGAAAACATGATATGGAAAAATATGCTAGGAGATAAGATGCTTTTTATTCCCATCTGTGCTTCAGGGGTTGAATTGGCAGCAAATTCAAAAACCTTTAATAGGCAACGGAAAAGATCAAGAAATATAGTATATGCATACGAGGGCTTTGGCAGGAAGTAGTGTATGCCCTAACTGAATAATAGAAGCAGGTCTGGGGTTTAATGTAGAGCATGTACTTTCCAAATATTTTTTGTAAGATCTCATGCTATGTCAGTTTTTGCAGAGTCTTTATGGACAATGGTTTTTTGACCTCTAGTTAAAATGTCTTTGAATCGAGTTCTCCAAGAGAAGCCACAACACTGTATTATTTTTTTGGCATTCATTATTGTGTAACATATGGAAATGTCCCTCTGCGGAGGTTGTGTTGTCTGTCTCGGCTGCTATTCCACATTGATAAAAATACTGGTTCTCTTCTCACTTTTATATATTAACAGCTTGAGTGTAAGTGAACATATATGCCACAGGTTCTGGAGACTTATGATCTCCAAAAAGGGAAAAAATACCTTTGTTTATTATGGTGTCTCTCATGTGGTTCCCTTGTGCAGCTGACAAAGGGGAAATTATCAGGTGGTGTAAAACTTCTGTAGTTATTAACAGGCAGCACTATAATTTCTATATATTTTTTCTGACTTCAGCCTTAGTCACCTATTAAGTTTTGTAACCTTTCTCTTAATCTAGCGGACATTTTTGATAACCTCTTTTCCTCAGTTTTCTGTTTGTTGATGGGAATATGGCCATTCTGATGTTAACAAACCCAAAATCTAGCAACTAAACCGCAAAGCCAATGCAGAAGAGAAAGGAAAATATAACATTATGTCTTTATAAAGTAATGCCCTGTATCTGTTTAAACGTATTAATGCAAGCTTGCTCCTGTTAATGTTGGTAATATGCTCTTTGGCTAGCATTCTGTAATGCTGACAGCCTGTGTTTGTCTCTTTTTTTCCTTCTTCTTTCTTCATATATATGTATATGAGGTGCAACACGTGTTCCTCCCATTTTCAGATAAGACAATAGAAAAGAGTTTTCAAAGATACTGATTACTATAATATTTTACAAAGTATCGCTATGCAGTTTTTAATCTCATCTCTTTCTGAAACTGTGACCCATCCTAAAAGGTCACTGTTGAAAAGTGAACAAATATAATAGAACATACTGGAATGCATTACTGGAAAGTCAGCTTCGTCTTTCCCTGGAGTTGATTAAATGCATTGGCTACACTTGAACCTCTGTTGTACTTTTGTATGAGAAAATATTGTTATACAGTGGTTGTAGCTGTAATATTATAGATACAGGGAATGATATTTGAGCTGGTAAAATACTCGATATGATGTCTTTACTTAAGTGTAGCGTCCCCTCTTTTCTGCCTGTTCACTCACACTCCACACAGTCAGTCTTTTTGCACATATACGTATATTCTCTTCCTATTATAAAAAAAAATGTTTCAAATGGTATAATAGCTTCGGTAGTGTATACAGGAGCTTTTCAAAACGTAAATTTTTCTATTACTAACCTGTCAAGGAAGTGCAACCTCAGAGATAACTGAACTGTGATTATCAGTAAATTTAGGGGTGATAAAAGATGTATTTCCTGCTGAATGCTCATCTAATACTGCTGTCTTTGGAGAATGATATCTCACCTAATAAAATCATCAATTAATAATAAAATAAATTGTACACAGTTTAATAACAGCATAAGGAATACCAGTATTTAGTGTAGCACTCATTTTGTGTGGAAACATGAAAAATATCTTAATAGGTAAGCAACCAAATATTAACTAAAAGTCAAAGAAGCTAAAGAGTGTCTAAGGAAGGAGTTTCTAAGAACCTAGACAGCAAAATAACAAAGAAAGTTGAACTGGGCCTCAAAATTCAATATATTTTGATGCTGTTTGTAGGAAGTGATAAGTTTTATACCCACACTTTGACTTTATCCAGACTTCAGTATCCTAATGGCTGTAGTAGCTGTCTTTCACAAGGACTTTGAATGTGCACGTTGAAGCCAAGCAACAGCCTGAGAGTGGACTCTTCCCTACTCGTTATGAGCTGTGTCAAAGTTACAAGACAACCAGGTAGATGAGATCCCAGCAGGATAATTACATTTTGCTACAAGGCAATGTTGCAGCCATTATTTTGTTGACCTGCAGTCTCAGCAGTGACTGAGTCCAGGACATCTGTGCAATCCTGCCGTGTATCTGCTGCATTTCCTTTCCCATACTATTTAGTTCGTATCAGATTGAAAAAGAATCACTTGTAGTGGACCCTAAAAAATTTTGTATATCAAAGAATGAATGTGTGTTGTCTGTGGGTTTTGGTCTTCCGCACACTGACAAGCCTGCCACTAAATCAACAATATGGGATCAGGGCCTTTGCTATTAAAGTCATGCTGTACAATGTTGTGTCTCTTGCTGTGTTCAACAGGGCACCTTTGCTATGAGCGCTCTTAGCCTTGTGCCTTTTAGATGCATCTCTTAGAACAGAAAAAAAACCCAAACTCATAAATCACTTTTAGTAAAAACCAGAACAGTTTGCTCTGCATAGGCAGACTTGTGCAGAGTCTTGTGTGCAATAGCATACACAACATGTCTCTGCCTTAATGGATCCTGTCAAGTTGCTCTCTATCATTCTTAGTATTATCCTTCCCCAAGCAGTAATGGTAAAATACATTAAAGACTTAAAGGACACTTTTAATCCCTAAACTTTAGACTGACTCTTCTTTAGAATGTCACATTCTTTAGTATTTAATTTTCAAAAGCACTAAAGTAAATTAGGGATATAAATCCTATCTTCAGAAGCGATATAAGGCCCCTAAAATGTAGAGAGGTAGGTGGGTGGATTTTCCAAATCAGTGTTACGCTTTGATGGTGTTGCAAACACAAATGTTTTAGGGAATCATGCTCCAAAGGTCGAGAAACCGATGTGGAAAATCTTGCAAAATATGTATGTGCATACACATGTGTACACAGAGAGAGGTTTTTTCTCTGAGACTACTACATAGATATGGAAGCTGAGAGCCCAAGAGAGGTGCTGGGTATGAGTAAATGCTCAGGAAGACTGCAGGAGTTCACTGGAGAACATCACTTTTGAAAATACCATGCTATTCTCCTGATCTCTTCACATAGGTGGTGGAAAGTAGCCACTGAACCATGGCATATGGCAAAGCCGCTACTGATGCCACAGTAGTCTGGTCTATCTTTATGTCATTTAATTGCACTATTTTTTTCATTCCTAGTATATGAGGGAGTCAACAGAATGCCTCTGTGCTCAGTAGACGGTGCTGTCTCCTGCAGAATGTGTATGAAAAATCCCTACTGAAGTATAACACTGCCTGGAAAAGAGACAGAAAAGTAGGCATCCTTGAGCTCCCTCCTTACCCCTGTAAGGAAAAAGCAAAACCTACTTTCTCTTCACCTGTAGCAGGAAAAAAAGAGCACGTTATGATATTTTTGCCGTGTTTCTGTTGCTTAAAAAAATAGTAAGTAGCAGGTAAAGTGCTCTTTCCCTTGGGGACCAATTACTTTGGGGAATTATATGCACTGACATTGGCAAAATTCTCTCAAATAGTAACTACTGTGATCAAAATGTTAGTGTAAGCCCAAATACCAGAGAGTGAAAAAGAGGCCAACAGCTGCATGCAGTAAAAAGAAGAACGTGCTTCTGCTCAGGGAATATTAGTGGCTCCACTGACACACCTGCTGCTTGGTAGGGCTTGTTTCCTTGACAAAATAACTCTGCCAATGACCACTGAGAAGCCTTGTGATTATTCCCATTTTTCAGATCTAGTTTGTAGCTGAACCTCAGATTGAGCAGCAGCACTGTCTGACATTCTCTCTGGGTTTGAAATCATCACTCTTGATAGCCGATTGTACTCCCAGCGTTATTTATTGTGAGAGATGCACACAATGCTTGGTGTGCAGGTACAGAAGATGAACTCTGCCAGTGCAACATCAGTCCCTATTAACAAGCAGTGATGCATCTTAAACAGAGGCAAAGTTACTAAGCGAAGGAAGCTAGTGTTGACTTGAACAGACAAGATGTGACTGTGTATAACAGTGTGAGTGTATTGTTAAAGCCCTGGACAGACTAAAAAATGAATTCTACCTTTCCTAAAAAAAAAAAAGCATTTTGCAAAATGATTTTGTTTTGGGATGCAATACTGACCTCAAGTTACCTGCAGAGAAAGATAGGTACAAAGAGCATCCGTGAAGGACCAGACTTACTATAACATTGCTTTCTGCACTTAGGTACAAGTAGAATCTCATTTTTTTTCTCTTATGTGAAACCTGAGCAGTGGTGATAGACTGCGGTTCTAGACCTATCTCAGCCTTGGGTAAGCTTCAATCCATAGCTTCTGCTTCCCAGAAAGGGATCCTAAGCTCTGAAGTTGAAAAATGAAATGAAATTGAAGAGAATTTGCCCTTGAAGCAACACCATTATCCTGCCAGAAGAGCAGTTCTGGGATGAGGAGGGCCTATCCAGGGAGCCCTGGCCTGTTCAGGCATTATTTGGCAGGTTCTGACATAGGAAGAATCCCAGAACTGGGGTCAGGATTAATTATCTTCCAGTGTCAAAAGTGTGATTTGTTCTCACTGGTGACAAACACGTCTGTCTTATGTTTTGCTAACCTGGTAGGGCCAGCACAGCTGAATGAGGGATGTCAAATTCTTCATGGTGCATCTTCTGCAGAAGTGTTTACTAGGCCCAATCAGCTGCATTTTTCTGACAGCAGCTTTTGTGCAGACACAGAATATAACCAGTACCCTAATTTGGTCCTGACTTTCATTAATGCAGCTGGATGGGGAGGAAAGGCCTGGTCTAACTCTCTTGTTCCAGATTCAGTTGGCAGGTATAAAGACACATCTTAGTTGCAAGCTGAGCAAATTTGAGTCTGGAAATCTCTAAAGCATGAAGCATGAATTCCAAGAATTGTTTTTTACAGCCACTTTTCAAATTAGAGCTGTATGTTGGTGTTTACATTGAAAGTTTTCCCCTGGGGTTTTAGCTGTAATAGCATTTGCTGTCTGTTTTTTCCCATCTGTAGGCTGAGATTAATGTGCTATTATGTCACATGCTTCAAATGAATTGATTTAGCAGTTTAGCATAAAACATTGAAGTTTATCTTCCCTCATTAGTCACACTAATCTGCCATTGCCCTCCTAAACATGGTCCTACACAATGTATACCAGGAAAGCCAGCTGGGCTGATTGTGGAGTTTGCTACAGCAGAGCACAAGTGCTACAAGAGGTGCGCTCTGTAAGTAATATCCCAAGCTGCCAATGACAAATTCATATTACACACTGTCTTTCTTCATCTCTTCTAACATCACCCCTTGACACTAAGCCTGTTGAGAAAACACTGCTCATGTCTTGGGCAAACACTAGAGATAAACTTGAGTTTGAATCCTAAACTGTCAGGTTAGACTTCTGCACTCTTCTATGGGCAACCTAGTGGGAACTGCAGAATATGGCATGAAGGATCATCTCATACATGTGTCCTCTTCAGGTGGGCGGCAGCTGGACAGAGTGGTCAGAACCTGATAGGAATGTGAAGCTAAATGTAATGGACACCTTGTAAACCAGGATGGTGTCATGACTCCAAGTGACTTTTGGAATAATGCCATTATATGCTACATCTTCTGCCAAACTGCTGGTAAATCGATAATTTTATCTACAGTTAGAAAACCTCTAATTTTTTTCTTCCAAACCATTCTCATTTCTAGAGGATTAATTATCAGGAATTTTCTGAGTAGTTCCTGATGTTTAATACAGCCAACAGCATTAATAATAGTTTTACCCCTTTAGGACTTCGTTATTGAACTAATATAGGGGTTTTTTAATACTTTTTTTAATGGGATTTTAATGTATCCTGGAAGCTATTTCTAATTGACCATGTAATGGTATTTTAGAAACAATACATAGAGCAAGTTGCTGTATAACTTGACATGAACAGGACTTCGATTCAGTCCTTTTTGGCTAAAACCAGCTTTCATACTCAAGATAGCATGGCATCTGTAGTACTATATATGTATTATATTAACGCTGAAATGAATTACAGAAGTTATATGAAGTCATATATGATCAATACATACAATAGTTTGACTTTCCCATTCATAAAAATAACAAAGCTCACTTTTTAGTAATGTGGTACTCATCCTATTTTCACATCTACTGGGTGTCATATGAAATGATATAATCTAACACAGTAACGCTTCCTGTCATAACTGGTTTTAACAAAATAAAATTATCCATGCCAAATTGAAAGATAATATAATTACAGCAAAGACTATATTTATCACTGGAAGTCCTTCATATATTCAAGTACAGAGACCAGGATCAACTAAAGTGAGCAGGATTGCGTGCAACATGGATTTGTGGATGATTAGGGTTATTTATTTAGTACCCAAAATTCAATAACCATTCTATAAGAATAGAGCAAAGCATGAATCTTTTCCCAGATCCTTTAAAATCTAAAGTCTGAGTCCTGGAGACACTTTGTAGGTAGTGTGGAATGTCATGAGACCTGATCCTTTATTTATAGTCATCACGTCTTCAGTTTGTGTAAGCTGAGGATCATGCTCAAAAGATTTAGTCATAAGAACAGATTTTTCCAAGGTAAAGGGGTCTAAACCAGTTAACCTTTAGACTTTTAAACTCCATAGCTCTTTATATCGAACATCTTCATATCTTGGCAATACACTTTTTTGTTTGTAGTGCAGTGCATCTGTGTTAATATCAAAGAGCCTTAAGGAAGAAATGATTATGGGAACCCAGTGCAGTTCTTGCTCATGGTGACAAAAGGTTCAGGCTAACATAAAAGAAAAAAAACATTGAGACACAAAATCAGATGCAGGGTGGGGTTTGGCAGGGGGTGTTTCATGTATCTGGGAGACTGAAAGCCTATGCAGAGGCACTTCTACGAGCAAAGCAGTTGTCCTTTTTGCCATCCATGATTCCAGTCAGGAATTTGCTGAGAGAAACAACATGTGATTTAGATGGGTTGTTGGTGGAGATGTAACAGTAAGTTGAGTCTACCGTAGGTTAGGCTTGTATTCCACTGGCTTCCCCAGGCTTCCCCATGGGTCGCAGCATTGCCCAGAGTTTTTCTGATGCTGTGGCCACACTCTGTATGTCTCTCCTGAGCCCCCTGGCAGAATGGGGTTGTTTCTGTAGTTGTGCCTCAGACAGGGAAATGCTCTTGTAACCAGAAGTGGGGCTTTTACAGACTATTTCATGGCACCCATAAAGGCATATAATGACAATGAGACTTTGGTACCATTTAAAATGGCTGACTCTCACTTCTGAATTGATATTTTCCCTCTGATAATGTGTCATGGCTTCCTAGGAATCCTGAACTGTCTAAAGAATTTGCACCAAGTCATACAGAAAGTTGATTCTGAAGCTAGGTATCCTGATTCTTTGTTTCTTCTTCTGAAATTCATCTGATATCATTGCAGAAGAACAAAGAGAAGAAGCTACCCAAACACTCTCCATTTCTGAGGTTCTGTTCATTGTCAGGTTTACGAGCCATTAGCAGTACTAAAAGCCTGTAAAGGACTTTCTGTTCCAGCAGACTTGGTATACAGATGTTATGTACAGGTTTTTCTGTAATGAACATATAAAAATTTTGAAGCAATATACCCCAGTGTTTCATCTGTTCTTACTGGGTAGTCAAATACCGTGATGTGGCTGAAGCTTATTGCAAAACTTCCATGCATTCATGAGGACCAGGATCTGGCCCTGTGCATGCTTACCTTTTTTCCTTTCCTCAAAAGTGTAATTAACTGATCAAGTGACACAAGCTGTGTGTGATGCTTGGAGGCTTACAGGGCACATGGAGCTTTCCAAGGCTTGCATGCCTTGTGTGTGTTATGTTACATTGCATGTAACGGGCATTGCCCATATGTAACGCATACAACATGCAGCTGCTTTCCAAAGTACCTCTTGTTCACAAGACTACCAATGGCAGAGTCAAATGATCATTTGTGCTGAGATGAACCCCACTGGCTGCAGTGAGAGGCTCCAGAAGCTCAGTTAATGCTCAAAAATTGGCCCAATGATACAAGTTTAGGAATGAGCCAGCAAGTCGGATTCACATAGAATAAGTTTTATTGCCAGGTAAGAAATTCATATTAATATAGTGAATACATGTGTTTACAAATAAACATTCTTAAAAAACAAACAAACATTTTATTGTAGGAAGTATTATTGGTATCATAAACTCTGTAGTTAACAAGTATTAACACAGGTTTACTTACAGAACATACAGTTACTAAAATATTTCCACATAAAATATATTCAAGTTACACAAAACCTGTGTGAATTAGAGTGCAGCTGTAATGTGTATCTAAAGCATATGGATTAACAGCAACATTCCATAAAAGGTCAAATTAAGTCAGCCAGTTGTGAAGGCAATAAAGATTAAAGGAATAAAAGTAAGATAGTGGAGAATCTGGGTTGTGTGCAAAGTATTTGTCCCATGGGCTTTGTCCACTTCTGATAATCTTAAAACATATGATCATATAATTTAGCAGCACACTTATGGAGAGATGCCAGTGCTCTCAGGATGCAAATCAACCTCGATACAGCTAAAAAAACGGTCTTTCCATTTAACCACATTTCAAATTCTTGGCCCTTGCATCCTTGACTAAGAAGACGCACTGCCAGTCAGTTGAGTACAGTAAGAAATGCCACTTCCAATTCTTCTTAAAGCATAACAGTTCTCACTCCTCCCTGCATACTCTTCCAAAACTAATCTCCAGAAGAATTGACAGCTGGTGAGAACGCAACTGTAATAAGATAGCTAGTTAGGATTTAGCTGAACGACTTGTTTTGGGGGAAGGGCAGGAATTTAAGTGAAAGACTGAGTGCATTGCCTGCCATCAGGCTCTTGGAGCACTGCTTTCCCATCCCAGCTCTGTTTATCTCTTAGTGGATGTGCCGAAGCCTTTACAGGCCCAGGACTGCGAGTCTACTACCAGTGCCCGATTCAAGAGTGGTTTTACTCATACGAACAAGGCATCCTGCTCATCAGAACCACAGTCAAGATCATGAGTCCAATTGTTTGTTTAGTTTAAACCCAGATCTCTTTGACGTTTGAGGCTAGTCCGTTAGCCTCTTCCACCAAATAGTCCACCAAGAGGGAATGCCACTATAGAAAGCCAAACGATAGAGACAGTATACCATATAACATTTAGTTGAGCTACAAAGAACTACCATGGCTAAAAGCAAATACAAAATGAGACACTAGAGGGAAAAAGTTTAAATTGGGAAAATGGAGGGGCTAACTGAACAGTCTTGACTGTGCAACCACTGCATGAAGACGTAGTCCAGTTTCCCTTTGGGACAAACAGAGGAGGCGGAGCAGGGCAGAACCCTTGTCATCCTTAGCAAAACATGAGGAAATAGCTTAGAGGAACAGAGGGGTCACTCTGAGAAACAAGACTGTCATTGAACAATAATAATACAGTAAAGGCACCACCCACGCTTAATTTCAGTCTGAAGCAGTTGAAGATAGGCAAAACATTTAGGTGAAGAAAAAGTCCTGACAGTCTGCAAAGTGAGAATTTTTACCATCTGCCCAAAAACAGGAGGACTGAGAGGGAATATTCTGATGCCCTTATTCCCCCAGCAGCTTTATGTGTCATATGATATGTCTCTTCTTATTTTAGAGGTTCCCAAAAATTTCAAATCAAATGAAGTAAACTGAAATAAAATCTTCTGCTGTTTGTTATCATCCTGCAGAATTCTCTACCAGCCAGGAAGGTCCCATATGCTCTTAATCGTAACAGTCTTCGTAAATTCCTTTTGAAAGATCTTTGTCCCTTATATTATATATATTTTTTGCGCTTTCTATAGGATGGTGTGAAAGTACAATAACAGATGTTAGGGGTTGTACCAAGATGCTTGCTCTTGGCTTTTCACAGGTCTAGTGATTATTAATAGGTTTTATACAAAATTCCTCTCTGAAATATTATATTACAGTACATTGTTCTCTCTTCCTCTGTCTCAAGGCAGGAACATAGTGTAAATGTTTAAGCAGACATAAAGTTTCTCTAGATTGTGCTACTTCTCATCATGGATTTTAGTTTCAAGTAAAAAAATTTAGTCACAAGGATTTGTGTTCCATTGTGAAATACAAATGGAGTTTATAATTCAACCTTCAGTGTGTATTGCTGAATGGTATTAACCCACTCTTCGGCCTACAGTTGGCTGGATACCAAGAGTGTCCAGGTGGAAGTCCCTTCTTTTCTTCTGTTTCCTTTTTTTATTTTATATTTTTAAATTTATTTTTTGCCTTTCAGTTGATTGTTTTTGTTGTGTATGTATTTGCGTGTGGTTTTTAAAGGATTTAATTTAAAAAAAAGGAAAACAAACTCACACAGTTACTTCTGTCTTGCTGTTAGTTATGAAGTATGGCTGTGGGCCCAAATAGTGCTGGCTCCGGGTTGTCAGTGGGTCACTTAACGTTGGGTCTGCCATACCATGCTTCCCCTTGTTTGCGTATGCTTGCCGTCTAAGAGACTGGTCGTTGGGATCCCAGGTCTTGTAGTGGGAATTGTAACCTAATGGATGTGTGTGTATCTTTGCGATTTTGGACTTCTGCCCATTCTGTTTGGTTAGGCCACTGTCGATTGTGTAAGCTCTGTCTTCATCTAGGCGCACTGGATGGAGTGGCAGGCTCCCCTTCGCAGCCAGTTCTGCAAGATGTCGGCGTTTGGTGTAGAAGTCATCGTTGACTTTGTCAGCTATTTGGATTTTAAAAGGGGAGGGGACAAAAAAATCAGTTGGACACAAGAAAAAAGTTACACAGTTTACAGTATGCCATGCACAGTTACATCTGTGGACCAGATACAGTTACAGGTACATCAGTAGGAGAAATCCATGCCACCTCCCACTCCTGATTTTCTTTCTGTAGTATATTTTTGGATGCCATTATGCTAGGCTTTTCATTTATGCGGTCAAAAACCTGTTGCTCTTTAACAAAAGACTGTCCCTGACCCTAATCACTCAGATTGTGCTGATATTTACATTATGGGAATGGTCCTATGAATCTTATCGCTGCTTATCTCACATAGCACAGGAAGTTTAGGAAGTGTTCAGAAGCATACAGACATTCTTGGAAATATAGGGGCATCTTGGGATGCCCTGTTGTATGAGAGCACATCCATTTAAATGCAAAGTGCCATGTGGGTGTTTAACCAAGCCAGTTGTGAGGCCCAGTGGTGTACGGGGTAGACCCATTCCTGTTGAATAATGCCTTAGGGCAAAATGAAGAATGGGATCTGCTCTTCTAAATGGTTGGAAGTTCACTAAAGCTTTATGGGGCTGATAATACTTTCGGTTGCTGAAGGTTAGGTATTTACCCCGTGATTTTACAGACAATGAAAATCCTAAGTTCCAGGTTCTGACATCGTTTTCTGGGGTCAGTGCCACTAAGAAATACAGCAATAGCCCTGCCAAAAAATACTGCATTGCAGTTCTCAAATTAGGATTTTGCCCTCTGCGATTTCCTGGACAAGTGTCTTCCAGTGCATGCTTTTGCTCAAGTTTGATTGTTGTTATTGCTGGCATCTATTTGGCCTTGCTTAGAAGTATGAACCATGCTTGGGAATCTTAAGGCATTCTGCGGCACTCCAGCAATTCATTTAAATTTTGAGACTGGGTATCAGGGGTTTAAGGGGAGCTTAATTTAATTACATTTTTTATGATCTTACCTTTTACGTAAAGAGGTTTTATTTACCCCCTTCAAAAATCTAGATTTTGATTTAAGATAGTGCCAAATATGTAGATCAACTAACACAGTGGTGTGTTAATCAGCAGTGCTGTGGTTTGAATATATGATTGTGCCAGCCTGGATTTGACTTTTGCTGTGTCCTGACTAGATCCATCCATTTTCCTTGAAGCAATGTCATGTAAGGCTTCTCTGCAGAAGTCTTGTACGTGTACAGCTCAGCTCCTCTTGCCTCCATGATGAGCAGCTTTTTAATTCCCTATACTGTTTTTTTTATTTCCCTCTTTTTCTCTCTCCCCAGTACTGCTAGGAGGCTTTTGTTGCACTCTGAATTTTCTCCTTCTCTCTAGTTCTGAACTGGATCTTTATGCAAGGCGGTGAAATTCCCATAAGCACCACATTAATCTTCAAGATCAGGCTTCAGTTCTGCATCCCCCTTGTCCTGGCCTCTCAACAGGGAGGAATATTACCAAAAGCAGTTGCTGTTTATCATCTCATGACATTTTTTGTATAATAACAGTGTGACTGGACTTTGCTCTTAAATCCTTAATTTTGTCATTAAAGTGGTGTTTCTTCCTCAGTGAACTGAAATTGCTCTTGTCTGTGCTGTAAAATTAGGCTTTGTATGTTTTACCCATCTCCATCTGCCTCATTTTTTAATCGACGAGTGAATGCTTTTCTATAGCATACAGGTGTCTTCTGTTTTAAACAAATCACAGAATGTAGATAATGGCCTATTCTGATTTCAGTACAGAATGTGCATTTGCAATTGATGATAGACCTGTAATGTGTTACAAAGAGAACCTGTTAAGTTCTGCTTTGATTTTGGGGTGAGTTGTTTCATTTAGAGATGTCTAATCTGAATAATCAAGAAGTTGTACCTGTTTCTCCTTGGAAGAGCTTTTTCTAGTTCTAAATGTGGCTTGTCCTTTTAATTTGTTAATATTCACTGAATGCCACAAAACAGTATTATATACAAGTTGAATAAAAACAGGAGGGAAAGGCAGTCTGTATTGCTAATTTCTCATTAATCTGTTATCAATAATTGAGAAAAATGGTTGCAGAAAAGGCATTGTGAATATCCACACAAGTATTTACTTGTATAAATTTTTACATCAAAGGCACTGCAAGTCAGATGGTTAGGGGAGCGAGCTTCTGTATCTTATGACTTAGACCTCGTCTATATATGAAAAGTCACGCTAACGTATGTAATTTAAATTCAGCATAGTTAATGATGTCCAGCTCCTAATATAGATACATTTGTCTGCCTATTTCACATTTAAATTTGTTTAATTTGCATAGAAAAATTAAAAACTAAGATAAACTCATATAAGAATAGAGGAAAATTGGAAGTCTATTCTTTTGATTTAATCTTAGTTAAGCTGCAGCAATTTGCTTTACATAACCAAGATATTTGATGATCAATTACAATGTAAATAACGACTTCTGTTTACAGAAATAACAGTGGTGATGCAGTTATGTAAACAATGACAAAAGATTGCAGATATTTGCATTGCCTGATTTTTCATGCCATTTTCCCCTTTTGTATGGCTAAGAGAAAAAGGCCATAACAAGCTCAAGCTACTTCCTTAGTTACTTTTTTTTCTTTCTCGCTTGCACAAATTCCCACTGCCAGCAATAGTCCTGGATCTCTGAATTTTGTCAGACATTAGATATGTTACTCAGATCTCCAAACACATCAAGACTGGTGTCCTCACAGGAGAGTAAATTGTATTACTGTTGCATATAAACAACACCCCAACTGTAAAAAGTAAGCAAGGAAGAAATCAGCCTCACAAGGACTGTGCCTACGACACATCTGTGAGATTGATTTTGCTCTTGTATATGCCATGTTATATATAAAATTTTCAACTCTTCATTTGTTTTTTTATGGGAGATCATACAGTAAGTGAAAAGATTATTTCTGTAAATATGGTTACATTAAAGTTGCTTTAGCTAATTCAGTCCATAGTCCCTTTCTAGGGTCTTCTCAACTATTGTCTGGAAACTGGGCTTGAAGAGAACAAACCAGGCTTTGATCTGTAAATCCTCTTCAGCAAAGTCAAGCAGAAAGCTGGCAAACATATGATTGCATGTGTTTTGTGTGGCAGTGACAGTGTCGGAGAGCTGCTGTTTGTATTTGTCCTGATCAAATAATGGTTTGTGAGGTTTTGCCTGAGAATTTCTTATAAATGCCTAGGAGTTAAATGCTAACAGTGAAAGCCAGCCTCTTTATCTAATGTTTTAACCTCTTTAAAATGGTCTTCTTTCAGCATGCATGTGCAGGCTTACACATAGGCACATGTACCAGAACTGTGTGGGAGAAAATACCATTGTAGCAAATATGTACCAAAAAAAGCATTGATAAAACCAAATTGTTCAATTGTTCAAAAGGGCTTTTGGCAAGTCTTGAAGCAGTGCTCATTCTTGCATACTGACTAGATTATAGGTTTTATAATACCAGTATGCTGTGCCCCAGTGTGAGTGACCTGATGCTAGTATAGTGCAGAAACAGATTTTTTTACTTCTGATTTTCAAAGAAGAAAAGACTCAGAAGATTAATATTGAACATGGTTTTGTAAGAAATATTTTATCAAGAAAAGCATATTTATAGTATCCTGATGCCAACCACTTTAAAAATCAACTGTGAATCTCAGGAAGTTCATTTTTCTTCTTAACCGTCCCCTATAAATATTTTGTGGACTTCAAACATGCAAAGAGACATTTTGCAGTCACCGGGTGGATTTATTATGTGACCTTGGGTACATGACTCAACTTTCTTCTGCCTTGGTTTCACCAGCTGTAAAATGAGCTGTTAACACATTGGAGGAGGTAGTTAAGTGTTATGAAGATTAATTACTATTTGTAGAGTATACTGAGTTTTCAGATGAAAGGTGCTATAGAAGTGCCTTTTGCATTGGCTTCTGTATATAAATCAGTAAAGTAGGATTTAAAGATATCGCTGTCACATTTGCAGAAGAAGTAAAGAATTAGAATTACAAAATTGCCAAATGAACAATAGTAAAAGAAGGGCTTTAATTTTGCGTGTTATTCTTTGTGTTCCCTCCCTCCAGTCTTGGCAACTAATTATATAAATGTTCTCAGTTTCAATATTTTTGTAAGGTTTTTACTCCTTTAATGTAATGCACCCACAAATTTAGTTACTGTTGTAGCTGTTCATCTGGAAAAAATGTTGAAATATGATTTTTTTTTCCAACCTAAAGCATGTGCCTGGGAGGGGGGAGAACTTGGGCTTTTGTACCTGCTGTGCATGAAATGAGTAACTGAAAAAAAATAGAAGCAGTTTAAGGATCAAAAGCAGGACTCTCGCTCCCAGCTGAGTGCCTTAACTATTAAGATGAATAGATGCTTTCTCTTCCTTTGTCTTTCTAGACTAATAAATCTTGAAATTTCGTCTGCTCCACAGCACAAGTTTATCAGGATGTGAATCTGGATGGGGACTATGCAAGCAGAAGCTGGGATGCATGTTGCTGGGTAGGGAATGTAGATTTAAATCCCACTCGGAGTAGTTACACAACCATGAGCCTATCATCTAAATGGTGGATAACTCCACTCCTCACTCTTATCTGAATCCAACGATGCCTTAAAGTCACCACAACTCTCTGTTTTATTTTGATCTTGACTTTGCCAGTATTGGTGTCAACCATCTCGGATTGGGACCCTTGCCTTATTCCTTGAATTTTAATTTTGAAAGGAGTTGGCTACCAAGCTGCTTGGGATAGCAAGGTCATGGGAATACCTAGGAAAATTTCAGTGAGTTTGGGCTCATTTAGATGAGGTGGCCAGAAAGGAATGGGCTTTTGATGGTATGTTTTGATTCAAGTTTCTCCATTCTGCCTAAATCTGTCACTAACAGAAATAAGCTTTGTTCTTTTGCTGATTGATGATTGGCCATGAACAAACTTGGAAATTTCACATATTTCTTCATAATCCACAGTTATATAGCAAAAGCGTGTAAACCAGTGAGTCACTTATAGATTAAATACCATGGATAAAAACATGTTTTCTTGAAAATCAGTGGCAAAAATCTGTGTGGTTGTAATAGGGCCAGGATTTGTCAGTGTGCTTATTAGAGTGTATGTTATCTGTGCTGAAAGGTGGCCCTAAAACTATGTAATATTGTTCTGCTCCTTAAGTTAAGTAGTCTTCAAGGTGGCTGTGTAACCAGTTTTGGCACAAAGAGTTATATGAACATGCATTAATATTGTGTAATGCTTTCTTTTTTTTTTTTTTTTGTAAAATATTGCAGTTACAAGCAATTCTGTGTAGAAAGTACAGCTAAATAAGGAGGTCTTGGGTACTTCTGAAGCAGTGATTTTTTGCTCTTTTCCTCATTGACAATCCTCTTATCTTTGTGGGTCCATAAAATGGCTCTGAATTTTTGCACCACTTCTTACAGCTATGAGAGAAGTGTAGAATCCTGAAAGACAATTATGTCCTACAGTTTTTGTGAAAGGAGGCACCTAGGAGTGGGAAGAAACCTCTGAAGTGAGAGAGGAGAATCCACAAAGGAGTGAGCCCTTATAAAAGCTCTACAGACATTTAAAAAAAAAAAAGCTTCAGTGAGCGCTTGCAGTCACAGTCAGAAGATACAAAAATATATAGGGAACCCTGTTTCTCAGTAGATGTTTCACAGAATTGTTTGTTATCTGAACATATTTTAAGAACTGCTTTGCAAAATGCAGAGCTTTATTCTAGCCATGAAGAAACTGCATTTCAAATTTAGGGCTAGAGATACAGAAAGCAAGCCAATGGAAAGTGCTGGGGGACAGGATAACAATGAAATGACTACAGTGATGCACCAGATAACAGCTAAAATACACTAACTGCCTATTTGTAGATGTTTTCTGTGTAACAGTAAAGCTATCCCTATGTAATATTTAACAGTTTATAACAGGGCTTTGCCTCTACAGCCATGACTTTGCTGAGACATTAGTGTAGTTACTTGAAGCTATAGGAACATTACATTTCTCTCTCTAAGGAATGAAAGTGAAAACTCAAGGAAAGACAAAAGGGTAATGAATCCTGGCTCAATGACAGCATGAGAATTTTGCCCAGGGGAATACTAGGATGCTGCCTTTGGTGGTGCTGTTGTTGATCCTGTCTGAATGTGTGATTACTTATTCATTTGCTTTTCTAAGCTGTCATCGAAGACAATATGTTCAAAGGCTTCCAAGATATAAGCCAACTTTATGTGAGAGTTTTTCTAGGAGTTCATCTGAAAATCAAAGAAGTATCATTTCTACACTAGCACAAGCTTTTTCTTGGGTGGGGAAAAAACTAACACGGACTGAGTTCAGATTATCTGTCAGGTATGAATTTGATCCAATAAATTCACTGAAAAGTGTGTTACATCCAGTAAAACAAACTACTAATAACCTGTCTTTTGAAGGAAGGGGTTCACCAGGCATCACGGAGCTATAATAATTTCTTTTGCATAACATGGAGTGTATTGGAAAACAGAATAAAGCTAGATGTTCAGATAGACACAATTCTGTTCATGAAATGCCAGCAGTGGGTAGAATGATATGATAGATCTGTATGTGGCCAAGAGGAAGGAATGTAGCTACTTCATGGTTGGTCACAAACTGTTCTCATCTCATGGGCACCGGAGTGGCTGTGTATAAGGTGGGGCTATTTTAAACCATACTAAATTCTAAGAAAGGGTGAGGGCCATTTAAAAGCTTTTTTGCATCCCTCCTTCTCCATTCTTGTATTGAGCTTTGAGAATGCAGAATTCAGCCTGTGGACTGCAATGCGTTCATTTCTGTCCTAAGTTTCTTCCCCCAAAATTTCTAACACCAGTTTGCCTTTATTTAAGATATTCTGAAAAGGAAGATAATATTTTATGTCTGTGGATTCTTTCTCATTATTTTCATTGTCTATTACTGATAGAGGTAAAGGAAAATACATAATGCATAGAGCCACCCATAAATTACTTTCATAACTTTGGTAGAACCTACTTTTTGTGGCTCTGTGTTATTCTTCTCCTGGTCCCCTTTACCATTTTATATATTTACTTATTTCTTAAAGTGATCTGGAGAGAGACCAAGCATGAAAAGACCTATCATATCAACTTTTTCTTCTGCAGACGTTGTTTGAAAGGAGCTTGTCCACCTCCAGACAGAAGACTGCATTTTTTCCCCCCAGTGAAATAAAATTCTACTTTCATGATATGAGACATGATGAAGCATAAACACGTAGGCCCAAACATTTATCTTCTTCTGTAGATTACTTTCATGACAGTTTCTGAAAGGCTGAAGAGGCCAGAATATTTCTGGGTTTTGAAACACATTAGGAATGGTTTAGAATAGGAATGTAATTAGACTTGGTAAGCAGAGCCTCCAGTCTCAGCAATGTTCTCTTTATCCACTACAAGCAGTGAAGGCTGCTTCTTGGTTGGGAACACTGAGACAGAATTTGAATAACTCCTCAGGCACCAGACATCATGTGCGGTACCTCATGTACAGGGTTGCAGTTCCCTGGAACATAAGAGTAACTACATGACTGTGAGCAGAAGCACCCCTCTTCTGACAATGTGCCAAAAAAGCACAGGACTGCAAAGTCTATTTTTTCTTTTTCTTTCTACAAACATTTATTTTCTGTGTAAGTTTAGGAAGGTTTCTCTTTGGACATGTAAAACAGCTTTTCCAGTTGGGCTTTGTATACTTGACTGCATTGATTTACATAGTATTAAATCGCAATATTTATGATTCAATTTTGCGAAGTGCTGCAGAGATATCATGATTTGGTTTTGGTCAAAATACTCCAGAAACACACACTTTTTACCTGATGTAGTGACCAATGATGTGTAGAATACTTGTACCTAACCAGTGTAAGGAAAACAGAGCTTTTCTAATTTACCAGAATCAATAGGTTCTGTCAACCTGGATACAAATGGTGACTACATCATGTTACTGTAAATGTTTTCAGGAGACCTGAAATCTGTTGCATGCTGACAGACAAAGATCACACTACCTTGTTATATCCTCAAGTGATTTAACATTTTAAATTCAAGCATCAAGATGTTAAATTGCCAGTTTAGTATTGTGCAATGAATTGTCAACTTGAGAAGGAAATAAGATTGCCAGTTCTATTCTTGAACAAATGGATGAAATTGTAAAAGAAGTCTAAGAGAATTATGTATTCAAAACTCTGACTTTTCTTTGAAAATGCAGCCAGTGACTGTCCTGTAATTGTAAATCTGTTTTTTCATTATTTTTTTTCTTAAAGGCCCCTAAGCTCTTGTCCTTTCATACCATTTACAATGGCAAATAAATATGAAAAATTCTACTGTGAAATATTTATTTTGTTTTATCTCATTTAGGCATACTTATCAGTTTAAGTTTTACTGGAAACCTTATATATGGTAAGGAAACTTGCCTTTTGAAGGAGTCATGCTGTCATGGTTAACTTCTGAATAAAGCATGACTGCAGCATAAACTGATTATAGGAAATGAGGGTTTGGCTTGCTTTCTAAAAATGCTGTCCGAAGCCAAAGAGGTTAACACTTAGGAGATTTGCTTAGAAGCTTTCTTCCACTTCTTCCTTCAGTAATCTTGCTTGCTTTTTCACTGGGTAGTTTTTAATGCTTCTCAAGCAAATCAGTTAGGACAAATCTGATTGTGTCAAGAGCATGAAGCAATGCTTTCACACATCAACAATAAAGTGAAAATGTTTGTAACCTTTTCTGGTCAGTGAGGACCTTCAGTCTGTTTAAGGGCTGGGCTTCCTAACTATTCCAGGAGCACTACTTCATTGTACATTTCCTGTAAAAGTGTGCAGTCATGTGCAATAACAGGCCCTACTACTGCAGTCAGAGTAATTCAGGCAGTCCACACACAGCCATGTGCCTTGCTCCTGGGAGTGGACCACAAACCAGGTGGACTGTCCTGGCAGGCGGCACACTGAGTAGTATGTGGGTCACGTTGGAAAAAATTTCAGTGTTCTGCAATGTGATTCAGTGTCTAAAAATGTGTGTTTGTTTTTCCTTAAGGGGTCAGTTTATCTTATTTAACGTTGACTGAAAAAGGCATTATATTCCTGACCACATTTATTTGTAATAACTGTTCTTAGCAGGAACCTGATTTCATTTTTTTCCACACATTGCTGTTGGCATTCTTCTGTGTTCTGAATTTCATTTTCAGTTTTAATACTTTTTAGTAGATGTTTTTGTTTCTTTTAGTATACTGCTGGTTATAACTCTTAAACATATGTCTGAATCAGCTACAAATCAGCTACAAACACTATTTGTTGTGATGATGTAGGAAGCTGCATGAGGACACAGATGACCCAGTTCAGGTATCTGAATACATATTTAAGATGTGGTTTTAGTGCCAAAGTAAACCTCCATTTTTCTGTCATTCAACTGGCGTCACACTAGATTTACACAATTTTTTCTGAATATGGGGTGAGGCCTGAAGGCTTTTTGAATTGTACTGGTTAAATGAATAAAGTCCCAGTGGTGTAATAACTATTTTTTGCAGGACCTCTTTTTATTTGATCTGTTTCTTAACTGCTATAATATTAAAAAAATTTAAAAATCATTCCATATTGAAGTAAATTTTTTTTTTCAAAATTAGCTATGGCATAAGTTGTTTCTATTAGAAAGTTATCTTTTTCTGTTCTTTTTGCCAGAAGGAGTCTTTTCAAGAGAGAGTTGTTAAGAGAAAAAAAATTCGGAAGTAATTCCATAGCTGTAGTTGCACACATTCTGTTCTGGTTTTTTCTTCTCCTTTCCTTCTCTTCCTGTCTCCCTCCTATCAGACTGTGTGGCATTTGTATTATTAAAACCTTGTGCATAATTGTCAGAGGTTTCCAAACCAGAGATGTATGTCAAACTGAAAAGAAATAGTGTTCCCTAGCAATTGCCATACTTGCACTGTCACAAGAAAATCAGTTTCACACAGTGTTCATACAGATTGGACAAACCTGAAGGCAAAGCAGAACTAATGCCTACTCTGAACAGTATCCTCTGAGTAGCCTTCACATAAAGCAAAAGCATTTGTGACTGACAGACAGTCAAGGAAGAATCAGTAATGAAGCTCTCTTCAATGAATACTTAATAGTGCGCACACACAAGATTTCTGCCATATCAGAGTGTTCAGCTCCCACATCTACCTTTTTTCCCAGGAACGGCAATCATAACCATCACTTGTGAAAATGAGAACCAACAGCGCTGAGCTGCAAACCTTCCTCCCCTGCCGTGGCAGGTCCCTTGCAAGGGAAGGTGAACTATTCACAGGAGCACCTTCCATAGACTAGAAAGCTTTGCAAACTTTCCCACTATAACAATTAACTATTGTACTTATTATCATTAGGATGGGACAGACTGATGTTTTCATGGTGATTTTTTTGATGCTCTAGTATTATAGCTGCTACATATCAGATTTATTTTTAGCTTCTCTTTTTCTCTTATCCTTCTTCAAATAAACTGTCAGGGGAAGGACTTCTGAAAAAAATTAGCTGTGTGCATTACAAATCATGTTACTGTTCTTCCTCCCTCCATGCCTTAAGCCCTTTGTTATTATAGTAAGAATGTGCAGGAGTAAAGCAACAATCTCTGTGGCTTTTATCTTTGTAATTTCTCTCTTAAACACTCTTACTGTCTTTAGAACATCCTTTGCAGAACCAAAATAGCAGACAGATTGCTGCTATTTATGTTATGTTGTTAATAAGGGAGTCACTCCTATCAGTTGTGCTACTACTCTTCATTGGTGTTCATGGGTAATTCTGAAGAACATCATACTACTCCAGCGGAGATATATCCATGTACAAAGCTGAAGAGTATTAAAGCCTCTCTGGTTTGATTTTTTTAATTTGGTTGGAACCAGAAAAAGTATTATTTGTTTACTTAAGTAAACTTGACTTGCAACAAAGTAATCCTCATAACTGCTTAAAATTACGAAGCCAAACCTGAATGCATGTTCATGTCACAAATATTGTAAATGCAACAGACTTGAATGAAATAGTTTAAAGCTCTGTTATCTGCGTGGAGGTAGATTCTGATGTACTTGAAGAAATAATACTTTCATACAAAAATAACCCCAATGTGAATCAGTAGAACTATGGGAAATAAAGTATGAGTATAGAAATTGAAGTCTGTTTCTCACTGAGTTTGCTTCCCAAACCCAAAATTCCTAAATTTATTTCTGAATTAAGAGTATTGATTGTAGAGGGATTTCAGAACTGTACTCTCTGGCTTCATTCTATTATTCTTGTTCTCTTTGGGCAGTTATTGGGAAAATTTAAATCAAAGCCCTTCCTTAAAAAGCTACTTTTCATTTTCACCCTTTCAGTTTTAAGAAGAAAAAATCCTGGATCAATCATTATAACCTGATTTATATTAGAATACTGTCAACATGAGGGACTGCTCAGTAAATAAAACTGGTCTCTGAAAGCCTCTAGTTAGAGAAACATTTAATTTAATTCATTAAAATTCTCTTCAAGTCTTTTTACCCAGAATTCATCCAAAGTTGACCCTTTGAAATCATTTAGAACTTTACTTTCATGTGTTGTGTTTAGAACACTTTCTAAGCATGGCAGGTATTTAAAAATTATGACAAACTAAGACAGATTCTCAAAATCTCTGTCAATTTTTTGAAAAACATCTGTGGGGGTATTTGGGTCACCAGTAAAGTTATAAGTTTTGATAACTTGGCACCTCTGAGAACCACTAGCAGGGTATCACATGTTGAGCACTTGTATGAAACTCTTATTGCAAAAATATTGCCATAAATGACCTGCACAGCTAATACTCCAGGAGGGAAAAACAAGTGATGTTCAGAACAACCAGTGCAATTTATATGTAGGCTCTGTGGTTGGAACTGTAAAAGTCACGCTTCAGTTTAAATCTAGACTTTAGCTGGGATCCCACAGTGTTGCTATTTATCTGTAAGTATTCACAATTGTTTTCATATCTTTATGATCAACCTCTACTCCTAAATAATCAATAAAAACATTTGCATTGCAGAATGAGAAGTATGTTTATATGTAGATATATGTTTATAGTGCAAAATAAAAGAGTTACAGAGAAGGATGTTTAAGAAGGGTTGCAAGTGAAAATGCTTAACAATTTTAGACTTTGTCTTCACATGAGCTGAGCTTTGTTTTTTATTGGTTAACTTTTATTTAGTGGTATAGCCTACATGTAAACTTTCACTCACTCATGTCTTCACATCACTTAATGTGTAAAAAATCTTGTGCATAATTCATTAACACTTCATAGAAATAGATTTCAATAACCCATGCTTGATTTAGATTTACTAGTTTCCTTCCTGTGGCCATCACTGATCTCAATAGATGGAAATAAAGCTGGTTATTGTAAGCAGTCTTCAAAGACAAAAGACAAAGACAGAAAAAAAACCCTGGAAGACTAGCATTCTCTAGTGGTCAACTGGACTCATGTTACTGTTATTTTAGATCTGCTGTTGTGTGCTATAAAAAGGAGAAAATGACTTTTTGTTTCATTTTGATTCATTATCACATAATAAGGATTTTTAAAATCAACTAATTTCCAGAGAACCAAGCTAATTTTTAGCAGAAGGGTTTGAGTTCTCTATGATGTATAACTACAAATGGATTGTGGAGTGGCGTTTATTATCTGAACTTTTACGACTTTATTGGTGATGGTTTCATTTTCACCATTTTAAAATACATGCTGGTAACAAGAAAAAAATGGCTGTTTCTCCATTGTAGGGAATCCACTGTAGGGAACATGGGTGGAAAGAATATAAATTTTAAGAACAAGAATTAAGGATGCACAGATTTAAATTTGTTATTTTGGCATGAAAAATAGGTTAAGAATTTAATAGATCCTTATAAACATTCTTCATCCAACATGAAACCAGGTACTGGACCAAATTCAGACAAAACAAATTCACTAGATGTGAATCCAACCCAGAAAACTAAAAATCCTAAGGTAAATTTAAACTAAATGGACCTGAAGGTCAGATTTCCTTTCTTTTCCAAGTTCAGTGTGTTGCTAAAGTCTTAAAAATGAGACAACGTAGATGGAAATGTTTAAGAGCATCTTATTTTGGTGTTAAAACTATTTCTTGTAAAAGGACTACTTACAATTTCCTCCCAGCAGCCTAGATGTCGCTTCTGCCAAGACCAACGTATCTCTGAAGGGTTATCTTTTCACAGCTCTGTTTATTTGCTAAAGTATGGCATGGGCAATGGCTGCGTGGATGTCTGATTACTTACAGCAGAATTCCCCAGCCTCAGAAAGAATATCACCCTGTAGATTTTATAGTAAAATGTTGTTTCTTTAAAAGGTGGTAAAAAAAGTCAGCAATGCAGCTGATCTTGCTCAAGATACTGAGGCTTTGCACAAACAATATATTTATAATTAAAATACAGCTACCTCACTGGAAGAAGAAATGAGTGTGCTGGATGATAAAACAGGAAAATATTTTGATCAAGAGTCCCCAAGCATTTTTTATTTACCTATGACAAAGTGCCTTGGGGTATCAGAAGCCAATTTGGTAAATAACAGAGAAAACAATTAAATGAGTTAGTGGAAGCAAGAAAAGCTCTTGAAATTCTGCACACAATGGGCATGATATGAAGTTTGGCGGGGGGTCTCAGCAGAAGACATAGATGGAAAAAGTGACACTGACACTTCATCTACTTGGAAAATGGGAAGGCTGAAGGAACAGTGCTAGCGAGGGTGTTGGTAAAGTGAGGCTTGCTACTGAGTGCTTCTTGGCTTTTCTCCTGTGCCTGAAGGAGAAGCAAGGATTAAAGTATGAAAGAATTCCTTTAACAAATGAACACTCAAAAGGTTCAAATTCTCTAGCCACACTGAGCTAAGTAAATAATAATAATAAAAAGATACCGGGCTTTTATGTCGTACTTCCTTGAGACAGATCCGTAGGTTCAGTGTTGAATCAGGCAGGTTGCCTAATCTAGCATTTTCCATGACACTGAACATAGCTCTAGATGTATGAAATCATTAACTGAATCATCCTCTGGATATGACAAATGATGCATTAATCTGTACTTCCCTGACTGTTTTCATGGTGTTAAATCCAGGGAGCTACTCCCATGTCCCAGATTTTTTTAATCCATTTTTGTGCTTATGGAAGTATTAGTTGAAAATTTCTTTACTCTTTGAAATGAAAGCACAATTCCTTTTTAAGCCTTCCAAAGAAACATGAATATTTACCTGTCAGTGTAACAGTGTTGTTGGTATAGGAAAGTAAAGTAACACAAATGTATTGCATCCAATAATTCTGTAGTTCTACTATTTCTAAAATTTGAATGTATCAACCCCTGTGAATGCATGGGTGGGCCTTTTTCCCTGTTGTGTTTTCCCATTTTTCCAATTACAGTATTTCTTTCCAGCCCTCCCTTTCTTTGCACAGAAGGCCCTGAGGCAGAACACAATGAACTACAGAGAATTGTACAAAATCTCATCTTCAGGTGAGGTAGGTATCAGATTCTTAGGGGGCCGTTGTGAAGTCACTTCTATTCTCATAAGACAGATCTTGTATCAGCATAGAGTTACAATCATTTCTATAGAAACTGAAGATCTGAAGCTTAAGAGAAGGCACCACCAAATTTCACATCAGACAAGAGGGTGGTTCAAAGGTAACACCTTAGAGTTAACCTTATGGTGATTGTCCCCTTTGGATCCTTCTGTGTGTGTAGATGTAAGGGACAAACAAACTAGGCAGTTTTCTCACATGCTTCGCCTTTTTGAGGGAGCTGTTGCCTTGTGCATTGGCGCACTTGCGGCCACAATATTTTCTACATAGTAACAGTGACCTAAACAGGCGATATTTATTCTTTGAGTGTCATATTTACAGTATCTCACTTTGGAGTTTTGTGGCTGCAGGCAGAGCTGGAGCACTGTCTAATGTTTCCATTGGGATCAAAGAACTGTGACGCTTCAAGAAATGCTGGGAGCTGTAGACTCGGAGATGTGATGGTGAGTCTGCTGACAATTATATCCTCCTTCTAGCTTTACTACATCAAATCAATTAGATCTGATTTTGTACCACAGGAGACTACAGCTCCCAGCATCACTGAAGGCATTCTGGGTCTGAGTTTCAGGGGGGAATTCTGTCCATTGGTGGTTTGGTTTTCTGTTTTTGTTTTGGGTTTTTTTTGCGAAAATTTTAACTGGCTGAGTTATCTTGTCTTAAGTTATGCCCTCAAAGGTTTGTGTGTGTATGTGTGTCTGAGAGAGAGGAAGAAGAAAGTTTATGAAAGGACAAGAAAATCATGTTAAACTGTAGAAATACTTGTATTCTCAGTTTTTACATATATGTCTGTGCACCTCTCCAGCAGCTGAGTGATCTTTCTCCCAGTCCTGCAGGGTTTTAGAAAGTTGGGTTTGGGTTATTTTATAATTTCTGCAAGAAGTTCTAATGAAAATTAGTTGCTTTGCACTCCCTGAAACTCAGGAAAGAAAAATAACTGTCACTGAGCCAGGCTCGCAAAACTATGTGAGTGAGTGAATAAATATAACTAATGTCTCAGGACAGTGAGGCCAATTTGAGTTCTAGGAAACTCTTATTAAGCAACAGGATGGACTCCAACTCTTACAGTTTAGCAGAGTGGAATTTGAAGTTGGATTGTTCATGCTTTCTGAATGAGTCTCCAAATGATGTGTATAAAAATTTGTGATGAACTACCTTTGTATACCCTGGGACTTGAATTTCATGAAGGTGTTCAGATACAAGATCTCCATCTACTTGTAGCTTTAGGCATGTCAGAATTGCTTTAAATGAGCAATAACCATTTAAGCATGGAGTAAAAACATGGTTGATGAACTGGAAATAATAATTTATGCAGAAAAACCTCTTTCTGCACTTTTCACATAAATAATCAAATACTGCAAAAGCAGCAAAGGAAACCAGGATCTTATCATCTCAGGTGACTAAAAAATTTAAATATCTAAACACTGGGCATTTTATTGCCACACAGCATTCAGTGACCACTTTTGGTGGGACTGGTTTTGGAGCTTGTTAACCCTTTTCCCTCAGACACAGTCTCTGACATTCCTTAGTGGGACATATGTAGCACTGTTGAAAAAGATTCTCTGGCTCAAAAATGGACAAATAATGGATGAATGGAGTGCAGCTATCAGTCAGTCAGATAGGCTAGAGATGGTAGGAGATGAATTGCTTATCTATTCTTTCAGGAAGTGCGTGTTGCTCTGTCTCATTTCGAAGGGGTTCTCCACCTGCTGCTGATTGTTCCCTGGTGGTGTACATGTTAAGGTAGAAGGAGAGTAAAATTCTGGTGCAGTGAGGAAAAAAGTAAGTAAATCTCAACTCACTATTACCTTGTTGTACTCCAAGCACTCATCTGAGAATATAAAATAGGCACAGAATGTCCTCGCGTTATTCAGAGATGTAAATGCCAGCAGAGAGTAAGAGGAAAAGGTGAATTTGGTCAGTAGCCGCTGGTCTGTACTTAAGGAATTCTGGAGGCTGCAACAAATAAAGAAATTCCTAACAAGAAATGAGGAAAATATCCCCTTCCATTGAGTGTGTAAGGGTTTGTCTGTGCAGTTTGAACTGGTTCGCATAAAAATATTTTGCTTTTTAAATAAAATACATCCACATTGGCCTTTTCAACTCTTTTCCCCCCGTTGTGCTGAATCAGACACTCTGCAGTGCACATGTTGCATTGCATGCATGCATGAACAGTCCAACTTCAAATTGCACTCTGCTAAGCTGTATGATTTGGACTCTAGGGTGTAGCTTCAAAATAGCTTCCTAGAGATCAACTTGGCCTCACTACCAAGGTATTGGTCATTCTCATTCAGTAACACAATGCAAATTAACAGCAATGGCACTGTTGTCTCTTGTTTTCACAAGCACTTAAGTCTCAGGCACTGAATTTAATGCAGGTCCCCAGTACGATCCAGAACAGAGATTACTGTGACCCCCTACTTTTCCATGAACTGAATTTTCACAGCAGCCAGTCACTGAGGGATGAGCAGCTCACTTCCAAAATTAGACAGCCAAATTTTTAGGACATCTGTAGTTCAGAAGAAAGCAGCTGTGTGGAAATTAATTTAATACTGCCTCTGGTAAAGCATTACTTTTTCAGTTATCTAAACTTCTTACCACTTATGGCCACATTATGATGAGTGATATTAATGTACTATAGCTACAGTTGCTACAAAGCAATAGGAATGCTTCTTCTTCAGTCCCCACCCCCCATTAGAGAATTAAGCACAGGAGACTATACCCAAACAATGGGATCGTGCAGAGTAAGAGGCATTTAAATGAATATGGTTTGCCCCAAATGCATGGAGAAATATAGCACACATCCCTTATTAAATTTCTGTTGTGGCAAATGAATCCACCCTCAAGCCACTATCAATGAATGCAAAGGGAAATGGACTACATGCATCATTAACCTGCAATGGGGATCAGTAAATGTGACTCTGAATGTTAGCATATGAAGAATGCCATCGCTCTGTGACATGAATACCAGGTCAGGGTGAATTTAGTCTATGTCTATTTGTTCAAAAGATGTTGTCAGGTTAAATATATATTGGTAGGCCTGATGTAGGCCAGTTGCTATTTCCTCTCAGAGCTCTCATAAAGCCAATATGAACTCTGCAATGTGCCATCTGGCTAGCTTGATGTCAGCTTTGTGGTCACAAACCCAGGCCTGGCTGGCATCATGGAAAAACTGCGTTGTGATATTGGGATGTACTCAAGAGGTGCCTCTTGGGAGGAATCATGGCCTTGAGAGTCTGAAAGGTGTTAAAAACTGAGCGTACTTAACTGTTGGTCCATACGTCCAGATAGAAAGTGTGAATCTATAACAGTTTCAAAATCTCTATTTTTTTTTCTGCTGAAAAGTTTGGCTAACAATGCAGCACTTTTGTACTTTTCTTGTGAAAATTCACCTGAATCAAAAACTTGGCTAATGTGGTCTAAGATCAGTAGATCTACGGGGAAATGAAAAGAGAGAAAGGATAGGAAGGACAGGGGAAAAGCACAGGAAGATGGTGCAATCCTCCTGGAAGAAAATGTCCCTGAAAGTTATGTTTAATTTAGTTTAAGATTCCGAGAGGCATTATACAACTTCTGGAGCTGAAGTGCACAGTCTTTCAAGGTTGATTTAACTGCATGGTTATAATCTAGCTGCTTTAAAAACTTGTACTCAGACACCCAAGAAATATCTAAGTTCTAATTTAATATTTTTTTTTTAAAGTACATTCCGTGGCTCTTGGGCAGATGAGAGAAGTTTCTTTTGAGTGTTTCACCTCTCATATTATTATGCTTAAGTACCTTTTAGCTTTGATGATTGGCTTGACCTAAATTGACATCTGAAAAAGCAACTAGATATCAGTGCGTAAATCTGTGATAATCGCCACATCATTACACACTATCACCTCTTGAAGAGGGAATTGTAAAGCTACTCTGTGTATATTCAAAATTCAGCAGAAAGCTATTAACCCTTGTCTTTTATAAACAGATTAAAAAATGCCACTTGTGAGAAATAAAAATGGCACACTAAAGCAAAGCTAAACTATTTTAGATGGGACTTTGATGTACATTTTGTTAGAGGTCTGCTATCCTGAAGTTTGGATAAAGGAATGTCAATTTGTGATGAAAATTTTTTCTGGCGTGATGAATACTAGATTCTTAAGTCAGAATGTTCTCAGCTGTTCTGTTATTTTTCTGAGCCAAATAACTCTGTCTGGAAATAGGCAGCATGATGCTGCTCTAAATTCATGGGGAAATGATGTTAACATCCATATGTGTAAGCTGAGCAAGGGTTAGTGAGAAGCTGTTTATGAATAGACCCCTCCAGTTCTTAATTTATTATTGTCTAGAAGGGGCCTGAAATGTAAGGTGATAAAGGCTTCCTGTCTTCACATGGCATGCAACAGTATATATAGCCCCTGAAAAGTATTATCAACTTATGCTTCCAATATGAAAATTAGGTTGAAATCTTTACCCACTATTGTCTTTTCCCTCCCCGCAACTGTTTCTTTGAGGATGTTCCCCCATTTGCTTAAAATAATAGTGTATGACATTAATCAGTCACAGAAAATAGCCACCACTGGGGTCTTTATTAGGAGCTTTATGATGCACTAATTGTTTGAAATCATAAGGCCTCAGAATATTTCTCCAGTGACCTACTAATGCACATATTGCAGAAAATACGAAAGCTCTTACTTCAGAAGTATACAAGCACCTTCTCTTTAATAGGAATTATTTAGCAGATGTCTAAATATATGCTTTAAATTTGCAACATATCTGAAGCTTTTCTCTCTCATTTGTGCAGATAGGTATGGAAAATACATACCAAAATGCATAGATAGGCATATTCAGGGCATACAGAAATAGGGCTGACCAGTATGTATACAACACAGGTGAAACTCACTGAAAAAGGGTGTACAGTAGGTATGGCGTGGTTTTGTACGCATGTATAGACACACATGCATATGATGTCCAATTCTTACATGTATTTTTCTTGACACTAATTGTAGTCCCCTATTAATTTTTAATGCCTTTCCAACATGATATTCTACACGAAATTCTATCATGAAGTACAGATGAGCAAGACTTTGTTTTTAACTTTGAAGCAGAATGTCAGCTGACAACAGCAAACACAACATACTGATCTAAAGGAGAAGTCATGCATCGTGTTGCTTACTTACCAACTGCCTTCAGTGAGGCGTACTTGTTAAGCTCTTTGCCTGGGGGCTGTTGCTCATATGGGTTTGTGATCTGTCCCAGGCTGGGATATGAATGTTGATGTGCCATCTGAGGAAGGAGGGGAGATGTTGGCATGACATTATTCATCTGTGGTGGATCTGTATTAAAGAAAATCAGGAAGCATTAAGAAAAAAAAAAAAAATTAGTCTTAAGGTTTTAACATCATTACCCAGTACAGATTAGACATGATATGTCATGAGATTTAATGCAACAAAACCCTATTTACTACAAAGTGGGAGTTTGAGTACAGCAAACCTGTACTTCAAACAGTTAATGGCATGATTAAAGGCTGACCAATGATTGTAGCAATACATGGTAACTTGTGTATAAAAAAGATCTTTGAACTAAAAAATAGGCTTTCAAAACAATTGAACACCAACACAAAGACTGAATTTGCTGCAGTATTAGGATACAAAACAAAATTTGAAGTTTATTCCAAGGTAGCTTGAATACAGGGCAGTAATATCACTGTCTGTGCAGTTAAATAGCCAGGCTGATTCAAATTGGCTCAGGCAGGCTGCTGCATATATGCAGTTACACTGCTTTTAATACCGGAACCAGCTTGGTTATTTGCACAGCATCATGTTGTGTTCTGTAGATATGCCCCACAGTGCAAAACATGCAATTTTGGCTCATGACTATCATTAGGGAATTTCTTCAAAGCTCACACTTTGTCCTTACGTTTTCTCTTTTTCTCTGGCAGTAGGTATCACAATATCATACCAAGATAACATTTTCTGTAGCAGACATACCTAAAAGCAGGAGCTAATTACTGCATATGTACAGTTTTATACTAGCACTCACCCCATATCCATTCTGTAGTTGATTTGTTCCTTTATAGCCAAGAATACAGCCTGGATACTTTTCTTTCTAAGATATACCATAATTTATTAGTTGCTTTTAATGTTTGAATCCAGCCTCTAAAAAGTTTGGTCAGTATTGTATCCTGCACACAATTTGCAAACCTAAATTTCAATAGAATTCAACATGCTCAGCATATCTTTTTTGCTGAGTCTTTCTCCAGGCTGTGTGTTTTGAGGTATTTGGAGCCTATTGTCAATCCTAGAACCTTTTCATGGCTTCTGAAATCACAGACAGCTGCATTTTTCTCCTGCAGTGAAACCATGGTGCTGAATTGATGACAATACAGTAACTCCCACAGCATCAAGTACAGGCTTATGATCATGTAGAAAGAAAGCTGGGCAGTTAGGGGAAAGAAGGCTTATTAGGACGGAGTGAGTGGACCACCCCCCAAGGGCCCACAGGATCTGGCGGGAGCCAAATATCCCTGCAATTTGCCAGGATTTTTTAGGGAATTGAGCCACTTGGCTTTCCATAGCTCATTAATGAAGCTGAGTGCATGAGAAGGAGCTCTGAAGCCAGTTAACAGATTTACTCCTGGGAGAGAAAAGGAAAGCTAAGGCATTTTTTAACTTTCTTCTTCTTCACCATTGCTGCTGCCTGGTGCAGCCTCTGCTGTTCAGACTGAGGCTGCCCCTGCCTCTGCAGAGCAGTGTAATCATATCCTCCTACCACATACGCATATAAACAAGTTGTGAGGGCACCTCGAGGAAACTCAAGAAAAATGGTAGAAGTACTACCATCTAATAACAGTAAGATTCTTCTTGCTGTTACTGGTTATTAATAGGGAACAAACTGGTTGTGGATAGTAGGTAGAGCTGAATGAGAAATGATTTTCCCATAAAAAAAGAGTTTTTCAGTAAGTGGGTTTTTTCTTTTACCAAATAAATGAAATCTGAAGTTGGATTTTGTTTTGCACTTGATTGTGTCATATCAGGAGAAACATTTTGTTATGATTTCAAAATTGCATATATATAAAATAAATTGGCTCACTTTTTTAAAATAGAAAGGTTATTTTGGATTGAAAATCAGAAACTTTTCTGTTCCAGATTTCCCCAAAAAGTATCGGAACACTTTTTGAATCTTTTTTGATAGGTTTACCTTGAAAGGGTAAGTTTGTTAAATTAATCCTTTCACAGAAACATTTGTTATTTTAATGAATTGCTATTTTCTAATAAATAAAAGCTCTTAGTAAGTTTCTGTTCAGCTATAGTACTGGCATGTCTGATACAACTAAGTGGAGTGACTCTTCTCTTAAAGCAAGAGTTTGAAAAATCCTATTCCATTCCCATTCTATCTCTACAGTATAGCTGAGGAAAGCCTCTTACTCTAATGGCTTGAACCATAAAACAGCTGACAACTCTTTCCAAACCATCCATATCTTCCAAATGTCTCTCTCTTATGCTTGCATCTACAAGTACTCTTTTGTGGAGGAATGCTAGCACAGCTGTATTTCGGTAACAGGGTAGCTCTGAAGATACCAGCATGGGTGGGAACTTTAATGTAAGGGAGGTACAAACCTTTTACCACTACATTCACTAATATCTTTCTGAGTAGATTGAAATCAGCACTTCATAGACACTGTTACCACAAAGTTCCCTTGTGGCAATTATTATTATCAGCCTGTCAAAACATCATGATTTCACTGTGATGAAAGTATTGTGAGCACCAGTTTTTCTATGCTTACTTCCAAAGTGACTTGCAACTATGGAGACTTGCAAAAACAATGTAAATAAGGTGTAGTTAACCAGGACTGTTCTTCTACCTCTGTCTCTTACTTAGACCTATCATTTTTACTCAGTCATCTCTGTAAATGTAGTGAAGGAAGTTAGCCCAGAAATGTACCTGGGAAAATTAATTAGGGGTGCTTGTTTTTCATCCAGGTGTTCAGTAGCAGACTATGTTGTTACTAGGTTGCTGGGTTACTAATGTTGCTGGGGTTTGGTTCTTTGAGTGTTTATGAAGATGTAAAGAAATATGTTTTCCATTTCCGGATAATCTTTGACTTCTCTTTTGTCTTGTTAAAAGCCCAGAACTCTCCTGAATTATGAATTTCAAGCTAATTAATGACACTCATTCTTTCACTGCTGCACTGACTGCACAGTGCCCCTCACTCACACCCAGATGCTTACACAAGACTAAGTCATCACATACAAGATGCAGTTCAAATTCAGTTGGCCATTTGCAGAAAGTGAATTAAGCAAAAGGCCAAACTCTGGCATAGTGCATTGAACTATATTGAAGAAAGATTACTATTTATAAAGAGACTCCCATTGGAATGGACTCCCAGGGCCTAAAAGGAAAATCTCAGCTTGATATATACATCTGTCGAAATCAGAATCATACTAAATTTTAGTCTAACTGGCCATAACAGGTGAATGTTGCATTTGTTTGAAAGCTCACTAAACTGTGTGTGATCTGATTCCTTATCCTTGGGTTTCTAGAAATAAGTGAGCAAATGGGACATTTACATTGTTTTCTCCACACATAGTTAATGTAATGAAGATGGGTAAATTCACTTATGCTTGGATGCTATTTAGGAAATGTTCGTAATTGAAGTAACAATGGTGTAATGCAAATTCTGTAGCAGGCATGATGATCGGGAGTGTCAGTCTAACCACTGGGGGGAACCCAGGCTTAGCCATCAGCAACTGGGAGGTTTTAAACAGGACTTGCCTTGCCTACTCTGGGGCAATCCACATTTATAACCCAAAAAGGTATTGTCCTCGGCAGTGTGGTCTTATTCTTGTAAATACTGTTTCAGTCTCAGCAGTACTGAATAGGGATTCTGTCAGGAAACAAAGAGATTTGAGTACAACTACTTCACAAAATGTCAATGTGAAATTTGAGATTTTTTAATTTGAGATTTTGACTTTTTTTCCTGCAATTGGAAAAAATAGTAAGTGTGAAACTTTGGGGAGCAAATAATGATCTATTTGATTATTCAAAATATTTTGGGATACAAGGGATTGGTTTCAGTTGGAAGAAAGTTTAACCAGAAAAATCCCTACCACCTTTATCACTGACCTCTAGTGCCAAATTAAATCCTTTATACTTATAAACCGGATATTCTGTGATTGGTGTTTGCAAATAGCTGGCTTCACTGAATGGGGACAACTTTAACCTGAAAGCTGTGGTTGTGCTGTCATGTTACTTTTGGCAACCTGACTCTGGTACATTGTCCAGCACAGTATTCCATATAACCAGCTGCACGGTGCCACTGCCAATTTATGTACTTATTTTTAAAAGACAGAGAATATGAACATCACAAAGAGTCAAAAAACTGTTTGTGCCACAGGTTCTAGCATGAATAGTCAGATCTGATTAGCAACGGTGATATTGTAAAAAAACCTGTAATATTCACAACCTATCTTATTTTCTGCTGAAGCAAGGAAATATGATGCCAGGGTGCTTCCTGACCTCCCAAGAGTTTGAGGAGTCATTCTGGATGTAGTGTTACTGGTTTGCTCTCTGTTTTCCTACTACCAGCCCAAAAGGAAAAGTTTGAAAAACTGTGCTGGAGCTCACCAGAAAAAAGCTAGATGTCTGCTGGGCAGAAAATGAGACATACAACAAAAAAGAAAAACAAAAAAGGTCTTCAGATGCTGAAGAGTGCTTTTGACTGTTATCCCCTTAAGAGGTCTAGGTATAGAAAAGCTTGTGGGAAGCAAATGGAGCAGAAAATAAGAACTGGAAGGAAGCTGCACCAAAACCAGTTTATTGCTAGGGAAAGTGGGTTTTACACCCCAGCCACCAACAATGAGCTTTTGGAAATGGCTAAAGCATCAGCTGCTGGTCACAGTCCCAGTAGTTGATGAAGACAGCATTACGTTATCTGTTTAATATCTTGACCTATATCTCAGCCTGTGCAAGTGAAACTTGTATCCAGATGTCACTGCTAACAGTTTACTGCATTTTTAAACTGAAAAAGCTTTTTTTGGAGTGTTTCCACCCCTCCCTGATTGTGAATTTTGGAGTTGCTTTAGTGTGCATCACGGTGACAACAATAATTTAGTTGGTTGCTGTAGTTATGCTGCAGTCTATCCAATTAAGATGGTGTCATATCTAATTTATGCATTTCATTCAGAAATCAAGAAATGGGCATCTTACCAATTATTAAATACAAATAAGAACCCAATGTGGAAACACCTGACACACAATGGTCACATACATGAATGTGGTAAGACAAGGCAAGAGCCCCAAGCCTTTTTTTGTTCATTTGTTTGTTTTTTCTGCATTGTTTATAGACTATATTGTGCTCTTCACCCAGTTTGATTATTCTTGTCAAGAAGCTGCCAGGGTTATGGGAAATACTCAGGGTTAGAGGAAGGGATGCTAGTCGGCTGCTAGCAGTAATAAACTTATTCACTGTTTGAGAGCCAGCAACCTACCATGAACATCCCTTAAGTTCAGCCACCCTCCTCCTCTTCAGCCATGGGAGAGTGAAACCTGTTCTGTAGAGTGAAACCTGTTCTGTAGAGTGGCCTGGGGATTCATTCCCTTCTGTAGCAATGAAGTCAATGATTCGGTGCTTGAAGACAGGGAAAATGAAAACACTCCATAGGCACAGAATGGAATCTATTAGTAAATCAGCAGTTACAGGCATAAGGAAAAGAACAAATGAGACAGGCAATGCAGTAACAGAACAGGAGAGGATGGGGGAAGGGCAGAAAAGCAGAATGAGATTTTTTTATAAAAGCCACCTGCAGACACACATACAAAAGAAATGAGAACAGGACAGACAAAAGAAGACTGGGAAGTCAAGGGGGAAAAAAGCGAAAATTCAGAGCAAAATATAATAATAGTTGAGCATTTTCAGATACTCAAGAGAAAAAGATATGCCCTGAACTAACTAAAATTGAAAATAAGAGCTATGAAAACAGGATAGATCTGAGTGATTAGAGAATACCAGTATAAAATTGCTCCCCTCCCATCCATAACTGCACTGCCACCAACATGGATATTTGCCTCTTTGTTCTTGAGTCTATTATACTTAATTATAAGACTAGGTCATGCAGTGTTGCAAATCCATACTCACATTCCTACAAGCATCACAAACAGAAACTGCAGGTGCTATTTCTGAAAAATCCCAGATATTATGAAAGCTGTGGGATTTTAACAACTTGACTATGCCTGTAAACTAATTCCTTTCAGACCAGTTCCTTCCTGCGTAAGACAACCGTTCTCCATTCATGGGACTGAGTCTCCTGCTGGGGTGAGACTCAAATCCTTGGCCTGTATGCTTGCTCTTGCCTCTCTGTAGGTTGTCCCAATGCAGTTGAACTGACCCTCCCTGAGGTTTTACGTGTGTGCATCTTCCTACACCTATATAATTTGAGTTTTTTCTTTCTTCGTAGTATTGTATTGCCATTGACATTGTCTTTTTATTTAGAGTCTTTGCCTCTTCCTTCAGATTTGCATTAAATGTTGTGTTTTTAAAGCATATTCTTATTCACATCCAGAGCATCATTGCATGCAGGAGCATACAAGTGTATGTTCTGCAACAGCTGGTACCTCAAAATCAGGCTGCACACCCATTAGATAATGCACTGTTTGTGCACATATAGACATGTACATAATATGTGTGGTCCATCCAGTTTAGTAGCTGCTCTCTGTCCAGTACTAGATGTGTAACAGGAGGGTGCAAGAGCCCCAATGGTATTTATAAGAAAAATTGTGTCTGTAAGGTGTGTGCTTATCCTTTACACTAGGGGTTATGCCCAGAAACAGCAATGCAGATTATGGCCCAAAACAGCAATCATTTTAAACCCTTTGGTTTGCATTAACTGTTATAAATCTGCATGGTCTTGTTCTCCATCTAGTCATAAAATGGTATTTCAGCTCTTGTTAAATTAATGGTGCTCTGCAGCAACATTTTGCACAGTCTAGTTAGTACAAGTCCTAAACTGAAAAGTATTCCTATTATCTAATCTTAATTTCTCTGCCTTGCAATTTAACTCATTTTGTATTTTAGCAAGAACTTTGTATTTTAGCTTGCTACCCAGCTACTCTACCATTCATTATTTCATATGCTTTTTTCCGCTTTTCAAATATTTGTCTCTTTTTTGAAGTAAATAATTTCACTCCTTTCAATCTTTCTTCATTTGACAGTTTTTCCAAGCTTTGACCATTGCTGCCATTTCTCAACACTTGTAGCCTTGCAATGCAGCTTCTGGGATGAGGTTCTACCCTCAGTAACATATGGAGTTGTGTTATTCTGTATGTAATGGTGTTGTAAGTCATCCCTATAAGTCTCTGTTCCTTATGATATGAAGACTTTTTTGTTTTCTCATCAGTGATGCACAAGTCATGTGAGTAGTCATATTTTCCCTAAATGTGATAGCTCTGAGACAATGCATACTTTTCATGGCAAATTATGCTAGCCACTTCTCTGTTCTGTCTCTGTACCGTATCACAAAAACATTCTTGTAACACAGACAACCTACCCATCTAATCACCATCACAAAAAGGATCTGAGATGAGTGGGATGGCATTTCATCCAGCAAAAAAATGTTTCTATTTAATGGAAGTGACAGTCTACAGTGTAAATGCCTGTCATCAAATATACTGTCTTGTGCCTTCCCCTCTCCTATCAAGCAGTTGTAGGAGTTAGTCCCATGCTACATGGTCTACTCTTGATTCTCCATGGTGCCACTGAATGCGAGTGTCTTTCAGCATACTGACATCTAGTGCTGTATGTTTTCTGTTGGATTCCTACATGATTAACCTCTTGGTCTGTTGCTGTCTTCTGTGGTAGAGGTTGCATGGTCTTTCACAAACGGATATCCTCAGTGGATTTCTGAGGAGAATCTTTTTTCCCCAAAATAGAAAAATGCTGGGCACAGGAATATCTTCAGTTACACTGTCAAATTCAAAAAGGTATTAAACTCCTTATGACACAATGGTGTTGTGGGCTGTCCTGACAGCATGGAGCATAGGCAAGTGAAGTGTATCCCCTGCTGCAAGCATTTATGAATCAGCTGGGTTCGTGGTCCTGACTGACAGCAAAATTCCTGTTGGTTCAAGTTGAAAATAGGCAAGAGATAGGATGGCATAGTAACTCTTAGCACCTTGTTGATCTAATTTGAGACACTGATGCATAAGGTTATTGTGGATGCAGTCTTTATGAGAAAGCATTATGGTAGGGATATTCATGAGCTGATGTTCAGAGACAATGTCACTCATATGGACATGGGAAAGAAGGTCAAGGAGCCAGGTCACAAAATCCATGGTGCTCTGCCCTTGGTGCATGTTAAATGTAACTGACTTTCCTCTGGCAGGAGAGGTAACCTGCAGAGACATATCAGTGAGCTGTGTAGTCAGAGTGCTGTTGTTGCTTGAACAATGCCCCGTGCCTGTTTTTAAATGGCAAAATTCCCAAGTTGCCTTCCAGTGCAGTGGAATTCTGTGCTGCTGTCAGGTGAAGGCCATGCAATCCATACACACTCAAAACCAGCCAGATTCTTCATTCCCAATCTGAGGTGCAGATGAGGACAGCACTAATTTTACAATTCAAATCCTCCCCCCTCCACCTCTTTAATTCACCAGCTACATCTTTCAGGCACTTACCTATGTTCAAGTCAGAGATTATATTTCTTTGAATAATGATTTTAGGAAGGGTTGAAACATAAAAGAAGGGAAACTAGTAGTAATATGGCCAAAGAGTTGTGGGGCTCCACTGCCATCTGAGTCCAGCCAGGGAAGTATACAAAATGTTCCTGTAAAAGGGCCTTTTTCTTACTGAATGTTTTGCTGCCACTTTATGTTTAAATCTATGGGAATTATTTATATATATAAGAATCTCAGGCCTGTGAGCTCTTCTGAACTCTGTGTGACAGGTTACAAATGGGGAAAAAGAAAATTGCATCTTTGTGAATCAGTTAAATTTAAGAGCTAGTGACTGAAGCTTCCCACTGTCTTCTAGATGAAGTCTCTGATGCTGAGAGGTGCTGAATTCTCTGTGGTCGCAGTGATTTAGGAGATGGTGCCTTCATCATGTTTCTGGTTTGGGCTCCTTGTTTCTGGTTAGACTCCAAGTGTGTAGGACCAGAGTTCTGTGAAATCAGTTGGCTGTTTTACTGCCATCTGAGTAGAGTGGGAGTGGGATATCACTGGCCTTGTGACTAAACTGGCTGGAAGCCTCTCTTTTCTGCTTTTCATTTCCCCCAGACTCCATGCTGTACCGTTGCACTCACATTCTTGTAATATTTTCTGGCCTTTTGCTTTGCAAAAGCACTACAGTATGAGGCTGGTTTTCCATATAGACTTTTATTATGTGACACTGTATCTCTTTTTATGAAGGTTATTTTTGTGTCCTCTGAAGATTTGGTGTTTTTTCATTCACAATTACTCACAAACTGACAGACTTATAATCCTCTGATAGGATTTTGGTGTTGTAGTCTTCTCTAGAGCAACCCATTGTGGCTTCACAAACAGAGGATTATAACCTTTAAGAAGGCAATAAGCAGATGAACTCTTGAGATATCAAGACCCTGCTTTCATATCAATTTTCAGTGCTTGAGTTGTGGGGGGGCAGGGAGTAGTGCTGTGTTCTCACTCCCACCCACGTTTCTGGTTTTCTTCATCTTCTTTTGCCTCAAGTAGCAGAGTTGAGAAATTAATTAAACCCACCAGTTATACACACTTCAAGCACTGCAAATATCCTTAGCTATGCAAATTAAGAAAATTCAGCAAATTTGACTTACACAACAGAGGTTTTTTTGCCCAGAAGAATGGTCTTTACACTTTCCAATAAGGTATCAGTTGTTTTACAAATCAAACACTTCTGTACCTTTTCACAGAAATAAAAACTCTGCTAAGATGTACAAGCCAGCTCAGATTCTCTGTTTTGCCTCTTTTATCTTTCAGTGAAGTGACTTTTCTTCCAACAATTAATATACTTTTACTTAATGGGAATGTGCCTGTCATTATAATATTTATTCTAAATGTTTGTATGCCTTACTTGTTTATTGTTTTCTCTTACTGTAATGGATATTGATGACCAATAAGTGTAAATCTTTATGCAGCTTGAATTTATTAAAAATTCCCTTACTTCAGGCATTCCACTAATTTGTCTATTAGGTGTCCCGATATACCAACTGTTTAGGAGGAAAAGACTAGACAGTATAAAAATTATAAAAGCAAACGTGCTTTTACACAAACACAGCAAGCAAGACTTCATGCATTTGTTATTTACTGTTATGTCTAAGCAGTGACTTAGTGGTCCCCTGCCTATAGCCTGTGGGTAACAAATTGCCTACAGGATTCTCATGTTGTTCATGGGCAAAGGCAATTGAAGAGTTAAGTTTAAGGCAGAAAAAGAGTTAAAATTGAAAGGAAGTTGCTCAGCATTGTTCCCCTTCAGTCAGTAAAGGTTGAAGACAATTTCACCCAGCTAATGTGGGGTTTGAGAAATATTTTGCTTGAATACGTATCTCACCTGAGTGTATCCCAGTGGCATATCCTGTACTGATATATCTGACCCAGCAATGCAGAAGAGTGTGCTTTTTACTTTCTAGCATAATTTAGTTTATTCTTTTAGAGTCTGTCTAGAGATGAAAATATATCAGTGTGCTACAGTGAAGCTGTAATATCCAGTTATGGATCTCTTCTTTGCCGATCTGCATGTGCAAGTCTTATTAATGTCAGTGCCATTTTTGTTTTGTTAGTCTGTGTTAAGCAAACAAAGACTCAGAGAAAGAACTCAGGTCAGTAAAGAACTAGAGTTCTTTTCTCAGAGAAATAGCCATAATTTGTTATTTTTCAGAATAGCGGAGAACAAAATTTACTGATTACGAAGTAGGATGCATGTTATTCTGTTGCATAGAACCACAGAAAGTACAAATTTGAAAGACTGGCTTTTCAAAAGATTACATCATTTATCCCATACTCCTCTCAGGAAGGATTACCTATACTCTTGACAAATGTTAGTCATGTTTTTAAAAAGCTTCCAGTGAGGGGCTCCACAGCCTGCCTGCACAATCTGGTCCAGTTCTAATGCTATTCTAGTGGTATCCTCACCATTAGAAAACTTGTCCTATTATCTGTTTTACGTTTCCTTTAAGGCAGTTTAAGTCCATGAGTTCTCTTATTCTCCAAGGATATGGAGAGCAGATGATTACTATCCCTTGTGCTGCAGCACTGTATGTATTTTGAAGTCTCTGCACTAGAATAGGAATGTTTTCAGTCTTCTCATGGAGAATGATTAGAGGTCTCAGAAATCCAGCCTTTCTGAACACATCTTTCTTGAGGTTTGGCATCTCATATCTTACCGTATTTCTCATATCTTGCAGGATCTCTACTTATTTATGCACCCTAGCATATAATTCCTTCTCTCGCATCAGCATGGTGTTGTTGATCCATTTCTGCCAGACTGTTCTTTACCATCTCATTCCTATCTTGTGTTTGTTTAGATGATTATTCTTATACATAGAACCCTGCATCTCATTTAATAGGGATGCACCTTGGTTTTTCACACCACTTTTTCAGCTTCTTTAGGATCTTCTGAATTCTAATTCTGTCCTTTAGGGCCTTTGAAACCCCTTCCAGCTTGGTGTTGTTCACAAATTTAATAAGTGTAAGTATGCTCTGTCCCAACATCCTCCTCATTAAGGAAAATATTGCACAATATTGGAGACAGAATAAATCCCTGCAGAACTCTGTTCAATGTATCCCTCCATTTCAAAAAATATGAATCATTGGAGACTATTCGCTGAATGCAGTTTTTAGACCATTTTACCTTCTAGAAACAGCTTCTGAAATCTTATTAAAAATCAAGATTTATTGTATCTACAGCCTTCCCCCAACCAAAGGGCCTGTTACATTGTGGAAGGAAATTTCTTACATTATGGAAGGAAATTTCTTAGGTTTAGCTCCATTTGTTCTTGACAAATCTTTATTAATTGTTATTCATGCCATGTTTTGACTAGATGCTGTAAGAAATTTGATGAATTAACTGTTGATTTCTATTCCTTCCTCTCTTCCTTTCCCCATCTCTTAATTCATGAATTAAATAATTTTAATTGTGTTCTTTCTCCTCTTTTAAGGTTCAACAGCACAACTTTGGTTTTGACTGTTTTACAGAACTTCATCCATTGGGTGAGTTCTTAAAGATAATGGCACTTAGAGGACTCGAGTTCTTTCTCTAAGTGTGCAAGATGAATCCTTCTGGGCCATCAAGTAGAAACATTATAATTTTGCAAGGGCTCTTGAAACCTGCCCTTCCTGTCTTCCTGTGTGACCCCTCCCTTTTCTGATGCTGATTTTGGTTATTTTCTTGAAGCCATTGCCTTTTTTAGTGAATGCTGAGGCACTGTCTTCTAAAAGGGACAATTTGATTCTTTGAATCTTCAGATGTTAGCTTTTAATAACTAAAAAATAAACAAAAATGAAGTGTTTTGGAGTCCTATATATGGTTCTCTTTTAATCAACACCAAGCCTTATATAAGTGAGAATTCATATAAGCCACAGTAATTTGGATTGGCCCTTTATGTAGAACAATAGCTTAACATTTAGCTGCTTAGTTATATGTTCCACATTGTTATTTCAATAATTGCTAGATTCAAATTATTTTCTATTTAGATAATGTTGTTTTATCCAAATATATGTACAAGTTTCAGGGGAAAAAATTAGGTGAGACAGAAGATCAGACAACTAGTTTCTTTTGAAAAAGAAAATGCTATTTTTTTGGGGGGAAATGGTATATTCTTAACTTCTCTCTTATTTTTAGCCCATCTCATTTGCTTTAGGCCTCTGAAGTGAAACTTGAAATATAAAAATGCAAGCAAAGTAGACTAAGTATATCTTAAAAGAGTAAATATAAAGCTGATAGGTGTCCAACTCATTTTCTTTAAAGTAAATCACTTCCAACCCTGCAGCCTAGGAAAGAGGTTATCATGGTACCTTGCAGAAAGGGGGTCTGACTAAGAGTTATATATCCTGTCTACAGAGCTTGACATTCTCACCAGAAAGAAAACATACTTAAAAACCCCTACGATTTCAGAAGAGGCATGCATTGTCAGCTTACAAGGTCTTTTTAGTCACAGCATTGTTACCAGTGTGTGGCAGATGTTTAGGTTATAACTCTTGCTATGTACATGACACTGGCCACAAACCAGTTAATTGTTTGTAACTTTCTCATTACTCACAAGTGTTTCCTAGTGTAGCTACCGGTGACATCTCACCAAGAGGTGAAATAACTCTGTTTCATGCTTAGGCGCGAGGCACAAGAAGAAAAAGAAAATGGAAAAACAGATTTTAAAGAAAATACTTTCTTTTTTTGCACTTAGAATTGTGAGTTTCAGAACCTATCCTGAGAAACAGGGGAAGAAGATCTGTCCATTTTTTTCCTGGAATTATCACCCAGGTACTTACTGGGAGAAGGGACTTATTCCTATTTTTTTATTTGATTTTAAATTGCAGTTTTGTAAGAAAATGAACATCATATTACCAGGTACCATTTAATTTTAGTATTCTAAATAATCTTAAGGATCATTCAAAAGTCTAATAAGGGACTCCAGCCTCCCATTATTTGATCCTCTCTACTGATGATGTACATGCCGAACTATTGAAGGAAGTGCCAAGTAGATATGAGAGTGGAGAAAATGGAGGACAGAGAAAAGCTTTCTATAATTAGGGCATAGGTAATCCTGTATCAACAGGAACGTTATTTTCCCTTTTAATATTTTGGTAATGTTCCCATTTTATTTTGAACTTTTGGACTTCAAAGGCAACTGTGAGAGCTGCTGTCTCAACCCCCATGTTATTTTAAGAACCTCTTAGGTATAATTTCTGTGATCAATAACATCCATGCACATACAGTGATGTGCAGCATAAAGATGACCTAGTTTTATTTTTGCATTTTAATGGCGTTTTGTAGAGTGTTAACTCTACTGTTAAAGGAACAATGATGAACATATGTTTCAATAAACGAGAAAATCCTATTGCTTTGAAGAAGCAAATTTCAATGGCTTTTAAAAGACTTCAGCCTCCTGAAAGGAGGTTGAGATTATCCATCCTATTACAACCTTTTTGCCAAAATGCAAATATTTTCTTCTAAACAATATTCACTGAAAGCAGTTATCAAAAATAATTGCAGTAGGCTAGGCTCAGGTCACCCTGCTCCTCTGAGAATAAGGCATAACAGGCTACATTATCATAAGCATGTTGCTTAGTCAAGAATACTCTTCCAGATGTGCAGCTGACATGAAAGGAAAGCTGGAAAAAGCCTCCTCCTGTCCGGTGGTGGAAATCAGAATGGATTAGTCATGTAAGGCTGAGCATGTAAGCTTTGTGTGAACTGTTGAGCTATGAGCTGTAGATATGCTACACTTCTCCTTTTTAAAGCATATGTACATTAACACTGTTGTTATCAGTGCTATAAGTACTACAGTTGGGACCATTTTGTTGGATCAGTGTCCTGAGGGTGTGTGCTCATGGTTTATGCACTGCCCTCTTTCAGCTTGCCATGCCAGAGGTAAATCTGAGACCTGCATTTCTTTGGCCAGAGAATTGTACTGTGTTGCCAGGTTTCTCTCAGAGCCTTTTCTTTTTTTATTGCTAATTTCTGTTCTACAGCATCCTAAGTTAAACCTTTTTCTGTGTCTTCCTCCTCCCTGTAATCTGTTCAGGGAATGACCGCTTGGCTGTGTAGCATCTTCAGCCATGTCTTCTCTTCAAGTTTACAGCTGTGCTACATTTCCCTGAAAAACATCTGCACTGCAGGCATCTGTACTATATCAGAGAGGCAGGAAAAGGATATGGATTCATCAAAATATTTCCAGCCTAACTCTCTGGTCTCCATCTTATGTCTGGAGATCCAAGATAACTGGCTCTGGAGCTATCCTCATCCCCTGCTCTGTCTCAGTGCCCAGACGCATTGTTGGTGCCAGGTGAGGTCTCTGCCAGGCACTGCAGGTACCCTGACCCAGGCAGAGGTATGCTGACTCCAGAACAGCCTCTGGGACCACCACTGGGACAGACTCCAAGGCTTGTGAGGGGCCAGCACAGCTGGAGGCAACTCTGCTGTCTCTTCAGAAACATAGCTGTAGCCAAAAAGGCAAGAGAGAGAGAGAACAGTGTCAGCAGTCCTGTCGTCTTCCTGCTAGCTTATCTGGGGGCCTGTTGCTCACCTTACCTCCGTACAGATTACAAGCACCATCTCACCTCAACCCAGCACTCTCCATCACTGAAGATGTATGTATAAGGTCCTTTATGTCCTGGCTCCCAATACCACCCATGCTGGACATGTGGCCCGGGAAGGCCTTCTGGGTCCCTCATTCCACCCCAAACATTTTCTCTTGTTCATTTTCATGGCTGCATTTAAGGAGACTATTACAGCAGGAGGAAGATATACTGTTGTCTCTACATGCCACACAGGTTACTTCCCCTTCTCTAAGAAGTTAATATATATACAAGTACTTTTTCGTTCTGAAGAAGAATGACAATGCCAAGCTAGCCTGAAGCTGCAGGAATGGGCATACTTCTATTGACATAGTTGTGTCCAGAATGGTCACACCAGACACATCTCCCATCCACTTTCCTTTCTCCTCTATTCTCACTTTCATGTTTCTTGTTTGAGAAGACAAAGTTATGGGCACATGCCACCCCTCTGTGGCATAACAACAAGAAAAAGAGAGGAAGATGATTATTCCCTTCTAATTGCTGCTAAGTCGATTTAAAATAAAGGGTGTCCGGCTCTTACGAAATTCCCACAGTGAGAGTCTACAGCGAAGAAACTGGGCTCCATAAACTACTTGTTGGACAGTTTCTTTTCTTTATTTTGGAATTTAAAAAAAAAAAATAATTAATGAAGTCTCTCAGCTCCTAGGTTATTCCTTTTATGGCCTCTATTTGCTTACTATTCTATTCATTCTTCTCTCTTACTCATTACAAATTGGTGCATTGTATAATTTGTAAGTTGAGGCAAAAGTATGAAAATGTAGATCTGATATTTTGAAACTACCTTATTTAGGGCAAGGTTTTGATAAGTGCTCAGGCTAGGCTTTACTTTCTTCCCAGTGAAACCGAGACTTTTCAAGAATAGCAGAATCAGGCAAATTTAGAACATTTCTGAAGCTCTGTCTGAATGTATTTTATGAACACCTACTTTAATGGACTTAGGCCAATATTTAGAAACTGAATTGCAGTAATTCAGTGTATCTTCTGTAGTGATACCTCATCACCATTTAGTTTACAAATGTGGTGCTGATGAATTAGATTCACAGTACTTTTTATATCATCAACACAATGCACGTGTTGGTGTGTTTATTTGCGCTCCTCATTGCCAGTGTGCCCTAACCTCATGCAGAAGTCCCATACCTCACCGAGAATGTCTCACCCCATTCATCTCATTTGACCTTCCTGATGAGACTGACTTCTTAGTAGTTTCTCTTTCAGAGCTGCCTTTTGTAATGCAGTCACTGGAAAGTGACTGAGATGAATAACCCTTTTCATGAAAGCCACTGAATAAAAATGAGTTGTTAAATTAATTCTCAGTCCCTTGCAAACAAATGTGGATTATGTTTGTACTGATGCCTTGGAGGTGGGGTGGTTGATATCCCATGGCAGTTCCCTGAGCTCTGGTTCTGTCTTTCATTAAACCTTAGGAACATTGAGTCTGATGTATAACCGCTCTCACTGGCACCTGTATTCATACAGTATTATCTTTCCAAAATGAGGCAATGTACTAATGACTGACATTTCTGACTGAAGGATTTTACTTCATTTATTTAGTTACAATCTGAATAAAAAGCTGTTGTCTTGCAGTCCTTTACCTTTCAGTGGGGTAGGTTGGATGGGTTTACTGAATGTGAGAAATCTTTCAAAACTGGACCTTTTCCCTCTTGATAAATTGACACTTAAACAGAAATACACTGTAACAATAATTTGTTACAGTGCCACTACATCAAATATAAGTTCCTTTAAGAACCATGATTAGCTGATACAAAATGATGAATGGGGGGCTGAGACAGTTTACTTAGAAATGATGCTAATTAACAGTGCTGTTGAACCCAAGTGCATCTTGGCATGAGAACAACACCCAGGACAGATTTTGAATGCCTGCCCAATGGTACCTGCCTAAAGTAAAATATGTCAGAAGGCAGGCTGAATAGGGGACACAATTCATGTCCCTTTATAATATGATCTTTTTTGTAATTTCTGTCTCCTTATTAGCTGGACTGTTGTCACCCACTGGTCTTTCACAGTGTAGTTCTTCATCTCAAAAGTAAAGAACAGGTCCAAAAGGAAAAGTAAAATTGATGCTTCTATTTTCAGACATTTCTAGTTATAACCTATTACTCTGCATACATTATTTTTAATGAATTGCAGAATGCCTCTTTAGCTTTCTCAGAATGTCTTCCAAGAACAAGGCTTTATGGACTCCTGCCAGGCACACACATATATGATTTGTATGCTGTCCTTTTCTTTTCTTGTTGTTAGCAAAACTGTTTTGGCAACAGCCTTCCTACACTTTCTTCAGTTGTGTCTTGGTCTAAAACCTTTAGAAGCCAAAGCCTCAACCTTCTCTGCCTCAGTGTCAAATCCAGTCAGGTGCTGAGGGCCCCAGTTTTCTGTGGGCTTTCATTTATGAAAGCTTAAATGAACAGCCCCTGGAAGAACTGGAATTCTACACACAGCAATATCAACAGGAGCTAGGCACGGGGTCAGGTTTTCATCACCAGGACTGTTAGCTGCCTGGAAGGCTTTGCTTGTGAGCAAGAAGCTTCCTGCACAGCTGACTGACTCTTTCAATGTTACATAGATTTTTATGAGAACTTTTCCATGCAATCTTATTATGATTTACTTATTCCTGATGTGTTAAGAATTTGTCAGGCAGAAAAAGGCACAGTCCCTCCCCCAAGGGGAGCCTGCTAGAAGCTCTGATATTTGGATGCCTGTGAACTTCCTCTGTGACCAAAGGCTATGTCCTTGTATTAATTCTGTCAGAACTATTGCTTCTCACAGTGTGTTACTGTAAATAATCTCTGTTTACAATAATAGATCATTACTCTAACTTCCCATAGAAACTCATTATGCTGTAAATGTGTTTCCCTTTGTCTTTATTATATTTTACCTCCATCTTTAATCAATGCTACCTCAGGAAAATTCTCTCTGTATTATGTATTTACAGCCAGAAATACTGTGGTTAATAGTTCCTTTCCAGTATAATCAGAGATAAATCACATAGCAATCATTTAATCTTCCCTTCTGTATCTTAATTATGTATTTTTAGACCGTGTTCTAATCTTTTAAGTAATATTTCTATGACATTAAACAACTGTCATGTTTCACCTAAGGGTGATTCTTGCTGGCAGTTATAGTGACCTCTTTGCTTGATTGGTAGAGTAACCTGCCTCTTTTTCTCTCTCTTTCCAAGAAGAAAACTGGTAGACATTTAGTTAAGCAGTAGTAGTGGACTCAGAGTCCATTACCTCAGTTCCTGACTCCACCACAACAGCCTTGTGTACTCATGGTGAAGTCACCGAAAGACTTGCAATGTAAACACTGCAGCTAGTATATTTTTTGGAAACACTTCATATACTTCTGCCAGTGTTTTTTGCATTTGCAGATGGAGAATTGTTATAATACAGCAACGTGTTTTCATTTTAACTAGTCTATACAGACTTTATGGCAGCTAGTGTTTGCTCGTTGCACTGGCCTGGCAGAATGGATTCACGTATGGTTAGAAAACTAGATATTATCATGAGGCATCTTAGTAGGAATGTTTCAGTTTTCAATGGGAAGAAATGGTTGAAATGTATGATGATATCCTACAGCCTTTTTTTATCAAATCGTTGGAAACAAAAATTGAGTTAGACAAAACTTTATAAGCAAGGAAACAGCAATAACATCTACAAGACAGAGGAGTCTGCCATTCTAATACAGCACATTCAGTACTGAGCCTTTCCACATTCAGTACAATCCACACACAATGTAATTTTGTAGCCAGCAACTCAGATGCCTATATTAGAACTTGTGTTCTTAATGTGCAGAAAGTATATGGACAAGTAACCCCCCATTTGATTTCAGCAGCAAGATCTTTTTGATTAAATTCCATATCTGGGAGAATCACTTATATCCACAGAGAACTACTGATGATTTGTTATATCTTCTAGTGCTTAGGGGAATTCACGTAAAAAAACACCAAATAAATGAAAAAAACTGTGAAACAGAGTTTGCATTTTGTTAAATACCAGTTGTCCTTGCAATTTAGAGTGAGCAGCTGAATATAAAAAGTAGAGAACATTATATACACAGAAACAGGATAGGGCATCAGAACAGCTTTTCATCTGAATACTCCATCTGACTTATGCTGGGATTACTAAATGCTCATTAATCCTAAAGCTTGCAGAAAATTGTAGGAAAAAAAGATTATATTCTTAGTACATATTTCATTGAATGTTATGGATATTAATGATGCTATAGCCACACAGAACATGGAAACTAGAAGTATGTTCAGCTTCTCTCCATATTTTTATTAAGTTTTTATTTAAATGTTTGCAATGGAAGAAACTTGGATGTGTTTCCAAGCCATAGCAAAATTCTGTGGTTTGCCTGCAATCAAGGTAAGATAGAGAAAGCTGTACAACTGAGACTTTTGTCCCACAAATAAATACCATAAGAAAGCCTCCTCTGTGTGTCAACAGTTATAGCATTTGTTGAAATAAATTGCAAGATCTTTCACTCTTCAGATTGGAGACAGACCCAGAAGGCAGATAAACATGTGCTTAACTGCCAATTATGAATCTGTTTGGCTTTGGCAGGACTGAGAAATGTAATGGGACTTTTCTGTCTCCTCTCTTTAAAATTCAGTATGAGAATAAAGATTCTTCTGTTATGTTTTATATTTTTTTTTTCCTCATTGGTGGAGGAGCCCCCTCTGCTTATCTGTTCCTTTTTACAAAGTAATAGAGGCACAATGGGCATTTCTGTAATTTGTTATACATGCATCAGTCCACTTGACTAGACATTGGTGAAAGAACCTGACCTTTATTATGATAAAGGGAATATAAGTGGGGGAAAATTTTGATGTTGCAGGCCCTCCATCTTGTAGATGTATATAAGTATCTATTTGTTTTAGAATGTTAACTATTGTTATTTCCCAGCAAGGCTTCCTTAGAGAATAGTGCTTGTTCGTATCGATACTTGGACTTCCTACTGTGCATTTAAAACAAAAGCTTGAGGGATTTTGCTTAGCTAAAGACAGTACCACTTAAATGTGTCCAGATGAGGGCAACAAAGCTGGTGAAAGGGCTTGTCTAGTTTGGAGAAAAGGAGGCTGAGGGGCAACCTCAGTTGCTCTCCCCAGCTTCCTGAGGGGGGGACGTGGAGAGGGAGGTGCTGAGCTCTTCTACCAGGTATCCAGTGACAGGGTGGATGGGAATGGTTCAAAGCAGTGCCAGAAGAGGTTTAGACTGGGCATTAGGAAGCATTTATTTACCGAGAGGGTGGTCAAACACTGGAACAGGCTTCCTAGAGGGATGGTCGATGCCCCAAGCCTGTCAGTGTTTAAGAGGCATTTGGACAACACCCTTAATAACATGCTTTAACTTTTGGTCAGCCCTGAATTGGTCAGGCAGTTGGACTAGATGATTATTGTAGGTCCCTTCCAACTGAAATAGTCTATTCTATAGTCTGTCTATAGTCTAGTCTATAGTCTGTTCTATTCTATTAAGCCTGAAGTTGAGAAAGAGACAATGAATTAAACACCTATTTTCCAGAAGTATTTTTTTGCAAGTAAACTATACATTCTATGCTTCAGGATATTAAAATGTGAGACTTTTCTACGGAGCAAAGGTGAAAACAGGTGCTGTGGTTTGTAACAAGTGAGTTATTCTGCTAGCATCCAGGTTGCTGATTTTTTCATTCATTTTATACAACTCTGCTTGGGGAGCCACATTACACAGCCACTGATGTCATCTAGTGTATAACAGGATAACACAAACAGTATAAAGGGGGGGTGAAAAAGCAGTATTTTTGCATTTTTAATCTGAACCTATAAAATCTCAGCTCTGGGCGGGAGTACATTTGAGTTAGAAGGGCCTCTGCATACAGATAGCTCAGCAGGGACAGCTATGTCTGGAAGAGCCCAGCACTGGTGTTTCTAAAGCCAAGCCAGCCTGTTCCCAGCTAGATCAGGTACTACACATAACGACGTCATGCATGTGGACACACTATTCATGTGAAGTCCTAGCCTGGTTGAGGGTAGGAAGGGACAAGAGCAGGCTTTCACCCGTAATGTTTTATTTTCCATATGGGACCCATTTGATAAAAAGCACTTGAGCACAATATGTTAAACATCTCAAGCCAACCCACACAATGGCACTATGCAGGCACCTAAGTCTTTTTCTGGATAAAGACCGCACAACCTCATTCTAATCCCTGATGGTGGATCATTTTCATTGTATGCAGTAGGGTTTGGACAAAAACCCAGGTTTCAGCAATACAGCTTACAGGAATTACTGTTTTCAGGATTCAGACCTTTGCAGTTCAACCTTCAACTACGCAAACTGATTATGCAGGGAAATAGCCAAGATTTGCATGAGGCACTGGAAAACGTGTTATAAAATTTTCATATATCCTCCTCTGAATAGCTTTAGTTCATACCTGTTTTTAAGTAGAATTCAATTAAGCAATATCAGAGCCAATATCAACAGCAAAAATGATATAGCTGTACATAGTCATAAGTAACAGTAATTGTTAATAATCTAAATCATTATATTACTTTTGTATGTTATTGTTGTGATTGTTGCCAAAAACAGAATTGAGGGAGATGTGCTAAACCTCTAAATTTTCAGCAATTATCATACATTAGCAGCAGTTATATGTGAACCAGACAACCACCCACTCCTACATTTGTAGCTGTGTAATACTAAATGTGTTTAAATGGGTTGATATATTGTAGCCAGTGATTGTGTATGTGCCTGGTTCATAGAAAATCTCTATTTTGACAGTGCAATGGATTATACATGAGAGCAATACTATCAGTAGAAGAAAGGGTTGAAGGCTCTGGATGCTGAGGTCTGTTGTTATTTTGCCCCCTGTGGTTGCTATACAGACAGTGTTGATACTCCATGTGTCTTTTCCGTAACTACAACATGAGGAGAATGATACTTTATAAAAGTGATTTGAAATAAACTATGACCACTTTGTTTTTAGGAATAAAGTCTGATTTCTTTCTATATTTATTCTAGAAAGAGAGTAAACTTTTTTAAGTAAAACTCAGAGGAGTTTTGGCCAGGTAAGAAAGACCAGCTTTGACCCTTGGTTAATCGATAGAGTAGGTGTATGCAAGTTGTCTGTCCCAGTGGCTTACTTAACTGTGCTAGAATATGATGCTGCTAGGCTTATATAAAGGAAATCTTTAAAATTTTAGTTTTGGTGGAATACAGCTGTAAATACTGTATGAATGTTATAGTCATAGAATTAAAAACACACATAGAAAGAATTTAAAACACACAGCCTGGAAAGAGTAAGGTAAAATAAGTGGTTGCTTGGAAAGGTTAGCCACCCTCTCAAGAACAAGCCAGTTGAATCCTGGACTCAGAGTATGACTTTTTTTTTTTTTTTTTGAAAGCACTAAAGCCAGAAGTGTTAATAAAAGGTAATAATTTTGAGCAAATACAAAGGACTATAATTTATGGTTTGTTGAATTCTGAATTCACTTTTGTTTTCCAAAACACCTGAAGCTAAATGAGTCTGTGGAAAGACCTGAAGCCCTGTAGTAAAACTTCAGGCCCATGGCTCAACACTTATGAGTCTTGAAAGAATTGTTCTGATTTCAAAACAAAGTGCAATTATAACAGCCTGTTGAATGTCAACTAAATACAAGTATCATGGCCCTCATGTAAGTAAAATGTTGAGTCTTAATTCTAGCTGTGTAAAATTATATCTAATTCAGTTGTGGATTCATGTTTTCCTGTAGCAGTATCAGTGAGGGGAAAAATAAGTAGAAAAAATGTCTGTGGGCAATTCAATTATAATTGCTGCTGGCATTAATGACATTTATTATTCATGTTTTTTTCACCACCCCTGAATAGTATAAATCATTAAGAATTTTTTCATTCTTCAAGAGGGATAAAATAAGGACTAAAAATGTGAATATTGTAAATGCATGTAAATGTAATGTTTTTCTCTTGTCCCATGTGTTCAGAAACAGACTATTTCACAAGAGTCTTAAATAATGCTGCTGTTTATCTCTAGGTTGTTCTTAGTGTGAAATCCATTGAGCTCTAATCCTGAACACATTAAAGCCCATGGCATCAGGCCTGCATCCCAAGAATGTGATGCTCTCAGAAGAGTGGATTTGCAAAGGAGTCTGATGGAGACAGGCATCCAGCTCTCATGGAATTTGTGATTTGGAGCCTCAGCTAAAGCTGGTCAGAAATGCTTTGACTGGAGAATGCTGATTTGTGAAGATCAAAGCATTACCCAGTGGCAATTTGGTTTTAACCAAAGGCTAATGAAAAATTGACAGGTTTTGGAAGTTATATCAGTCTGTCAGCTTAACTGCCAAGCACCTCTGCTGCCTGCCCAAGGAGCTGATGAGGAAGTGAAAGCTCAGGGCCGCTCCCGAACTCCCTCATCTTCTGTGGCACATCTGATGAGTTGCCGGGGAGGCAGCTCCAGCTCTTGGCTGTTGTGCAGCTTTCCTGGTGTGCCGATGTGCCACTGGAATTTTGGCTTTCCAAGTTTGCAGCTCCTCGGCAGTCGGCTGCCCAGCGCCACAGCTGTGTCCCGTCCACCAAGGTGCAGGAAAGACAGAGCTTTGGTGCTGAACCAGCCTTTTGCAGAGTGCCAAAATACTTAGTTTTTATCCAAATCATAAGTAAACCAAATTCTGAAATTTCAAAACCCTCTTAAATGCAAAGCATATTCTGCTCTCATTACTTTGTTACTCTTAGTTGTAACCGTTATGGGTTTTTTTCTGGTAGTAAACAACAACAAAGGGATGCATATTCAGTTGTTACTGAGCAATAATATATAACCAGAATTTCTCTGTCTTGCAGCTGCTATAGCCACAACAATCCCAAAGTGCAGAACATATTCTCCTGACAAATGCATAAGCATAAAAAAAATTCATACAAGCAAAGTGGCATAATCTTTTGAAAATCTAATTGCACTGGAAAAGCATCCTTCAGCAACCGAAGTTTTAATAGGAAATAATTCAGCATTCTGCTGACCTTTACAAGTTTAGCCTTTATGTAGGAATGAACTGTTTGAAAAATGTTTCTAATTCAGTTGTCACAAACAGACACCAGACTTGTGGCTGAACTGTTTCATGAGCAGAGGCTTATTTTTATTTTTTACTAGCACCAAGCTTGATCTTATACCATCTCCCATAGTTCTCAGCTGCCTGACCACTTCTATTTCCTCACAAACAAAAGGCCGCTTGAAAAAAACTATGAATGTGACTAAGATAATGAGGATAATAAAAAGGTAATCTTGGCAATTATTGTTGCTTACACATTCAAAACCAGACCCTGTCTCTGTTCCAGGAACTCCACTGTGCCAAGCTGGTTGATGAAGGAGGAAGGATACAGACTTACTGCTTAGATGCACACATACATACATATATACGTGAGTGAGAAGAATGTCTTTGATCTATATGTTTATAAGCAGCAACAGTGTACACTGTTGCTTGCTATACAGACAAGGGTATGAGACATAGTAAGGAAACATATATGACGTATAGAGCTCAATAACAACAGCAACCCAGACTACAGCTGTAGCTGGTCATTATGTAATGCCACTTGCTCACCAATCTGGACTCCTTTCCAATGAAATTGAGCTCCTGATTCATAGCAGCTAGCAGGATGGACTATATTAAACTGTGACAGAGGAAGGAAACACAAGGAGTGACAGACAGTGTCTGATACTGTAAGGCCTCAGACCAGCCAGGCCTCCTCCAACCAGCGAATGAAAAAGACAAATATGAAGGAAACTAAATACTTCAAATCAAATTTTACTACCTGAAAATGTGTGAGAGAGCATGTCAGGACCCCATTGTTATTAGAAACAAATAATGACAACAATCAGCAAGAAAAAATGTGGAAAATATTCTAAACTAGAAACTGACTTTCTGAATCTCGTTTTCTAGTTTTACCTATTATCAGTTCTTTTCCAAACAATGCTTATATAGGTGAGAAAGTACTCTGCCCATATAAAAAACTGTTTCTATACTTCATTGAAGACTAAGGCATAATTGGACCATTAAACTTCATTACTTTTCTGGAGCTAATGTAGTGCTCCTTTTATTGTGGACACACTGCAGTGGTAGCAGAGGTTGTTTACAGCTAGACTTACACATTGTGCAGGTAGTTGTTATGAAATGTGCTATTACACTTGTAGATTAGTTACTGTAAGATAGAAGTTTCACTGAATTGCCAGACGCTGCACTTTGTAGGTAGCTCAGTCAAAGGTTGTCTCTGTTCTCCTGCTACTTAGTGTAAAAATGCACCAAAGATTATGCACCAGGGGTGAGATTCTCCCTTGTGAATGGAATGAACATGTAGCCTGTATGGCAAGTGGGTTTTATTTATACACTATATAAATATTCTCATTATATTTTGACTGGCACCCCCTAAACCAGAGTGGCTTCTCTTTCACAGGCCTACAGAAGTAATTTTCAGATACATCATGGGCTCACATGCAGTTAGCAGTGTAGTTGTGTTTAGATGGATGGTTAGATGTGAACACAGTCCTCACAGCACAGAGCAGCCCATGGGAAAGCCCAGGAGGGCTGGGATGGACCAGCAGGTGGATGTGTTGCATTTTGGCAGAACTCTGCTCCCCAGAGCCAGAGGAAATGTAGCAGATTATCAGGTTCCTCCTAGCCCTGGGCCACGAGTGCAGAGCTGCTCAGATCCTTGTGTCCCACCACAAGTACAGCAGCGGCAGAAGGGCCTGTTCAAGGCTACAAATGTGAGGAAGTGCTTGCAGCACACCCAGTGCATTGGGAGGGTGATTCAGTCTGCTGGAGCAAATTGTTTCAGTGACGCAAAGACTGGGTGGCTGAGTGGGAAGGGAGCCAGCTGGGCTTTTTCTTCAACTAGTGTACACAAGAACCGGAGTGTGAGAGTTATTTTGATGGGGTCAGAGTCACAGTAACAAGTATTATGCCTGTTGCAGTGGTGTGAATCTACATTTTGCCCAATTTCCTTCTTCTACTCCTTTTTAAAATGAATAACAAGAAAAGAATGACAGACAAGAAAGCCATGCAGTGCAACTCTGGGTAATAAGGCATTGGTGCAAAGGAACCACAGGAGGTCTTTTGTGAGGACCCAGAGGAGAGGCTACCCAGTCCTTTTTGGGTTCATTGCACATACATGGAGTCCTCTGTCCCTGCCTGGCTGACCAGCTCCAGTGGCTGCTGTGGGGAAGGAAGGAAATGCAGCTTCTCTGCGCCTGCTGGGGGCATTGGGAATGCCTGTAAAGAGCAAAAGGCTCCTATGTTCGTCAGATCATATTTTTTGTCCTTACAAATAGCTGATAGGAGGCAGAGGAGAATTGCATTTATTTCTCCCACATGCTGTATATTTGAAGAAGTATCATATAAGAGCTGATGAAAAATACCCTTTTATTTCTTTTTTTTTTATTTAGTTTCTTTTTCCCATTAGCTGCAGGTTTTTACAGCCAGAATTGCAAACATTCAGCTCTTTATGAAATGACCTTTCTAAGAAAAAGAATATAAAAAGGTTTATGAGCTTAAACTAGAGCTCTCTAATTAATACCTGAGAGAAATATTTTTATTTAATGGTTTCTTAATGCTAGTGTCCTAATATTATAGTGAAATATGTTAAATTCCCTGCTACTATGTCTTGACTGATGAAAAGAAAGGAAACATATTCTGTCACCTACAGTAATCACCTCACCTAAAATGGAATTGTTTTCCATATTTACATGATGTGCTGGTAGTCTGCATACTCCCTAATTTTACTGATGTTTATAACCAATTAATCTTTAACAAGTTTGTCATCATTATGCTTTCATCCCAGGGATTCATCTTTATACCCATACCCCCCAAAAAATTTAATGGTAAATTTAAGTATTGCTACACCAAAGAGATTGTGCTATTTCTATTATGTATGCCTCTGATCTACAGGCAGTTGTAGACTCAAATAAATAGCTGTTTCCATTCAAATAAAATGAGGGAACAAGTCTGTCTCTTTTTTACATGTCCTTTTTGTGATACAAGTTGAAACAGCGTAGCCTGCCATCTGAGGCCTCTACTAAATTCAAATGTAGGAGTTTGATTGATTTGTTAGTAACTCTGCGTAGAAAGCGAGAAGATGAATTACCCTAGGAAAAACAACTAGAGCTGCCAGCTACAAGCTGCAGAGGAGTCACCAGGGCAGCAGAGAATAGTCTTCCAAATGTTTTAATAAAGGGAGCAGGAGAAAAAGATCAGTAGCTGATTAATCATGTTGCTAGTGTTTTCAGGGACATAGGCTAATAGAGAACCAAATGTTAGGAAAATATGTTTCAAGGGAAGGGCAACAGAAAAATCAGAGGAATGCACCCACTGACAATGTTGTGTAGAGATTTAGAAGGAAATGAGAAGGAAAGAAGAGCAGATGAGAGGGCAACTCATGAAGGATCTAATGGAAACCACACAAAATTATTTTTAAAGGTCATAGCAATAAAAGAATAAAATGAACAAACAAATGAAAAACTAGCTTCCTGACATTGTGTTTCCTTGTGAACAGCTACTGTAATGTTGGGGGCTTGCTCGTAAATGGTGAAATGGCAGAGTCATCTGTGTCCTCAAGTCATCATGTGTAAACTGAATAAATACTGAAAATCTGCTCTGACAATGGACTTTGGAAATAATTTTTCGTCTTTGACATTGGAATTTCCTAAGCCATTACTTGTCAGCTAACTTCAAGAGGCCCTTCCTTCTGCATCCCTTCAGACTGGTCTCCCCTGTTACAGAAACACGAACTGGGAATTTTGAAGGCAGTTACATATCACCAAATGCAGGCAGAAATGGCAGCCAGCCAGAGGAAAGAGACTCCTCAGCACATTATATATATTGAAAATTACCACACTGACACTATCCAGCATCCCTGTGCAGTTGAGATCATTCTGTTTCAGTGCAATAGCTGAAAAGCACTAATTCTGTACCTGACAGAACAGTCATAGTTTCATTTGAAGGATTTAATGAGCTTCATGGTCTTACTGAAGAACAGGAGGGATTTTTTTTGTTGTCAGGATGATTTATTAGTAATTGTATCTATTAACATTCTTAAAATGTTCAATAATTCTTTCAATACACCTTGTAAATTAATCTTAATAAATATGCAGTAGGAATCAGCTTACCCCAGTAATTGACATTTAACAGCATACAATAGCTATAATTTACAAAAATAGCTTCTCAGAGTAGTTTAACTCTTAATTAGCCCTAGGGAAAGAGCTAACCCTACAGACAGTTATTTGTTTTTAAAAAGTGTAATGTGAAAAAACATGCATGAATTTGTTTTTGCAGATTTCTACAGGGTAAGTTACGTGTATTAGAACAGCTAGCAAATGGAAAACAAAAGAGGATAAATGTATTTTCGCTTTAATCTACTGCATTTATCACCTCCAAATTCACAAATACAATTTTATTTTTTTTTTTCCCTTCATGCATTTTAAAAACATATCATTACTTAATTTTACTGTGTGGGCAGACTTGGAATAATGTGAATTAGAGACAAGATTCCCAGCAATTCTGTTTCTCTAAGAGTTACAGTGCTCTAGAACGATTTTTATTGGGGACTCACACGTGATGATGATGGTGGTACCAAAGTCTGAAAGGAAGCTGTGATTTTAAAAAGAGAGATTCCTTGAGGTACCTTGGCTTCATCCCCAAAATACCTTCAAATCTGCTGGTACTTGATCTTCATTTCCCAAAATATCTCCTGATAGTTCTGCAAAACTGATCCAGGGAAACCTTCAAAGAAAACTGGAGATCTCCAGGACAGAGGCTACATTCAGAAGTATGAATTGCTTGCGGAAATGCAGAATCTGAGGAAAGTGTTCTAGCCACATACAGTTACCCACTAATGCTTATCTTCAGAAGTTTCATTCTAAGCACTCTTATTTCAATTTAACTCATTTAAACAGTCTATTGCAAAGCCTTTGTTCCTAATGACATTTTAGTTCTTACTAAAGAAGCAGACTTATCATGTAATTACATCACTGCTATTAATTATTAGACCTCTCACTTTTCCTGTGATTGCTACCTTTTTTGGGCATGCTGTTTTAACAACAGTGATACATCAAAAGAGAAAACACTTTGAATGAAGTGTATAGCAGCCAAATTCAGCTTTCAGATGTTACTGTCTTTTTCTAATATTACCAAGCCAAAATGTTTCCATTTATTTTACGTATAAAAATATTTATTTACTATGCAAACCCACTTAACCAATAAGCAAAGTAATAATTACTGTTAGATTGCTTAATAATATGACTTTATTTGTTTGGTTCTATTTCTAGTTCCTTTAGTTATCTTTTATGAGGTTGTGCAGCTTGCACATTAGTACTCCTGTGCTTTGAGGCAGCATTTCCATGGTGGTGATTTTACTTGTAATCTCCCCCCCGCCCCTTCTCTTTCTCTCTTTGTCCCTCGCTACCCTTCTCCCCTTCCCTTCCCTTTTTCCCTTTATTTTTCTGGCCATACTTTGCCAGCTGTGCATGACCATTCAATTTCTGAACTGTCCTTTCCATTTAAAAATAAAAAAAAGGCAGCACATGCACTTTTGCCTCTTCTCTAGCCTCATGTTAGTGAGATTCTCTTCCTGTTGCAGTTACACAGGAGTCTAAAATAAAGTTTTCAGCCTCACACCATTATAGTCGTTCCCTGCCCACACCAGTTGCTACTTCAATATAGCTCCATGTGATTTAGGTTTTTCCCAGAAAGCATGAAGTACTGATTCCTTCTACCAGTTCATTTCAAGGTTCAGGGAAATTGCCTCACCCTTAGAGAACACAAGGATACATTCAAACAGTATGAGGTATATTTTCAAAGTGGTCCTTAGGAATTACACATCTCATTAGCAAATAATTGAGATTCATCGGCACAACTCACTTGCTCTTTAGAAAATGTTCCCCCATAAAACTTATAATTTGCTGAAGTTAAAAGAGGGCAAACTATGTTAGAGTACATCTTAATTTTCAGTGAAAGCATATGTATGTGCCTCGAAGTTCTGAATCAGCTTCAATCCTGGGTCAGTGCTCTGACTCCCCTGTCACTGCCACTTACCCTGGCTTATTGGACATGGAGATGGCATGGATTCTTTCTCTTACAGCAAGAAGGCATACTGAGGAAAAACTGTAGCTCTTCTGCCCTATAGTCAATGACTTTGTCCATTTTTATTGCACTGCCTGGCCCATCACAGAAAATTAAGGAAAGATTGGGGCTTGGAGGAGATAGGGAGCTTGCTACTGCATAAACTGAAAAACAAACAAAGCTCCTGAGAAATTATACCAGGAAAAAAATATTCGTAAATATTGAAAAGGCTCACTGATTAGTGCTCTCCTACAAAACAGAGTTTTTCTGTGTCTGAGCTCCTGCTGTCACTGCAGTTCTTCTAAAGCTATCAGGGACAATTACTCCCATCTCCAGTACCAGGTACAGTTCTGTTGGCTTCTACGGTTACTTTGCATTAACCAAGATGCTAGAGGGCAAGATTTGGTTTATTGCATTCACAACTAATGAAATGGCGTGAAATTTCCATTTTCCACCTGAGACTGCTGAACACTGAAGCATAGACTCTCCTGACACAATCTGCTTGGTGCTCACACTCAGTGGGCTCACATCATGGGCAGCAGCCCAAGGAATTTTAAATTCTGTTCTCACATTCATTCTGGACCATGCCTCTCTCATTTTGGTATAGCTAGGTATCAATTCCCATGCAACAGCTTGAACAGGTTCTTTGTAAATTCTTGTATCTGTTGTACCACTCAAGAGAAATCACTTATGCATATTGCTTTAGAGTGTTATCTTGAACAGAGATGAGTTTCTAAGCTGGTGGTGTTGTAAAGGAAAAAGCAGCAGCCTTGATTCTTGATACTATATACAGAAATATTACAGAATGACGAAAAAGATATGCTAAACAAGATTTTTTTATTTTTCTTGGTGGGCTGAGTGACTGTATGGGGGAGGTGTTCTGTGAGTCTTTCCATTGGGAAAGGCTCTTGGGCTCATATCATTATACTTGCTTGTATACATCACTTGGCCCTAGCCAAACTCAAAAGACGTATTCTCTGGAATTCCATGGGTGTGTTCTAGCACAGTGTTCCTTCATCTAAGATCAGTGGTAATCTCGGTCATGAAACTTGATATGTCAATGTCAACCAGCCTCTCCCCTCCTTGCCCAGATGAACATATGTTGTGTGAAACCTACATTCTTTCTCAAATTTTACTTTATTGATAATATAATGACAACAGAATAAAATCTTAAAATAGTCCATCTAAGGAGGAAGCTCTAAGAAGAAGCTTTATGTGGAATGCTAAATCCTTGTAACCCAAAAGATAAGAGAGCCCTGCATCTACGTGCAGCATCAAGCCATGATAAAAAAGAACATGGTCCTTAGTAAGATAACCCTGTTTTCTACTGTTGCTTGTAACTTTGAAATACTGCTGCCCAAACAAAATAACATATTGAAAAAGGTGGTTTATACTTATAAATATATATGTATGTTTAAATAATTAATCTGTATTAATCCAGAAAAAGAAAAATTACTTCTGTATATCTTTTCCCCAGTGGGGATATGCAGCTCGTATACTCCTTCAGTATGAGTTGATAGATACAGGTATGCATGATGTAGCAAGCTGAGAGAAACATCATACAGATGAATTACATCATCTATGAAGGGACATAGTGAACTGAGATTAACTTCACATCAGCGTATAAATTGACACACAGCAGAAAAGCATTTAATGAAGCTTGGCATGTATCTAAGTAAGTAGGACAGCTATCTCGAAGTTTAAATAAATACAAACAAATTGTATGTGAAAGATGCATTTCAGAAACACTGAAATTTGTCCTATACCTGCTCTTTTATGCTAGCACTTGATATTTTTTGGCAACAGTAAGTATTGAAATTTATATAATCTCTTTATTACAGATTTCTTAGAATTTTTTAAAGTGAGCATCTTAACAGAGACAGGCAGCCACCCTATTTGGATAACTGATCATCTCTATTAGTATAACTCTCTCTGTTTTCCCTATGCTTCTGTCTGATACATTATCTTCTAGGGATAGGATGGACTATGAGAGGACAGAGAATTTATAGGAGAGTCCTGAAAAGGAAAATATCTTTTCATCTTCATACTTAGTTCAGTTTTTTCTAATAAAGTATCTATTAATATTCAGCATTAGACAATATGCTACCTTTTTTTAAATAAAACCCAAAACCTCTTGACTGTCAGAAAAAGAGAGAGTGAGGAAGTGTAGGTTTTTATGTGTGTGCTTATTCACAGACTGCAGAGGGGCGGGATGATGGCAAGATGCTTAAACCAAACCAGATTTAAAGGGAGTACAACAGTTTGATTCCATTTTGGAACAAAGAGTTTATAAACTTGCCAGGGTATCCCTCCTCTTTATTCTTCCACTGACTTCTCTTACATTTGTTTTCTTTGTAATCTATTTAGCTAATTACTCTTTACTACATGTCAAAATCAAGGTACTCTGTTAAAAATACATGCATAGTAGCCATTCTCCTTTGTATAATAGTCTGTGTGCATGTTTCTAAAGCAGGTCCACATGCACTCCTTTAGAAAACCTCTTTCCTTCTGAACCACCTAACTACTTCTGAAATAAAGCTTAATTGCTTAAGTGTGGCTGCTGCTTTATATACTTGGATGGAAGGATGTGAAAATACTTGCTGCTTAAAAGCAAGAAGTGCCCCAGCTGACTGACCTTTGCTCCTGGTGAATCTTTTCTACTCCTACCAGAAGAGGAAAACAGCATATTAGTTTTGCAAACCTAGTAGCCTTACCAGTCATTTATTGATGACTTCTATAAAGGGGTAGGTGAAGCTGTGAAGAGGAAAACACATGAGATGCAAAGTGCTGCCTAAGCAGTGTTAATGGGCTAACGGGTGGGTTATGGCCCCAGTCCTCCCAGCAGTGAATGATCCACTGGTGCCATTCATCATGCTTGGCAGCCACTGCAGTGGAAGTTGTGGTCTCCTCCAGAAGCACATCTACTTCATCTCTGCTTCAACTCCTGCTTGTAAGTGGCATGCTAAAGTCAGATATCTGCTATTCTAAAAAAGCGAAGACATTTTAATTTTTAAAACACTGTTAAGTAATTTGTAAGTGCTTATTGAAGAAGTACTTGCCCAGATCAGGAAACTATGAGCTATCCCCACCGATTCTGTGACTACCTAAATGTTACCATAGTAGTACAGGTTGGAAAGAGTGGAAAGCCCTGCTGCTCTTGTGAAATCTGTTATTGAGAAATATATATTGTATATTGGAGAGGTGTCTTAGGACTGTAGGAACTTTGATACTATCTTGAGTGTTAGTTCCCTGAGGTACATGAGTGGAGTTAGGAAAAGTGTTTCATGGATTTCGTATTATTTCTAGAAAAATGACCTTGTTTCACACGTAAGGAGAAATGTTACCAGTTTCCTGAGATGAATATGAAGAAACTAGGAATACTAAAAAAAAATAGGTACTTAGGTTGTGCCAGTAGTCAGAGGTTGATTCACAGTTTTGATAAGGCAATGATTCTGTGGGAGAGGGATTTATCTGCAGTGTGTTTGCACTCCTGATCTCTCCTTCAACTTCAGCACTGCTCTGTCGCCACTCCTGAGTGTCCAGGAAACCCTCAAGCTCTGTGCTCCTAAGAGTAAATATCCTGCCCTTGAATCACATAGTAGTGTTTTATTGTCTAAGTGGATATTGGTTTTTCCAATTTCTAGCAGAACTTATTTCCTGAGTTATATTTAGGTTATCTTTTGGTATATAACTTAACTCTACAAATGGTCGCAAGTAGTTGGACTTCTACAACAAAATAACAATTAATATAACAGCCTACAATATGACAGTTGTTTTTCTAGTTTTAAAGCAGTTTCCCTTGGACAAATGGACAGACAGGAGGAACACTACTGTGAGAGCTAAAGCTTTTTTTGCACAACGTTTTCTGCTTATATGCTTGAATTAATGGCTGTATGGTTTTTTACTACCACCTCTTTTTTTATCAGTTGAATTAGGAAAAGTACAAAATACATCACACATGTTACTTTAAGAGTATTTCTTGTATTTTGTTGTCAGTTTTGTCATATATTCTGATACCATATTCTTAGCTTAGACAAGTCCCAGGCTTAATTCAAGCAAATGCTTTATAAAACAGATGCACAATGACCATTGCTCTGTAACATTCAGTTTATATGAAATCACATGAAAGGTACAGTCTGGCTTCCACTCTCCAGAGTGGAAGTTCTTCTTATAGAACCATGTTTAGCCAGGATATGTCACAAATTAGACCTAAAGCTCCTACTAAAATATTAATTTCTTAATTAATTTTAAAAAATTAAGTAATTTTTTAGTTAAAATGTTAAAACATTAAAGGTTAACACAAAAAAAAATCAAATGTGAAGTTCAATGCAATTGGTAAATTGTGCCGCTCCTTGTCCCAGCAATTTACTTTAATCTCCTTGTGTGAAATAATATGTACAGCAATGATAATATATGTGAGAAATATAAGGAGCCCATCCACTGTTAGATCCAGATGCAGATACATGGAAATTTGTCTCACATCTGTGTTGCACTCACTCTCTGCATTACCTTTATTGTTTTTCCAGCTAACACAGAATCAACACTTCTTCTGCTCCAACCAAGCCTGAGTCTGAAAAATCTAGTTACCTTGTTAACCATGTGCACTTCCTAAGGGTTTGTTAATAAAGGAGTCATTTTGAATTGTGGTATTTTTAATGCATAAAATATGCTTCAAGTAAGACATTAATATTTTCTTTATATCTTATTTTTAAAGACAGGACAGAACAGCAAGGTGCTACAACATGTTACAGAATATATTGATGTTTCAGTGTTTTGATACTACCGCAGCTGAAAAGCAAAAGAAGCTCAGATATAATGCTTGTTCCAATATAAATTCCTCAGTAAAAAAAGAAAACCTGAATTTATAATTAAGGCAAAACTGTGACAAATCTTAGTGCTTTTAAGAATTATTTTTTCTTTTTTAAAAGACAAATTATCTCAGAAGAGAATTTTAATCTGATGCTTGCAGTCATAGGGTATGGAGTAATTTCACTGACTGCATACGTCTAAAGACATGAAGCAAGCCAGAGTTCAGGGGCATGATGCTGAAAACAAACATTTAACCCTGCAAATTCTGGTTGATTAGAATACTCACCATGTATATCGCTTTACCACAATAAGGGTTTCTTCTAGGGAATATGTACCGAAGGGCGTAATCATAGTGTTACTTCTTTCTGTGCTGTTCCAGCCCAAGCAAGGCAAAGGAACAAACTCTTTTCTCAAGATTAGCAAGGAGCAGAAGTTACCTCCCTGGCCAGTCTGTCTTGTTGCATCCCAAAGGTGATGCATAAAGCAGAGCAGCTTGCCTGGTGTTGCCCCCCAAAAAGGACAAACACAAAACATCTACAAGGGATCTCTAGGAAGTGGAATTAGGGAGGCAGAACACTCAGCTCTACAAGAAAGGAAAAACCAACTACTTCAGTAAACCTGTATTTACTACAGTGAGAAATATTAATCAGAATTTAAAAAATCCACGAAAAGCTACCATCCAATTAAAAATAACCCTCTCCTGTCACTAGTCTAGTGGATAATTATACAATTAGAAATGTTGGAAATGTCATTACTAGAATTAGATTAGGGAAATTTCACTTAATGGAATAAAAGTCTCCCTGGTGACAGTGGCTGGGGGTATTTGAAGGGGCAGTGAAATGGTGCGTCCCTCTGCATGTTGCTGGCTGCCAGTGGAGAACCCCAAGGGCAGTTCTGGGGTTACATCCCCAGACAAGTCACATGGCATTATTCCAGGGCATAAATTGTACTTGATAGCATGGATGTCTTGTGAGAAATAGTGCACTGGCACTCTACAAATCTGAGTCAAGTATTCTCTATATTTAGTTAGTTAAATATAGCAGTAAAGTCAATTGGGAAATCTTAAGCTCTACTGTGGAGAGCAGAGCTATTAAGAAGCCACACAGCTGTGGCATATAAAATGGCAATACACTCACGCATTGGACCTTTGTCTCATTTGCTCAGCTACCCAAATTTACAGTAAAACCACAGTGTTTCATCTGTTTGTTCATATGATCTTATTATTGAAACTGTTCCTTGACAAATCTTGAGCAAAAGTGTTCATCTATAGGATGCTGCTGGATAGCCTGGCCAGTGACTCTATGAGCATCTTCTATCCATATGCCTCACTCACAGAAATACAACACACTATGAAAGATTGAGAGGGCTCTTGCTGAGGACTCAGGATATTATTGAGTTCCTTGATGTCAGAGGCAATCACGATGTTTGTGCAATGTGTGTATTTGACAAATAAGAGCCACAGGGGTGTTTAAGTTGTGGTAGCAGAGAGACTCCATCTGCTTTACAAATTTCATAACATTGATACAGAATGTGCACAAACTGCTCCCCAAATGCTATTAGTTGCCAAGCATAGTTATCATAAGTACTGGTAGAAGACTTACAATTAACATGAATTACTAAACCCTTATATTTTTATAGGAGACAGAAATAAATGCCAAATTTCCTCAGATTTGGTTTTGATTCCCACTTGAGGGTGTCGTTTACATAGTGGGCTATAGCCACTTAAATCTGAAAATCCTCCACTGAAAAGACCATATATTAATTTCCAAATGGCTGTGTTTTGCATTCTTGATTTTCTGAAAGATACATCAGATAATCAATGTGCTCCCTGGGAGAGGTCAGTGCCTCTTAGCAACCAAAAACTACAGCACTTGTAATATTTCTAATACTGGTCCTCAGAAAAGTTTGTTCAGCCTACACAGAACTTCTGAAACAAAATGTTCCAGTTTCACATCAATTTCTGAGAAATCAAGTTCTCTCCCATACCTGTTCTGAGATCCAAATGGGGCTTTTAGAGGGCTTGGTGGGAAATAAATCTGTTCTGAGCAAATAGTTAATTGATACAAGTGGCAGTTTTCTTAAGCATTTCTTTCTTTAGCTATGTTCACATTTAGGTTCTTTGCGCTTGTTTTTTCACCCTGAGCTGTGTGTTAAGATTAACATGCTGTCACAGCTAATGCACAAGGAGTGTAATTACCTGTTTGCCCTTGTTCATTTTTCATTCATTTTCTTTTGGATTTTAGTATAGTTGGTGGTTCTCACCTGTTCATCTTTTCACTTCTGTTATAATTAATCTCAGTAGAAAGAAAAAAGACAAAGTAAAATTCTGCTCACATCTTTGGTATGTTTTCTTGCAACTTTTGTTGCCACCAAAGCCTGTTTCAGGTGCTCCCACTCTTCCTCAGTCTCTTATTTGTCCTGGCATGATGCAGTTTACCATCTGCTCAGTTGCACAGATGCAACTGTTTGTGGGTCTACACAGTAAACTGGCTCATGAAATGATCAGGTTTAAATTTTTTCTTTTAAGAGCAACACAGGGGAGAGGGAAAAGTGATGATGATGAGGGCGGGTCAGCTCTGCTTCTGAGGTGAAAATTATTTATGGAATTACATCTGTATCAGTTATAATTCATCTAATTTGCTCCATAGTACAGACAATATCATGATAGCTAATACAGCATAGTATAGTAATGGCAAGAAAAAATCATGTATATTGATGGTAGAGTCATTCCTTTCCTGACAGGTCCCAACCAAGCATTCATCATTTCGTGCATATTTACATTCTAAAGATTCACGGGTTAGGGGAGCGGCAGCCCTCAGTCGGGTTTCCTCTCTGTGCTAATCAGTTATCTTTTAGTGGCAGAAACTGAACCTCCACTTTTATCAGAGCGATGTACCGCTGCAGTGTACAGCACAGGGAAAAATGAGACTGTAGATGACATACTAAATTTGGACGTAACTTTGGCCTCAGGAAAAGTCTAATCAGAAGATGTCCACAAGAATTGCACCTTCCAGCACTGCTTCCTGTCTTTCACTTATGTTATTTTGTCATTTCTTTTATCATTTTCCAGTACAGGCAAATGCTGCGTGTGTTCCCATGGGTGCTTTACGCACTGGATAGCGTCAGAAGTTCTTATACAAAATACCTGCAAGACTGAGCCTATCATGCTATCACTGTTTTATTTTGCTTTGATGAGTCTTATACCTTTTTAAAAATAAACAGAATTTTGCTTTCCTTTGTGGGATAATTTTTTTTTTCTTTTACAGAGCTCTGTCTAATGAGGTTATATTTTGTGATAAGAAACCTGCTATGATAAGGAAGATAGCCGGAAATCAGCCTAACCCCAGTGAGCTCTGTTCATCCTTGCATAATTGTGAACATCTGATTTTGTTGAGCTTCTCTACTTTGCAGTGCTCTCTCTGGAAATCCTGTCAAGCCCTGATTCAACAGCCAATGATTTTTTTATTTGTTTCTTCGGAGAGTTTTGGGAGCTCTGGGTGCAGGTTATTGATGACGCTGAGTTTTATTGCTCAGGAAACACTGACATTGCCCTTCGATAGCTATTACTTTGTCTTCTGTCTAGTGAATCATGTGACACAGGTACTCTTGGCAGACAAAATGCTGTTGCAGGTGGACTTGCACTTAAACTCAGCAAATGCTGATAAAACGTCTGGCTGAGTGACTAGATTGTGTTTTAAGCAGTTACACGAATAAAAGGGGGGTTCTAAAAGATTTCTAAACCCAGAGGGACTCATCAATACCCCTATTAGATCATGCTTTCAAACATCAAGTGCCAAATTTACTGCTGCTCAGCAATCCAGATTTACTGTTCCTTCTCTCCATCAGCAAGAATGGAGAATCCGTCCCTCCCATTAGGCAGACAAATGAAAAGGCTGTTAAACTGCATGGAAGTGATATTTATATTTCCTTGGCTTTTGTGCATCTAGAGTGCACTGTGTCAAAGTGAGTAATGAGTGTAAGTAGGATGGTGTTATGGCAATAATGAAGATGGTCTCTAAGTTGGATGGTCAGTAAATGTGTTGCAATCATGACACTAACAAAGAGAAATGTTCCTATCTACACCTATTGCTTTATCTTTCTCTTTAGATCAATAAACTCACTCTAGCTGCTTTATTCTTCTTTGGACTGTACAATTGAATTGTGCCCTGTGCTTCCCTCTGTCTCCCGATGCATAATGCAGAAGGTTCTCCATGTCATTACAGGAAATTCAGCCTCATTTAATTCATAGGTGATTTGCATTGCCAGCACCCAGTCTCGGTGCTTTGCAACTCTATTCTTTTCATTCCTCTCTCTTTTTCAGAAGTTAGGGGGCTCATTTTTTACCTGAGTCTTGTGTAGTGACCTACACACCATCTCCCCTTACTCAGAGAAAAAGAGATTGAGGCTCTCTAGAATGTAGTCTTCACCTTGCTTCGATTTTTTTTTTACTTTCTCTTGCTTCTTTTTCAGGCCCTATAATCACCCATTTGTAACATAGAAAAGTTAGTCTCTCTGCTGAAGGCAGCTGTCCACCTTCTGCATATTACCCAAATACTTTCTGATGCTTGTTTCGTGCTGATTAATTTCTCTGCAAGAGGTCTTGCATCTTTAAAGCAGAGATCAGAAACTGCTGGTTACCTATAATGATATTGCCAATACAGTTAACTTCTAAGTGCATATAAAGGAAAAAAAGAGGGGGAAGAGATGGTTGTTAGGCACTGAGTAGGATGAAGCAGGTAGTTTTAGGGAAGTTCTTTAAGGTAACAATAGCAATAACACTACGAGATACAGATCTGTTGTAAACCTCTATGTCTGTGGTTCTGAATTCTTTACTGAATTGCTCAAAATTCTTCATAGTTGGTTGTATTTGGAAAGGTGATGCTACAATGTGCGATATTTTTGCCTCAATTTTTATATCAAATATATGGTATCCAACTTGCAGTATCAATCAAAAGATTTTTCTCTTTTTTTTTTTTTTTTAATCCACTAGACATCCACAATCTGTAAACAAACTGGTTTTATCTGCCTCAATGGTTGCAGTAGTTTGTCATGGCAGACTGGAGTCCATGTCACTGTAACTTCTACAGTGCTAACTCCTGCAGGTAGGTTTGGGGGCTTGTTGCACTCAAACAGGCATCTGAAGCCTACTTACCCTGTTAGAAGGAATTTATTTTCATGTTCACTGACAATTGCATTGGGCTTCAGTGTAAGGTCCAATTTAAGTTGGAACTGCCTCACTCTCATCCCATCTCACAAACTGGAGAATGAGGGATACAAGGAAGGCAAAAAAGGAGGAGAGACTCTACCTGCTGCTTCCTCCACCTCCAGAAGGAAGGGTGGGCACTTCCCAAGGTGTTTCCTCACCTTTCATTTGGAAAAGCAACCAAAAGGATCAGAGTGCACAGCTCTGACTATTCATATCAATGCCCTGTTCCCAGTGCTGTGAGAGGTACAGGCAGTAGCTGGGACTGTGAACAATACTCCAGGAGTTTCACCCACTAGAACTGGAAAAGCAATAACTACAGCTGAGTCCTCACTAGCTTTTGTCAGTGTGGTCCTTTCTCCTTTACCCTGAGGGTGCCATTACCCTGCCACTGCTTGTGCCTTGCCTTTCCCAATCCAGCCTGGGCTGCCTCTGTGAACAACTGAGCAAAGGCTGCTTTGTTCTGAGCTTGGGCTCAACACCCCTCCCGAAGCAGCCATGGGAAGGCTCTCCCACAGATGTCTGTGGGAGCTCTTCAGCCCCTTTTACTACTGCCACCAGAAAAGACATCCTTAGTCCTTGCTATTCCAATGCTGCATTTGCTGTGGTAAATATCGTGCTATATTTTGTTGAGCAGTGTGTGTTAAGTGCACGTGCTGGCTATCATTTTTCATTGCCCTAAATCTTGTAAAGTCTTTTTGCCAGTACAAAATGGATGTCAGATACTGATCTAGCAGCATTTTGCACCCAGGGCTTGTTGTTTTATTGTGTGGTTGGATAATTTATCAACCCATATCTAAAGTACCTTCTTCCCTGGTGACAGATATTTAAAATCAGCTGGTTAGAACATTAATTTCTTTCACTAATATGAATGATCAAAATATGTAACTACTCAAGATATTTTATTTTGTAAAATGGTTAGCATATGTGTACTGTGACTAATTACCTATCAAATTTCATATGCATGTTTAATGGTCACAAACAGGATTCATTTACCTTAGTATAATTTGGACTCTGCACTAAAATACTATCTTTTCCCCCTTTGTTTCACTCAATTTAATTCAATCCTGTGCTTAGAATAATATTTCCCACTTTCATTCAGCCAGAGCTGGACTGCTCTCACTTACACAGTGGAAAAGGGGGAACTCCGATGAGGGCAGATTCTGGCCCAGAGAATTATATAAATTCTGACGACATGAGTACCATTTCACGTGAAATGGAACTTGTGTGTAACTTGTTGGAAATTGGTAGATGAGCAAAAATTGTTTGGGGTTTTTTTTTGGTTTTGTTTTGTTTTGTTTTTTAATTTTGTCTGGTTTTACTTAAGGCTTATAAAGCATTTTCTTGGCTCGCATAACAGTGGCCTCAGGAAAAATGACTATGTAGAAAAATGTATGTATGTATGTATTAAAAAATATCAATGCTGTTAGTGCAGTACAAAATATTTCCAGAGAAGGTTAAAACGTCCCATGTGGAATCATCATCTTCTGATAAAAAATCTGGAGCACATCAGCTTGGTGTTTCTACACCTATTGTGCCATGGGAGTTTCATGTGCCTGACCAGAAAACACTGGCGTACATTCCTATTTAAATATATTTTTCTGTCTCCATCTTCCTGTTGTTCTAAGTAATATATTCCATTCAAGATGAATTAAGCAACATACTTCTCAACTCTGACATTTTTCCTCTTATGGTTCAAAAATAAGTATAGACTGGTATTCCACAAAAGTACACACTGAATCGTTCCCATTAATTAAGGATCACTTTTACATCCACTTCAAATTATTTTAATAATAGTCTTGAGATTATCTGTTTTGTTAAGCTGAAATATATGAGCAGCTGTGTTACTCCTACAGCTTTCAGCAAGTTGCAGGAATGCAGCACCTATGTGCAGTATCAGGGTCCTGTGACAGCAGATGTAAATGCCCATCCATGCAGTTCTTTTGCATACCCGGGGCCTAACGGCACAATTAATATTCACATTAGTATTTGTTTTATTGTTACACTATGATTCTTGGCAAGAAAATACCTCTGGCAGATTGGTAAGAGTAGCAGAGCTGGGTCTCCTGTGGCTTTTTTTCCCTGAAAAGCCTGAAGTTGGTGGTATTAGTCATCTGCTTAGTCAAGCATGTGCCTGAACACCTTGCTAAACTGAAGCTGTAACATGGAGACCACCATAAAAGTCTGTTGCCTCCTGGCTGTAGATAAGGGTCTGAATACCAGTGCAGCCTACCTGACCTTTGAATAGCTTCCATACTAGCAACAATGAGCTGCTGATAACTAAGGTAAGATAACTAAGAGGACATAGTGCTGTATTGTAGTGGCCAAGATCCTTTTTCGTGCTGAGAGCAATGGTGACAACAGTAACAATGGCAATACTGCTTGGGCAGCTGCTTTCCCCGGTGTCTACAAAGAAAATGCTTTTTTTTTAGGATTGCCAGTGTGCTAATGACCATGGTAGCACTACTCATTTTGACAAGTGCAGCTCCCGTCATGCTGATGCTACAGTCTTTTCAAGAACAGGTAGGGGCCTGATGTCTTCTTAAGATAGTTTTCCATATGCATCCCACTTTGTGTTCTGATCCAGCTACTGGCTCCTAGCCACTTCTCTTGTCTCCGATCTTAATCTTCTGAGTGACCAGCAGGTTAAGCTACTGCAGCAGATCTCACTTTACCATGCCAGCCGGGCTTGAATAAATCCCGGTAGCTGACAAACTTGAGGTGATGGTAGACAGAGGACTGGGCTCACTGCAGAACGGACTTTCAGATGCTGATCATCTTTGAGGCCCACCTACAAATCTTTCGTAAACTTTCTTACTATATCTGAAGTTTTATATAATATACCAAACGTAATCACTGAAACGTGCTCAGTTTCTATGGTGACGGGTGCTGGTAGAGAACTCTGAGATGAATTGAAGAACAAAAGAATGCAGGAAGCTGAGAGCCTGAAGTTCACTGTGTAGATCTAATTTGTCTGTGTAATGTTTAAAGAATAGAATGAAGAACACTACAAGAAAAAGTAAAACAGATGTAACTAACAACAGATCTCATCTGATACTAGCATACCTAAGGTTGCAATATTCCTTCCCATGTTCATTTATATCTTTAATGTTTAAAAATAGTTGCACAGGCTTAAGGAAGCAATAGGGAAGTTGGCAGCTGAACTGGAACTGAACAGTCACTGGAAATGGGTCTGAGTTTGAGGTCAGTATTGTCAAGTGTTAGTGGGAATGTCTGTGGGCTAACTGGAAACTCTTGGAAGACACAAGCTGGTATAAGAGAGATATGGGATAGCATCAAGCACAAAGACAGAGCCATAAGGGAGGAGATGTCAAGCAGCCTCATATCAAGTCTATTTAACATTTAATCTTCTGCTCTTGCCTCACTGCTCTTGTTGCCAGTATTTGACAGGATAAGGATTATAAATGTAAAAAAAGGGCTGTTCAAGTAGCAAAGAAGCCAAAACCACTCTATATTTGCTAAGAAAATGGAAGGTTCTTTAAGCAGAAAAAAAATTCTGCATATATTTTCCATACAGTTGCAGTTACTGCCAGCATGAATTCTAACTTTCTGTGGATTGAGCAATGTTTCAAAATATTTGTTTCACTTTCCTTGCCTGAAATCACTTTGTGTTTCCTATAGCACTACTGCTGTGATAGTCACCGTGCTGTTTGGGAAGCATTATGTGCTTGACTAACTTCCCACTATTTAGGTTCAACAAAATGCATTTCCTCAAGCTCCATAGAGCAAGATTTACAGGTACTGTAATAAAGCAAGGGGAGGATGGGCTTGAGCTCATTGACCACAGCCCTGCAGCTTGATATTCTGCTGCAGTTACTGACAAAACTCTAGGAGGCAAATTGCAGCTTTATTGTGTCAATAAGCACAAGAAGCATAGTAAATGGTGGCTTAGTGAAATCAATTTTCCTGTCAAAGATCAGTAGAGTTTGTAAGTGCATCTATTTAGAGAATAGCAGCCTAATCTGTCCATTTGATGATGTTCATAAATTATTCACAGCTAAATGTTGAGTATGTCCATTTTATGTGGAGGAAAAAGAGGAAAAATATTAGATTTTGGAATAAGGCATTGGGCTAGTAATAGAAGAGCTCATGTATTTCACTGCTAACTCTGCTGCTGAGCTATTATGCAGTATTAATTTGCAAACATAAGCTTGTATCTGTCTGAATCTCAGATTTGAATTGGAAAGAAAGAAAAGAAAATGCATTCTTGCCCAGTAGTTCAGGAAATGTACAGTATACAAAGATTTACTGGATTTATTGCTGGTATTAGTTCCCCTGTAATGGGCAGGGAGAGGGAGAAGGGATTCTTTGCACATTTTGTATCCATGTGCTTCTCTGTATATACCACTTAAATATGTTGGAGGCATTTTGTTGACAGCAGGAACAAGTAATTGAGGCAGGAAAAAGAAAAACCAGGAATAATGCCTCCTGTTTTTTCACTGCTCTGATAGCAGCTTGGTTCCAGATCCGAGTTTGAGGTCAAGAATTCATTTTTCTCTCCGACTGGTGTTCATGTGTCCTGGAAAGAAGTTCTGTCAGGGTACTAAGCTGAATTTCCATAGGATTAGAATGGTCTGCACACTTATTAGATTAAATGCAATTTATCTAACTGCTCTTTCATTACTGTGTTCCAGCATGTTACAAAATGCAAAGGACGAGATTTAGCAAGTGTTCAGAGTACACTATTTTATTGGAGACTGCCAGCCCCTAAAGGTTTCTGTGATATGGCAAAGATGGGACCAGGAGATTAATGACGTTTTAAAATTCCTTCCTAAGCATTTTGTAAACTCTAATATGATGTGACTCAGTAATTACTAGAAACCTCAGAGAGACAATGGTTCAGATGGAAGAATTTTTAATAAACCTATCAACTTTGTAAGTGAAGTGAAGTGAGTGGAACTCTCAGGAGTTTCATTGATCCTTGCCTTTTTTTAGTGGTCTCATGGCCCTCAAGAATGTTTTGTTTTAAAAAGAGGCTGACGCTGAATAACATCCTGACAGGGAAACCAAAATGTCTGTGCCTTCACCTAAACAGATAGTTATATTTAGCAAGTGTTTCTAGCTTACTGAGAATCACTATTTACTAACTAATCCCTTCTGGACAGAGGTATTGACTGGTGAGAAACTGTTGCTGCAGGAATACTTGCTGGATTAAGAAATAAACATCAAGTCTACCAGACTTCCAACATTTATATAGAACCATCTAGAACTCAGTGCCTCTAGAATTCAACTTGCGTGTTTCCTCAGAAGTGACAGAGCACCGTAGTAACATAATACCCATTACAGGCTGCATTGTTAATTGTGGAAAGTTGTTATGATCACATTCCTGTCTTCTGCATTGTGACACATCTTTCTGTTAGTTTTTACTATCCTAAAAATATACTCAGGAAGTGACTTATGCTGATTTGAAAGTCTTTTTCAAAGTGGTTAAAGCTCGGAAATTAAAATACTCAAATTATTAATTTTTTGTGAAACTGAAAAAAAAATCAGTGTAGGTATTGTACAAAAGGGATTAAGATTTTTAAAATGCAAATGCTTTGAGATATACTCATGAAAATTTTATTCATGCGGTAATCAGGAAAGTATGTAATATGCTTTACTTCTCTCAACTGTGTATACCATCTTTGACTTTTGTATTCCATTCTCAGGTTATTGAGCAGTTGCTCAGATATAGCTACTTGGTTGGAGGTGGAGGAAAGGGGGTGGTTTTTATTTTTTGTCTGTAAGTTTATACTCATTGCTTAGCTTTTTAACAGGTGGAGCTTTACTCAGGAATGTGTAGTTTGTGAGACATCATACTGTCTGAACAATTTGGTATTAGTCATCCTTCGTAAACTGTTTATTAAACTGAGCATAAACAATCAGTTACAGAGAATAAATATATAAAATAACTATTTTTAGATTGCTGTGAGTTCTTCTGAAATATTCATGTTACTGAAGTAACATTCTCTTTGTAAACTGATGTATTCAGAGCACAGTTCTGATACTACTGTCATTTAAAGCAGCATAAAAAATAGCAACTCAAATAGTCAGAGTACTTACATTACTGTGAAAGGCAAATGTCAAAGGCGCTTATGAGCTACTATCTTCATGACGTGATTCTGAAGCAATAGCTAAATGTGTAAGACGCACAGATCTGGCTTGGTGCAGAGGAGTCAGCTGAGATAACTGAATTCCCAAGCTGACAGTCTCCCTGTTACACCAGCCCTTTCAGGGCAAGAGGAAAGAAGCCAACAGCTACAACAAGATGGAGCCATTCCCCTCCTTGTTCTCTCTTCTGTAGGACTGAGTAGTTGTGTTGCTTGCTGTAACCAGGGAATTGTGCATTTGTGCTTTTTATGCCATTTATACATCTGAGGAGTTTCTCACATATCTGTGCTTGGAGTTAATGTAATAGGCTGTCCACATTCAACACTAGGTCCATGCACTGTGAACACGCCAAAGGTAAACCTGCCCCAGAGCAGCTGCAGTTGCTGAACACGGTACGAGTCAGAGTGGTCCTCAGTGGGTGGCTCTGTGTGGCCACTGTGACTCCACAGCTGACCTGCAGTAACCACAGGTGGCCACTGCAGACACCATTCCTGACATGGAGGATTTCCTGCCTTGCCTCCAGCGGCCTCTCTAGAAAGGCAAAGGTCTTGTAAGCCTTGTGTCTTTCTGCCAGACCCAGGAAGGAGTGTCAGCCACTGTAAGGTGTCTAAAGTGATAGGAGATGCCTATGTTTAGGAAAATTAATTCCACTCCAGGGGTCAGACCTGAGGAGTAGTTGTAGCTCTGACCTTCCAGTTTGCCTGTAAGGGAATCTGTTTCAGAAGTCAGACCTTGAGCCTTTTTTTTTTTTCCTCTGTTGCGGCGCCTCCTCGTTCTGTCGCTCTCTGACGAAAGGCAAAAACTACTGCTACTGCAGCCATTTCACCAGCTCACTCATTCTGTAGGCACCATAGGCCTGGCTGCAAAAGCCTTCTCTGCAAATCCATGACAGATGCAGTGACTTAAACAGGTTTTAAAAGTGACTATTCCTCTCTGTTTCACACTTGGGATAGTACAGCTGGATTACCATGTAGAGTTTGAGCCTCCCCAGAACACAAAAGGTGTTGACATAGTGGAGTGAGTCCAGTGGAGGGCCACCAAAGTGGTCAGGGGCACATGTAATGTGAGGGGAGCCTTAAGAAGCTTAAAGGTTCTTAAGGCCTGAAGCTTAAGGGTTCAGCCTTAAGAAGAAAAGACTAGGAGGGGGTCTTTAAGTCCCTGATGGGAGGGTGGAGAGAAGGTGGAGCCAGACACTTCAGGGGAGAAAAGTGATAGAGCAAGAGGTAATGAGCACAAATTGGAACATGAGATATTCTGGTCAGGAGAAAAAATTTCATTGTTAGGGATGTACTGTACAAGGATGCCCAGAGAAGTTGTGGAATCTCCATCCTTGGAGGTAACTCAGAATTTGCCTGGACAAGGTCCTGAGCAATGGGATTTAAGTTCACCCAGCTTTGAGCACAGGGTTGGACTTCTGAAGGTCATTCCACCCTGAATTATTTTGTAATTCTAAATAATGACCCGAATAAGAATAGGCCCATATGTACCCTTTCTTTTTTTACCAAATCTGAGCCCAAAGCAGAATGCAATACACCTTCAGGATCTATCAGAACTGGGTGCAGTACTGTTTTGACTATAAATTCCAATCACTCTTTTTAATTAAGTTTCTTGGGTAAATCACTGCATGACTCTTAAGCTTTTAGAGCTCCAAGTTGTCAGTGTTATTCAAGTAAGAATGCTGTGCTAGAACTCACTTGGGAAATTAAATAAGTGTAACTGTGACGTGTGTATTGGTCCAGTAAATCTATTGTAATACCTTCAGAGACTCTCACAGGTCAATTATATCATGTAGTATCCTCATGTGTGATGCTTGTACTCAAAGTTTTTGGGTGAATCAGTAATATGAGCCTCAGGACTTGCATTTAGTGGACTTCACAGTTTTACTAGAGCTGTTACATTTCCATGGCTGTTTGCTATGCTTTTTGCAGCATTTCCATGAAGTTTTAATGAATGTTTTCATTTCATGCAGTTTAGTACTGTCTTGTTCATGATGCAGTTCAACAAAAACACTTTTGTTCCTTTCAAAATCCTAAAGAACTAATAACAAAAATGTTGTAACTGTTGACCTGCAACATTTGTCCATCATAGTGTTCTTGTACAGTTCCTGTCCCAAGTATTAGACATTAAGTATAGTATCAAATAATTTTTTAAAGGTGGGATTCATTCTCCATTTCCTCAGTGGATGTTGCCAAGGAATGCTCCTACTTGTTTTCTCATACCATTGCTTTAACCCTATTTGGGCACCATCTTAATTTTGCCCCATTATTCGTATCCAGAAACATTTTGATCAAGTACTTTTGCTAGTATTTAATTTTAAAGAAAACTGACATAACCTCTTAAAAGCTCTAATGTTTAACTCAATTCTGGAGGTAATTATCCAAGTCACATAAGATAGTATGCGTGCATAATACTACAGTGTATGGGATGAGTTGGCCACATTAGTCACATGAAATAATGTCCATTCAGTGACTTCCTCCATGGTACCTAATTTGATATAAACCCAGGAAATTTGAGAATGAAAATATTTTTCTATAAAATGAGTTTTAAAAAGCAAACACAGCTTGAGTAATGCAAAGGGAAATCTATACAAATACCACTATTATCCAAGTATGTGAGTCCTGACAACAACTTTTTTTTTTCTTCAAAAGAAACAGCAGTAAGTCACTGAGATCTATCAGATGCTTTTGCATGGTTCATTAGCTGTATTGCCTCCATATTTTCACATCTTTTAAACATTTTAAGTGCAGTCATTCATTCAGATTTTGACAAATAGAGCTTTGCTTCTTATTTTAAAATGTGCCATTTACCAAGGAAAAAGAGAATCTTGAGATTTCTGATCAGACTGAGGTTTTCACAAAGATTTTTGGAAATAATTTATTTGTCCTTTGTTTGGACAAATCCTTGAATAATCACACTTTCTGGAAAAAAAAAATGCCATTCTTTCAACTGTTCATCATTGCATGGCAACATTTTGATCTCATCCCAGAAAAAGATGCTTTTTTGAGTAGAAGGCATTCAAGATAGCAACACCAACTAGTCTTCAAAGGGCATAAATACATTCTTACAGAACAGCAGAATATATTATTAAATGCAAAGTCTTTAGCTATTTATTTTATCTGCTGCTGTGATAGGAAATCCAGAGATGTCCTATAGAAGTAAGGAAAAGATTGGGAAGAATGTATTGCAATGTGCAGTCATGGGTCAGGTGTATTTTCTGTAAACTGTGAGTTTTGGAATGAGATTACACATGCTGTGTGCACATGAGCTAAACCCCCTCATGCTCAATATAATGTTCAGTTGGAAAATACATGGGTATAATCTGAGTATTACCCTACTTTTCCCAAACATGGGTGTGCTTGCTGTTCTTGACAGAACTGCTACCTCTGTTTTAACTCTTGCCTCTCCTTTCTCTCATCTCTCATGCTGTTCCACAGCCAGAGGTGGCTAAAATAAGAAATGATGGAAAAATCTCATTCGTGACAAATGATAAGTTTTTGCTAACCTTTACTGCCTTTTTTTTTTTGGTGGTTGTTGGGAGAATAGAAATCAGAGCTTAATCTTCATCCCAGACTATTTAGCAGCTGCACAGTCCACTTCATCTGGCATATAAAAAAGTGCATCTGAATCCAATCTGAATCTGAGAACAATATGAGTTGAAAAAAAGTCAATACTAGGAAAGGTTTCAATGTCAATATAAATATTTTTTCATAAAGATCTGACCATCTCTACTTCTGTACTTGTTTCCTAAGTTTTTCTGATGCAGACTAAAAGGTTTTTTGGGGGTAGGCATCTTGTCTTATTTTGCTACCAGCCTACATTTTCCTCAATGATTACTTAGTATCTGGTTAGTTTATTTAAAAGTCTAGATAAAAGCTGAGCTGTTTGGGAAAATTGGGATCTCATTTTGCAGAAAAGCATCTCAAGAGTTTTTATTTTTTCAGCCAAAAGAAGTTAATGTCAAGCTTTATCCAGAAAAACTATCTCCCAGTGTTAATGTTTCACTGCCTAGAATGTCTTTGGACAGCTGTAATATTTGTAGCAGTTCTTTTAAATCATCACTTCTGTCAATTTGAAAATGCCACAGTATAAAGTTTACAACCTTTTTCTTTTACAGTGCCACCCATTGTAAATGCTGCTGTACTAAGGACTCAGTCAGTATGGCATTATATTGTATGGTATCTCCTGTGACAGTGGAATTAGAATCATATCATAGTTGGTATATATCACATTGGCTTGAATTTTCTACGCAGATTCTTGTTGCGATGCAATTTGCATTCAACTTTTTTGGTAAAAGTTAAACATTTTTGATATACTGCTTGATTTCAAAACAGAATTCTCAGAAATACAGTAATTTGTGCCTTCTAGATAAACCAAAACCAAAGCAATAAAGATTTATATTGTGTCAGATGACTACCAGCAAAGGTGAGTTTGTACCTTCTGGGTTTTGGAACACATACTAATATATTCCAGTATGAATTCCAGTATGATTGCAAAATCAGCTGTGATACTTCAGAGGAGCATGTGCTGTCACAATTTTATGTTCTCATGCTTCGGACTACCTGACAGACTATCCTTGCATCTTTCTATCACCTAAAAGACTCTGCGTATTTGATGAAATTGGTTTAATGTGTAATATTATATAATTGTCAGGCTCTCTGACTGTACAAGACTCTACTTTCTGTGCAGTCAACCATGGCATACTGACTTTCAAAATGGTTGCTAGTAAATGGAAATCTGTAATTGAAATTATTGGAAAGTTTGCTGCCTTTCAGTACGATTTTGCGTAATAATAAAAATAATACAGGATATTGTTTGCATTTTAAACTTACTGCCTAAAAAAGTTCTGTGTATGGGTGATACAGAGTCTGGAAATAGTCAAAATGCTTTTAAACTGCATGGAAACAGAAGACACAAAGTGCTTGTTCTGTTTTCTCTCTGTCTCTCAACCCACCTAAATGCACAGGCCCTGTTCCACAGACCGTGTCATTCATGTGAAACTAAAAAGCTCTGTCAACACGGAAATTCTCTGGACTGTCAATTCCTTTAACTAATCCAATTTCTAAAGACAAAGCATCTGCTGTGCTTTTAGTAAGTGCTGTATTTGCTGATAGAAGGGAGAAAGATATTGGTGAGTGATCAGATATGGGAGCTTCTATAGGAATCAGAGTTCCAGTTGCAAATAACTAGTAAAAGCAAATATAAAATAACAGCTAGTTGTGTTGAAGAAGAGCCTTTGGATCTACTCAGTGAGAATCTGTGAAACAATTACAACAGGAAACTGTATAATAAGAACTTGGCCTGAAAACAAAATGGAGCTACTGATTCATCTCATGGCATAATCTTCATTCAGTGCTTTGAGCAGATATCGCTCTACATACTAGTCAGTCTTTTACTCATTCCCATTGAAATGAATAGAGTTTCTGCACCATTGATTTCAAAACCATGTAGCTTCATGTAGCAGGAAGAGTATATCATAACAGTAAAAAGACACACCATGGTAAGAAAAATAGGTTGTTTGTGTGTTACACATGACTCAGCAGAGCCCAGATTTTGTAACGGTTCAAAGTGCTCATTTGGCAGTTACTCCTGCTCCCAGTAAAGTCTTGGCCTCAGGCATCTTGCCATATGTTTGAGGTGGGAATGGCGCAATGGGAAACCCACTGCTTTCTTCAAGGCTGAAATAGAGCAGGAGTTGCAGCACTGAAATACAGATTAATTATTACCTTAAAATCACTAATTAAATTTATTGTTATTTAAAATAATTCTATATTATGTAATCGAAAATAATCCCAGGATCCTAACTGATGCATTAACCAATGTCAAGAAATAATAAGTGGATTAATAAGAAATTTATTAAGAATAACAAATAAAAAGTACATTTTACTATACTTAAGAGTAAAATGTATATACTAAAATGTTTTCAGCTCTCTACTGTGTGGGGCAGAGAGAGGCAGCAAGCTGAGCAGGAGAGGGATCTGCCCATCTGTCTTGACTTCAACTAAAATATCTGAATTTTTCCTCCCTTCTGAGTGATGCCCCTCCCAGCCCTTCTCAGTCTTTACATGTTGACTTCGTCCTTCCCCACAGCATGCCATAGGTACTGCTCTCCCCCTGTAACCCTTTAGCATAAGGTATAAACCTTGATTCTGTCAACAGAGGCTGGCAGCCTCTTGACAGCTGGCTTTCTGAAAGGATTTCTTCCAACAACTGACTGGACTGAAATTAAGAAGAAAACAGATTACTGTCCTAGTATTCTCACCTTCTGCTGAATACAGATACCACCTAGTTCCGTTCCAACATTTCTATCAGGAATTATTTTGTTTGGTCTGATGTGCCCTTGTCTTTTATACTGTAGCCATAGCATCCCTGATACGGTAAACAGGCACCAGGGACAGGTTTTTAAAAGTATGTAAGTGCCTAAAAAGGCAGAAAATCACTATAGAATTTTGGCTTCATGTTTAGGTGCCTAAATGTCTTTAAAAATCTGAAGTCTAAAGCTTCAGTTTCTGAAATTGTACTTTTATCAGAATCCCAGCTCTTGGCTGAAAGAAACTCAGCTAAAGAGGAGGAAGGGAGAGGAAGGATCAGTTCCACGAATGTTCAGGCCTTACTTATACAAAAAAGACTGAAAGTTTTACAGAAGTATATACTAAAGTTTAAAAATCTAAAAAGAACAAAAAAAAACAAAAACAAAACCTCCAAAATGTATGCTTTTAAAAAATTTCATACTGTAAATTGATCTAGTGGGGCTCTGTGGGTTTTTTGAGGCCTAACTAATTTTTGAAACATTGGCTTTGGCAACATTATGTTCTTAAATACCCAGCCTGAATCACTTGCCCTCCTGCTGAAGTATATAGAGACAATGGTAAGATTTTAGCACAAAGTAGCAGCTTCATGTCTGAATACCTCCATTTTTGGCAGACTGTATCTCATTCTATTATTCAAGCATGGGGGAAGGATTTGAATGTAGACTGTTGGGTTTTTTTTTTTAGTTTGTTTAATTATTAGCTTAGAACCTAAAATAGCGCAAGTCCTGATTTATTTTAATGCTAAGGGTGCTATTCATAGAATACAAGCCACAACCATGAGAAAATTGAGTAACATAGGAACATAATAACTGTAATTACTGGAACAGCAAAGGTCACTGAGTCCATCATCATTGTTTCTTGATTTCCCTTTTACTTTTATCCCTTTATGCGTATAGTCCTATTTTATCCATTCCTTCTTCAAACATCTTCTCTTGTTATAAGCATGAGTTAATTCACTGTCCCTGAATTAAGCAGCACATCAACTTTTCCTGAACGTCCTCATTTTTTTCTAAATGCTATAACTTTTCAGTGCTTCCTTCTTCTGCTTCACATTTTTGTTTAAATTTTTAATCAATAGGGATCCACCAAGAGGGTGGTGTTCTTGTTATCAGCTGTCTTTAAAGCAATGTCTATAGAATTCTTCCACTGTGGAAAAGCATTTACTCACCTTGTGCTTCACAATATTAATTTGGCTAATAAGAAATTGTATTTTTCACTCAACCCTGGCTTGTTCAAGGCTACATAGCTGTTACCTCTCTATCTTAAATCTAGTTTATTGTGGAGTCATGTGTCTTTCACTGCATCCTGGAGGTTGGCTGCTGCTTTCACTTAAGAAAAAAAACTCATCTCTATTAGAGTGCCCTATTATAATATGGAGCACTGCCTGCAATGCTTCTAGTACACTAAGGCAGATTATCCATGAGACGGGTTAGACATGCTTTCACAAAAGACCATTACTAAGGCAGCTTAGAGCTTTCTCTCCTGTACAAGATCAGATTTTGAAATATTTGTCTACTTAGCTCAAAAGGAATGCTACCAAATCAATGCAAAACTATCTAGGGAGCTATTTTATTTGCATCCTCGCTTATCTCAGTGCTGCACTATATTCAGTGGAGTTTCTAAACTTGCTTGTGTGATTGTGCTCTTTCATCAGAGAGTACACGAAGACTGAGGATGTTAAATAACTTGCACTGAACCCTATCAGGGATCTGCATCTATGCCATGAATCAACATATGTCTTCTAAATCCCATATGAACAACCAGTCATACCTCTTGGAAAAGTCAAATTGTGTGGCATTCAGGATTCGTCAGAATTTGAAGGGGACTAGTTTTGGGAGATGTTTGTCTACTTCTGTTTTAAAAATTCCTGTCTTCCCAACACATTTTATTATAGCATGTCATAGAAATGATACGACTGACTGGCAAAGTAACATTAGTCAAGGATAAAGAGTCAAAACAGGGATCTTTCAAACCAGAAACCTCTTAGAGGTAAGCAGACTTACAAAAACAGGGCTAAAAGAAAGCAGGTCAGATTATTTTTACTTACGTTCCAACCTGAATTATAACTTTGGTAATAACGCTATGTCATCTTAACAGTTCTCAATAGTGAGTAAACTCACCATACAATTCCCTTTTCTTTTACCAGTACTTTGAATGTAAATTTTGCATTTGACTTGAAGGATTTTTTGAAACATATCATACTTGTCTTTCCAAAGAGCTTTGTGACTGGTGCAAGTTTTCATTCCTCCTGAGGGATTTTGTAGGTAAGATTCACGTCTCTTCAACGTGCGTCAGTGTGTCAACCCTGCCCAGTTCATTATCATGTCAGGATCCTACACTCAGTGAAACAGCTTGGGCACTAGTCATGACAGACCTGCTTTACAATTGTGTTTTGCTCCCTGCTGAGAAAGATGAACTAGCCCAGCTGGAGAGATATGCCCATGGGGCCACCTTTGCTCTCTGCAGTGAAGATTTAGCTCCTGCTTATACAATGCTGGTGAGATAGCTCACTGTCTCAGATAGCATTCAGTTAATATTAGGGTGAGCTCCCCAATGTCCTGCTCAGGAAGGATCAGGGGACTGAGAGTACATTTAACAGCAACATGGAAATACTTGAAGTCAGTCTTTTACTGGGCTTATAGCTTAGCAGCGATCATGGATCCTGAAACCTCAGTCTCCGCTGAGTTTAAAGTGCTTGTTTTAACCTATAAACCCTCTCAGGCTTAATAAATTAGAACTAACATTTTTTTTCCTCACTGTCATCCCTTACCTGAGAACAGATGCTCAGAGTAAAGCCACCTTGTGAATTAAAGTCCATTAATATCTTATATCAAAATGAAAAATAAAAAGTAATATTTGTGGACATGAGAGATTAGTCAAAAATAATTTAAAATCCATATGCATATTTTAATGTAAACTAGTACTAGCTATCATGACCTGTTTGTCACAGTCTAGACAGACTGCTTTCTTGATAGTCTCCAAAGTGAACTTAGAAGTGTGGAACGGATTAGAAAGAACATAGACGGCAAAACCCCCTACACACTGGTCAGTGAAGCTCTGTGGGCCATTGAGGAAAAAAGAAATAAGGTTTTTGAATGGTGCATGTTACAGATTAAGCTTGTTAACAATTAAATTCTCAGCAGTTGGTGTAACTCCCTTTACCTGAAATACTTCACTTTCCAAGTGACAATATACTGGGCATTGAAGACTTGATAATAACATAACTGTTTTCTAATTGAACTCATAAGAAATTAATCTTCATTGCAAATTCTAGGAGTAAGGGGGTTTCCAAATTGCATTGAGTCATAATGTTTTCTTCAAAATAGAGCCTAAAATCTGTGTATATATAATCATATTTTTGCACAGTCACCATGATCTAAGGGTTTAGTTTAGCCTGTTCCTTGAGTACCCAATTTAGGCTCTCTGGTTTTTACTCAGTTCAAAATTGTGGAACTTTCATGGAGATATGTAGTATTTGTATAAAAAGGAGCTTGTATTGGTGCAGTGTAATAAATTGTCAAGTCTCTCTGCAAATGACTTTTCTGCCCCAGTGGGGTGTGTTAAGTAGGAAAAGTATTTGAGCCGTTGCAAGAGCCAAAAAGAGAAAAACAATATGAAGAAGTCAAAAAAAAAAAAAAAAAAAAAAAAAAACAAACCAACAAAAAACCTGTGGTAAAGGAGATGCTTGATTTCTGTCACAAAGGAATTAATTCCCTTTGAAACATTGCTAGTTAATTCATAGGCACCTATGAATGTGTGCTTTCAATTTAAAAGGCTAATCCCCTTGCATGAGTTCAAAGAGGCTTTTTTAAAAATAATACATTTCAAATGCCTATGAAAACGCAAAGAAAATTGAAAGGTGTTAAAACTTAATTCAACATATTATTTCCCCAAAAGTATATGTAGAAATGATTTGTGTGAATGGGTATTTTATATATATGTAAATACATTTATATATATATGTAAATACATTTTTGTGTATATGACAATAACTGTATGAGCTGATCTACAATAAGCAAGACATTAATGAAGATTTCTTAGTATTTAGCCTTACAAAGGCTTCAAATAGATATTAAAAAAAAAAAATCTTAAATTACAAAAAAAGCATACCAAAATGTGAACTTTAAAGCAGTTTTACATAGAATTCCTGTGATGCTCCAGTGTGGTCAGGGAATTCCCTGTAGCAATATTTGAATGGACCTTTCCCAGAACACTGCCTCTGAGAAACGGACTTGAAGTGCAAGAAACATGGAATGACAGCAGAGACACTAGCGCTTTGCTAGGTGAACTAAATGCAGCGAAATAGTTTCATCCATACACAAAGCAATTTCATTCCAAATGTTGGTCTTTTGACAATAAATATCGGGGAGTTTCCACATTTTTTTTAATTGTGAAGATTCCAAAGAACAGAATGAACCAGAAAAGTCAATTTCAATGAACATATAGGCATATTTAAATTGAAGCTTTAATTTTTTGTATCAAGTGACACAAAACTTTTATTTCTTAATTTGGAAATGCATAGAAAAATCAGACAATGGTAGACACCCAACTGTTTTCAGAAAGCTGCATTTTTTCTGAGAAAATGCAGTAAATTCTCCCAGATCTATTGCGTACTGCAGTGCTTAAATATATTTATTTTCTGCTCTGTTATTTATTACTTTCCTCTTTCCTTACACTCTCTTGCCACCTTCATGTATCTTTATTCAAGATAACTGGAGATGGTAGCAAGGAATATTTGTTTGAGGACAAACAGTTTTGCAAGATAACGAAACTAACTCCTGACCTTCAGTTAGGAAGAAGTACTGTAGAAATAATACTGTGAGGAGAAACCCTAAAAGAATTAACCACAAGATCCCCCTCCAAGAGCTAGCACAAGCCTTGGGATGAACATGCAGGTAGGTGGAAGACCTGCTAGTCGTGCATATATTCCCTGCTCACCAGCAATTTCAAATCTTAGAAATGATACAGCTAGTACAGTTTAGGAAAAGGCTGCATTAAAAAAAACCCACCCAAACAAACAAAAAAAAACAAAAACAAACCACCAAATGTTCTTTACATCCAAACATAGACTACAGTTTTAAAGTGTATGAATATTGAAACGCGTATCTTGGTAGATGGACCTGCATTGAGTTCTCAGCTCTGCTATTGCCTGTTTATTGCCCCTTAATCATCTCATGACCCTTTGCTGGACTCATACCAGGATGTCTGTTTGCTGTACTGCGGTGCCCAGAACCGGACACAGCACTCCAGACGTGGCCTCACCAGTGCCAAGTAGAGGAGAATAACCACCTCCCTTGATCTGCTGTCCACATTCTTCCTAATGTGGGGAAATGCAATTTAAAATTAAACTTTAAATTTAAATTAGAAGATGAGTTGAAACAGTTGTGATGATTTGCCAAGTTCCAATTTGAAAAGTTGAAAATTTCTGACAAATTCTGTTCTGTCCCTCCCTGTCAGACAAGATATCTATGAAGCCTAAAGTCTTGAAGGTTTACTTAATGTTTGTTAAGTATTTTTTTACCCTTGTATGAGTATTCCTTATATAACTAAAAAAAAAAAAAAAAAAAAAAAAAAACAACAAAAAACCAACCAAAAAAAACCAAACCCCACAAAACCCCCACACCTCTCAATGTGAGCAACAACCTGAATTTTGCAGGTTAGCAGCTGCATCTGAGCTCCATATTTGCAGGGAGCCTCTGAATATCCACTTATTACATTGCAATTTGCACAAAGTGTTGAAAGTGGATACAATAATAGGTCAGGACAGAGAAAATATCAGAAAACCCCAAATAGGTTTTTCACGTAGTTTATTGGAATCAAATATGTCCTGGGGCAATGAGAAAGAAAGGAGTTTTCAGTCCAAAATAGAACTTTTAAGATTAATTTTTTTTTTAATCCTTTCCGTAAAGCATCTGAAAGTCTAAGAAAAGCAGGGGAAAGGAGGATGAAGTAGGAAAATACCTTGAGGGATTAATGTTCATGTCTCAACACTTTCATATTTTTCAGCTTTCAAGCTTTCTGTTTTGTTTTATTTTTTTTTTGTTCTGGGAATAACAAATTTGTTTCCCATAATGCAGAGTGTTTGGTACACTGTTCTAGCTGTGGTCTGATGAGTGCTGACTAAAGGAGGAAAACAGTTCCTCTCAATCCACTGGTGACACCCCGGTTCATACAGGCTGGGGGTACTGTGGGCCTTCTCTGCTGCAAGGGCACATGCTGGCTCATGCTCAGGCTCCTGCCCACCAGCACTTCCAGATCCTTTCTAGCAGGGCCTGGCAGGAGGCCTGTCTGAAGGGGCAAGACTTTACATGCATCCTTGCTGCATTTGTGAGGTTCTTTTTGGTCCAGTCCTCCAGCCTAATCCTAAGGCTGTCTGAATGGCAACCCTGTCCTCAAGCATCCTGACTTTACATTTTGTTAGTTAGTACTCCTCAAAGAGTTTCCCTAAACTACAGAAAAAACTTACTAGAAATATCTGGTAGGGGCCTTGTTATAAGTTATTTGGTTTTCTGTCTAGCAGCAAAGGGTTCAGCTGCATCAGCGCCATTTTAAACCGTCTTAAACTTTGTTTTAGCTGATGAGGTGTTGTTTTCTTTGTGATTCTGTACTTAAAAGTCATACGGATTTCTTGTTTTCTTATCCTCTCTCTTTTCCAATCTAGTAGCATATTATTTTCGTGGATATTTTGTTTTTTAGTTATGTGCTGTTTATCATGTCTTGTGTTCAACTTCCGTCATTTACGAATCTTAATAGTAGCTAAAAATCACAGCCTATACTCAGAAGCTTTCACATGCCATTTTCTATTTTCTACATACAAACCTTAACTGACACGTGCAAATCAAGGCTCTAGACAAAAATGCCTATTTTCACAAAGAAAATTGATGCATGTTTGGTTCTATGAGTGACTAAATACAGGGAAAATACTGAAGATGCATAATTTTGGAAAATTAAGTTCAAAAAATATCACGTGGTTTATTTTTAACAGTGTCTGATTTTTTTAACTAATTGTTCTTGCTCTGATTCATATCTCTGCAGAGCTGTATGTATGTTTGTAGCTCAGCTCAGACTTCGCAAACTGAGCAGTCAGCAGTCAGCAATTAGTCAAAGTCTGAGAAGCTTGCTCATATTAGTATTTCTGTTACAATTGTCACTTTGGGCTGCACACAAGGCTATGACTAAATGTCTTTCTTGGAAATCCTTCTTAGAAGCGTAAGGCTGAAAACATTCTTCTGGTTCAGAATAAGTTTGGTCATCTATTGGTGAAAAGGCAAGAACAATTTAGTAATAGCATAAGTATCAAGCTGGCTTAGGCATAATAAGGATGCACTGACTGTGACCAACAAGTATAGGATACCTTACCGTATAAGTGTTTATAATACCATCTTTGCTTCGATAATTATCACTCAACAAGACATTTTTGCTTCAGAAAAAGCTACAGGCAAAGATGTGAAAAGATTATTAAGGTTGCAAAACTAAGCATGCAGAAATTAAAAGTGTCTTTTATCCAGTTAGTATGAATATATTATAAGATTATCTTTAATCACACAATCACATGTTGTATTTTCTATGTGTTTTCCTAGTGCTGCCAATTCATTCAGCTTGCTAGGTAAAGGCGAGGTAAAATATATCTACTAATTAAATAGTAGAGAATCTGGGAGTGCAGGAAGGAAACTGTTAACCTGGTCAGTGCTGCATTGTCCCAATAAGCATGAGTTTGGCCTGTCTAACTGCTGGGAGGAAAGCAAATTCTCTTTTTTCTTGTTCCTGAAGGATCTCATTAAGAAGGGTCCTTTACATCCTTCTTGTGTTATACATAATACTCGAAAAAATGTGGCAGACTGTTAAAGACTAGAAAGTGAAATCACAGCAGAAAAGTCTGAGTGTGCCTTTAGGGAGGGTGAGTCCTGTGGAATGACTTGTGCTTTACCTGCTGGGAAGGGAGAGCTCGGCCACCACCCCTGCATAGGTGGCACAGCAGGTTTGTGGTGGAGGGGTTTTGCAGAGATTGTGCTGATGTCTGGGAAACTTTTGCCAAGTAACGCAATTGGGGCTGGTATATTTGACATAATCCAGTGTTCCTCCTAAAATATCAAGATCTCTGTTTAAGATACTGGACCTTCTTAAGGAGACAAGCAGTCTGTTTTTCCTATGCCTCTTTCTTAGAAGTAGATGAATATATTTCACCAGTGGAGCTTTCACATTGAATGAGAGTCAGTGTGACTCTAACACGAATTAGAGAACTGGCTTGATATAAATCAGATTTATATAATAGTCTGAATAGTTAAAATTCCAAAAAGTAATAAGCAATTGAAACTGAAGTCAAATGGAAAAGAATTAGAGGCATGGGAACCATCCAGTGCATAATAAATGTTTTAAGTTTCCCTTTTCTCCCTTAAGGACTGTTTTTTTCTCTCCTGTCTCAAGGAAATGGCATGTTTTAGGTATGACAGTTGTGTAAAAGCTCCCATGAACTTTTTGTGCTTGTAGACAAGTAACACTCACTTCCCTTACTACATTCAGGCAGTCACCTTTGGGATGAAAGCTGGCCTTAAGCATATATAGCACTATAAGAGGTGGAAAAGATGTGCCCTAGGATACCAAGTCACAACCTCACTTTCTCGTAAAGTGCATGGGATCTCAAATGCTCCTGTCTAAGATGTGGTAAAGATAAATGGTGGATTAACACCTACAAATGTATCAGTGATTTGGTTAGAGTCTAAACTTTTTAATTATAATCAGTAAAATCTTTTTGTGACAGTTTCTGGTATAAAGCAGTATTACTGAGAATACATAATCATTGCTTGTACATGATAAATTTTAAAATCTTTGTTTATGATAAATGGTGTTATTTTTCTTTTCTCACATCTGACAATATAATACAATAATGCTGAGCATGAGTCATACATTGCAATGATTCAGCAAGCTTAGAAAGTTAAAAAGTAGATATAGCTGACTTGAAAATTGGAGAGACTGAGCAGTCAAAGATATATAATTTGGCTGTATAAAAAGTAAAGCACTTTCAGTGAAACTGTTATGTATTGTGTACATTTACACAAAAGTACATATAGGTTGACCAAAAATAATATACCAGGGCCTGATATTGCATTTATTAAAGTCAGTGACATAACTGCTAGTAACTTAGAGTCAAGTCCTACTTGCATCTAACTTTGTATAATATTCCAAGTGTTGAATAATATGAACAACTATACCTGATATTTCTTAAGAATCAAGACATCTGCAAGCAAAAACATATAAAAATCAGCAGGATTAAAAGGGTGAATAGGCTAATTTTTCCACAGAAAATCTAATCTGGTTAATCAGATGACATCAGAAATGGCTACTTTTCAGGCAGTCAGCTGGTCACAAGTCCAGCTGTATGTCTTCACCTTCTCCATAACAAATCCTGTCAAAATACTTTCATATTTCGGCTTCGGAAGATGCAGTCGGATTTGGAGAGTAGATGCTCCCAAACACAGGGGACCACTTAAGGAGTAATAAAATAACAAGGCATGGCCTTATTAAAGGGGGCCAGCCAAGGAAAGAAATATAAAGGTCCCTGAGGCTGAGGGTGGGAATGACAGGAGGAGGAGGAGGAAGCAATAAAAAAGAACTAAATGGAGAGAGGCAGATTGAAATTAGATGGCAATTACTGAAAACATATCATCCATGTCCTTCAAATGGCATTCTCTGTGATCCAAGTGCCTGGAAAGATCTAAATACCCATTTGTTGCAACTTGGCAACTTCAGATGCTGAGCATTTCCACTCCTGACTCCTCCAAAAAGTTTGGAACTGTGCAGGTGAGATCTGCAGTGAGTTTCAGTCATCTTTGCTCCATTAGCGTATAACGTATGAAGTCACTGGCGTTGAAACGGTTTACACTAACTGAAATTCTGGCCCTATAACTCTTAATTTATATAATATACATAAGTCATAGAGAAATCCCTTGTTCATTTGGTAGGCTAGCTTACTATTTTCTACAAAAATATCCATCTAACTATATATTCCATAATTACATACATATCCTTTGTATATGTCAAAGTGTTGAAACATTTAAAAAATCCTCTGGTATCACCAAAATTATTTTTTTGCTTTCCAGTATCGTCTTTATCCTATCTTTAGTTAGCTTTATAAGACTCAATGTCTAACTGTGAGTGATGGTAAAGGCTTATGTGGTAGGCATTGCCTAAAAGCACGTGTTGTGTTGCACAACCTAATAGCTTGATGCTTTAATGAGTTTTGGTTTTCACCTCTAACTAGCACAGATGAAGAGTTGCCTAGGATGAGATGACCCTCTGACATCTTAGTTTCCAGCTTCAGAGTTTTAGACCTTTCTATCTGAACTTTCCAAGATTCGGTTCTGTCTTGAACTCCAGATTTCTACATAGGCTAATCTGAGCTATCAGTAACTTTGGTTTGAAAACGTTGGTGTCTTTTTTTTTTTATTGTGTGAACATTTAGGACCTTCTGCTCTCATCTGGACTAAAATACCATAAAAATATATCACTTGTTTTATTGTTGCCTTTCAGCTCTGCCAATTCTATTCTTAGCTGTAGCCTAAAGTATTATGACAGTCAACAGACAAAACAAATGTTATGTAGATGTTGGCTACCGCCTAAAAGATATTCTTATATAGGCAAGAAATTAATCTGAAGGATCAGTATTCATTTTATCAGGGGCCTTTTCCCTATTTCAATGCTAGAACAAGGGTTTCTTCATGTCTGTGTTGTTGTTTTACTCCTTTTAGAACAGATGTTTGATATTTTTTTTTCTTTATTTATCAAGGGATCCCACCTGGGAAAACCTTAAAATGTTCCAACATGTATCACATAATTTTTATGCCATATCCTTGTCTCACCCGTCAGCCCTGATGTTCTTAATACATTAGTTCCCAACCTCTCCTGTAACAGTAACATCAGCTTGATAACTCATCTGTTATGTTTTCAAACATGGATCTTCATGCTTAGCATGAGCTTCCTATCAGCATTCACAGAGCTAATTGTTGACTGCCTTCATATCCCTTCCTAAAGCCTTTTTTCCCATATGATGACAGAAAATTTTGAGTGATTATGCAGCTGGTATGCTTTGACCTCCCCTTTTCTTTTCACCAAATATTGTCTCACTGTTATATTGGACTCCCCATTTGTTTCCTGAATCCATCTGTTGCCTCTTTCTTATGCCTAGATGGTATTATCTGTGGCAGCTCCCGCTCATGATTATGTAGGTGCTGCAGCAATACAATGTACAGTTCAACAATAACAGCATTTGTATCTCTCTTTTTTTGATAGAAGCAGCTTCATCAGAATACCTGTCTCATTTAGTTACCTTGTCTTACTCAAGGGAGAAAGAATTAGAAGCTGTAAAATCAGCAGACCAAAGCAGCCCAAACACATAACTTCAGTGCTTTGATCAAGCAGACAGAAACACCAGGTTGGGAAAGTTTCCCAGTTCAAAATAACAATATTCACCAGCTACTCATGTATTCATAGCTACCAATGAGTTATAGGCAGAAACTGTCAATGTAAATTGCATTCTGCTTTTAAGGTTTCTTGTAGGAAGATTGTTCTGCCTCTTCCCCCGTAGTACATTATCATGACTGAATAAGCAAGAAAAGACAGGACTTTCATGGTATCTGCCCTCTGCAATGGATGTACTGTTTACTGCAAGCTGATTTATTAGGACTTGAGCTTGAAACTGTTAAACATTTAGCTTAGCCTCTGTCAGGCAGGGTGCTGTCCCTCATGTACTGAGAGCTTACAATGGGTTTGCTAACCATGAGTATGCCAGTGGTACATCTTTGTGCACAGTAGCTGTCCCCATGTTAACACTTTCAGAAGTTTACTCCTGTTATCTTTGTGTCTGTACCCTGGCAGTAGACTGTTTCCATCTTAGATGTTATCAGCAGTTCTCCACTAAGTCCATTAGTTGAAACCTAAAGTATAAGGGGCCTGTAAGCCTACTGGTGTTTATTTGCAAAAGGGAGAAAAGATGTGTTTAATGAAATGCAAAAAATAATGCATCTCCAAGTATATTTTCTGCCTAAAGAGGGAGTTAACAAAAGTGAAATCAGTTCAGGCTTTCAGATTTATCAGAGCATGAGCATAGATACAGTGTATAGCTCAAAGTGTTTGTGTTGGATGCAAATGCTGCCCTGATCTAAACAAATGCAGGTAAGGGAACTACACAGGACACTACAGAGCTGCAGCTCTGTCCTACGGGCAGGAGCACATGCCGAATTGGCTGGTAAGAACACAAATTATTATCCTTATCTGATAGCTAGGTGCATCTCTGGAGGGAAGTGTTGTATCTACTCTGTGGATTCCTGCTGGGGCTGCGTGTTAGTTTGTAGCCCTTGGGTAACTTCAGAGGCTCTGTCAGGAGATATCCGAAGTCTTCGTTAACAGGATACCCTAATTTTCTTCTTTTGCTATGCAAAAGCTGCTCTATTTTCTAATTGACAAAAACACTTAATGAAGTTCAGTACTTTGTGCTAAACACTCTAATTTCTTTTTTGCATATTCAGCCACTTCAAAAGTCTTTTCTAAACTTCAAAGACTACCTTTTGAAGTCTCTTAAATTGTGAGCTAGCTAAAAGGATTTACATCCTCCATTCAAGGAGCATTTCAGTAAATACTTCCACTGGAATACATTTTTTTGTATTTCACCGGTGTCCTTCCACCAAGAATGAGAGATGTCCCTGCCCAGAGTAGGGGGGCTGGAACTAGATGACACTTAAGGGCCCCTTCCAACCCAAACCATTCTATGATTCTGTGATTGTATAAGAAGCTTGCTGTACTGAAAATTCCTGTACTGCTCCTTGACAGAGAGACATGTTTCAGTAAAACAGCTATGAACATATGACTATTAAATATTTATTAAAATACTACATAAAATAAAAATCTAAAAGGAAGAGGGACTAGGCCTCCTCCTGATAGTGAGAATGTTATTTTCTTAATGCCAGTGAAATTTGTAATAGTGCAAACAGATGTTCCGGGTGAAGTGTTATTGCCAGCAAAGCCCATCAATGTTTTGCCAACCTGATTGTAATTATAACTTGAAGTTTCTGTCAACACCCTTTTAGAGGTAGGCTGTAATCTGTAGGCCATAGGGAAACTGTGGATATGCCTCTTCTTCCACTGTACTCCTCCGCCAGCCACAGGAAGAATGAAGCAATAATTTCTCAGCAGAAACAATCTTCCTCCTTTTGGCCACATGGACTGGCTATTCTGGATTGGCAGAGTAGGATGAAAGGTATACAGAAGGACTCTTGTATCTGGGACTGTACTTCCAAGTTAATTAATCTTAAAACCACAGCAATAGCTCACAAAGAGTCCTGAGGCAGGTGTTCTCAAGCATTTCAAGACAGTTTGTTTTCACTAGTTTATTTCTAGTCTTTGCCACTGTGTGAAATCATGAAAAGGTTAAATGTTAGTCTGGCATCTGCTGGTTTACATTTTCTGAAAATGTACTTCTGTCTATATAAATCTCAGTATTCGGTGAATTTCATAAACCTTTCTGGTATACTGATTAGACAGTTTGAATTTTTTTGTTTAAAAGATTTCTGGGTCAAAAAAAATTTTTAAATCAAAATCAAAAGATCACCAAAACTGAGTTAGCTTTGACAAGAAAACAAAATAGGAAATGCAAAAAAGTCCAGCAAATTATAAAAAATATAATTTGAAAAACAAGACTTCATGATTTCATTTTATTATTTCATGTTCTGTATGAATTTTTCAATGCTCCATCTTCTCTATTTAAAGACATGTCAATAGAAGTGGTGTATTTATGTGCCTGACTATTGGCATGCAATCATATAATACAACAGTTAAATATCAAGTTATGGCTTTTCAATCATTAAGCTCAGCAGCTACTTAGTACTAGCTGATAAAATATCTTAAGCTTTTTTCTAACTTGTCTTCAGCATTGTTTCATCATCTAAAGTGATAAGAGGAGGACATCTATTGTCTCTGTCTCGTTAAGAATTCATTGGTTTTACTTTGCTGTTTTGTCTTGTTATTCCCCTTGTACTTTAGCTAGACTCTGGAAGAGACTGTCAATTTATCCTTTCTGATTATCACTTAAGTTAGTAAATATCTGAGACTTCAACTCTCTATCCTTTCCTTTCTGCTAGGAATAGATTTAGCAATAAGAGTAGAAGACATATTTGACTTCCAAATCACAACTTTGCAGTCACAAGAAGGTTGTGTTTCTGGGAGGCCAGAAATAGTGTCTTCCTAAAGTACTGCCCCAGCTCGGTTGCTATTTGATTGAACTAGCCACACTCCCTCAAAATGCAAATTCTGAAGCTGCCTTCATAGTTTAGAAATATCATCTAGGCATCCTAAATAAAAATGATACAACTTTCAAAGATGTTGAGTGCAGCTCCCATTTTATTTACCTGGGATTCACAAAATGTAATTAGGCCACTTACGTAGTAGGATCCTTGAATGTGAACACATTTTATTTATCCAGGTTAGACTATTTTGGCCGATTGTTTATTTCATACCCAAGGCTGATCTACTTTTTATGTGTATTACAAGGAAATAGGTCTCTTCCAGTCCCCTTTAAACATGTTGTTTCATAAATATTATGTGTGTTCAATCTCAGCTGTAAGTAAGGACTCTCATTTTGAGGTAGACCATAGCTTAATTGGCAAAATTGCTTAATTGTCTTACTTACACACTGTGTTCTCTGCTGAGTTATTTAGAGAGCTTTCTATACAAAATGCATTATTCAAAATGCAATCTGTGCTCTTGACTTGCAGACTTCACATACATTACAGAAGCTCATCCGTTCATTGTTTGACTTTTTTTTTCCTTCCATATTCCAGCACCTACATCTCTTAATATTTATATTCTTCAAAAAAAATGTTCTGTTCAGAATTTCTTCACCCTTACAAAAAGCTAACCTAAAGCACATATCGGGGAGAAGGACAGAGACAGCATGAATACACTTTAAGATGATAAAACTCCCTCTGCTGTCCTTTCCAAGTCATTGAACAGTAATGGCATCAACAACCATTTTTGCTCATCTTTCTGCCTTTCTGGCAGTTTTCAGCAGTTGAAAATATCCTCTTTAAGTAAAAGAGCAGAAGTGAAGGTTCATATGTTGTGTGGAATCTTTCTTTACCTGGCATATTGCTAGGAAACTACTATGTTACAATAAAACAGTTACAAAAATCCCATTGGAAGGAATGAAAAGGCAGGTGGTATCATTCCCTAGGAGTGTGCCAATATATTGCATCAAGCTGTTCTTGGCATCTGTGAGCGCTGTGTGCTCATTAGGAGAAGGGGCAACACTGTAATAAGCTGCAAATGGGAAGATTGAAGGTTCCTGGACTTCCTGCCATACCTGGTCTCACTCAAAAGCATAGACGAGATACTATTGTAACAATAATTGTAAAAGAAGTTCATTAATTATTTAAGACCTTAATTAATCAGGAAGCAACATGAAGTTCCATCAGCAGATGCTAAGAAACATGTGAAATCCCTTTGACTGTTTAACTTCCTAGATTAATGCCTTGTTCAGGCAGTGTCTGCATTGCACCACTCTTCTCCTGTTGCATAACAGTCCATAGCCATCCTGCTGTGATCTGCTCTGGCTCTTGTGATTTCTCTTTGTCACTTCACCTCACTGACAACCCTGTTCCTAACTCCCTAGCAATACAATTACCACTCTTGGGAAGTGATGGTTCTTAGCTACATGTTGCCTTTTACACAGTGCTCTGTAGCTGCATTACAGTTTTATGAGTTTGTCTTTTTTCAGTTTTTCATTAACAAGAAATAGTAACAGAACTGTCTTTAATCCTTGACATGTATGGGAGGTAGCCCCAGGAACAATCCCCACAGGTCTGAACTTTAGCACTCCCCAAATGCTGGCTTGTTCCAGTGACCAGAGATCTAGAATTCTTTTGAAATACTTTATTTAAAAAATATCTTTCCTAAAGTCCTGGAAGACTTGGAAAAGAAGTTTTCCATGTTATAACAGAGGGAGAAAAAGGAATAACATTCATTGAATTAGTCCAAAACTAAGGAAAAGTTTAGCTGTAGTCTGAGCTTCAGGAGAGATTTACATTACTGATATGTTCCCAGCTGACCAGTAATCTCAACTATGTTTCTCTCCATCAGAACCTTAAAGCTGTCATTTATATATTTACAGGTACTGAAGATGTTACACAGTTAAACTGTGCACAATAATTCACCTTCAGTTGCAGTCATTTTCTCCTCCATAACAAGACTTTCATAAATCATTCCTTACAAAGTAAGTAAATCTCTCAGTTCCCACCATGCACCATTATTAAATTTCAATCCTTCCTTAAAAATAAAGATGAATGCATTTAGTAACTGCAAATAACTAGAACTGCCATCCTTTAAAATATTATCTCCTGGTATAGAATTTGAACTAGAGAAATGCGTTTACTTTTAAGAATTTGAACATTAATCATTTGGCAGAAGTGGCATACTATATACATGAAAGTTGGCAGTGGAGTGGAGCTGTATTTGACACCTCTAGGGAACATCAACAATAGCCTACAAAAGTAAGAGAGAAATACGATGTAGCTTCATACTGAAATATGAAAGCACTCATGATATATACCACAGTGCTGACAGCCATTCTGTGCCCTTGAGAATCTTTAGCAACAGAAGTGTTCAATCATTTGTATTAGTTTGGTAGTTAATTTTTGTACTGTAAACACTTGTGCAATTTCATTTTCATGTGCTTAATGCCAGGAGAATCAGTTAGCCTTGTGTGGGATCAGGTCCTTTTGGTGTCTTGTCTGTATGACAGGCACGACTTTTCCATTTTTGTTCGTGCTTTTGTCTATGTGCAATGAAATGGTCATCCTAAGTAGATGTTGAATTCTTTTTTAAAAAATGCTTATGATATTTCAGCTGTGTGGGTTTTTCTGGGGGTAAAGTGTTTGGCATTTTTAGGTTTTTCTCTTTTTTTGTTTATTGTTATTCTTTTCATTAAGGTTTATTAAATTTTTAAGATTAACTTTTAAGAATATCTCCTTCTACACCAAAATTTTGATGTAGGACAGAGAATGTGTAGCATTTCGTTTTCATTTTATGAAAAGTTGTGTGGTGGACAGTCATAGTTAAAACAAAAAATCACATTACTGACCCTGTTTTTAGAATAAAAACATTATTTTTTTAATGGCTTCTTCAAATTAGTAATTTCATAAATTTAAAAAATTATGCTATGGTAGAAAAGAAGATTTCAACTGAAATGAACTAGGAAATCCCAAGATAAGCATATAGTTCTCTGATCCGATCCTTAGCATGTAAGCAAGTGGATGTAGAAGATTACCAGATCAGAGTAATAGCATTATTGCACACATTTTGAGAGGTAAATGACTGCCAAAAGTGATGGCACCAGTGAATCAGCCTTACTGTATTTAACAGCTACTTTAGTAGGCTAAACAGTGTTTTAGAATTGTCTGTCCATGAGGGAACTGTGCTTCTCAAAAGTGAATGACATGATCTTAAAATATAGCCCACCAAGACATACGAGAGATGTGCTTCCTTTAAGCCAGTGGTATATCTACACAGTTGTATTTAAGATTTGGTCCAGAAATCAGTGATAAGTGTCTGTATCTCATTGATGTGCAATGAAAGCCTCACCTTTATTGACATCTAAGCCCTCAATGGTGCAAACACTTGCAGATGAAAGTAACTATATGCACATGAATAACATTTCTCATCTCAGGGGAACTCTTTGCATACATACATGTACACAGTGGAAGAATTGGGTGAAACTTTTAGGTTTCTTTGTGAATTTTTTTTTTTCCCCCACATAGTTGCCTAAAACAGCATTTCCCTTTACAGTAAAACACCTAGCATATAATGTTCATTTAATGTGTTAGGTAATCAAACGTGAAACCAACCAGGGAAGTTAAAAATACAACTGGCTTTATTTTAATCAAAACTGATGTTTCTTTATTTTCCTTTTCCCAGTTTAATTATAAGGATTATATGCTGTGTGTCTGAATTGCAACTGCAAGAGAAAACTCTTCATAATTTGACTTACTCTTCTTTAAGGATCAATACAGCCAAGCTAAACTCAGAGTCTATGCACTGACTGGCATAAATATATATTTTTCTGTTACCAAAACAAAAAAAATCATTGATGATTCTATTTCAATTTTTTTAACATTTGCAATGTATCAAATAGAGTTAAAGGGCTTGCTGCAACAAGAATCAGTGCTGCCTAAGTGGTATGTTACATAGAGCAATCCACACCATAGATTAGGTTCCAGATATCTACAAATATTGTAGTTATACCTCTGTGAAGTTGAAAATGCAAGCAGCTTCTTTGTCACAGCCTAACTGGATAGAAAAAGCTTTCCACTGAAAATTTGCAGCATATAATTGGTATTGTATGTATTTTTGTTTGTCTGATGCAGCTGTATATGGCACATGCTGTTATCATCTACTATACAGATAACACTATGGAAAGACCTGGAAATGTGACAAGAAAAGCCTTTCTTATACTTGGTTAAGCTTGCCAAAAATTGCCGTGCTGTGAGTTTTCTTTCTTTTTCTGATGAAAAGAAAATTCATGTTACTGCAGTTGTGGTAAGTGACAGAAATAGCCTAAGGTAAATAAATACACAGACCAGTTTTACTCTTTCTCCTGAGTTTTCACAAAATAGCAATAGCACGGCTCCCTTGCAGTTAACACAAAACCATTCCAACAACTCCATTACTGAATAATTTAATACCTTCTATAGCAGGTGATGTAGTCTTGTGCCTTTTCTTGATCTCAGCTTTTACAGGTTTAATCATTTCCACTCAATAACCAAAAAAGACCATGTATATAAATACTATCCACCCTACCTGGTGATATTAGTGAAGTAAATTTTTGCCTGTTTACCACGTCAAATGCTTGAGAACAGCATGCACGCTCCTTATATCCACTTAAGCACTTAACAGAACGTTCATGTATTGATTTTCAAGTGTCTTTTAAACCACTCAAGTGAATTACATATGAGTATTGGAGCATTTGCAAGTTGTCCAAATGGGCATTGATCCTATGTAATGACCTTGCTTCCACAAGGATCATTCTCTTTATTCCTTTCCTTCTATTCTTCTCTTTGGTTTGTCTAGCCAACATATAGCATATTACATTAAGATTCAGTCCCCTATCACCAGATGTGTCTTAAACATTTTTGTCATAATAAAAGAAAGAAAATAATACTCCACACACTTGTCCTGAGTTCTGCAATCACCTCATTATGGCATTATTTCTCATTCAAATCAATGTAAATTAGAACACTGAGTTTTTCTTTATAAAGGATCTTTCACTATGAATATATAAACTGCCCAGTGAACCTCACTGAGCAGAAGATCAGACTGCTGGGAAGAGAAAAACTTCCTTACTCAGCCCATACAAAGAACTTACAGGATGCTTCATCTTTTGAGGTTTAGCAAAGCTTAACACTTCATCATTGCCTCTTAAAGTATCCTGCAGATACTCTGCATTGTGAAACAGCTTCTTGAAAACTATGCAATAGTTCCAAAAGGTTTCTCTGTATTGTGCCAGCTTCACAAAAGTATGTCTGGGTAAGCTTGGTCTTAAATGCTCTGTTAGTATGGCAGTAGTCATTGCCGCCTGCAGGAGTCACTGGGGAGGGGTGGGCGCGGGCGGCCTTTCTGCCGCCTGCAAGTTCCTGCTTCTGCATTCTATCTTCTCACTGCTTCGGCTTTTTGTGTCACTGCCTTACTTTATACCAAGACAAATTAATACTTATTAGCAAGAAAGCAGCACAGATTTGCCTTATAAAAAGGGTCAGAAAGCCAGTAAGTGACCAAACCCATATAATTTAAGCAGTAGTCCAGAGCACAGTGTGAAATCTTTAACACAGCCTTATCTTGTGAAGTCGTGTTGATGACTGGTGATTTCTACCATTTCTCACAAAAGAGCAGGTTGTTTAGCGGAAGTGCTGCAGTTATTCTGATATATAGAGAAGACCCACAAGTTGCATTTTTCAGTGACTCTCAGTTTTTACTGTCTGAGGGCTGTGTTTTTGTCTTGTTAGATAAATCCACATTTAGTTGCAGAGGCAAGATGTTTAATACAGTTGGCAACTACAAAACAGTTTCACCTACAAAAAGTACAGGCCTCTGTTAAAAATCAGTCCTCCCCCAATCATAATTAATATCAATAGTCACTGAACATGACTGTACTTCCATCTTTTCCTGCTGTTATTCAAAGGCTAAGAAATGCATAGGAAGATTTAAGAGGATCTTTTGTTCTACAAGATTACTACAGGGATGTAAGTTAAAAACATGTCTAGACAGGGACACATAAACAAAATTAAACTAAATTAATTTACTGCAGTATTCATACATTCAAGCATTCCTTTCTGTGATATTTTCATCAGAAATAAATTCTCTTTAAGTAAATTCATTTTACTTTGGTCAACTAAAGCTTTACTTCTGAATTATAGTATCCAGATGAACTCAAGGCTGTATTGAAGATATTTTAAATTTACATCTCTATTTAAATAATTCTGCTTTGCTTTCCTGCTTATCTTTCCCCATGTAGACATGGCATCACAGCTAATAGAACAAAACCCAAAGGGGCTGACCTTGACAGTGTGATGTCAAGCCTCTCTGTGTAGTCTATCGCTTGGTACTCCCTGTTCCTTTCACCTCTGCTGAATCACAATGATGTACTTTGTAACAGGAGCTGATATGGGTCATTTATAACTGAGACTGTTTTTATACACGTAAGACTATAAGATAGGTACATTTATTAAAACTCAAAAAACAGGTTTGGGGGGGTGTCTTGAATTTTCTTTTTTTTTGGTGTTGTTTGTTTTTTTTTTTAATTCAGGCTTTTATGGAGCTGTATTTCTTTCGATGGATGGATGGCTAGATAGACATCCTGGCCTTAGTGACCCAAGAATAGTCTGTCTTCCGATGTTCCTGTGAGATAGTGCATTTCTTAAAATTAAGGGTGTCTTGAATTTTCTTTCTTTTTGGTGGTTTTTTTTTTTTTTTTTAATTCAGGCTTTTATGGAGCTGTATTTCTTTCGATGGATGGATGGCTAGATAGACATCCTGGCCTTAGTGACCCAAGAATAGTCTGTCTTCCAATGTTCCTGTGAGATAGTGCATTTCTTAAAATTAAATCATCTTTAGGTTTTAAGAATGTTTGGAAAATGTCTTAAGGTTGCTACATTTATGAGGTAAGAGGTCATAAAAATAGTTATTAATTCAATTTGTGAGAACAGCGCCAAAGAAACTAGGGGGCAGGGAAGCTAACCATACTTAGGTGTGAAAGGGAGGGTTTTGCTGACCTTGCTAAAAGTTAGGGAAGGCACTTCCCCTCCAACAGTATTCCAATGGAGAGAGGACACATCTCCTCCTGTCAGTGCAGTAGGAGTGCCAAGGCAGGTGTCAATCCAGTGAATCAGGGTTTTTCTCTTGTAGACTGTAAGAATGAGTACACAGAGAATATGCAGAGCAACAAAGCAAAAGCCTCCAAATTCCACAATGCTGTACCCATGTCTTTCCAAATACTTATTTCTACATGCAACACTTGCAGGCTTGAATGCACCTGTGCTGTGCTTTCCTCTAAGATGATAATGTCCAACTGTAATAGAAATAACTGTTCAGCCACATAAACCTGAGTTAAGTAACAGGAGCACACAGTGGAGAAGGCAAGGGGATATGAAAACTAGCACGTAAATCATGCCTGTTAGTTTGGTATCCTTGTTCTTTGCTTTATTTTGGTTTATAAAACATTATGTTTCACAAAACACATTTTGTACTTTGTTCTTCCGTGCTGTCTTTCATCCAAGGGATCTCAGAGCACTTTACACACATTATTAATTAGGCCCCAAAACAACCCTGCAGGTAATTAAGTATTTATTATCGCACAAGTGCATGAGCTGAAATAGTGCCTGAGACACAGGGCCTCATTTACGTTAAAGGCCCCTTGGACTGCTCTATTAGCATAAAATGTCCTTAAAATAGTTGTAAATTAGATTCTTAGGAATGATAGTGCTTCTTTATCCCCCAGAACAATGCAAAGAGCCAGCTTGTTTGCAGGCCGGTTTAAGTACCTGATCTTACACCGTGAACCGGCAGTACAGAACCTGTTCTGGTTTAACTTCGCATATGGACATCTGCAAAGAGCCTATTGTGTAGGAAACCCAGTGCTGCTCCCGATGCCATTGACATCAACAGCTCCCTACTGCAGAATTTATTACTTACACGTATAATCACTGTCATGGTTTCCCTCTGTATCTGTATTTCTTATTTACAGTGCACAGTTTCAAGAGGAGGCAGGAAAAGTGTGCCTGTCCTGATCTGTGTATGGTCTGAATTGCTGATGGTGACTTAGATTGACTTTGCAAGTGAAGTAGAAACAAAGTGTCTCTTAAATTGTCTCAGAATATGGTTGATAATTTCCATTTGAAAAATGCTTATTTCTTCTGGCTTTATTATCTGGTCTTGCCTTTAGTTTTAATTGCTGAAATTCTCCCTAAGTTCCCCTCTAGGTACCTCTGTTCTTTGTTTAGTTTGTCCCTAAATTCATCTGTCAAGCATGGATTTCCCTTGTTAAAACATTTTTGTTTTGGGTCCCCCCCCCCCCCCCCCCCCCCATTCTCTCTCTTTCTTGCTGTTCCCTCAGCAAGTTTGGAACAAGAGAGAAAATTATATTGCTTTTTTTGTACACAACGTAACAAATACTATGCTAGGAAATTCCTTTGCAGTCTGCCTCTGCCCTGACCTAAGACTCCTTACTGCAGGGACAGTGGACTTTGCCTCTGCTTCTCACTAACACATCTTAAGTGAAGCCATACCTTCCCACATATCCATTATCCCAAAGCTCCCAAAGGAGGTACAGTAAACTGCTTTTTCAGCATAAAGGAGGTAAATAAAACGGAAGTCTGACAATAACAACTTTCCTAAGAAATCTGCACAGTATAAAAATATGGGACTGGTTTGCCTGGCTAGGCTGATTGGTGGCTCCACTTCTTCTCCTGTGGACAGTGATCTCACGATTTTTAAAAAAACTGTTTTTTCCTAATCAGAAAAATAGATCCTGTGCATGAAAATTTGGATAATAACCTGGGCTACACATTTCAAATGACTAACTGAAGGTGAATCCAAGTGCAAAGTTTCCTTTGTTTGAACTTGGCATGTTTCCCTCACAGTGGAGCTCAGTTTCAAAATCCCCACATCTTCGGAGGCACCTCTGAGTATTAGCTTACACTCCTGTCATGGTTTTAGCTGGGATAGAGTTAATTTTCTTCACTGTAGCTAGTATAGTGCTGTGTTTTAGACTTAGTATGAAAATAATGTTGATAACACACTAATGTTTTAGTTGTTGCTAGGTAGTGCTTACACTAGTCAAGGACTTTTCCAGCTTCCCATGCTCTGCCAGGTGCACAAGAAGCCGGGAGGGGAGGGGGCACATTGAGGAGAGCTGATCCGAATTGGCCAAAGGGATATTCCATATCATGTGACGTCATGCCCAGTATATTAACTGGGGGGAGTTCGCCGGGGGAAGCAGCGATTGCGGCTTGGGGACCAGCAGCGTCGGTTGGTGGGTGGTGAGCGGTTGCAGCACTTGTTGTTTAGTTTTGGTTTTTTTTTTCTCTTGTTCCAAGGTTTCATCTCTCTCTCGCTCATTATTTTCCTTTTCATTATATTATTATTGTTGTTGTTTTATTTTAATTATTAAACTGTTCTTATCTCAACCCACGAGTTTTCTTACTTTGGCCCTTCCGATTCTCTCCCCCTTCCCACTGGGGTGGGGGAAGTGAGCGAGCGGCTGTGTGGTGCTTAGTTGCTGACCAGGGTTAAACCACAACAACTCCGAAAGCAGTGTGACTATATATTAGTGTGGTGCTGTGTAAAAGTACATAAATTCTGTTTCACACTGTGGCTAATTGGTTCACAATGTCAGCCTGCTAGAACTCCTTCTAGTCCTAGGGTGTGTGTCGTCAGTACTGATTCAGGATCTTTCCTCTGTGGCACAGACATCCCTCGAGGTTTCTCCCTGTACAGAGAATTCTCAGTGTCAGCTGCTGTTTAGAAATGCTTGTAATTTCTGTTTGCTTTTTCGTTTACACTGATGATGTCAGGGTAGGTTTCTTAGTTAATCGGGGTACCTTCTGCAGTTACTGCAGTAGCAGAATAAAAAATGCAAGCAGTGTTTATTTCCAGTTGATATTCTCCCTCAGCAAGAAGGCTATGAATTTAAAATACATATAGTTTAAATGTGGAGGATATTCTGTACAAAGTTCAAGGTTGATTTGAATTTTGGGCATAAACCACCTGACAGCTTCCGTTTCATATTGTGCTATTTTAGCTTTCAGTAAGTATAACATCAGTAAGAAATACATATACAGCTGATGCACAAACTAGTAGATCTTTGCCTCTACTTAATTTGTCCTGACAAGAAGTTGCTGTTGTTCAGTTTAGTTTAGGAGTGAAATAATGTTGTGTTGATCCAAGTGTATACATAAGAGAGTTTCAGCTTCTAAATAGGAGGTGTTTCACATTTTCTTCCCTATGACCAAGATTTTAGACATGAACTTAGACATTTATATATCACTAATACTCTACAGCATTTAAATGAAACCATCTCTCTCTTCACTGCATTACCATGGCAGGAACATGAAATAAGATTGGATGGGACTTTCTGGATTATCAAATCCAGTTGTTTTCTTTCTCAGGCATCTATGGTATAAATGGCTTACGTTTGCTTTGAGGCCAATTGCTTTCCTTATACCGATAGAGATATTGGTTCAGGAAATCACTCCTTTCATGATTAGAAAACTATTATTTGCAACCTCTGTATATGCAAAGCCAGCCTACACCAGTTTGTACTCATACCAACTTTGTTCATTAGCCCGAACAGCTCTTCTACTTGGTGTTTCCCTCCAATATACTTACGCCAAAAGCAATTTTGCCTCTTGTTCAGCTGTCATTTTGCTTGGGTTGCCACACCAGCTCCCTTTAATCTTATTCTGTAAAACAGATTTTTTTTTCTCCTTGACTTCTGTCACAGTCCTTCTCTACAATTGCTGCACTTTGAATTATTAGTATATCTTGCTTGTGCAGGACCAGGTGACCAGAGTTGTACCAAATAGTAACCAGGAAGCCTTTTTGGTACCTTGGATCATGGCATGAATATGTCATATGTCATCAAATAGCCCTTAGATTTTACCAGAACTTTATATTAGTCTCCAGGTACTGGCATTCTATTTTATAATGGCAGAATCCATTTGATTTTTGTTATTTCAATTCTGAAGATCACTCTTCTTCTTGCATGATACTGCTATCTCCCATATGGCACCTACTTCTCACCTTTTGTCATCTGCAGATTCAGGTAGCACATTCCTAGTTTTTGTTATACTTTTGTTGATGAAGGATCAAATAAGCTCAACCCTTGCACTGGTCCTTGAGGAATTCTCCATGTAAAGTCCCTGCAGCCCAACAGTTGCTTTCAGGATGATCTGCAGTTCTTATCCACTCCACATTTCTAACAGTTCCCATCTTCTCCATCTTAAATAGTAGTTATATATGTGGTATCATATCAGAAACTTTGCTTTGCCTTGCTAAGTCCAGTTTCTTTTTTCTAAAACATGAATTATCCTTTTCCAGAAAGAAATTGGTTAAATTTAGTTTGTAAATCTTGAAAGTATTTCATTAGTTTTAAGCAGCATTTTTATAGTCTTATTCTTTACCTTATTAAGAGTTTTCTCTTGGTAAGGCAAAAAAACAAACTTAAGGGAGAGATAAACTTTTATAGTTTGCAAAAGAAACAGCTGTCCTCTGCTCCTCCATAGCATAAATGATGACTTTGGTTTAAAATGCATCATACTATTAATTAGTTCTTAGTGTATGCTGCTCTTAGAAGAGTGGGTAACTACTTTCATGGACTAAATAGGAAGTCATGGCTTATATGCCCTAAAGTAGTGTGAGTAGTAGTTCTATTGTATGTGTCACATCTCTGATTCTTTACATGCTGTTTCAGCATTGTCCTTTTGGACCATTGCTGCTGAATTATGTCCTTATGCTCAGTTCTAGTAACCACTGGGTTAAACTAACTCTATCTATTCTAGATAGCACTTGAAAATAGAGTCAGGGCAGTAGCCCGTGATTGCACCATTTCCTAGCAATCAGCTTGCTCCCTAATTCAGAGACCATTCCAGCTAGTTTTCTCTGACTCCTCCGCTCTTGAGCCGACTAGCTCTACGCAGCGTAGCTGTAAGCTGCTGATTGCCATTTGGCATTGGCACTGGGGGTCAGTCCTCAGACCTTCTTTATTTAGCAGAAGCAGATCAAGTGTTTCCTATGCAGTATCCTTGTGACCTGGGGACATAATTACTATTTAATACATCTTTTGCATTCAAAGTGCCTGAAATGCTCTTAAGACTGTGCTTTTATCGTATGATGCCAGGTGTGTATTACATGTCCCTCAGTGTGCTGTGAGGGCATATGAGGGCACAAAGACTATTACTGAGAAACTGTCCTTTGGAGAAGGGAACAGAACATGGCAGGACCAGTATCCACATTGTCTGTTTGGTGGGTTTTAGAGCAGCTGTGCCAGGGTGTCATAGAATCATAGAATCATAGAATGGTTTGGGTTGGAAGGGACCTTTAGAGGTCATCTAGTCCAACCCCCCCTGCAATAAGCAGGGACATCTTCAACTAGATCAGGTTGCTCAGAGCCCCGTCCAACCTGACCTTGAATGACTCTAGGGATGGGGCCTCCACAACCTCTCTGGACAACCTGTTCCAGTGTTTCACCACCCTCATCGTAAAAAATTTTTTCCTTATATCCAGTCTAAATCTACCCTCCTTTAGTTTAAAACCATTACCCCTTGTCCTATCACAATAGGCCTTGCTAAAGAGATTGTCCCCATCATTCCTATAGTCCCCCTTTAAGTACTGAAAGGCTGCAATAAGGTCTCCCCACAGCCTTCTCTTCTCCAGGCCGAAGAACCCCAACTCTCTCAGCCTGTCCTCTCAGAGAAAACCTTTGGTCACTTCAGAAAGGAACCTGGGAGTGAATTAGCATGAGCGTGGTGAGGGTAGTCAGGGAATCTGGGTACTGGCTCAAAGAGGGAGCAAGGCAAACTGGCAATGCAGAAGTGACTGTGCTTGCACCATGTCTGTGACACATGCAGTCCCAGGTCAGATGATGCCTGGAATACTTGAACACTCTGTAATCTGTGATTCAATGAAACCTGACCAGCTTGATAATTTGGAAGTTTATCTGATGCCATGACAGCTTTTAGATCTTGAACAAAGCATCTAAAATATAATCCTTTGGGAACTACTTACTCTTTTGCCCATTGCTAGCTAAGTTTTGTGCACTGGCTATTTCCTCCGAGGAATAAAAGGAAACATTTACGTCTGAAAAGCCAACAGGACCATGATAATTTATTTTAAATTTTAGGCAAAAGCATTTTTTTCTTTGTAAATGAATATTTTAAATATATGCACACCACGATTCTGTTACTGTTGCTTTCAATTAGAAATAATAAGGTTAAAGAAGCAACCTCAATTAAACTATACAGGTAAGGAAAAAAAATATTTTCGACTGAGCAAAAATGAAAAGTCTAAATGTTGCATTAGATGTTTAAAGTGTACAGTGAGAATCCCCAATACACATTTTAATTTGCATTTAATATCTGAGTTCCTCTGAGTGAAATCCCAGTTGCTTATGAAAAGCTGAGGTTTAAAAATTGTCTAGTGGCCATAATCTTAAGGCAGAAGGTCAAAGAAGTCTATTACTGTGAGAGAATAATTAAGGGTCTGGTCCTCAGCTTGGCTAACTTGATGCAGTTCCTCTGAGGTTAATGGAGCTTGACTGATTTACATGAGCTGATAACTTACCTTCAGCTCCACATTTTTAGTGAGTAAAATAATTCCTTTCCCCTTTAAAAGTAGAACTGCAATTATTTGCTAAGAACTATCTCATATCCATTTAGGAAATATTCTATAATGAGGGAACAAATGCACAAAGAAACTTACTGATATAGGGCACCAAGCAAGAGGGAATAATGACAGAGATAAAGGTGAAGGTCTGCTCAAGTTTCAGAGAATCCGTAGGGTGCACTTTTTGTGCACTTGCTTACAATGAGTTGAGTAACAGTGCAAAATATACAGGATGACTGCTAATCCCATATGTGTACCTTATGTAAGCAGATTGACTGTCATTGTGCTATTGTCATATACAGTGTTCATATAAACTAAACACGGATAATGTCTGTGTACAATTTCTCCAATATCAACAGAAGAAACAGCATCTCATGGAGAGATCAACAGCTCCTAAAACACGGATGTTCAAACATATTGCACTATGTTATTCCAAATATCATGCTACTTAACATCTCATTTGCTGAAAAATACTTGAGTTGTTAATAATGTATGGGATTACCAAAAATCCACCAACAGGTAGTATCTGTGAGAGCTGCTGAATGAAATGAAAAGTAGGATAATTCAGATATAAGCATGCATTAGGAAAGGTTTTAAAGGAACAAACTGTCTCAGTGTTTTCCCCTGCTCTTTGATGGGGGGTTAGCTTTGAGTTTGTAAGAAGCATTCAAAGTTCAGGAGTGAATTACTCTCAGCAATGATAGCCAAATCTGGATTAATAAATCATGGTCCTCTATGAGAACAGATGGATGGTTTTGTGATCAAAACACCAGATAATTTTCTCTGCTGTCTTTGCTATACGCTTAATAAATGTGAACAGACTATTCACTTAACTTTCCTATATCCAAATTTCCCAACAGTAATTTGCAAATACCATTTGCTTGAAAACACTTGTTTCTTTTGAAAGTGGAAACAGTTACAGGCTTGTTTAATTTTAATATATTCAACATGCTCAAACATGACAGAAGTATCTGCTGTAGATGGGCATGACAAATGTCAGTCTAGTTGTCAGGGTGCTTAGCTGGTGTCCAGGTTAGAGAATGACCTAAGCCATTTATAAAGTGCAACACAGAGCAACTAGAACTGCTGCTTCAATTCTGACAAGGCAGTATTAACCCTGAGCAGGAGGAGTATTGCATCTACCACAGAGGTCCTTTTCCTCTCCTGCACACTGCAAATACATCACTCCAAGAAAATCATTGTCCTGATCATTGTTTTCCCTGACGGGTGCTGACCAGGACAGGACTGAGACTTATTCCAGTGTACTTCGGAGAAAGCATGAACTCTGATGTCTCGACTTTTCCAAATTGACCTGAATCCAAATTTTCTGCAGATCCGTTTGTATATAAAATAAAACGATGGGAATCTAGAATACAACAAAGGATAACTGAATAACCAAGCAAAGCTGGGAGCTTTTTAAACAGATTTGTTTCCACGTTTTATTCATTTTAGTCCTAGCAGAATAACATGGATACATAAGAAAGAACTGAATGCTGTTTTGGCTAATGCATTTTCAGTAGAAACATTATGTTATGTTTAAAGCATCTTTTTGCTTTTAAAGTTTGGACCAAGGAAAAAAACCTAACAGCCATGTCATAGTCTGAATTTAAATCACAGAAAGATAGAAAACCAGCTTGTATCTGAAATTGATAGAATAATCATAGAGACAATTCATACAGAGCTCCACAATACTGTTTTTCAGGACACACTGATAATTAAGGTTAACTTGGATGGAGTAATTCTTTGGATTATACAAGGGGTGTAAATGATGCTTTTCTCCAACTGTAAACATGTAGAAAACTGCAATATTTTCATGCAGAGTCTCAAAGTGGGAAAAAGCAAAAATGTGCAGCATTGTTTTGGGAAATTACAGACTGGGAGTAGGATAATCTGATCTAACTGGAACATAGGAGAGTTTCTGTAAGCAGTATTCCAGGTGAGATTGGTTGAGGACTGGGAAGCTTCAAAATTGTCAGAGAATGTGTTTAATAGGTTCCTTCACATATTTTTCTTAAAAGTAGTATTTTTTTGTTTATTCTCTATATCTGTATTTATTTACTAGGTATAGCAAGATAAAGGCGGAACTATGATCTGTGGGCTACAGTCCTACTCACTTCAGTCAGTGAGGCACCGACTTGCCCACATGTAGATGAAATAGTATAGCTGTGCAAATCATGATTGCCAATATCCCTACACTCCCACATGTGTTGGCAAACTCTTCTGCCTTTTTTTTTCTGTTAGGATTTCCAAAGCTTTTCAGGAACTGGGTTCTACTCTGTGGGCTTCCAACTAAAAGTATATGGAAATCAGACAGGTCTAAAGGATATTATTTAGGGCAGAAAATACTTGTCCACCTCAGAGACCACTGGCCCAATGCACAGACTGAGCAATCATTAAGAAATTCAGTCAGTATTCTGTGTATTGCACACTCTGAAATTAGATAATAACATCTAAAGCTTTTCAACTCTGTCTCTATAAGAAGGTCAAACAAGCCAATATAATCCATGAATAGAAGAAAAATATTGCAAAAATCTCATAGCCTATCATTGAAATTAATCAGGACATTTTAGTTACTCAGTAATTAAATGTCAGGACTCTGTGTTTCTGGTGATGGCAAGGAGAAGGAAAATACCTGAGTAATAGTTAAAAAAATGCTCCTTCAGAAGATAATGCTCCAATTTTCTACTATGACAGCTTAATAGCCTCCAACTGATGCAACAGAAAGCACTCACACAGACTTACACCAAAACCATACACATACACAGACACCATACTGCCTGCTGCAGAAAGCAGTGTCTTCCTAGAAAAAAAAAAAAAAAGGAATAAAAAGATCAACACTTAAATATCAACACTTGTTACTATTTCAAATTCTTGTTAGCTCCTAGAATGTCTTTTCCTGGAGCAATGTTCTTCATAGCACAAAGTAATATATTGATGTATCAGGGTATATCTGATTGCAGACCAATAGTGACTCTTCCTCCTCCCAGATGCAAAGCAGATTTACAGTTTCTCAGGACAAATTTCATTTTCAAAATAATGGTCTCCTCTCATTAACTTGTGTGAGTGGCATGAGTTCTGGTGGAATAAACTGTTTGGTCCCATTAATTATGTTTTATGACTTACCATAATCAAGAAATAGAGTTTTCTGGACAACTTTGATCGCTCAGGCTTGTGATAATGGTTCCTCCCATCTCTAGAGTCCTCATGGAGTTTTATTCTCAGTCATAACATTTTTTCAGGAGAATGACCTTTTACATCAAGTTTCAGAACTTTTGTTACATTGTTCTTTATTTCTGAAAGCTCCGACTTTGCTTCCTCTAAACAGGTATCTATCAGTGCCAGATGTTTTAAATACTAGGATATTGTTTAGTTTGCAGAGCCCAGTTTTTCAGCTTAGTAATAGCACTAGGTGCAGCTCTAACAGAGACTGCTATCAGGACAATACAGGTATTTTTAGCATCATGCTAACTAAACCCAGCTCTTAGTCTTGTCTACACCACATGAGTTAGCCTGGTTAGGTATAGTGGTTCCAACTGGGTCACTTAAAGTAAGTATCCTGTAAAATGCTTAAATGGAAAGGCTCTAGCATGCTTGAATTCTCTCTTTTGCTATATATTCCTCTAAAATATCATCAGCTTTTAGAGTTTTTATCAACAAATCTCTGTATGCACTGTCTTAATTATAGACCGTTTTTCTTTTTTTCTTTTTTTGTTCATTTGAATACAAATCCTGTTCCTCACTGCTGAACAATGGAAATGTCCACAGCCCTCACTTCCTCAGATCAGGGTTCAAATTTCAGGAATCAAAAGAAAAGAGCTGTGCCAAGCCTGAAGAAAATTAGACTGCTTAAAATGCTTTTGAATTGTAATATTGCACATGCAATGTGACGTTAACAGTACCATGCAGTAATTAGGAAACATATTGTGTGTGTATGCTGTGCCGTACTACATACAACAATATGCCAGCTATTAATTGGATACTGTTTTCTTTTATGAAAAAAAACTTCTGTATGCTGAAATAATCTCCAAATACATTGAAAGAAACCAACTATATTTGTAACTATTCTTATTAAGCCCTCAAAAGGAGCACTTCTGATAAAGACAGTGCTGGTAACAGATCTGCTTCAGGTGGAACTAGGTCAGTAAGCAACTGTAAGTCAACAGTTGAAACAACTGAATAGTTTAAATCAAAATAATTGAAAGATTCAGTCTTCTGAATCTATGTACTGTAAGAGTGTCTACGTGACTGTGAAATGACAAAGGAGACATTGGAGATCCTCCTTTCTGAAAGATATGACACCAGAAATTATACTTTCCAAAAGAGAGATTTGGAAGGTATTTTCTTAATGGATGTCAGTATAAACAGATTTCTAAGTTTACTATCCTTAGGCATACCTGACACACCATGAGATTTATACTGGTATTTACTAGAGAGGTAGTGCTTGTTCATTTTGGCTGGACAAGCCTGTTTTCTACCCATTTTGGGGGGCCTTTGTATCCTTTGGGTTCCTGGGTAAGTTGTTAATTCATGTATCAGGAAGGAAGTTGTAAAGAATGCTAATGGAATTTATTTTTTCTTGGTTCGATCCTCACATTTTATGAACATACATATAGTCAAACATTTTTCTTGTTATCTCTGTATTATGTCATGTACAGCATGTTTCAGCTTAACTGAATTCCAGAAGGAAAAACGGTAATGAGCCCAAGTGAAAAATAGTCCTTGTGTTTTAAAATCAACATTTAACTTCGTGCTGTATTCCTCTAAGGATTAAAGGGTGGTCTTTGCTCCAGCAATGTCAGTGAGAATCCTTCTCTAGAACACGGTGAGCTCTAGATCAGACCCTAAAAAGGAAGCAAATCTCACCCAAAGGTACAGAATCAGTTACCAAGACCATGAAGGAGAAGCCTCCTATCTTGCACGCTTATTTACTGAAAGTGTAGAAATTAATTGTTTTCTTACTAGCATGCTGATAATTAAGAATATGGGCAATATAAAAATGGTGAATTAGGGAACTTGTTGATTTCAGAGTGTCATTAACAACTCACGATAATGCATTGTGTTTTTTCTACACATCAGTGGCATCCATGCCTTTCTACTAAATTGGTTCCAGAGAGCCAAAATCAAAATGTTTAACTGGGTTGTATGGCCCAGGGGGCTGCCAATGTTTTGCAATCATACTGGGCCAAATGCTTCTGTATTTTGATCACTAACCATTAACAAATGATTACAACAGATGAACTCCTGCAGTAAACATCTTGGACATTGATACTGTAAGACAGATAACAGTGTTTAAAACACAAATCTTTTAAGCTAAAATAAAATGTTACCAAGTTTATATTCAACATTTTTTTTCCATAATAAATGGAACAAAAGTCCTTTCCTATAAAACGAATTCCTTCCTCAAACTTAAAAATATCAAGTTATAATAGTGAGAAAATAACATGTGCTATTAGCATATTGTGATTATATTCAATTAAAGCTTTTTTTTCCACTTTCCAGATCATAGTAAAAAGAAATTTGTTCTATTTTTGTCAGCACTGCCACGGTTTTGTCAGAACAGTCAAAGTGAATTAGTTTTCACTGATTTTCAGTCATCTGTAAACAAGATTTATTAAAGTAATTAAATGAGGATTTTGTAATTTGTACAGCATTTAACTCAGAATTTGGAAGTGTTAAAAGTATTGATACACTTATAATTTATTTGTATTTAGATTACGTAAGACTTGCAGATATTGCTGTTCCCTGATAGAATCATAATCAATTATAAACTATTGGGTTTGTGCTCATTTTTGTAAAGTATACATTTGAGAGGAGACCTGTGACATTGCCATCGGGAGAAAAACAATCTTAAAAAGTCAGCATGCATGGGAATGCTGCACACAAAGCTCACTGAAGGACTGGCCTACGCCTTACCGCAGGTGAATCCTCTAGTGCTGTTTCGACTAAGGCCAAATCTGAGGAATCTGACCACTGGCATTTCTTACTTTACATACTTTTTCTTTCTGTTCCACGACATAAATTTTCCTTTCACAACAACCAGACTATGCTATGCTAGTTGCCCCAAAGATTTAGCTCCCAGTCTTCTCATATTCACACTCACTCGTTTGCCTGGAATTCCCCACGGAGCCCACCACAGAGCAGCGATCCGAGAGCCAGCAGCTGCTGCTCTCCTGCCTCCACCAGTGGCCCTGCCAGCTGCTGCTCTCTCCACCCTCCCAGGGCTGGGCTGACTCTTGCATCTGCTGCAGCTGCTGCTCAGGTTCTCACCATGTTACAGCCCGCTGCTGATGTGGTTGCATCTCAGGAGATGCAGCTCAGGAAGCCGCCTTCTTTCTTTTTGTCAACGTTTTGTCTGTTTATTGTTCATAGGAACTCCAGCCAGTTCCTTTTAGTAGTCTCTTCTAACCTGGTGTGTCAGCACCAGATGTGTGGCTAATTCTAAGAGATTTTTGATGCTTTCAGAAAAAAAAATGTTTCTCTTGTAAAAACATGCATTTTCCTTCCTTTCCCTTCTTCTTTTCCTTCCTTTGCCTAAGTGGGTTTTTTGTTTGTAAAATACAATGTAATTCTTTACAAGGGAAGTAAGATTTTGCTGATCTTAGTTACTCATCTGCTCTGTCTTCTGCATGGAAGAATGAGATAGAAGGGTTATGGAAGCCACATGCACTGGTTGTTAATACATGAAAAACAAATAACTTTTTTTCATTTTTCTCTCCTAATTGATGATCTCAGTTTTTAAGTGCAAAAGTTACAAAGGGTGCTGCCCAGAAATGCTGGACTGCCACATCTGGCTGATGGCATTGGGAAGTTTAGGGAACTGCTCAGTTAAATGTCTGATAATGTCAGAACCTCCAAACACTTTCTGTTAATGAATCCCTCATTCTCATACATTTCTTACTATTCTTTCATGACCTTCTGTATGGACTGGAAAATTAATCTTATTATTTCACCAGAAGAACAATGTTCACTTTATGTCTTCTCATTTAAACATTGAGAAAAATTAAGATCTATCTATTGCTAAGCTGCTGTGGCAGGATGCTCTAGAGGGGTTACTCCTCTCCAATAGGCAAGTGAGAAACCACAACACTCACCCCCTCTTTCAATTCAGGAGGCTGCTGAGGGAGATGAAAAAACAGTATGCTCTATCGCAGCCTAATCTGTGTCTGTTGGAGATGACTGCTGCTCATGCAGGTGATACAAATTAGTGCTTAACTTTTTCCCCAGCCTATGGCAGCCTCCTGCATCTGTACTACGGGCTGCAAACCTCAGCTGCATTTTGAAGTCCTGCCTCTGATGTGCTCTTGCAGTAGGGCTGCTTGGCTGCATCAGTTTCTGCAGGCCTCATGCAAGAGACTTTCCATTGCCAGAACTGTTCTTTGGGCAGTGGGAGGTTGATTTAGTTTGCATTTCTTGGGGTTTGTGTTTTTATTTTTTCCTTTCATCTATTATGTCATTCACGGTAAGTATATCAGCCTAACATCAACTGGAATAATATTGACTGAAGACTGTGGGTTCTCTGAAAAAAACCTGTTGCTTACAGAGTGATGTAATTGGCATAAAAATATTATCTAAAGTAATTTAGTAACAAGTTAAGGGGACTGTTGTTAATTCTTCCCTCTACATCATTCAAATCTGGAAGCATCTTGCTTAGTAATTTTGTTTGATTCCTTCTTTTCCCTTTCAGTAATATTTGCATAAAGTTATCTATCCTTCTACCTTTCTCTGATCATCTCATCCTTCTATATTTTGCCTTGACTCCTCATCTCATGTTGTTTCAAATTCAAATTCTAAAATAAAATTTTAGAGAGAGAGAGTCAGAAGACCTTCTTCGCATGCGTGTAATGGGCAAGCAAGTAGAGAATAATATTGGCAAATTTCTGTTTATGAAGTAATAGCTAAAGTAATAGCTAGGTTTGTTGCACCAGCAATGATTTTAGTCATCATGCAGTCTCCATTGCTGAAGAACACAGGAAGCTGCAAAGTTTTTTAAAAAAATAAATTTTGAATATATGGAGTGGAAGCGCTGAAAGGCACTTGGAGCCACGTGGAGCAATTGCTTCCCTGCTGGAAAAAATACTGGCTACTTTACTATGCATTATTTCACCGATTGCCTTATAACCATGGTTAAGAGAATGGGACCTGGTGAATAATGTATATTTTTTAATGCTATAATTGTTTCATGTTGATTTTCATTTTACTGTCTATGCAGCCTCTTTAGAAATGGAATATTTTCACGAGCAACTGCATCTGATCAGTAGCTTTGCCTAAAGATCTGGGTGGGATAGTCCTGACTAATGCAGCTTAGCTGCTTTTCCTGTAGCATCTGGACTTCTGAGCTATACCTAGTAGTGCTTGGTGTATGCATGTGTCAGAATTGTTAAATATTTTTTAGATCTACAGTTGTTTAGATATGTAGTTGTTCTACATATTATTTGATAAAATGGTGAAATTTGCTTATTTTATTTCCGTGATAAGAAGTTATTAAACATTCAAAATTTTATAAAAATAAGTATGTTTGATGTATTTGAATGTCAGTATGAGTGACATTTAAATTTAATGCTGTGAATATTTTCTGTTATTCCTTTCAGTTTCCTCTGTTTTACCAGCTGGTAACACTCCCTCTAGGGTGGGTCCTGACACAACACCTGGCCCCCAGAGCTTCAGAGCACCTCCCACGGACTTACCTCATTCACTTTTGACTGGCAATTTTTTTTTATTATTTTGTTTATTCTTTCTCAGTTAGATTTTCTTTTCCAACAGTATAGGAAAATATTTTGTTAAATTCTAGGGGGTTTATTGTATATAGCCAGAAAAAAAAGAAGGTAAATGAAGGTAAAAAAATAAGGAGGCAAATTAAGTCTGTTCTAATTCTGTTCCTCCTCCTGGGACCTACAGAAAAGCCCACTAGCACCAGCACAAGTAACCCCATCAGCTCCCCTGGGCTTTGATCTTATGCCAAATTTAGAAAAGAGCAATCTGTAAGCTGATGAACTGAGGCTATGGATAGATAAGGCTATGGGCAGCTCTTCCCAGAGGTGTGTAAAGAAGGCAGGACCTACTTCAGCCTATTTCACTGTATAGGCATGAAGTAGTACATAGGTGCTTTATCAGTGCAATAGCAATACAATGCTGTGTGGATTTCATGCAAAGATTGCATTGCTGATTACCCAGGAAAGCCAATTTGTATCAAAATTCAGATCATTATCAAGCAATATATTGTGATGCAGATAGAAAAGCTCCATTTTTCCTCTTATATTCACATCTGCCTGTTTATTAGCCCTGACCTCAAAAATTGGATTTTCTTTCCATAGCCTATACTTATATACATTATTAACTAAAAATTTCCCTATTCACCCTCAAAAATTTTATCAGAATGTAATAACTATGGTTTCATAAGTCATTTTGTTGCTGCCATTTCATTGTAACAATGCAAGCTGAACTTTATGAGTGGGGTTACAAAATACAAGAGAAGTATGCAACACAGGTTAAAATTTGGGGTGGTTTCAAAGCAATCATTTTAGACATCTAGCATATATGTTCCAAAAAAGGTTCCAATTCCAAATCAAAGTTTTAAGGACTCCATCTCTCTCTGTTGTCTAGGGAAAGAGCTCATACCTACAGCCAAGCTGGGTATTTAAAGTTGCTGAGTGGTTTTAAATTGTAAAAATTACTAGCTTTCTTTCAATATGACTTAGAATGTCTGTCTTTATTTTTAAAATCACACTGCAGATATAGCTGTGACATTAATTACCACATTGGGTATATAAAATGCCAATTTATTTGCACAAAATTTCCTTCTTAATGATTGCTAGATGTGCAGATTAGGACAGCATTTACTTATGCATAAACTGGAAAAGGTGTGCCTTTTCTACAGAATAATGAAACTTCAAAGCCATCGTGAAAATTAACAAAGCATGTGTCATTTCTACTGTAAAACAAATAGGACATGCTGTGTTAACCTCCAGGAGATGCTATGTTAACCTTCCCTGCTACAAGTGTCCCTTCTCCAGTAAGGTTATAGCACATAAAATCTTTAATATGTTTAACCCTGCAATGAAAAAGAAAAACATTTTTGAGTGAAGACAAGGTCTGTGAAGCCAAATCATTTTCCTCTGTAATGATACACACGTAACTGTTTTTAGAGCATACTAAAATTATAAGAGCACAAGCCTCTGCCCATTTTCCATTCATGTTTCCATTATCATCAAAATATGAACATATCTGGACTTAGGGGAATATGCTATATAAAGTACCAATTATTTTTATCACCAAACATGGTATTTGTTTTATTTCCCTGTTTGCTGTTCTCAAAGATAAAACAAGTTAGGATTCCAAGCATATTCCCAAATTTAAATTTGCTAAGAAATACTAACATGAGGATCTAAAAAATGTCCAGAGAAGTACCCAATTATGGGGAGTGTTACATAAAATTTAGAGGATATGGATTGCGGCCCACTACTTCTCAGATTTCCTGTATTTCTTGGTTTCAGACCTACCAGAAATATGTATTTCATGGTATTTTAGGTCACCTCCCTGATCCTAAAATGGAAAAATGAGTTGTGGGGGTGGGAAGAGAAATGAAAAATTTGGATCAACTACCCAATTCAAGTGTGGGGCTATCATGCTGGTCAATTCTTTTATTTAGAGAGATTCATTCTTCCCTAATTAGAACTGGCATTCTGGTGCCAGAAATTACACTGCTTCTTCAGAAACTGAGCATGTGTGGGTTCGGCTCCTGTCAAGGACAATTTTTAGCATTCACATAGTGTGGTGCCCTAGATATAACTACGATAGACAGACAGAAAGAATACGTGAGGTTAGCATACTAGTCACAGTTACAATACTGAGTCATATGTATATATTTATTTCACTGTTGATTGCCAAAGGCAACGCAAGAGTTTGAGACTGGGTCATGTTGCACAAAGGACATCTGCAGTTTTGCTCCAAGAACTACGCTGGCTTGTCAAAACCAAAATATGAGATATAAAAAGATCAAAGCTCCAACTTTAGAAACATAGATGCAATGGTAGTGCTGAGCTTTCTAATGATAAGGAATTAATTTGACTCTTATTTCATATTGGATTACATTAAAGTCAAGCTCTGTATAAACTGTCCAGTGTTGATTTCTCTAAAATAGATTAAATGATCTGTCTTTCAGCTGCAAGCTCCTCAAACAGGGACAGTCTTTTTGTGTGTTTTGGAAACCATCTAGTGAACAGTTTGCATTCAGAGTGGAAATGATAGAATTAGTGAGAAGATCCCAGAAATTCCACTGGGGAGGTGCTTGCAAGGATTAAAAAAATAAATAAATACTCTGATGCTTCTCCAACAGCATGCAGCTATGCCAGTACCCAGGATGAGTTTAGTGGAGGTTGCTTGGAAAGCTGGCAAAATCCTGATTTGACAATGACTTGCAATGATTTCATTGAATTTCTTTTGCTCTTAGTAAGAGTTAAATTATCTATCCACTTTACTCTGGGGCATCTGTAAAGGAGGCTGGAGACATAAATATTGATTATTGTCAGCCAATGCAAATTCTTATTTGAATCAGTCTATTTGGGTGAGAAGGAGAAATTGTATAATAACAATTCTTTTCACAAGAAGAGGCAGCTGAGACACCCTCTATTACTGCAGCATTCATTATCCGTTTCCTTTGCAGCAGTCATTTTTCCTTGCTCTGCTCAAAAACATTTCCAATCTGTTGTTATTACTTATCCTAATACCAGAATAAGTATTGTCAGAGCAATTAGGAGTTCCAAGCCATTTTGAAGGCTCATTGCATTTGATTTTGTAATATCTTTCCCAAGACTCTGCCATCCAGCTACAGTTTACTATCCACTAAAACTTAGTGGAAGAAATGGAACTGCTCGCAGAGAAAAGAAACCTTAGGGCAAAGAAAGAATCACGTGATTCTCTATGCAGCTGTTTGATAAGATGAAGTTTCCTGAAGATACCAAATATTTACTGCATTGTACAAAATCACATGCTAACTTGCCCCATGGACTTCTTGGAGGTAATCTCAGAGAGAGCATTGCTGCCTTACAGATTAATTCTGAGATGAGCCCCTGCATAAGAAGTGGCAGACAATGTGCCACAGCCTTTTTGTTTGAAAGGGCTGCTGCAGTGCAACCTACACTCTAGTACCATTGCTTTTTGATATGCTTTTCAATATCTTTTTGCTCACGTGCCCAATTCTGGTAGCAGCATCCCATTGTAATCCTTATTTAAATCAATACTACACAAAAGGGCAAGGCTTTCAACGCAGAAATCTGCACCGATACTGAATCATCCCAACACTTCAATTCACCTCTTCATGCCTTCTGTCTCCCTGCAATCGGAACCTTTCTGCTGCTGCAAAATAAATCCACTGGCACATAACTCACTTCAAAAGAAGAACCCACTTAATTTTCAATTAAACTTCTTGCGTATTACAAATAAAACACTTCTGCGCTCAGGGGCTGGGTTTCAGTGCGCGCCACCTGCACATGGCTTTGGCTCCAGACTCTGCCCTCGCCTGCGCGGCTGCTGCCGTCCCCACGGCAACCACCCATACCGCAGCCATGGAAACGCACTGCAACGCGCTGGAGGAAACACGGGGGAAAAAACGTACAGTTTTTCCACTTGTAAAAATACTTTAAAATTGCTAAAACACTGTGTGGGGGGAAAAAAAAAAAGGCAATATTGAAAAACATTGCCATTTCTGCCAAATAGCACACAAGATGGATGGCCGCAGAGATAATGTTTTTGTCTTTGCCGTTTCATTTGTCAGGGAATGGCTTCATGATTATCTTTTCCTTTACTTGTAAAACAGGATAAAAATAGGGCACATATCTAATGTATATGTGTCGAAATTACTAGTACAAAAATGTGCGTGTACGTCACAGCGAGAATAGAGAGTGTATCCATAAATACGTGTATATAACATGCCATGTCTTGTGGTTTCGATTTAGCCTAACAATTGAAAAAAGTGAATGCATGAGATAGAGTGGTTTGTTTCTTTACATGTAATGTGTTCCTCTTTTCTGTCTATTTGTACACGTTTGAATGCATGTATGTATGTATATGGTTATTTCAATAGTCTGTTTTAAAGGGTTATTGGTTTAAAACAACAGTAGAGTAATCTTAAAATATTATTTGCATTTGGCAATGCAGAACATATTTACATTTCATTTTGCTATTATAATTTCTACAAGGCTACTTCGTGTCTTCATGTTCTTGTATAGGTGCTGTTCTTCCACAACAGAGGGAAAAGAGACATCAAAGAGTCTGTCCTACAGAGCAGAAGGGAAGGTTTTCACAGACAGCATGTCAGGCAGGATCTTGCATGAACTAAGGAGGATCACATTTGTCTCTCCTCCAGAGGGACAGTGGGCATGAGAGATAAATAAGGCCTATCGAGCATAACAGAGGGAGATGCCTTTTCACCTTTTGTCAGTTGTGTCATGCTCTCTCCTCCTGAGGAGCTGAACCCAGAGCCAGTTTGACAAAGGTACGTTGTCAAGTACGTGTTAGAGGGATTATGTAGGAAATTGGAAATATAAACCTAAAATTACTGACTATTTAAATCCTAACCCGTAATTGAATTTCACTATACCTCAGTGTTTTTTGGCAGTGAGAATGCAGAGGGCATAATTTGAAGGTAGTTTGTAAATGAGAGTAAGAGGCTGTTTTACACTAACACACTATGCAAATCTCCAGGCTGACTGTGAGACCTGGCGGGTGGTGCATGTAGCAGCACTAGGCATTGCTGAGATGGTTCGAGCCACCACAGTGCAGCTTGGGGTGTAACGGCAATTCGACTGACCCTCTTTCAGCCTACTAAAACTGCTGAACTCCATTGCTGTATGGAGGGTTCCCTTTCAAAAGTGACTTATTTTTAAATTTTGGGGAAAAAAAAAATCAATGCAGCCATTTCTGAGACTCATGGCCATAAATAAAATATATCAACTTGCACTTTTGAAGATCTGTTCTAACTGTTTCTATTCTCTCGTAACTCCAAAGTGTCCTTGGTTTAATACTTCAAATAGAGCTGCATGTAGCTAGGAATGGGCTGTTACAGCTTATACATATTTAATAAAGAAATACAAAGTTCTGAACTTTTGAAAACTTCCTACCCTGCTGAGCACAGTTTTCTTCTACATAACCATTGTTGTTACTTTATCTTTCCTTTTTCTTTTTTTTAATTTATTCATTTGTATTTTTTTCTTCTTCCTAGTCAGTATTTGTGTGTTCAGAAGGAATTTTAAAAATATTTTCCTATTGCTTTCAAAATATGTGATCCATTTTCCTATTGTTTTAGCTATAGCATTGTACGAATGGATTTATTCAGACCAAACATAGGCTGCAAATAAACAGAGGGGTTAAAGGGTGTTTGGACCTGAAAATATAACTCAACAATGTATAGCTATAAGCCACATTTCCTTAACTCCCCAGCCCCACCCCCCCACCCCGTGGATCAAAATTAGAGTGGATTTGGGTGAACTAGGACAATTTAGGGAAGGGCTACTGCTTTTCTTTCTATTGTGGTCTCTCTGCACGTTATCAGATAGTACTCGACCTTGGTTTGCCATGAACCTCCTTTGTTTCTCAAAGTTCACAATACTACATTTTTATCCTAAATGTTCAAAACAATTTATTGGGATATATGCAAGTTTTTTAACAAATAATTATTCTATACATCTGCCATAGATAATGTCTTTCTCATACTGTGCAAAAATGATTGCCACTCCATTATTGTCAGTAAAAAGACAGAAGACAGGAGTTGCATCTCGAACTGTGGATGTCCTGACAATTTTTCATAATATATTTGGGGTTTCTTAATGGTATATGCAAATATTCTAAAAACTAAAAGGATTTGCGACTCTCATTCTTCTAGGCACATTTGGCTCTCTCATTTATGTTAGATGAAGATTGTTATTAAATGCAACATTTCATATTTGTCTGGTAGTATAATCTGAACTGATCTCTTAGGATTTCATCCTATGCCTTGACCTCTTAGGACTGGTCCACACAAGTTTTCTGACTGATTCCAGCTGAAGAAAGCTCAAAGGCCATGGTGCATGGTTATGGAAATATTTCGTAATTATCCAGATTCCAAATGCTAAATATTAAGTAGCAACCAAAGCTTTACCAAAACAAAGAAGCACTCTTCTTGTATGGGAGTACCAGTGAACCATACCAGCAAAGCCACGTGCCCCTATGGATGTAGCTGCAGTAGTAGCAGCTGTCTTAGTATTGATGGTTACACTCATGTATGATGACTTTACTGTAACTGTACAGAGTCACCATATACAAGTAAAACAATCCCTACCCCTAAAATTATAGTTTTGTTCTTTTTAGCTATTAACTTTTGAGCACATTTTTGTCTTGTGTCACTGGACTGCAATAACTACAATCCCTGTTGCTTTCAGTTTGGAACCACATTTGATCACAGGCATTCAGGAACATTTACACCCGCTCGTAATCCTTTGGAGGATATGTAACCCTCTGTATGACACCACTTATTAACAATAATTAGTGTTGAGGTATCACAGGAGGTATATCCCAGACAGTCATTAACTGAGTACCTGCTTTTGAACTAAATGATTCATAAGTATTGAAAGCAACTGTAACCACTGATTTGATTTTTTTTTTTAATTCAACTATTTCAGAACTCTAAAATACAGCACACAGACCAGGCAACCTTAGAAATGTTATCAGAAAAGTGCTACAGTTTTAGGTTGGTACTGAAGGTTAGCACCTTTTTCACCTTTTCAAAGCAGTAGTCCAGTGTTTACATTTGAAATGCTGGTTTCAAAAATCTACATAAACTTCTGTCATGGTTTTAACTGGGATAGAGTTAATTTTCTTCACTGTAGCTGGTATAGTGCTGCATTTTGGACTTAGTATGAAAATAATGTTGATAACACACTAATGTTTTAGTTGTTGCTAGGTAGTGCTTACACTAGTCAAGGACTTTTCCAGCTTCCCATGCTCTGCCAGGTGCACAAGACGCCGGGAGGGGAGGGGGCACATTGAGGAGAGCTGATCCAAATTGGCCAAAGGGTATTCTATATCATGTGACATCATGCCCAGTATATTAACTGGGGGGGAGTTGGCCGGGGGAAGCAGCGATCGCAGCTCAGGGACTGGCAGTGTCAGTCAGCAGGTGGTGAGTGGTTGCAGCACTTGTGGTTTTTTTTTTCCTTTTCCCTCTTTTCCCTGCGTTTCATTTCTCTCTCTCGTTATTTTCTTTTTTTAATGATATTATCATTATCATTATTATTATTATCATAATCATTATTGTTATCATTACTATTATTACTATTACTATTTTATTTTAATTATTAAATTGTTCTTATCTTAACCCACGAGTTTTCTTGCTTTTGCTCTTCTGATTCTCCCCCTTCCCACTGGGGTGGGGGGAGTGAGCGAGCGGCTGGGTGGTGCTTAGTTGCTGGCTGGGGCTAAACCATGACACCTTCTGAAATCTGAATAAATTCCAGAAATATATATATACACACAGTATGATATACCATAAAGTAGATAACAATATATTACGTTTGTGTGTATACATATGTCTCTGTGTCTGTATATATATACATGATTTTAGTTTGATATAGGAGGCCATCATACATCATCCCCATGAATTCTGTATAAATCACCACAGTTCTGCTGGAGCTTTTGAAGTGCCTGATTCTGGCAGTGAAAGGCTGTGGGTTACTGCAGGGTTTTTCCTTCAGTACTTTGGCATTTCGAGCTGGCTGCTTCACTGTGATGATGTGAAGCTAGGAGGTAGTGCTGGTGAAATGAAGGAAAATCAATGTGACTCCTTTCTCTCTAGCCTACGCAAAATACTATCCAAGGTGAAGGTAGCCTGGTCAAGAAGTGCTGCCTTCTGCTATTGCCCCAGCTCACGTGGATGCACAACGGAGTCCATAACCTCAGACAGTCTTTGGAATTTCTTTCAAAATTCAGGGAGTTAATTCTTTCCAGTAGCACTGCTTGACACACTCTAGCATTCACATAACAAGAAAGCAGTTGCACAGCCCTCTTCAGACTATAACTGTATCCAGCTCTGAAAATGCTGTCTTGAGCTTTGTTTCCCTTTTCCCAACTGGACTCAGAATGGTACGACATTTTATTTCAGCTAGCGATAAGCTCAGGATGGTTTATATTTCCTTCTGGGGCTAGTGAGAAAGCTTTACTGAGTCTGCTTCAAACATTTGTTTGAAAAATATGTTAATTAAAGTTTATCCTCTCTAGCAGGAGCTGTTCAGCTCTATCCCAGACAAACCAGCAGTAGGGACATGCTACAGGTGTGCCAGAGATTTAAGTGCTTTAAAGTTCTTGGAGAAATTCCAGGGCACAAGCCCGTGTTATCTGTTTAAGATGAGCCCCAGAATCTTCTCAGACTTAAAAGCTCTGCAGACAGTGAGCCTTTAAGTTCAGACTCAAGGAAAATTAGAACTTGCTGGGTACTCAAGTGCTTGAGCACACCAAGGGAACAAGGAAGCCATCAGCAGTGCCTGGGCACACTGTCCACAGGTATGCTTCCAGATGTCAGTAAGAAAGTCAAATAGAAAGGAGGCAGAGCGTGGCAACACCGTAACTGCTCCAGAGCCTACTATTTCCAGAGCAGCACAGTCTTAGCTAAAGTGCAGCACTGACCCCCAGGCTTTCCTGCGAGAAGGATCTATGATGCTATACCTCAGTAATTCATGAAAACTCTGCCTTTTGCAGTGGCAAAATAGTGCTCAAAGCAAAACCATTGCATTTCACATGGGTCTACACAAAAATGTCCTCAAGCACATAGTGCAGCAATGGATAACTTGGATTGCAAGTGCTCTGTGCTATTTTTAATTTGTAATCTCTAATTCAGCTTACTACAAATCTGGACTTCAGATAGTGATGACACTTTAGGTGTAAGGTGCATTGATTTTGTTCAACCATTTTCCCCCTTTCTGGCTGTAAATGTATAGGTCTCCAAATAATATAGTGGCTGCTAAAATATTTGTGACAGCAGTACTTTAAATAAGCATTGCAAACATCTGAGACAGTAAACTACCTACTTCTTTGGGGTGATTTTTCACGTGTCTTTACAATTCACACGTAAGTGAAGGTGGCTCTGTGGTACATAACTGTAACAAGTGCTTTTAAGAACATTATAAAATCTCACCATGGCAACATCTTTCTGCTCATCATATTTATAGTGAGAAAAAGAAAACAAGCAAAACTAATATTAACCCTGAAACCTTTCTGAAATTTAGAGGTTGAAAGAGTATCCTAAGTCAGGGTTCTTTTTTCATAGCTGTCCGTAAAGATCCTTGAACATGTTAACAAAGAAATAGTAATTGAAGGTAGAAATAGAAAGTTTTTTTTATTTCAGCTTTATATGAAACTACCAAATACATAGTTTTTGTTTGGCCCACTGTGACCAAATACACCTTGATTTTAATAGAAGAAAGTTAGAAAAAAGATGGGACATTTGCTTAGCTCCTTGGAGACCAAATCACACTGGGCATGATGCAGAAGCCCAGGTGTAGTCATAGAAAGAGATACCAGTTTGGAAATTACCCCTCAAATATCTTCCTGTCACCCTATACTCTGGCATCATGTTAACCTGGCTCAAAATGGATTCGCAGTCTTCTTGTAGGGGCTTTACATGCCTTTAAGGAGTAGCAGTGTTTTCTCTATTCCCTTACTACCTCATTTCTGCAGTCTTTTTTAGGCTCGGAAATGCCTGGGTAAATTGGGAGGAAGAACTGTAAAAGAGTTTTACTCTTTTGTAAAGTTAAGAGTTGTATTCTTTTGCGGGCGTTAGGGTGCCTGCACTAGACAACTGCACTTTAAGTGTTCCTCTTGGTACCATCTAGTGGGCTACAGCTGCAGAGATCTTCTAGATAACATGATTCAGAATAACATCAGTTATGTCTGTTCTTGCATTTTCTCTATCCCTCTCCCTATAGTCTTCACAGCCCTGTGTTACAGGATTACTTTATTCAAGCAGTGTGAAAGAGAAGGAGTGCAGGCTTAGTGAAAGGCTCAGATAAAGCTAAATGCAACTACAGTGTCTCAGGCCACCATTTCTCAGGTAAAAAATGAAAATGGACAGATTCTTAGGGAATTCATCACCTACAAATTCCTTGCAATTGTGGATAAATCTGTGGATGGTCTGAATATCTAAACAAACCATACCACTTTGACACTTAGGTTTGAATATAGGGTCTAGAGTTTAACCACTTACTTTAGAAATTATTGGATTTATTTCTTATTTCACTGTAGTTCATTCCCATTCATCTAACTTTTTTAGAACAAGTTCTTTGTTTATATTCAATATAAATAGGGAAGGAAACTAAGGAAAATGTAAAGACATTCTGAATTAAACCCAAAAAATCCAACTATTTTTAATCCTTCATGAATTTTTCATTACTACTTCCCACAAAACACCTCCTGCCTTCTCCAAATGTTCTAAAAAGTGCTGCCATTCTTGGTAGATAAAAGCAGTATAAAATAATTGTATTAAGCAAAATTCCTTCTTTGTTTTTCTCAAACAACTGCTATGTAGTGACTTTCCAGCCAGTGTCTTCTGCAGTGGGAATAAGTTCTTTAACTGTTAGGAGAGTAAAAGCAGTTAGCTATGCTTACAAATCTGTATGGGAAGTTGAGCACAGAGACAAACTCAAAGGGCCCTTTTGCTCATTTACACAGAGGATTACAGCACAGAAAGTTCACTCTCAATCACTTCTTTCTGTTACTGTTTTTAGGGTGAAAAAAGTGGTACTGGTACCAAAGCAAGTAGGAGATGCTCGTTCTTTACTCTGTGCCTATCAACTTTCTAGCCATGGCAACCTGAGTAAATTGGAATAGGGAAGAGTGTGGAGGAGAGGCCATAGGACCTGGCTGGAATGAGACTATTCTAGATATCTCAGGCTGAAAGAAAAAGACAGTCTACAATCTAGAGATGGAATTTATTAAATATTAAGTTTAGAACTGGTTGAAAACCTTGTCAAAGTTTGGCTTCCTTTCTTTCAAAGATGTTTTCCCATATAAAATCAGGTGCTCTCATAGAGCTTATCTTTCAGTCGTTTTGGTTTTACAGAGGCAAAGATTTCGCCAGTTCCCCCGAATACTTTTCAGAATAGAACAAGCAGTAAACTTCCCAGACCATATTTTAATTCTGTATTGTTTTGTTGAACCTAGCACAACAGATTTCTGATCTATGAACTATTTCAATCTAGTAAGTTTTGATAATACATGCTGTGGCGTACACCTTGGAGCAAAATTTTTTCTGCTTGTAGAGACATCCCAAATCTTATTCTATGAGGCTGCCTGAGGTAGGAATGGGATGGCATAAGCACATGCTTGTAGGTTGAATCACATGCTGGAGCTGCCCAATCTGACAGCTGTCATAATACACAGGCATCCCACCACACAGGTCACCTGGATTGCAAGGACCACTTTATCAGATAAATATTCTCTGGCTGCTATGCTGCATTTAAACCTTTCTCCTGCTTCAGGATTAAATGCACAAGATGCAGCCAATGGTGAGCCAGTCATTTGTGCCCATCATTTAGGTCCTGGCAAAAGAAAGAGGAAGCCAATGCAGTGAGCATGAGGCAGGGACCACATTAGTTTATCTTGGAAATAATGAGTAGTACTTATCAAATCAGTTGGTATGGGGGTAACATGTAACAACCTTGATCAGTGATCAAAACTGACTGTTAGGCGTTCAATAGAGATGGCCTTACTCAAGGAACATTAAGTGTAAAACGACACCTGCCTTTAATACTCACTTTACTCTCAGTCCAAGGCTCTGATACATCAGAAATGAAGTCTTTGCTAAGCATAGGTTGCCCTTGACTACTAAAAGCAGAAACCTCGAGCTGCCTAACACCATGGCATGGGGAACAGTGAGTGAGAAAATGTTTTTGTTCTGGGTGTCTTCTAGGCTATAAAGAAAGTGCATATTTTGTCACTCTGGTGCTCTGAGCGATCAGCAAAGCTTAATTGTTTGCTTAAGCAGCCTTTAGAGCAGTGAGAGCTAACAGAGCTATAAATTGGCAGGGCTGGCCAATGCAGTTGAACAGCAAAAAGACTTTCAAAGAGACAGTTTTGCTCCCGAGTGCTTATTGTCAGCTCTTTGAGTTAAACAGATTTTAACAACCCAAACAAAAACTCCACAGGGGAGCTTTTTACAAACAGAAAACAAAGGAGCCGTGCTCCAGCTACATCAAAGCTTCCAGTCCTTTATAACCTCTGGTGGCAGTTTGTTTCATCCAAGGCCCCTAACTCAATGCTAATGTCAGTTTTCCCGCCTACCAATGAACCATTTTTCTGCAGTTTCCTGATCTAGCTTTTAGCTGACTTCAGAGAAGAAACAGGATTGCTTTAGGCAAAGCTACAACCATCCCCATTAACATACTGTGGTTGCCCCCATGAAAGGTGTCTGAGAACACCGTGCTGTCATGAAGTTTTAAAGCCTTAGGTGCCTCTGGATTTGTTCACGTTGAAGCCATCCTATTCAGGAGATTTCCCTTCCTGTACCAGCTGCCTTCTCTTGTGCAGGCTGGGATAACTGAGAGGCAGATTTGGGCTGGTGAATCTGAAGATAAGATGATAAAATTTATTTTATCCTTTTTTCAATTCCATGTTTATCCCCCAGCCCAATGCAAATAAGAGATAGTAATAAGAGATTTGAATTTATAAAAAGTTCATGGTAGTGAAATTCTGGACACATTTAAGAGAGAACAGCATTACTTTGCATTTGTGGGGTTTCTAATGTGGTTTTGTTCAGAATATGACGAAACTTAACACTGCAGTTAAAAAGGGGATGTTCTTGTAGTTCTGGATAATTAACGACAGAGTAGGATGCAGCCTCATCTGAATAAGAGGCAGAACCATCTCATGGCTGCTCCACTTTGACATGACACAAAGGACTACATGCTGCAGTGGTAAATCCATACCTAATGGAAAAAAATGCACTGATTGTTAAAAAACAAGAAAAGATTTAGGCAGGGTGGAGAAATGAAAAATACGGTTGTATATGTAGCGCTGTAGGTACAGTTGAGATTTCAGTTGTATGAAACCAGCTGAAAGTTCTGAATCATCAAAACCCACAACATTACAGACCATCCAAAAGTTACCATTTTTTTCTTTCAAAATGTGTGCTTATAGCCAAAGTCATTAATGAAATCTGAATAATTAATTTCTCAAGTCTTCAGTATACTATATAAATTTGAGGGGGAGCACTGAAAAGGGGAAAATGACAAGCCTCATCCCAACTCAATACAACAATCTCAAATTCACTGGAGTCATCCTGATGCCTATATTATCACTTCAGTTTCCCTGCCCGCTTTAATTACCCAAGTAGTCCCATCAGTACAACATCTACTTCCAAACACATTTTGTTGCCTCCTCCTACTCTGCAGATCTTCTCCTTGCTGCTGGAGTGCTATGTTCAACTCAGCACGGCAGAGACTTACAGCACTGGTTGGATGTAGCTTTGAGTAGACAGTAAATATGAAGTGAAAAAAAGCTGTAATGCAGAGTGCTGTATCTGTCTCAGTACCACACTGTGATGGGAGTACATAAGAATATGTCTGTAATATTTCACTGTTATTAACAAAAATCTTTAGAGTTATTTTGGATATGTCAGTTTTGTGTTCCTAACTTGAAATCCTTCAAAGAGTAATGAATTTTAGAAATTTTGGGGAAAAAAGTGTGTTTCAAAGTGCTTCAGGTTCAGGACACCTAATTTTTTTCATCTGAAGCCAATACAATCTCTTCCCTGTAATATGCATATAAAAGCATACAGTTCTCCTCCTGTGTCAGAGTCTGTACTTCTGTACTCAAGAATACAGGGTGGGAGTTGGTTAGTTGGTTAAGAATGTGTACTAGGAATAACTAGTGCTACACCACTGTCTTCCAGATAAGCACTTCCATTTGCTTCTGCCTGACAGTAAGACTCCTCTCTTCGCTGAAGTCTTTCTGTGGTTAACTAAATTCCTTTCAGGCCAGCAACTGTCTTCAGATTTTAACAAGCTGATAGGAGGAGGTGGAGAGAAAGAAGTATTCATCCTGTAACATCCCTAATCCAGGGAACAAGTGGATCAGCTGAGTGGGGGGAAAAGATAAGTAAGGAAGAAGCTTATAGGTAAATGATGCAGTGGGTTTTGAAAATTAAGGAAACCGAAGAGGATCTATCTGGATTGAGTGAAAGATGGGAAAAAGAAATATGGAAAACCTGTTTTAGGGAATCAACATTACAGCAAATAACTAGGCCACTGACTAAGCCCTGGCCTGAGGTTAGGTAAGGTAGCAGGATGTGGAAAATTACTGGACATTATATGAGAAAGTGCTGAACATGATTGATAAGAGTGTGAGAAAATGACTAAAGTTACAGATAGTGCCGTGCAAGATGGCTGGGTTTCACAGGTGGTTAAGGGGGAGTTTTGTGAGAAATGGAACAGAAGGCCAAACTTCACAGATAACTGGGGAGGTGTTCTGGAGACCTTTGGGGGAGTAACATCTTGCAAGGCACCAAGGTAACTGCATCACTAAGACCACAAAAGGCCGAGATTACCTAGGTAGTGGTACCCGAACTGGCAAATTTGGGATGGATGTAGCAGAACTGGGAGCAATGGGGAAAAAAAGCAATTAGGTGGGTGTTGAGGAGGAGACCAGGGCAGAGGAAGTGGGTGGTAAAAAGGTGGGAAATGAAAAAGGGATATTAAGGTACACAAACCATAGGATCGGTGTAGTCTGGGGTATCTGTTGGGCAGCCCTGCACTTGACTGCCATAGCTGGAGCAAGGCAATAAACCAAACCCATGCCTCTGACCATATCACACCTGCTTTTGCATCAGTGGGAGTGAGGCAAGCAGCATGTTTTCCTGGGGTGCCATGGGACTGCCCCCCCAGATCAAATGGCCATCCTGGTACCACCGTGTCACTGCCCAGTCCAGGTCCACCAGCATTCACAGCTGCCCATCATACCCTAACAACAACATGACTGACCAAGCTAAAAAGTACTTCTGCATTTAACCTGCAAAATCATCAGTGACTTAAAAAAAACCTCACTAAAACCTGTTGACAGTGGCAAAATGTTTTTGCAAAGGTGATTTTTTTTTTTTTTTTTTTTGGCATGGAAGAAATGTATGAACATTTAGAATTCTTTCCCAAAGACAGAATTGTGCCCTTACTGCCCACAGGATATGTAGTTTTTAGCAAGAATAAAAATAATTGTAACCACTTATTAAAAAATGTAAATATCCTCCACAAAGAAAATTGTTTCACACAACTATTAAAGGAGACCTATGGGGCTTGAAAGAAACAGTCATATTTTTCATCGTTCACTAAATTCACTGTTTTCTAGTTCTCTTACTTGTATGGCCTTTTCAGACAATATTTTGGTAACTTTAATAAACTGGGCAACTACGAAGACCTCATCCCTTTCTTTGGTCCTCTCATCCCTGTACCTCTTTTGTTTTCTTCAGTCAAATAAATGATTATGTAATCCTGAATAGTGGTATTAACTTAAAAATATCACCTAGGATCCTCCTGCTTTTCATTGTGTCTGTGTAGGCTGAACAATTCTGCCTTTGACATTGTATGTCAAAGATTTATTTCTGTCATCAACTGGAGCATGCCATATATACAGATTCCTCTTGAAACCTCCATGGCTGGTTACATTTTTGGCAATATCTCAGACTGTGAAGTACCTGACACATCAACCAGATACTTATTGTCTTTAATGAAAAATTATTTTTTATATTGTCATGTTAAAACTTGAAGGTTCAGATTCCAGCTGCCTCTGAGTACCACTTTTTCCCTCATAAAGAATCTGGTCAAATTAAACATTTGTTTCTCCAGAGGGGGCAAAGGGGAGCGAGCACAAGTGCAGACATGTTCATTTTTTCTGCTATATCAAGCCCTCTTTAATTATGTGAAAATTGACAGTTGTCACAATTCAGAGTAATAGTTTTCAGTATATAAATGACATAAAAGAAAAGCGTAAACTTCCTATGGTGGTGATTGCAAGGTCGCATAGAAAGGATGCAGTTAGTCACGCAGCCTCTTCCAGGCACAAGAAGTAATTCACACAAGTTTCTACTCAGGGTTGCTGGCAGAGGGGCAGGTGGCAATGTTCGGGGGTGACTGACATAGCAGGGAGATGGAATATTGCCAGGCTGCCTGAGGAGCTGTGCTATGTATGTTCCTGATATCCCAAAATCAAATAGAAGCAATGGAACTTGAATTCTGCTACCATCCCCACCATTCCCTATCCTTCCAATGCATTCAGCAGAAATGCAGCTGGCTTTCTGTAAGCTCATGTCGACAATTTTGCTCTTAGCATTACTAGGCAGTAATCAAAAATTTTCAGAGGAATTTTAAATATTACAGAATATTCTCGTACATCATGTGTTTATGTGCTCTTTTCTGCTCTTTTTCCAACAAAGAATTAGTTGCTTTGACTCTGGTGAGAAGAATTTAGATCTGGTTCAGAGTTTCACTGCATATCGTTTGTGTTCCCAACATTTTTCTTCAAGGTACTGTCCCAGTCTTCTCTTCTGTGCTGGAATAGCAGATAAGGAAAAAGATGTGGACACATTAGATTTAGGATACCTGTAAACCTTCACGTGCCACAGCTGTGGAGAATATGCCTTTTACTAGGTAGTACAGTGTTTGTAAGTACAGATGAAGTGTTTTGCAGCTGGAAAAGGGGAAATACCAGTGTTGCTATGGAAAGTATTTGAAAGACTTTCTCTACAATATTGTTCTGGACAGCCATATCAAAATGTTGAATTCAAAACATGGGAAATGCAGAGAGGGCATTCCCAAAAGAATAGGCACAAGAAGACTATTCTGTGAGAGGCAGTTTAACAGTTTAGCTCAACAAAAGAAGGCTGAGAGGAAATATGATTACTCTTGGAAAATATATCTGCAAAGTAGATACCACAGCGGAAGAAGGGACAGTACAAAAACAGCTGTTTGTAAACTGACAACAGATGAATTAGAAGCAGATTTCTAGCTAGCAGAGAAGTTAGGTTGTGGAACAACCTCACAATAGTATCAGACAGACGCATGTTTAGATGGACTTAAGAAGTACTGAAGGTCTGTCAGCATGTGGGCACTGACTCATCCATTTGTTTCAGCCTCAGCTTCCTGTAAAACCATGCTGACTCCATGGTTTCAACTGGGTTTTAGCCACAGCAAAATTTTTATCAAATAGCTTGTATTCTCAGTTTTGAAGTTCATTAATTCTAAATCTTCTTGAAGTGAATAGGAGAAAAGTTTCTCACTTTGCTGTCTGAATGGCAAGTATTGCATCAGAAGTGCATGTCCCATCTTTTAGAAAAAAAGAAAACTTTGTGTAGTTGGAACTTAAAGATTTGGCACTAGAGAATCTGGGTTTTTTTGGAAGATAACAGGGAAGAGTGTTTATGTTTTCATTTTCTAGCTTAGGCTTATAGCCAATCTTTAAACCTGTGAAAATAAAGGAATGTAACAAAACATGTGACAAAGCTGCAATGGTTACAGTACCATAATTCTATAGAAAATGTGTTCCATTATGTTAATGAAAATGAAATACATATTTTTTCTTGCAATATAGATCTTTCCATTACCTTATTTTCTCAGTAATCAAGATACGCACACAGTGTAAGCCCTGAGTGAAATGCGTTATTGAGACCATATTTCACTTCAGAGAAAAGCATGGATAATTAACTATATACCAAGTTCAGTATTGTGGCTAAGAAACATTATTTCTAATGAGACTATTTCTTATACTACCAGAGACAATCTTGTCATTTCATTAGTGAAAAAACTTCTGAGTGTTAAGAATGAAAGCATATTAATAAAAATATAAGTCACAAAGTAAAGAAAAACTGAAAGGCTGTGACAAACAACAAAACCTTCTGATGTCACCATGTATTCTGCTGAGGTATCAAATACACTGTCATAACTAAATGTAGAAAGACTTCAAAGTTTGCAAAATCATCATTTAAAAATTGGAAAATGCCAAAATTTAAGATTGTCTATGTAGTTGCACTTGTATTCTTCATGCATATGTATTTCATAATCTCTCCACAAATTTTCCATAGGACTGTTGCCTTTTTAAGTGCCAAAGGGTGAACAATTCTCACAAAAAGCTGTTCAGTACCTTCTGATACACTTTTTATGCTGTGTGTGGCACCAGTCTTATTTGTTTCTCACTGTTCAAACCATCTCAGAAGAGAAATAGTTCCCACATAGACTTTTCTGTCTCATTTATCACTACTGTCTCTGAGGACTTCACAATGACTAATTAATTTAACTTCAGAAACTCTTGCGAGATAAGGCATTTAATTGAGGCACAGAGAGACGAAGGTCAAAAGTAACCTCTAACTTGGAGGTGCACTGTTGAGATGCTCTGAACATGGTGTTTAGAACAATAAACCTCTTTATGTTCAAATTACAAATCATTATTCATCTCAGTTGCAATAAATAGTGCTCAGTATTTCTGTCGATCAGAACCTAAGCTCAGAACAGACACCTAGAAAATAAGAAATGAATAGCTATAAAAAACTTGGTTTAAGTGCCTTGCTTAACGAGACGAAGACATGAACCCTTTGACAGATGCAGAGCTATAAGGTGATATTCTGAGGTAGCATTTAACATTCAGGACATGATCTCTTTTCCAGCAACTCCCCTGCCTCATTTTCAAAAATCACCACCTCCAAGTTCAAGAATGGTTCATTTCTGTGAGCAGGAAATCAAGCAAAGGCAGCAGGAGGCCTGCATGGATGAACAAGGAGCTCCTGACTAAACTTTACTGTAAAGGAAATGCATATAAGATATGGAGGCAGAGACAGGTGACCCAGGAGGAAAATAGAGACACTGCCCAAGCTTGTAGGGGTGGGGTCAGGAAAGCCAAAGCCCACCTATAGTTGAATCTGATGAGTGAGATGAAGGGCAACCAGAAAGGCTTCTACAGGTATATCAGCATGGAAGGAAAACAAGAGAAAGCATGGGCCCACTGTTGAACAGGACCAGGGCCCTGGTGACAAAGGACAAGGGGAAGGAATCCTGCTGTACTCAACATCCTTCTTTGCCTCAGTCTTTACTGGTAAGACCATCCTTTGGGAATCCCACATCCCTGAGACCACTGGGAAAGTCTGGAGCAAGGAAGAATCACCCTTGGTGGAAGAGGATCAGGTTAGGGAGCACTTGAACAAATTAGACATGCACAAGTCCATGGGATCTGACAGTCTGTACCCATGAGTGCCAAGGGAGTGGCTGATGTCATTGCAAGGCCACTATCTATTATCTTTGAAAGATTGTGGTGATCAAGAGAGGTTCCCAAGGACTGGAAGAAAGTAAATGTCACTTCTCTCTTCAAGAAGGAGGATCCAGGGAGCTACAGGCTAGTTAGCCTCACCGCAGCCCATGGGAAGGTAATGGAGCAAGTCCTCCTGGAAACCACCTCCAAGGCTTGCCCTGTCCCTCCAAAAACTTTCTTCCTCAGTTTCTGCTTCCTTACCCAGTTCTATTCTATCTCTGTCATCTCACTTTTCAAGACTCCAGTTTAAACTCATCTCTGTCATTCATTTTAATGCAGACCTCACTGGTCAGTATAATATTTTCCTCCATCCTACTTCTCTGAGCTATCTTTCCCCTTCCCAGTAACTGCCTCCCAGATTAGTTTCCTTCACTTGGGTTCCCACTTTTCTCCATCCCCACTGCCACTTCCTGTGTCCTTCTCTCACCTATTGGCTGAGCTAGACTAAATGTTTTTTAAAGGCTGACCTGCTCTGTCTGAAACTTTCTCTAGGTAAAAATAAGTAGCCTGAAGCAGACAGCTCAGAAAATACAACTCACATGGTTGAAGTTTCTCAGTGTTTGCAACTGAAAACATGCTCTGACAAAGCAGTGTTAAGCAACCTTAATAAGAGACAGACCTACTAACATGCCAATAGCATATTTCTTTAAAAATGTCTAGGATTCCTAAATGCTGTCCCAAGCAGCTGATATCCATTAGAACACAAAATAGCGTGTATACTAACCACCCACTGAAGCATCTGATAAAAAAGCAGGAATTTTTCCAGGAAATACATGAAAATACTTGTAGACTGTGTTAAGTATTCAAAAACTTAAACTATAATATGCATCATTAAGCTTCTCTAATTCTGACGACCAAGATATTGAAAATCAAAATGAGCAAACAAATACTGCCCCAAAATTGATAACAGAGAGTGACATTTTGCCTGCAGAGACACACACAAATCCCACTGATGTCAGTGCATAGTTCCTAGAGGCCATTATTTGGAGCTCATGTCTGCAACCATAAAGTTGCTTTAACAGTCTATTTGTGTGAAGAAAATTAACTACCAATCTAAGGAATATAAATTACTCTGTTAAAATTTTTAGAAAATGTTTGTGAAAGCTGTAAATGAATTCAAGAAAAATCACAAAGCCACAATTATTTTTTAAAAAGAAGACAGTAAATTTATAGTTGAAATTATTTCTCTGGCACTGTTCACATGTATACACATATATAATATAAATAATAAATGCTGTGTTAGTGGCAAAAGAAGATTTTCAGGATGTTGTTCAATGGCTGACAAGGATGAAGTCAACTGAAATGAATTTTTAACCAGAGGATAAATCTTGCTTGAAAGCTTTATAAAGGAACCTTATAAATTTAGACCAAAAGGCTGGATTTATTTTATGTACTCTAGACCTCACTTTGGTCTCTGATCACAAGAAAACTGGTGTAAATCTGGAATACCTCCTTTGAAAACAACTAAGGCTTTCAATTTACACTCCTGAATCCAAGAGAAGAATTTAACGTATGGGCCCAAAGCCAGCTTTATGGAGCAAGAGACATTTGGTCTGGCTGCAGGAGGGAGAGGCTGTGGCAGATGACCAGCTTTTCTTCCTGAGAAGTGATGTCAGACTAGTCAGTAGATCCCTTTGGGCATTAGACATCATGGGAAATAGTCAGACTCTCTTCTGAAAAGGAACTGTTAGAGAGAGCCAGCTGGCATCTCCTTCAGAAGACTCAGGGGAGACGGCCACCACCTAAATGTGCCTTACTGGTTGTTGGCCTCTTGTTTCAGGGCTGCTGTGACTTGCTCTCAATCCTCATTCTTCTTGTAACATAATGTATTTTAATTTATGACCACAAAAACTGCAACAAGAAAGGGAAAAGATGAAAAATATTATGCTAAATACAACCAACCATATACTTGAAAATGGAAACATCAAACTATTCCCTAGATATGTAATTACAGGCAGCTTCAAAGAGGGAAAGGCACAATTTTAGCAAATGCATCATATTTTGTATATGCTACTTTTGCCTGAAGGGCAGTCGGGTTTTCTACAGGAGCACAGCAAACTGCTTTTAAAGGGATCATCAACCAGAGTTTGTGGCTAATCACTTGGAGCTCCCATGAGACATACAGAGGCATGACATGGAAAAAACAATAAAAATACAAAAGCAAATGTTGCATATCTCTAGCGTGCTTCTCTTTCCTTCCCAAGACCCAGAAGGATGGTGTACCAAGCTACACACCAGGGTGGTGGGTAACAGGAGGAGCCATCCTCTGACACATTCCCCCTTCCCACCTTGATGAAATTAGTGCTGGAAAAAACATCAGGAGGAGATACTTCTGCTCCTACTCCATGGTGTCAGTACCCTATAGGGAGCTACAAAGGCTGTGCTGGAAGGCTGATTTAATAGTACCTACTGTTAATAAATGCCCTTAACAGGCTCCCATCCCACCCACTGCTGCAGTCCCGTCTTCCAGGAACTGCGTTGGGCTGCTGCAAATATCTCCTCCTTCAGCCTCTGCTCTCAATCAGATCCCAAAGTCCTGTTTCTGGAGAGAGACACAGGTGCAAGCCCTGGCCCCCATGAACCCCCATGTCTCCCTCCACGGAATTGGACTATACTGCCAGAACCAGCTCATGGTCTTTCATTAACACATTCCCCTTTGCAGGGTGCAGAGTTAACTGAGGTGTCCACTGCTCCTACTGAGCCCAGTGAGCGCTGTGGAGTAGCCTCTCTCCATGGAAACTCCAGTATTTGCAGCATGAAATTTCCTTTCAAACTCACTCATTGCCTCCTTCTAATGGCCTTAATCCTCTCCTGTTGGAAGGGAAAGGCATTCTGCAAGGTGGGCTGTTACAACTTCCTTCATCAGTTTGTAAAATTTTTAGCATATCATTACTAGCAGACCTGGTCTGTTTGTCAGAGCTCTGTAGAGAAAAAGTGAACAGGAAAGCAAAGACTGCTTTACTGTCCCAGTTTGCTGCCTTGGGCAACTACCTGCTTTGGCTGTTACAAGTGAGAACCACCTAAAAGCAAGCACTGATTAAAAGTTTCCTGAATGAACATCCAGGCAATTTTTTTATCGTTTTATTTTCTAAAACATTTTTCCCCTCAAATAAAAAAGCCCAAGAAGATCAAGACTGACTAAGATCTGAAATGTTTGACTTGTGTGCTCTTTCTTAACAGCTCTCACTTTCTGAAACATGTTAGCCTGTTTGTAAGGACGAGCAGCTCCTTCTGTTGGTATTCTCTGTACTAGCTAAAAAGATACCTTGGCCAAAAGATGCCAAGGAGTAGATCTAGTAGATTATTTGTGAGTGGAAAGAATATTTTTATAGTTCCATTTTACAAATTAAGAGATTTCTTAACTTTTCTAAACTTTTTATGTAAATGGAAAATGAAAAAAAAAAAAAAAAATCAGAATGCCAGTAAGGATACAATAAATAAAATCTGGTAGCATAAGGATCAGCTGAGACCTACTCTCATTTGTGCTCCAGTGTTCATCTTTGGAAAACACAAAGGAGAATCAGAAACAGAGCCCAAGAATGCCTCTGTGAGTAATTTAAACTCATGTTTAAATCTCCCTTGTCTGTGGCAGACCATTTTACCTCTGGCAAGTAGTTTCTTGTGTCTGAATTCCTAACTATTCATGGTTTACATTTATTATCCCCAGCCCCCTGTAATCATGTTTATTTCAGAATGAGTGTGGGGTTTTATGTGGCTGCATTAGATTTGTCCAATGCTTGAAAGCAAAGGGACTAACTTAAAATTAGTGAAACTATTTCCTTGGATTGTGAAAGGGAAACAATAAAACTTCACTTCTTACATGTTAAGAAGGCTTCCTTAGCCATTTTCCTTCAAAAGGTTTTCATTTAGCAAATGGAGTTTGACAAGAATCAAATCCTCAGCATAATGTAGCACTTCTCTCTTGAATATTTGTTTCCATTAAATGACTGACCTTCATTTTTTTTCCATTTTTTTGTGGGCAACAGTAAAGCAACATCAACATTTTACATTTCTGATAAGGGAATCAGATTATTTTTTATTATTACCCCAAGACATTAGTTGTACAAAGGACCTAAGGGTAAGTTTTACTAGCAGATAAAATTAGTAAGTACAAATAAACTGCAGGGCTGAAAGGCAGAAAACTGTAGAGGTGATGAATGAAAAAAACTAATGTTATATGAGAGAATTTAGTGCTAACAATATTAAAAATTCATCTTGCTGAAATATAGATGTTTTTAAAAATATTCAACATGAATTAATGTGAATCTGTATGTGATAGTTGGCTAAAATCTCTGCTCTGTTTTACAAGTGCATTGTCACGTAAACAGAAGGACATACAGTAAAGAAATATAACTACATAAGAAAACAAAAGACTCTCACAGTAACACATAAACAGATTTCTTCATTCAACATGCCTAAATGTGATGTGATTTTTATGTAGTATTTGCTATTTATCAACTTTTTTGTTGATTGGGGGATCAGTTGATTATTTCCCAGTAGTTGAAAGGTTAACACTCATCAGATGATTCATGAGTTGGAAAATACAGTCTCGTTCTTTCCTTTGCCACACAGTGTTTGACAGTCAGAGTCCCTTCTATGAGAATTTAATGAAGAAATCTTTCAAAGCAATTGTTTTGCTTGTCAGGTTTTTCAACCTTTCTTTATGCTGATGAGTGAAGCTCTAACTCCTCTCCAAGGCTGGATTCAAAGCCCACTGGAGTCACTGTAATGACTCCCATTGGCTATAACAGGCCGCAGATGAGGGCCCATGTGCGTAGTGTTGAGCTGGAGATGCAGAAACCCTGTTGCTTCAACTGTTGCTTAGGGGACGCAACTCATACAGAGACACTTTCTTGCATCCACTTAAAAATGGTACAGCATGTACTTCCTTAGTGCCTAGGCAGCTCTCCTATCTGCTTTATCTTACGGAATAGTGGAGGAAGAATAATGTTCTAAGCATGGGGGTGAGAAGCTGCAGAGCTGTGCCAGGGCTGTAAGTGCTCCTGGTTCTTTCTCAAAGACCCATGCTAGGCAAGGAATGGGTTACTTGACCCCATCCCTTATTATGTCCTCCAGGGAAAACAAATACTTTTCCTAACCAAACTACAGATTAACAGCAAATTGTAGATTAACAATTGGGTGTTGGTCTCTTCTCCCAGGTAACTAGCAATAGGATGCGAGGAAATGGCCTCAAGTTGTGTCAGGGGAGGTTTATATTGGGTACTAGGAAAAATTTCTTTACTGAAGGAGTGGTCAAGCATTGAAACAGGCTGCCCAGAGAGGTGGTGGAGTCACCATCCCTGGAGGCGTTCAAAAAATGTGTAGACGTGGCACTTCAGGGCATGGTTTAGGAGACATGGTGGTGTTGGGTTGACGGTTGGACTTTATGATATTCGAGGTCTTTTCCAACCTTAATGATTCTATGATTCTATGAATTCAGTAATAAGAAAAACAGTGATTCATATGACTAAAACATGAGTTGATCTTGTCCACATTCCTTGCACTCCTGCTTTACATTGTTTTACTCCATTTGCTTAATAGCCCTTCCTAGTACTTAAAAAATCTACAAGGGATAAGATATATACACCTATTATTATGCTAAAGAGGCAGAACAGCATAGTAGAAAAAAGTGTAAGAGATTCTGTTATTTGTCTTTTTGAAAACAAGTCTAATGCAATGCAATGTGTGAACTGCCTTTTAGAACAGCCCGTCTCCTGCTCTAGTAATTCTCCTTTGTGAGCAACTGGATTTAAGACACAGTTTTTAAGCAAGAGCTGCTGTCAGAAAGAGTTGTTCTTCAGTTAGATGAACATGGAAACATGTCCAGTTATTCCTACCATAAAACAGTCTTCTCTGGCATGTACATCCTTTGAACCAGTTAAACTTTAACCCCAACAACACAGGAACCAAAATTAAATACGTTTTTCCATTTTAGTTTTTGTTCTTAAAGGAAAAAATACAGAAAATATTTAAAATGCATTGTATTCCTACATATATCAATCTACAGATTCTTTAAAATTTTGAGAAAATTATAAAAAAGTTATACCTATATATGCTCTAATTTTGTCTAATATGTATATTTTAAGCATAATTTCTCAGTTTCCAAATCTTCCCAGTACTCAAAACAGGGGTATGGAGCCTATGCTGGTGGCAGAATGTTGCTTGAATAAAGACTCCAAAGGTCAGATAAGACAGCACAAACACCTGGGATATTACCTTACTTCTACACTGCAGATTTGTTTTCATATAATTCTTATAAATATATTTCAACTCATACTGATTTTTTCTCCTGTTGCATCTTGATTTTGTCACTCTACTCACTCCTAGTATCTCTCAAATCTCAAAATGAGAGGAAGCCTAATGCTATTTGATTTAATTAATACCTACAGATTTCATAATCCTCCCACTCAATGAGGATTGGCTGAGTGTAATTTAAAGCCATGGCCCACCCTGTCTGTCAGGTGGATCATGATGGGAGTGTGGGGAGAGCACTTCTTGTAGGGTCTGGGCAGATGGCTGTAATGGTTTCCTCAATCTGTGGCAGTTTATGGAAGCTCAGAGTCAGAGAAGCAGCTATTGTGAAAATTCATCTCTGGTAGGGTATTTTCTTGTATTTGTTTTTACTTTAGCAGTTTAGTGCTGCAACACTGGTGCCAAAGCACAATCCTTATGTCCAAGGGGATTCTGAATTTTACACCCATATTTAATTCTGAAAAGTCTGTTTGTTGTATTGGTTGTTTGGGTTTTTTTAAGACACTGAAAATGTCTTATTAACATAAGCACATTAACTGTGCTGTTAACATACAGAAAATCACAGTTTGAGGAATGCCTGTTATCAGGACTTGCTCAAGACCAATAGTTAGGGCTCCTAGGAAAGATGCATATTTCAGAAAAGTGAAATGGGGAGGTTCCAGGTGGGGAGGAGAGGAGACAAGAAAGGGAGGGGTTTTAAACCAAATAAATACAGTAAATTAGACACAGTCTGGAGTATGCTATTGCAAGAATTAAAAGTGTGCATATGGTTTCTTTAAAACCTAGGTCTAAGTTATTGTTATTATGATGTCACTTAATACCTCTTAATATTTAAAATGTATTTGTTCTAAGCAAGTGTTTCAAGGCTTCATATGTTGCTGCTTCATGGATGTATTCTAGATTTGCTATATGGACTGTAATGGTACAGGAGAAATACATGTATCAGTGGAGTGCAGAGAACTATTATGAATTAAAACTGCATTAAAAATTCAAAACCTCAAAGGTCAATATCTGCTGCTTGATAAAACACAAAACAGCAAAACAGTGATTAAACTAATGATTGATCACACGTAACTTTCAAAAATCTAGTTCCTGAAGATAGAAAAAACAATGAACATACAATCAATGGCATTACTTTCTATGGCAGCTGCGGTATTGATTTCTAGCCATCAAAGTGGTGAAAGCTGAGCCAAAGAACCTGTTACCATTATTCTTCCCAAACTTCTGTATCGTAGTTAGTCTGCCAACTCCAGGGTATGCTCCATAGTTACATATTTTAATATACCTTCTTCAATTGTCAAGCTGTACAAATAGCTCTATTTTCTAATTCTCATTTTCATTTTCTTTAATTGTGAGACATTTAATCAGCAGATGTCTCCATCTCATCTCTTTTTTTTCCCCATCTCACTGAAGTTATAAATTAACTCTTGGATGAAATTTAGTCATGTAACAGAGAATATTCCAAATTTTTTGGTTTTTTCCTCAACAACAAATTTACTTTAAAGCAAAGGAATCCTTAACAAAAGATCCTTTGCATTTTTATTTAGGGAAGTGCTGGGAATGCTTATGTATGGAATTAAATCCTTAAGGATACTCTGCTGGATAAATATGCTTCTCCAAAGAAATGCAATGAGACATCTTGTGTATGTTAGAGTCAGCTGTGGATGCATTCCTTTCACTAGTTTTGATTAATATGCCATTGTATCCTGGTAAGATTAATGAACTGTGAAGGATATGCGGACATTGTCTCTTCATTTCAAAGACAGAGTATGAAGAATTTAAATAAACATAACATTTAGATGGTCTGTTTTGTCGGGATCTGATTGACTGCTTCTGCCTTTATAGAGCCTGTGGGGTTTTTGTTTGTTTGCTTGTTTTATAGATGGTTTTGGAGCTTACAATTTTTAGGCAGTAGTTATGTTGGCCAAAAGCAACTACGAGCTATTGTTTCAACAAGCAATGAAAACTTATGCTAGATGAGCTGATTAGATTTGTATTAGCTACCAGGTAATGGTATGAGATCTTAGGGGTGCTTTGAAAAGACAAATTTATTGTAATATGATCTCTCTGAGAGTTGCTATAAAACATGACTAAAACAGAAGAGTAAAAGGAAAAAAAAATCTAAAGTTGGAAATAAATGAAAAAAGATCTCGATGCAGCTGTAGCTTTTCTATTACATTACAATCATAAAGAAAATTTTAATGGCTATCAATGAATTGTAGGTCTGATACTATTTCTGTTTGTTTTTAATCTGTAAATTTTGGCTTAGGTATTTTTTTGCCCTTGAAATCATTCACAATGCCATCTCCGGTAATTACAGTCAAAACTACCACTGTCAACCGCAGAGAATTAAATTCACTCAATGGTTAGGGAATGCTTCTAACAATTGTTTCTAATGTTTGTAAGTGACAGAATGTTTTAGCCCTACTGATTTTAAAGTAGTGCAAACACTAATGTGCTATTGGTCAGAATTAATTTTTAACTGATATATATTTATTTAAAAAAAAACAAACTCCTTTCTGTTGCTTTCTCATTTGCTATACTACCTTAATCTCTCTGTGTAGACCTACTTTACATTCTGAAGTATGTAAGCTATACAAGACTGAAGTATGACTAGGAGCCTGGAGACCAGAATGATGCTTCTCCCTACAATCAATTGTATAAAATTAGCCAATAAGCAAAAATTGCTCATTTCTGTAATAATTATTCATTGTTCTACATGAACTGACCAGGCGCAGTAAGTTTAGTTGTCACTAGAAAAGCTTTGGTATTTGAAAAGCAACACATCCATCTATGGTATTAGATATTACTTTTTATTGCAGTTTTGGTAGAAAGATTACCAACTCAGTGATTTAGGATTCTGAGTTACTCATCTGCTCTGAGCTGGTGGCTGTGGGTCTCACACAGGTGTATGTTAACTATCACAGTATGGGAACACCAGGCCAAATGCTTTCTTCCGCAAAAGCTGCATCACAAAATTTTGGTCCATATATCTATTTAATCCAGCTCCTTCCCAAAGTTGTAGAATAGACTTCTGGACAAGTCTAATCTCTACCAGATTCAATCATACCTGAGTGAGGCAATTGGTCAAGTATCACAAACAGCAGAAGGGGAGAGAGCCCCCTGCAATGAGGCAGAAAGCTTTTCCTTGTTTGTCAGAGATTCAATCTCCAGCAATCAATTCAATATAGCTAAAATAATTTTATATTTATCAGTGTCTTTTAAATTCTTACGTTTTAGCTGCATGTGATGATCATCAACCAGAAATCACAAAGCACAGAAATCACAGCCAGGAGAGAGGTTTAAGTTCACCAGGCACAAGAATAATGGCCAACACCATAACCGAAGGCCTTCAGATTAAAAATTAAATGTATTTGTAAATCATCTTCCCCAACAATCAGCAACATATAACCACGGACTCAGTGGCATACATTTAAACTCTAAGGAAACATGTGGGATTTGTCCTGAATTACCTTATACATTTAACAGTGAACTCCAAGGTTAGCTCTTTATGGTGGTGTCAAAGTCCTCAGAGCAGATATTTTCTCTGGTCAAAGAGGTGAAAGGAGAAGCCAATCTGTCTGAAAGCTGGGCTTTATCAAGCTTTAAATAGCATGGGACTTCTTTCCCTAGGATATTCTGACAGACTTAAATTTTGTATTTAAATTTTTGCTGACTTTGTGAAAATCCTGATGTTGAAGAGATCACAGTTGTCAAATTAGAAATATGTTTGCTTTGCACAGTTTTAGGCAAGTTTGCCAGAACAGGTTTAAACCTGCCTTTTTTCCCTCAGGCTGGTGGAACCCCTGGGCCAGTTTTTTGCTGTCATCTACAATGTATTTAGCAAAATAGCATATATGTCACTTAGTCATATGTATGAGCAGTACCAGATGGTTCAGAGGTAGGTAGAACCTGGGGAATTATTGCACTCAATGCAAACCTGCCACACTCAAATTTTCACTTGGTTGTTCTATGCTAATATAGTATTAACTGTCACATAAAGCCATCAGTGAAAGTTTGGCTCTTAGAAAAACAAGGGCAAAATTCTTGCTAGCTTCAGCAGAGCTGGGCTTTTAGGCAAAGCGACTAGAAGTCCAATCCAGTGGTGATGCTGATGCCCTTGGGGACTGCTCGGGACTAGTATGAAGAACTCCAAATGGCTCTGTCAAAAAAACCATGCTGTTTTGTCTCCTTATGTCTGTCCCACTGTATGTTCTTTGTTATCATCTGTGAATCACCAAACATCCTTTGTGATGTTTATATGGTATAGTTATAAGTAACTCTAACACTTGCATGTTAAACAGAAGGTGATTTACAAAGTGCTGCTCAATCTGACAGCTGTTACTACAGCATAGCCAGAATAGATTACTTACGAGTTTATTTTAATTATAGATAGGCCTACGCTGAAATACTATAGTCACCTGTTTTGTACCAGGACCGCAAAACAGTGGTAAATAATAGCACGAGCTATGTTGCCTTTGTAAAAGAAAGAGTGCTGGCCTTCACATAGGTAACTTGTTTTCAAGTATCAAATATTCACCTGGCTCTTTTTAGCAGGTTCGTGATCAAGTGAATCCACTTACAGAATTGGTTAGATTTCTATTCAAAATGTGTAGAATATTCAGAAAGACCCATTTAAAATATGAGGAACCAAAGTCCAACCTTCACAAGGAGAAATTTGCCCATAAGTCTAGGACCAGTGACTGTACTCAAGTACTAATCCCAGGAAGCTTTTCTTTCAGGAAAACCTGCCATCACTAACGAGAACAGTTCTGAATTTGTCCTTCAAATGCTTCTTTTGAGATACAATGAGTCGCATCTATGGAAACAAACAATGAAATGCATCAAAACTATGTAATTCAGTACTGTAGAAATTGCCTTACGGAAAGAAGAAACTGTCCACAGATCTTGTTTTATGGATTAAGCAGGTGAATTGGAAGAACTTGGCTCTCAGGTGGGCTTCCCAACATCAAGATGACAACTTCCAAAAATACTAATTCAGAGAACCCTAATGCAAATCCTATAAAGCCCCTTACATCACCCAGATGATTCAGAATAAGAATGTTACACGATATGGATCATCACTCTGACCATGTACAGTCACAGTTATGAGACTAAGTTTTGAACAGCCTTTGAATTTTGATCTCTAGAAGATCCTTACTTACAGTAAATATTGGAACCTTTGTAGCAGTCAGAAAAAGTTATATTTTTCTTTCATGAATATGTAATTGTAATAATCTATCAGAATAATAGGTACTCCAAAAATAGTAATGAAAGACATCTTCAACATATGCACTATAATATCTTGCACTCTGTGTTTCCTAAAATAGGTCACTGACAGAGAATCTCTGGTTCGATTTTAGATGGTAAACCTTAATAGAAAGCACTACACTTATCTGAGGTAATATGACCTTCTAACCAAATATTACACAATAGTAGTTTCAGATACTATTTTCAGTGTCTCTGTATTTGGACAAATGTTGTCATGAAGTCATTCTTACATATATGTTCTGTATTCAATGATCATCAATGCAACATAGCTAAGCAATATTAATCTCTAGTAACCATCTGGAACCTTTAAGACAAACTGTATCTCCTTGCCCAGGGCAGGCAAAAGTTTTGGAAGCCCTTGAGGCACAGGGTCTCTCTGAGTTGTCTACAGTTACAACCAGCTGACAAAAAAGCCAAGAACCAGAATCAGGTCTTCAGCAGAGCTTGTATTACTTACCTCTTTTATGAAGAGCTGAATGAGATTTTGTGGTAGACTGTAACTGCCAAACTTAGTTTTTGGTGCAAACAATGCCATTGAAGGTAACAGCAACTCCAGGATCAGCAGAAGAAACAAAGAGCCTGCTAAAAGCCTAGGCATGATCCTGGACAGACATAAGAGGACTGAAGAAATACTGAAGACCACCAGATGGGTGCAAAAGCTGGTGTTTTTTAACTCCAGATTTGCCTATTAAAGGATATAGTTTAGTAGTATATACTCTGATAAGCCTCTGGGTTTCTTGAGATCCAAAGTGGATTTTATATGGAAGGGATGGTAGCTATGAGCCCACCCAAATCCTGATGGATCCGAGTCTCTCCAAATGAAAGGAATGCATGCCAATGCAAATCTGCTCAGCATCACAATTTTACTGCATTATTTTGAGGGTTCTCTGCTCATTGCAGTGAGTTGTAATTCTTTCTTTTTAAAACTATAACTGTTTGCAGTAGGGTAGCATTACAGTGCTCTCAGTAAAAACACTGCCGTTGCTATCAAACTGGCAATCAAGCCTGATCCAGAGCCTGAAGAAAAGACGCATCTCCATTGAGTTTGATGGACTTGATTTTGAATCCATAGATAAAAGTATTCTTATGTCTTTTAAATCAATTTAAGCCTTCTCCTTAAATAAAGCAAAATCCTTATTATTTCTAATATTGAGCAAATTTAAAACAAGTAATTGCTCCTTGAAAGGATGAGGATTTTTAAACCTTATTCACACTTTGCAAGTGCTTGCAAAGTCTAGCAACTTTATAGAATTGAATATTGACATGTGAAACCACCCTCATTTTCATAATTGTTTGCAGGTTGAGTGTCTGCATCTTATTTTTGGTACTGGAAGATTTGTTTTCACCTGAAAAGCTTAATACAGGAGGCCTGGAAACTGTATTGTTCTATTGACTATGAACTTCACCTCACAAGGAATATGTTCTGTTACAGCTCGTCATTTCCTTGGAAACTTCTCTGACACCAGTCTCTTTAAAAGCAGAAACAGGAATTTTCTGTCACTCAGAAGAGAAAGGGCTGAGGTAAGATCTGTTTTATTTCATAAATGGAATATTGGATGAGTCTGTCTTAGTCAAAGAATTCTTGTTTAGGTCTACATTTAACACAGTACTTCAAACACATGGCTAACATGAAGTACTTGAATCAGGCTGTTGGAATCAAGGGAACTATGAAAACCTTGAAATGCTGCAAATGTGCATCTGCCTCACAAAATCTGTGTTTAAAGAGTTTGTTTATTCTAGTATTTCACTGGTTTTGGTAAAAGCATTCAAAGGTATGATTCAAATAATCAGAAAATTTCATATACATATATTTCAGTGTTTCAAATATGCAGCCCTGAAGATGGTGGAAGGCCTCTCCATATATGTCTCTGAGAATCATAAACTGAGAGAGAGATGTAGCAAATGCAAGTGAACCTTTATAAACCCACTTAGCTGATTTACCTCTTTTAGCTTTATGAGGTACAATTCTAGCTGCTTGGTATGCAGGTTAAGACTTTTGCTAAGCAGGGTTATTGTTGGTTTATACTATGTCAATAAATATATGAAAAAGAGCAAGACTCATTCACAAAGGGAGTGGAAACTACAGGAAATCATACAAGGGAGGTGGAATCTCCCACCTCGTGCTTTATTTTCATTTGTTTCATTTTAAGGCTATTGTCTTAAAAATGCTCAACATTTTATTTAAAAAAATATTAGAAAGGGAAGAAGCGTGCGTGCGCAGCAGGGGGAGCTTGCTGTAGTAGACAATGGCTCATGGAGTACATGGCTTCTTGATTCCTGTCTGGCCAGTTCACATTGCCAGTAGGGAAGGGGTCCAGCTCCAACTAAACCTGCCTTTAGAAATTACTGATGCACAGACCTTATGCTGGCCATCGGCACAAGCCAGCAGTGAAAGCCATCTCAATGCCTACTTCTCTTTTTCACACAGAATTTGAGATTAGTAGGAGTTTTGTACAAGTGAGGTACAGCTACTCTAATAGATTAAGAGCAGGCACTGACTGCCACCTCTGTTTACGTTGCCTTTAAATTGATCTCTTCTATGTTTGGAAGTTCAAAGAAAATTTTGCAGCTATTAGCAGGTAGGACAGAGAGAAAGTATTTAATTTCAGGATCTGATTGGTTTTTAGGTTACTTTTTGCACTCTTACTCTACATGACACAATTCTCTTCCAGCTTCCCTTCATGCTAAAGTATGACATCTATTAACTGGAGTGAAATCATGCAGGCATTTAAATGCAAGTGACAAATTTGACCCTTGTCAAACCTTGTGAAATGCTGAGTGCTAAAACCTATAGGAAGAAAGGATGGTTGGCACTTTCAGGCCTAGTCCCCATATCTTTTCCTGAGCAATTCCTTCCTGCTTTACATGTTAACTTAGTGATGTATTTCACTGTTAATTGAGGGAAGTTCTTTATTATGCAGAAAAAAATATAAAATTGCATCTGTTAGTAGATAGCTAATGGCAACTATGTCTTTTTTTTTTTTAAGTGCTATCATAAGACCTATCTTGGCCCAAGGCTGGTAGATTGAAAATTTACTGGCACCTTTTCTTTCAGCAAACGGAACTCAGAATTTGGAACTAACCTTGGTATTAGGTGTTTCCAAGTAATTGATAAATGACTGTCAAAATCTCTTTTCTTGGCAATCAAGAAATGTAGAGGCAATTATTGTCTTTTTATTGTCTTTTTAAAGACATAACAATAATGGACTGTTTGCTCATAATTACAGTGTCAAGGTCATCAGAATCTGAAAGGAAATCATATACTGCCTCTGCTCTCCTGTCTCCACTGTTATAACTATTACGTCAAGTTTACAATGTTCTATATATTTCTTTCAGAAACCTCTACATCTCTTTGAAAAAAGATCTTTAAGCCCAGTCGGTCCTTGAACTGCTTGCAAATCTAATGCAGTATTGGATTATCTCTTTTGTCTCCTTTTTGCTGATTGGAAGGAATTATTTGTCCCTGAATGCCAAGGACAGTTCTGCAAAATTGGCTGAACAAATGAACCAATAACCCCAACTTGTATGTTTATCCTCAGTATAAGAAAAGAATACAGAGAAAAATAGCTCTCTCTCTCTGTGTATACAGAGACAGGGAGAGAGGAGAAAAGATTTATTTTTTTTCTTGAAAATTGTTTTTGACATTTTTGAATAACTAATACTCAAAGAGAAAAAGCAAAAATGTTGCCTTGAAAATAAAATAAAAGCAATTTAAATGCCAAATCCTAGTCACAAAATCTTAGTGCTCTGGAGGCTGGATGGCTGACCTTCAGAGAAGCCATGATGCAGTAAATAGATGTGAGGAGAGAAGGGACTGGAGCAGGTTGGAAGAGGCATGCTCAACACTGTGGTCATGTCTCTGTGATTTGTTGTGATTGCCAGCCCCAGAGGGCAGTGGAAGCCACACAATACTCTAGTGTTGGTAGGGTAATCTAGCAGCACCAGCTGCTCCAGAATGGGAGATGTGCGGTCCCTAAGTCTGATTAATTTGGCCCAGCATGCATGTGTGCCTTGAGAGGCTGTGTACCAGAAAGCCACAAAACTTGCCCACAAAATTCTTAAGAGATTAAAATTGGGATAATTTTTAGGCTATTGTAGTTATACTTTGTTGGTTGAAATCTGCTTGGACCTCCTTTCTGCTTAAGTGTGAATCCTTCAGATAATCAAACTGTAACAGTAAATTAAACAGGGCCTCTGTCTCAGCCACGGTATTAGCACACAGTTGTCCATACTGTTCACTGGTTTGCACAGTCTCTGCAGATTTGGCGTGGGCCAGCAGCATCGACCCCCATGTCTAGGCATGGCTTGGGTGACAGCACAGGCCACAAACTGATCCCAACAGTTGAAATCCTGTTTATCAGTTTTGAAATCCTGTTTATCAGTATTATAAGCAGTGAAATCCTGTTTATCAGTTACTGGTTCCTACAGTATTTTTTTAGAAACTTGAACCTGAATGTTTTAGCTCTTTGTGCAAAATTCTGCTGCAGGTTGAGACCAATCATTCTCTACCACAGGTAGGGTGGTGCTCGCTTTTCCACTGGTGTACCAGGGGAGGAGAGCACGAAGAGCACCACAGCACATTTGGGGCATAACTTCAAGTCCTAAAATCCTAGAGACCAAGGACTGAAACTTGTATTCAATGCTCAGGAGCAACACAAGTGAAAAAAGCTTCAATCCTGAACTCAGAGAAAAAATAGGCTGCAAGTCTCAGGACTAAAGCATGGAGAATGACTTCCCCGTGCATCAGGAAGTACCACATTTGAATCAGAATCTTCTGCAGGGCATTACACAGGGCTGAGATATACAGATATGGTTTTAGGGTGTCAATAAGAAGAGGGAATCCCAGAACCAGAGAAGTAAAACAAAATAAGTAATATTTCTGTAATCATTCATTACGATCATGTACGAAATCTCGTTTTTAAATAAGAAATATAGCTGCCCAATATTGTGTAAGAGCCACTATATGCTTTCACAAATCTGTCACAAATTGATTCTACTTAATTTAATATTTCAATTAAATCATTTATGCTTTTATTTAGCATTGCAAGAAGCAAGTGAAAAATAGATCATATTTTAAAATTCAATTAAGAAAATCAGTCAAGTGCTTAGTTCTGAAGATTCATGCTTTTATTTTGGAGGAATGGGATTTTGGTTGTTTTCATTTAATTGTCAAATTCCAGAACTATTCTAAAACTACATAAAGCTGTCTTCATTTCTTGACTTAAAAGCATGGAAAAAATTAACTTCCATTCTGTGTATTGATTCTTTGGTCTGAAAACAGCGGATTAATATTTCATATTATTTAGTTTATATATACTGTAATTAAGACTGATACACTGTAATCAGTCTGCTTCAAATCATCTTCTAAAGTGTCTCATAAATTAGATTGAATCGTGTTTACTTTTCTTTCCTAATACTGATATGAAAAAATAATTACATTTACAAAAAAATATATCTGAATCCACCGGTCATGACACATTTAATAAAAGACAGAAAACCTATGGACAGGAACATTTTCTTTATAATCTAATATGTTCTTATTACCTCCCTAAGATATGCACAAAGCAAGTGCAATGCCCAAAGGTGAGATTAAATTTAGCTTTTACCAGTAGATCCAGCTTGTGATCCAAACTAAATTACCCTCAACTTAGCTTTGTTTGAAAAGCTATAGTTTTCCCTCTCTATCACTGCATGCTGTTGGGTGATAACATAATGCTGTACTTATTAGAGGATGAGATTCTAACAGACCTTTTAATGCTATGTAGTAATACATATACAGAAGTCATTATAGCTCCTAAATATAGATGATATAAGGGTATTGCAAACACTAGAGCGGAAAAGGAGAAACCCTGTACTGATGATGCTCATCAATGTCAAATTTCAGCTGTTAGGCAAAAGCTGAGGCTCCCACAAGTTGTGTAGCCATCTGCCTTTGCAAACGAGCAAAAAGTCATGCAGGGGGTAACTACAGCATGAGCAAAGCCCTAAGGGGTAAATATTCCAAAGTCATACACTGCTTTAGCCAGTGAAGTCAATGATAATCAGATAGGTATGGCTGATTATAGATAATCACTTCGCAAAGGCTGCTTGTGACTTTTGAAACATTTAGCTCAAAATAGTGTAATCAGACATGATGCTGACTGAAAACTGCAGAGTGCTTATGGCATATATTTTACAAATACAACAATTAAATACTTGTGAAATTTACAGTATGTCAAATATATGCACCCTACACTGGAAACAAGCCTCCTTCAATTTTTCCTTTGGAGGAAACTTCTGTCACAAAACATTTTATTCAGCACTTAAACTATTGCAAAAAGTTGTTTTTTGCTGTAAGATTATCTGTTGAACTCCAATATATTTCTATCACCTTTAATCTTTGTAGAACATTGTACAGATCATTTACATTTCCAATTTTGTTATTAAAACCACCAGTCAAAATAGTAGATTTTTATTTGTTATGAACAATTCTGTTCGTCTCACTAACAGACACCTATACACTCCAGAAAGCAGATTTTCCTGTGTGTTTTCATAGGGGATGTAGATTGTAGAATGGGATGGCTGACATGACACTAAAGCAGCACTTTACCTCCTGTACTATCTCTTCTCCAGAGTTCCTTTTACTGCACATTTTTCGCCAAATATGCCTTCGTTCTGTTGGTCCCCTTGTAAGTTTTAAGAATCCCCTGCCCTAATGCGGCCAGTTTGCAAATGACAGTAACTAGTTTCATCTCTGTTAGCACAGGCTAAGTATATGTAGTGTTTTATCCTTCTTCCTGATGAAAAAATTATAAATTATTACATCTATGGTGTATGAGCTATGTTTGTCACAGTTTTTTCCTTCAATTCTTTAATCACAGCTTAAATTCAATTAAGTCAACAGAGCACTTCTGGTGAAAACTGAATACTGTAGGGAGGCAGGCCCGATGTTCTTCATTGGGCTGCAGTAAGATTGCATTTTTATCCTGCATTAGTATTTCTTTAAAAACAAAGATTAGCTATTTGTGTATTTGAAGAACACATGAAGGATCACTTAAATAGACATCCATACAGCACTGTAATGAACTAAGTAAACCACACTTTGTATTTTGGACATACGAGAGAGAGAGATTAATTTGAAAAAGAACTTCTCAGCACTGTCTTAGACTGATAGCACTTCAGAAAAAATTGCAAGATGTTGAAAGTAGAAAAGGTAAATATAAGTCATTACACTTAAACTACAGTCTTACATTTGGTTATGTTTCTTTACTTTTGTTTAAAATAACGAATAATACACAATTATGCAAAGGTTTCTAGTGGAATGCACAGCATAATTCTAGAAAAGAAATTCTTGTTATGAAGACAACCTGACTTTTCAGTAGCTATGAAAGGTATGCTTATACCACTGGACACATCTGAAATGTCATTCTTAAAATGCTGGGAGACCTGATGGTTCCACCACTTTAACTCCATCTATATATTAATATCTATCTAGAGATTCACAGCTTCCTTACCGATGAGCTTCCCTGGAGATGCTGACAAATATTATCTAAGAAGACAAAGAGTGATTTATCATATAATCCTAGATTTTCAGACCTCTGGAAATCAAGTAGGAAGTCAAGTTTACAGCAAGTCTAACTCATGCTAAAAGGAATACAGGTGCATGCACAGAGCAGTAAATTGCACTGTGAGTTCAGCATATCTTAAAGGCATCAGACTTGCTAAGCAGTATGTCCACCTCTACTTTTCTCCTGAGATTTCCAGGACAGCTACCTGCATGCCTAAAGTGCAATGCCTCATTCATTACAGGGAGCCAGGAATATAGGTGCCCCTCACTTGTACAATTACACAGTGGCTTGAATGATTCAGACCTCACTATAAAACTGTCAAAAACTCAAAAGATAAAAATATTGAGAGGGGTAATCAAACTACACAAGTAAAATGTGTGTAGCAAATAAATAAAAGGCATTAATTTTTTGGAGTTTTTTCCATTTTAAAGTTCAAAATGTAAGCCACTGCTTTGTCAAGAAATTCCCTTGTTTACCTTTGGCTTTATCATTTGTGACAGTAATAACCATGCTCATCTCATCTCACTTGGCTGAGAATACCAGCTGAGTGTAAATCAAAATCTCCCTGCAAGCACCAAGTTCCAGTGAGGTTCATGTTCAGCTTTGGCCCAAACCCTGAAGATAAAGCTCACCTCCATAGAGGATTATTTTCGGTCTGGGTTTACAGAGCAACGACTTGCATCATGTAAAAATATTTGCAGAAGATGCCTAGGCAAAAAGACAACAGACTCCAAATTTCAGGAAGTCCAAATAGCAGTACTAGTGTGGCATCAGTTAGTGAGTTAAACTAGGATTACCTTGAAAGGCTTAACAGAAATACTGAACACCAGCAAATGTTCAGGACAGAAACAGCGAGATCTGTCCTGTAGCATGTAAGGCATTGCAAGTTCTTGGAAATGTGCTAGAGTTTCTGACAAATGGAGTTTCAGATTTCCAGCTGTTTAGAATTTTTTAGACAAAAGGTGATCTTCATATCCTTGCCTTCTATTCCAGAATTATGGGATGCCACTGAATATTCAATGTATTTGAATCAGAAAATTGGATGATTTCGTTTATGAAATAAAATGGTCAGCTGGCATACAATTAATCAATTATTTTAATCTACTTGAATTTGGAAATGCAAATTCCTGAAAATAGGCTTCAGGCAATGATTTTTAACAGAAAAGCAGCAGATTTTAAACTCAGAATTTTTCCCTAATACTTTTATTACTGTGTGCTTTTTGAACATTGTCTAATTTTCATAACTTGCATCATTTTCCTCATGGAAGCAATAACTAGAAAATAATGCACACCTGTTCATATGAATATTCGTGTGAATATTTAGAAAAGTTTGTGTCTATGTTCTTTTCTCTCAGTTTTTGCCTTCTGTAAATTTTCCAGTGAATAAGGTCAACATTAGGAATGTTGATGAGAAGAATTGTTTTTAAGAGGGTTAGTACTTTTTTTTGCATTTTGTATTATTCTGTAAATTTACAGTAGAAATTGTAATAATTTGGTCAAAAAGCAGTGGCAAATAATATACCATAGGTACAAGAACAGCAATGCAGGCTTCATATTTCTGAGACCAACCAGACAAATAATTCTTATGATTATTTGTTGACTATTGTCTGTTAATAGCAACTGAAATGAAATGAGGCAAGACCCACTAGAGGAAAGGAGGCTTTATGTGTGAAGTTAAATTCCCAGAGCAAATGCTTAGTTACTGGTAGCCATTCTGAACACACCACTATGCATGGCCTCGGGTTCCCCTTCAGGCTAAAATTGCATAAAGCTGGTTTTGGGGTTTGGTGTGTCGTGGGTGTTTTTTTGTGTTTGGGTTTTTTTTTTTTTTTTTTTGGGGGGGTGGGTGTTGGGTTTTTTTGTTTGTTTTTTTTTTTTTTTTTTTCTTCCCCCCTAGACAAGGCCAGTAAGGCTTGGCAATGGGACCTGGCATCACTAAGGAATAGGGTTTTCCTGACTAGCCTAAGAGGAGAGGTCTGTGTTAGCACTGACCTTGTGGTATTCATTCTCAATGCCACAAAAAGAAACACATTATGTAGCTCAGTTATGATATATTCAGTACCACTTTACCTCTCTTACCTCCTTATTTTGGATTGGTTTTGGTTGGCAGGCAGTTCTGTTTTTAAGTGGAAAACGGCTGTATGACTCTTCTATCTTTCACCATATCTAAAACTATTGGGTCCCACTGTACACTTTACTATTGGAATAAGAAGTATAATTAGAGCAAGCAGTTTAGTGAGGCTGCATCATAGGCTCTGCAGGATTGGTGGCAGCTAGCGCAGATTAGAGAAACCCCACACCATACCCTGACTTACACTGCAGAGACCAATACACAGCTCCCCTTGCCTAGAATGGAGGAAGTCACCTTTCCCCTGCTCTTAATCTTAAACAGTGAAGATCTGGACTATATTCCTTTACAGAACCTTTTCCAGTAGTGCCATGCCAGGTTTGCATTCAAAGGGCATTTCACTTCCAATTAAGTGGTATAGACTTTAATATTTACTTCAAAAGAGTTTGAAGAGTATAAACATTAATGCATTCATTAATAGAAATCATAATACAATGTAAATACAATTAGTTTAAAGCTAATTTATGTTTAATGACATAGCAGTTATCAAAGCTCAATTACTCTAATTAGAATTTTATTCAGTAAGTCTCATTTTATTCAATGTTTGCTCAGCACTTTACAGGATGAGTCCCAAAGACTAACAGTGATTTAGGTTGGTTTTTTAAACTGAGTTTCTTATTCACACATCCTCAGAAAAGAAATTGGATGTTATTTATTTGCCTTTTAATAAAGTATGTCAACAATTTTTGCACAATAGTAGCAGAATACCTCCATTGTAGCAGCCTGTGAAATTAACTGACTCATGGTTATCTCATATCAGTCAGTGAGATGTTTTTTGCTACAAACAGGTTTGTAGCTTTTTCCCATATTTGAAGTCACTGACTTGTAGTATTAAAGTACATGAAACCTACTAAGTAATTTATTCTGTGTTAAATTTTTTTTCCCACTGAATGCAAGTGAAACAGTAACAATTCAATTTATTGTAATAAGATCCATGATCAGCCTCACCTTGGTCCTTGGTAAAGTTATGGCTTTTAAGGGGATTAGCTCCATTTCTAAACATGTGAAAGACAAGAAGGTGACCAAGAGCAGCCAACAGGGATTTAGAAAGGGCAAATCATGCCTTATCAACCTCATTGCTCTCTCTCGGATGAGGTTACCAGCCCTGTAGAGAAGGGGAGGACAGTGGATGTTGTATACCTGAATTCTTAGCAAGGCCTTTGTCCCAGTCTGCTATAGTCTCCTTATCACCAAATTAATGAGATATGGACAGGATAAATAGTCAGGATGGGTGGAAAACTGGCTGGAGTGCTAGGATCAAAGTATTGTGACCAGTGGTGCTAAGTCCAGCTGGGAGCCAGTAGCTAGTGGGGTCCCCCAGGGATTAGCAGGGGGATCAATGTTGTTTAATGTCGTCAATAATGACCTGGAGAGTGGGATGAAGTACAGTCTCAACAGGTATGGAGGGAACCAAATTGGGGGGAGCCGTGAATATGCTGGAGGGCAGAGCTGCTCTTCAGAGGGACTTGGACAGGCTGGAGAAATGGGTTGAGCAGAACTTCATGAAATTCAACAAGGGAACGTATGAGGTCTTGCATCTCTGAAGGAATCTCATGCAACAGTACAAGCTGCAAGGATGCTGCTCTGCAGAAAAGTGGTTAAATATTGCAACAGGTTTCCCAGCAAGGTTACCAAATCTCTGTCCTCTGAGGTGTTCAAGACTCGGTTGGACATGGCCCTGAGCAACCTGATCTATTTAGAACTGTTTTGAGCATGCGGTTGAACTAGATACATGCTGAAGGTCCCTTCCACCCTAAATTTTGATTCTACAACTATATATTGCTTATTGTATAGTGCACCTTGTGTGTGTGAAGACTTTGAAGAATGCAGCATTTTTTAAGTTTATATTAATTTAGGTAATTATTATGCGCAGAACTATAAGATGTCTACTGCAATGTCATTTTATTTTTTTTTTTTTTCTCTGAGTTAGAAAACTCTTCCCACACTGAAAAGGACTGTTTCATTGACTTCAGCGCCAGGGTACTGACACAAACATATTTTATAACTTCTCTAATTTCTCACTGAAACACTGATCACTGTGTTTGTGCAACTTCTAGGAGACAAAAAAACAACATAACCTTAACTGTAGAAGTATGTGAAAGAGATAAGAAAAAGCTCTAAAAGCCACAGTCCTTAAAAATGGGCTCATCATTTTAAAGAAAATGAGCTGTAGCAATGTAGAGATCCTCCTTTAAATTAATAAGTAATGAAATCTTGAAATAACTGCTTTCATGTACCACAATATAGAAATAAAAGTCTTCTTGAAACAAGTGACCTGTAGCAAATTGTCCACTGCTTTTCTGTCCTCTCCGGTAATATTGGATGCTCACTTGCAGTGATTTTTAAAACTCACTTGCAAATATTCTAAATTGATATTGAGCAACCTTTCTAATTCAACCAACATGTACCTCCCTTCCATGCAATATATAAACATGATCTGTTTATATAGGTTTATCTTAAGTCCAGTCTGGGAAGGTTGGGGTTTTTTTCCTCACAAAAGAATAATGGATTTAAAGTTAATGACAACTGGCAGCCAAAAGTCCTACGGGATAGTTCTGGCAGCCAGGGATTACTGAGTCATGGGGATGTTCTGGCCACACACCTGCTTTCTCAGAAATGCCATTTCCAGCTGCAGGAGCAGAGTGACACAAAACAATGGGAGAGGACCTGAAACCGTGTCTGCAGAATCCACGTATTCCAGGAAAAATAATAAAAGCATTCAAATTAGTGTACCATGAAAACAGGAGCTGACTAATAGGATTACAAGCTCAGCATTACTAGAAAGCATAAAGTCAGTTAGAAAAATTTTAGGAACTGAAGTAAAGCCTAACTTTTTCCTACAAGCTATTAAATCATTTATTTATTTTACATAGCACCTGTACAAAGTTGTTAAATAACAGTCAGTGGTCTCAGTCTGCTCAGCTAGCTAATGTGCCTGGATTGCGTATTTTACTAGTATTGCAGGCATCTTCTGCAACAAGGAGAGTCTGTGAAAAAGGGAGAATTGGAAAGCTGTCTTAAAATTGATTTGTTTTAGTAACAAGAACCTTAGGAACACCTCAAAAGACAGTCTTGCATTCACAGAACAGGCACATGGTGCTAAGAAGGCTTCCAGCTTGTCAGAAAGTGAACACAGAAGTGTAGTGGCAGTGCCTAGCTGGCTTCAATGCCCATTTTCCTTCCACAGAGTCTGTACTACTTAGTATGGTGAGGCTGTCTCAGCGTACCCTGTAAAGCATGCTTTCTGCAGTCCTACTGGAACAATTTTCTCATGGATAAGTCAGAGTCCTTAAGAGCTTTTCTGTGTCAGGCTGGTTCCTTTTGTTCTATCTATAAAGGCTGAAGCAAAAGAACCTTGTACAGGCCAAAGCAAAAAATAGTGTTTTTACAGTCAGGGTTGAAAAATGCAGGAGACAATTTGATATAGCACCACTAAAAGATAACAGAAAGCTTATTAGCAGCAAGAAGAGAACTGTCTTATTTTTAAATATATATGTAGTTTCAAAGTGCCCTTCCTTTGCTTCACTCTACAGTTTGAAAAGTCTTTTCTAAAATGGCATGTTTTGACGACAGATTGGTAACTTCTCTGAAATCTAGTTAAGTTCATCTTTTGAAGTCTAAGCATGACTATTGTTACATAAATTTATATATAAATACATATTTGTGTGTACACACATCATTATAGTAAAATAGTGATTTAATATATTTTATACAGCTAATACAAACAGTATCAAGTAACTACATATATATAGAAAAATAGTATAATATTCAATAACTTTTCTTTTTGAGATAAGCAGGTTTAATTCTTTCATACCAATAAATAAAATGTGAGGGATAATGATACCTAACTACATTTCAAGGTCATTGAATGTGTTCCTATTTCCACTCTTATTGTCACTGTTGGTGGCAAAAGACCTTAATTGCAGGCAGCTTTTCTGACAGCAAATGCAGCAGGTTTGTAATTTTGTTTTTGTCAAGGGGCTGCATCTTGTAGCCTGACTACGTGCAGAACAAAGGAGGCTTTGAGCTCTCCGGGTCTTGAATTAGTCTGAATCCCAGCACAAGTTATGAATGGCTTATTGGGCTTCCTCTAATCCATCAGATGACTGCATTTAATGTTCTACTATTAATCTGCTCAATTAATTAAAATCAATATCTTTATGAAATTTGCTATTAGAAAAGCCTTATGAAAAGAAGATCCTCTCTCACCAGTATGTTCCACGGTGATAATGGCAATGCTGTGAATGGTGGTATAAACATAAGTTCAAAAGTTACCAACATTTATAAAAATGCCATTAGAAAGGCTTGTCTGACAGGAAAAAAAAAAGAGGGGAAAGGAACCTATTGTTTTTATTTAGAAAACATCATTTTGTAAAACCTTATAATTGAAAGCCTGAATAACTGCTTTCCACAGTGCAGTCATTGAGATGCTGAGTTCCTTCCAGGGTTGCCTGATTGCCTGCACAGGCTGAAAGAAAAGACAAAAATAATCAAAAAGACCATGTTTGCCTCTTCCAAGATAAAAGGAAGCAAGGCAAACAGGTCTTTTTATCCATAGGCTCCACAGCAAGGGGACTATTTACTTACTTTCAGTGTGTTCTGTGAAAGCTTCTGAAGGGCAAAGCGTTGTCGCACTGGGGCATATAACCCTCATAGTAATTTCTCAGGCTTGCGTTACCATTACTGGTACTCTGTTGACTATAAATGAAAGGTCATTGGCCATGAAAGAAAAATCACTTTGTTTCCCATTCATTCTTTTATGCCTTTTGGATTGAAACCTCATTTCTATTGACCGCTATTTTGATGATTGTTAATAGTTTCCAGTTAGAAAAACAAGGTTATTTTGGTGTTTAATAGCACTACCTTTCCCATACCTGCCTCACAGAGCTCCTAGGAGACTCAAGAAAACCACGATATAGTAGACAATTTATGCATACACTGGGAATTATTTATATTGAAAGATTTCTAAGCCAATATCGGAAAATTGGGGCAGGAGGGGGATCAACACAAGCCTCACATTTCTTTTGTTTGTCCCTCATGTTGTTGAGGAAAGAAACTATTTTACTCAAGGCACAGAATTAAACCAGTTACTTAAAATCCCCGTGAGGGCAAGCAAACGTTGTTTTCCTTTGGCCATGACTGTCAGTCAAGTACTCATTGTAAAATAGTGGTTCATGTTACTAAAACAATGAAGAGATTAAATTTTTATTACGTGTATTAGGCTGACAAAACAGAAAAGATGAACATAAAATGAACTGGTTAAATTAAAACCTTTGATTAGCTCTTCCAGGAAGGCTTACTTGCCTAGTCTATTATTTCTATATACATACATGAAGAACACAGGATTAGTGTACAATTACTTTATCACTATGCAACTTCTGTCGATATATTGAAATATGTGAATGGATTTGCTTTCTTTAATTCTGAGCTATTGGGAAATCAGCAAGAAATGAAATCAGAGGTCCTTAAAGGAATTAAGAGTCCTTAAGAAAATAGCCATTAATTTAGGGGTACCCACTTTCTGGCTACAATCTGATTAGCAGGCTTATTTCTCTTGTATTTCAAACTCAGAAGGACACTAAACTGTTGAAAACAAACCTTGTGTCTACAGAAGAAATACGAGCTGCCTGCAGCTAAAAGTGGAGGGATGCCAACAAAAGAGCTTGTTCATACCCCGAAGCTGTAGCCAGCTGCCCTGGTGTTCTTCCAGCCCCATTTTGTGAAGTCACACTGAGGACTAGGTGAGAGGAACCAATCTAGCTTTGACTACATATACAGGGTTTTTTTGCTAAGTTATTTTAAAGTCATAACAGCCCTTCAGTCTGACTCAGAAGACAGCCCTGAAGCAGCAACACTATTGCAATTGGTGGGAAGGAGGAGGGTGATACTCCTCAGTAAAAAGGCAGTAAAAGGAAAATGGCTAGGGGTTGAAATGAGCACACTCTGAGCAGTGTTATTGCTGAAAATGTTGTCTGGTGACACCACAGCCACAAAGAACAAAAGGTTACAACTTGCCTGAACCACAGGCTTCTTGGGATATACCTGAGGCATGTGGGTCATCAAGGTCTTAAGAAAAATGAGCCAGGTACATAAACTATGCATAATTTTAACATTTTTGCCACGTGTCTCTGTTTTTTTGTATTCAGGGATGGTGCATTGTTTCAAAGGAGCTACTGTAGATTATTATAATCATAGGATTGTGGAGGAGAGTATGGTATATATGGCAAATACAGCAGTCGTGAGACAGCTGGAGCTGGGTGGGAAAACCTTGAGTTTCCTGTCCAAAGAGCAACAGGACTGCAGGATGCATGAGAGGACAGATTTGAGGGATTTGCCAGAGACCCATGGCACCACTCACTGCATTCTTATGGCAGGATGATGGGAACAGGGTGATTGCAAAGTCTTGTGATCCAGAATAAAGACAGAGTGACCCAGCAGCAGAAGCAGGGCCTGGCAGCTGGAAGGAGTACCCACACAGAAGCAGGGTGGTACCAGGGCTGCTAGTCACCCCTGAACCATCACAACATGACACTCTTTTCTTCTTATGTAAGAAAATAATTTGCACAGCTAATGATTCTGTCTATCAAGCCTTTAATAAAAGAGTAATAACAAAAACTGTGGGTGTACTATAAATGGAAGGCATACTACCCCCTCATAGTTTTCAACAAAATCTACACAAAAAGCAAAGTGCAGGAGGAGCTGGAAGAAAAGCACCAGTATTTCACAATGTGAGCAGGATGGCATTCTTAAATCCAATGTAAACATGTTCTTTTTACTCCAAAGTTCTTGTTTTCTACTTCCAGCTCAACTTCTCTCCTAATCTGACCTACTTCATACTGAATAGCTTTTTGGTATGGGCATCACTGGCACCTACTGAACAGAGTACCTGCATACTTCCATGTGAACAAGCACCAGTTCCCCTATGAACTGTTGGCCAAACTAAGCGCTTGTTTATTGAAAAGGACGGACACAAATGTAAGAGCTTTGGGTGGAGGCATTCAGCTTGTGGATTATGTTCACCGTTGCCATATATAAGATTGAATTAGATATGCTGAAATATTTTTGGTTACATTGCCTCATAAAGTTAACTTACAACAATGTTCTGCTGAAATGTTAGTAATCCATGAAGCATTTCTTTTTCTTAAGCTGTGAAGTATCAGTTACTGTGAAGTAGAGGATCTGTTCGCTAATCTTAGAGTTGTATGTCTGAGTTTCATTTGACTATTGATTTCATAGGCATGGACTCATTATAGACTTTGTGAAAAGCCTTGTAATAATTTGAGAAATATTTGTGCCTCTTCACTTTTATAATTCTTCTGATATTTCATATTGAAAACACTGCCATGACCACTGTAAATAGAAACAATGAATTGATAGTTTACTACATCAGTGACATTACTATAGCCATAAATTTGTTCAGAAGTACATGGTATATGACCTTAAACTGCTTATTTGATGTTCCCATTTATGTAATTATCTTGCTATATATTGTTTGGGAAATATTTTTAAATCCACTTATCATTCATTAAATCCAATTATTCACTTACTTTAACTCAAACAATTCATTATACAATATAATATATTTTAAGTATATGTTGGAATAATAGGTTATTGTATTTATTTGTGTTTACAAAATCAGGATTGGTATAGTGCAAATGTTAAGATTTTGAGACTCGATACACACACTTTCTAATTGTGTCTGAAACAGCCAGCATAGCTGTTCTCTATATGTTGCTGATGTGTTTAGTCCCTTAATGAAGTTGTGTTTAAAAATGTCAGAATTGTGGCCAGTAGGCTCTAGCATCTCCCCAAAACTAGGACAGAAATTTCTAATACATTAACAAATAGAAAATAATGAATACCTTCTTCCTAAAATTCACCTTCAAAACAAAGAGCTAAAAGGATCATGTACCATATGCTACCTTGTACAGTGCTTATGCTTTACATTTCTGAACAGTACATGATGTACAATGAAACTACTATTCAGACAGTTAACTGGCATAGGATTAAACACAATTCATGTTAAGAAGCAAAGTAATAACAATTAGCACATTTCCTAGACAGGGGCAACCCAGACAAAGAAGGTCATTCCTCAAGGGAATGGGGACAAGAAGAAGAAAATCGTGGCTCTGTGATAAAAAGGTAATGAAAGTTACTTTGCACTATGTAGCTGGTGTGTAATTTTGGATAGTTGCCCAAAACTGGCATTGGCTGTAGTCCATTTTTTTCAAGCTTGAAGCAGCATTGTGGGATTGCAAAGTTATTTGAAACTGAATTCAGACAGCAGGAAAGAAAACAAAACTAAGGGCAGGAGAAATTGTAAATAAAAAATAAATTACATCTATCAATATAATCTCAGAAATTCCACATAGAGCTTTTTTGTGAATTACTGCACATTCATCCTATGCCCTGAAAAAGTCAAAAAGTCATTTCACCAGATATTTAGAAAGTATGTGGAGTGTACACAGTGTTTTTACATGATACATTACACTGACTAAAGCATATGCTTTAAAGAAAAGAAAAAACCATGAGTCTGAGATAAGAAAATGTATTTTTATTTTTGTTTAATATTGAGGACTTGGATAATTTTGTATTTTAGCTCATCATTGTAGCTGTGTGGAATGGAAGAGGGAAGGATTAACATTGTCCTTTGAGGAGGCTCTTTAATTATTTTTGCATAGAAGGGACTGCTGCTTGTGCTACTCATTTCCCCAGAGTGTTGGCAAAAAATGGAAAACAGAAAATGGAAACAGTCATTTTCTATGTCTTTTTCTTACTATGAGAGCAGACTCTCAGGAAACTGTAAAATAGTCATATAGTTGAATTTCAGAAACTCCTGACTATGCCAGGGCCCGCAAACTAAAGTCCTTCAAAACCAGTTTCAACTTAAGAATAAAATCTATTATTCAAATGTTCAGTGGACCTCCAAAGCAGTCTACCAAGTGTCTAAACCAAACAAGAAAAAACTTGTTCATTGGTATGTGAAGGGAAGTTTCTGATACTTGCATAAGGCTTAGTATATGAGGTGACATTTAGTCATGTTAGATAATAACCTTTTCCACAAGTGACATTCAGCAGTGTGATACCAAAACCCTTACAAAATTTTATTTCTTTAACAGAGAATAGTTTGTTTGGCAGAGATGACAGGTGCTTATAGTAACTTGTATCTAGTTGTTAGTCCCTAAACTGTGTAGAAGTAAACTTAATGACTTGCAAAAAAAGAAAAAAGCCAGAAGCAGCCCTATTCATTCATTTCTTTCTGACAATTTAATTTGTTTCTGTAAGAGTCTGCTTTACTTTGTTCATCTTCCATTAATCTCTATTTATCTTGGTAAATAAATGAATACTATAGTCCTCCATATTTAAATGTCAGAGGCAATGTAGAGTTTAAATAATTTCCTATACCAAAAAAGGTCACATGGATTTTAAAGTTTGACACAATTGAGAGTATCTGACTGAACTGTTGAATAAAACTTTTTTCACGCATGTATACTAATAGCTTCAAGCAACAGTGAAAAATTGCCTTTACGGGTTTAGGGATTTTGTGACTGGCCTTCCGATAGAAGACTAACCTAAGGGGCTTTGGTGTTTAAGACATGTTTTTCAGTGACAAGAATGTTTGATATGTTACTACTAGGTATTTTCAGTATTTGGTCTGTATTTCATGGAGATTCTCATCTGAAAAATGATAGTTTTGTCATCTGTATTTTTAAGTTAATTTGTAGAAGATTGTTCAACAAAACAGGTGTGAACAGTTTTGTTTCTCTCTAAAAGTAGTGCTAGGTCTGGTTAGTAGCACTTCCAATGCTATATATTACTGCCATCATTTACCATAACAAAAAACCTGCATTCCCCTGAAATAAAAAGACTTTCTGAACAAAGGTCACCTTTCTATCTGTAAATATATTAAAATTCTCAGGAAAGATGTCAGACTACAGCTCTCTGTAGCAGTATCAGCAGAGACCCTAAACAGCAATGCAACCTTCTCTCCTGTTCACAGTCTGCACTATACCCCTGCAGGTATGAAAGGACACATTTAAGAGCTACAGCAATTACTTTGTAAAGTGAACTGTGCCCAAGAAAGTTGGTGAAAATACCTCTAAAAGCAGGAGGGGGAGCCTGTTGCAGAAGCAGAGGACTGACCAAGGACAGGCCTTTGGGAATCACTGCTGCTTGCATTCTGCCCTACTCTTCTCTGAAAACCCTCCACAATACCATGTGAGTTATGACAGTGATGTGGGCATAAAGTAGGTATTATATTAGTTCCCTTTATTTAGGAAGCTGGAAATTATCTGACTCAAGACAGCTGCCTTGACTGCTTGGACTTTAATAGATTTCCTGATCAGGCGGAAAGCTGCAAAGAAAATGAGATTCAGTAACTTGCAGTGGTGCAAGGAGGTGTCAGCTGCATATAAGGGATGTGCACAGATAATGTTTTTACAGCACTGACTTTCTCAGGCTTGATCAAAAGCTGCTAATCTTAATACACTTCTTTTCCTTGACTTCAATGAGCTTTGGATTGGGCCCTTTGAAAGCAGATATAAGCTAAAAATATTGCAGTTCCAAGACTGTGTAAAGTCAGTAGAGAAATAAGATCAAATTTATCATTATAATACTCAGCAGTTTGTAAACTCATTAACATTTGCAGAGAACATGCTGGTTTACCTGTGACCTATAAATTCTGGAAAGCTCAAGAGAATTGCCACTCTGAGAAATGTTGATGGCAAAGATATTTTGGGGGAAGTATGATGAAGCCAAGTGGTATAGTTTAATTGAAGTTGCCATTGTTACAAAAGCTTCATGGGATGCAAATGACAAGTCACTATGCATCTAAACAATTACAGAGATTGCACAGAGTGAGATTAAGGTTTATGAAATTATATAGGAAAGTGGGAGTTGATTAGGTTAGAAAGATATTATCCACAAATTAAAATACATTTCATACACTAGGAACCATTTATAGCAATAAGAGGATGGATGATACTGATGTCCCCCATTCCAACTATGCTAAATGTTATTTCAAATCTGAAACTATTGAGGGCAAAAAGTATAAATTCTGGGTTAGATCAGTAATATCAGCTGCACACAAGAATCACATGTAGGTACTAGAAAGAATATTGGAGGACAAAAAAGACATAACGTGCATGAAAAGGTTTACAGACTGAATAGAGAATTGTAGCAGAATGCATTGGAGTCAGCAGCCATTGTCTCATGAGAAAGAACAACATATATATAGTGCTTGAAATCTTTTTATATGAAAAGAGCCTTTCTATTAAGAATTTAAAAAAAAAAACCTGTATGGTTTTGCCAATATGTCAAGATTAATAAAAAATAAAATTAAAGATTGCTGCTAGCTTTTGTTGAGTTATAAATCTGTAGCACTGTATATGTAGTATTTAGAGTTCATTGTCATTAAGGACCATAACTAAAGGAAAAGCTGGAAAGAGTCTTCCGTATTTCCACGATTTACATCCTAACTCTGTATTTTCTTCAGTCACAATGTGCTTTACATCAGCCTCAAAGCTATGCCAGCCACCCTGGCTCCTAGAGAGTTAAAGCACTACCTGAGGTTGCTGTTACAAGGACAACTTCAGTGATGCCCTGTTCTTCCTTCAAAAAGGGCTGCAATCCCTAGTACTCACTACAGTTCCTAGGATGGTGCAGCTCTAGCTATTTAAGGGAACTTCTGGCCAACTGCACCAAGTTCCTGGCCCATCTCATCCCAAGCCATGCAGTTGGGCAGGAATGGGCCTGACAATCTTTTCCACAGTTTGTATATGGTACATTACAAAAAAACCACAGTCCATGTCCTGGCCAAGATCAAGCAAAAATATTATGGATAAGAGTAAGACTGACAGTTTCCTGCCAGTTGTATATAGATCTGTGGGAGCTACATGTAACTGTGGTTTGCTGCAGAGGTTATGTCAACACGGTTTTTGAAGTGCATTATTTGTGCAGGCAAAATCCAAAAACAAGACATCCCAAATGAATGTCAACAATAATTGTGCCACACCAAACTACCATGTATTCACTGCTTGTTTGTGTTATGCTATGTATATGCCACATTTTCTATAGAAGAACTACCAGTATTAAGGAATCATTTCAACATCTTTTCACAGATTTTCAACACCTTTTAAAAAAATAATTTAAAAAATTAATTAAAGCTGTGATCCATCCTGTATGTTATTTATTAAAAGTCTATCATCCAGGAATCAGACTAACTACTGAAAACTTTAAAACATTATTTTACTCTAAAGAGATAGAGTATTAATCTGTTTATATCGGGTTGGAAAATGCTGTTCGGAGGAGATCAAAGTTTAGGAATATCAGAATAGATCTCATAGAATAATTTGGCAAAAGACATGTGAGTTGATCAGTCATGCACAGATATTCAGGAAATTAACTGATGTCCTGAATCTCACTGCCATATACACGATAGTAATTTATTTGTGTGCCTATCTTTATCTACAGAATGAAAAATAACATAGCTTTGCAAATGTAGCCCTATCTGTCTTGCTTCAGCCTTTGGCTTTGCTGCTGAAACTTCCAAATGTGCAGCTGGGGGAGGGGTGAAACAGGAATTTCTGATGTAGACTTTTGTCTGGTAGAAACTAGATAGAACTGCCAGCTTATTACACATGGACCATTGAACACCAGGTAAAGACTACTCTCTCCCTCCTGCACATTTGCAGTGTTTATGGATGTCCTCATATAGTTACTTATCCTATTAGCTTAAGGGAAAAGCTCTAATTGCATTCACATGAAAGCAAAATCTTCAGTATATGCTGTTTCCATTAGTAGTATTCTCCTTTTTCCTACCATCAGTTAGGGTTTAACAGAACTCTCAGGATTATAAGCATATTTTACACTTCTGGTTTGTATTAATATATGATACCAAAGCAAGTAAAGAAAACATTAAACAAGTATTTATCATCTAAAAAAAAAAATGTCACTAAAATACAACCCTCAGTACAGAAGGATAGCAGCAGTTTGGCTTCACAGCCCCCATGCTGATTATAGGAGCTGCTGGGTAAAATTATAGGACTTATATTGTACAGGAGGTGTCTGTATAGATCATAGCTAGACCTAATAGAACTCATTTCTTCTTTAAAAGCTATGAATCCACACAGTCCATGCAGCTAAGAGGTGGTCAGAGATGGAGGTTGGCCAGTGTGAGCATATTGCTGGTGGCTCAGTTTTGCCCATTTGCCTTTTCCCTTTTTTTCTCCCACAGCAAGGGAACTCAGATACCACTGAGACTGCTTTAGCCCGAAGCGTGTTGTAACAGTGAGAGAGAAGAGAAAGCAGAGGCACGCCACCTTACCAGATAGCCCAGTTACTCTGCCAGTCTGTCACAGAATTAGTTACCCCAAGTAATGATTCCACCCGAAAGGCAGTCAATCAATAAAGCTAACATGCTTCTGTTTAAAAGACTTTTATTTTTCTTCCGTAAGACCAAATGTGCTCATAAATTAAACATTTGGTAATAAACACTCTCACCTCTGTTTTTAGCAAGTCTGTCTGCTTAAGAGAACAGGTTACTGACACTATTAAGAAACTGGCAAACTCGTTTCTTTCCAGAATATTTAATGCTCAAAGGATTAGAAATCGTGACAGATAGTTTAGGCTGCAAACTTACCAACTGGCCACTGTTATACTCGCTATGACTGTATCCAAACTGGGGATCCAGATGTGACAAGCTCCACATTCTATTTAATACAGTCCTTTAAGGCTTTTTTGGTTTTTTTTCATGCCAGTATGTTTTTGTCAATGCCTATGTCCACTTCTGTAGAAGGAGCTTTTTCGTACACTCAGATTTTATATCTGATTTTTGAACCACCATTGCTAACTAAGCTAATTTCTTTAGTGAGTTGCATAAAAATTAATAAATTAGCCCAGGTAGTCATTTTACCTTTTTTAATATTTTAATACGCTTATTTGAAGCATTATAGATATTAGAAAACTTAGGGTTCTCCCTTTCTGCCCCCAAAATGAGCTCTTGATTAGTACCAATTCTTAATTTTTTCAAAGTGTTTATTTTAATAACTGTGTTAATCTGGAGTTGCAGGGAAACTGGAAAGTGTTCTCTAGTCAGCAACTATGATCCTGGCAGACTGCCAGGATGTTTGTGACCTCTAGAAATCCTTAAGGTTTTGATCAGCATTTCCTTATCCCCAATACTCTGTTGTTTCTGTTTTAAATTACATCTCAGTGTACCCAGGGTAGCTAATAATGTTAATGTAAGTGATACAACAGATTGTTACAAGCATCCTTGGATTATGAGATGGGAATATCTTGATTATGGAAACAATAATAGCGTTTATTGTATTATATTTTTGAAATTATTATAGTAATATGCTGACACACATTATACTATCGCATCTCAAGTGTATCTATTTAAAACATAGTGGATGGAATTCAAAGACAATGAAAGACAATACCTGACTTTCCCTAGTTTTGTATCAGGATCAGTATACTATTGTAACTTTCTGTCGTGGTTTAACCCCAGCCGGCAACCAAGCACCATAGAGCCGCTTGCTCACTCCCCCCTGGTGGGATGGGGGAGAGAATCAGAAGAGTAAAAGTGAGAAAACTCATGGGTTGAGATAAAGACAGTTTAATAGGTAAAGCAAAAGCTGTGCACGCAAGCAAAGCAAAACAAGGAATTCATTCACCACTTCCCATGGGCAGGCAGGTGTTCAGCCACCTCCAGGACAGCAGGGCTCCATCACACGTAATGGTTACTTGGGAAGACAAATGCCATTGCTCCAAACGTCCCCCTTCCTTCTTCTTCCCCCAGCTCTATATACTGAGCATGACGCCATATGGTGTGGGATATCCCTTGGGTCAGTTGGGGTCAGCTGTCCCAGCCGTGTCCCCTCCCAACTCCTTGTGCCCCCCCAGCCCACTCGCTGGTAGGGTGGGGTGAGGAGCAGAAAAGGCCTTGACTCTGTGTAAGCACTGCAGTAACCCAAACACCCCTGTATTATCAACACTGTTTCCAGCACAAATACAAAACACAGCCCCATACTCCCTACTATGAAGAAAATTATCCCAGCCAAATCCAGCACACTTTCACATTATTTTGGACTAATTCCTAAGATCCGAAGGTACAAATTTCCTGAATTTCTGTGCCTGTAGAGTTAATCGTTACCATAATTATAAAGCATTATAAATAATGGGTGAAAAGATCATGCTGCTGCTGCTTCTAAAATACATTTGTTTGCTTCAGAATGTGCAGTGAGTTAGTTCAGGGAATCCTGTAACAGTAACTACAGATAATATTAGAAAATGCATCTTTCAGAAGGCACTTTTTGTTTATATATTCATATAAAGGTATATTAATAACAAACAGGTTCTTCCCCTGCTAATACTTAAAGGTGAGGTAATAGCAAAATGATGATTCCTTACACAACTGAGGAAAAAATGCATTATGTTACTCTCCATTTACCCTTTTGATCCAATGTCAATGGAGCACTGAGAATATTATGTGCTACATGTAACATATTACATAGCACATGGGGGGTATATATATATCTTAATGTATGTTGCTATGTATACTATGGCAGCTTACACATGCTTTGTACATAAGTAGCCTAAATTCAGAAATTTTATGGGGAGAGAAGAGTAATGTCATATTCCGTTGTAGAACATATATAAAGTTGCAGTATCTTGAGGTGATAAGAATGTTTAAGTATGTAAGAAAACACAATTATTTGTTTAAAAAAGCCACATTTGTTATTCTAAGCCCAGTAGTACAACTTCAAGCTTTTAAAAAGCCATAACACTTTTCAGCTAGAGTTGGTGTTGAAACTGAGACAAATGTATACTGTCTTTTCCTATACCACCTTTATGGATCCTTATGCTGCAATGACACTTTAACAGTGAGTTATTTTCTTCCATGCATTTATAAGTGTTTTATTGATTTTGTAATTAATGATGGCCTTTCAACAAATATGCTTTTTTCTGTAAGTTACAGAGCATGACATAAATTTACATACTGGTGATCACTTCCAGAAACCAATGTCAGGTATTAGCTATTTCATTTCATCTCTTCTGTCAGAATTTTTCTAGAATACTTGCCTTGTCACTAACTGTGGCATATCTTCACTACAACTGTCAGGCACAGAAAAGCTGAATCACAAACATGAAGGCAAGAAAAGCTTTGATGGGCGAGAAAGAGATCAAGTGAGAGAGAGAGAGAGATTGAGCTGAAACAATGGTATCATCCACTAGATACTCCTCGGGGTGTGGAGAATGAGACTTTGCCTGGCCTGGTTTTGAGTCACAGCTGGGTAAATCATTACATTATTATTACTACTGTTGTAAAATGAGTTTGGTTTTCAGGCTCACTTTTGCTTACTTTCTTTCTGCTATTATTTATCTGTGGCTTAAAAAGAAAAATATAATATGGTTATCATCCAAACATCTACCAAACGAGTTAAGTTGATACAGTGCCAAATGGTCAGTTCAGGTAAATTTACCCATCGGGGTAGTGACTGTTCTGCAGACACAGCTCTCTCTTCTGAAAGTTCAGTGAGCTATGTAGGCAGCTCCAGGTGTTACACACTACCTAGTTCTGAAATTTTGAATCCTTTTTGAAAAAAGAATCTGTGGAGCATTTTAAATCAAACCCATTCTCTCTGTGTGCTTTCTGACATCTTCCTTGTGAAGCAAGGCTGTTTATTGTCATCTTCCTTTGACAGCTTCTCTCACCCTATACGTTCAATACATCCGCGCTGAGCAAGTTACCTTTCTGTTTGCCATTTCTTTATGTTAAGGCTATGCTGATCCTCATTTGTTAATTCAATCTGCCAGGCTTGCTGATATTGTATACTGTAGTTTGCCAAACCTAGTTTGCTCTGACTGGTAGTGATAGCAGTGGATGCAACTTCAGACAGCTGTGGCAGCAGCAATCTACGCTATCCAGTTGTAGGTATCTAACCATAAATATGATAATGCTGTATTGCTGGACCACAGCCAGCTCTGCACTAGATTCTGCAACACCTTTCTACAATATGAAGCACAAAGATAATCTGATGCTGAGAGGCACTCAGCCTGCATGCAGTCAGACTGAAAAAAAGCTCAGGTTTGCTTTATATGGACATAGCTTCAGCTGTAAGACCTCACCATTTTTTATACGGAGGGGGTGTCAGGAACTGTTTCAAAACAAGAGGAGGCATGTACCTGTTTTAGTCCTGTGAACAATGTCAAAAAGCACTCCATGTCTTAATCAGAGGAAAGCTGGTGAGAATGACAGAGTTAGGAGCTGTCACTGATGTCAAATCCACAAGACAGAGCAGTCTGCATACCACTTGCAATTATCTCACACAGGTCAAATCTAGTGAAATCCATGGCTGCCAGTTACTGTGAGGTTATTTCAAAAGGATCCTTCAGATGACAGAGAATCGGTCGTGCCATACTGACTGCCAGGATTTAGTCATGCCTGTGATGTTGGACTATGACATGCATATGTTCTAGTTTTAATTTACTGGGATGATAATTAAAATAAAATTATTCCTCTTCTGTTAATTCCTTCAAAGATGAAAAGACTTGTCAGTAAGTATGAGAAGAGTATTCATAAAATTACTCGCTCATGCTCACCAACTTCCAGGGCGCACCAATCTCAAACTCTATATAGGCTACAGGTATGTGGGGAAAGTAAATCCACTTCCACATACATAGATTTCACACAGGGAAATATGCACTTACGACTTCTCCCTTTGTAATCTGCTAGTTAGCCTCAGATTGCTTAACACTGGTGACTTTCCATCCCTGAAGCTGTGCAATATCTTTTTTACCAAGAGTGTTGCAAGCTTTAAAGGAGGATTAATGCTGCTTTTGAACTGCATTAACTATTGTGTGGATTCTCCACTTGGAAGCTTCTAGAATACACTTAATATCATGTAAAGTAGAAATAAGAATAATTAGCAATTAATAAAACATCTGCCAAGTTTTGAGCTTTTATTTTCCTCTATGATCTGGTCTTCTGACATAACCCAACTCCCTTCAGACTTTCCTGTTCAATTAATTTAGACACTACAGACCAGGCATCATCCTGATAGATAACTTCTTTGATCCACAGGGAAGAGGATGTGCCATAGATTATTCTATCCTTCTTTTCTTGTTTTCCTGGCATTCCCAACCTTTGATGACTAGGTCTCCCTGTTTGATGATTACAGACTCTCAGAGCAGCATCTCAATACTTATTTGATTTATGGATCCAAATTTTGTGCTAACAATGCCCTGTAGCATTTTACTGCACTCAGTAAATAACTCTAGATTTATTGTTCTTGAAAAAGAACAAGGCTAATGTGATTTTTTTTTTTTGTCTACCTATCTGTTACTCCCTCTAGCAGCTTTTAACCCATTTGCCCCTTTTGCTGTTATTGAGATCTCAAAGATGAGATGTTTCTACAGCTGTTAGGAAAACAAATGGCTGAATGAAGACAAAAGGCTGAAGTACAAACTCTGTAGTTGTTTGCTTCATTTGTTCTGTTTGCTGATCGGTCAGCATATGTATACCAGAATGGATAACTCTGAAAAAGCCAGAGAATATTATTCTTTGTCCAGAAAAAATCAAGAAATGCAAGAGGAACCTGAGGTACTGTGTATGGGTTATTGAAATGCAGAGTGGTTGGAGTGGAGAGGCACAATCCTTCCTCTTCCTGATGAAGAGACATGAGAGATGGTAAAGAAGAAAGGGGAACACTAGTATTATTCCAGTGGACAATTTCAGCAGAGTAAGGCACTAAGTTACAGAGACCAGCTTTTCATGGACCACTTGTCTTCCTTCCTAAATATGTTTGGGTGATTTTGACACTTACAAAATCTGAAAATCTTTTCCTATGCATAGAGCAGATAGGTGATTCATACTTTGCAACATAACTCTAGCTCTGTGTCTCTGCTTCCAGAGACATCTTCATCTATGTCTCTATATTTGTAAAAATGGTGGAAATGGTGTCACCTAGAAAATACAGTGTAGCTTGCAAATAAATATTTCAAAGCAGATTTTCACAAGTAAATGTTAATGGCTCTAAAATGCTAGATTATGACAATGCAAGATCATCATACTATAAAGTGTGTCATTTGTATGCGCTTGAAAAGAATTCTGCAGCATTGGTGTTTTTTTCTCGCCTGTAATTTACTTACTCTGGGAGGAAATAAGCCTAATCTATTTGCATATAGTTATTTAGACCTCTCTGTAAGAGGTGTAGGATCACAGTTGGAAAAAGAATTAGTCAGGTAATTCTTAGATGGGGGCATTAAATTATTAATATAATGAACAAGTCAGAGAAAAAACTACCCTAATAATATAAATTGTATTTTATACACTTATCCTCTAAAATATATCTGCTAAAACGTGGACATCTTCAAAGAAGCATAAATAATTTTACTTTTAGTATTCTTCAAGATTCAGAAGTTTCTGATAATTGTTACTACTTTTACTACAAACATTTTTATCCACGCTTAGCTCCTGGCCTCTCTATCACCACCTCATCTCTATCTTCAATTTTTAACAAGAATCTGGATTACTATGGGAGAAATGCAGTGTTCCAGCATTCCAGCTTTGAAAAAAAAAAAAGAGAAATTGTTTAATCCATTATTATAAATGTAAAATATATTCTTTAAACTAGAGTTAGTCACTTGATGAGGTAGAGCAAAGTTTTTAGGAAAAAATTGCATTCCTGATTCTTAGCCCAGCCCCCAGCAGGAATTTCTGAGAGTGTGTTGCACAGCAACTCTTTCAGGCCCTCAAATGTAAAAAATAAAGAGCAAAAACATATAAAACACCATCAGCTTCCTTAGTTTAACTCCTGGATGAGAATGATGCTGAAAGGACTATTTTTCCTTTTCGGAAGCTGTTTATAAAATACTGTCGGTAGGCTGCATTCTTTTTTAACACTGGGATGCTCAAGAATTCATCTATTAATTTGCTTCCGAATGATATAAGCATATTGTTTTACATAAGCCAAACCCACCTGGCCAGACTAGCAGAGCAGCTACTCTGTTCTTGGCCAACTACCCCCTTGCAAACGTGCTAACTTGGATCCCTCCATACTTGGAAGGCCCTCAGTGAAACAAATCTCCACTGTGCTCAGTTCTCTACTCATGTAAGGTTCCAGAGAAATTTTAGACCATTTATGTAAGTGAAAGCTGCCACCTGCAATTCTGTTTTCTGCCAGGGTTCAGCGGTTGAGAATTCAGTATCTGCACAAGCCCTCCAAGAGGCCTGTTCTGCATACTGGGGGTGACAACAGTTGTTCAACTACAGCTGCTGTGCTGCCAAAGGGGAGGAGCATTGAAGAAGAGCACGAAAGATTCCCTTTCTCCTGTGTGCCAAGGGCATGGACATTTTCCTCGTTTGCAGACTCCCACACTTTCCTGAAATCAGAACAAAAACGGAAAGTACATCTAGCTGGAAACTACTTCTAGCCTCCTGGCATCTCAAAACACTTCTCAGGAGGGTTTTATTTGGTAAATTATTTGGTAGTTTTCATTGCACTTTCCCTGACTAGCTCTTACTACTCTTGGCAATGAACATGCATTTTTCCTTTTCCAGCACTGAATTCTCTAAGCTGTAATGTTTTTTTTTGCAAAGCCATAAGATAAACTTCCTGCATATCTCCTTATCGCTCTCCTTATTCAAGATTAATAACAAAAACAATTCCCCTCCATAAGATATATATGAGGTCATAAGTGAGTTGTAGTGCCCCTGGGTAAAATCCTTGAGCCATTAAAGACAGTGAATGCTTTACTATGACTTTCGACCAATCAGAATTCATCTAATTGGCTCAAACTAGTCATTACTATAAGCACTGTCAACATCCTACATTTGTTGCAAGGCTGACATACTGTGCCTACCCCCACCCCTGAACTGATCCACTACCATTTTGTCAATTATGGCTGAAAGTAGTTAATCTTCAGTGCCCTGCTAATAAGATGAAATGCTAGTAGACATTTGCCATAATTTTCTATGTTGTGGTATTTTTTCATATGTTGTCCAGAATGGCTGACCACAGACTTTCTAAAACAACAAAAACTAGCATCGTCAAGCAGTATTTCTAGTCACGGAGGACCAGCTTGTTACAGGCAGCAGAAGAGACAGCAATAGGAAGCACAAGGTTTAGTGTGCATGGAGAATATGTTAAGAAAAAACAATAAAGCAGTTCGGAAGTGATAAGGAATGATCAGATTTGCCCTGGAAGAGCAACTGTCTACATGGGAAAGGCTGGGTTTTTTTCCTGGCTAGTGCTGTAGAGTGTAAAAGGTGAACTAACACAGTGAGAACAAACTTTTCAGGGTAAAGAACAGATCCGTGTTTGAGACATATATTGCGGACGCTTCCAGGTAAACAAGTTGCTAACTCCAGTAGTGTCCAAATTTTGTCCTGCACACTCTCTTTTTTGTATGTTCATGTATATGTGTAAATAACTATCAAATGTGTATTTCTTTTAATTGGTAAGAAGTGGATGGTAAAAGACAATTGGATTATTTTGGATTATGTTACAAGTTCATTACGGATTCAGAAGTATAGTTATAGCCTTAAGCTTGGGTGCATGGACATGTTTCTTAAATGTATGCGTTAAAAACAAAAATATGTTACTGAAGGATTCTTAAAAGCTACTTCAATGTGGTAACTGAAAATTAAAGATTAAATTTATTAGCATACCTAAGAAAACATTAAAATCCACACTGTAATCATCTGGGAATGAGTATCAATGTAGTTTTGTATCATGGTTCCAGAGATTTTGTCAACTCTTTTCTATTATAAAAATCAACAACAAAGCTATTTCATAAATATTAAAAACACTCAGTTCCCTTCTTGACTTTATCTTACAATAATAAAATTGGAGTCAGAGCCGATGTGTACATTTCAAGGAAAGTTATGATATAAAGCAGAGAACATAGAAGAAAGGTACTGAAAATCATTTATGATTGAAACTGTTGATTGAAATTTGTGAAAATATCTCTCACTGAATAGCATATCACAATTGCCTCATAATACTGGGATGTGTATTCATAAGCTTTTTAATGTATGCAGCCAACCTCTTCTACTTTATTTTGTAACCACTGTATTGATTCTGCATGGTAAAGTTGGTATGACTGATTGAAAAATGAAAAGGGAAGTAATTTTACAGAATGTTAAATTTCTAATAAGAGCATTTTAACATCTAAAATATAATATCAAAGTTTCACACAGCCAGAATGATAAAAAATGTGTGTGTTTGGCTGTGGATATATCAGTTTGCAATAGTTAATGCTTGCGCCTGAATGCATGGACAAAAACTGATGTATTAATGAATTTATGTTTTTATCATTTTTGTTACAAATTTATGATTTTTGAGACAAAATATGAGGGTGGGAGTTAATAGATTTAGAGAGATGATTAAGCTGTAAGTCAACAGTTAAAAACGGTACTGTTTTGGCATGGAAAAGGCAAGTGTAGTTAGTCTGTGTAATGATGTTGGCAAACCAACAGTGAAAGCAAAAGGTACTTTCTCTTTGCCTTTCAATGAGGTGACTCATGCCATATTAAAAAAAAAAAAAGAAAGGTATCTATCCTCTTCTTTTTAAGGAGCTAAAATCTGGCAGAATACAACCATAAAAAGGTTGTGTTGGTTTGTTGGTTTTTTTTTTTCCAAAACATGATTCCTACTAGTTTGGCATTGTTTCCTATACCAGTTTTTGACATCAAGAATCCCAGTGACATGAAAGATTGCAACAGGCATGAAGCATTGGTGATTGATCTTGCTGACAGTTGTGGTTAATAGTGGGAGTATTTTGCACTGGAAGTTATTCAACATTGAAAATACTATTATTCAGTGTACCTGTCCAAAAACAAAATACATTTTTAGATATTGAATAATACATAATAGGAATAGCACCTCATTAATAAAATTTAATAAGTAAAACTTAGATTGCAAAGTGCCAAAACAGTAGAGGATGCTTATTCTTCTAAGCATTGCCTTTGTTTTGGTGAGTATTTGATGACAAGACATACCTAATAACAAACACCTGTGGAACTAAATACTTATTAAATAAATATGCTGATAGTACAGAAGTAAAAGTGGAATCACAAGGGAAACACAACTGTTTTCCAAAGCCAAACCACATATACATATTGAACTTCTCATCTTGTAGATGGTAAATACCTCCCTGTACTATTGGGCAACATTTCAAAGTACTTTAATCTGCACCCCAATGGCAGCAAAATGAGTCTCATCCTTTACATGTGTTTTTCAAGTCTACTGTTGTGTGACTCAAAGCTGCCTATATAATAGTCTTGTACAGCAATGCTCTCTTCTGTTATGACAATAATTTTTGTTTTATTAAATAATCATTCAGCCTTTTAAACTACATTATAAAGTGTAAAAATATATTCTAAATAATTTTTATTACCATCATGTTAATTATTGCCGCTACTGGATAATATCAGTGATGAACTGTATTTATCCCAAATACATTTTACACCAATGAATATTTTTATTAAGATATGTCAAATTTATCTCAATTAAAAGCTGACTAGAAGTAAATGATAGGATGCAAGGCAGTAATCTAATCTAATTGTTCTTATTGTACAATAAATTAAGAAAGAGTGAAAACTTCATTGTTCAATCCTAATGGAAATGGTTATATAGAGCAGAGCTTATGAAGACCTACCCAATATGGTTCAAAACATATCCCACTGACTAAAGTTGCAGGTAGGATGCATAACATTCTCATAGAGTTTCCAATAAAATCGTATCTAACAAGAAATATTTTAGAACAAAGAAGAGATCCACTGAACATATGTAATGATGTTAAGTTCACAGTTTTATTTGATTATAGACCCAGCATGCAATCCCTCAGTCGTTGTTTATGAAAAATTCTGTGTTTACTATTTGCTTTAGCTTTTTTTTTTTCATTTGCCAGATTAAGCCAACAGGATGATTCCAAAGGCATGGAATTAATTGTATGATAGGAGCATTGCTAGAGTTCTGACATATTACACTTGGTGAAGACTGATGTAGTTATTAAGAAAAAGCTATTGTGTGTAACATATATTAACACTTTCAAAACCATCCTGTTTTTTTAAAAAAAAAGAACTGATGAAATGTACAACAGTCAATGACAAATGAGGTATTTCATTGGTTTCACTTTTTGTCTTTCCTATACAAACTCAGAAGCTCTCATTCTTAGGTTGCAATTAACTTCCTTGAAAATACTCATCGGTGTTTCAAGAAGTTTCATAGCATCTTCTCATAAATCAGCATCATACATCTGAATTAAAATCTGAATGTAAATTAGAAACATTTTTATATTAATGATTGTGATGCTAAACACACATTCAGAACTGATTAAACATTACTGTCTTATAGTGACTGACTGAGTTGCAAGAGAAATGCATCTTCAGACTAAGTTTATATGGGAAATTTTTTTTTTCAGCATGGAAGCTTTGGAGCTCTGGAATGCATTGCTATAGCTGTAATTATATTAACAAAAATTCTATCACCAATCTGCTAATGCTTTGAAGTTTTACTGGTAGCATAATTTCAGTTGAAGTCAATATCATTTGAAGTGGTTTAAAAAGTGGTCTCAAGATAGCTGTGACAAAGCAGCTTGCAGCTTTTAACCTCAAACAGAAATTATATTTTAAAAATACAATATTTCTTTTGACACGGCTGGGGATGGTAGTGTGGGCTTTTTCTTGGATGATTAGTTTTGAAAATTGTATAATTTAAATGTGGAATTTGTCCTCCTTGTTGTACATTACAATCAAAATGTAATAAGTAGACCTCTCCCGCGGTTAACTTAAGTCTACTAGTTTTTAGCTCAGGAATTTATTCTAATTATCAGGTTTTTTGGAATAGTGTTAAAGTGCTTCCGGATAGATTATAGAAACCCTAGTAAAATGAGTTTTTGCACACTGGCAGTGAAGACTAAGGCTTTAAATGGAAAAAAATTCCCAATACTTACTGACTACAGTCCCTTCCCTCTGTCAAAGCACTGTAGTTTCTTGTGAACTAAGTACGTCCTCCAATTAAGCCAGCCATTTTATTCTCACTCATTCTTCACTGTCTCAGAGCACTCCATCAGCAGTACTTCTTCACTTCTCCTTCTGTCACTGTGCTAAAACTATCTTTTTCTTGGCTGAAAACTTATTAGTGTTGTCCATCTTTTCACACATAAAACATGGCTGGAGCCCTGCCTATACAGCTCAGCTTTTCTGACTGTACTTTGTCCTTCTAAGTGAGGAAGCGAACAGCCAATTAAAGTTTATGAAGAACATAGTCCAATTCCTCTGGGCTAGACCTGTGCATATAGCCAGGCCTAAAAAAAGCATTTTACTGTAATCAAGCAACCTAGATACCAACGAGGCCAAACATACAGTTATTTGCTCAGTCCTTTGGATTTTGCAGCCCTCTGTCTGAACAAGGTTTTTAGTAGAGTTTCAAGGCCCATTCCACCAGAGGCATATTGTTACAGTAATACCTGCATGTTCTCAATGACCACTTCTTCGATACTCTGCAATTCATTGGCCAACAGTTACTGTGTAAACATCTGATCTAAACATGTTTATGTATGTTAAAAATAATTAGTTTGCCAAAGACTACTGTATTCAACAACAACAACAAACAGCATATTCACCAGGGATGAAAGAGACCGCAATAAATTCCTGCAAATTCTAACTGTACTTTCACAGTATCAAACTAGTGTCAATTTCTCTCACTGGAAAACAAGGGCTGCGCTTCTATTTACAGAAATGGGGGAAAGCACAGGAATATGCAAGACAAAATGCTTATTCTAATATACGAGAACTTAAAAAAATACCCTCTTATTTAAATGCTTACTGTCTCAACACAGAAACAAAGAAATAACAGAAGTCAACTTATCATAAGGCACCAGTTACAGAAATGTCTTAGCTTTGTTTTCAGCAACAGCATTTGTAGTCAGTAAGTATCCAGGACAACTGACAATGAAACGCAGCAGCAGACATACCATTATCTTGCATATATTTAAGAGAAAAAGTAATTTTAATCACACATGCTGCAAATCCTTGGCCGGTATGAAAATTGTCCATTTGATACAGTGCAACACTTCCTTCTTTGAGTGGTGTGTTTACAATTCACTTCTTTCTTTTTAATGTTAAATTCAAAAGGAAGAAGTAATCCATACATGTCAAACTAACAAAAAGCTAGCATTTTTCATCTTAAAACCTCCATAATCTAGAATTGGCTTCCCTGTAAAGTCACCTTTATCTTGGGAGTCAGCATAAATGCTTTAAAAATACTAGTGCAAGGCTAGTTATTATTGAGGAGAGAGTAATAGCACTTTTACTGATCATTAGGAAAAGTGACTGTGGATAGCACTGACTTAAGTATTTGTTTCACTTTACTGTCATAGATTATTTAGAAATAATAGCAGTAATAATGTTTCAGAAATGAGGATGTAGCTACAAAGCCTCCTAACTCCCACTGCACCAGTGTTATAATCCCAACATGTTAAATAAATTGCTTACTTCTAACACAATAAGTAGAAAGAAAAAAAAGAAGAAAAAAGTAAATTTTGAATGCTGCTGCTTTCTTAAGATTCATGAAAGTCAGGGATGAACAAAGCAAATCAAACTCTGCAGGAAGTTCTGCTTTTGATTTTATGTTTTTAATATAACTTTTAAATGTCCTCTTTTTATAATTTTATTTTATTTAACATTCCCTGTTAGAGAACTTGAATGCTATGATTCTTGGTAGATAGCTGCTGCTTGTCTACAAAGCACCACTACATCCTAATTTGGAAAAGTAATGGAAATGTAATGAAAATGGAATCCTAAGTAAACCACAGTACTGGAAGAAAATTATGACAACTAACAACCACTAAGGACAAAACAGCTTTTACTAAAAAGCATTTAGGTTGTCTAGATTCACATGGGCAAAGAAAAAAACCTGTGTTTTTCCAGAACATCCAATATGGCTGTTCTTTTCTGAATATCAGAAAAGAAGGGATAAGAAATTGAGTAAACTGCAAGATGCAGAAAAGAGATCTCTACTGTTGGCCTTCCGTTGGACTGCTAGTTTTGGCAAATAGCTGCAAGCAACTTAGAAAATCTTTGTCCTCTGGTAACAATCAGTCCAGAAACAAAACCACGCACATCTTCAGTGTCAGAGATCATGTGAAGTTTGTCATTTTGACAGAGCTTCCCTTCATAAAACACTTTCAGAATGGGTTGGCAGCATCAGCAAAATGTTTTTCAAGAGGGCAGAAAGAGCATATGAACATTCAAATTAGAACATTTTGAATAATGTCTGGCCCTCAACAGTTTGTCTTCAGTATTCTGAAAGACACAATACGGAAGGGGTACATAATGCCTAAGAAATTCCTCCTGCCTTCTACATATCTATGGACCAATGTGAACAGTACATCAGTCTCAAATTCTTAAGTCTCATTTTGAGATGGCTAGTAGATAGAAAGTGGTAACTTAGAAAAGAAAACTTAAAAAATACATATCAAAATGTCTGATGCTATAATTTTGTACCACTTCATTTTCTCTGTATAAGTAAAGATCTGGAATAGAGTTTCTACGAAAGCTGTAATTCACTCTGGTTTATTTACTTGTAAAAATACCCAAAAAAGCTTGTCACTTTTCCAGCACTAGTAGCAGGTAATGCTGCACTGCCAAAATTTCTGCAAGTAATATCCACTCTTGTAGTGTTTCAGAACTCCACTATAAAATTTCAAATTGTTAAGATATTGGACTTGGAAAATTTGTCTTGATAATTTTTCTGTATAAAGATTTTTTCTGCACCATAAATGCACATGCTCTCAACAGACTTTAATCATTTGTGATGTTCTGGCTAATTCTAGTAGGTCATTTAGTCATGTTTTAGGTGAGTTTATGAGATAATATGATGGCAAAAAATATAGAATAATGATCTACTTGGTATGAAGTAAATGTCTGTAATACCGATTATAGAATGCCTTGAGTAGTTTCTCCACTTGAAGGTCTGCATTGAACAATCCAAAATGATTGACTTGATTCAGTCTTTAATCAATTTTATGAATTAGTTATCATCATAGCTGCTTGCTTCTGAGGTTTCCATCTGTAGCAGGAATGACTGAGCTGCATGTGAAGCAATCTTGGACTGCCCCTATTCATTACCCCAATGGACTAAGATAGCTCCAAAGCAGCAGTAGTGCTTCTATGTTGTAAATTGCAGTTGTGCAAGAGCTGTTTCACATATAAATCTTCCATCTGCCAGAGGGCCAAATTCTGAGACAGAGGTGGTATGGATGTCTGGGGTCATCATAAGCCAAGATCCTAAGGTACTATTAAATATATCTTTTTTTAGTTCCTTGATGCAGTAACTATGTGCCTCTGAGTTGCATTTATATGCAACAGTTTATAGAAGCAAGGCTTAAATCTGAATTCGAATCCAAACAACAAGTTTAAAGACCTGCTGTGTTATGTCGTATATTGTAGTATACAAAGAGTTTTAAGCAAAATATCTCAGTGTGATGATTACAAAAATCTAGATACAATCAATGCAGTAAGAATCTCTTTACTTTCTGGCTCTTTCATTAACTGGCATTCTGAATAAACATTTCACATATGAGAGAAAATAAGGATTATACCCTAACTTCATTACCATTTGGCATCTTTCTTCTTGAAAACGTGGTCACAGGAAGGATCAGAGATCAGCAAAGAGCTAATGCATAGAGCAGAGAGAGATATAGTGCATATTCCCATCCTCCTTATACCTTCAGAAGTTCACCACCTCAGCTCCATCAGGCTAGAGCACCTTTGATTGAGAGAGAAGCATAAGTTCCCCTCCAGAAGTGGTGTGTTTTTGTACAATTAGGGATGCAATGCTGCAGTATGTAGGTACTTCCCCCTCTGCAGTGTAGAACTGCACAGGCCCGGGTGTAAGTACTTTGCTGGAGAGCAGTGCAGACAGATCAGGTGTCACACTTCACTATATGTGGTATTTATTAGAGGTCACAGCTTTAATTCTCTCCTATTACTCTGTAACCACGCGCATAAGGAATTGCAGCCAGCTTCTACCACAAAACAAGTATGAATAGTACATGCAGCATATAAATCTGCTCTTTCTCCATTGTTTTTACACCCTTCCCACAAAAGAACACAGTAAAATCTCACAATAACTGTACAGCGCAGCCCAAATAAAACTCATTCTTTGTCCAAATATAAGCAAATTCTCTGCTTTCTGTAGTTACAGAAAGATAAGAAAAAGACTAGTGCGTATACTTTAAATGTTTCAAAATCCAAATACCAATGCAATAGAAGTATATTTGCAGTAAAATGCACATCTACATTGATCTACAGCACGGAATAAAGCCATCCACTGCCTAACAATCTAAACCTTCCGGAATTATACCCTTTTCTTTTATAAATATATTGAACTTGAATTTGTATATATATTACCTATAATTTGTATCCATGTATACTTACATATTTAAGATATAGATGAATATAAAATACATATATATGCAAATTAAAATTGCAGTGGAACTTTTCATCACAAAAGGAAAATGTCATTGAGCATGAGAAAGATCTGTACTGTGGTCAGTACAAGACCACAGTCATACAAGACTGAGAAATAAGTTGCCTAGGACTTCAGAACCACTTGAAGCGTCACCATATTTCCTCTGAAGCTCCAAGGTGCACTTTTTCCTTGCCTTCAATGACATAAACATGTAATAGCAGATACAGAATAAAAATATTATTTAAAACTTAAAATAATAACCTTTCTCTCACCTTTCCCTTAGATAGATTAAAAAAAAAAAGAAAGTGAAAACCACATACAACTTGATGCTCTCCAGGAAAGTATTTAACTATTTTACTAGTGAAGATGATGTAACAGCTTAATGGGTCTGCTTTTTTATTGGGTGTTACAGCTTTATGAAACATCTTGTTAAATCTTGCTGTAAGCTTAACTATTTGTATTTTGGTATAACAAAACATAGAATAACGCAAAGCTTGATGAGCTGAGCAAAAATACCAGGTAGAAGGAGACAAAGATACAAAACCAATATTAGTTAACCAAGACAACTAATTAAAAATAAATATAATAACTCATTTTTCTATTCAAAATAGCTCTCTCTTAGTGTTGCACTATTTGCACTAGGAAATCCTAAATGTTTCTAATTCTGAAATAAAGAATATTTCTAATTTGCAAGAGCTGTCGACACTCATTTGACATCCAGCAATATTTGTTTCATAATGCTCATTTTAGTGCCAGCATTCCAGATATTGATAAAGTTATAATGCAACTTACGTAAATTATTTGGAGGAGGTCTCGTGTCCATGTTTTCATAATGTTGCACGTGTACTACAATATTTAGATCTCTTTCCATATGATCTGTTGTACAAGGACCTTGAGGTCGCATAACATCAGCTAGAGCCCTGAAAACCAAACAAAACCAAAATGAACCTGTTGCAAAATCTGTAAGGCATAACCAATATATTCTAAGTTTTTTTTAGTTTGAGATGCAGTCTGTCATAACGTCTGCTGGAGAAACCAGCTCCATGCACAGCAAAATCAGGGAATCAGATTCATTGTGAGACTTTGCACCTAAGGCTCTTTTTAGGTTGTCTTAGACAGCGTGCTAGCAGTAATACACAGAAACACATTAAGTTCGTTAGCTGTCTTGGCTTTGCAGGAACATAATTTAAGCTTGTTGAGACTTGTAGAGTTCTGCCATTGCATTTGCTCAATAACATTGCCATCTTGGTTAAGCTGAGCACCTCAGCACCTAGCCCCTGCCTATAGCTTTCACAAACTAGTTATTTTCATACCTAGATTACCAGCAGGGCCTGTCAAAGTAAATTCTCACACATGCATTTGCACAGAGCACCACACAACACAGTGCTCTTGGTCACTTTCATTCAAAAATGTCACCAAGGTTGAAAGATCACCTGATTTTCATGTAGAAATCCAGAAGGCATAGCACTCTTCATGATCAGGAATTTAAGCTTTTGCCATCTAGAAGGGGAGATCAAAAATGTCTTCCCTAACTTCTATGAGTGTCCTAGTCATTAAGATGGAGGAAAGCTTGCACAGGAATGCTCCTTGCTGCTTTCAAGACAGTTCAGAAACAGGATAAAACCTTTTTGCTAGCAAAGAGGGAGAAAGCAAAAGGATTCCAAACAGTTAGGCCACACCCAACCTGATGCTGGTTGTGGACTTTTTCTGCAGATCTGCAGACAGTAACTATATCTGAAAGAGAGACAGATTCATCCTGCTCTGGTGTATTTTCTAAGGACTAGTTTCACTGCCGAGTATCCTGCTGAGTGTAAGTCCATTCTTAGGCATACAGATAAGTGCACACACCTGTATCAGCCTTGTGGATCCAGAGTTAGTGACTAAATTTTAAGCTCTGAAACTCTCAGCATGGCAACATCTAACTCTGTCTGTGATTCTGGTCTATGAAGTTTCACCATTGACTTCGGTAGGAGCAGGATTAGCCCCTAGGTATATGCCATATAGCTACCTGCTGAACTACTGTGCCATACAAAATAATTGGTGCACCTGCAGAAGCTCTTGTCTTAGGCAAAGGCAGGCTATGGTGTGTGTTACCAGTGTCTTCAGGGTTCAGTGCAGGTCTTTTCTATTCAGGTCAATGCATCACTGACCATTATTTGTCTCCTTTTTGTTTTACTAGTCTTAATTTTTAGACCCCTTGAGCTATTTTTTTTCAGGGAATGGGTGCATTTTCTGGGCACTGTGCCCAGTTTAGTTTAATTTGCTGCAAAATTATATACAGTGTCACAGATACTGCATCAAGAAAGACTAGTTTATAAACTAATAAATAAATAAAAATAAGCACATTCACTGGTGAAAGCCATGGCAAGTGCCATCTAGCTCCTCCACTGTACTTCTGTGACATGATGATTTCTTGATCAAGAAGCACTGTACTTTTAAGTATTAAAAAGTAGCTTCATTGAAATTACAGACGGAGAAGAATCCTGAGCTGAATCTTGCTTTCAGATTGCAGCAACATTGCTTTGGTACACAGCTGAAAGATACTGATGTTTCATTGTGTTTATGGCTAGCATTATGTTATTAAAATACAAGTTACAGTTGTGACCAACATGTTACAGAATACTCTGTTGATACTGTAAAAGGTCAGAAGACAGTAACCAAATGATTAAAGGTATGAAAGCAATGCTCCCAGTTAAAGCAATGCTTATACAGCACAAATAGCAGAGCTGGCCTACACAGCAGAAAAATAAAAATTCAAGAGAAGAGGTCTCACAAAGGTATGTAGAAAATTATGCAAAAGGAAAGCATTATATTGCAAAACATAGTTTAAAATAAGTGGAGATCAAAACCATTAATATCTAGTCATTTTATGCAAATATGTCTCTATACAAAGGAAATCATTAACACCAATATTAATTCTAATTCCAAAGGCAGCTGGACACATTTCTGGGAAGGAAAGAAATGCAAATGAAGGTTCCTAACTTCAATGTTAGTTAGAGTTAAAACTGTGAGAGTTTGTAATACACGGATTAGTATTCCCAACTTTGTGAAAATAGGTTTTCAGAAATGCTTTCCTCATTGCTCTTAATCTGATGGTAAATATTGTTCACTGTAGACTTTAAATAACACCCCGTATGATAGCAGATTAACTAGTGCCTGTCTGTGAAAATGCCAACTAAGTTTTCTACCATTTTAGGGTGGCTTTTTTCAAAGGGGTTTTAAGGAATTAGCTGTCCACCTCCCACTATATTAGGAAAAAAGGAACTACTCATGATCAAGTTCTATTTTTAACAACACAACACCTATGTTTATACTGTGTTAGCCAAAGTTGTACAGTCTTCTCAGGGCAAAATAGCTCATATAACAAAGAGCTTGTTCTTATCTTCCACTGATGTCAGGGAGAGTTAAACATGTGTAGCAGCTTGTATCACTGAAGTACAAAGGAAATACTGTACCTGCATTTTGTTCTTTTAGGGATTTGCCCATATAATGAAATGGATAAATGGAGGTTTGTGCCCCGGTACGTGACAAAATCCTTGAATAGATGTTTGCTTCGAAAAATTCCACGTAAGTCAACAGACTGTTACAATACCTTCATGCACTTGTCTCACCTGAATATCATCACAAAGATTTTGTTCATTATCCAAAGAAATTGTTAGAGTGGGTCCCATTGAAAAATTATATACACAGAGGGTCTTTACCTACAGCATTGCTATAGTGAATGATTTTTTAAAGAAATGCAGAATACAAAATAACCTTCTAATCAGGTAGCAATATGATTAAGCCATGTGTATTGATATTGATTGCAGTATTACAAAAGTGGAGAAATGTTACCTACACAGTAGTTCATGGCCCAGAACTATCCAAGTATCACAAAACTTCAGCATTTCTCTTGCCATAAGATTTTTCTCTTTGGATATGTAATGCTATTTTCAGGTTTTATAAAGCATGTGGAACCAAGCATTTCCCTTATGGGTACAAGCATGAAGAAGCTGAAACACAGGTTATTTCATGAAAGGTTGCTTGTCATATTTCGCCTCCAAAACTGGGTCAAAACCCATAAGGGAAATAATTTCTCACATAGGATTCAGGATTTTGGCAAGTCAGACTATTTTTGGCCCCAGGTACATGCCTTTTGAACAATCAACAAAAGACTTAACTCGTGAGCTCAGCACATTGTGAAGGAAGAAAGAAGAGCTCAGATGGTTCACAATATTTGGAAGGCTGCTAACATACTGTCAGAAGCACTGCTTCAGAAAAACAGGAGCTATAGTGTACGAGCATGATTGTAAATATTGTCCTTTTGGTTCTTGGTTTGTTTGCACATTCTCTACAAGGATTAGGGAAGAAGACAAAGGTGTGGGTTTATTTACAGAAAAATCTCCTCCATGAAATCAAAGTAAAGCTTTGATTTTTTCCTTTTCTACTCATTTTCGAGAGAGAATTCTCCACTTTAACTGGTGGAGCCTGGAAGTCCCATTGATGTAGTCTTACACAGCAAGAACATGCTGCCCTCATATGCCTAACAGAGCTTCTAGATCTGCTTCAGGAGGCAGATCAATTCTGTTTCCTTTTAGGCACAATACTTCCATATTCATTCCCTTTGCCATATCTGATTACATACACCATCTTATTCCCTTATTCTCTTAGAAAGCAGGAGGGTAAAGGAAGAGTTACCCTGTTTGGATACTATTACTGCTATTTCTTGGACACTGTAGCTGAAGGAAATATTTATCTCCTTTTAATGTCAAGTAACAAATCTAAAAATGAGGAGAATGATAGAAACAAAACATTATTATATGATGTCTAAAGCAAAATATGACATGTAGAGTTAGTACTGTACTCCCCTCTCCATTATCATCTTCCAGATTTACAGTTCCATACCAACAGTAAGTGTTTTACTGAAAAGCACTGATCTAACAAGAAAGAAAATGTCAACAGCGTCACACTTGGCCTTTTTTCTCAAAACAAAAGGAAGTAACAAGCTTTCTAAAAAAGGACAAATTTTGACTCTTTTTCCTAAAAGGACTTGCTCAGTAGAGATTTTTTCCTATGGATTGTTCACTAAATAAATACGCTTCCCCGATGCCTTTTCATTGCCAAATATTTCAGGAAAATTCAGTGAAATTAATGCAGTGTTCTTGGTTTGTTTTGGTACAGCAGTGAACAAAATTTAATGAAAGGTAACTGTGTAGAAACTACGCTCACCAAGCCTGTGAAGTTTCCTTTATTAACATTGTACCACTCTTAGCTACACCAGTGTCTTACTTCAACAGCAGATCCACTGACTGCAAGATGAAACAATGCAAGGAATTAATAAGCGTGGCACAGTTTTGCTTCCTATTTATAAGTCAATGTTCTTATTCCCATACATCAGGTCTCTGTTCCTATTTTTAAATATTTTTAGTAAATCAGAAATGGAAATATATAATTTACACCAGTTGTAATCTGTTCACTTTTAAAAAAAAAAAAAAAATCAGTCCTCATAAAAAAAGATCAGTTTACATTATGCATTGTCTTTTTTGATAAGCAGTACCATCCCTTCCATAGGTGAAGCTGTTCATAGGAACGAAGAGGATTCAAGTGTTTCATGTAGCCTTTGGCTAGGGAAGGGAAAGGAGACAATCTTAGCTAAGGAAATAGATGACAAATCAGCCTCTGTGTGTTTCTTGCTGCCAGCCAAAATGGAGTAACACTTAGTACTTTTGGTCTGGCCTACCTAACACTCTCAATGCATTATACTTTTACTTATTAATAAAAGGTTCAGTACAGAAAAAAAAAAAACCAAAAACATAAGAAGTGTTCCTTTTCGTTTTGTTCTTTTGATATTGTAGTGATGAGTGTTATAAAAGAAAGTGAATATGAATATAGGCTACGTTATTTTAATTGTTGGTACTATTAACTGTTTAAACACATAAATTATTTATTTCTTAAGCATTGCAGCTTTTTTTTCAGAACATTAGTAGTGTAAAAGGAGCTAGGATGGGATATTTTAGTTAAATATACATTCGAGGACAAAGAGGTTACTTCAATTGTTCACTCAATGAAGAGATTTTTAGATTGCTGTAGGGATTTACAAATCTAATTCCATTTCAAATTAATGCTAAGCCCACCCCACAGCTGTAATAGGAGTGTGAGAACACTTTTTTTTTTTTTTAAAAAAAAAGCTATAGCACTGCTTTTTCAGAACATGACTAGCTATTATGTGTACTGAGTGGGTGACTGTTTTTCCATGTGATCATGACTTTCCAAGTTTCTATATAATCCTGACTTGAACATTTTCATGGCAAGAAAAGTACAAGATCTCAGACACTGTTAAGTAATCAGGGTAACAGACGACCTTTTCTAAGAACCACTTCAGAAACCTAATCTTTATGCATACAGGACTGAAGGATTTCAGAATGATTTTCCAATTCCCTATAATTCATTTTCCATAAACTAAGACAGAATACCCTTTCTGAATACTTCATACCTGTACTTTAGATAGTAGGTATTTCTACTAGTAGAAATAGGGCCTATTTAAGCCATGTATAAGCAGGGACAGCCACAACTTCACTCTGTCCTGGTTTTTGTAGCTGTTACAAGCCCTGACTTTTTGCCTGCATGAAGATACTACAGAAAGAGGGTGAAGCAAGGGAGAGCTTTTTCCAAACAGGCACTGTAGTTTAACAGTAAGAGTTAAAAAAAAATTGGGACCCATGTATTCTTTTTCTCAATGTAGTAGTTGGAGAATATTCAAAATATCTAAAGGATTATTATACCTTGCTCAACAAAAACTGTCTTTGCAGAAGTATCACTGACACACAATGTTAAGTTGACTAAAATCTCTGCAATGTGCTTTGCTCCTTGGTAGTAAAAGCGTATCCATATCAGCCCATTTATAAATAGTGAATAATTGTTAGTGAACTGGTCATGCATTTGCCAGGAGTATTTTTGTGGCTTTCTCTGTTCATTTCAGGTTAAGCAGTTAATCAAGAAGTCATGCAGAAACTTCAGTAAAAAGTAAGGCTCCAGGTGTTGAGTTGATCTCTTGGACTATCTTTGAAGGGATGACTCTTCATCTAAGCTTTAAAGATTGTGAACTGCACCATTACCAGTCAGGGCAAGAGGAAGCTTTCTGCCACACTGCACATCCAGTAGAAGGTATCCTTTTAATTGCATTTCATCACTAAAGTTGCTCAATATGCTGGAATCTATTTAGACTCTTTAATAGAGCTGTTTGCCTTTTTTAATGCCTTTCCCCCATCTGCTTTACTTTCATGTGCCTGGGATTAGCATAAAGAATCAGACAGACTGCAAACTTGACAAATGTGTTATGCTTTGATTTTGGACTGCGGTAACAATCTGGGTTTGGAATATGTTGTTAAAGCCATTGGGCTCTGTCCTGAGTTGCCCACCTGCCTATCCACCACTAGGCAGCCAGTATCTGGAGTAGACGGTACACAGCATGCCTAACTCTAGGTGGGGGAGGTTCTCTTTGATATAACTCAGCTGTTACACTGTGGATACAGGGTATAACAGACACAGATATGGATGAGACAAGACTTTCATATTCCATTTTTTACCTCTCAACAGTAACTGAAAAAATGTTAAGAAATTCTACAATAGCTCTTCCTTTTTGTGTCTCCCTCTTCCCTTCCATCCTGGCTCATTTTCACAGCTTAGAAATTTTGCAAATAGCTCACACACTTGCAAGGGTTGGGGGAGGAGGGACGGTCCTGCCAAAACCATTTTGCAGCTGGAGAGGGAGGGTGAGATGGCATTTGTTTACATCCTTAGGCTGAGAAGTAAAAACATTTTCCAGTCTTTGAAACAGTTGGAAGAGGGAACCCATCAGGCTTTCTATAGTTCGGTGTTGCTGGTTTCAGGATTTTTTTGTTTTCCTATTCATGCACAGTATATCTGGGAACACTTGCTGGATTTTGTTTGGGAGAGGGTCAGACACTGCAGATAAAAATGGACTGCTGTCTGTGCAGACTCCACAATTATTTCTAGTCTTCCTCAATATGCATGTACTTTGATAACCTGGGCTTGGGGAACTGCAGGAGCTCTCCTCTCCAAAGTTGGTCTCTCTCGGTTGCCTTGCAGGGGAATGCAGCCTGCCTGGCAGGAGTTGTTTGTTTAGCAGGAACACATGGGCTCCTCTCTCCTCTTTAGGGGTAGAGGGGGAGACAGAGGGGAAGGGGATCCTGCTGCCTGGCACTCAGCCTTACCTGGACATGTGCTCCCGCTGGGGTCTGTGCGCTTTCTCCAGCCCTAGTTTGGTGAAGATCCCCACCAGCACCATGACTGCCACAACCCCACAGATGATGTAGACAATGAGGTTGGTTTTATCCCTGGTAGGGTCATGCAGAGGGTCATCTATGCGGGAAGGAGGCTTCCCAGTGTTCATCCACAACGGCGTCTCATAGTTTGTGCAGGTGCTTTGATCCAGCCTTGTCTTCTTGAACTTGCAGCAAAACCTGAAGCCACAAGTGCCGCAGCAGAAGATGAACTCCCCCGAGCTGCAGTTAAAGGGGGGGTCCCACTGCCCCATCACGTCAAAGTAGCCCCTGCAGAAGTCCGGGGTGGGAGGTGGCTCAGAGGGGTCTATCTGTTCCCCGAGGCTGGAGTGGTTTCCTCCTGAGAGCACCACGAAGCTCCCCAGCTGCTGGCCAGCTTTCTCCTGAGCCCGACACACCAGCGTGAGGAGGTCCGCCACCAAGTAGCCGAAGAGCAGCCGGAGAAAGCCTTCCATTCTGCCTCCCAGCCCCGGCTCAGCGATGCTGCTGCCGCCGCCGCCGCCGCTCGAGCTGCCGGATGCTGCGCTGCGCCAGGAGCTGAACATAAAGGGGCTCCGTCAGGGGCCGGGCGTCCGCTCAGCCCGCGCTCGCCTTCAGCACCACGGACAGCCCTGCGCGGGCCGAGCCGGGCCGGGCGGGGGCCACCGCCCCCCGGGCAGTGTCCGCAGCCCGTCGCCGCTCCGCTCCGGAGCAGCGAGCGGGCGGCACTTGTGGAGTGGAGTGCGCGGGAGAGGGAGCGGGTGGGAGGAGGGGGAGGAGGAGGAGTACCGAGGGGTGGAGGTGCCGGCGGGAGCGCGGGGCACGGCGCTGCGCGGCGGGCTGGGGGAGAAGGGGCTGGCGAGAGGGGCGTGGAGGGGGCCACGAGGCGGGAGGGCTGAGGCGAGGGCGCCGCAGGGGCGGGAATGAGGAGAGAGGGCGAGCGAGGAGCCTCCCCGCGCCGCCTGGTGCCAGCCTGCAGGCGCCGGGGGCACCCACCTTCCGCTCTCCCGCGGAGCCCGGCGCGGCCTCTCGCACAACTCCCTCAGCCAGCCACCGCGACCGCCGAGCCCCGCCTGGAGCCGGGCCAGCCCGCGGGAGGCGACGGCCGCCAGGGCAGGGCGCGGGAGGCTGGACGGGCTCGCCGCGGCATCCAGCCGGCGGGGAAGGGCTGCCGCCAAAGGGGAAATCCGCCTGGGCGGGCAGCGTGCGGCTGAGAGCGAGGGCGAGGCGGCCCGGCGAGCCCAGCCCGTCCTCCGAGGCGCCCGCGGGAGGCTGCCCGCCGGCCTGCCCTCCCCGCCGCAGGCAGCCTCTCTGAGGGGCCGGCGCCCTTCCCCTCCGCAGCAGCCCCTCTGTGGGGCTTCCCCCCCTCCCTTCAGCCCCGCCGCGGGGCCGGCCCCCACCTCGCCCCCCGAGCCCCGCCATCCTTACATAAGAGACTTCCCGCCCAGGCGGGCGCTCCCCACAGGTGCGTCTCCAAAAGCGCGGGAGCGGCTTCTCGTCCCTTCCCTCCCCCGCCCCGCGCGCGCCGCGCTGAGGGGGCCAACGGCCGGCCAGGGCGGGGGAGGCGAAGCGGGGGCGCCCTCAAGGCCACACAGCCACGCCGCGGGCGCCAGGCCGAGGTGTGCGCCTCGGCGGAGCGGCTGGGCGCCGCTCTCCCGATAAGTAGAGCGCTCCCGCTCCCGCTGCCCGCTCTCCTCACAGGCCGGCGCTGTCCCGAGATCCGCTTACCTGTGAGGCGAAGGCAGGTCCTGGCGGAGCGGCGTCCATGGGGCCGCACCTCCGCTAAACCATGGGCGTGAGCGGGCACTGCCCTCGCCCCGGCGCGCTGTGCACAGGTACAGTGTTACTTGTACTGCCTGCCTCAAAGCGGGGCTACGTTTATGTCCGCTAAACATGAGCGGCCCCGCACATCATTTATTTAAAAATCTTGTTATAATGTCAGTCAGGCTGGCTCCAGAGGACGCAGTGAGGCTGCGGGTTGTTTGCGAGACACGGAATTAAAATAACTTCCCCCAAACAGAGAACTGACTCCGGGAAAGACTTTTTAGTGATTCACTCCCCATCCCTGTTATTTAACTCTCTCGTCTCTGTCTTTGGCACTAACCTGCGCAAGTAGCAATAATATTATCCTGAATACTATGCTGCCACCAAATGTAGGAAATAAGCCCATTATGGTGTGATTTAACACTGTGGGCTGGTGCGTAATGCAGCTTCCCTTTTCCTCGGGGGCATGTCTGGGATAGCCTCGCTGCGGCCTTGCAGGCTACTGTTGTCTCTGGGGAAGAGGGGCCAGTGTGCTGGGGCTCTGCAATGGCACCTTACCGTTCCCTCCCACCTACTCTTGCAAGGGGGCAATATTGCTGCCACACTTTGGGAACTTTGGCCAACTCCATGTGGAGTTGTTAACTGGTAAGTAAACAGAAAGGTGAGGCAGAGGACAAAGCAGACGTCTGGAATCGGAGAGGGCTGTAGTTAGCTAATTGTGATCCTTTGCCTTCTCTTTAAAAATAGACTCTGAGTACAGTGATGATTCTACTGAACAGTTTGACAGTAAGCCTTGCATCCCTGTCCAGGAGGTAGGTTAGAAAGCCCCTTTATTTCTCAGCAGAGAAAAACAATCAGTCCCAGCCAAAATCAGCCTTTTTGGTTTTTAATATTTAATTCTTAAAACCTCTACCTCATCAACATCCCCTTTCAAGTCTCCTCTGAAATTATATCATTCCTCCCCTGTGTATACTTCTCTCTGCTATTATTTATTATTTAACACTTTGTGATGCAGTTTGTGCTGAAAATACTACACAAAATGAATCTGTTCCATACTTATTACTGCATCTAGAGACAGTTAAGGTCCAGTCCTGTCAGGCGCTTAAGATTATGCAAGTTTCCCTGTTGATCTGACTGCTAAAAAGCTGCTTAAATATTTTGCATGATTAGTGCTATACATGTGCAGAAATAATAACATTAAAAATTATTTATTTTATGGGCTATTAATCCTGACTAACTATGGTACAAATTTCCTGTTTTGCTGAGTTCCTGGGGTTTTCCCTAAGAATTGCCTTATGGCAGAAAAGCCCAAAGGATTTAGGCTAGAATCTAACATTTGCAGGATTCAGGTCCGTGCGATCAGAATCTGACCCTAAGTGGCATGTGCTTGGAACGAGAGCCCAGACCTGGGGAAAACAGGAGGGTGATTAAAGCTCCTTGAGAAAAAAATGTTTCTGATGGCACCATAAGACTTTGGATCAGACCCACAGAACCCAGAACCCATAAATCATGTTAACCTAATTAATCATAAGTTATTCTAGTTGTTATGCTGTGGCTGTTAGTCGTATTAGTTATTTTAGCTGTACCATGTCTTAGAGTTGTAATAATGAACTAGAGTTGTTCTAGACTACGGCACGAACCCTTTTTACTAGACCTGCAGCAGTGTGTTTTAATGGCTTCACAGCATGTAGTTGTAAGAACACCTGCATGATCAAAATATAAAACCATTAAGTATAACAATGGAAACAAGAAAACTAGTTGAGAGAAAAGGGTATTACACACAGTACTGAGGCACATCTTGGCATCTTGGGCCTTTTTGCGATTTTATAAAGCTTTTCTCAATGAAGTCAATCAATAAACTTCTAATTTATTTCAGTTGTCTTTATTGAGTTGAGAAACACGAAAGATTTCCCAGTTTAGCACCATTGCCTTCCACTTTCAAGACTTCTCTTTTTGACATTGCTTTAAGGTAAGTAATAATTACCTACTTTTCTACAGTTTTATCCCATAAGGAATGTATTTTGCCTTTGAAGCAATTGAGAAGATGAATGTTTCAACTAGAACCTACAGACTTGTCTTTACTCAAGCACATATCCTTTTAGTTAAGTGAAACATTTAATTTTAGGCACAGACCTTATACAAAATTAAATATTCCTGTTATATTTTCCTCTAATTTCTTTCACTTGTTTTTACTGATGCTTTCACATGCGGATCAATGGCAATGCTTGTTCAACTTTAAGCTAGAAAATAGGCTTTTTTTTTTCCTGGTAAATCCTGTATCAATGTACAGCCATGTCTCAGTGGAAGTTATATAAATGCATACATGCTCATGCTCTATATATATATGTATATGTGCATTATACATGTTCAATTCAGTGTTTAATTCTATATATTCTTAGAACTGATTCTTACAGGGTTTTTTATGTAAATAAGAGAGTTTGAAAAAGAGTAAAATTAGGAGAGAAAGTTAATGATTTAACCTGAATGTTGAGGTTGCGATAAAGCTGAAGAATATAGAACAATTAGAACTTATAGAGCAATTGCAATTATCATGTTTCAAATTCTGTATATCATTTTTGTTAATAATAACAATGTTGATGCAGCCTCTGAGTATTTCCAAGGGACTGATTACCTGCTAGAACAGTCCTTTGCTGAGCACTGAGTCAATGGAGCTTTCTAGCCAATCATTAATTCCCAAAAAATGCCATATAGCTCAATCATTATTAACAGGCATTCCAGAGCTGTGAAAATTTGTCAAAAAAGCAGCTAGACAGGCCTGATCTCAGGCAGTATTGATGTGAAAGGTATTTTGTGATAAGAAATGCCATGTGGAAACTGGAATGAAGCAGTCAATGTCTGTTTCCTTGATAGTTATTTCATACTGTAATGGGATGTTTGGATGTATAGATACAAAATGTATTGCAGCTGGAAAACAAAAGAGGTGATGATTCTACTATAGCAGGCCAACTGACAGTATGTTTGCAATCACTACTCTTTAAAAGTAGAGTTAAATGTTAGAAGATGTCTGCTGTGGAGCAATAAAGTAGCTTAAGTCATGGAAGAAATACCTTAGCAGACATGAGTTGAAGAAGCAGAATGTGTTTAAGGAGGCTACAAGTGACATGAGGTTTATAGGCACTGAGAACAGTCCCATGATTTACAAATATTGTAAACAGCCTTGAATGACACAACACAGAAGTTTGTTTTGAACACCTCTACATTCTTGAATCAGCATGCATCAGACAGCCCCATTTGCTTCTAGTAAGTTTTGTCACTCCTCTATGAGAAGTATGCTTTCCCATTGGTATTAGGCTTGCTGGACAGTTAAAACATCATTCGTTCTTGTAACTCATAAAACGCCAATGGTTCTAGACCTTTCTTTTAGTTACACAGCTAACACTTCATAAGCCTTCGTTCTTCTACCCAATAACCGCAATCATTAGTATCATATCAGTGCAGCAACATGTGAAATCCCAGCCTGCAGTGTGTTGACACTAAATATACCTCTCCTTTTATAATTATCAAGCACACGTCTTTTCAACTAACCTTTCTCTTGTCCTTAAAAAAGATGCACATACAGACTGGGACAGAATGAGCTTGTTCTTATGGTTTCATGAATTCGTAGCAACTTTAACTAGAACATCTTACAAACATTCAGCATTTTTTAGTTATTGTCATCAAGTCTAAAAAAAATACACTTTGCACATAGCAAAGGGATCACCATCAAGAGATCTTAATGAGCCAGGAGGTGCTTCATGAATGAAAAAGCATGAGAGACTTGTTTTCCTGGCTCACTGAGGAGGAAGGTAATTTATTGCAATTCTGCAATGTAGAAATTACCTTTATCACCTAATGTTTTTCTCTTCAGTCTTCTTGTAAAACCAAACCTGTGGTAACTGCATGGGTTGGGGTTGAGGCAGGCAGTAACAGCATTCACATTTGGAGTGGACTTAATGAAATCCTGAGAGTTCTTGTAGCTTCAGTTTAATTCAAAGGAAACTCAGAAAAATTCAGATAAATTTAGAAGGTAAATGAAGTATTTGCAAATATACAAGAGGAAACACATGTATACTGCAAACGTCTTCAGTATACAGCAGTGGAAAAAAAGTGCCAAAATGTCTAAAGCAGCTTTCAGCAGTATAGCTGAAAAATGAGTTTAGCCCTCAGGTTTGCCTGTTGCACAGCTATTCCTCTGATTCTGAACAAGGAAAACCGCCAGTCAGTTTCTCACTTTGGCAAAACTAATATTACTTTTGAATTGTAACGGTATTGCAAGTACCTGTGAACAAGGTATGTTTCTGCTTGTTATAAAGACTGCCATGGAATTTAGATCTGGAATGACTGGCCAGGTGTCTGAGGATTACTGCAACTGACGGAGAAGTCTCTGCAGATCATTCCAAATCGCGCCAACAAAATCTTTATCTCTTGTTAACAAAAAAGAAAAGAAAGGCTACAGAGGATCAAAAAAATTGGAACTGCTTTTGTATCCTTCCAACTGAAAGCCCAACCACCTTTGTTCCCATGAGTTCAACTTTCAAGGCAGAGAGGAAGCCTTTCTAAACAGACCTAAAATAGCATTAAAAATTTTCAAGGTTAAAGTCAGTATAATAGGCTGTATACTGTGCCTGAGCATAGAGAAGCTATGCTTAGAAACAGAAGAGGACACACAGCAGAGAAAATTTTCTAATCCTCTGCTGTCTGACTCTGGTGTATGTTAGAACAGCTGAGGAGCTAATCTAATGAATACCTCTTCTAAAAACTCCTCAGTAACTGAGATTAAGAGGTAGACATGTTTTAGTCTAGAATGCACACTCTCCATGCCTGGAACATCCATGGATGGAAGCCAGAACAGCAAGAAGTCAAATTAGTGAGTCAGTTATAGTCTGTCAGTTTTAACACTATTAACCCTCATGGGCTATAGAAGTGAGCTGTAATGTAAACCTCAGAAGTGAAGAACTTGCTCTTCACAGAAATGTAAAGTTGCTGTATTACTTAACTAACAAAAGATTTTAGCCACCATGTATTTTGCATTTTTTCCAAAATGTACTGTCAGGCAACCAAAACCAAAAGTTCTTACTGAACATTAGACCTTCTTAGTGTGCTTCCCTGATAATAAGCTTTAATGATGTCTCTCCATATCATTGTCACAACATGCCCATCTGAGGCTTGATGTATTTTGTATCTTACATATAGTAATAATGTATAGATGTAGGAACTTTCAGATTCATGAAGAAGAAAATTTCTCTGACAGTTCCATTTTTAAAGGATGCTGTTAAAAGATGCTCAGGATTTTAAAATGATAAGTCACAAGACAGATGAAATAAGAGGTACAGAGAAAGTAATAATGGTCTGAGTTCTGTGATACATTTTTGATTATATGACACTGCAGTCTTCATGTGGCTATCAGATTCTTATGTGATTACCATGCCTGGCCAAGAGTGTCAAATGTGGTTGCCAAAGGTTAAATATCCACAGGCCAACTCAGTATTTACTAAAATCAAGAACTGTCTTTCCACTGATTTAAAATGGAAACTACACTGGGTGATTTTGCTCAAGAGATGCTGAATAATCACAACTTACACTGAAATCACCAGATGTCTGAGTGGTCAGTACTTCTGAAAACCAGGTCACATATCTGAAAGCCGAATAATGAATTCAGAGACTAAATTTAGGCACATATGCTGGAAAACTGTTGATGTGCAGAAACACATATACAGGTTCCAGACCACACTTTTAGGCAGATGGTAACAACTGTCCCTTCTTGACTCCACTTGACAGCCAATGTAAAGAACAGTACCAAAGCTGGCTCCAAAGGGATTTGTTTCTCTGTCCTCTAGCATGAGAGACAGTGAGAAGAAATAATCTACCAGTCAGGTATACTGACAAATGGGTCAAAAATCCATGAAGATCTCAAGGTGGAAAAGTAAATGCCACTTCTTATGTTTTCTTTCTAGAGGGCATTCTAATAATGTTAACAGGATTATCACTGATGTTTCTCAGCACAGTGCAACTCTGCTATACCTACATATATGGAATATCTATCTAGAACATCTATCTAAGTATTCTGTTATACCTATCTTGAATGAAAAGGCATCAATCCAGTCTCCTTGCTCTTTGCATCATGTCAATAGTAAACAGAAAAGTAAATGCTTAAAGTAAATAATGTGTAGCAGAACATTTTTGATAATCATTCTTTTTCGTTCTTGTGGTTGGTTTTGTAGCATATATTTGCCTAGTTTTTTTTATTATTGTGAAAGTGCAGTGATCCCACAGCTGGATAAATAGTAGGACAAATAAGAGGATTTTAACTGTAATGTGAAACACACATTAGGGAGTCTTAAGAAGTGGTGCAAAAAGATGCTGACAGCAGATTATAGTGGTATCTTTTTGTTGTAGTGTTTACTTAAATCATTAGATTATCTCTAACCTGCTAAATATAATCTAATGTTAATAACATATTTAGTATATCTGCTCCCCAACACATATATAGGAGGTTATTGCAGAGTATAACAAGGTTAAACACATTTTTAATACAGAACACTGTCACCTGAGAGTACAGTTTTCAGAATGGATTATTTGATCTGTATATTTATGTAAGCAAGTAACACTGGAGTAAAATGTAAAGAAGCTGCAAAAGGAATACTTCTGTATAATATGGAAATTATATATAGGGCCAGTTGTAACTGAATACTTGGTAAAAGGACAACTCACAATTTTCTTGAGTGTGTGTAGGAATTAGTCTGTCATTCACTCCCACACACCTGACAGAAAGCTGGCCTCTTTAAAGTCAATTTTGTAATTTATATACACCTTGAAGTCTTAAATATGATTTTCCAGTTTAACAAATTGTCCCTGTGAATATAGTGATTGTTCTTCTTTAAAAAGAAAAAATAATAAAATTAAAAAGGAAATTGCATGTAATTTCTATGCAAACTAGAACAGTTGAAGTGGGCCTTGATAATATAATGAAGAAACAGATAATTTAGATGGCTGAACAATAGGATCGCTTTTGTACATAAACAATGCAAGTATTTCAACACATAAGATGACCATAAGTGAAAAAGAGCAGATGTCTCATAATACCCGATTACCTCACTTGTTTCTGTCATAATGTTTAGCTCAAGTTAAAAAAAAACACTTGCACAGCAAGATCAGAAATAGATCCTCCATGCAAAGCCTGAACCCGGGTCCAGTTTTCAGTCTTTTCGTCTCATTGCAAAGGATCTTTTTAGTGTTAGCTCTGTTGGTTATCATTAATTACTTATTGACAGCAAAGGACAAAGTCTTGACTCATTAGGTGTTAACAGGAATTACCATTAAATTCAATGGAGTGAAGATTCTGCTCTAAGGATCAAGATTTAATAAGTTTATTCTCATTGAGATGTTCTTTATAGGACATAAAATTCCATTTGTTTCAATGGGGTCATTTTAAAATGCTAGTGTTACTCATAATGAAAGCAAAACCAAAATCTAACATTAAAGGATACAGCAAAAAACATACAGAAAAAGTTAAAGGTGAAAATATCAAAGTTAAGGGCTGCATTCTGATGCCTATTATATGAGAGAATGTAGAAATATTTAAGGAAATAATATTTTCACATACAGTGCACCTTTATGCTCCAGTGCAGATAGCTATATATTGTTCAAAATGTATTCAAACAGAGCTCTGGTCTCTGTGTCCATCAGCACATTGAAGCCCAAGGGAGGCAAGGTCTGCTGGCAGAGTGATAAGGACAGCTCTCTAGCACATATGCTGAGGGAAGCTGCCCGCACTACTAGAGAAGCCAATAAAAATCAGCAGCATATTCAACAATCCTTGTTTCTACCTTCCTGCCTACATCCATCCTAAGCAAAGTTTGTCCCCTGACAGTGTAAGAGGATGAAGGCTACTTCTCGCTGACTTCACGACCTTTCACTACAGTTGCATTCCTCTGGGACAAGAAAAAAGTCACCTCTATACCATGGACAGATAAAATTTTCTTGGCAGCTGACATACAGCTGTGGAATTCATTCCCTGATCATAATGGAACAATTACAAATCTCAGCTCCTTAAGAATAAAATGTAAAATCCCTTATTTTCACCTACCTGTTCCACAATAATAATGAGAATAACAAAGCCATTCTTCCTAGGACATAAGGAGAAACTAGAGATCCTTTACTGTGATTACTCTTACAGCTTGTAAAGGTGTTCTGATACCATGGTGATGAACACAGTATAATTGCCAAGATAGATAACGGATCCAGCTGGCACCTCTCCCCCCTCCCCCACACATCATGGTGCTCACCACAACAAGTTTATGATTTTGTCCTAAAAATCTGTTGAGTCTTGTTGGTCTTTACAAATTTAATTGCAGAAACCGCAAAATGCTCTCTTCACTTTGATTTTGTCAGAAATGACACCCATATGGTACATTATTCTCTTGATTAAAAACTCCTCTAAAACCCTAGCTGATAAATAAATAAATGTGACTTTTCCTTGGCAAAAAAAAAAGTATTTTATATACCTATCTGTCTGCTCAGTAATCTTAGGCAAGTTTTACCTAGAATGGTGTTATTATGATTGTTCGGGTGAGATTTATTGTTCAGAAGCTCAAACAGAAAGTCCTCTGAGTTAACTTCTACATTGCACTTTTTCTGTTTACATAGGATTTATACAAGGATGAAGTTTTTGGTTTTTTTTTTTGTTTCTTTTTTTTTTTTTTTTTATCTAGAAGATGAGAAAAATACTTGCTAGACCAGCCTATGTAAGAACCCAGAAATATTGCAGTTCTTTTCAAGAAAGGAAAAGTGTGAAAAATAATAGCAATCTCATTGGTTCACAAAACCTTTCTCTAGATATTCACTCAACTCTAAGTTTCAAATAGTAAGCACTGCTATTTTAAATTTCCAAATTCTTAACAGCTGCATTGTATAAGAATGCACATGCCATTGCACTTTACACTACTTTGTGTCCTTGCTGGCAGCATCATTTTAAGTCAAAGTCTGAGTGGGTATGGACAAGGTGGTAACCTTTCACCTGCAGAAGTAGAACAAGGTATTCTCATGAGTAAGTGGAAGAACTTCTGTTGCAGGGAAACCAGATGGCAGTCTCCAAGGTTTATAAATGTGTTATTCTGTATATTAGGAGTTAAGCGTAAAACATTTTTAATTGAGAAATTAATTTTGAATGGATTTTAGCTACTGAAATACTTTATATGTGTACATACCTGGATGCTTCCAAAACAATTATACTTCAAAAGCTGGATAAAGTAGTAAGTACTGGGAGAATATTAGTAGATGAAATTCTAATGGATCTATATGGGACCAGGGCTCCTTTCAGCCAGCGTAATTTTTGCTCTTTATTTGCTTGAGTTGCAGAAATCTGATTAACCAAAGTTTAACCAGAAGCAAATTAGTGCTAAAGTGTGAAAATCAGAGCTTTGAGACTACTAGCATAGCCTTATGCTAGCTTTTTTCATCCAAAGAGTCCAATTAAGCAAACCCGGCAGAAGCCTTAAAAGTAAGTATTCTCTGCTGGTTGTTAGTAAAAAATTGATCGCTCTTTTTATTAAGACAGGGAGTGCGTGTTTGCCCAATGAGGAGCTGAAGGGGAAAAATAGAGTACAACACCAGAACTACACAGATTTCTTCTGGCTTTGGAAGCCAGGAGGAAAGACTGGAAATTCTATTATCAGTCAGTTTATGATATCATTATTTCTGGCTGACACTAAGGTAACAGATGCTTCTTCAGGTCAGGACTTCCCAGCCTGTTCCTAGACAAGCTTCCCATCCTTATTTACGGTAGATGGACTTCAAGTATTGTAGCATATCAAGTGCAGGAACAGACCATGTACAGATCTCTCAGTGTCTTAAAATGCACAGTGGGAGGACCCCTACTACAGTTTAGCAATACTGGCTTACAAAACCTGCACTGGGAAAGAAATTTAGCCTTACAAACAGTCAGCTCAGACCCAAATAAATTCTCAAAAGGCAGCTTAGGGCAGACAAAAGTTATGCACAGTTTTTATGCTGATTCTCTGCACAGATTCCTCCTCCTCCTCCTTGCTAGATGAATGAAAATATGCTGACTTGCATAAATAACTTGTTTATATGGCTATACATTTTACATTTAACAATATTTAAACTTTGACTAGAGCTTGCCTGAAAATGAATATGTAAACCAACCTGGTTTCCAGTTAAGTTTGACCTTCTCTTGAGCCAAATTAGCCTTGAAGATTTCTAGAGAGGCAAATAGGATAGTTGCTTTCCCATCAGCCTGTTCCAGCAAGGAATGTGATGATCTCCATCTAGGTAACTTTGGATGAATGCTATTTTACCAAAAGTTCAGTACTGGCAAATTCTCACCAATTCAGAATTCTTTAATACTTTTCGCAGAAATAATCAAACAATACAGTGGCAGATGAGACTAGGTCAGAATTGCCTGAGAACTGATGAAGGTAAAAAGGTATTTTGGAATCAGGAATAAAAGAAATTTGTCATATACAGGAGTAAATATTGTAGTGAAGTGCAGCTTGTTGATACACTATTACATCACATTTTGTATGTCAAGTAGGCATAGTACATCAAGATCTTCACCCACTGAATCAGATTCATCAATGACACTTTTTATATATTATATACATATTTTGCATATATATATATATAGCCTATACATAGATATGCTTTTTCCCCAAAGCCAGTTACTCTGTTCTGAATGCCTGACTTTAAACTGGTTTTCCATAATGCCTGTCTTTTGGAGAAGAATCTCAAATGCAGACTCAGATACATAAGCTCTCTCTATAGGACCTATAGAGAGTTAGATGCCTCAGAAGGGTGAACCTGAAAGTCTGCATACTGAGTAGAAAACATGACAGCCAACAATGAAGTGTTGATCACAGAGGTCCGTCTCACTCAGTGCTCTTCTATGGATGATAAATAGCTAGCAGAAGATAGCAAGCAGGTGCCCCTTCCTAATCAGTTCAAGAATCTGGACTGAATCCTACTTTCATCTTCTCAGCATAAGAAGAACTTGTCCCTAGTTTCTTTCTGTTGTTTTTGTTTTGTTTACTTAACAGAAACCATTAATAAGAGATGAAGAAGCTACTTCAGAATAGTATGAGGAAGGACAGAAAAAGAAAGAAGAGGTTCTTTGGTGAGCAGAATATCATCTTGCTTACAGTTGTCATGGAAAGCCTAAATGTGAATCATTTGGACTTCACTTTGCTCTTCAAAACTGAAGTGGTAGGACAAGTATGAGTACTACACCAACACTAGATATACTCCACTGGCTCTCCAATCAGTGTTTACTTGTTCACATTCAAGGCCTTTCTTCAAGGTTTTCACTGGAGTACAATATAATTCCTGTGGCATCTGCAACTCAAAAGGTCACTGCATTCTCTGAAAACATTTTGAGTTACGGAACTCATCATGAAATGGGAGTAAGGAGACACCACTTGAAAATCTAAGCCTAAACACCAAAGATCAAAGCCTTGTACTGCATTTATAAGTAGTTGAATGTGATGTACCTTTTCCCTGAAAAGATTTCTTCCATTCATGCCAAGATACTAACATAAAAAAGATTTATAGGGAATAATCACATGCATAACCGCCCATCTTACTGTGAATTTGTGTGTGCTACAGATTTAATTAGAAGACAGTAAATTTATATTTTCTTGATATTAAAGTTAGTTGGTAAATACCAACACCATCTCTGCAAGAGCCTTGGCTAGGTTATTAATATGCAAACACCACCAGTCTACACTCTACTAGAAATGATAAGCTCATATTTTTCTTATCTGATTTCTTTCCATTCAGAACCCCAAATATATAGGAATGTATCATGTTTTTGATTTATGCATGTAAATCCAAATGAGAGCATATACAGTGTGTATATGTATGTATATATAGTGTGTACCGTTATTAGGAAAGCTTTCAGTTTCCACTTATTTTAGTTTTTATTTCCTCCTAGGCACTTATTATATTCTTCCTAGCATGCTGAGCTCTTCTAATGTTTAGAAATATTGTGGAACTGCAAAAAAAGGCACAGTCAATTAATTCCTTCATTTGAATAATTAAACATTTTAAATACTCCCTCCATACCTTATGTTCAGCTATAGATATATTATTAATAGTAGCTTGTACTGTGCTGCAAGAGAATGGTAGGCACATAATTCCTAGAACCTGGGGAGGAGAACATTTCCTGACACTATGAATTTACCTACCCAACGACAAAGTTATCTTGTTCTAATTCAAACATGTTTCACACTGTAATAATTACACCATATGAATGTTGTGCTTTTTTTATAAAAAATTCAGCACAGTTAATTATTCAAAAAATTGTAATGGTCGATGAATCCATTCCACTGTGTTCAACAAAAATGTTAATCGTGCTTCACTATTTTTAGGATGTTCCAGTAGCTCAGTCTATAAAGTAAGACCATTGCGTAAGTTCAAAACCATAGGTTTGTAGTCAGACTGTCTTGTTGTTAAATGGCTGTTGCCAGTATGCCATGGTTAAACATGGTTCATTACATCTCTGCTTGTTGAGTGCATTCCTATAAACAAATGGCCTTCAGTCTCTCTATTTCTTTGGACTGGCATTATGTAATTCTCCCACTCTCAGACCCACTCTTGAATAACAGCATTCAAAGACTCCACCATGCTTGTTGAACAAGCCTGACTAGGCTTCATAGTAGTAGGGTCTTAGTTTTATCTGATTTTAAAGATAGAGTGTTTGAGGCAAAAACAGATGGAGCAGTTCATTTTGCAAGGTCACTGGGTAAATTTGCTACACAGTAAATTTGCTAACCATTGAATGTAGCACTTTTCTCATTCTTTACTGCATATGCCTGCAACCAACTGGCAAACATCAAAATTATCTTTAATGGTTCCAAGTCATCTGGAGAAGAGGCACTTTAGTTAACTCCCTTATTTTTCCTGCTGTACAGGGGACATATCTTTATCGTGATCATCCTTCAGCAAATGTAGGAATGTATCAATATGACCAAGCAATATTGCAACAAATAAAATTTTAGTTCTCCATTGTTTTTAAAATAGAAGAAATTCAAAGAGCGGGAAAGCCACTTTTCTATCATCAGTTAAAGTCTGCTTTTTTATATTTGGACATTGGATTCTGTTACATTTGTAACAGAGATTTGAAGAATATTGGAGGGTTAAAAAATTAAAAGAACACCACTATGGGAATACATACAGTGTTTGCTGTCGTTGACTTAGTTGTTATGAATAAGTACTACTGGAAGAAATCTGAAAAAAATCATCACACAGTGAAGGAGGAGAGTGGTTGAAGTGAAGGGCTAGTACAAAACAGGTGGATTACTTTTGCCTTGTAGGGCATGCAGTCTTGTCCTCATTTATTATTAATTTTGAAAGTAGAAGCTTTGTGGTGCATGCTATGTCTTCACTCAAAAATCAGCCTCTATGTGCCTCTACCTGTGTCCAGATTTGATCTTTATCTCTTTTTACCCAAGGCCTGTAAAACACCTACAGATCTTTAGACCAGGAACCTGAGAGAAGTGGAAAATGTAATTTATTGCTGAGAATGTAACTTATTGCTGAGATAATACTGTTGAAAAATGGATCCTTCTGGTTATCTAATACTATCATTAATGGAAAAGGAAAGGTCCTTGAAATTCTGAGACGCAAAAATGCTAGACACAGCTGAAAGAGAGTCCACACTGAAACCTTAAAAATCAGGTACTATTTAATTTTCAAGTCATATTTCCTACAAATTAAACTAAGAGGTTTGTAATAGCAATAATTACCTATTCAGCATCCTTCATCAGTCTCTGAACTCATTTTCTTCAGTCATTACTTGAGTTAAAAAAAAAAACTTAAATGGGTCATTTATGCTTAAATTAATCTGTGGTTTTCCCAGAGTACCTCCTTTGTTCATCTCCAGCTTTAATTACTGAAAAACATTTTGTTTTATAGAATTCTGTGGCAAAATAGATGCATCCTTCATAGTCATCCTGTTTCAGGAAGTTCAGTGACTGCTTGTCATGGTTTTAGCTGGGATAGTTAATTTTCTTCACTGTAGCTAGTATAGTGCTGTGTTTTAGACTTAGTATGAAAATAATGTTGATAACACACTAATGTTTTAGTTGTTGCTAGGTAGTGCTTACACTAGTCAAGGACTTCTCCAGCTTCCCATGCTCTGCCAGGTGCACAAGAAGCCGGGAGGGGAGGGGATACAACCAGGAGAGGTGATCCGAATTGGCCAAAGGGATATTCCATATCATGTGACGTCATGCCCAGTATCTTAACTGGGGGGAGCTGGCCAGGGGAAGCAGCGATCACGGCTCGGGGACCGGCAGCATCAGTCGGCGGGTGGTGAACGGTTGCAGCACTTGTTGTTTAGATTTGGGGTTTTTTTTCTCTTCTTCCAAGGTTTCATCTCTCTCTTGCTCATTATTTTTTTCTTTTCATTATATTAGTATTATTGCTGTTTTATTTTAATTATTAAACTGTTCTTATCTCAACCCACGAGTTTTCTTACTTTGGCCCTTCCGATTCTCTCCCCCATCCCACAGGGGTGGGGGGAGTGAGCGAGTGGCTGTGTGGTGCTTAGTTGCTGACCGGGGTTAAACCACAACACTGCTACATTAGTAACATCACAGATGGCAAAGTCAAGTTTAAGATCTATTTCACATGCAAAACCAACAAAACAGCAAAACCAACATGAGTGAATATTAATGTGTAAAAGAGTTCTATGAACATTTTAGGGGACATAAATCATTCTCTAAGGCAGCAAAGATTCTCTCAACTGCTCATGCAATCTATTGGTAAGGGTGTATTTTGAGGGGAGAGTAGTGGTAGGCTGGGACCCATGAAGGCCAATCAACAAGAAGGTGTACTTGCCGGACTGAGGTATAACTACAGTTTCCACTTAAAACACAGGACAGTTCTGTGGTGTCAAACCTCACTCTGTAGCAGAAGCTACAACTTTGCAATGTGGTATGACAATGGTTCCTCTTTCACAGTCTTTTTGTAATCACTAAGACTATTTTTTCTCTCAGAGTAAGCTGATGTCGTTTCTTTATGTTGAGTTTCTTATATCCCATCAGAATAGTGATGTACACATGCTTCTCAAAAATGTATTTGGTTAAACAAGTAAGCTGCAAAGAGTCTGCCTGCTAAAATTTAGGTGACCAAAAAAAAACTTCCCCTTTTATGAAAGAGGATGAATTCTCTTTATACAAGAAAGGAAGAAAAAGGAAGTATCATTTAAAAAAAAAAACAAACAAATTGTTTGCATGTCACCTGTAATGTAAAAATGAGTTTTTCCAGGCTGAAAAATAATTTTCTGCTTTGAGCAAGGAAACAAAGCAATTTGCCCAGTGCATTTGCAATGCATTTTGAGTTAACCAATGTAACAGTAAAACAAGAATGTCCTTGTTGTATGCCAAGTTGAAAAAATATCTAAGTGCTCTGACTGTTTACTGAATTTTAATACTTGAAGGATTGCTGCTTCTTTGATTTTTTTGGCAGAAATAGCAACTGTGGTTAATGATCATCTGGGTTTTTATTTTTTTCTAATAAAATGTCATTTATCAGCAAAGAAGGAGAAAGGCATCTGAGAGTCATGCATACAGATGCATAAACTAAATAATGCCTCTTCTGCCAGATTGATGCTTTTGCTTGTACATTAATGGAAAATCTGTTTGTTTAAAAGTAAGGAAAGTCCAACAAGTCCAAATTTTAGATATAGATGTGTGAATTAAAAGCCCTTAAATCTAGCTTTTCTTCTTAGACCAAGTCCAATAGTATATACCTGAAGCCTATAGTACTCTAAAAACACACATGTATATATGTGTATGTGTGTATATATATATATGCTGAATAGTTTCTTCAAACTTATTTATATGCCTAATTTCCTTCCATTTGTGACTGGACAGGTCTTAATGAGCAGCAGGAATCACAAACTTTACATAATATGTAAATGCTGTCCAGTTCTGACTGGCATGATTCTGGATATGCACCTACACAGAACTCAGCATGTACAGAGAATATTTAAGTCAGAAAGTTCTTAGATAGTTCAGGATGAGGTGGCAGTCGATCACAAATTTTCTGCATAATTTTGGAAGTGCGTACTTCAATTAAAGCCTTGATTTTTTTTCACCTAGCTCTGCCTTGCTGGACTCCTATGCATTTTTTCTGTCTCTAGCAGTTTCAGTACAAACTCATCACCCAAACATGCATCGGACTTCAGGAGTAGACACCTAATGTGTCAAAAACATACACCAGATCAAAGAATTGCTTTTAGCCTAGCTCTCTCATTCACTGCAGTCGTTACTGGTCATGACTTTTGCATTTGCTGGCAGCCCAGGTCTCAATTACTCAATGAAACGTGCAAGTACTCAGCATACCTGAAAATGAAATTTCAGGATAGGGAAATCCAAAATCAGAGGCACCCTGAATAAAGTAGAACTCTTGAATATTTGGCAGCACACAAAATGAATGAGACATCTTACAAAAATGACCAGTAGATCTAGATAGAACCTGTATCTGTGTCAGAAATGGGAATTCAGTGTGCAAAACAAATTGAGTTAAATAGTGTGTTTAACTCATTACATCAACTTTTATATCTCTCATAGTTACAGTGATTCAAGGAATATATTACAGGTTTCTTGAACAAATGGAGCCTGCCCACACTAAATGAGTCAGATAAAAATCAATTACATTGTGGATTCTTAACTGTGGAAATAATCAATGTCATCATTGTTGTCTTCCTAGCAACAAAATATTGGTCCTGGTCAACCAATCTTTTTAAGTTGGTTTGTGCAAAACATTTTTAATATTTTTTGTATCATTTTGTGGGCCTTTTGAAAATGGAAAGCCATTTGGTATCAAGGCTAAATATTAACAGGATCTTTTTTAAACATTGATAAGCACTCTTTAGTGTAGTAATTCATTTATGTTCATATAGAATGTCAAAGGAGCAGACCTTAAGTTTTATCATATTCTGTAACATTTTAGGCTCAGATTGCTCAATTTTATACTGGCATTTTTTGGAGTCTTTTACTCTCAGCAATGAAACAGGAGATAGAGTGGGCTAGTATGTAAGTTTTGTAAGTGGGCTACTGCAAGTTTTCAAAACTTACTAATTTTTATCCATTAGCTGTTCTGGGGAGAAGAATAAGAGGGGTATCATATGCCAAACCTTCCAAAATGTTACATCTGCTAGGACTGCTGTCCTGTTACAGAATATATGGGAGCTGGAAGAAGAGATTAATAGAAAAGACTTGATACATTGTCTGCATTATTTATTTTCAGCATGTGTAAGTCCATATTGTCTCTAAACAAATACAATTATGTGATCCTTTTTATATCATCAGGTTTTATTAATTCCCATTATTTTCTCTAACTTATCCCTCAAGGACTCATATATATATCAGCATGCACTGAAAACAGATGTTGATAACCCTGTGTGTGTTGTTAACACCTCCAACCTTCATTTGATTCCCTGAATTCCAGATGGCAGATAGTCATTCTATTCTATGTATAAGATGAAAATGGTTTAGTTTCAAATCAGCATATCTGTCTGTGCTTTGTAATTCTAATTCCAATGTCTACACCAACCCTGTTCTGTCCTTTTCACTTTTGTATTCTTCCATTTTTGCAATTTGTTGTCTTCTTGTCATTTGCTGAGAATAGAGAAAGGCTTCCCTCCTTCAAGCACTTCTTTGACTATTTTGGTCTTTATATGAATTGCTCATCAGAGATAGTAAATTTTAGAATTACTTAATTGTTTTATTAGTACTTTATCTAGGTCTCTCCAAGTGCATACAATCATACTTTAATTTGCAGTAAGAAATAGAGTGTCTGCTACTGGATTTTTCAGAACTTCCAAGTTGTTAAGAACTGTAAGGATTGGCAGCATGATCTAATGCATGCTAGAATAAGTCTTAGAAGATCTGGACTCCTCAGATCTGCACTATTCTAATGACAGTCATTACTAAGCTAAACCTTATATAAGCATTTCCTCTTCAATGCTTCAATTTCTTACTTCTTATGTATCTTATTTTCAATATACTGCATGCTCTTACAGAATGGTATATTCTCCCATGTATGCTCACAGTAACTTTTTAAAATTAGTAAAATTATTCTCAATTTATACACTATAAATAAGACCAGACACGTGGTACTGTAAATGATTTATTCAGTGTCATTATATTCATGACACTTTGCATAACAAATCAAGTCCTATGACAAAATTCTGCTGCTTTATCTAGGCCTCATCTGGAATAAGTCCATGAAATCTATAATTAAACTAACATAGACCAGTAGTAACTTTAAACGATTTAGTCATAGTAAAATGAGTTTAGCTGTATAGCATTTGGTCCATGATCTTGGCTTCAAAAATGTGTACTTCAAATTTGGCAGAGTAAAGGAAGCAGGAGAGAGCAGAAATCCCCCTCCTGCATACACAGTCCCCATCCTCAGTTCTCATGTTTGTATGCAAATGTTCCTTTATTTCTGCAGATGAAAACACTTCTGCACTCAGGCTGCAAAATCACAAGAAAATGTGTTTAAATTACAAAATGGAAATTTCTTGTGGCATCCTCATTACAGTAGACAATACTCAAGCTGATGTAGTATTAGAGGACTCCATCTGAAGAGGAGGCAACACAGGCACGCTGCATACTCACCATACTCATCACCTAGAAAGAGCTGAGCATCCTGAGGCTCATCCATGACCCATCCTGCAAAGAGATCAAATACAGTACTGACAACAGAATTTTGTAGGAGAGCCCCCTACACACGAGCAGAAAAAAGGGCTGTGAAATTAGAGTTTTAGATAAATCTAGAAGATCTTAGAATCCACATCTCTGCCAGGTCTGATTCAGTCTTTCAGACGTGTGTACCTTGACTTAAGAAAAATGGTTGCCTTTAGCAACACGCCCAGGTTGAGACAAAGGTAATTCAGTGTGCTGATAGCAAGCTCACATCCTTGTACTACAAAACTACATTATGCTGTCCTGCCAGAGCAGTAATGTTCTCTCTACACTTTTTGGCCTGATCTTGATGATACTTCACTTGCAAAATTCATTCTGAGTTTAGCTGAAGTCATGCAGCAGTCATATATTCTGGTATATAACTGCTCAACCCTATTAAGCAGGTGTGATGAAAACGGAAAAGAAACAGACAGGTCAAAAATCTCTTAGGATCATTCAGCCAATTGCTCTTATATTGGCATGAGCAGTTCCAGCATTAGACCATGATCACCTGTTCCTGTGATGGTGTTAGGATATTTAGATAGGCTGCACCTGAGAGTCAAAAATGTACTTTAGTATTTACTTGCTTAATGTACCAAATGCTGCCTCATTAAGAGGGGACTTGACAAAACCAACTTAATAAAAAAGACTTCCTCTAGCGCTTTCCATCTAATGATCATCAAGCAGTTTACAAGCAGGAATGAAACTGTTTTCATTTGTGGGTAATACCCCATTTTACAGATGGAAAAATGATCCAGCTATAGGAATGCATTTTAGTTGATAACAGGAACCTTATGTAGAGCTTCACTACAGATTTCACAAGATCAGTAAAGAGACACTCAGAACTGCATGTCACATGGTGCAGAGTAACAGGTTCCCTGCAGCTCGACTGGAAAATCACAACTGTATTGTCCTTCCTGGATACCCTGGAATCTGACTTGCTAGGTCAAAAAGGGGCTCCACTCCAGAAAAGATTAAGAAAACCTTGCCTTGCAAGGGTTACCCATGTATTTCAGTTATTACCTGACTGTGTAGCCTGATGCTGAGAAAAACAGGAGCCACGTGGGCGGCGGTAGCTGCCCACACCATGCTCCCCGCAGCCATGGCCGAGGCCAGGCGGGAGGTGCCCGGGCTGGGGTCACTGCGAGCAGGCGGTGGGGGCTCAGGGACGCTGTGCCTTCACTTTTTTCATGTAACTTTTTTTCTTCCCCCAAATATTAGTTGGCAGTGACGTCTAGCTTTGTGAGTGCAATTAACGCTAAGAGCAAACCTGACCTGGAAAACACCCCTTCAAAGCACAGAGGAAGACGGCCAATGCGTTTAGATGACATCGGTTTACTTCAGTTCGCAGGTTAGGAAAAAGTTGAAGATGAAAGAAATCTATTCCTTTTTTACTGCTGTTCATTCAAAGCCTGCGCAGATCGGGGCAGGTCCCGCTCCCCGATGCTGCACTCCCACCCGCACACACCGCAGGCCACACCGCCCGCGGCCGCCATGTCGCCGCGCCGCCCCCACCGGCCCCCGCCGCCTCCCGAACATGGCGGCGCCGGGAGCCACCCCGCCCCAGGGCCGTGCCCCCGCCTCTCTCCCAGGAGAGCCGCTCCCTCCGCAGCCGCCCGACCGCGCGCCCCGCCATCCGCCCTGCTCAGGCCGACCTGCCCCTGCGCCGCCAGCGCGGCCCGCTGCCGGGCCTCCGCCCGGGCTTCTCCCGCCCGCGCCCAGGCACCGCCCCCGGCGGAGGCGGTGCCGCCCCCTCACCGGCCCCGGGCCAGGCGGCGGCTCTCGGTGGCGGCCGCACGGCGGGCAGGCGCGCGCGCGCGCGCGCTATGGCGGCGGAGGGGGACGCGTTTCTGAGAGCCCGGGGCAGGACTCTGACAGCCTTCCGCCAAGGTACGCGCCGCGGGGCCCCCGCCGAGGCGGGAGCGCCTGGCGGAACCTCGGCATAGGGCTGCGGGTGCCGGCGGGCTCTCTTGGCCGCGGCGCAGTGGGGCGGGGGGTGCGGGAGGGGCGTGCGGCGGGGAGGTGCGGGGCTTTCCCCGGCGGCAGCGGGAGGAGCGCCTGCTGCCGGGGAGGGAGAGGCGGCTGGAGGGGCTGGGCCGGGGCCTGCCCGGGGGAGCAGGCGGCGCGCGGCGTGCTGCTGCCGGGCGGCGGGGGCTCGGCTGAAGGCGGAGCTGTGGCGGCCCGCTGCCTCCCGGTTGTGCTGGGGCGCGCCTGAAGCCTCCGAAGTTTGCTGCCACGTTAGCTGCGGAGCGGAGGTGCGTGGAGGCGTTTGCCCCCGCGGTCCTGCCCGCCGCCCGTCCGCAGCGCGGGTGGCCCCGGCTCCCGCGGAGGAGGTGCTAGCAGTGTCCAACACCGGATTCGCTTTAAAGTGCTTGTTAGTGCTGCTAAGCCTGACTTCCGTAGCTCGTGAAACTGTTGGTCACAGCACTGTGCTATCATGTGTTTGTACCTATAGGGTTTACCTAACAGGTTACAGGTAGTTTGTTGTTTGTGTTACTTAAATGAAAGGCAGGTGTACCATCGAAGTTTCTTCAAGGTGGTTCATCGTCTCTCAGGGTGGAGATCAGCAGGTAGTTCCTCCCCTTGTGCTTCCACACTGTGCAGAAACAGCACTGTTAACCCCCTCGGCTGGTCGTGCCTGAGTATAAGTCGGTTCCATAGGAGACATGCTTCTAGGCTTACCTCCTCCCAGGTGAATAAGGTAACAAGGCCACTGCCAAGCCAAAGATGGCAACCACCCGTGGCTGGCCCAACAAAGGAGTATGTTGAACATCTATGTGTATCTCACCTGTTTGTAAAATTCTCCCCATGATGGAGGTTCTGCAGTGTGCCTAGGTTTTTCAGGTGCATAACTACCTCTTTTCCTATTGCCACACATGGAAGGTATTTTATTTCCTTGTATTTGTTTATAAATTACAAATTGTATTGGTTTGGTGAGGTGGGCAAGGCTATTCAGTCCCAACAATTTTGTGGTATTTTCTTGAGTTTCACTGGAAATATTTGGTTTGCTTGATGCCAAATAAAGAAAAATCACCAACTCTGAGCATGTGAAGTATATGTATACAGTCATTCTGGCAACCTATTAATTGCAGATGATGTGGCTGGTTTGGAACAGAATGCCAGGCATTTGTTGAGGGGACAGATGGCAGACAAGCCATCTAGTTTTATCAACTGTTATGGTGGGTTGCCCCTGGCTGGACACCAGGTGCCCACCAAAGCCACTCTATCAATCACCTCCTCAGCTCCCCTCAGACAGGGGAGAGAAAATATAACAAAAGGCTTGTGGGTTGAGATGAGGGCAGGGAGAGATCATTCATCAATTACCATCACAGGCAAAACAGACTCAACTTGGATAAATTAGTTTAATTTATTGCCAATCAGATCAGAGTAAGGTAATGAAAAATAAAACCAAATCTTAACACACCTTCCCCCCACCACTCCCTTCTTCCCAGGCTCAACTTTACTCCCAATTTCTCTACCTCCTCCCTCCAAGCAGCACAGGGGGACAGGGAATGGGGGTTGTGGTCAGTTCATCACATATGGCCTCTGCTGCTCCTTCCTCCTCAGGGGGAGGACTCCTCACACTCTTCCCTGCTCCATTGTGGGGCCCCTCCCATGGGAGACCATCTTCCATGAACCTCTCTGACACGAGTCCTTCCCACAGGCTACAGTTCTCCATGAACTGCTGCATTGCAGGTCCCTTCAGGAACAGACTGCACCAGCGTGGGTCCCCCATGGGGTCACAAGTCCTGCCAGCAAACCTGCTCCAGTGTGGGCTTCTCTCTCCGTGGGACCACATGTCCTGCCAGGAGCCTGCTCCAGCGCAGGCTTCCCACAGGGTCACAGCCTCCTTTGGGCATCCATCTGCTCTAGCGTGGGGTCTTCCACGGACTGCAGGTGGATATCTGCTCCACCATTAACCTCCATGGGCTGCAGGGGGACAGCCTGCCTCACCATGGTCTTTACCACAGGCTGCAGGGGAATCTCTGCTCTGGCACCTGGAGCACCTCCTCCCCCTCCTTCTTCACTGACCTTGGTGTCTGCAGGGTTGTTTCTCTTGCATATTCTCACTCCTTTGTCCAGCTGCAGTTGTGCAGGGTTTTTTTTCCTCTTTCTTAAACATGAGGTGCTACCAGAGGTGCTACCCCAGTCGCTGATGGGCTTGGCCTTGGCCAGCGGCAGTTCTATCTTGGAGCCAGCTGGCATTGGCTCTGTGGGACATAGGGGAAGCTTCTAGCAGTTTCTCATAGAAGCCACTGCTGTAGCCCCCCCACTACCAAAACCTTGCCACGCAAACGCAATACAACTGTATAGTGAAATTGTAACAAAAGGAGTGTTCCACAGCAGTGTAAAAACTGAACAAACGCTTTAAGTACCTCTTGAAAATTGCCTTAAACATGGAAGAAAAATTGTTATTTGGGTGCCTGTTTTCCAGGTGTGTTTGTTTCTCCTGAATTGTCCCTGTTTGGTATTCTTTAAATATTAATTAAGACTTTTCGTACTGACTGGTTGTTTTTAATCTTGTTCAGGACTTTTTAGGCCATCATAGTCCAACAACCATGTTTCTTTGTCAATAATTTACTTAGCTCTTTCTTAAGAGACTAAAGTTCAACACAACCTCTTAATAACTAAATGATTTGAAAAAAACAGAATCAAGGGCTGATAAAACTGAGGCAAAGTTTCTTGCAGTTTAAGATGAAAATCACTTATCTGTGTTTTGTTGTTTTCCTCGGTCTTTAGGTTTCACTCCTTCTGTTAAACAGGTATAGCTACACAAAACATTTACTACCACCACTATGGCACAGTGTTTCCTTTTAAAATTTGAGAGTCACCACTGAGAGCTTAATTTCCTTTTTTTTCCTTACTACTGTTTCTGCAAAATCACTCTTCCACACCCTATCCCCTAATAGTAATTTATTCAGTCTGCTTTCACATAATGTGGAGGTTATACCTGTAACCTGCTCGAATGTACTCTTGATACATGACATGTGTGAATCAAAAGATCAAGGTTAGGGATCTAAATTATCCATGTAATCAGTGGAGTGTAGTGGCAAATAGTGCATAAATACCCTACTTTATTGGCAAGAGACCTCTGTATGCTTTGGCTTTACTTTTTTAATATATTCTCTGTCTTTTTTACCCATGTGAAATTATGCTTCAGATGTCTACTACTTTTATTAGTATTTTAGTGAAGAAACAGGACTATATGTTTGGGTAAATTCTGTCTTCTCCGCCACTTCTCCCAAAAAGTTGTGGGGTTTTTTGTTTTGTTTTGGGTTTGGTTATTTTGGCCCAAGTATGCCAGTAGCATGCTGCGCAAAGAATTTCTGTGAAAGTAGGTAGAGTGCTTTTTTCAAGTAACTAAACAAGTGGTAGTACCATCAGCTTAACTGGTTGAGAAATGTCTCAGTTTTGAACTTGTCTTTTGCTAGTCTTAGCTCATGTTTCCAAAAACTTCATCTGGAAGGGGCAGATAACCAGCACTGCATACTCACGTTCTCAGTTCCACATGTGGTTTTATGTACCTCTGTCATTGCTTCCCTCACCAGTCTTTTGCAAACGCTTTATTCAGTTGCTTCTCATTTTTTTTTTTTATTCTGTTCTGTTCTCTATTAGTTTCCTGTCTCTGCTCTTTTGCCCTTACTGAATGTTGAGGTGACTTTGTAGCACTTGCTAGACCTATTGTTGTTTATATGAAGTTGGTGGTGTTTTTCCCATGTGCACTATCCTGCACTTTTCTGCGTTGAAGTTCATCTGCTTTCTTGAACAGTCACTGCATAATGAAGTCTTTCCCCAGTTCTTTACAACCAGGCCTTATTGTCATACTGCCAAATGGCTTAGTTTTAGCAAATTTCACTTCCTCACTATTCAGTTGCTGTTACAGATTGTTTTGAATTTGTTGAACAGTATAGGTGCTAGTACAGATTCAGGTGGGATCTTGTCCATTTCTTTTTTTCTTACCAGTTTTTTAAGCATGTGAGGACTTTTGTATTTCAAGACAGCTTGGCTTCCTTAAGAGTCTTTGGTGAGTAACTGTCAGTTACCTCTTGGAGATTCAAGTAGACAGTGTTAAGTGGATTTCCCTTGTCCATATAAAAGCTGTGATATTGTCTTTCTGAAGAATCAGTAAGTGCAGTAGTTACTGTCTTTGTTACAGTTTCCATTACCTTGGCTGGACAGATGCCAGTTTTGCAGTCAGTAGTTACCAGATTGCTCAGGAAAGCCTTTTACATGTAGGTGTGATACTGGCCATCTTCCTGCTCCCCTGGTGCAAAGGCAGTTTTAAGCAAGAGGTAACTCCTCAGAGTTTAGGTGTTTTTTACTTTTGAGTTCTTCTGTGGATGCCACCTAATCTGAGTGGTTTGTTATTGTTCATGTCTATTTGTTGAATCATCTACTGGTATTTTGATTTGAGACAGATCTGATGCACTGTTTGTAAGGAAGAATTCTGGCATTAGGTCTTCACAAGTTCCTCCACAATAAACATGGATACAAAAATTTACGTTGTTTTTTTCTGCTCTGCCTTTATCTTTGGGTGCATCTTGCGTGTCTGGAACATCTGTTAGCCTGAATGAGTGTCTGGGAGGGTATCTGCACCTAATGCCTCTAAAAAGGGGTTTATTAGTTTTCAGATTTATGCTATTTCCAATTGTTCTCTATGTTTTTTAGCTTGACTTCTTGGACTTTTGTATCTAACCTTCCAGTGTGTAAAATCTTTCCTATTTTCTTTATTTGGATGCTTTAGCTTTTTGAAGGATGCTGTCCTGCTCTTACTGGCATCCTTATGGCTGCTGTTTATGTTGTTTAGTCAGTGTGGATGCTTTTTGGTCTTTCCAAAGTTCTTAGTAAATGCTGTACATATGGTCTGAGCCTCTGGGAGAGTGTCTTTGAATAGTTCCCATGCTGCCTTCAAGGATTTTTGTACTTTTTAAAAGCATCGTTAATTACATACAATTCGCCTTCCTTTGAAATTAAATACAACCACAGTTGATTTCTTTTTTTTTTTCTTGCTTTCACGAGTGTTGGATCTTGGCACATTATGATTACTGTTCTAGAGCTCTTCAACAGTAATATTTTTGAGCACTGATCAGAACTGCTTCCCAGCTAGCATATTCCATTCCCAATACTGTCTCCAACTTTGATATGAATTAGGCAAATTTTTACGTGGGTTTTGAGCAACTTTCTGTGACTTCACCTTGTCATTATGCAAGCCACCCCCCTTCACACCTACAGTCTTGGGCTGTAAAGTTTCTGTAATGAGTTTACATGTATAATTTGTGGTTGGGCATAAAGGCAAGACTATAGAGTTTTAGCATTCTGTAGCCCTCAGTACAAATAAACTGTATCTGAGGGGTCACTTCCTACCTTGATAGTTATCTAAGAAGTTTAAAAGTGGATCTTTTAAAAATAGTAGCACTGCCTAATTTATTTGAGAAACTATATTCTGTCAGTTAGTGTTTCTACTGACATTATCTCTGTAGTTTAGGCTCAATGTACATAATTTCTACAATAATTTCTCTTTTGAAGGGTTCTATTTTCTCTCTGAAAAATGTATTTTGATACCTGTTTTGAAGGGTTTTTTCCCTGATGCATAAAATCACACCTTCCATAATAGGTTGCCCTGGTCATTCAGCAGAACCCTCAATGGTCTTACCTTTGGTAGTCTCTCAGGTACATATGGAAAATATAGCTGAAAGGAATGCATATTTCATTAGATTGAAATCTTTTGTATTTGGACATACAGACAATGATGATGGTGTTTTTGAAGCCATAATAATTGATAATGTTTTAATATTAAACAAGGAATTATTAAAGATTTAGTGCAAGTCCTTTATTGTTTTTCAAGCTATTCCAGGACTGAGAGGAATGAAAACAAATTCCTTTAAAAGTAAACTGCAAAACAATTATAAGGAAAAAGTTTTTGCCTTTTGTGTTGTTTATGATGTATAAATACTGCCTTCCCTTAAAAGATTTCCATTTTCCTTCTTGCCTATAGCTTTTTTAGAAAAGCAAGGTTGTGCTTCTTGTCCAATTTTACCTAGAAAAAGAGTCAGAGGTGCACTTTGTAGGCAGAGACAGCTCAGGGCAGGGAACCACATACCTATTTCTGCTATTTTGTGATCTTTCAGAGAAGTGAAGTTAATTCTCCTGGCAAACCCAACATGAGAATGAGGGCATTTTTCATATTTACTACTGCCCATGGTATACTGAGCAAGCACTATGTGCGTGTCCATGTCCCTTCTCCTCTGATACAACTGTCTGTAGAGACACTGGACAGGAGTAACTTTTCATAACTAATTTGTTGCCATGAAATGCTGTAGAGTGTAGAGGAAGAAGAAAACCAATGTACTGTTGAAACCAACCAATGTACTTCTAAAAAAATCCCACGAGGGAAATACTGGAAATCCCACCAGTACTATGTGGCTGTCAGAGGCCAGCTTGCAGTGGTTTATGTGAGCAATCTCTATATATGTGTGTTTGTGATTTTTTGAGAGGGGGAAGAAAGGGAGGAGAAATTAGGAAAAGCAAAAGGGGAAGAAATAAAGGCACGGCAAGATATTAGCTATTGTCCTCTAGAAATGGTGAGGTTCGGCTTAAATCCCACCTAGGTCCTTGAAGTGTCTTTTTGCATGTGATCACAATACATGGCTGAGGTTTTCTCGTGTGAATTGCTGCTGACTACTTTGGCCCTTCACAGAATTAATCCTTAGATAAAATTAGAAGCTGGCACCATTTTTCAGCCTATGCTATTAAAAATACATTGCATTGATCCTCCCTCCGTACTTTGGCATGCATGGGAGCAGAAAAAGAGTGGGAAGCTATTGAAACTGAGGCATAACAACGTGTTCTGAAGTTGGACTTCTTCCGTGGCGATCAGCTGTGTAGCTCTTAAGGAGGCCTGGGAACAAAACGGATTTGGAATAGGAATGTTGTGTGGCTCAATGTGTAAGAGCAGCTCCACAGACATTATTTGTCCTTCAGAAATGAAAACTGTATGTACATCAGTTATCTGAGAAATCTGCTGAGTTTTGTCTGGAATTTGCTTTTTCTTATTGCTGTGGTAAGTTCAGAAAGTTGCAAACAGCCTCTAAGCTCACAGGGATGAAGAGCCAATTTGCAGGTGTTCTCAGCTCTGCTCAATTTTGCAATGCAAGGGAGAAGGCAGAAAAACTTGTTTATTAATTGAATCCTAATCTTCTGTTGCTTTACCTAGCATGCACTTTGTCTAATACTACTACATAGCTCATCTAAAGGCTTGAAAATTGAAACTCATAGCGAGAAGGATGCCTTTGATGTCATTCCCATGAAAGTCGTTGCTTGCTACGTTCGAAGGGAAAAAAGCAACTGTACTTGCTATTTAATTGAAACCTTATGAAGTAACATCTAGGACCTGGATCATGACTAGACAATCACTGCAAAAACAGCTGTTCCCCCTCCCACCACTTGTGCCCAATGCTGTTTGTTACTAACCCTCTGCCAGACTTTGGCATTCCCCTAGCATAGCAACAGAATTATTTGTTTGAGCACCCTTCTTGTGATTCAGTGCAAAGTCAAAAAAAATGGTTCAAACAATTTTTTGTGGTGCCTGACTTACTGCTTAAACAGACGAGGTTCATTTGCATGGCCTACAGTACCTGTTCTGCTTGAGGGTGAGTAGTAGCTGGTGAGGGAGAGAAATTTTACACAGTCCATTGATAAATCATTTAATTGTTAGGCAAAAGACTTCTGGATCTATCTATGGTAGTGAAGATGCTTTTACATTCTGTTTCTCATTGCTACCCTCTTACCATGTTGGTCTGTTGAAAGACCACTCATGCAGGCATGCTCCTGGAGTTTTAAGCAAAATTAGCCAAATTGCACTAGTTGCAACACTTTAAACTTTAGCTGGACTGATGTTATGTCTTGCACAGATTAGGAAAACTTGCATGAACTTCTCTGCAGACAGACGAGTGAGGACAATTAAGAGTTATTTCCTGGATGAGCTGAATTCAGAACAGGCTTAAGAGTTGGTGCAGGTGCAAGTTTGTACCAGTGGTTTTGTACCAATACAACTCTCTTCATGATATTCTGCTTTCATTTATAGTACTTTATAGTAATTGAAACACATTCCTGATAAACAAAAACTTAAGTTGTAAGTTTAAACTGAGTGTCCCTATATTATTTTATTCCCATATATATTTTTGTTTAGCGGGGAACAAAGTCAGTAAGTACTAAACTAAATCAGTACCACTTGATAAGTAATAAGATAACAGAATTTAGTTTAAGTACTAGGTTTATTTGTTTTTAAATAGAGTTTCTAGTTGGAGTGAGCAAATAGCAAGACAAAGGTAGAAAATATTTATTAAACCTTACTGTTATTTTTTTGTAACTATTTGATAAAATATCAAATGCTACAAAAATAGCTGTTGAGTGAATTATTTAACTAAGACCAGTTAATTAAACTAACATTTTAAGTAAATGTTATTTATGTAGCCCCGATTCCTGGATCTTTTCTGTTGTCCCTGCTTCGCTTTCTTCATTTTATCTTTTTCTTTCCTGTAGGAGAATATAGCATATACCTCTGCATCATTTTCAGTTCCCTTCTTTTTTCACCTCCTATCTCTTTCCTCTTCTCCCCACTTTTCTTCACTTCCACCCCTGCATCTTCTGTTTCTCCTTTCTTCTGCCACTTCTTGATTCTGTCTGTGTACTGAACTTCTCTTTTCAAAAGCATCTTACCAGTGTCTGTCTCTCTGCCTCACATGACCATCACTCACCCACTCAAACCAGAGCATCTGTGCAGAGTCTTGGAAACATTCAGGTACTTAAAACCCAGAGAGCTATGAATTGGCATGAATATAAGGCAGGAAAAAAAAAATATCCATGAAGCATATATTAGAATAGCTCCTAGTCTGGCCTTGCAACCTGTTTTGCATCAGCTCTGCATACCCCCTGACAGTGCATTGACTGCTAGATTTCTCTCTGTTCAAGCATTATATGTGAAGCTTCTTGTTACCTGGGACCTGGTCCAGTCCTGCTGCCTGTGCCAACCAGCCTGCCTGACAGCTACCTGGCCTGCTGCAGGTGCTCCAGCTGCCTTTGGCCACCAGACACCATCTCTGGGGCTCTGGAAGGGAAACACAGTATGTCCGTAATTGAAACACAGTCTTTTAAAACAAAGACTAGCTGTCTTTTCTAAGTATTGCCTGTAAAAATAAATAGATAAATGTCTCTATATTTTACTTAGGCTACTATGGTAAAAATTACTGGCTTCAGATTAATCAATACAAGTAGATTTTGCTCAGCATTTATTATCAATACTGTCTACTGAGTTGCTGGAAAAGGGACGGGTGTTAAAAATCCTGCCATGTAGTTCAAAGATTTGAGCTTTTTTTCCCATTTAGTAAGTTTGAGGATTGTGCCACTCCTCCTAAATAAGTTCCTGTTTCATGCTTTTCCTTTTTTCAGTTTTATCCTGTATAGGTCGTAAAGGATTTCTGACACAAGCTTCCCTAACTGTTTTTTCTATAGCTTTCCACTTATAAAAAACTATAAGTTGTTTTCTCTGCACAAACAATGCCTTTGATGCAGCATGTAAGCTGTTTTTTATGGCAGTCATATTTTGCCATGCAAGACATAAAATAAAAACCTAAATTACTTTGTGTCATTCAGCTGGTTCCATAAGGCTTCTACTGCAAACTCATGGATGGATGGATCATTTCACTTCTCTGAATAAGTTATGTAATTGGAAAAGTTAATTTCATTTCAGAATTAAAAGATAATGAATGGCTAATAGTTTCTATCTATAAAATACGTGATTATTATTTAGAACAAGGCAATGCTGGTATGAATTAACAGACAATGCTAACAGACTATAAATAATTTTGTTTAGAAATTAAATGTCACTTTAACTAAAATGTGGAAGCTTGCATTTGGCAAAATGATCTGATGCCATAGCAACAGATGACAATTACAAGCAGCTTTTGGGAGTTGCCCACATTCCTTCTCCCCCACCCCAGCCTATCCATATCCATGGTGCAAGAGATGAATTCTGACCTCTGTTTTCTAACCTTCCTTGAAAGAAACATACCCCCCTTCTTGTAAAGTAAGAAGCTCCAGTTCTAGATCACTTGAAAGAAAACCGAAAGTAAATCCATGTGGTGGACGTGCTGCTTGCTTATGTACTGTTATTGGAAGATTAGTTTTGCCTCAAACTATTTCAGATCAGACTGACGTAATATGGGAGTATATTTATGGATTATATTTTAATTTGAAATAATTTGCTGTATCTTTTTATTTTACATTCAACTATAGATTGATGTAGTCAGTGAGTTTTTAACAGTTTAAATGCTGTTTAAAAAAAAACCCAATAACACTAAATGTATTGAGCCAAATACAGCTGTCAAAACTGAAATATTCAGGTTGCAAACGAATGCATTTAGACAGCTGGAGAAACCACAGTGTACTTGTGTTTGTACTTTAATTCCAACTTGAGACATAAGTCTAGGAAACAGGATACCCATTTTTGTTCTTAATTGTAACCAACTGTTGCTTTATTTGCCCTGTATTGAGGTGTTTTTTTTTCCTTAATGTGCTTGTAGTCTTATGTATCATGCTTTTTTTGTGGTACTTGTTATTATAGTATTAGAGAAGCAAGCATACAAGAAAATTGTAGCAGTACGAATTCTGTTGTACCCTCTGTCTGCGCTGACTCTACCAATGGAAATTTGGTTTTGAGTTCTCACCTTTTTATCATAGGTCTTGGAAGCTATTGTGGCAGTCCTAAATTAGGATTTTCATTGTTGCTGCTAATTCTGATGTTGCTGGGTTTTGTGTTTGCCGACCTTGGTTTTGTTGAGTGGCTTCAGTTCTAACTCCACAGACTGTGCTACATCCAACTCCTCTCCAAAAGTGTAAGAACAAAAAGCATTTAACTCCTTGATAATTTAAGGACAAATCTACTGGAACTATAAAATGTGAAATGTATTGTGTATGTTTTAACTTGTTAACTAAAGAAGCAATAATTGGAGTCCTAAAAGAATCAACTGAAATCTAACGATATACACTTGTGCTATGTTGTAGTCTTGTAATTTCCAGCACTATTTGCTGAATTCTTCACATACTTTTCCTCTAATCAGTCTGTAATTACCATGTGGTATAATTAGATTAATATACTCTCATTTATTGCAGCTACCCATTAGAGGAAAATTTTGTAGTTCTGCCTTTATATTTGTCCTATATGAATGACTACAGAATTCTGTTCTACTTTCATTAAAGCAGCCTCAACTTATTTAGGTGAAGAGCAATCTCTTTATAAGTTTCTCTAATGCTTAACTTCTTTTTTTTTTTTCTCTCTCTCTTTTTTCTTCTTAGATGATGAGTACCAATGGAAGGGGCCCTTCTACTTCATCCAAGGAGCAGATCCTCAGTTTGGACTGATGAAAGCTTGGGCAGTTGGAGACACTAACAGTGGAGATGATGAATGGGGAGAAGAAATCAAATTAGCAGAGCAAGCAGTGCACGCCATTAACAAACTAAACCCTAAACCCAAGTTCTTTGTGTTGTGTGGAGACCTTATCCATGGAATGCCAGGTAAGGCAATTAAATGTGTAGAATGGGAATCGTAACTCTATTTTCTTCATATTTCAGATTGGCAACAAGGCTAATTTAATTTCCTTGACTTCATAATACTCTTTCATAGGATTTGGTATGCTACTGTTTTGGTGTTTGGGAAGAAAGTGTGCTTTGTAGATGATTCTTGAGACGTTATTCTGATTTCTTCATCTGACTTCCTGTATCATTCATTTTAGGGGTGTACTTTTGTTAGTTCCTTTTTTTTCAGTGGGACTGCAGAAATTTTCTTTGAAATAGAAGTCCGAAGGAGACACATTAAAATTCTTTCTTCTAAACAAATTGCTTTGAGAAGACAAATAGGGACTCTAGCCATTGGAGAAAAACAACGCCAAGAAAAGAACAAAAAATAGCTATGGCTTTTTGAGTACCTAAAGCGGGTGAAGCTCAGAGAATTCCTCTGGCTTTCTAATGCTTAGTAAATTCAACTGCTTCAATGTTTAAATTCTTAAAATGCTAAAAGTCAGCAAATTCAAGTTTTAGCATTCTGTCCTGTTGCTGTGGGACTCAGAGATCAGCGCGCTTCTGTGTACAGTCAGAGGAAGAACAACAGACCATCTGGAAAGGTGGCTTACAAAGTTTGACAGTTATAACTTTAAAACAAACTGGTAATATTTTCTATTTTAAGAGGATAAATACTCTTCTTGGAAGTGAACGAAAAAGTTATGTTACCAGTTGACAACTGGTCTCAAAAGCAGATCTAAGCACAGTGTCTTATGTTTCTTAGCCTTGATAAGGCTGTCTGCAGCTCTGCTTCTTAGCTATGTAGGTGACAGCACAACAATCCACCAAGTGAGCTTGCAAATACAGAGCCCTGTGGGCTTTATGCTACACTCTGCTTTGCACTCCACTTGCACCTGAGGTGGTGCTTCCCACCTCTTGTTTGCAGAGGAAGGTTTTGAGCATGTTAGACACCTTTCACTAATTCCCTCACTGTCCTGCAAAGCCCATTTTAAAACCTTAGCTGTCAAATTGACAAGTCAAATTGATTGACATTATATATAGGCTACAGACTTTCTTATGACCAGAACATGATTATAGTGATAGAGTGGGAAAGTGTAAAGACCAACAGATTTAAGCTTGATAGAATCTACTCTGTAAAAACCTCAGTAGCTTGATCATAATTAAAATCTGCCATTATGCAGTCATTTTATTGGTTTATGTTCTTCCGTTCATTTTGGAAGTACAGGTTTGACCCAGAATCATAAAATAATCTCTTCCTAAGAATCATCTGGCCTTCCCATAGCAGAGTTTTAATAAGTATTTTGAGTAGGACTTTTAATTTGTGTAAGTGTTCCAAATATGTTATCTTCAGTATCTCTTGTAAAAGGAAGAAAATTCAGGACAAATAATAGGTGTTCTACATCCTATTGAAAATGATCTTTCACTCACCAGTTTAAATAAGCCAGGAAGCTGAGTTAATTTCACTTTACCTGGATATTTCTCAAAGGCTCATAAAACAATGCAGAGTTCTGAGTGCTTTTGTCTATATCAACTTTAAACAATGTTGTTCTAAGGCTTTTCTGTTGATAGAGAGTAAGTGCCAACTACAGAGAGCCACCAGTCTTCTGACTTCTACTGGGTACTGAATAGCTAGATACAATAAATAAGTCTTGAGCGTGGCAGCTTTTATGTTCTTTTTCTAGTAATGGATCTCTGTAGTCATTATTATCCCTTTTACTGGTGTATGTCTCAGACTTCCGTAATATTTTAAATACAAACCTGTTGGGGTTTTGCAAAACATTATCATATATTCATTTTGCTAACAAACATGTAAAAGAAACTGAATGGATTGTACGGCTGAGATCACTTACATTGTGCGATGTATGTGCTGTGCATTGTATAAATATTTGAAGCTGCCTAGTGCAATTTCCAAGAAACTGCAAGAAAGAGCAGTTCATTACTCAATGATCTTAAGGGTCTTTTCCAGCCTAAATGATTCTATGATTACCACACTTGAGCCACCATATTTTAATTCATCTAATAATTTCTTGTTGATTGAAATGATGTTCTTTAATACTTTGTAAGCCTGTGTTATCATGCAGTTATATAACATAGTTAAGGACATTTACTGCTAAAAGGAATTCTAGAATATTCAACTGGAACAATTACTTATTTCACTACTGCCTTCGTATTTATACAAATGGCTTGGTGTACTGTGAGTTGGTACACATGTAAGTACAATTTAACAATTAAATTGTACATTTACGTACAATTTTACAGTCAGCCATTTGTCTTTCTGTCTAAACTGATGAGAGAGATAAAAGTGAATCACTCTATGGTGCAGATACCAGTGTATTAGCGCTCTTTGACTAGTTGCCTTGATACCTGATACCAGCTTCAAAAGAACATACAGCCTCCTTTAATTGGAGCAACATAGCTAAGTTTTTAAATACTTGGAATACTTTACAAATAAGATAGTAGAACCTGCTACATGTGATTAGATAGAAGGGAGTTTGGAGACACTGTATCCTTGAGTAGAATAAATAAGGGAAATGTACTAGAATAAGCTAGTTTAGTATCAATAAGAATTGTGTAACCAAGCCAAAAATGAACTGAGCATGTCCAGAGACTGAGTTCAACCAGCCGACACGGTGAGGAAGACTATCAACGACCACCAGAGGACCCTGGAAGACCACCGATGAGCATGAATGCGCGTGTGTTAAGGACATTTGCATATATTAATGAGTTCCAAGAATAGTATGAATATGGTAATAATTTCCTAGAAATGTAATTATATGTATATTTTTTGAACCCCTGTAGTAGAGCAACTCGGCACGCACACACTAGGTGGAGCGATCCCCTGCGTGCCCGGCGCCGCAATAAAGAATGCCTGCTTTCTAAAAGTTCAAATTGAGTTTTAGAGGGTTCTTACATTTGCGGACCTACAGTATCAGCGTCAAAGGGCAGGAAGATGTGTGATACAGCAAGGGAGACAGAAATGCAGAGTCAGAAAAATACTTCATAAAAGACAATTCTAAATCTGTGTGTTTAAAAGAATTTGAAACAACACTTTAGTTTAAACTGTATGAATGTGTATTTTGGAAGTGAAATAATAGGTTTTTGAAAGGATTTTTTCCTACCTTTTCTTCTCACTTACTTAGCTTCTGGAATAGAAATTCCTTCAAAACACAAAAAGAGTTAAAGAAATTTAATGAAAAGATATTTAAAGGCAATACAACTCACATCCTATTTTAAAAATGTCTTATCAAGTTACTTATTGACAATTTCTTTGGTTTGGCTTGTTAATAGCTGTTACTGTATGAGACATTGCAAGACATTGGCATTAAGAAGCCAAGATGTTGGCCTTATGAGAACTTATTTGCTGCATATTCTTTTATCAAAGTAGAAATCCTCTCATGTTAGAAATGAAAACTTTCCACATTCCTTGCAGTGAAATTTTTTTGAAAACGTGGAATTACTGCAGTCACATTCTCAAGTTTTCTGCCACATTCCATGCTAAAGTGTAGGGATTGATGTGACTTCCTTCTCACAGAGGAATGACTTCTTAAATTTCTTCTCTTGCACAGGTATGTGTTTGAACTAGTGTATTTCTGTACCAGTTACAACTTAGATAAAAAGCAGGAGCCATTATATTCTACTGTCATATGGCACAAGTCTTCCTCCATGAATTCCACTACTAATACTGTCCTTGAGATTTCATACTTCTTTACATAATCCATTTAAACAATTCTAACTTAAAGTGAAGACACAGTGAGATAAAAAGCTGTCAGCAACTGATTAACTCTTAAAAAAAATTTAGAAAGAGTTCTATTTCAACATTGTAAGAGTAATATTGAAATCTGCCAGCACTTCCATTATTTGTTACAACAAAATTTTGAAATTGTAAGAAGCCTTTCAGCAATACTACATTAATGAAAAAGAGCAAACAGAGAATCTAAGAATTTTTATAGCCAATAGCTTTCCGGATAATTTGAACATATAAATGTTTGCAGAATTGAAGACGAGTAGTAACATTTCTTTTCCTGGAGTAATTTAAGTATTTTCACTATTCTAGCCAAGGATGTTTAGACCTACGTAGTGCATGTCTGTAGTAGAATGGTACTGCAGTCATTTCATACTTCTCCACTGAGGAGTCTCTCCAAGAATAATTGCTGTGTCAATTCCCTTATCATGTTAGTTTAATAAAATGAAGGATTAAAAATTCATTTTTTCAGTAGGCAAAAATCAGAAATTACATGAGACAAGACATTGATTTAAGTTTAACAATTGTGAATTTGGCTTGTACATGTATCTTATGTCTCAAATTGCCTTTTAAATCACTTGTGTATATCAGCTATATTAAAACTGAAAAAACCAGCATTAATGAAAGTGTATCACAGCTACTCTTGCAGCATGGTTATTGAAGAAAGCTATGATCAGCTGAAGTTCAGCTATATTTTAGGCCAATGTCTATCAAGTTCTTTGGATTATACTGCTTTATAATCAATGCCTGTCAATAAAAAAAGGGGGGAAAACCCCAGATCTTCCTCTCTTCTCTTAATATGTTTTATCATGGAGTACTAACTGTAAGAATTATGATGACTGTTTTAAAGCATGCACTGTAGCTGTTTAGCGGAAGCAATGTTGAAGCCTTTTGCAAAGGAACTCCAAGAAATCTCAAAATTCCAGCAGCTGGAAGTGATGAACAGAATCCTGATCAGCCGGGAAGCAATCAGGCACAGCACTTGGAATCCATTACAGATGTCATTAGAGCAATGAAGTAATCAGCGCCCAGTATCTTGGTATTTAGCTGCTGATTAAAAGTAGTTTGTATTCTGAATATTATTTTCAGAAGTTTTTCTTGATTACATAATCAAGAATAGGATATCTATTCCTGGTAACGCTAATATTGTGGTACATAATCAAGAATTTTAAGCAATACCTTATAATGCAACTGTGTTACTGAAAATAATTTCTATAAACTCGATACTTACGTGTAGATACACCATGATAATGCAAGCCTTACTTCTGAAGACATTTGTGTGCATTAAGTTAGTGTACCATAACTTAGTATGGCAAAAATGGTAATCTGCAAAATGCGAAATATTGTTGATTGGATAATGTGTTTGTTTCACTGCATTTTTCTAAAACTCTGGAAATTTATTTCTAAAAGTGTTTTTTCTCATATCAAGTTGGAACCTGTTGTTTTGTTTTATGACAACTTCCCATGTTGTTCCATTAACCAATACCCTTTGAGCCCAACAGTCCAGCCAGTTTTTCACTCATCTAGTTCTCTACTTATCTAGACTGCAACATCCTAACTCCACAACCTTTTGATGATTATAGAGAGGTGCCTCATGGTGACATCAGCCAGCTCTCTTGGTACTTGGACCCCCTCAGGTCCCACAGACTTGCTTGGGTTGAAATTTTTCAGGAGATACTTGGCTGAATCCTGTTTCACTGCCAATATTTCCCCTGCTCCATTAACTCTGGGAGAACATTTCAGTGAAGACAGGCAAAAGCAGCACCAAGTACCTGTCACTTGTCACTGCCTCACTCAGCAGTGGGCCTGTATTTTTCTCTGTTTATTATTTTATTGCTGAAGTAGTAGTAGAAGCTTTTGCTGCCTATCATGTCCCTTGCTAGTTTCAGCCCTCAGTGAGCTTTGGTTTTCCTGACACCAGCCCTGCATGCCCAGCTACTTTTTCAGTACTTTTCCTTTCAAGTCTGTCTTTGCTTCCATCTCCCTTTTACATACTTTTTCCATCGTTACTCAGGCATAAGTTCCCCATTTAGTCAAGTCATCCTCCTGATAGTCTACTCCTCTCCCCTCTGCTTCTCTCAGTATCAGGAAGGACCGTTCTTGTGTTAGGAGGAGCTCGTCTTTGAAGACATGTCCACTCTCTCAAACTTTTTTGCCTTTCAGAGCTGCCTCCCACAGGATCCTATATACCAGTTCCCTGAATAAGCCAGTCTGCTGTCCTGAGGCCCCTGATTTGCTATCTACCTTCCTTACTCCCCTCAGGATCTTGAACTCCCCTCTGGTGGGTGCTACAGCCAAAGCTGCCAGGGATTAACACACACACACACACACCACACACCCCCCCAGCACTTCTGTGTTTGTGAGCAGCAGGGCTAGGAGGGTGGGCCCTGGTTGGCCCATCTGTGTGAAGAGGTTGTCCCAGACTCCCTCCTGAACTGCTGTCAGCAGATGTCAGGGACGTTAGTCTCCCATAAGAGCCAGGGTCTGTGATCTGGAGACTTTTTCAAGTTGCTTATCCTTAAGACTTAATCCACTTTGCTCCTGTTGGGTGGTCTGTAGCAAAACCCGACTCTTAGTGGCTGACCTCTCCTCTGATCCTGACTCACAAGCTCAACAAACCTGGCATCTGTTCCATAGAATAGCTCCCTCTGTACATTGAGGGTAAAATCCCCTGCCTTCTTTCTTGCCTGTCTTTCCTGTTTCAGTTTACCATGAAGCATTGTCCTTCCTTCTTCATCCCATACCTTGAGTGCAGATTGGTGTCCAGGAAACAGCTTCTGCATCTCAACACCTTGCATTCCTGCAGCAGAGAATTCAGCTGTTTGCAGCCAAGGTCACCCTGCTGAAGCCATGGAGAAACACTGACTTGTAAAGCTGAGAATCTAGCAGCTATTTTTATATGGCTGAATTCCTTTAGAGGAAATTGTTTAAACTGCAACTTTTTAACGATACTACTGCTGTCAGTAACTTGATAAACATCAGTTCTAGCCAGCAAAGTTCTTTATGTGATGCAGCTTTAGACCAGGTGTTTAATTATTTTTCATTAATTGCTCTGCTTACATGGGTGGAAGAACAAGTAAGACAGTAAGTCTCCTGAAAACTTTACTTAGCTCTGACTGTAATAAAACATAGCTGTTTAGAGACTAAATGAAATGAGACTTGTCTAATAATGTGTATAATCAAAAAAACCTGATAGAACTTGATTAAGCTTGATCGGTTAGCAGTGTGATAATGGATCAGTGAGCAAGTAATGTTTATGCTTGCAGTTTTAGATTCATTTGTGTGTATATATGTTAATTAGAAGAAATCAAAATCACTAGAATTGAGTATTATGGCACTGGAAGTACATTGTGAATACTTGTACTAATTCCTTTAGTTAACCAAAGGCATAATCTCTAATATACACGTTTTCTGTCCAGGTCATTCAGTGCTGTATAATCTGACATCAGCCTTTTCAGTCAATTAAGTCCAAGTAGTGAAATTTTCTTTTTTTTTCTTCTACCTTTTTTTTAATATTATTAAATTGTTTAATTAAAGGCTTTCAAACTGTTATTTATAACACATTTCTGAAACATTTAATTCTGGTGAAGGAACATTTAGCTCTGCGAAGGAAAGTGGAAACAGCACCTGACAGATCAGAGCCATGAGTGTTGCACTCTACTTCAGAATTCCTTTTGCTGAGAGGTGGGGAGGAGGAGGATGCCCACATCACTTTTATCTGCTATTTCAAAGGTCTTTTCTCTGAAGGATCCACCTTTTTTTTATATCCATTTGCAAAGAACAAATCAGTCTAAACAGCTGTGTAAGTGATGGCAGGAGACTAAGCCATTGCATTTGAAATAAACTGATTCCAATACAAGAATTCTGTTGTCTGCTCTTCTGACCTGCCTGGTGAATTAATTATGATGGTACTTCTTCCTTTTTAATTAATATGCCTATACTTTCATTTCTCTCATTAGCTTCGGAAGCGATTGTCCATCTTGCTTTCTAGTTTGATCACAACAAGATAAGCAGTTGTGCCTATTCATGTTTTCTTATTCATTCCCAAAGTCCGGTGTTGTGGGGCCTTTTTTTGCATAGATTGTTATTCATTTTATAGCTGATAAAAATATTTAAGCAGTCTTACTCATTTTAGACACTTTCAGTAATTTTTTTTAAAATTTAACCTTTCTTAGCTCTTTTGAATTACTTGTGCTGCATTCCCCCTCTTCTAAGGCAGAGGCTGTGGGGAGGGAGGGAAGCTGCAAGGAGCTGTTTTCCTGTTTGCTGGAGTTAGAGCTGCTTTGTGCCATTTTGGACCTCAGCAGTGGCAAATTGGTACACCTGGTTCCAGAGAGTTGCTGCACAGAAAAGAACAAACCTCATTTAATGCGTTATATATAACTGATACACACTGTTCTTACAGTGGCTTTTCCTTCTGTCCTAGAATATTGGGAATACTTGCCCTCTTTCCAAGATACTCGGTATTATTTCAGGTGGTTGCAATGCTGTAGTAAAGTGGTCTGTGAGAAAGGACAGTAGCTTTGTAGAATATATATGAACACAGGATGAATTTTGTATCCAGGCTAAAGACAAGGTCTCATTAACTTCTTGCATTCTATTATTAAAAATGATTCCTTAACATTAGACAGGTTTGCCATATATGTTTAATAGTTGTCTGCCTGGTAGAACAAGCATTGTCCTTGTTTTCATGTGCCAATATATATATTTTTGCATGTGTTCTTCTGTTCCCATAGATGCAGAAATACATTTGAAATCTTTAAGTATTATGAATATGGTGCACTGCAGTAGAAAAAGCATAAATTGATTTTTTTTTTTTTATTTTCCCCAGACACAAACTGCTTACACCTTAATGAACAGAAGGTGGTTGGAGAGAATTAAACTGAAGCTGTCGAGTTTAAACAAAGCTGTTATAGTCTGCATGGTACAGCAGAAGAAAACATAAGGGATTGTTACCAACCATGACATTGCATGGAACTGTGTGCAGGGGAATGTTATGAACTAGTCCAGTATCAAAAATTTAACTGTGCTCTTCAACAAAATAAATTATACAATGTTTAAAATTATTTGTCTACAGAGGCTATCACTCGGTAGACCCAGCTTCTCAACTTAATTTTGTCCAACTTTTTGGATAGTTGGATAGTTTTTGTTTAACCCACCAATGTCAACCAAAGCCTGGATGGTTCTCTATGGTAGGGTAACAACATGGAGTTGGTCGGAATATTGGTACCTTAAAGCATAATAAGATGTACATGCTTTTATAAACGTCTCTTTTGTAAATGAAACAAGTTAAAACATCTGATTAATTGTTTCAGTCAGCTTTACGGAGCTGCAGACATACTTGTTAATGTTTTCTTACTGCTCCTTGGTGTGCTTGCTGCTGTGTCTCTCGCTCTCTCTGTTGGGCCATAGCTGGACTGTAAGATCTTCCAGGATTGTGTCTGTTACATATTTTCATGTTTTCACTGTGCCATCTAATGTATGTTTTGGGCTGTGAGCACAACAAAAGGTGCCAGAACTTCCAGACAGAAGGCAGGTGCACAGCTATGGAGCTGGACAGGGTTAGGCTGCAGCTAAAGGAGATTGTTCGAGTCTGAATGTCTAAATTGCAGTTGAGGCAGCTACATTTTTTTCCCATATCTGTCTGTGAAATTTAAATGTGCTAAAAAGAATAGCAGTGTAGAACAACTGCTGTTTAACCCAACAGAGATCCACATGCTGAGGCAACATAGACAATACGCAGTCTTATATTTCACAGAATCACAGAATATTTGTAATATAACTTCAGGGACTCAACAGGAGGAAACAACTGTCTGCTCATCTTGATGGAGAAAGTGAAGTGTGATGTGCGCTGATCTTCTGCAGAGAGATGGTACCTATAGGTACAGTTTTCCATAGTTTGTTCCATAGGTGCATTACAGCCAGTTACAGGTGTAAATTGGCCAGTATGAATTTAAAACCCGTGAAAAACCCCTAATCCTTTGGGAATGCCATTTCATGCTTTTCTGTTGCTCAAGACCTCCCAGATTTTTAAAGAGGATGTTAATTATCCTGGGCAATTATAGAATCATCACATATAGGTGACAATGCCATTGTTGCCCAGGAGCACAGTCAGAAGAGTTATTGCCATTGCTACCTATAGGCCACTGGCTAGCGTGCTTTGGGCTGACTTTGTAATGCCACAGTCCTGGCCTATTGGGCTTGGTGTTAGCGTGTTATGGGAATTTGCGGTGCAAACTGGAGCTTGGGGCTGGGCATGTGTTGTTACTGTGAACAGTTTAAACATGGGGTGACAGGAAAGGCCTTGACAATAGAGTGACAAGCTGAAAGGAGAGGTCCCCAAACTATAAGGAGCTCTTTGATAGTCTGTTACTGCTCATTGAGGCAGTGCAGACTTGAGAGCTGGAAAAAGACTGCTTTAAGCGAAACAGGCTGGGGAGAAAGCAGCCAAGTAGCAGGGCAGGGCACCTGCTGCACCTGGGGAAAGCAGTGCCCTTGAGCACCATGCCATGTGTAGAGGTGAAAGGTATGGACTACCTAGAAAGTCTGGTATCCTGTAAAAAGACAAGATCATGAATCACTGTGAGACTGCTGGAGATGCAAGTGCACTGCCTGCTTCAGCGTACCTCCACATTTCTCTCTTCCTTTGCCTGCTCTCCCCCTCTGCTTTTTAAGCATCCCAGGCCCCCGGCTGGGATGTGTGGCTGTCCCGCGCTCTGCCTGCTGCTTCCAGGGACCCTGACTCTTCTAGGAGCTTCTCACCTGCCAGCCAACTCCCCATGACTGCATACAGTCCTCTGTGTGTGTATGCATCTCTGGTGCCTGGATTTTCCCCCACAAATTCTGCACGTTTTCCTAACACTCTCTCCAGAAAGCCTCAGTAAAGCATATCAGCTCAATTTGACTAATTACAGTTTTGGGCACCTCTATGTGCTTTGTGTGAAAAGCAAAACTGCTGGCTACATATCACCTCAAAATTACGTACACTATCCTGTTTTCCATGCAAACAGTGTTTTTTCATTTAATAATACAGGTGATGATATGCACCAAGATTTTTAAAAGCAGGTGCCAAATATTGGGATTCTGAGTTTGTATTTAGGCAGCAATTAAGGGACATGATTTCAAATCAGCACTTCTCCATTTGACTTCTGCTTGTCAATTTGATGATCAGGGTACAAGATGAGCTGGGCATACTGGCTTTTATACAATCAGTACCTCTTATAAGCTCTGACATGTATGCTGTAGAGAGTGAAGTTATTTACATTCAGAATAGATGGCTTCAGAGCTGAGGAACATCAGAGCTGAGGAACCTCAGAGCTGATGGTTCTGGTATCCAGACAGCGGTATGGCTTTATTTCTGTTTATAATCACTGTAACATTTGAAGGCATCCTGTCTCCTGAGAGAATTACTAACTGGATTATCTTGAGCCTCTTTTCTGTGCCCAGATTTGATACGCAACTGCCGCAGTCCAGAATATTTCTCTCTCTTGTTTCTGTTAAATACTGAGTGCATTAATATGGCTTCCTCCAAAAGTGTGGTTTTTATAGATACTAAATCTTAAAGCATAGGCTGCAGCATATAATTACAAACACCTGCCTTACAGGGTAACTCTAAGAAAACTCTTTAACTTGTTCAGTTTTCTAAATCAAGGGGAAAGCCCGTACTATAGCAAATGTTCCTAGTCGAAGCATTATTGTTTAAAACCTGTTGTGAATGTTCCAAATGCTCTTACTTAAAAACATCCTTGGGCTTGACCACGAAAGGTCAGTGAATACTTGGTTTCAGTAAGAGCTGAAGTTGCTGCCTCCGAGGAAATCCTACCTGTCTTTTGGTTTTGGAACCACTGAAAAGGAACGTTTTTGAGTTCCACAACTCTTATTATATTTGATAAAGTCCACAGTCATTTGCATGTGTATGTTCTTTCTTCTTAGGAAATATTTCACAGATGTTTAATGTACAAACTTGTAAATTTGCAATTGTTTTGCAGTCGATTCAGCCTGATGTCCTTTCTAGGAGGCAGACTGCTGTATTTTTACTTTATTACATCAGATATGAACTAGCTTGTTCATATTTCAATAACTGAGTTGTTGGGAGATGTGCTGCTGGTGGGTTTTGCACACAAGATGTGATATGAATGTAATGCTGAAATCTGCATGCAGATGCACAAGCTGCCATTTATACATTTGTGAACTGAATAAATTACAGATAAATGTCAGGTCCCATACAAGTTCTTAATGTTATATACAGCAAATTAGTAAGACATTCTACAAGGGAAAAAAAATGCCTGATAATGCTTAATATCTTTCTCAAAAAGTGATTTTACCCCAGTAAATCTGGCTGTGAACTGCTTTTATTATTGCTTTTAAACTACTGTTAAATAACCCATTTTGCTAAAACAAAGGAACATTAATTTTAAAAAAAACTTGCCAGATAAAATTAGGCTGCTCTACTAGTCCTTAAGTGAAGCATGTATATAAGGAGATATTTTGTAAAGTTTTAATTTTAACTAAAAATATAATAGTTCTTTAAAAAATTTGCTTTCTCATCTAGAAGGCAAGAGCATGAATGCTGATGTTGGATTTGTCTGTATAGCAAGCATATGATTAGTTTAAAAAATTGTGTCTTAAAATATGGTTCCAGCTTTAAACATGACTGTAAGCATGTCACCTTTGCTATATTTGCTTTTTTTTTGCCATTTGAACTGGCTGCTTGGTTTACTAACAAAAGCAAGTTTGCGTAGTTTTTTTAACTCCCATCAGCCTGGCACAGCTGGGGAGGAGGCAGCTGTATTCTACTGTCACATGCCTTTTCAGCAAAATTGTCAGCTAAATCCCAATTCTTGAATCTTTGTCAGTGGAGATTTATAATAGAGCACGAAGTAGAAAAAGCACAAATAGACTTTTTATGTGTGAGATAGAAGCAGTGGCTTTGAAATGTTTATGCTGAATCAGGCTATAGGTAAAAATTTTATTTATTGAATACAAGGTAATTTTTTTTATAAATATGTCACTGACTGATCAATGGGGCTTTTTTTGTACTATCACCTAAAATAACATGAGCAGTGTTTAAGTTTGACCTAATTTCCTGCAATAAAGTAGCTTAATCTAAATAAACTCACTGCATCCATTTCTTCTGCTGTTGCAACCTATCAAAAACTTTGATACGCTCAGTAGGGTGGAGCCCAAACCAAAAAGATTCTTGGCTATTTTCTTCTCCAAACTCTTATGCTAATGTTAATTAATAATGTCTAACAATTTGGGTAAGTAGCATGTTATTTGTCAAACATCTAGAAATACCTATTTCAAGAAATGTCACTATGGTTGCATAAGTAAACATTTTATAGTAATTATCTGGTTCTGGTAAAACCTAATGGAGCATTCAAAGCCTCCAAACTGCTTAGTGTGAAATTTAATTTGTTCTAATCAGCCCAAGAGTAGGAAGCATGAGAGATTCTCCATGCATGTTCAACAATACATTGCAGTCTCATATTGCAAAGAAACCACTGGGCCATCAGAAGCAAATATTTAATGTTCAGCAAGTATATACTTACTTGTATTTTAGACCATAATTTCTAGTCCAGTCCACAGCTGAACTAAGGAATCCTTATGACAGTAACTCTCTCTATATGAAAATCTTTGAGATGTAATTAATTATATGATTGTCTCAAATCATATACTTTTATGATACAAGTATCAGTTCAAGTCTGAGATTTAGTACTAGTACTGAAAATCTAGTACAAGTACTAGATTTTATATATATAAAAATAAATATAAATATATATGGAAGAATAGTTAGATTTTTCTCCCTGTTCTAGTAAAAACTTAACCTCTCAAAGTCCCGTTATAATTTCTTCTCTTGCTTCTTCCTCAGCCCAGAAAGTTTTAGTTTAACTTATCATAGTCTCAACTTTAGCAATTCAGCTCCTATCTATGAACATTTGAAAATGTATACATGGAGCAGACATCCGCAGTGAGTTATTTATTTGGCACATTTTACAGTAAATATTATCTCTGTGTTAGAATCTTTGTTGCCTCCTTTGTTTTCTTGGACTTGGATTTGCTATTTATAAAGAGTAACCTGCACAAAGTCAGTGCTTCGGATTATGCAGGCATGGTCAGACAAGGTGACTAGAACTGTCCTTCTAGTTTAAAAGTGTTTGCTTTTTAAAAGACACATTTCCAGGCTTTTCCATCCCTCTGAATTGTAAAGGAGTTTCTTCTTTGGAAGTCAGTGGCAGAAGCTCTAGCCTGCATAATTGTGACTCAATTGATCAAGCTGAACCAAGTCTTTTCCAAACTGCCACCACTATGTAGTCAGTGGAGGGTAACATGGTTTTAATGGGTAGGAATTGGGCTAGAGCATCCAGTTATCGTCTGTGGCTCTGAGCAAGCTGCATTACCACTCTGACGCTGGTGCACCATCTGTTTGTATTGTAAGCTCTCCTCTGAACACCCTGTAGCCAATGTGAGTGTGGAACAAAGACACAAACTGGCAAAAGATTATTTGGGCTAAGAGAGCATATTCTGAGGAAAAAGTGGTTTGTCTGAACCATTGACTCTGGCTGACATTAACTGCCTTTTCATTCTGCACTTGCTCTGATGGCAAAGATACCTTTGTAAGGGTAGACAATGCCTTAGACATCAGGAAAATTACATGTGTTTTTAAGTAATTGTACCCACTTATTGCAAGCCTTTCTCAGTTTAACAGTGAGGACAATTTCATCAGACTTAAGGGACTAGTGTTTCAAAGAGTTATTAGTCAGACTGTAACTACTTAATATGAAACTGCAAATATGATGAAGACCTCAAAAAACTGAAATTCTCACAGGTAGTCATTTGAAGAAACTGTGAAAGATTAAAATCTTGCTCTGTCTCTTAAAAATGAACAGTTATTGAAAACAAGACTTTGGTACCTTCAGCTTGTTTTTATTAAGTTTGTTGTTGTAACTCCTATAACACTGTGGTATTTTTTCCTGCTTATGATGATTTCATCAGAAGAACAGACCCAAATGCAGTGATGGCCTATGCTTGATGTGACAGCTCTGCATAGCTAGGAGATGAGTAAGGATAAGAAGAGCAGAGTTGTGCTTAAGTGAAGCATAATACTTATTTTCACAGCAGAAGGTGGAACAGTAAATGCCACAAATTAGGTTGTTAAGTGGGCACCTGTGTGGCTGGCACTCAGAAAAATGTTGGCATTTGCAGTCATTATAGTTAATGTCGTGCACTGAAACTGTAGGAGCAGTTGATCCCCTAATAGGCTTCCTCGTTCACTTTTGGGGTTCTTTCATTGCTTTAATGTAATAATTTTTAATTATTAGCTACAACTGAAGTTAATTTTCCTCTTGTTTCAATGCTCAAAGTTATAAAATAAATATAATTTGTGTTTTCATGCAGGGAAATTCTTCAGTGTGATCACTTTTTGTGTCTCAGAACAGATTATTACTTCTTTCTAATGTACTGAAAAAATCAGTCACTTAGAGCTGTAGACAAATAAGTATTTCAGTTCTTGCTTTTCAGTGGAACTAATGAGATGAGGTTCTTTGTAAGTTAGACTGAGTAGTCAGTTTGTCCGGTAGTGAATATAGTCATATTTACATTATTTTTAACTGTGTGATAATTTTTTTTGCACATCATGAAATTGTTTTCAGGCTATTTGAATATTAGAAATATCTATATCTAGAGAGAAGAGACATTTTAACTATTACAGCACAGACTAAGCCAGAAAAACCTAGCTGAGAACATGACCATACTAGGTTTATTAGAATTGATCAGCTTATTCTTGCATGTAGTAATTTGGAGTGACCCAGTGTTTTGCATGACTTCATTATGGCAGATGCTAGAGAGGAAATTTTAAGTTTAAAACAAGAAACAATGATGAGTACAGACTAACAAGAGCACCAGTAAGACTGTACTGGGTGGCCTGATAGATCTTTTCTTTCTATGCCAGTGCCCTGTCTATTACCACATTTTTGTAGCATCCTAGGAAAAATGAATATTCAGAGAGCAAGGTGATTTTTTTCTAACTGTTCATGGACAGTGAGAGAATCGTTGCTTTTATGGGATGGCAACAGGTAAACAAATGGGAAGAGGGTAAGAGTTTGGCCATGACACTAACGAGGAGTCGCCCCTATTGATGAGGGGGAAGGTTAGGAAAGAAGGCAGCATGGCGAGGAATGGTGTCAGAGCTTTGGGGTGGGAAAGCTCCGTCTGCATCAGTGCTCTGAAGGGATGCTGGGTTGCATTTGCAAGATCAAAGAAAACTGTGTATCAGTATTTGAAACGTGACAAGAATAGAGGTCAGTTAAATTTTTATTCCTGGTAGTGCATAAAAATCAGATGCGGTAAAGATGTAATTGCAGAAGGAACCTGTAAGATACAATCTGACCTTGATCATCGGTTTTGGGCCTGTGCTGTCTTCTAAGTGACAGGCGCAGCATTGGGCTGTCACTGGGTAGGGGGTCAGCTAAGAGGTGCTGAGAGGGATGATGTAGGGTCTTAGTTGTAGCCCTGTTAAGCTGGAGCCAACAGCCAGGTGTCCAAAATGACAGCAGAGATAAAAGGCAATCCTATTTTGAACAGGAGGAGACTGCCTTCCCACAGAGGGATACAGGTAGCAGTTAAATTTGTTTCGGTGGAGGTACTTACAAAAAGAGCATGCTGTGAATATAGCCTTGGACTCCCCTCTTCTCTTCTCTAGTAATTTAGGGAATACTACTGGGGAAAGTCCTCTAACTGGCATGCGAAAGGCGTAGAGCAACTGCAGACAGTCATGAAAACCAAAAAAGGGGACAAACAGCTCCAGAACAGGAAAGTGCCCAAAATAATTAGACTCTTTGATTAAAGCAATTGTGATGCACTGTAAGGCCCAGGAAAATACACAAATCTGTCTTTTGTTTGTTTATAACAATCATGTGCTTGCTTCCAACAAGAATTACTTGGTTTTTTGATGTCAGAGTAATTCTCCTGATATCAAATTACAGAAGGAGTGGGCCCAGTGTTTTTATAAACTCCATTTTCGTCGGTGGTGTCTTGACATTTTTTATTTTGCTTTTATCAGATTTAGTTACTATTTCTATTTGATATTTTGTGTAGTATTTTAATCTACAATTTAGCTCTTACCTGTTCTTTGATAATCAATCTCGGGTTAAATGTTAGGCTCATATCAGGGCTTTTCAAGAGTGTTGCTCGCACACAAGCTCGTAGTTAAACAGGTTTCCTTTTAACTTTCTTCTTTTTCAAACTGAAAATTTGTGCTTTCCTTTAAAAATGTGTTTGCAGCTTCTCTAACTTCGGGATACATTTAGAAATCCAGGAAATGATTGTACTATGTTTTTACATATTGTTAAATTGGCTGAAGACATCTTGGGTAGCTTCATCTTAAAAGTGCCTGTGCTGGTCCTCAGCCTAAGCCAAGCGCAGGTGTTGCAGAGACAGAGACCACCGTATCTTAGTGCAAAGCATCAGTGGGGATGTAAATATGTAGTCTGGCTCAGTTAGGGCTCCCCTTGCCAAACTTTGAGAGTCAGATGTTAGGTCCACATTTTTTTTCATGTCTACAGCCTTTCCTGTAACAAATCGTGACAAAGTACTGTCTGTGTCAAGATTTGCAGAACAGGTAAGCAAGAGGTACTGTTCTGGCTCCTGAGAAAACCCACCCCCAAAAGGAGGTTTAGAGGCAGCAGCAGCATCACTGTCACGGATCAAGCTGCAGCAGTTCTGTCCTGCAGCTGAGTCAACTTGTGCCAGCCAGATCCCTGAACGTGACTTCTCAGATGATCTTCGGAGAGTAGAAAGTTTTCTGAAATGCCATGTCATCACGTAATATTGAGTAATTGACCTCTGACGGTCTTTTTCTCTGTGAATTGATGACCAATAGCTTTGATCGTTAAAAGAAGTCAGATTACCTCACTAGAACTTCCATCTCTTGGAAGATGACATGAATTGGAGATCCAGGCCAGTACCCCTGCTGTTCCCAGCACACCTGTGTCCCCTTGTGGGGGCTGGCAGGCTTCTTCTGCCTTTGGGGGGAGTACTGGGAGTTCTCCTAACACCGACAAGAAATGCCTGGGGGTCCCACCTAATAATACTGTTATAACCTCCCCCTTTCCATCTCAGAATTCATATCAGTAGAAAAAATGGGGGCTACTGTTAATTGATTGCTAATTTTTCATTTGGAATACTTTTGGGGAAAAAAGTTACAATGTTGGTGAAGGTCACTGTACGTGAAGAGATGCCTCAGATGCAAAAATTGCAATCAGCGTGCATTGCAGAGAGATGGTTTGGGGGTAAACAGTGCTTCAAATTGTTTTTATAGCTAGTGCATTAAAAAACCAAACCCAACACTTTGTTATAGAGGTGCTCTAGTCTGTGGAATACCAAAGTAAACTGTAACTGTTGATTACTAGCTAAAGGATTATTTCTTTGGCAGAATCATCTGTGAATTCTACTTCTGCTGACTGAAGCCAGCTTCAGCAAAAATGCTTTAAAAGTACTTTCTTGAAATCTGCTCTTTCGGTGAGCAAAGGCAGGTTGTCTTGACTCCTTTAAACAATGCAGGAAAGAATATTGGAAGTGTTTAGGCACATAGTGATAAAACATACAACAAAAAGATGTACTGCAACAGAGACATTGACATTGCACCTTTATGCTCCCGTTCACATCACTCAGCTTTCAAAAATGATAGACTGGGAAGCTGTGGAAAATTGTAGGTAACTACACTAGCAACAGTTCTCACTTTCATGTTTTTCATAAAAGCCAAACTGCCCTTCATGGGCTATTAATTTGTGAAGTCATTTATCTCAGGGCAAGACTGTATTTACAGATCCTAACATAAAGACATAATATTGTAGCCTGGGATTTAAAAATGTCACTGCTCACGATGCCAGGATAAACAGAACAGAAATTAATTTCAGTTACTTCTACCCTGACACTTCCCAAATTATTTTTTTACATTGCCTCTTGGCATTATGTTCTTTCCCTATTCACCTACAACAAGTCTCTATCTAAGCTAAAGAAATGTATGTCATCAAATAAAAATGTTCTTCATAATAATTGGAATAATTAAATATTATAGCTAGCTCTGTGCCTGGCAGAGATTAAAGGGAATATTTTTTATGCTATGGCAGTGACCACTGTAGTTTTCTAGTGGCTTCCTTCTTTCCTTTATCCCTTCTCTATCTCCTCCTCTTTATCCTTTCTATGTATTACTTACCTCGGTTGTAAATTTAGAGGGAGGTGCCTTCAGGGGGGCACTGCATGGTTGTGTGGCTTATTGTAGCACAACTAGCATGTGCTACTGTAGTACAACTCATGGTTAGTGTGTACGTCCTAGCCCTTCTCTCTAGCGCTACACCCAAAGAGTACAGAGTCATTACTCTGCCTTTTCCCACCTTTATCTCCCTGGGTTTCTCTTCTTTTGAAGTTGTTTTGACCTTCCACCAAGAAAAGGTCAAGCCAAGATACAATAGTCCTAAAATAATCTTCACTTGGTATGATTTCCTAGACTCTTTGGGCAAAGACCTTGTTTTCCATTTTGAACAATCTGTTTTCTGCAATAAAACACTGGATATGTCTCTGTTGCTATAGAAATAATATTGCATTAAATGAGGGAACCAGTGCCCTGCTGTCGACAAATCTAATCTAAGTGTTAGTCTCTAGAGCTTGAATTTCACCACTGGGAAGAGGTATACATGATTCTACAAATTATTTCTGTAACTTATGCATAAATGTCTTTATACTCTGAAACTGTTAGCTAAATTTCCCAAAGTGATAGCATGGAGATTAACATGGTGTAATGTGTTTACATATATCTTAAGAGTCTTCCCCCTCACTTTTTCCCTGCCCCCCTCCTCTGTACATTTTCATATTCATAGCTTGACATTTCCAGCTTTTTGCATAGGAAGGTGGGGAGTGGCAGGAAGAGCAGCTTTCTCAGCCTGGTTCCCTACCCCATGGACAACAAAGTGTGCCAGGTTTATTTAAATTTTTTTATTATTATTTTTTAAAATCCAGCTCCTCCAGGTAACATGAGATGTCATTTGCCCTGTTTTTTCTAGGTTTAATAGGGATCTTTTCCATAACTGGAAGGACAACCTAAACTGACCACAGTCCTGGTACATACATGTACCCCACAAACTGGACTAGACTACCCTGGGTATCATATGCCCAATATTTCTCAAGTTACTCAAAGATTTTGTTACAGTAACTTTCTACCCCGTACAGCAGTTAAACACAAGAGAGTTGTGGATTTTGACTTTATGCACCACATATCAAATCTCACATCTGTCTTTACATTTAGACATAATTTAGACATAATATGTTTTTTTCCCAGTATTTTTCTAAAACTGGAATTCTGGTAACAGCAATAAGGTGGTACCTAAGCCTCTATCTATAGGGTACGGAAAAAGAATTTAAATTTTCACTAATAATAGTAACTAATGGTCAGTGTTTGTCAACATATTGATCATAAGTATTTTGAAGAAACATGGAGGAAAAAACCTTTTATCTCATAGTTACATTACAGGAGCCCCTCTAATACATTTCTGTGTATAATATATATATGTAGTAATGAACACAGAACACAATTTAAAAATACATGAGATTGATTTGCATAGACCTGTATGCAAATCTATGTTATAAAGCTGATTTCAGAGTTCTTGTAAAAACCCTGTTACAACTTCTGTGTTAAAAAAATGCAGTTATTTGTGAAATGGGCCCATGTTAGATATATGTTATACATTGCAGGACAAAATGCAATTTATGAATGTTCAATTTAATTCATGAGTAATAAACATATCAATGGCCTCTGATTAAAGATTATTCTTTAGAAAACTTAAAAAAACCTCTGTCATCATCAGAATAAAATAAATGCTTTTTTTAAAAAATCCTTTCTAAATTTTTTCAGTGATTGTAAATTACTCTCGCAATTAGATAAACCTTCCTAGACAAGGACAAATTTCTGACAACTAGAAAAGTAACTGTCTGGGTATGCATATTAATATAAAAGCAGAGATGCAGGAAAAACTAGCAAAATACACAATTACCTTTCTTTGAAATTAATGCCATGCTCATTATTAAAACAGACGCATCAAATAAACAGGTCACCACAAGACACTAATTATATTTTTGCTGTTAAAGTAGTTCTTGTAATGAAGAAAAAAACCCTTAATTCCTTTGCACAACCATAAAATATAAACCAGAAGTTGACCCAGTTTTTACCCTTGTGTAAAGCTGTTACACCATCCAAGGCCGCTGCATTTTTTCGCCAGATCATCAGTCTATAGATGAAAAGAATCAGCCAGCTAAAGCTTTCGGTGCAAACCACTGACTGTTCTATCACCTACTGCTATGCTCTCTGTTGGTTCCTATCCAGAGCCTTGCTTAAGGCAAGTTATTGAAAATGGTTAAGTACTTGATCAGGGAGGGAAGGAAGTGGGAGGGAAAGGGGTGAGTGAACATACAATATTGAGGTGAAGATGTATTTTAGACCCCTGCATATTATCATGATCACATCCAATACAGAATATTTTCTTACTATACATATTTCCATTAACAAAAGCTAACAATGAGGGTAGGAAAAGATAGCATAAACACTAAAATGTGTTTCTTTTTTTCTGTAGGAACTCAGTGGAGAAAGGACCAAGAGCAAGATTTAAAGAATGTTCTGAAAAACACTGACCAGGACATCCCATTGGTATTTGTCAGCGGAAATCATGATATTGGCAATACTCCAACAAGAGAAACAATAGATAATTATTGCAAGAACTGGGGAGATGACTACTTCAGCTTTTGGGTTGGAGGTGTTTTCTTTCTTGTGCTGAATTCTCAGTTATACTTTGATTCTTCCAAATGCCCCGAGTTAAAGCAAGCCCAGGATATGTGGCTCAATGAGCAACTGGCTATCGCTGAAAAACATAAATGCAAGCATATAATAGTATTTCAGCATATCCCTCTGTTTCTGAGAAAACCTGATGAAGACCACGATTATTTCAACTTGGAAAAATCAGTTCGTCAAGAGATAATGGAAAAGTTTCATAAAGCAGGTATTTTCTCAAATTTTCCTATTTTTGAATTTTTGTTTCAAATTGTTAATGGCTATGCTGCCAGACAAAATACATTTGACTTAAATGGTACTGTTTTCAAGGAATTTTAGGTACTGCTTATAAGCCTCATTGTTCCCCATAGGTGAAAATTATCAAATGAATCTAATCACCTGTAAAAAGTACCAAACAAAATTTAAAACTGAGTGAAAAGTTAAAAACTCTTTAAAATAAATAGCAGGGATTCCATTTTGCAAGTACTGATAGATGTAAGACAACCTGAGTTTTTCCTGCCTAAGGAGTGGAAGATCAGGTGTTGCCATAGGAGAAAAATACAGAATTTATGTTTTATATAAAACATGGAAACAGAATTCAGAATTACCTTGGAGGTTGTTTTCTCCCACACTGAGCCAATTTTAACTAAGAGTGTAATGTACTCTAGATTTATTCAGTGTTAAAAGCAGTCTTGCTCTGCTAAGATCAATCTTTTGCATATCCATTACTAATAGGGGCCATTTCTGGGATGAAGGGCAGGTGGCACATGCGCTGAACAAGTATATTGTTCCAAATCCCTTAGCTTTGTTCGATGACACTTGAGTGCCACGGAGACAGACGCAGTACGCAGCTACTCCTCCATGCTGTTCCCATTGTTTCCTGTTAATTGCCTTCATGTTCCTGCGGTGTGCTAGTCCCTCAAAATTTCCTGCCAGCCTGCCATCACTGCGTCAGAATGTCATTTTCTCTCTATCTATAAGAGAGCATGTTATCTGGATTACTGAACAATGCAAATTGTTTTAGACATTGTTCCTAATTCACCATAAAATTGTTAAGGCTGGACTCATCTAAAACCAGCCTGATTTCCAAGCTCTGCATCTCCTACTGTTTCCAATCAGTGGGACCAAAATTCCCAGCTATCTGAAGGCTCTCCAGGGGACTGACATATTTCCAGATTCAAGATTTACAAGTGGGTTTTTTCCCATAAGGAGACACGCTGAGAATACCTCGTAATATCTTTTTTAATTTTTGTGCTAGTGTTAATATAGTGGGAGGTATTGCTATCGGAAAGTTGGTTGGGCAGCTAAATGACTGCTTACGTGCTGTTGGCTAAAAACGCATCCTAGTTCACTGGGGAACTTGTTAGCAGAAGGACATTGCCATACAGGTGTATCCCAGTAAATAAGCATTAATGTGGAAACCAAAGCAGTTCTGTTCTAGAGTTTTCTGTCATCCAAATGGTTTACGAACATTTGGCAACACAGTACTGGGAATACAATTAAGAGGTAAAAGAAATTATGCAAAATGTTATCACTGTAACATTTATCATTGTTACATTATCATGGTTCTTAGAGGGACATTTCAGACTGATTCTCCTAATGTGTATCCAGAGGCTTAACCAAAAGCCGGGTAGGCTTCAAATGATGGGGGAAAGGAAGAGAGAAAGGGAAGCCAGCAATACAAGACAACTCTACAGAAGAAATTTCCAAACTCCTTCTGTGCCAACATCCCATTTGTACCTTCCCTCCATCATTTCCCGTTACGTCCCTCGTTCTCGTGCCTAAAAATCCTTCCAAAATGACGTGTAGTTTGATTCCTTCATGAATATGTTAAAACATTGATCTTTTGCTTGCTGTTTTATACAATGAGTAACTGAGTCAACAGGTAATATTCACAATCCAATAATCAAACATTTTGCTAGTCAAATAAATACAGAGAGCAAGCAGCTCAGTGTAACTCAGACTGCCAAGAAAAAGTAGCTGCATCAAAAGTTGGCTCAGAGTTTCCTTAGTAACGGGTGCGTTCTGTTTCCATTTTATTCTTCAACTGAAGAACAGTCTGTAAGAACACAAAATGTTATCAGTGAATTGCAAACAGGCAGCTATCATGATAGAATAGATGCACAGATATGCAATGACTCCACTTATTTTCTGACTCTCTGCTTTGCTGAAGAATAATTGATTTCAGCATATCATTAGATAGGAAGTTGTTTTTCCCCCAGTTCACTTCGTACATTCTTGGAGGATTAAAACACAGAATATTGCTAATGAAATACCAATCTACTTTGCATTTGTTTGGGTTTTTTTTAATTATGACTGACTTGCAGTTTAAGAAGGCTAACCCCTTATGGCTCTTAATTTAGAAATTCCACGTAACTCTTTATTCTGGAAAAAGAAACTAAGTCTGCCTTTTTAATGAGTCCACCAGGCTGCCACTATTCTTCTTCCCCTGATCTGTCACCAGTCCTTCCTTCCTTCTGCTCTCTTGCTCTCTGATTCAGTGTTTCCAACCACTCTGAAGATTTGTTGTGTAATTATGAAAAATTTCAGTATAATGTGCATGTTTTAGGGGTTGCTGTGTTTGGCAATGCGATGTTATTAGATGGACATCATATTTCAGTTGTTGATGACCCAGGATCAGACCTAGAACTATCCCAGTTTTCATGTTTATACTTTTTCTAAAAGCATCAAACACAGAAACATAACTCCCATGGTTAGAGAGAGAGAGGAGAGGAAGGGCAATCTAGTAATTCAGGTCCTTCCATGAACAAAGAAATTCATATGGGTATGTGTAGGAAATAATCAGATACTTAAAGTATGGCAATATTGCATAGGTGCTTTAATCTGAGGTATGCAACTGCAGAAAATTATTATTTTACATTCAGAGCCCAGATCTTCTGTAGTTATTCTCTTCTAATCACTTAAATATTACATAATGTTTTTGGTTTGAGTATCCGCTCATTACAAGCAGAGATAAAAGACTAGCTGTAGAGGCTACATCTGGTACGAAATACTGAATTACATTTCTCGCATTAGAAGTGTCCTTAACACTTGTGCTAATTAAAGATAAAACCATGTCCTTATGATAAATATTTATAAATTGAAAATCTGGCACTTGTAAATATGTATTATTACTATGCAAAGTTAAATCATACTTGTAAGCTGCATGTCTAAGAAATCCTCCTAGCCCATTTTTCTTTAAATGCATTATAACAAGTATTGTCCTTGAAAAAGTGATTTCAGTGACAGTGAAAATCAACTCAGTTGAGAACATAGTTTATCATTTAAGTGAAAATTTATTTCTGAAAGCATATTTGTATAACTTCTGAAAGTTTAGCCTCAGTTGTCAAAGCTCGGTCTCCTCCACGTGCAGAAGCTAAGTACAGAAAAAACCTGTGTGCAAGAACTGTGAATGAGCCAACCTGATGTTCTCATCTGTGAGATGTGCTGGAGTCAATCAACTCTGCTGAGTGAAATGCATATTCAGCTTTTAAGAATTTTAGAGTGCTGATATAAACAGGTTTGCTCATAGCTTTGTAGGGAAAATAAAGAATCCGGGTAGTGGTCTAGCAAAAAATCTGGTCTGCATGTCATGTGTCTTTGATAAATGTTAACTAATAAATTAGTTTTTAAATGAAGCAGTTTATGTAATAGAAGACATTCTTTTTCTTACATATAGCATTCCAGTATAATTTTCTTAGGATATGAGAGATTTTTTTTCTATGACCTGAAAGTATGGGTATTTTTGTTGAGCTATGGACAGTCTTTTGAAGACTTTTTGTCCTGTGAACCGTCACTGACGCACTGAAATTACTTACATTACTTAATATAGTAATAAATGTTTCTTAATGGCCCTAATGAACTAAAACATTTAAGCAAATATCTGAACTTGTTGAAGAGCTTTGTTGAATAAAACCAAAATTAATAGCTCGTTTTTCACCAACAAAGTTGAGAAAAGAATTTTTGGTTCAGAGCGAGATGAAGAGTATAGGTGGTCTATCTAGGTGAGAGATTTTGCATCCAAGAGAGAATCTCTAGATGGTAGATATAAAATATAGAAATAAATTCCCTTCAGACTCCAGTTTCTTTTAATTAAAAAGTTTTAAGTTCATCTAAATGTCTTCAAAGCAGTTTTTCAGATGTGGTTAAAATACTTAGTTTGTACATACAGGGAAAAATAACAACCTAACTTTATTAAATGGCATATTTTTTCATTATATTTCTGACTGTAGGTGCTGTAACTAACACCTCTACTCATTAAAAGAGTGTGATACCTTCGTTCTCCTCTTAGAAAAGTTATGACAGGAGAGTAGTATTAAAGAAGCAGCTTTCTGCACATCCACAGCTGAGATACATTTGAGCACAAAATTAAAAGCATGGAGTGCTGAAAGCTGTTGCTTCTAAAATTTACCAGACAACATATGCTATGTTTCATTATTTTCTTTGTTGTGTAATCAAAGTTGACAAGGGAGTAATATTTTCTTCTTCCTGCCATTGAGACCTTAATTTTGGCAAAGCCCATACACTGAGTGAGTAATCTGAGTGCTTACTTATGTGTTGCTTTGTCAGTATTTAAGATAATTTAGATTTAAACACTCTTGACTTAAGTGATTTAGATCAACTTCTTTCAACCTTGAAATTATGCACTCATGATACAGGTAGAGTGACCAAATTTTATGTCTTCTATGTCACTGTGTAAGAACAGTGTTTTTTAAGACCGCTCCCCGGGTATGATTATGTACCCTACTGTGTAGATACACATAGACATAGACTTCTTTTTGAGGAATTCAGCAGCAAATACAAAATACATTTATTTAGTATAGTCTGTAATGACATGAAGTAATATTTGTTCTTAGATAAATTTTTGAAATCTGTTTTCTTCACTGGGCTATAGTTTTGGTTGATAAAAACTCCTTTTTGGTCCTTAGAGTGCATGGCAAGCCAGGATTGTTCGGGGTTCGGGTCGGGTCTATGAGGAAGCTTCGCTTTCAAATGGAAAAAAGTAGCAAAGCCAGGAAATAAATTCCACTGAAAGGTCACAAGAGACATTCACAAAAATTAACTTGAAGTAGAGTGACTTTCTACAGATAGCACCTCTAAGGGCTTATTTAGACCAGCACTCTAATTAGGTGATCTGGAATCACCCTCTAGCTGTGCCTGTTGTTTTTCCTCTGATAATATAGGAAAAAAAGTGAGACTAAGATCCTTCTCTATGTAGCTGGATTCAGTGTAGTCCTATATAAAAATACTTCTGACATAGATATCCTCTGCAAACTAATATCTTACACAGACCCACTGACCACCAGTTGCATCAAGCTCTGGATTCTTTAGTCTACAAAGCAAATTTAGGGAAGAGTTTTCCTGCAAGATTGCAGGATCATGTTTGCAAAAAACAGTGCCTGGGATATTTTTATTTAGATGCTGTAAATTCTGATTATTCAGTTCTATTTTATTCACACAACTCATCTGATGAAGAAGGTAAGATAACAGAGCTTCTAAAGGGCTACACAAAATAATTCTATAATGTTGTTATTTAAGGTTGATTAAAGAGGTTATGAAATGGAGGGTGATGATCCCTGACACTTACCAGTGGGACTGTCTCCTTCTACTGGAGCTCTGTTCATGGGAAACGATTGGGGTTTTTTTGGAGAACAGGGTCTGAGAAGTGCCTGAGCACAGAACAGTCCTGTTAACAGTGCTGTGACTGATGCGTTCACATCTTTGTTTGCTGCTGTAACACCTGCTTGGCAGATGGGGTGATGTGAGCACTCTCAAATTGCAATGAGAGAAAATCAATTCAAATCCACACGAGAGATTTTGTTTACAAAGACTACTAAATACTATCATTCGCTTTGTAGCACTAGAGTCTTGAAAAAATGATGTACACCACCTGCCAAGGCGAGAAAAAAGTACGACCAAAAATGCCTATGGTTAACGTGTGCTCTTGTAGGGAAGCTCAAAGAACGTCACTTTGGAGTGCAAAATTGTTCTGAGAACAGGGATTACTGTTGACCTGACCACGTTGTTCAGCAGTTCAAAAAGCAGCTGTACACTGCAAGTGAAAGGAAGAAGGAAAAGCCAGTTTGTGCCTGGTACTCCAGTGGAAGTGCTCAAGATCAATTTATCCTTGTGACTTAAGTGGTTGTATTTGCCAGAAACATTGCCATTTAAAAAATATGTATCTACACATACATGTGTGTGTGAGTGTTCACACACACACGCATCTCATGGTAGCATCTCCCTGTGCCTGGATCCTACTTATTTTGTTCTCCAACCTATGGAGACTCTGAAAGGGTACTAGAGTGTTCATAACATTCAGGTTTTTTACTCAGTACAATTTTGTTTCTTTACAGAACTGCTTCTCCACCTATTTGCTTCCGTTTTGGCTCTACTGCTGCTCCTCTCTAGCTCCTGCAGTTTTGGGGACAAATATATATAGGATCAGCTTTTGCTAGTATATCTTCTTTCTTCGGGCCTTGATTGAGCAAGAGGTTTGGCCAGCGAAGCAGTGATTTTTAGATAAGCATAATTCTATTTTAAACCTAATTTTATCATTAAACTTGAACAGCTAACATAAAAGCAGAGTAACTAGATGAGAATGACAATCCCTATAGCCCAGTCTCCTGCTTCTCCTACTAGCCAAACCCTTGCGAAGAGTATAAGACAGCAAAGTGCATAATGGTATATCTTCCAAGTACTCTTCCTACCTCCAACAATTTTTCTTTTGGGGGCTTACTGTATCATACTAATGTTATCAATAGAGTGCAATTTAGTGATTCTTTTATAGATTTGTTCAGTTGATTTTTGAAAACACTAAGCTTTCACAGTGGTCTGAGGGAGGGAGCTTCATGTTTCACAGCTATGTGAAGAAATGCCTCCTTTTGTTTGTTTTGAACTTCACCTGTAGTCTGTACTGAGAGCCATAAATCTGTAAATGAAATGCAGTGAACATTGATTAATGTCTGCAGTTACTGTAAAAAATAGTTCATTAATCAGCACTTAAAGGGTGATAATCTGGACCATGTGATAAATTTCATTGTTCAGTTAGAACCACTTTTTTCTCCAAAATTCTCTACAGAGTACATGGCAGGAGAAGCAAGGTCTGTACTGTACCCGTTACATATTTATTATGTCATTCATATTGCACTAATTTGGCCTTCTCGTTCTCTTACAGTCTCATTTGCTTTTGCTGAGAAAAGCATTTATTTAATTGAAGGCTCAGTCTAAATAAAGCATGCTACTGATTGCCTATGCTGATTATTCCAGGCATTCTCTTCCTAATTTGGAAAATCTGCTTGCTTTTCTTTGGTTTATTTTTATATTGGTAATTTTCTTCCTGTATTTTTATACTGTCCGTAGTGCTGGGTTGAGCAGTTTGATTTCCAACTGAGGCTAGGCCAGTCTCATTTTGGACACAGCAAACCTGCCTCAAAATGGGTTTTGTACGTTAGGAACTGGGGTTGGAAAACAGCTTCTTCTGAATTCCACGTTTTTTGGAAGCAAGCCATGGAAGTGATTGTAATTATAGAAATTGGAGTCAGACACCCCTGAAATATAAACTAGTTCAAGTCTGAATTCCAGCCCAATATCATCTGATTGTGTGAGAAAAATTGTTTTCTAGTTGCATGTTTCTTTATGAAATTATTTTTAATATTTCAAGATAAATGTGGGTGCATTGTTTTTCATCCTGTTTTAAACTACTTGGATTTCTGTAATCATTGCAACTAGATTTCCTTTGATATTGGGGCTCAGTCTGTATTTCTTGAATTAAACTAGCAAACATCAAATTTCTGAAGAAGTTAGGAAAACAAATGTATTTCACGAAATCTTACTGTTGCACTGGAGATTTTTTCCTGTTACCTAGTCTTTCATATAGCAAGCTAGTGTGTACTATCACTTCAGATCTCATTAATATTGTTATGTACAATGTTCCACTGCAGTTCTTTTATTCTTACAAGCTGTTGAACTCTGCCACTACCAGAAGCTGTAGACTTACAACATTCACAATTTGGTAGAGGAAAACTTGCCAGTAAAAAGCAAGTCTCTCCTTCACATTGTTATTGAAATACCACTCTGTGGAAGACATTTGATGCTTATGACAATACTTGAACAGCGTAAGCTTTCTGAGTGATCTTCCAAAGGGCACACTTGATTTTATTTACTTATTTTTTAAACCAGGGTCTTTGAAAGCCCATGAATCCTAGGCATGCTGTCACCTCGCCGGGCTCAGGTGTCAGATCATCCTGAATGCCCTTACACAGACATGGTCTTGATTGCCTAGGGGTGATTTCTGCCACAGGGAGAGGGACATGGCCAACCCCCCTCATTCAGAGAGGAAACTGCTCTCTCCCCTCGGTCCTGCCTTAATGGGGACGGGTAGGCGGCCAGCCATTGTATTTCTAATAATAGTGTTTATGTGGTAAAAAAAAAAAACAACACAGAGAAAAAGGGGGAAAAATACAACATTTTAAAAAGCACATTACAGTTCAGTAGCATAATGTTATGGAATATACCTGTTTGTTTAATAAAGCAAAAAGATGACTTGGGTAGCATTTCACTTTTAAAATAGAGACATTTTGTAATGACTTAACTACTCCTTAAACAGAAAGGCTGGTCAAAACACTGATTAAAAAAGATGTGGTTGTCTGTTGGTCCACATAGGGAAGGCAGACCATAGTCCCCTTTCTTTCCTGCCCCAAATGGAGTTGAAAACATGCCCAGTCTTCCACATCCTTGCATTTTTCTATGCTACAGAATACAACAGCAGTGGAGTACTAAGTAAGGGAGAAGAGTCTGGGAATTATGGGACAGCAACTGCACAATAAGCTAAGACTGGGATGTAATCACTCTGGGGAAATTATCCGTGAGATGCAGCTAAATGCCTTTGTTCTCTTACAGTGCAATTATGTCAAAATCACACTGACCCTTTTCCCTGGTGCTGCAGAACTGTTGTTTAGAAGGGTTTCTCTGACTGATAAACTATAATTTGTGGGAAAAAGATGCGGCACTTATAAAAATCTGTAAAATAACTTTAACATTTCCTGCTAACAGACAAACTGCCTTCTGCATGATATTCAACATGTGGTGTCTTTTCATGTAATAAACTATTTTCTCATCTGATTCTTGTCAGAAATAAAATCAACAGCATGCTAACAACAGTGGGGTAGCTAAAGTTTTCTTTCAAATTTTTTTCAGTATCACCAGGCCTGAAAGATGTAGTGAATGTTACATGTAGGACTCAGTTTCTTTCAGAACATTGTTCTGCTTTGGGTTGTTTGGGATCTCAGGAGTGCTGTAAGATAGCCATCATTACAAAGAATGATCTCTTCTAAATCAGAGCTACGGCAGTCTGCAGGGACATGAGGGTTGCATATATGCAGTTGCTCCTGAGCCTACTTGGCCTGGTCATCCCTTTCTGTACCAATCTTTTCCATGAAGCATCCAAAGAAAATCTCAGATACTTGTTTAGATCTCTTTCACTATTAGGCCAGTGAGTCAGTTTAACAGTAACCATTACACCATGTCTGTAAGAAAAGCCCTTTTTAATACAGTGTGCTGGCTTGGTTCACAAAGCTTGAAGAGAGAACCAAGAGAAAAATGGGAAATGCCAGTAAAAATTGTACATCTTACCAGAGCTGTTAAACTGAGAAAGATGCAAATCAACAAGAGCTTGCTGAAGCTCTTGCAATGACTGCTTCTTTGGTGAGCTGGCTTTAGAAAGGAGACACTGGGGGGGGGGGGGGGCAGGGGATCTTCAGAGGTGCTTTTGAATTTTCTGTTCAGAAATGTCTGCAATAGAAACCATGAGCAAAGCGTTCATACCATGGTTTTGACTTGGAAAAAGGTATCCGAACCAAAATAGGAATTTTAAAATCATTTTTTTAAAAAGTGAGTTGTGCTTGAATGATTCTGCTTATGAATGAACATCCAGATAACATCAAAGGTAGCTATTGAATTGAATAGCTATTGAATTACATGAGCTATTAATTACCCTCCTCAGCACTTACCTCTTGCTTTACCAAAGCCACTCTTTAGCCTTACAGCCTGAACTGATAATGCAGTGTGTGAATTAGCATAAAATCAAAGTATTTATTAAACGCGTTTCATGGTTAAGCTAATGAAGAGTCTAAGGCTTCTCAACATATGTAAGTATTACACTCTTCAGATAACTCTTGAACACTCCACATTTTGGTTGGTTGTTATGTCATAAATTATTTATGCTAAATAGGCTGCTTTGCGCTCACAGAATTTGTACCATAATAGGTATTTCATTATTTAGTAGGAATGCATTATTCTACAGGGAAAGAGAGTTATGATAGATCTTTGGAAACAGTAAATCTTTTTGTCTTTCAGATTCAGCTTTGTCAGATCAGAACTAAAAAGGACTTTTTGTGCTTGATCAGAAAATGATGGTAAATTGCATGCTGGCAGGAGGACATCTTTGGTTTACTGAAATCAGAATCAATTTAAACCTTTTTTTACAAGGACACTGATTATTTTTTGTAGATTGATTGATTCTGAAAACTCACGTTTGGTGTGCAGGCACGAAGCTTGTTGGGTTTAGGTGTTTTCATGATCCAAGTACAGTTTTAGAACAGACAGAACAAAACCTGGTGTCCAACACTGGATGGTGCCCATCCTGCGTCTCTGGCTTCCAGTCCTGTTCTGATTAAAAATGGATTTGGAAGTTCAGGCCTTTTGTCCCCTAGCAGGTACTCGATAACTGTTGTATTGTTATGCGGTCTGACATCAGACGATGATGATCACAGTGACAGTGTGTGTGGTTTGTTTTGGGTTGTGGTTTTTGGTTTTGTTTTGTTTTTTTTATGTTACTACCTGCACAGTTTTTTACTTTATTCTGATTTTAATCCCTTTTTTTTATTTTAATGAATAATCCATTAGGTATGAATAGCGTCTTGCAGTAATGGATCCTGCTTTTTTAGTTAATGGATACTGTGAAACCTCCAGTAACCTTGAAGTTCAAATCACTACGTATTTCATAAAAAATGAAATAATGAATGCTTGTGAAGGTGCCATCCTTTGCACATTTATTTACACAGTAGTTTTTTAGTATTTCCTACAGCTTTTATATCAAAGCTTTTCCCAACTGCTATTTCAGAAAGCAGGGATTAAAACCAAATCACTGCTTTACCTTTTTTTTTTTTTTTTGTAGTGAGAAGGGACTGTACCTTTTGTGTGTAGGTGGATGCATTTAACTGACCCAAGGATACCTTACAGCAGGCTGTAAAACTGCGGCCTGCCAGGACACTGTTCTTTTCTCATGGAGTTTAGAAAAAAAAAAGGGGGGGGTGGGGAGGGGTTGCTAGCAACTTGACAGTATTACTTCAGAAAAATATCTGAAATGAATAAATTAAATTTGAGTGCATATATCTCTAAGATTCTTTTAATGTTTAAGATCAAAAGCAAGAGCAAAGTAAATTGTCTCGTTGTCATCTTAGTATTATTGCACTGACTGGTTCAGATTTCCTTCTTATGCTAACTAAGAGTGGAATACAGTTGAGTGAACAAAAAAGTGCTATTGAAGAAAAACCAACATCAGTTAGACTTCTATTAATACACAGCAGTGACTTGTTTGTTTCTTTGTTCAAGATGTAACATATTGTAACACAACAGTAACAATAATTAATACTAGCACTGGAAATAAAGACTACCTGAAAGCTGAAGTCTGAGCAGAATTTTCACTGGGAGGTATCTAAAGCAGATACTAAATTCTAGCAGAGGCTGATGCTGAGCAGCTAGATCCACAAGGGCATTTCAGCACTGAATGACACACACATGCTAAAAGGGGGAATTTGGATGAACAATACCCATAAACACCAGCTTGTTTAGGCAGAATCTGCCTCCCATAGCCAACAGATTAAAGAAGTTTTAAATCGCATCCTCTCTGGTGTCAGGTATCATATCTGCACTGCTTACAAAACACTCTTATTTAAGTTTCATACCGAAATACCTTCTTGAATGTAGGCAGTTAGCAGATGTTAAACGTAAGTGTGGTGAAGTTACAGTATTTGCTTAAGAAGAAAAAAGCTGCATGGTTCGTGGGCCAAACTTTTTACCTGGTGTGTCTGCTCTCTAGGATGGGTTTCTTAAAATCTTCCCTTAAATTCTCGAACAAGGATGGATTTTTGTTTTCCTTACAGCATAACTAGAGTTGCTTTATTACTTATGTAGCCTCTGTCATTCTAATTACACTGAAACTGTATGTCGGGGTTTGGTTTACATATATGGTGACACAAAGTCTTGGCTTCTGTTCCTCTTTTAATTCCGACGGTTAAATTCTCTGGAAGGTGGGAAGATGCTACTTTAGGAACATGGATGCTTCCAGTAAAAAGAGAGAACTTATTTCCCTTATAAAGCACTTACTTCCCTTGCTAAAAGTGTGTCACAGGGGTTTATACCTCACTATGGTTTTATGATTGTTACTTTTTCCTAATTTTTCCATAAAGTAGTTTTCTTACCTGCAGAAAGAGTGGAAAATATTTAAAAGAACTTCTTCCTGTAGTATCACTGTCACTCGTTGGAAGCTGGTATGGGTATTTTACAAATCTAGCTGGTACAGTATTCAAGCAGGCTAAATGTTAGGTTCCTTAGTGTTCAATCCTTGATCCTTCATTTAGCTGCTGCTTAACTCTGCAGGGAAAGAGCAAGACACAGCCAGGTCCATGCTAGATATGTGCCTGAGAGTGGGATCTAGAATGTTGCTGGAGACTGTTGGTTATTTGTTAAGCGCTTGAAGGACAGGAAAGTGCTACATATGTGGATCCATTACAGGCAGTTCTAAGCTGAAAGCAAATTTGGCAACATTAAGGTTAGTGTGTCTTAAGTCCTCCCCACAAATGCCTTAACTCAGAGGCTGCAGTAAGCAACCTCATCTACTCAGCATCCTCTCCTAGTCTATCAGGGCTTGCTCTTTTGAGGACGATTCCACAGGGCAAGATGGGTTCCAATTTAACAAGTAGGATAGCTTACGTAAAGTTCCGACAAGGTTCAGTTTTGCTCTCTGTATTAAGAAGCAAGAGAAGAGAACGCCCAGCCAAGCCATAAGCAGCTCTAGATGGGCACGTTCTCGCTGTCATTGCAGAAAAGTTGTGGGGGTGGAGGAGGCAAGTGCAGCCTCATGGTTTGGGTTTGGATAGGTGTGCATATAATGAGAAAGAAAGAAACAGTTCTGCTGCTTGAATTGCTTAAGTATATTACGTTAGACAGTCACTACAACAAGCTGCAGCATGGTAGGAGTTGAGAAAAGCCTGCTCACTCTCAAACTGACTGTAGCATCAGTTGTAAAACATCTTTATATTATGATTTTTAAGGACCCAAACAATATCTAGAAAGTACAGAATCTCTGCTAGGAGCCTGTTATATCACAGGGCTTTTGTAATCCACCATCGCCTTCTGAGGTATTCTGATTGGGTTCCTCCCAAGATTTAAAAGAAAACAAAACTGAACTGTTTTGCTAGGTTCCTGCAGCTGAGTCAGAGCAAGCTCTCAAAGTTATTATGCTGACTTACAAGTGTAACTCATACAGCAGATGGATGAGAGAATTAGTACTGATAAACTAAAATAGGATAACAGACAAGTTCTAGCTGACAATGACAATGTACCACTATTCAGTATAAAGGTAACTTCATTCTCTGTTTTCCACCTTGAGTCATTTGCTATTTGAGAAGGGTTTGGATTTTGAAATATGAAAGCCCGTGTAGCTTTTACCAGGCACACAGCAGAATAATTTATATTTTGCTTTACAAGCTGCTTAATTTTTAACTGTACTTTGAGCCTAGTTTATGTATTTATATCAGTCTTCAAATGGCTCACTCTCACAAAAGCAAAGGATTGATGTAGCCAACTGTCTTAAGACAGGTTCACCTACTTCCCTTTTCATTTAATCACTGTGAAAGAGGTCTAAATCTACTGCAGGAGAGAGGGTGGAAGGTTCTTCTGGCTAGAAATATAAGGATTTCCTTGTGAAGTTATAGTGTGTTCCTAATCACAGCTCTCTGCCTTTAAATTGCTTCTGCTCTTTTCCAGAATTTCTGCTGTCCAAAGGCAAAATCAGTTGTTGCTAGCTTTTCTTTTTTTTTTTAAATGCCATTTAGGTTATAGTATCTCACAAATTACCCATTCTCTGGCCTACCACTTCAACAGGACTAAGCACATGTTGGCACTTTTTTGTTAAGCATGGAATGGCAGATTGCTGGAATATATGAAAAATAACAAATGAAGTTTGGCATTGTCATCACAGTGTCCATCCCTGTGTATCTTTATAGACTTGCTCGTTAGTCTGTAATGATAAAAACAATGGGTTTAAAGGTAATTATCAGTGCTGCATTTTTAAGCTATAGCTTTTAGCTGGGGGGTTGGGGGGGGGGGGGGGTTGCGAGGAAGACCCTCGCTGTGTGCAGACGAAAGGAGTGCCATCAGGGAGCGCATCACACAGCCCACAATACCTGGCACTTGTCCCCACATGTGCTGAGCTTCACCCCTCCTCTGTCCTCCTCAGGAACAGGTACACGTTTAGATCTTTGCTTGTTAGTTTATTTTTCAATATAAACACAAATTATGTTCAGCAAGGTACAGCATCTATAGAATAGTGCCAGCAAACTACTCTTCCGTTACAGCACAGCAGTTTTTTTAACCAACATAGCAAACTAATATGACAGATTCAGTTTCATAAAGTAGCCAGTTATGTCAATAACCTGCTGGCTATCAAGTCATAGTTGTCAGGGAATACTTAGTGTGTTTTTTGAGTCACTCAGTATTAACTTAATATCTTTTCATATGCTTTATGTAGAACCATCAAAGTGTCATTATGATTAAGGAGCACACAACCTATTGTATTTCAATAGAGAAATTACATGTATATCCTTTGGGTGGGTTTGAAAATTTTTGAATTGTCATTAGTAGTATCATAAATCAACACTAGATCTAAACACTTTCTCTAACAAAATATAAAATTAATCACGTTTTGCACTTGATGATAAACAACAAAATTCCCAGTATTTTCAGCCATCTGGTCCAGTAATTTTTCTGTTTCACAACAGTATAAAATAGCACTAGATGCAGCTTCAGGAAGCTGTAATAGTCTGAAATCCAAGGATCTTAGACTGAGCATGCCAAAAATTAATCCCAAAACCTGTTTGTAAAATTAGCTATTTATGCTCACTCCACATTTACTTTCAAAATAAAATATGCACCATCTTAAATTAGCAAGAAAGCTGATGAATAATTTTTTGCCAAACTGCGAATGCTGTTGACTACAATGCTCAGCTGTATCTATCAACAGTGCAGAGCATGGCTGAATGGTGAAGGATGCTGGCATAACCTGGCAGTGAAATGCTTGTCTACGATAGCATGTTCTCTCTTAGGAAAAAGCTAGGTTCTCAACTCTGTCATTAATGGTTTTACAAACTTTGTCACGAAAGGTAAGTGCCTGGCATCAAAATTACTTTTTCTTTACTTTTTTGAGTCATGAGACTAATCAAGTTTTCATTATTTTGTAGTAATAAACACATTTGATTAAAATTTATAAAACATCAAATGGGGAGGGGAAAATAAATTTGACCTGTAAAGACAATCAGAAAGGCTATTCAGAATAGTGAATACAGCTTCTACCAACTTATTTATTTTTGCAAAGCAGAAGAAACAAAAAGTAGAAATTACTGGTTTGGAGGTGAGGATGGCACAATTTCATTTAATCTGAAATTGCTTCAAAATTTCTGCAAAAATCCCACAGCTACTGAGGAATGTGGCAGGAAAGCAGATGTGGCATAGGGATCATCTCTAGAAGTTGGTCAAAATCAGAGAGCATTTGCAAACAATTTTTTTCTTAAATTTTCATATTCTGACGGAAGGGGAAGAATGGCTGGACGACTTTAAACATTTGTTTGGCTAATCAGACAGTGATTCAGTCAAGAATTTCCAAGTACATTATAGAGCCTTAGACGTGAAGAATGTTGGTCCTCTTTACCGGCTGTTGCTTGTCATTTAGCTTTTCTTCTACTCCTGACCAAGCTTGGATGATACTTGCATGCGACCTACCCAGAAATTTTTGATATAGCGTATTGTTGTCTCCTGCAACAGATCAAATGTATTTCTTTCTTTTCAAGTTTATAATGATTTTTTTATTACCCCAATACAGTCCAAAATATAAATAGTCTATTTTAAAAAAAGAAAGAAACAGAACAGCCTTAAGTCATTAAAAATAGAGAGGAGATCAGAATAAAACTGCCTTGTTTGTACCCCAAACTAGGTAAATGTTAATTCATGTCATTACCAAGCCTAACTCCTCTTGCAGGTTGTCAACCTTTCCTTCTTTGGCTGCTCTCATCTTTCTTCCCCTCTTATTATAACTCACAACCTCTTCTGGTTATTAGGTTTCTTTGATGTACCTGGCTCGATTCCATCTGTGATAACCCCCCAATGTCTTTGTAATCTTTTCTCAAATTTATGTTTTTTATTTGTTTGCCTTGCCCTTTTTTTTTTTTTTTAAAGGTCACCGGCCTTGGGTAAACAGGTGTAAGCTCTCCTTAGTGCATTTTCTGCACATGAATTGACAAATACAGCTCCAGAATCCTTGGCTTTCAATTCATGTTTTGATAGCGTCATTCCTTAGGCCGTTACCTACTACTGAAAATTTTTTCTAATTTTAATCAGCTTCCTCTAGTGTTCCTTCCTTGTAGCCAAAGGAGGAACAAGATGACAAACACACCTTGCAGTCCAGTAACCCTAAACAGAGCTAGTGGAGCAGAATGAAGTTTTTACTAATGATTTATTATTTATTACTATTAGAATTATTTATTGCTGTTTACTGATTATTTGTTTAAAATGCAAGTTCAGGTAAATGTTTTACTTTCAATTTCATGCTTTATGACCCATTAAAGAATGAAGGTAAACATGACACCTGTAGCTGTACTTGCTACAGAACTTTCTGTACAACCCCAGCTGCTGTGTAAGCCTCAGCATATAACCTCAGCAGTATCTTTTACTGTAAACACATTTTATACATAAACTGCAAGAGCTAACTAAATACATACTCTTTTTTTTTTTTTCTTTTTCTTTTAAACAGGCATTAAAGCTGTATTTTCTGGACATTACCACAGGAATGCTGGAGGGTCCTACAGAGGACTGGAAATGGTGGTTTCATCAGCAATAGGATGTCAGCTGGGAGAAGACACACATGGACTTCGAGTGGTTGTTGTCACAGATGAAAAGATTGTTCATAGATACTACAGTTTAAATGAACTGAACAGCCAAGGCATAGAGAAAGAGCTGCTAGATATGCTTGCTAAGCAAAATTAGGCTGTGTCAAATGACATGATTTTTTTTTCCATATTAGACAAATAAATAGAAACAGTTTCAGAAAGTTTCCCCAAGTTGAAGATACAGATTTCTGATAGTGCACCATGCCCCAGAACAGCTCTCAATTTGTTATTATCCTAAATAACAAGAAAGTTGTTGACATGTTTCTCCTTTTGAAAATAAGACCTATGAGGTCTATGGAAGAATAGCAGAACTAATACAGTACTGTATAATTGAAAGGATCTGTTCTGAGAATTTTTACTTTGCTCCTAGATGAAACTTTCTTATTAGGGAGAAAGTGGATCAAAAGAGTGAGAGTTGTAGCTTCTAGATAACCGTTTAACTCAAGTCTATTTTAGTTTTAGATTTGAGAGGGTATTTAAAAAAAAAATAAATTTAGTCATTTCTGTTACAGTCTGGACAATATAAATGTGGCATTTTTTTTTACTCTGTAAAAAAAAAATCTCAAAAACTCTGAAATCAACAGCCTCCTGCTGACTTTTAGCAACCTTTGGATCAGATCTTGTTACCTAGAGGTCATACTTTCTCCCATTTCCCATACTTTTTCTTAGCTCTTCAGAGCCAGTAGCAAAAGGAGAACAAACATTCTGTTTTGCAGCCACAGCTTGAGTTGCCATTATATCCTAGTTTTATATAATGAACAGTCTATAAATGAAGCTGATATAGATGCCACTGACAGAAACTAAACATGGAACAACTAGTTTCCTTTTGAAATTTAACTACCATTAAGTTAGCATATATTCTTGCTATAGCTTCAGAAGTTGGAATAATTGCATGGGGAGAATATTCTGTACAGAGTACTATTATCAGAAGTCACTTCGTTGATTCCTAGACAAGGGGAGAGCTTTGACTTCCAAGTATAATTTAAGAGCACCTTACTGTAATATTATACAATATTGAATGTTGAAAACCCTAAAAAAAGGTATTTTCTTCACTGGCCTAAGTCTTTAAAAATCAACAATATAAAAAGAATTTTATGTGCTGCAAAGCAGCTACTTTTTTTTAGCAAGTATATCTGATTTCATCCCTAGAGGACATTACAGTTATTTAAATATGGTGAGAGAGATAATGAAATGCTGTGCTGAAGAGCTGGTTTCATGACATTTTAGTCACAACAGTTTATCTAGGAGGCCCTGTCCAGCTTGATTTGTGGGGCTCATGAGGTTCTAAAAGTACCTCTGTAGCATTTCCTTGCACCACTGAAACAGCTGTACCTGCAGATGGACAGGACCAAGTGTGGACTACCAGCCCATGACAGTAACCTAAGCAAAGGTAATGTTTGATTCAGAAAGAAAGAAAATTATTTTGGTTTTATTCTCCACCTGGTTTCGCTTAGTTGAATGTTTTCACAGTCTCATTTTTCAAGGGAACCTCTGGGAAATGAGAACTAAAATCTTAGGCGAGATTACTTTGAAATGGGTAGATATGTAAGTATCCAAATGGCAGTTTCATTGGAAGTTAAGCACCCATTAGTTCAGTTACTGGCTTTAAAAAAAATCTGTGTACTTAGATATCTTTTAAGCCACTAACTACTTTTAAAATTTGGTCTTATATAGCTGGGAGCTATTTAGTAATCACAGCTCATTAACAATTTCAAGAATTAGATGATGATAGTTTGTGTTTTGCAGAGGGAAGAATAGTGTCTCTATGACTTAAATCTTTTCAGTCAGTTTAAATTGTAAGGCTGAAGAAGTTCAGCAGAGGGACCTGAAATAATCTGAGCATGGAATAGTCTCTCTGCTCTGGCACAATGGAGGAAAAGTTTAAACAGTTTTTTTAATAAGCCTGTTTATTAAAGGACATGATTTTAACTAAATATATGAAGCTTGGGAGATTGAAGCATAACTTCGTTAGAAAGTCTTTCCACAACTACGAAAATGCTAATAGTAGTGGTATATAGTGTTCTAAAATTTTGTTTTTCAGAGTTACCATGTACTAATATACAAAAGAAATGTTTATATAAGCATAATTTTAATTCTTTTGGTTTTTTCCACTTTTTTCAAGTGTCATTTTACCATACAAAATTCTATGGCATTTTGTCATGAAAATATCACTAAGTACAAAGCTGAAGTTCAATTAAAAAAAATAAAGGTTTCTTTATATCCCAAATTCTTCGTTTATTTAGTGATTTCTAAGACTATCTTGTTATGTTCATGTGTGAAAATGTTACCAGATTTGTCATCAGTTTGCAGTTTTATAAGACAGTGAAGTTGGGCTGCTTGTTTTTATTACATGCCTTCTTGACCCGTATAGGATTTTGGGAGCTCACAACAGTGTTGTGTAGCTGCACACATTATGTAGGCTCTGGCCAGTATTTCTCTCCCACCTGTTGTGAGGACAGGTAATCACCAAGTAATGTGCTTCCTATTATCGTCTACGGAACTAGATCGTAAAGTAGAAAAACCTAGCTATATTCTTACAGACTCGATGACAAATGTGATTAACTTCACAGGAAGAAGAAAACTACTCTCCAAGTTTTATATTTGAAACACAGAAAACATTTATTTTGGTTCTCACCTTGCAAGTTTTCAAAAGGAAAATTAAAATGTCAGAGATGAGCAATTTGTGTGTGTAACTATTACTTTGTAGCTTGGATGACATTCTCATGAACATAACGTTAGCTGAAATGAGGGAATGGCTTCTGTAATACTTTGACTTTTTCAAGCCCATGCCTCATTTCAGAGAATTAAGAATTCCCTGCACTAGCCCAAAACAGGGAGGGAACTAATTTCATTAGTTGTTCGTTTTGCCATTGCCTTGACAAGCGTAGACTAAGTCAGCCCACATATTAAACTTTTTGGCATCCTGAAATCTAAGTGGGAAAATAAATAAAATCTATTTCCCTTGCAATGCACGGTTTTTCGAAACATTTCTTATTTTGAATTACAACTCAGAACTTCCACCCGATTTCTCAGTCATATGAAGTGGATGCAATCATGTATAACTCAGATGAAAACACATCCTCATTTATATAATACAATCATGGAGAGGGGTTTTTTTAACCATAGTGTGATGCTGGACATTACTGTATGAAGCAAAGAGTTAAAAAAATAAAATAGGAATGTGCTTTTTTAACCAGCATAAATGACAAATTGTTTGATTACTTTTCTTAGCATAATTATGCTAATTTAGAATTAATACTGATGCCTTAACTAATTTGAAATGGCAGAGGTCCTTGTGGTCACAGTGCCTCATCTTGTTTATGTAAAGAAAAATAATTCATATTATGTTAAATTATGAAACAATCCATCCATGGAGACACTAATTATCATTTAAGAAAACATCCTTTGATGTTGAGGACATTATGTTTGTATCTCGTGCTGGGCTGATAATTGTAACTCTCTGTCAGCATATGACTGACTCTAAAGCAAGATGTCACTGAAAGTTCAAACTGCCAATGAAATAGAGAGCAAGTGAGTCCTCATTCATTTCTGTGGACTCAAGGGGTTGGGCAGAGAGGGGGGAAAAAAAGCAAGTGACCACAATTCATTTTGGTTTCCTGCAGACAGCTAAAAGGCTGAGATAACCCCTGATGACTCTTATTAAATGTGGAAAATTCATATTAGAACACCAGAGCACCCTGTCAAAGTAACCAAATACTACATAATTAAGTACGATCTGAGGTGGACACCTATGAACAGGAGGCAAATTACGAAAAAAAGGTCTTTGAGATCAGTCTTGGTTTGCCAGTTTCAGTGTAAGCAACAAATTTAAGAACACACATCTTCCAAATCTTTCCAAAAGGCCATTAAGCCTTGAATACACTCTGTTTGCATACTACTTTCCTTTAGGTCATTTGGTTCCAGCATCTAATCTTGCAAGTTTTAATAGAGGCAACAGTTTGATAGGACTACAGCATTCAACTTCTGGAGATTACAGACAAAAATAAATGCTCGATGTCCTGTTAAAACAATCACATTTTATATTGGGAAGGGGCAGTGGCAGAAGTAAAGTCTCATCCACCATCCCTGTTTGCAGACTGAATGTCCTGTGTTCACTCTGCCTCAGTGACTGCTTTCGTACGTCAGCACAGCAGCTTGTTTTCTAGTGTCTTTTTTTCCAGACATTATCCTCCAGTAGCTGGTTTTATTCTGCTATGAGAACAAATAATTAGAGACGCATCTAAGGAAATATACAAAGCATTAAAAACTGAACAGTTCACTGCTTAAAAATGCACAGTTCCTCCATCTATGTCATTGTACAAGCCATTGCAGGCTAACACGTCATCGTTTCAGCTAATTGTTTCAGTTAATGCTGTGAATATGTTTCCTTCCTTAATGCTCTCATTAAGCCTTCTCTGCAACTATCATTTCAACACAGTAATATACTTTAAAGCAAGGAAAACACTTACACATGCATTAGTTATCAGAAAACCTGCCTGCCAAGCAAATGCTAAGATTACCTATTACTTCATGATAAACAGTCACCATGTAGAAATGCCGGTTTTTGCATTAGGGAATTGTAAAAAGGGGATTTCCACTTCAATAATATTCTACAGTCACTAGGAACTTCTTTCTCTTCCTACTCTGGGCTGACATATGAGACGTCACATCACTGGCAGGCACGGAAATGCAGGGCCAGGTGATTTAGGCTGCCAGCAGGCCAGCCTCCGTTGCCATGAGCCACTACCAAAATAACATCCAGCAGAGGGGCAAATATGAGCTAATACAAGAAATCTTTTTTCTGGCCAGGCATGTAAGGCCCAAGATGTGACTCTGTTGCTACAGCTCCATTCACCCAGAAGGCAAGAAGCAAAGTGGCAGCTCCCACATCCACCACGTTTAAGTTTATTCCAATGGCAGCTTGAAAGGACAATAGATGCTGTCAGCATCACACAACTAACAGCAGACTTACAGGATGGAGATCTTGAACACTGAAAGGTTTGTAAGGCTTTTTTGGAAAAGTTTTTTTAGGTTACCTGTTTTAGCACTCAAAATTATTTCCTCTTATTAGGGAGCAAGGTCTCGGGAGTAGTTTGCACCCATTCTAATCCCATTCTTCCCCACATAAAGGGGTTTTATTAATTGTTTGTTATGCAGTAATCTGAAGATTAGGCAATTCAAAGCTGATAAATGCAGGCACTGTGCTCTTGGACACATTTTCATTGGAAGATGCCCTGTAAAAAATTGGAAAAGTAAAACATACAATAGAGAAAAAGCATTAGACCAGAAAATTAAATTAGCCTCCAGTCTAAATGAAATCCAACTCCAATGCAGCAGATATGGGGGGGTGAGGAACAACCCACAAAAACAAACAAACCAACCCCAAAAAACCAAACCAAACCAAAAAAAACCCAAACAAACAAAAAACAAAACAAAACAAAACAAAACAAAACAAAACAAAACAAAACCACCAAGAAACCAAAACCACACACAGAACTAAGGCAACAGAGACAAACAAAAATCTTTTCAAGCAGTAAGAAAAACATACCCAGCACTTTTTTTAAGAAGAAAACAAAAAAAGCCCACAACTCAAAGCGCCATTACTTTTTTTTAATTGACATTTTCATTTGTTTCTCTAGAAGTGATTTCCTCTATTAGCACTTTGTCAAATGCAGGTAGTTTAGTACGTTTCTACTAACAAACAGCTTTTTTTTTCCCTCTAGGAGACCCATTAAAGCCTCATCCTATTTAAAACTGTAGTGTTGTTATGTCACTTTTGGATAGCCAGCAATTGAGATATCCATCTTCTAAATATACCCCTATCTTTCTTGAACATTGTTTAGGAAGCTATAGTGTTGTTGAAAAAAAAATGCAATGTGGCCTTTTAAATGAACTGGTAATGGCATTATCTGTGTATATTCAAATCTTACTCTCCCCTTTCCATATACAAAAAGGTATAGAAATTTAGGAAGGTATCTCATACTGCTCTAATGACCCGAGATCAACAGTCCTACATATGGCAACCTGCCTGTCCAGAAATCTCTTGAATAATGTGTCAACAGCACGCCAGCTAGGAAACCAATAACTTGCATTTGGAGACATGTGAGACAAAGATAATACTACCATAGAAGAACATAGCTCTTCCAGCACACCACAAGCACTGAAGCCAAGAGGGTGCTAACAGGACACAGAGCACAAAGACAATGAATCTTCTGTCTTTTTTTTACAAAGCCTGAGCTGAACTTAATCTTACCCTTCTATTAATTCCACATGTTGGGCTGTCATAACCCGTGAGGAGGAGATGAAGCCACCTCACTTTACTTCATCTGTGTAAAAGCTGGTGTTCCAGTCTGGTCAACTAGATTCCTTCATATATCTGGAGATACATAACTCCAGCAGGTAATTCATCCTGTCCTGCAACTGATGTGTAAGCTAGATGGACTGAATTGCCCCTGAAGATGCCTCTACTGACTGCTGCAATAACCTAGATGATTGACTTAGACAAGATTTCTAACCTTCATTTAAGGTTAGGCTAACCCTAGAGGAGGCAATGTCTACCTCTATCCATACCTAGCTCCTACTCTGCAAAGGTGAAAGGTCAAGGTGTGGCCTAGAAGCCATTGGGCACTGGAAGAGGTTGCACCTGATTTTTCTGAATCCCCAAAATCCTTTTTTTTTCTGCAAGAAGGCTACCTAATATAAATACAGGGACTAGCCATGCTCTGGGTGTCCAGGACAGCCATTTATAAACAAAACATGTGGTTGCATGCCAATGTTCCAGCTGCTTATGATTTGTGAAGGTTTGTGGGACAGGTTTTTTTAATCTGTAATTTATGCTTATGCAACTATAAACTTCTATTTGAGTTCAAACCTTAGACATTTTATTAACATTTACTTTAACCTCTTCCTCTGATCATTGCTCCCAATACTAACCATAGCTTGTATTATCATTCCCAGCACCTGCTACCCTTCAGGAAACACCTACTTTTGCTAAGGCAACAAAATAAACTCATCCTGAAAAATGAATCAATATACACAGAAAAGGTAAAATAAACCAAAATAAGACAAAACTTAGGCCTACTACAAGTTATAATTTCTCTAAACAGTGTGGCTGTTCAAGTTGTTCAGATGATTTGTGATAGGGAAAAAGAAGATATTCATGGGAAGCTTACCTGTTCAAAATTAGGGTCATGTCTGCTTGCATCCAACATCCCTGGGCTATCCTGGGACTATCAAAGGCAAAAGAATGTCCCAAACTTGAGATTCTAGACCAGCTGTGCTCACTGCAGAGAGGCAGAGGTGTCCTTTGGCAGCAGGCCTTCTTACTACTGCTTACAGAAATGGCCTAATAAAAAATCATGCTAAGCTATCTGTTTTACTTTAAAAATATTGGTTAACATTCTTACTCATATTTTTTCACATTTAATATTTTCATTTATCATTTTGAAACAAAACCTAAATACACAACAACACAAAGGTCTTCTTAGCCGTTCAGCCCTGTGCTGTAGTGACAGAAAATGCTTTTATGTGCAAAGAGGACAATTAAAGCCGGAACACAGTCACAGATCTGGTTATACGCAACATGATAATGTAATAAGCATCTAAACAATGTCAGCACTACCCAATGTCTTCGGGATGAAAGCACTTCCTCCCTGCCATACACAAATGTATGATTGCCTAGATCATCAGCCAGGTAGAGAAATTGCAGCAACAGTTCTATTTGTAAGAAACATGCAATAGGAGTAGCACACACACGCACGTTTGCACAGAAATGTAGGGTACCATGCATTAAACTTATTCCAGGTACTGTAACTTTAATCCAGACACTAAAGATAATAATGCCTCAGGTTCCTCACTTATGAGCACTCTCTGATTTGGGTTTAGCAAGATTCCTACTCTCACGACTCTTTAATTCCACTGACGTACACTTCATCCAGGTTACCCAACCTCTTCTGCCCTCCATTGGTCTAGCAATTAATTCACACCTCCCCTCCACAGTGAAAGTGAAAACAGAGATGAGATAGGAAGACTTCCCTACTATAGCTGCTCCTTTGCCTCTTTCTCCTTCACTTTTTCCAAGCTGCAGAAAGAAGTCGCCATTCCCACCACATCTTATTCCAGCCCTCCACCACAGCAGGAGCAGGATAGGAGCTGAAACAAACATCATACATATACTCAGACCCTATGAAGTTTCTCAGTCTGTTTTCTCTGCCACCATCTCCCTTCAAGCTCTCTCACACCCATGGGCTTATCTCATAGTTGCACATTAAATCTAAGATAGGATGGGTGAGACTCAGTGCAGTAAGGCTAAGGCAGAAGTCAACAGGTCAGCGCCTGAGCTTTCATCCCATGAATTCACCTTCCATACACCTTCCTTCACATTCCACAGGATGTGAACTGGAGGACCTGTCAAAGAACATAAAGACATGGGGAAGAAATGAAACAGAACTGGGAAGCAACCTGTTCTAGCTACTGGCTATCCTTCTCAGCTGGAAGTTGGCACCATCCTCTCCGTGACACTCTTTAGGTGTATGGGGTGCTCTTGCAGGCTATTTGACTTGTTCTCTGCTGGCAAGTGGCCCAATCTGGTCTATGGCATTTGTCAGACATGGATACTCACAGCAACTCAACATCAAGAAATTTTCACTGTTAACAGCAACATAAATACTGGTTAATATTGTACATTATATATACCACACAGCTAAGTTCCCCAATTGCCCTGATGTTCACTGTGTCCAAACCAGAGCAGAATATCTCCTTACAGCTCCATGGATCCCTTCACACCCTTTTAAGTGTGCACACACTTCAGTAAAAAAGTAGGCTGATCCAAAGCATTCCTGCTTTGACTCACAAGGTAACAGCTATGAACTTCCATAAAACTCTACCCAACCTATTTAATTGTCAGAGCAATATGAGATGTAACTGAAGTAATGTAGCACATAAGCTTTGTAGACCAGTATTGTCATCTCCCCCCACTCCTTCCTTTTTGACTAAAGAGCATGTTTAGGAATATGATGACTGCAAAATGGTGTAAGATTAATCATTCTAATTTATTTCATTTTACCATGGTCCCATACAGAGGGTGAAGTGTTCATTACCGAAAATAAATTCCAGCAATAACTGGGATTGAATTTCAGCGTATTCTGTTCAGACTGCAGATTTCTACCTTCTTCTTCAAGGTGTTTTACAGTACAATGCCATCAAAAACAGGGGCAAGGAAGAGGATCTATCCTTCATGGAAAATATTATTTTTATGAGTACACTGCCTAAATGCAGTAATGATTAGAGTTTCAATCACCTTTTCAAGGAAGCGAGCAAAAGAAGAGTGAAAGAGAGAAAGAATGGAGAATGCTGTCTGTTACTATGACCCAATTTGAGAGCTGAAATAGACCAATTATTGTTTAGAGAAGAGCATTCCTTTTCATTGTGTAGCAATTTAACCCAGACAATAAATGCGTATTTAAAATTCAATTGATTTAAAAACATAAATGCTGCCAATCTTCCCAAAGGACTTTTCTTATTACCTTCATTTGGTACAGTGCCACAATAGGATAACTGAGAAGAAATATTTTGTAAAGTGTATTTCTGAGCCCTGTTTTTAATACAATTTTGTTTGCTGTGGGTAAATACAGGAGGTAGTATTTTATATGTGGGTCTTTCAAAATTAATTCTAAATTTTACAGCTTGCACTTTTTATATAAATTAGTTTGCATTAAAATCAGACTTCAAAATAAACTAACAATTTGACAAAAATAGAGAAATATGGATACATATCAAAAGGGATGAATCAAAACAGATCAAAAGAGTGATGGGACTACATTAAAATTCAACTCGCAATAAGCTTTTTAGTGAAAGGACTTTTACCAATTTATTTGTTTCACTGCTTTTCCTATCTGTGCATTATGCCATATACAAGTTTCCTATTTTTTTCTAGAAAAGCAGTCCATAGTGTTAGATTATTTCTAAGCCCTCTATTATCGATGCAGATATCTAATGCCTCTCCTTACCCTCCTAAGGAATAATGCAATCCTAATTTATTTCTCATTAAAGACGCATTGTACCACTAATCAGCTAAAGGTATTTTACTTGATGCTTCTGAAGTTTATTTTTAAGCCTTCAACGTTTTAATTGCTTTGCTTTGCCCTTGGGTTCCTAGAAATTAAATACAAAGCTTCCCGAGGAAGTAAAATATAACTCATGAAACTTCCATACTCTTAGACAACATTAGAGCAATGCACATTTAAGCATTTACATTTATCGCTTACTATTTCCACCCAATTCCCTCTTCCCTGCTCGTCTCCTCTTTCTTTAAAGCAGAAAAGTAAATAATTCTTCCCCTTGCTGACTTCAACTATCAGTTGCAACTGCTACACTTCAGGACATTTACCTACTTCCTAGCTCTTGAGTATGCTTCTACTTCCCCCTGTCCTCCTATAATACACTGGGAAGAAAATCCAGTTGCACAGACCATAAGGGTATCAGATATGTCCTGGTTAGGGCAATCTGCCTAATCAAGGTCTCAGGACCTTGAAACAGGTATCTCCTATAATGCATAGATGTGACCTAATTCATTGCAAAGAAGGGCATTAAATTTTTCATGGTCCTTTTTTTCTTTCTTACACATATTCACCGGTATAAAGTCTTGCTGCTATTTTATGGTTTGCAATGTAGGAAGGGTATTTGTTATAGAATTCAGTTATGCAACCCTTATACTGAGATATTCAAAGACATACTATTCCTGAATGAACTTGCCACTATGCAGAAGTTTCAGTTGTAAGGAACACTGGCACTGCAGACTTCAGGATCTGTGACCCAGGAGCATTTTTTCAACATTTCTCACAATGTTAGAAGGCAAAAGCCACTTAACTTTGGGACAGTGACTGCAGTCAAGGTCTTAGAAGTCTTACAGTTACAGGAAGACCTCCTGATCAGCATTCCCAGTTTTAGTGAAATCCGGTGTAGATACTGCCCTTGGGGACTGAAACGTAGTGAAGATATTGTTCTCAAACTAGGACATAGCCTGGCAGAGCCTTAGCAGAAAAATTGTACTTGGCTGTAAACCAGACAACATAGTCAAGACAGACTCACAGATCTCACAGAGGTTCAGGCTCCAGCTCTGCAACCAAATCTCAGTTAACCGTGGTTTTAGTGAGGATGATGGAAGTTGACCTCATTATTTAAGTAAAGGTAGTAGCCAATATTGGAATTAATTGGCTTCTTTAGCTGAAGCAACTGATTATTCAAGCCAAGTATTTCTTTGCTGGAAAATTGTCTATTTACAATGGAAAGATCCCCATTTCTCCTGGGGAGATGATCCTTTGTATTACTACTGATGACTTCTCTCATTCTCCGGTGGTCACTTTCTTCCACTAAGATGAGCAAAAATAGAGCTTCAAGCATGCATTCAGTGCAAAACTTCATCTACCAGGTACAGTGTAAATTCTAACTGATCTTCCCACACAGCTCACTGGTGGCTTCTTACCATTTCAACTACCACTACACAAAGCATATTTAATTATTCCTCCCATTAACCCTGAATGAATGACATCTGATGTAGGTCTGTTAACGTGACAGAGATCAAACTGATGCTTCATGACAGCACTCAAAATTTTTCAGCATACTATTAAAAATGACATGTCATAGTTCACTCGCATTAGTAGCGTTAGTAGACATTCTTGATGTATTTCTAACACACCTCAGACTAACTTATTACAAAATAATAAACATATTTAAAGGGAATGATTTGGCAAATATGATCAATTTTTAATTTTAATGACTTTAATGTATCTTAAGAGAAATAAATCTCTTCTTTCCCTGAAACCTACAGAAGATATCTAGGAGTGTATCCCAGTAAGGAAAAACACAGTTCTGGAAGTGTCATTGAGTATACAAACCCTTAATGTAATACTTAAGTAATTATAAGGTTTATTTCTTACCTTCTGAACTTACAGCCTTATAGGCTGAGAGAAAAGTTTGCAATTTTCTTGTATACATTTAACAAGCAGAAGATGAATTGCTGCAATTTACTTTGATCTCACATACGTGTTACTGGGGTGTCTCAATACAGTGTTATACAGCTTTCTTCTCAGATATTTCTCTCTTTTTCCTCGTTATATCAATGCTAATGGCAAGCTGCAGAAATACTCCATTGCAAGAAGTTTCTGTATTAGTACAGCAAGAAATGTATTTGTAGAAATTACACTAAACATTTAAGCAAAATATTTGTAAATGCTATTAGTAAAAAAAAAATCCAAAACTTAAGGCTTTTATTAATTATTATTTTGACTGCATGGATGAATGCCAATTACATCTTTATTATTCTGCACTGACCAGTCAGCCCATCTGTGGCTTTAAACATGAGCTGTCTTCTCTGTAGAAAAATACAGGACTAGCCTGATACATTACAAGGCTATAAGAAAGAGTTCGCCTAAACAAATCATAGCCACTCGTTTTCTTAAAAAAAATGCATGTCAGTGTTTGCCAGGTATGGGGAAAAAAAGGCTTCATTGTGATGTCTCTCAGTTAGCAAGAACAGTCAAGGTAAAGGAAAAAAAAACACCAAAACAAACAAAAACCATTTGAAATCTGCATTCCTTAACAAAATAAAAAACTAGCAAACCCAGCTCACATTCATCAGTACCATTTATTTCTCAGCTGGGGAACTCAGAAAACCTTTTCTTCAACATTTATGCTTATCTTTGACTCATTACTTTAATGCTGCCACAAAACTAAATTTTGTCCAGCGTTTTCACTGCAGACACTTAACAGAGCCTCCAACTGTGCATATGATTTCTTGAGGTATGAGACACTGAAGCCTTACAGAGGGAACAGGATAAGCTGAGTTTCCAGGAGGCTCTTGTGAATTCAGACACTGATGATGTCAACTTAGATTCAATAAAATTATTTTAAATTAACACCTATGCCCAGAAATAGTCAGGGGAATTGTCCAGCCAGCTCTCCATGTTCAGAGGCTTAATAAAGAAGAAAGAAGAAGAAAGGATAGACTGGTAGATTTTTTTTCACAGACTGAACTTTCCTTGACTGAACCGTCCCTGAAAACCAGTACCATGACAGCAAGTAATGTACTACTGAGTATTCAAGTGCATTGCACCTTTTTATCACCTCAGCCCTGACTAGCTAATATTTCAGTGATGAGTACTGAACAAGACATGTGACTAATGCATTTTAATGCACTTAGAAGTCTTGGTAAAAATAACCATTTATCAAAGAAAGCTTTTTAGTAAAAAAGCCTTATGAGTTTGAATAGTCTTACAGCCCTTGTAAAGTAAAATCAAGTTTCACTCAAATTAAGACTCTAAAAGCCTTCAGAAACATTATTCAAAACCATTTTGATGTGCTGGAATTGTTAGCCACTTTCTAAGTGATATCAAAGGAGGCGGAAATTAAAATCTTCATAATCCTCTGAAATATCCTAATTTGATTACTTGACCTGGTATCAAACTGTTTGGAAGGGTTGTATTCAGAAATGTCAGCCTGTCATTATCTCTGCTCCTGGACATTAAATTTCACTAAGCACAGTGTAAAAGTAGCAAAGGTACTGGGGAAATTTAATACCTAATATTTAGCATCAACCAAAATATGTGGAAGTGATTTTATTTCTTTACCCTACTTGTAAATTAGGGCATTACTACTCTGAACTAAGGCCAATCAAATACTATGTGAATATTTTATTGAACACATTTCATAATATGCTTTGGACAGATTGCTGAATAAGTTTTTTGCAGTGTCTTGCATACAGAGTAATACCGCTTCAGAACAACGGGAATACATTCTTCAAATAATCATATAGTGAATTTTGCAGTGTCAACTAATTCATTCAAGCATTTTCACCTAGAATCAATCAAAACCATGACTCCTTCCTTTACCCCATAGTTATGTCACTTGGTACCACCATTAGCCAAAATCTTCCAAGATACTTAGTTTGGCTGAAAAGCAGCTATGGTGCTAGCTTTTCTTAACAGCAGAAGCCATTCAAGCAGCAAAAATGTTCCAGTTCTAAGCTGAAAGTAGTGTGTCCAGGGCTGGGAAAGTGGTTCCTCAGTCTTTGTATACTTCTTCTGAAGTTTTCACCTACAGTACTATTTAGTGACAGTTGGAAAAATAAGGAATGGCCACCTCAAAACCGAGAACTAGACAAGTTCAACTAAGACAACTAAACACAAACTAGAATGAGACAGCAAGACTATCTTAAGTAAGTGTCATGGTTTTAGCTGGGATAGTTGATTTTTCTTCACTGTAGCTAGCATAGTGCTGTGTTTTAGACTTGGTATGTAAATAATGTTGATAACACCCTGGTGTTTTAGTTGTTGCTGGGTAGTGTTTACACTAGTCAAGGACTTTCTAGCTTCCCATGCTCTGCCAGGTGCACAAGAAGCCGGGAGGGGAGGGGATACAACCAGGAGAGCTGATTCGAATTGGCCAAAGGGTATTCCATATCATGTGATGTCATGCCCAGTATATTAACTGGGGGAAATTGGCTGGGGGAGGCAGCGATCGCGGCTCGGGGACCGGCAGCGTCGGTCGGCGGGTGGTGAGCGGTTGCAGCACTTGTTGTTTAGTTTTGGGTTGGTTTTTTTTTTTTGTTTTTTTTTTTCCCTCTTCTTCCAGTGTTTCATCTCTCTCTCGCTCATTATTTTCCTTTTCATTATATTAGTATTATTGCTGTTTTATTCTAATTATTAAACTGTTCTTGTCTCAACCCACGAGTTTTCTTACTTTGGCCCTTCCGATTCTCTCCCCCATCCCACAAGGGTGGGGGAGTGAGCGAGCGGCTGTGTGGTGCTTAGTTGCTGACCGGGGCTAAACCACAACAGTAAGCTACAGAACAGCCATAAAAGGATAACTTTATCCTTTATAAAGGAGATATATATCCTTTCTATCCTTCCTATATATCCCTTATATAGCATATAAATATCCTTTTTATATATTTATGTATATATGTCTAGTTAGTGAACTGAATTGTTGAACATTTTCTAAAAGCTTCTGTGCTTACTCTAAAGGAATTAGTGCAAGAGGAAACTAGCCAACATTTTGAATCCTCTGAAGTTCTGGTGTGTTTTTTATTAAAGGTCATTGAAAACAGAATTTACATAAGGTTAGATTCAAAGGTGTATATTTGAAATTTATATTTGATTACAAAAGGTCTTTGAATGCTGAACAAGTCTGGAAGTTTCTAATTAGCTGTCAATGATCTTATAACATGTCATATTCAGTAAATGCGTAATTAGAACTCCCCCTCTTCTTTACACATAAATTACACTGTGTGTTAACAAAGAGAAACTCCCAGTGAGGCGTGCTTCAAATTGTAGAGTTGCACTGATCATATGCTTTTGACTTCACTCTAAATAGCATGTTTTCCACTTTTTGCTGGATGATACTGTTTAAAGAAAATTGAGAGCAAGAAAGCAAAATACTGCTTTGAGATACTGAATACACTACAGATCACCATACCTTCTTCTGCTTAAGCTAGAGCAGATGATCAGTTTGGTTCACAGGCTTACAGTACTTATTCAGAAAGACAAAGAAGTCCCTACCGTTCAAGAGTGCTCCTACAGCTGAAGTCAGTTGATAAAGCATGTTGATCATCTGGTTTCGTTAAGCATGAGACTGATCACTGTTCTCTTTATCACTGCCACACAACACAGAGCACTCTCCATCCTAAGAACAATGGAGATTTCTTTTGAAAATGTATATACATGAAGGAAGAAAGCATGAGAAAAAGCCCTTTTCATACTTACATTTAACACATGCATTTTTATAAACATACCAGCATCTGCTTTCAGACACAGAGAGCCTCTTCAACATTGCCATCTAGCACAACATACACCAGAGACATGTCTATCAGCTATCACACTTTGAATGATCTTTGCAGAAAGGCCCAGCTAAATGCTTCCACACTAGTATTGATTAAGCTTGTCAATGAGCTACAAATTATAAAATTCTTTACGAAGCTCTTTTCAACATTTGTCTCAAGAAAAGCAGATCTGATAATTCACCTCCAGCAGACAGCAGTTTTCAGTAAACATTTCCTTTTCTTTCCATTCCAGGTGGTATAATACAACTACAGAAATCTGGATGATTGAGCAAGTTGCGAACAAAAGCATTTGTTCAAAAGACTGAAACCCACAGTCAAAATGAGGCACAGATTTTAAAAGCAACAGGAAGCGTTAACATTTCTCTGTTGCAGAGTACATCCCGATCATACAGAGGAATTGTATAAGCTTTTTTCCTGTTTAAGAAAACATATTTTTCACCACAGTTGTGGATGTAAGAATTTGTAGCCTGACGCATTTATTTTTGTGCCCATAGCCAATGTACTCTTAGTCTCTCTGCAATTCCATTCAACTGAACAGAGAAAATAAGGCAGCACCTCTGGAGGATGGTATGTATATATGGTTTCAGAAGTAACAGCAGAACAATTTGGCTGGTCCAGAACATTTGCACAAAATTTTTTCAAATTCTGTGTCTGTCAGAGTATTTATCAAACATATATGTCCTCTACATCAGTTACCTAGTGGAAGATTTTGGGAGGACCAATGGAAGAAGATGGTTTTCTATCTTAGGAAAAATTAGATTTGCCAAATATTTTTGCAACAATTTTTAAAATTTCCATGACAAACACTTGATTTTTTTCATTCTGTTCCAGTAAATAACTAACCAGGTTTTCAAAGTCAGCTGAGCACCAGCTATCCCCACTAGTTTCTGTGATTCCATCACACTTCAGTGCTTCAGCCAAAGCAGGACTGTTTGGGAAAAAGTCTCAGTGAACAATGATGATGTTATACAACATGAAAAACTGAGCTACTCAGCTACGTATCCTAACACAGCTGCCAGCCTCACCCACACTTGAAAAGCTACTGCAGCCTCAATGCTCTACTGTAAATACCAGGAGAGCTGCACAGTGTCAGAATAATGCATTTTAAGATGGTCAATAACTACAATAACCACATTGTGCTATAGAGCAAAGGAACAAGAATGAAAGTGATTAACTTCAGGTTATTTTTGTCTAATGATTACAGCTTTCTACAATATGGTATCTGCAATTCTTTAAGATTGGTCATTTTTACATTGCAAGGAGAGAGAAGAAAATGGATCTACGTATGAAAGGTGGCACTTCTGAAAGCAAATGCTGGCATAGAGACTTAAATATTTCAAAACTATTTACACATTTCTGCTTTCAAATGCCCATCTTCAGACACTTTGGTTTTCATTTGAACAGAGAATGACCCGCAGTATCATGGAGTTCACTGAGAATTACAGGGCAAGAACTCAGGGAAAAGTAATTTTGGCAACCATCCATTAGGATGAACCTAATCACTGCCCTCCAAATAGCTTTCTCCTTTGTATATACAAGAACTGTCAGTATATAGTGCTATGAGAACTGAATATGGAAAAAAAGAAGAAGCCTAAGGGATGCAGTAGGACACATTATTCTGGAACTTCACTTCTAAACCAATTTAAAGACTGCTTATGATCACAACTAAATTACAAAATTCCTGGGAATTTTTACTACTTTGGATTCTGGAAAAATTAGGCTAGAATACTATTGCAAGGCCCTGTTTTGATATTATCTCACTGATTTGAACTATTCTTAAGTTTAAATAATGACAATTTCTCTTGGCTTCTTGGGCACTAAACTCAAAGTGGATCACTTTATTTGTCATAACATTTATATGAAACATAGATTAAGGCAGCCAAATTAACTCATTTCAGACACACTAATAAATTTGTTAGATTCTACCTGCATATGCTAGATCATCATCCGACTAATTATGCTTCAACAATGTTCCTCGTTGACTGTGAAACCTCTTTCATGGCAATCAATGAACGCTTTCTTCTTTTGTAAAATGCAAACAAAATATATGTTCTTTTTAGAGTCAGCTCAAGTTTTCACACCAACAGTGGTTGCAAATACGATAAGCAAGAGCATAATACTATATGTTAAACTTTCTACGGAACGCATTAAATCCTGGTATCCTGTGGAGACATAATCACATTAGAGCTCTAAGTACATGTAATACTTCTATTTATTGACATGTTGGAGAAAAAGAAGTAATCTTAGCTCATTGACATAATTTCACATTCATATAGCAGCTAGAGAACTATGTCACATGGTGACTGGTTACACTGTCCTTTACATTGCTATTCAAAAAAATATTCATATGCATACAAGTCTCAAGTAAGTAAAGAGTTCACTTTAGTCTCCTGAATTTCTTTGGAAACAAGAACCCCACATCCTAAGACTTTCAAGCTCCAAGATGCAGACTCCTGTCGAAGATAAATGATGATAAAACTTTGACTCCAGACTCACATACTCTGTGAAAAGTCCTTCAGTTAGCAAGGGGTTATGAGGAACATCAGCTACCAAGGGAAGGTTTTATCAAAGCCCGTCAGCAGGTTGAGCAGAAGCGCTCAGGATTATGTCTTTCCATGGTTGAGGAGTAAGGGATAATGAAGCAGATGAATGTCAATAATATGCTTTGTTAAACAGATGCTGGACTGGGAAAACCCTGAAAAGGCTAAATTAACAAATGAACGAAAGCCAGCACAACCTACCACAATTGCTGGGAACTGTATCAAGGAGTGTGGCCTATGGATGTCCTCTTTGGACCTCTGTGAACTGTTCTGATATGTTAAGGAGTTCTGATACGTTCATCTGCAAGTACAAAAGTATTTTGGAGGCAACAGAACATTCCCTAATATTTTACTACTATATTACTAAATGCTGGTTCTTCGCACCTGTGCATATTGTTGTCCACAAAGATATCAGAAACATGATTTCACTTTGCTTCATACATACAGACATGCTTTGTTGATACATCAAGCACCGAAACAGAGAAAATTTTATTTTGAAAGAGACCTCTGGAGGTCATCTGTCCAAACCCTGCTCAAAGCATGTACTGAAGCTGAAATAAGCCCATAACCTCTTCTTTCCTTGACACCCAGCATAAAATATTCATGAAAAATAAAATCTTATTTTGGCACCCTCTGATCACAGTTCTGCTTACTGTTCCATTTTTGTTAAAGAAAATACAATGATATTAAAAGGCTCACCAAACTGGTTTCACACTCTGGGTAGTCATGTTGTTTTGCAGCCACTTGCTTATTGGTCTTTCAGTTGGCAAACTGCAACAAAATGTCACAAAAGCCACACAGGTCCCAACACCTACAACAACCTGGAATTTTACTCTGAAAATTCCATTCCAGTTGAAAACAGAGCTTTAAGTCCTTTGTAACAAATGGGGACAAGGTTATTTTGTAAGAGTCTACTTGTTAGTAAGTTATTTTTATTCATATCGTTAAAACCTGTCTTTTTTATTTGTTCAAAGAGAATGCCAGCCTGATCTACTTACTGATCATAGCTTTCGTATATCCATGGTTTTCAACTTTCAGAATGCATGAATCCAAGCTTTAACAAAAAAGAGATGTGCTTTTGCATTTCATCTCCTTGAAGCCTAATATAGTAGACATACAAAATTTTGGCTGCCAAATCTTTTTGACTAGATGAGGTTTTTGGAAAAAAGCCATTTATATCTATTAAGTCACTACAGCTAGAACCAGATTCCATTGAGTGTATACTTAAGCAAACCCTTAGAAATTCTGACTTGCTTTCTTCTCTAATAAATTTGTCTTAAACAACACATACACATGCAAAAATAGAAATTAAAGACCCCTGGTTTTTTTACTTATTTATTTGTTTGCTTGTTTCACATAAACTATGAAGTCACAGAGAAGTCAGCCCCAGGAAAATGTCATTATTCTACAGAGCATCTGCCCACAGGTAGGGTACTACTAAAACTCCCTAATATCAACCCAATTTACAGCTGAGATTCCAAGACCTTGCTCCTTGACACACTATTCCCAGGGTAATTTTCATTCCCAGAGGTGCAAAACAAAACACACAAGATTTTTTGCAAAATACTTGAATACTATAATCTAGATGAAGAAACGTTAGCCTAAGTACATTACCAAGGTGTAAGTTACAAAAGGAAAAAAAATAAGCCAATTAGTTGAGTGCCAGCCATTGCTAACCAATATACACACATCAGGACCTAGGTTTTTGGTTTTGGGGTTTTTTTGGTTTTTTTTGGGGGGGGGGGGGGGGGCGGTCCTTAACATGTTTCTTTGTAATAATTCAGAAAGAATCTCAGCTTTTATTTTTTTAAAGTTTCTGATCCCTATTTTGGCTGAAAATAACCTAATATAACATACAAAGATCATCTGTCTGCAGCACATTAGCTCACTTCCCCAAAAAATAAAGAAAAAAACACCAAGAACATTCTTTAAAATGTTGAGTTGATCACAGTTTTGGGGACCTGACTCATTTTTACATGTTTGGGTTTGGCAATGTCAAGTAGTTTGCATGCAAACACTCAGGCACACCACGTCAAATTTAACAGAAGCAGGAAGGATATTCTCATGCTCAATAATTTTCTAGTTCAATAAACATTTCTCACCTGCTGGATTTGCTGTCAAGGCATATCATACACTTACTCTCTTTAGATACTACTAATTGTATTTTTGGACTTCTTCCCACTTCTTATTTCTGAAATCTGGCATGATGGATAAACAGTCCATAGATGTTTTCCTCAAGTCTTAACTCCAGAGATGCTTTCCAGATGCTCTTACAGTACCAACAGGTTTCTCGTGGAAGATAAGCATCAACTGAATATTGGTTAAGATTTCTTCTGCCTAATCAAACTTAGTGTCCTGAGAGGAATGCATTCCTAGTTAATTATGCAGTGCTATCCATACATTAAAAAAGTTTCTTTTGTCATGTCAAGCTAAGCCTATTTCTAATGTAGTGCTTGTGCTATGTCTGTCCTTAGAAGCTGTGCACTCAGACCTTAAGGAGCTTGAGGTATTTATTCAAATGAAGTATAATTAATAAACCAGTACTACCTCAACAGAAATTAGTTGCTGTGCAAACGCAGAGTTCAAAATACAAAAGCTATAGCACTGATAGCAGTACTAAGTTGATGTACAAGGACTAACATATACAAAATTCCAAAATGTGGATAAAAACTTTTTACTGAGCTAGAACACAAATACATTATGTCATATTACTACACTTCAAAAGCTTTATTTTTTTATCATCTCATTAAAGATAAATGATGTGGCCTAACATAATATTTGAGATTGTTACTTTTAGATCTGAATTTTAGATCTGAATTTCACTCTTTCCTATCTTTTCCATTTTACCCTGTTTCATTAACAATGGTCCTAAAATCAATGATGTCTTTTTACTACCAGGAAATCAAACAGAGCAAACTACAAAACTTAAGGGTAATCTCAATACATACCCTTCTTGTCTTCCTTCCGCTATCCTCATTAAACTCTTGTAACAATCAATAAACTACTTATAATAATAAGGTAACATATTCCTTAATGCTCTCCCAGCTAAATTCTTGCCTCAGGTTGTAAACAAAGAGCTATGGTTCATATATTCATTAGTAGAGTTCAACAACGCTGCCTAGTGCCTGCTTGCACACACTTGCAATATCAAGCCAGACCCCGCAGAGTACTCCATAGATTTCACTCGGCATTGGCAAAGGCCCATCTCTATCTGTTAAGATTTATGTTTGTTTTCTGGCATTTATTAGTCATAGTGAATGATGCATATTTCACATAATAAAAGCATTTTAAAATTTTATGTAAATACTACAGTTCTCCAAGTTAAAAAGCTTCTGATAAACAACAGGGGAAAGTCCTGAATTTTGTTAGAACATCACATATTTCACAATTTCATTATTTTAGATGTTTTTTTCCCCAGTTACAAGTGAGAACTTATTTTGGGGAATTTACATAGAGATATCAGTACTAACCAAAAACTTCTCTGTCTGGAGAGTGAACACATAAAGATACATGAAGGTTCTTGTAAATAATAGCATTGTTTCCAAGAGCCTCAGACTAGGATGATGGTCCTAAAGATGAATGAGTACGAAGATCACATCAGGTAAGTATGTATGTATGTTTTGGAGCTAATAAGTACCAATAACTTTCAGCTATAGCATTAGGCTATAGCCTAAGGCTATTAGACCTAACTGATCCCTTCTTATAAGACAATGATGGCAATATAGGTTAAGCAAGCTCTGAAACAGGCACCTATTAGACTGTGATATGAATATTATGATAATAATAATAATAGAGTGGTGTTTCTTTCAAAACAGGAGGCTTGAAAAGAGTTGCCTTTACTTTTTCCACACCACATGGATAACATGACAATCTGGTGTGTAGCAGTGTGGACACAGAGATGTCTTATTAGTGCTGGCCTTTGAAAATTACTTCACTACAAATGGGCAACCAAAGCATCTATGTCCTTGTCACGGTTTTAGCTGGGATAGTTGATTTTCTTCACTGTAGCTAGCATAGTGCTGTGTTTTAGACTTAGTATGAAAATAATGTTGATAACACACTAATGTTTTAGTTGTTGCTAGGTAGTGTTTACACTAGTCAAGGACTTTCTAGCTTCCCATGCTCTGCCAGGTGCACAAGAACCCAGGAGGGGAGGGGATACATCCAGGAGAGCTGATCCAAATTGGCCAAAGGGTATTCTATATCCTGTGACGTCATGCCCAGTATATTAACTGGGGGGAGTTGGCCGGGGGAAGCAGCGATTGCGGCTCAGGGACCGGCAGCGTCGGTCAGTGGGTGGTGAGCGGTTGCAGCACTTGTTGTTTAGTTTTGGTTTTGGTTTTTTTTCTCTTCTTTCAAGGTTTCATCTCTCTCTCGCTCATTATTTTCCTTTTCATTATATTATTATTGTTGTTGTTTTATTTTAATTATTAAACTGTTTTTATCTCAACCCATGAGTTTTCTTACTTTGGCCCTTCCGATTCTCTCCCCCATCCCACAAGGGTGGGGGAGTGAGCGAGCGGCTGAGTGGTGCTTAGTTGCTGACCGGGGCTAAACCACAACAGTCCTTTTTGGCGCCCAACGTGGGGCTCGAAGGGTTTGAGATAATAACAGTTGCTGGTCACAGCATTGATTCATCTGTTCTCGATATTAGTAGTCAGACCTACACCATGCTGATTTTGAAGTACATGTTAAAGATTGGCATTGGGTTTTGTAGTTTGCTGTGCTCTGCAGTGGTTAGAGATGTTTTGCCTAGGAGATTTGTTATTAAAACACTGGCCTTGAGTTTTATCGGTTATTTGGGTCTTGCATGGAAGCCGTTACTGTACTTCGGGTACCACCTCATGGAGACAGTTAGCAATTATACCTCCTCCTCTGAGAGGTTTTTTATGGAGGAAATACAGAATGGCACCTTAGCTACCATCTTCTGTAACGTCTCTTCCTTCATTACAACAACTTTTCAGTATCTTGAACATCCTTGGGTAGTTAAGATACATCTGTTGATATTCCTATGGCAGATTGTTTCAGTTTTGCCTAAGGTTAATAAGCAATTCAAGAATATCATCCAGAGATCTGCCCCAAGGCTTGATAATTATGGGTGGCAGGGTATGTGGGATAGTATGGGCAAGTGCCTGAGACGGTGGGCCCCTCCAGTGTTTTGGGACTTCAGCCCTGAACAAGTGCAGAATCCTGAAAAATTAGTAGAATATTTGGAGGAAGTATGTTGTCAGCCTAGCAATTCCAGAGAGATACAAATCACTGCAATGTGTTGGGGCCTGGCCCATGCCTACCGAGCCCTGTTCAACAGTATTCAGTATCCCCAAGGGGAAGAGAAGGCCTCTGGATCTAAGAAGACAAAGAAAGGGAAAACAGCAAGCACTGTGGCCACTCAAACCCCCACAACAGGCGCTGCAGCAGCTCCAAGCCCGACGACAGGCACTGTGGCCCCTCAAACCCCCACAGCAGGCGCTGCAGCAGCTCCAAGCCCAATGACAGGCACTGTGGCCCCTCAAACCCCCACAACAGGCACTGCGGCTGCTCCAAGCCCGACGACAGGCACTGTGACCACTCAAACACCCATGACAGACACTGAAGCTGAATCAGAGAATCAACCCGTGCCAGTATCAGTTGCCCCTATACAAAAGAAGAAATCTTGGAAGAGAAAGTCAACTCGTTTAGAAAGAGATGATGGAGAAGTAGTGCCGTTACTAAGAGAGGAGAAGGAAGAGGAAGAACTTGTACAAGAGACGGAAACTACCCGATCCCTATCCTTAAGTGAGCTGCGAGATATGCGGAAAAGATTTCAGCCGTCATGTAGGTGAGCATGTTGTTACCTGGCTGCTCCGATGCTGGGATAACGGGGCCAGTAGCCTGGAATTAGAGGGTAAGGAAGCCAAACAACCAGGATCCCTTTCTAGGGACAGGGGCATTGACAAAGCAATTGGGAAAGGGACACAAGGCCTCAGCCTCTGGAGGTGACTCCTGTCTGCTGTGAAAGAAAGGTATCCCTTCAAGGAAGATGTTATATATCGCCCAGGAAAATGGACCACCATGGAGAAAGGTATCCAGTACCTGAGAGAATTAGCTGTGCTTGAGGTGATTTATGGTGACCTGGATGATGAACAGTCATCCAAAGATCCAGATGAAGCCCATTGCACACGACTCATGTGGCGGAAGTTTGTACGGAGCGCACCATCATCCCATGTAAACTCCCTGGCAGTAACGTCCTGGAAAGATGAAGAGGCACCAATGGTGGGGGATGTGATTGATAAACTCCAGGATTACGAAGCACAGGTCTCTTCCTCCCTCATCTCAGCTGTGGAGAAACTGTCCCGGGAGGTTCAGCAAATCAAAGAAGATATGTCCTACTCCCTACCTGTACGGACCAGTATCTCAGCCATTAGGAGTAAGCGTCCTTCTGCTCAAGAGAGAGGATACACACCACGGGGCACCCTATGGTTTTACCTGCGTGACCATGGAGAGGACATGAGGAAGTGGGATGGAAAACCTACCTCGACCCTAGAGGCACAGGTATGTGAGTTGCAAGGAAAAACAATCACTCAAGGGGGGACCTCCAGGAGAGTTGCTGCGAGAGTTGCTGCTCCAGTTTCCAGTAAGCAGTTCCCCAGACAGAGGAGTAGAAGCGCTGGTTCTATCTGTGATCTTAATAGAGAGACTTCTGATTCCCATTCACAAGAAGTGGATTGGGAATTCTGCAATTGGAATTAGAGGGGCCCTGCCTCCAGCCAGGTGGAGGAAAGGGACAACCGGGTTTACTGGACTGTGTGGATCCGATGGCCTGGCACATCTGACCCACAGGAGTATAAGGCTCTAGTGGACACCGGTGCACAGTGCACCCTAATGCCATCAAGCTATGTAGGGGCAGAACCCATTTGTATTGCTGGAGTAACAGGGGGAATCCCAAGAGCTAACTGTATTGGAGGCTGAAGTGAGCCTAACAGGGAATGAGTGGCAAAAGCACCCCATTGTGACTGGCCCAGAGGCTCTGTGCATCCTTGGCACAGACTACCTCAGGAGAGGGTATTTCAAGGAACCAAAAGGGTACAGGTGGGCTTTTGGTATAGTTACCTTGGAGACAGAGGAAATTAAACAGCTGTCTACTTTGCCTGGTCTTTCGAAGGACCCTTCTGTTGTGGGGTTGCTGAAGAACATCAGAACAACCAACAGGTGGATCAGGCTGCTAAGATTGAAGTGGCTCAGGTGGATCTAGACTGGCAACATAAAGGTGAACTATTTATAGCTCGGTGGGCCCATGACACCTCAGGTCATCAAGGAAGAGATGCAACATACAGATGGGCTCGTGATCGAGGGCTGGACTTGACCATGGACACTATTGCACAGTTCATCCATGAATGTGAAACATGCGCTGCAATCAAGCAAGCCAAGCGGGTAAAACCTCTGTGGTATGGAGGACGATGGCTGAAGTATAAATATGGGGAGGCCTGGCAGATTGATTATATCACACTCCCACAAACCCGCCAAGGCAAATGCCATGTGCTTACAATGGTGGAAGCAACCACCGGATGGCTGGAAACATATCCCGTGCCCCATGCCACCGCCCAAAACACTATCCTGGGCCTTGAAAAACAAGTTTTATGGCGACATGGCACCCCAGAAAGAATTGAGTCAGACAACGGGACTCATTTCCGAAATAACCTCATAGACACCTGGGCCAAAGAGCATGGCATTGAGTGGGTGTATCACATCCCCTATCATGCACCAGCCTCTGGGAAAATTGAACGATACAATGGACTGTTAAAGACTACACTGAGAGCAATGGGGGGTGGGACATTCAAACACTGGGATACACATTTAGCAAAACCCACCTGGTTAGTCAACACTAGGGGATCTGCCAATCGAGCTGGCCCTGCCCAGTCAGAACTCTTACGTACTGTGGAAGGGGATAAAGTCCCTGTAGTGCATGTAAAAAATATGCTGGGGAAAACCGTCTGGGTTATTCCTGTCTTGGGCAAAGGCAAACCCATTCATGGGATTGCTTTTGCTCGAGGACCTGGGTGCACTTGGTGGGTGATGCGGGAGGATGGAGGAGTTCGATGTGTGCCTCAAGGGGATTTGATTTTGGGTGAAAATAGCCAATGAACTGAATGGTATGCTGTTAATTGCTATATATTGTATGTCATCACTCCTATGGTTGCTATATGCCGTATCAATGGTATCATAGTAAGAATTTCCAAAATTAATGAAGAATGAACTTTGATTGAACCAAGCAACGTGTAGCGGTGGTGGAACAAAGACTGACTTCAGCATGCAACAATCCAACACCACACAGACCATGTCTCCGGCCTTGAAAGACTGTTACGATAGATGGAGCCCAAAGTTATGGACTAAATGAACTCAATGGACATGTGTGGACCCCCTACAGACATTCTACAGGGGTAGTCCATAGACTACGGGAATGATAAATGATATCTGCGTATGTCATCAAAGGATGGGGAGGCGGGTGGTGGTTATTGAGGTCATATTGGATAGCATGATACCTGAGCATGACGTAAATGGTATGGAATAAGGGGTGGATACTGTCACGGTTTTAGCTGGGATAGTTAATTTTCTTCACTGTAGCTAGTATAGTGCTGTGTTTTAGACTTAGTATGAAAATAATGTTGATAACACACTAATGTTTTAGTTGTTGCTAGGTAGTGTTTACACTAGTCAAGGACTTTCTAGCTTCCCATGCTCTGCCAGGTGCACAAGAAGCCGGGAGGGGAGGGGATACATCCAGGAGAGCTGATCCAAATTGGCCAAAGGGTATTCCATATCATGTGACATCATGCCCAGTATATTAACTGGAGGGAGTTGGCCGGGGGAAGCAGCGATTGCGGCTCAGGGACCGGCAGCATCGGTCGGTGGGTGGTGAGCGGTTGCAGCACTTGTTGTTTAGTTTTGGGTTTTTTTTCTCTTCTTCCAAGGTTTCATCTCTCTCTCGCTCATTATTTTCCTTTTCATTATATTATTATTGTTGTTGTTTTATTTTAATTATTAAACTGTTCTTATCTCAACCCATGAGTTTTCTTACTTTGGCCCTTCCAATTCTCTCCCCTATCCCACAAGGGTGGGGGAGTGAGCGAGCGGCTGTGTGGTGCTTAGTTGCTGACCGGGGCTAAACCACAACAGTCCTTTGGTAGGCCTCTCCCAGCAACATAAATATCAATACTGGGAATTCTTGAAATCTGCAGCAAATCTATCATTGCAGTTTTTGCTCCATTTGCCACATGTAAATTTCAACTCGCATCAGAAAAATCTCAGTTACGATATATTTATTACTTTTTCCTCTTCTCTCTGTGCTGGACAGATTTCTTTTTAAGTCAATGCCCTTGCCATGGGCACTGCAAGTCCAGTGCCATTACAAAATTATTACAAGCCAAGGATTTCTGTCAGTTTAATGGTTCTTATCACTTTCTTAAGACCACAAGCTGCAGGGGACAACTGTCAGGATTAGGTTTAATAATTTACAGTACACCAGATTCTGATGACCATATGATATTGATGTTAAATCTAGTTTCAGCTGCACTAGTATGCTATCAGTGTGCTTTATTCTCTTCATGCTTTCTGGACATAGAAAGTACTTATTTTAAGATTATACTGGGTTGATGCTGAATTTATTTTACACTCCTAGATAATTATCTTTCAACAATAGAAATAATTAAATACATCTGGAATACATATGCATCACAAGTTTGCAAGGTCATCTTAGCAAATAATAGATTGGAAGAATCACAGAATCATAGAATTATTAAGGTTGGAAAAGACCTCGAAAATCAAATCCAACTGTCAACCCAACACTACCATGCCTCCTAAACCATGTCCCAAAGTGCCACGTCTACATGTTTTTTGAACACCTCCAGGGATGATGACTCCACTACCTCTCTGGCAGCCTGTTCCAAAGAATGATAGTCTATACACATTTTATGGACCTTTCATTTAATGTTTCCATACTTCATCCATGTATGACTTTGGATACTGTTTTCCAATACGAAGAACTCTGAGTAGAAATGGAGTTAAAAGCCATAATTTGTGTAATGGCAGGAGCTATCAGATCTGGAGGGAATTCTTTGAGGATGCTTCCCCAGAAGAAGCTATTTGAAAATGCAGCATTTGGGAAGGCATCAAACCAGCAATTGTCACAGCAATGAGATTCTACATAAGGCACAAGCCAGAAAACATCCCTTGTCAGTTATAACATTAGTTTATTCACAGTCCTACTCTTCATTGGCATAATATAATAAATATGCAAATTTATTAGTTGTTAATAATGGCAGTTATTTCCCACTTTTGCTTTAAAACCCAATGGGAAAGAGTTACTGCTACATATGTATCTGTTGTTTAGCAGGCACATAAGACCCACCAGAAGATTACAAATATTCTGATTTTCCTGAACTTCTTCATCTGGTTATGAATTTGTTTCTTATAAATGAGTACCAGATCAGTGTCAAGGGATTCTTAACATAAGCACAGCAACAGCAGCAAAAATCAGAATCTAATTCTCTTCTGCACGACTCCCCAAGGAACTATATCTGATGACTCAGACACTTTACTACTTGTTTATAGTGTTTGTATGCATGGAGCTGTGGGAAATGATAAAAACTGGTACCTGGGGGTAAAGGAAGAAGAAAACAGAAAGATGACTGATCAAAGTAAATTACTCTGCCTGCAATTATAAAAGGAACAGAAAAAAAAAAAAAAAAGTTCTAGGTCACTTGCAGCAACAATACCAGGAGTGATTGACTGAATGTTCATCATATGGTAAAGCAGTTTGCCCAAAGAATAGGCACTAGACTATATCACCTTTCACACATATGCTCCTAGGTCAAATCCTGTTCACCCCATCTGCAGCAGTCAAAGCTTGTCATCGGATTAACTGCCGCAGGTGGTCCCTTTCCACCTCAAAGGAGAAAAATGTCAATGTGAAGTCTGCAGGTAACATGAAGATGAGAATGGAATGATTCTCTCCCTACCCTCACACTGAGGCAGAGCTTGCTTAGCTGTTACAGGCATATCCTGCTGTATGTCAAAGATGCTTTCCAGAGAAATTAAACAGTTAGAGATTCAATGAACAGTGAAGCCATTTTTCCCATAAGAATTCACGTAGCAGAGGGAGACTGCATGCAAATGCTTAAGAAAAACACAAGGATGGTACAATGTAGCATAAAATTCTCCCATTCAAATCCTAATACCACTGCCATGAGAAATGAGATCTCAATGCCACAAATGGAAAACAGAGACTACAGGAGTGCTACTGCAGTCACCCAACAAGATCCTCTGTGCATTTTTACTACTATTGGTGTAATGATCAACAAGAGAACTCTGAAGGAATGGACAGAGAAATGATGAACAGGACTGTTACTGTCTCTCCTCCTGCACTGCAGGGTTTCATTATCCCCAGGTGGTGGATCTACACAACAAATTAATTTAGCATACTCATCAGTAAGCATGTACTGAAGCTGCATCGAAGAAATGTATCTTGCAGGAGTATTTTCTCAGTACACTTCACCACAAAAGTGTTACAAGATGCAAAGTTTGAAACATCTATCACAGGCAGTAAGCAGTTTGCAAAGTCTAAGACATGAAACACAACCCTCATAGGATAAAACAGACCTACTCAAATTTCTGTACAGCTAACAAGCCCTGGGGAAAAGTGTATCATTGTTGTAAGAATTTTTGTAAGAATTTTTTTTTAAACTGAAAGGAAATTCCTTGAGGGAGACACCTAATTTTTGTTACTTCATCTTAAAAGGAATTTGTAAGCGAACATGAAGTTTCTTGGTGATGAGGCTCTTTTTTAAAAACCAGGAAAACCCAAGTAAGACTTATATGAACTTGCAAAGCATTTAAAGAATATGGAAATAATGTTAAGAACACATCAAGAGTATCCTTGACCCTATACCATTCTGAGAACAACAGAAACTGTGAGACAGTCTGCCTTGTAATATTAAATATATCAACAGTTTGTTGTTACTAATGAGCCTGTGAAATGGATGAAAATATTTTACAGTATAACTGCTACACAGATGAATAAGCAAATCCCATTTGATATCTTAGTAGACTACAGTACAAAGCAAGGCAGTCCATTTTTGTCATAAGGGAAGCTTATGACAAAAGGGAGGCTTATTTCTTTTCATCCCTAGTATGAAATCTCCAAAAACACCACTCAGCTGACTACAACTTTGAATTACTATCTCTAAGTGATAAACAGCTGTTTCAATAAAATGTTTTATAGCAAACCGTAAATCCATTTTCCCTTTTTCTTAAATTCCTTAATACTAATTATGACATAGATGCAATATTTGCATTCCTTTCGGGGCTGCATACTTACTGTTTATATGCAAATATGAAATAAAAGATTAGAGGAGTCAAAGCTTACTCTTAATTTGAATCCAGCACGTGTCATAAAAAGCAAGGCAGCTGCTGGAAAGTCAAAGGAATATGAGGTAATACAGATTTACATTCTACAATGTAACAAGAAGGGGATTAAATGCACATTTAGGAAATCTACATATTTTATTTTTTCCCTTTTTCCTTCCACCTCCCCAGAAGCCAGAGTTTGCATCACATATTGTTCCTTTACCACTTTTGTTTGCCATTTCCAGTTTAATATTTAATTTGCTATTTACTGTTGAAAAACAAGCAAACAGAGCTAATGGCAAGCCTGCTACCCTGCACAGTTCATAGTTTAGAAAACCTAATATTTGGAAGTATGTACACATGTTAAAAAAACAAATGAACAAAAAACTATAAAGACCTGAACTTCTCTTATAAGAAACAGTATGTGAATATTTCTGTTCTGCAGCTTTATGATCAAATAATCTATCTAAACAAGGGGTCCATTACCAACAGTGTCAGAATTAAATCAGTATTAGCTATTCCAGGAGTGCTTGGAAAATATTCCTAATGTAAGAAAAGAACAAAGTGACAAAGCACTGCAGAAACAGTACATTCAAGCTCTACAGAAGAGACAAAGAAGAGGAAGGAGAATCAAATCTCCACTACAACTAACCACAGCAAGAATGAAGAGCCTAACAAACGTGGTGTCCAAAGGCTAACAACAGACATACTTGTGAAATTCCACTCACACTGACTCCAAACACATGGAAGATAAACCCTACAAGAGGATAAAGTCTAGAGACTTCTTCAATAAGAATCACCTCAATAACTGTAAAAGCTAAAGAACCTGGAAAACCCAGCAAATTTAATTACAATTCCTGGTCTCCATGGTCTACTTATACCTTTTTTCTGATAGTAACAGAAAAGGGACCGCAGGTCTGCTTCTGGTTTTGCCCCATCTTTTTAAAATTCATGCTCAGTAACTTTAGAACCAATTTGAAAAGCCATTCTGAAGGTATGAAATCATGCAAACCTGGGGTCCAGGCAATGATCCTGAATAGTGCTGTTGACTCAACAACTTGGGAAACACCCATCAAGAGGCTATGATGCCTGCCCTGAATGTTTTACAGCACTGCTCTCCTTCCTTCCCACTGCAGTCAAAACATCAAGCTGGGTTCTCTCACGAGGAAAAGAAAGTGATGCTTCATTTTGAAACACTGAAGAAACCTCCTCAAGCTCCCAGACAAATAGAAAAGTGGATTTGGTATGTATAGGAAGTATGGAAATAAAAGGAAGAGCTGTGTCTTCTACAGAGGAGCCAGCCCAGTCTAATTTAGTGGTACAGAAGGAAAATCGGGGGGGAAATTATCCTTTTCATTATCTTTATAGGAAGGGCACAACCTTTATCTTCACGCAGGAGAATGAGGAAGAAAGCAAACATTCAGTCCTGGGTTATTGTGAAGGAGGAGAGAAAGCACAGCATTTCAAAGGTAGCCGTGATGTACCCAGTAATTGCCCATGTTAAATATGTGCATAACCCAACAATTAATGCTTGAATCCCTGAACTTCCCTATAGCTAACCTTCAAGAAACATACACTGATCTACCTTCCTTATTCTATTTAACCTTTACATCTTCTACTTTCATCAGCTCATTCATTACCCAAATGCTTGGCAAAGATTCCTGGTTCTGCTAAAGAAAGCCATACACACGCACATTCAACACAAGCTTGCTCAGTGTCTTTTTTTTCCAAGCCCTCACAGCTCTGTGAAAGTCAGAAATGCAAAGACCTACACTTCACAGGAGGCATAGCTATAATGATCCAAAATACTCTCAACCAATGTGTACAATTACATCCCATCAATACTCATGAGAAAATATGGCCTGCGACTGCCTCTGCTCCCTGAATCATAATGGATGAATTATCCTCCCACATCTAAATGCAACAGAGACTAATATTGTACTGACTATATCTTTTTTAAAATGCAATATTTAGTTTTGTGTGAGGATTATCTCTCCATCTGACTTTTCTGCATGTTCACCACACTTTTTTCTTAACTAAAACAGCCATAGTTATTTTGCTGGTTTGCAGTATGCTGGTCACTAATTAGCACAGGAATGGGGGATTACTGTTTGGTTTGGTGTGGTGGTTTTTTTAAATCACCACTATTAACAGACACCACGAACCTGAATCACACAGAATCTTCTTGCTCCACAGCTATTACGCTGCACATCACCAGAAAATAACAAGCTACAAAAGATGTTCTAGGCCATTTTATGGCAGACACTGGAGAGTTCTGTTCTCTGACATGTTTTGAGAACTAATTACATAACCCCTCATAGTCTGAACAGAGATTATTTTTCATTCGCTTCACATTCAGAGGAATTCTGCATTCCTTTTTCAAAGACAGAAGCTGTCCAAAACCCTTCACAATGAAAGAAGGTCAGGGTCAGACTTCTCCCAATATTTCTCCTATAGACATTTACAGACCAAGCATTTACCTGTATCTGGTACATATTTCACTTGCCCCAATAAAGAAAGAGGTATAAAAAAATGACAACAGGGGGCAAAATTGCTTCCAGGGCTGTGTAAAATATGATCTGCTTACATAGTTATATAATTTCCTATTACCACATAGCAATTTCCTTTCATATGACCAGGAGGCTAGAGACTTGATTTATTTGTAGCCTTTTCCACTTACAACTTCCAACAAGTGACAGTATTATCAGTCCACTGAGTCACAGACATGGTAAATAAAGCAGGCTTCACATGATAGGTTGTCATTCTTTAAGAAATTCTGCTTTGTCAACATCTTCCATAATACATTAAAATAAACCTTGAATAAAAATACACTGTAATAATTTAGGAATAACAATACAGTATTTTTGAGACCTTAATGACAACAGGGTTCAGTAGTTAGAGTGCAGGATTAGGAAATGGTATTCATAAATTCCTTTCCTTGCCCTGCCAATGACTTCCTCTTTATCCACAGTGTTAGTGGGCTTATTTTGTAATGCTGATCCATATCATATTAGTGCAACTTAAACATAAAGACCATACTCTTACTGCAATCCCATCTGTCATACCAGGAAAGTTATTCACACCTGTTTGTCTTTCTCTACTCTATCAAAAGTTGAGGACAATTATATTACCAGCTTCATGCAGCTCTATACAATTAAATGCAACCACGTATGATAGGTAGTCTGCAAGCAGATAGATATAATTGGCTAAAGAATTACGAAGGGTTGTTACCTAAACTTGTATTAAAAACGATAACTGAATTGAATCCTGTCCCACACCACAAGTCAAGTACTTTCTGAGGCCTGGAAACTTCAGATATATGGTTGCAAACTTAATTTTAGATTAATTTGGCAGCTGAGTGCTGCTGAAGTAAAGTACCAAGGGAGAAACAAATACACACAAAGACAAAAGACCACCCAGTCTATAACCTGGGCTGAACAGCAAGAGAAAGGACAAAGGTTTCTAGCTTAATTTTGAAGAGCTAAGAGGTTTGGATGGTTTCCAAGCTTTTTAAGGGTTTCCATCAATAGCATAAATATATATTTAGAAATGAGTAGTGTCTATAAGTTTCAAAGACTAATTACGAAGTTAATTCAAGTATTTTGCTATGGACTTTTGTAAAAAGAAGTGAACCCTTTGCAAATGAGCTAATGACATTAACAGTGAAAACAGAAGACTCATCACAACTTAGGTACAAAGTGTAACTTCATTGATCTTCCTGAGGTGGTGAAAACTGCACGTTTCCTCCAGAACCTTCCGCCTCACTAATTCCCACAGTAAAAGTCACAGGATTTTTCACAGGATTTCTCTTTTATGAGTAACTATACTACTTCCCTCAGTGACAAGTGTTGCAAATTGAGTAAATACTAGCAAAAAAATCATTTACATTTTGACACCTCCTCCTCTATTAATTCACGAGTTCCCCCCTCGTTCAGTTTGCACTCGAAGAACAAAGGAACCAAGGCAGCCATAAGGGAAATACCATAAAGGGTTGAGCTGTGAAGAGCCTTATGGCATTTCCCATTGAATAGACAGGCATTAAACATCTGGTGCCTCTTTCCAAAGCGAAACAGCTGTCAGCCCTGGCCAGCAGCAGCACGCTGGGGACAAGACATACCGTGTACTGTTCAGCATCAGTTCACTGCTTCCCAAAATGCGTTTTCCCATGTATAGCTCTGTATCCCACGGTGGGGTCACCCTAGGACAACAAAAGAGTTAGGGCTAAAAGCATTTTAAGGAAAAAAAAAATCATATTAATGTCCTCCAGGTCAGAAGAGGTCAGGGGAAGGAGGGCAGGGCCGGCAGCAGGCACGGGCGAAGGCACCGCTGAGGCACTGGAGCAGGGCTGAGCCCTCAGCGCTGCCCACAGGCGCTTCTAGAAACCGCCCGGCCGACGCCCCTCAGGGATTCGGCCACAGCCGGCCGGCAGCGCGTGCTGGAAACACCTCTTCGTCAGAGAAAGCTGGGCACCCCCGGGACAACACCGAGCCGCTTGTGAGAGAAACCCGGGCACCGCTGGGATGGCACCAGACCAGTTGGGAGGAAGGTGCGGGCACCCCCAAAACATCTGTGAGGCACCGTGAGGAGGGAGCCTCGGAATCTGCTTTAAGCCACCTTTTCTGGAGGTACTTACACAGCAGACGCTCCAGGCTCTCCAGGGGCCGCCTGTTCCCCTCAGCTCGGTTTGCAGCATGGCACCTCCGGCCCTGCCGCCGTTTGCGGTTAAAGCGGCCGCGCAGGGTGGAGGGGCAGTGGGGTGCGGAAAATGCTGTTGATTGCTGTTAGCTGCTGCAGGGTGGAAGAGGTATTCAACCGGGGGGGGCGGGGGGCGGAATCACTCAAGTTTTAATTTAGAGAAGGTTGCTAGAGACGGGCACCCCACAGGAAGAAAGTATGGGTATATTTTAGATTGATGAATAAGGAAAACTTTCCACAGAAACTCTGATCGGCTGCCAGTGGTGGTGGCTGGGAGCTGAGGTGACCTTTCAGAGGAAAAGAATCCCTCCACTGCAAAGAAGGTGGCAGATGCTTTGTGCAGAGAATAAAGCTTGTTGACAAAGCCTGAAACTTTGATTTGAGCTGGAAAAGAGAGCGGGTGAAGGGCACAGGAGGCTCCTTCAGACACCTGAGGGAGGGCTTGGCCGCCTGCGGCGACCAGGGCTGGAAGGAGCTTACCCCTCTGTGCACCCTCCCAACTTCACACGAGCCAAATGCCACCTGCAGCCGGGCACAAGTGCCTCAGAACTCATCCGAAATGCCTGCAAATACTGTCCCTGTGTTTTCTAATGAGCCACAGGATTGATAGATCTGTGTTGCTGTTGCTGTATTTAGATTTCAGCCCTGTGTAGTACCAGTCTCCATGAGGCTGGGTTGGTCAGCAGGTATCCAAGAGGAGATGAAATTCAGGAGGATGACAGAAAACCTGTCAGGGAAACTGGCATTACTGATCACCTGTTATCATAATGGCCTTTCCTCCTGCGCCACAGAGATAACACATGTGCCTGCTGTTCAGAGAGACAACCACTCACTGTGTCTGTAATATTGCACAGGTAACTGTTTCTTGACTACAGTCAAAAGACTTATTTTCAGGTACCAATATCCTTGATCCAAAACACCTGTCAAAGAAAATGATAGGAAAAATGTTACAATCAATAACACTTTAAGTTTCTCAACTTTCTATAATACTATCCTGCTGCAAATTAGAGGGGAAAAAATCCCCAAACGCTATGCTTTTTTCTTGTTTGACCAGGCAATTTACAAAGTTCATCCTTTAATGCTGACTCCTTCACACTGCAGATATCCAGGATGGCAAGATAATTTGCAGATTCAATTTTTGTTTATGAACTTTCAATTTGCCTTTTGCAAGTAAAACCAATAATTGATTGGAACAAAACCCAAGGGCATCTGATATAAAAGGATGTGATGTGTTGCAGTTGTCTGACATTCCAGATTGATCGGCAGAGAGCTAACGTGCATGAAATTAAAAAACAAGAAAATACATACATTTTAATCATGTTTTGCCAGTACCTCATCCCACCAACCTGTTACAACTGGGAAAGTACAATACTATGTGCTGGCTCTCAATGTTGTCTTACAAGTACTGTGCACAGATTTAACACCTACAATAAATATGTCAGAGTCAGATTCTCATCGGTGTTTATTTACCTGTGGATGTGAAGATGGATTGAGAAAAATCAGCCACTCATAAAAATGCAAAATTTATATGCAAGGTGCAGTGACTGGCTCAGGCTATCTGCAATGCTGCAGGTTTTTTTGCTTGTCAAATCACACCTGTTTGTCTAAATTATGCAGCATTTCAAAAACTTTGGGAATTCTCAGAAGAGATTCTAATTCTCAGAAATTGCCCCTTGCAAAGTTGCACTGTCTGTGTGAACCTTGACTGCTTGTTAACAGCAGTATTCATAGACTGGGTTTTTTGTTGTTTCCTAGACAACCACTCCAGGTTCCCCCCAGAGCTCTTGCTGTTGTGTTCCACGATTAAGATGTACTTGCTGCCTTTGGCTGATGTTATTTGTGGGAATAGCATTGATTTTCGTAGGTGCGATATTGATTAACTTTTTATTTTCTCAAACAACATTAATTCCAGTATTTTATAAAGGATTATAGTAATACACAAATTTTAACTTTGCTAAATTATAGCTTAAGCTCCCTAATGTGGAAGTTATTGTAGTTTTTTTGCTCAAGGCAATTTTTGGTTTACACAACAGACTGATTGAATTCTGCAGTTCAGTTTTTCTCAATTTTTATGCAGACCAGCCATAATTATAACATGCTCCTCCTGTCATGAGCTTTCCTAGAGCTCTCTTTTGAGTCACTCAACTATGGCATTTTCTGAGTTTGTAACTCCAGTTGTAACTCAAATTTAAACGGCAGGGATGTGGCTCCTCCACTGTGGCTACTACTGCTACTTCCAGTCCCTTGTAGAAGTTTTCCTGAGAGCACAAAGGCCATCAAATCTATCATCTTGTCTTGCCTTGCCTTAGTCTTAGTCTTGCCTTTGTCTTTGGGTAGATGATTATATTTCAGCAGTGGCCAAATTTCACTCTACTCAGCCTAAAATCAAATTAGGGGTGAGAGAAGGGGAGGTAGAACTGCACTAGCATGTCGGTCTAGGTGAACCTGGCTCATTAGCTCCCTCTTACTGCCTGGAAACAGATCCATTACTTCAGTAGCCAGATAATCCCATCCTGAAATGACTCAAAAATTTGGAAGAGGAACCATGCTTGGAAAAAACGCAGAAGTGTTAACGTTCAGGTTGAGTTTAAGTGCTTTCCTCCATAGGAAAAAAACTTAAGAATGTGCTTAATAGGCTACAAAATCAGGACACCAAGGGAGCTAAGATCTGGCCAGGAAGTATAGTATCTCCATATCTTTGCCTACCAAAGTTACATTCCTTTGTCTCTCCAAGCACTTACTATATTAAAATATTAATATACACATTATGTTGCTTTACTAAAAATTAATTATAGATTGAGTCTTTGTTGTCATGAAGCTGAAGTTCTTAATATGATTACAAAATCTTACATATTGAACAATATATATCTGATTTGTATTTCATAATACATTAAAAACTAAACAATTTAAGCCATATTTTTTCTAGTATATACCTATTTTGTATTTTTACAACTTTTATTTTTGTGAGGTGTTTGACTCTTACAGAATTTACACAACTGTTGAATGCATCTATTTTACTTGATGAAAACTTGTCTCAAAATTAAGTAGGCTATTTTGCTTAATATGGAAAGCAAAAAATACTGTTTCATGAAGATGAACATGCAAGAATCTCAAGCAGAAACCATTATATGTGCTTTTTACCAACACTATGAGAAATAATTAATGGAGCTCATTTTTATAAATCTCTGACAACAACTACTATTGTGTTAATTGTATCTTTAAAGTGACCTGGGGAATATGAAAAGATGGATGAAAGGTGAGTGGAACTGTGATTTTATTTTTACATAGTTCTTTGTGAGGAAAAGCATCCATTTCTCATGCTGAAGGAAGACCGTTTTGCTTCATGCAGTTTATGAATGCTTTCGAGTATAACTCTATCTCAATAATATCTGAATTCACTTCCTGAATAAGTTTTTGGAGGGGTTCAATGTATCTCAAATTAGAAAGATTACTTCTTTAAGAATAGTGGGAGACAATGAAGTCCCACAGTTTTACTGCTTGAATGTAATTCTGGAGCATAAGCCCTTTTGTAAACATTGGACTAAATACAGGACAGGTTTTCTGCTAGTATGCTGCTTTAATATTTTTTACAATACTGTTTACTGTTGCCTTGTTTTCTCATGTGGCTCTTTTTGGGGGAGCATTATACACAATCAGTCAGCTTTATATGTTTCAGAATTGCTTCCGATGCCTTTCTTTCACACTAAAAAGCCTCTGTAGTACATTACACCACTTTACAAATGGGAATCTCATACTATGTTCTTTATGTACATATGTAAATTGCTTTCATTTTTTTATGCCAGTGGCCTTTACGCTCGAATTGTATGACTGCTGAATAAACAACTTTTCTCCCCAAATTACTTCTTTCATGCTGTTGATGTCTGCTGCCATGCAGTACAGGGTGTGTGTAACCACTCAAAGTGGGGTTTGCTTAAGCTCAGAACCTGAGTTGGTTCCTAAAACTCCTTGGAAATACCTTGGAAATCCTTTCCACCAACTGCCTACTGGGGGAGAAATATGTTTGCACAGATTTCACCAGTGAAAGTCTCAGTGTTTTTTTCAGGCACAAGTTTGTTACAAAAAATAATAGTGAAAGATGTTTGCTTTCATTTCCATCTTTCTACTAATCAACTATTATGAGATCACTGATCTGCAAACAATGGAACATCACATAAGCAACAACTGTGGCTCTCCACAGACTCCCCACTTGCCATTTCCAATTAAATGTTCCTGGAATGTTCAAGCTTACTCTCAATTTTATTTCAGTTTTCATTAGATCAAAACTACTCTCTTCCCTCCATCCATGAAAATTTGCTGTTTCCTTGAAAATAAGAGAAGGAAAACTGGCATATAGATTCATAATGAACATACTCTTGAAGAGGTGGGGGTTGAATGACCTTATTTTATTAACTTTGGGCTACATGTCATCTGTTCCATGGCTTACCCATCCACTGTCCTTTCCATCTTCTCTCCAAAACAGTGCCTCCCCAACTGCCTATCTCCAGCTGTAGTCTATGGCAGTATCTCTCCTACTTACTGTCCATGTGTAAGCATGTCTTTGCTTTCTTGCACTAGCACAAAAAGATTGCACCACACAAACATTTGTTTGATACCAGTTGTCCTTTCAAGGACACAATAATAACAACCTGTTTCTGTTTCCTTCCAGAACAGGTATCCTTGAGATGACTTGCCAACTGCTAGACAGCAAGTATGCGCTGCTTCTCAGCCATTGAGCAGGCCAGACAAATTGCTTTCCAAGCTGTGTAATGCAGGTCTGAAATAGAAGAAAATACAAGTAAGGTAAGCACAAACCAGACACTGGAGAGAGAAAAGCATCAGACAACATCCAGTTCCAAAATGATCCATTGGCACCTGTGTTTGCCAGATGTAGAGAAACAAGTCTAAAACACATGTGGAAACATGAAAATAAATTTTGACTCTGGGAAACCTTTTGACACCAGAATAAAGGTAATCAATTGCATGGCTTTTTTTTTTTTTTTCTTTTTTCTTTAATTGAAAGTCCTTGTAAAGCTCTAACCTACAGGCAAAAGGAAGATACAAATAGGAGACAGAGAACTCAGAGAGCAAGAGTCACAGCAGCCAAACAGTCATCTTGGGCAATGCCTTAGACAAAGCTACTCTGGCTTTTTTTTTCCTGTGGTGTAGCCTATGGGGAGGAGCTGTAGGCTCAGCCCATGGATAGCGTTTCCTGTGTACTTGTCGTCAGAATGAGGCACATCTGGAGAAATCAAGTACTGGGAATCCTTCTCAATGTCTTTCAATTTATGGTACAGTTAATCTGTGGTGGCATTGATCTTAAAATACCATGTACTCCATTACAGCATCACCCAGCCCACCTTTAATGGGAAAATGATCACTGTTTATCCCTTGATTATAGTTAATAGAACATAATAACTTGAACTGTTCAAAAGATTACCATTTGTTATAATGTCAAACTCATCACCATTTACTTTACTAAAATCTAACAAAAGATGTACAGCCACAAAGAAGCAATTTTTTTCTCTGTTCTCTTGTGCATTGGCAAAACTTTGTAATCTAGATTTACTAAAACGGCATCCTCCAGTGCAATGCACAGAACTCTATAAATGCTAAACACCATTATTATTATCAATGTAAATCAAAAGGTGGAATTCTGAATAAGTAACAGATGCCAAAATTTCTCAGTAGATAATGTTATCACCAGCTAAGATCTTAATGGTCATTGTAAACCATGTTGGAAGAGATGCTTTTCTACAGTGTGAAATCCTTTGGTTAAGGAAAATCTTTGTATTTAAGCAAATGCCTCTCGTATAGATGATGCTTTGTGAGTAATATGTAATGATAGAGGCAAAGGAGAGAAAGAGAGAGTCATTCCAACAATCACTAGAAGTTGAAGAGCCCTAAATTTTTAAAACAAATTGTGCTGTAATGTAATATACACAGGAGAGAGACTTGCTTTTTTAAAAACACAAGCAGGTATGAAAAATGCCTTTAAAAAGAAAGACTTGCCTCCCACCATCCATTTCCATCATAGGTATTTATAGGAAACTGTAAAACAGTTCTATCGCTCCCAACTATTTTAGCAAAGGCCGCTAAGGCACATAAGAGATATTATACATACAAACATATAGCCTCAAGGAACTTCTAACTCACTTCTTCAGGAGGAAGAGAAGAATGAAGGAGTCTATAGAATTCATGCATTCCATTTCTACATGAGGGAACTGACGGCAGATTTAATTCCGAGGGAGAATGTTCTAGTTATCCTTAGCACTGGAAGCAAAAGAGCTGTGACAGGATGTCCCTGAGCTATACTGCTTCAGGGATCAAATTCAGATCTCTTGCCTGGTATTGTACTGGGCCATGTAGAGAAATGATTAAATCCCTTGACTCCCCTGGTAACCTGGGACAATTCATAGCCTAAGTTCCCAAATGTAAAAAGGGTCAATAACATTTATATTCTTTCATCTAGAACAAATAAGAATAGAAAGTTTATAAATCACATGTGTGACTTTGCATTAGTGGTAAGGATGGATGTATATATACACACATATATACACATATGCTGTCACACAAATTTTTCCAGTTTTCAGTTTCAGTGTTGTTTCAGATACTCAGTTCTTTGATATGGATATAGATGATGTCTATATGTGAGGGAACCTTTTTCTTGTCAGTTTAATATTATACTGACAATGGGTCAATATTGGATTTGGATGTCATTTGGTATGTGCATGTTACCTGATTTGTACTTCTCCTTTCTTTTCTAGTTTATACTTTGCTTAAAATAAACAACATTAATGTTCACTGAGGAATGTTTTTATGTGTCTGCACTAAGGAGGCATCTAAATCTCATGGAAGTAAAAGGAAAGCCTCACAGACTTCACAGCGTCCCTGACCTTTCCCTCACATGTGCTCTCCTCTTCCTACGCATGCACATACACAGAGTCAAAAGATTTACAAAGCAGGAAAACAAATGGAGTCACGTGAGTTGTTCATACTGGGTCACATCCCTGCTTTGACAAGGTACAATTTAACCTGAGGCTGAACCTGATTTTCGTAGACCGTGGGGAACAGTTGTGTGGCAATGAACAGTTGAAACACAAATAGACAAAGATTTTACAAATAAAAGCAAAGGTAAATTATTAACTTATTTAAAAAAATTACTTTTCACACTAGGTTATCTTGAACTAAACACCATAAAACTACAACCTTAGCATTACCATTTATGCATTAGTTCTCATCTTGAGCAGATAACTTATTTGATATTTTATTGATGATCCTTATACCCTAAATAATTTAAAAAAGAATGAGTCTCGAGGAAAAGCTTCAGCCTTAAGAATATATCTGTCTAGTACAGCTTTATACTGCTTTAGAACTGGATCCATGTGTGGTCAGCCCTTGCACAGTTGGAGGATTCTCATGTTTTGACACTTCTCTGTGGGACACTTGCTATTTCTTTCTCTGAATGTTGCAATTAAGGATTTTTCAAACTGTCCCTGAGGACAGCTATACTCAAATGTATGCATAGTTTTTTACCTCTCTGAGTGAAAAACTTCTGTATGACAATTGTGGGATGCTATACACTGAAGACAACCTAAAAAACTAGAAACTTTAAACGTGCTCCCTCCTCCTTTTTTACCCTTCCCTTATTCAGATGCTTAAAATTCACTCACATTCCAGCTCAGTTACATCTAAATGGAACATTACATTCTTGTTTAGCAATATGTGCAATAAGGTGATAATTTATAATGCAAAATCCAGTCCCATCTTAATGTGGTGGTAATAGAAAACTGCTTTTATTCCCTTCATTTTATGCTATATGCCTTTACAGTGTTACATGTGATGCAATTTTGCAGTTGTAGATGAATACAAATTCAGCAGAGAAGGGTAATCAGAAAGGAGAAAGACTGTTACAGTCTATGTGGTACTGAAGACCGACCTTGGTTATTCCTGAGGTTTTTAGAAAACTCCTCCCTGTAGAAGTAGTCCAATGGCAGGAAGGATCTGATGTGAAATTCAGAGCCAATAAAGAGCACAGAGAAGTTGAATAATCATTATTCTCTGTAACAGTGTTGGACGTTACGCAGCTTGCAGACTTTTTTCCCCTATAATTTGACTCTCTTACTCATCTTATTCTATTTCAGTAAATCAAGAGATGACTCACAGAAAATCAGAATCCAGGCACAACAGAGATACCATATAACGAGTCATTTGTTTTATATCGGGAATGTTGGCAAACTTACGTGTATACAAGCTGACTGCTCTCCTTAGTACTCAGTTAAGCTTTTGACTGCTAGATAATCTCTTTTTACCTTAATCGATTGCACTGTGACATTAGATTTTAAAACAGGTTGTTTTTCTTATGGTATTAATGCTGTACAGCTGACTCAAGATAAATTAAGGCTAAAATTGTAATTAAAGATACATGCCTATTGCTCAGTTGTGCTTCTTAGGAACTATTTATTACTTGTTTAAGGAATATTTTCAGACAGATTAAATTAAAAACACAATTTCTGTCTATGCCAGGCATGTTCAGAAAAAGTAACAATTGCATTTCAGTTCTGAATCCAGTATTTGAGTTTCAGTATCAGATTTAAGCCTAAGCTGGGATAAGTATTAAATAAAAAAATAAAACTTGAGAGAGCTCAGCTATCACCTGGCTGACATCTCCTAACCTCCATAAAGTGACCACAAAGCTGAAATTGGTTTGGATTTCTTTCGCTGTTGTTTGTCTGGTCCTGCTCGTGTGTAACAGTGACATTTGTGAGCAGTAACCAAGAATGTATATTAAACAAGAATCCAGAGACATGGTGCAATATACTATACAGTAAAAGGTAAGATTACTCTTGCAACTGCTATCCAGCATGATAGATATTAGTAAGATATGCTGTTAGCATTTATATGAGTTTCATAGCGTAGAGTAAGTGAAAATTCCTCCACATTGCATTGTCCTTGAACCTGGCTGACAAGTTTACATAAATGCTAAAGCTAGTCTCTGTCATTGTATGTCATCACCTACAAAGGAGATCTTTGTGAAAGATAGCAGATGGGGTAATCTTTGGTTTTAAGCTGAATGTTTCATGTTCTCTCTCTCAATCATCTCAGATCTTCTGTCAAATTTTCAAAGTGCAATCCTGAACCTCTTATAGCCCAAGAACTTCACCTTAAAGACTAAAGAAATGGCCTCTTGAATGTTACAAGTAATTGCTGGAAGCGGATCAAAAATTCAAAAACAATCTCTCTGGACCTTGTAATGTACGAATTCATTCTGGTTTGTCCTATACTTTTCTATTCTATTCTGCAAAGCAAGTTCTTACATTGGCCTTATCAATGTACTATCTGAGTACATTTCTGAATTGTATTCTATTCTTGTCCCGTTCCCCCGAAAGAAATTATCTGTGCTGTAGCATTTTGTCTGGGGAGGGGTTTGTTTTATCTTAGAAAGAGGTGTTTGTATTTTGAGGTTCTACACTTAGATCAGAAACCACAGAGATTTGTGATTCCACAGTCTTGGACTAGACTCAAAGAATTATGGGCCTCTGTTCTCCCCAGCATTACAGGAGGAAGCGCTTAGCATCATAACCTTTGCTTTAGGGCTTGTACCCCAAGCACTGATCTGATGCTGAACTTTTAGAATTTACCAACATTGCAGGTACTTGTTCTTATCCCCTCATTTTATTTTTATAAGATCAGGAACAAATCCCTTATATCTCTCATCAAAACACCCTGTGGTGTTTTGGTCCACCCTATGGTGGACACAAACATAGCCAACTTCATACATTATCAAATACTTTTATATGGGCAGAGACTCCTTTGTTTTGAAATTGTTACAAAAACAACTTGAGCCTGAATGCCGGCTGAAGGTTTCACAAAGAGTCCTTCTGTGAGCACCTCAGAGGAGCAGTAAGAGAGCTGCCTCCGCCCTACCGATTATATTATTACATATATTAACACCTCCACCACCACTGCCTTCTCTCTTGGTGTTGCCTGCCCATTATACACAAACTGAAAGTGGGTCAAGGGCACATTGAAGAATTTTACAAGTCAAATCAATGTTCGAGTCAAAGAAACAGTACTACTGCATAAAGAAGTCATTTGACACAGTAAGTCACAGTCAATATATAAACAAAGAAAGTGCCTAAGTCTGTAGCAGAATTTCATGCTTTAGCACAAACAGGCCATGAGCAGAGGGTGAGTTTCTAATTAAGAGCAAATTGCTATGGTAACCAAAGGTGGTCACACATAATTGGGTGTGAAACCACATGAGGCTTCATGACAGAGGTGTCTGCATATATTATCCAGCACATTTTCTGTTTCTTAAATAGAATTACATTGTCAGGTCAGACAATATTTTCCATATTTTATGTGCCTCCTTTTTAGCAACCAAAAATGCATCTCTGTGGGCTTCAGTGACAATTTCAGCTCTTCAGCACCCTTTTTACAGCCAAGGCAGCAGAAGTCTAGATGTGACTCCCTCATGAGCTAACAAGCAACAAGAGAGAATGACTCTTACAATGTATTTATATGAAACTCAGGAAGGGGTCTCTGTTCTTTAAATGATATCAGAACAGTCCATGTGCAAAGACAAGCTTGAAGTGAGGATTTGCAGCCCTAACTTACTCTCAATCATGGGTCAAGGACAAAAAGAGGTGTTTGACTACCTGTTTCCTAACACAATTGAATGGCACAGAAAAGCAAGATAATTCTCTCTATCAGCAAAGCAGAGCAATCAGGGACGAAGGTAACACTGCTCCTCAAAATGGGACTGTGCACGCTGTCTAGCTCCTTGGTATCATAGACTTGATACTATACTGTCTTAGTTAAAACAGTTACTGTTTAAAGTTGGTATTTTGTTATCACAATTCATGGAAGAAAGAAAAGTGATAATCTTGGGGACTGAATTATTCTGTGCAACCAAAACTAGTCTGGTAGGAGCAGAGGGGATGCTTAAAACTCATGTTACATCAGCAGTCACACCTGCAGAAGCAACCAATTTACTTAAATTTCTGAAAATTATTTACCAACTTAAGCACCTCCTACTAGAGAATTATGAGCATTATCTTAACTAATCAGATTAGGCATTATCTATGTAATTAATTATATATTATTTGTGTAATGAATCCTTATGAAAATTAAAGGAAAATCTCATTACTTCAAATTGTTTTTCTGGCACAGGATTTCTAAGATTCCTATTAACACCCTTTCTTGAACACGTGGATATGAAAAAACGGTCAGATCTTTGACTTACAAATCCCCATTTCTCTGTACCAGCTGTACTTAAAGGCCACAGAGCTACTTCAATGCATCCAATATTCCTCTAGCCTGGAGGAATCTTGTGACATTCTCAGGACAGGATGGATTCAGAAATGGTGAGGATAAATAGATCAGCTCCTGCAGACTTCCACTACTACTGCAACTGAGAGAAGCTTTGAGACCCAGTTCTGTAAAGAACTTCTTCAAGCTCTTCAAGTGCCTTTTTTCAATTTACCTTATATTGGTGGTGGTTCTCCAGGTGCATTGTATTTGACAGTTTCTCTGTATCCAGGAGTCAATTAACAAGTTCTGACTTAATGCATTTTTGCATTCCTGTTTTTTACAAAACAAGAACATATCTGTTCTGCATCTTTAAATGAGGTCAGGGGCTATCACTAGTCTCTCTGCATATCTGAAACGACTGCTCAACCACTCTGAAAGTGCAACCTCTATACACAGCAGGGCATTAAGGCAGTCAGGAAAAGCATATCTGACTGAAAAATAGTCAAAGGGAAGCCAAAACTCTCAGTCAGCACCATACTGCCAATCTAGCTGTGTTCTGCTGTTTCTGCATGTCCAGATCTCCCATTAATTACATCTCAGCAGGAATTCTGCATAAAGCGATGTGGTCAAAGAAATTTTCAATCACTAACGGTAAGCAGAATATCATAGGCTACCTCTGTCATGCAGGGAGGAGAACCTTGCCCATGCTGATTAAGTACAGCAGTTGACAACAGATGTTAGTTGTTAATTATTGACATATCCAAAGGGTCCTATGGCTTGACAGAATCCATAACAGATACGTTATCTGCTTTGTTGTATCTCATCATGGAACATACGGTGGCAGTTCGGTGCAGTACAATTTTTTAATTTTTTTTTAATGTATTCCTACATTGAATTCCTCACTCCTCTTTCTGTTTGCTTCTTGATGTGTCAGAATGTGTGCTTTCTTTTGTTTTCCTTTTTTCTAGTATCCAATTACCCTCTGTTTTCTGATACATCAGTACCTCTGAGTAGTTCTCCTGTATCTTGTTTGCCAGTTCACAGATCTTTTTTTCACCCTCAAAAAATGTCAACCAGATGGCTTCCAAAAATGCCAATTATATCTAATACATTGTTTGAAATTAAAGTATCACAGCAAAATGCCTCACATCTTATTAACTGCTTAAAGCTATACATATCACTTTGGATGCACACAGACTGTGTGTTCCATTACTGTATTAAACAAAAGCCTACTGAGAATTTGAGCTACTTTAAGATAAATCCTGAGTGAATAGCTAAATTGTATGCTACAAAGTATTAATGTGTATCTAATGCTCGGCTCTGAAAAGCAGATCCTTCAATCCATTCAACAGCTTAAATAGCACAGTACAAAGGACATAATGATTTTTCATTTAGTGTTACAGTTAAGAAATAGACTTGCTTGTGTACATCAATGGAGACAAGATACATATTTCTGATGACAAATGTTTGAGGTCTTACCTGCTTTGACTTGCAGCTGGAAACTTACTTAACTATATTAAATGATATTTAATTTCCTACTTCTCTATAAGCCTACATTCCCACTTTGGAAGGCACCTGGGGATCTCCACTGCTGAAAATTAATTTTCTTATAACATATAAAATTGGGAATGTTAATAATTGTAATTTAGTTTCCTACTAGAAATTGAGATGTAGAAACTGTCACTGAACTTGACACACGTGCAAACGACTTAATTCATGGGTGAATTAGCACTTGAAAAAAATAGGGAACCAAGTGAGGAAAAAAATTATTAAAATTATTAAAATTGGGTATTTAAAAATTAGCATTAACCTGATTAACTCTTTTCTTGCTATATCAGCTTAACCTGTAAATATTTTTCACAGAGTGAAGCTATATAATGTGAATGTGCAAGCTATTTTACAATAACAATTCCCAAAGAAAGGCCTTGTATTTGACAGCTCTGGCAGACACTAGTTGGAATCGTTATGAAGAGGCTTAAATCATGCAAAGCTGATGACATAGAACTCAGACACTGAGTAAAACAAACCTTTGATGTTTCTGAACAACATGTAGCATGAGGAATAAAATTAATTATGAAAACATTCTTAATAGGAGAATGAACTAGATAAAGTCAGAGCTGAAGCACTATGTAAGGATAAATTTGCCAGACACACGAATTCTAGAAAACTGGGGGAGGGCAGGTCTTTGTGATCCAACAGACTCCAAAAATATCACAAGCTCAACATAAGAAGGTGTAAAGAGCAAAAGTCCAAGTGCACAAAAAGGATTATATAAAGCTTCATGTACAATGAACAAGCACCAACCACCGCATGCCTGGCATTCGCAAAAAAAACACAAAAAGTGCAGAGGCTCACCCTGTTCTGTAAGAGGCACTGCATGCGCACAGCCCAGGCAGAGCACAAAAGTTTGCTCAGAAGAAAGCTCTACAGAAGGGACATCTAATGGTGCAATTAATGAATGGCCTAAATGAATAAAACAATTACAAGCTGGATGTGAGTCAGGATATAAGATCACTATAAAAATAAGACATTCTTGTTTAGCAATGACAAATACAGTGTATTGGATGAGGTATATGCACTTGCTGAGCAACTTTAATATACTGGGAAATTAAAAAATGTTGAAAATGGCATGGATATTGTTGAACTGGAAGTAAAAAGAACATTATCATCATGGTACTTAGAAACCATACATAATAAAAGCCTGCTGTTACAACGCAGATCCAAAAAATGGCAAGAAAAATAAGCTTGACAAACACACATGTGCCATAGTTTGCATGATGATTTTCTAGAAGAAAATCATGCATGACTTACACAATATCAAAATATCAGTTAACTATTATTTTAATAGTGGGAATATGGTAATTTCACTTAAAATACTTCAAAGGTCATTTGGAAATACTAAAGAGTAGCAAAAATCTTATTTTAAACATTATCTTAAAAACATCTTTGCTCTTTTTTCTAACAGATTGTTTGTACAAAGTTTTCTCCTTATTTCTTTAAAATTTCTGGGGGAAAAAAAAAAAGCAGTTAATCCTGCACAGGTCTTTTCCTGAAAAGAGAAAAACTTTTAACTGTGTAGGCCCACGTAGAAATACCAAGCCACTACAACTCCCCAAATGCAACCTAAATCTTTGCCTGGATTCACAGAAAAATCAGTCATGCCTTTAAATGATCTTGTTCTTCCTGGGATTTTGAAAGTGGAAGTTAGGCAGCAGCATCTCAGCATCTGGACAAGGCAGTGGGATATAATTGAACTCAGCCAGCTGCTGGTTTTGCCACATACATGTAAGGGTTATTGCATAAACCCTTTTCTTTCCAGCCTTCTCTGGCCCAGGTTTTTGAATCCAGCTGCCTTTCCCTTAATGATCAGATTTTACTCTTCCCACAGCAGTTTAAAGGCTCAGACATGCAGGTAGACCAGGAAATGAAGCTCAGGTGGCCAAGGAACACCCATTCAGAACAGATGCTTGTTCTGCAGTGTTGAAATTCTGTAAATCTGGTACAGTGAGATCTTTGACTTCAGACAGTCTGAAGACAAGCCCCCATCAATAACCGGGGGCTATTTGTGGTCTGGTACCTTAAGTAGACAGAAATGGAAAAAAACTATGGCTCGAAACTATTAATGAAAACTTTGTAAGCATAATTTTGCTTAAGATCTTAAATAATTGAGATATGAAAAGTTTACACTCTGTAACTATTAGCAGCTAGTATCAGTATTGGAATCATTCAAAAAGTCTCATCCACATCTGCTTAGAAACAACAAAATCCTATGGATTGCCAAATTCTGTCATCTAACTACTCCTATAAAGATACCTAACCTACCACAGGTTTTAAAAGATGCAGATACCTGAACATCACTATGAATCTTACAGTCAGTGTCTTTCTGTACAAACCTTTTTTTTTTAAACATGACCAAGTTCAACTAATCAGATATCTGTATAATGGCAGCAGCTTGAAAATTTTTAATTGAATTAATCAGCAGACTATTCTGTGAGTACAAGGAATCTACTAACACTGTATTTTTTAAATTATAGCTTTGTCTGTTTGGTGGAAATTGATTAAATGTATACCACGCTTCCAATTTAAAACTTCCCTTTTCAATGAAGCATCCAAATCTAGCAGCTTGTTTTCACATGATATGGAAGTGTCCAGTTATGAACTGGATATGAAGGTGTCAGTCTGAATATCCAAATGTGGAATATCTCAATAAAAGGAAATCAAACGTACATATGTGGACTCTGAATGTAAGAGAGCCAAACACCACAAAATAATATAAACATGTTAAATCAATGCTTGCAAAAAACCTCACTTACCACTCAAGGGATTTTTTTTAGAGTCTTTTCCTGTACGATTCTGGCTTGCAGCATGGAACGTGGCTCATTGTACACAGGCAGAAACAATGGAGAAGAGGCACGCGCTGCTCTGCTCCAGCAATGAACAGAAAGTAAGGGAAATGTGATCCTCCTAACTTTTTCCAAGAGAGCACAGTGGTCATGAAAGTCACCCCTCTGCAAGGGGCTATCAGCTTGTACGCATATCTCAGACCTTTAGGCAGACTTTAAATGAGCTTTGGAATTCTCACTTTCTAAAAAAGGCAATAAAATCAGAGGGAGAGTGACATTTCCAGAGCAAATCAGCATCACAGACATGAAAACAGTACAGATCTCAGTCACCTGATCTGTATTGAAACACCAGTTATACTGAAATTGTATGTATGCCACTTAATTCCCACTAGATCCCATGTAACTTCAGCACAGATTTTTTGTAATAGCAACATGCAAGACAAAAAACTTGCATGGCATTGTTTTCCTTCTTGTTTGCGTAAGTGTTTTATCAAATATGTGTTTATAAACTGAAATGTTCAAGATTTCTTTTAATAAATACTAATTCTCAATGATGAAATAATAAGACTTTAACAAATTAAAGTCTGATACCTACATACATCAGTCTAGAAACACACTGAAAAAAATGAACATAAATCACAGAAGCAATTACAAAACAGCTGAAAAGAACAAATAAGGTGTAAGCGTGCTCTATTTCAAAGAAGAAAAGATGTTATTTTTTATTTTCTTCTTGGTCAAGTAGCATATTTCAACCAGATTACAACAAAATTACCACAGGATATTAACAAAAAAATACAAGAAAGTATTTAGAAAATTATATATATACACATTTGCTTAAAAATTCTATGATGTAAACATTAGCATAACAAGTTAATATTACAGTTTATTAATACTTATGTGAATACTGTACATATATATGCTTCAGAATTAATACTATCTTTCCTACAGTTTAACAGCAACAACAAGAAAAAAATCCTCCCCCCACCCCCCCCCACCCCAAATCAAAAAAGAAATCCATCTTCTTCGGTTGCCAACAGGTTTGGTCCCACATACAAGATAATTATTTATCTCAGTGTTAAGCAAGAAAGAAAGCACAGCCTGTCAGAATTAGATCTTCAACCACATTTACATTTCTATAGTTTTTAGCATCTTAAATGATTAATACTCCACTCAAAAAAAACAACCTACCACAGTTTAACTTCTGTCACGGCATGGACCTGATTTCTGAAATCTCGTTGAAGGAATTGATTCCCTCTACATGGAATTGCAATACATTTGTTTCGATGCAACAAAAAAAAAATGTAAGTCCACATATTTGCAGCAGTTTGTAAATCTGGAAACTTCTTTCTTCTCTAAACATTTCAGTGCTCCTTTCTATTATAAATTCATGCCATTACTAACCAAAACCTAAGCCATTATTATTAATTAGAAGTACGTTCTGATTATTTTTTAAAAAGAAATTTTATAAATAATCTAAGTTATCTATAACTGGACCATAAAAGCACAGTTAGTGCAGAGTAAGAAATCAAATGAAATGTACAGTGTCAGACCACTGTGTAGTACAAGTGTTTTATCATCCATTCAGTATGTGAAATACAAAGCAGGTTAACTGATATTTTTAAAGATATTCTATATTTCATATATATAATTTCATATATGAAAGTAATTCTTTCAATACATAATGCTAAGAAACTACTGAAATGGCTAAGTAATCATCAAATTAATATTCCATGTGATGCAGGGTGCTGATGGAAATATCCTAACCTACAGAAATGGAAGGAGAGAAATTCTTTACTTTCTTGAGTTGTTTAACCACTTTTCCAGAAGTCACTCAGGCTCCAATACCGAAGTATTATTATTGTTTCCAAGGCGAAAATAGTGTTCTCATGTTAAACATTTATTTTCATATATACTAGAGTTCCAGCTAGAAGAGCACAGTGCTGTTATCAAGATTTGCAAGGGCATACAGGAACACAGTTTCGTGAAAAAGTCATCTTCTTTCTCCTAAACAGCTGTTCCACAGGTTTCTCATAGTAATTTCAAGCAGGCAACTGTATTTCTATCCACAGGTATGTGTTATCTGTCCTCAGAATTATAAGATATTAGATGAAAACTGTTTTGGGGTGAGGGTGGGGGGTTTGAACCTTTGAAATGGCATGAAACATAGCAGAACTGAGATCCCTGTGTGCTTTGAAGCAAAAAGAATGACATCTGTATCTGAAAGTACTAATAACTGATTCTGTTAACAAAATACCATATTCTTACATCATTAGTATGTCCTGACAGACAGTATCATTAGTTCACTTGAAGCTCACCAAGTCTCATTTATTCCTAGCTTGCTGCCCTCAGTCAGTCAACCCCATTTGTTAGTAGGTTCTTACTAATTAATTTGGCAGCTACCATGCAGGTATTGTTCTATACAATAAAACCTGACTTTGTAACAAAAAAACCCACCTTTGCAATAGGCCGCAATTTTGAGCCAGTGATCTTTAATACCATTATGCCCTTTCTCTAAATACTTGTATTAATCCAATCACAATGTTTTATAACTTGCAGTAGGTTCTGTAAGATAGTAGTTTGATTGCAACTATCACATCAACAATATATTCCATAAAAAAGACTGGCTTTGAAATTATTAATCTTCCTAAGAGTATGTGACTTAATGGACATATCAATTTAAGCCTTTATAACTGTGTCAATATCCTGCCTCATATAAACCTTGGAAATTTATTATTATTATTCAGAAGCTTGATTTAATGCAAAAGCCAAGTCGATACAATGCATTGTCTGTAATGAATGACAGAATCTCTAAATAAATGAGATTCTGAAACACCATAGTCAATATGTCATGAATACTGATAGACAATCACATCTGCAAAAGACGGAAGAGCCTTGCCGGCCCTGTGTTTCTTAGGAAATTGTTCATTTTGCATTTGATCGGAGAACAGCATTAAAATAAAAATAATGCCACTTGTTTTTACAATTTATTTTGAATAGTCACTAAAGGTTCCAGATGAACAGCCCTAGAGACCTAATAGTTCTAAAGATAAAACAGGAATGAAATGGAAACAATATTACAAATTCCTCTATACTGCCTCATACCAGGCTGTAGCCCAAGGCTTGCAGGAACAACTCCAGGGACTAGCCTGTCCCAAGTCCTCTATTCTGTGATTACAGAGCTGTTCAAGGGAGCCAACAAGAACTGGCTGAACCCATCAACATATCGTGCACCAGCTACCGACCACATATAAGGGTTTAAGAGCTATCAGTCAGTACCAAAGGAAATTAGATTTGTACAAAAATTTTAACTACGTGCGTGGAATTAGGTGACACAGGATAAACTGATAAAATCATTCAACTGATAGAATCATTATTACACTTAGAGGTATTTTATAAGAATAATATAACTATTTGGGATTCTTAATACCAGCTGGTCAACCTTCTTCAACAGTCTTTGCTGATTCTGGTAAATAAAAGAAGTGGGATTTGTGACAGATATGTACAATTCTCTCAAAGACAGCGCATTTTAGAATGTCTTGAGGTGCTAAAAATCTGGGCATTCATGTCACTAGGTATCTATATGCAGTCATGCAAGGACCTCACTGATCTTCAAAATAACCATATAAAGTTAAACCATATAAAGTGGGAAAGCTATCTTGTGAAGGAAGGCTTTCACTTAATTATTTTCTGAAATTTTAGAGAAACCACAGACGAGCTTTTAAATGGATTAGTAATGCACCCATTATGGTATCACAAAGCGAACACTTTGCAGACAGTAATCTTAGGAGCTGGTACACAATTCAGCTAAAGTTAACAAAGAACAATTTGTACATAGTAAACAGGTTTAGTATTTTTATGTGATCTACATACATACATTAAAATTACAAGCAAGATAATTAGGACTGAAATAAGAGCCAAATGTAGGTACAAAAAATTCTTTCTAAACTAAAAAAAAAAAAAAAAATTAATTTTAGTCTGCACTAAATGAGATTTCTTACCATTGGCAGCTTTCTGAATGAGGAGTGCTTTAATATGTGAATTATTTCCTGAAAATGAATACAGCTTCATGTGACAAACATACATCGCAAAGGTTTCCACACAGTGTTTTCTTTCAGATTTATTTGCCACTCAGTGTTAATACAAGTGTGTCATATTTCTACTAAGCAAGTCTCCACTTTCTGAAAAATGAATTTAGAATTGTTTCAAAGTGGGACCATCATTGTAGCTACTTTTCTTTCCAACAACGACAAACTAAACTATCAGCAGTGTATCAGACTGAAGAGTCCAGAGAAGCATTAACTGGCAAGCTACTCGCTTTCCTTTCTTCTTAAATAGATGTCCCGCTGTAGTTTACACAAAACACCAACAGTAATTCATCTTTTAATAAAAACAAATCAGCTAGCTCCCAGGCTGGCCTTTTGGATTTTGTCTTTATCTATCTATCTATTTTGTAAATGAGATCTCTTACTGACTGAAAAATATTGTTTCATTTCTGTGACGTGATTTTACTTTGTGGTATTTCATCTACTGAAATTTCTGACCTGAAGAGTGAATACCACTCCTCTTTGCCACATTCTGCTATTCAGTGCAATCTATAAGCTACATATTTCAGTGGTAGGAATCCAGCACTTGGGGCTCACACTTAGGCACTAGCCCACTGATGCTACTCACTGTTTGTAACGAACCCCTACTCACTCAAGAAGTGCCACTGAAAATGACTGGACCACTTACCTGACTAAACAGTATACGATGGTCACAGGTTTGCAGAACCGAAGTTCCAGTTTGCTAGAACTTTAGTAAAGCACTGAGGTAAAAGATCTGTTATTAATCATCAGCTTGTTTTCTTCTGCAGGTTAATATTAGATTCCAATATCTACTGATGTGAGAATTTAATATAATGAATGGATAATAAAATGACAAGATACATCAATTTAAGTAACATTATCCAAAAAAACTTCTGAGAAGAAAGATGTTCTTACACAAAGGAAAACCAGAATACAATTGATAGAAAATTTGAATGCACACTGCTTAAACTTAATGAAGAGAAGAAGATAGCTAACATATAATTAACTGCCTACGGCAGTGTAGCTAATGGATACTGAACTGGATTCCAGTTCATCCGTGTCAGGACTTCCATCACTTGTAATAACTCTTGCCAATTTTTTTAGTTACTCTTACAGTAGTACCATTACAAATTACTTTTCAATAAGAGGTGATGGGTAACAGGCACTTTGATTATAGGCAATTTTTAAGTATCACCATGTGAAGGATTTTACAAAATCAGAGTAAGAATTCCACACTGCCCTGCTAATGATGGACTGTTCTGTAATATCAGCAACAAATTAATAACAAAATATAACCTAAGACTTGAAAACACTGTATTGTACCATGGTAATTTTGTGTATCCTTGTGGTGGTTTGTAGAAATCAATAATATTGCACCCAGCCTTACAGCAAGACTGAAATTTCACTAAAAAATTATTACATTCTCTGATTTTAAAGAATTACTTCCCACAAATGAAAGCTATTGAGAATATCTAACTAGAAATGTACAAAAGCTATTTTTCCACCTGTAATGTTTTTCCCTTGTAATGTACTTTGTCAAGTTTTTTTAAAAACCTTTGTGTGTGTCAGAGGTTTACAATAAGAAAAAAACCCAGTCTCTCTATTTACAAAAGGTAATAAATTAGTGAGGTTCTTTTAAGCACATCTTTCTGACATAGTAAGTAGTGATAATCGTAACTTCTTCTAAGGAAAAAAAATTTTCTTGACATGATACCCATGTCCCTCTGGAACAGAAAAATGTACATGTCAAAAGGGAGACAACACAATACAAACAAGGAACTCATAGTAACAGAAGAACTTCAGAAGAACAAAGGAGAATATGTGCAATGCAGCTTTACAAAACAAAATGCCTGTCAGTTTGCTGAGCCCTCGTGAAGAGCCCTTGTATTCTTTTGAGAAAGTGATTGCTGCCTTCCAAAGTAGTTACTCAGGATATGACCCTTAGTAATGAATGTCTCTTTTCAGGATTTAAGTTGATGCAGCTGTAGTCTCTTCAGGAGCTTAAATTATAAATATAGGCTGGGAAGGAATGACAGGACAACTTAAAGTACGTGGTGCCAGTATTCACAATTACAAAAACGGGTCAAAGATCGCCACTCTGAGGTTCCAGGCTTCGTGGCTCTCTTTGATGGCTGCGAGAGAGTTTGGGGAAGCGTGTAGTCACTCTTGAGCGATTGCTTTTGCTTACTGGTTCTCCAGAAGGTGGAATATCACTAGGAAGACAAGAAATAAAGACAGAAGTAGCTAGTTTATGTTATATGTAAATTATTCTGTAGTTATTCCAAACATGAAAAAAGCATATGTTATGAGAGCCTGGCACATGACTGCAAAGTACAGCACACATCTTCAGCTACACAGAACTGCATTCTTTCTACTGGTATCTCAAGTGTGAATTACAAATGGTCTCTTTCAAAAATGAGAACTAGTAGAACTTCCAATACTTTATGGAAGATTGCAAATTACAGGATAAAAGCATATCTCTGTGAGTTGCAGTTCAGAAACGGTGGGAAAAGCATTTTGAAGCGATAAAAGTACAAGCAAAATAGACATGAGCTTGGATGATGCTCTACTTACAATCCTCTAATTATGGATGGATGTATCATTACATGATGAAGTACATTAGTAATACATCCCTGTTGGGAATTCTTCAGTCTCTTCTGACCCACAACAGACTATAGTCTTACATGAATGAGCCTTTTGGAAAAGACTCTGAGAAGAAGTACATTAAGTTCAACAACAAGCAGTAACAGAAAATTCCAGCTTACCTAGGTGATATTCAGAGGCTATAGACTCCTCGGAAAACTACAGTATAAAGGGATAGCATTGTACTTTTGCCATTCTTTTAGAGGACTTCACATGGTTTTTAATTATACTGCTTACATACAGACCAATAAATAAAACCGAATTTTGCATTTCACAACTCAGGCAATAAAATTGCACCGCATACAAAGCCAAGCTTAGTTTTGTAAGTTAAAAAAAACCTTTATAATACCTATCTTCAGAGTGAGTTAACAAGTCCATAAGGGAGAAATTGCTCATCTGCAGTTCTTGCCAGATTAAACAAATACAGATATATTTTAAAACAATCACTGAATTCACTCTATGTACTTCTCTTTTGCCTGCAGAGTGACCTTCCTCGCAGGTCAGACAGCCCTGCAAAAGCCATAGGCACACTCAGGCTCCTCTCGAGCATTTTGAGCACCCACATGGGAGAGATCTTTGCAAAACAAAAGCCTTTAACAAGTCCTGGGGCTGAGTGGAAAATTCACTTGAAGAAAGCAGAGCACTTCTGCAAGATAAGGCAGTGGTATCGCTGGTAGCCATTAGCTTTTAACTACAATGCACACATTGGCTGTTACACACTAAAATAATAATTAAAAAAAAACGGTATAGCAAAAATATGTCCAATTCTGATGCTGAACATTGACAGAAAATAAAATTATGGTTTTTAATGGCAGTATATTTCAATTGTCTAAGTTTCTGAGCAGAACAGTCTAAAATAACCTTAGTTAAAATAATAAAGGATTTTTCTAAATTAAGATTCACTGCACTCCTATTGTAGCATTTAGTCTTCCTAGGTAACTAGGAAGTCCTTCACATGAAAAAAATTGCATAAAATACCTGTGGTATACATCCTCCTCTTATTTAATAACAAGATTAACAAGTTAGATCTTTAATTCCTTATTTTCCTTGTCACTAAAATAAAAACTCTAAAAATTAATTTAGCATATGTTATTAATTCTTGGTAGCCAAGGATAATTGGATTCCAACCCTGGTCCTATGATTTCTTATTTTGAAATTGAGCAATACTATCTAAGTTGCTGTAGAGAATTCTGATCATGTGAATCCAATTTCAGCTGTGCTCATTAGCATGGATTTCTTTTAGTAACATGAATATTATTGCTCATTATTTTTATACTATTTATAAAATTGCAGCAATGCAGTGTTGATACTCTAATGCTTGTAAAATAGAGCTTGGGATACTGGCTTCAGAGGGTTGTGATTTTGTGTTAAATATATATTTTTCAGAACATGTAAACGTAATAGCATCTAGATATCAAATATACAATGGAATAAAATTAAATTTTCACCTCATTGGGCTTTTCTCAATCTAAAATAGGTTCATTTACCAGCATGATGGCCACTGCTGATAGTACTTTAGCTTTATCAGGCAGACAGACAGCTACTTTACAGACACACGATAGCTTACATTGCAGAAGAAAGCACAGCGTTATGTGCGATTACTATAATTTGGTGATTGGTTTATTGAAATACATTTTAATACACAAGCTCCTCCTGCTGGCATGTCCACAAAATGACATTAGTGTCAGCCCAATGGAAAGTCACTTCTCCCTTCTGGAGGAAAAATGCCCTTTAAGGAAAAAAGCACGAAAGGTGCAAAATGAATTCCCCTAAAATGAAGAGACGTGAATAAATATCAGTCTGTCCTGACAGGCATGGCTGAGGTAATAAGATCATCTTAGGATAATTACATGAACACCACTGTATGTGAATGAAGGACAAAAATTGCAAGTAATCTGCTAATTTAAATGATGCTACTCCAGAATGAGATATATCTAATAACAAAATTAGAGATAATTTGTCTTAAATGTCTAAGCTAATTTTTATAATGACAATCCAAATTCTAAGACAAATCATTATGTTATGTAGGTTTACAGAAACCAATTTATATCTGAGGAATTTGATCATCATGCATCTACCATGAAAAAGGAAACTGGAGCTGAAATTGAATTGATCAACTTCCATGGAAACAGATGTTGTATGGGGAAAAAAGTTGAGAGTATCAAAAAAAAGTCATATATTTAGAAGTATATAGCTTAAGACCTTTTCCATCCTCCCTCCTCCAAAACGTGATGAGAAAATTTGCCATCTCACTTGTCTGTTTCAGCTCTAGCTTTTTACTCTACAATTAAAATGCTGACTTTCAAATAACACCTGGAAAGTTTAACTACTAAATTTGGGAGAAAAATTACCAACCAGCCCCAAAATGCATGGTAATCAGGTAGGAGGAAAAGATTAATTTCCCATCTCTTCTGTCTCCCGTTACTGGATTTAATAATTTAGTTCTGGCCTTGAGGTCAAATGATACTTATAGAGTCTCTGGCACTAAACGAAGACACCTTTTTAAACCAATTGACAGTTCAACAGATCAGATATTCCATGAACTCTTGGGCAGAGGTACAAACACCTTCAAACGATCCTGTCTATTTCTGGCAAACGCGCATGAAGATGAAATTGAGACACTTGTTCTGAATCTATTTTTGCCAATCTGCATTTGGGATTGAGGTAGAAGGAGTAAGCATACCTACATGCAATGTTTGCAAATCCTCTCTCTTATTTGTCTCATTCAGCAAAACAGTCTCTGGGCTAGTTTTCTGGGGTTGTGTTAGGGTTCATCTATAGTTGATAGTTTTACTCAGATTAAAATACTAATTTAAAACATGTAAATCTAAACCAGGGAGTAGCTATTTTACAATAACTCTTCCAGAACAGCTACCCCAAGTCCCTGTGGTAAGCACTTACTCTTTAAGTCTACATCTCTCTGAGTTACACGTTAGTTTTAATATAACATTTTTCTTTTCATTCTATTGCCTTCTTAGCCACTGAAGTCTTAACGGAGTTTAATTTTCTAGGCTGTCTGGCAGGCAGCCGGATGCTTGCCAGGCATTACCCTGTTCAGCAGTGGAATGTCCAAGTATTAAAGGCTCCAGTTCTTGTCTACATTCTCACCTTGTCCCATTCTGAAGAAAAAAGCAACCTGCTGAGGCAATCAATTCCTTTTTCCCACCAGGTCACTGTTTAGCTTTTAAGCATTCCTGATTGATCTGCCCAGCATTTGGATACCAATTCAGTTTCATTGATTTTTTCTTGGTGTCAAGTTCTGCCTGAGGTCAATCTATAGAAAACAGCTTAAAATAACCGGTCTTTTTAATGAGCTTCTAGTTTATTCATACCTTTCATTTACTGCTCTCCATGTATCAAAATGTAAACTACGTTTTTTGTGTTTTTCTTTACATATTTAGCATATGGAACTGCAGTATTTTCTTAGCTGACGTGAATATTTACATGAAGAAATTTATTTCCCATCTTCAGGATAAAATTAGAGAAGTTTCTTATAGAAATAGTATAACATGTCTGCAATTGGAAATACTGTCGTACCAGTCAGAGATCAGAGAACAGAAGTAATAAGCACATCCTGGGAGTGTAGCAAAGCTCAGGATCAGGTATTTCATATATATATATATATATATATTAAAAACATGTAAATGCATCTCTGGAGACATTAATGATTCTAGTTTTGCTTGAGTTGTATTAAACATACCTCATGAAGAAAGGCATTAGCTGGCAGATAAATTTGGTGACTTTTTTGCCAGTTTCTTGTGTGATTAATATTTTTGTTTGTCATGATAATAATCTAATTTCTGGTTATAATCCCAAATTTAATGTGGAAAACTGGATTCAGGCAGACAGCCTCCTCAAAAAGGTAGTATTAAACAATGCCTATACTATATTAAGAAATTCTTATTAGACAAATGACAACTAATTTTGACTTGCTAATACAACATATCTCGGCACCTTCTTCTGCCAATTAAAATCAGCTAAAACACCTGTTTGGTGACAGTATTAACTAAGACTCTAGTAACTCCTGCTTTGCAGTGATCTGGGTAAAATCCTTGTTTCCAGTTGCTGAAGTGTAAGAATAATTGGAACCACATTCCTGCCATCACTCCCAATTTTATAGAAAAGAAATCTAATTATTAATGAGAAACAGTGAACTCCATCTATTAATACAAATGACTGAGTTGGGATGTTTAAATTGTCAGCTATTAACAGAAGAGACAGAAAGATATGGGTAAGATAATCCCTCCATACTACACTTCAACACTGAAAATCCTGAAGATACTATTAGAGCAAAGTTGTCAGGTTAAAAACTGAGGAATCATTTCCTATCAAGATTAGATCTGAACTGAGCAAAAAATGAAAAACATTAATTCTAATATTCTATCTGTTTTATTAATATACAGCTCCTTCTACTTCCACACATACTTCTACAGCAGAACACAGTATTTATAATGATGTATTCAATCTCTTCTTGCTGTGAAATAATTACACACACATAATCATGCTTCCATTTGTTGTAAGTTGAATGATCCTAACTTGAACGTTCTCATGCTACAAATCAGTTTCCATGTCAGCGTGAAGATTTTCTTCATAAACATCATCCGCATTGATATTTGAATTTTTCTGTAAACCGTGACACTCTACGTAATTCTGATGATCAGATCTTTTTTTCATCCACTAACTTTACTTTGAAGTTGGCATAACAAGATGGTTACTGTACAGTAAATGTTTAGTATCTGTTAGTTACACCCTATAAAATGAATAATACCTATGATTAATTTGGGATGAAATACACTCTCTTTCAGTCAGGAAATGCTCAGAACCCTGTAAAAATGACCTTTCATTAGTTAACATCCGAGCAATACTTATACCTAGAGTCTCATTCCTTGGCTTCCTAATGCATATGACATCTGCCTTTGGGAATGGTTACTTTCCATTTTTTGTGGTGCCCCAGCTAGAATAACATAATGCATAAATAGGGTATTCATGCAAATGATCCCTTCACAACTAACTAGAAAGCCAGCAACCACTGAACACACGTGTAAGAAGTTGTTAACCATAATACACTATTTATAATTGATATAATTGTTTTGTGTATTTCAATGATTAGTTGAAAGGCAGTAAGCTTGGCTATTCCATCCATTTCCATCTAGAAATCACCAACATTCTACGCTGTTGGAGGTTACCTGAATTTATGTAAGCAGTATAATCTACCACTTCTCAGTGATAGGTAATTTAATGAACAAGTGGTTCAGAAGCAGAACATGTTCCAAGTTTGTTTATATAATAACAAAATGGAGGATTTGCTTTCAGAAGAACTGTGTTCAGTGAATACCTGGATTTATTTTTTCCTGCTAGTTCTGTAATTATCATCTTTAAGGAAAGCAGAAGCAGATCTAGGATATATTTTTATTGAAAATATTGAGGTAACTAAAAACAGAAGACATGCATCAGGATTCACAATGCATGATATATGTGAAAATAAAAGGAGTAAAACTCTTGTTTGACAAGTAGCAATTTCAATGTGTTGAGACAGCAGTGCATTACAGTGACTAGCCAGGCACTTCTTCCTCCATATTCACAAGTTGTTTGCACGCAAAAATGACATGGGATGGAGGCAACTTTAATTACCAAATTAGCTTTTAAACAGCCCATAATCACGACGATTGGCATTGGAAGTAACGACAGAAAGAGTTTACAGAAAGTGCGTTCACAGACACCAGTGTACGAGAAGCCAGTAAAAGGAGTCACATATTAACACTTGTGAGCTACCCACCTCTAGTTTATACAGAACAAAAAATGCAAAGTTGACCACCTTTCATGCCAAGCACTGGAAAAAAAAAGAAAGATTTACTATCCCTTCTAATTTGCCTAATTTTGCCAATACCACAGAGAAGAAAAATCTGAAAGCTTAAAGCATTTCTTCCTACCTGTTCACCCCTATTGTTTACCTGATACTGAGCTCACTAGTCTACTCAGACAGATTAATTTCAATTAAAAACTTGGTGCGTATTCCTGCCTTACTTCACCATGTCTGACTTTTAACCCTTGACACCACATAATTCAGCTTCATGGGTAATGCAGCATAATTACCAGTCTCCTATTCTGGAAATCTGCCACCTACATTTCCATGTGCTCTGGGAACAAACAGCTGCTGGTGCTTTAGTTCTGAGCTGGGGGCAATGGCCCTGGTGTAGCTAGTCATCTGCTGCCTCGTTGTTGAGAGGCTTTGTCCCCTCCATGCTCCTTCACTCTTCTTTGTTCCAAATCCAGCCAGGCAAGAACATATGCCCACAAGGACTAGCATTTACACTCTTCAACATAGTTTAAATAGTCTCCGAGGGAATAATGCAACTTAGCTGTCTTTGCTTTGACTTTTGCAAGTAAACTGCCCATCATAAAAAACAACCTGCACAATTACGATTATTATTTTTAATAACAAAGCCCTTCTAAAATTACCATAAAAGCAAATGGAATCATAAAGAAAAGTTGTGATCAAAACATGTTGTTTTGATCTTCCAAGCAAGTGCTTGAGTTTTAACTGCTCCATCAAGTTAAGAGGTATCAGCTGCTCCTCTCAAGTATCTTCATTTCTCATGAAGATTATTACAGCATGATATAAACATATGCAACAAGGCAGAAGAGAGCTGACATGACCGTTCTCAGGGGCAGATCCATATCTGAATGGATGTCATGTTAACAATAATAGCTATGAAAGTGAAAAATGAACAAACTTAAAAACTACTCCTAGAATGCTACAGAATCATAACTCTTTTCTGGAAAATATGTTAGCAATAACAAAAGTAAAGAACAGTGCTTTCTAGCAATCACTCTTTCTGGTTTTTGTTTTTATTTTTTAAATCCTAAGGGCAACTTCCTGCACTCCAACCATGAGCTTGATACTAATAGTGATCCATGAACTAAAAACTCAGAAATATAGGTCTTAATCTCAATCTTTGGTAGCTTTTAGACTATTCTTAATTTTAGCCTATTATTTTTAGTTTCCCTAAGCTAAAACACAAATCCAGATTGAGTTGGACAGCACACAGAAAATAGTGCACCTGCACCTGGAAACATAATCACAGAGAGAGAGCTGAGACTTGGCATAGTGGAATTAAACCAAATAAACACAGGTAATCAAGATGGGAAAACAGGTAAGTAAAGTAGAGAATTGAGTACTGTCAACAGAATAACAAGGGAAATGCTGACTTTGTTCTTGGTAATGAAGACAAGGACTAATGTTTACATTTAATCCAACACAGAAAGGGAAGCTAATCAACGAATGTATGACATTGCCTGGTAAATGACTAAGGGAGCCAGCCTGGGATGCAACATTCTCGATGGATTAGACAGAATCTAAAAAAGCATCAGGCTGGCCAGCGAAAAGAAAACCACAGTAATCGGCAACCAAAATAATTTTCTGTTTAGTCAGATTTCAATTATTTTCTCTGTAAGAAAGAAAATGGCAATGATAAACATAGGCTCATCCTTTTTTTAATTACGACTCCAAATGAGGCTAACCGGAAGCAAAATTTGTTACCAACTCCAGCAGGAGTTAAATGCACAGTACATTGCTGGCCATGAGTTCCTGAAATGTGGGGACAGTTCTCCCTGTATCATCATATTCAGAATCTTTAAAAAGTATATAGTCTTGGTCCCTCTCTAATGCAGATGGAACTGTGCCAATGAGTTCAAAATAAAAATAAATAAAATTTGCAATAAACTTGCTCCTTGCCAGAATATTAAAGAAAAAACAATTTAGGACAACAGTGATCAGCTGTGACTCTCATATTGCTGGCAGCCATTTAAGTGCAACTCCAGCACTGGAGCTGCATGCCTGGCAACTGGGCAGTAGCAGCTTGGGAACTGCTGAATGTTCTCAGTTTTCAGCTTCACAGAGAAGCCTATAAATGGCTGCTGCTACCCAAAGTATCTGCTTCTGTATCCCAGCTGAGTTTTATCCCATAAGGAAGTTACGAGATCACAAGAAAGGCACTTTTATCTTTTAACTATTAACTCCCCAGGAAGTTCCTCCTCTCCTTGTCTCTCTGAGTTTTGCGGGTTTTGGCCACATGAAGATTTTGGTGTTAGGAAGACTAGCCAACCTTGATATAGGATATTTTATGGCTCTGAATAAATTTTGAACTAAATGGTAACTGAAAAAGCTGCTGAGGTATAACACTTTCCCTGGTTTAGAAATGGATCAATGAAGCACCTGTATGTAGCGGTCAGTATTACGCATGAATGTATCCAGTACAGAACGCAATAAGATGATGCAGAATTTTGTCTTTGTTAGGGTAGTTCTGCTTTGCAAGCAACAGGAGAAAAGTCTTAGAAGACACCATATATAGCATGTGCCTACAGTCCCTCCTTGTAATATTACTGTACAGGCCTGAAAAGCAAAGGACTAAGCTGATGCAACGTGAAGGCTATTTATGCCTTACATAGGTGATATACATCAACTTGACTGCAGTAACAACAGCTCTACAGTCAGACATGAAGCATTTTTAATCTTATACACACAGCTGTCCTGTGCTTAGAAAAAGCTGGGCACTGGATTTTATTGAAGTCTTCAGGATTTAGATGCATTTGACTCAGCTGTAGCACTAACAGTAAGAATATGATAAAATATTCAGTCTGCCTGACAATGCAAACCAGCACCATTTTATGTCCCTTTGGTCAAACCTAGCTATTCTCAACAGCTAGTGCTTTGGGATTTATCTCTTTTAATATGTAGGAGTCTTCTGCAGAAAGATTTTTAAAGGAGCCAGACATTCAGAGCTGTTCAGTATATTTATAACTTACCCAGAAACTGTATTAAGACTAATAAATTAAATATCTTATAAAGAATTAATTTATGAGTTCTTAAAGGTTATAATAAAATTTCAGAAACAAAATTGCAGAGTTAAAATAGACATGCAATTGTAAGAAACAGGCTCTTTGGCTCATTTTGCAGTTGCAAGCTGTTTACAAGGCACAGATTTCCAACACTTTAACAGCAATCCCTGCAGACCCACATACTAGCAGTTCTCCTTCTTACCACATATCATGTGTTTTAATAAACTCTAATATTAAAAGTGTTACACTTCTTAAATCTTAATCTAAAAATAAACCTTCATACTGCCGTTGGTATAATCAAACTCTGGGGGACTGTGTAATTAATATGTGAAGATCTGAAGAAAAATTACTCTGGTCTGCTCTTGGAGATGGTGACATCAGCCATCCCAGTACAAATCCTTCCCATAACTTCTGTCTAAGATTGGGTCATTTTAGCAAGAGTGAACTGAAGAAGTCTGTTTCGCTATAAAGCAGATCTGCATTGGGAAATCCACAGCTGTTCTGTCTACCTCATCATAGACAAGAATAGGCTGATGTTATACTTAGACCTGTGTTGTAAATATGCAAAGTACTCCAGTCATGTCATCCCTGGGTTAGGGCCATACTGAAACAGTAAGTGGAACAAGCGTGGAGAGGATATCTGTGCAATCTCTGCATGCTGCAGATAAACCCGATCTGTGTGATGAAGCTACCACTACTACTTCTGCATAGACCTCAACAGTTCAGAGCATTTTGCATTTCTGAACTGACATTTGGCCTAATTTGTACCTACAGAGAACATATTTGGAGACCTCTGAAGCAGTCTAAAGAATATTCCTAAAAAACTAGCAACAATCACTTTCTTTACTCATTTGTTAATGAGGTGAAGTGAGATGGCAGGGAAGTATCCATGCATACCATTAATTTTTGTTATTAATAGATGAGTGCCTATAATTACACCAAGTAATTCTAGAATCCTTCAGCTAACTGTTCATGGATTCTGCTATCACCACAGAAATGCCAAACATTTTAAAAATACACCACAAAAATAGCATCTGATACACAACAGAATTGAATGGACTATGTTTATAGCTGGCAGATTAACAAAGCCAAGGAACAAAGCTTCTGAAGGATGTTTTGAATTTCAGTGATGGCCTGTAGCTAATTCATGCTGTTTTCACATAAGAAACGGATGGCTGCTGAAATATTTTTCAATACAAGTTCAAATGAGGAAAAGAAATAACCCACCTCCTTTTGAAAAACTGCACAGTTAGGCATAAACAAACTTGTTATGGTCTGGATTAAAGCCAAGTACATGCACAAGTACAAAGATACCTCCCTTATGAAGATTATTTGCTTCATGTATTTGAATCGATGCATCCATTTATCCATTACTGTCAGTGTTGCACAGAAAGGAGTATGAATAAGCCCTGGAAGACTGCAATATAAGATGTATAAACAGATTTTTCTAAACCACATTTTCCTGAGTATTCCTTACTGTTTCATATGCTAAGAGAGAGAAATAAAGCTTATATATCCATCTCTCAGCAAAGCCTCTTTCACTCCTCAAAATCTTTTCCACTGTGGAAAAGTAATTAAACTTAATCTTTGGTTTTATTCCCAGGGAAATAAGCATTACAGGATAGTTTTTCTTGCAATACTCCAAATCTAACAATTACATGAAGAGAAAAATTTTAAAGTCATGTTGTTTCATTAGCAAATTAATTTTTTTAAAAATCTGCCATTCTAGTAATTATGTAAAATTTACATATGGGAGTATATTTACACACAAATGTTCTGACTTAAAGTACAGTGTATTTTCAATACTTGTTCCTCCTTTTTTTTCCCTCCCTGACAGATTCCTCAAGGGCAATTGAGCTGAGACACTGACATTTCAGGAGATCTGTAGCAAACATCATAAACGTATGTTTGAGAGCTTAGCTTGCAATATTTCTGACAATGGATTACATAAATACACTACACCAAAACTGTTTGCAAATGCCATCCGGTGCCAAAAATGTTTGCAAATGTCACCCAATATGAAAAGGACCCTTTCCTTAATCTAGAGTGATTACTTCTGCACAAAGCTTGACCTACAGGCTACAGAACACAAATAGTGCTTCACTGATGCTCACTGTGCCCCCCTGTGACTCTCATCAGTAGGAAATGAAAGCATGCAGTGACTTACAGGAACTGTTCATTGTTTTTTCTGCATCAGATATCTTGGAAAAATATCATTTTCAATTTCAGAGAGTATCAGAAAGACAATTTGGTGATAAGACAATGGGTGTTTGGGAATTGAAGAGAGAACACAGGTCTATTGCCCTGATTAAAAGGAGATACAGCTAACCTGTTAGGTCATGTTACTCAGACCCTGGTTCCTAAACAATAAATCCAGTAAATCATGCTCTCACTGGAGAGTGCTGCCTTTGTATATCGAATACACACTTTTCCTGGTCTGTGATTTCTTCCATTCTTCCACATTCTAGGCAGTCTTGGATTAAAAGTGATTTTTTCAGATGGTCTGCATTGTTGGCAAATATCTTATCAAGCTTTTATTTTAATAGAATTCAAGCTGAAAATGCTAAGTCAAAGACTTTCTCTTGAACATGCACTCTGAACAAACTGTTGTTTGTACCTGAAGGTTTCATGACTCTATATAATATTTTTCTAAGTAGAGACTTGAACTTCTCATGGATCTCCAGACTGAGTTTTGTCCAGGTCATGTCACCCAGGCCAGGCTGGTGTAGTTTTAAGTGATATATTTTGCCATGCAGACTGGTTAAAGCAAGTCAGAAGCCCTTACATTCCTTTCAGTACATTGAAGAAAGGCAGGAGTAGAAATAACATCACCCTTTGTTAGAATATTATGGCTTCAAAAACCTCATAAAGTGCCACAGTTGCATGGTACGCAACTTCCAAATATATTATAAATACAATATAAATATGTTATAAATAAGAGATTATTTGGTTTGGTTTTTTCACTTCCATTAACCGGTTTCTATTCATTTTGTGAACGTATATTTAAATAAATACTTCCCTCTTCAGTTGTACATTTCAAATTCTAACTAAAAAAGAAAAAAAAAATCACTAAAAGTGATCTGGGCTATAAGAACTTGTCAATGAAGGAAGTACACAATCCCATCTACTCAAAGCCCTACACTACCTACCTGAAATCTGCTTTCAGCTGTATGAAGAATGTAACTTCGAAAATTTCTCTTCCTGGAAATTTCATGGGCTTTTCCAGTACTCTGCCATTCCAAAGAAGAGATCAGATTTTGGAGCATTCAAGCTATCACTGTACACAGTGGAATAATACATCATCAAACAGGGTCTCCTCTAATGCATTGTTTTGAAGATCATGAATGGTAACTAAGGGTTATGGATCCCAGAGCTCTCGTATCCATCTGCACTTGCACACAGAATGCTCTGACTGACCAGATGGCTTCTTACAAAACAACATGTTTATATGAATAGTTTCCAAAACACTTTCTGGTGGTACACTTATTTTCTGTAAGAGACCTGCAGATGGTTCCCTTCCCCTACCTATAAGTTATCCAAAATAGATCTCCTGAACTAGCTGTTATGCAATCTTCAGCTACATATGCTGATATTTGACTGTGAATATCTAAAGCTAGCAATTTTCTTAAAATAATCTCCATAAAGAAAAACTTAACAAGCAATTATAGATCAGCTAGTTTAAGTGCAGCTGTAGAATAAATATTACAAACTATTTTGCAGGATTTGGTAGGCCAAAAAGTAAGCTTGAAAGCCACAATTTCATTACAGGGAATTCATATAGATTTGGGCAAGGGTGGTCTTGTTTAACTTGTATTCTTTGACAATATTACTGCCATGGCCAACAAGGGTAATTAAGTTGGTATCAATGCTGTAGGTCTATAATTGTCATGAAGTCTGGTATCGATTCTACTAACCAGGAGGTAACGTAACTTACTGGGCAGGAAACTGGCTCAAGAAGGGCAAATTTAGTGAAAAGAACATTATTCAGATATATCAGAGGTATCTGTGGGGCGTACACATGACACATGAAGGAGTGAGGTACCTGAAACAGTCCTGAAAAACCATGCAATAAATTGCTCTTATCATCCACATTTACCACTATGTATTCATTCTAGTAGCTGTCACTATAGAGACAATTTAGTGGATTCTCACCTGCTGAGTAGTTTAAAAAATTATACCATGAAAAAATTCTCTTCATATCAAATAAATATATTCACTTTAATTTTTTTGGCCAGTCTGGTGCTCTTTGATGACTTGGATGCTACATAAAAATATGTGTTAGGACATAACATAATATTCTATATGTTTGTGGACCTTTTATATTGAAAATTCTGTGCGCATTTTAAAATATTATATTAAAATTTAGGACTTTGATTGAAAAGGGACAAAAAGATACAGCTTTGGTAGTTTAAAACATGAGAGCTCCCACATGTTGGAAGGTAGACACCATCATACAGTAGGGACAGCAAAAACATTTAGGCATCTGCACTTGCTTACAATCCCAACGTTTTAGCACATTCTCAATTATTGATTGTTTGCGTTGCAAACTCCTCTGTGCTCTCCTTCTCTGGAAAAGTCAGGTCCAGCAGAATAATGGGGCAAATTGTTATGGACAGAGAGGATAACTAGGAAGTAAAGCATCCAGACATGTCTAGTCTCATTTACTAGAGAATTTAGGAAAATACACAGAAATTAAAACTCTTTTTCATTAAATTAGGTATATTATTGGAGCACAATTTTTAAAAGAATCCTACTCAAGCAATCATGCCAGAAACTGTTTTACATTGTAAAAAGAAATAACTAGACAATTGCAAACAAGAGTATTAGACTTAGCTTCCTTTAAAAATCATGTATACTTGTTAATGAACACAAAAAAATCTAAAACTTTGATAATTCCTGTTATTTGAAGGGAAGGAAGAAAGGAAATGCACTGTAAGATTTCTTAGCTATTCAAGTAGCAATACATTCTACATGCTTACAAGAGAAGTTTTTATGAGTCCTCTAGATATGTCAATCTCTTTCGAAGATAAAAATTTCAAATGTCATTATTTTACAACTGTTAGTAATCAGGTGCAGACTAGGAGGATAATGGAAAGTAGTCGTACGTACATTGTTTTGTATTTTAGTATTTTCATGGTTATACTTTGCAACTCTGGATTATCATTTTGTATGAGAACTAAAACATGTATTTGTTTTATCCAAGATTTAAGTATAACACTATGGCATTCCATCTGGAGACAAATAGCGTATTCACCCACTGCAGAGCCTGCTGAACTGAGAATACACCTATCTCAGGCTCTCAGTGAGACTTAATTTAACAAAGAGAGACTGGTAAATTGAGTTGACAGGCAGACTTTCAGGCTCTGGACAAGCCTGGCTGAACTATGCAACACGCACAGACTGAGCAGTGCACACACCTAAAAGACTACCAGAATGCCACAATGAATCAGGGATACAAATATGGTCAGAACCAACCATAGTATTGCATCTGGAAGAGCTGCTGGGTAGCTTACCTAGGCAAGTGTTTCAGTTTCCTGTATTTTTCCATAGAGTTCACACCTTAAGCCTAGGGAATGAGCACAGTAACCTAATACAGATGATATCATGAATGTCTGTATTTTAAATGCTATTAAAATTGCCATCTAGATTGAATTTTGTGAGGATGCACATATGCCCCACACATGCACATTCCATAATTTTATATATCCACTTAGAGTACTGATACCAATAAACAGAGAGCACAAAATTTTAGAACTGTACAAGGAAAATGTTTCTTACTGAGGAAATAAATACAAATTCTAAGGTTTCAGGATGAGTAGTGTATATATACTGCTGCATGGAAAGAAAAAATCAACATATAAATTACCTTAGACTCTACTGAATGCTTACATAAGCAAAAATTGATTTACAAGTATGCAGATGATGAAGTTACAGAAGATAGAAGACATTTGCTTGCACATTTTCCAAGTTTCTAGTACTATTTAAAAAAAAAAAAAAGTGGAATTTTACATCTAGACATCTTGGACTATGCTGAAAGGTTCCTCAGAAACCTAAAATATGCATGGCAGCATTTTGGAAAACTTAATTTTTAGTTAAATACAAAAGTATTTTCTTCTTTGGAGGTAGACAAATATTAAATAAAAAGAACTTCAAATAGTCTGAATAAAATTCAGTTCAACAGCTTGGCTTTCAGTTGCCCATTATTGGTGATGCTGTAATCTCATTAACTCTCAGCTCAGCTTGTATATTCAGGATATATTTAATACCATTGGAAAAGAGTTAAAACTAGAGGTATGAACATTAAACGTCACTTAAACCGTGTTAGCTGCAATTGGTGAATATCATTTGGCGTGGCTGTAACAAGGCCAATATTCTGAAAAAACAAGGATCATCCTTACAAAATTATCAACTTACAAATTTGTCATTCCTTAGTTAAAAGGAAGTTAAATTATTTGCTAGATGATGAAAAAAGGCACTTCACAAAAATATATTCAGGCTAAGAGAAGGAGAGGATGCGAGTTTACAGATCTGAGGATTAAAGGGAGAAAGACAAAGTTTTGTCCAAGTGCCCAGAGAACAGGTACACTGAATGACCACCAGGCTGGTCAGACTTACAAAGTAGAAGACTTATTCTTGCCAGTCTCCTGCATTAACAACCTACATATCAAGTTCTCTCTTTCAAATCAGTTCACCTACTTCGTGTTTCAGTTTGCCCTCATTTCACATTTTATTGCAACATAGACCTCAACTCCCTGGTGACTCTCTCAGGTTTTCAGTCACCCAGTCCTCAGTCAGAGCATGGCACTGGACTGCCCGAGCTTTGTGAGGAAATCCTACTGAGTCTTTGATACATTTTTATTCTACTGTTCTACCTTCCAAAATATATTTTGTGAAAACTACCAGTTTAAGGCATTTTTAGTACACTTCTCCAGAATGTAAACCTCACTTTAAAGTTCTTATTGGACAAGTCGCTCCAGTTAAACGACTTTGGTGAACAACTGCCTACTGTTGCAATCTGGACTTTTCTGGTTTTAAGCACTATTGTGAAATTAATTTAAACTACAACCTAGACACTGTGCTGTGCACCCTAACATATTAGGATAATGACACCTTCTTGGGTTAAATTCTGTTCCTATATGTCAGTAAATATATTAACCAGTGCTGGGAGACAGTAAAAAGAGGGTAAAGTGAGCATATTGGTACAAAACCACAATGCTTGCAAGAAATATACATTAATTCTGTATTTGAATGGCAGGTAAAGCTAACATACGGCTAGCCTGACAAGAACAACTTTATTCTTTTATTTGTTTAGGAAAATCATGCCACATTACAAAGGAAAGGTTTCAAGACAGCTGTCAACGTTGCTGAAAGAAAAAAAAGGTAAACTGATTGTTCGATACCTTATTCCATGGAAAAATGCTTTCATGCTCTCAAGAATGAGGGAGTTTCTTTGAAGTACTGCACACTTAATTATATTAGCATTTCTAGTATTCCACTTTTAGCTAGGATGCAAAAATTTGTTCCAGATTCAAAACTGGCATAAGTAGCTTTAAAGAATGTTGCATCTATTGTTTATGAATTAGGTATGAACAAAATAGAAGTAGGATTTTTTTGTGTGTTTATAATCAGAAATAGTTTATGATTTAGCTAAACAAATCCACCTTGGCAAATACTTGCCAGTTAGGGGGAGATGGAGTAAGTATTCTACAAATTGACTACAAAGTTAAATCTTACAGTTTACAATTTATCGTCTTAATCAGCATTATTCTCAGTTACTGGGCTAATGTTTGCTGTAAAAATCCCAGCAGAGAAGATGGACAGCTAATTGAGTTTTTTTACGACCGGACTTCAAAGGAGTGGGGCTCCTTTGTCACTGCTGCCATTGGAACTGAGAAAAAAAAACAAAACAACCTGACCTTCAAGGAAGAACTAAACTTTCCAACTCAAGAAGCAGAAAGCATGCTCTTTCTCAAAAAAAGATACAAGCCACAGAAGCAAGAATTTTCAAACACAGGGAAGGTGGTGGAGAGAGTTTTATGAGTCACAGTCACTTGCAGAGTGAGACACAAATAACTCCTTCCCGATTCCACAACATTTTCCCTATCTGTGACTACTCATTGCTGGATATCAAGAACTCGTGCTCAAATGCATCAGTCTTCCAACTGACTTGTTTTTATTCAAGATAATTTACAATCTCAGCTAGTTTGATTTAATTCTGAAACGTATTAAAGATTTGACTTTATCGGTGTAAGTTAACCTGTACTTTTGAGTACTCAGCATTACAATTTGTTGTTATATTACTACCTCATTGACAGAAATGTGAATTTAAAATAAGAGACGAGAACTGTAATGCAGAAAAACAGGGACAGCAGAGATTAAAATTATATTTTTGCAAGTCTTTTTTCTGGTTTAATTTTATGTAGCTTGCAAAGTAAAGAATAGAATTACAAATGTAGGCTCCCTATTTTGCCCAGCCTCAAAACTGAAACTTTCTTTACTGGCTCTAGAGCCCATTCTTTGTTAACAATTTCAGAAACACCTGCTGCAGTACAGAAATGCCTGAATATATAAAGAGTTCACTTTTTAGCAAGGGAGTGCACGTGACTTGCTTGTTACCAGGGAAACATGATCACTGCTGTAATGACACAAAACTTTAACTGGCTGTGTGTTCTTTTATGAGAAAAATCTTAACCTCTTCTTGCACTGCTACAAGTTAAGCGTGTTAGGGACATAAACTGCACAGTTTAGAAAACCTGCCTCTTGCTAAAGGCTTGCTGAGTTTATTAGCAAGCAGTAAAAGATCAAAATGAAAAGGAAGAAGTAAACGTTACTGAGAACGACAACCCTTCCCTCAGAATGATCTTTCATTACTGAGCCTGTTAACTGGGAGGGAAAATGACAGAAAGTGATGATACAACTCCTCCAAAAGCATCTTGATCCAAACAGTTCCTTGGTTAAACTGTCCAGTATCCCATCTTGACCCAAGTTTTCTAGACTGAGAAAAATCATTATGTAAAATAATTGCCTTGTACAAATTGGGAACTAGGTATAATCAAGAGTAAAAAAAGGGACTCAAAGTGACATTAAACTATTTCTGCATGTTATAAAGGTGTTAAAAGAAAAAATATTAGGTAAATTGATGGTTTCATATTTTCATGGTATGCAGCCTGGCATTTTCACTAACTCTTAGAGACATCTTTATTATTTGCAAGAGACAGATGGAAATAAGACACATCGGAAAAATGCACAGCACAATTAAAAGCTCATTTTGTACATCACTGAAGTTTGCTGTAACATTGAACATGGCTTTGTTCAACATGATCTCCATTTGTTTCAGAGCTTTAAAAGTTGTGTGTTTATAAAGGAAACCAATATATACCAATTAGCTACCACCAGCAACATATAAAGTGCTTTTTGACCGTTACTGTCAATCTACTTGCTTTAAATTTTTGCCCCATTCTTTTAAACTGTGCAATGGAGAACATTTCCTGTACTTTTCTACACATGTAAAAGATACACCATACCATATCCTCTCCCTCATTTGTTTCAACAATTTTAGACACAAAATATCAGTATTGCCTGTTTTAGCATTCTTATTTTCTCAGGCAGCATTAAACAAGAGTTTATTCTGCGGCAACTGTAAAAGATCACAAGCCCTCAAATGCTTCCAATGGTGACTGGAGAGTATTCACTTCTAGGACAGTATACACTAACTTATTCTTTTCATCAGCGCTGTAAAGGTCACTTTGAATACAAAGAAGCATGACAAAAATCTACTTGATGGAAATATGCTCATAAATAGCTATTTGTGGGCCTGTTGAACAATTCATAGCAATTAACTTTGCAAAGCAAGTCTCACTGTCTTTATTGAAATGGTAATCATTGTAAGAGTCATACTATTTGAAAGTGAAGTTGATTTCTTTTTAATGGCAAGATATTAATTAAGAGGCAATAAATACAATAAATAAAACCCTTCAATATTATGGAGTTGCTGTATGACATATCAGTTTTACTGAGGTCACACCAAGGCAAACAAATGATAAACGCCTTTTCTTTGAGGTGTCTTAGTCCTAGAACAATACAATACTGAGGTGTTTCATTGGGGTGAGTTTAGAAGGATGTGTTTGTGTAATACTTTCACTATTACCCACAATCTGTAGGAGGAAGAGTTTTCAGCTGTAGTTATACTGAATACTGAAACACTTCTGGCTCAGTATTGCCTTAAAAGTGAAGGGCTGAGAAAATGCAAGTGAGAGCAAGAAAGTGTGAGCAAGAGCAAAAAAAGAGGTGGGCAGGAGTCAGAGACGTGCACATAAACAGATTCTTTCACCTGAATAAAACCTATTTACATTGGGCACTGCTGGCAAATTTCTCTGCTGGACCAACTGCTGGAAAATTAATACATAAATAAATATAGAAATGCAGCTGAGAGGAATAAAGAACTAAGAAAACCCAACAGTTTCTAGTCCTTTTTACTTTAACAATTGAGAAAAAGATCAACAACTACAGAAATAGTTTTAAAAATAAGAAAACATATATTGACTCCAAATTTTCACTTTGCTTAAATTTTGATCTGAAATGTACATTTGTATGTAAAGCAGATCTCTTCGATAATTTTATGTGCCTCCTGTAAATCTTTAGTAACTATGCATATTATTGTTCCTGATTAAAAACTGTCATTTAAGCTCTAGTGAGTAGTTACTTGACTGCTAACTTCTGTAAAACTACTGACAGCACAACCAGGTTGAAGTCAGCAGACATCTTGAGTGCTGATGGGTATTTCGAATATATCTCCATCTACCGCAACTGTCTGAAGATTGTGAATGCTGCTAATAGTATTGCCATGATAACTATCCTGAAATTAGGACATCATGGACTGAAAACTCTTTGGCTGGAATGTGCATATATTAACGCAGAATGATTATAAAAAAAAATCACACTGAAAAAAGATTGATGGGGAAGATGTCAATTTTGTCAAACAAATAGTTAGATAATGCCACACTATAGGCAGGGAAGAGGAGTGGGGGAACACAGGGAACATGAACACAAATTTGGATATATCATTGCTCTCATCACAAATCAGATTAAGGAGCTTTTCTCTCTACAATACTTTTAATGGCACCTCTCTATTGCAAACTGCCCCTTGGGATCAGAAGAGAGAAGAGCAAATAAAATTACTTGCTAGCACAGACACATTATTCTTCCCAGCATAGGTGGCATCTCCTGTAAGTATTTCAAGGGAGTGTTTTTTCCATACACACACTCTTAACTGACATAAGTGTGCTGGAAAAATCCTCAAAGATAAACTAAGATTTGGTCAATTATGTACTCAAGTTAAAACAGAGCTTCCTTAACATTCCTGCAATGTCTTTCACACACAATAGCGTAAAACTATACTATAGTTTGCATTATGGAGGCAATCACCTTCCACACATAATTGTCTTTTCCTAGCTCAATTTACTGATTTTAGCTTTTAGTCAGACCATTTTAAAAGACTAACCACTAGTAAATAAGAAATAATTTTGCGAATCTTAGGTCCGAACAAAATAGGAGGATGCAGACAGTTCTTTACCACATGGAAGGGAGTAGCAGAGTTGCAACAAATGCTATCTGACAGACTTGACACACTTTTCCAACGACTATACTTTAAAGCCAGGACCAAAGTTTTAATTATTTCAAAAATAACCTGTCAAATCCCAGATAGATCACTTTTAAAATCAAAAACTACAACTGTAACATCATCTTCATTTGTTTGGATGAAACTAGCTTTATAAAGCCAAATGCTTCTAGTAATCCTCCAGTGCCAGTATTTCTCAGCATTTCCTTACTATATTCAACTCATCTTCCTTTTAACATTAAGGATCCTGAGTCTCACTCTCCCTGCTTATTCTTGCCCTTTTTGTCACTGTTTCTACTCCTCCTGATGTATTTTTTCCCTTCCTCATTTTTCCTCTAACATTCATAAACCCTCTCAACTACTCAGAACAGAGAACGGAAAATGTAATACATTTGTAGAATGCCATGTAATACGTCTTCAATGTCGATACGTGCCAAAACACAAAATAAAAGACAACAATGTAACATCCTAATACAATTCTTGCAGAAGGAAAAGAGATGAAAGTATGAATTCTCATATACTCATGAGATATTCTCACATCCCTTGTACTCGGCACTGGTGAGGCCACACCTTGAATATTGCATTCAGTTTTGGACCCCTCAGTACAAGAAACACATTGAGGTGCTGGAGCGTGTCCAGAGAAGGGCAACGAAGCTGGTGAAGGGTCTAGAGCACAAATCTTATGAGGAGCGGCTGAGGGAGCTGGGGTTGTTTCGTCTGGAGAAGAGGAGGCTGAAGGAAGACCTTATCGCTCTCTACAACTACCTAAAGGAGGTTGTAGCGAGGTGGGTGTTGGTCTCTTCTCCCAAGTTACTAGCGATAGGACACGAGGAAATGGCCTCAAGCTGCGCCAGGGGAGGTTTAGATTGGATATTAGGAAAAATTTCTTTACTGAAAGAGTGGTCAGGCACTGGAACAGGCTGCCCAGAGAGATGGTGGAGTCACCATCCCTGGGGGTGTTCAAAAAATGCGTAAACGTGGCACTTTGGGACATGGTTTAGGAGACATGGTGGTGTTGGGTTGATGGTTGGACTTGACGATCCTAGAGGTCTTTTCCAACCTTAATGATTCTATGATTCTATACTTTGACCAAACAATTTTTGCCCTACTTCTTCACATTTCAGTTAGATCAAAACAGCCATGTTGCTTTTTTAACTTTGATGTCAAGCCTTATAGGTTATGAGAGACTAAAAACAAAATTGTCAGTTACAAAGTGAGGAATGCAGAATAACAGTGAGCCAACTATATGTGAACAATCCGCTCCAATTCAAATATTTTCATTCTATCATCAGCAAGAATTCCACAGAATAGTACATTTTTGCAATGGAACTTCCTGCATTATCTGAACATACTAATCAAATTTTAGATATCTAAGATATTTTTACTTCAACAATCATCAGTGCTTGGCAACACAGTTCTACTGAAAGATAAATATTGTGTAATGTCTCTACACAGTTTTATAACTAGATCAATCAATTAACGTAGCAATAAATTAGTTTCATTAGCATGTTTCAGGCATTAGGAGGTGCTTTACTGATTAAAAGTCACATATTTAAGCAAATCGTATTCCCAGTTTGTTCCTGTAAATTATATTCCTCTTTATCAGAGTGTTTACTTACTGTTATAGAACATAACTGAGATCTGTTAAAGAGATACTGAAGCCATTCAGTGCCAAGTAGATAACACAAGCTGCCACTTTGAAGGATGCAATCAGGTAAAAATTTGCTACAATACTTTAGGATGCATTAGCTGAATAGTGCAATTTGTTCTATTATAGAAGGCACAGATATGTACACTAGTAGCTTTAAGAAGTGTCATGCCATCACCAACTCATTTTTTGAGAAATTAACCTATTCAAAATCACATTTAAAACTTCCTTCACATTGATATTGTTTTGCAGTATTTCAGGGATTGCTTGTTTGATTGCTTTTAATCTTACTGTTTATCTGATAAAGCACTAACAGCAGAATACTGGCACCACATACACTGCAAATTGAATGGACAGGACAATTTTACTGTCTCATTGCCAACTGCCCGAACAACTTCTGGGCTGCAACTGCAGAGCCAACATGTTATAGAATGTGCAAAACAAAAATTCAGTATAAAAATCTTATTACCAGTATTTCTGAAAACACATATGTAACTAAACACCACATATCCTATGTATCTAACCGATGCAATGCCTAACTAACTAAATATATAACCATACCCCAACTACATGGATGTCAAAGGAATCATCTCAATGAGTATTCAGCACTCACATACAAATAGTCGTATCAATACCTGGAAATATTCCAAGCTAACTTTTTCTGCAGAATAAAATTATAAAACAAAAACATTCACTGCTGAATTGATATAGATGTATGTATGTGTGTAGGCTTTTGCTTATTTATGTTACATATACATAGAATGGAATTCAAATAAGAGGAGGGATTCCCATTCATTCAATGCATAAATTCTGTATTAACTATCATTTCTGCTATTTTGTTTACATGTTAGGGAAACATACTTTAGAATTATTTTGCTTCTTCATAGAATCATCTTTTGTAGCTTTTCATCCAGAAAGACTAGTTAAATAAGAGCTATGCTGCTGTTAGAAATACAGTACTATCAGTCCAGCTAAGCAAGACCTAAAGAGAGGAAATAATTAGAATATTTTAGAAACCTCTCTGTAGCTATAAAACTGATTTCTTATAAATCATAAAATGAGGCAGAGAACATTAGAACATGACATGAGCAGAATAAAATTACAAAAACATTTTTCACCTTATTCGAGATTGAGATTTAAAGTCCTGCAAACAGAGAAATTTATAAACCTGAAATTCCTTTAAAATTTTTATTAGTTCATGAAAACCTCATCTCAGTACTGTCGCTGGCCAAGAACACAGTAAAAGCACTGTTTTAAAAAGTTTCTCTCCTCTACCTTTATACTAAAATATATTAACATCTATGTATTCAAAGACCTTATTTAAAATAATATTCCACAATTGTTTCTGTGAAGGTTTTAGTTCATTCTTCATACTTAAACAGTACCCATATCTGCCGTGTAGTAAACTATCCCTTGTTGAGAGATGAAGCTATTGAATGAAATACAACTGATAGACTAGTTTGTAGTTAACTTTAAGTCTGAGCAAATGTTTTCATCACTCTAAAATATTTTGAAAGTGACTTTGAAAGGGTCAATTTTCAATTTCTTAAAATGAACTCAGAGATACAACATCCATAGGAACCTCACAGTAATTTTCTTAAAAGATTTTAGTTCATTTATGCTTGAAAGCAAGATTTCAATACTAGCAAGAGTATTGTATAGAAGTTAATGTTCTTTTTACCTCTCATACATTTAATATACACATTTAAATGCTCTCAGTGACACACTGACAATTGCAACTGAAATAGAGATGATAAGAAAAACCCCAAAATCCAAACCAAACCAAAATTCTTCAACCCACTAAGAACAAACATCTATTCTTCCATATTATTTTAACTTTGTGGTCTGTAAGACCAAAAGCAGATACTTGGCTTTACATACTGTTTAGTGCTAAATAAATCTTAGAGGAATATTTCCAGAGCAACATTTTTTTTTGAGTAGCTGATTGGTTGGTACTGAAATTTGCCTGTCACTTCGTACCTGTATCTCTCTACTGTGCTTCTCATAACTATACCTTCCAGGAGAGAGGAAGCATTTACAAAATGAGGGAGAGAGGTAGAAATAGTGAATTTTTTACTACAATTTATCTGGGTGACTCAAAGACAACTGACACAAAACACCTAAGTACACAACTTTTGCTATCAAATATGTTGCCAGTAATGTCATCCAGTGAAACGAAGACAACATATATTTTGAACATTACAATCCCCTAATCATCACAGAGAACTGATGACTCCTATGGTGTGCAAACACATCCCGCAAACAACAGTTTCTCAGAATCTGCTCTAGCCTCTTTTCTGATGATTTACTGAGCAGATTCTCTGCTTCCTTGAAAGCATATGTTTGAGCAGCTAGCACAAGAGAACAAATGTCCAGCTCTGCAGCTCAGCAGAACATAAAATTAATAGTTATCTAGAATCTGTTGTAACATGTAGCTGTGGCCTAGAAAACAAGATAAAAAAAATACTCAGCACAGCATTCTGTGAAAATATTCACAAAATTCTGTTTATACCATTCTTGCATATATTTTAATCCAAACATTTGCATTGCCAAAGCAAGAAAGTCAATAAAGTGGCACTATTCTTATTTGAATAGCATTGCATAGCTACAAAGTGGAGTACATGTTTCAGTGGTTTAACGCTGTTTAGACTTTTTTTTTTGTTCACATATAACATCTATTTGACCAGCTGTATATTTAGCTAACACTTCTTTGTGCAGGGTTTATGTAAAACACCACTCAAGTTAAAATTGCAGATTGAGATTTTGGGGAATCATAGATTTATAGACTATTTGAGGTTGGAAGGCAGCGCTGGAGATCACCTAGCCAATCCTCCTGCACAGGGTTGCCCAGGACTGTGTCCTGTCAAGTCTTTAATATCTCCAAAGATGGGGTGTTCCATCACCCTTGCAGTAAAAAAAGTTTTTTCTTATTTTTTTTTTTGTATTTCACTTTGTGCCCATTATAAGGATGTTGGGAAGAAAATCTTTTATCTTCTAAAAAAGTGAGTATATTTGATACAGAAACCACAGAGAGAGAAAAAAAGGAACATCACAACATTTTAGTGTTTCTTTTCACAACTTTTTACAGCTTTTAGCTTTTTACATACTTGAAATCATATAACCTATTATGATGATTTACGTTGAAAGACTCAATTATACGGTCCAAAGAATTGTGATGATTGTTGCCAAGATCTCTCCTGTTCTTATATATATATTTATAAAGAGCTAATGTGTGTGATATTTTTCGGATAGATTGATAAAAATGTGATTAAAACACAAGTGTACTTGTTATAACAAGTTTTATTTATCTGTAATGTACCAATTGTGTGCAATAAATGTTAATCTAAGTAAGTATTAACAGACAGGCTTTCACCAGCTAGCAGATGTAGCAATCTAATTCAGCAGTGCCAATTCTTGGTTCAGGTTTTGCTCTGCATGGACTGGAAAATTTAACTTGTGATCTCAATTTTATTATTACAAAGAATTTGTTATTCAGCATGTAAACAGACAAATTAGCAGAGCCAGAATCTCTTTTTTAAATTAAGACGTGAAAGTGGACCAAAAAGGAAACTATTTGACCAAACCTGTGACTGAGCTAATGCAGCATTAAAACTGAAAAACATACAAACTGAGATTACAAATGATAAGAGATTGACAACAGAAAAAATACATTAATGACAGTTCACTGCATAAGGAATCAAAACAAATTACATTTCCATGATTAACCACTAGCATTTGATACAATAATGAAGAGCAATGCTAGCAAACTGATTCACATTATTTTACTGCAAACTGTTAACTCTATCTGACTTTCAAAATAAAATAAATTTATTTCTTTACAACACTGGCAGGCTATTTCATACAGATCAATTAAAATGTTTTGCCTCATCAGATCTGTGCCTGACTGTACGAAATCGCTGCACTTGGAAGGGAGAAATCCCCAAAGGAACAACCTCACAACAAAAAATTTAGGCAATATGCCTTCCAGCATTTAATAATCAGTGGATTCAGTCTTAGAGACATTACTAGTATTTTCTGTTCACCATAAATATATTCTAGGACCTAAATCAGATCTTAAAAGTGATTAATTAAAACTGACCCTGTAATTTCTATCTATAGGTTGCCTAATCAGACATAACCTTTATGGGATTTTTCATTTTCACACTGAAGTGTGGTCATTTAATTTTGCAGTGAGAAGAAACTCTTCAAGACCAGATAATTATTTTTTTATTTTATATTTCATTGCTTCCTAACAGACAGATCTAAAGCCCTAGAGATTTTTTAATGCATATTAAGACTGTAATTTTTTCTCCTAGACTGAGGTATCTCTACAGCACAGTCGTCCAACTAACATCTCAATGTTTTGTAACTGCTTTTTCATTAATAAAGATTAAATAATAAAAATGAAGATTAATATCTATACACATATTTGTGCTATAAAGCACAAATTAAATATATCAGAATTATTATATGTATTTACAATGTTTTACATTAAAATATTATTAAACCTAACAGAGTAGAAGAATTGCAGGTACAGTACAAAGGTTACAACTGAATAATGTAAAAACACTTCAGAGTCCAGCACGTTCAAGATCTCCTGTTGACGAAGCTCAAAATCCATTACGGAAGGACAATACTGGAGAAGTTGGCAATATAAAGTGGAACTGAAATGCATTTTCTTTTAGATGCTTTTTCTTACTCACCAACAGTGCCAGGTCATGACTCCCAGAAAATAAAGGACATTGAGAATTCAAATGATAGCACAGCAACGATGATACTTTCCAAAATGTGCTCCTTCTATCATTGTCTGAAAGATCTTTGTATTAATTTAATATTGCTGCTCTAGCGGCAGAGGAAGAGTCTGATATCTCAGTAGAAAAATGCATTAAAAATCCACTTTGTCTGCTGTAGATGAGGTATATAGTTATTTTGCTCAACAGCTAAGATTTTCCAGAATCCCACTAATATTCCCATGAATAACTATCTACTCTAGCTAAGAGAGAATGCTGATGCATCTATTATGTGAGAAAAAGCTCCAAGGAAATAATTCAGAGACACATATATGAACAGAACCTTTTTGCCATAAAGTCCGGATATCTCAATGATCCTTGCGGGTCCCTTCCAACTCAGGACATTCTATGATTCTATGAATCCACTGAAGTCTGTTGCTCTATGCAATGTATTGAGACTTATGAAATTGCCACATGCAAAAAACCCCTCTAAAAATAAACGTAGTCTTTTTGCAACCTGGGGTATAGCTATACCCCAAAAAGATTAGCATCAATGCAGTGCATCATACTGGTGTTTACAAATCGTTGACAAATGGTGCTGGCAAATATCCTTGAGGAAATCTCCTTCAACAAATTTCTTTCCTTAGAGATAATAGCTTTATTTTGTATCAGTGTTTCACATACTAAATTGTGCCCATATTGAAAAAACACATTACTTAAATATGCTGCCTTCCCAATAAAACTGCTCTTTCTGTGAAATCAATTGTATCTATCTCATTCAGCTCATTACATTTATTAGAAGAAATAGGATTGGGGGGTTTTTTTGGGTTTGTTTTTTTGTTGTTTTTTTTTTGATATCAGCAGAACAGGGTAATGATGTTTATTCTGCCTTGTGCATCACTGGTAGAACTCATTATGGGGGGTTGTGATTTTGAATCTTTTCCTCATACCTGGCACATTTTTAATAAACAAAAACATAACTAAATTCTACTTACACACTTATAAAAGAGAGATGAGATTAACTATAAGAAAGCAAGTTAATTATTTAGGGCTGAGGAATAAGAGGAAATTTGTTTTCGCTTTCTGTGTTTAACGTAAGGGGCTAAGAGATTACAAATAACCATCTTGAAATGTCATTTCTCAAAGTAGAATAAAAAAATACTGCAATAAAATATTTCTGTACCAACAGTGTATTAAGATGAAAAAACCACCTGAAAAGTAGTATCATTGCTTTTACATCAGTACTGTATTATCTCATAGTTATAATCTCACAGTATGGTTACTGTTGAATTGTACAATTAATGATAGATTTTTTTAAAAATATATGAAAATCTAATAATTGAAATTAAATAAAAATGCAAAACCAAAACAATTTTGGTTAAAGCATGTAAATAATGCATCACAGTTCGAGTAATGAACTGCTATTATAAATATGTTTTCCATCAATTAAGGCCAAAGCTTCAAATTAATATTCCTAATGAGTATCCACAGTATTTCCTAATCTAATAGCTTCTGATTGAAACTGTTGTTCACTTTTGTCATATTTTAGTATTAGTTGTGTTGCTAACTTTATGACCACTTGTACTGTTGAGGTAATAATAATTACTACAGCAAATTAATGTATACCTGAAACCATAATCATCATTTATTAAAAAATCTTATACCCCACAAAGCTTGAAATTTAATTTCTTTCATAAGCAAACTGGTTGAGGAGGAAAAACTAGCTAGCCTTAACTTACGGATGTTATTCTGCGTTCCCGCTTGTCTGTGTGGAACTCAGGATAATCAATTAAAACAAGCCAATGAAAATAAGGGACCTTAAATAGCACACCGTTCGGAATTTATTTTCCTGCTCTACATTTAAAGCAGCAAGTTATGAAATGAAGTTGACAAGAAATTATCAGTTCACTACTTCACACAGCTATACTTAACCATCTTAAAATAAAATATAATTGGATAGGAAAAGCAACCATTATTTGAGCTGAAAATTCAATTGCACGTGTATTTTGTATTTGCCCTCCTCTTTAAAAAACAAAATGAAGTACAACATGAAGGACAACTTCTTTAAAATGACTTAACAAAAAGCCACATATAGGCCCCTCAACTGGAAGTACTTGAAAGCATTTCAATCTTTACAGCCCTTAGTCAAATTCTACAAAATAGATTCTTAGGGAGAAAAAGGTAAGTCTCCTGAGATGTTTGTCCCTACAATCATTTTGCCATTTATAACATAATCATCAAGATGACACATCAAACTGATTTTTGCTTTTTCCAATCCAGGAAAAACTGAAAAAAACATAAATGCCACAAAATACATCCTGGCATTCTTCCATTTATCTGTTACATTTGCTAATAAATACAGCTTTCTTGAAATAAAGTTTCAACTTGAAAATCTGTAACTCTGGACAAGACCACACAAATAGTACAGCTAAGTAAGTACACTTCTTCTGAAACATACTAATTTTAAATTGGTGTGGATTCTGCAAATTGATCCATCCATGGTTTCACAGGCATGGATGCACAATCCCTGTGCAGAGGCTTGTGGATAGAAAATTTAATATGATGGCTTACTATGAATGTGTGTTCAATCTATACATGATTTGCACAGGTGTAGTGCTGCAAAACCATTATACTGAAAAATTATTAGTGAAAGAAACAAGTTAACACCATTATCAAAAACAAATTTTCATCAATATTATTTCTCAAACAGTTCTAAATACCATTTCCAAATACTATAAAGAACAATGTTTACAGCAAAATGGAAAGATTTTAACAAATTATATCCCTTGTATGATTGTATATCAAAGGGTTTGTTTTGAGATTCTTAACAGATGACTCCGTGTAACTATTCCTGGACATATTCAACATTAACATAAATGACATCAGAACAAGCATCAGCAGGCTGCAAAATTCAGCTAGAAAGAGTTCAACAGCTTGACTTCTTAATTTGGTTATTAACTTCTCCAATAGTGCTCTACCCTCATCCCCCAAAATAAATTTAAAAACAAGAATACAAACCCACACACAAACAATAGCAAAACAAAACTGAAAAAGACCAAATAACAGAAATCGAAACACGTAATGTTTGAAGAGTATGTGTGGATGCAGATTTTGAGGTCACTCAGATATTTTTGAAAGCTTTACACAGTGATTTTTGTTCAAAGTCACCATTTAAATAAAAAAGTACTATATATGTCATATATTCCTTTAAATAAAACAAAAGCTTGTATAATTTAAACAGGAGCCTTCTATTTAAAAAAACACTGTTTTAAAGATTCTGGAGATGTTGGCATTATATTTTAAATTAAATTGTGATGAAAAAGCTTAATATTTTCTTGACTACTTGACAGATACTTACACAAAAAAGGGCATCAGCTGAATAAGAGTCTCTTTTTTGGGATTGGCTGTGAATTCTGGCACAGTTTGAATAATTTTGTTCATTACATTCCTTAGGTAATTTTGTAGCTGCTTGCGTCGCTCTTCTACAAACTTTGCATCCTAAAAATAGAAAGGAAAAATATAAGTGGTGCAAATAATATGTTTTTCAATACTATAATGTAACTATAGAGTCTTAATAAGCATAAAATTTGATCTTTTGATGATCTATGTTTATCATGTCTATAGAAATATGTTAGCAATATTTAAAAACCCCTTGACTCTGTCCTTCTTAGAGATAAATGAAAATCATGCAACCCAATAAAAACCTGTTTTATAAAAATATTCACTGACAGAATGCTGAACTCCCTCCTTGGCAGAATGTTTCTTCTACTGACCACAATTCTTTTCGTAATAGTAGATGTCCATGAAATACTACAATCTTAGAAAGGCAGTACATAACAGAGGCATAGAGGCAGGGACATAACAATTCTTTCTGAGATCCAGAATAACCAGTCTTTGCAGGAAGAAATACCAACTTACTCCCATAATTTCTTCACAATTCTTACTTTTCAGATGTTGGGTACACAAACTCCAGAATGGATTAATATTTCTCCAGCTTTTTTATTATTATGTTACTAATTATTATTTTGTGATGGAGTTTTCATAGAGTAGATTGCTCTCACATAAAAATCTCTCATAAAAATGTTTTACTGAAGTTCCTATAGTATTTTAGATCTCTGGATTTTATACTATATTGGCCCCAATAAATAAAATAATTCTGTAAACTCCACATTCTGCTGAGGGACTTACAAATTAAAAGTCTAACAACCAGCACAATGCCATGCATCCTGTAACTTACATCTAGCTTAAACTTTTTCATGTAAAGGATTGCAGTAACAGTGAACTCTAACAGAAAGTCTACATATTTCACACTAACAGAAGACTATAATAGGTTTACAATGAAATCAGGTGCTAGCCGGTTTGTGCTCCAGCCAGTATGCTGTATCTCAGAAATGCAGACATTCTGATCACCTGATTTAAATGTCAGAGTATGGTATTTAGGCATGAAGCCAAAACTATTATTAGACAACTACAGCTCTCAAAGGAAGACTATTATCTATGAATGTGTCTATCCAACCTGTATTATTTATCTGTGTAAGAAAAGCTGTTGAAACAAATTCTTGTTTCTTGCAAAAAAAAACACAACCCACCAACAAAACACCATAAATACATTTGACAATGCTGAGTAAATTCATCATATTAAAAAGGTTCAAGCCATGCTGCCATGCATGGGATGCAAATCTGAAGATTATTCCTTCCCTAGGTAAAACAGACTAACTCCTCATCAAAGCAGGGATGCTCCTTCAAATTCAGGACTGCTGTAGAGTTGCTAGAACCTTTATTGACATTTTGTTCTGTTCTGTTCTTCTCTCTCATTAGGAGACATTCCCAGGAACAGCAATATTTTTAGGAGACATAAGAAAATCAGAAAAGATTCTGAATGACATTTCTCAAAGTAGTAATTTAAATTCATAGAATAAAAAAATCAAGTAAGGTATGTTTGCAAATATTGGCAACTAATTCTGTATACTAAAAATAGCCTCATTTTTTATAATTTAAGGAAGTCTTTTCTGTTCTTGTCTTCTATTTGCATGTGATTACTTAATAACACATAATTGTAATTGCTATAACATTATAATTGCTGAAGACATTCGTACTTACAGGCTTCAAAAACTCAGGCAGTGCTTTGTTTTTTTTAATTAAGTTCACAAAATTCCAAAATACATATTCTGTTTTTTTCTAGATATGAACTTACACAGATGTCCAGCCCTGTTTAACATTCCAGTTTTATATTAACATGTAATAATCAAGATCAGTGTGAAAATAAAAAAGGTATATATATTATGGTTTCCTATTCTTTTTTTATCAGTCACATTTTTTTTCAGCACCATACACACACTACACACACAAATTGTGTAGCAAGTGTTTCTAGTGTTAACTGATTTACTGATAAATGAAGAAATGAAGTCTGAAAACTCTAGGAAACTGATACTTTATTAAAAAACAAAGCTGCATTGTTGATAGCTCATGCAATCCACTCTGCAAAGTCACTCACCCAGTACTCCACAACTGAGTACAGTTACTACTCAAACAGAACAGAGCAATAGCTTGCTCCATGCCCTGCTGCACTGACGAAGTCTGGACAAATGTGTGGAACAAAAGTATATACAAGCTGTTAGGAAACGTTAAAGCAAAAATTTTAATATGTGGCAACACATACTATTAGAATAAAATGGAATGCTAATAATGAATAGAAGTGTAGTGCAATACTAATTAACTAATTGACTAACACAAATTTTATTATTTTTCCTCTTTTCACTGAGATTTTTGTTCCTACTGGATTCTTTGACTAGCTCAAGGAACAGCCTTGTCTTCCCATCTTTTCACTCAAAGGATTTGAAGAATCACATCATCACATTGGTAGGGACACTAATTTGCTACCACCAGCTGTGCAGAGCAGACGACAAGAAAGTGTGGCACATTGGAGATCTCAGAGAAGAAAAAATTTGTGGAACAGCTTTGGTTCTGAAAGCTTCAACCACACGAGTAGTGGTAATGTTTGGCACATGAGACCATTTCCATTGCGGAGTAATCCACTCCCCCGGTCTTACTTGACTGTGTAAAATGGAGGAAGGAGGCGCATTGCTTTGCTCTACAAGCCTACTCCCAGTGCAGACACAGCCTCAGCTTAGAGCCATTCCAAAGAACTGGCCTCACCCCCACAACACTTCCTTGATTGTACTTTCATGACTTCTATCAATTATGTTTTCAAGCCCCCAAGAAAATCTCCATTTTTAAAGTACCACTTTCATTAGCACTTTTTCAGTTTTTAAGTTTTTTGGTCACAAATCCTCAACAACAGCATTTACAGTGAAATCATTTCAATTATGTTAAAATTTGCTCTTCAGCAGAAGCTGCATTCTTTTAGTATCTTCTGTACTGCACATGTACTTAAATAAATGCATCTTCTTTCACAGGCAGGACCACTGCGTTATAAACATAGAAGCAAAATGCTGAATGTAGGTACTTTCTATCCCTTGTGTTATTGTAAAGAATATCATTAACTACATATAATAACAGCACAAAGGAGTTTTCTAATTAAGACTGCCAGAACATGCTTGGGGAATGCATTTTTGCTGTTTACAGCTGATCAAATTAGTGCTTATAATATAGCTATTTTTCTGCCATTTATTCAAGCGAAATACAGAAAAACTCAGAAATTAAACGCAGCCTGAAAACAGTTAAAATGGTCTATTAGCCATATAAATTTGATCTCTAAAACAAACACTAAGCAATCTACCATGAAATTCTGTACCATGTACTAAGGCCCATTGTCCTTACCAGAAGTAATGTAAACCACAGTCAAAATTATTTAGCTGTGGGTCTACACTTATCATTAAACGTGCATTTTGCAACAGCAGGTCAGCTATGCAGAGGAATTATTTTACCACACAGTTGTTACTGCCAAGTTGTTGCAGTAATAAAGAGATTTTTTCACAAAATAGTAAATAGAATAATTGGTAATAGAAAAACAGAATTGGTTCAAAGCCTAGCCAATTTTTTCAGTCTCAAATTATAAAAAGGTAACTGTTATCTTCTTTTCATTGGACCCAATTATCTACAACTGAAATCTAGTTAGTGTTTTATATTCCAACTCCTAAATGATTATTTTTATTTACAAGCAAAAAGTAAAGGGAACGATTTTGATTTAGATTTGTACCAGTGAAAAAAACCCATACTTTTAGTACAAATCTTTGGTGATTGTATGAGATTGTATCTGTCAATACAGATCTACACTTGCATATCTATTCACACAGGAAACAGCACAGATCTTCCCCTAAGATTCAATATACAGATTTCTGTATGCTTGATATGAACATACTGTGGGGACACAATGTAATTTTGTTAAAATTACAACTACATATGCTTTTGCAAAAAAACTTACATTTTCACAGTATTAAAGGTTAGATTATATAGTTTCATTTTTAGGAAAATAAATGCATGTACAGGAAGATAAAGTAACAGTACTAAATAAACACACACTTTCAAGATCTCACTGAAGAGAGATCCTGCTAACATGGTTGAAAAAGGAGACCTGCTCTCAAAAGTATGCATGGGTGTTATTACAAAGATCAAAGGTATTTTCTGAAATTCAGGTAAGAAAAATGTATAGAAGAAATAGAACAGGTAAGATGAATAAATAGCAGGTCTTGTCTCTAACAAGGAAAAAGAACTTGTTTCTTGAACCATCAAGCCAGTCATTTGACCAGTTGGGATCTGAATCACAATGAAGATCTTTTCTTTGCTTCATAAACACCTCTTTTTATGTGCAAGAATGCTTTATGAATTTTACCTGCCTTTATTACATATGTTGCTTTTTTAAAAAACACAGCATTAGCAGGAGCTGTGGACAAAAAAGAGTAAATTCTTTCAAATCTGGCTATAAAAATAAATCCTGAATAATTGTGGCACTGATTTTTTTTTTCCCATAAGCACATACCAAAAATGGCACTAAAACCAGCATTATACATATTTGGTTCCTATACTTTCAAGAGCTGTAACTGTTTATAGGACACAAATTATACATAATTTGAAATTATTACAGAAAAATCAGACTGTTCTATATTAAGCTTTTCTCCATTTCTATATAGAACATAATAGATCCTTCCATAATCAATTTGGGAGCACATGTTTTTAAGCATTTTCCTGAGTCAGGCCCTAGATGCTGCTTCTACAAGTCTTTCCATGAAGGTATCTGAACAATTGGCTACAATCTTACAGACTTTAAAACCAAAAGGCAAGGCTAACTGGCCCTTTTGGTTCTTCTAACTGGGTCCAGTGGTAGACTAAATGATCCCTTGAAAGGGAAACCTGAAGAAATTTAACTCTTAACTACTACTTGTAAAACATCTCTTACTGTATGCATGATAAGGCTAATCCCTGATCCCATGGCACTACAGGGGGCAAAAGAATATTCAAAGAAGTCAGGAGCTCTGCTTTCAGGATTTGAGATTTCTTGTCAATTCAAAAGATAAACTCTTTGGAGCCATATATCCTCAGTGTAAGGGATTATTTAAGGACAGCTACTACTGCTCTTTGTAACGACGCTGAAATTACCTTACTGTGCTTGAAAAGCAGCTCCAATCTTACCAAAGAGAAAGCCTCACATATTCAGCACCACCTCATTAACAATCCATGAAAGCATTCTGTGCACAGAAAAGGAACTAGTATGTGCAGAGATACATTGCCTTAACCATAATCCATTGCCCTTCCTAATTGGTTAAGAATCTCTCTCTCCCTGTTCAAAGAAAGGGTACTGTATAGAGAGGGACTCAGTTACATAAAAAATGTTTACATTTTGTATGTATGTTACACTTTAAAAAGTTACATAAAAAATACAGATTCTGATATACCTCTGTAGGGCATCCTGACCACATTTACCACCAATTTATGCAGAGTAAACATATTGTACACGAATTTTTAATTGAGACTTAACATACCAGCATTCACCTTCAATTTGTAGGCATATTTTCTGAAACATAAAGCTACTACTGTATCTGCACAGACTACTGTCAAAGTTGTTTCCTAGCCCACAGTTCAAGACCATGTACTTTTGATTAAGAGTCTACAAAATTTCAGTCAACAAGCAAAACTGCTTCAGATTGCAGAAGCGTCAAAACACATCTGGGAAAATATTTTTAATCTGAAATTAACGTCTCCCAAAATATTTTATGAAATTCTTTTTGACTGAGAATTTGCCACATTTCTGCCCACAGCAAAATGCTAATATCAAATTACAAATCTCTAAAAAGGCAAATACATAATGGAAAACTTATAGACTCTCAACAGATATTAGATGATGATGTTAAGCTATAAAACTAAAAAGTAGAGTCTGACGTACCATATTTTATGTTACGCTGTTTTGCAGTTTTTCATTACAAGCCAAGTTCATTCGAACTTGCAGTTTAAATTGTTTCACACAACTGCTGGTCTTTCATATACACTGTTAGTATGTAACAGATGGCAAAACATTGATATTCTTCATTATTAATGGAACAGCTCTCTTAAGATGTTTCAAATATTTTCCATGAGCTGTTGGAAATGGTATGATTGCCATGGTTACCTGCCATGATTGAGGGACAGATAAAACACTTCTACATTCTGGGTTTGGTGCTGTTGCAATCAACATAAAATGCACCGTTTCTGATGTTCTAACCATTACTTATCATTTAACTAACGTCCTATCGTTAGCGCTGGGGAAAAAAACACAAACAAACAAACAAACAAACCAAAACAAAACAAAAAAAACAAACAAAAAAAACCCCAAACCCCACAAGAAGAAAAACCAAACAAAAAAACCCCACCAAACAAAACAGAACAGCTCAGGGCTCAATCCAACTCAATTAAAATAGAAGGAAGTATGGCTTTAAGACTTTAATGAGAGCTGTATCAGCCTTTGATACCACACAATGCCTCCCATCCTAAATAAAACTGACACTACTGCTATTCAAAGATGAACTTGCAACTGCAGAAATAAACTCAGGTTATTCTAGTGTAGCCTAATATTTTTCACCATCTTGGTCAACCAGTCTTAGCAAAATTATCAGATCAATTTTTGGCTATTTCCAAGACAGCAAGTTGTTAACCTCAAAATGAAGCTGGAAATCAGAAGCTGAAATGGGAGCTAATTAAACATTCAATTCCTGAGTCATTCTCACTGTTTAGTGATTAAAAAATAGTTAGAGAGCAAGTATTAATATTACAGGCTAATTGACACCTTTGCAAAGGTCACAATAAAATATGACTTGAGTACACCTGTCCTTCAGTAACTACTGCATCATTAAACAGTTTTATGGAGGTACAGTTTCCCATACTAAATATACCAAATACTACCATATTATACCAAGATCATCTCAAAATTATTGAAACTACATGAGCTTAAAATTACCATCCTACTTGTATTGCTAGTTTCTGTATGGCAGAATCAGGCTACCATTATACAACAAAACAAGGGTATACGATACATGAAATTGCCATTTTTCCCATCCCACTGTGAGTTTTTTTGTACCTTTACTGTTCAGTGGAACAAACAGGAATTTAAGAGGATGAGATACAAAGAAGAAATCAAGGAACTGTCAGTTTTGAAAAGATATCTAAGGAACTGTCAGTTTTGAAAAGATATCTATCTTTTCTTAAACAGAGACTTACTACATAATTGTAGTTATTACTCTCTGTTTCTCTACTAAAATAGTTGCATTTCCATCTCCAACTACAGGTTCATTTCAGTGATATCAGAAAGCAAGTAATGCTTTTAGATAAAGTAATTTGAAAAAGGCATTGCTGCAAAACCATTCAGCAGCAGACATGCTAAGGGTGAGCTACGGTCCTGTCAATGCCCTCAGTCTAGGACAAATTTATGTGGACAACTGTAACATTTTCATTAGCATTTCTAATATTTTGAGACTTGAGGCATCTCCTTCAGTACTATGCAGAGCTGCTCAGCACAGCCTACCTGTTCATTAAGGAAACGGTTGCTCAGCAGCTGTGCCAGCCTTCTTGGATCACTGAAAGCTCTATCTATGCATACAGTTTTTATTCAAATGTTAAATTTTTAAAAAAGTCTTACCTTCTATTTTGAGTAAGAGGGTAGTTTATCTATCACAGCATTATACTACTAAGTACAAGTATAGTACTTAGTACATATACTATAGTACTAAGTACATATACTACTTATAGTCATACTAAGGTTCTCTCTGTGCTTTCTTAGAATACAATGATGCTGTACAGCATCCTCTAAGCAAGTCCAGAGCACAAGCATGTTAACAGACACATAAAAGCATGTAGTCCCCAGGCCCTATCAAAACAACAGACAATCCCATTTTGATAAATTCTTCCCCCATGTAATAAACCTCAGTCAAACTATGTCTTGTACCTCTCTAAATTGGCTCAGGCATTTACAGAATCCTGGAACCAAGTATGTTTCTTAAGATACCTGGCATTTTCAAGCTAGCAATATCATCCATTCAAAAGGCTAAACTTTCTCAAAACCCTTTTTGAGAAACAGGGTTAAAAATGACTAAATATACCAACAGAAAGAAAGCAAGCTTGAAAATAAAACTAAAATTGATCTCTTTTTAGTGTTGTGTTTAATGCCACTATTAGAAAAAGAACTCAATTGGTAACATTATGCTAACAAAATCCAGTGTCATCTAAATATTTTGTTATTTAAAGACATAAATGCCAACCATGCGCCAATTTGTCAACTGGTCAGGAATCAACTGTTCATTAAAAAGCATCAACAGAAAACTGCAGCCTATAGCAAGACCCCTAGGACTTATCTTTTGCTCAGCTATTGAACAGGGAAATCCTATTTCTGTTTTCTCCTCAGACCAAGTATTATCAGTCTACTCTTTATTTTTACCCAAGAGATTCTGGAAACTACCACAACAGTTCATGAAACTGAGATCCATTTTTTCACTAGCCTATACTACAGTAATAACTATCAACAATATTAGTTAAAATGTGTCTCAGTTCAGTGCTTTCCCCCAACACTGCAGTTTTCTTTCTTAATTTCTTTATCAGGTTTGAAAATGCCCTGAAGACCAATAAAGACAGACTCTAAATTTAAAACAACCACAAAAAAACAACCCCAGAACCCTTTAGAAACATGGTACATACAGTGCTTACAGTGTACAAGCTTATATATACAAGCTTACAGTGATGCCTTCCCTTAAAAATAAAATAATTAATTAAAAAAAAAACCCACAGCAAAGAGCCAAACCCACAAACAGGTTAACAAAAAACTACTATTTCTCTTCTACCCTCTCAGAAAGTGAAAGAAATTGCTTTCAAAATTGCCCACAAAGTTCAGTAACAATTGTTTCTCTACCACATTTCAGTAAATATTGTCCTTTCCCACAAAAAACCTTCAAGCAGAACTTATGCCACTTGGCTCATGTTGGATGGTTCCAGCAAGTCAGAAGGGGAGATGCTAACAGAATGTGGATGGGTGCAGACTGCCACAGGACTGCTGAAAGACAGTGGTTACAGGGAGCCACACAACGGCCCAGATACCAGTCTCCTGGCTAACCTCTCCCCTAACAGATCTGGCTAAGATTACAGCAGTCTTGCTCAGTCTGCTGATAACCAGCAACATCTAAAACATCTAAAGGAGATCTGCAAGAAGGCTGCTACCTTCTGGCTACTGTCTGTACCTGTGGGCTAACAGAATCCAAAACATGTTTATTTGAAGTGTTTTAACTCTAGCAAGTAAAAGTATGATTTTGAAAAAAATTCATTAATACAGCAGTTCACCATCCCAACTGCCAAACAGCAGCAGGATACAAGATGGTCTTTGAACTTTACTCCTACTCAAAAGACTAGATGCTCCTTTAACAGAAGTTTTATTTAGATACACTCTGATAGGACAATTTTATTTCCTAAAATAAAAACTGAATGAATGAGGAATATTGATATGCAGTGCCCATTACTTATAGTGCCTTCATGTAAAGATATTTTACATGGTACAATGAGGAAAACCAGATTTTTTTCATGCAGGAAGTGTCTCCAGCATTTCACATGATCTGAAGTATTCAATATTTAGTTTTCTCCACTTTTTAAAAAATTAACATTGAATATGTTTAGTACTAGCAAACACTCAAAAAGCTGTAGAGCAATTAAGATTAGAATTTGCCAATATTTATAAAAGAATATATTTCAGGGGAAAAAAAAATAAAATCAAGCATATTGATAGGTACAGAAGGACAGAAAAATGTGGATAAAATTTCAGATTCAAAGAAAGGAGGTTTTAGTTTTATTTATGTAATCAGGTGTCCCTGCTAAGGTCTCCCTGAAAGGAAATTTATTAATTCAAGTAACTTGGTAATTTAGCATCACTATCAAATTAAGAAATAAATTTAGAAAATTATTTTTGTATTTTAATTTTATACCAGGACGCTACTAGAATACCTAAATAATGCATGAGTTGTTATAAAATTGCAATATTTTTATCTAGCAGTTCTCCAAGCAGCATGTAAATTACATTACTTTCTTCCCTCCCCCCCCCCCATGTCATGATGTAAAGCTACACCATCTGAACTGTTTCTATGGGCTCTATCTTCAATAATTTGTTGGAATAAACTGCTTCCCTTAACTATAGGATTACAAGACAGGAAAAAATAAAAACACCTCTTGACAGGCAAAATTTTGTTTTGCAGACCCTAAATATTCCTTCTTCCTAAATTTTAACAGCAATTAATAGCAAATTTTTGTAACTTGAAAAGAAAAAGACTCAATTCACTATTTTCATGAACTGTTACACTTGAGCACCAAATGAACACATCAATTCAGTGAGACATTCTGAAAGAGATGGAGAAGTACAAGTTGGCAAACTGTTCACCTTTTAAATTAAACCACCGAAAATGAAATATACTACTCTGCACTGTGCTAGCTTTAACCTTCACGCTGAGTTTTGGGTAACCCAGACATTTCATACCACAGAACTTCAAGGTGAAGTGTTTTCTATAAAGTATTTGTAATAGAAAAGTCAACTGACTTATTTCTCTTCTCTTACATAGTGATATGACAAAAAAAATTTTTTCTAAGTGCTGTATACATAAAACATCAACTGCAGTCTTTTCCAGTAGAAAACCCAAAGGATCTGGATTCAAAATCTGAAATACTCTGTAGTTCCCATCAGTGTGCAGGTGGCAGTGACAGAACAGAGGTATGCAGTGACTGGAAGTCTTAATAATTACGCCAAGTGTGAAATTATATTTATTTCTATCTGTGTGATACTTCAATTAAATTATGTATTTGAAAACTAGATTGTATTAATTTAATCTCAATGGCTATTTAAAGCTCATACTTCTTTGAGAATTAAACCTTCCAGTTATGAAGTAACATGGTGAACTCAAAGGACAAAGTTTCTTGTATGGCTTTAGAATGACATAAAAAACAGTGTTACAGAATTAACGCATATGGCTATACATATAAGATTGAGTTCCTTTCCCAATTTGAACACAATACAAATGTAAAATATATTTTACATTTAACAAATAAATTAATACAAATAAAAAATTTTTCTTTTTAACCACACTACAGCACAAGCATGTCTGTTACATTTATATTAGCTACAGTTTTTCCTAAAACCCACAAGGCAAAATAGTATATAAAAATAACTCAGTATACTAGTTAAGTCCACTAAGTGTTGAAAATTAAAATTTACTCACTTTGAAAATCAAGAATAATATAGAATTTAAGCATCTATATTACATCATCCAAAAATCAAATTAAATAAGCATTAATGAAACCAACCTTTAACTTCAAATTTTTAATATATAACTTAAGGATTTATATTTCCAAAGCTTTTCTCCTTTAATAAATGTATTCCATTTCTGAAACATCAGAGAGTCATAATTTTCTACCAATTCTACTTTAAGACATCGGATATCAAAGCTTAGTACCAAGAAATATCATTTAGCCCACTGCCCCAAAGGCATTAGCTAGAAGTTTTGCTTTCTTCTCTGCTAAGTCACAGCTCCTTATGACAGTATGACTTTGACAAACTAATCTGATGAAGGATAGTTTCTATGAGCTCTAAACCCCATAAAGTACAAAAGCACATATATCTGGACTTCTGATTTTAACGCAAATCAAACACATACTTAAATTTTAGGATGTCCTAAGTGCTTTGCTGAATCAGGACACAAAAACACCCAAGCCTAGAATGAAATTACTTCCTTCCCGAAGATTCTTTCTGAATCATCCTCTTTTCAAGCATTCCACATTTCTTCTGTTATTGTTTATGTACTGGTTAAACAGGAATAGGTACAGTTCCTTTTTTAAAATACGTATTTCAAACACTGCCAGTACATTAACTATTACAATCACATTTGCTATCATGGCAATAAAATGTACATTGGACATATGCATTGTACTTGTGAATTAAAGGCTTTAAATCACAAAGATGATTTTCCATGTGAGTCTAGAATTACTGGTAGTGTTTTTATTAATGTGATGGTCTAGGATATTTATTGGAAGAGAAGCGAAGTTGGAAAAAGTATGAACACAGGGCCTTCTTTCTGTCAGTCCTGAATGCTCATCTGTGAGTCAACAGTATCTCACAGTTCACTGGATCACAATAGCAAAATACATACTGTGTTAATGTATGTATACAAGGTGTATACAGTACTGTGTAATGTAGTGAGCTTAGGACAATAAACATTGAATTTTGAATTCATATTCTGTGTCGTAAACGTGACATTACAGCAAATACACAGGTCTTATCTTGAGGAGGCAGAAATAGCTCTAATATGTCAATACCCTTAAAAGAAAATTATGTAGCATCATGCTCTCTGAAAAATACAAGCAAAACAAGTGGTTTTTTTTCCACAAATGGCTATCTCATCAAATCATTAATCTCTCTTCTCAGCCCAACCCAATAGCAGCTACCCTCCTTTTTCCCACAGAAAAATACTTCCACAAAAGTTGACAAGAAAAGCTTAAACACCATTACTGTATCTTAGATACTTGCAGATATATGAGCACTTCATGCCACAGAGGCAGTAGAAAACAAGTGAAGAAGAGGAAGCGGAGGATCCAGTACAGGAATCTTCATGGAAATGCATTGGTCTGGCGACCTCTGTCCCTAACCCAGAAAGGTTCCCCTCAGGTGAACCTCAAGGGCAGCTCACCACTTACCACAAACTGAAACATAATACAGGACACCACTGCTTCCTTGACCTATGCATGATGAAAAGCCTTGCAGCTTTTTTGTTTCTTCCTGCTAAACTCGGGGGGGGGGGGGGGGGGAGGGGCGGGGCTTCCTTAAAAATCCTTACTCCTCTCATGCTTCTCCTCCTTTTATCCCTTTCCAAGGGGAGTTTAGTACCTCCATCCCCAGGTCTAAAAAGCAGCTTTAAAAGGGTACCTGTCTCTGAATAGACAGGTCCTGCTGGCCCAAAATGGCAGATCAACATTTTACAGTAAGGAAATACGTAACAAAGGCTCCATATCTATGGCATAATGTGAAACCCTTAAGAACAAAAACATTAAAATTCAAACTCAGATTTGAATGGCTTCAAATTACTTCACATATATACATATGTACACACACACACACACACAGAGCCAGACAACTCTCTACTTGATAAACTTTTAAAAAACAATAAACGTTACAAGTAGAAGACACAAGCTATATTCTGTTTCCTTTTATGTGCAATAAAATCTTTACCTTCTATACTTTTTAATCCTAAAATAGTTATCCTGCAGACTGTCTTAAACTTCACTATCTTCAGCAACAGGCAAACCGACCAGACACTGATAAAAAAGAAGCTATGCTGGCAGGGCAAAAAGAAATGGAAGCCATCTGCCCTGTTAGCACAAAGGCAGGATTTCCACTCACATAAATGGGAGAAAGATAAAGTGAACAGAACTTGCAGAATTAGAAGACGCATTCCAGAAGCCAACTTCATATATATCCTAAATGCTGTCTTTGATGCTGTCATATGCATACATGTGTATATATGTATACACAAATAGATATCTTTTAAGATACATACACATAATATTTACAAACTTTTAAAATCATTACATACACAAGATAATCTACAATTTACCTTAGTCACTGATAGGTGAAAAGGACATATTTACTTTATTGAACTAACATTTGGGAGTGAAACAAGATATGGCTAGAGAAACAGCTCAGACTTCAGTTGCACAGGCTAAAAATCATAGAATCATAGAATGGTTTGGGTTGGAAGGGACCTTAAAGATCATCTAGTTCCAATCCCGCTGCCATGGGCAGGGACACTTTCCATTAGACCAGGTTGCTCAAAGCCACATCCAACCTGACCTTAAAAGTTATGAATGATGTTGCTCTCAACATTTTCTCCTAGACAGAAAACTTATTTTAGATTTCTGTATCGTTCCTCCTACGCAGCTGAGGAGTCATGGCAAAGTCACTTTCTTCTAATCTCAGAAAAGTGCTGGGTATTATTTCCATATGGGGTATCCAATGTTTTAAAGGAAAGCAAAGGATATCATGCAGTCAAGTCAGCACTCAGAGAAAAGCTACCTTATTCAATTTCTACACACTTAGTCAATCACTGAATTCACATCTTCAGTGAAAGCGAAGAACCATTTCTATTTTGATATGTCCTCTATTGGGACAATACCCTTGCAAGAGAATACTTAATTCAATGTTTATGTAGTTACTAAAATCCATTCTTTAAGTGTTATAATTTGCCCAATGCAGAAGTAGCAACTGAGATTTTAAGGACATTGCAACATTCAAAAAATTAGAATAATAGGTCCAGTAAATACACACATGTTATTACTTAACCGTTAGTCTGAAAGTAACATTTCAGGAAGTGAGACGCCAACACAGCACCAACCAAGGTTCAGAAGCTAAACCTAAGTGCTCATCTTAAATGAAAAAATTAAGCTGTATTTCTATGCAAAAGCATACAAGGGATCCCTTTACAATCAAGTATTATGATCATATGAAGCTTCTCTTCATGAGCTTCACATAACTCAGCACACTTGAGACCTAGAGTGGGCTGGCTCACGGAACCAAACCAGTCCTTTGGACGTTAGGAACCTGACAGGAAGCAGTAGTCACAAAGACTTAAACTGTGATAATGGAAGTATGAGTTCAAAAGATCCAAAGTACCTGAAGGCTAGCTAAAGGCAAAAATCTATTTCTTACAAGAAAATCATAGTTTGAAATTACAAGTCTTGGCATATACACCTACATATAAAATACATAGCAAACCACAAACCAGGCTGATATATGGGGAGCATGTTTTAAAATGACAAAGCCAAACAGTTCAAGTGTTAAAAATGCAGTTCAGATTTAAGTTTTAAAAAAAATGATCTGCAGTTTAAAAAGAACAAAAAATATATGAGTACATGACATTTCTCTTACGCAACCAAAGAGAACAAATACATTTCTTGTTTTCATTCAAACAAAACCTTGATAAACTGAAGGAAGAACACTTATTCTTGCAAGGACTACTTATAAAGATTTTGACAACTATTTGCTACCAGCACTGAAAGATCATTAGTAGAAAATATCCAGCATGGGGACTAGTATATATGAAACTTAATACACGGAGCCTTGCAAGCATTATTGTTATATTTTCCTTCAGTAATTAAATTATCTGTTCTGACTTTATTCAAAGCAACATTTATAAATCAAATTATTCTTTTCATTACTTTACATTAGTTCTAACTTACTATATTCAAATGTTTAAACTGATAAACTGAAAATAAGCTTACTAACCTGAAAGGCAAATACACACTCTTGTAATTGAAAAAAAGTTACCTGTCCAAAGCAGTATTCTTTTCTCTATTCATTTTCTACTAATTGGTTTTCTGTATATTAAAGTTATGCTTCCTCAAGCATTAAAGCTAGTTTCTAATCCTACTTACATTATTTGTTGAAAGATCATGAACGTGAACTGTTAAGACAAGTTGTCCCAACTTAAGGCAAACAAGTGAAAGGCAGAAATACATTCAAAACATAATAACTAGATTTAATATAAATATTAGATTCTTAATCTATTGTTTTACAACTGTTAAATCTTTTCAGATTTCACTGCTACTTGATGACAATATACATGCAATAATAAATACTTGATTTTCTCACTTTTTAACATCCTCATTCAGCTGAAATTCTGCTTTCTTTTTACATTTTTCCTATGTCAAACTCTGCAACTTTGCATTTGAACATGATTTTCCTGATTTCTATTGCAGTAAGCAGGAAAACTATGCATGAAAATTAATAGTTCTCCATAGCTTTTTCTACATTACTCTGTTCTAGTCAAGTTCCCTCCTCAGAGCTCCAATGTTGTGCATAGCAAAACAGTGGACAGTATTTGGTGACTCTGCAGTAGTGGCTCTAGGTCATTCTGTACAACATGGTGTCCTCTTGGGGACTTGGAGGTTCCCTCAATCTGAGACACATAACCGAACACTAAATTTAGTGCTGGTATCAAGAGAGGTATCAATTACAGCAACACCCTCTTTCAGTGCCACTAACGTTTGGAATAAGCATATTACCTTCATTAGCCTCACAGTACCAAACACAGTGTATTGAACACATGCAATGAACATCATCATTCAGGTCCAGACCCAAAGGATATAAAAGCACAAAACACCATATTCCAAAAGCTGTAAAATAGTCATTTTTAGCCATTTCCACATGGTAGACTATGTTTTACCAATATGTTATTTGGACATCTAGTAACACTGAGGATTTGTAAAGGGTATGAAAACCATAGATTGACGTAAACTGAATAGAGATATTTTTGTTAGCAGAATTTAGCTACTGAAACTGCTCTTTAGGCACTGAATAAGATTCTATTGATTAATCTAGAAATGGGAAGACAGCTGCAATTCTATTAAAAACAGTGTAACTAATATCAGAGAGAAAAAAATTTCTATTGAAATCTAACAGCATATCTAAAAGGGAACATGCTTTGGTAGCCACTAAAGTTAAAAAAACAATATTGGAAAAAATACTATTGACTCTATTGCTTCTAATGCTTATTACCAACTATTTGGATGTGTAACATCCTGCACAAATCCCTCATCCTGAACGGAAAGTTCTACAGAATTCCAAGACAGACATTCCCACTTCCCAATTCCCCAATGAATTAATTAATTTTACACCGAATTTTTAAACCTTCCAATTACTTCAACTTGCTCTGTCATGGAAAGGAGGGCCATCTCAAGGCCATTAACCCATCTGAGTCAGTCACACAGTGCAATGTGTTCCAAGGGGCTGCTATTTCTGCTGGATCTATAAGGAAATTGTTCCTGAAGCATGATCCATCATAATGCACAAAAACATGCAATGTTCCTAAATGCAATACATACTATGACATGGTACAGAAAATAGCACCACTAAAAGGACAAAAATTGGGCTACACAATGTGCTGCGGAAATAAGCTCTTGTGTGATAAACTGAGGTAAGCTCTTGCAAAGCTGATGCGAAAGCACCACTTTGCGGCTTGCAAGCTGTTTACAGCAGGCAGCCAGAAGTATAATCACTAATCAATTCCAATTATACAACTGGGTTATGTTTCATTATAGGAGTCTTTCAGGAGTGCAATGATGGCATCCATTTCTTACTGTAAAGAAAAGATACTTTTTCTGAGATCTGATATGACAGGAAGTGATTGTTTATGCATGATTAAGGTAGAATTTTGGCCCAAAGCTAAAGCACTGAAAGAATAAGCGATGCAAATTTTTTAATGAGTTGCTCAACTGATAATTTTGTATGCATCAATTGTGCAACTGAAGTTGTAATTCAATTAGTATTTAAAGTAATTAAGGATGAAAGACTATAAAAAAAAGCTTAAAGGAAGACTTTCGTAATTTACTGAAGTGACTGATACTCCATCACTTCAAAAAAGGAGAATTAGTTATGCAACAAAGAAGAAAATACATTGTTTCTATTACAAAACTATCCACTAAAAATGAAATGAAAAATGCATGATCTTCTAATTTATGAAAAAAATCAGAAAAGCTCTCATAAATACTTTCATTTACTAGGTTTTCATCTACTAGGCAATGAACTACATTAACTGGACTTTATGCCAAGCACACAGACCTACAGATTTTATTGATAAAGTCCATATCACCACCACTTATTCCAGATTATAGGCATTATTATTCATCTCATATCACATGTGCCAAGCTTACCTACTTATTTTTATGGAACGCTTGGGAAATCATAGAATCATTAAGGTTGGAAAAGACCTCTAGGATCATCAAGTCCAACTGTCAACCCAACACCACGGTGCCTCCTAAACCATGTCCCAAAGTGCCACGTCTCTGCATTTTTTGAACACCCCCAGGGATGGTGACTCCACCACCTCTCTGGGCAGCCTGTTCCAGTGCCTGACCACTCTTCAGTAAAGAAATTTTTCCTAATATCCAAACTAAACCTCCCCTGGCGCAGCTTGAGGCCATTTCCTCGCGTCCTATCGCTAGTAACTTCGGAGAAGAGACCAAATCATTTGAAGTCAGATCACAGTTACTATCTTTAAACGTTCACATTCCACATTCACTGACATCTGAATGCCATTAAGGAATTTAATTTTTTTTTTCTGTTTTTGAAATTTCACATTACTTCATACAAATGAGAAATTACGATTTTTTTTATCAGAGACAAAGTTGCAGCAGATGTAATTAGAATGATTCTGGCATTTTAGGGATATCTGTATTAATGTGGTCTTAGGCCAAATAAAATGTCATTAAAATCTTTGAGTATTTTAGTCATTATGTCAGCTTTCTTTGGATGACTACACTGACCACTATGGTTGGTGCTTCGTAGATATTTGATACAAGAACTCAGTGATACTAAGGCAAAAAAAAAAGTGAAAGGAGAAAATCTCATATAGAAGCTAACAAATGTGATTAACATTAGTAATGCTGATTTAAGCAGCCAGTGGTTTAGTACAGACGTTTTTAGTCATAAGCATGATTTAAATCTCAAATATTTTACTTGTAATAGTTAACTAAATTTTTCAGATCATTTCTACACTGTAAAGAAAAATTACTTTGATTATTTCTATTCTCCTTACTGGATTTATGAAGTATATTGCAATGTGTATTTAAGCTCTTGAAGATTTTAAAATTTTGGTGATTAAGGATTAAACTACCCAATACTACATATTTACTACATACATACTACAATATTTGCTGTATTTGTTGCAAAATCCCTATATGATATAAAAATGCAGAAATTCCCATTTTGAAATGGGAGAGCTGACACAAAGACACAGAATATAGGGATTAAGCACCCAAATGCCTTTAAAAAGCTGGTTCAATAAATTTACAACACTTGGTGAACAGCACAGGAAATTTAAGGAATTTAGACTGACAGTTTTTAAAATTTACAGAAATATTTAATGAATTACTGACGAGGGTTAACTGCTGGCATTTATTGAAAAGAATGGCGTAGAGATTACATTTTACATCTACAGCTGTCCAGTACAGTTTTGGGGGTTTTATGCAGTTGTCTACTGTGGATGTAATCAATATTTCATTTAATAAAAACAGTTTTCAGTGAGTGGAAAATTCAATGCATTAACTACATTAACAGTGAATCTGCAGCTGATAAGGGCAAAGCCTGTATAAAAACAGCAGGTACTTCCTAGCAGGTGTAAAAAATATTTATGATAGTCACCTCTTTTTTTGTCTGTGTGGATAGGAAAGGTTTTTTTCCCAACTCTTACTAATACTATGAGTTCTTTTTAGTACCTTGTTTCCAATGGCCTTTTTTGGTGGAAAGTTAAAAGTCCTCACTTGCTGGTATTTATTCTGTAATTTATGATGCAAGCTTCGGAACTCCGCATATCTTCGATAAACATTCCATTCATCATCCTTTATCCTAATATAAACCTGCAAAATACAGACATGGAGGGAAATAATTTAAAGACAAATCATTGAATGAATATATTTCCTTTACTCTTTAAAGCTCCATGGCTTAACACCTTCACATTCATGATGCAATGGTACCAGGAGTTCCAGAATCACTTATCCACAGATACATCGCCAACTGTGTATTTGCCGTTTCTGTTCTACAGGTCATTAAACTTATTCTCACCCTTCTTCCTTCTCCTTCTTTTTTTCTCCCTTTTTATTACATTATTTTATTATATTATCATATATATTTTATTAATCGAGGCAAACATAGCTTGCTCATTTTAACATGACTCTGGGGCAACCATGGTGCACTTTTGTTACCATGGTTTCCAGTGTATCCCAGTGACCAAAGGAAAAAGTGATTTAATACCACTATAAAACTTTCTATGAACTCAACACAGTTTTTCAGCTTTCTAAATTAGCTTTGTAGCATCAAAATTGCAAAACATAATTTTATCCAAAGTATGAAACCTAATTTACTTTTTTAAAAAAATTACACTGAAAACTAAACTAGAAATTTTATTGTTTGGAAAATAAACAGTTCATTCTTTCTGCTTGTATAGGACATTAAGTATAATTTAACACAGCTGTAGTTTTTGTGATTCTGTTTTTGTCTGCCACTCAATTATTTCATAAGCATATTACCAATTACATGCTAAGTATTCACACTCTAGGAAAATTTCAAGCAGAAGTGAAATATACTTACAGAAAACTGAGATTTCATTCATTACTAGGAAATAACCTTTCCTCTACAGAAATGAGCCCACAGTTTAAAAGAATACTGAAATAGCAGACGTCAGAAACTATAAACCAAGCATCAAAACTCAATATCTGGAGTGACCTTTTCCTTAGCTGCTTCTGTAGAATCTGAACCTCATTCATTCTCAGGTGTGTGTTAATAATCTCAGTATTCTGCATCACAAATTAAGCTGGAATAGTACTGATGACACTGCACTGCCTTGCTTCTCCAACAAAAAAAACAGTAATTTACTAAGTTCTAAGGCAAGTATCAGGAGAATGCTTATATATAAAAGCAACACCAACAGCCACCACAGGAAGAGTGAGCAGTAACAACTGTGGTTTTGTGAATACTAGGAAAAAAATGAAATTTGGATATGGATGTGGCTGATTCCAAGTCTGAATTGTAGCTTTTCCTGATAACTGAAACATTAGCATGGTCCTTCTCCTCTAGATTTGCCAAGTCGTTCGAAAAAACAAAATCTTACTGAGGCCTCATGGTATTTCAGAGATCCAGTGATGTCAAGTGAATGTCTTCTCCCACAAAAGCAGCTTATGCAGCCTTCCTCTGTTTTGGTCTTTAAGGAGTCCTCTTATCTCTACAGACACCTAGGTTCTCAAATTTATAGAAGGCTTCTGTCTTGCAACAAAATACAATATACCATGCAGATACCATGGAACTTCTGCCAAATTATAATATTTCACTGTAAGGAATACTCATATTCATAATATTGGATTCTATTGAATAAGAAGCATATTTTTTGGTTACTATTGTACTTCATCATGTTTCATGATAATGACAAAAAATGAATACTATAATTCCAAAATTAGCACACCTAAGAATACAAGAGATTCAGAATATTGTGTGAATTACAAGTGCATATGTAAACAAAAATTCAACTAGTTTTGGTAACAGGAATTCAGATAGTGTAACGATGGAACCACTATAATAAGTCTGCAAGTCATATTCATTTTGAAAATAAAGCCAGGATAAAGATAATTAAACACCTACAGGACCACCTATTTTAACAATTCAGTACAACTCTGAAGGAAAATGAAGGGAAAAATGAAATGCAAGTATTTTCATAATTTCAATAAAATTCATTTAACGTAGGAAAAACTTATACTAAATACTCTTTATTCAACAAGCTCTAACCTCCCTCTCTGCCTTGCTTCAACCAGAAATTTTGTATACATTCCTAAGATTCATGTTTCAGCTTCCCTATAGGGTAGGGGACAACAAAAAGGCTTAACTTCTTTTTATCCAAGTTATTTAATATGGAAATCCTAATTTAACTAAGCAGTTACCTTACACATGTGATTCAGTGAATCATACAGTTCAATATTACCTGTTAAGCTGTAACCCACAGTTAACTAATTAAGGAATCCAGTACATTGTAACTGCAATTTTTAAGGACTGCAAAAACATAGATTAATCTTCTTAGATAAAACTGTTAAAGAATTTCTTCCCATTCTTCTATGTACACAGATACTGATTTATTTTAGACAGTAAGAATTGAAAATGAAACAGGTGGAGCCCTGTGCCATATTGAATTTATTGACAGTCATGTTACAGAGTATGAAAGGCATATTAAAGTTCATGATGTGGCACACATTTAAAGCTTTATTATCTCAACAGGGAATACTATTCACAAGTCAAGGTATTTCAAGACACTTAATGCAAATTCACTTGGGAAATTAAACAAAGTAAATCCTAAATATAAAACTGCTTGGATAAACTTATTCTAATCCAGTCAAATTAGGCATACAGTCATCCTCATTTAAATCAAATACAGATCATACAACTTAAGCACAGGAGTAACAGGGAACAATTATCTTTGGAGACAAAATCCTGAAATAATACCAAATCAAGCAACTTGAGATGCATGGTTTGAAATTATCTTAAAATTCATTAGGACTATTCCCATCATCTTCAATGTATCCACAATTTCATCCACAGTGTTTTAACAGGAAAACAATGAAATCTGTAGCTGCCAAATACACTTTTGTGTATGCTTGCCCCAAATTATCAAGCTGTACCCTAGAGCGACACTACTTTCTATTACTGAAAATACCTTAACATATGACATATAATTACAGAACAGTATTTTAAGATCATGTTATAGAAAGTTGAAAGGACTACTCTTAGGCTCATTCTCTGATCTATTTAAAAATAAATTCAAAATCACTACATCTCCTTTTAAATGGCTGTGTTTTCCTGAAATCACCCACTTCCTAACCTAATTAAGTAATTTTCAAGGTAATGAAAATTTACAAACCAAATCAAGATCACCGCTAGAATGCTTGTTTGACTGTAGACAAAAGATTTTACTCTAATATTCTCTTGTATATCAAAAAACTAATTAAGTAGCTTTTGCTTGTAATTCAGGAGCACTTTCCACTTGGGTCTCCCGTGTGAAGATTGATTGGTAAACTTTTTGTAGCTATGATTTACAGCAGCTGAAAGAAACATTTCAGTTAATAAATATATATAATTAATTAGTCTCTTATTTCCTCATCACAAGCATGTTTGAAGTCAAAGATTTGAAGAGAAATAGCAAAAAGAGTAGCAATTTAATATTTTGTTTTTCAGCCAACTACCTGCTAACTTTATGTTACTGAAATGCGAAAAAACTTCTGAGAATCAATTTGAAAGCACTAGTTTAATGATTGCATATTGAAATTAATAAACCCTACTCCCACGACACTGATTTTTGAGCCAAAGGTTTCTTTAATAGGTTAAGGAATCTTTAACCAGTTCTGAGTCAAAAATGCTGTAAATAAATCCTGGTAACAGACACAGGTAACAGAGCTATTGACACATTTCATCCCTACTTATGTATAAAAGCCTGAGGAGAAAGGACAAAGGCCAAAATTCCAACTTGCTCCAGTTGCAGTGTACCATCACCGATTAAATGCCTATCTATAATCAACACCCGTTCTTCAGGTCTGCGTAAGTCTAAAGTGGGTGCTTTTCTTTTAGTATGCAAAATACATATTGGTGTATTTAGGATTCACTTTTTGGCTCTCTCTCAAGCACTGTAGATAGAAAGAGATACTAAATGGGATATTAGAGAATATCCTGCTGTTGCAATGACATTCATGGCTATAGAAATACCAGATTAAGCATCAGGAAGGAATCTCCCTAAACCAAGTTACTCCTGAGTCTTCCCTACAAATATGGCTCATATTTCCTGGTAGGATGATCTGAATACATAATAAAAAATGAATTCTAGCCAGAGAACTCTGTGGACAGGAGCTCCACAAATACAAAGCTGCTGAAGTTAAAGTCCCTGCGAGCCCATGTCTCATTCCAGAGGCAAGAAAAATGTCAGAAGGGGAGAGAATAATGCTAATGGAAGGTGAGCAGTGAAACTCTACTAAACCACATACAAAATTCAATGGCACAAGATGCAAGAGAACTCAGAAAATTTCAGCAGCAGAACACTTCAAAGGACATAATGAATACTGAGAATCAGTCCTATGCTGGACACGGTCATAGTTTTTCTTACAAGCATGAAAAAAACCCCAATGAGCAGTATAGGGAATGCAAAAGAGACTAGTCTGCACTAAGGAAGCTACTGTGACATTTGCCACCTAACTAAGCATTATCGGAGGGGAAAAAAAAAAAAGAAAAAAAAAAAAGGGTGAGGAAAACCCCTATTTTTTCTGCATTACTGTATTTCTACTGTATTTCTAACTTCCTTTCCCTCACTATAAAAAAGGGTTTTCTGAAGACCCTCTTGTTTGCTACATATGCCTTTCAAATCAATGCCCAAGCATGTGACAACAAAAACAAAAATTAGTGACTGGTTTGGTAGAGGCAACCCAATCAGCATGAATACAAAAACATAACATGCAAATTGGCACCATTATTTTTTAAATGTTAACTCAGCTAAACTTGACTGGTGAAAGTTTTCTTTACATTTGCTTTAAATAACACTTTAAATAATTTTTGAGTACCATTGGTCCACAGTTTTACCTTTACACTTCAGTACTCAGTAGAGCAAGAAAAAGGAAAGTAGGCATGAACAAGTAGAGATGCTTTAATTATTTTGCTAGAGTTTCATTCTTGGTAAAGAAGTTACAGAATTTTTCTGTAAGATGAGACTATTTGCTTCAGATACAGGAATATCTGCTTAGATAGAACAGATTAAGATAAAAAAGGATGAGATACTGACTGCGTAGATGAAGGGAGAGCAGTGGATGTTGTTTATCTCCACTTCAGGAAGGCTTTTGACACTGTCTCCCATAACAGCCTTGTAGGTAAGCTTAGGAAGTGTGGGTTAGATGAGTGGACAGTGAGGTGAACTGAGAACTGGCTGAATAGCAGAGCTCAGGGGGTCGTGATCAACAGCGCAGTCTGGTTGGAGGCCCGTAACTAGCGGTGTTCCCCAGGGGTCTGTGCTGAGTCCAGTCCTGTTCAACATATTTATCAATGACCTGGACCTTTGGACAGAGTGTACCCTCAGCAAGTTTGCTGATAATACAAAATGGGGAGGAGTGGCTTATACACCAGAAGGCTGTGCTGCCATTCAGTGAGACCTGGACAGGCTGGAGAGCTGGGCAGTGGGGAACCTAATGAATTTTAACAAAAGCAAGTCTAAGGTCCTGCCCCTGGGGAGGAACAACCCCATGCACCGGTACAGGTTGGGTGTTGACCTGCTGGAAAGCAGCTCTGCTGAAAAGGACCTGGGAGTGCTCGTGGACAGCAAGTTAAACATGAGCCAGCAATGTGCCCTTGTGGCCAAGAAGGCCAAGGGTATCCTGGGGTGCATTAAAAGGAGTGTGGCCAGCAGGTCGAGGGAGGTTATCCTCCCCCTCTACTCTGCCCTAGTGAGGCCATATCTGGAGTACTGCATTCAGTTCTGGGCTCCCCAGTTCAAGAAAGACAGGGAACTACTGGAGAGAGTCCAGCAGAGAGCTACAAAGATGATCAGGGGACTGGAGCATCTCCCTTATGACGAAAGGCTGAGAGACTTGGGTTTATTCACCCTAGAGAACAGAAGACTGAGGGGGGATCTTGTCAATGCTTATAAATATCTAAAGGGCAAGTGTCAAAAGGATGGGGCCAGACTCTTTTCAGTGGTGCCCAGAGACAGGACAAGGGGCAATGGGCACAAGTTGGAACACAGGAAGTTCCACCTGAATATGAGGAAAAACTTTACTTTGAGGATGTCAGAGCACTGGAACAGGTTGCCCAGGGAGGTTGTGGAGTCTCCTTCTCTGGAGACATTCAAAACCTGCCTGGACGCAGTCCTGTGCACCCTACTGTAGGTGTACCTGCTCAAGCAGGGAGGTTGGACAAGATGATCTCCAGAGGTCCCTTCCAACCCCTACCATTCTGTGATTCTGTGAGAAGATTAATAACCAAATCTGCTCATGCTAACAGAGCGCATATATATATATATCTATCTCTTAAGAAGCATATTGCTAGCACTCAGCCAGATAAACCAATGAATGAATGACAGTTCTTAAGTGGATTTTATGTGTCTTCTAAGACTGGCAATTTGAACATTGTGAGAACATGGGAGAAGAGACTGTGCAGGGAGGGAGACATTATGTGCTTAACTTTGCCTCTTTTTTTCCCGCCAGACAGGACAAAGTAAGCTTGGAACAAATAAAAAATTACATAGAACTGACTGCTCCTCTGACTACTTATGTTGATACACCAGTTCTAACACTTTGTTGGGTTAGAAAAGCTGACAAAAACCACGCAAGGAGATGATATGGATGAAGTTCAAACTGCAAGCATTTCAGCTTTCCCCTTCTTACAGGCAGAATCTACCAACAAAATCTTGCATCTCCTTTACCTCTTGCCTTTGAAATAGTCAAGTTAAATAATGATATACTGTATTATATAATCATAAACCAATCACAATTTCATGCCAGGTCCCAATTGCAACACTTGTAATGTCCCCAAATTATCTTCTAAACTACTAAAATTATCTTCTTAAATACTTCAATCCTACCATGATATATGTTATCTTTTACCAGTCTTAACAGTAAGGATAATTTCTTTTTTATTTTTTACAGAAAGTAATCTATTAAGCAGCATAAAAAGACATCCTCTTCTGCTACAACTAGGAAACATCAAGCACAAGACAGGGACTTCTAAATGTCCAGTTCAGAATTACTGATGGAGAGCTGGAAACAGTAAGAGGAGACAAGATCATCTGCATTAAGAGCTCTCCTCAACTACCTAACCCAGTTTATCATTTTCATTGCCTCCACTATAAGTTTCCCATAAAACAAAAAAAACAAAAACAAAAACAAAAACAAAAACAAAAAAAAAAAAAAAACCAAACCACAACAAACACCACCCACCTGTTTAAGAATGTCTGTTAAATTTCTTTATGATAAAAAGGGGAGAAGAAACTGAAAAGAAACAATGTCAGTGCTCTGAACTATAAAGCAAAACTTGTTAACATCAATAAAATTTATCTACTGGTTCTCTATGTTTATTGAGTTTCATGTTATAGACATTATAGAAGCCTGGAAAATGCATTGCAACAACTCCCAAGTAATTATTAACTTAACATTTGGTTAAACAAATCTTATAACCCATAATATTTCCATAAAACAAAACTACCAGTACTTTTGTAGAGTGTTGCTAACATAATATAAGAAAAATGACCGAGTAGTCTTTCTGTGGAAAGAAAATTAATTCATTTTTAACCAGAGGTGCAGACATGTTCTGGGATGAGCTTCTGTAACTACTACTTGTTGTTTCGCAAATATTGGTTTATAATGACAATAAAGTTTTTAAAATTCTTAAAACTAACTCAACTTTAATGTTTATTAAAGTTTTTAATTATTCAGGAACACTAAATTAGAAAGATTTTGATCAAAATTTACAATTTAAGAAACAATCGTATTCAGGGGATTGGAACTACCTTTTCATCCTATTTCATTGTGTGCTTTTCTGAGAGGAGTGATGTATTTCAATCTATTTATGAAGCTTTTACCAAAATTATTTCTGCACTCAAAACATACAGAAGAAGTAAAAAGGTATGAATCCAAAAGGGAAGTACCCAGCAAAAAATGAAGAACCAGCTACATTTCTTGACTTTACTTCAGGACAACGGGGTTCTATTTAGAATATAAACACAGGCTGAATTCTCCAAAGTTACCTCCGAAGTGCAAGAAATGAAACAGAAAGGCAAGTTGTATTTTGACACAGCTGTAGGACTGTACATGGTTAAGTTCCCTCTTTGAAAATGATCCAATTTAAGAATTTCTGCATAATGAAAAACAAATGGAACAATGAAACTTTTCAGCTGTGATATGAGCAGCTTTTTGTGTGCCTTTCTATGTACAGAGGTACAACAGGAATTAAAGGTAACAAGCTTTTATCTCAGTAAGGCCATTTTATCTCCTTGCACAAAGACTACAAATACTATAACATATTTTGTTATGTTAACTCTTCAACTTTTTGATATTTAGTTCATTAAAATGAACAATACAGTGTTCAAATACATGAGAGAATGCACATCAAAGCATGAACCTTTAAAAACAGCCAATACTGTTCTACTACGCAAAAAAATGTCATGCATTTTAGGCCTATCCACTCAATTACATACATGCAGAATTATGTTCACTGTGTTTCTGTAGTCACAGTTCTGTTTCTATTCACCAAAACAGCACTAAAGTGACTGGACGCTAAAGAACAAAAGCAGCATGCCTATGCTTTTGCTGAATGGAATCAATATCTTTTTTATTTTTAATAGAAATGAAATCAGCACAGAAGATTTCACTCAGTGACATAATTAACTCCTTTTGACAGTGAGATATAACTTATAATACCCCAAAAATAATTAACACTCTGTCACAAACATGCACTTTGAACTGATACAGTCATTCCAATGCATGACAACCACTGCAGCAAAAGAGGTTTCTGCAGAAGAGAATATAGGTAAAATGACAGAACTGCTGGCTTTTTCTCCAAATAGAATATTTTGGGTGCTCTGGCCAGGGAAAGTAGGATATCTCACCAATCAGTTTGTAAATAAGATAACTATTATTTATTGTAGAAATTTATTGGATATAAATTATTTTCTTCTTTCTGTAGTAGGTATAAAATAATTTTAAAATTGAAATTCTACTTTTATTTTCCTAGTATCTTTTGCATCCACATTAGCATTTCTATAAGCACATCAATGTATTAAGTTTTGTTATGGTTTCCTTTAGAAAAATAAAGAATTATAGAAGTCTCTAAGGACTGATCTCATCTTTGTATACTTCCTCCATCCCAGCTATTTAAATATTTTTCTTCTTTACCTACTTATGCTTCTCTGACACATCCTCAGCTCCCATTACGGAAAAAGCAGGATACTCACCTTTTTGGCTTATGCACCCTCAAATCACTCTCTTTCAGAATGCCATGAGCCATATCTTTCTCTCAAATTCTCCCAATCATTTTAGGCCGTTCTCTTCTCTAGTCACCCTGAGCTGCTCTGAGATGGAATACAATTAGAAGATTATTTCTTTCTCCTTTTTGCCTGCTTAGTGCTGCAGCTGCTAAAGTACTCCAATTTCTCATATATCAGGGAAATGAAATTAAACTTTGGGTTTAATTTTTGCAATTTTTTGCTTACTTTTCAACAATTTTAACTGTCAATCCATTGTCTTCTACTGTTAAGACTTCTACCTTTGATGAAATACTAATGCTATGCTGGCTTCTGTATAAATTAAAGGTCAACAGTCACATCTGGCACATCCCAGATTGTGCTTTCGCTGTTTCATCTCTCACCCAAAGAATTTGCTGAGCACTCTCCCCATTAAAAACCCTTGAGTACCAGATACTGTTCTCCTCCACCTCTTTTGTGTTGCATTTCTGTGAAAATTCTTCCCTCTGTTTAAGCAGGAGCATTCAGGTACTATGAATAGACCCTTCATACGAAGGTACACTGCTCTTCCTTCAGAGGGGAAGTGGAGAGGAAAAACAGAACATCTAAAAAGAAATATTATGAGAAAAGATACTGGTCAGTATCAAACAGTAAGACTGAAGAGAGTCAAAGTAATAAAAAAGTTGTAAAAAAAGAATGTTTATTGATGATAATCTTGGGGGGGGGGAGGTCCCTATTCATATGTAAATAGAAACAGTCTTGTCTGATTACCATGTTTATCTTTAATCTTATTTAGCATAACCTAAAGTGTCTACTACTCTGCAAACAAGGCAGATTTGCAAGTAGCCATTTAAATATTGATATCGCTTTAAGAATCACAAAATCTCTGTTTCATTATCTTAAGTGTCAGCCATTGATCATTATAGCAACAAAAGGCATGACTAATGGCATTTGCTGTACACTGCACAGGAAAGTGGAATCCGTATGTATGCAGAAACTAACAAAATACTCTACAGTTGAGAAATGATAAAATAATATTATTGCAATAATCATCTTGGTTCGCAGGCACTAAAGAAACTGCAACTAACTATCACCATCTAGAGGCAAAACGTAAATGCAATTATTTTTTTTTATTCTGATCTGGATTGTCTTAATCCCTGTGAATATACTAGACAAGAAAATATTTTCTAATGGTAGGCTGATTGATCAACATCTGCCTCACAAAAAAGATTCGCAAAAAACATGGGCATCAAACTGCACAGATCACAGATAGCAGTCACCAGAAAGCAACTAGTTAACTAGAGAAGACAGGATGTTTATAAGAGAAGAGCAGACTTTTGCCAGCATGACTCTGATTTTACAAAGCCGGCTAATACTTAAATTGTCTGTTTAAAGGACTAGGCTTTCTTAACTGTTACTTTGTACAAAATATATTAGTTTCTTCATATGTTGCTAGGCCCTTTAATGCTTATAACTAATCATTTTACCACTTACTAATAGCCATCACAAACTTTGTAAGAGAATAAACCTCTAAAGCTTCTTCTGGACTCAAAGCGGATAACTGTAATTGTTCTCATGTTCTTGCTACAAGATATTGTTATGACAATCTAGTCTGAGCTCCTGTCACAGCCCAGATAATTTCATCCAGTAACATCTAAATATCCTTATGATTTGTTGATTCATAATAAGGACATCAACTGGTCATCTAATTAATCTTTCTACTCAGGTACAAAATTAATTATACTATTAATCTGTCAGCACAAATGAATGGCAAGACAGTAGTCAAGATATAAACCTGAAGCAAAAGAAAGCTGAGCAAGTATAAAAAGAGATGATGTACCTCTGAAAACACTAGAATGAGCTTGCCATGCATAGAAGATAAACACTAGTGGAAAGAAAGAGATTTCCTCATCATACCTATTATTTCCATTTTAGGACTAAATTAGTCATTCCAGCACAGCATTACAAGGGCAAGTCATGTTTAGTTAATCCTACACCATGACCTCCAAGTGTCTTCCACTGTACTGTAACTGCAAGGCATACTGATTTCAACAGTTCAGAAAATTCTTTGGTGAATTATGAAATGTATTTTATTCAGTACACTTAAATATGAACAAAAGGTATAGTGATATTTATCCAGAAAAGTTGCCTATCTTCCAAAATATTGCTATCCAGGGATTTCCTGAGAAAGAAGTCACATCTTCATGCTTGGATTGATTTTTCTGCAATTTAATTAGCTCAGTTATTTTCTAGACCCATGTAAACTTTCAGTATTCACAAGCACTGTGGCAAGATGTCTTGCATCCCGATGATATGTTGTAGAGAAAACCACTGTCACGCACTTGTTTTGAAACTGCAAGCTAGTAGTTTGAATAGATGCTCCAATTCGCATTTTAAAACAGCTAAAAATCTCTCCATGTCTTTCATGATTTGAAAGATTGCTATTGCATTCCCCTCTCAGTTGTCTTTCTTGCAGGCTGAGAATTTCTAATATGCTCCTCAAATGAAAAAGCTTCATTTTTTCACCTGTATTCTTTCCAGTTCTGATATATTTCTTTGGAGAGGACCAGAACTGCACATAGATAAGCCAGAGAATATACACAGCATAATAGTGTTTTCTGTCTTTCTATCCCTTTCCTAATGAGTTCTAACAACTTGGTTTTTAGACCTCACTAAACCCTTTCAAAAGTTGTGTCAGATTAGATACTTTAAAATCTTATGGTGCCCAAGTTAGAAACTGTTTATCAGTCAGTTTTCAGCTATTTCATCCTTGAATTCCTGGTGAACTGCATGTGGAGATTTATTCTTTATTTGTTCAATAAGATCTTCTACTGGTATTTCATTTAAAACAGACAAATCTGCTAATTCTCCACAAGGAATAATCCAGAATGGGAATACCCTGTAACAACTCCATGGTGAACAGAGATTTTAAAATATGTATTTTTCTGTTACTATTTTATGTTCTGAGACCACCTTCTTCAGCTTGAGTATTTGTCCCACTGACTTTAGCAAGTGGCCTCTTCCTGACATGTACAAAAGAGACCATTAGATTTTATGCCTTCTGGAAGTTCTAAGAGGCCTGGAACACTGCACTTCTACTTTTTTCCTCTGGAATATGTACACTTCTCTCTTATTCTTTGGAGATGACTGAAATGGTTTAATTTTTTAAAATGCATTTACTTAGTTCTAATAACTTTCCTTATTCTGCTGCTTAGCCATCCTTCTCTTGTTTTTCCTCTCTCTCTTTTTTTTAAATAAGTTAGGTATTTCCTATGAGCAATATCCAAGTTTTTATATAGTCTCCATTATGCCTGCAAACCATCTTAGCTGTCCCTTTTAGGTTTTTGTTAACCAGCTTCCTCATTTTTTTTTCCTTATTCTCTTTTTTATAGGTAAGTATTACAGTAGTGAACTTTTGCTTTTGTTGTTCCTTTTACAATAGGATTTAAATTCATTAGTTTATTTAAATTCATAGTCCCATTCCAAACACCAGCTTTACATGTAAACCTTCATCTACTCTTCAATTTATAAATTTTATGATCTTCAAGTGCCAGTAGCTAAGACCTGCATTTAAAATCATCCCTCCTGTGAAAACTCTCTTTATTCCAGAAACATATCCAAATCCTGATGAATCCAAACCCTTTATTTTTCCAAAATTTTTTCATTCATGCAGCAAAATACTAGATCTCCATCTCTCTGAAGCCTCCATACCCTCCTTTACCCTGTATCACTGGGAAACCAAATGGAACATTATCTTCCACACCACGACTTAGCAGACCATCTAGAAACATGAAGTCTTCCCATCTTTCTACTTCTCAGGTAAAGTCCCATACGATACCCTGGGGAATGACAAAGTTGAACTCCCCAACACTTACAGCCACCTCTTCTCAGTGGAGATTGAGATCTTTGTCCTCAGAGGACTATTCACAGTGCAAGAAAAAACAAAGCCTTAAATGGCTATTTAATTTTAAAAGCCCTGTATCACAATGTTTATTTTTTGTCTTTATTTATTGTAGTCAGCATTTATATATTGTAGTCATCCGAAAGTTCACCAATTATTGTGAAATAGTGATACTTCAGAAAACAAGTGAAAAAAAAAATTTAACTGAACTTAGTACCTGCACTTAAGTGCACATCCAATTCTAAATAGCTTTTTCACTAAAATTTATACACCATCTAATTGTTGTAACTTCTGCAGCTAATTATATAAGTCTATGGCTCTGTTAATTTTTAAGGCTGTATTAGATAGTGCTAAGCTGTGAGCACTGATAAATCTGCTGCTCACAACTGTCCCCTTGAGCTCAGTCATTCAATTGAGCTTAAAATTTGGCTATGTTTCTAGACCTTGTTTTTAAATTCTTAAGATTCATAACCAGTAAATGCTGCCAGTTAAGCGTCACTGCAAGAGTGCTGTGTAACTCTACAAATACAGAGGTCTGATTAAAATTTCCACATCTAATAGGACTCGTTTAAATTGTTGCTTGCTCTCAAGAGTCCACAACCTTATTTCTGCGCTTGTCCAGAATCCTTAATCCTTAACAGAAATTAAACTATTTGATGGTTGAAACTATGTGACAAGTATGCTGCAGCTGGAAATTTTTCCTTCTATATTCACTGAAGAATAACATCTGGGTTTTTTTAAGGATTGAAGATATACTGATTTTGAACATGACATCTGAAACATACCGAAATATTAACATAACACAAAAATAAATGCTTTGAAACACCTTTCAAAATAGCATTAAAATCTGCATTAAATTTAAAAAGCAAGCACTATAACAAAACTCCTGCTGGAGTCCATTCCTATCCTGTCCAGGTCAGGCCCTCCTGATATGCAAATTAACATGCCATTCATTTCTTTTCCTGGTTTAAGAAGCACAAATGTAAAACTGGCATTGATTTCAAAGAGGCAGAGCTACCCAGATTTATTTCTCTTAATTATTACACTCTTAAGAATAAGTCCAGGAAAAAAGATGACAGACACAGTGGAACTGATAGGTTCATACTTTTCCAAACTATCTGAGGTGCTCTGCAATTCTTTCCACCCTCTTTTGGTCATTTCCAAGGCACGTGATACACATGCAGTAGTTTATTTTTTGCTAGAAAATACACATTTATGAGCAAAAAGGGACAGAAGAGGCACAACAATTCTGAAGTGCATCAACAATAAATGTGACATAGCATGTCTCCACTGGCACACTGTCTTCCTCCATCAATTAAGTGAAATGTTCCAATCAGGAAAGGTTAGTTAACAAGGTGGCTCATAACAGGAGGGGAGAGGAGGACAATCTCTTTAGCTTTCTAGTAACAGAAAATGCAGAAGAAATCAAGCCATGTTAGAAATACATTTACATGAACTGCCTTTGGAAAAGCAATGGTCAACGTCCATGCCCTTTTGTAACATCTTCATTTGGCAGCAACATCTTACCTTAACAGTATTACACATACGATCTAATTTTCAGGCAGGGTAAGCATCTTCAGGCTAATTTCCAATTAGCTTTAAGTACAGTCATAAGTATTTAGCATAGCTAAAAATGATGCTTACCCAAACCCAAAGTTTCAAACTTTGCCTGTTGCAGTTGGCACACTTTAGCTTCCTCCAAAGTTCGTTTGACATCTTTTTCTCAGAATTAACCAGTAAAACCAAGAATCAGTTTTTAAATCTCAAGCTATGGCTACTCAAGCATTCGCAGTGAAATCTGAACTCCAAAATATGTTGGTAATGATCTCAATAATATCAACATTCTGTAATATTGCTACTTTCCTTTACATTGATATACTACAAGCAATTACTCATGTAGCTGATACAAAGAGTTATACATGCATTTTAATTTTCTGCCATTGGAAAAATAAATGATAAAGCAGCAAAAATAATGTTTATTATGAATAAGAGGACTCTCAGAAATGAGCTCAGTCATTTATCCTAATTGTCACTCCCAGTCCTTGTCTGTTCATTACATACTGGTAGCCTGGTAAATACGCGCTTCCACAATTTCAACATTGAATCAAATTCCCTGTAATCAGGAGCACATGTTTTGGCAGATATTTAACAAGATAAATGCACAGTGCTGTTATTGAGGCTATTCTGAAGTTTTATAAATTAATGTTTTACTGGTAACTATAAAATACAGAATATACATTCAGCAAGCACATGACTACATATTTGGTCAGAGATGTGGCAATCACTTCAAGCATTTCATCATAGTGCTATGCTACAGACTGTATCTCTATTTAGGAAAATTTCTTCTTTTCACATGCACAGTGGCAGAAAACATCTCCTCTTACTAAAGAGCTGCCTATACCTAAACTCTCTGCTCATCCACAAGCAGTTGCAACAATTGTTTTGTTTCTACTTTTCACTAACCAACCAAATGAGGAGAAAAACCTGTGCAAGCAACAGACCATTGGTAAACACACTTGAGAAAGCCATAGTTTAAGTTTACTTCTTATTCACAACTTACGTGGAAAAGATTTTAAAGTGCTTTTCTTTGCAATAAGTCTCCCACTGCAATAATTCATGTCCATGATTTGATAATTAGAAATTAAGTTAACTTTTCACATAAATATGAAAGAAAAGTGGAACTGTGTTCACTGCATCCACATAAGCTTTCCTGAATATCAGGAAAAGATAAGACCAACTATTGTGTCATATTCCCCCCTCTCCTGTCTTTCACATAACAGCATATATAGGTAACATCAAAAAGAAACAAATGAATGCTGTACAGACAATACTGTTACACATCATTTCTCACCATCATTAATAAATGTGCCAAGCCTAGACAGTCAGAAATACACTTAAAAATTAAAGGGATATTCACTGGGTGCCTTCATTTCAATCTGTACTGCAGATGTAACTCAAAAAAAAAAAAAAAAGTCAGAGAATGTAGACATTCAAGTGTCATATTGTTGCAAACACAAAATACCTCTCATTCAGATACCAAATATTTTTCTGCAACGGTCTTATTTTGTAGTTATCTGCCAGAAACTCAAAATCTCTATGCAACTTCAGGAGGAAAAAAAAAAACCACAAAGAAGAAAATTCTGGGGTACATCACATTCCAGCTTTTGCTTGATCAACAGTCTAGACGTAAAAATGCTTGAGGAAAGACTAAACTTTTAGAACTCAAAGCTTTTAAAATAGTACGTGATAGGTACCCCTTTAATATTACCCTTTGCTGCTCATCCACACAGGCAGCAACGTTAATTCCAGAGAAGACTATTACCAAATCAAGGGCAACTAAACAGCACTGGAGACAAGGATGTAGTGCATAGGGGCTGAGCTGGTCTTCTAGATCCTGCCAGTGAGGGAAAAGGCTTGTGAAGGAGCAGGTGGATCCTGTGGATCAATATCTGGTTGCACAGAAGATGCCACTGACAGATTTGGCTTTTACGATCATGGGACTGTCTCTAATGATCAAGGACTGCTGGGAGAGATGAAATCCACCTGACAGAGTGAGACAAGATCATCCTTGCCAACAGTTTGACCAACCTGGTGAAGAAATGGTGGATGGGGTGGGAAGCAAATGGTGCATGGTGATAGGAACATGAGAAACCTAAGAAATGACAAAGCAGGATGAAAAAAAATAAAACAGAGCTACCTAGGAAACAAGCAGGAGAAACCAGAGCTCCTCTATTGGCCACAGAACTGCAACATCATTAGAGTAACAGAGATGTCGTGGGGTGGGATATTGATGTTTCTAAGAATTTCTGCATAAGCAGACTGGGTTTGAGAATGTGTAGCCAGTGACAGCAGAGTGGAGGAATATGTGAGAGGCTGAAAGACAAAAATAATCGCACTCGTCAGCAAGTTAAGTTTCCACAAACACTAGTGCACCTGAATTTGATTGATTATTCAACACTTTTGAACAAATTACTAACTGTTCAGTATTGTTAGCTTTTCTTTCTATTAGCTAAAGTCTTATTTTTCATTGTCTTTTACTGGCTGAAAGGTGGGTGTTTTCCTGTATTTTTCAACTATCTGCCAACACTTCATTAATGATTCAAAATTCTATAAAAATCATCATTCAGAGTGAGAGGAATGTTAAAAAGCTTCAGAAACCTTGTTCAGAGCTAAGTACATATGGCTGAAACAAAAGTGGAAAAATTTTGCAGCTGCTAATAATCCACAAATAAAGACATACAAACAGCCTGGGACAGCATATTATAGAGTGTTTAATGTTTGTCCTGTCATTCTAACCACGGAGAATATAATTGTTCTGAAACCAAGAATCCAGGAATCAAGGAACAGTAATAGGATTTCAATGCTTCAACTACAAGGCAGGCTAGAGCACAAACCCCTAAATTCAGACCCAGCTGAAGCAGAACACACTATGAACACATCCAATGACACACAGTGAAGGCTTGTAGCACCATTCAAAATGTTTTTGAGTGAGCTACTACAATAAGCCACATCTGTCTGTCTGTCTGTCAGCTAACGTTTCTGGTCATTGATATCCTCAAAATTGAAATAGAATATGTACATGCATACTGAAGAAGGCATTACTGATTAATATTGAATTGTTGCACTCTGGACAATGCAGTCATCTTCTTAGCATGCTTTTAAAGTATTAAACTATTAAAAGCCAATCCCTAAAATATGCTATATGAATAATCAACACAATCGTATGGATGAATATATATGGCTACTGCTGCTCTCTGATGAAATTATACTGAGATCTTTAAATTATTAAAACGTACCGTTTCAGTCAGAAACTTTTACTGTGTTAAGATGTATCACTTACCTGATAAACATGGAATGCATTAGCCGCTTTTCCACGCAGAAAGACTGAGGGAATCCAAACATTAATAAGAGCACGATTTGATCTGAGGAGGAGAGTGAAAAACTTAAAATATGGAATCATATTTATGTATAAGAATTGCAAAGCAACTACCTCCAGCAATTTAGATAATGATCAAAGTGATCAATTAACAAAGCAACTTAACATTTCAAATAGAGTATCAGAAAAATGGTAGTTCTGCCTGAGCCTTTTATACCTGCTGTATCTGAAAATGTTCCTTAAAATTAACATAACTGAAAAAGAGCACTGAAACCATTCCCTTTGTGGGTTTTTTGGGTTTGTTTTTTTTTACAGTGTGCCCTTGACGACATTTGATTATACACATGAAACAAAAAATATTCATTTCAACAAACTTGACATTTTGGTCCACAAAACTCAGCAAAAAATTGAGTTCATTTTTTCAAATTGAAAATTCTCCAATTTTCAAATTTTTTCAAATTCTTCAACTTGAAGAGCATTGCACAATTATGGAGAATCCATTTCCATCCACTCTTTGTAATTCAGCTCCAAATTTCTATGATTCAAAGACACCAGCTACATTTTCACCCCCTCATCCTCAAAAAGCTAGATTCATTAGTCTGACTAATAAAGGCAAAACTCCAAATCACAACAGTCTAGAATGACCTGGGATACCAGCTGGGTGGTTTGTGGGTTTTTTGGTAGTACTATGTGTATGCACTGATGAGGCGTTACTCTGTAAAAATGAGAAAGTGCATCGCGTTATGAATAGTATCTAGCATCTATCAAATCCAAAGCAACAGAAAACAGTAACTTTTGGTGCTCTGTTAGAATATCAAGACCTAGAGCACTGAAAGAGCACTCCAAGAGAATCTTCATAAATCTAAACTCCTTGCATTCAACATTATTAAAAACTACACTAGGGCATGGACTGTGCAGCTCTCCATACTTTTTAACAATGGAACACCACAGCTGAGAATTGTTATAAAAAAGAATATAGGAAAAGCAAATTATTGAATCTGTTTGCTTATTCGTCTTTCCCATAAAGACATATGAAGAGAAAAATATGTGTATTATGAAACTTACATTTCAAAATCTGACAAACTCTGATCTTCAGATGTTTGACTCAAATCTCCAGGGACCTATATTTACAAAACAGAAATAATTCCCACACACAGGTTATTACACTTTCTATTAAGAAAGCATAACATTATAAGGAAATTACTATTCAACATTCAATTTTTTAAATGCCAATAAAAACTATTGCTGAGAAACAGTAAAAGAAAAATAAATAATCATGCAACAGGATTACGAACATACCACCCTTGCGAGTTCTTCATGTTAGAATTTGCTATAGTTTTGTAAAGAAACAAACTGGGGTTTGTAAAACCATGTAGTTTTGCAAGTTATAGAAAACCCAGAAAAAAGCATCATTATTAGGCCTTTATAAGCAAAGTATGCTAAAGGAAAGTACATTTTGTGTATATACAATTTATGGGAAGAGACGAAGCATATAAAACCTAGTGATCACTTTCTTTTACAACCAACATGCCATTAAGAGAAAGACACATGATTATTTTATTTTAGCTGTGTTCTTACAAAACGTTATATAGCCACAAAAGTTTATGAAGATGGCAATGATGGACTAACACCTGCAGAATCAAAAGTAGCAGTTGTGAGAAAACAAGATTGAAAGAGCATTTAGAACTGAAACAGCAATAGCTTTTAACCTTAAAGCTAGTTAAACATAAAAGGATATCTTCTCACCTTTAAATACTGTAAAATGTAAACCATAACCCAGAACAGTTAGTGTCTTTTGATGAAGAAGAACAGCTGAAAGTTGTGAACTTCCAGAGACAGCTTCTATATTAGTTAAGTATTGATTCAGTGTATATTACTGTTTTTCAGAATATTTGCTGCCTACGAAACCTATATATATGTATTGCTTATTGTAAAGCAATATATATTTATTTATTGCAAAGCAATACAAAATTTCAAAGGGGACTAAAGAAAATCTACTTCCCCGATGCTTTGACAGATCGGCTCAAGACCTCCCAATACACAAGACAAAACTGAATTTTGCCTTCCCAAGATTAAAGGGATATGGCTCAGCAAAAACTAAGTCATTCCTGCCAGAGAAAGAAAAAGAGGAAAAGAATTGTACAGAGCCAAGACAGCTCCAGGGAATATATATAGGGCATATATACAGTGTCCTGAACACATCTGCTACCCTTTTTTGGAGGAATGAGGTGGGAAGGGCCAGTACGACTTCTCTCTCAATTACCACCATCAGCTGTTGTCTGTTCACAGTGCAGTCCACCCTCTGCTGGCAGCACACAGCCTGGCTTTCCAGAGCTCTTGTGCCAAAGAACAGACGTTCTTCTATCTTGCCTACAACTTGCATCCTCTCTTTGCCTGTATCTGAAGTGGCAAATCCTACCACCAGATATACACAGTTATTTTAATTAACTTCAGTAAAAGTTTTGCAGAAAAACCTCAAAGACAGAGTGTGGACTTTGGAAATAAGGAAAAGGATAACATTAATGACTTCCAGTGCTTGCACATCTATGTTGAAACAGATCGGTTACTGATTTTGAGATGGTAACTGTTGTTCACTGTGATGCAAAACACAGTGATGGAGACATTTCGTCAATGTACTTCATCATATCCTTGAAAGCACATACTTTTTGTTTCAATATTCCTCTGTCACAGAAGTTCTGAAACACAATAACTAGAAATTTGGAAAGTCATTGTGAACAATTCATTTATAAATTACAGCCATTAAAATTGATTATCAGTATTAAAAGGAGAGAAGACAGTGAAGAATCATGGAAGCTATTTTTGTAATAAACTGTAAATTATATACTATTTTAGTAATAAAAAGTTAAGAACTGGGCTGATATTTTCAAACAAGTCAAAGGGTGATCAGATATTCTTATCCCACAATTTCTGGCAGTTGCACACTTTACCAACTTTGAGAGTTCTAATTAAAGTCTATTAAATAACAGATAGACTATCAGCACAGAGTTTTGTTTACTAATACAGAATTAAAATGTATCCACTTCTTAGGATAATGCAAAAGTCTTTAGGACTGTATTCAATTCACAGTTTCATTTTGGACAATAGCAACTAGTAACAACTAGAATTTAGCTAGCCCTTAAAATATAGTACCACTTCCACTTCTTAAAAAGTTTTAGGAATTAGTTTTCTCCCGGTATCTGATACATTAAAATATAGTATCAGTATCTAACTACTGGATTAGGATATGGAGATAAATGGTTAAAAACAAAATCTCTGAACAGGGACATACAGCCCAAAATCCCCACGTAAGAAAGTACAGCTATAATACGCATGTGATTTATCATTTGTCATCTCTTAACACAATAGTGTGATTGTTTCCATCTAAAAGGCTAAAAATTATAGGTGAAATCCTGCTCACTAACACACACAGAACCGCCATCAGCCACTTTATATAAATGTTACGATAAAATAGGCACGAATGCTTCTAGTGCAAAGAAGTGAAGAGCAATACCACATAATCATATGAACAAAAACTAAATATGCCTCCCTCACAAGATGGACAATTATTAGGAACATTTTTGACTCCTTCTGCTTCCTCCCTGTTCATTTTCAAATTTCAACACAATCTTTTAACACAAAAAGCCAAAGTGAAGCAACAGTTGGTAGAAAACAATTTTATTGTCTGAACGTATCTATTTTACTTTCAATTCTGCTAAAGGGAGTCAAACACTATCAAAAATACCAGTAAGGTCTTCTTCACAGATGTGTTATTAGCTGTTATTTCTTATAAGCTAACATATATTTCACTTCATCACAAGCAATGGTTTTGAGCTTATTCCAGAGTGGTATTCTACATTGTAATAAACAAACACTTACCGGCCCTCTCAAATCAATTAGTTCTTGTCTCATCTGGGACACAAGAGCTTCTTTAGCCATCAGAGCACGGTGCAGCCTCTCATTGAATTCAATCAGTTCCCCATGCATTTCGGCTACCTGAAAAATGAAGGCAAGATATAATTGTGTTCTAAACTGAAAAAACACACTATGTAATTTCTTACATGTATATCAACTTTTATTTATATTTTCTATTTTACCATACTCTCCAAGTAGTGCATCTCATTGCTAATGCATTAGTTTGAACTGACCATTAAGAACAGACACTGCTAAAACAATTTTGACTCATGCCTTGAAATATAGGTTTTGATACTGAATTCAGTAGGACAAAATACAACTCTATGTCCAATTTTATTCCTATCAGAGGAGATCCTATGGCAAATGGTTCTAATAAAACACCTATTAACTTTTGTTCTCAGTTTAATTCTTTGATGAACACAGCACTCAACAGTTACAAACTAATCACAATATTTTGAACTGGGAATAACACAAAACGCACAAATGGCATTAAACTTTGTCAATAATTCATGACTAATATTTTCTGCACTCTTACTTGGGGTTTTAATAGGGTTGGAGGTAGAAGTCCACTCATCCCAGGCAAATCTGTGAGGGGTCAAAGAAGCATAAATACCACAGTTATGCTGTGGCACAAGTTGTTGTGCATAGGTAAATAGTGTGGCCTCAAGCATGGCCTCTTTGGACACGAAGTCTAGCTATGTCTGTGCTCTCCATTTTTGAGTCAAAGCATCAAGAAAGCACCAATTGATGGAGGATGTTTATGAAAGCCAACAGGGCTGGATGAATGACAATAATGAAAAAGTATACCAATTTACAGAGTAAGCTATGTTTAAGTTAGTTCCCTGCCAAGAGAAGCAAGAAACAATAAAACTCAAATGAAGGTTAAAGATGATCTGCTGGAAAAGTAGCACCGTGAGCTGTAGGCAATCCAGGAGATTCCTAGAATGCATGGAGGATAACTTCTTGAGCCAGGTAATAGAAAGCCCTACCCAAGGGGATGCAATACTGGATCTGATGGTCACCAATGCAAGTGAGCTCAGCGGTGACGTCAAGACTGGAGACAGCCTGGGCTGCAGTGATCATGCATTGGTGGAGTTCACACTCCTGAGGGATACAGGAAAAGCGAGGAGTATAGTCAGTACCCTAAATTTTAGGAAAGCAGACTTCCAGCTCTTCAAGGCGTTAGTCAGCAGGACTCCCTCGGAAACGGTCCTCAGGGACAAGGGAACAAAAGAGACCTGGTAGATCTTTAAGGACACATTCCATACAGCGAAAAAGCTCTCAGTTCCCAGGTGTAAGAAATCAGGCAAGGAAGGGAAGAGACCAGCATGGCTTCAGTCGAGACATGCTGGTCAAACCAAAGAGCAAGAGGGAACTGCACAGGCAATGGAAGCAGGGACACGTATCCTGGGAATAGTATAGGGACGCTGCCCGGTTGTGTAGGGATGGGGTCAGGGGGGCCAAGGCACAGCTGGAGCTGAACTTGGCAAGGGATGCAAAGAAGAACAAGAAAGGCTTTTACAGGTATGTCAACCAGAAAAGGAAAGTCAAAGAAAGCGTACCCCCCTGATGGACAAGAATGGTGGCCCAGTATCAACAGACAAGGAGACGACTGAGGTACTCAACAACTTTTTTGCCTCAGTCTTCACTGATAACCTCTCTCCTCATCCCTCCCGAGTTGATGGACCGCAGGATGGAGACCGGGGGATAAAGCCCCTCCCACTGTAAGGGAAGATCAGGTTAATGACCACCTGAGGAACCTGGATATACACAAGTCTATGGGACCTGATGAGATGCATCCCAGAGTCCTGAGGGAATTGGCTGATGTAGTTGCCAAGCCACTCTCCGCGATATTTGAAAAGTCATGGCAGTCAGGTGAAGTCCCTGGGAACTAGAAGAAGGGAAACATTGTGCCCATCTTCAAAAAGGGTAGAAAGGAGGACCCAGAGAACTACCGACCTGTCAGCCTCACCTCTGTGGCTGGGAAGATCATGGAACAGATCCTCCTAGAAGCTATGCTAAGGCACATGGAGGACAGGGAGGTGATTCGAGGCAGCCAGCATGGCTTCACCAAGGGCAAGTCCTGCCTGACCAACCTAGTGGCCTTCTATGATGGAGTGATTACATCAGTGGACAAGGGAAGAGCTATGGATGTCATCTATCTGGACTTCTGTAAGGCCTTTGACACAGTCCCCCACAGTATCCTTCTCTCTAAACTGGGGAGAAACAGATTTGATGGGTGGACTGTTCGGTGGATAAGGAATTGGTTGGATGGTCGTATCCAGAGGGTAGTGGTCAATGGCTCGATGACCAGATGGAGACCGGTGATGAGTGGTGTCCCTCAGGGGTCCGTATTGGGACCAGTACTATTTAATATCTTCATCAATGACATAGACAGTGGGATCGAGTGCACCCTCAGCAAGTTTGCAGATGACACCAAGCTGAAAGGTGCAGTTGACATGCCAGAAGGATGGGGTGTCATCCAAAGAGACTTAGACAAGCTGGAGAGGTGGACCTGCGAGAAACTCATGAGGACCAACAAGGCCAAGTGCAAGGTCCTGCACCTGGGTCGGGGTAACCCCTGATATCAATACAGGCTGGAGGATGAAGAGATTGAGAGCAGCCCTGCAGAGGAGGACTTGGGGGTACTGGTGGACGAAAAGCTGGACATGAGCCAGCAATGTGCGCTTACAGCCCAGAAGGCCAACTGTATCCTGGGCTGTATCAAAAGAAGCATGGCCAGCAGGTTCAGGGAGGCGATTCTGCCCCTCTACTCTGCTCTGGTGAGACCCCACCTGGAGTACTGCGTCCAGCTCTGGAGCCCTCAGCACAAGAAGGACATGGACTTGTTGGAGCGGGTCCAGAGGAGGGCCACAAAAATGATCCAAGGGCTGGAGCACCTCTCCTATGAGGACAGGCTGAGAGAGTTGGGGCTGTTCAGCCTGGAGAAGAGAAGGCTGTGGGGAGACCTTATTGCAGCCTTTCAGTACTTAAAGGGGGACTATAGGAAGGATGGGGGCAATCTCCTTAGCAAGGCCTGTTGTGACAGGACAAGGGGTAATGGTTTTAAACTAAAGGAGGGTAGATTTAGACTGGATGTAAGGAAAAAATTCTTTACGATGAGGGTGGTGAAACACTGGAACAGGTTGTCCGGAGAGGTGGTGGATGTCCCATCCCTGGAAACATTCAAAGTCAGGTTGGACGGGGCTCTGAGCAACCTGATGTAGTTGCAGATGTCCCTGCTCACTGCAGGGGGGTTGGTCTAGATGACCTCTAAAGGTCCCTTCCAACCTAAACCATTCTATGATTTTATGATTCTGTGATGTTGAGCTCTTGAATTTTTCTTACACAGCCTACAGCTTAAGGCAGAAGAACTCCAAAAGGACAAGGCTTCCCAAATAGCAAAGGCCTAAATAGTAGCAGTAACATGTTATCATCAAGTGAATGGGATGCCGAAACAGGGAGCAAGGATAAAAGAAACTTAAAATCTGTGTTCAGCAAGATTTTTAGCTACTCCTCTGAGAACCATTATACTATAAAATTGAATGAAAGTTTCAGTTATGATGGATGACCCATCGGTATATAACATACCTGGCAAAAGAGTTGTGTTGAACTGATAATGCCACTTATAGCCTTAGAGCAAAGAAATTTGAGCCAAAAACGTTTGTAGAACTATTTTCAAGGGAAAAAAAAGACTCTTCAGAAAACCCCACTGTTAGAAATTTCCAAGTAAACCTCCCTATATGGCTCCTGTATTAAAGAAAAGGAATACTGACAAGGGCCACTATCAGAGGTGGAGCACCACATGAGCAGTCCCAGGGCAGAGCAAGAAAAACTACAATTTTAACAGTAGTTAGATGAAAACAGAAGCAGTGACTGGTTGGCCCCTCTAGTGGGCACAGCAGGCTACCACAACAATACTGTTACACGTGTTTTTCAGGTTACAGCAACTCTTGAAATGCCTCCTTATATAGCCATCCAAAGCTAGGAAAACAGTAGAGGCAACAGGGTAACATTATAAAAGCACAGCTGAATAAGACGAATATCAGTCAACTACCTTCAATGATAGCACAGAGACTTGGACTATTGCCAAATCTCTTAGGAGTTCATAGTTTCCCTTCTGGAGGCAGTTCACTACTACCTATGAATTTCATGCTTTTCTTTTCTTGAATTACCACTCTGCCTTCTCCCTCTTCCCCGGGGAAGTTCCCCAAGGCAAAGCAGTTTAATTCAATTGTTTAATTTAGTGCTTGCCTTTAATTTAGTGCTTTGTTCCAGACAACCTGTATCCTTCACATAATCAAAGCAAACAGAAAAAACAGCTTCAATTTGACAAGCCAGGAGGTGACACCATTGATTAAAAAAAAAAAATAAAAACAATTATACCTGAGCTGAACTCCAAGTATTCTTTCCAATTTCTTTTTCTTTAGAGGGAGTCCTTCAAATCCAGTAATTCATCATTGTGGCATATACCCAAAAACTAAGCCCAGATATGATTTGTCTAGAGTGATATCTCTCATTAATTCTGAATTTACAAACTATTCTGAAATGCTCAGCAAATTACAAGGTAAAAACCAGTAACACTAACTGAACTAACAACAAACTTTCCTTGTAATGGGACTATCAGGAAGTACAAAAGCTAAAGATTTCACAGTGTGATTATTTAAACCCAAACAGGCAAACATTTTTGCTTGCCTGATTATATAAGCAGCTTTAGATAATATTGATGCTTTATTTTACACATCACAATACAAAAAGCTTGCAACATGTCTGAGTTACAATTCAGTTTTGCTCCTCACCTTCTGAAGTTCAAACGTTTAACATAGTATTAATATATGTTCAACAATCAAAAGCTTTTTTATTATTATTATTATTTATAGTGTACTAAAGCAGCTTTAATCTACTGCTTTTGTTTTTGTTCTTGTCAAGCATTTCTGTTGCACTTAATCCCGTTAGAAAAACTAACTTGCCAGCCTTATAATTAGATTCTTTTCTGGCTCCTCCTGATAAAAATCAGAATATTAGGACTTCCATGTTATCAATTAATGACACTACGTATTCATATCTCAATTGTTCATTCAACATAAGCCTAGATAAAAAAGGCTCTTTGACTTCTAACACTTGTTAGTAATTAGTAAACTTGTTTTACAAAAACAAAAGATATCTAAATCCATATGAACTTCAGTGTTATGACTAACCTAGTAGGTGCCACTTCGCAGGCAGTTTTGCTTCACAAATTGCAAACATTTATGCACCAAACAAAATTGCCAACTTTACTAGATAAAGTAATAATGTAACGTCATTAACTCCACATAAATTATTTTTCATACTACTTAACCACTCATTCCAATGCAAAGTGAGTGGTGTAATATTTAAGAATATCATAAGACCCTCTCTGATTCAGGTTAATATTAGCAGGTCATTGTTAATTACAGAAAGCCTGGGCTGGGAGGCAGAACTTCCTTGTATTTCACATACAAAAAGATGCAGTATGCTGCTAGTGGCAAATGCACAGAGAAAAACCGTAGTGCTGATAGTTCGTTGATTGGTTATCAAAAGCAATATACAAATTTATGACTAGATGCAAAACTCAGTAGTTTACATATCTGAAATCATGTTTGATTTTTCAGTGCCTGTCTCTATCAGAACAAAATCTGAACTATTTGATGTATTATCTGTTTTCTCTCCAACTTGAATGTCCTTGAAATAACTTTCTACTTGCAGACTCAATCAATATGTAAATTCAACAGCTCCCTCAAAACACTGGAAGTAATACAAAAATTTATAAGTAACCCTACTAAAGTTAAATAATTAAAAGAAAATTTAACAGCAAATAAAACAGTAAATCACTTGTTATATATTATCAAAAGGGCAAATTAGCAGGTATGTTACCTGTGAAAATCACTTTTATGAGTAATTAAGTTACTTCATTACTTTTTCTTGTCAAAGAAAAATGTATTACCATCACAGCAAACCAAAAGGAGCAATAAGATATACTTCTGAATAACAATATTAATTTAGGTTCCTCTAATTTTTCCTGCATCAAGGTCTGCTAAAAACAATAAAGAGGTCTCCTTATAATTATATCCTTTCAGTTACATTTTATGTCATCACATCTCCTTTATTCATTCTACCTTGAAGCTTAAGCAACAATTTTCCCTACTGGGACTTCAATCATCTTCACGGTTATTTTTCTCCATGACTATATGTTTAAAGCAGAAAATTAAAGTACAAATGAGCGGAGTTTCCCTGGTCAGATGATCATTCAGATTTGGTCCTGGTCATATCAGAAAGCATGCTTAAACAGCCCAAATCCTTAGCACAAAGGGGAAGTGAGGCTAACATAAAATATTTAGACTCCACACTAACAAAACTCTACAGACCTGTTGTCAAAAGAAAATCTAAGTCTACTCCTGCTGCCTGACAGCACTGCAGCTATCCTGTCCAGCAAGACCACAGTTGTCTCCAGAGAAATGACAAAAGTAAACACCACTTAATGTTCCACAGCAAAGGACTAAGCTGTTAACTTAAAACATGCTAGGAATGTTTCACTAAGCATATGAATAATACAATCTGTCTTAGAAGGACATGCGCAACAAGAAAAAATTAATAAGGTTTTTTTAAAAGGGTGTTTCAGTGGAACTTAGGGTTCTTTTAATGTAATTTGCAGCTAAAATTCATAGCAGTTTTTGCATGAGCCACACCTGAATTAATGACTTTTTGTCAGGTATAGGCATATTTTCCCCCAATTGTCACAAAATGAAAAAATAAATAAATAAATAAATAAATAAAATTTAAAAAAGTGTTTCCCAAGAAACTCTAGACAGAACCGGAAGTTGCTTCATTTTGCTCTCAGTGGAAGCAAGGGTGTATTTTTCCAATGAGTTGCCTTTTTTCACAAAAAAAACCCCAACATTATTCTACATTTTTCCCCCAGCAGAAAAAAAGCCAAAGGTCTTCAGAAAAGAGCAGGTATCCTACTAAATATTAATAATTTCGTTTTTCTACAATTGAAAAATAGTAAAACTCAAAATGGCAAACAGTTCAGACAAATCTATTGATAAAGCCATAAAATGCTTAGTCATTGCTTTATTTTTCAAAAGTTCCATTTTGTTTTCTTGACATTTCCATCTGCAAGCAAGTTATTTGGTTCAAGGCAGACAGAAAGATCCATTTAAGAATAGGGTTAGGTTTTGGTTGTTTTGGTTTGAGGTTTTTTTATTTTGTTTTGTGGTGTGGGTTTTTGTTCGCTTGTTTCCTATAGCTATATAAGGTAAGCACAAGTCACAATTCATCAAAACCAACAAGAAAATAACCTGTAGCTTTCAACTCAAAATACATTGGGAACTGTGCACATTAGATGAACTACGTATTAATGCTTGCAATATTTCACAGTCTTTGTCTATTGTGTACAGTACTACCAGTGTTTACTGAGATTAATCCTGACATAGGAAAGAGCAGTAACATATCGAACAGGAAAAACACTACTCTGGCAAGACCTGTGCCTGGCGAGGGAAAATGAAAGTAACCAACAAAAGCAACATCAGATACACAGGATTAATAAGAGGGATAAAATAAGTGTTAATAAGAGGGATAAAAATCAGCATGTCTCTAGCTGCTGCATCCTTCCATGTACCCTCATAGCAAAAGCCAAAGACCAAGACAAAAGATCTAAACAACAAAGATCTAAAAAAATTTCTTGTTTTAAACACCACCGTTATTCTCTTTCCCTTGGATCCTTTTAACTTCTCATTTCACACCTGGAGGAAGGTTTCACCTCATCTACTCTGCTGAGATAGCTATTCTGAATTGCAACTCATTATCCCTTTACTAGGATTATCTTCATGAGCTAACACAAAATACTTCGAATGTACAACCAGCGTTGATAAGGATAATCTGACATAAGCAATGAAGTACAGAGACACAGCTAGTATCAGGAGACCACTTTTCATAAACATGCCATAGCCCACCTCCAAGAGAACAAGACCTGGGACTATATTAATATTATTATTGGATACTAAAAATCACGGACTCAACAAAAAGTAATTTCACATGGCACAAAACATTATCTAGTGTAAATCACTCTGGTGATTTAAATTTTTTCAAAAAAACATTGACAGACTAATTTTTAGCTAGCAGGCTTGACACTAGACCAGGTATTAACTGTCCTCCCATAACTTGCACAGAGCCAACAAAAACACAGACTGGCACAAATTTTATATTTTAACCACAAATGCATGTGTGTAGCTCCATACGTAATCCAAAACAATTGGTGAGAAAAGCTGACTTGACAGTGTATGGATCCAGTATTTATTAATGACTGCAGAACCACAAAAGCATAACAGAAATGTTTCTTTTCTTGCTCATCACAGTTTTCATGTTGTTATGCCCCGTATTCCATGATTGGACTGCAACAATAAAGAGAGTTCCCATAGCATCAGCCACACCTTCTGGGTCCAGTAGTCCCTCCTGGGAGAGGGCTGCTTAAAGTCACGTTCATCTGTGGTTTCACTATTCCACAGACATTAATTTGCTGTCACTTATGCCCCTGCTAGTAACATTCTGTTCCTAAGCTGCTAACCTTCCTTTTTTCCTTTAAATCATCATAGATTAACATAGTTAGGTAACATATTCAGCAGTTGTTGCCATCCTTTAGATGCACCTCAGTGTTTGGTGTGTCTAGGGTTTTACAAGAAGGAAATCTTCAGCAGTGATCACAAAACACTGCTGCTCTTCATATTCATTCATTTCCATCTACACTATGTGCAGGACTGTCAGTCAGATGAGGAAAGTGATCTGAATGAAAATACCTCGAAAACATTTTTTAAGCCAAAGCAGGTTCTCAAACCAGTTTGCACCATGGACATAGAACCTACTGGTCCATTACAACTGTGGGGTAGGTGCCCTGTGATATAGAAGCAGGATTCAAGCAATAGGTTGGCTACTTAAATTGATATTGCAGACAAAGATGCAACATAAACCTTAGCATGTGTTTGACCTGAAGAACTTTGTCCAGATTTTCCCCACATATGCGATCTGATGTAACAAAAGATACTACCTCTTCCTGAAATCTTGCCTTGATAAGTTACAGTTAAAATACAGTGGGTAAGATAAGAAATTGCCATGGTTCGCCATAAATGCTACATTGTTTTTTCCTTGAAGAACTTGCAGAAGAGACAGCTTAACACTTACCACAGTTATTTACCATTAACTGAATATAAACAGCAGTGACTCAGAAATAAGTTTGTTTGTAAAGAAAATTAAAAAACCTGACCAGCGTGCACATTAACAAATGGATCACTGATTAAGTGTGTGGTGATTCATGGGCGCATCACTCTTGCCTCAGAAAAGAAAACTGTTCATCTTACTCAGCCAGGACTAGTCTGTCAATGAGAGAGATGCTATACACATCATTCAGAGAACTATACATTATATTTCAAAAGTTACACAAAAAATAGTTCTTGCCAGTTCACTTCTAGTACTATTGCACTTAGTAACTTAAACTGTGCATTGAGCACCCTTGGGAGTGAAAAGCTTACCCAAATTTTTTTTTTTTTTTTTTATTTTGGACATAAATGCTTACTAAGAAAATAAATATACACACATATTAAATATTAAAGCATATTTCACAATTATTATGAAATAAGACGAAGTATTTTGAGAACTGCAAAAAAAGTCTACCCTTGTGCCAAAGTGCACTAGCCAGAAGTTACACCTCACTGTATTTCAGTAATAGTTTAACTGACAAAAGCTACAGAAGGGCTTGTGATTCCACAGAAAAGTGCTGACCAATTTGCTAATTTAACACGTGTTTTCTACACTGACTTCAAACACAACTAACATTTAATAGCAAGGCTGCATGCCATGCTAAGACCTTTAAATAAGAAAATAAACTAACAATTTCCAAAAGTATCACTGTCCACTGATGCACTGATCTCATATGCCTGCTGAATGAAATCTCATGCTGAATGCAAGCAGGCTAATAAAGTAGCTGACAGTATGACTGACAGAAGAGATACAAACAGAAGAGATCAAACTTGCACTGTTTATTCAATGCTAACAAGAGCCAAAGATTTTTTTGTTTCACAGGTTATTTTTCAATTCTCTCCTATGAGAAAATGTTAAATCTAAGCAAACAAGTGCTATTATTTAATAATTGTATTTGTAGGCATTTTAATATCTAGGAGAAAAAAAAACAATGTCTTTGCAGAATCCTCTCAGAGATCACAAAACTTATTTTCATTGATCTCCAATAAAATGGGTCATGTAGTTCAATGAAATGGTACTCAGAGAAGTTTTCTACTACTTATAAATAATAAGTTATTTAATATTTCAGAGTTTATTTCTTAAAGAAAGGTTTCTTTTCGTTCTTGTCTTAGAATGTCATTAACAGGTAAGAGCACATAGTGTTACAGTGAAAGGTTCTATGTTTACCAATAGTTTGTAGAATCCCTTAGGGAAGAAAAATAATAAAAGAACAAATCAAAATGATTTTTAGAAGAAAAGCATGAGAAAAAAACTGACAAGCAGTCAAACAATTCTTTGTAGTCAGAGTTGGGTTTTTTTAAGCAGGAAACTAAGTTGCTCTGTGACTGTCACAGCCTTTCCACATAATCATCTCATGTTAAAGAATAAGTAGCACTTAAGCAGACATTACCAAAATTGCTATATCATCAAAATTACCCACTTCAGGATCTCAATTCATGACATAGTAAAGAAATTCATTACAGTAGATTGTTACCTGTTATGCTAAACTGAGACACAATTCCACAAAGATGCTGAGACGTTTTGGCAAAGCTTTTAGTGACTTAACATAGCTTCCCTGACCAGATAGTTTACTATGTAAGAAGGAATTTTGAAACAAAAAAACCAAACAAAACTCATGTATTGCATCACCACCAAAGCTATATTCTCACATTTGAAAATCCTCCAACACACAGAAACTTTCTTTAATTATCCGATAGCATACTACTCAAAAATTCTTAGTAAAAAATAAATCTGAGCAAAATTAACTTACAATATATCTCCAGATTTTTTAAGACTGAAAGGCTATCTTTTGAACTTCCATTTACTAATGACAGCAGCACAAAGAACCTTAAAGTCACACAGCTGCTTTTCACAATACTTCCTTTTCACATGATATTTCCCTATCCCATGAAAAAAAAAAAATTATCGACAGGTCAAATGTTTAAAAGTGTTTAAAAAGCCACCTACCCAACTACAGTAATACATGCCATACTTTGTTCTTTTTGTGTAATTGCTGGCTCAAAAAAACCCTCAATACAGCTTAAAGTCACTTAAGCACTTTGAAATGAAATTGAGGAGATTAAAGTTAAAAATCTAGAAGGCAGTTTGAGTAAAAATCATCAGTAGCGTGCTTTTGAGGCCTCAGGCTGCAACTGGCTGATGAATTAAGTAATTTAATTCATTGATACAGTTCAACAAGAAAGAACAGAAGGCATGAAAATTCACAAAGTGAAACCCTCCAGAATGGTGAAAGCTTGGCTTAATATCCAAAATTACATTTTGTAGATATTGTTTCAAATGTTTGAAACAATTCAACTTTTAAGAAGAGCTGCATAATTTGTCAGGAATTTAAAAATGTTAAACTTAACCTTTTTGACAGATGTCAGATCTCATGAACATCTAATATTCAGAAATAAACTCTCAACTCTAATCTACTGAGTGTACTTATTTGAACAAAGTGATTCACATCTTGAGTTCACGTGATTGGCATATGCACCTTCCATGTCAGAAAAGCAGTTTCCCAGCCTCACATACCAAGTGCTCAGAGATCAATTTGTCAGGCATAAAAATGCAATAGTACACCTACCACATAAAAAGTTAAGTCTATGAGCTTTAGGAAAAGGTATAAGAGTATTTTCAAGTTCATTAAAAGGCAAAATGCACGTTTCTATGGAACTTGACTTTAAAAACTGAGCAATTCCTAGCCAATTTATGTGGAAAAATTCCAACTCCTAGAAAAGTTTCTTGTACAGGCTTCTACAAGGAAAGCCTTAGAGAGTTGGGAAGGATTTTTTTTTAACTGTTTGGTTTGTCTCCAACATTCCTGTAGAATGAGTGCTTCTGCAGAACAATAGGGATTAATATATTGTGATACAAGTTTCAGTACATCAAAAGCAAAGTACATTCCAGCAGAGGAGCTAATCTCCTCATTCCCTAGTCTGACATGAACAGTCTATGCTAGGAAATTGAAAATTCAATGTCATTTACTGAGGCTTTAACAGAGCTCTCTCATAATACAATTTAGTATATCATGAGCATAACCTACAATTTAACTTTGACGAAATGCAGGTTAAAGTCCACCAATAAAATTACCCTTAAATAGAGTACAAAATTATCAAAGGCTGAAACTGCAAAGAAAGTTCAGGTCATGTTCTAATTATATATGTTTACTAGTTCATTACTGGTCTACAGCCACAAAGAGAAAGAATAGACCAATTGGAAACAATGTCTTACAGATAACAATCTGACCACTGGTCTTCTAAAGATGTACAAATACCCCAATTGTTTGAAGTTTTTTTTTGTTTTGCTTCATTTTAAACCTTTAGCAATATCAGGTCTGACATGCAAGCAAGTCTTTAGTAATTGTTTATAGTGGGCTTAGTTGCAATGCAAACTATGAAGAGGTGGTCTCTCCCTTGGCACATAACACAAGAAAACTTCTGGGATGGTTATTCTGACAAACATTACATAAGCAGGACAAAGCAAATGAAACATATTTTTACCTTACATACAGCAAACTTAATGCTAACAATGCATAGCAGTGGCCCAAAACATGTCTTGCGACTATTTTAAACAGACTTTACTATTCATGGCTTGAGAGTTCTATAAATCGACTACTTTCTCTTCTAAAACAAAATAGCATTCTAGTCCCAAAGCATATGACATTGGAAAACATTTGGGAATCACTAGAGGTATCCAAAGACCTATCAATATCCCAACAAGCTTCGAATTGGAGGCTAGAAGAAATTGTGGTAACTAGATAGATGTTTCACTACTATTTCCAAGGAAATACACCATTAAAAAAATGATGCAGAACTTTTACAAAAATTTCGCTAACACTGTTTTAAGCATAACCTTTAATAAAAAGTTTAAGTTTCTTTATTCCTTCAGAATTTTTAGTTGCAACTTTTCCTTATCCACTTGCTTAAATCAACTGATTTACAGATCATAATTAAAGAACTTTGATAAATACAAACTTTTTTATAAATATGGTAAGAAACTGAAAATGTCTTCAATATATTATTTTGAACAAAATAATTTCCAATGGATAAAAAGAAAAAAAAAATCTCTAATGACTCAGCAGAACCATTCTTTTTATTCTCTTTACAACTAGTTATTTCTCTGTGGGGAGACTTCAATATCCTGGTCAGCTACCAAGAAATTCAAGGGCATCTTTTTCTTCAGTTGAAATGGTCTACTAGGCACAAAATAACAGTTATTAAAACTGCTTAAGTCTGAACATTTTTCAGACCCAATTCTAGCTGAATGGAACTGCCAGAACAGCATTCAAGAGTTGTTTCCATCCTAGTCCTCAATTTGGAACACAACACAGGCAAACCTTTGAAAATAAGACTTCACATCTTCATTTGTGGAGGGAAAAAGCAGTAAAGACTTTTGGTAAACACATCTGGATTGTTACAGGGGTTACATCCTATTTTGAGTATGTGAAGGTATTGTTACAGACTAGTAAGTGAGACTCAGATTCAGGCTTCCTCTTCTGGATGTGATTTGCAACAAGGCTTTCCAGTGGTTACACCCACTGCTGTGTCATCAGTGCAGCTGCTAACGCTGGCTTCCACAAACTCAGGAATGTTAGCAACAAACTCCTGAATATGCAGAACAAACTTAGTAGAACTAAGGAGGATGCTTTTAAAGCTGAAAAATATTTTACCTGTGTTCTTAATTAAGATATTCTTTTGATAGGTACAGAACAGAGGAAAGGAGTCAGAAGAACCCAACCAAAGGTATGCATTAGGGAGAGAATTAGTTTCACATGGTCCTATGAGAAAAGGATAACCAAGTATGAATGTTTTAGAAGAACTGTATTAATCTCTTTGATGCACGACCTGCATTTTTAGTCATATTCATGTTAATCAGTTAATAGAAGTATCCAATTTCAGAGTATTTTGGGCAAGAGAAAGACATTGAGAATTGTTTTACTTTTTATAAAAATGTTCATTTAATATTTAATAGGAGATATGAGTATTAGATAATAAATTACATTACTTTTCTCTGGAAAATCATTTGTATTTAAATTTAGGATGAAACCCTAATCTTTCTTTTTTTTTTTAAAATGAATTTTACATTAGTCTTAAAAGTGAATCTTGCATTAAGAACTTTTTCTAACATGGTCATATCAACAGAACTAGTAGCTTCCATCACCTGTTTCCATACTGCAGTATTCAATAAGCTACATGGTAAAGCAATACAAAAATGAAATACAGTTTGGCAATCAGAAAACAGTATGAAAGCACAGAAAAAGCTACACATTTCAGTATGTCCTCATTTTAAAGCTCAACTGACAAAACAGCAATGCCTGTAATTATGTACTGTAACTTATACAATACATGAAACCTATCATCTGTGATGCTTTCAACTTCACCACCATCAGTTATAACCTTAAGGAACTTGTTTATTTACTAAAACCTTCATTTTAATATCAAAGTATAAACATGTACCCTTGTTAGGAAATGTATTTTTAATTCTCCTGAAATGCTTGAAATATGCTTTTTAGTTGAATGAACAAATTTGTATTTTAACCACAGAAGCCTGAAAATTAAATCTTTCTTTTCTTTTTAAAGCAAAAATCAGACTTTTCTTTTACACTAATGGGGAAAAAAATAACAACTAAGCAAAGAAACTATTTAAAGCTTCAAATGTTATGTTACAATTACAATTCCATAAAATTTGTACAGTACAAATTTTACCTCAATCAATTTTCTTTCATAAGAGCTGGCTAGTTCCTCATTGTTTTCTACTTGCTTTTGCTCTGGAATAGTAAATTCACCATCAGTGCTCCAAATGTTTGGCAGAACTAAAACAAAGAGATACCTCAAATTAAAATGTTAAATTACATAAACATCTAAAACAACCTGTTTAAAAGTAATAACTCTAAAAGACACAGTTATTAGAAGTATCAAAATAGGATGTAATATTAAACAGTGTTACAAGTACTAAAATACAAATGCTGCAGGGAGCTTTTTTGTGAGAAGTATTTAGACAGGTACTCTCAACAGAAAAAAATGCAAACTAAAAGCATTTGGCTGTTCTGTGACTATAGCTATCTAATATACATAGGTAGGAACTGCAATTCCTACCCAAAGCCTTGGAAAACTAAGTCTATGCTTCTAAGTCTTTTTTCTACTTCTCTTCCAAAATATCATTTCATATTACTTGCACAGACTACTTACATATCATAGAAATTACAGAAAGTAGGGCTGAGAATGGACATTCCGTACTTCAGCTAGTATTTCATGTTTTTGCATAAAGCAGAATCAGCTGTAGTTATTTCATTCCTGACAGTTAATTGTCTAATTTATTCCTAGAAACCTCCAATAATGGAGATTTCATGCTTCCCTGCACAATCTATTTAAATTTAAGCATTCTTCTCAGAAAGATCTTCTTGATAGCTAATCAAACTTCCTTCACCTGCCATTTAAGCCCATTACTTCTTTTCTTATCCGCAGTGAATGAAAACTACAGTTTATTCTATTCTGTTCCCAGCTATCATTTATGTATTTGATGATCACTTTAAGGCCTATTCTAAGTAAGTCTCCTCTTCTCCAAGTTACACAAAGTCCAATTCAACTTTTCCTCACAGATCATGAATTTGTCAAAAAACAAGTTAGCTCATATAACGTAAACAAGCCCTAATAAAAGAGATGTTTAACAAATGCTTTCACCATTTTTCAAAATCTGAACTATATATACAACCACTATAAGGTAGATAGAAGACACCATAATTCATCTCAAGCGCATCAGCTCAAGTGCATCTACACCAATGCATGCAGCACGGGCAACAAACAGGAGGAGCTGGAAACCGTTGTGCAGCAGGATAGCTATGACTTAGTTGCCATCAAAGAGACATGGTGGGATGACTCTTACGACTGGAGTGCTGCAATGGATGGCTATAAGCTCTTCAGAAGGGACAGGCAAGGAAGGAGAGGTGGTGGGGTGGCTCTTTATGTTAGGGAGTGTTTCAATTGCATAGAGCTTAGCGATTGTGATGATAAGGTTGAGTGCTTATGGGTAAGGATGAGGGGGAAGGCCAACAAGGCAGATATCCTGCTGGGGGTCTGTTATAGAGCACCTAACCAGGATGAAGAGGTAGATGAAGCATTTTACAAGCAGCTGGTGGAAGTATCACAATTGGTTGCCCTTGTTCTAGTGGGAGACTTCAATCTACCAGATGTCTGCTGGAAATACAACACAGCAGAGGAGAAACAGTCTAGGAGGTTCCTGGAGTGTGTGGAAGATAACTTCCTGACACAGCTGGTAAGTCAGCCTACCAGGGGAGGTGCCTCGCTTGACCTCCTGTTCACAAACAGAAAAGGACTGGTGGGAGATGTGGTGGTCGGAGGCCGTCTTGGGCTTAGCAACCATGATATGAATGAGTTCTCAATTCTTAGCAAAGTAAGAAGCGGGGTCAGCAGAACCACTACCATGGACTTCCGGAAGGCAGACTTTGGCCTGTTCAGGGTATTAGTTGGGAGAGTCCCTTGGGAGGGACTTCCCTCTCCTTCAAGAGGGAAGTCTTAAAGGCACAGAAGCAGTCTGTCCCCATGTGCCGCAAGACGAACTGGCGGGGAAGACAACCAGCGTGGCTGAACAGGGAGCTTTTGCTGGCACTCAGAAAAAAAGGAGAGTTTACCACTTTTGGAAGAAGGGGCAGGCAACTCGAGAAGAGTATAGGGATCTCGCTAGGTCATGTAGAGAGAAAATTGGAAGGGCAAAAGCCCAGCTAGAACTCAATCTGGCCACTGTTGCAAGGGATAACAAAAAATGCTTTTACTAATACATTAACAACAAAACGAGAACCAAAGAGAATCTCCATCCTCTATTGGACGCGGAGGGGAACAGTACCACCGAGGATGAGGAGAAGGCTGAGGTGCTAAATGCCTTCTTTGCCTCAGTCTTTAACCGTCAGACCAGTTATGCCTGGGGTATTCAGCCCCCTGAGCTGGAAGGCAGGGATGGGGAGCTGAATCAACCCCCCATAATCCGGGAGGAAGTAGTTTACGACCTGCTGAGCCGCCTGGACGCTCACAAGTCTGTGGGGCCGGATGGGATCCACCCGAGAGTACTGAGGGAGCTGGCGGAGGAGCTTGCCAAGCCACTCTCCATCATTTATCAGCAGTCCTGGTTAACAGGGGAGGTCCCAGATGACTGGAGGCCTGCCGATGTGACGCCCATCTACAAGAAGGGCCGGAAGGAGGATCTGGGGAACTGCAGGCCTGTCAGCCTGACCTCGGTACCGGGGAAGATCATGGAGCGATACATCTTGAGTGAGCTCACCAGGCAAGTGCAGGACAACCAGGGGATCAGGCCCAGCCAGCATGGCTTCATGAAAGGCAGGTCCTGCCTGACCAACCTGATCTCCTCCTATGACCAGGTGACCCACCTGGTGGATGAGGGAAAGGCTGTGATGTTGTCTACCTGGACTTTGGCAAGGCCTTTGACACTGTCTCCCACAGCATCCTCCTAGAGAAGCTGGTGGCTCATGGCTTAGACAGGTGTACTCTTTGCTGGGTTAAAAACTGGCTGGATGGCCGAGCCCAGAGAGTTGTGGTAAACGGAGCTAAATCCAGTCGGCGGCTGGTCAGGAGCGGTGTTCCCCGGGGCTCAGTGTTGGGGCCAGTCTTGTTTAATATCTTTATCAATGATCTGGACAAGGGGATCAAGTGCACCCTCAGTAAGTTTGCAGAAGACACCAAATTGGGTGGGAGTGTCGATCTGCTCGAGGGTAGGAGGGCTCTGCGGAGGGATCTGGACAGGCTGGATCGATGGGCCGAGGTCAGTTGTATCAGGTTTAACAAGGCCAAGTGCTGGGTCTTGTACTTGGGTCACAACAACCCTATGCAATGCTACAGGCTTGGGGAAGAGTGGCTGGAGAGCTGCCCGGCGGAGAAGGACCTGGGGGTGCTGGTTGACAGCTGGCTGAATATGAGCCAGCAGTGTGCCCAGGTGGCCAAGAAGGCCAACAGCATCCTGGCTTGTATCAGGAATAGTGTGGCCAGCAGGAGTAGGGCAGTGATCGTCCCCCTGTACTCGGCACTGGTGAGGCCAAACCTTGAATACTGTGTTCAGTTTTGGACCCCTCAGGACAAGAAGGACACTGAGGTGCTGGAGCATGTCCAGAGAAGGGCAACGAAGCTGGTGAAGGGTCTGGAGAGCAGGTCTTATGAGGAGGGATTGAGGGAACTGGGGTTGTTTAGCCTGGAGAAGAGGAGGCTGAAGGGAGACCTTATTGCTCTCTACAACTACCTGAAAGGAGGTTGTAGCGAGGTGGGTGTTGGTCTCTTCTCCCAAGTTACTAGCGATAGGACGCAAGGAAATGGCCTCAAGCTGCGCCAGGGGAGGTTTAGATTGGATATTAGGAAAAATTTCTTTACTGGAAGAGCGGTCAGGCACTGGAACAGGCTGCCCAGAGAGGTGGTGGAGTCACCTTCCCTGGAGGTGTTCAAAAAACACGTAGACGTGGCACTTTGAAAGCTGGTATGATATTCTGAACTTGACACAGTTCTGGCTGCTGGGCAATTTACTTATAATCACATTTTCTGAGTGGTTTTTTGTGTTCTTTTAAGTCACCACAAGGCAAAGTATTAAGCTGAGTTTCATTTATTATTTTAGGAAACTATTTAAAAGCCATACTCAATAGCATCTGATCTGATTATTGTAGCAAACATGTAGATTCTTCTCTATTTATAGTCATAAAAATAACACCAGAAGTTCATTTTATTTTGATTCTTTCAAAATAGTTTCACAGAAAGTCTAAACACATAGTGTTCTAAAATCTACAATACATTTAAGACTTTTGTTTTGCTACCATTTGGAAGAAGATTAATCACTGTTAAAACTACTCATTATGATAACATAGAGCAGCAGTGAAATTAGTTGTATGCAACAGTTTATGCCTCCCTGAAGAAGACAATTTCCTAACATTAGAGAAAAAGAGGACAGTTGGGAGTTTTCCAAGTTTAAACAGATCAGAACTCTACGTCCCTGTCTACATGTAAGGCTAGTTAGAAGTCAAGAACCTGAACCTATGAGTGTGTAAATTAAAATATAAAAAACCAACAAAAATTTTAACTTAAAATGGCAAAAGCAAAAGAAACGGTAGTTTCTTCAACCTATTTTCTTCACAAAATTGTCACCATCTCAGAACACAGTAATAAAACCGATCTTGTAAATATTCTCTGCAATTCTTTTAAGCATGTAAGCTAATTAAGAACAAAATGACTTAAGATAAGTTGTTACAGTCAGTTTAAGTTATATCACAATTGGAATTCAGTAATTCGCCTTAAGTTACACAATGATATATGTACTGAAAAGTACAAGTAGCTCTTTATAAGAATGCAAATATTCTTAATTATGAAGGCTCACATCTAAAAAATATGAATGCCTACAATGAGATACTGCAAATTATGTATATAAACCAGGGTGCAACAGTTTTTATAAATCTGGTAACAAAAAGTGGGGGGTTTGTTTCACTCTCCTAATATGTTCGGATACACTTCAAAAAAGTTCTCAGGGATTATTTACATGCTTCAGTATTTTTTTTGAGTCAGAGGCCCCAGTACTAAAAATTTCACATAAATCTCCAATGGCAGCTAAGGAAAAAAAAATTTGTTTTATAAAAATATAATGCATGAAGTTAGAATATAAGAAAGAATATTACAAATAGTTCATGTAGCTGAAATTTATTCTGGTCACTAGTGATAAACATTATAGAAAATTACTGTAGATTGATTAAATATCCTTTGAGCATAAAGCATACATGTATTCATTTTTAGAAATGTTGGTACTCTTCCATCCCCCTTTTTCATCTATAAAATCTGACCATCCTACTCAGTTTCTATTCTTATCACTTACTAGTTTGCATAATTTTAACATGGCAGAATATAGCTAGCCTAGAAATATTTTTTTTTCTTTTCCTATAATTACACTCATCATGGAAACTGTCAGTATCTAATGAAGGATAATTTCTGCTATTATAAGAAGCTTAGGCGATGGTTTTCGTGAATAATTCTTAACATGAATCACTACACTCCAGCAAAGTCGGAAGTAAAAACATGTGTTCTCACTAACAAAAATCCTTTTAAGGATGAATGAAGTTTTTAAACTACAGATAAGTATAGTGCCTAGCCCTTAAGAGCAGAATTAATGCAGTATTCATTCATACAGCCACTTACGTGACCACAATATTGCCAATTAAAAAAAAAAAAAAGAAGAGACAGATGCTGCCAATTTCTGAAAAGCCACCTCATCTCTCAAAACACCTTCTGTAGTCAGTGGAAATACAGGTCGCACCAGAATACGATTCAGAATCAAGACTCAAACTCATCCTGTCATGGACACTTCTATCGCCAACTGACCACTGAAGAAAAACAGGTAACATTGCTGATAACACATTATCTTTCAGATATAAATTTGCTCATTAGAGTCAGAGCAACTTAGCAAAGAAAGTGAAATGTCTGGTCTTAATACAGAGTCTACTTCAAACAGTCTGCAAATACTGATCTCCAAAACAACACTAACAGTATAATCTAGAGATACTAAGTTTTTTCTCCTCAAAGTAATTATTCTTACGTTCCAATATCACATTAATTCACATTTTTTAAATTCGAATTTCTTCTAATAGCTTTTTCTGGAAAGTTTCTCATTGAAAAAAAGTAAGACCATCTCATCTACCAGAAAACGCTCTGTAAAAATAAGTACAAAAAATCTGTATCAGTATTTTTCTCAAAAGGAAAAGATATCAAATATGTTATTTTCACTATTGAGAGATATTGCTCTACCATGGTTGGAAGAGATGAATATGGCTTATAATTATCTCTTGCTAACCCCTTCTTATTTTCATGTAAATTATTTCATTTGTTTTGGCAAAGACTCAGTAAGGAAGGCAAAGACTTCTTGATTGTTTCTACTCAGCAGTAATTTGATAGTATGCCATCACATAACATTCTTTTTGTTTTATATCAATCTGCATTACAAAACTGTTCACACAACAGCAAATAGCCCAGTCAGAGATGCATCGGGGACAGTTCGCACAGAAACAGAACTGTCATCTTCTCAGATGCTGATATTTTCCAACAGAGGGAGGGCTGATGTCATACTGGGTAACATGTAGAAGCAGGAACCATGTCTCTAGCCACACTAGGACACTAGAATTGTTTTGGGTGGCTGAAGTGTTGGTTATGGACCAGGGCTTGCACAGAATTGGGTGGTTGGTTATCTACAGAGATCCATCCCAGGATCAATTAAAAAAAAAAAAAAAAAAAGCAGATTCTTGTAAACCAGAGACATGGCTGTTCACTGGTTATTCTTTCATTGGCAGTTTTCATACAAGTTCAGGAGTCATTTCCATTAGTTGGTTACTATCTTTATGCCTCCAATAAACTCTGTCTCAATGGTAGCATACAGAAAAACAAACCCTGTCCACGGATTTCCCCCCCACCCCATTTTATCCTTACCTTCCACTGTTTGACCTTCTCTTCTGAGCATCTGGACAGCTCCTACATACTTCTTTAGTTGCACTTTTAGCACCTCATTTTCTCTGTTGATAAAAAGAACAGAATAAACAAATATTATTGTTTTCTCAAAATAGAGGAAAACCCATTTCAGTGGAAACAAACATACTATCTGTAATAATAAGCTTTATCTAAGTTGTGTCATCAAGACGAATAAAAATAATTACTTACACAGTAAATAATACATCAACAGCAGAGGACCAGGAAAACTAGCTTTCCAAGGCCACATGAACACATCAGTTAAACAGGTTATCTCATAATCAAAAACTTTTCATTAATTGTTTAATTTAGATTTTTCAATTTAGATTTTTCTATACTATGCTACATTGATGGCAGAAAAATGATACAGTCTATCTAAATCAACAGTAAATTAAAAAATAAGGATGGGATACTAGACAAAGAAATTCAGAATGGCCAGTATAAAATTAGATAATAATTTTACTAGTTGTCCAAGTAACTAAAGTCAAGCAAATCAGAATTCAGCTTTAGAAGCAGACTTTATCATTGTAAGAAAATGCCAGCACTTCAATAACAATATTCAAGGTAAAAGTTTTCCACATACCATTCCTAAATGAAAACCATAAGAAAAGAAATTAAGTTAATCCTTTCAACTCTTATATTTCAGTGCCTGTGCCTGTCTCATTTTTCTTTGGAAAGTACAAGTATTCAAAGCAGGTACTATCATAGCTCCACCTAACAACATTAAGCACCTTAGTTTATATTTGGGGGGAAATAAAAAGGATTCTATGAATTTTCAACAAAGCTGACAAATCGCATGTCTGAAAATTCAATTATCTGTCTAAGCCTATTCAGTTAACCAAGTATGACAGAAGGGTTTATACAGAAGAAACATAACTAAAATGTTGCAAGAGAGTGAATTCAGACAATCTTTACTCTTCTTTAAGAAAATATCAGGATAGAAATACATAGGTGCCACAGGTGCAGCACATAACATCACACACAAGAAAGTCACAACTGGTTAGAGAGAACATGGACAGGTCAAAATCATGCCAGAGGAGTTTTACACGCTCTAGGAATGATAAAACCCCAGATATGTAACAGATTACAGAAAGCTGGAAACAGATTATACACAGAAAGGTAGGCATTTTACTTATTGGAATTTATTTAAGAATGAGAAGTATTCAGAAACACATGCAAATATGTTTGATGGTCCTTATCATACTATATATATACACACATACACACACACTCTCTCTATATATATATTATATATATATACACACGCAAAACCAAACTGCTGCTGTTAGCAATGCCTTATTTATAGATAAAAACCCTAGACTGGTACCATATTTGTATTTCTATGAATTTCAAATCAGTTTTCTCAACTATGTAACCTCAATTGTATTCAGTCCTTTAGCAGGAGGTTGCTAAATAATTGAGAAGAAACTATTGATTACACAACTAGCAATTTTTAACGAAGTCCTTGATGATTTTATGCATTTTATGATATTTTTCATTTCCTAGACTACAAAGAACAAGTCAGTTTTCCCACCAGAGATGGATGCTGATATTCAGATTAAGGAAAAAAAAATTTCAGAAGCACAGTTTAATTCTGTATACTATATTAAAACAAGTCTAAATAATTCATTCATTAAAAAAATTATATGACAGCTAGACAAAAAGATTTCTCACCAGAAGTGTAAATATGTCTGCATGGAAATAACTATATACAATTACAATATATTGAGTTTTAAGGATTCTCATTAAATAATCATATACCATCTCGCTTCTACATTTGAGAAAAGACTCAGTGCCTTCTGTCTGTACTGAGACAGCATAAAAAAAAATACCCATTTTTTACTATTGTGCCTATCAACTTAAAATTGATACAGTACAGCTGAAGTTCAGAAAGACTTTAATTCACTTAAGGTCTTTGATACAAGACTGAAATTTAAAGCAGGATACTATGGCCCAGTCACAATTTTCTAATATGCCTCTATCATCTTATTACTTCTCATTCTTTGACATCTCTTTCTCATCACTACTATTTAGCTAGATTCCAAAGAGGGCACATCCTGATACATATGAATTTATATAGCTCTTTTTATCAGAGCATGTTTAAAAATAAAAACAATGAGCAAGCACTCACTAAAAAGTCTTTAATGACTATAAGAGGCATTATAGCAGATATTCATAGCAAGTATTTTGTAGGAGGAGAAACTCCTGTACAGGAGTTAAGGATCAGATTTGCAGAAATTCTTGTCCAGCTGACCCAACAGTACTACCTGTTGTTAAGGATGTTAAATACTTCGATGTGAAGGCCCCAGCTTTACTTTTGCAATTTTTCCAAACTTTACCATCTAACTTGAAGCAAAACTGTTAGCCTGTTACGACACTAGTGATAAATACAATGCTCTCAGCATCTTTTGAAGTGCTCCAAACAATTCCACATTCTGTGGTGCGGAATAAGTGACGAGACCGTAAGTACAAGTTGAAGGGGATAGAGAAAAAAAGAGAAAGAGAAAAAATCAGCTGAAACACATGGGAAAACAAAGACAGAGAACTCAGCCACTAATAGCACACCCATCTCCAAAACCTCAACTATAACAAATTTCCCTGCCTTATCACTTCTCCCATGTTAATAAGTAGCTGAAAGACAGAGCGATAATATGTCATTTTACCCTGTATCAGCTCATTGATAGAGGATGACAACCCGGTATTCCTACAAATTACTCTTTTTGCACAAATAGCACAGGTTTAGTGTGTGCTGTTGATTGAGCTTTACACCACTGGCGATTACTTACGCAGAACGATGACACAAAACATTCTTTCCTTTGGTTGTTTGATTATAAAACTAGAAAACCGCACATTAAGAGCTATATTGAAAAAAATCTAAGGTTTGAAATCCAATCACAAACAAATGGATTTAAAGCATCCTATGAAACCAGAATTTAACTCCTCCCCAGGTCTCTTTGTGATTTTTTTATTATTTGGGTACACATAAAAAGCAGATTAACAGAACCATCTTTGAAGCTTTATGTCTTCAAGACGAAGAAAAAATTATATACATTTTCCCACTTTTTTTCTTTAAGACAAATACAAAATTAGTTTCTGATAGAGCACATTTATCTCCACAATCTCTCCAAAAGTATGACTAGAGAAATACAAACACATTTAAATACAGCCCTCCTGCTGAGACTTCTGCTGTATTCTTGGAGGAGGACCAAGGCCCCACAGGTGAAATCTCCACCACCCTCCTTGTGCTATAGCATCTCTTCTAAAAACTATCATTATGGGCGGAAAAAGGGGAGTTGAAGGAGGTTGGTTATTTTCCAGTAATGTCCACAAAGTTTCTGTGACAGATAGTTACACTTGTTGAAGCATGTATATATACACCAAGCACAGTTAAGGTCTACTATGCAAGTCAAATTAGATGCAGCATGTTCGTCAAAATAAGATTTCTGGCTGTTAATACAAATACCTGTAATACAATACCAGTAAGAAAGCATTTTATAAAAGCTGACTTCCAAAAATTTTAGTAAAAGGTTAAAGAACAATATACCTTTAAGTTATGATTTTTGTTGCAGAGGAAAAGGCCTTATAGGACTTACTTTCCTATACCTTAACAGAAAAAAAAAAGAAAAAAAAAAAAAAGAAAAAAAAAGCCCAAACAAACCACACAACTGCTCCTTGAAAAAGATACAAAAATTCCTCTAGGAGTTCTGTAAAATAAGCATGGTAAGAAAATAATCTGAAAAAGAGTAGTTTCTTATGTATCCCAACTATAGTGGCCTGAAGAATACTTAAGTTTCTGGCACAAGCATCAGATACTAACAAGTGCTTTCTGTGGAGCTTATTCCTAAAACGTGTCTTATTTCTAAATTCACAGGCTTACAGAAAAAAAAAAAACAACAAACCACCACAAAACCAAAAATCCAACAGATGCCTATGTCTTGATAAAAACTTAAGTGTTTTAGAAAATGTATATATATAACGTGCCAAATCTCCAAATAATAAAAAAATTGCATGAAACTTGAGAATGAATTGAAATAAACAGTGTACAGCAAGAATATGTAGAATCTATACACAGAGGTTGTGCTAGAGGACTTCCAGAGGCACCTTCCAACCTGAATTATCCTATGACCCTACTATTAGGAGGTCCAAGATCACAATTAACTGTAATCGTATGTACCCTAAATGAAACAAGGAAAATGAGAACTATTCCTCATGAAAGTTGAACTATATACAATATAACGAAATTACAGTATAAAACCAATCTCTGAAAAGAACTGTAATGAAGAAAAATGTGATAACAGCTTGTCATGAAAGACAAACACCGTATGCATGATAGACTGAAAACTATTCTCATGATAGCTTCACAACATAGACTGTGTTCAAATCTAAATTATGAAAGGGCTCTATCTTAGCATTGATATCACACCTGAAAAAGCAAAAAATGGCTTTGTGGATAAGAAATATGAGGAAGTTGTTTATCTTATGAAATAATGTATCTCACTGTTTTTAGAAAATGCTTTTGTAACTTGTGATATCACAAACTAAGCAGGAAAAAAAAATCATTGAATATAGGAATATTCAAATTAGTTTTCACAAGCAGGACAAGAGATATTTTTTCCTCTCTCTCAGAAGCTGCTTAAGGTAAGTGATGCAATCATTTCAACACATCATTTCACCCATCACTGAAGCGCTATGGCTCTCAATGAAGTGTTGTAAAACAGATTAATATAAAATGCCAAATCCAAAAGCAATTTGACTTAAATAATACAGACACTAGATAAGAGGAGGCAGATTAGGTTACAGAATGTACAGTAAACAGAAGGTGCATAAAAGTGTAAGATAAAGTATAGCCAAATTCTCATCCCCCAGTTCCCTAGGCAGTGCATTATCGTCTTCTCTTTCTATCTGCTCTGCTTGCTACAAAGCCTGTCCTTTGTAAACTGCTTTCCTCCAACATTTCTGAATACAGTCTAAGAACATGCAACCTGAAATTATCCAATTTTACAGTCAACTTCAGTAAATTTCTTTGCCTCGCAAAGGGGTGTAATAGTATTCCATATAGAAAAAAAAGAATCTCAATTAAAAAAACTTTAGTATTGCCAAGAAGCCACTGGCACAATATGTCTATGTAATTTGAGAAAGTCTCATTGATTGTGGGAGAGGCAGGGCGGGACACAGGACCCACAACAAAAAACAGCTTACAAAATGATACTAGAGAGTGTATTTAGTCTATTCTATGGGAAGGCTAGGAAATAGGTTGAATGCTGAGACTGATCCTTTTGCAACAAGATCCTAACTATTATGAAAAAGCTATTCAAATACTTCACATGGAAGAACGAGATTACCACTACTTGAAACTAAAATGACCTAAGTATTTTTCCATTTTTCAAACAGAACCTAGGAAACTCAGGAAACTTTCTCTTAAGTAAGCTAGTATTTTGTCTAGGAGACCAGAGACTCTTCAGAGAGTCTAGGAGACCAGCTGAATAAATCAATTTTGCAGATATCCAGAAGTAATCATTTCAACACTGGCTGATCCATCACTGACATTTGTGTTCTCAAAGCCTTCAGGAAGATATTTACGTCAAATTCTTCGCCAGAGCTTTGGAGACACACGTAAATATCAGCTCTCATAATCTGGAGCATATCTGTTTATCAAATTACAATAGTCATATTGTTACTGAACGATTTTCCTTGCCTTAAGATGTTCAGAATATTACAGTTGAGGAAATTTTTCTACTCTAGTCATGTGATCAATTATTTTCAAGGTAAAAAGTGAGATTTCACTATTACAAAATATCTGAAACTTAGTTTCCTCTCACTCACCCAGTGTATTATGCAGTACTTAGAAAGCATTCCCAAAATTTGTTATTTCAAATTCTTCAAATTATTCAGCTTGCCCAAATTCCTGGTTTAAAATATTATTTATTAAAAAAAATTTACTACTCTTACTATTGCAGCAGCATCACCTACAGTGTACAAAGTGAACCAACAAAAGAATTTAGAAGAAAAACCTATATTCCAAAATAGCTATATGCAAAGTTTCTGATGTGCTGGAACACAAGTTGCAGTGAATCACTGAAGAACTGCATCCAAAGTCCAAAATAACTGGTGACACAAGAATTTGTTGTACCTAAGCAGCTCCCAACACTTTATCACGTGACTAGGTAAACTGACTTTCAGAAAAACAATTAACACAACGTACCCAGTCTCCATAGCAATAAGAGAAGTTAAATAAATTTGTTTAAAACTGACAAGCTTGTCTAAGTGAGCACCTCTTTAGATCTTGTTATAAAAGCTCCTTATCTATTCTTTAAAAAGGTATGTGCATGACAAATACCTGATTCACCCATATGTCACTGCAAATTCTAGAACTGTGGGGGAAGTGAGTCAAAGAAATATGAATATACAATTCCTATTACCTGAAACGTGAATATTAAATGAAGTATTTGCATTGTCTCAATTGCCCTACATCACATGAATGTCAAACCCAGTTATGCATATCTCTCCCTCCCTTGAAGTGAGTAGTTTGGTTTGATGTGTCATCAAAAGCAGAATTAATAATGTTCTAAATACTTCTTAAAAAAAAAAGAGCTTTATATTTATCATTTTCACATACTAGTTCTGCTATGCAATAAAAAGCTTATGGGGATTTCAGCTGTGGTACTTCACGACTGACACTAAGCACTCTGCCTGCACGTGCAGAAAACAAACACTTCTCTCTGTGATAAGGCACAGATTACTAATCTTATTTAACATTTGGGATAGGTTTGTTGTTTACTATACATATGTGTGACTCATTCCCAAGATCTTAGGCATCACAGGTTACTCCAGAGCTTATTTAGAATTGTAAGAAGAAAATCATACTATTACAGCAGCATTTACCTTCAAAAGGTCTTTCTTAAGCTAAATCACGTTTAGACAAGGGGAGGGTTAAAACTCTTTTCTTTCAGCATAGCTGTGGCACAAAGTCAAGCGGGAGGCAAGTCACTACTGGGGCCAATGTTGTTTAACACCTTCATTAATGACCTGGATGCTGGGACAGAGCGCACCCGCAGCAAGTTCACAGCCAATACAAAACTGTGGAGCAGCTGATACACCAGATGGTTGTGCTGCCATTCAGAGGGACCTGGACAGGCTGGAGAATTGGACTCAGACAAATCCCTGGAAGTTCAACAAGGGGAAATGCAAGTCCTGCATCTCGGGAGGAATAGCCCTAGGCACCCATACATGCTGGGGGCTGGAAAGCAGTTCTACAGAAAAGGATCTGGGAGTCCTAGTGGACAAGCTGACCACGAGCCAGCAATGCACCTTTCATGACAAAGAAAGCCAACAGCACCTTGCACCGCATTAGGAAGAGCACTGCCAATGGGTCACTGCCAACAACATTGCCCAGAGGGGTTGTGGAGTCTCCATCTGTGGAGAAATTCAAAACCTGACTGGAAATGGTCCTGAGCAACCTGTTCCAGCTGACCTTCCTTGAGCTAGGGGGAAGCAGTTGCACCACTTCAGAAACTCCCACTGTTGATACTGTTTGGCAACAACTGTTGCTTATGACACAGTGGTTGATAAAGTGGTCAGCCATGAAAACCTGACAACAGGACAAGAAAAAAGCATTAGCCCAAGGAAAACAAAGTCATGCTTAAATAATCAGACAGAAAGAAGACAAATTGGATGGAAGTGTCACTGACGAGGATTGATAATCCATTCTTCACTGCTTACATACATGAGGGTATATCCAGAAGGGTATCTGTGTCAGCAGCAGCTGACATTGATATGTTCTACATAACTGAAAGCAACAAATAAAGACACAAATATTCCTACTCAATTTAACTGACACTAGGACCACTCAGCACAATTTCTACCGACTGAGGTAAGAACTTGCTGGGAGGAGAGGGGTCCCCATACTAATCTCAGTGTGGAACTACAGAAGGCATCTACCAGAAGAAATACTGTACAGTAACATTAAAATGAAATAGTGTCCAGAACAAGTCCTCACTGGCTCCAGATCTGACAGCTAGAATCCCACCAATCTAGCTTGTGTATTTTTGAAAAAAACCCTATGTTTCACACATGCACCAAAGCAGCCATTTCCACAACTAGAATGAGCATTTCATTATTCTAGGACAGCAACATCAGTCTGTTCACAATAAACATTGACCTGGTGTCTCTGTTCCCCTCCCCACCCCCTTATATTTAAAAGCTGTATTGGACTTGAGGTTTGGAAAAATACTGTTTGCAGACAGTGCCAGATATTTTAACAACATTAAGAATATCAAATATCCAATAGAAGAAAAAAAACCAGGACCTTTGTATTGTGATTTGTTCCAGACTGCGCAGACAGCTATACCAAGAATCTCCCAAATATCAAGTAAAATAAAAATTAATTAAAAAGAAAAAAAGGGAGGAGGGGTTAGAACTGGACAAAATAGATATGAGTAGAGAAAAGTCTTCCTACATATACTTTCTGCATACATGTATTCCTTTGTATCTAGTCTCATTATCTAACAGCGGCTTTTTCACGGCTTAGTTTTCTTAATATTAGCCTAATTCCTTTTTAAAATAAAACCTGATGTCATAAATTCAGCTCACTAATATTCTTTCCTCTGGAGCTGTAATGGTGGTTTTACTAATATTTTCAACTCTCACTTACTGTTAACACTTAGCAAAACAAAAACCACAAAGGCACTAAATTTGTCAGAAAATCTTCCAAAGGTTTTTTCAGCTTAAATTCAACTGAAGTCCATGGGATTTTTAGTCCTAAATCACTTATGTTCTTGTGAAAACTAAACTACTTGAAAATTATTTTTTCTTGTACGCAGAATTTTTTCCTTTGTTCCACTGCTGTCACTTTTTATGACACTTTCAGCACTTCTTACCGTGCCAAGGCTTGGACTTTCGTGGCATGTCGCTCTTCCTGTTCTGCTACTTTCCTTCTCCAGTTGTCCATTTCCCGCCTTAGCACTGCAGAATGCTCCATCTCTCCATCAAGCAGATTTCTCAGAGATCTGGAAGAAGGCAGCAGCCTCTGTTAGAACACTGCAAATATTACCTAGTAATTAGAGGATACTCTACGAATCACAGAGTAGGTTGCCTGAATAATACCATTAATGTCATCCTAAAATTTCATTAGTCAATGTAATAAATTCACCTGATTTGATTATACAAAGATATGAAAAGCTACAGGGAAAAGGACCCAATCAAAACAGTTGTACGTGCTTACTATTAATTTGTATTACAATCTCATCAACATGCCCAAAGCACAACCTATTATGGTATCTACTGTACAACCATGCAGAAAGAACTTATTATAGAAAACAGCTTATAAGCTGTTTCCAGCACTTCAATGCAAGTCCATACATCTCAGGAATAATCTATAAGCAATATATTTACTAGCAAGACCAGGAGACAGGTAGAGGCCTTGTCTCTACTGAGAGCACTGCCATAGTCCTCCATGTAAACCCTTTGATGAGATGGCAAAGGTCAGCATGATGCGTAATAGTAAAATCCAAAGCATCCTGGTCCTTCTGCCAAAAAAAATGCGAAGCTGAATGGGGCAATAACTTGCAATTATGGGAGTGAGGAGGATAAGAGGCAGGAAAATGGGATCGGTTGGTAGTCTTGACATTAAAAAAAAGAAACCAAACCCTATAGAAAAATGTAAATTACCAACATAGCCCTGCTACAGCATAACAACAGTATGTCTTCAACGCATTTGTCTTTTCATTCATCTAATGATGTGTTCCAATAGACTAAATAAATACAAGGTAGGTTCGATAGCATTTTAAGTGAGTTATCATTTTTACATTTACATCATCATTTTGCCTCAAGTGAACATAAAGACACCCACAAATGACAGCCAGTTTCAGCATAACATTGTTAGCCAACCTACATTACTTCTGCACCACAAGGGGAAAAAAGGAAATTTTCTGAATATTTGTATAAGGACAAACATTTTCTCATTTGGAAAGCTATCTTAAGTATCTTTTAGCTATAAGTTTTGGTTTTGAAAAAAACAACAACTGGTGAAACTCCCAAGATACAAAGAATTATATGTGATTTGAATTCAAAGGAAAAAGTTGACCTGCAAACACTACTCTTCAGTATCAACAGTTGAATATTGAAGTATTAGGCTTACCTTTCACAGAACAATAATATATACATCAAAAAGATTACACAAATATTATGCATAGCTTTACACAAAGGACAGCTTGTATTAGAGAACAGATTTTTTAAAATTATAGTGCCTCTTGACTAGAAAAAGAAAACTACCTATTCTGTTCTTCAAGTTCATCCTTTCTATTCATCATGGCCACAATAGCTTGACGAAGTTCATCTAAAGAGAAAGGACAAAAAAGATGAATTTCTGTGTGTATTTTTGCTCATTTCAGATCTAAAAGCCTTGTACATAGTGGCACTAATTCAGCAACACACTTAAGATGATGCCAACTTCATTTGCTATCCAGCAAAGCACATAAAAATGTTGTTAATCTCACCACTAATTTGAGCAATCTTTCAAAAATTATATTACTTAACACAGTATCATAACTATTGATCAAATCAAATTAGTCTGCATCTGGCTTTAATACAAATGTTTACAAGTTTGCCTGTGGCTGCAGCTGTTTTGTTTTAATCACAGACCTACGGGACAACGCACCTTTTCACTACATGCATTTTAATGAGATACACTGTTACTTGTTTAACTTCTTCACATTGCTTGTTTTCCTTGCTATAAACTCTGACACACGAAATAACTATTACAGTGAGACCAGAGTAGAGAGAAGATCATTGCCTCTTCATGGCATTTCTTCTCAAACTCAGTCTTAAAGACAATGGCATTTCTGAATCTTGCAATTTCCTAGAAAAACCTTTTTATTTCCTATAAATACCTTAAAAACACTGTCTTCACATAAAGAATAAAAATTTTTAAAAAATTATGACAGAATTTTAGAATTTTTATAGACTTCTTTAGGGTTAGGTTTAACAGTGATACCAGAGTAGCTGAATACCATACAGAAAAGTGTCAGCTCAAAGTGCTGCCTCAGCTGGAGTCCTTCTGCTATTATAAAGGTTTTACCATATAACTGTACAGGTGTACTATTACTACTTACTATAAATTTACAGAAGAATATTAGGACTTAATCATGTAATCTAAAACAGATTCTGACTTCCAGATCTTGCATGAATACATGAAATACAACAGGTCTTCAAAGATTTGAATGGCTTCTAGCAAACATCAGGATGGATACATGTCCTAAACTAGGTATTTTTTTTTTAAATTTCATTAACAATTTCACGTATGTTAATCAAAAATTTTATGAGAGCTTCTGCAGGGACACAATTATATTAAAACATCCCTCCCAACAGTTAATTATACATAATAAATCAGCCAATTCTGTTCTGCAAGTACTCAAAGCAGATGTCAGCAAATTTTTTGTGCTTTTACTAAAAACATACTAACAGAACCAGTATTGCTTAATTTCTTCAAGTAAGCAAAGCCATCAGACAAGTTTTTTGCCCTTTCATTCAGTTCACTGATTCACCCGTATCTTTCTTACTATTTTCTATAGTTTCAGAAATTTTTCCCAGTTCAAAAAAAAACTTAATATTGTCCTGTGGACCAGATTAAGTCTGCCAGACTCTACTAGTGGACAAAATGTTCAAGTTTTTACTACGTCAATCAAATGTATCAGTCAGTGCAGACACCACAATTCCAGTCTTGCACTGGTAATCTGCTGCTAAATCCCTGCCCTTGCAGGATTCGGCAGGGTTCTCCTATCACTTGAAATCAGCCAATCCAACTTCTTCACGCTAGATTTTTTCCAAAACATTTCTGCTTCTTTGGCCGTGGAGAAAGTAGACAATTCTTTTCCTGCCCATTCCACCTTACAGCTTGAGAACTAATTGACATTAGCAAGAAACATTTCAGTAGGTCATTAGAGGGATTTTGCAGTCCATTAATTCAGCACAGAAAGAATAATTATTTTTCTACAGTAACGCAGCGTCTTTAATTGACTTCTCTATGCAGCTATAAAAAAAAAAAATCTAAATCTTGTAGAAAAGCCAAAAGTGAAATTTGTGGGTATTAAATACTAACACACGTTTTTAAAAAACAAAAAAGAAAATCTGGAGACCTCTGCTTTCTCCCTCAATGATATTACTCACTTTCAAAACCAAAGTTGTGATTACATGGTTACTTTAATCAGTCTTTGTAAGGCTGTGCTTTCAGCAAAAAGGACATTCCAGCATGCCTTACCTACCACTGCTACCATCTCCCTTGTTCTGGCAGTGGTGTTTATACACACACAGTGTTCTAGCAGGAACTGATCCAGCTCAAAACTGGTTTGGTTTGGTTTTGTTTTGGTTTTTTGTTTTGGGATTTTTTTGTTTGTTTGGGATTTTTTGTTTGTCTGTTTGTTGGTGTTTGGTTTTGGGTTTGTTTGTTTGTTTGTTTGTTTTTTTCTTGGGCTACTTTTCAGACAAGCAGTTGCCAAGTGATCTTACTGTTGAGTTTAATACTGTTGCTGGCACAAGGCACATAGCAGAAAGTAGTCAGGACAGAACAGAACACCTTTTTAGTCAATGAGGATGAGGAATAAAAGGTGGCATACCCTTTTTGTCAAGAGTGAAGTTCATATTGCATTGAAGGGACCAGGTAACCACTGCAATTTACATAGCAATTGTAGAAGACCTTAGAATGGAAAGATTATATATGAAAAAATATGCTGTGCTCCATTATTTTCATGACTATTTTTCAAGAGATGGTCTCTAATAGCTTCTATTGACTAGCATTTATGGGGGGGGGGGGGGAACAACACACAAAAAAGAAAACCAAACCCGACATTCTGAGATTTAAGTATTATATTTAGCTATAAAATATCAAACTTCGTGATCATGAAACTCAACACACTAACAGTATTCTTTTAGTCATAATGAGGCACTGCCACTTTGAGGGCAGACTGGGAAGGTTGGGGGTTTTGAGGGTTTTTTGTTTGGGTTATTTTGTGGTTTGTTGGTGGGGTTTTTTGGCCGTGGAAAATTGGTAGGTTGTAACAGTCCTGAAAAAAATAATATGTAGTGTTGTGAAAATGGACCACAATCCATCAGCCTGTCTGTGAACTAAAAAATTGTTCTAAAGACGAGGAAAACAGAATAATCCAGTACGTGTTCAAGCCTTGTACAAGTGTACAACACAAGAAAAAATATCCATCGTAATCTTTCAGTACAGAAACATTCTAACAACATAAAGATCTTTAAAGTTGAATTCAGAATCCTCCTCAAGAAAGCATCAAGCCAATGGCATTTTAAATATTTCACGAGTATCATTAAAATACGATAATGCACAATCTGAGTTAGTTACTATCATTTCACAGACTCTGAATAAATTAAAGCCATTGCTACTCAGACAAGTTATTGTAGCGCTGCCTCTGCACTTTTGCTGGGGTGACTACTCTACAATAATTGCCTGCATGCATACTCAGTCTGTTTAAATGTGTACTGATTTATTAACATTTAAACAGTGAAGCTATTATAAATTGTCTCCATTTTTCCAATCTTACAGCCTATTCAAATTGTAACCTTAACTTGCCTAATAACTTAATCTTCTTTGCCTTATTCCACCCAGAATCTTCTGCATGAGTAGAGAGTTGAAATCCCATCTTCTCACTCCCCTCTCCAATGCACACATAAGCAAGCAGAGCATGAAAGCAAGATTCTGTTAAAGATCATGGTTTGCATAAAAGTAGAAGAAAAAAGCCTCTTGAAACAAAAGATGTTAAAATGCCTCATTTTTTTCTGAGAGTTATGGAATTGACAATACTGCAGAGACACAGCAAAGCAGAAACTCCAAATTTTGTTATCACATATAGGACAAAAATCAGTGCCTAATTTAGGACCACAGAAGAAACACACTTCATATTCAGTATTTCTTGCTAATTTAGTTCAACTACAGATAGCAGTAGAGATGTGGAAGAAAGCATCAACACAAACAACTGGTCTGGGATAAGAGCCCAGGGTTCCAAGAAGGCTTGTACAGGCTGTGCTTACCCTAGCAGCAATATTGCTTCATTGCTATACCTATGCTATTTCATCTTGAAGTGATGAGTATTAAGGAGTCATATTTTCTATCAGTTACTCAAAACAAATACAGCAACAGTATAGTTTATCATCAACAATTCTTTAACCTCTCCATCCACAGTAAATATAAAGGAGTGTAATTCACTAGTGTAATTAAATAAATAAAAAGTTACCAAGAAAAAAAGATAGAAACTTTAATTCCATGGTCTTTTGATGCAAGTAACTGAACAGAACTAAAAGGACACCATCCTATTTAGTTCACACATAACATTCAAAACTTTGAAAACTCTTAATTTCCTACTCTCACTTATGCTTCTCAAAAAATTTTAGCAGCATGTCAGAACAGTCAGCTGAATACAAAGTAAATCCAGTACCATACACTGCGGCAGGTTCACTTCAAATCTGCCAGAACATCCACAGTTCATAAGCTTTAGTCTGTGTGTTATGTTTGCCTCCGAGATCAGTGTATGATCATAACCTAATTTTTTCAGCAGACTTATGTCTCATTCATTGTGTGGGCTAGAAAAAGCAATAAATAAAAAAAAAAATCAGGGTTGTAGCAGCAACCATAAATCTGGCATTTTCTGACTTCTGGACTTCACAACCTCAATCTTTCTCCCCCTCTTCCCTTTTTTTTTTTTTTTTTTAATAAAACAGTGGGAGGATGGCCAAGTATATCCACTTCAGAAAACTGTTTGATGTTAAGCGTTTTATGTCCTACTTCTGAACTGCTTTGTGCTTGATATGTCATTTACATTCTGTAAAGTAACATTAATGGAAAGAGATACACTACTGTTATTAAGGATCAGCATTCAACACCAACATATCTAAAATTCAAGTGATAATCAGAGTCTCATAAAGACAGCTATAATAAGATAGCCAGTGAAGTCTTTCAAATTATGTAGTCTTAAGAGATATTTTTGCAACAACTTCTTGAAAAAAAGGATTCCCATGTACAAACCAATGATTCCAAACCAGGTCTATCTTTATCAGTAAAAAAAGATAACATAAAAATCAAGGAATGTGCTAATTAAATTTTTCATATTAAACCTCACTTTTTAAAAACACAAAAAATTATCTTTTATTGTTGAAATTAATCTGTGGTGCCTAATTACTAATAAAGCAAATATTTGCTCTAAAACATTTTTTAATTCACTTGCATACTACATGCAAAATCAGGCTTCTATAAAGTTTTTATAAGGTCACATTCAGAGCATGAAATATATAAAAAAGTGCCATGCTTTAAGAAACAGCTGTCAATTTCCCAGCAACCTCCAGAAAAGTCATAAATTTCACAACTCTTTTGCTGTTTAGCCAAAGATTGGATAAATATGATTTGCAATCACCTGTTATGAAGAATGAGCTGTAAGTGAAATCATCTCTCAGTGTACACAAGGTCATGCTGCACTCCTCTGCAATCCTGCAGATAGAATATCAGGGTGGGCTGGGAGCAGTCTACAGGAATGATTTTTTTTTATTTTCCTGAGTGCAAATTTACACAGATATTTTCAGAGACAAATAAAACTTCCAGCAGACTAGCTACATCTTAAATCAGAAGTCTGACATTTAAAGGCATGCTCCCTAAGCTGCCTACATGAACATTGGCTATTAAGGCTTTATTTAGTGCTCCAAAATCTTGTAAATATTACCCTGTCATGTCACTACTAATAGGATAAATTTTAGCAGGAAACAAATTAGACAACACAGTGTTGGCCTTCTACCGTATAGAAGGGTCCTCACCGAAAAAAAGTCCTTAGGATGAACTGCAGCTTTTTTCTCAGTGATTAAATTTATACACCCTCTTTCCATAGCTGTGCTTTCAGAGAAGTCACAAGAATTTAGTACCTGTCAGTGACCGGTGGCAACCAAGTTACAGAACAGCTCAGAAGCTATTTAGAGGACAGAGAAAATGCAAAAACATATACCTTATTTACTTACACAGCCAGGATAAAAATATAGTATGTAGGTTTGACGATTCAGCAAAGTTCTTCAGTGATCATGAAAAACTGGGGGGCTTTCTCAAGAATATGTGAAAAAATATGGAATAATGTACAATGCTATAACCTTTGCTAACCTTTGTGATCAAGCCCAACTTTAAAAACTGAGGAAAATGATAGTGGAAAAACTAAGTTCCCAATTATTTACTAAAAGCAGCACTATAATCAAAGAACCTTGTAAAGAAGGACACAAGTAACATCCTTCTAAAATGAAAGTTTTGGAACTTCCTTTTTTCCCCACTGCAAAAACAAAATGGAGACACTTGTGCTGGTAGGACAGGTTTTTCTGGTGTAAAACAATGCTGAAAATATAATCTTCCAATGACATTAACTGGAGCAGACATAAAGTTGTTTGTGATTCATTTACGAAAAGTTAAATACAATTTTTTAAAAACTGGAAAATGACATAACAGAATAGGTGCATAAATACAAAAATTCTGATAAACTTAATTCTTTATAAAATTGGTTATAATACATAACAATCTGTAAAGTAGGGCAAGCTTTCAAATTATGTCTAACACACACAGCGAAACTAAGTCTATGGATTAGGATTTCTCTTGAGTGGTATTAGTATTTTTTTGAGAGGTATCTGCTGCTAAGTTAACCTATGCCTTACAAATGCATGGGACAAATCCAGCAAAATCATTCAAAAAGGCAGAAATTTTAAACTACAGCTTCTTATAACATAATTTTCAATCAAAAAATTTTTCCGTTCTTTTGCATATCAAAAGAACTGGAAAAAGGTTAGTACTGTACTAGTGAATTGGAAAGGAAGCAGGAAAAGAATAGATTAAAAAAAAATTCATTTCAGGCTTTGTCTTCAGAAGTAAGAAGCACAAAAATCCAGTCACTGGAGACCTCACAGCTTTTCTCACTGCACTATTGCATTCCATTTTTCTTGTCTGATATGTTAGAATTAGTTGCTATGCAACCAAGCTATAAGCCTCACCATTTAATAATTCTTCTGCTAATTGCAATACAGAAAAAGAGCTTCAATGTCTGGCTTTGTCACAGCACTGAATTCTTCCTGTACAGAGAATCTACAACCAGTAACAATGAACCTGAAAAAAGCATTTTTATTGAATGTATCTGGGATCTGCTATTATAAAGGTATTAACTTATATGTATAGTCAGCTGAATTTTTATTATAATGATAATTAGATTATTTACTAAGTGTTCTACTGGCTTTATAGATTGTTTTGACATGCTTCCCCCCTTCCTTCCACCAAAACTTTCTCTGAAATGGGAAACTAATGATAGCATGTATGCTTCTGTTGATCCTGTGGTTAATTTCATTTACAAATTGCTAAGTATCAAGAACTGAAAATCTCAAGATTTACCTTCTATTTTATAGCTGTCTTAACTATACATAGAAACTAACTGAGCAACTGAAGGAGACCAATTGCGGCCCCTGCTGGTACCTAATACATCTATGAAACAATAAAATCAATGGAGTGCAATAAAATCAGAAAGTTTCCCATTACAATTTTATTACTGAAAAATAAGAATGAAAGTAAGAAGTAAGAATGAAAGGACACTGTAGTAATTACATGAGCAGAGAATATCCAGTGACCAAAGTATCACAGTAACTGTCAACAGTAACTTTGTCTACACCTTCCATTATGTCACTTAAAAGTTTCAAATTAGTTTCCCACTTCATAAAGTACTTTGTAAGAAAGGATTTTTCAGCTTTGTAAAGCTCAGTCAGCAGACCTGTGCCAGAGCCTGAAACAGTACCCAGCGAAAATGCATGGTCTACCTCCTTTAACATACACTGACAGAGATACCGTTTGAACATGAGATTAGAATATCTTAGGGGCTCATTCATTTTGATGATTTCATAAATCAATCTCAGAAATGAACCTTGGCTGCATCACTTCTAACTTCCCAAACGTCATAAGTTAAAATCTGCACATATTTAAATTCATAAAAGGAAACAGACAAACACACACCCCAGATTTTTAGGAACAAAGCCACATCTACCAGTTCAGTTACAAAACTTTCTGTACAGTGAGAAAAATAAAACCCTACTGGCTTACGTGTTTAGACAGCTAGTCAGTTTAAGAACTAATTCTTTGTTCTATCAGTTTATGTGAAGAAAAAAGATTAAACATGGGGTAAACAAACTGCCTGTACTTCTACTAATCTCCTTCTACAGCAAAGGCTATTTTATCCTCTGCAGCTCAACTCTTAACACCACTGAAAATATGACTGTCCTCCATCTTAATCTCAACTAAACTTTTTGCTTATGAAAGTCCATATTTATGTTTGGAGCAGATTTCCATATCAAAACCACAGACTGAGCGTATATAGAAAGAGTTCTGGATTTGTTTGGGGTTTTTTCCCGACTAGGCATTAATGAAAGCAGGCAAAATAAGTAAGATCACATCAGAACCAACCACTAGTGTTTTCAGAGCTTGCAGAGATTTAAAGTTGCTAATCAAATTAAATCATTATTATTAATTTAACTGCTCAAGCCACATCTCTATCCACAGAGAAGCTAATGTCATACCAGTTGCAATGAGCCATAACCTGAGATCTGCCAATTTGAAAATCACTTTAGAGGAGTCATTTCTAATGTGGCCAGCATACCAGAAATGAAGTGCTGTATGCCTCTCTAAACAGATCTTACTGTAATAAAAATAGAAATAAAGAGTTACAGGACTTTTGGAGTTATTTCCATCAATCTAGATACACAAGGCAGTACTTACTAATTGTCATGGATTCTGGCACAGTGGCTGAAGGCAACATATTGCTTAAAGTATTCACTTGAGCTGGAGGACTGACTTCCACTCTAGTCATAAAAGTACAACATCATCAATAAATGAAAACAAAATCCTGAATTCAAAACTTAAAAAAAACATTCCAGAAACTAGAACTGTCATCATATTCACCCATATTCAGTCAACTTCTGTTTAATTATCTCTTAACATATCTGTTGTGAGTCTGATTTAAGAATACACACAAAAAGATTCAAATCAACAGGCCATGGAGAAGACAGTAAAAACCAACATAAAAACCAACATAAAACCTATTTTCAAAACCAGGAGGCTAAGTCTGCCTGTTATTTGACATGACTACATGACTTCAAGTTAATTAGGAAAAGGTCAATATATGAAACTATGCAAAAAGGGAAGAGTAGGCTTTTGCATTCGTCTTTCTAAACATTTGCAAAAGTACCCTGATGAACAGTTTGTTTTCCAGTACTGAGTAGCTATGCATTAGGTAACAATAATAAGTTGGCAGCTACAGGGTGAAGATTTTTTTCTTTTAAGAAAAATGTATTTGGCACGTACCTGTAAGGAAGATCAGATCTTCTTGGAACCAGTTCTACCGCATGAACATGTTCATGCCCCTCTCCATTCTCCAAGTTATCTAAAGTAGAATGCACAAGCATTAGCTTTCTTCAGTTAACTGTGCTTAAAAAATAAAAAAAAAATAAAAACAAAACCAGAAGAAAGATAGTTACATTTTTACCTAGAAATACTCATTTTTAGTAAAGCTTTTAAACACTTCAAATTCTTTCTCCAAGGTTGGCTTCTCCACATTCAACCCTGAATGCCAGCAGGATTGTAAAGTCCCTTAGGAACACAGCCATCAGTTTAGAACAAAATTAGCATTGCACAATTCCTAAACTATAATTCAGATATACATTTTACATTGATAACCATGTTGCAAAGCTATGAAGAGACTTCTTACTGAAGTTATTTTTGCAAGCCTCAGGAGTTTAACCACCACATGACATCTGATACTCATTACAAATCTGTTTGTGACTTGTAGGAAAAGAATTCGTGGTTAGTCCCCAGTATGTGAAAGCTTGCAAAGACACCAGTCCTTTATGCATTCCCAACAGAGCACCATGGCTCTTCCCTGGCTCCTTACGCCTATGTACCAAACATCAGGAATCAAACAGATGAGATATTTTTTAAAAAGCATGGATAATATGCATCTTTCCACAGATTCACAACTGTCAGGATCAAAATACACACATCACTGGCCCTGTCATTAAGGTAGTTCAGGTGGAAAGAAAAAAAAAAACAAACCACATTCTATTGATGTTTTCTGCATCTCACTATGTAAGGGTTCCAAAGTTACTATAAAACAACCCTAAAATCATGAGCTAAAATAGAACAGAATTTAAAACACAGGAATTCTAGAAAAAAAGCTAATGGGAATCAGAGTTATGTCAGAATGACTATGGAGGAGAAAGTTCGTTTTTTAAGCTGTAGAGTTTACTGAAACTCAGTTCCTAAAATGCATACTCCACTTTGTTCCAAGCAACTGAATTCTGACTCAGGCTTTCTCATCTCTAGGTACATGGAGATACGATATGCCCTGACACATCCCTAAAGCACTGCAACAGACTAGAACTGAGAACACTGATAACTGACATACAACACTACAGATTATGCTGTAATCTATTTCAAATACATATGTCTTATTATTTATCTGTATTAACACCTATAAACCAAAATATTAAGTTAAACTATATATTTTACAAGAGCTCATTAAGTATGTTTTAGCAAAAATGTTGTCATAATAATAATAATAAGCTTGCAAGTTACTGGGCTGAACTGCCCTCAGAAAAAGCTAACCCACGTTCCCACTGGTATCACTCATCTAGCAAAAGTGTGACTTCCAAAGTCAAGCAAACTACCACCTAAGGCAGCTTTCAATCTCATCAAATTGTCATTATGGCTCAGAAGAGGGTGACCATACCCACATGTACCACTCTCCCTTACTGGTTGACATTTGGGTTGCATGATGGGCCTTTTAGTGAAGACTGCCTGCACTCTCTGTCAGTTCAGGACTATTCAGAAGGGCCCACTAACAGCATGGAAAGTTGAAATCAGGAAATCAGACAGCGGAATCTGTGTTGCTGTTTCCTATAACTGATTAAAATTCCTTTCACCAGCCCAGTGCCCTATCATTCTGGCCTGCATGGTGGACCATAGGGTTTACCACAAAGAGGGGCCGGAGGAGAACTGAAAATATCTGTATACTGTGCCAAACGGGATCTGAATGGACCTGTTGTTGATCATCTCTAGTAGTCTAAGCATTGTCTTCAAAACAGTTCTGAGATGAAGCAAGATGAAACAAGGGTCTTTGGTATCTCCTTAATAAAAGTAAACCCCTGTTACACTTTTTGTTGTCCTCTCTGGTCATCTGTCTCCAGCAGTAAGTCTTGGCTTGGTCTCCTGACTTTTGATTTCAGCTACAAACCCCTAGGCTCTAGGCTCCTGATGCCTTGTGACATCTGACTGGCTACTAATTCCCACAGCTCAACTGCAAGCTGCCACTCCACCCCCTCCCCACCATAAACAGGAACATTTACTTGTATTCCAGATTTCAATTTGCTGCAGTCAGCGAACACTTATAAATCTATGGACTTTTTCTAAGAGTTTCTGTATGAAATTTAAGAGAACACTATGCTACAAACTACATTATGTTTTCTAAATCCATTTCTTCATAAACTGAAAAATGTGGGAGCCCAAGAAAAAAAATGAAAATGTACTTTCTATTTTTGTTTTGAACCACTGGCATTTCTTAAAAGGTACATGTTTTAAAATACAGCAGAGGGCAGTACAGCATTATTTTACAATTCACATCATTTTTATCACCAAACTTACAGAACTGAATTACACTTTTTCACAGGCCTTCACTTAATGGTCCATTTAAACTCTTGGCACATAAAATGTATATGCAAAAAATATTAAATATTTTACAATTAAAACATTATTTGAATGCCACTGAGAAGTTTTCTGAAGTCACTGAAATGAGAATACATACCCAAAGTTTTATAAAAGCAATGTCTTATAAACAGCTAGCAAAATATTAACTCAGGCAGGGGGAGGGGGAGAGGGAGGGGTAGTTGGGTGTGGTGGAAGTTTTTTGTACCAATACAGATACTAGAAAAGCAGCAGGTCTTCTTTTCCATACCTTTGACCATTTTCATTGCCTGCTTTAAGATTTTCTCCAAATGTCCACATGATTCTTGAAGTGCAGTACCCCAAACAGCATACAGTATTGCAGCTGAGGCCATTATCAGAGCCAACTGAGCATAAATTTACAAATGACACTTTCATTTATGCATGTCCGTGTGAAGTGTGCTTTTACTGCAGAAGCATGGTGCTGCTAATTCACTATCAGCTTGTGACCCACTATAGTGGGTCTCCTGCAGAAAATGACTTGAGGATACTGGCAGATGAAAAAATACATATGAGCCGGCAATTGGTACTCGCAGCCCAGAAAGCCAATCTTATCCTGGGCTGCACAAAACTAAGCATGGCAAGCAGGCTGAGGGAGGTGATTCTCCCCCTCTACTTCGCTTTCGTGAGACCCCACCTTGAGCACTGTATCCAGCTCTGGGGTCCACAGTACAAGAAAGGCATGGACCTGTTAGACTGGATCCAGAGGAGGGCCACGAAGGTGATCCGAGGGCTGGAGCACCTCTCCTATGAAGAAAGGCTGAGAAAGTTGGGGTTGTTCAGCCTGGAAAAGAAGAGGCTCTGGGGAGACCTTATTGTGGCCTTTCAATATATAAAGAGGGCTTATAAGAAAGATGGAGAGAAGCTTTTTACCCATGGCCTGCAGTGACAGGACAAGGGGCAACAGTTTTAAACTGAAAGAGGGCAGACTGAGATTGGATAATAAGGAAGAAATTTTTTTTGCTATGAGGGTGGTGAGGCACTGGAACCGGCTGCCCAGAGAAGTGGTGGATACCCCATCACTGGACGCATTCAAGGTCAGGTTGAACGGGGCTTTGAACAACTTGATGTAGTGAAAGATGTCCCTGCCCATGGCAGGGAGTTGGACTAGATGATCTTTGAAGACCCCTTCCAACCCAAACCATTTTATGATTCCCATATCCTTTTCCAAAGAAGTATTTCCTAGCCAATCATTCCTCATCCTGTATGTAAACAGATAACAGCTTCTATTGAACTGCATCCAATATTTGATACTTTCTTCAATCTGTCAAGATTAATTTGAATTCAAATTCTCAAACACACTTGCAGCTTCTTCCAACTTAGTGATATCTAGAAAACGAATAAGGATACTTTCTATTCAACCATCCTAAACGTTAATAAAATACCATACAAGACCACAGCTTAATCCCAAGAAAACTGTGGTTTATTTTGACATTGATAAATCCTCCTCAACTAAGTATCTACTCAGATGGAGAACTCTGATTCAGCTCTAGAATAAATTTTAATTGAACCTCCCATTCCAGTTGTGCAGTATCTCCTACGTCCTTACAATCCCATTATTTCTTACCATTGTCCTATGTTAGAAATTCTGTTATAAAGTATGCTAGAATTTGGTGAATTAAAATACCTACCTGTTTGGGAGTAAGAGCCAATGGCACTGACAGGAAACAGAACATCTGAGTCATCATTCAGGACCTGCAGAGGAGTCCAGCTGCATATCTGAGAATTGCATGTGCCTATTTCATGAGGCCTAGATTTAAAACAAACAAACAAAACAACCTATTTATACAGTCAATATTCATGTTCGCAATGCTTATATTTCTTTCAGAGATACCACTGCAAGAAAAATCTTTATTTCAATCTGCCTGCCAATTTCTTGGTTCAGACATACATAAATTCATTAAAGATCCATTCCAAAGCAGGTGAGACAAGTAGTGCTTGCCTCTTTTTCTCCAAAGGGATTTCTGTGTCAGAAATAAAGAGGTCACATTAGTATCTAAAATTATTCTTTTTCTCTCAGTTTTGTCTTGTCTTGTTTAACTATCTACTCTGATGATAACAGACTTACTCTGTTTAAAACATGTGGTTTTACTATGAAGCCAAAATAGAGTTGAGACCATACTAAGAACAAGGAAACTTCAAATAGGCCAGAATTACAGCCTGGCTATATCATGCAACAATTTCAACCAATGAGAACTTCAAGGAGAACAAGTCTGAAATCTCAAAATTTTAGTTTTCAATGGAACTTAGAAGTAAAATACCATCACCACAATGATGGTGGTGGCCCAAATGGTTTAAATTGAAAAGAAAAAAGAAGAGAGGAAAAAAAGGAGGGGGGGGAACCTATAGTTCATTTAGTTACATAAATTTGCCAGTACCCAAGGCGGGAAGAGAAGCATGAAAAATTTACCACTGGCTCCTACAACATTACTTACTTTTCAGAAGCTTCAGTTTCACCTTCTGTGTCTTTATTTCCTAACATTTTTCCATATAGCTCATCCTCATCTGCATCTTCATCATCAATGCTCTTCACATCTAGTTTCTGGTATTCATACTCTCCATTCATGAATACTGAATTGCTCTTCCACGAATGGTTACTTTCATTCCCATTCAAATTTCTTCCCAGAGTGCTTTCAGATGAGGGTAATACAAAAACTGAAGATCTGTCTACACTCTCCTCTGAACTTTCTCCCGCAATCAGAGTCTTTGTGGAATTCCCCAAATTTTGCTCATCTTCCTCTTCATCAAATGAGATAATATTTGTCACTCTCTTCTTCTTTTTTCGATCTTTTTTATATTTCAAATCTAGTAGCAACATAAAGGTTTATATATTTTAGAGAAGAGAAACAATGTAATACACTTGGGTTTTTTCTTAAAAAAACTCAGGTACTAAATGAGTTTAGTAAAGGAAAAAAACCGTTAAATCTACAAGGCATTTCAATATCTTTCCATACACATGAGCTTTTAAATCTTTAACTACCATCTTTATTTTATCTGCCTTAAATAATTCAGATTTTAGAAGATATTTTGGAGGTGCACTCATAAGAGTATTCAATTGGAACTGGAAAAAAGTTCAACAAACTTATAAAATGAAATTTAAAGTAAAAAGTTAGCCTTCCTGTCACTTTGTCCCATGGAATATGGCTAGTGTATATTACAGAGTATGTCTACACAACACAGAATACATGAAACACTTCTGGGAAGAAAAAATTAAAAAGAACAAACTCACAACATAAACAAAATTCACAACTTGCAATCAAATAAAGTTAGTTTTGTCTATATTCTGGAAATTGAGCAGTCAGTTTTCAGAAAAATAAATTAAACTTGCTCCCTCCCTCAGCTAATTAACTCTTGGTTTAGAAATACACTGAAATCCTCTCTGCTTACATCACATCTATGTTGTGACAGCACTTATTTTTAAATTATTACCTATTCTCACTGATTCCGATGTGCACATGAGGCTAAACGATCTTGCAAAGTTGAAGCACTCCAAGAAATATCAGGAATTTACTCACCAAGATAACTCACATTGGGACTAAACTGTTTTGTTTAATTCAAGTCCAGCTGTTATGTATCCACAAAACACATTAACATACTTTTGAGTAAGAGGATGTTAAAACCCATTCTGGATGCCAATAGAATTCCAGCAAAGAACATAGACTTCAACAAAAACATCTGACTTGCTCTAACATTCAACATATAATGGCATTTGAACAAACCCAAGTTTTTTAAAATTACATTTTATTTTAAGTTGTACATTACATGTACTGTATACACATGTACTGTACACTTAGCATACATTATGTTGTAGAGTCATGTGCAGCATATGGTCAATTATTCCATTATTTCATCTTGCAAGCCTCTTCTATACTAACAAAGTTATCCCAAGTCAAGTAACACCTACTATTTTAATCTCATTTAAAGTGCTAAACAACAGAAGCTTTACCACGTTTCTTTTGAAAACTGTGTTTTGAGACAAAGTCTATTTTAAATGCCAATAAAAATAGATTTTATCTCAACTTCTATTCCTACCAGATAGCATTCACATGCAGGTTTTTCTCCTTTTTCTCAAAACCAAAACAATTTAAAGCCTAAACTCAAACCTTGTTTCATAATTAAAAAACACATAAATTCCAGAATCTTCCTGCAGTTTTGTACCTTTACAAAGCAAAACATTCTTTCAGCTCAACTTCTGGAAGTAAAGATGATAAAATATTCCTTTGCTATTTTTGGAACTGAAAAAGTATAATGAATATCATATTTTGTTTGATTAATTTCAACTTACAAGAGATTAAGACTTTGAGTCTTTGTTAGTAAGTAACATCCTACAAACTGGCTGCAACACTAACATATTTAAAGGTAAAAACAGCATATGAGTAAATTTTTATTTGTGGTAATTACCTACTTCATATAGGAATTCAGACTGTAAACATGAGCACTGCTTGTTACAAGATAAGATTTTTATCTGATATATAACAACAGATATACGGCAGTGTATTTCTGACTGATAAAGTGCCAAAGGAAGACATATTAAAAATGAAAAATCATTATATCAGAAACTGCAAGGCATAATCTTATTCATAAGAAATTGAAATTCAAGTCACAAGCAAAGTACTTCATCAATAAAATAGTTTAGCTTCCTTTTCACAGTGATACAAGAAAGCTGAAATGCATGTTTATCATCCAGTACTCACACCAGTATTTCTAAAAAACTTCATACTTTTTATTTCACACTCAACTGGTTTATGTGTAGTGCACTTATTTTTAAGGTTTTTGTTCCATAATAGTGCATTAAATTTAACTGAAAAAGTTATTTAAACACACGTGAATATTTTATAAGTTTCTGAATGACACTAACATTGCAAAAATGCTTACCAGCATTTACATTCTTTGAGAAAACGGGAAGGGGGTCAGTGTCTTGATCAGGTTTTATTAGAACGGAGACAGCAGATGATGCAGTTATCTCTCTAAGAAGGCTGCTAACACCCTGAGTGGATTCTTTCAATAATGAGGTTACATTTTGCGTCGATTCCTTTAACAAATCGGACACGGTGGGTGTGCATTTGCTCTGCCCATTTAAATCCTTATTATCAATGTTGATTGCAAAAAGAATGGAGTTCAGACCTTCAGATAAAAGAAAGGGGAAAAAAAGACCAAAAACCCACTATATACTTTATACAAAAGCTACAAAGATAGAACCTATGGATTAACAAAGCTATGACATGTAAAACATTTTTTCCTAAAAATTTCCCACAGTTCTCCACGCATGAATTCTTATTCTTTCATGTGCCATTCATTTTTTTTTAGATTATATTCAAGCTGATGCAATCAGTTCTGAATTTCCCTTTATGGCTGTTCAGCTGCGCACTAAATAAGCAGTAAGTACTCTGAACTCGTTTATTTATAACCTTTTATTTAAACCCATTTCACTGCAACTTTAATATTTGTTGGTTCCTACATTCTATTAACAAAAACTCCTGTGAACCCTGTCTTGCAGAACAAAGCATGTGACCATGTATCTGAGAAAAGGGGTGTAAAATGTAATAATACATCAATCACTTCTGTGGTCAAACTCTAGAAAAGTAAATTATCTGTTATGATTCCTTACTCTTACTCTCCTTCCATTTATATATCTGTATTTATCTGTAATTTGGGTCTTACTATAAAAGTCTATCATTGCTCTTTTCTAGTCAGGAATAACCCATTTTGTTTTCTCTAAATTGTGCTAGTTTTAAAAAAACCATTAGCCTTAACTGATGAAGGGTTAGAAAATTTATGTGAAAGACACTTGAACTGTAGGAAGGCCAGATCCAGTATTTTAACACTTCACCAATTCATAGCATAAATTGGCATAATACCTTGACTATTCACCCTGAATGTGCATCTGACACACATTCTCCACATGAGCAAAGCATGTGTTAGAGAAGCTCCTCGCAACCAGAAACAGATATAACATCCCAAAATGAGAGTTTTCCAAGAACAGTAGCATTTAAGAGAAAATCTTACCAGCTGCCATTGTAGGGATCATACTAGAACGTTCTTCATCCATCATAAAAGACCAGTCTTCATAGAAGACACTATAATTTGAAAGGAAAAAAAAAAGAATAAAAAAAAATATGCAGTTCTATATTAACATATATTCCACTTCTAAAAGACATGAAAACTCTGAAAAATTAGTATACCAATGGATCAAATTATATGTCACAGTAACTCCCTGAAGCCCTGAAATATATAGAACTGTCCAAACAGTTATCAAAAACATGCTAAATAGTACTTTATCTTCAGTTTTAGCTCCGCATTTTTTTAACAGGAAAAAAGCCACTCAGGGCAAAGAGGTTCATACTACATTAGCAGTCACAATATTTCTCTACACCTATTGCTATACTGGATATATAAGTTTTTAAATAACTATAGGTGATCATAATTACCAAGCCATTTTATAAAATATTAGAAAGCATGAATACAAACAAAAAGATCTGCTTCATCTTGAGCAACCTGATCTAGTGAAAGATGTCCCTGCCCACAGCAGGGGGGTTGGACAAGACAATCTTTAAAGGTCCCTTCTCACCCAAACCTTTCTATTATTCTATGACTTGGTGACCTGTTTCAATATCCAAAACCACATCAATTACCCTAAATCGTTAGTAACAGCTAGGAATTTGGATGTAAGAAAAAAAAAGTTAACATGAATTTCACCGTGAACACATGAATTTAGTTGTTCTAAACCTGGTTCTTTTTAGTAACAGGATGCTGTATTTTTACTACCAGCATTCAGTTAACTAAACATAAAAACAGATAGCAAGAAAACCCTCAAACCATATTAAACAATTTTGACAGATTCATTTAAAAATTTCCAAAACAGATAAGAATTGGGAATGTAAACTGATTCTGTAAATCCCATTTGAGTTTGGATAACATTTAATCTTAAATATTCTGGAATAAGCCTTTTTAGAAATATTTCATGCACAATGCAGAGAGTGCTGATAATCCTGATAATGCTGTGCAAGTATTGCTACAAGCATGAGAGTAATTCATGACATAGCAATCCAAGTCACTAATTTCCTCACAACGGTTTTCAGATTTTTTTTTTCCTTCATTGTTTCATTTGCCTTTATTTGATTTCATATCAAAACCTGTCTTTCAAGAAAGCTACAGAGGACTGGAACAGACTAAAAATTAAAAGGAGGTGCTAACAAGCTCAGTTCCAGCAATAATCTTATCTAGTACATCCATTCATTGATGTAAATGGAAAGAATGCCTTTCTGCTGAATCTACCAGACTTGATCAAGCTCAACAGTTATTGATAAAAAAGGAAACTATCCCAAACTTTCAAAAAGAAAAGGAGCTGAAGATGTATGAGGAAAAGGTAGGGCTCAGTTAAGTATGAACTTAAGTGCATTTTGCACATCCGAAGTACCTTAGGATTTCACAATGCATAGTAAGTTATTCTCAGCAGCTGCAACAAGAAGGTTCACAAGCTGGTACAAAACCACTTCCAAGTGATCTGCAGTAGTAGCTACCTAATGCTTGACTGCTGGAGCTTTTCAATTACAGGATGAGCATCTCCAAAAGGCAACAGGCAATTACCATTGATGAACTGACAAGATCAAGGCTGCAATTGTGTACTATTTTAATGGAATGAGAGGGGCACCTCAAAGGATGGTGTCAAGGTCTCAGTGAAGAAAACTGTTGAAAGAATAGGGAAGGGAGTTAGGAAAGAGGATGCAAATGAAGATGAGGATAGAAGCATACATTCTCACGTGCTAAAATGAAGCCAGTTTCAGGTCACCTGTTGACATAGACACATGCCACCATCTTAATGGCTGCCAAAAATTCAAAAATGAACAAAACGAAAGTATGAGGTTAAGTGGCTTCACTAGCATAGCAATTAATCTGGTGTATTTTTACAGCTGTGTTTTTTGGTTGGTTGGCTGTTTTTCTTAATCTCAGTACTTCATTTGTCAATACACTTCCTGCATTACAAAGATATCAAACACAGTACCTGAGCCGATTCTTATCTGCAAGCAGCATATGAACATATCTTTCCAGGGAATGTTCATTTAATGCACAGCGCAACCAAGCCCGGCCTCTACCAATATCTGTAATAATTGACTTCAGAGAGTAAAAGCGCTGCAGTTCATGTTTATTCAGAACTTCTTTCACATAGTACCAAAATACTGGCTCTGGAATAAAAAAAAATTAAAATAATAATAAAAAAACCACCAGAAAACAGTAAGCTCATCTCTGAATGCATTTACATGCAATTTTATAAAAACAAGCAGGTAATGATATATAACTGTGAACGAAGGTGAATCATTTACAATTTTCGTATAACTGTCCAGTTAAATAAGTTATTCATTTCTACAGAACTTGCACTAGTTGAGCACTTAGAACTTTTCACTTCACTGAAAAAGCCAAACACACACACTAAAGGATTCTGTCTTATATTTTTAAATAGAATTCACATTTAAAAGCATATTTAAGCTAGTATTCATCCATAGCACAGGTCCACATGTTCAGCTGGGAATATATTATGCAAAGGAAAAATGTTCCTTAGAACTCTTATCTTACTACTGATTGTGAAATATTAGAAGCTAGATCTAAAGGAACAGGTAGCTCCAGAATTTGCAGACATGCAAATGACAAATTCACGTTACTTTAAATAACAAGTGTTACATTTAAAAGGCAACAATACCCCTTTCCACTAAAATACTCTCCTTTTCCTGTCCCAAAATATTGATGAAAAGTTTTTTTGCAGTTGCCTCAAATTTCTCAATTGGAGGTAACCAAAATCTACATCAGTAATTGTAAAGGTACAATAAAACACCTAGTATTTTACATATTCCTGTTTCTTAACTGAATAAGAACGTATATTTTTAAGGACATATTTATTACAATTCACCTCTTATCATTTTCTCAGGGTGAAAAGAACAACTAAATATCAGGTAATTCACCTGTAAGACTTGAATCATTACTATATGGTATAGTTTGGCAATCATTAGTCATTAATGTTGCATCAAATTCATAATGCTTAAAAGTATCTTAAAATATAACATTAATAATTTTGTTCATGTGGTTTTGATTTGTTATAAATACAATTGCTCAAATAACTAGAATGGTTTGAAAGCTGTTAATGTATACAGTTAGTAACATATTAAGAGACTGAATTTAAGGCAAATAGGATATTTTTACAAGAAAAAAATCGGAGAAACGTAAGCATTACAAAAAAAAATTTAAAACACATCAATCTCTCAAGGAAGACATGCAAGTACTCCTTTTGACAGTTTAATGAATGTCTTTGCTCAACATTTTTTTAAAGTCAACAAAAAAGGGAAAATTATTTGATTGCACAAGTGAGTAGTGCACTATCACCTCAAATATTATGCTGGCTTTTGATCATAATCTCAACATAGGCAGCATAAAGCAGATGTTTGAAGACAGGCAAAAAATTTCCTCAAAGACAGAGAAAAAAAAAAATCACACTAGAGAAAACAGATCGATCCTGCCACTCTTTGCTTATCACTTCTCTAAGTCTTTTTTAATGTAGTAAGAATTTTAAGAAAACGCCATCCATGACACTTCTCTTTCTCTCTGCTAAATACAGAGCACACAGTCAGATTCTGAGTAGGTTTTCAGTACAGCTTATGACTTCTTTTGGTGAAATATGCTTATTTGAGGCTATGGAGATTTTTATTAATCTCTGCTGAAAGCCAAATAGAGCATTAAATTAGTGAAGTTTATAATACAATTTTAGAAACCTAAACACATAAGAAGCAGGTTAGACTCATTAAATAGAAGTTTTGCCAAATAGGTCTCACAGATATGCAAGAATAACCCAGAGCTATTCTAAATTAAAAAAGTGTGCAAAATATAGGAACCATTGAAATGACAATGTAGGATGCAAAACTAAAGGCATACTTTGCTGAACTAGGACCTCAATTCACCCAAATACTAATCACTTTGTGAAAACAGTTTATTTAATTTTAATAATATCACAGTTGCGAGAACTGTAATACCACCAATCATTAATCAGCACCAAACAGCAGTCATGTCTCAAGCTGAGAGCATAGAGATCAGCCTGAAGCCAGGTTCAGTGCCTTCTTATGAAAAAAAAAAAAAGTAAAGAAAACAATTTACACTGTGCAGCCATTATATTTTCCTTACATCCAGACTGGATATAAGGAAAAACTCTTTCATCCTGAGGACAGTCAAATGTTGGAACATGGTCGACCAAACAGGTTGTGCAGTCTGTGAAGGTTTTCAAGTCCCAAAAGGATAAACCCTGAGCAACCTTGTTTAACCTCACAGATGATCTCTGTAGGACTGCAGACCTCCGGAGGACCCTTCCAACTTTAATTAGCCTATGATTCTCTGATTAAGTGCACAAAAAACTATGTACTGTTACTGCTACTACTGAGAGAAAGGTTTCAGCAAGTCTGGAACCTCTAATAAAACAGTAGAAAGAGCAGCCAGAGTTGATCTATTTAGAATCCTTCAACAACACTGTCCTAATAATTTTTAGTGAATACTGCACCAGCTACAGTATTCTTACATAACCTTAACTGGAGTTAAATGAAAAGACCCTCATATTGTTCCAAACTAAAGACAGAATACAGTTTTATTGTTAGCTGGTTTTGTTTAGATTGCTTAATCTAAGATTAAAGGAGCTGCGTATGCCTGTAACGACCATGCCATTGATACCAAATCACACTGATGTTAGGAATTTGTGTACTTGAATATATATTAAAAAAATTAAAATATTTTAAATAGGATTTTTAAGTCATAGTTCCAAAGAACTACTACTGGAGTTTTTATTTTAACATTTTATTTTCATTTAAGAAAAACAAAGTAAAACACTGAAGCACTTAAATGCAAAATGATGCCATGTTGTTTACAGCCGCTTGAAAGTACAGTTTGTCATGAAGTGTTTGTAAATTTAAAAAAAAAACCCTACTCCTGAACAATGTTATTTTTCAATTGTCAAAGCCTGAATGTGTAGCCTAAACAGCAGTATTCCACTATGTTAAAGAAAAAGATGACACCTGTGATTACGTTAGACAGAAAGGAATATAAATCTTACCAGACTCATTTGCCTGAAAGTGATAAAAATATAGAAGTATTCTGCAACTGCTTTCAGGAAACAAACAAACAAACAAACAACACTAATTCGCAAAGATAAATGCAGCAGAACCCAGTAATTTCCTTTAAAAAAAAAAAAAAAAAAAAATCTTCTCTTCTTAGTAACTGTACCGCATTCCATTTGCTGCAAAGTAGCCACACTTTTATTCTTGAACTTCCATACATTGCTTAAGCTTCTTAAGGAGTAAAAATGATGTTTTCTTCCTTCTTCCATTCCCCAACCATAGATAACTTTCCTGACTTCCTTCTCTTCCTCCACATCATCTCACTGACAAGCCCCCAGGTAAGACACACATACACACAAACTTACAGTTAAATTGTTACTAAGTTCCCAAGTATCAGAGATGTACCTTTGCACATCTGACCACTAGAAGACAGGACCAAAAATTTCATACATCCTTGACGTTACTAACAGACAAGAGAGAAATCATAAGAATTATACGTAATGTCTCCAAATTTAAAGATACACTATTTGCATAAATCAAAAAGAGCATAACAGAGGAGAACACTCTCTGCACCAAAGCGTAAGACTCTAAATTGCAAGTTGGGGGGATAAAAAGCAGATAATCAAATTGCTACCTATTAAAGAGATGGAAACCGCCCAGAGGCTGAAAGAGACCACAGAGTATCTAATTCCCAATTATAAACACATAGGACGGAGAAAAAAGCATACAGAAGAGTTGAAAAATCTGTAAAGATTCTGTGAACAGCTGCATTTTTCTTACTTGTCTGCAAAGTGTCAAGTCTTGCCCATTTCTAAGTATAAGAGACAAATGTGGAAAACTCACCAACTTCTCAAAAAGCATAGCTATTTTAGTTCCCCAAAAAAGCTAAGCCTGGAGGCTCTAACCCATTAGCAGGGAAGTCAGCACACAAGACCCAGCATTTCACCCTGTCATCCACAGGAAACGAGCCTGTTGTTACAGCAATTTAAAAACCCCCTTATATCAAACTACACATTTTGTGTTAATGTAATATCCATTATATGCAGTTGTCTGGTGTAACTGGAAGTTATGGCTGGAGATCAAAGTGTATTAACAATTCTAGTACCACTGAATGTATTTTAAAAACAAAACCAAAACCCAAAACCCCACTATGTGTTACATGTTACACTTGACAGAGTTTCAAAAGCCAAAAAGAAATTTCTTTATGTGTACCCTGTTTAAGAAAAAAAGATACTGTATGTCAAATTTCACAGCAAAACTGATGAAGATTAACATCTTCATATACTTTTGATAAAAAAACCAAGGGAAACTTCAAGGTGAAGAGAAGGCAACAAAAATAAAGGAATCTTTTCTTTAAATGTGGAGAAAGTAATAAAAAACAACTCAACCAACATGAGTAATGTAAGTTTTGTTTTTAAAATTACATCAATACTTAGAAGTTAAACATGTCTGATGCTATAGAATATGGCACTTAAAGAACAGAGTAAGACAAGGTTAAGAATGAAAACGTCATAGTAAAAACTTAACAGCACGATTACACAATGTTTATCCCTACCAGAAATCAAAAGAAATCTGCCAATGATACTATTGACAATGGAACTACAGGAAATGCAGATTTCCAAACACCAAAATTTCTAGAGAAACTTGGTATGAAAGTTAAACTAGCTTAAGAAAGCAATTGCCATTTTCACTGCTTAATGAGAGTCCAAGTATTAAGTGTGTTACCAACAATCTGCAGTTTAGTGCATTGCTTAAAACTTCCTTTAGAAATTATATCACTTGCTTGCACTTATCAACTATTTAAAATACAATAGTTATGATTAACTAATTACCTGTTTCAGTTTTACTGGAGAAACCTGCTGCCTGTTTGATCGCTGCTGCTGTTAATGCTAATCCTCGGCTCCTCCTCAGACCATGCTGTAACACAGCTTCAAACTGAGCACACAAACAAGTGACTCTGCAACAGAATTTTTAAAGAAATCATGTGAAAAGAACAATCAGCTATGTTTCCGTAGACCAGGTTTATTCCAAATCTCTGAACAGAGAATGTAAAGGTCAACCATTATTTTATATCTAGTGAAAGACCCCTTGCATGCAGTAATCTCATTATGTGCAAACAGTATAATCTGCTTAGACCCACAGTCTCATCATGACTATCCAAAGCTGGGGCACAAATTAGACTCTGAAGAATTGACAATCAATTTGAGAAATCATCCTCACCTGCTATAGTGGTTGTTATTGATGTTATTTCAGCTTCAGATTACCTACTTTTCATGTAATGCAGTTACGTTTTCATAAATATACTTTGTACTACACATGCAATGAATGATTTTCTGAAAATATGCTATACTTCCTTTACAATTAATAGACAATTTTGTTAATTTGCATTAGTACACTATAATTGAAGGAAAACAATTAAACATACATTTTAATGTCCTTCAGAAATCATAGGCATAGGAAAAGAAGAAAGATTTTTCTGGAGATATTTTGTATCTTCAGTTTTTGATGTTGTCCTCTACAATACAATTTATAAATTTCCTGATTTTTTTTTAAACATAACCCAGTTAGTAAATCAATTTTCACACAGCTAGAAACATTGTAAAACCAGCAAAGTTTTAAAATTCAGCCTGCCAAAGAAAGGAATATTATTGTAACCTGCAGGGAATAGTAAGGCTTAAGGTATAACAGACACAAATACAATCTGTTTGCCTGAAATCTTATTTTCTCTAAGTTTTATTGTTGCCATTAAATAAACAATAGTTAAAACTTAAGTTTTGAGAATGTTGTCACCTGACTGCCAAAGCTGATTACTAAAAGGAAGGACAGATACTTTAAGTTCAAGCAAATAAATAAAAACAGTTGATGAAATGGCTCAGGGCTCTGCCCCAGCATTGCAGAAGTAGACAGTTTTATTCAGGGTCACAAAAAAGCACAAGATCTTAGGAGGAGCACTGACAGAAGAGGATGTATATTAACCAGAATTGCCCTAGACAGAAGAGCTTTTAACACATAATGCTTTCCAGTACATCCATGTTAGGAAAATTTTACTAATAAAGCAGAAAATAACTCAAACAATACCGATGATGATTATGGACCAGTTGTGATTAGTTTTTGCCAAAAAGACTGCTGCTGTTAAAACTGGAAATTCCAGCAGATATGTGACCCCCCAGCAGAAAAAAAAAACAAAAAAAAAAAACACCACACACAAAAAAAAAACCTACCTGACTTTTTCAGCTCAGAAAAAGCAGAACAGAAACTAGGTTCTGTGAAAGAGCTCATATTATAAAAAAATCTATGTGCACTGAGAATCAAAGCAAGAAAACATGTGCAGCATTTTACAGGAAAATTTAGCCACTAGTAAAACAAAATAAAATTTAAAAAAATCAGGTATTCTACAATGCCCAATATACATAGTGTATTTACTAGATAGCATCACAAGTGTATTTTAAATAAACAAATACAGAAAAACATGGAGAAGTCTAGTATACATAGACATAGCAGAACTCTGAACAATTATAATCTCAAAGACAAAAAAAACATTGGGAGAACAAAACTTGGAGAGTCATGGATTCTACTGGATTTTGATCTAAATTCTTGGACTATCCTCATTTTCAAAATTATCTCACAATATTTAGCATAGTAATGACCTCAAACACCATGGAATTTAGAAACAGAAAGTCTATTCATGTAACATCCACTTCCTTTTTAATCCCAAAACTGCCTAGCTATAATCCATTATTCAGCATGTCTACTGAATTCTAAGGAAAATATTTGTAAGTAAAATTTGGCTAGCATTATATCTTTGGAATCCTAACTCTCACTGTTTTTCAGAAGACAGATACTAAAGGTCATCATTCAAATTATTAAACAACTGCAGCAATGCAGTTGTTAGAGCAAACTGAACAAGAAAGCAGAAGTTTTAGATCCAGAGAATTTGCTCTACATAGGAGATAGTTCCTTCTAGCCGAGTTTACGCACTCTACTACAAAGGCAAACATCATCAATACCTTGTCTCACATAAACTAAACAGTAAGGATTAAATAACTGTCTCTGGTTGATGCTTCTGTGCCAACAGCTATAGCTGCACAGTGAGTCCAACTGCTAGGTGCTTCAGCCCCACCATCCCCTTATCCCACCTGCACCTTCTTGCTTCCTCCCTCGCACCAGCTTCTGTCCAACGAACCCTGTGCTGAACACACACTGTACCAAAGTGTTTCCACGATGCTAGTTCAACAGAACACTTCTAAGTCTGTTTCCCCAAAACACTGGAGGCTGAAACAGCCAAGGGCAGGAGAGGACAACAGTAGTAGCCAAAAGTCAGACAGGCTTAAGCTGCCATGGAGTAGCATTCGCCTGGAGTTTCACACACAGGTAATGCACAGGAGCTGCATTACAAACTGCTCTTGAAAGGAGATGGGTTTGCCCTCTCATCCCTTCTCATCCTCTTCTGCACTTCCCATTGCTCCTAGCTCCATGATCTTCCCCTCCTTGCAGCAAATCTAGCATTCACTAGATGTTTTACTGATTTAACTCACTAAAATGGCAGAAAGTTATCCTTTTGCATTATTTTTTCTTTTATTAAATTACTTCAGAGGGGACTGGATGATCACCAGGCATTACTTAAAAAGGTGGTGGAAGGGAGTAGTACTGAAGTCAGGGGCCTTGAAGAGATACACGAACCCTCCCCACCCCTTCAGTAGCAATGAATTGTTATGTTGGCTTTCCACCCTTAGACATGTTCTTAAAGACTGAATTGGGAGGAGATTGAAGAGAATTTTATGCATCATTTATAAACAGTCAACAGATAATTAACTTCTTCCCAAAAGGCAGTCAAACTTCAAGGACATAAGAAAAAGGACAACAAACAACTGCATTTAACCCTGGTGTTTTATTTATTCGATAGGACAGATTCTGAGGACTCAAGAAGATACAAAAAGCACTGCAATTTCTGTCCGCCAGTCATCTTAAAAGCCTTAGAAGCTAATATGCCATATCCAACAACAAATGCAACTAACAGGAATTAAAGAGCATTTTTTGACTTACATTAATAAAAAGGAACAACTTCAAGTACAGAAAAAGAAGAAAAGCAGGTTTAAAACGTGTCAGGAATAAGAAAAAATAAGAATGAAAATTTTCTTAATGACTATGTGTTAAACACACTTGACACTGAAGTCTCAAGCTTCATGAAACACAGGTGTGTTGGTAATAAATACGCATTCATTTTAAAAGAGGTTTTAGGGAAGATAAATTCTCCCAATCTCATGTTCTGACTTCAGAATTCAATGCTTTGTCATGGACTTTCCAGCCATTTCAACACTTGTAACTTCATACAGAACACTCTCTGTTAAGCCGTCAGATTTGTAACAAGATGAAAAATTCAGAGTCCCATGTCAGTGTTTGTGTAAACAAAGGGAACAGGGTTTTTTTAAGTGTGTCAGGTATTTTGTGCCACGTATTTTATGTCATTATGATACATAATATAAGCATGTTAAAAGTTTCTTAGACTATTTTACCTGCTATCAGAGTCTGAAGCAATTTCTTTTCTTCCTCCAAACCGTATTTGACACTGCAATACACAGATTTTAAGAAATTTGTTACACTAACAAACTCAATATTCTGAAATATTTTAATATAAGAAACAAAGTCATAACAAAAAAGGAAGCAGTACAAAATAAAGCATTGGCAAATAGAGCCTGCAACCAAAAAATGCTTTACAGCATCATGTTCCACTAACGGGCTACGCCTGCAGTTCAAATATATTTTTGCTAGCCAGAACAACACACCTGCAGGTCCTTCAATGAATTTAAAATGGAGTAAAAATTACTACTTTTGAGTTTTAAATGTACACCCACAAAAACAAACACTGCTCCTATTTAGCTCAGTGCTACAATTACAGAAGAAACATTCTTTATAAAACATACCATTGGCTTACTTCTGAGGCATTCCTTTGCCTCCCAAGTTCTCCTAAACTGAATCCAGTCCATGAAATTCTACTTGCTGAACTTTATGTTGATGCAAGTATTGTATTTATGTATACATACATAAATAAATCCCATCTTTACCTGTATTTTAACCATTCACTAAAATCCTAGTGTAAGGAAAAAAAGCTGCTACCGTAAAATGTTAACCAATTTAGCCTTTGCAGTACACTACAATTAGTTCAGTCATATAAGTATTACAAATATATATATTTATAATATATATTCTATATTATTATATATACTTAAATATATATAAATAGTACAAATATAATCTGTAAAGAACAGAAATTTTAAACAAATACTGCATAATAGTTGTTTGATAACTGACACAAAAACTCAATAGTGCTCTGTGAAAGATTTCTTCTTTGTCTGGTAAAGAGGAGAAAAAAGGGCAAAGACAGCTCCTCCTAGTACTGACAACTCAGAGTCAGTATACTGTAGAAATACATATCAGATTTCTCACCTGTTTAACTGCATCCAGTAGCCGTTCGAGAAGAAACTGTCTTTTAGTGTCATTGTTCTGTGAACCTGAAATTCAACAAAATGATACTATTTTAAAATATTCAGTTTTTTTAAGAAAAATACATTCAGGCCAACACCAGGGCCCTGAAAACTGTCTTCCCATGCCAATTATTTCATTAAATTTATTAATGTATTTTGCCTAAGTAAAATGATGCAGTATAAGTCTGTGTTTTGAGGTTTCAAGTAGCCTTTCTCTAATATGCAGGCATACCATTTGAAATATCATCTAGAGTCTTATTTTAGTAAGATTTTGGTTTTATGATGTAAGGTATATTGCAGCAACACCAAATATAGTATAATTGTGCACAATCAGCACAGCTTGCCCCTAGTTTCTAGCACAGTCACCTGTGGGGCCATATTGCAAACCTGGAACTGACCTAGTTTAAGATTTTTTTTTAATTTATTTTTTTTTTTGGTTGGTTGGATTAGGTATATGACAGAGCTCACACTGCAACCCCATAAATGTTCATACTGGGACTACCAGGGTAGTATATTATCATAGCACCAGAAAAGAATGGAAAATGAGAAAGAGACAGCAGGAATACCTTTGTACTGTCAAAAAGCCTTACTGCAGAAAGAGTTTTAAGTCAGGTGAACAGAGAGCAATTGTTATAATACATCCCTTAAATTTTAACTACCCACATCATTCTTTCTGATTAACACCTATAAAATCTAGTTACTATACAAGCAACTATGCAAGATAGTCTTTAACTTCTCAATCATTTCAACAACAAATAGCATAATACTTTGCTTGTTGGAATATACTTTATAAACTCCTGTGAATATGTGTAAAATTTATTAATTAACCCACATCACCTCTAGCATTTCTTGATTTGGAACTTAAGTTCAAAATAACCTTCAAAAACCTCTGTGACCTCTCTGGAGTTAAAGTCATTCTATTCTTTTTTTCCTCTCAAAGAACACACAACTAATATACGCATAGACTGAAAGCCAATTATCAAAACTCTGCATGAGCAAATTCCTCCAGATACTGAAAATCAAACACCACACAATAAGCCCTCTAGTAAATAGAGAAGACATCAAAGATATGTGCCTCTTCCTCTTGCTGTCCAACACTGCGAGGTCCCAATCCCAGAATTTCCTATCTTCATAATCCCATTCAAAGTAGTTGGCTCCTAAACCAGCAGGAGAGGACAGAATTTGTCGTACTGAAATTATTCTGCCTTTTTTTCATCTTAAATACAGGATTAGGAGAAGGAAAAACCCACAGTAAGTCTATAATGCACAATGCCAGAATAAAGAAAACAATAGGAAAAACGTGCAAATGTAGCTGCTAGCTAGCTAAGCTTCACAATGCTTATTTAGCTGATTACAGCTAATTACAGCTGATTACAGTAGATTTTCAATAAATTATACTTCCGCTTTTGAACTCTGACTTAAACTGTGCAGACATGTGATGTATGAGGTTTGGTTCTGTTAGTCAAACACTCCGACGCATGCAAACTCATGTGAAGATGCAAACAATGTTCAATGCTAGTAAAGGACTCTAGAAACAAACCCCATACCGAGCAGGGTTTAACTTCCAAACAACTATGCCAGTTATGCCACTGTGAAGACAAGGTTAAATTCATATAATCCCTACTACTCCACTTTGTGCTCCTTCAGAGATTACAATTTTATTAAATTATATTCAGTGTTCTTACCATGCACGCATTGCCAAAAACGGAGACACATGCCTATGCATCTAAATGCCTCATAATAAATAACATAACTGTAAAATAAGGAAAACAATTAAATCCCAACTGTTAGTACAACTCCTCATGCACAGTAATATTGAATATACACAAACCTGCAGATTTTCTCTACTGTTTCAAAACTGATGACTTCTACAGTCTTATGCTATCCACATACCTGTGAGAATAGGCATAATGCAACATTTCTCTTCATATTAACAGTTTGAGACTACTTCAGAACAAATGCATGTAATTAATAATTTTGCAACCTGAAAAACATCTATCAAATTAAAATACTAAATACGTGGGTTAAGTTTGTCTTCCAAATGCAATACGTGTTAGTTTTTAAATTCACATCCCTCTGGCATCTTTGTATCTATTTGGTAACACAGAAATGGTTTGCAACTAGATACCAGACCGTGAACAACATAAAAAAAATGCATAAATACAGAAAACCTACAAATGATCGCTATGTTAATTGATGTTCTAAAAGGCTTAAGCATGTGATATCAAACAGCTTTTAATTTACACAGATTGAGTGTAGTGTAATGTGTATTTTGTCTTTATTTTACTTGTAAATTTGTACTAATAACAATTATAACTACATGTGATTACAACCAGTAATTTCCATAAGCAGTTCAGATCACCTTCACCATTAACAGGGCTATGAGGCCACATAATGTCTATACTGAGGGGTGCCGAGGTTTCAGCTCAATGCATGTCTTCAGAATTCTTCTATTGCTGTCTTAACATAGAAATTTTGCAGATAGAAGAAAAAATATTCACAAATTCTAAGATTTTTTTTAAATTGAAAGATTAAGTTGTGTGGTTTTTTCAAGCAGAAGATATCTTATTTAGCAATAAGCCTAGAAAACGTAGTACTATGTAGTAATGGTTTTGTTTCAAGTACATGGAAGGCAAAAATAAATTTTTACCAACTCTAAGATTTTGCTCTTTTACAGTCTTCATTTTCTAAACTAAGTCTTTTAAAAAAAAAAAGGCATATTTTCAGACAAGAGCACCAATTAAGTGTGATCAACTCTAGTTGATTTGAAGACCAACAGTGTATTACAAACTGACCAAAATACCCTTCTACCAATTTGGAATAGTGGTAAAAGCTGCAGTGACACACATACAAACACAAAATATAGAATGCATAAAACCAGCATTACTCAGAAAAAAGGCTACATTTAGACTATTGCAATACAAAAGGAAGTTCATACATGAGTCTAAAAACAATTGTGAAAACATAAGGTTGCAAAAACTAAGAAACTTAAAGAGACTCCTCCCATCAACATCTACTCACTCAAAAAGGGTTAAAAATAGGCTCAGGTACTGCACCTGCCCCTGTGACCCTCGTCATTTTTTTTTTGTTCAGGGTCATGTTTTCCTATTTTTAAAACAAACTTCTCTCCATACCCTGACAGAAATATCCACACCTACCGCAGAAGAAAACTGACTACATAAGTTAAGGAAAACAGGGTTTTCATGCAATTCTTTATAGGCACAGCTCTCTTCAGCATCACATGTAGTATACAGGTTAAAAAAAAATAAATCTCACATTGCTCTTCCATATTTCTTGAAGTCTTGTATGCAAAATTTCAAGACTGCAATTCCTTTTGCTTGCTCTAGTACAGGCTCTGAGGGTACAAGTTTAAGATAAAACAAACACAGACCTAATTTAAGTACTACCTTGTAACTACATTATTGTGATTCCACTGCCCCGTCCTGAGTTAGCTGCATTTTTATGTTTTTTGAAACCGGCATTGAACAAGTGACAACACCCCTAATTCTTGACAAGTATATAAATCTAGTATCCTTGTGCTACTTCCCTTTAAAGTTTAGACTATTCAACACTGTCCAATGAAATATGACCATGTAGTTAGTAAGTAGCATTAGTAATATTTAAGTAATGCTCAAATCAACAGGAAGTTACCTTCACACCCACTGGAAATACATTGTAACTAAAAAAATATACGTTAAAAATAATTATAGCCATTAGGGAAAGAGGTTTGTCTATCTATATTTTAGGAACTTTTACATTTTACTTTTACTTTTAAGGGCTAAAATTGGGCAGGGAAATAAGTGTAGACAGTGCTGTTACAGCTGCTAAAAAAAGGACGTGGTTAAATTTTATGATGTTAACATCAGCTATCTCCTTTACCTGAAACAAGCATGATAATGATACACATTTCTCTGACCTGATCTGTTCCACTTACATTATTCTGGAAAAACATTGTACAGTATTGTATAACAGTAATGTCTGGCAAAGTGCAAAATTAATGCTCTTTCTGTTATCTTGTTGTCTAACTGAAATTGTTGGAAAAGTCGTATAGATCTAGGCAAGGGCTACACATGGGTAGGTTAGCCATGCAATTGAACTACTAGCCTTAATGTCACCTTAGGCATTATTCTATTTTAAGTAATTACATGTTTTCTCTCCTCATAAACCTGTATCTCTTCATTGTTTAAAAAAAAAAAAGAAAAATATTAAAGGTATTAAAAATAACTATATGATGAGGCTTGATGCCACAAGAGGTGCCACCTTGCCTTTTGAGTCACAGAATTCAAACAGAGCTCCCAAAGATGAGTCTCCTAGGAAGATTTAGGCTCTGATTTGCACAAATTTGCACAAGGCTAGTCCCAGGCTGAATTCATTGAAGAGCTGAGGTTTTCCATATGAAAATGCTGACTCTTAAAAACTTCAGAATTAGGATTTAGATTATATCATGTTAAGATCTGAAACATTTGAGAAACTTTCTTTTTCCATGGTTTTAAAGATTTGATGACTACTTGCATTTTTCACAATGCTAATTAACAGTTTTCCCCACAATAATCTTTTTTTTCCTCTCATCTCCTTTTCGATACAAATCTTCTGTTTTCTTCTTACCATAAAGGTGAGAACAAAACAGAGAAAAATACAAGTGAAGTGTTTTCATTTTCATTTTTGGTTTCATTTTCAGAAATGACTGCTATCCATAACACATGTAGCATTTAGTTACTCCAGTTAACTCTTCAATTTTTTTCTTACTACCTTTGGCAACAGATCTCACCATGTATTAAATCAGAGTGGGAGAAAAACATACGATCTAATTTTCAGGCACAGAGAGTTCTCTGCAAGTTCCATTACTGAAGTTGTATAAGCAGACCCATGAAAGCATTTACTCAAGCACCTCCCTTCTTAAAAAAACCCCAAGCAAACGATTGCCAGTGTGTTTTAAGACATACTAAGTACTTATCCTTTATATTTACAGGAAAAAATCTATTAAAATTTCTTCCTCCATCCTACTAAGCAACTCTCCACGCTGGCCTGTTCAAGCGGCCATGCTTCCTCCAGTCCTAAAGTTTATGGGTCCCAATTCACATGCAAAGTTTTTAAATACTTCCCCTCACAAACACCTCAAAAACCTCAGGATTTAGCACACTCACACGCACTGCTTCACTGTAACACGGAGGCCAGAAATGAACACATCCACACCCAACACACCCTCATCAGAACTGAGTTAGGGAAACAGCAACGATACACCCCAAATACTGGAAGGGACCACTTTTTCCACTAGTCATGCTTCTTACCTCTCCCACCAACTGCACATCAGTAATTTTTATTTATTTATTTATTTATTTATAATTTTCTTTTGATCATTTATTTTCTCGGGAATATTTCCTGTGGCTTTGCACAGTTGAGGCAATGGAAATCCCCAAGACCAGCATCACCTGTGCTGTGACCCAGTGTCACGCTCAAGGGCAGACTTTAGGATTTAAAACGAGGTAAAACACCGCTTCTGGCGGTCTTTGGGAGCCAAAACAAGAAGCGAGGGGCGGCGACGCAGGCAAGGGCTCAGCCCTGCCCCACACTGCGGGGCCACAGAGCCCAGAGTCTCCACAGCCCCACCTGGGGAAGCGAGGAGGGGAAGGCAGCCGCGGCCCGCGGGGGCCGGGGCCACGCCTGAGCGAGAAGCCGGCGGAGGGGCGTGGACCCCCGGGCAGGCTCTGCCCGCGCCCGCCCCGGCAGTGCCCCTGCGGCCCGGCGGCCCCCCCGAGCGCGCCCTGGCAGCGGAGAGGGCGCCGCTGGAGCCCCCCCACTCACCACTCATGGCGGCCGCGGGGATCACACCCTCCGTCCGCCGGGCCCGCTCCCTCCTCCCGCACGGCCCGGAGCCGGGCCGGCCAGCGCAGGCGCTCCGCCCCGGAATTCCGCCCCGCCGCCCCGGAAGGTAAACACGGCTCCGCGCCGTGGCCGTGGTCCCGGCGTGCGGCGAAGAGGGGGTCTGCGGCCGCAGCCCGAGCGCGAGCGCGAGCCCGACCCCGAGCGCGCCGCGCCGCGCCGCGCCGCCTTCCCTCACGGGCGCCGAGCGCGGGCTGCAGCCGCCGCCTGCCGCTGCTGGTCCCCTTCGGCCGGCTGGCCCTGGCCCGCTCCTCCGTCCAGCAGCAAGCCTTGGTGTGTCGGTAAGGCGGCGTGCTCAGCCGCGGCGGGAAGCGCTGTGGCGATCCCTCCGTTTCACGGACAGCCAGCGGCCCACCCCGTGCAGTCATTCTGCGGGGAAGTGAAGATACACCGGGCGGGTGAAAGATCAGAAAAACGGAAATAAAATGTTCTCTGCTGTTACAGGTGCTATGCAAGCTAGAAGTCCTGAAAGGGTCACGTTTCAAAAAACCGGTACAGAAATTGTAAAACCTCTAATACAAAAAAATGGCAAAGTAATGAGGTAATTTGCTTAAATGCTGTAGACTCGTTTTAAGGCATCATCTTGCTGGTTTGTGTTTGCACGCTGTATCAGTACAGTCCTGTGTATATGCCACATACTGCTCCACACTGGGCGGAGCAACAGAGCATGACTTTTTCAAGAGATCCTAGATAAAGTAATAATAATAAATTTAATAGCTCTGTAGGCCTATTCCAGAGTTGTTGGCTATGTGCGGCCAGACCTACACAGCTCTTAACTGGCCCAAACTTTTTGGTCAGCCTTCTAAAGGTGCTGTAATAGTGACCGTACATAGATTTTGTAAAATAATTTACTAGTCTTAAAAGATTTTTAATTCATCATTCATGCAAGAACCTGAAATAGAAAGTTATATACAAATAAAAAGGTTGTTGTTGCTTCTGTTGTTGTTGTTGCAATTTTCCAGGAATAAAACTGGCCTAATGTTAGGAAAATAACATTAATGTGTGAGAGGCAAGGTGACAAAAGTATATTCCTAATTTTAGGCCACACAGTAGCCTAGCCTGACTATATCTAATCAGCAGTCCTTGTACCTATTACAAGGGTAAGTAAAAGAAATTAGAAAGAAATCTGTATAGAATACGGTCTGAAAAACACTTGGCACTTAAAGGAACGTCTGTGCCATCAGGAAGTACATGGGGATTGTAGGTATGGTGTGCCACAGCCTCCCTCAGTGTGACCCGGAGATACTGTCTGAACTGAGGGGGACTCCATACTCTACAAAGGCATTCATCATCAGAACATTCCGATTTCAAGCGTCCTGGGGGCTATTTGAAATTATTCTTTACAAGACTGGGGATGTAATGTGGGTCTTCATTTCTGCCTCTTGGAACATTCCTTGTGTACCATCAAGAAATTTTTGGCAGAAGATCTGAGTTTAACATAAAAGACATATTCGCAAACTTGTTTATTGAAGGGTTTGTTTGTATCCAGCATAACTAGATACAATCTCTAAAGGCAGACAAAGCCATCCTATGTAGGGACTTTGAGAAATTAGAAATTCCAATAACTAGTTTAGTACCTGAGAATAATGTAGAAATAGTTGACCAAAGAGGTACTAGAATTAGAAATAATATGACAATATTAGTGAAAGCTCAATGGAAGATCTATAAGGATGACGTAGTAACCTTCTCCACTGGCTGCAAGTATTAAGATTAATAGCTATACTGGAATAACTCATTTATTATTATGCAGTAAAAATACACTTCTCTCATAGTCACCCAGCACCGAGAATATAGTTGCAATAATCAAAAGATTTTGTGGTAACTAGAACAGTAGCTCCTTCTTCTGTAGCTGGTAGTGGAAATGAAGTTTCACAGCCAGCCTGAGGTTTTACCAAGCCACAATCACTGCAAGTGCATTCTTCCACTGAATACATTAATGTTTCACTTTGATGTGAGTGTCTAATTCCTTCTGTATTCACACTGCTTTCAGTATTAGCCTTGAGAATATTATTCATCTCCACAGAAGAGTCTGTAAATATACAGAAGTTAGTTTAGTACATACATCATGCTATACTAGGCATACAGTTATTAAAGATCCAAATTTCATTATGTTCCAACTATGTTCCTAACCTCAGTGAAAGTTTTAAGATATAGTGAAAGTTTTAAGATGTAGTTATATATGATAATCTTTTGTCCTATGACAATATACCACCCATATATGTATTAGTGATACGATACTTCAGGATAAGCATTTAAGTATTCTAACACATATTTTCTAATCAGTTATTATTTATTGGCTGAGCACTCCACAAATATTAGTATTTGTAAAATGTAAAAAGACCTTAATTTTTTCACCTTCCCAAAATACACCACACACGCTTCTCACAGGCTAGAATATTAAGTAAAATTATTTAATGTCTTATAAAATGGAAAGCTAATATTGAATGTGTATCCTCTACCTGGGTAGAATTCTTTTTGCATTCAGTGAAAATAGGATGAAGCCCTTATAAAAATCTTTTGCTATTGAGAGTTCATAAATGATTTCTCAAACACCAGCAAGTAAGCAGGTATGAATATGCAACAAAACAATCCTGACATGATCCAGAACCAACAAAGAGAGATTGCTGCTTTTCCAAGTTATCATCTTCTGGATATTTTGTTCCTTAATAACTTCAGTAACTCCACTGAGATTGTTTGAGGAATACAAAACAATCCAACAAAGACAGTTATCAGAATCTGGAATATAAATTATATGCAAATTTTATACATGGTAAGAGTAGCTAAAATGTACAATAATCTAAAATTATTTGATAAAGAATCTTATTTATTCACCTGTGTTTTTCAGTTTTTCTTTTAGGTGCTTTAGGTGCTTCCATTTAAACAAGACCATTAAGGTGAACAGAGTGAGCATTAAAATTATTCCTGAGCCCAAACAAATCCAAAGAACTCCACTTGAATCAGTACCTTATGAAATAAAAGAGATGCATTACATTAATTGTAAACAATAACCAATGAACAGTAAACACGTCCAACACATAAAACTTCTATATCAAAGGAGCAATTTCAATTTCTATGGAGTGGCAGTTCAAGTAAAGCTTGAGAACTTTAAAAATTTACTCCTCAACACACATACTCATACAGGACACACTGCATATGTCTTTTAATATTTTTGAGCCCATATATTATTCTGATAAATTCTTTCCAGGTTTTAGATTTCTTTAAGTTTTTATGTTTAGAATTCTATGTAAAATACAACACAAAAATGCCCAGCATAGCAATACAAAGTATTGCAGAAATATTACTTACTCTTATCACAGTAGTTTTCACATGAAGGCGGCGGTGTACTAGAACATCGAAGATGACAAGGCTTACAAGAAAGCAGCAAATTATCAAAGTATTCATTTTTGGGGCAGTGTGCCATCAGGGTCAGTAATTATGGAACTGAAGAGCCACAGAAATTGTAAAAGAGTGAGGATCATCTACACAAGGCTTTTCAATTCTCAGTTTTAGCAAATCTAAGAACAGCTAGCAATAATAGTTAGACTTCGATCACAGCTCCACAATGTAGTATCACATTAAATAAAAAGGATTTAACTCTGAGGCCCCCAAGGAATTACTGTTCCTTTTTTGGCAATTCACAACTGTAGAAAAACTGAACAGCTGCACCAAGATAATTTTCAATGTAAATTTTGCCTGAAACAGAAAATGGTTATTTATAGAAGACGTTTCTTGAACAGGTGCTAAACATTACAAACTGTAGAAAAGCAAGAAGATCTCTGAACAGGAGTTCATAACCATTGCTCTTGTCTTTAGTATTTTGTGGGTTATTTCACAGTGATGGGCTGTAGTAATTATGTTTTCCTGTAATATGCAAACTATGCAATGCTTAATTTTTGTTCTTTTTGTCCCAGTCCGAGGAGCGTAAGATGAAAAAAATACAGGCAGGAGGCATAGCAGCAAGAAGATATGACCAATTCAGTTTCTAGGTTTGCCGCTGACTCATTCTGCAACTTCAGACAACTTCCCTTGTACCTGTTTCCCTGGATCGACGATAATATTTAGAACACGTAGGTGATGAATGAATTACTTTTTGTAAATGAATGGTTTTCTGATTTTAAATGCAATACAGTTAAAGTACAAGTTCAACAATTACTTCAAAATTGTGTTGTACAAAATACATCTAAGACCTTCAGTTATAAGAGAAAGACAAAATCTAGAGATTCAGTCACTGGGATATTGCTCCTCAGTTCCAAATTAGCCTCATTTATCTAGTCTATTAAGTTTTGGTCGGCTTTTTTGCTTGGTTCTTTTTGGGGGTTTTAGCTGTTTTTTTGTTTATAACCATAGTTATATAAGAAATGTAACAAGATTACATTCTAATTGTGAAAGAAGAGCTATATGAATATTTTACAATTTTGATTCAAAACACTGTCTGCATTTTTCCTTTATTTTTCCATAACACAGTACTGTCACTGTAGTAAAACTGCGGTACCCAGCATGGAAAAATAAGTGGGACATAGATTTCATTCTTGTGGTAGAATGTATATGACACCTCCTTCCCAGCCAGGGGACGGGGCACACAGAGCATGCATAGATTTGTCTGTATATATGCAGTGAGTGTAACATTTCTGAAAATGCATTTGGTCTTCTCCCAGGAAAAAAAAGCTTGGATAACGGACTGCCACAATGAAAATTATTTACACAGCTTACTTATATCTTGACTTTTTAATCTAATAGAATTTATTTTAAATACAAAGTTAACCAGCAATATCTAGCAAGTTGCAATAACTGCCTCTATCTGGTATCACTGCCACAGATAGATTAGAATTACAGGCTTATTTAAATTTCTCTTTGACATAATTAAGTTAATTGCCTTTTTGACTACAGAAAGAGAAATGTAATGTATAAGGAATTGTAATTTCATACCACATTACTATGTATGAGACTTATTTTCCCGTGAAATGCACCAGGTGTGAATAAACAAACTGTTTTTAGTGGAACAGTCTAACAAAGCAATCTGTATTCTAGTCTCTCACAGAAGCTTGTTGTGGCTTCTGCACTTGTTTCTATAGGCCAGGTGCACAGCTGTAGGCTTTCTATTATAGGCTTTTCTCCCTATTCAAGATCAGCAGATAAACAGGAATTGACAAAATCTGATTTAGGCATGATGAAAGAAAATATGGATACAGACCATGGGTGATGCCAAAAATTTCACCAGGAAGTCAATCCTGGTGCTGAAGTCATAAAACTGGTTCTGACTTGCTTCATACATTCACACTCTAGGGGAAGAAACCGAAGTTATCACTAGAATATCATTCCTCTTGCTGATGAAGCACCATTTGGTAGCTTATGGATAGAGTGATTTGAGTTTTTGCTTCTAAGATGCTGTTTAACCTGTTCAGTCATGGAGAGGACAATCACATTCTCAAAGGTGATCTGAAGAAAGCAGATATTCGTGAAAGTATCTTCATGGTATCCACAGGTGCAATAAATGAATTTCAGGACAGACAAGCTGGGCCCTATCTTTTATCGATATAATTCCATTGACTTCAGTGAAATGCTCTCTAATTTTACTTAAATAGAATATTTTCCTGTGCTGCAACTTCCCATTGTTCTTGCATTTTTATATTCATATCTATAACTTGTACTAAGACCCCTTGTAATTTTAGAAAGGAACCAGCTGATTAATTCTATAATTGTTTTCTGCAGCTGGTTCCAACACTACACATCTGCAGGATAGGTACAGTCTTTACTGTAGTAAAATTCCTTATGAAATCGACAGCTCTCAAATTCTAGAACTTTCAAACTATATCACAGCTGCTGAATGCTTCTAACATTATTTTAGTAGTCTAGGGAAATCACATGTGCACTATAACAGATGAATGAACCAGTTGCTTAATCAGTTTCACACTTTTTCTTCTCCAGTTGTACTAGGGGCGTGAGGGACAACTTTTATTTCAGCTGCTTTTATTACAGTTTTTCTTGCCTCATTTTTTAATGTCTGATAATAACACTGGTTTGTTTGGGTTTTTTTTGACTTTTGACTGAATTGTGTAGGTATACTTATTTCAAACACTAGCTTTCTTCAACAAAATAGTTTTGCTAAATAGGTATGTTTATAGCATTTTGGTATTAATTCATAGCTTCACAAAGAACAGAAAGAAGTTCAGATTGGGAGTGGTGAGTATTTTTGCTGGGAGATGGCAAAATGCTGTTGCTAAATAGCACGGAGAAATCCCAAGGAGGCAACACAGATAATACTAAGCTTGAACAATGATAATTGATAAACTCCTTAAAGTTCAGTGTTGTTACCATGAAGAAGAAAACCTTGAAATGCTTGCTAGTGATAGATTCCGTTAAACAGAACACGTTTATGTGCCACTTCAGGTCGTCTTCAGAATTTTTTTTAATGGAAGAGGGATTCTATTGAGATGTGTCTGTGACTTCTCCCATATGGACTTAACATTCTGTGTCACTGACCAAAGAGTGAAAAACAATGCTTAGCGCTCCAGAAGTCAACGCATGTAGTTCCTTTACTGTTTTCAAAAAAAAAAAGCCTAAAACAAAAAGGCACACAGATACTTACAAGGTAGCTTTCTTTGGAAAAATGTTGGTCTAACTTTCCTGCATACCTGCAGGGGTAATATTTATCTACTTCACAGGAATGGTACAAAGTTATTTTATTAAAATTCACTAAGTGCTTTCAATGAAAATTATTAAATCCATGCAAAGTATGAATTCATAGAATCATAGAATACCAGGTTGGAAGGGACCTCAAGGATCATCTGGTCCAAGCTTTCTTGGCAAAAGCACGGTCTAGACAAGATGGCCCAGCACCCTGTCTGGTCGAATCTTAAAAGTGTCCATTGTTGGGGTATCCACCACTTACCTGGGGAGATTATTCCAATGGCTGATTGTTCTCATTGTGAAAAATTTTCCTCTTGTGTCCAGTCGGAATCTTCCCACAAGTAACTTGTACCTATTACCTCTCGTCTTTTCCATGTGACTCCTTGTAAAAAGGGAGTCTCCTTCTTCTTTGTAGCCACCCTTTAAATACTGGAACATGGTGATAAGGTGTCCCCTAGGCCTTCTTTTCGCAAGGCTGAACAAACCCAGTTCTCTCAGCCTTCCTTCATATGGCAGGCTTCCCAGTCCTTTGATACCTTTGTGGCCTTTCTCTGGACCCTCTCCAGCCTGTCCACAGCTTTTTTTGTACAGCGGGGACCAAAACTGAACACAGTATTCCAGGTGTGGCCTGACAAGTCCTGAGTAGAGGGGGATAATGACTTCTTTATCTCTGCTGGTGATGCCCTTGTTGATGCAACCCAGTATGCTGTTGGCTTTCTTTGCCACAGCAACACACTGTTCACTCATTTTGAGCTTGTTGTCAACCAGAATGCCCGGGTCCCTTTCCACAGAACTGCTCCGCAGCTGGGGAGATCCCAGCCTGCGCTGCGCTCCTGGATTATGTTTTCCCAGGTGCAAGACCTTACACTTGTCTTTGTTGAACTTTGTTATGCACTTCTGCTCTACTTATTACTGTAATGTATCCTATAACTGATACACATTTGATATGATATTTTACTATTCCTAAGAACTGTGAAGAATGGACTTAAAGAGAGAAATGTTGATCTAAAAGCAACAAAATAAATAATAAGATACATCTAGAATGGATATACATACAGCTTATAACATTGCTTCTCTATGCCTGCCATTGCTATACCCAAGTATGATTTCTAAATTCCAAGGAAAAATGTACTGAAGTTGTCAACAAAACAACCGTTTAAATTAGCACTCAACAGTAAGAATACTTTCTCTGGTGCAGTTGATGCAGACATGATTTCATCCCTGAAACACAAATTTCACTTCTGAAATGTAAAGTGACACCCTTAAAGAACCTTCTGGAAAGATGACTAGTTTTATAGCTCAGATTCTTCTGAGATTCAAAAGGAAGTCTGAAATCAAACTTCAGACTTCTGTGCCCTACTAAAGCAAAGAAAAATAAATCATTGATAATTTACGGGTAAGATACATTGAAAATATACTATTATGCAACAGCTGTGATGAATCTTTTCTAGAAAACCTGATGGCTCTCAAAACACTGCTCAAGAATTTTTCAAACAACTGTCTTAAATAACTCACATAAGTCTAAGGTAGCCTGGACTGGTCTGAATCTGTTTAGGATGGCCTGATGAAAGAGAGTTATAAGTTCATGATGTGGACCTCGGTTTTCCTTTCCAGATCATGGTGTCTTTCTGGACGATCTGAAAAAAAAAAAAAACAAAAGAGGAATACCATTTCAGTGATGCGTAAGGTACACATTCTATTTCTAAGTCTGAAACTCGTGATTAAATCAACATCGCTTTTCTCAAGCAGATTAAGAAGATAACATTTGTAGAAAAGTAACTGAAGTCTTGGTGTGTTCAGTAAAAAGAACCCATAGCTGCTGCTCTTGCTGAGGGTGTCACTGGTAATAGAAAGCAGTTCAGAGGAGTAGTGGAAGCAAGCAGACAGTGGTAACTTTGTACAGTTTTATGTCTTCCAGGTAATGCACATTCTTCCCCTTTCCATAACCCTCTGCACATGTTGTGACAGAGCAACACTAACAGTAGTTTGGAAGAAATTGCATAGACCAGATAATAATAATTAAAAAGAAAAAAAATAAAACAACCAAAAAAACCCCACAGGTATACTATAAAATCAGTGCTGTTATGTGGAACATTTTTAAGATGATCTATTGATGCTACACAAGTAGCTTCACCTTGAGGCAGAGATGCTTCCCAGTAGATGTAACCCTAGTAGATAGGACTTCTGGGAAAAATATTAGAGAGAGGACTGTAAGACTTGACATTACTTTGTGAGACAATTAACAATGAAAGGAACTGCAGGATATAACTCCTACCGTAGGTAGTATTATTAGAGCCTTCACAACTACTTTACTTTTGCTGTTTTCCTACTCAGAAGTGCACCTGGTTTTACTTATTGGCAACCTCTCTCTCCACAACAGCATGCTGTCATTATACTTTAATACATCTGCTGTATGATATGCAGAAATGTTAATATTGTGATTCCTAAAATATTTTGTCATTCAAATGTAATGAGATATATTCTAAATCAGACTATTTCAGCACAACAACAATTCATGTCTAAGTAGTAAGACTGGTCTGTAGGTCACTAAAGATGTGGTTAGATTATATATAGCTAAGCTGATTAAATGTCTTGGTGTTAGTGAAAGGGATAGTCCTGCTCTTCACTCTATTCTGAAGCACAAGGAAGGGCTCTAGGGCTTACCTGACCACATGGCAAGCACCTTTAATTTGTTAATCCAGTCAGTTAATAGAGTTTTACTCCCTAGGGCCTGGAAAAAAGGCCAGGAACAGAAGAGAAAAAAAGATAAACAGATTATTACCCCACTATTATTAGTGGGGATGTGAAACTAAGTCCACCATTGAAGAACAAATTTGGTGAACTAATGTGCCAATGTCTTCATTTAAAAAGTCCTGTCAAACTCTAAGTACAGTAAAAATTAGTGTCTAATTATTTGATATTGTGTATATGGGATCAAAAGATATTGTGGCAGGTATGTTTATGCTCTCTATAACCAGTTGGCCAGAAACAGTTTTACTATGTGGCTAGTTAGAGTTCAAACACATTTATCATAGGACACAGAAGTAAGTACAAAAAGTTTCATCTTTTCAATCAAACTCTAGGAAACCTCCCCTCAAGTAAAAGGCTAAATACAGCTCATTTCATCAGAGCTCTGGAGAATACTGCTGTCTCTTATAGCGATAATTTTTCTCCTGTGGTTGGACTACTATTTCCCAAATCTTACAGCCTTTAGAGATAATTTTTTTTTTTTGATAGATGTCCCCCACAACACAAATCCTTGATTATTAAGCAATACATTTTTCATACATAGGAAACTGGGGAGCAATGACAGTAAAGGGTCTCTAATGTGCCATTCATATAAACAACAACCATGCAAGTCACAGTCTTTTCTCCTTAGTTTATAGTTTTATATAGTTTTATATATATAGTTTTATTGATGTATGTAATGAGAAAACAGAGGCGACACATGGTAGAAAAACCATGAGGAATTACAGTTGTCGTGGTCTGTTTCCTTTGTTTTCTGCACATCCTAACATTAAAAAGTCCTACTTCTCAAGGGTCTGAAAGCAAGCATATAGTCAGAAGATCTTGATAAGCAATAATTCCCATTGACAGACCTTGCTACACATCTAAAACACACGTTACTTCAAAAATCTATGTCCTGTGGTTCACCTGCTGTTTTCACTGACTACGTGAGATTCCCCAGAACTTCTGAAGACAGGTATCTATAGAACAGTTTTGAAATTACATTTTTGGGGACCATTTGTTATCTGCCCATGCCTCTAAAAAGCATACTACAAATATTTATTCTCAAAGCAGAAATTAATCCATCATAACTATTTCTCAACTCAGTAAAACACTGTGTTGTTCGCTCTCAAAAACAAGTGTCAAACTGCCAGAAAAAGCTAACTCACTCAACAGGGGATTATTTGGTGCAATGCACAGAAAATTTATTTGATAGTTATTATGTAGATGTGTGATGGTACTTGCAGTAAAACAAATTTGGGGAAATGATGTGCTACAGGTGTAAGGAAGGCATTTTCTATCTAACAAGATTCTCATGCAACCTTCATTTTTGAGTAATTTTGATAGGAGGAAATTAATATTAAAAAAACAACCAACCCAACAAACAAACAAAAAACTTGTAAGCACTTTGTTGGGAGAAGTGTGCTATACAAACTGGCTTTAATATGAGAGATGTTAATACCTGAATTCAGAAGCTGTCTATAAAGTAGAATATTGGATCCAGCCAACCAATGAAACAAAACCCAGAAACATTAAGAATATATACATTAAGTGACATTAAGATAAGGATCTTGTTACTTAGAAACTGTAGTTATGTTATGTTAATAATTTATCCACTGTCGTGTGTAATACACATTAAATCCTTTAAGCAGCACACTGTTTTGTTTTATGTAGACTGTGCACACACACACAAAAAAAAATGTCTGAAATTACTGGATACTGATGGTTCTCCTGCAGTGATATTTACCTTTAGGGAATAATACATATATTATTGTATATGTAATATACATATTATGTATATAATATGTAATATTTACTGGTAAATAAGTGAACCAGTGAAGATACATTTCAGCTTTTTTTCAGTCATGGGATTTACAGGGGTTGCATTGCCTTTCCACGTAGAGTTACATGTTGATACTAATAAATGCTTTCTCCTTGTCCCTTGATTTTGCTCCAAAAGGATGACAAAAATTAGTAAGGTTGTACAAAATAAGAAAGGATTTATCAAATATAGTAATTGGTCATTTACCTGTAAATCCACAAAGTGTTGCCAGGGAGGTATTTCTGCAGTTACATTACTGTAACTTTAGTTCAAAAACTCCCCAAGATATCCTCTACGAATAATATAATTCAGACAAGTTAAGCTGGCCTGCAGGCGTTGACATCATTATGGAGAGTAATGGGAAATAAATTTAAGAAAAGTGTCAACTGCAGAAACAACAGAAAAAAAGAAACAGAAAAAAAATTCTCAGATTTGCTTCTAAAATGTTTCAGTCTGACTCATGAGTGACACCCAGGGACAATAAGACCAGTATGAAATATACTTCTTTGCTCTTGTAATGTGTTTATCAACCACTGACAACTCCTCTCTGAACTTCAAATCCACATCATACACACACACACACGCACAGAAGACCTAGAGTTACACGCCACTTTGGCAGAATATGGGCATACCAAGCACTGAGCATCCAGCGAGAGCATTTCCTGCCATGAACCCAAATTTGAGTGTTGGTTTCCTTAAACATCTGGAGAAGCCTAAGACTTCCAGAATTCCTTCCCAGTGCCCATTTTTAATGCGTTGTTAGTATTATTTATGCAACAGAAATTAGGTACCTGAAAATAGTAAGGAGAATTTTATCTTTCACTATTTAATTTTAAAAAAGTTATTGTGAGTTTCAGCACTGAAATAATAAAATGAAAATTCTGAAGAGAAAACCAAAGAAAGTAATACTATTATGTCAATAATTAAACATAAAGATTGAAATTAATTTCTCACAGAACAGTAGCTTCAGGTCTATTTACCATACATAACTTCAACAACAAAGCTTTGTTCTGACACTGCTTTGGCGTTTCTCTGTTCATCCTTGTGCCAGCTTTTTTTCCTGACTGTACTTCAGAAATTTTGATGGCATAATTTCATAGCACTTACCAAGAGAAAGAGGGTTTTCTGCTACGACTGTTACATTCCCTTCACAAACAACATTAGCTAGGCTGACAAAGGAATTCTTCTGACTGTGTAGTTGCTTCTGCATTGGTCATTTGGTGCTGGCACAGCTCTTCTGGGTAGCACATACAATTTTTTTTTCACTCACTAAGGCAACTGACCTACACTGTCAGGTCTTATAGCCCAAGCTTGGTCCAAGTCCTCTCCAATTCTCTAAAGCTATTTACAGAAAAAATCCAAAGAAAAAAAAGTCACTTATAAATCGCCTCACCACAACAATCCTAAAAATTTGTGAGATCAATGTACATACAAAAAACCCACCACTTTTCTTCCCAAAAATTACTGCACTTCAAGGAACAGCAGTCTTACAGACAATCATCTCCTAAAAAAGCATTAACACCTTCTGAAGCAGTTATTTTCAGAAATCCATAGATTGTTAAATGTATGCTTTAACTGTATGGCTGGGAGCACATAAGCTGTTCCAGGACTGGGGTACACACTGCTAATAAACAAAAGAAAGGGGTTATTAAAGGATTCATTGTGTTCATTAACTTTTACAAGCTGCACAGAACAATGCTCTTTTTAGACACAATATTGTTTAATGTCATTTGGGCACAGTGCAAAATCAAGAACAATGTGGATTTTGCCTGCTTGGTTCAGCACATTTTAATTAGACCACTGCTTTGAAAAGAGTGATGTTGCTGTAACTACATCTGGTATTTCCAAAAAAAGATTAAAGAACAAAACAACTGAAGAGAAAAATGTTCCTTAAAAATAGTAATTAAAATAACAGTAGTATAAACACTGTCAACTAAATCTCAGACAACTTCTGTATCCCTTATTACATTCAAAGTTTACTTAGCTAGGAACCAAGTTACAGAAAAGGTTAAGTGCATAGCACAGAGAAGCAGTTTTAGTAGACTATAAACCCTTTGGGGAAAGAAGATACCTTTCCATTTGTCTGATGTTCCACATGTGCCAACATAGTTATGTAACTACTAAGGACAATGCGTAAAACAGTAATTGTGCAAGGAAGTTTGGATTCAGCTAATACTTGTTAGAATGGGGTGACATTTTTATGCTGGTGCAATGGTTTTTACAGAACGTAAACTTAATTTTTTTCTTCATTTCTTAATGTAAGCACTTACATTTGTGTTGGAAAAATAATCTCCCACATACTACTATTTTAGTGACTTTGCAGATGGACAAAACAAACTAAAACTAGTCAGTGGTATAATGCCAACAGGAGCAATGGAGTTAAAACAAAAATAAATGTGCATGAACACCTATGAATGACGTGAAGTGCTTGGCATACACTAAAGTCTAACAATAATTTTTCTTCTGATAACGTTAACCAAATTCTCTAGCCATTCAGTGTTTGTGGACAAGTTTAGGTCACACACTATTACTTTATTTCAGATCCCCATGTATAGCATCACAGTGCCAATATGTGCTCTCTCTCAAGATAGGAGGGAAATTGTAATTGATTTAGCCATCTCTATTCCAGAAAAATTCCCCATGCAAATTGCCTTATCTGGAATAAAAATACTGGGTCAGAATAATTCTGGAGTAATTAGTCCTATTTAGAAACAAGCTCACTATTTCATTCTCACAATTTCATAATGAAATAATTATTTTCTGCAACAATGTTAACTAGCTATAGAAGAACAGCTTTAAAAATCCCATGACACTATTATTATTTCTTCATAACGATAATGCCATTTTGCTTTAGTCATTACTGAAGCTAAAATCTTAAGGGATCTCTAACGGGCAAAATGCTCCCTCAACTGGAATTCTGGAGAATTAAGGGGAAAGGAAGACACATGTAAATCCCACATGGAACTAGTTTTCTATTCCCAACTCCCTGGAGACAGACAGACAGTGTGTAAAACTTTCTATATGAAACATACACATTATAAAACTCTTACCACATGTATAAGGCAGGAGATCTGGCCTAGAGTTGTTATAGAACCCAACAGTGGACATGGCAACTCTGAGCTTCTCCATGTCAGGGAGTCACTGTAATAAGAAAGGGTGCAAATAAACAGCATGTTACATACCCTGCATTAACATCCTGTATTGATATTTTCAGTGCCAAGTTCAGCATTTTCTTTATCTCACAAAAACATTCTTTATTAACAGTCTAGAAAAATATATATGAGGTACAGCTGTATTCTGTTTGATAGTGGGGACTAGCCTTGTGCATCTGTGTTAGACTGTAAGCCCCACTTTAAATGCTAGCCACCTTTTCTGCATTTTTTTTACCTCTATATGAAGCTACAAGTCTGACAATTTGATGGTATCCAGAATTGCATATCCTCTCTGTTACTTGTGTCCTGCTAGAACAATACTAGCTTACAGCCAGTGGAAGAACATCCCCTGAGGATCTGGCACTTAGAAGTTATCATTGTTGCTCAGTCAACTCAGCATCCCAGCCTCTGAGATTCTCAAATTTGTCTCAGGTCACAGGGAGCAAAAATATCCTCAGTTTCCATTTATCACTTTCAGAGAATCTATGTATCTTAGGCTTGTAATATTTACTCTCCACATCCAACAGATTTATACATGAAAACAAATTTACTCTAACAAAGCAGAAGGTTAATTTTCTAATCAAAATGTTGCTAATCAAGATAAAAGCCTAAGAACAGTTGAACAGAGGTCTGGATTGTACTTAACAGGATTTATTTTCAGCTGCTTCAGTATCTTAACTGACATGATGCCTCCTCCCACCAATCCTACACCTGGCTTTCAGATCTCTAAAACCACACAGTCTCTGCCTTTCTTCAAAATAGATTCCCTCCTGTCTCTAACCTTTCCAAGCCTAACTCAGTCACTGTATACATTGTTAAAGTGACCTCATTCTTCCCTTCCTTGGATGCGTGTTCTTTGCTCAGCACATTCCTTCCACATTAAGCAATCCTTCTGCTATTTACAACATTTTCAACTGTCATAAGGTTTATAAACTACGTACAGATTCTTCACAATGTGCACACCCAAACCCCCATCTTTGTTTATTTTGAGCTTTGATAGAAACACCCCCACACATAACAGTTTTGATAGCAAAACTACGTACCTAAACCGCTGTCCCCCTACTCTTTCTCAGTCTGGAGGCTCAAGGTATCAAAACCACAGAAGAAATTCTAAGGAGTAAACTGCAATGACTGTGCATTCAAAGAGAGGCACCTGAACAAAGAACTAGCTAGCACCCAACTTACAGATTTTTCAAATCTAAACAGCAGGCTAACTAAGCAATAGATCATACAGCTAAGAACTCAGAGCCTCCAACTAAAGTCACCTGAAAAAAAGGGATGGCATTTGCAAAAAAGAAAACTTTTCAGTCTTTATTTCTAGAGATACACAAGCAAGAGAAAGAATGGCTGTGACATACAAAAGTGAGAGACACATGACTACCTTGGAAAATAACGAGCTGAGCATATGAAGTATTTGAGAGGTAAGGAGATGGACACAGAGAGTTATAAACTGGTATTTTGGTATATGGATCTATGTATTTCTTTTGCTATCTAAAGTAAAAACAATTAATTTTATGCCCTTTTTGAAATCTGCAGTATATTCTTTAACTGCTCCAAATGAAAGGCTTTAACTCTAGATTGGAGACCTCAAAAAGAAGAATCCAGCTCAGAAATATCCAAATGTGTAAGACTTAAGTTGCTAAATTCCTTTGAGGACGCCCCTTTGTGAGCTTGGAGTAATTCTACAACTGGACTGTGGAAGAGAGCTTATGCTATGGTGCTACATTTGGAAAACCAAAGAAGACTTTTATTTGAATCTCTTCCAATCAAATAGCTTAAAATACATTAATGTAACACAAATGCAGCAATTATGCAAGTGTCCAGCAGAGGGAGAGTAATAGGTCAGAAAGAGCATTTGTTAAATAGCAGGGTTGGAACAAACAAATCAGTGAAAAGATGTTTCCAGGTCAAGGTATCTTAGTTTGGATTATACATGGTCTTGTGCAAATATAAAAGCCTCTTTATAATTCACTTATGCTTCCAGGAACACCAGCAAAGCTCAGGAAAGACTTGGCTCTTGGAAAAGCCAACATGCTGAAACGTAGTGTGTTTCTTGTTCTCTAGTTCTCAGCTCCATCTCCACAGACTACCTGAAAAGAGAATTTGCCAGAGTTTAAGAATATTAATTTATAATCTCCTGGCACCTAATCTAACTTGAACTAGTTCAATATTTTCAGTTCTGTATGAGGCCTCATTAATATTATGAAAGGTTTTTAGGAAAACTCTTACACAGCCTTCCTTCAAGAGAGGTATATTATTTGTACTTAGGTACAGCCTTCATTAATGTTTCCCACAAAAAACTTTCTGGACTCATTTAACTCCACCTGCTTCTTCTAAGTAATGCTAAACTTAATTTCTAGAATGTCTTTTGAGATTGTTCCTTCACATAAGCCTCAGATAAAGAGCTATGCTTCTAGAATGGCATTTTCATAGCTGAGCACAGTTTCCTATATTTTTCTTTTAATAATTTACCTTGTAACTCTTGTCTTTTCTTCCTCCTAGGTAAATAACTTGTCCTTTTGGCTTTGTTTTTGAAGGCTCATTCTGACTTCAAAGGAATTCTAAATATCAGGCTACTCATTTGAGTGCATAACTAATGTACATATTTGAATACCTTTAAATTTCAGGGCATGGCTCACAGTGCGTCAGCTGAATTTCAGCTTGCTGCCACACCAGAAAGGGAAGTCTTAGTCCTTTCCTGCTCCTCCCAATCTCAGCCAAACCCTTTCTTTCCCATTTTGGAACAGCTCAGGAACTTATCTGTTCTCAAGGTAAACTGAGTCAATTCACTCATAACCCAGCACCCTAAAACCACTTTCCTTCCCCCTGAGACTGCTGCTGTTTTATGGAGTTCAATAAGCTTGCCTGTTGGTGGTGAGCTGTTAAGCACTTGAAGCTGTTAACCTGTTTGAAGCCTTCTAGCAAAATATATGTTTCTTTTCTGCTTCAGTTCACATAACTACATAACTACTAACTAAAACACTGGTGTTTCATAGGTATATCTGCTAGGGTGTAAAGTGCTTGTGAGAACCTTGGATGAAAGTTACTACTGAAGTACAGAATACTATTCCTAATATCATATGAATGAGGACCTCCATTTCACTGCTGTAGGATTGACTTATCTCAGACTGCAAATTAGTGGTGAAGGTACCTTGAGATAGTTTAATATGTGAATAGCTTGCTTTCACTAAAAAACAAGTCCTGGTCCCCATTCTTACTTTATACCAGCTCTGGCATTTGTCAAACACTTCTTAAGAGTTGATTCATCTCAGTAACCCAGAAGGAAAAAGAAAGTGGATTGTTCTGTAGCTAAATTTAATGAGATAGGCCGACTCAGCAAAAGGTCTAACGAGCTAGAAGGCAGTGCAAGGATGGGTAGAACTGTGACTGCACCCCAGTCCCCACATGTTAACCCTGAGGTGGTCCAGCCTCTTCTTTTCTAAGCAGTGCTTTGATAATCTGTCAGTCATGATGTGTGATAGATTTATATGGGTGGTTCTCAATAAGAAAAGCTTTTTAGTATTTATTAAATGAAGAGCTAGTATATTTATTCTAAACATTTTGATGCAAAAGAGATTTAAACAAGAAAGCTTTTATAATGCTTTAAAGCCTCAAGAGAACATGACCATTTACATGCCAGTAGATATTTTGCCAGTAAAATTATCATGATTCCACTTAGGTTTTGTTTTGACTACCAGCTGTCTGTAAGTGGAAAGACTAGCCCTGTTAAAAATTTAGTGTTTGAGTTTACACAATTCCTATGTGCAACACAGCCTGCCAAACAGGTTTGTACACTCTGAAGGACGTCTGGCATCTTCTGAAACTCTGTGGACTATTTGTTTATATCCTAGCAAGTACCTGTCAAAGAAGGAAGGAATGTTGGATAACACAAGTAATTCTTTTCCCCTGAAATCAGTGGTAATACACGCTTCCATACCTCTGATCGAACACATATTTGGCCCCACTCCCTACACCCCCAAAAAAGAAAAAATTATCACAACTCATTACTTTGGGAGCTGGCAGAATGAAGCTCCATTTCAAAAACCTTTAAGAAGCCTTTTTAAGGAATGCCAAAGTGTATGTTAGAATTGCTGTCTACATGTTCTGTGTGCTGGTAATCTTAAGGTAAGTCCCAGTTGCTCTGAAAATATAGTACCTGTGTCCAGTTAAGCCTTTGCTGACATGTAGGCTGTGTCAAGGCTCAAACGAAAAACAAGCTTGCAGTACAGCATTGCAGTCATTATAATAAACCTTAGCTATTAAATGCACATAATGATGGTAAAAAGGGTACAATAACTAGCCACTCTGTCAGCAGAATTCATGAAGCTTGGTTTCCACTGGATTTTTATCTAACAGTAGTAACCCATGAGCTCTTTTGTTCCAAATGGTGTTACCTTGTTTCCATACTAAATTAAATGTATCAGATTCCTACTGGTTAATAAATGTCACCTAACAAGCAAAGGTTAGTATTTAAAAAAAAAAACAACACAAAAACAAAAACCAAAAAACCACAACCCCCCCAAAAAAACCCAAACCAAACCACCAAAAAAAACCCCAAACAAACCTTTAGTAAGTGGAGAGTGCTATATTTAGTGTTCCTTACAATACTAGCTGCTCAGGAAACTTATTTCTTACTCCTGTAGCTTTACTTCTAACTGCTTCCTCCATTTCCATGATAAAAAAAAGATCATATCCTCTTCCTGCTTCTATCCCGGCCTTCAGTGGGACTGCATATGACTTTGTTTGTTTGTTTTAAACAGAAACATGATTGCCACACACAGCTGAGAAACTTACTTGTAGTTTAACAAAATTCTAAATATTACAACATGTCCTTGTTTTGGCTGCGATAGAGCTAATTTTCTTCCTAGTAGCTGGTATAGTGCTGTGTTTTGGATTTAGGATGAGAATAATATTGATAACAGACTGATGTTTTAGTTGTTGCTGAGCAGTGCTTACACTAGTCAAGGACTTTTCAGTATCTCATACTGCCCTGCCAGCGAAGTGGCTTGCAGGTCCATAAGAAGCTGGGAGGGGACACAGCCAGGACAGCTAACCCAAACTGGCCAGAGGGATATTCCATACCATATGATGTCATGCTGAACAAAAAAACTGGGGAGAGTTGGCCTGGGGGTGAGGGGGCGGCCACTGCTCTGGAGCTTGGGCATCAGTCAGCATGTGGTGAGCAACTGCATTGTGCATCACTTGTTTTGTATATTCTTTTATCATTATTATTTTCCCTTCCTTTTCTGTCCTATTAAATTTTCTTTATCTCAACCTGTGAGTTTTACCTTTTTTTTTCCAATTCTTTCCCCCACCCCTCGGAGAAGAGTGAGCAAAGGGCTGTGTGGTGTTTAGCTGCCTGCTGGGTTAAACCACAACACAACAGTAACACAGGTGAGACTCTTCCTTAATTATACTCAACTTTGACCAATAGAGGCCCTGGCAATGTGTGTCTGAAAACTGGAAGGGAACTCTGCACCAGAGAATAAACAGACAGCGGCTTTCACAAGGTCTTTAAAACTCATTCTTTAGGTTCTGGTGAGGGTAAGCTCTTGGTGCTTGAAGACTTCCACTTAGCAGAGGTGTATAGTCTTTCATTGTGAATTACATTTTTTTCTTTCAAAATGAATTATCTGTGGTGTTGGTGGGGATTTTTTTTTTTTTTACAAGTGCTGCCCTGCGCACCAGTGTTTTCCCTGAACATGATCAGTTGGAAGCACATTTTTCCATTAACACGTGCATTACCTGCCATGTAGAATTTTTTGCTTTTCAAAGGCATACATGTTGCTGCTGGTGTGCAGCCAGAAACCATCTGGTTCTTGTGTCAGAATTATGTCATGTAAATGTTACTCCAGGAAAGCTTGTGTAGTTCTCCAACCAAAACTGCACCAGATTTTGTAATGAATTGAGATCCTTACATTTTAGTTCTAAGTCCGTCTGCTTTCGAAACAACTCCATAACCTGCGCTACAGTGTTCTAACATAAATAATGCTACAGATGACTTGGTCCTCACATGTGAGCACTCCAAGAAACTCCCTTCTCCTAAGCACTTGCTTCGGATAGTTATAAACACTTATGCTGAACCTTCCAAGATGAAATGCTGCCACGGCCATGTGCAAAATGTACTTATTTCCCCTCTCTTCCTCTCCATCTCCTCCAAATATACTTAATTTCAAGCAATGTTTTTTGGGTTTCTTAGTTTTGGTTTGCCTTTTTTTTTTTTAAAGAAGTTCTAAGAGTCTTACCAGTCAATGGCCACAGTACTTGACAAGTCCTACTGAATTTGGCCTAACGGGGTTTTTTTGAATGATAATAACCAAGTCAAAGTGTGCTGTAGAATTGCCAGAATTGGAACTTTTACCACATCCTGTCGACTGACAGCTGGACACGTACAGAAACGCGAGCGTGCTCACAAATCTTCATTTGGGAGGTTTACTGACCCAGCACAGGTGCTGTACTGTCACTCTGCACCTACGCTTTCGGGGACTAGGTAGGTGCAATTTCGCATAGATAAAAGCTAAAACGAGCACGCCTTCACCCGGCTCCAGACGCCGAGTCCTTAAGGGAGGCGGGAAACCCAGCGAAGTGACACCCCTCGCCGGGCCCGCTCTCCTCAGCCCCCCCGCGCACCCCCGCGGCCGGGCCGGGCCGGCGCTGCGGCGGCGAGGGGCGGAGGCGGCCCCTGGGAGCGCCCGGGACAGGCTCATCTCCGCCGGCGGGGCAGCGTCCCACGCGGCTGCTGCCCGTCCCCTGTGTGGGACGAGGGAAGGGAGAGCGGCCAGCCGGCCGCGCTGCCCCCGCGCAGCCTTTGCGAACTGCACTTCCCAGAGACCTGCGGGGCAAGACACAAGCGTCGCCCGCGGGAACGCCGGCGCCTGGCCTGCCGGGACGGGTGGCTGTCGTCCCGCCGGAGGCGCTCGCGCCGACTACATGTCCCGTCTCCCCCCACCCTCCCCCGAAATTGGAGGCGGAGGCGGCAGAAACGACAGGCGAGCGCAAAGGCTGACAGGAATCGTAGTTTCTTAATACACAGAACACGCAGGCAACTACATTTCCCATCTCCTCCGGGGAGGCGGGCCAGAGGGGCTCGCGCAAGCCATGACGGGAGCCGCAGTTCCCGCGCCTCGCCTCGGGCGCACTGTGGGGCGAGGCGCCGGGGAGTGACGAACTACTAAAATGGCGGCGGGGGAGGCTGCGGGGAGGGCGCAGGGGAGCGCCGGGAGGCCGCACTGCGCTCGCGTCGGGGCGGTGGAGTACACGCGGAATCGGCGGAGCGAGTGCTGAGTCGGTGCCGCCGCCGGCTTCCCCCTTACCCCGGACGCTGGGAGACGCTTCGGGGCCGCAGAGGCTTGTGGGGCAGCCACAAAATGGAGGCGAACGGGAGCGGCAGCGGGAGCAGCAGCGACTCGGCTCCCGACTGCTGGGATCAGGCGGATATCGAGCCGGGCAGCGGCGCTGGCCCGGGGTCCGCCCCGCCGGCCGCGGAGGCCGAGGCCCAGCAGGAGCTGCTCGGGGCGGCCTTCAGCCGGCAGCTGAACGTCAACGCCAAGCCCTTCGTGCCCAACGTCCACGCCGCCGAGTTCGTGCCGTCCTTCCTGAGGGGGGGGCCGGCGCCCGGCCTGCCGCCGCCCTCGCCACCGCCCGGCCTGCCGCCGCCGCCCCACGGTAACTGCCGCGCCGGGACGGGGCTGCGCCGGCGGGTGGGCGCCGAGGGCGGAGGGATGGGGGCCATGTTGGAAGGGCGCGGGGCCGTGCCGCGGAGGGGCCCGGGGCGAGGGCTGCCGGGCCTCCGCGGGCGTGGAGGGGAAGGGCCACGCGGAGCTGGAGCGCGGCGCGGAGGGCCTCCGGCCGGCGGGCGAGGGGGCCGGGCCGGGCTGGGCTGGGAGGCTGCCGGCAGCCCGGGGACCGGGGGGGGGTCAGGCCGGCGGGGTGCGGGCGGGGCGCCTGGGCGGCAGCGCTGGGCCGAGGGGAGGCCGAGAGGCGGCCCGGCCCAGGGGTGGGAGAGCGACCCGGCCCGGGGCCCCGGGTCCTAAGGGCAGGAGGGTCTCGCCAACGAGGAGCGGGGGCAGGCGGCGCTGGGGGAACTGCCGAGGGGAGCCCTGCGCGGGAGAGGGGTTTGGGGGAAGGGGCGTAATGCAGCAGAGCCTGGGCAGCGGAGCCGTGGGGCATCAGAGGAGCTGTTTGCGGCGTCTGATGCAGCCCCGAGAGTTTGGGGGGGCCTTGGGAGGGGTTCTGCAGGCCGCTGTGGTATAGCTGGGGCGGTGGGGAGCCTGCGGGGTGTGCGGCGGGAGGCCAAGCCGTGGTGCAGGTATTGTGCTCAAGGGGCAGCAGTGACTGCTGTGGTCTGGCCACGTGTGGACCCTGCGTACCTTTCCCTGGTACCTTTCCTCGCAAAGGGTCGCCCATAACGAGAGGAAACCACGTACCTCTCGTCTTCCTAAAGCACTAGCGAAGTTGTCGAAGGTTTTGGTGGTAATAAATTTAGTGTTGCTGGGGAGAACAGCACTGCTTCAGCCACCAGTGGTTCAGATGTATCTTAAATGTCTTTCTGAAGATTATATCAAATAGTTATTTTTTTCTAGTATTATGCTGATAAATGATTAGTAGGGAAGGGAGGTTTGTCTAGCTGGCCTCAGTCAATGGAATAACTTGAAATTTACCCGGCTTTTAACTTCAAAGGATCTTTGTGTATGCAACCAATGTTTATACTAGATTTACTTTGCATATGGGAAATTAAAGGAGAGCTACTTCTTAATCTGCAGCTCCAAACTGAAGGTCCTTCCAAACTTGAGACATGCTAGTTAACTTTGGGGTAGGATTTTAATGTCACTCCTGCAGCTAAGGAGTTTGAGACCCGATTGAGTATGATAGTTTAACATCTTCCTATTTTTTTTTCTATAACTTTCTGTATCCCTATTGGTACAATATGAAAAAGCTAGTATTTCAGATATTGATTCTAGGAATTTAATTTCACGAAAGCAACTGCTTTTTACAATGTTTGTCATGATTTCCTGTTGAGTGTGGCTTATTATTTATTGTGTTCTGATTTAATATATTAATTAGCCTTGTTCTCCCTAGTATCTAAAGTTATCAGATGTTAACAGCTAAAATCTGTAACTTTCATATATGAAGCCGTAAAATTTTTGTAACAGAATATTAACCCATTTTTTGTTAGAGTGCATGTTAATTGTGTTCTCTATAGCTGTTCAGCGCTCCTGATTTTTATCAGAAATTGCAGCTCATGTGCTATGCGGGCAGGCAATATGTATTAAGTACACTTCTAAGAAGCCGTGGGCAGGCTCTTGGATTCCATTTAGAATAAATGTATATGTTAAGGTTCACAGGTGTAAAGGTAGATAGCTTGAGGCTGTGCTCGACATGTGATGCACCTTTGAATAATCTTCAGATTTCATTCTAGTGTGTTTGTCAGCTATTGCAACCTGAATCTAAGTCTTTTTTTTAACTTTGTAATCAATACTGTGACTGAAAACTTTCCCGGGGTTTTGAATGTTGTTAGAATAACTTTGTTTTTTCTCGCTGATTACTTTTGTAAAGTTTCTTCTAAGGCTTACTATATTTTTTTTGTAGGATTTAGACTATATTTCCTCACCTGCTTATTATATTTATTTCTTCATGTTCTCCTTTTCTCCACTCTTTTGCTACTTCTGAGGCCTATGATGAGGTTTGTCTTTCCAGAGACTGGAGACTGAAAGCATCCTGGTCACCTGGAGTGATCAGAATAGCTTTTTCCATCTTAGTCGCTGAGTACATTTCCTACATAGTGCTATAATCTACCTGGTTTGAACTCACCTTGCTTCTAGATCTTCTTTAAGGTTTAGAATTTTGAGTTTCTATAATTAACTTGGATGTCCCTAAGATTAAGCAGACAAAAATCTGCAGTTAAAAAAAAAAATCCCAAACAAAAAAAAAACCACAAAAACCAAACACCCACCCACCCCACTGCCCAAAAAAAAAAAAAAAAAACAAAAACAAACCCCAAAACCTAGTTTCTTTCTTAACTGGAATACTATACTTGTTAGGTACTTTTCTAGGTCTGATGTACTCGATTACAGGAAGTAACCAACAGTCTTGTCCTTGCAGATGTTCATATAAGGTGACTACTTTCCTGGCTTGAACTAGGTGGAGCTTGCTGTGGAAATAATTCAGAACATCGTGTGATTAGACAATGGTGTTGAATAGGTTACTTTTCAGCAACCCAGTTTGCTTTTACTCCTATGGGGAATTAGGTGTTCCATGGCACTCAGTTTTCATTACATTGTGAGGAAAAAATTTTTTCTATTTATCATCTGTATTGAGGTCTGTACAAATACTGGTTTGTACTGGGAAGAATCTAAATTAATCAAAGAATCTAAAAAGCTGGGTGTCAGTTTGAGGACTTAAGTGACCTAAAGTTAAGTTCTAGTAACACTTTTCATGGAACTTTTGGTGAGGTTTTGTTTGAGTCATAACTCCTTAGTAGTTCAAAGGATGTTGTAGGTCAAGGTAAATGTGTACTAGCAGCATGGCATACAGAAAAACTCCACAGAATTGATCTCCATTGTGTGGCTGTAGCGTGTAATTGTTTCCTTTTATGCACACTAACTTCATGTTTTTAGTAATTTGTATAAAATTCTTGTCACTTATGTTTAGAGCACTGAAATAACACTCACAGAAGCCATTTAAGGAACAAGATGTTAACTTTCTAAAATTGGGAAACTCTTGAGACCTGCATTCCAAGTAGTTAACTTTAAAACTTTTTTATGCATGCTTTCTTTGGATTGCAAATTGCGTATTAGGGAGAATATCTGACCGATGTTTACCACTAATACAATTTTTGCTTGCAGATAGTTCCAGAATTACTCTGGTATTAAATTATCAGTTGATTACATGCAAAAAGCATATGTTATTTCAAATTTTTGAGCCTAAGGAACAGGTTAAAACCAATACGTTCGAAATGTTGTAGCTGCAAGGGCTTGCTTTTATCAAGTTGTGTCCAAGTCAAACTCACGTAAAATCTTTGTTGGATTCTGTCAGAAATGTGAAATAGAGACTTCTCGATTTTCTGTCTGCAGCAGACATCACTGTACCACAGTTCCTTCCAGTGAGCATGTCAAGTATGTCACGAACACATTGTGCTTCTAGGGAAACTTACAGTAGATAGCAGTTGCTGGACTAGCAAACTTAACTAAATTAAGGCAAGGTGTGATGTCAATAAAATGACAGTAGATTGTGTTAGGGCCTCTAAATATTCTTAATCACAACTGCACCTTGCAGCTTCACTGTTCTGTAGCTTCTATGACTTTTTTTTGTACTATGGTTTATTAATTTTGTAAACATATATAAGATGTAATTGTATTTGAGTGATTATTTTTTTGTTTGTTTCTATCAAGGCATGGTTCGGAGGTGTAAGGGAATAGTTAAAACCTTCCCTTCCCCACCCCCCCACCTCCCCCCCAGGATTAATAAGATTTCTATTATCTGAGTTTTGTTTGTGTCTTAGATATGAGAGAAGTGAAAAATGTCTGAAAATGCAGCATCAACTTGCATTCTTGTGGTTCGATTTTTGTCATAGTTCTTGAATAGTAACAGCATTCTTGGTAAAATTGGTCACAGCTTCCTTGTATGGGCTTTACTATATTTTATGTTAGTTTTTCTTCTTTTTAGAAGTAATTTTTAAGTATTCAGTGTTGACTTCGCTTGGAGCAGGATACTGAACTAGATAACTTCCTGGCATCCCTTCCAACCTGAATTGTTCAATGATTTGAAGTATGCAGTGGTTGTGGTAAGAAAAAAGTGTCATTAGTATGAAAGTAACAAGAACAAAAAGTGTGTGACACATAGCAACTAGTGTAAGGAAAGATAGCATTGGTGGTAATAGTGCTCCTGCTTCATTTAGTAGCTCTTTTGACCACTTCAAGTAAAATTCTGAATGCATTTGTTAATGACTACAGTTTAGACAACTTGCACCTACAGTCCTGAGCCTGGCAAACATCTGGCTTAAGATTCAGTGCCCTTTAGATTGCTTCACTCCCTAAATATCCTCACTCGCCCACAGTAGTCACTTTTGAATAGTTATGTTCAAGCAGCATCTTCAGCCTTCAAATGCTGTAGATAAATGGATATAGCATCTATCTGGTTTTCCCTGCCCTCATTTTTCTTGACCTTGTAGCTAGCTGGGACATCCATATATTCTGCCCGTGCCGCACCCCCCCACCAATCCGACACAAAAGTTCTGAAGCCTATAATTTCCAGAGTAGGTTGGTGAGTTATCTGTATCATCATGGTCCCCAAAACTGGTCATCTCTTGTTTTATACAATTCTCTGTAGACTGTATTTTAAGACTCTTCAACAATTCAGTCATCAAGAGACTTCACTTTGCATGTGAACTTGCTAAGAAAGTCTTGTTTGTCTAAAACTGGTAGTCCACCATTCAAGAAGCTATCATATGAAAGGATTACATGGTTTACTCATATCAACATTTGAATAGCCATATGCTGATGATTTCCTCACAAGTAGGGTGTTGGTAATGCTACTGTTAATAGTTCATAACTGTAAACTTGAAGTGCTTACATGACAGCAAATCATACATGACAGCAAATCAGTATTGTATTGTGAATGCCAGTATATGGTATAAATACTTATCATAAAAAAAATCTTTGAGTCATCACTTGACTACCTAGAGCAGTGTTCTTCTGTATCAGCTTCTCTAGACAGATGAGCTGCACAACCTCTTTTAAAACAGTGAGTGCAGAGAAAAGCTCTAAGTCTTGGCACTGACTTGCCAGATGATCAGATACAGTATACCTGTGTGATGCAGTCAAGGTGCCAATGTATTACACAGATGTCCTTTGTCTACATCTGAACTGTCCCCAGGAAGGTAGCCAGGATTGTGTTGCTCCTGTTAGTATAATTCATCACGCTTGTGGTCTTTGTGTGACTCCAATGAAACAGACCACTGGGAGCCAGCTGTGGACTAGATGAACTGTCCTGGAGTCTACATGCAGTCTGCTGATCATGTGTTTCGCAACCTGGTTTGGACTACAGCTTTAACGTATTTGAAAGCATGATGTTATCTTAAAACTTTACTGCTGTATCAAAATGAACACAAATAATTTGGGATAATTCTTGGATTCTATTAGCGACCTGGTTACAACTCCATTTTGAGAATTTTGGGATTCCTTTCCTGTTTTGTAATGAGACATGCAAGCACGAGAAGCAGCTGATTGTATGAAGCTAAGATAGAAAGATGGTTTTATTTTGGTTTTTTATTATGAAGGAATAAAGCAGTCAAAATTCAATCAGTGAAATTTATGACTGTGTTTTGAAGAGGTCTGAATGAAAATGACACCAATTGAATTTCAGTACAAAAGTTAGTTTAGGACAGGTGATGCAATATTAAAAATGCGTTCTCTAGAACAGTCTAAGAATTTCTGTGTAAATTTTACTCTGTTGTGTGTAAATGTTAAGAGCCTGACCGTAACCTGCTTAAAAAAATCCATGGGGTGCTTAGGTTTGGTTTTGGTTTTTTGTTTTTAGTTTCTATTCCTACTGGGTTATGAGAGATCTTTGTTAGTGTTCTGGTTTTGGCTGGGATGGGGTTGATTTTCTTCCTTGTGGCTGGTGTGGTGCCATGTTTTGGATTTAGTGTGAGAGTGGTGTTGATGGTTGTTTTGGTTGTTGCTGGGTGGTGCTTGCACTGGCTGGGGACTTTTTCAGCTTCCCATGCTCTACTGGCTGCACAAGAAGCTGGGAGGGGACAGAGCCGGGACAGCTGACCCCGACTGACCCAAGGGATATCCCACACCATATGACGTCATGCTCAGTATATAGAGCTGGGGGAAGAAGAAGGAAGGGGGACGATTGGAGCAATGGCATTTGTCTTCCCAAGTAACCATTACGCGTGATGGAGCCCTGCTTTCCTGGAGGTGGCTGAACACCTGCCTGCCCATGGGAAGTGGTAAATGAATTCCTTGTTTTGCTTTTTAAGTGCATCCAATGGCAGGAGGTGTTTCAGCACTCAAGCTGGAGTTACTGGCTTACTTGGGAGAAATGCCTTGCTCCATCGTCCCCCATCCCACCAGGGGGGAGTGAGTGGCTTGTGTGGGGCTTGGTTGCTGGACTGGGGCTAAACCATGACAGCTAGAGAGTGGAATCCTTAACTATTCTAATATAGAGCTTGAGTTCTTGACTGTCTGCCTAAAAAATCAGATTATCAACTGAGTGCCAATACTTGGCCTTAAGGAAAAGAGTGTTCCATTATATTCCCTGAAAATCCCCATAAGCTTTCTTAAAGACTTAGTTGTGAAGAAGCATGTCAGTTTTAGATAAGATAAACTTAAGGTGTGTCCTCACTGGGGAGGGAAGGAGAGTCTTTTACTAAGCTAACATGTAGTAAAATCCTATGAATACAAAGCAAGTGCTAGTTTTTTTGTGAATTTTACAAGGTCTATTAAACTTTCTAAAACTATTAAAACTGCTCTTACATTGGTGCATCTTAAAAACTGGGCATACATCTTTGTGTCCACTGGTGAAGCTAGGGCATAGGCCTTGAAGCAGGGTAGAGACAAGAAAATAATTTTGGGTCTAAGTTAACTTTCAGAACAACTGCCTTAATTACAGTGAACTCCTGAAAACCTTTTCTTTCTGTACATTTTAAAATATTGAATATTAAATACTTTGTTTGGCTCTAGCACTTATTTGTGCTTAAAGTAATTTTTTGTGGGTTTTTTTGTTAATGAAGACTCTCTTGATGTGTGTTTTATTCTGATTCTCATGCTCTCTGTGTTTGATTCAGACCTTTATTTTTTACTTTGCTGTAATACCCTTTATGCTTTCATTTAAAAAAGGGGGGGGGGGGGGGGGCAAACAACTGTTATGTAACTCAAGAAAACTGTTGTGACTACATGGCTGTTGTGTAAATATTTATTGAACTCAGGTATTCAAGTCGCACAAACAAAAAGGTGATGGCAGTCCTAAGGTGGGTGTCATGCAATTCTTTACTCTTCAGCCTTCCAGGAATTCCTGTGAAGGAACTTGATGCCCATATTGGAAGAGCAACAACAAGCTCACTATACAGACCATTTAAGTTTTGTAGATAAGACACTTCTTTCAAACTGAATTTGCCTTTTTTCTTTTAATCTCTCTCTATGCTCTGTTCTGCAAAGAGTTTCATTAACTCCATAGTCAGGAACCAGTACTGTCTAGGTTCTTACCACCCCAGCAGCAGGGCAGGCTGGGAGCTGTGAGTGCTGCCACGCATAGCAATAAATTACAGTTTCTTATCAATTCTCTGAAGGCATCTGTATTGTGGCTCAGGTAACTGCTTCTGAGGAGTTACCAGTTAACCACTGAACATTATCTGCTTGTGTGGAGACATCTCTCAGCTTATTCTGAGCATCTGGTAAATACTGCAGCTTACATAAATATGGAAGTTGTCATTACTGCTTAGCACTTGAGTTTGACTTTAATACTGTATTTTAACTGCAGTTGTTCTTCTCATATTGATTCTCAGTTTACCAGCTACACCAGTTCCATATAGGAAAATCTTGTTTCATTCTAATATAAATTTAATTATAAAGCAATTTTCTATTGTTTCTGTACAAGCATTCTAAACTGTTAACGCTGTGAAGTTCCTGGCTTATACTGTTTTAGAATGTTGTTTTTAAACAGTCTTTTCAGAGGTGGAGTTTTAATTCATTCTACCTGTGCAGCTTTGGTTATTGTAAAACAGAAATGCATGCAAGTACAAAACTTGATGTAATACACAACAAACTCATGAGCTGTAGTAGAATGCCATGTGAATGAAATAGGCAGAGTGGATTCTTGCAGTATTTCTTTAGGATGTCAGCTGCATTTTAAAGAGACCAATTGCCATGTTTTAAAAGTGCAGTTTTGGACTCTCTATTGGGAGCATGCATACTCCTCCAGTAAACTTTATGTTTTAAAAAAAAAGGTAATTTTTACCTTATTCAAACAAGACTCTGAATTACATAATGGCCTTGTCTGATGGTGTACCAGTAGATAAATGCAGCATGTGTATCCATTTTTGCCTTTGGTGTTGATAACAGAGATATTTCAAAAGATTCCTAGGGCTCTGATGTTCAAGAGGACTAAAGATAAACTGTTCACCTCATGTAATACAGTGAATAAGGTTGCAACAACAGTTCTTGACTTATGGTTTGAGGAGAGATGGAGTATGGAGGACGCTATGTAAAATCTAATTGTTGTTTATTGTGTGTAAATCCAAGAATTTGAAGCATGACTTAAAGATTTGGCATCATTTAAGACATGTTCTGACTTCAAAACCAGATTTCATACAAACTGCATTTTGAATCCCTCTCATATGACAAGATTCCTATCTGAATTATTTTTACAGATGAGGATCTAGAATTTTCAAGCTGAACTTGAATTGTGTTACAGAAGTTTGTAATTTGCGTTTAATTTGCTGTACGTGACATTTTTACATTAATAGTAAACTATGTTAACCATAAACGTTGTTAGTTAACTTTCCTGACTTCCACAAAACACAAAATGAAAAACTTTGCTTATCTACTTCAATGTTTTGGAGAGATTAGGATAAGTTACAAGGACTACTTAGAACCTTTCTCAGTTTCTCTCACCTTTAAAGGTATTTTGTAGCAGTGACTGTCTTTATCTCAGGGGCAAAATAAGCAAGGTTACTTCAGTTCACTGGATTTGTCCAAACATGTTGCCACAGGGACAGTGTGGTGTTCGAACTTCTTCTCATGTCCTAATCCAGTATTGAGTCCTAGGCAGTAAGCCTATCTCAACTAGATTCAGAATTGTCATCTCCTTTTTATGTGATCCAAACATTCCCTAGGTGTTTCAGAACTGAAACTTAAAGGTGAAGTGTTTTTCCTTGAATTACTGAGATTGCCATGGCAGAGAGGACAGAAAGGCACTAGTAGTGCTCTTCCACCCAGCTGGTACATTGCTTCAGAGTGCTGATCCACCCAAAAGCTGGTACGTTCTTTGCGAGTTCAGTTTTTGGGCAGACCAGCTCCCTTTGTGGAGCTTCAGTAGTTCTAAGTGCACTAGGGTCGACATGAGAGAAGAGATGACAAAGAGCAAAATGTGGCAGCCCAACGGTCTGAGAAGCAGTAGGACTGCATCTTTCTTTTCAGGTGATTGCCTGAACTATGCCTTTAAGACAATCTGTTCATGTCCACACAGAGCAAATGATAAATCTCACCCTTTAAAGTCAGACTTCTCTTCTATGCTTGTTTGCAGTGTACCAGTGCCTGAAGTAACCTGACATAACTTGAAATTGTTTATCAGAAGTAAACAACTACTGAGGGGGTGTTTATTTTTATCACTTAAAGCTTGTTCTTTTTGAAATTAAGAGTCTTTATTTTTTCACTTAGTTTCTTTACAATGAGCTTTTTTTAGAGAGCGGTTTGTATTCCTTTTCTGCTTTGAAGGCACAGCATGTTTCATGTAATTCAGTGTCCTCTTTCAAAGCATGCCTGCCACTTGTGTACCAAAGTGACCAGAATTATTAAGTGGCTGTGGTCTTAACTGAGTATCTGTTGCCCCTTGATTGTGTGGCATTAGTGTTGTTTAAGATCCATACACAAACTGTCTTACTGATTCTCTTGTGTGCTAGACTCCTACAGAATTTAACAGATGAACCTTTTTGGGTTAACAATTTCCTACCTCCTCTCTGTTATTTGTGAAGAAACTTTTTTCCTGTCTGCATGCCTGCTGTATTACACACCAGAAAGTAAAAACTGAGTTTATTATGAATGCTGTTGATTGACAATGTATTTCTAAGGAATTAAATTACTCTTCAACCACTTGAAGAGCTTCTGTTTTAAGGCAAGTGCATAAATACTGTCATTTAATACATTTTTCATTATGGACAAACTTTAGGAGTGAAGTTAAAAGCTTGTTGAAATGATCTTGTAATGAAAATACTTATGCATCCCAACCATAGTATGTGTGAAATAGCCAACAATCTTCTGATGTGTTACAAATCGGAGGCTTTAGGTTCATACCTAGATTCTGTGCCACCTGCTTACCACACTCATAAATGGGCTGATGTGAGTCTTTTCCAGCTCTCAGATGGGAATAATGTATCATTTCTTACAAGGAATCTCAAGGTATTCTATTCTTATGCTTTTACTTACTATATTAAATGATTTTCTTGAAGTTTTGTTCCTGTTGTTTTGAGACCGTGGAGTGCAGATCACATAAAATATAACAGGGGAGTGTAGGGAACCTCGCTCAGACCAGTTTCCTCTTCTGTGTTGCTGTGCCCCTTCCACTGCTGCTGGTCACTGGGTGTTGTGCTGTGACCCACATTCACCCTGCCTCCAAGCTTTGTCCTCTGGCCCTATTCCAGCTTTTGCAGCACTGCTCCAGTTTAGAGAAGTCTGCAGCAAATATGCAAACAGGGCAAAAGCAAAGCTGCTTAGAATCAGGTCCTTCTCTGTATGGTTTTGTTCTTTTGAGGAGATTTGTTTCATCTTTAGGTCCCATCATGCATATAGAACAAGTAATGGGATTGAAGGGGAGCTGGAGTACAGCTAAATAGAGGGTATGAATGTGGTATGTGGCTGAAAAAAATAAGAAAATGAACTTGTTTCAAAGAATTATGAAGTTGAATTTATACCAAGAGAAAACTAAATAGGTTAAGGTTTTAGGGATAATTATAGAAGGCCTCTTGATCATGTGGAATAATGTCCTTAAACATCACGGGGTGTAATTGTAAATTGGAACATATCACTCTTAGTAGGTTTAATAATTAGTTATACCTCAGCATTATAGTTTAGTGGCATGGTTTAGTGCATGAGAAAGTTGAGTAATTTATCCAAAAAACATACCTGTAGCTTTAATATGCACGTGACTGGTGAGATTGTCCTCATGAGTAATGTGACTATTATGGTGGGCTGGCAAACGTACCAGGTATGTGAATGAATTTATCATCTCTTGACCCTAGTAACTACAGAAGATCTTAAGATTTTATTCTTTATACCTTGTTTCAATTTTCTACTCAATGCTTATGTGAAATTGAGGTGCAATAGCATAGTAGGTATGCCTATAAGATGAAGCTGGCAGAACCTTTCCGTACAGTTGTGACACCACATGTGCTTTGTTTCTTTGGATACAATTAAACTGGTTTGATGTTTTTAAACGCCAGGTAGATGCTAACACTTAAATAGCCAGCACGCCCAGAAAGAATGGGCAGGTAAAATACCATGTATAGAAAAATAGCTTCCTTTAAAACTTGCTTTAAGTGTATTGGGGGGTGGGGGGTGGGAATCGAACCGTTTTTAGAACTGGTGTGTTATTTTCACAACTTCTAGGCAGTGTTCTTTAGAAGTATTTGTGTTTGGAGGCTATAGTTCGTACTGTTTTCGGGGGTAGGAGATGTTTTTTCTTAAATACATTTCTTGCAATAAAGTTGGGAGATGGTCTTTTATGCCTAAGTGTGGAAATTGGTTACATCAGTGTATTTTAAATGTTAAACTTTTTTCTTTACAGGTGCACCTGTAGAGACTTCTCCAGAGGAGCAGACAGCCTCTTGTGAAGGTAATTGTTTTCATGTTCTGATGGTATGCAATGCAGCTGCATTAAACATGATTTTTAAAAAAATTATTGCAAAGAATCTCTGTTTTAAAAATCTCTGTGAACCTTTTCCGATCTTCATTCTCTTTATCCTTATACTACTATTGTAAGGAAGTGTGTTATCTGTAGTTATTTACAATTTTATAGCCAGTCAAGCAGGCATATAAAGACCAAGTGGTTTTTTGAAGGTCATAAAACTTGCATGAAGCAGAATTTTTAAAACTGAATCTGTATTGGCAAGTGCCCAAACATCTCTGAACTATCCTTTTATTAATTTAGTCACTGTTTTTCTTTGTTCTTGATACTATCATGGTAAATATGTGTCCTTAATGATTCTTTTTTCTTTTTTTTTTCCCCCTAGGTTCAAATGCTGCTGTTAACATGGAAATTTCAGAATCTGTTGGTAAGATGAGAATTGTTCCATTTCACTGTGATAGTACTATAAAATACTACTATAGTGCTTTTGCTGAATCATTGCAAACAAAATTGAAGAATATCTTTGCATTTTTGGTCCTTACTAATTTTCATTGTGCCTTTATGCTTAGATTAAGAAAGAGGTAATCGAACACTAGTATGCATTGACAGGTGCACTTGGATTACTTGGACACTGAAAAATCATCAGTGCTTTATTAAAAAATAATTTCATATTACAAAATAGTCCCATTAATATTTGTGAAATGGTGATTAAAAAAAAGTTAAAGTGATCAGTAATATGAGCAATCAGAACACAGAAGTTGTATCTTTCTCCTTGTATTTGTATGGCTTTTGAGAGAACTTAAACCGTCTCCTTTTCTTTCTAAACATATTGTAGTGTGTGTCTGTCTGTGGATTCAGACCAGCGTGATGGTCTGATTGGATCTTCAGATTTGTTTTTTCCTTGTAAAATTGTTGCCCTGTTAAAACAGAAGTCTGTTAATCCCTGTGAATCATAGTTTTCTGATGTCAGCACACAAGCTAGTTTGAAAGCTCCCAGTAATAATCACTTCAGAAACAAGCAGCAGTTGCCCATTTTTATATAGGAAGACATTAACAGACTGGATGGTTGAAGTCTTTTGATTGCATCTTTGGGGCAGGGGCTTTTCTCCATAGTTATTGGTTTTAATTTCATTATCTATTTGAATATATCTAACTGGTTAATTTTTAGTGGAAAATGGAGAGACAGAAATGTCCCCGGAAGAGTCATGGGACCACAAAGAAGAAACATGTGAAGCAGAGCTAGGAGGTGGTCCCACAGGGGATGCAGGGCCTTCTGAAGAAAGCGCTCAGGAAATGATGGAAGAGGAGGAGGAAATACCAAAACCGAAATCTGTCATAGCACCACCAGGTGCTCCTAAAAAAGAGCATGTAAATGTAGTATTCATTGGGCACGTAGGTAAGTTGTAAGCGAATGTGAACTAATTGGATCTTTGTGTTGCGTATTATCTAGAACACAGAGGATTAGAAATTAGTCCTGCTCTTTGTAGGAATGTATGTATTCACCATGTCTTGAGGTTAATAGGAGCATTGATTCTAATGAAGCTGCTCTGGAAAAACTAAAAAACTTTAAAGAAGGTCTTTCAGGGGTAGAGTGCCAAGGATAGAGTACCTGTGTTCTCTTGGGCACTACAGTGTCTGTGCTCATGATTTCTCAAGTACCTGCTCTGTTGAGTGCTTAAGTGACATATCTGTATTTATGATCCAAAGAACAAAATCAGAAAGCAGTGCTCTTTTTCTGCTTGTTTTAAATATTTTCAGAGGGTTATTACTAATTGATATTAAATTCAAAAATTATTATTCAAAATATTAAAAATTGTGGAGATGTAAACAATCGATGAACATAATTCAGGGTTAAAAGAAGCATTTCTAGCAAAATGTCCTCATTGAATAGTTTCAACAAGCTTCAGAAAAATCTTAAGTGGTGTCAAAGGTACAGAAGAATTATTGAATCATAATTGTTACAGTAAATTCTGTATTTTCATTTGTATAGTCTCTTAACACCTTAAAAGTACTGTAACTTAGTCCTCAGGTAAATTCAGAATGGAGTCACACCAGGTAAAGAGGCAGTGGTCAGAGGTACATCCCAATATTGAAGAGCAGCCTACAGAATTTAGGGACAAGGGAGAAAGGAAGCAGGGAAAGGGCTTTTGCAAGAACTTCCCACAGTCTTAACCCATGCTTTTGCTGGATCACTGCTTGTTGAGGGTTCTTTTGTTATGGATAATGCCAAGTTTATATGTATGAAAACAGAATTTTCAAAATTCAGTGTAATTGAATTGACAATGAATTATTATGGAAACAAGGGAAGCTGAGAGATGCTCGAAAAACTTAGATTACAATTTAAAAATATATCTTTGGAAATAAATTAGATTACCTTGTTCATAATTGTTTTCTTTTTCTAGGATTTTCTTCTAAATTGTGAATTAATTTTTTTTTTAGATGCTGGCAAGTCAACTATTGGAGGACAGATAATGTAAGGAAAATCTTAAATAAAATTTTTAGATTTGCTGTTCTTGTGAATTAAAGACGCGTTAAGTAAAATGAGTAATATTTTCTTTATGGCTTTAATCGGCATAGATTAATATTTTTATAATAAAATGTTACTCTCCCTGTCAGTTTAGTTACTTATTGCCTTTTGGAACTTCTTAATTCCAGCAGCTCTAATCTTGTCTCTATAGGAGTTTCACTTACTTAATGGAAACAACTACGCAAAAGCATACATTATTAAATTAAAAAACCTGAATCCCTTTCTTAGAACATGACTGATTTTCTTCATCATTTTAAAATGCTGTTTGAAACTGCGTTATACCCTTTGTTTAACTTTGTCCTTTTTGTGAAGATTAAAAAATTTAATATCCTTATTCCCTGGTGGTAATATTGTCAGGCATAATTTGATTTCAAAATGTAAAATTTTAATAGTCTTAAGTTTATTTTGGAAACAGTATCTAAGGATTGCAATATTTTTGAGACAAAAGTAAATAAATGCAGCTAGATCTTACAGTTTGAAAAAGAAAAAGAAGAAATGGAAAGTAGTACATGAAGAAATAAATGCTATCCTGCTGATACAAAGTGTTTCTATGATTTTAAAATAATAATCTCAGCAAAAGTGGGAGGTCTTTGTCTTGGCACTTTCATCTTGTTTTGTTTTGACCGAACTGGAATGTTGGAATTGTCATGCTACATTTAACCTTGTAGTTCATGCTAGAGCAAATTAGTATTTTATTATCTGCTGTGTCTGAGTATTCTCCTTGTACAAGGAGATGCCTATTCTTAACACTCCTACCGATGTGTAATGTTCCTAAAGCTTTTTGGTTTTTTGTTTTTGCAGAATATCCCTTTGGGGGTGGGGAAGATTGGGTGCTTGTACCAATTTTGTCATTAACCCTTTATTTACTGTTATCATTAATTTTATAAACTAAGTAGTTTACTGTTATTAGAAGATCAGGTAGAAATATGAGGGAAAAATATGAAAGTTTTAATATAATAAAGCTGTACGCTACTTGCTTCTTTTCATAACTGAAAGATCTCTCTTAATATCAGTTTCCCTGTTCTATCTAAAAAGAATGAAACCAAAAATATTTTTCTTGACATTTCAGGAATGGGGGGATGGGGAGGGAGTGGGTGTGAAATTCTCCTATTGCAATTTTTACTTAATTTTGAAATACTGGATTAGTCTCAAATGGATTTAACAGATGTAGTTCCTTTTTAAAACTTGCCTCTGCAGAACACTTTACAATTAGGCTTAAAAAAAGACAATCCTCATACTTCTGCTAAAGTGGTACTGGTGTACTTCTACATATCAGATAATGGTGTGGCTTTTTGTGGAGAAAAAATTCCATGGCTGCTCGCATCAGGCTGTTCCAGTTTTTCAAAATAATCTGTAGAGATTGTATAAGTATTTAACTATTTGGAACTATGTTTCTGCTTATATAAAATTGCACTTCTTTTTTTCCCGTTCTTAGGTATTTGACAGGAATGGTTGACAAAAGAACACTTGAAAAATATGAAAGAGAAGCTAAAGAAAAAAACAGAGAAACATGGTATGAACTGACTGAAGATAATAGCATGCTTTTCTCTTTGCACTGTGATGAAAATGAGAAGCTGTTTTTCAGTCTCTGTCCCTGTAGCACTGGCTTCCTGCTGGAATCGGTTTCGAGCATGGGGGGAGGAATCTCTTGTTTTCCTCCAGAACTTCTTTAATTAAAACTATACGAAACAGTGCAATTCACGTTGGAACAGGTTGTGCTGCCACGATGCTCTGGTAAACCTAGTTGGTAGAAAGGAATACAAGGCAGACGCTTTTCTCGGGCATCTCTTGGGGTCATTCTATCTGTATGTCTTTCACCTGTAAACAGCAGAGAGATATCTAAGGGACAGAGATTAAAGCTGTCAGTTTGGCAGACATGAGGAGAGAGCAAGTGAATAGTTTGGCTGTCACCTTATCTCATTTCTATATGAATAAAGGTAGGGTCTGCAGTTCTTAAGTTTCTTCCAGGCAAGACAATGCTGCTGTCATGCGTGGATTTTTTGTGGGCCTCTTGTTTGTTTTTGGGTTTTGTTGTTGTCTTTTGGTTGGTTTTTGGTTTTGCGTGTGTATATACAGCACATATAGCAGCCTGCTTTCTCTTTCAAACAACTCCTGGAAAATTGACTTTCCTTTTGGAAGCTTTCCATTCTTGGCTGTGGTAGAAGAAAACAGGGATTCAAAGGGCTCTGGAAAAGAAGCAGCTGAAGACTTCCTTAGGGGTAGAGCAGCAATGGAGCACTCAAGGGGTGGGCATTGACCTGAACTAATTGTATTATGTGTGAGCGGGGGATAGAAAGGGTGACATACATTCTTTTTATCAAACAAGTATTGTCCACCTGTTGGGAGTTGACCATAGTAATAAATTTCAGGACCTTCCTCAAAAACCCTGGACAGCTTGAAAAACAGATTTCCTCTTCCCCCTCCTTTTTTTAGAGAGTGAGTTGCAGGAAGTACCTCTCTGAATGCTAATTTTATTCTTTAATATATGCTATGATGTACAACAGAAAGTATGATGTACCTCTGTGTCGTTATCAAAGATCTTGTTAGCTCACTTTGTATGTTGAGAGTCTTGACATTTGAGCAGTTTTACTTTGTGATTCAGAAAATTCTACACTGTAGTGCAGAGTTGACATTTCAGTCAGAAATGCATCTTTCCCTGAAAAACCCTATGTGCGAAAAGGTCTTCCCATCCAGCTACCACACATAAATTCCTGCTTGACTTGTGTTAGCTGAGTAAAACATGACCTTTGGCTTGGCCAAAATCTTCCAGAAACACAGGCCATGGTGAAGACACATAGGAGCACACGTACTGGTACAAACCAAAAGCCACCTGGCATGCTATCTAGAACTCGGTCAGTGACAAATAGCTACTGCCTGGGGAAGACTGTGATTATATATCCATAATTCCAAATGTTTAGTGCTTTCTCTGACTCGGGAACCTCTTGAGCTGGAAAGGACATCTTTGTGTTTAACAGTCCCTGACACTCCTTCCCTGGTCACTGGTCAGCTGAGTTAGCAGTGTCTCTTCAGACATCATCCAGTTGATACAAAAGACAAGTTAAAGATCTTTAGAAGCTGCTGTTAATGGTGAAAAATGTTGGTATGTTAAGCCAGTTCAAATTAGTTATTACTACTTTTCTTCTCCCTAGTGAGAGTATTAATTTTTTTCTCTCCTTTCTATTCACCAATTTTCACAAAACCTGAAGGAGCTAAATAATCTTTTTTTTTTTGAAATTTCAGTTCATCTGTTTAACTTAAATCTAACTTGTTTGTCAATAGCCAATGGGATAAAATGTAATTAGGAGGGGACAACAGTTGATATGATCAAAGTATCAAAGATAGGGTGAGTAAAGGTGGTGTCTATTTCATAGCCAACTTCTATTTAATACGTGCAAATAAATGAGAACTAATAATAGTAGTTCTCATAATATGAATGTGTAAACCAGAACTAATTTTTTAGTTAAGTACGCTGAGAAAGAGGAGTTGTTTTGTATTTGATCCAGAGGTGTTTTTCAAACTAAGGCAGAGCTTAAAGTATTTGAGGTTAGATCATACATGGAGAACTTAGTAATTGAAAATTGGTTTTTAGAATTGCATCCTTCTAGGTATATGAGGGAAAGCTAGCACTGGGCACTACAGCTACACAAAACAGTCAATAAAAAGTCACTATTGGTTTTGGAAATGCTTACGTTCAGTAGCGCTGAGGTGGTTAGAGTTGAGCAGGAAAAAAACATTTTATGATGAACAAACATCACACAAACTTAGTAAAAAATTAATACAAAAATAGAATTATTTGGGGTTTTTGTTTTTTGGGTTTTTTTAGGTACCTTTCATGGGCCTTAGACACAAACCAAGAAGAACGAGACAAAGGTAAAACAGTAGAAGTGGGTCGTGCCTATTTTGAAACTGAGAAGAAACACTTCACTATTCTAGATGCTCCTGGCCATAAGAGCTTTGTTCCAAATATGATTGGTGGGGCTTCTCAGGCTGATCTTGCTGTGCTGGTAAGGACAAATCAGCTTCTTTTATTTTGGATATACTGTGGAATTAAGCTTTTGATTTTTATTTTTTGTTTGCTTGTTTACTCTTTTGGTTAGTTACAGTGGGCAAAATTTTCAAATCTTGTGTCTACCAAGTTGAGTGGTTTTTAGAGTAACTTAACAGCTTCATAAAATTGTCTGCAGGTGTCATGTGACTTTTACATATGTCACTGCAGAAACTAGTGGGTAATATTGAGGATATACCAGTGTGTTTTAAAAGTTTTTACTGGTTTTGACTACCCAATGTTATTTTTGAATAGGTAGTATTATCCATTGTCAATTGTTCTGTTGAGAGAATTGTAGAACTTTTATTAAAATATGTATTTTTGATTAGGTTATTTCTGCAAGAAAAGGAGAGTTTGAAACTGGATTTGAGAAAGGTGGACAAACAAGAGAACATGCCATGTTAGCAAAAACAGCAGGTGTAAAACATTTAATAGTCCTTATTAATAAAATGGATGATCCAACTGTAAACTGGAGTAATGAAAGGTGAGTTTAATATTTAAAAAATCTTCATTAAAAGATACTGAAATAAAATTCCTAAGTAATTTTTCCGTCCCATTTTTGCTGAAAGAATGGTAGACTGGTGGACTAAGGACAGAGGTTATCAAAATTGCAGGAAAACCAGAAGCATAGTGCCTAGGACAGTGCCTCTCAACTAAGCCTGAAGTTCTAAGCTACTTTAAAACATTCGCTTTTAACACTTTGGATCCGTGTAGCCATATCTAACAAATCCATTAATTCTAACATAGTTTAATTGTTGAATTGGAAACTTTATACTGAACCTAAAAGGAAGCAACTCTGTTTTTAATAGTTTAGCTTGCCAGATTCTTGATTGCTTGGCCACGTTTCTGCTAAACTCCTAGCTTAGATCTGGTGGGAACAGCATTATCCTGTTCACCTTCAGTGTCCAACCTGTATTATTTGGAATTGTTCTTTTATGATAAGCTGAACTGAATTAGCAAATAATATATTAAGTGGTTCATGATTACAGTCTGAGAAGGGGGAGGGAGGGGACCTTGCAATGGTACAGGCCAGGTAAAAATAACTAGAAAGTCAATATGTAATAGTTAAATAACTAATAAAAAGGATTAAGTTACTTTCTGCCTTAACCCTCAAATGTTACTAAAGAGTTTTTCATTTTCCTAAGTGTCAAAACTTAGGTCTTTTTATGGCTTCTGTCACATCTTTCTTCTCACCCCTTTAAGCTGGATGCTAGAAAGTGTAACTTAGTCCTTCCTTAGAGATACTTATGTAATGACAGGATACAGTTTTCTTCTACAGTGTAATAAGAGGAGTTGTCAGAACTTACTGTGCTGTCAAGAATCGTGGAAGGTTTTTTGGATAGCTATGAGGGACTAGGCAACCTTACAACATGAGCCTAGTTCACTAAAAGAATAAGGCATGTCCAATTGTGCTGTCTTGGTCCTGCCCCAACCTTCTGACATTATTAAACTTAGCTGAAGCTGACTAAGGGGAGGAAGTGCAATAGAAATAAATAGCATTAAGTCTTAGGAAACTATGTAGGAGACTGGAGGAAACTAAGCCACCACTAAAGTGAAAGCGTGCAGCATGACCTCAGTAGCTGTCTGCTTGGTCTGTCCTGCTGTCTGGGCCTGGATCTCTTGCTTAAAAGCAAATACAGCCTATGCTGCTGCTTACCCAGCCCAGTAATTGAGGTATATGGAGAAAACTGATGATGCTTCTTGGAGCAGAGGAGTAAGGGGGAATAGACGATACCAAGTTGTGCTGGAAGATTGGGGAGAAGATGCACATAGGCCACTAAGCTTTATTAGGTTTGCTTGCTGCTCACAGAATAACTTAACTGATGAAAATTAATGTCTGTGTTTTTCGTTTGTTTGTTTGTTTGTTTTTTTAAAGCATAGTATTTTGTCATGCTGGAACAATTGAAACTTATCTTGATCTGCTTGTCATTTTAATAGATATGAGGAATGTAAAGAGAAACTGGTGCCGTTTTTGAAGAAAGTTGGCTTCAATCCCAAAAAGGATATTCATTTCATGCCCTGCTCAGGACTGACTGGAGCAAACCTTAAAGAACAGTCAGAATTCTGTCCTTGGTATATGTATGTATCTTAAATTGAGCAACTTGAATATTTGCTGTATTTCAATAAAAGTAAATGCTGCAGTGAAGCTAGGAAGAAGTATAGCATGGTATATTGTAGCTGTCTTCTAAAGTGCTTGAGGAAATACAATCAGGGCACCGAGAACACAGCCGTGCAATAAGCCAAACAAAAGCATTTGCTAACTGGAGAAGATTAAAGTTAGCAGACTCTGTGATAGTATTAGCAGTGGTCTTTGGCCTTGTGAGTTTGAGTGCCATACTAGCCCTTGAATTTTCCCGTGATGCTGCAGTTGACATGTTCCTGGAATGTGTAATTGTTTGATGTGAACAGTTTGTTTGAAGCTGTATTATAATTAGAGACAAGCCACGTTTCTCACGGGATGTCATGTTTTCCAATATTGTTCATGACAGTTAAAACACATTAATGAAAAGCACGTTTGGACCTAGCTTATGGTTTTGTATTTCCAAAACACATTACACATCTAGCAAAATTCTCAAAGGAATAGTTAATTTGTGTAAAATATGCCTGTAACATAAATTAAAAACTACATGCACTTCTAGGGTATTAACATGTTGGCTAGGGTAAAGTGGACAGTAATGATGGGATGTTATGATAGACTTAACTGTCTTAGAGGTCACTGCTCTTAATGGTGACAGAATGAAAAACATTCCTTTTTTTGGACTGCATTTATCCATTCTGAGTAGTTTTTAAATAGAAGGGTGCTCACAAAATTGAAACAAATGTCTTCTCCTTTTTTAGTGGATTACCATTTATTCCGTACCTGGATAATTTGCCAAACTTCAACCGTTCAGTTGATGGACCAATCAGGCTGCCAATCGTGGATAAATATAAGGTACAAATTAAAATAATAGGATTTAAAGTATAAATGGACTGTTCTCAGAAAGCAGTAAATGGACTATTTACTGTATTTTTAGAGGGTATCTTTTTTTTTCTTTGATATATTTACATTTCCAACTGTAGAACAGAGGCAGGGAGGGGAACTAAATAATTGTGGCATTATATGAGACTCTTAAAATCTGTAATCTTTCACAAGAACAGTTTCCAAAACATTAAGTATAGCAGTGCTAAATAACTCCACAGGGTTAATTAATCATACTTAGAGTTAAATCATAAATAGAGCAGACTCCTTAAAAAAATGCTTTCCATTTTTTATGTAATAATTTCTTTTTGTAAAGGATATGGGCACTGTGGTCCTTGGGAAGCTGGAGTCGGGCTCTATTTGCAAAGGACAACAGCTTGTGATGATGCCAAACAAGGTATGGAAATGTTTAAATATTACTACCCTAAAAAAGAGCTTGAGTCTTAAAGGTATTCATTCACTACTGTAAATCAGAAAATTTTATATTGCTCACTTGAACACAACTAAGCTTCCATGTTTTACATGGTTGATGTTTCTAGGTGCGTGGTGTGTATAGTTCCTTAGCATTTAGAACTCAGGTTGTCTCTCAGTAAACTCAATTGCTGGGCTACAAAAAAAATCCTAGTTTATTTGAACTGTTACTTTTCATCTGTACAGTTGACCCACAAAACCTCTTTCCTGCTATGGGTTAGTATTGCTCAAAACTTTCTCTTTTACCTTTTTTATTTTTCCTTTTTTCTTTTCCCTTCCTTAAGGGAAATAGGAAAAAATATAAAGGATGCAAACAGTACATAGTGTATTCCAGTGAAAGACCTGAAGTTTTCTTTAGTTAAGAATAGGTTGTTCGTGCAGGTAGGTGGCTGTTCCATAATGCAAGATCACTGTTTGGAATCATTGTGCTGCCCTGAAGAATGTGAAAATATAAAAATGAAGGATGTGAAAATACAGTTGAGGAGAGGCAGTGGATGAGAATAGTGTGCTCAAATAACAGTGGTGTTTGTTTCCAGTGGCTTCTTAAAAAAAGGGTTTGAAATATTTTTCTTATCTATTCATGTGATCTTGATTTAAGCTGACACCGTTTTTCCAATTCTGTAGGCCGAGGTAGTTTCCTAGAAAATGTTTAAATACTGAAATGTACAATAAATCTACAGCTTATTGAAAGTTGGTATTTCCTAATCAAAGTATGTTAATTAGATTGACTTCCATGTCACCTTTCGCAAGAGCTGCTGAAAGTTGCAACTAAACTTACAGTTAGATTATGCTTTTCAATTTAAGGTAATTTAACAGACAGTGGCTTTTTATAAAACTGCTTGATACGCATCTGACACCCATGTTATTTTGGGGTTGATTAGGAGAAATTAATAAACTATAAATGGCTTTAACTGATTACAGAAGTTTTATTCAGTAAATAGCCAGTGCTTTTGATGACACACTTTTTTTTTATTACTTTTGCAGCTAATGAGGATTGAACTAAAACTTCAGGAAGTCAGAACAGTAGATCTCTTTCTGAAACTACTCCTTTTTTAACTTCTCTGCCTTTCCAATATTTATTTTCTGTTGGTATCTAGTACTGTGTAAATACACAAAAATCAGAAGAGAGGTTACAACATATAGGACTATTGGGGAAATACATTTTGGTGTTTGCTTAGAGAGCATTCATTAATATACATTTGGTATTTTTATCTTCTCCAGGAAACCTTGTGGAATTTGGTATTCTAGGATTTTCTGGATTGTGTTAATATTCAGACCGTTACATTTTGAATGCAATGCATCTATACAACAATGTGGCTTTTGCAGTTGTCTTAGATAACATGCATCTATTGTATCTCATGTCTTCCTAACTTTTAAACTCATTTCACTTTGAGAAATAGCGGATATTTCTGGAATTTGCTTTCCATTGAATATATACTACAGAATTATATTAAAATATTTGATTAAATATGCTATTTAAAATATTAGTAACTCATCGTTCAAATATTTTAAATGTTTTGAAGCTTGCAGAACCGAATAGAACTAATTTAAACTATAATGGAATTATTTATTGAAATCCTGTTGTATTAAAATGATTTTCTACCAGACTAAAATATTCACAATAGAAAACTGTGTTTCTGGTTTCTTTAAGCACAATGTGGAAGTTCTTGGAATCCTTTCTGATGATGTAGAAACTGATTCAGTAGCCCCAGGTGAAAATCTAAAGATCAGACTGAAGGGAATTGAAGAGGAAGAGATCCTTCCAGGATTTATTCTCTGTGATCCCAACAACCTGTGTCATTCTGGACGCACGTTTGATGCCCAGGTAGAATAACTAGCACTTAATTGCTATATAGATGGGTAAGAAGCATTAAAATATTTTGCTTGTGTTTCACCAAATCTAAACTTCAGTAGTTTGAAATTTCAGTTCAGATTTCTTATTCGCTATCATATATCTAAATTGACAATAACATATATACCTAACACTCTGACATCATTAATTTGAGTTTTTAAACTATCATTTGTTTTGAATGTAACTTCTCAATGAAGTTTTAGATACCTGTAATCATGAAAGCAAGATCTTGTCAGGCCAATTCTTCAATTTTATACTTGCATATTATAAATAACTTAGTTGCTCATAAATTTTCTTTCACAAAAATTTGTTGTGTCTGTATTATTCTACTATAAATTTTAATATAGTTCTGTATTTGGTTATTCTCTGCTCCTTTATAATTGAAATGAAGAAAATGCACTTATTCTTAATTGTTTTACAGATAGTGATAATTGAGCACAAATCCATTATCTGCCCAGGTTATAATGCTGTGCTGCACATCCACACCTGTATTGAAGAAGTTGAGATAACAGTAAGTGTCCTTCTAAGTTGTGATGTGAATATAGACAATCTCCTTGTTGGGGTGAGGACTTCTGTCGTGGCATACACCTGTAGAGCAAGTAATGCAACAAAGCTCCAGCTGTGAATGGAATCTTTGGTAATGCAACCAAAAATGGCTGTAACTGTTAGCATAAGCCTTCTGAAAAGTGTGGTAAGTCATGATTGACTCTCTTATGCAGTAAATCTTGAAAGGGTTGGTTTTTATTTTCTTCCTTAGACCACTTCAGTTTTATACATAAAGAAAAAATAACCCTTATTTTTGCACTCACAGCTATTAATTTTTTTCTTATACAGGCCTTAATCTGCTTGGTAGACAAAAAAACAGGAGAAAAAAGTAAGACACGGCCCCGTTTTGTGAAACAAGATCAAGTATGCATTGCCCGTTTAAGGACAGCAGGAACTATCTGCCTTGAGACATTCAAAGATTTCCCTCAGATGGGTCGCTTTACCTTAAGAGATGAGGGTAAGACTGCTTGATCAACAGTTATTAACTGCTGCAAAAATACTTATTTGCAATAGGAGATCATGCATGGCAATGAGGTATTAAAATGCTGGTATCTACTGGAAATCGCTATGTGGGTAACAATGGAAAAGTAAATCCAAGCAAATTGTTGTCATTGTGCAGAGTTCTTACTAGTAACAAGTGTGTTTTATTTTAGAGGAATAATGTACAGAAATGTGCATTGTGAAACAAAAGGTTGAATTTGAAAAATTACCAGCACTGTTTTCTTAATGCATCCTGGAATGTCCACCTACAATATGAATACCATAGTTTCTCTATTTAAAATTAAAAAAGAGAAGGGGAGATTGTATGTTGGGCTTTAACTCATGCTCACCCTGATGAAACTTGTAGATTTGTGGGACACATTTAAAATAAATTAACTTTAAAAGTAGTAAACAGATCTGGTAGAATGATTCTGCCTTGTCTTCTCCTTAGATGAATATAGAGCAGGCTTTCCACAATCCACATAGTATTCTTTATTGTGAGAATAGCAGTTTTACTATTTTTAAGATGATATTGTGCTTTTAAAATACACTGGTGCTTTCATTCTACAATACAACAATTTATTCTCTGTATTATTTCTAATATTCTGGAGAGCCTGTATTTTTGGGGGAAGTTTTCATGTTCTTAGAGACCTGTACATTCTTTTCACGATATATGTAACTCTACTGTTTGTCTCCTTGGTTTAGGTAAGACCATTGCAATTGGAAAAGTTCTGAAACTGGTTCCAGAGAAGGACTAAGCATTTTTCTCAATGACCCCCGCACAATACTGTGAGGAAAATCGACTCTGCAAAAGCCTACTTCACACCGCCTTCTTATTTTCTGCCCATTGATAAACTTCTCCCCATATTTTGCAAAGACAAATTTCACAGCAAAGGTCCACATTATGTCAGCTTTCTCATATTGAGAGCTCTGCTATGCCACTGTTGAATTTTCCCAAAAAGAATTTTTTTTTCTCCTAAATTCTGCTTCCTTGGAAAGATTCGGCAATAGCTTTGTAAGTGATGTGGACATAATTGCCTATAATTATGAAAATCTAAAGGATTTTTAATGTTTCATTTCCCCCAGCATATATATTAAGACCTCTTTTTTCCAGGCAGATCATTCAGAGTGTGCGAGTGTGTGTGCACATGTTACAAAGATGACTACCATGTTAATAAACTATTCAATTTGAAATCTTTTTCGGTATTTGAATTGCTTTTGAATAATGTTTTTTATCCAGATGTAACGCAGTTGCATTAGCTTTTTAACTCTCCAGTAACCTAGATACTTGGTTACTTGGACTTTTCTAAACTCCTCAGCCTCCCCACACACACAGTTTTAAATGAGGCAATTGGGCACTCAACCAAGTTTGTATTAAAATAATTAGGTTTGCCCCTTCCCTTTGTTGAATGCATTCTTGAAATTAAAAAACATTCATGCAAATGTGGCACCTTCATTAGCTTTACATGTAATATCTTCAGCGAATTTAGGTTTGACTGAGCATCGTTACTAGACACAGTAAGTCAATTTTGAAGGCTAGAACTACATATTGTGTCTTTATAAAAATTCAGCATTATTAAATTCTTAACTGCAGAAAATGCTAACAACCAGTAAATCAGTGAAACTTGCAAAAATAAGAGAATTTGTGGCAATAGTGCCTATTAGTATTTATAAGAGCTGCATTTTGTGGGAGAACTGGGCCAATTAAAAAGTGCCAGTTATATAAGTTACTCAGTTCACCCTGTCTTTAATTTAGAGGGCTGGATAATCCTTGCTGTTTTAAAGATCAGTCTGAACTGAGAGGGAGAAAGACTATTTAAATCCCTAAGAGTTTGCACATACTGAAATATGGGAGGGTCAGAATCAAGCACAGTCTGTAAATTTTTGCATATCAAAAAGCAATGTAAGCTTATGAGCACCAGTGAAGTTTTTCTTGAGAAATTAAAGCAAAACTGGTTCAAAATAAAGCTTACTCAGTACAACTTGAAGGAGCTGCGTTATAAAACCCTATTTAGCTGCACTTTGAAAGTGAACTGTCTACAGTTGCTGTCCTGATTCTAACAATTTGGATGAAGGCTAACGGATTTGTTCTCATTTCCCAGAGTATTAGTAGTAAGTATTAAAAGGTATCTTCAGAGCTTCTTCAGAATGTCTTAAACTAAATATTTTCAGTTGTACGATTGTGGTGAGCCCATCTCCCCCCCCAAAATTTTACAGTCTAGTGACTGTGTCTGAATTCACAGATAACTCAAAACTGAAACAGATTTACCTTTTTTGGGTTTTTTTTTTGTTTTGTTTGTTTCTTTGTAACTGTGGAACTCCCATTCATTTCACTTACAGCTACATTGTATGGACAGAAGTTATTGTCCTTCAGTTTCATATGACTACACTTGTAGCTACCGTAATGCATGGAATTTAAATAAATTTTATTATGTCTGCAAATCTCTGGGCTTTTATTTTTTTGGTAAATCAGAGTTTAAAAGTAACTTTTTTCCCCCTACCAAGTGAACAAACCCCACAGTTCCTTGGATCTTAAACTAATGAAGAAATGAAAAGCCAAAGAACCTTGCTGTCTTGTTCATATTCTGGATTGACTTAAGATTTCCATATATATGACTGCTTTCTTGAAGTAAGCTAATGGATTTGAAATTTGCAAAGACCATTATTGGAGAACACTTTACAGTTAGATTACTAAATTGTTAGAACTTTTTAAAATTTTTTTATAAAAGCATTGAATTGCATCTCAAGACTACATGATGCTCCAGTAGAATTTTTCCACTTTTAGGTAAACTCTTAATGAAGGATTCTAAAACTTCATTATTCTGAGGCTGGACTGACTATTATTTAAATTGAAAAATCATCTGGTGGGTTGAAATAACAGTGGATAGAAAGTCTGAGCATTTCATTACTCATCCCATCTAGTGCATTTGATTACCATTTCCATAAATCCAGTTAACATCACCTTGTCTGTAAAGGGAGGCTAAATTATTTCAAGTTCATTAACAGAATCTACCTTTATATAATTAAAGACATTGCTAACCTGTAGGAGGCTTTTGTTTGGGTATAAAATATTTGCATTCTATAACAAACATAGTGATATGAAAATGTAAGGCATAGATCTACACAAATTGGCTGCATTTTGGGTAGAAGAGCTGAAAGTACATTATATTTGAATAGTTCTCAGATTACATCTTTACTTTTTCATTTCATCTACATTCTACATTTTATAGTCCCATTTTTAATAATATTGAGTACAGCTAAATCTAGATGAAAGAAGAAAAAAGATAATGTGGCTTTTTTGAAATAAATACTATTTGCCAATTCACTGATGTAATAAACTTTTTAAAATTACCATTTTTAATACTACTTTTTGTGAAAACGTGGTATGCTGCTTTGAAGATGAAAAAATAAAGGGTCTGTGCAACCACAACATTTGAAAGGAAGGAGCAGGAGGGGGCAAGGGGGAAATAGAAGTTGGATTGAAGCTACAGGAACCCTAGGAGCAGTGCCAGTGTAACTATGCTAGCATATGATACTGGCAGAGTATTCCTGGGTCCTGGTGCAGATGTAACTCATACCAGCAAAACCGTGAGCGTGTTTCTGCAGAAAGAAGGGATTTGGGTTTCCCCCCCACCCCAGTATAATGGCATTTACAGCAGTCTGTATGTGCAGTGTGGTACTGATGAGGATCACACCTATTCTCCCTGATTGTTGGCCAAAGTTTGTAGTGTAGATGCGGCTTAAGTGTATAGCCATGATGTAACTTATAAAAACATAAATTATAATTCTATAAATTAAGACTTTGTATGTCCTTGAACTGAAAGCCTTGGTATATGTAACAATAATTAAATGTAAAAAAAAAAATCTGAATGTGCAGCAGTCCTAATTATTTTGCAACAGGAAAATAATTACTTGTTTCTCCAAGTTACAAGAAGTAAAGCACACTAAATGGAGCAATGGGTACACCAGTCAGTTGACTAACATTGCCATCAACCACCTACTTGAAACCATTCCAGCTACCTTGGTCATCGTTGCAAGTGGGAGCTGATAAGCAAACACAATGGCACCGGTTTCCCAAGACACTTATTCTGGTAGTAAATTGTATTCTTGAACAACAAGCTGCCGATGATGGTGTAGTAGTGTTGTAAGAAAAATGGCTGTTTAAGGAGGTTTATCTATGGGGATATTTGCTGGTCATGAATTTTATGCCCTTCAGACTTTTTTCAGTGGCATAAAAAGCCCAGCAAAAATTGCTCAATGAAGAATCTCTGGTTTAGACTACTTATGGCACCAGTCCATATATTAAAAACTATGTTAATTATGAGAAATGTGTTTTTTATAAGTGTTTATTACTGAATATTACCTAAGAAAAAAAGATTGTTTCAATGTCCCAAGTATTTGATTCTGTATTACTCTGGCTTTTTGGTTCTTAATGCAAGACTGTTTAAATGATGATGTTAAAGCAGATGAAATGTACTCCAGACAAGACTGTTTCCTTCCTGAACTGATACTTAAAGGCTCCTACTTATTCTGTTCTTTTTGTATACGGTATAGAGGATTTGGTAAAGAAAATATACCAACAAAACTGGAGTTACTACTGAAGATTTTATATTGTGAACCTGTTTCTTTCCTTGTGTTTATTTTAACACACTATAAACCAGACAAAATATTTCTTCTTCTCTGAAGAAATGATAGGAGTCTAGTCTTAATATAAAATGCAAATTTATGCTAACAAACCCAAAATCTGTTTTGTGTATATATAACTTTTAATAATAGATATCCTTTTATTGGCTTTCCTTCCCAAAAAGTCTCAGCTTCCAATGTAAATTGGATTTTTCTACATCTCCGCTCTGTTACATACACCTAAAAAAGTCCACATATTTCTGAAGAAGAGATATGACAGACTAACTCTTGGATGAAAAAAGGTACTAGAGGCTGTGTTTTTGTCATCTGTTAAGCCTGTGGAACTGATGATAGGCAAAGGATAATAAGAAAACTTTGCAGCTTGTGTCACAAAGACAGGTGCCTCTGTTCTTCCGAGAAAGTAGTCCTTGAGTAAGTGAATAACTTGCACTGTAAGCGTCCATCTGTCTGACAGTTTATAGCTAGAGGCTTATACTAGGATTGCAAAGGAACACAATCTAAAGAAAACTAGTGCTTGAACTCCAGATCTAGCAGGGAGATTCTCTTCTGAGAGCTCTTTCGTAAGGGACTTCTTCTGGTATAATTTCTGCATATTTGTGCTAGTTTTGTTGCAAGAAGTACACTTGCAGAGAGACCTGGGATTTTGACATCTGACATCAAATAATCTGGAGGAACACAGCCTGGTACTGGAACTTCTGGGAGGCACACTAAGGGAATAATCTTAAACCTCAAAGACCTGTTCACAGCAGAAACAATTGCTACCTGTACATCCCTTTTGCTAGGAGAAAGTATAAAATTAGGGATATATAGAAACACCCTCTTAAATAAGTAATGAGGTAGAATGGCTTACAATTACATAATTTTAAATCTTAGCATTTAAATAAGTGTGGCAAATGGCTTAAGGAAAAATAAAACCTTTTGTAATCAAAGTTAAATTGAGGGCTACAGCAGAACATGTTTAGTGTGCAGCGTTAACTGATGAAAGTAACAAACCTAATTTCCCTTGTAAAGGTAACTCTGTGAATTTGCTAAATTAAAAGCACACTCTTTATATTAATTGCATGCTGTATTAAGCAGAAATATTTCTTATCCAGAGATTAACTTATTTTTCCAAGACAGGTCTATTAGCTATGTCAAACACCTTTCAAGGGAAAATGATCATACTAAGTCAGTTAAATGACATCTAGTAAAATTTAGTTGTGTCAGACTTAAAATGGTGCAGAAAAATGTGCTTGGATGAGACTGAGAAGTGAAGCATTTGAGTCACTAATAATAGTCCCTTTAGTTTTATCCTATCAGTGCTATGCTGACCCTGTACAGTCAGGCTTCAAACATACTGCTCATTCACATCTTACAAGACTAGCCTGGCTTATTTTCAGAGAGATGTCCCAGTCATCTGACTTTTCTGTTTTGTTTTAACACGTCATAAGAATATGTTGATGTTTTAATAAAACATGGCTGCTCTAAAATATGCAAAGCCTATGCAGAGATAGGAGCAAGGCTAATAAAATTATCAGATTGTAAAATACCACATCTAGTATCATGCATAAGTTCTACCATTGCTGAAAAGATTTTAATGAGTTATCCAGGTAGCAGCTTACCTGTGTGATGAATGCAGACGGCCCAAAGCTGCCAGGGCACACAGCGCTGTGAGAATGAGGCCAAAATAGTTCCAGGCTAGATTTGGTCTCAAAACAATGCACTTAGCCAGTGTGGAACTGGATGGAATAAGCATCCCACAATTAAGCTACTTCCATGTAGTTAGTCAATGCATTTCTAAACTGAAATGGAGATGCAGCAGTTCTGCATTTACTATTCACACATAAGGAAGAAATGCCCTGGCATGTGATAATCAGTGGTAGCCTCAGCCGTAGCAGCCCCAAAATAGTGGAGTTCAAGACACTGAGAGGCGTGTGAGGAAGATGAGTAGCAGAGTACAGCCCCTGGACTTCAGGAGAAAGACCTTGGTTTATTCAGAGAACCGGTAGGCAGGATCCCATGGGAGGCAGCTCTGAAGGGCAAAGGAGCTCAGGAAAGCTGGCAGCAGGTCTTCAAGGACAACCTCCTCCAATCACACAAACAGTCCCTCCTGATACTCAGGAAAACAAGTAGATCTATCAGGAGACTGGCTGGCTAAATAGCAAACTTATGACAGCACTCCAGTGCAAAAAGACAGTAATACAGGAGGTAAAATCAGGGATAGGCTGCAAAGAAGGAATCTAGAAACATTGCTCAGCCATGTGTGAATTGGTGAATTCTCATGGTGTGAATTTTGGGATTGTCCTCTGCAGGGACAGGAGTTGGACTTGATGATCCTTGCGGGTCCCTTCCAACTCAGGACATTCTATGATTCTATGACTCTATGTAGGGATTGTCTTAGGAGGATAAAAGCTCACCTACAGTTGAAATGGGCCAGGATGTCAAGGGCTACAAGAAGAGATTGTACTTATTACTTACTACTGTACTACTGTTACAGTAGTAGCAAAAGGCCGAAAAAGGACATGTGGGATGGTTGCTGAGTGGGGCAAGTGATTTTGGGTCCAGTTGGGCTGCATTCAAGGGTGCTGAGAGCTGGCTAAAGTCTGAGCAAGACTGTCATCTTTGAAAGGAAATTGAGGGAGGGTTCTAATGACCGGAGAAAAGCAAATGTTCCCACACCTTCAGAAAACACCAAGGGGAGAATCCAAGAGCCACAGACCACTCATGCTCACTTGATCACTTGGTAAATCATGGAACAAGTCCTCTTAGAATACATTTTTAGGTGCATGAAGGAGGTGCTTGGGAACAATCAGCACAGATTGACCAACTGCAAATCATCCGGAACAACCTGATTACTTTCTACAACAAAGCGACTAGATTTGCAGATGAGGGGAAAGGAGTGGATGGCATTCACCTCAACTTTAGCACAGCTTTCAACAGTCTCCCACAATCTTCTTGTATCCTAAACATTATGGTCGGTGTGGGTGGCCAACTAGATGGCTAACAACTGGTTGGACAATGGGGCTCTGAGGGCAGAGACAATGGCTTGTACTCTACCTGAAGGCCAATAACAAATGGAGTACTGCTGGGATTTATCCTGGGACATGTTCTATTTTATATCTTTATCAGTGACCTGAAGCATGGTCATATCAAGTTTGCTGATGATATCAAACTTGGGGACCCATCGACACCCTTGAGGGCTGGGCTCACATACAGAGGACCCAGGCAGGCTGGAGGGATTAGGCAACACAAACCTTTTGGTATTCAACAAAGGCAAATGCAAATCTGCATTTGGGAAGGAGTAGCACCTTCCAGGATGGGGAATGACTGGCTTGGGAGCAGCTCTGCTGGAAAGAACCTGGGGCACCACAAGCTAAACATGAGCCACCTAAGCACCTTCCCTGGAGGCAAAGGTGGCCAGCAGCATCCTGGGCGGGACCAATCCAGCACCACCAAAAGATCAAGACAAGTACGACAAAAGGGTTTTCTTTGCCGTGAGGACACTCAGCGTAGGAACAGGCTGCCCAGACAGGGATTTGCCTTCTCCCTCCCTGGAGGCTGTGAGGCCCCGACTGGATACAGCCCCGAGCAGCCGGCTCTGACCCCCGGCCGGCCCTGCTGCCGGAGCACGCCGGACGGCACGCTGGACAGCCGGCCGCCGCAGCGCCCCGGCAAGCTGAGCCGGGCCGTGCAGCCGCGCTCCGGCCCCGAGGGCGGCGCGACCCCCGGGGCCGGGCCGCCTTCCGGGGCCGCCGCGGCCACCCCGCCCCGCCCCGCCCCCGGACGTGCTCCGCGGTGCCCCGGAAGGCGGCGGCCGCACGTGGCGGCGGCGGCGGAGCCATGGCGGGCGGGCCGGAGCAGCTGGATCGCGAGCAGGTACTGCGGGGCGGCGGGGCCGGGAGCGGGGCCGGGAGCGGGGCCGTGCCTTAACCCCGGCCGCCGTCGTGCCGTGCCGTGCCGTTGCAGGTGAAGAAGGCGGTGGAGGCCCTCCTGGCTTTCGCCAGAAGCAAGGCCAAGGGAGACGCGCTGCTCCTCAACGAGAGCGAGCACGTCCACCTCCTGGTGACGGTCTGGAAGGTCCCGCGGGCGGCGCAGGTCATCAAGATGTAAGAAACTCACCCTCGGCCGTGTAGTCACGGGGGTTGCTCGTGTCCTTTGGCACGGGAAAAGAGCGCTTTGCTAATTCTGGGCTTACGGGAGCTGTGTCCTGAGCGGCACTGTCGGGTCGGACCACTGCTTTACCCCCGCTTTTGTGCGCCTGGAAGCTCGGCTGTGCCTGCTTCACGCACACAGAGAATACTGATTCTGTTGGTTGCTGGTTACAAGGTATGTGCCTGACACTCAAGAAAAGAAATCAACCTCTTCTTTGCCTTAACCTACCACCAAATCATTAGAAAGGCCCCTTCTTCTTTCTTGTGATACCCAAACCCGAATATGAGTTATAAGTTTTCTTATAAACCGTAGTTATGCTCTATTGAGAAAGTTTACACCTATGTATCTGGGCCCCAGTATTACAAAGACTTGTCTAATGACTGGATGCCACCATGGTGTAAAGAGAGGAGAATGGATGGCCCTCCTCCTCCTCCCAGGACCTGTGTGGTAACGGCTCCTGGCAGGACAGAAGGATTCAGCGGTGTATCTACCTGAGGCCATGGAATATGATTGTTTAACTGTTAGAGTTTTGTGTGCTTTAAGAAATATAGGTTCCACTGAGAACGTGTAGTAGTTAACAAAGAACAGAATCTAGATACCCAGCTTCCCTGTAGTACTTGTTAAAGGGCAATTATCTCTTAGTGTAGACCTAGTTCCAGAAAAAACTTCCTCCTCTTAGGCGTTCTCTCTCCATCTTATGCTCTCGTTGTAGACCACTGCCCCATGGCATTCGACCACAAACAGCTGAGGTTTGCCTGTTCACAAAGGATGAACCAAATTTATCAGCAGAACAGACTGAAAATCTGTACAGGAAACTTCTAATCCAGAATGGGATCAGAAGCATTAGCCAGGTAAGAAAGAACTGTGATGGACTAGTACAGTACTTTAATTTCTTTCGTCTTGTACCAACACAAAGGGAAAGTAGTTGTTGTTTTCTGCTGTTTAATATTCTAATCTCAATGGTTCTGAGTTAATGATTTCTAGTAAGATTTTTCTGACTATTCAAACTGTAGTTTTTCTAAATGTCAAAATTTAGTCAGAATAATTTCTTCAGTTTGAAACAGGATCTTTAGCAATCAGATGTAATTGCCAGATAAATGCCCAATATTTAGTTTGAGTAAGCAACTGGAAAAACAATGTAAAAGAATATTTGAATTCTTCACAGCTGGATTGGACTGTTTATGCTACTAGCGATAAAACTAGAAAACAATTTTACTGTTGTATTTAACCTTGATTTAGATGTTACCATGTACTCAAGTTCTCTTTGGTGAGTCACAGTTACTGTGGAAGAGATCTATGTTGTTTGATTCTTAAAACAAAAAGTCCTATATCTTTTTTCTGTTGATTGTCTTCAGCATTCTAAAATAACGCACCATGATAGATTATCAGTCATGCAAGTTAATTCTGTGCAGTTCTGAGAAGTATTCTGTGTTTTCAGCAGTGGGGACTAACCTCTTACTTGCATTACAGATCATCTCATACAAAACTCTCAAAAAAGAGTATAAACTATTTGAAGCAAAGCGTCGCCTCCTAAACAGATTTGATCTCTTTCTGTGTGATGACCGAATTAGAAGGCTCTTGCCCTCACATCTAGGAAAACACTTTTATGAAAGGAAGAAGTAGGTCTTTAAATTCTATATACCCATTTTGTGTTATCTTTTTTTTAAGATTAGATTCTTCTTAGTAAAGTTTTGGTTGGTTGTTTTTTGGGGGGTGGCGGCTTTGTTTTGTTTGGGTTGGGTTTTTAAATTTTTTTTTTTCCTTGATTTCCCCTCTTTCTTTTTTAGGGCACCTTTAGCTGTAAACCTGAAAGCCAGAAATCTTGCTAAGGAACTGCAAAAACATATCCAGGGGACTACACTCCCAGTTACCAACAAAGGGTGCTGTTAGTAAGTATGAGTAGATCAATACTTCACTTGAAGGACAGATGTACCTTAACTGTAGGAATTTCAAGTGAGTTATTTTTGTTCCATTAATATGTGAATAAAAGAGGTTAAGGGTCACCATTCCAGATATGGGCCGTTTTGAACCTTAACCTGTATAAAGAAATCAGTAGTTCTAATTACTAAGAAGTTTTACTGTAAAGTTTTACTTTTTGTCTCTTTTTCCTTACACCTAAGGAACTTCTAGGCAACTGTTGCTGTCAGACAGCATGTACAATCTTAGAAAAATACTGCTGTTAAATTAGATAAAAACTACTTCAAAAAAAATCTGTTCTTCTAAGACTTTTTTCATTTATTGTGCATCTAAAAGGATCTAAATTGGTAATATGCTTTGTAATATAAGGCAGAAGCTGTGTATCCCAACACAGAAACGTTAAAACAGGTAAATCTATGCTGAGTGTTATTACAAAAGACTTCTGCAATAGCCATCCATCCTTTATGAAAGGTAAGATAATTGCAGATAAGTGGGCTTTTTTCATTTCTGGGTATGCCTAAAAACAAGTGACTTGGAAGTATACTTATTTGCCCACATATAAATATCACTCTTCACTTCTTTCAGTACAGCACGTATAGGTCACACTGGAATGAAAGCTGATGAGATAGTAGATAATACCATTGCAGCAGCTGAGGTGATTGCGAAGAAGTTACCAAAGGTACTGCTGGTTGACCACATTAAAGCCAAGTCAGGTCATAACTCAGCCTTGTTATTTTTACATAATATACTGTTTTTGTTGTTGCAGAATTGGAAAAATGTAAAAATTCTTCACCTCAAAACACTTAAATCAGTGGCACTTCCTATTTTTACTGCAAATATCTCCAACTTGGATGAGCTTGACAGACAGCCATCTCTCAAAAAAAAGGAAGTAAAGGTAAAAAGAAAAAATTCTTCAAACTTCCCATAAAACCAAATTGGAACAACTAGTTCTTTGGTTTCCTTTTACGCATTATAGTGTCTGATGTGTTGGGTTTAAATGTTTTAGCAGATCCTAGGCATTTATGGCTACAAATGGGTTAGGGGCTCCTGACTCTGAGCACTTCAGATGCTCAATAATACTAATGAAATTGTGGAAACTCCTCGACAGGTTGTAAAACAAACTGGAAATAAGTGTTTCTAGTCCTGAACTGTAGAGAGCTGAGATTCATTCTTAGAACTTTTGCTTGTATTGTTTATTCATATTTGCCTTCTGAAAATACACTTGTTAACTTATACATGGATTCAAACTATGCATCTGTTATTTGTTGGCTAATCAGTGGCATCTGAATAATTCATAAGCTCCTATATTTGTATATATGGGGGGGGGCTCAACTACTTTTTAAAAAAATAATCAGGTATTGCTTTGTACTGAGTTCTGCTTGTTATGTTCTTTTGTCTAAAATAAATTTGGAGCATATATATTCACCTTAAACACCGTAATCGTGACATTATTAACATTTACCTATGAGCTATTTATAATAAATTTCTGAAAGTAATTTTTCGTATTTTACATATGGTGGACCAGTCCAGGTTTATTAAAGAACAATATTTAAATTAATGTTGCTAGACCATCTTATTTTTAACCATATTAAAACAATTATTAGACATTTGGAAATGTTACAGAGATTTGTCTGAGATGTGCTTCCAATTAATTCCAGAAGGGAAAGAACAAGAAACCAAAGGCGGCAGCTAAAAAACTGAATTCAGGTCAAATCACTTTGACAACTAAAATTAATGCTGCTGCTGCTGCTACCCTGGCGCTTGAGACAAAAGAAAAAGTAGAAGTAGTCCAAGATTCAGGTGATCATGATGATGATGATGAAGAAATTCCACAACTGGTGCCTGTGCAAACAACCAGCTTAGCTGAGCTGAAGGTATTGTTTAATAATATTGGGAAACTCACATTTCAGTTAAAACTAAAGATTTTGAACTGTTGAAATCGTTCATTGCTCCTTAGGGAACAGTGTGTATTAACACACTTCAAGTGAACTGGATTTTTTGTGAATATATCATGAAAGCAAGAGTTGAGTGTATGGCGGGGGATGCCTTGGAGAGATGGTTTGGTTTGGCGTTTTTTGGTTTTAAGGGTTTATTTTATTTTTCAGTTAACCCCTCTTACAGACACAGGAAGCCAGCGGTTATTGTCCTTTTACGTATTTTTCTGAATAGCAGTAATTTTGTCTAGGTTGAATAACACTCCCAAAGTGAGAAGAAAGGGTAAATGATTAAGACACAGCTTCATACTTAATCAAGTAAATCATAAAATTTTTAATTCAAAATTTTTTGTAAAATTAAATTTTAATGTATCGTTTTCTGCCTAGAGTGCAAAATTTGAGGAAAAACAAATAACATTCTCTAGGGTAGTAATATGCTACGTTAACAATCACATAATATAAATTGAGAGCTAGCAGGTTGCATGAAATACTGTATGGACTTATTGTTGCCAGTATTGGAGATGATGTGGATCATGCCATTAACGTGTCTGCAAAACAACCAGGCTGATAATACTCACGTTTAAGAAGTATCTAGGAAAGATATTTGGATGAATAAACCAATAACACTTATAAATTAAACTTGGTTATACTGCATTAATGATGGAGCATATCCTTTAACTCTAACGATGCACCTCTTCACGGATGCCCAAACTAAAACTAGTTATGTGCAGGCCCACCAAAAAAATTCATACAGCTTACTTCAAGCTGCTCTCATGCAACAGGTTTAGATTAGTTCATGTGATGTGATTGCCAGAGCCCTGTTTCCAGAGACGTGAGATAGATACAGCTAGAGTTGGGTTGCATGAATTGTTCTGATGACAGCAGCCTTCTTGGCTGTGAAGTCTAGGGAATAGTAGGCCTAGTGCGCAAATAAGAGTGTAGTCAGTTTGTGTGTGTACAGCTGGACATCAAATAGAGGTGGTCTGTATTTGATTTGTTAAGCCTGGAAATGCAGCAAGAGGAGGACTGTGTTTTAAAGGTATGCCAGCGGAGGTCAGTGACTTGACTGGCTAAGATCCTTGCATCTGTTAAATCTATTTACTTTCTTACTATTTTGTTATTTTTTCATTATTTTTATGATTTAGTTCTGTGTTTAATCCTCTGCTTCCAGACTGAAATGTGAACAAATTATTTGAGCTAGGGCACAGTTCAATCAATAGAAAGCATTTGTCATTTATAGTTGTTTTCATTGAACCACCTTCTTGAAAAACAGTAAAGAAGTTTCTTAGGTGGAAGGGTAATTTTTTGTTTGTCTTAAATACAGAAAATGGAACCAAGTCCAGAAAAAAGTGACAACCTGAGTGAGAAAACTAAAACACCCTGTGGTAAGAGAAAGAAACAACCTCTAGCTGTGGAGACTCCAAAAACAAAACATAAAGTTACAGAAGAGCGTGCAGACTCACAGACCTCACCAAAACAGAAAAAAGCCAAGCAGCCCAGCATGCCACAGGAAGCAATAAAAGAAAAAGAGATGAAAAAGACTCCCAAAAAGCCTGAAGCAAAGTCTTTTACAACACCCAAAGCTGGAAAATCAGTACAGTCAGCCAAGAAGTCTTCAAAAACACCGAAGCAAGCACCCAAGAAAGCACGCAGGCCACAGTCAGCATGAATGTTGCCTGTTGTAACAGATTTTATATAGTCATTCAGTGAGGTCTTGTTAGTAAACAAATATATTGATGAAGTAAAATGTGTTCTTAAGAAAATCTCATGCCAAGAGGTTTTTTTTCCCTGAGACCTATAATGATTCATTTGTGCTTCCTTCAAACTGACAAGCTGGAACGAATAAACTCACGATCTTAATTGGCTGTCTTACCTTTTATCTTCTCCTGGTCCAAACTAAAACCGCTCAAGTTCTTTAAGTGTCAAAGGACAGGAAGGGACTATTCCAGGAAAAAAAGCTGAGAAATATTTTATAGGTGAGATCTTCCTGAGGCATAGCTTAATACTGGAACAGACAAGGGCTGAAGCAAGAAGTGCGCATACCAGGAGCAGCAATCTATTTAATAGGTGATTTAAAATGTGAAATAGCTGCTACCTTTTTTTTCCTTAAATTGTTCAAAATAATGAAAACAGGTTCATATCTATCAATCTTATTCTAGATATTTGAGTTAGCAGCCTGATAACAAGCCAAACAATGTATTTTCCAGCTATTTTTACCTAGAGTATTTGTATGTTTTTAAAAAAAAAAAAAAAAAAGGCACGGACAATTTTACTTTTATTGTTGTATGCTTTGACCATTTATGACATCAAGCAAAATCTCCTTACCTTCACTTTTGGGCTTTATTTCTGTTACCAGCACAGTTGAGAGTATTCCTGCATGCTGGTCGCAATACTGTTGTTTCTTCCATCTGAAAAACACCAAAGGCTGTATAAATTTGGGGTGTGCCAGCTAACTAAACCAGTCCCATAAAGGCATGAAAAATACCCACTGCAGAACTGAAAAGTTATCTATTTGGAATTTTACAAAATAACCAAATTGCTGCTCTCTGTATGATTACTTCACATCCTTCTCAGAGTGAGAATACTGATTTGTGATGAAAAGTCCTAGTGGTAAAAATCTTTATTAGCAGTATTTTACCCAAATCCAAATAAGAAAAAGGTCATAAGAGACAAGATTAATCAACAGTATGTAACCAGCCTAATCTGCAGAGTTCAAAAAAACCCATCCTGTCTTCTATTTAGGTAACAAATCTATTGATATGGGATATCCTAAAAAGAATTGGGTGCTAAATAAAAAGTGGTAAAAAACCTACTAAAGAATATGAAAAGATTCTGTTTGATCCATGGTGTCAACTTTCTGTAACCTGTGACCTCTTGTTCTAGTTTGCTATAAACATTTTTTAATCAAGAAACAAGTTAATCTTAGCCAAAAAAGCAAGTCTGACTCAGTGATCCCTGTTAGATCCATGCTAACAAAAAGATCTGATCTTGTCCAAAAATAATCCCATTGCTTTCTTGTCTGGGCTGCAAAATATTACTTCACTTCCATAATAGCAAAGTAAGAGAATAGGTACAGAACTTTTCTTCTTTCTAGAAATGTGGTTTTGTATCTAATCATTCACATTAAAATGTTTCTTAGTTTGCAGATGTGCAGAAAATTATGAAATGAAGATCATAACTTCTGTGTGAGTAATTGATAGTGAACTGTACTGGCTTGTAGGTGCTAGAAAAACATTCTTCACGTTGAAAATATTAACAAGCACTGCCTTGAAATTCTGCAGGACCGTGAGCCAATATATGTTGGGACTGCAGTAGTTAGTCTTGCCTTTTCTTTGATAGCAGCACTGGAATTCATACAGCTAGGTAAGACATGTACAGCAGCTGACTGACACAGCTACAAACTAACCCACTGGGGAAAAGTGTATATATATAATATAAAATATAGTGGAATTTGTTCCTTTTATGTTGCGGAGTATCCAGGATTCAGACAGTTAAATAAGATGTAACACTACTGATGTGATTTTTATTCTTCCTAATAGTAATGTACTCCTATTTAAAAAAAATATGTTTAGAATTCAGAAAATAAGTGGATAATAATTTGACATAGCTATTGCAGATCTTCACTTGGAGACATTTGCAGTAGCCACCCTTGCTCAGGAGCAGTAAGTTACCATTGTTACAGGGAGGTAACTTCTCAGCAGACTGCACGTATTGAAGATGAGTGTTGAATGATGGAGTTAAATTTATGTTTATTCAGGAAACTGTTTCTTAGTAGTGTTTTTCTTGCTTGTTTAAGAGACGTGGGAAAACCTGTCACTTTGCCAATCAAGAAAGGAGGAAATATGAAAAACTAACATTACTTCAAGTTGGAACTGTGCCTATTGCTGATGCATTAAGGAATCAAATCAGGTGTAAAACACAATTGTTTTCAATTAACTAATTCCAACTGGCAGGCTGTAAGGACCAAATCACCAATTCATGTCCTTAGCATAAATGCTCTTGCAACAAAGATAACTGAATTTTGTATGCTGGCAGAAACAGCCAAGATGGAGAACAGTTCCCTGAGGGCTGGGCTGGTTTAGCTCTGCAAGGCACATTGCTGAGTATTATGAACAGCTAGCATGCAGTAGTCACATCTGAGTGTTTGTAAGGATATTTCTGGGAACAACAATCAGGAGACTAAAGTAAATCTGGTGTGTTTATGTATAAATTCTTACAGACCAACCATTTTTATTCCTGTAATATTTATTCTGACTGACTTTAGAAATAGAAGGTGAAAGGTTTAATAGACATCTGAGTAATTTAAGGTACTATATCTTTGACCTTACAGTCTTTATTTGAAAAAGGAAGGTAGAAAGAACAGAGGAATGAATTATAAAAGCCATTTATGGTATGGCTAGTAAAATTATCAGCCTTATAGTAAAGCTGTATTACTACAAGTTCTGTCAGGAGCCCCATAATTCTGAATTTAAAAAGGGGACTTAGGTTCAATTCTTATGCAACACCTTCAATAGCACTATTTGTCCTTAGCTAGGGTTTTGAGGTTTTTTAATGGAAAAATCTGTCTGTTAACTTTTCCTCTATTAAGAGTGTAGAATAATAATATTTTAAAATATTGAATTGTCAAGATATATCTAAGCTCTTGAAGCACTTCAAGAAACACAGACAGTGCTATCTTTACACGGCTCACGTATCCTTGCATTAAGTGCTTTGTGGAGACCAAGTAATAGCCAAAATTTTTTGGGGTATCATTAATGTGTGTGAGTTCATCATTCATGTCCTTTTGAGAAGTACTGAAAGCAGAGTGGCTGTGTGGAGGCTAGAAGGGAAGAGGAAGTTGATAACTTTCAAGATACCAACATTTTCATTTAAAAAAAAATTACTCTGTTTTATTATTAAAATTCGCTGCAAGAGTTAAAGCTAAATGGTTAATTAGCTTATGGACAAGCTTCTGCAAGGAGTCTTTGCTTTTAATTGAAAGGTTTAATAAAGATGCTACTGAAATATTCTCTCTAGTAGCACACTGGTTGTTTTGACTAGAATTGGTTCTCTGTTGCACACTTGTTCTCCATATTTGTATTAAACTTTATGAACTAACTCATGTTCCTCACAGAGATAAACTGGAATTAGGAAGCAAATCTTTCAAAAGACTGCAGCAAGTATTGGAAACTAAAACTACAGTGAAATAACTTAGTGCAGCTACCTTGCAACTTATTACTCTACTGAAGCCAAAGTGCCTTTCTTTTCCCCCAAAAAAAGTCTGCTGAACTATTCCTTTTGCAAGAGGGGAACAACTTAAAAACATTAATTTCCTCTCCGATTTATATGGCTGCATGCTTTTTTAAAAAAATAATCAAATGGAGATATATTCAATGTGTTAGTAACTTCAACAGTGTCATGTTTTGAACAATATTGAGCTCTTGCTGAAAAATGAATTTCCATAGACAGATAAATAGGGCAAAAAAGTATCATCTGTTTAGAAAAAACAGACTAGTTTATACCTGTAGCTGGTCTGTAAGCCTTCTGCCATGCTTATAAAAATCACTATATTTGTATTCACGTTTGGTAGGACAAGGGTGATACTGTAAACTTTCAGATTAGCCCTCAAGTTCAGCATTACTGGGAAGAAACAGCTAACAATAAAGCAAATATTGGAATACTATCAAACCAAAGTCTTGGCAGGAGGGATGCAGAGAAGATAACAGAAACTTGTTCACAAACTCGTCTTGTAGGAGTTAATTACATCTTGGGCCCTAGGGGGTTTTAAGTTTGGTGCACACAGTAAGAATGCCACAGGGCTAGAACTATGACTTAAGTAGCTCTTTTTCCAAAGAATCTGAATTGGGATTATTAATACTGATTTCTGTTTAAAATTCCCTCAGTATTTGTTATTCTATTGTAATTGGATCTGCCTTCTCACCCTATCAATCTTCAGATTAAGCAAAATGGTCGTGATTATTTCTTTCAGGGTTGTATATGATTATTCGAATTCTCACTGCTCTCAGAATAAGTATGTAATCCTAAAATTAGCTTGACTTCCTAAAAGCTATTCTGATTCTAATGCAATAAGCTCCCCTAAACTAAGCAGGTATATGAACCTCACCCAAACCTGCATAACTGGTACATTATCTTCTTTCTCTTACACCTTTGAGAGGGACAAAAGTTAGAAGGTTATTTAACACCATAACATGAGGCAGAAGTAGAATCATAGGTGTTTTATTGGATCTAGGTTTAAACTTCAAAATCCAAAAGCTACTTGAAAATAATCAGGAAGAATAGCAGTATATGCTTTTTGGTACCATAGTTGTTCTCAAGACAGAAGCGGTACTAGGTTTCAAAGTGAAAGATATTTTATTGTTGAAGTACTCAGAACAATTTTAACGTTTTTCTCTTTAAGGGGATTTCAGCTTTTGATTTCCTAAGAACGTCTTTTATGGAATAATGTCAGTAACACAGGCAGTCACTAATGAAGAAGTGGCTTTACCTAGTCTTGATTCTCAGTGTTCAGCAGCAATGATAAGTGAACCGAGTGCTATGATAGGAATTGAGTCTGTAGTCTTATTATAGTAAACCAGTAACACTGTCATTGGAGGAATAGCCCTCTTCAGCCGCATCATTCTTGGCACACTATACTTCCACAAATATGTGGAAGGTGCATATGCTCTTAGGCCTGTCCGACTTTCCATTGGCTTGATATTTCTAGTTACTGGAACAGCGGGGCTTACCCATCATTAAACAAACTGTTAGATATAGGGGCTTCGTGAGAGTACGTGCAAGAGAGCCTACAGCCGAATACAGTTTTTGTGCTCGAGGAGTTGGGAGCATGAACAGATATTTACCAGGTCATTAACTGACACAAGAGTGAACTGAATTATGTATCTTGCCTTTTACATAACTGTTTTACTTGCTGAATTTTTCATCTTGCATTCACAAAGTTTCCCGCTTGTTCACCCGAAGTTGTATTCTAGCTACTCTTTTTAAGCCAACTTCCTCAAGCGCACAGTTAAAGTTGTCTGTATGACTTTGCAGATGCACTGTCTTGCAAATCTCTGCTGCCTACTGATAGCTGCCTCCTCTTGCAAGTGTGGAGGTCTACAACGCGTACATTTATCTCAAGGCCACCTTTTCTGCAGTGCCTCCCTTCCAGGGTGTCTGAGCAAACTGAGGCAAAGACCTACCTTACCCCCCGCCACAGGGCGACGCTGCCTCAGCTGGAAACAGCTAAACGTGTCCAGCTGTGTCTGTCGCTCGCTCACCTGCATAAGGAAATGGCAGCAACCGCCACTTGCAAGGGACGCCTCAACTCCAAAACAGTCGCCACAGCCAAATCCTCCACACCCACTCCTGATGCGAAGTGGAGCTAACGCCTGGAAGAAGCGCCAGCCGCCCCGAGGGGTGGGGGCCAGGAGGAAGGGGCCTGTCAGGGGCGCCCCACGCCGCTGGCGGGGAGAGTCCGGCTGTAGGAGCCGGCCGCCGGCGGCCGCGCCTGGAGCGGCTTGGGGCGGAAGAGGGGGAGCGTCCGCGGCGCCACCCCGCTGGGCGCCGCCACCTTCCACCTCAGCGGCCGCGGGGGCGTGGCGAGAGCCCCTCGCGAGGGGCGTGGCCCCGCGCGCAGGTGCCCGCGGAGGGGCGTGGCCCGGCGGCCCCCTCAGGTGCGGCCCCGCCCTCCCCCGGGGTGCGGGTGGCCTGAGGCGGTGGCGGCGCCGCTGCTGCTGCCGCTCCCCAGCCATGGCGGCCCCCGGCGGGCTGGGCCGCTGCGTGGCCGCTTTCTGGCTGGCGCTGGCCTTCGACGCGCTGGGCCTGGCGGTGCTGCTGGCGGGCGTGTTCGCCGACGTGGTGTTCTCCGACCTGCTCATCTACGCGGGCGGCATCGGCATCTTCCTCAGCCTCATCTGGTGGGTGTTCTGGTACGCGGGCAACCTGGAGGTGCCGCCGGAGGAGCTGCGCGACGACGTGGGGCTGGCGCCGCCCAAGGGTCGCGGGGAGAGCCTGCTGCGGGGGCTGGTGCACGGCCTCAGCCGCCGCCTCTCCTCCGCCCTCGCTCCCGCGGCCCGCTCCCGCGCCGGGGCCGCCGCTGCCGCCGCCGAGCTGGAGCTGCAGCGCGCCGGGGGCCCGCAGGGCCGCCCCGCCGACTCCGGCAGGTGAGAGCCGGGGGGGCCGCCGTGCCGGGAAGGGCCCCCAGCCAGAGGGGCCAGGGGAGGGCAGCTGGGCCCGGGGGGGGCACACACACAGCCCTTAAGTTTGTCTGAGAAAACTCGCTTACCTGAGATTCAGTTAAAAACTTGCTGTGTTAAACCACTTGCTCACAGCTGACACTCTTTCTAGAAAAAGTTGTGGGGAGTCTTTCTCAACTCAGGTGATAACAGAAACCGGGTGAAAGAGATGCCTCAAATTCGATCAGGCGGGGAAGATACTTCCTGTGGATGTCTAAGAATGGAAAAGGCAAGCTGGAGTGAAGCGTGCGTAAGCATGATGGAGTTGGCATGCGGAGAGCTTACTGCAGGGTCTGTCAGGTGCAAGCACAGAAGCCGTGCGGTTCTGAACTGGTCCTGAACTGACCCTGACAGTAACTCTGAAAGCTGCCAGAAGGATGTGTGGGGTAATGAAATCGCCATTAACCACTACCCACATGAGCTCCTGTGAGGGAAAGCTCCCTCTTTAGCAAGACGAAATGCCTCTTTCTTGGAGAACAGCAACAAAAAAAGTGAAATGCTGACTTGTATTTAACTTAGGGGCAGAGTTGTAGCTGATAGTTTGAAACTCATAAATGCAATTAATAGTTAAACTACTTGTCTTGAAACTCGGTCATCTGAAAAAGATGTGCTACTATCCATTGTGCAAAGAAGAGTGTCTAGGTCCAACTTTGAAGCATCATCAAAGATCATAAAGCCTTTCAAAACGTCCCTAGTGTGTTCATTAATATGGCATGTTTATTTAGGAAGAAAAGCATGCTTAATATCTTGAAAATGGAAAAAGAAAAAACTCAAGCTTTCACTGTGTAAAAACTTTTTGTAAAGGAACTGTAAAAACAGTTTTGCACTAAGTGTCTGAACTATTCAAGGGTTCTGAACATCTTGCAGTTTTGATTCACTGTGTACAAGGTCAGCTTTTTCTGCTGCACCTTGAAACTAAATCTTGAAGCTACTGTTGGTTTACAGAGAAGTTCACGTGGAAGTCATCTTTTTCATGAAAGCCACAGAATTTTCTTGAGAGGAAGTTCTAACAGTAGGGAGATAGAATATAGATGACTATTGCTTAATAGAAAACTTGTAGGAGGCGGAAAAGAACAGCAGCAATACAACTTTAAGATTTGTTACTGCTATTTAGTTTATTATTAACTATATCTACAATTAGAACACAGACTGTTAAAAATGAGTCATTCTTTTTAGACTTTATTTTTTCTGAAATGGGTTTAGAATTGACAGAGATCCATATTTGCAGGGAAGAAATTACATTTGTAAATGACCATGCCTAACTTTTTTCATCTAAAGATTATGGCAATTATAGGTATTGAGTTCAGCAGATAATATACTATCTCTGTAGATGGTTCTACTTTCAATATGCATACATAGATGTGTATTTTGTTGTAAAGAACTTCTAGTAGTGAAAGTTATCCATTATTTTTAAATATTTCAAGTCTTATTACGGATTTTAATTAGAAATACTCTATGGTTTATTATTTCCTATAGAGGAAAATACATAAAGTGCTTTATTACAAGTTCTCCCAAGTTAAATGGTAGCTTCTAATGCTAGAGTAAACAAGCTTCGGTACGATTGCATTAGTAATTGTAATTCAGAAGGAACAAAAACAGATGGAGTGTGGAAGAGTTATGTTGCACATTGTAACGTAAACTCTATGATTTTAACTTTTGAGGTAGAATAAAGGATAACAAAGGTTGCACCTCCAAAGATAATTCAGGGTTCCCTTTTGAAGTAAGTTCATCTGAAGTACTTTGTATCTTCTCATAAACAACTGTCTGAATCAGATCATCCCTTGCTGATACACCAAATTGTTTCCCCATCTGGAGATATCAGTGAACTTAACCAAACGGGTTAAACATGTTTGGGCAGATATTGTCAAAAGAGAGGAGGGGAAAAAACACCACCACAAAAAAAAAACCCAAACCAAAAAACCCCCCAACCCTCCAAAAAACCAATCCAACACCCCCACCCCCCATACTGGCCATTAGAAAAGCTTCCTGAGCCATTAACTTCAGATTTCTCTTAAAAGTAATAAATAAATAAATAAAAAGGCAAGCATTTGGAAAATTAACTTTAATAAGGAAGTTTGTTCATTACAAAAACTGTTATGCATTTTTGTCATTTTGATAATTTTCTGGGTTTTTTTAAGTTATTAATGGAGTACTGCCTGCTGTTCCAATTTCCTATCTTAAAAATTATATAGTAGAAGTGAATGAGAAGGGTGAGAATTCTCAAGATATGGAATGAATTCTATTAAAGGAATAACAAGTAGATTAGGATCCTTGAGCCTGAAGAGAGATGCAGAGTATAAAGTACTCTAGAGGCTGATACAGTCATAAGCAGTGTGGAAATGGTACATAGGGAATGCCCCTCCCACGACAAAGCAGGACCCAATGAGTTGTCACGTGCTATGCAACTGAAGTGTGGGATTATTTAACATGGGATGTGTGACAGATAAAAATTCACTGATTCAAAGAGCCAGAGGAAACAACAGAAGAGATGCAAAGATTATATGTTTGGCTCAGGAAGACCTGGGGCTGTAAGTGGCAGTTGAAGTAAAATCCTGAGGAGATATTACTTGCACGTGGTATTCTTATGCCTTTATTGAGACATCCACACTTGGCCACCATTGGAGATGGGCTGTTGACTTGATGGGTCTTTTATTTAGGTCCCATTTGGCTGTTAAACATGAGGAAAAATACTTTTAATTGTATACAGTTTAAAGTTTTATATGACTATTTGTTCTAAGACTATTTTTGAGTAACCTTTTCTTAATGTATTATCTTCAGGATCTGCTGAAGACATGGCTATCAAAGTTACTGCCTCTGAAAGTGGGGGAAGTGCTGCAAATTATGGAAAGAATTCCCTGCTCAGTGCAATAGGATTCTCTCCTTACGGAATAATCTCTGCAACCGTTGTGGACTCTGCATAAAATGGACACATAGAGCCATATCTCTGCCAAATGCATCTATTTCAGTGTTGGACTGGATGTTTTTTTGTGGGTGTTTTTCACCATTTCAAAACATAAATTAGATCTCTTGAGAAGTGAGAACTGAAAAAGCAACAAACCTGATTCACAGAAAAATCACTACAGCATGTAATATAGAATTTTTTTATTTTTAATAACCTGGGAATGTTTGGATAAAAAGCTCTTGCACTGTTTTACCAAGGTCTGGAAGTTAAACTTAACTGTGAATTTTTATGATGCCAGTGCAATACTTTTGTTTGTAAGGGTGCTTTTAAAATATCTATGTTAGACTACTGATGCAAAGTTGCAAATGTAGTAAAAGTTGTTTATAGTGTAAATACACAATTTACAGTGACTTTTGTAAAGTTTCATCATTATTTTGGAATAACTTGGAACTTGAGATTTTGTAAGTAGACTAGTAAAAATAGTGATGTTGGCATACCAGTACATTCTTCATAGTTGCAAATGATGTAATATGATGACTCTAAGAGGCATTTTTAGTCCAGTGATGTTGGGAATTATTTTTCTAATGCTGAAGCATTTGGGGGTGGCAGGGGGCACCCCACCCCCCCACTGATTAACAAATACTCAGATGCTTTATAAAATATCAACAAATTTACATTTAGATGTAACTAAGAAGTAGCACCTGGGAAAAGATTTATATTGAAGTTAATGATACCTAACATTCTGGTGTAGAGAAATTTCTCATGAGTTGCTCTGTTTCTGAACAAACACTGAGAGCTTGAGCCCGCCATTAGCAAATATGGGTAGGTCTTAAAATTTTAATGTACAAATTGTTTTTATGCCACGCCTTATCGAATACTAGAGGTGGATTTAAGGTAAATATTTACTAAGAATACTGTGGCTGTACTTCCCTGTGAACTCTTGAAATGTCTTTCAATGTTCTCTTGTAAGTTACTAGAGTAACTTCTTACTCTTCTATGCATATTCTAATTTTTAAACATTTTCCAGATGCTCTCAGTTTTTCAACAAGGTTAGATGAACACTAAACTTGAAGGTCTGTAATGTAATTTCTTCATCACTAACTGCAGTTTTTAGGAGGTGTGCACAATTGTTTCCTCCTTTTAGAGGAACTGCAATGTGACACCACTGTGTTGTTACAATGGTATGATTTAAAGGAAAAAAAAAAAAGGCCAAACAAGCTCCTCCCTTAAAACCTGTAGATCACTGTTTCCATGTCATTTGCAAGAATTTTTTTTCATTTCATTGTTCTGAACAAAGATAACTGCTTTTTCTGATTCCCTATAGTTTTACTTGTAAACTGAATTATGAGATGTAATGTTTAATAAGTGGAAGGATTAGTAGCAGCTATAAATTAAGCCAAAACTTTTGTGTGCAGCAATTCACATACTTAGTCTGGTGAAAAAATTTTTTTTCTGATCTAGTGTTGCAATCATAATTACCGGAGTGAATTGAGCAGGGCTTTGCATTCATGTAATTAATCTTAAATCCAATATCAATATTTGATGATTGTTGCATAAGAAGGTAGATAGACTGTTGTTGGCTGTTGCAACTTCGCTCAAAAATTACATGGGATTCAGACGTTTAGTTATGAACAGCATGTATGTTTTAAAAATTAAATATAAGAGCTGACACATCAGTAAAGGAGGATGCTAATCACAGAGAAGCGCTAGAACATTACTAGTGTGGTGTGTCTAAACAATGAGATAAAAAGTACTGGCTGTGGAGCAATGACAACTAGTAAGCTATGATCCTTTGTTTTTGAAAATGTAAACCAGTTACTGTTTCATGCAATCTATTTGCCTTCTAAATAGAAACTGGAAATTGAATTATTAGCAGTTAAATGTTAACAAATATTTAACACTATTGTAGTCTCCTGGTATCCTTATCAGTTGTAGCTCAATGCAGCACAAAGTCCATCACAGAACTTTTACACTCTTGATTGGAAAGAAGCACCTGTAGGTGGTCAGGACTGCTTGCAGTTGTGTGAATGCAGAGTTTTGCATCTAAAGCTAGAATTACTTTAAGACTTAAAGGACAGTCCTATGCACTCCATTTAAAAACATAGCCAAAATCGCAAAGAACCAAACTCTGGTTACAGGGATGTGATTACACAAGAGTTTTTTTGTAGCTGGTTAAGCCTTAAAACTAGCTCAAAAGAGCATCCTCTGTTCCACTGCAGGTAAGAAGCTGAACCCCTCACTTGTTACTATGTAGAAGGACTAAATGCTTGTTGTTAGACTCTTTAGATGTGGACTGTATCTAAAGAAAGTTTTAATGTGGTATATATGGTTTACTTAAATGGGAACATCTTCTCCAGGGAGAAATTAAATTATTAGTAAATTCTATAAAAATCTGTTCAATGTGACTTCTGGGAGTGAGAGTTGCTGGGAGGAAGATAATTATTGCAGTGGCAGCTTGTGCAGGGAATAAGCAAATACGTACAGCTGGTGGAGAGAGCTAAGGTCAAATAATGTCATATGTTGCTGTAACTAGGCTATGTGAGTTGGAGAAGTAAACGTTACGTATTCAACTGAATTAAAATAACCCATTTTGAGCAGACTGAACATTACTGAAGAAGTACACATAAAATGCATGTTTCTGTTCATACTTATCCAGGTTGCTCTGAAAGTTATTGAAGCCTTTTATGCATTTAATGTTTAATTCCATTTGAATGATATGATCTCCAACCTGCTACATCCTTTAAAATAGTCAGCTGGTGTGTATAAACAAACAAGCAAACAAACAAAAAAGCCAAAGAACAACAACAACAACAAAAGCCCAAATAAAACATAAAACCAAACCCCAAACAAAAAACCAAACCAACCAAACAAAAAAAACAAACAAAAACCCCGGCCTTCAAAATAAAACCAGGTAATGATTTTCTCGAGGGCAGGTGTGGGCTGTGTGTGTCTGTCTGTGTGTTCTGAGAGGAAAAGCAGTTACTAATTCAGAGACAAGAGTCCCTACCCCATTTTATCTGGAGTGTTTAAGGAATGCTATCGCTACCAGCGCTGTCTTTAGCATAGAGGTAGCCGACATGGAGAGGACGAAACCATCCAGACATCTCGCTCAGGCTCCCGATCTGTGCCTCTGTGCTCGCCCACGCGCCCCCTCTCCCGAGGGGAAGCCCGGCTTTGCTAGGGCGGGCGCTCAGCCTTCTCCCGGTGTCAGCCCCGGGCCCCGCTCGGGGCCGCTGCCCCGGCCCGGGGGGAGCTTCCTCCGACAGGCGCTGGCGTTCCGGCCGCCCCGCCGCGCTTACGCCGGAGCTCTGCTTCCCCAGGGCGCCTTAAGCTCCGCCGCCGCCGCCCGGGCGGTCTGTGCCGGTACGGGACAAGCGCTGCCGTCACCCCCCGGTCTCAGTGTTACCACCGAAACGGTAACGCCTCTGCAGCCGCCCGCCGCTCCCGCCCGGCTCCCGGGGAGGGAACCGCCTGCCCCGTGCCCCGGCCCGCCCCCCGCGGTCCGCCCGCACTACCGACGGCGGGGCAGAGCGGCTGCGGCCCTTCCAGCCGCGCCTCTCTATAGCGCGAGGGGAGGAGCGCTCCCCGTTTCCGGCGGGGCGAGCGCTCTTTCCGCCTGGCTGCGGCATGTGGCGGCGCGGGCCGGCAACGCGCGAGGGGCTGCCGCCACCGCAAGGCAAGGCGGGATAGCGGCGGGGGCGAGGGGCGCCCCGCTCTTGGGGCCGGTGGGGCCGCCGGGGCGGGCTGGGCCGGGCCCGGCCCCCGAGGGAGGGCGGCAGGGCGGGCGGGCGGGCGGTGTGAGGCCGCCGGTGCTCACTTGGCTTCGCCGTCCCGCAGGCGCGGGGCCGTGACCATGCTGGGAGGGGAGGAGTTCATCAGCTCCCCGCCCAGGAAGACGGTGCGGTTCGGGGGGACCCTGACGGATATCTTGCTGAAGTACCACAAGGTGAGTGCGGCTCTGCCCCGCGGCTGGCCCCGCGGCTGGCGCCGCTGCTGCCGGTCGGTGCCGCTGCGCCGGTTCCTGGAGTGTAATTCTAGCGCGGAGGCTCGTTTCGTTTTACACAAGACTGTGTCTGAAGGCTTAGAAAAGAAACCCGAAGGCGACCGGGTGCTGCGGGCTTGTGTCAGGCGGTATCGCTGTGCGAGGGAAAAAATTTCCCCCGTGAGTCAACCCGAGTGACGTCCTGAACAGCCCGGCTTACGCCAGAGGGTGCAGAGTGATCACAACTGCGTCTGCAGCGAGAGCAGCTCACAATGACCCAGCGGCTTCAGCTGTCTTTCAGGGACAGGGATCACTTACTGCTGTTTCAGCCTTCCGTGAGCTTTCTCGCTGACTTGTGTTCTTCTTTGTGTTACTGTTAAACAATATCAGGTTGTTCAGATATGTTGTTGAAATTTGGGGGTTTTTGCTGGAAAAAAATGAGTGGTATTTACTTATTTTTCTTTTCCCTGCCAGGGTGAGACTACAGACTTTGAGTTGTTAAAGCATCAGCTGTCAGATCCAGACATAAAGGTAAGAGTCTTGCTAGTAAGGGGTCTGGTGATTTAAAGTTTGGCTCTCTGAGTGTAATCATCAGACAAGTCGTTCTGGTGCCTACCCAAGTACTTTACTTGAAATATTTAGTTGTATTGAATAGTTTTTTGCTTTGTGGAAACTATTGGAAATAAAACTCTAAACAAAAAAAAAAGCAATTGACTGTTTCTACACATATATATTTTATATGCAGAAACTTGATAAATGATCTCTCATGCTTACAGACTCTTTGCTCTAGAGATGCTTTTTACTTTGTGATGGGGTTTTTTGTTCCAGATGAACATCAGTGACCTAGAAAAATGGTGTCTTCACAGATTGCTTCTGTAATCAAACCATGGTTTCTGACTTTCACAGCCTTTAAGTTGCAGGAATTTTTACCTTCTCCTGTTCTCACTAAAGAATTATTTAATTAAGCAGTAAAATACATATACATTTGGTAGTTATACCCAGAAGTATTGTTTCATGGCTCTTCTATATAGCTGTGAGTACCCGCCATATTTGCTGTGCTTTTCTCCTTCCCCCTCCCCTTTTAATTAAACCACAAAGCTGTGAGAAGAATGCTGCAAGAACCATAATGCTATATTGAGTTCCTTTTCTCTTTAAAGAGGACATTTTGTAAAATACTTTGGTTTTCGCAGGCCTTTGGGAGTGTACAGGCAAAATCAGTGTGAAATTCTCTGTGTAGATTTGCTGCTGTTTCAGTATCTCTCTTTTGAATGTCCCTTCTGCTTAATTTTTATTTTCTTTTTGCTCTAGTTTGATTGAATGCTATTTCTTTTAAATATGTTCTGTGTGAGTGAGGTTTGCATGCCTTGCTCAGTCTATGACTTAAGCCTTCCAGGCAGGCTGTTGGTTTAGGATTTGGTATACATTTATTCTTGCATTCAAGAAGTTTCATTCGTGAGGACACAGACTTAAAGAAATTCTCTGCATATTGATGTGAAAATAATTTCTATTTATGATCTTAATCTTTGACTTTTAAAGATTTTGTTATTTTCTAGTAATAGGTAATACTGCTTATTGGAATAGTTATCTATTTTTTTCTGCTTATTTTAAGGATGCCCAGATCATTAATTGGCTGCATGAATTTCGAGCTTCTGTTGCATATTTGACCAAAGAGCTTGAACAACTGGTCAGCATTTTGCTGGTAAATATGTTTGTCATATGGGAAGATTAGGAGTTTAGTACACTCAAAATATCTTTCTTTGACATCTTGGTCTTTGCTTACTTTCAGAAGCTGCCATGGTTGAGAAGAAGCCGAGAGGTAGTGGAAGAGTATCTGGGTTTTCTTGGCAATCTAGTGTCAGCACAAACTGTCCATCTTAGGCCATGCCTCCGGATGATTGTATTGCAGTTTGTCCCCTGTAAGTTATTTTTCTCTTAATCTTCTTTGTTTGCTTATCAAAATGTCTTTCCTAGATAAATTCTGTATAAATATAATGCATGACACAATTACTGGGTTGGGTCTTTTCTTCTGTTCATTACTTTCTTAATTTGAATGGTTGAATTGTGATACAGATGGTTTTCTGTACCTAGACTTTTGAAGGCATATTCTTTTGGCTAATGGAGACCCCATTTATGAAGATGTCTTGGAAAGGGATGAACTCTGTAACGTTGTTATTACTAAAAACCAAAAGCTGCAGTGAGGATTGTCAGATGGTCTCAAGAACCTCCTGGTTCTGTGAACGAAACAGTCGTCTTGATGAGCTTCTGCTTATTTTAGAAAGTCTTGTGGATAATTTTGTTGCTTTAGTCCTGATGAAGACTGTTGTCCAGACTATTGTTTGATTTGGCATTGAAACTGTTACCTGTAAGATTTGTACAATTTTGATACAATAGTCTCACTTTTTGCTAGCTCGAATAACCATCAGAGAAGATGATGTGGATATTTCAGATTCTGATGATGATGATGAAAGTGAGTATAAAGGAAGCATGGCTTATATATGCTGCTGTAATACCTTTACTAAAGAAGTATACAGTGCATGTTGCTCCATTTTTACAAAATTAATTTAGCTGAGTTAATGTAAAACATTAAGAAACAGTACATGCTTAAATTCCCAAGTCAAAGACTTTCTTGTACTCGAATCACTGCTGTGGTGACCCACTCCTTCTTACTTTCCAAGTATTCCTACTGGTGCAGTATCTGAAGGACTAAGACTGAATGCATAGGAAAACATTCCTAGTCCTAGATTGTTTCAAAGCCAAAGAAAAGTTAGGAGTTGTTTGTTTTCGATTTTATTTACCTCAATAAAACTAGGTAGTTTGCAGGATTCTTGAGTCTTTTTTTTTTGTTGTCTGCCTATGGTAAGCTCAAATACAATTGATACTTATAACAAAAATGCTGCATAATTAGTGTGTTCATTAATAAGGCAAACAGCTAAATGTCTTTCAAGAATTTCGTGTTTTCTTGTCTTAAATGCTGGAATAAATTTCAGTTCTCCTTGTGATGACCTAGCTACTCTTTTGCCGTTCACTTGTGATGCTGTTTGGATAAAAAAAACCTGTTATAGAAGCCTAATTATCTGTTTGTGTGACTCTTGTGAAAATGGGGCATAATCTTTAGTTAGATTTTATCTAGTTTCAGACTTGGCTTTAACATTATGTTCTAAATATTTGTGTATTGTGGGATAAATTTTGGATTCCAAGTTTAGGATTCAGTATGAGAGCGTAACAACAATACCTGGCCTTGGGGGTGGCAGTGCATTCGGAGTTTATTGATTGAGATGCCATGAATTTTATTTGGAATTATTTTTCATGCTTATTTTGGTAGCAAGGCAGTTCAACTTAAAAAACCAACCAAACAAAAAACCTGACAAACCCCACATTTTAGCAAATGCAATTTCCTTTGGAATCTTTAAAACGTTTAGTTGATACGAACTGTTTTTGCTGGTTCCTGATTTAGTTTTTTGTAACCAAATGCATGAGTCCCTTTTTCTTTCTCTAGACCTTTCTGAAAACTTTAATACATGCCACAGAGCATTGCAAACTGTTGCAAGATATGTTCCTTCGTAAGTATATAATCTTGTGGTTTTGTATGCCCTTTCCTTGCAGATTTAAAGCTTGTGAACTGATGAATTGGGATTTTTTTTCTCTTAATTTGAAGTATAATACTTAGTTTCATTGCTTTGATTTGAAATCATTGCATGATTTTTTCCTAATATTCACTAACTGGTAGAATGCTGTATCCAGTCATTATGAAATTTCCATAGGCATCAGCAGCTGAAAATCCTGTTTATGTAAATAGGAAGTAAGGAAAGTTGTGTTTATAGCAATGTATTTGAAGTGGCTTCTAACAGGTCCCCAATGAAAGTTTGCCACTTATGGTCTCTTCTGTGATCCTTGCAAAAACAGATTTTATACAATTACTTACCATAAAATAAAGTTACTGTGAAATAAGCTTATTCCAGTTTGTCTTTAGAGTGCTGGAGCTTCAATACTTGCTCTTGTAATAACCTATAACTTTTGGTTCATTTGTTTTTGTGGGGTTTTTTTGTTTGTTTGTTTTTAAAATTGTAGGACACCACAATTTCTCATGCCGATACTTGTGGAAAACTTTCCTTTCATTAATAAATCAGAAAGGACTCTGGTAAGAGCTGTGAATATTTTTATTTGTTCACTTTACACTTTATAAATATAGTATGACAACTGATTTGGTGGCAGATTTTTGAGAGTATTGTTTAAGATTCTCATTATTTTTTATTTTTATATACATATATATATGTATATGGGTGTGTCTGTTTAGTATAAGGTTGTCCAAGCATACTTAAGTTCTTTGTGCATAAGCATTATGCTAGTCTTTAATGACATAACTGCATATCTTTTCCACAGGATTGCTTGCTTAATCAATGCACAAGATGGACCTCTTTGACGGTGAATCTCAGGGTTGTATAGTAAGGAGGCGGTAGGATACCTGTCTCATTTGCTGTCAAAACTGGAAAGTATTTATCAGAAGAACAGGGGATTTGATAAGCAGACAGAAAGCAATGGATGTTACAGGTGAAATCCAAGTTGCCAGTAGTGTAGGGTGTTAAGTTGTTTTATTACATCTTTGTTATGGTGCTCGTGTGGTGGAAAACAAGCTGGAAGCTTTTTACAGGTTACAGCTTTTGTGTGATCTTTGTATTTACTTGTTCCAACTTGATATGTTGGCACTTTATTTTACAGAAAGGCAGAGTCCTGCTCCACCAGCCAAGTTCAATTGGAGCTGTGTTTCGAACTTACCAAGTGCTGAAGAACCCCTGAAGTTCTTTGTATACCTTGCTAGTTGTTTGTTTTTGTTTTTGTTTTTGTTTTTTTTTTGGGGGGGGGGGGGTGTTGTTTGTTTGTTGTTTTTTTTTTTTTTAACCAGATAACTTTGGGCATCAGTTCCCTATCTGTGAAATGATGGGGATAATAGCTCTTGCGTGGTGTTAGGAAAAGAATTTTTATTTGTTTATTTTAGCAGCTCAGTGAGGAGCAAGTCGTGAAGAAATTCTTAACTGTATTTTCAGGGCAAGGTTCGAATGAAGTGTGATAAAAATACGGTCCATGCATTGTTTTTAAATATTTCCAATTTATATGTTCTCATTAAACTAACTCTATCCATTTTATGTACTAAGCAAGCCAGGTGGCCTGTGGAAAAATCATATGTGCTCATGTAATTAAAGGTTGTGTTATAATGCATATTCACAAAGAGACTATGGTGTACTTAAACGTGGCGCTTTACCTAATTTTATGTATTGACTTGACGGTTTTGCTATGTGAAAGTTGCAATGTTGTCTTTTGTCCATACGTGTGAATACATGCACACTTGTCTGTTAACGTGTTTGAATTATAATCAGAACGACTCTGAGGAGACTTACCTGTGGAATTCAGAATTGTTGTCAGTATATTATAATAACCTGAAATAAAGATGTATTTAGTCTCACTTTAAACAGTTCTACTGGACCTGGTTCTAGATGTAGTGAGGAATATGCTTGTTGGTTTATGTTTTCCTAGAGAAAGTTTAGACAAAAATTCCTGTGGAAATGAATAACTTTTCTTATAGAATATTTATACTCATTCTGTCTGGAGATAGTTGGAAAAATTTGCATGGAAATAGTAGATTAAGAAGTTAATAATAACACAGCTTAACAATTGAAAGTTGATGTTTGGTTTATACATTAACTTATTCCAGATGGAATACAGTCTGTTTAAAACTATTTCTGGCTCTTTAGATAACAAATTAAGAAACTTGTTTTCTGAAAATCTTTGGCGGAAATGAGACTTTCTGTTAACATTTATAGATATCAATTAATTTTGTGTTATAGGAATGTTACGTTCATAACCTGCTACGAGTTACGGTGTACCTTCCAACTCTGAGGCTTCAAATACTGGAGCTTATTACTGAAAAGCTGTTAAAGTTGGACGTAAGTTTGTTCTGGACCATCTTTTAAGGAAGCTTGGTGTTAAAATACACAGAGTGAGAAATTAAATATGTGTCAGTGTTAAGCTCAACAAAAAATATGTTGCAGTAGTGCTCATGATCACGAGTATAAACCCAACCAAATTTACACTCCATTCTCAGTCTGAAGATGTTCCCACACCTGAGGGTAACTGTACAATGTGTACTGTTACACCCTGCATGGAATCTCCATGCCAGAATCAAAATAGCGGTTTCATGGTGATCAGTGCTGATGTGCAGAGAATGTGCTTCATCTGTTTTATCGCCCCTTTGAAGTAAAAGGATTTACAGTCTTAAAAAAGACAGGTGGAGTAGCATTGTAAAAGTTCAAGGCTTTTTATTTTGGAGAACCTCAGCATGTAACGGTCTGGGGAAAGCTTATATTCTGGAGGTAAAGTTTCAGGCAGTTTGGAGTGTGTCTTTGTGTTTTAGATACATATCATTCCCTTTTTAAAATGTTTGTTTAGTTAAGGACAAAAATCTAGTCTAGAAATTACTTGTGTTGTCATTTCTTATAATAAAAAAGGGTTTCATATTATTGTCATGGTCTTACAAAACTTAATTTCTTGTTTGCAACTGTAGGTCAGCACTCCACAGCAAGATATTGAAGATGCTGAAGAAGCTGCTAATAACTCTGATAGTGAGGAAAAACCGACAGAGGAGGGACTTTTTGACATGGTTGGCTATCTTGTTCTACTAAAAGTTTTTTTTTTTAGCAAAATTTTCACTCTTGAGGTGGCTCTGAACTAAGACAGTGCAGGAATACATTATTGCTTTGTTGTTACTGCACTGCACACAGCTCTTGAAACCTGAACAGCTGACGAATGTGTTCTCCAGGTGCTGACTTTATTCATGTAAATACCCGATGTGCATGCAGTGAATCAATTTCATTATGTAAAAACACAAGCGGGTATATATAAAGGTAATTAAAGAATTCATGGTAGTTGGCTTAGTTTACAAAAATTTGCTTACGCTAAGCTCTGTAATTAGATATTGCTTTTTCAAAAAAAGAAAACTTTAGCATATCACTGAAAGAGAAATTTAGTTCCACTTTTCCTGTAATTGCTGTCTTTATGATGTTGTGTATATAAAAGCTGCATGACTGCCCTTTTATCTACCAGGAGGAAGATGAAGAAAGAAAAGGAAACAAAGTTGTCTCTTCCAGTAGTGAGAGAATGGCCCATCCACTTGCAGAGCGACTTGATATTTTGATGACCATCCTGTTCTCCTATATTAAAGATGTTTGCTACGTGGATGGTAAGAACACTTGAACTATAACTGAATTTGTTGTTTGGCTAAAAAGTAAGAAAAACATAAAAGGAGTTCTTGCTTTCTGCTGCTGCAAGATAGAGAGAGCCCTCGCCCTTTAGCAGCAGAATTCTGCCATCAGCAGGCTGTAGGCCACATTCCTGCCTCTGCCCGGTGTTATTGGCAGAGGATGCAAAGGTACATTTATGACTTTAAAGGTCTAGTCTTCAGTCGGAGACATTTTGATTATATAAATATGACACTGTATCCAAAATCTGGCATTACAGGGTATAAGGGTAGATAGAGTTTTGTTTTTTCACTATGCTACAAAACTTGGGATTAGAAATACTTTCTGATTAACCACAGTGTTTTATCATTTGCTGTACTGTATTGCTTTGAGTATTAGAATTATGGATCCTTTCAACATCACGAGGACTGGAAGTAAATTAAAACCAGCCATGTCACTCAATTGGAATTGCTGCAGCAAGGCTCTGTGTTATAGGAAAAAACCTGAAAGAAATGTCTTACACTGGCATTTATTAAAGGTTTGAATTTCTTAGAAATATATATTTAAAGCAGAATATTTAGAAACCATTTTGCTGTATCTTCTTCATATAAGTTAGGTAATTTATTTCTTAGTGTTTTCTTCTGGCTTTTCTGAATTAACACATTATTGCAAAGTTTGCATGTCTACGAGTTTTAGACATGTGCGTGTCTGCGCACACAGATATTCTCCATATACACCAATGTAAAAAGCAATAGAACTGAAGACGTAGATATCTTGCTATAAATATTTTTTGGATGTCAGATAAGCCTAGAAGTCAGTTGACAGTGTTTCTTTATGTATTTCTTACTAGTTTATAAAAGATATAAATGCCACTTTTGCAGCATGAGGGCAGGAAAGAAACGTGAAAAAGACTCATTTTGTTCTGTTTTCTCTTTTTGTTGTGTAGGCAAGCTTGACATCAAAAACACAAAGGATTTGTATCGGGATCTGGTTTCTGTTTTTGACAAGCTCATTTTACCAACCCATGCTTCGTGTCATGTACAGTATTTCATGTTTTACATCTGTAGCTTTAAATTGGTGAGTAGAAGCTGTTTTTAAAATGCAGTGTCTTCTGCCATTTCTGCATCCTTGTTTTGGCTTTTTTACAAAAAATAGTTGGTTTCTGCTCTTATTCTAATCTGAAGATAGTACATCAGGATTCATTAGTATCTTTGCTTTCTTTTCCTTCTCTGTTATTCCTTTCTTCAAGTTTTTCTTTATGTGGTTGCTCTTCCCATGTCATTCCTAAACTGCAAACAGATGACATCTAAGCTGGTGTGAAGGAACTTGATTAACAGACCTCTTTTACAAGAATCAGTTGGACTCTTGAACCTGAGACACAGTGCTCCAGCAAGTTTTCTTCAGCATCCCCAAACTATTTTAAAGACATTGTTTTAGCTCTTCAGTTTGAAATTTGTTTCTGCTGTTTGTTCCCCCTCTCATTTTCCCATCTCTCAGAAGCAAATGACTGTTCTTTCTCTTACCATATAAAAATAAGAACATGCATATTTTTTGCATAAGAGTAGATAAAGATCCAGTTAAGCTAATGCCCTGTCTCTGGCAGTGGTGAATAGTAGACATTTTGGAAAAAATATCAGAATGGGGCAAGCATGTTATGGTGCTTTGCTAGAATGCTTTTTCAGCCTCCAGCAGCAGTTCAGTAACTTCCTGAGCCGAAGTGAAGTTCTTTCATGGTAACAGCCCATGATGGACAAATTCAAGGAGAAAATATCTCATGATATTATGCTTTTTGTACTGATGTGAATTTTTGGTGTCATGAACTTCTGTGGCAAAAAGTTCCACAATATTAACTGTTTAAGGTGAAGAATCACTTTTGTTTCTCTAAATTCGCCTTCCTGCTATTTTCATTGGATATCCCTGACCTCTCCTGCTACAAGAAACAGTGAACAGTCACTTCGTGTTTACCTTCTTTCCACTCTTGTTTTTAAACTCTTCTCATGTATCTATTCCCGACTCTTTCCAGGCTTCTGGTTCCATTTACTTTTTACAAGTATAGAAAAAGATGCAGGAAAGACTGTTCTTCCATCATGTGTAGGAATAGTTATTTTCTATGGTTATAGGTAGATATTTTTTTTAATGGTTTGGTTATGGAAATTGTGGGAATTAAGCATTAGGAATCTGTTACTTAAACAGTGTAGTCAGCATAACAACTCATGATAACAACTCATTTTGTATCTTGTTTCCAGGGGTTTGCTGAGGCGTTTTTAGACCATCTTTGGAAAAAACTGCAAGATCCAAACAATCCTTCAGTGATCAGGCAGACTGCTGGGAGTTATATTGGCAGCTTCTTGGCAAGAGCTAAATTTATTCCAGTTGTGTAAGTTGTTTTGATATATGAGCAGAACCAAACAATTTATAACGGTTGCTGAGGTTAAGAACAGAATTCACAGAATGAACACACAGCATTGGTCTTCTATTCCCACTGCTTTGCCAGTAAGCTGTATCAATAGCCTTGTTTGTCCTTTCTACAATACTGTTTCAGTATTGTCTTGAAGTTTCCAGGAAAGTTTTGCTTTTACATGATGCAGACTAATGATTGCTGGATTTTATGACTTGCTATTTAAGGCTTCACTTACCAAGAAATGCTGAGCATGGGTAGGTTATGTTGACTTCAGGTGGGGTCCTGGATGCCATGGGTATGTCTATTGTTCAGCAGCAGATATTTTTAATGCCTTATGATAGGCATTTTATGTAGACTCTGAGACAGGGAAGTCAAGTATTCAAGTATTTGATACAGGTGGATTAAAATACTTTGGCAGATGGGTGAAAACGTTGTCTTTTGTAGGTACACGTTCTGTATTTTTATGCCATTCAGGGTGGGCTCGGTGACTTTAATGTTTAATTTAATTTGATATTGGAATTACTTGTTGGACATGGGAGGCATCTCACTCTGTACTACCTGTAGCCCAGGATTCTAATTATTTATTGTGCGTTTCAAACGTGACATGCATTCATGGATTCATCTCTTCTGGCATCTTGTGCTTTCACTGCTTGGGGTTTTCAGTGCTGATACATTGAGTCATTTGACACTGAGATAAAGGAGAAAGCTCATAGCAGAATCTCCTGTTTTTCTTACTGATGTTTTTATAACCACCGAGATCCTTGAATACTTGTTTAACGTGTTTCCTACACCATTTCAGGTGCTATTTTTACAGTTGTGTTTTTTCCTTCATTATAGTACAGTAAAAGCATGCCTGGATCTTCTGGTTAACTGGATGCATAAATACATTGATAATCAGGATACGGGCGCTAATGCTTACTGTGATGTAGCTCTCCATGGGCCATTTTATTCTACATGTCAGGCAGTGTTCTATACACTTATTTTCCGTCATAAGCAGCTTTTGGATGGCAACTTAAGAAAAGGTGAGTTTATTAGGTTTGAATGGTATTGGGATTCATTTGTGAGTTTTATTGTTGATGTGTTTAGTAATGGTCAATTCAGTCAAGTATCTGATGGCAAATTTATGTTGTTGTCCTCTAAATAAAATGAGATGGCTTGTACACCTGTTGGGCTACCAAGCTGAATAATCTTGTTTTTCCCCGCTGTTGGAAGCAACGCAGGTAACTCCTCAACATTGATTTCTGGCCCCACTTACTGAGCATGTTTGAATTCCAGCTGTATAAAACTAGTGTGGGCTTCAATTAATAATCTTTCTTGATGACTCTGTGCCCCTGTCAGTTCCTGTAATGGGTGTGTAAGTGTAGTGTCCGTATTAGAAGGATCTCTTGGCTGTGGCAGGTTACTGTTATTTAGACTAGATTTTCTGTTGCACAAGCTGTGGGCTAGATCTGTACTGTAAGAGAGCACCCTAGGGTGCGCTGCTGTGGTATTGTGCGGAGTGCAGGCTGGTCAGATTGGAAGTTCTTAAAAATTAAGCTTATATAATATATAACCTATATTTGTCAATTGTTCTTATTTTGAAGGTCTGTCATATCTGCAGAGTTTAAATTTTGAACGCATTGTCATGTGTCAGCTAAACCCTCTGAAGATTTGTATACCCTCTGTTGTGAACTTGTTTGCTGCCATCACCAGGTACGTACTCATTTATTTCAATTTCAGCTTGATGAGTGTGTGTGTGTGTATGTAAAAACAGCATAGTATTTATAACATGGGTTATGTTAGGCACAGTATTGAGTATTATCCAAGAGAACTCATAAAACATTGCCCATATTCTAGGTGGGATTGGTTTATTTCTGGTTCCGTTTCAATGAAATCCTAGAGTACTGTGAAACTGATTGCTTTGTGTTGGAGCCAATATGATTCTACTTGGCATATAGTTTATAGGAGTGCAGAGGAAGATAGTAGACTCCTTACCCTGTGACTATCATGAAAACTCCTGATATCAGTTGGAAAATGGAATATAGAAGTGATGTTTGTTAAAAAATAACTTCATATTTTAATACTATCTGAAAGTTTTGCTTTCTCTGTGCTAGAAATGCTTATCTTTTCTTTATTACCTTTTTAAAGGAAATACCAGTTGGTGTTCTGCTACACAATTATTGAGAGGAACAATAGGCAGTTTATACCAGTTGTTCGGAGTGGTGCTGGGGGTGACCTTGTGCAGACATGCACTAACCCACTTGACAGTTTCTTCCCCTTTGATCCCTACATGCTCAAAAGGTATAGTTCAAAAATAATCAACTTGTTTCTGCCATATAGAAAATAATGAAAACTGTAAGAAACTGTCAGTGTTTCTACAGTTCACTTTCTTCCCTGATCTTTAGTACTTTTCATGTTGCATATTTTAACCAGAGATTGTCAAAAGTTTGCATTGAAATTTACCCCCACTGTGACATATAGCGCTGAAGAAGGAACAGGACCCGGTCTTCTGGAAGGTCTAGTTAATAAGTTTCATGACTTTTCTTTTGGCTTTTCTTGTTTTAAATGGTCTCTAAAATATCATAATGTTAGCCTAATACATATTTTGTTTGTGTCATTTTTTTGTTGCTTTGGGTTTTCTTGGTTGGTTTTTTTTTTTTCACCTCGAGTGTATTGCTTCTTGATCGGAGACTTCAGCTTATTTAAAATATCTTGCTTTTTTAATGAATAGTGGATTACTTGCAGCTTTTCAAAATGTCTAGCCCTATGATGCGTCAATCGCTTTTTATCTTTAATGTTAGAGGGCAACATTCTGTCTCTTAAAAAAAAAAATCCATCTTTACAGAAGGAAGACCTTTGTTAGAAGTAAAAATTATTAAAAGAAGCCATATAATTTTATCTTCTAAAAACTTGGAAGAAAATTATGCTTATTTGCGAGCATAGTGTAGCTGTTAAAAATACCCAGCTAGGAATTAGGAGACCTGACTATCAGAGCTCCTCAAGCAAACAATTGTAACTTACACTTATCAGCAAAGTGGAGTTATTTCTTCATGGGATTAATTTAATAGTTTGTAAAACCCTACAGAGGGTTATCAAAATGCCAAGCATTTTATATTGTATTATTAAAATGAAATACATATGACTTCTACTGAATACGTTAACTTATACTGTGTGTTAATTCCTCTTTCAGATCAAAGAAGATTATTGATCCTTTTTATCAGTTTTGGGAAGAGCTGAGTGCTGAAGATCTTGAGAATCTGAAGAAACCCATTAAAAGGGTAATCTTTTCTACCAAAATGCAGTTCAGCTTTTGCTGAATCTCTGTCAGCTGCTTCTATTGCAGTATTAATTTTTTTAGTAGATATGAGTACAGTAAACATTTATGGGAATTGTGATTGAAATTAGGATGCTTTGGGGATTGATCCGTTCTTGCTTTGAGAACACTTTTCCCCTCTTCCGCAGAGTAGTTAGTCTGGCAGCACAGGACCACTGTGAACGCTCTCAGAATATAGACACGCTGATGTCACTGGGAAATCCACTTTGTAGATATGATTTAGTTCCCATATTTCATAATGAGAGACATCTAATTTTCTTACCATGCCAACTAGTCATGACAATTGTAGTACAACCCAAGTCCTGAATTACGTCCTTCTAAAGCTCCTGTGTAGTTTGTTTACCTTCTTGCAGAATGTCTATTCTGTGTCATATTTTTGAGTTCTTCAAACGTTGTGTTTTTCTTTCCTTCCTATGATGACATGTAAAAATACTTTACAGTGTTGTAGCTTTGTTAACTGGTAACTTTGTAAACTTTCCTATAGCATTTTGATTAGCAGATTTGATTATTGCAACATTTCAGAATTTATTTTAGAAATACCCTTTTTGGTCTCAGCATTCATTACTTCTGCCAGATCTTAATAGAGACCTAGAATATCTTTCTGCTCTCACTGATCCTTTTAAATTTATGCAGGGTACTTCTGAAGATGAAGATGATGACTTTTTGAAAGGAGAAACCCCTCAAAATGATGGTGTGGTTGGAATTGCTCCAAATTCTTATGAGTCAAATACCCGGAGCCCAGTGAGCAGCATCGGCTCCCCTCCAGACTGTTATGTGCTGTACCCTCAATGATGTGGAGAATCAGAAGTGAAAAGGTTTAAAATTGTGTGCAATTTTTTTGCTCTGTAAAGAGACTTTAGCTCAACTTTGCAAACTCGCAGATGTTTAAGTAACTACACTTAAGAAAAATTATTTCTTAATCATCAGATTTCTACAGATATGTTATGATAAAGTCATATGTTGCTAGAAAAGCCTAGAGAATAAATAGGGTGATATTTTACAAATTTCACATTGAAATGGTTTTTATGACTTACAAGGATTTTTTTATAGTTTTTCCTGACTCTTAGAAACTTTTGTTTACTAATGTTTCTCTATAAGGTTTTATGTATCAAGGGTGAAATTCTGGTCTTTCTTCCTACTGATTTGTGTGGGGACCAGAATTCCATTGTCAGTGTTCAAACTGTACTCTGATGACTGGTTTTGAGTTGTTTTCAAAGTAATGGTATGATCCCACAATAGGGAAGCCATGAATCAAGTCTGACAGTGATTCTTTTGCACACATCTCTTAAGCTTTTCCTGTCTGTAGAACAGTATTTGGTAAAGCCACGTGACAATGGAAAGTGTATTCGGATGATAGGCATTATTGCTTCTTAAATATGTAGCTGACGTGCAACTTCCAGCCATGAAAATTCAGGCTTGTAAAAGCGACGACTGTTGGAAGCATTGAAAATGATGGAGTAGCTGAATGTATGATTTGTAGATAGTTTTCTGTGGGGTGCTTGTGAAGTACTCTGAGACAGGTATTTATTTTGAGGATTTGAAGTTTATATGTGAATGCTGAAACTACATTCCCTTCCCTTATAGAAAGGAAGTGATGGTGTCACTGATGTCCTTGTGTTGTCCATGTGTTAGTGTAGAGTTTCTCTGCATAGGTTTCTTGTCTTTTCATGATCGTTGGCTTTTAGATTTGAGTAAGAATATAAACAGTGGGGGGAAAAGTGTTACTTGTGTAACATTCACTTTGAAAATTTTATGGGCTTGGGACTAAACTCTGCTTGCCCTTCTTTAAAATCTCAACTTGGAGGCTGTCAAGACAACATTTTTATTCAGAGCCAATAAAGATTGATGCAAACAGTGCAATTCTTACACCTTTGAAAAAATACATCTCCGGCTGTAATTAAGGATCTCTCTTGGTGTCATCTAGCTTCTCAAAGTTAGGATGTTTTTCTGACAGACTGCAAAAATGAGTTTTGGGGATGATACTGCAAAAATGCATCAATGGATCTGTTCATTGGATAAACTGAGACTTAGTTTTTGTTTTTAATTTTAGTCTTCTTTGCTGTCAGTCCTTAGTAATAAACAATAGATTTCTATCTGAAATAATTGCATTCTCTCCTGGTATGGAAGAACCCTCCTTGCATCAACAGCAAGGAAAACATCCCCTGAGAGCTGCCTTTTTTTTTTTTTTTTGTTCTTTCGCTGTTACATCACTTCTTACAAAAGGAGGCTGTTCAAAACTTTCCAAGTTGTAGTACCAAGTACATGATTCAGGAACTTCCACAGCTGGAGGAAAAATCCCTGGTCTTTGAAGAAAAACTGTTGGCTTTGGGATTGTGTGAAAACTTAGGTTTTTTTTGGTAAATTAGGAACTTTATCATTGCTATTTCGAAAACGTTCTCTTGTCATAACTAACGGATAATGTCGCCGTGGCAGGAGGAGGGGAATTATGCAGTGTTAACGTTAAAATCGTTAGGCGGTGACGTGATCGGGCATGCTTTCTGTCACTCAGGGCCTGCGACCGCGCTTCGGGGCGGGCCGCTGCGGGGCCGGGCCCAGGCAGGCTCCGCCCCGGGCCCAGGCAGGCTCCGCCCCGGGCCCAGGCAGGCTCCGCCCCGGGCCCAGGCAGGCTCCGCCCCGGGCCCAGGCAGGCTCCGCCCCGGGCCCAGGCAGGCTCCGCCCCGGGCCCAGGCAGGCTCCGCCCCGGGCCCAGGCAGGCTCCGCCCCGGGCCCAGGCAGGCTCCGCCCCGGGCCCAGGCAGGCTCCGCCCCGGGCCCAGGCCCCGCCTCCCCCCGTCTCCGTTCCCAGCGCCCGGCGCGGCCCTCGGGAGGAAGCGCGGAGCTGCCGCGGCCGCCTCCCGCCCCGGGCCTGGGCCTGGCCCCTCCCCGAGATGCCGCTGCTGATAAACGGTGAGCGGATCGACCTGGCCCGGCCCGCGGGGGACATGATCCGCGCCTACCCGCACCTCGAGGTGAGGAGGCGGTGGCGGCGCGAAGGGGCCCGGGGGGGGGCCCGCCCTGCCCGGAGGGGCCGCGGGGCGGGGGTGCCCGGGGAAAACCCGCCTCCTCGGCCGGGCGGGACGGCTGGCGGAGCGGGGCGGCCCCGGGCCGAGGTAGGCCCGGCCCGAGGTAGGCCCGGCCCGGCGGAGCGCGGCTCTGCGCCGCCCGTTCCCCGCGCTGTGACAACGAACAAGCACGGGTTGACTGAAAACCAGCAAAATGGGTGTCCCTGGGGGGGCTGGCGGTCAGTGCCCTGGGGCGGGGGGCGGCCGCTGCCCTCCCATCGCCCCGGCCGGGGGCGGCTGCCCCTTTCCGGGCGCAATCAACACGAACTGGCGATAAAAGCCGAAATAGCAACTCTGAGGGAGGTATTAACCTCACTTTCAGTTTATAAATGTAATCCTAACGCGGACTGTGAGCCAGGAACTGCTGAGCGGAGCTGTTTGGGAAGATGTTTTTCATCAGAAACTGCTTCTTCATAGAAACGGAGGTTTTGCAGAAAAGTAGTGCCAATTTGGTACAACTGTGAAGTGTTTTTTGAGCCCCACGAGGGCAGTTCACTGCCTACCCGGCAGGTCCGTGACAGCACTGCAGCAGTCAGAGCCCAGGAATCTGGGTTTTCCGTGTGTTAAGCAAGTGGATAAGTAGCGGTATTTTGATAAGTACTGAATAGATAGCTGGATTGTGGCAGTAGAAGACTGAAACTTTTACATTTCAAAAGTTTCCTGCCCTGATTAAACTTCCAAGATCAGCTTTGGCATTGTCTGATGTAATCCTGGCCAAGTCCTGTTGCTTTTTGTTGTACCTCTCTTTTATCATTATAAAGCAGGGAAAAGGGGTTAGTGTGTTTATGCAGTGATGGGATTTAACAGTTAACTAGATCAGTGGCAGGAAAGCAAAAAATTCTCAAAATTCAGAATATTCCATAGTACAAAATACGTATGTTTCTCTCTGACCTGGCTCCCTTTGCTTTTCAGAGGTGATGTTTCTATCAAGTAATGGATACACCTGAGAATTCAGCCACTGTAGTCTCTATTATCATTTATCTTTAGGAAAAGGCAAAACTTCTAAGAAGTCAGCCTCCTCAAATTGTGGAACCCAAAGGTCTTCTGTATGTCCAGCAGAGAGAATTTGCAGTGACTACACCTAAAGATGGTATGTAGGAACATACATAAACATTTTTTCTTCTACTGTAGCAGTGATTGTGAGATCGGAGTTCTTACCATGTTTCTCTCCTTTAAAATAGGTTCTGTTTCCATTCTTGGATCAGATGATGCAACTACCTGCCACATAGTTGTGCTCCGACACACAGGTATCTTTAAAGGATGTTAAGAACAAAACCTCTAACTCTGAAGTAATGAATTAGTATTGGTTTATGCTGCATTAATAAAATAAGCTGCAATTACATTTATATAAACTTGAATCTCAAAAAGTCATGTGATGTATTAACTGAGTGACTTGTTCTAAGAGTCGGTGTGTTTAGTGTCAGAGTTCCATGTTCTGGTTGCTCAAGGAGCTGGTCCTACACTTGATCTGCTCTCGTGGCCAGTGGGTGGTGGCAGCTGCAGAGCGTGGCTGTGTTCGGTGGTTTGGGCCTGCAGCGTTTGGTGGTAACAGAGGTAGAATTTGTGGAAAAAGCCTCGCTGCGTGCCTGGATTTCTGCCATTAGAGATGCTGCCTGGTCCTGGTTAAGAGGGCACTTGTACCCTTCACATGAGTTCTGGTGATCGTATAATGGGACACACAAAGAGGTGGTTGCCTCATTCAGTCAGCCCGTATCTTCTGCTGGAGGCTGCTGCCCTGAGAGGAAGTGAGAAGGCGCTGGATGTAGCTCTGACACTACTGTGGCAGTGTAAACTGTTACTGATTTCAGTTATGGCTGCGTAACAGTCTCCAGCAATATCATTAACTCCCTCCTCATGTCTTCCTCAGACAGTGGAGCTACCTGCTTGACACACTGCGATGGATCAGACACAGAAGCTGAGGTGTCACTCATCATGAGTTCAGTAAAATCTTTCTCTAACACCACTGGATGTGGAAGGTCAGCAGCTCTGCTCTTTTGTTTCTTGTGTACTGTTTTTCACAAAGGTTATTGCAGTTTGTGAGGTGGGGAATTTTTATGTGATTATGTGGGGTTCAGGCAAGGTCGTTGTGCAGGAAATATCTCTTGATCAGGAACCATACGTAAAATGAAAACAATTTCCTTGATGATGATTTTGAGGGTATTTTTAGCAGCGGTTTAAAGCATGGTTCTGTTCTGAATTGTGTCTCTGTAAAATGCCATTGTGAGATTTTTGTGTTTGCTGTTTCGCAGCTAACTTTGGTTTCAGATGTGCGAAATTTTCTAAACAACTGTTTTTGGTTTTATGTTTTATTCTTCCTTCCAGACTGTTGGTCTTGTAAATTCTTTTAGGATCTGCGAATCCATCTGGGATTTTTCTAAGTCCGACATTTAAAAAAAAAAATAGTGGGGGAACGGGACAGCGGGGAAAAAAAGCTCTGTAACGGAATTCAGCAAACAGGGTTCTTTCTGGATGTGGGGTTTTTGCCCCTGTAGTTTGATAAGAACAAAAACTCAATGAACTTAAAAGATATGGTCTCTAAAAACCCCTGATTTGTCAGGACTTGTCTTTACATAGACACTTCTCAAAAGAGAACCCTGCTGTATGGTCCAGAATAGTTGCGAGGAGGTCACGGGAGCAAAAATCCTTGTGTTTAATTAACCCTTTCTTGGGAACTGAAAGGTGGTTACTAAGGTCAGTCTGAACCAGAGGTGCTGACCATCGGAGGTGCCGCTGGGTTAGACAGAAGTGCATGCATGTAATGCCTCTTAGAGTTTTTTTATTTGTGCTATTTCCTGGATGGTCCCCCAAGTGTTCACAATGGGATTACCATAACTTGCTATGTAATGCAAACCAACTTGGCGCATGCGACTGTAATAAGTGAGCCTTCCCTAATGATTGCTTTGGAGTCTGGGCTGGGGATTATTTTGTAAAGCTGTTCGCTCCGGGATGTCTTTTTAACTGCTGTTTCCTGTTATTCCATCTCTGTTAGGCTGGAAGTGCACCTAGTTGGAGGTTTCAATGATGATAGGCAGTTATCACAAAAACTTACTAATCAGCTTCTTAGTAAGTTCACGTTTTTTCCACTCTAATGTCCAAAAAATAGTTCTGACTAGATTTGGGTAAAGTTTGTAATCTGAGCCCCCTCTCATTTCAGGGTAACAACTCTGGATTTGTTTTGAAGGGTATTTTCTCACCTGAGAACTTGGTCTGCAGAGGGGTTGGACTTGGGAGGCTCGCATCTGGCTGGTGGGTGGGGTTGAGGGTCTAGATGTGTAATTTCTTCCTGGCTTATATTCTGGCGTGTAGAATTGGAGTGCAGTTCAGCTGGGCTTGATTCCTGGCTCTGCTGCCGATATGCTACGTGACCTCGGTCAAGTGTTGTCACTGTCTAAATCTATACATGTGGGTGACTTCATTAGTTACTGTTCATCTCCTACCTTACTGTGATGAGGTAAAATTTAATTATTGCTTGGAATTGTCTGATGAAAGTTGTTACTTCTGTTTATAAAATCTATAGTCCAGAGAAATGATGGCAGTGCTTCACAGACAAATTGGAAACGTAAAGTACCTGGTTACCTGTAAGTGCTCTGGCTTGTGCTAAGCACTTCTGGAGCATGGAGAGGCCTCGGCCCCACTGAACGGGGAAGAGGCAGGGATGGGGGCAGATGTCAGGATGGGAGGGAGGTGGCCTGGGGGGATAAACAAAAAGGAAAATGGAACCGGCAGAGGTCCTGGGATGCAGCCTCGTGGCCATGGCACGGAGTGGTTCCTGTTAGCCGTGTTACGTGTCACATTAGAATTCTGTATAGAATGAAGTATTTTAGTTAACTTATTTTTTTTTAACCTTGTGATTTTCATGCATCAAGTTACAATTTGAAACGATAACGTATTGCTATTAGAGCTTCGAAAAAAGATAAGTGTGCTTTTCTGGTGTGTGGGATGGTGGAAAGCATAATTAAAATACAGCTAATGAAAGATGGGATTTGCTCGCTATATATGTCACATTTTAGGAAAATACATTTAAATATAAGCTGTTAAACATATAGTGATCTAAAGCAGAGCTGATGCGATGCCAGAGCTAAACCAGCATCAGTAAAAGGAGTAAGAGGCGCAAGTCATTTTTAGCGTGTTTTTGCTATTACAAGTGACTGCTCTGTGTAAATTACTGTTTTGTTCAGTGGCTTTAATTTTATAAAAGTTAGTTTGAAGCAAATCTGCAAAACGCTCTTTGCTCTGTTGCCTTATCTAGGAGCAGTGGGTTAGGTATCCCTGCCCACCTGTGCTGCAGTGCGCAGCACTGGTAATGCCCCCTCGCCTATATACAGCACCTGCTTTGCCACCAGTCAGTCTTACACATTGCTGCTATCGTTGTTGCTGTAGGAGCATTCGATCTCCAGCCAGATGATGTTCACTTAGTGACTTTCTGCGTATCAGGTAAGAAAATGCTTCCTTGGTTTTTGAAGTATCTTTAGCCACTGAAATCAAAGTGCACGGGTCTTTTCACACATGGCTTTTTTATCAGTCCTGTAAGAAAGAACAGCACCAGTCCTCTGTAACGATTTGTGATTTTTACTTTTATTGCTGGTAGCACGTGTGGTGATGTTAAGTAGACGATTGCAGCAAGGATTCTCTCCTTACCCAGTGCTGCTGAAATGCAGCTGATAGCAGAGCCACCCGTGATTGTTACCGGGTTATTTTGCCCTCTTTGTCCTGTGGGAGGTGGGGGTGGTGTGGCTGGGGGTGCCTGAAGAGGCAACTGAGCAAGGCACTGCCAGACCTCTGACCTGCCTCCCTGCAGGCTGAATGAGTTCATAAACTCACTCAGTTTGTTCGTAGGGTGTGATGTCACATAAAGGAAGAAGTAATTTCCGTCTCTTCATATCACGTTCAGGTCATATTTCCATCATCATTGCATTTCAGCGCTGTTGGTGACGCACAGCTTTGAAGCTTGGCACTGTGGTAGTTTTGCATTGTGGGTTTTTTTCCTGTAAGTTGCCCCTGCAGAAAGTGGAGTGACAGATGGCTGGAGCTGGTTGTGCTGCTAGAAGAGATTCCTGCTCCAGCCCCAAGCGTGCGGTGATTGACCTCTACCTTCTTTGGATTTCTTTTAGGCTTCCTTGGGGTTTTTTCTGTCTTTATGTAATACCAGATCCATTCTTCTCTGATAACACACAACTAAATGAATGCTGCTTAGAAAAATATCCAAAGCCCTATTTTTTTTTTATTTTTTTTTTTACAGAACTAAATGACAGAGAAGAAAAGGATATTCACTTCCCAATCATTTATGGAATAGGTGAGTTAAATTAGAATTCAGTTACTTTTTGTAACTGGATTGCTTTTCAGATTTCACTAGTAAGTGGGCTGCTCTTAATGACAAGGTCAAAGCCCATCCTGAAAGTTAAGTGCTGCTGTTGGAGGCATAGGTAGAAATAGAAGTTTTCTTCTGGTACCACGGGTAGGTAGATGCACACAGGGAAGTGGCTGCATACAAATGCAAGCAGAGCTTTTTCATTTAACTGTACTGGTGATTTTTGTCAATATCAAGCTACTGTTCTAGCCCTTGGGGTTAGAATTCAGCCTTCTCTGCAGTGTTCATTCTGTGTTTTTTCTAATTAGTTTAAGTATCTCTGAAAATGTTCTTCTGGGATATTGAAATGCCACCAAAGCAAAATAAGTAGAAATATGCTACCACAGGCTCTGTGGTCCTGAGACATACAGGAATAGTGTTTGATGGGTTCTAAATTCCTGCAACATAGTTGTGTTGGGGACATGGTCATTTTAAACAAGTGCTTTGTAAGAATTAATTGTTTCTGTATTTAAACTCTCTCTCCTACCAGCTGTGAATGTTAAAACAGGAGAGATTTTCCCTGCAACCTTCCCAGAAAAAGGGCCGGATGAGGCCTTGCGGTCAGCCCATGTTTTAACAGGAGCAAGAGTAAGTAAAAATAACAGAGGCAGAAAGTGTATTTGTGCTGGAAGGGGAGACCTGTTAAGGGAAATGACACATCAACCAGTCAAGGAAAAACTAGCTTGGTAGTGTTCTCTCAGAAACAAAACTACTGAGAAAGATGGAGGAGGAGAGGCAAGGGGTAACTGTGGAGACCAAACCATGGCTGAGGTTTCAAGGGCCAGGGCAAGCCTTGGGGTGGAGGTTCAGCTTGTTCACGTGATGGTATGACTAGCCCTACAGCTTTCAGTGGGATAACTTACATAAAGCAATGGCAGTCATGGGCATAATCCCAGCACTATCTTTCAGTTCTGGGTTTGTTGTTACAGTTTAACATCTCATTTGTCAGAATAATTGGTTAATCTTAATGCAGAGGGAATGAAGTGGGGCTGAGCTGGTGTGCAGCATGTCTAAGACAGAAGCTGCAGCTTAAGGCCTTCCAGACAAAGTGAATGTGCTCTCTTTTCCATCTGTGTAAGCACTGCCTGAGGCTTAAGGCTCCCTGTGTTGTTGCAGCTGACTAACATTTACGATGCAAAAATGGAACAACTGCATATTGGGCCATATTTCTGGAGGCCTTTCCCACATGTGGATTTCTGGTTGGAACAAGATGACAAACAGATTTTACAGGTACCTGAAACTGACTCCCCCACCCTGGCTTCTAGCTGAGTAGAGGTGTGGCCTGTCAAAACTTTTCCCAGTAGACTGCTGGGGAAGGGGGGAATAATCTTATTAAAAGGCAGAGTAATTGAGACCTTTGTATGCTGAACATCAAGCAGCTCTTGCTACTGTCTTGTTTTTCAGAATCTTTCCACATCGCCCCTGGCTGAGCCACCCCACTTTGTTTCCCACATAAGATCTACATTAACATTTTTAAAAGAACATCCCTTTCCATCTCGGTCCCTGTTTCCTGACAGGAAACCTCGCATCTACAAAAAAAATGAAGAAGGGTTGTGGGAACAGGTTTGTTCTGACAAGATCTAACCTGGAACCAAACCCCACAACTGCTTTAGGGAAGTACAGTCCTGCAAGAGCGGCAGTTTGTTACAAAAAGCGCATTGCTGGTCATAAATACTGTTGTTCCTCTGCTTTTCAAAATAAAATATTTTGACAGAAGTAACTTGCTTTTTCTGCATTACTTATGGCAGAATCACTGCTACTTTGAAGTAAGAATTTGGCTTTGTTTATGTTCTGTTGCTCCAGCACAGCAGTTTGATCAGCACAGATGAAGAGAGGTAGCAGCGCTGAGAGACTGAGAAAGGAAGTCACCACACTGGTGTGTGCTTTATCTTCTACGCAAAGTGAAAGAAAGTTGCATACAGTTAGAGCTTACTGAAATGTAGAGAAGCATCCTACAACACTAACTTAATTCAAAAGTAATAAATTTGAAGACTCTTTATTGAAACATTCAGATAGTATCTAAAGAATGAAGCTCAGTCCAACAGAACTACCAATTTAACACTTCCAAATATAAAAACATTAAAAATTAATCCTTGTGGTGATAATTTTATCCCCAACAAATTACTCTTATTAACATACTTCATTGCACCAAAGAAACCATTAAGGAAGACTAGGCAACTTCATCATTTTTGCACTTTAGAAAAATTGCACTCTGATTTACATAAATTACCCCATCAGCAAAATTAACCTTGTTCATGGCACCCCAGCCCCCCAAGATCTAGAAGCTGAAAGTCAAATCAGGTGACAGTACAATTCAAAAACCTCACATTTTTCAGATTAGAGTAAGTCCTGCTACAACTACCGCCATTATGGTGTTACCATGTACCTTTTGGGGGGAGGAAAAAAACACCCAAAACCAAACAGACAACAGTACTTCTATCCAGTTCTATAGCGATGGGCTGGTTTTCCTCAATATCGGCTACCTCGGGGAAAGCAACCTTTTCCAGAGATCTCCTGTCCACAAGAGGCTCTGAAAATTTGCAGCAACATGATGAAGATAATTCAGGACAGGACACCTTTACGCCTTAGCTTTTGATTTATCCAAAGCTTTGCTTATGCATTAAGTAGTTCTAGACACTATGAAGTTGTGCTGTAGTGTAAATAACCTATATAACTTCGAGTCTGTACAATTCCTACCATAGGTAAGTTACTGTTATTAAAAAAAAATAAGTGTTGAAACCATCACAAATGTATTGGTTTTTGAAGCTTTACTACAACTATCTTTAAAAATACACAACAGAAGGAAACTCCAGTTACACTACATAAATGTGTTCAATAGTATTTGGTTTATAAATGGCGTGCAAAGGAAAAGAACGGTGTGTTGGTGATTCTTTCCAGTGGCAGAAGCAAGAAGCCGTTTCGGCATGCAGAGGCACTATTTCTTTCTAAAAGGCTTAAAACTCCTTAACTTAGTCCCCGCTGCACATAGGGGCCCTGGCTGCACGGGTCAAGTCATACAACAGCAGGAAAAAATGGTTGATGGCAAAGCTGGGTTCAGCGACCGCTATACACACAGGCGTCCGTCCCTGTGCTGGACGCACCGCAGCTGTTGGGCAGCGTTCTTTGGAAGGGTAAAACCAGAAGCAACACAGAGCTAGTGGGACTGCAGTAGATGTTTTGCAGGAGAGGCTAAACTGAATTTTAAATATTAAAAAGGTGAACAATTGGCAGGTGATTATTTTTTAAAGTGTATTAATAAAAATAAGATCATTTTACAATTAATCTTGGGTATGGCTGATTGTTTGGTTAGCAACTATTGTCATGCTTAGATTCCTACAGTGAGGATAACTGCCAATCGTTTTTACAAATGTTTATGAGCAGTTAAGAAATTTCACTAGTACTTTGGTGACACTGACACATAGAGGATTAAAAGCAACTGTAACAAGCGTATGGTAAGACAAATCTCTGTCCCATGGGGGGAATTTATATTTGTGCAAAATCCCAGTTAATAAGTTACAGTAGTTATTACTGTACTGGTGTGTGGCACTGTTCACATTTTAAATGCGTCATTAATACCCTGCCTCCCAGGGCACAGGCTTCCTCTGCAAAGTCTGAAATCCGCAGTCTGGATTTTATCTTTGACTTTCTTGTTCCTCTACCTTTGTGCAGTCATGTGGCGGTTTGTCACTTCGAATGTCCTCAGTGTCTGTCTGTGTTGCCTGCGCCCCCTCCTTCTGCTCCTCTGTTTTTGCTGTCTCCAGAGGTCCTTGCTCATGGCCCGGGGACGGAACTGGGGGTCTCTGATCCATCTTCTCCAGGTCGTCACAGTGGCTGACTGAACTGGTCTCACTGAAGGCATCAGAACTTCTTAGAGATCTTTTAAAAATTTTCTGACCTGCAAAGTGTTCAAAGAACACAGTGCCAGTGAAGGCAGCAAATAGAAAACATAGTACGCACCAGTTAAGTTTCAAAGAAAGTATATGAATTTTACAACTGCCAGGAAACAGATCTGATTTGGGTTCTAACTTGTACCCTAAATGTAGGCATAGTTGCTTGCAGTGACAGGTACGTACGCAAGGCAATAGCACCTTTAGCTGGTTTATCCTATGTACCCAGAGACCATTAAAGTTCAGCTGAAAAACAAGCTGTCCACATGCAGAGTGCAGCCATTCTAGGGTAAAAACTTGCACTGAAAAAGTGCAGGCTGGAAGCCAACCAACTCAAAAGGCAAGTTAAAACTATGGTTTTCCTGCCAGTCAAATCAACATTAATTACTAACTAATTACTAATTACACAGAAAATGCCACGTATCTATTATGATCTTCACCTTAGAATGACTTTGTCCACAAAATACTAGGTAGCAACAGAAATACAGTTGCTCAAATACACGATTACACCTTATTTATGCTTTTATTTTGAATAAAACTTTTGGCTTGTTTACCCGCTAATTTTTAAAACTCAGTAACCTCAAAGATTCCAGACTTGATAGGCAGTTGTTAGTTAATGGGATAACAACTTCCTGTAGTCCCAAGGAGAATTCTTGGGGAGAAAACAGGTGGGGCTGATGTTCTGTGCCATGTTTGAATGAAGGTTTTTAAGGCAGACTTAAGGCACTAGAAGGTGAGCTCTAGTTCCAGATATTACGAAAGATGGAAAATTATGGGGGTCTTCCTGTGTCATGCAACTCAGCTGGCAGATGTTTTAGAAATAAAACTAAGACATAGAAACTTACCAGGAAGTCTTTGCTTTGCAAGGCTGGAAGTAGGAGTTGGTGGTGGAGTAGTGCCTGTTCCTTGGGCTTTGGATACATATGTAGATTCTGTGGATTCCAGAGAGCCTGCAGGTTAAAAAAAGTACCAAGTTGAATATAGCAAAAACTAGACAAGCTTTCTGTTCTTCTGTATTTATAAGGTATGTAACAATCTTATTTTTACTGGCATTTCTGAAACTGCATGTGCTAGCTTCAGCTGAAACTGCCACTTGATTGCCGAGTACCTGGGGACATGAGTGCTGAGACTTAGAAAGGTGATGAAAGTTTCCCCTACACCTGAAGTTCCCTTTCCCCTTCTCCACTGGGCACTTGCCATCTTCCCAGCTGCAAGCTACAGAGCAGTGCATAACAACCTTCCAGTTGGTGCATCAAGAATCAGAAAGAAAAGATCCCAAATACAACAGAAAGCCTCCCCCACTGTTTACAGAGACACACCGACATCTGGGCTATTGTTCTAGGTCTGACAGTCACTTTGCCGAGTTCAGGAATATTCTTAAGACTGCCACAATTTTTACAGTGAAAATTTATAGTTTCAGGAAGTGTTATGTTAGTACCTCTGTCTTAATGATGTAAAACCTATAGATGGTTCTTTTCACATCACCAGACATGAATTACATGAGTAAAACAATAGTCTTTTACATTGCAATATTCCATTCATCACTGTCTCCCACAAAGCCAAGTTCACTCTAGTCCTCAGCTAGTTTTAGCCCGTCCTTGTCAGACACTGCACTATTTAGCAGGCAAACCAGTACTTTATCGATGTGGTGATAGCCAGATATCTCAAACTGGGATTTCAGACAGAGACACCCAAGTTCCCGTAGCAGAGTGGAACATCCAAGTGCTGCTTTGCAAGCATGCTCCAGAGGATACATGTGCATCTACATGGGGAAGCAACGTTCTAAGGCCTGAGCTACCCTACTAGCTTATATAGATTTATAAACTCAGAATAAATGCCAAACTTTTTGCTGCATATGTAGCCAAAAGTCACAGAAATGAGTCCTCTATTAATAAATGCTGATGTCTAATATAGCTTTTTTAATATGACTCAACGTGCAAGAACAAAATGTAAACTGTACCAGTGAGGTTAGAAGATTGTCTTATTGGGTGTTACAGAAATAGCGAAGAGCTTTTTTTTTTTTTTCAACATCCGGGGGTGGATGGTGTTACTCACGATCAAGCCAGCACAAGAAAGTGTGTTGCAATTTTAGTATAAAATTGGAAACAGTTTGAACGACAGCATAACATGGCTGCAGATGCACTGAGTCCTACCTGCTGTTAAATTAAATGTTCTTCCCTTTGGTGAGGCTTGGAATGGAGAAAACCAGTTCAGCACAGAGCCTACTACAGGTATTTGTCGTAGCAGTCCCTGCAAAGTACACAATCAGACACTGGCTGGTGAGCAAGCTACCTATGCTGTGGCAAGTTATTTCAAGTTACCTAGATAACTAATTTTTATAGCCTTACCTCTTCCAAAAGTCGTTCTTCATTTGCTTTCTGAAGCTGAAGTTGTGCTTCCTGTATCCCTTTTCTAACAACTTCAGTCATGTTTTCCAACAGCTAATAAAAAACAGAAATTACACTATTATATATAATATTTGGACGTGAAGTGGTCTTTTTAGTTCAGGTTTTGAGGATTTAAACATGGTAGTCTGATATTCTTCTACTTTAAGACAGTATTTGACAAGCACTATTTAATTGTGACTGTAAATTAAAGAATGTACAGGCTGACTGCAGGATTTTTAAGAGAGGTACTCAGAGGACAGAATGCCATTTTAAACAGGGATGGTACATATTTTTCAGAGATGAGCCTGTGACCCAAATTCTTCAAAGATCTGCTTAGCACATAACCATTTGTCAGATGCTGAATCTGATGGGGAAGAATTTTTAGGTTTATAGAATAGATGTTGGTTTCTGTAAGTGCTGAGGACTTAAACCAGCCTCACAGTAAATCTAACCAGGTACGTGTCAGTCTAGCTACAGGTTCAACTTTGGTTTTCAAATTTAGCACACAACTGCCAATCTGATCCCTGTGGCATCCTACGCCAGCATCAGTGACGTTTTACACCGCAAGGACAAGCAGCTTACTGGGAAAGCTGCAAAGGCAATAAATGAACAAACGCAAGAGATTAAAAAACAAAGTCACAATTTTGTCATGTGCAAGACAGATGCCAATTTCCGTAACTTAATATGGGTTTTAATATTGCACAAGGCCTAGATCACAGGCATTTCCTCCAAAATGCCAAAAATTTGGGCTACTGTCAGTTAATAAAAACAAAGGAAAAAGAGGAAGCTGCTCCTTTTCCCTGGGGGAGAGGCAAGCCAGGAATTGGCTACCACAGCAAGCTAAATGCCCCAGTGCACTGACTACAGAAGCGAGTTCAACGGGGTTGCATTTCAAGTACAAGAAAGAACCACTGTGTTTTCTGGTCCAGTCAAGATGTTGGTCTTACATTTTAGTTCTGCCTTTGGTACTTACCTATATGTCCTAAGGGCTTGCTGATAACTGGAGTAGTTTTTTTTCCTAACAGCTTCCCTCTTGTACCAAACATCACTTATCTAAACGATGCAAATATCATTCTCACCCATTGGTTCTGCTTCTCAGTTTTGGATCAATTGGTGTAAGATCCTTTCAGTACCACATATTTATTGTAGCTGTTCCAAGGACTGCACCTTTCCAAGTCCTCCACTACTCTTTGTTCCAGATCAGAGTGGCCCGTATTCCAACATTAGATTCCTAATCTCTCAACTACAACAGTTAAACCTGAAGGTACTCTGCAGGCAAACCGTCTTTCATCTCACCCTCAAAACAGCATAAGAAGTCACGAGTGGGCAGAAAGTCCTCAGAAAGCACTGCTAGAAAAAGTTTCATTACCAAAAATCAACATATTCCCATGGGCAGAAATAGGCAAAGGATTTCTGAAGTTCTATTTATTTTTTAGGTGAGGAAATTAAATGCCCAACACTAGAGGAATGAAAGGACAGACATTTGTGATGCAGGTCATTTAGGAATTCTACTTTGGAGAACTCACAGTCTTATCTTAAAGCTGGTATAAACAATCTCAATCCCACCACATCTAGCAGTGATGAGAAACACCAGCTCATAATCAGCCCCCACCTTCCTTCTTTTTTGACAGCTTAAATTTTAGTGATAAAATGAGCCTATTTCAGTACTACTGAAGTTTTACATTAGAACTACTGAACACAGGACCATGAACAGAAATCAGGACATCCACAGAATATCATAATCCTGTAACAAAAATCCTCCTTATGTGAACACAGATTATTACTTCCACAGTAATTAATATAGTTTGTTGCCGGAAGTACAATTTTTACTTTCACAAAGAACAAAGCCATGTCCTGAAGCCAATCTGGAAGGGAAAAAAAAAGGTGCTGAAACATTCTGTGATTTATTAATACATACTCTCGTATTTTCTTCAATTTCTTTGCCTGTTGCTGCAATAGTTTCAACTAACTCCGATACGTCCAGATCCTCAGTTACCATGCCAATATAAACGCAGTTCTTCTGCCCTCCAAATTCTGGACCTGTGAGCACAGGGAGAATCAAGTCTTTGTGATGCAAAAAAATGCATTCTCACAACAGGTGCAACACTCATGCTTGCGAATCTGGAAATCCTAACACAAACACACACACACACTCTCTCTCTTCAGTAATTAAGGGCAGTATCTGCACAGGTATAAATTATGCAGACTGAAAAAGCTCAGCCCTGGGGGTTTCCAAAAAAAAGAAGAGAAAACAACATCTAAACAAGAAAAGCAGTGGCCAAGGAGTTGTATAATAAATATCAGGGTTGAATATGCTTCAAACTTGTCACTTTTGGCCATTTCCAGATTACTTGGTTCCACAATTCTAGGGCACTTAATTTATGGAGAGCTGACTAGAAAGAGATCAGAGTTCCGAGTAAACCGAAATAATATTAATTTGCTATAGTATTGCACAATGTAAATGTGAAAGTGCTGCTAATTATTGTGAAAGTAATCTGAAGCTTTCAATCTACCCAGAGAAAGCAGTGAACTGGTCAGTGGGTTTTGAATGAGATCTGCTTTTCACTAGACACGGCACTAACTGAGAAGGCTCAGTTAACAAAGAGGAACACTGCAGCTTTTATTCTTTCTGACATGGAAAGACTTTTTGGTTGAGTTGCTCGTAAGTCAGTTTTCACAAGCATTTCCAAGAACCCTGCATCTTGCTCACCCTGCTAAACATTTACCAACTGAAATAGGGCTGAGGAGGAAACAAAGTTACAAGTGTTGTTTCTACAATAACCATATACGCAGCACTCTAATTCTGCATTATAATGACTGATGTATGACCTATTGAACCATTATAACACAGCCAGTAAAATGACTGTTATCTTGAAGAAAAGTTTTTTAAATAGTGCAGTTACCCAAAGAAAAAGTGAGATCCGACTCCAGTTCATTTAATTTTTTCAGAATTTCTGTATTGATTTTTTCTAGTTCTTTTTCTTGTTTGTCATCATCCTTCCCATCACTGTGATAGTTGTATCTTCAAACCAAGCCAGAAAATAGTAATTTCACTTTACAGTACATACAAAAATATACAGACATTTAGCATGTTTCTACAAATTTCTGTATTTTATGAACCAAAAACCTCAAAACATTACAGCTTAGATCAACAAGTTTATTAGCATTTGTCATCAGATATTTTGGGGTGGGGGGGAGGTTGCTGCCACAAGCTTAACTGAACACAACAGATTATACTTCAGCTGTGTTGACTATACAGAATCCTTCCCAGCAGACAGTATCGGAGGATCAGAACAGACACTTGAAGGGTTTTATTCAGGATATTAGTGAATCCCATTATAGATAAAAATCTAAGTTATGCAGTAGGACGCACTTGCATATTACATATCCATCTAACAGATCCACACACTGCCTCCAATATTGGAACTGCTGCCCTAATTTTGCTAAAACAGCTCTTCAAGCTTTTCTTAACAAAAAAAATCAAAGTAAGCAACATTAAAAAGGTAATTTTTTAAAAAGCACTCAAAAGCTTCAACTGGGTGCAAAGCCTGATACTATTCAAACAATACATATAAATCACCGCTAAAGAGATCGCATATTCCTTTCTGTTAATGCACGGTCTATCCAAATATATAATGAAAAAAATGCTGAGAAATTTACCTTACAACACCTAATCCTGGCCAGCTGAGATCTTCAATATACAACAGGCCTACTGTTCTTCTCACTTCTTGCTCAAATTCCTCTCTCAGTTGCAGTGTACTTGTCAATACTGGTATCTTCATCTTTAAGCAGTCTACTAACTGATCAACATCTTGTATTTCAGTCCCTAAAACTAAAGAGTAATGTGTTAGTTGTGATAAAAGTGAATGGACATATACATAGATGTCTGAATTCAATAAGTAATCGGTAAAGAAGCCACTGTAAGTCCATCATAAATATAACTTACAGACAGTATTGAAATATCTTGATCTTTAACAGAGCGCCGCTTCTTCGGTTCTCTAGCCACTGATACATCAAAATGAAAAGCGCTAAAGATTTTATAAAAAATAAGCTAATAAAAAGGATTTTCTGATGTTACGAACTAATAAGGACAATACCCTTTTTTGTTACATGTGTAGCTAGCATCAGAAAAATTCCTCTTCCCATAGCCAAAACAGATAATGAATTCGCTTCCACACCAGTTTAAAAACAAAACAAAGCAAACAAAAAAACCCACCACCAAACAAAAACCATCACAGCATCACCAAGTAATTTTATTCCAAAATCTACTTTTCAGGGTACACCAGGATCCTCTCGTGTCAGTGTCAGGTGTTTTGATAGCCTAAGCTATTCACCCCACACAACCTAAAAGAAGATACCATGCGTCACCCTGAGCCCTTGCAAGTTGCTCTGCATGTTTGCTGAGTCTAAACAAAGTAGGTGTATGGTGCTGGCTTAAACATGAAATTTAAGACACTCTCCAAAACATAGATTTTATTTTTTTTCCCTCCTACATCAGTAATTGTAGAAAAACCTAGAGGTTTAGTAAATAATTCTTCTAGTTAAGTAATTATATTTTGAACACAAGCACCATTTTGGTGTTGAAACACCTGTGTAGAAAGGTTAAGCATCATCGTCTTGTGTTAAGCAGCTGACAGATGGAAAGGTAGGGATGATTTATCCTTCATATTTCTTTTATAACTGTCAGAAACAAAGAGCTTCTCCCCTTGCTTTTCCTAATGAATTTAAAAAATAAAAGTCATTCTCTGCAGAGGTAGTGAGGCAATGTCACATACAACAGCTGAGCTACCTCTAATGCACCCACTGCCAAGGCACAACAGAATGATAAAGCCGATAGTTCTGTTTTGTTTATAAAAAAAAAATCATTACTGTAGGAGAATATACTAAACAGTTTCTTCAGTATATCTGCTTTTGCACCAGGACTTGTTCTACAATTCTATAGCAAATCCCAGTTTTTACTAGTGGCTGAATTAAGCGAACGTTACCTGCAGAAGTCATTAGTGGGCTAAAACGTACACATGTGCCTTCATCTTCCAGTTCTACCACATCAACTCCACTGGCAGGAACCAGTTGCGCCAACTGCTCTCCCAGCTGAAGGGGGAAGGCACAGTTGAAGAAATGTACAGAGCATGACCTCCTGCAGTTGCTGAGTCAGGCTAGACTCTTCTCACAGTTAAGGGGAACCACACGCTAAACAGTTTCCTGTGTTTCTCAGAATCGCTTCTTGTAACAAAATTCTTTAGCTTGCTGGTGATATGACAAAGTTGGACATATATTTAAAAATCATGAAAATTCAGGATAAGCTACAAGTGTTACAAGCCAGAAGTTTCTGCAAAATTGCCATTGTCATTAAGTATGTTGTGATTACTGTGCAATTGATCCAAAATAGTTGTGTGCTCGGCTCTCTGAAAGCACAGCTTTCTAGAATTAATGTTCTTAAGATCTGGGAGAGAAAGACTGGCTATTCATGAATACACAGACACTGTCAATGAAGTATCTAGCCGATTAAAGAGTCTTAAAGTTTTCACATATTCCCAACAAGACCAAGGAAAAAAATTCACAACCAAAAGCTTAAGATGCAGTAATAATTTCAGTCGTAATTTCATGTGAAATAATCAGAAATGTGAAAGCAACTTTGCTTCAGAGCAAATTAATCTTTTAAATCCAAAATGCCCAGTAGTTTTGCAAAGGATATCAGTTCAAGAATAACTATCAAACTAGTCTACCAAAGGCTTTATAACTACTGATGTCACTTCTTTTTCCCTAAAGAGCAAAAGCATCCATTCTTACCCACTGATTGAAAGTGTCATAAATGTGTCTGTCGTTGCTTATTATGGGGTGCTGAATAGTTGAGGCCTGTGCAGCTTGTGAGGTTTGATCTGAATCCAAAGATATAAGAATCACAGAATTGGATTTTTATTTACTTAATTAAACAAAAGACAACCTAAAATTTAGATAAAAGACAATTACATTTCCTAGGTAATGTAACACATCTACACGATGTACTGGACCTCAACCAGCCTAACAAAGATTGTCTTTTTAAGGTATGTCGAATGTGACAAATGCTAGAAGTAACACAGTGTTGGATATACTAGTTTTAAAAACAACCAATAAAATACTTCTCTCAGTTTTGAGGTTCAAATGCCCCAGTGCAAATAAAAACAATGTTTTCACAAAGCAAAATCCCATCACAGCAGGCTGCAATATTTAATTTGATGCATTCAGCTGCTTTTTTTTTATCAAGTTCTAATGACTACTTTCTGTTTTAAACCACACAAAAATAACACTAAGGATTTAAGAGTCCATTAGGCACATAAAACATGCAGAAATGGCCAAACATCTTACATCCTTAAAATTCAGGTGAGTGACTTCTCCCTAGTAAAGCTTTTCAAATAAAAGCATCAATATACAAAGCAATCCACCAAGTCACTGGACCAGGATGCATAGGTTTACTTTGTAAGTGCAACCACTAATTAGATTAAAACCAAAACCAAGCCTCCTCCATGCCCAACACAAAAACACCCACAAACAATTAAAATCAACACTCATTACAGAACTACAAAGTTTTCTAGCTGTCCTTTGCCTCATCCCAGCTGAACATTTTCCCACCCACAGTGTGCACATACAACAGCACGACAATGTCCTCTGTTGCAACTGACAGGACAAAAATCCTTTTTCTCACAGAGAACGTCTAAGTAAGGATGTTCTGCCCAGAGCCATGTGTGGCATGGCTACTGAATACCCATGACAGTATTTCCAGAGCTGTTCCTAATGCGTTCCGCTATTTTTAAAACTATTGCAACAGCAAGCGTAGTCAGTAAAACAGAGAAACGTGGTTCTTGCAACTAGCCACTATAATTTTACAAGGAACAGAAAGCCTAAACAAAACCAAGGAAGATCTTCCCCCACCAGTATACTCAAACACAGCTTGCAGCTTATGAGGGACTTCCATCATCCACTCTCAAGATCAAAATGATATGCAAATCACTGCTCACTCAAGGAGGCAGAAAATGACTTGTTATGAAAATTTAAAACACTGCAGTCTATCTAAAAAAAGAAGCTATCACATGTATCGATTCTATCACTAGATTATGACCAGCATTCAAAACTCTCTCTAAAAGCATGTTACACAAAAAGAGAAGTGCACTACATAACATTTACCTCATCAAATTAATTTTACAAATCAGTAGTTTAGAAAGCTACAACAGAAGTTTTTTTGGTTTTGTTTTTAAATAAATCACATACCTCTATTTGAATATTCCCGGAAGAACTTGAAAACTACCACTGGTGAACTCAGTTCATCTTCAACCTTAAAAAAAAATTAGATATATTTTCACATATTTTTTAAAGATTTAATACTGTGTATAATTCCTTAGACTGCTGAACAAAGCAGATCATTTTGTTTCACCAGCAGCAACAATGTTCACACTATTTCAGTAGAAGTTAACTTTAAGAGCGTGAGCAAACCTATCTGTAAATACATGAAAGTAAACCATTATTCAGTTAAAGCAGAACTCTATTGATTTAAGGTACGCATAATTAAAATTTGGGCACTATAAAGCAAGAAACCTAAGTATGTTCATTAGCAAATATACCGTACTAAATAGTTTATTTAGCTTTAAGTAGTTTCAGACATTAACATTAAAAAAAATTCTCTTGGAAATCACCCCAGAATCATTGGAGAACATCAAGAAACTTCCACCAGTAATAACAAGATTATAACTGATTCTGCTTTGCGGGTAGGAGAAACGGACTGGGCAACTTCTGGAGGCAATCTGAGGCTACATTTCACAACCCCAAAAATGCAAGATTTATTTAAGTAGAAGGGGAAAGTGCTACAGTAACTTGAACTCCCAAGGCCACTAGTAATCTTAGAAAAAAATTTTTTATGAAAATGGTTATTGTCACTCAGAACGATCCATGAATTATCTATTGCCCCAGAAAACTAAGCTGAATATATTTTTCTATATATCAAGTGTCCATTAAAATTAGGGGCAGGGGGAGGGGAGTAAAACCACCAAACCCTGTTGAACAGGACATTTCACAGAAACCGAATTTGGAATAAATATATTGGATGTAATTTCTGAAACTACTTCTGGTGTAAAAACCTCAGCTGAGACAATTTTTGCATACAATTCCACAGGGTTCACAGTATCGTCTCAACAGCAGGGTAAGATGCAGCCAGAATGTATTAGAGAGGCTTATGGAATCTGGTTTCATAAATGTATTACTGAACAAATCCATGTTTTAAATGGAATTAAATCAATCTCTGGAAACAATTTCTGCATGTTATTCCGTCAGCTCCACTAAGTGCATGAATACACAGCAATGGAACAAATACAATCTAGAGGTCACACACAACCAAGCCAGACAATTTCATTGAACACGAGAACTTATTTAGAAAGATACTAAGCATCTTCAAAACAATGGCTATGATTTAAGTAATATTTTTAAATAATTTTTAAAATCAAAGTTATTCCTATCATTTATCAAGCAAAGATTAAGGTATACAACCAAAGTGTTAAATGTAGACTGTACCGAAGTTTTAATGAAATCCAGGTTTTTCAAGTTTTCCAGCAACCTTTGACTCTAAAAGACCACAGCAGAAGGGAAACAAAAAGGAAGAGACAAACACAGTTTTAGGAGTTAAAAGTTATTCTGAAAAACATTAAGTAGTCCCTACCATCATTTCTATTTCTGAACAAACCCCTATGACATGTCAGAGATTCATCCAGTCTGATAAATTTAGAATGTAATGGAAAAATATTTTCTGTTTTTAGTAAAACACCGACTACAAAGTGATTTTCATTATAATAAAGTCTTGGTGTATTTGTTGACAAAGTTCCAGAGATATTGCAACTCCACTGACTACCTAAAGCACAGTCTGTAGCAGAACAGTTGATTTTCTCAAAGCTACCATAGCAACTGGTTATGATGGCTTTCTAAATTTTCATTAGAAAAGACATTCTTATATTATTGCTTAAGACTACTAACAGACTATCATAAAAACTAAGATCAGTCTTAGATGCCACAAAATCTTAATGACTAATGATACTATGTCACTCCTTTAGGTCTTTCATGCCAATAGCTTCTTCACTAACCATTACAGAAACTTTCTATTTCTGTTTTGCCCTTCTTTGAATTTTTAGTAAGTGCTGTACCTACAGAAAACTGCTTTGCGTATAAAAAATGCATTTTTGAACTAACACATTATATTGGACCTTATTTTTTACTAGCCTAAGGACTCAACTTCAAAAATAGCGCACTTGCCACTATATCTGAAGAAACGTTTTGAAGTCCTTTTTGTCAGGCATTTATAATTTAGTATTACTTACTTAAATCACTACAATGCCAGGTATAGTAGGAAAATAAGAAAATCTTTCTCTGAACAGCTTTCAAGCAAAACAGTTAAAATAGAGAAGTGACAAAAAAAATAAAGTGATTATGTTATTCTACTATTTAGAAAGAACAAAGATTAAGTACTGCTCATTAAAACCTAATAAAATGTACACTCTAATAGTAAAAGCACATCCCTCCCCCAAACACTTTACTCTGCTTTCACAATTTGTAACACAATATGAACCAATATGCTATACTGTCAACAGGTACAATATTTGTAGTTGATTCTTCTACAATGCATCACAATAATCAAAAAGATGTACTAGCAGCTATTATAAAAACATTCCTAAGTGTAACGGTGTTCCGTGACAGCCATCTGGATATCGCTTGTACTATCATTGCTATCTGAACTTTGTTTCTGCTTGGAGACTCAAACTGTTAAATCCAACAGTGAGGATTCTTAAGTACAGTCTCCAACCTATACTCAGAGCAGCAAAGTATCCATAAACAATGTGCCAACAAGCTGTTGCTTACTAGTTGTGAGGCATGCTTTATCCTCTCCACAATCCCATCGTGGCCCAGGTACTGCAAGGACAGCCACAGCGGCAGGGCACGGAGCTTCTCTACAGGCTGACTCGATGTCAGCCCAGCTGCCAAGGACTAAAGAGGGAAACAAACAATAAACAAACCACTATTAACCTCTCCAATTATTCCATTTTTGCCAGTTTATGGAATGTATCACAGCTTAAATAGGGGAGCTTTTGCAAATTGTGATTTAGATGCTTATAAAGAACAAGACACTCCACCGTGATCAAAATTGAAGTCTCAAGATCTTGAGAATAATAACTGAGAAGTTAAACATACCAAAGATGGATCCTCATGTCTGTAGAGTGTCACTGCAGGTACAGCCGGGAGACCCAGCCAGGAACCCAGAGTAAGAGTCACGCTGTCACATTTTGTAGCGGCCTTAAGTTTATTGTAATAAGCAGAATATAAGCCATATATATATTTTGATTAGATCATGACCTTAAAATCTAGACCACATTATTAAGTTTCTAGATATAGCAAAACATACCAGTACAGAAGAGGAGACATAACCCAAAGCCAAAGTTGCCAAATTCACACTAGAAAAATAAAGTGGTTTTAGCACATATTAAAAATGTATTAAGAGATAGCATTTTAATCTTCAGTTTAAATATCTCATGTTGATGTGTAAAGGGAGATAGTTTTTGTTCGTATATTTTTCATTACCAATGCAGTAGATGTTGCTACTGGGTATTCCAAGATTGAAAACCCAAAAGTAAAAATCCATTTCAATCTAAAAATGTTTCAGTCCAACCTTTGGGGAAATCACCCCTGAGGTCCTACCCATAATTCAGCATCAATTTGGTATCAGAAATAAATAGCATGCAAATATAACACTATACAGTGAAATATCAGGAGAACCAGGGTCTCTACTCCAGGCTCAAAAAGAATAATCTTAGAGCAATGGAGCCTTCGTTAACATTGTCTAAGTTCTAGGAATTTCTTTTCCTCTTGGTTTAATCCTCCTCCCAGTTATGTTGCACACTGCACTTGCAGCTCTCTTATTGACAACCTTAACATGTCGTTTCTTCCACACTCATTTCATTCTCAATAATCACTGTATAATGTCTCCCCTGACTTCTCCTATAACATCTTTTTATTTGTATTCCAAACTCTTCAAAGCCAGGGCAGATAAGATTATCATCTGAGTAAAAGTAACCACTAACCTATGCTGAAATAAGCACTCCAATTAATTATTCTTGTTTATCTAAAATAATCTCTCATACAGTGACAAAATTATAACCATATAAAATGTTTAATATGGCAAAAGTAAAGATAGTCCTATGACCCTCTACTAGCTGGTTAGCTGTAAAATTATGTGCTATCCATTAGTCAGACTTTTTAATGAATATAGTTATACAGAGATAGATTTCAAGTTTCATACCCTTCTACGTGGAGCCACATATTATACTGCTCACAAAGTTCCTTCAGTCGGCCAAGTTTGTCTGTGTGCCCAGCACCTGGTGTCCCTTTGTTGACAAGGGAAAAAGGCAATCACAAAGGATAAGCATGCAAACTAGGACTCTACACAAAAGGACCTCTTGTACTATTGTCAAAAAGTGACAAAAGAGTAGGAAAGAGGATGTTTAAAAAGAGCCCACAACACAATTTTTTTATCTGGTTCATCGTAATCTTGGGCAACTGGAATTCAACAGCAAAGAGATACTTGTTTTGCTTGTCAATATATGTTAAAAATACTTAGAAAATTAGATGTCCTAGGCACTAAAAGGCTCAGCAGCCTCAGATAAGAAATGCAGACTTTTTAATATTTTCAAAGTATGACCTCAACTAAAGGAAACTAAACCAGGATTAACATCTCTGATACTTTTCCAATTCCAAAGCAAGTAACAGTCACCTCCTTCTTTCATACTTAAAACAAATTTTGTTCATGAACAGTTCTGCTTAATTAACTAAAAGAAAAATATAATTTTTAAAGCTAAAGTTGATGGCACATGCATCAAAAATTTCTGAAGTGTTAATGTGAAACTGATCTCCAACAAGAGGTTTACGCTCACTAAAATAAATTCTAGTAATATATTAATATATCAATTGACAAAGGCAGAACTGTAGCAGTACAATCCAACTTTAAACAAGTTAAATGAAAACCCCTCTAGACAGATAATTATTGTGTGGCCATTAGGATATTTCCTGATATGCAACCACTAAGCTGTTTAAGAAAATAGATTTTTATTTTGGATTTTATATATATTCACGAAATAGTGTGCTTTTTTGTTATTGTTTGTCTATAGCACTCACCAGCATTGGCCACAAGCAACAAAGGCAGTTTTCCAGACTCAAGATCATCTTTAATCAATCTGTCCAACAAAGCAACATCCTGTTATCAACAAGAAAAAGATATGTAATTATAAAAATGTTTGTCAAACAATAGAGAATTGATTCTGCTGAACTGGCAAAATGCATTAAGAGTGAATATGGAAAGCATTCTGAAGTTCTGGAAGACATTCTTAGTATCTTTGTTTGTGGCTTGCAGTTTCTTCTCAAAGGCAAAATAACCAAAAGGTCTGATAAAGCATTCGTGAAAAATACAACACAAATACATCATGTAGTTTGTAAATGTACCTCTGACTACACATATTCTAGAAATCTTGGACTAAAGAGCACCTTACTATATGCCATTAAAAGTATCTTGCAAATGACAAAACCAAGACACAAGCTGCTGGCTTTTTGCAAGATTTCCATCTGCAATTTGTACAGCTACAGTACACAGACAACTAAGAGGTTGAAGAAGTAAGTACATCAATAAGCTTCTCCTAACAACATACTTGACATTCATTTAGTGAGGGTTTTCAAAAAAGGGGAAAAAAACCCAAGAGCTCTTAAGGAAGACAAACTTACCATTTGATGTTGAGATCCAAACATAGTGTTACAAGGCACACGGCACATGCAAGAAAGGGGTAAACCTAGCTGCAATAAAAATGATGGAATTTCAACAATTGAGACATACTCATTTCAAACATTCACAGAGATATACACACTGACACAAAAAATAGTACATGACAATAAAAAGCTGGATATTCCATTATAAAGTAAGTTTCCTGCTAAAATTTATAATCAAATTAATAGCAGAGAAAAGGAAGCACAGGAGAAATTGCAAAAAAAAAACCAGTCAACTTTTGGTTAGCACATCAGCTGTGTTCAGTTTTTCTAATGAGACACCTGTGCCCTGTCCAACAGCCTAAACTCAATCATCTTTTTCTTGGTCACCCTTGCAATTAATATCTCCTATAAGCAAATGTGTGCTTTGTGCATGGGCCATGTTCCACTGGAGGTTCACTGTCCCTTTACCACCGAGTACAGAGCAGTCTGTCTACTTTGAGCACACAGCTCAGCTGACTATTCATGCTGCTAAGTCTGAAGTTCTTCCTTTGCTATGGAGGCAAATTCCAGATAACTTTTGCATCATTAACTTGAGGAGGAGCTGGGGAATCAAAGTCTCTCTTACATTTTGATCTTTAACTTGGAAGATCACTACACAAGTGAAATCTAGTTGATCATACTCATCACTGAACAGAAGGTTCAGCAACTTAAGAGATCTACAGTTAGACTAGTTTGGTTTTATCCTTTCATTTAACAGAAATTGAATTAATGTCTGATTACCCAGTTCCAATTGTCTGCTCTACAATATCCAGTACTTCTCAAAATTTAAGAGAAAACGCTATCACTTTTAAGTTCAGTGACCAACTAATGGGGACAGGTTAACTTATAAACAAAGATAAGGCATCACTGTCATTACAGAAGCAAACGATCCCAAAATACTGATTCTTAGCAGTATTTCTTATATCAAGAAGTTTCAGTCAATAAGTACATGCAACTCTTGGCTTAAAGACACCAACTTATTCCAATGAACTTTTACCACCTACTTCCCCAAGTCATTTTGGCCAAGTTCCATCTCTGATACCATTTTTATTTCTCTGCAGTCTACATTTTTAATGTTAGTAGTACCTCTGCCTGCCTTCTCCAAAGACTTGAAAATCAAAGGCCCTAAGAACTTGACTCTTCATTTCAGTGCATGTTAAGTTTGAAAAATATCATTAGTGCACTGAATGTTAGGTATGCAATAGGAAAGTCTGTATATGGCCTCAATTAGTTTAAGTCTACAAACATTCATGCAAATAAATACTTGGCAAAACCAATAAGTTTTAAACACAATTAGGAAAAACAGGGTTTCTTTAAAGCACTGGGTTGTAAGGCTAGTCTTGCCATTCCAAACAAGACTTTCTGAAATGGGATCAGCACAGTCTACTTCTCACTCAACTGTTTTCCTTTAAAAAAAGGATAAAGTTTACTGAAAATAAGAGTACAGGGGCATCATTCATTACAACATTTGCAACAACTCAGTGTTTGGAAATCCAGTGTGTTTGGCTTGGGTCTTTTTCACTGTGACCAACAGCTTATGTAAAGTGCCATCTAGAAACAATCACTCATTTAAAAAAAAAAGTTAGCATATTTCCTTTCACTGGAAGTATTCAGAAAATTTCTCTTCCTCCCACTGTATTGTTGCTGCAAAACAGACTGTAAATGCAACCTGAAAGTATTTTTTCCAGACAAATGGTTTTACATTAAACATATGGTCCATTACAGGTACTGAGGTTACCCCCAGTATGGATTTTGCTTCTTTTGCCTGTTTTGTAGTTATGGTGGAAGTCACAATAAAGCAATACCAACATACTGTGTAACATTTTTGTATTACTAGCTTAAGATGTTTGGCTGGTATCAAAGTATGGTTTGACCTTAGACTCTCTTCCCTTCCCACTCCGCACTGTGTTGCTGTTTAGTCACATTGCTATCGTTTCCACCATGAGAAAAAATAAGGTTTTCAAAATCACTGAAGTTATGCCTTTCCTAACACCAACTTCTCTGAGGCCAAAGCTCAGTCCTCCTTCTTGAAAATGCCCCTTTTCATACTGTGTTTCAACAGGCAGACACATCATCCTAAGTCTCAGAAACTTATATAATTTTATAAGCTATAAAAATCTACTATGTCCATAGAAGGCAAAGAGACAAGGATGAAGGGAATCTGCTCATGAGGAACACTGATCAAGCAAGTGTGTGGAAGGAGCAGGAGAGCTGCAGAGAGAGGCTGCTCAGCTTGCTTGGGGATACATGTATTCAGTCAACATAGTAGCATTGGGAAAAATCTGCAAGAAGCTTCACTTCTAACAGTGGAAGATCAGGCAGACACATGGATCTAAAGGAAAAAACTTTCACTGGCTCCAACCAATTTACAAGACTGCTGCCAGTAGTGTACTAGACTGTACTGCAAGCACCAGTCTCTTGCAGGAAAAGTCTGAATGTATTTTTAAAAAATCTAAATTTCAAGTAGGCAATATGATGCCAGGTAAGTTGTACTTGCAGCTAAAACCCCAAACGATTCACTTTACCTGATTGCAGAGAGCTTGGCCCAAGCCTGTTCTAGCTGCAGAACTAATGTATATGATAGGCTGCTTAGTATATAGCACGTTAAATCCTTCTACTGTGTAATCTTCATAGCGTGTATGAATAACAAGCCGACAGATTTTTAGGAGACCTTCACGATCATCTTCATGATAATACGCTGATCCATTTTCATACCTGCAAGAAAAGCCAAGTAAATATTACCAACAAAACCAACAGCCAGTTTAGTGGCTAACATAACACTGACCAACAAAGGAGCTCACAAGAGGACAAAGAAGAGAAAAAACCCTTCTATATTCCCAGGATAAAACAGAGTAGAAGGAAACTTGATGAGACAGGCTGAGATTAACAATGAGGGAAGCCTAGTATATATTTTCATTTAGACCCAGAAATAAGGCAAGCAAGAAAACACATCTGGGTTCCTAAGGATTTCCTTTACAGAGTTCAAAACCTTGCTAAGAGCAGAGCCGGGGAAGAAACACACAAAAGGCTTCATCTGGGTTTAACATATATGTAAATTCTGGAATGCTAATTTTAAAAAGACAATGCAACCTGACATTCTTTAACTAAGTTAGTAAAATTGGAATGAGACACATAATATAAAGTTAATGGGCAGAAACTTGCGAACTTTATTATGAAATCACAAATCAAGATACTTTGTAATACTCAAAATTACTGTTGTCATTTATATTTTAGAGAGTCTGAAAATAAGACCACAATTTAGAACAATCTATTCAGCACACTGCAAGACAGTTTTCCAGATGTTTTAAATAAGAGTTATATGAATGAATATTTTCCCCCCAAGAATATTTTAATGATTTTATGGCTATTTTGCCTTCAGGCATGTTTCCTTGGGGCTCGTGTGGGTGTGCGTGTCTGCTTCTTCCCCACCTTTTTTAACCCTTCTAAGAATCAAACTCACATCAGCACTTTAACATTTATAGTCAAGAAACAGGAGCAAAGTAACCAAAGAAGAGATAAGGTATGAGCATTCCACATTGAGGGCAATCCCTCAGCTGTCTTAACTGTAGAACAGGAAACAGCAACAGTGAAAGTAGTATGTCAATTTATCAAGCAACTTGCACGCTAGATTTTTCTTCTAGCATTTTTGTGCAACACATAAATCAGTGGTCTTGCATAATTTAAGAATGGCATTTATCAATAAATTTACATAAAGGCCCTGAAACCTCTTAGGTTATCACAGACTATCTGATGAACAAATACTGCTGAGTATTCCAGAGTTAAACTCCAGAATGACCCACATGCAAATATTTACTTCACCTTTACACAACAGTTCTGTGATCTAACATGGGGAAAGGGAAATTCCTTTAGTGTTGCTCATAGCCACAGAAAATGTCAAGTAGTATGAAGCAGTTCACAGCACAGTATTTGTTCAATGCTGTTGCCTACAGGTCACAAAACTTTGGGGACCTCAGTCCAATAGACTCTCACGATTAATCAGAAAAATCACAATGTTATTGAATGTTTGATTTAAAACAGAAATATTTTTTATTAGCTGTGCCATTTAGAAACATCACTAACACACTCTATATAAACACGTTTGTCAAAATAGCTGGACTACCTGCAACTTCTCAAATTTCATCATTGCGCAAGGTTTCAACATCTTTAAGTCAAAGACAGATAATCACTGAATTTATAAAATAATTCTGATAGAGGTTTCCGATAGAGGCGAGCCCATAAATATAAGAAAAATCCTTTGTAATTCTAACAACTGAATTTAGATTAACTGCAGTTATATTTCTACCACTTCATCTTGCACTGCGCTAATAACTAACTAACTAAATCTCCTCAGTAGCACTGATGAGATTTTTCTGAAAGATACAGTATCATAATAGGGAGAAAGCGTGTGTGTGTGTGTGTGTCAGGGGGGTTGCTTCAGGAAGAACAAAACAAAACAACGGAATTTCTAATCAGTGAAACCCCCCACTCCAACACCTCCACACAGTTGATTTTCATTCTTCTCTTGTGGAACAGTTTAACATATCTATGCTTCATGATGAAACAGGCATTTATGATAGATTTCACCATACTGTAAATTTCAGTAGTGTCACCTACCATACCTGAAAAACTAAACTAGATCCAGAAAGAGCAAAGGAGAGGCTAACTGAAAACATCTTTTAAAAATATGAAGTACCTCAAGCCTCAGCAACAGAGCATATGCCTCAAGAAACAAGAATTTAGTTAAATGTTTGACCAGCTATATGTCTCCAACTGTGCTTTGGCCCTTAGCTCCACCACACAGCTGTTACAAGAGTTTTTTCTGGCAACCATGTTACTAATAAATTCCTGCCCTTCAACAAGGAGTCTTCTCTTTTTTTTTTTTTTAAAAAATGATGATGTGTTTCAGACCTTTCCAAGAGTACTTCTAAGTTTGTGGCACAGTGGTTTCTTTTGTTGACATCCTCAGTGCAGCCACACATTTTTAAACAATTACCTCTACACCTAGTCATACATAAGTTATTCACAGCGACTCACCTGAAAAGCCTGCAGAGCCAGAGAGTAGTATCAGAAAGGATCCTTGTTGTAAGTTTTCTCAGTCTTTCCCTGTCCAGCACTGATATATAAGCAGCCAAACTATGTCCCAGTAGAGCCATGTGACCCTGCTCACCAACATTTTGAAGCCTGCAAGCCAGACAGAGTAACTGCCAACTAAATACAAGTCACGAACATTAAAGTAATTTTAGGTTTGTGTATTTTTCTTGTAGAGTGGCAGAATTTGTTGTCATGCAATTGTAAATATTTAGCAGAGGGAAGTACAGTATACCACAGTCACCTTCCTGCCATTGTGTATTAACATACTAAAATGCCAGTGTAGACAAAAGTACTGGCACTTCACTTGGCCTAGCCGCTTATGATAACACCTCATAGAATCATAGAGCCAGTAAGGTTGGAAAATACCTCCAAGATCCTTTTTCAGCCAATCAGCTAGCATGAGTTGGAACTAAGCACTTTATCTGCACTGGGACTTCAGTGTGTGAAACACATACCTTTCCTCATGGAGAGAAAACTCAGGACACTTATTAATATCTTTAGAGGCATAGCTTTCATTAGTTTGTTGGGGTTTTGTTTGTTTTGTTTTCTTTTTGTTTTTTTAAAGTCTCCAATTGTTTTTCAAATGTTAGTTTTCAATTATCTTCTGCAGATTTGTTAGTATTATTTCTATTTTACAGAAAAATGGAAACCAATTTTCCTTTTTTTTTTCTTTTTTTTTTCTTTAAAATCTACAGATAAAAACTTATTGGTATTCAAACTTTTATAAGACTTTCAGACTTAGAACAACTTTCAGAAAGTAGAGAACAAAATGAGCTGTCACATCAGAAACAATTCCCTTGTATAATTCAATTTAGTAATAAAAGCTTTATAATTTTTAGAAAGCCAAGCCTAATGCATTATTCTGGTTCACTATATAATGTAAGTTTCCTTTAAAAAGTTACATGGTTGCACAATATCTTTACACTTTAAAACACTTCAGTGTATAAATTCTATAATAATCAGAATATAACAAAATCAGGTATCTTCCACACACAATAATTCATATTGGCTTTACCGGTAGGCCTGTGAAGTTTCCTCTTCTTCCTCTCCATGCATCAGGTTCTGAACTAACTGAAGTATGCTGACCATGTCCTGGCCACTGGTGTACCGGGGAGAGAAAAACAAAAACCACATTAAAAAAAAGCAGCAAGTACCAGCATCTAACAAAGATGCTGTCTGGGACGCTGCACAGTAAGACACAAAGACAACACTGCACTTTTACAGAACACTGAGTACAGCAACAAAAATTTGCTCTCAAAAACAGATCATGAAGACGAGGTTGCAGAATTAATTAATTCAAAACCCTACTTAATTATAGTAGGACACTTCAATACATATCAACTCAGACTCACAGGAAAAATCTACTGAAATCTGAAAATTTGGACTGAGAAGTTTGACTTGACAATGTTTAATTGCTTATTGCTACACAGCAAAGTAAGGTAATAGCTAAGGATACAAATTTCTCTTCACATTATCCAGCGTCAGCTCACAAACTCAGCACATCACTTAAATAATTACCTACAAATATTAGTTTCTGGCAAACAAAAGCTACGTTAGACTTCTGACATGACGTACTTTAACATGGTAAAACCAGAAAAGGCCCACAACATTTCAACTTGTATAATTCCAACTAAAATTTACAGCAGTATAAGTGTACTTATACTTCTGTACAGTTGAACACTGAGAGTTGAAATTGCTTTTTATTCTTAGAAAAGCTAATTCAGTGTCTCCACTCAAAACCAAGTTTAGTTTATGTATACGAAAGACTTATATTTTGGAATATTTTCTGAAGGTTAACTTGGGCTCCTGCTGGATCCTCTTCCAAACAGGCTACAACCAATTTGTATCTTAGTTTTCAGGTACAATGATCTTACCTGCCTTATGCACAAAAGCTCCATATAATTTTAAGACAGCTGTAACTGAAAAGGTGGGGGTTTTTTTGGGGTTTTTTGTGAGTTTTTCTAAGGTTTTCTACCTTATCAGTCTCAGTTATTACTTTTTTTTTAATCTGGAAGTTTTAATGAATCTTTATTCTATAGCACAAGGTTGTCCATATTTATTTTAAGTCTCAATCACAGCTATATGCACCAATACTTCATTAGATTGCAACAGTTCCAAATTTCAGTCACCAAGTAATCCCCCCCCGCCCCGCCCCCCGACGTGAGTATGGAAAAAGTTGATATAATGCCTGGCCTGGTAAATGTTCATGTTTGCATAAATACCTAAGTTGCTTAGAAAGCAAACTTGTTACACGTATTTTACAGATTCTGAAAAGTAAAGAGCATTATCTAAAACCTGTTGTTGCCTACCTGCCTTGGAGTGGTCCAGGAATATCCTTCCGCGCATACTTCTTTTCATTTTCCTCCTCCGCTTTTCTAAGTTAAAGACACAAGAATAAACTATTTGTGTTTTATAACATCAAATATGTAGTTGACTGACTTGCAGAAATACATACTGACAATCTATTTCACTGACAACAGTTTTATAAATAAGTCAGATGAGATCAACACAGAAGTTTAGCTCACACTGAAGTAAACAGTTGCTAAGTTTTGGTCTTTTAATTCTTTACCAGAAAATACCAAACTTACAGAAGAGTCTCATATATACAGGAATGAAAAGTTACTTGCACAGCAATAGGAAAAAACCAACTCTAACATCTCCAAAAAACCAGACTTGCTGAACTTGCGTAAAAAATTACACATTTATTTTAAAAATCCCATCATTTGAGAAACAATGGTGATTTGTATGGAGTAAGCTTCAGAATGACAATATGACCTTAAACTACTAGGGAAATGAGTTCTTCCCTGCCTACTGACAGTGACAATAATAATCCTCCCCTTAGCACAAGCAGCTATTGTTTTTGTAGTAGTTATCCTTTGCACATACCTTTGATTGTCTTCTAGCATCTTCATTGCTTCATTCAGATTCTTTCCCATTTCTGCTAGAGTAGGGTCGACCATCTTTCAGGGAAAAATATAACAACTTTTAAGAAAAGACCAAAAAACATTTGTCTTACTGTGGTCCCCACAACATCCTCACTACAAAGTCATGCATCAGGCAGATTCTTTTAATTATAGTCTGTGTGTACTCATTTAAAAATAACAATATGTTGTATATCCTGAACTCAAAACATACAAAAGGAGAACATATTACTAGCCTAAAATAACCCAAAAGAAAACTCAGTTGTGATTTGGATTTTATTATGGATACATCCAATTTTTTTCTCCACAAGAAGAACTTTTTCCAAAATCATCTTCAATTTCTAGATACCTCTTTTGGAGTTTAATGAATAATGAAAGAAAGAGCATCAGAAGGCAAGAAGGATTTGAGAAGCGCAAGGTATTCGAGTAAATGCTTATTATAATGCTTTAGTGAAAAAAATTGGCCACTTAAGCCCAACTAAATGATTTTTTCTTTTTCATAACGATTCTACAACAGCAATAAAACTTCAGTTATTCCCTTAAATGTAAAAATTCACATGTGGTCCTATCCAAAATTAAAACCAAAACAAAAATCACCAAAAACCTGCTAAGGGACACCCTAATCTTTCTACAGAGTATGGAAAACAGATTGATAACCTGGATACCATCACAAGTCTTTCAGCAGCAAATCTCATTTAGAAAGATCCTTTTACTTCACCTAAGAACTTGTGTTTCTGCCTCCCTAAAAAACACCCATTACCAGATCCTCGGTTGAGTTGACCTGACAGTCAGTTCTCATGATCTATAGACTCTCTTTAAAACAAACAAACAACACACACACCCCCACACCCCCCAAACAAACAAACCACCAAAACAAACTAGGCCCTCTGCCATACTAGTAACAAGGCAGAGGAAAAAAACAACCCACCACCAAACCAGAGAGCAATCAGTGGATAAGTACAACACCATTCTTACAAGGAAGTTACCTTCTAGAAAAGAAGTTGTTTGGGAAGCTAATCACTGAAAAGTTTCACCAAGGCAGGTTTCAGGTCATTGAGCATTTTGATGCAAATTCGGGGTAAATTTGCATAAATTGGAAGTTTATTCATATTTCTTTAGATGGCCAGCTCAACTAAGAGATATTCAAACGTGTTCAAGTAATAATTCCTAGGAGAGATTTAAAAAGCCAACGTTTCTTTCCTAGATAACACAAGGCAGCATCATTTAAGACTGCTCTAGCAAAGGTAGAAATAAAATGGCAATTTCCACTGCCATACCCCCATTCAGGTTTCCCTGTCAAACTTTTACAACAGTAGTTTTCAAAACAGATGAAAAAACACCTAATCCAAATATTTTTATAAATCTATTTTTTCCCCATTTCTGGTACCTTTAAACCAATTTTTAATCTTAACTTATCAGAGAGATGCCCTTTAGCTAGTCAAAAGGGTAAAACTGACCTGCAGTGGGCAGCTTAAGACAGACTGACATGCAGAAAAGGCTTATCTTCCAGCAGTTGCAGCCCTCTAGCTACACAAAACAGGTCAAAAAACCTGAATTCACTGCTAAAACCAGGTAACAACGGAGACTTGTTAAAAAGCCTGTCAGGATGGAAGAGCTTTAAAAATCATTGAACGTATTTCCGCTGAACCAGTGACACGTTCAAAGATGACTAAGGAGTATTTTCCAAAGAACGACTTTTGCTTTGAAGAAGTCTCTTTTATGAGCTTTAACCCAAGAAGCCTGGCAGGAGCTTGAGACACTGACACAAGAGATCTGGACAGGAACATTTATCCATTTAAGGATTAGATGCCATCTAGAAACTCCCAGAGAATGTGAAGGGTATCATCTGGCAGGGTCTGATATACCTATACTGGTTGATATTACACTGTATTTGAAAAATAAATATACCCCATTATGAAGGTAGAAGGTAACACCACTGATAAGACCCACCACATTAGACAGCAAAAAACCCTAAGACATCAGGTGACTCTGTCACAGAGTCTCTTCTCCCCTCCTCTGCTTCCCAAATGTACTGTAAGCATAGACTCCATAAATTCAGCATCAACCCTTTTAAAAAAGTTTGGCGCACAGACCAAAGCCTCTAGCAGTTAACCCTTTAGACTGCTGCTAAGGTTGTGGGGGTGCTGGGGGAGGGGTGGTGGTTGTTTAAAAAAAGAAGTCCAAAACAAGTTTTAAATATTACACTTACACTATCCATACTGCAGGAATATAACAGCTTGTCTGCTACAGTATTTGAGAAACAGTATTCCTAAAGGCCTGCATGTACCGCCCGTCACTGCTGATGGAAGTGCATGCAACTGTTGCACACATGCAACACAGGCAAATACGTTTGCTCATGCAGATGCAGACACGAAAGCAAATTTAATTAGAGAAGGAAGTGGGATTAATTTATATGAGGATTTTACACTATTTTCATCTGGAGGGCTGATCAAGAAAAAAATTAAGTTGAGTTACCATATGTTCAAAGACTATTTTTACAAAAATATTTAGAGGCTTAACTCATATTATAGCAAGTGGTAGGCGTCTGAAATAATCCATAGCCAGGCATGGTCACACTGGATCAAACCAAGATTGATAGCGCTCCGTATTCTGTTGCTTTAGAAGGGGCCAGTAACAAATGTTACTGCAAGTAACTGCAACAAATGAATACTGCAAGTATTCAGTAATATTTTCCCACAAGAACTCCCAGCATTTGGCAATAAATGGGTTTTTACACTTCTGGCTTCTACAACATCCACTGGCTATGAGGTCCACAACGTAATTAAGCACTGCATGAAAAAGCAGTACAAATACAAAGAGTTCAAGACCTCCTCACAGAGATTAAAAAAATATACACACTGCAAGCATTTGATATTCAGAATACAATATATATAGCTAGAACAAAAATCTAAATATGATCATTGGCAATATTTCCATACATTTTCAGTGGTTTCCAGAGTTGCACTGCATCAAAGAAACTCTGAAAAGATATCTTACTTAAGAAATCAGTTTTGCTACCAGAAGACTTTAAGGGAGTAATTGACTAGGCATAATTTACTGATTGCAACTATTCTGCATACTTTAATTCAGGTTGCCATAAAACATGATCTGGCTGGAAGGTAGTTATTTGCTTGAGCCTTCCTCAGCAACACATGCAAATACTCAAACAGATCTGTTGTAGATGAGGATACAAGATGTAGAGGCATTACAAAAACGGCTCTGAGCTGCTTTTGTTTGTTACTAACACAAAATTCACCTGCTGGAATTACATCAGATGTTAAAACCTGCATATGCTTACCCTGTGACTCATCCTGTCTCACCTACCAGCAATTACACATGCATGAAACCCTTCTGCCAATAAGCTGGCAGAATAAATACATAAAATACAATTTAAAAAGTCGTAAGAAATTATGCTAAGGTCCATAAAAAAGCTATGAAATTGAGCAAGTCTTTGAATTCTGATGTGGGTTTAATTGGAAAATGAATCCCTTCTGGGTTTCTTCCAATTGCTAAGTGGACATGCAGCAATTTATTTTCTCCTTTGAATTACGGGAAGCAAAAAAACCCCTTTTACTACTACATACTGAATTTTACACGTGCCTTCTCCTCTGCTCACATTAGTAAGGGCAGGGAGGTGGAAAACAGAAGATTGCCACACCTATTTTTCTTGCTGTTTAAAATAAGTAGATAAAGTTGCAACAACGAACCACCCGGTTAAGAAAGGTTTCTGAACACATTTTAATAACAAGCTATAACAAAGTAGAACACCTTTTTAGTTTAGTCTGTACAAGATCAAGTGTGTATAAAAGACAGTCAGTAATAACCAGAATACTTTTTTCATGTTCTTGAACTGGTTTCAGAAAGACTGGCAGACGAGTTCTTGAATACCTCCCGAACCACTGGATGACACACTTTTTGAGGGGGTTAAAACAGCTGCATTAGATATTATACTAGCCTTAGTTTCTGCACTCATTCCTTCCCCTGGTATCACAGGCTCTTGACTCTGATGAGTTAGGTGACCCTTTGACCAGGTGAGTTACTAGACATGCAATGTCCTTTCAAGCTCTAAGGAGGCACCAGTCATGGCTTCTCCCTTCAAGGTGTCCATTCAGCAACCTGACACCTCCTGCCTCCTTAAGCCTTTCAAAGATCCTGACATTTGCTACATTAAATTTTTATAATCTGTTGCCTTCACAATGTATTAATCTAATTCACTAAGGTTAACTTGCAATAGGTTTGATCCGTGGCTGCTTCCCTACTTTGTAACTGATCTATCACTATTTTTTTAAGCACTTTGAACTGTAAACTGTTTCTGGTTTTATAGGTAGTAAGTATGTCACACCTTGAAGTCACCTGGCAACTAGGGAAGGATAAGGGGCCATTCTCCACTTGTGATAAGACTGAATGTTAACTGCAAATTCAAAAAGGAGAATGTTGCTTCATATGCCAAATGTTTTACAACCTTGATTTTGCATTTCCTTAGGCTGTACTCCTAATGTAAGAAAGGGATGACTTTTAAACAGTCTACATAAACTATTGTGTGTGCAAAGAAACTCACAGGTGTAGCTCATTACATATTTCATGAGAAGTATGCCTCATTTTCCCACTGCATTATATTTGCCTAGAAGAAAGTTTTACCATCAAAAATCAAAAACTGTTCTCAACAGTAAATTAATCTCAAACACTATCTGTATTCTTCAGCCAAAAGAATACTGTGTTTATTCTCCAGGCTAAGAAAAATTTTAGATAACAAATAAAAGAGCAGCCATGCCATGACTGTTAGGCTTGAATGAAAATGGCACTGTATCACCACAAGGCTTCTGCTTATAGGTATTTGCCCTTTTTATCACTTCACTGACACACAGCAGGATTTGCTTCTGCCCTCAGGAGTCTTCCATAAAGTTACCAGGATGTTGCGGTAATTAACACAGTAACAAGACAAAAGTCACAGGCTGAGCAAGAAACCAAAACATTTTTTCATGTTTAGGGAAAACATTTCTGTAGAGACAGCAAGACATTACAAGGAAAGTATTTGCCCTATTTTACCATCAACAAAGTCACCTAACTTGAAACTTAAAATGTTAAAATCCTTCAGAAGATCAGCCACTTCTATCAAAATATAAATGTGGGGGAAATCGTAAGTTTCAGAGGTTTGTCTAACAGATCTAACACAGGCTTGCAGAAGAGCTTAAATTTGAAGTTCACCCCAAAAGACACTTCTGGATTTCACATAAAATTGATTATAATTATACCACTTATGACACACAATACATAAAAAACCCCAAAACGTTTGTCTGATCAAACAAAGATAATTTGCAAAATCAAACTATGAGATTGTTGGCGTGCACACCTGTGCGTCAGATTCTACAACGGTTTTCCTTACAATCCTATCATGCAACATTTTCAATTCTCAGGAAGTTTCTCACCTGCTAAGAAAATCTTTTTCCATTTGCAAGAACCTAATGACTGTAGTCAATCAATGTCACCATGCATTACAGCTAATTAGGTGATTCTACCAAAATGCCTTCTTTATTATGAAAAATAGAAAATTTTGACAATTTATCACTGACATCCCAATATGCCACATATATAAACACATAAAGAGGAGAGAATCCATGGCTCAAATAAAACAGTCTCAGATGTATTACGATAATGCTTAAATAAGCACAAGATAAGTGGACACACATTCTCTGAGGATAAAACATATCCCAGCTCAGATGAATTTCACATTTAGGGAGAAGACTTCTTAAATATCATGATTGAGACTAGGTAAAGTGCAGATTGTAGAGACTTACAACAATCTTATCCAAAGACTATTTCAGGAGGGCACTAAGTGGCTGGAAGACAATAATTGTATTGTGGCATGTTAGTATAACAGAGGACCACAGCTTAATTAATTCACGGGGAATAAAGCCATGATAAACAAGAGAGGAAGTAAAAGAAATGATAACACTTTATACACAGTTATTTGCATGTATTGAAAATTCAGACATGCAAGTTTTTGCAGGGCACTCACCATTATAGCCTACTCCTTAATCAAGAATACAAATTACCAAAACACGGACTTTCATTCTGTTAAGAAATTTATGTGTTTGATTCTTACACAGTGTTTTTATTGCTTCTTATGATGACCTAGTCAAACAAAGTTTATAAGGATTTTGTCAGTACTACAGGACAAACACTTGCCCTGTACTGATGTGCCTTCTTTAAAAAACTGCATATTGTACCATTGTTCTGCTTGAGTCCAGTTGATAAAGACCATATTCCAAACTAGTATATGCAATTGTTTTAATTAAGTTAAAATTAAAAATAATTAAAACTTTTCAGAACAAGCAGCTGTCACTGTAACTTTTGTCAGCGCTATAAAGAACTTAAGCTTGTAAAGGTTCCCAAATACTCTAACACTATATTCTTCATGCGGCTTGCAATATATCAAACCATTTTGTTACCGACTCGTTAACCGCATCAGAAAAATACCTCTTGAATTTCCTTGCTACTCATTTTACTAGAGCACATCCCATTCAAACTTCTCTAGACAATCCCAAAGATTAGACAAAACTGAACATGCTGCGTATAGTATGATGCAAAGGGGAAGGATGCACTGACATCTCTTAAGCACATAAAGTATACATTATTTCAGGCGTATACCATCCTCAAAGACATACAACAACGGCGATAAGCTATGTATGAGCAGCCAGTCTATCCTCACTTCTACGGCAGGTCTTCTGGAGCACAGCAGGTGCCGTGAAAGCCAGCAGAAGCGTGGCAGGTCCCAGATTACTCCACCAGATTCTGACTGACTCACAGTGACAAGGGCAAAATAAGTTTCGTCAGTCACGGTATTACAGAACCAATATTTGCTTTGTACAGTACACCGGACTGAAAAGAACAAACATAGGCCTGCAAACACCTCCAGTATAAAGCAGGGGAAAAAAAACCAAGTCAAATAATATTTTCGCTACCACCCTGCCGAAGGCTAACATTCCCAGGAAACAAGCTCCATCTCCTTAAAAAACAAGCCAGGAGCATTTCCTGGTAGCTACGCAGACTTCGCATGGATCCGGGACGCAGAAGCCGGCGGCGGGCGCCCGCGCCACGGCCGAGGAGCAGGAGCGGGACGGGCCCGCGCGCTTCGCTGGCGACTCGAGGCTTCGCGAGGCGAAGCCGCCTCAGGCCCGCGCGGCGCGGCCCCCTCGGCGGGGGCGGGCCAGGAGCCCCAGCGGAGCCGCGACACCGGCGCGGCCGAGGCACGGGGGAAGCGCCGCCCCGAGCCCCGGCCCGGCCGCTGAGCCCCGGCGCCGGGGCGCGGCCGCCCCGCCCCGCCCCGCCAGCGGCGCGACCGCCGGGGCCCGCTCGCCGTCCGGGGCCCCTCCGCCCGCAGGTGCCCAGCCGCCCCCTCCCCGGCCGCCCGGCACCGGCGCGCCCCGCGGACCTTCTCCAGAGAGGCGTCCATCGCCGGCGGCACCCCGCTGCGCGCCGCCTCCCCGCCGGGCGCTTCCGCCTCGGCCCCGGCCGGCTCCACGCTGGCAGCGCTGACGAGGCGACGGCGGGCGGGGCGGGGAACGCGCTCACCTAGGGAACGGCGGCTGGCCCGCCCCGTGGCCGAGACCACCGCGGCGGGCGGGCGGGGAGGACCCGGAGCCGCCACGCTGCGGAGGGCGCAGCACGGGCTGGGGAGAGCGCAGCCCGCTCCCCTCCCTGCGCGCACCGCCCGCGGCCGCCTCCCGGCCCCCCCCCGCCCCAGCTGGTGGAACAGTCCCGGAGAACGGCCGGGGAGGTGACAGGTACCGGCGCATGCGCAGCCAGCGCGGCGGCTCACCGCCGCCGGCATGTCGCCAGTTCGAGTCCCCGCCGCGGCGGGTCGTAGCAGCCCGGTACTCCGGGCGGGCTCTGCACGGCTCCAGCCTTGACTAGCCTCCCGGCTGTCACCCCGGTGCCCTCAGCCCAGCCTCCAGGGGCTGGTTACGGCGGCACCCAATCCCTTCCTCCGCATACGGGTCCCTCAGTGGGACGCTGCGCAGCCCCGGAGAACGGGCTTCGTCCAGACACCGGGGGAGCCCCGAGCGACGCCCGTCCCGGCCAAGAGGCCGCCCTGCCCCGCCGGGCCGAGCGGGGCAGCCCGCGGCGGAGGGCACGGGGAGGTGCCCCGGGGGCGGCGGGAGCGCAGCACGCACCTGCCTGCGGGCTCCCGGCGGGCAGGCAGGCCCCGGAGCGCCAAGCCCTGCTTTCCAGGCTTTATTTCTGTTCTTTCAAGCTGGAGTTATTTTTCGGTACATATTCCTCTTCCTTTTAGCGCCATTTATATTATTTGATAGCGCAACTTGCAGATATCACCGATGTTGTGTTTCTCGCATGGCCACGTCTCTGTACCGGGATGACAAGCTGGTGAGGTCAGCCCCTGGGCCCTGACGCAGCGTGTCTCCCAAGCACTGGGCATCTCGCTCTACCTTGTTATTAAAATGTAGTTCAATCTTCAAGCCGTCCACGCCTATCCATAGTCATTCCTGGAAGATGTCACGATGGTTTCAAACGCATCCATCCCAGTTACTATTAGGACACGGCGAACTCCCACCTCATGCCTGCAGGTGGTTCCCTTAGGCAAGCCTGAGCCCGTTGCCACGGGCAAGCCTGAGCTCCCGCGGCCACGGGCTGCCTCGCAGGGCACGAGCAGTCGCTCTAAGCTCGCGACGTGGATTTCTGCTCCGCTTTGTGGCAACGGTTCTGCGTGTACAAAGCCGCGCACGCGAGTCCCTCGGACACACACGCATCACTTCTGGCTTCCTCCTCAAATTGTCTCGACAGCAGAGAGCAGAGCAGAGGAACCGCATGGGCTGCTGCTGCTCAGCAGGTGTGCGCCAGCCCCGTGCACCGAGGAGGTAACAGAAACCGGGCTGCAAAATTGAAAAGAAAAAGCCATAACCTACTCATGCAAGCAAGCAATAGGGAGATCATTTAAAAGGTAATAAGCAAACAGTGCCTAGTTGTCACTTGTCTCTCAATTGTTGCAGCAATACTGCACGGTGCCTCCGCGGTGCACCTAGACTAAAGCCCAGGAGACGGGGTCATCTACTTCTTCCGAGCGAACGCGTACTCATCGCTTGAAAAATGACGCCACGAACCCAAGCCCGGGTGCCCAGCGGTGACCGCGGGCACGCCGGAGGCCGAGCCTGGGGCACGCCGTGGGGTGCCGGCCCTCCCTGGCAGGGGCAGGCTGGGCGGCTGGGTAGCCCTGAAGGGCAGCGGGGACCGCGGAGATGGCGGGGGCGGCGGCGGGCGGGCCGGAGGAGGAGGAGGAGGAGGAGGCGGCAGGCGGAAGAGGCGGCGGGCGATGGCCGGGGCGCTGCTGCGCGGCGGGGCGCGCCGCTTCCCCTGGCTCTGCAACGTGCTGCTCTACGGCGGGCTCTTCGCGGCGGGCGACGCGGCCCAGCAGCTGTGGCGGCGGCGGCGGCGGGGGCAGCCGCCCGACTGGGCGCAGACGCGGCGCGTAGCGCTGGTGGCCCTCGCCTTCCACGGCAACTTCAGCTACGTGTGGCTGCGGGCGCTGGAGCGGGCGCTGCCCGGCCGCCGCCCGCCCGCCGTCCTCGGCAAGGTGCTCTGCGACCAGCTCCTCGGCGCCCCCGTCGCCGTCCTCGCCTTCTACACGGGTGAGCGCCGCCGCCGCCCGCGCACCGCCACCCCGGGGCGGCGGGGGCGTCCCTCGGGCAGGCGCGGCCCGCGCGGGCTGGGCGCGCTCTCGGAGAGCGCGCGGCGAAGGCGGGGCTCGCCACCTCGGGTAGGCCGGGGGGGCCGGGTAACGCCCGCCCGCCCGGCCTGGGGGCGCTGCTCGCCGGCGGTCCGCGCTCGCGGCTGCGCGGTGCTCGGGCAGCGGGCTCGCTGCGTGCTCTGGGTCCCCGCCGGGCCCCGCAAGCCGGCACGAGGCCTCGGCGAACGCCGCAGCCGCCGGCGGAGCTGGGCTCGGCGCCGGGGAAGCGGTCGGGGAGCTGCGAACGGGAGGAGCTGTCCCCGAGCGCCGCTGGGCGCTGCGCCGCCTGCGGCACCGCGGGGCTTCGGGTGAGGGGCGCCGTGCCCCAGCGCAGCCCTGCCCCGGGCCCCGTGGGGCCCGTAGCTCTTAATTAGTTGCAAGGAATTCAGCACACCTTACAAGAATCCTACCATCCATGCCTGCTTGAACTGCTCTGTCGTTTCCAAAACACAATTCACTGTAAATGTCAGGAAGTACTACAGTTCGGCAAATAAACTGTACCGTCTTCTGCTGTGAGAGCATATAGAAGCACAGCATACTGCTGATGTATAATCGCAAAAGCTAATGAATAAGAGACTTCAGAGAAGACTACTATCTATTTCAAAAATAAACACGAAGGAATAAGAAAAATAACAGGTGAGACTAGCGTAAAACAAGGCGCTCATTTAATTTAAACTTCATGTGGAAGAAGAGCAAGACGGGTACTCTTTTTGCCTGGTATTGGGTGACCGCATTTTATGACCCTGACAGGGAAATCATTCAGTTTCTGATTGAAGAGAAATGAAGCAAAGGAAGAAGTCAAACAGCAGATACTTGCTTTCAAAATCCTATCTGCCCGTGTCAGAATGTAAGCAGAGAATTGCCCAAGGACCAGAAGGATTTGAAGGAACACAAAAGGGACGGTAAAGCTCCCTAAGTTGGGCCGCAGTATGATGTAATAGCAAAGTAATGTATCCGTTGAGAGATACTGATAACCTCGTGGCATGCAAATACCTAGAAAGATACCTGAGTTGGACTAAGCAACCTTGCGCCTCTGCTTACGCGTAAATGCATAGCTTTTGATTTTAGATTGACTCGTTAAAGCATCTTGTCTCATGCCTTTGCTTCATATAGGTCCCATCTTCCAGTTAAGGTGGGTGATCTTCGAAGAACTACTACATCTCTTAGAAAGATGTGGTCTTGACACCTGAAGATTCTCATCACTTGAAATACCGTTTACAGGGTTTATTATTTTGAACCCTTTAAATTATATTTCCTGTGATGGGAATTCATTCAGTTAATTTATTTCCGGTTTGTGTGTGCCTAATATGTAATTTCAAGTCATACCGCTTTTCTCTTGATGTTGGGTGTAATGGTGGGAGCCTGTTGTGAGGGTGTGTTTTCCTAGAATCAAGAGGAGTTTGGATCAACTAGAATTTATTTAAAATTTTGGAACGCTGTATGTGGAGGGTTAAACAAGGAGGTTTTGAAACTGTTCTGCTTGTCAGTTCTAGAATTTGTATTTGATGTAGTTATTTGTGAAGGTAAAAAAATCACGTTGATTATGGCCGAAATAAAAAAAAAAAAAAATTAGGTGCCCTTTTGCACTGACTTCAGCGATCTGTGGGCACCTAAACTCCTTCAAGGATCTGAGCCACTTCTGGCAATTCAACAATGCGCAGAACGCCTTATTATCTCTCTCTCTCATGGGTGTGGAAGGTACTTTTATCACATCTGTTCCACTGCAACACCACTGGTGAATTATGTGGAACAGACACAATATACCACCTATACAGATATTGCAGTTGATTTATGGTGTCAACGCTGAGAGCCAAGTCAATAGATGAGATACGATGCAGCACTATTAGGTAGCTGGAATGGTATTTTTGTCTTTGTAATGATATCAGCTTTTCATTCAAAGCTATTGTAATATATTTTGAGAAGAGTTTGGGTTATCATTGAAAAAAGTGAACATCTCATTTTTGCTTTTTTTCTGATTGTTGTAAATATTTTGCCACTAGGTATGAGCATCCTGCAGAGGAAAGAGGACATCTTTTCAGACTGTAAAAAGAAATTTTGGAATACTTACAAGGTGAGGCAAGCAATTTACTTACCTCCCAGTTAAGCAAAAAAATAGTATTATTGAATAAATACTTTAAATGTTCCTTCCTCCAACAGCCTTTGTCTCACTCCATTATTTGATTATGTGTAGGAAGCTTTAAGTACCAGCAGTCATGTGAAGCCAGGGCAGTCTGGAGCAGGCGCTCCTGCCAGATGGGTGAAATGATGCTATTTTAAAAATGTGCAATGTTTATATACATAACGCTTGGACCCGGCTCTGTTTGAATGAGAGCCCTCCGATACAACGCTGATTAAGATCGCACTACCTTTTATCTTAAGAAGTACCCACACAGCAGTGTTTAGTTAGTCATGCTGTTGACAACGCTTACATGAACACCTGTTAAAATCATTAGTTATAGAGACATCTTTTTTAGGAATCATTTTCAGGCTGTACTTTTCAGTGACAGGCTTCTCACTTTCAGAAACACAATCCCTTGTTTTAAGAAGACTTTGGCATAAATAGCTGGTTTTGGTTTGCATTTCTGCATACACGGGAAAAAATTATCCGTGCCACCTCAGAGCTGAGCAAATGAAGAATTTTAAAGATTTCTCAGGTGCAAGAAGAATGATAGATTAGCAGAAAAAATATAATAGGAGGAGAAACTCTGATGCAATGTGAATTTCTCTTCACAGTGTGGAACTATATAGGTAGGATAGAAAAGGATTATTTTTATTCCTATGGAGGATGATTCTAAAAACGATGCCCACTATATCCTATCAAAACATAAGGTTTCTATTGACCTTATGTTCTATGAGTAAATTATCCATTGATTTTTGCAAAAAAGCCTTACATGTGTGAGTAACTAGAAGGAGCATTGCAAGTGTGAAATAAATAGTGTTCAGTGGTATTTTTCATTCATGGCTGAAACAAATGTTCACATATTTAAACATTTGTTCACCCATCTGGTAAGATGTGGTTATGTATCTGGTGTCAGGTGACTATGAAGACTTAACTGTGCTTAGAGTTTTGTATTTAAAATGAGTTAATGTGTTTGAGAAACTCCTAGCATAGAGGCTGATGAAGATTATTATAAGTTTAATATTGCAACCTCTAAGTTAAGCAACTTTTAAGTTACAATTGAGCAGCTTTTATTAATTTTACTCAAATATGTTTCAATCTTCGCTGCATGTGGTGAGAAGAAAATCAATCTTTGTGGTTGAAGTCCATAAGAATAACAAACGATTCATTTTCATTTCAGACGGGACTGATGTACTGGCCTTTTGTGCAGGTGAGTTTTTAGGGTAACTCGGTGAGCCTTTCTTATAAAACCTGGTCTGATGCATTCGTAGTATATCTAACCCAGTGAGAAGTCAGTGGAGTTCTCGGGTGTGTAGGTGTAAGACCTAACAATGCCGGGAGCACTAACTGAGCTCTCTCTCCTTCCAACACAGCTGTCAAACTTCATTTTGGTCCCCGTTTACCTGCGAACAGCTTACACTGGGCTCTGTGGCTTTGTCTGGGCTACCTTCATTTGCTTTTCCCAACAGAGTGGAGATGGCACAGCAAAGTCAGCATGTATGTGGCTCCAAAGAGAGGAGGTCAATGCAGATGAAGAATCATCAGAGAAATAAGAACTTTAGTTCTGAACACATTCTAAATTGTTAAACTGAGTTTATGAAAGTCATTAAAGTGCTCTGCAGCCTCATTGCTGTGTTTAGAATAAACAGTCATCACAACATTTGTTGGTTAGTATAAGCAGTGGAACAGTTTGTCTTTGTGCCTGTTTAGTTTCCATAAAAGAGGCCAATAGTATATTGGCATTTAATTATTTTCATGCTGCCAGCCCATCTCTTCTGGGAACAACTGACTTACAGGGCAGTGTAAGCATTTGCACATCATGTCAGACCGCCTCATTGGGGAGAAATGTTAACTGTAATTTAATTTTCAAGCAACTTGTAGTTGCTAGAAAAAGGGGAATAGAACATTAAATCATCAGTTGTCAGGCTTGACAATTGTTACCAGTGCAAGATTGCTTTTCCAGAACAAAATTTACTGGATTTCTCATCTAAAAAGTGGCATTGAATCTGTTTTATTCAGAGAAAACAAAAGTGCTGTGTTTGTAGGGACCACTTCTCCATAGGGGCAAACTTACTTTATTCTACATGAAAATCTATATAGCAAATTAATTATGTCATAGAATGTAGAAACCTGAAATATATTTGTACATCTTTTATCTTAACTGGGAGAATAAAGATAACTAACTTTGGTCAGAGTTCTTTGGGGTGGATGCTGCATATTAACACTTGGGGGAAGCATCAGTCATAAGCAGCTACTGCACGATGGAACCTAGCTCAACACTGCCGTGAGCTGCTGCTGTATCTGTCAACAACTTCTTCCTTTGCCCCTCGAGTGTCAAAGTACTGAAGAGTACATGGATGTCTTGATACCTTCACTCTTTCCTACTGTTTCATTCTGTTCAAGATATAATTAAGATTTTGAAGAAAAAGAGCATGGCAAGGAAGGTAATGTGAATGCCAGAATCCATCTCAAAACAATCCAGCTATATATAAGGAACTTCAATTTCTTCTTCAAATGGCTTTTAAACATTCCTGTTCATAAAAGACACTGAGTAACTACACACAGGAGAATAGGAAAAGGTGACAATTAATTATAGATCTGCATTGTCAACTGAGGATCAGGTCTGGATGCAGGTGTGTGCATCGGTATTTTTTGAATGTGCATATGTATCTCAGAATAGGAACTGTGCAAATTTCTGTGGTTGCAGTAAGTTGAAATCAGACCAGTAAAGGAGCCCTTGGTTTATTAGAATGGGATTTTATCCCTTGAAGTTACTAAATTGTAAGCTTGAAACAATATCTGGTGTGACCTATCTTGATGATGATTGTGAAGAGAGGAGTCAACCCTCTTTGTTACAATAATAATAAACCACTTTGAGGAACATCTGAATTCCTCAGTCTTGTCTAAGTAGTAAACCAAAGCCTGCTGAGGCTACAAACATACATTCCTTTGGCCAGCAACTGTACTGCTTACAATTGTTTGTCACTGTGGGAGCCCAATGCTGCTTAGCTCAGACAGGGAAAGGGATCATGCAAGCACTGCCCAATCTATTCCAGGTAAAATCAACTTGTTTAGCATAACCCAGTGGTCAAGAGTGATGCAAGGTAGCCATATGGCTTTGACTGCAACAGACGGGAGGAGAGTAGATGGCCGAGGGGCTGCTTCTGCAGTCTGTTTTGCTGGCAGACGGGTGGAGAAGGTACCTTCCCTCTCGGGATAGACAAGTCACTGCAATTCCATCTTCAGCTGCACAGGCAGACCTGGAAGAGGACACCTGCCTATGATCTTCAGGTGGAATTAATTTTAATTGACTTTTGACACCTGTAGTATGGACATCTGCAACTTGGCTAATCAGTTTAAGCTCTGTTTACAGTCAGTGGAGGAATATAGGCAGTTTTAGACATCTGTTTTAGGGTATGGTGAATTGTGCACTGTAAGGGTCTATTTCTTTCCATTGATAACAGAGAGTCTCAGGTGACTGGCTGCTGTATAGATAGCTTCATTGTAGATGCTCGTATCTGGTGAATTGAATTCCCCTGGTTGGTGTCTATTTTACATGTCCCTGTGGGAGCAATTTAGTGGGTGTTGCTCTGTGAATTGCACAGTGTGAATTGGGTGGTCCTGATTCTGGACATCCCAGTAGGAGTAGAAATCCACAGAGGAACTAACTGCATTTTATATAGCTATTTAAAAAATGAAAGATGAGTGAATAGATGTTTTAAACAGCTATAGCTGTTAAATTGTTACTGTGTGTATAAAGTCGTCAGGATAAAGAAGCAACTTCAGTAGTGTTTTTTCTGTTGATATTTTTAGGATCAGATTAGTGTTTTAAAGACTTTTCTACTCAGTGAGACTTAGAAGTTTCAGATAAGGTGTGCTAATTAAGTATTTGACTTTTTGTTACAGATGCTATTTATTTTTATTTTTGCTTATGCCTTAAGTGTTTAATGATTAATAGAATTCACTTGGAGAAGGGAACTGGAAAATAATGACGTTACAAAGAGAGTGAAATAGTGAAATGGTGTTGGTTTGCTGTAAGCAGTATGCGATGTTCTGCTGCAACTCAGTGCAAAAAATATTTCTGCATGGGTATAGTTGGTAAAACTTAATCCCTGGGTGAATCAAGAATTTAAAACTATTCTCATGATCTGTATAATGCTGATGCTTTTCTTCAGCAGGGGTATTTAATGAATGAAAGGTCCATCTTTTATTTTAAACAGCTTAAAAGCTTATATAAGCTGTGCTTTATTGCTGTATGCTTTTGTGCTGCTAGCTTTTTGCTTGGGACTTTGAGCTAAATCCTGCTTTATCTTCAAGTGTCTCTGACTGTGGGCTTCAGAGTTTCCCTTTGTATTTCTATTATCTGAAGTACAGTTCTTTCATGTAATGGATGCCTGTAGCTCTCATATTTCATTATACTTCAGATTGTGCATAATCCTTTCATCCTTTCACTTCCTCTGTTTCTCATGTGAAGGTACTTGACAGTTAAGTAACCCAAGTCCCTTTTCATGTAAAAAAAAACCTGATTTTTGTTTGTTTGTTTGTTTTTTAATGACAAGCATCGATTGGTCTTATGAACATTTCAGACCCATGTAATAAAAACCAATGATGCTGTGCTGGGACAGATTCTCAGTGTGCATAAATTAATGCACCTTCTAAAGATTTTACGCCTCTGTCAATTTAGTCTGAGGACCTAACCCCTTAGTTGTTAAAGACTTCATTATTTCTTGACATTTTTTTGACTTAGAAGATTAGTTTCACAGAATAACAGAATGGTTGAGGTTGGAAAGGACCTCTGGATGTCCAGCCCTGGTCATCTAGCCCAACCCTATTTGACACATATATAAACTTTTGTTTGCTTCTTCTAGTAATTCAGTAATTTCTTAAAAAAAAAAGAAGAAAAAAAAAGAAAAAAAGATGGGCGAGACTCGCCCTATGTCTCTCCACCACCCTTTCCAAAACAGTCATATGGGCTTTATGACTATTTCAAGGAATTGCACTGATCTTATTGCTAGCTGAACATGCAGATTTCCATAACCAGAGAGATGAACAGAATTATACATCACGTAGGTGCTCAGGAAGGAGGGAACACACTGCCGAGAGCTACTAGGCATGCATTCAGGTGATGTTTTCATGTCATGGGCCCTGTCTAAGAGCAAATGGGATGAGAAGACATTTATATCAGGTACAGTTCCAGCTTCACATTATTCTGGATAGCTGTGGAGATGTAGAGTCTGAACTTGATAAACTGAGAATTTCAAAATGTATTTTTCTACTGCAAATCTTTTATGCAAATGTACCTCCTGTGCTTACTGGTATGTGAAATACATCCTTCTAGGCTTCGAAAATTCACCAGAAGGCCTCTGTCTTTTTCGCACCAGAAACAACCATCCAGTAACACAGCATAAAATAACCAGTTTCATACTGCAGTGAAGGTGAAACTGCCTGTAGTTTGTTACCATATCTGATACGTTAAGTTCTCTGTATAGCACAACCTTTGAAACCTATGCAGCTTCAGCCTTCTGATTCTCTGCTCTAAGTGCCAATGCTTTCTGCTCGTGCTGCTGCCTCTACTGCTAGTGCCAGTCCAGTGAGATGTGCAAGAAATACTTGAATTTGACTAAAATAATGAATTTCAACTTGACTGAAAAATGTCTGTGTTTTTGCAAAGGCTTAATAAACAATAAATGCTGTTCTTTGGCTCTCTATGTCTTTAACTAGTGTGCGTATAAACAAAGCCAGATCTTATGCAAAGTTCTTACGGGATCTTCATGGACCACACGCAGCAAAAAGCTCAATTTGATGTCATAGACCTTAACACAGCAGCAGAGTAAAAGATAAGCAGGGATTATTCACTCCTTTTAAATGTTAGTTACATACATCAAGTCATCTGCCACTTGTGAACAAGTTCAGAACGGAACTCCCATCTTCAAAGCCTTATGCTGAAGCTGCTGGACTTAATTTCCCTTTTATTAAAAAGAGGTAAATCTTCGACATAATCATCTCTTTAGATAATTAATACATTTGCAGAAGGCACTGAGGAATTCAGGCAGGAGAAAAGATATAAAAAACTTAAAGACAACAGAGGTTAGCAATGGGGTCCTTACTGAAGGACTACACTCAGTGTAGTTTGTGTTCAATGTTCTTGGGAAGGAAACTGTTGAGAAGATTTGAGGCTGAAGGGAGTAATGTATTCCACAACTGGAAAAGAGACACCACCTCCATTCCCTGCTGTAACTTCTTGTATATTTAGAATGAGGAGGAAGCTTTATGGAAAGGTTTCAAGTTGAAAAATTCTGTTTCATAGACTTAATGGCCAACAGGGACAAAAAAGATCAGTCTGAATCCTTGCATAACGCAAAGCAAAGAGTTTTTCCTGAATCAAACCAGCGATGTCGAGTCTCATGCCATCCTCTAGAAAGGTATCCAAAGACTTCAAATAACAGAGGATCTTAAGAAATTATTTATGTATTTTTATGAAATTTTACCACCTATCTAAATCAATCTAGCCTTAATATTCTAATAAGATATTGTTATTCCCTTTCTGACAAGATTTAAAGAGATGGTACAGCAGGCAAAGCCTTCTGTACGCATTTAGTGGTAAACTGTTAAAGTTTTTCTTTATTCCTTGGATAAACTACAATAGCATTAGCTTTGTTAGACCCTTGCTAACATTCTTCAAGCTCTTTTGTGAACTCTTTTTTGCTATGTAACCTCTAATTTGAAATGTAGGCAGTAGCACTGTAAAGATTAATCCCAGTGACAGTTTCACATATGCTTCACGTAGATAATATTTTTTCTACTTCTGCTTAATATTCCTCTGCTTAAGCAGCCAAATACTGTATGTGCTCCCTTAATTTCAAAGTTGCACTGAGAATTCACATTCAATTGCCAGTCCACAATGATCAAAGTTACTGTAATCCATTTTAAACAAAAATGAAGAATGCAGATTACATATCTGTATGTGTTGCATATACTTTTCAACATCATCTACCCTAACAAATACTGCTTTCCTTTTTTTGCAGTTTAATCCAGATAGAAAAACAGACTTCATTGCAAAGAGTATAGTAAAATGCATCGTTCCCCTCTATGCAACACTACTGACAATTACAGTTTTTTTGTGCTGAGAGAAGTCTCAGCACCAGAAAAGCCTGATGAGGTGTGGAGTATGTTTGGAAAAGACATTGTGAAGGACAGCTCTGCTGTAGCAGCAGGTACATGAGAGAACCTCAAAAACTGAAGAATGAGCCTTTTTTTTTTGCTGTGTTCAGGGAAAGCCAGTTGTAATGTGGGGCTTTAAAACAGTAAGGGGAAAAGAACAGCAGGTCAGAGTCTATGGGCACACTCATGGGTTTTTTAAGTGATGTAACATGGGACACCTATGCAAATGCTCCCCTCTGCTAGGAGAAGACCTTAAATATGGGATCTTGATGCAGTCACTCTTCTCCATTTTACACTGTTAAGACTGATTAAATCAAAGAGACACCAAGCGGGAGCATGAATATATAGCCTAGTAGGTAGTTCAGTCACCAGAGATAGGGGGGGAGTGGGAATATGCTGTTCCCAGTTCTGTTACTGAACTTTATCCAGTTACAACAAAAGTAAAATGCATAAGCACTCAGATGGCTGCGATAAATACAGTGTCTGGCCCATATGGACTCACAAACCATGCACACAAAGTTCTACACCACATGAGATCCTTTATCTGTGGAGGAAGTGTCAGCTTCATTCTGAATTGTGTGTCCTTTTATAGGGTATAATTTGGTGGCAGGGTGAGTTAAGTTACAACATGTTTGCCTAGAATCAGTGTATAAGTAGGTATCTCACTATAAGTAAGATGTGCACTTAGTGCATGTGTACATACGAATAAACCCTCAAACTATTACTTCTTCAATTTGTCAGAAAAGCAGCCTTCCTCTCATTGAACAAATATTTGGAAAAGAAAATATGAGCTTTGTGATGAGTTCTTTTCCCACCTCTAATCTTTTCCTTTCTCTTGCTCTATGCTGGCCTGGAGAAATCTACCTCTCAAAGCCTGGTTCCCTGTGGTATTCTTATCTTACCATTGCTTATATCTCTCTGTGAAGTAAAAACCACCTTTACTTATTTACTAAGGGTGTTCAGCTACTTCCATTTCATGCATCACATACTTTTACATCCAGAATATAACAAGACTGTTAGCTGCAGCTGATTTGCCGTGGTACACCAGTGACACTGAAGGATTTTGCATTTGTTCAACATCTAGCTCAGAATGGTCATCATACAGTAATGAATTATTTTGTGTTTGTAGTAATTATATCTGATATGATACAACAATTACCTATATAGTGTTTTGCTTACTGTTTTGGGGCAGAAGTTGAAAAAACAATGTAATACAGGTTCTCTATCACTGAAGGCCAAATTTGGAGAGAAATTCAATTCATAAAGAAACCCTTTCAGAATTCAGGGCTGTGACATTATAGTTTCCAGTTCCAGTGAAGAGGGGAGCGAAATGCTCCATGGAAGTGATGGGTGTGCCTGTTAGGATGCAGGGGTAGTGGAGCACGTACACTGCATAGGAACATGGATCAGCAAGACGCTGATACTCTTTTTGTGTGCCTCACAGCTTGTAAGCAGTTTTGAGCTCTCTGTGTAAGATTCAAACTTGTGTAGGTAAAATGGAGGCTTACAGAAAGTCACCTTTACATTTTGGGCTAAGTGAAATGAGGAAAGGCTTAGGCCCTAAGAGAGCTGTGCTTGGAGATGCATGCTGCTGTGTTTGCAAATTTTATACAGTATGTTTATTACTTTAAAATGGACATGCCCACATATACACTGAAATATTACTTATTGTCTGCTGTGTTTGCAAGTCTCCTAGAATGGCCCAGACCAGTTTATCTCAACATCTAAATCTACTGATGTTTTTCTATGTAGCTGTGGCCACCCGTCACTGATACAAAAGCCACCTGCACAATAATGACTCACCTGCATAACAGTCAGTCCAGTCATAGCACTGGAGTCGGCTCCAAATTCCAAAAATAAGACTCTTACGTGGATGACTTCACTACCTGTGGCATTAGTAACATATCGGACAGATGCTAAAACAGCTTTTTCTGTAAAATTTGTACCTTAAAAGGAGAGTGAATGTAGAAAGAGTTTACTAAGACAAAAATAAAATGGGAAGGAAAAGAGTTTAGAGAAGTATGTTTCTGAAATCTGTGTTATGGTCACAACTACAGCCATTGGTCTGTGCAGATTGTTTCCATTCTTTCTACCAGACATACATGTCTTGTCTCTTATGCTACTGCATCTCCTGAATTTGTGCTGTGTTTTCTGACCTTCTATAATGAAAATAGCTGAGACAAATCTAAATAAGTGGAAAGTACTGTGCCAGCTTTAAGAGTCTCTATTACTCACCACCCAGGAACGTTTGCAAATAGGCTCAGTACAGGTACAGACCTGATTGTTAAACACAGACACTTAAAAACTTGGCATAGCTGAGCACAGGCCATTGATTTATCAGCTCAATTTTACCAGAGCCATATTTTAAACTGGCCAAATGTTTAACAAGCTATGTCCAGCCTAGACTGCGTTTTGGGAGCTCAGTCCTGCAAGGCTCTGTCGTGATTTGAGACAGAAGAGCAATTAAGTACTCCTCCTTCTTAGAGTTATCTAAATATTTGCTAGATCAGACCCAGCTTCACAGGATAGATCTCCAAATTTGGATAAGAGATAGGCAGTCAGATGCTGTAGCTCCAGCATCTGCATTTACTCCATTTACTGCACACAAGTCAAATCATAAGTAGCAAAATGCAGAGATTTTAAAAAATAGAAAATTTCCCTAGAAAAACAGTTTCTAGGACATGAAGTACTTTTGTATAGTTCAGCCCAGACACTGTGAAGCATTTAATATCTAACACATAATTATTGGCACACCGTTCACTAAAATTTGCCATTAAATGCTCATCTTTTGCTTCTAGAGCTCTACTAGAAATTCAGCTTTGGAGAAATAGTAAGTTGAATATATAGCCAATTTTCTTCTGGGTGCATGTTTGATAAAACAGTTAATGACACATAGAAACCAGCACTACATTCATACAATATTTTACATGGAAACATCAAAAAATAAAAAAATCAGAAAAAGATTACATTTAATAGGTGTTTGGGTAGAAATACTTATGAACACTCAAATATTTGGATCACTGTCATCATACCTCAGCCTCATGACATTAAATTCGAGGCACCTCATTTGCCTTTTAACAAGCTCATTAGAATGCCTGCTTGCCTGCAATACACACTGCTTTTAAGCTATAGATGCACTTTTCTATCCTGACAGAGATGTAGGGTAGCTGTGGAAAAGGACCAAGATCCTAGTTACTTCACTGCAACTATTGTGAATTATTTATGAAGTTACTGTATCCTAAAAAATATTTTTAAGTGACTGGTTAATATATGGAAAGGCTGTAATTCTAAATAAAGAAATAAGTATAAAAAAGGCACTAACTAAACATGAGCTAGGATTCATAAAAAAGGGAACAATATAATAAGGACATGCATTGGCTTATGAATCCCGGCCCTCACTCTGCACAGGTTGTGCTACAGCAGATCCTCTTTCAAGTGCAGAATGGCAGAGCCCAGGCTTCTAAGAACTCTTTCATGCTAGCACGAAATTGAAGGTGGAAGCTTACAGCAAGAAAGTATTTTCTGATTCAAGGATCTTCCTGTAATTTTTAGCTACCCCATTGCCCTTTTTTTAATTAGATCATATTTAATTATGACTCTTTGAAAAGCAAATGGAATTTACCCTGGCCTAATACAGGTCTTCTAGGGAGAGTGATAATACAACTGTGTAAGAAATATACTTAGAATGACACAATCCTGATTTTCTGTGATAACTTGAATTTGTGATACAATAAGATCCCATTTACTCAGACAAGTTTGTACTGTATTATGACACAGGCTAAGGATACCAACACATTAGAACCATTTTACCCCACTATGTAAAGCTGTCAGTATAGACTGGTCATAACAAGAGCTGCACAGATCCTCATTCATTGCTAAGCACTGTGCTGAGTGAAGCCTTGTCCGTTTACCCACAGTGCTCACCCTGGCCATGTGGCACACCATATGTAGCGGGGATTCTCGCTGCAGCAGCCTTAGACAGCCCCTGTACTAGGTAATGACACTCTGATTTTTATTCACGCCATAGGGCAAAGTTGGGTCCTTGAAAAAGTCACGAGTTGGCTGAATTTCAAGCACAGATAAAACCCATTATTGCAGGGATTATTTCATGTGAATGGTGCCCTACAACAACCCTATTGTGTTAAGGGCTCATGTAGATGCTTTAGTGTAACTGTGGCCCTCTGTCTTCATCCCACAGCAACTCTGCTGCATAGGATCATGCAGGGGAGGAAGCATCATGAAGCTGTGTGTGCCTTCTAAAATCTGTTCGACTATCAGGTTTGCCAACAGACAGACATTTTGCTTTAATGCTCTATCACAGCCTTTCACCTGTGCCAGGACATTTTTGTGCTACGCATATGCCTGGCAAGTGAGATCTGGAGGTGGCAGAGGCTGTAGCACAGTAGTGTGAACATGTGGAGGCTGACAGTCCCCCAGGCTTCCAACGCATTGCTGAGATGGCTTGTGGGATGCAGGGTCAAAGGCTGCACAGGAGGGAGTAACTGGGGAAATTCTAAGGATCTGGAACTACAGAGAACCCTAAAGGCTGAGAGGTGAAGATTCATGGGGAGGTATTTTCACAGGAAATAAGATTAACCATGACATCAAATACTAAGGAAATACGGTAACTCCTCCAACACAGAAATTTTCTGAAACAAGACTTGGTGTTTAAAATACTATTATAGGACAGATTTGTAGGAGTCCCACAACCTTTGCAAGTAGTCAACTTACATGAGCACAGTGCCCCTTCTGTCCCTTCTAGATACAGATCTCAGTATTTGTGCATGCAAAATGGAATAACTGTGCATAATCCACTTAATTGCATTTTGTTTCACCAGCTGAGTTGCAGGTTTTGTTATAATGATAAATCAATGAAAAACCTGGGCAGAATTTTAACACTTTGTTATTTTTTTGTTAGAATGACTGTACTGTCTGACAAAGAACAACCCTGACTTTACCTTCACTGCAGCCCACCCCAGACCCACAAAGCAGCTTTAGAAAACCCTTTTGATATACTAGATGTGCCCATAAAGACAAGAGAGCTCTGAGAACTTCAAGCTGAGAAATCTAAGATGCTTGAGAAGCTCCATGAAAGCAAAGACCATTTTCCCCCAGCTGATTTACAAGCCGTACTGCCATTAGGGATTTTGCCTGAGTAAAGTGTGCCTGTTATACACAGCATTGTGTCTGTCATGGGACATCAGTGATGCCTAATGGAGGCCAAAGAGCAATGGATAGGAGAGTGAATTTGCCAACTGCTGCTGACCAGCTATAGCTCCTGATGGACTTAACTGAGAAATGAGAACTAAAGCAGTCAGGGGAAATGACTGCAAGAGCAAAGTGCACCTCTGTTTTTCTGCCAGGCGTTATCTTATAAGCAGTGAGAAGAGACCTGGATTTTTATATTTTCTTCCTTAACAGTGCTTTCAGCAGAAAACCAACCTTTCTGAGTGAAGGAATGTATGTGTTGCTGAGGTGCACTGAAGGGCGTCATCAGTAGGGGAGAAATTTAATTACACTTGCAAATGCAGCAGTGAAAATGCTCCAAAGTCACAATAGCAAAAAATGCTAATCTTAGAACAATAGCAAAATAATTGGTATATACTTAGGCTCCAGTCTTGCAAAAACTTCTGTGCAAATGAACTCAGCAGGACTGCTTCCTCACACCTGCTCTTGTGTTTAACAGTCTGCAGGACTGGGCCTTTACTGGATTTTGTGACTTTTTCAGAATGGGCAGGTGAAAACTTCCTAGTTACCATACATCACCTTATACATTCTTTGCTTTATGTAAGTAAACTCTGTGCATCCAAGTTTCTAGCTAGTGGGTGTTTTTCTCCCATACTAACAAATGCAGAGGTTTAAATATTCAACCATTTTTAGGATCGTTCCTCCATCTCCTAAACAATGCACTTGGATCATAATTATCTAAAAAACTTGAAGGGAGGGATTGAAGCTAAGTAGTCCTCAGATCCACCAAAAATTGGCCCTTCTTCCTAATCAGCCTGTTTCCCTTAGCCCAACTCTTATCCAGATCCCAGATGGGCTCTTATCTTCCTCCCACACTTGTGTTCCTCACTTCTACAAGTGAGTCAGTCCAGCCCACCCCAGCAGGCAGCTGCATTGTCACCCAAAATCAGCTGTGCAGAGTGCTGCCACCAGCTGTCCTGCTTGACTCACAGCTCTGTTTGGGCTCCATCTCTAAAGGCCAAAACCAGCGAGGATGGAGCATTGCACAGTCAACAAGAGCTCTTCCAGCATGTAAGGTGCTCAAATCCCTGGGGAGCACAGCTGACAGAGCACCCTGAATACCTTCTAGAACATTGTCCCACTCATTTTAATGTTAGCTAACTCCAGTTCTCAGAAAAAGCAGAGAAATGGTAACAGATTTTCAGTGTTGCAATTTTAAAACCAATGTGGAGGTTTTCTCTCCTCCAACGTGAAGCACCCCCCCAAAGTACTTCATGAGTATAGAAGCAATGTGTGTCAGTCCAATTAGTAAGTACATCACTGAATATAGAGGTGGTACTTCTGAAGTGTTGATGATTGAAGGGCAAGGCAAAGTTTGTAGGCAAAGGTAGGTGAAAAACAAGCTTTCATGCACCCAGTACGTGTTCAGCATTACAAGTACCCCATGACTCTTCATAAATAGGTCAAGGAGTGCTAAAACCCTGATTTACTGTGGGGCGCTGGACAACCTGCCTAACTCCTGCTTCATTGTCTTTGCGTCAGAAATTATGCCACACACAGTAAAGTGCAATGGGATTTCACTAGGAAAGGTACTCTCTAACTGTAAAATCCTGTTCAGGGATTTTATCCATATAACCTCCCCTCCCCTACAATAAAAGAAAAAGTTAATAATAACAATAATTATCACCACACTTGTGCTTTCTGCATAGTCATTTCCTTCTCTTCTAATCCCAGCAGGCTGCAGAAGCAGCAAAGCTGCATGCTTATGAAAAATACATATGGTTATGAGAAACAGAAAATCCCATCAGTTGTTTGGGTGCTGTCCTCTGGCTTTTGGCAACGTGGTGCTGGAATGAGTGTTTTTCCATTCAGTGCATGACTTTCCGGAAAGCCAAAGGCTGCATGCACAGCAACCTGAGATGTGTTAGACTGCAAAAGACATAAGTGGCTGTGGTTTTTACCATTATTCCCTCGCTGCTCAGGCCAGAAGATGTGCTCAGCGCTGCACTGGCCACAGGGAGGACAGTCCACCTGTGCCCTGCCAGTGAGCGTATGTACTAACTCCCGCTTGCCCAGGTAGCTTCGGCTATGCAATGGGAGAGCTCACCGCAAGGTGCAGGGATGGGCAGACCCACGAGCAGCCAGGCGGGGGCTCCGAGCCGCGCGGCAGCACCGCTGGGGAGGCCAGCGTGCCCGTCCAAGCGGGAGGGAGGGCGCCGCCCCGCCCTGGAGGCCCGGCGGGCGGGGCGTGCACGGCTGCAGCAGGTGCCGGGTGAGGGCCCCCGCGGGGAGTTACGGCGCGCATTGTTTCCCTGCCTCCCCCCGCCCCAGCCGCGCACTGAGCATGTGCGCAGCGCCCCTTCCCCCCTCCCGCCGGCGGGGCCCCGTTCCGCGCGGAGGAGCGGAGAGCTGCGCGTCGTCTCCGCGGCAGTTGGGCCGCAGCCCCGCTGGCATGGAGTGAGGTGCGGAGCCCCGCGCCGCCCGGCCCGGCCATGGAGCTGAGGAGGTCCATCTCGGCCAGCGCGGAGGCCGAGAGACCGATGAGGCGCTACGGGGCAGTGGATGAGACGGAGTGGAAGGCGGAGGCGCTGGGGAGAAGTGAGTGGGGGGCGCGGGCGCGGGTCCGTCTGGCCGAGGCAGCCCCGGCGGCGGGGGGCGGCCGGCTGCGGCGCGGTCCCCCGGCACCCGGTCCGGCGGCGAGCGCTCGCCGCGGGCTCCTCTTCTTGGCGGGGCGAAGCCACCTGGGGCTTCTCGGGGAGGAGGGTTGATGTGACCGTTTTGCCCTATGAGGCTGGTGCTTCCCGAGGGGGCTGTGTGGGAGACGAACAGCTTTTCCCTGTCGAGGGACGGGGAAGCGAAGGGCTGGGGCCGGTGCCGCTCCGGGCACTTCGGTGTTTCCTTGCGAAATGGGTCGCTCGCTCGCTCCGCTAAGTGAAGCTATGGGAGGGTGGCTGAGGAAGGATGGCTGGGACGTCGGCTCTCCCTTCTTGCTTACTGGGTGGGATTCAATACATGGCTTTTCATACATGCTGGTAGTCTTTAATGTGCTTCACGTTTGAAAGGCACAGATGACAGCCACGTTATTCCCATTATCGTCATCTCAGGCAGAGGGTACAGGAATACAGCACTTAGTTCACTTCTTCAGCAGTTGCGCTGTGTTTATGAGCTCAACAAATGCTCTGTGGTGGAAGAACTTTCTTGAAATCATAATTTTCCAGAAAGCAGCAATTGACATAACCTTTCCAAAGTGCCAATAGAAAGAATAGTTAAAAAGATATGTAGTTGCCAATTCAAGTTATCCATGGGACCTTGTCTTCTTTAAGATATCAGTTATTATTCTTTTACTGGCAGAACTATCTTCTTCACAACCTAATAAGCTTGTAAACCCCTTCTAATTTTTCAGGTAACCACTGAGGCAAGAAATCTTGAAAAGACTGTCACAAAAAGTTCTGTACTACTATAAAGAAAAATATTTTCTAAGTTTCATTAAGTGTTTGATTAGGCCACAGGAAAAAAAAGCTTTGTGTGTATCTGTTGTGACACCTTAATCTTGGCTGATACTGGGGTTGCTGATATTCTTGACTCACTGTCCATCTTTTGATGTGCATCGTGAAGTCTCACCTGGATGGCTTTTAACATCTGGCTTTGCAGCATCCTGGTAGCAGGTTTTAGCCAGCACTTTTGCTACGCTTAGACTTTTCAGATACGGCTGTGTTCTGGAATCATACTTCACCTCTGGCTTCAGTTTTTCGTGCATATGTTTTTGTCTACCATATGCTGATGACAGGGGTGTAACTCTCCCACTCTGATGCTTCAGTTGCAGTGTTGGTTTTGTTGCAGTGCCTGGCATAGGTTCAGGACTGAGTAACTCCCCACTTTCTAAAATGGAACTGAAGACTGAAATTGCTGTTGACTGAGTTGGTTGACTCAGACACATGCAACAGTTTTGCAGGTTCGCTGGCATGATACAGACATGTGCTTTTCTTGTTCCTATAAGTATGTCTGGTTTTGTTCCAGAGCTCAGGAGCTGAGTGCAGTGCAGGACTTGTAATAATATCTGGTAGCTTGAGGTGACAGAAGGGTTACATCTTGCAAGCTTTGAAAAAAAGATCATCTGTTTCGCAGAGGGCAACGCAGAGGCTGAGTGGGAGACCCGATCTGCTCAAAAATACGTGCTCAGCATTGACTTTCCATCCAAATCACAGCTTGACCAAGTACCAGAATGAGTTGTTGGCAGGACTAGAACTAAGTGTCCAGGCGTCTGCACCCTGGCTCTGCTGCTGAGCTGCCTTTCTACACACTAGATTCAGTTTAATGAGAATATCCCTCTGTGTATAACAATTTAGATATAGAATAGGAAGTAATCTAGAGGCCATGCTCTGTTCTTTGAAAAGTACAGAATTATTATATTAAGGCTTTGCTATTTGAATAATTGATCTGTTTTATTTGCTTATAGGCTTCAACTTTTTTAAAATACTGTGGAAAATGCTAGGTATTGTAGCTGCTCTAGATGATCCCTGCATATCTTTCCTATTTTAATACTAACACTGACTTCTGGTCACACTTCTGCATTGATTAAAAATAAATATATTTTACTATTTACTTTAATGCTTCCTTACAGCATAGGTCATAAATTGCATGGCATGATGACAGTAGTCTCCAGAAGGTCTGGGAAGAAGCCAAAAAAGCATCATCCCCTTTTTTACTAATGTCAACAATTTGCATATTGTTTTAAATATGGAATGCTAAGTAATAGGCTTCTGCTTTTGTTAATACTATTACTTCATATGCGTTTGTCCTTTTTACTCTGAGGATTTGTTGTGTCTTAAATCAGGACCTCTCTGGAGGTAGAACTCGTATATCTGTACAACACTGCACGATGCAGTGCCATTTCCTGGTCAGTGCCTTTTGATGTCAGTGTAGTCATATCACAAGAGAATGTACATCCTGATTGTGTCCATTACAGAAAGAACGTCATAGAAGTTAGGTAGTTTCTATTCAGTTTGTTAAATGGAAAGGGAGATCTGTGCCAACTTCGCTATCTGTGGTACAGAAAGCATTGCTGGTTATTGGTTATAACCAAAGATTAATTACTTCATAGCAATGAAATGTAACATCATGCACGTTTCTATTCTCCAGTGGCCTCTTTCAGCCAGATTATCAATGCAGTTAAGCTGGTTCACAGTAGCCGAGGATCTGATGCCCTACAATATGAGGGTGTAATGATCTTCAGTGGGTTTGCATGCAAATTACAAAGCAGATTGTTTAAAGGTGTCTCCTTAACAAGACACTGAAGCCTTTTTCTTCACATAAAGGAGGGAATTTCCAAGGAGTAGAGAACACTAAAAATGACGGTTTACCATGTACACAGCAACTCATGCATTTTCTAGTGCATGCGTGTAGAACACAGTCAGACTTATAAATTGTCAGGCTTGTATAATAATAATGTGGTTACGACCTTTTTGGTAAGTGATCTTTACAATATAGTCTTGGGGAGTCTGCTCTGAAGCAGAGCACTGAAGCATTTTGGTCAGTCCTCATTACCAAGCGCACAGCTTCATTTAGAATCATCTGTCTTGCTGTCGGCAGGCACTCATAATGCCCTGATTAAATAACTGCATGCCAACACCAGGGAAATAGCCACAAAGAAACAAAGCAGTTTTTCACCATCCTTCTGAACATTGCACTTCTCAGATATATTTTGCTGATCTCTTCCTTCGTCTTTCAGTTTGTATGAGGTCTGGAACTAAATGCAAAATTCACGGTGAATGCCCCAGCTTCAGTCAGTATAAGGAAGCAGAAATGCCAGAAAACTGCAAAGGTTATGTTTTGATGTAATTTAGCGCACCATGAAATTTGCTTATTGTTTTCATGTGAATGGCAACTCGATATTGGAGGTAAGCTGCCACGCTTCTATATTGCAGAGGTCCACCTTTTGAACGGGTTTTGAATATCAAGTGGAGATTAGGGGAAAGGGGCCCTATTATAGGCCAGCACTGAAGAGGAAGGTGGAGATTCCCAACATGAGGCTCAGTAGTAGCATGAAGCCTTCGTAGACAGCTTTACTTGCTCTCCCTTTATGCTGTGAATGTTGTATCACAGATTATGTCCAGACAAGGTACTGTTGAGATGGCAGTGCACTCCAGAACAGCACCAGTGGAGTGATTTTATCTAGTTCTGAGATTGTTCTGGTTTGTTGCAACAGCAGAAATATAGTACTGTTCCCAGGTTCAGAGGGATCCTGGGCTGACACATGTGAAAGCTTATTTCACCATATTCAGTTAGTTTATCTTGAAAACCTTTCTAGGCTTGTAAACCAGAAAGAGACTCTTGTATGTATTTATATGCTCTGCTGCTGAGCACTGAGAGTGGTTCAAACACTGAAGATATGCACTGTTTAATATTTTGCATTTGCGTTTCTTGGCAGCATGGGAAAGTGGATGGCTTACAGATACCTGGAACATTTTTGGTTCAAGATCAGTTTGTTTTAGAAATGCTGTTATGCACAGAGATGGTCTTTCATCTTGCAGAAGCTTGAAAAGCGAAAAAGAAAACAACCATAGATTGCAATAGGTAGTGGTCCTGTAGCCAGGTTGTCTTTTCTCTGTGGTGAACAAAGAATGAGGAAAAGCCATTTGTACTGTGGTTATGGGCACTTGCTTTATCTAATCTACTGGGAACTGCTTATGTTACCTTTAAGGCCTGATTTCATTAACAGAACAGAATGGCTGCATCTTAGAACAGGGTGTAATGTTGCTTAATAACTTTTTATAATAATTTAAAAAATTTCTGTTGCAATATTAAAAAATCAATCAAGTAGCAAGAGGGAAACACATTTGTTTTGCACAGCAAAGCCTGCACAGCTGGTGTCCCATGACATCTATCTGTCATTCTGGTCACCGATGAGTGGTTAGGATGGGTTTGTATTAATCATATGCCTCTATGTATTAGTCAAAAAGTAGGTAAATGCCAGTTTGTTCTTGAATTTTTTCAGCTTTAGAAAATTTGGAGATTCAATACCTAGTACAGACAGACTGGATAGTATGTTGGCTCCTGTGAGACATCACTGCACTCCTTTCTATTCATGCTGGATTGGTCCCAAGTGACTGTAGAAGAGTAAACTTATTTAGACTCCAACAAAAGTGGAATGGAGCCGTGGTTTACTTCACAAAGAACCAGGAGAATGATTTACAGAGTGAGAGTAATCCAGTTTATACTACCTACATATTGTCTCATTTTTCTAATTCCTCCTCCTACAGCTGGGTGCTCCAGGCAGCTGCTGAGACAGAGGAAGAAGGAAAAGGGAGAACTGGAAATATTTTAGTGCCTCAGAGTGCATTCCTGCTAAAATATTGGTCAACAATAGGAGGAACTGTGACCCTTAGAGCAGCTTCTTCCAGGTGCTACTTCATGTTGGTCTCCCAAGTCCACAGAATTCTCTAGCACAGATCCCTATAGAAATATACTTTCCTATCTGGTCACACAAAGGAAATCAGTTGATGGGCTACCCTTGCCCCCCATAGTCTCCCTACCATATTTCATTAGTTTTGCCCTTTCTTTGCTTTTCTGTCTAGCTCTGGGCTATGTGTGTCCAAGGTTTCTCAACAAGAAGTGCAGGTAATTTACTCCCTAACTTGTCCCATGGTTCTGAACATAATTGCGTCTTGACAATACTTTGTATCGTACAGAGTCCAACCTGTCCTACAAAACACAGACAAATGAGGAAAAACAACCACCAAACCCACCCCAATCTAATCAAAGCCGAAGAGGGTGAGCGTAGCAGGAGTCTGGCTAATTCTGGATAGAGGCTATGTTGCAAAAAACATGTTGGTTGTTATGCATCAGGATCTTACTATTACACATCTACTCACATATGTCAGCAAAGACATTTCTGTCAGCTGAGATACTCATAAATCAGAGGGTTAACGACTTCCAAAGTCTGTGTGCCCAACTGTGTGTACCAGGCAGGAAATGAACGCTTAATGTGTAATGCAGTTTACATTCAAACCAGTGCCAACCAATAATTGTTGGAAAAGTTATAGAAGAGGCTAAAGTGTTATATTTGGGACTGTTGCTCATGAATTTGCCTGTTTCCTTTAAAGATATTTTACAGAAAAAATGCATTAGACCTGGAAAGTAGGACACTTTGAACTACACACATCATCCCTGCTGCTGGTAGCCTGTGGGGTTATGGACTCAGTCTGTGTAATTTTTTTGACTATGTTTGATCCCTTAGTTGCATAGCATGTTTTCATCAGAATAACCACTTGTGAGAATGTGTGTGTCTGTCTCAAGGGTACATTACAAAACAGGATTAAAACTTACATTCAGGTTTGGGCATGCACTGCAAAGTACTGTGCATCATGCTTGAAGTTTATAGAGTTTTCTTGTAGTTACTGAGCATAAGAAGGATTGGAACTCAGCACTCTGGGATTCAGGACTACAAAGTGCTTTTCCTCTGTAGCTGAGTACGTTCTATTTTCATAGAAGTCTTACTTATTAAAATAGTCCCAGAGACTCAATAAATAATGGTAATTTATTTCCGTGAAACGTGTTCTGCTGTGTAACTATGTAAAAGGCATAGTATAAATACATTCAAAATTCAAAGATGAAAAAGGTATGCTTGGAGGGTAAACTATGAGAAATCAGCAGGAGCACCGTTGGATAATTATTTTAGTTACCCTTCAGGATCAGCAATGAAACATGAATTATCAACATTTTGTCAGTTCAAAAAGGACAAAATATTTGAGAAAATAATTTTAAGAGAATTTGTCATTAAATGAGGGTGAATGATTTTCAGTGAGACAAGCTGCTCATTGCAAAAGCGTAATGATTGGAAACACTGCCAAAATGCAAGAGGTAATTTGTTATTGTAAGAATATCAGCAGTGTTTAAGGATATTTTTATTGCCCTGAACCCTTCCCCTGCCCAAAACTTTACTGATTAGGGATTTAAGAGGTGTTGTACAGACACATTTGGTTTTTTTATACACTGATAAAATTGGAACAAGAGATTCTTATTATAAAGTGGTTTAATGGTTTTGTTCATCTCTTGGAGAAAACAACTCCAAAACCAGAAAATGAATCAACAGCCAGTTCTACCACTAACGCCCTTTCGGTACATGAGGCCAAAGTAAGTTTTAGAATAACAGTATTGAAGCCAAATGAGCAAGACAGTGATCTGACCTCCCTGGGAAATGACAGAGAAGCCTGACTGACACTTTATTAGTTACAAATACAAAACGCAGTCCTGACTTCAGTTCCTGAAATCAGTGGAAATTTCCTCACTGATTTCAATAAAAGCAAAACTGAACTGGCCTCTGTGCCTTCACCTCCTGGAGCCCTGTTCATCTTGATTCTCTTCAGAAAACTCTGGTGAGGGAATTTGGGGTCTGTGTCAGTTCTATAAGGATTCCCTGGGGACCTGTGTCAGGCTGCCCCGTGAGTTTGGTCTCTGCCCTCAGTTCTCACTGGGCACGTCCTGCAGAGCCTTAGCAAGCAGCAACAAGCATTCACTCCCTGGAAAACCGTTTGCACTGGCAGGGATAATGCCATTTCAATCTTCTTGTCTCTGAGCAGTGAATCATTAGCTAATGCATCGGAGCCCCTACGGTGAGTGGCTGTTCCTCAAACTGTCCTGTTTCACAGGAGAAGAGGAAGTCACAGAAATTCAGTTCTGCCCCCGCTTTCCTTACCCAATCTGTAGTTCCTCTCCCCTCATCTTTTACCATGGATTCCCATACAACTTCCTCTGGGCACTGTGCCTGGGAGGGGACTGAAGTTACTGCAGTTTGGCAGACTCTAAGGCAGAGACATTTTCCTTCTGGCTGATATTTGTCTGTAGCACAGAGAGAATATGTGGGATGTGATAGTGGAGGGCAGCCATGGAGTTTTGAAAGCCAGTAAAATCAAGATCCATTTGTCTCTGCCTTGGTAAGGTGTGAAACATCCTCCGATTACAAAATTTCTTACTTTCTCTCATACAAAGAGAAGGTGACAGCCAGTTATCTGTTTGTCTCAGTGATATAAATTAAGATTCTGCTGAACTGCCTTTGTTTCCTCACCTCTGAGACCTCCAGGAAGGCAGTCTCCTCAGCCTTGCATCAGCCCCATGCCAGTTGTGAGGAAGAAAGTATTAGCATATTTAAAGAACACTGAATTAAAATTAAGTATGCAAAAGCATTTAACATGGTGAAAACAGAGGCTGCTAGAGAATGACTCCACATCCACAGATGAAAGGCAAGAGCAAAACATATTTGTTTGCCAACTATCATAATTATTTTGTGTGAGTTGAAGAGATGAAGCCCTGCGCTGTTTCACCTGAGCATACACTGAGAAAGAACCAGCTGGTTTCGGCAATACTGGCTGTCGCAACTTCATCTTTAAGGAAGGGCACAGCTTTTTTGCCTGTGGCTCCCTGGAAGCACTGTGCACCTCGTACCAAGATCCCAGTACGATTCTCTGCTGCCTGGCCTTCCACTTTGCTGTTGGACTGTAACCGTTGCATGCCCATGGCCTTAAGAATAGTAACATTCATCCCCCTGGAAAATTACTAGTCTTTTCTCCTATGAAATCTGAAACACCTTTTTTCTTGGCTTCTGAGGATCATCTTCTCAATACTTCATTACTTGCTGGAGTGGGAATCTGTTCTGTGAACCTATTTCTTTACTGTCTGAAACAATTCTCCATACAAGTATCACTTTGGCCTTTACTGGATTGAACTCATATGTCTATAATACTTATCCAGTGGTTTTAAGGTTGCATAAAATTATCTACCAGCTGCTGGGAAGATGTTTAGAGCACTGTTAGAAAACTGTTATTAGAGAATCACATCACTGAGGGGGGAGAGAGAAGGAAACAACCTTTCTGGTATGCAGTCGGGTAATTTCAAAGGAGGATGTTGTAAAGATGTGAAATTTAGAAATGCCAGTGGCCATTTACTATTATTTCACTTGCAAAATATGCTGTTCTTTATCAGTCGATACTCATCAGAGAAACCGTAAAACCATATATTCCTAAAGAGGTTTTGCAAGACTTTTTGGGACTGAACATTTTGTTGACCTTTTTCTTTCTGGAAAAAAAAAAAATTAATGAAGATAGAAAAAGTCTTTTAAAAATACCAAACTAAATAAGCTTTGAAAAACTGAACGTTAGCTGTAGCTGGCACTGTTACAGCATTTGAAACTTAAATGCTGAAGCTTTGTGTTAGTATTACAGGATCAGAATATGACTCTAGTGAGGAATAAAATGGAAAGTCACAGGCTGTTTCCTTTGACCACTGAGCAAAATGACAGAAGTAAATGAACAAGTGATGTGTTTCTTAATAGTGCTTTTTAATTCTGCATCACATAAGATGAATTGATGAAGCATGAATTGCTTTCCTTGGAGTGTGGCTTAAACCCAGTCTTACTCCAGGTGTGAATGTGCATTGATTTCAGTGGGAGCTCCACACTAAGGAAGGTACCTACCACAGTAACTAACTGTATGAGTTTTTATTTACAGCCTTCTGATAGCGCTGAATCTCATGCAGGGCTGTGGCAGGGTTGGGCATGGAAACCCCTTCCTGAGTCTTCCTGACTCCTGGCAGTCTTCCTGAGTCAGACTAAAATAGCTTCTTGCACATAAAGGTCTAACCCAGTGCCACTGAATAAAACTGACGGGGAGGGCTTTTGGGTCAGACCTTCAAAGGCAATCTTCTCTCATTTTTTGTGTCTCGTTTTGGATCCATTTTCTCATAGGAACAGCTGTCAGATCATATACACTGTGCAAACTTTCCCACCAGGCTGCATAGAGCTGCATATTCTCCCCATTTTCTGAAGGACAAACTGCTGTTTAAAGTGCACAAGGTTGTATTTTCAATTCATAACATGATGGGAAAAGGTGAAAGGAATATGCAAAAACCCAATGGTAACTACATTGTCAGCATCGTGATTTTATTTGAATGTAAACCAAGTTTTCATCTCACACAGATTTATTTTGAAAAATAAAATACTATTTTAAGCAGTCAATTTTCCTGTCCCTCTGTCCTGCACTCTCCTCCCCTCCGCTGTACTTTAGGTACTAGCAGCTCCTGTCTCTTTTGCACTAGCTTTAAGATAATCAGAGAGCTACTAGAAAAGATAGCCCCTGTTCTCACAAATCAGACCTCTAGAAATAGGTAACTAATGCAGTTTGATTTCTGGAATTTTTTTCTGTGTCTCTGAGGCACTGGAGGTCACTAGAGAGACGACAAAGGGATTGGGGCTTGTGGTGTGAGAAGCACTGAGGTACCTGGAGGCGGTCAGTGACCAGCATGGCCCTTTTTATTTCTGTATTTATAAAGTGAACAAAGTAACAGTGGTACTAGGATGATAATTGGGGGAGGAGGGGAATATTACGGCCTATTTCAAGGCTTGGCTACGTTTTATGAAATTATTTCCGTACACTACCATGGGGTTCTGATCAAGATGGGTGCCAGAGCTCATGTACTGGTTCCAGCAACATTTGCCACTACATTCAGTTATTGTCTTTGATATACAGACATGGTGTGCTAGAATGAATGACTGAGCTTAATCCTTCCACTCTCCTTGATTCCTCCTCTCTTTACTGCAGGTGTCTCTGCCTCATCTCCTAAGTAAGTTCATTCAAAGAAAAAAGCCCAACTATGATTCAAACCACAGCAGTCCTTCTCTAGGGTTTGTATATGCAAAACTGCAGTGATTTAAGGACTGGACAGACCACACCTAATCCATATAAAGTGCTCTGAGCTTGTGTAGTCCAAGTTGTGTCTGTTCTGCAGAGGTATAATGCAAGGGTGCTGAAACTTCAGGCTAAATCCCTATCAAAAATAAAGAGCACGTCCGAGAGTTCTTCCAACAGGAATCTTAGCCCGGCAAAGCATTTTTTCAGACATCTTCCTAGTTTTATTTTGTTGCAGTGATTTCATAATTGCTGATGTTTTTTCCTCAGTAATTGTTAAGAAATTTTATTGTGTTTACCTTTTATGTAGAATAGTCTGGATATAGACTACCTTGGTAAAAATTTCTTATAGTGAAGGAAATCATAGCACTTAATTTCATTTTTTTAAAATTACGTGGCTAGTCACAACACAGTACATCTGATGTAACTATTTTCTTGCTGGAAAGGTGTTATACCACTGTACTGCAAGCAAGAAAAAACTGTCTCCTTCTGCGAGTCCTCCACATATATAGGTATTTACACCAAAGAAAACATTGCCCTTGTAGCATGCTTTCATTCACTCTGCGCAAGGGAGAAAAGCTGTTTCTTAGAAGTCAAATCATTTGCATGTTTATAAGGAAACCATCCACTGCCCTTGACAGGAGTAAAATATACAAGGAGCAGGAAACAGAACCCCTTCTCATAGAATATCCTTTTATATTTCTTATTCTGGAGTGGTAGAAAGGCTAAATATCCCAGCTATAAACTATTTTATATCTACTGGAACAGATGATCAGAATTCTCATCAGTTTCTAGGTACTATGTAAGCTGCTCTTCTACAAACAGTAGGGAGAGTTTTCTGTGTGCTATCCAAGAAGACTGGATAGCAATGACATTTCTGTGGGCAAAACCGTGGCATTATCAGATGTTGGCTAGGATAAGATGATTCATTGCTGGTGAGTCAAATAAAGAAACAGGCAGCATGGGAGATGGTCATTTTGAGGTGTGTATCTTTCTAAATGAATCAACATTGCAAGTGAGCTGAAAATTGTGCAAACAGATGCAGATAAAATAGCATGAAATGTTTACAGCAATAGTTGAGTATTAGTTTATACCCCAATCTGCACCAACCCAAATTCGGTCAGAGATAATAATTTCAGAAGAAAGGTCAGTAAAAATGAGACTCATCACCAAAGGTTTGCTTAATCCGGGAGTTGATTAACTTTGCATAGTGACTTCTGAGGAAATAATTGAAAGGAACTTATCTTTTTTTTCTTTTCCAAAGAAATGCCCATTAAAAATGGTAATTTGTAAACTGAACTTAAAATTGCAAACAAAAGATAAATTAATTACTTAATCCTGTAGAATTTACTTAGATCACACCTCTGTAAGATCTATTATTAGTCTGCTAATAGCAACATATATGAACAGTGGTCTGAGACAGGTTACAGTGAATGTGGTTTGTCTGTTCAGTCTATCTGAGAACACTTCCTGAATAGAGTCAATATTATTTTCTTTGCTGGTTGCAAGAAGTTTTCATATAGCAACAGGGGAGATATAAACACCTAATGAAATAGAAAAATCTCATTGTAAAACCAAAGAATTGAATAGAAAAGATTACCTGAGGGGGGGAAGAGGAAGAAAAAAGGAAGCAATTTAGCTTAATTCATTTTTGAAAACAACAGATTTCATGCTGGTGGCATCCCAATATTTTACTGACTGACAGATCTGTTTCTAGCTCTTTTTGAGCTTATGTTTAATTCATATAGGGAATTTCCACTTAAGAAACACAGGAGTCTGGTCTGTTGGTTTTATGGTGGCTGATTCCCAGAGATGTGTATGTTCAGCATATGGCAAAGATCTAGACCTCAAGCTTTGTAATGTGGAGTTGTACTGAGATCACATTCTGGGCTCAGATGAAAAAAACTATTAGTTTTTCTAAGACCTCCCTCATAAAAAAGCTGGCTTCTCATATAAGAGACCTTCAACTTTGCACCAAGTATTTGTATCACATACCTTGATTTTTGCAAAACAGGGAGAATTCTCTTTCATTTCCTGGTGTGAGGGGATGAGGTCACATATTACCTTGGTACTGAGAATTTCTCTGGGCAACATTTTAAATGGGACACATTCCTGGGCTGGGTATACAATGAAGAAAAACTTCTCTAAGGCTGTGATATGGGATGTAGTTGTGACTGTGATATGAAACAGCTGTTCGTTCAAGAAAGTAAGCAGCTCCCTTTGCATCCCAAAGCTGCTCAAGTCTTGGGTCTAAGCTGCTTATGAATAAAGCATGGCAAATTAGGGGGCTGTATATTCCCTAAAACAGGCAGGTGGGGAAGGGTGAGGAACTGGCATGGCCATTACTCTGTCCCTCTTCTTGGCTGCTGGAAGATTTGGCAGGTGCAAGTTGAGATGGAAAGATGTACAGCAATTTACTACAGACCTTCTCCTGAGCCAGGAGGAAGCAGAGAACAGGGCTGGATGCAGAGCCCCTTGGCTGGTGCCCCCGTTCTCAAGCTCAGAGGAAACCAACCTCTGCACCAAAGCTGCCTTCCACTCCTCACAAAATCCAGGTCAGGCTGAGGCGGGCTGGACAGTAGTAATGACTTGTTACTCGCAAAGAAATGAGCTAGATCTCTGGGTTTTCTGCATGCAGCACTTACTTGAGTGCTGAAACAACATCATGCAAGATCAGCTAATTTGTCTCATCTGCAGAGATTTAGTTATTTATTTATTTATCTGTGTGTAGGTGGAGAGAGAAGACAGAAAAACCAGAAGAACAGAATATTAGGAGAAGCTTCTGGTTTTAGACTGACCAGGATATTGAGGGCACCCTTCCGTCAGGTTAGGTCAATAGGAAGATCACTGATATGAAATACACAGTGGTACATCTCCTAGAAAGAGGTGGGAAGATGCCACTCTATTATAATTTCAGTTACAGCAAGACAAATTAGGTTGCTTAGTTTCAGAGTGACATGTAATGTGGTCTGGGGGAAACTGCTTTCACACCTCACCTAAAGACACCAGCCAAATGTGTGAAAAACCCTGTTGTCGGAGCATCTGGCAACAAGGCATGTGGTACTGATACCCAAACTAGAGTTTATTTAAAATTGGAAATAACAGTAGGAAGTCTGGAAAATGTTCTTGCACAATTCAATTACAGTACTTTGTTAAGTCTGTCATAATTCTCCGCAGACCTGATTATATGGACAGCTCTTCTTTAAATCCCACTCAAACCCACTTAATCCTTCTTTATACACAACAGAAATGGCTGGATGAGATACCACAGGCTATTTTGCAAATGGACTGTACAGGTCTTGAAGAGAGTCTCAGTTCAGGCACTGGGGATGCTGGAAACTGAAGTCTGAAATGGTCATACCAACCATGATGATGCCCTTCCAGTGTGCTCTAATTGCTCTGAAAAATTTCTGCATGTGAGCAAGTCCTTTTTCCACTCTACCAGTATATCTTAGACACCAGTAAAGACAGTCTGTGTTGCTAGATTTTTATGTCTGATGTGTGATAGGAGCTGTACTGAGATCATACTGAGCTGGCTACTGAGCAGTCATTTGCAGACCAGGTTGCATCTGAAGGCGTGAGCTGCAGTGGCCTTATCACAGCTACCATGAGAAAAAAAAAAAAGTTAAACCTGCCAAATTTAGAGTCTGGATACTTGAAAACTGTCTCAACTCAGAAATGCAGTTTATATTAAAACAGAGGATTTGGTTTCAGCTGAGTGGAGAATCACACGTGAATCCACGAATAATCTGGGGTTTCTTAATTCAATGGGACTGGAGTTTAAAAAGGTTTTTATAAAAAAACATTCATTCCAAACTCCCTTTGCTGTTTACATGATTCTGTTTTTCCTCATTTTTATGCATTTGCCCTCTAAGAGGCTGAAGAGATGTGTGCAACCTTGTTATCATTGACTGTAATGGAAATGGGCTGAGGCATGCAAATTGCCTAGACAGAGTCTTGGAATCAGCTTCAAAGTAGCAAGGTTGAGCCCTATAATTGGAGTGTCAGAGCCCCTCAGGGTTTTCAAGACCCAATCTGAGAGTGTCATTAGGGTAATGTATGTTAGTGGACATACTTCTGCATACCCTGAATTTATTTACATCAGAAGCACTTTCTGCAGATTTTAATCACATTAAAAAAATCTGTAGTTTTGACTTATTATTACAGCACAATCAAGTCAGGCCTGGGGCTTTTATTTGATTGTTCACGGGAAGACTTTCATAGGAAGTTATCTTATATTTTCAAAGACGCATTTAGTTCAATATTAAGTTCTGGCTCCTTAGGCATTTATTGCTGTGAGTGCTGAAATTCTGTTTCCTGATTTTTAAATATGATTTGTATTAGCTTTTAAATTGCTGCCAGAGGGGGTACTACTGAGAAAAAGTCTTCCCTCTCCCCCTAAAATTGACTGTTTAGGGGACTATCCAGGGTATTGTGAGTCACAGATGAAAGACATGATATAAAAATAGAGAAAGCTAGTAGAACTCTCAGTGGCAGAAAAAAATCTACATGTAAATCATAATGATAGTGTTATAAAACAGCACCAAATCATATATAGATTTACAGCTAGAAAAGATGTTATTCTAGTTACAGATAATTAGATAGCAAATTGTCCTATTGTACTGAGTCAGTTCCTTGCATAAGCAAACACCCCCCCCCTTAGATCCAGATGGAAGAATATGAAAGCAGGGATGGTGCACTATCTTGAAGTGATAGTTTAATTTGACAGGATGGATCCTTGTGACTTCATACATGGAGAAAGAGTCTGGAATCTTTGTGTGGGCAATGTCTGACTGTAGAGGACACTGGACCTCAAAAAGCTAAATCCTACCTTAAAGAGTAAAGCCCCAGATAATGGTCAAATTAATACTTTCTACTTCCTGAGTCCACCCTCCTGCAACTGCAGACAATCCTACAATACCTGAGCTTATTCACAGGACATGTCTGGGTTTTTTTCCCCACAGAGTGAGGCCAGACCCTTTAAAGATCCATATGTCCTGATCTTAGTTTAAAACAGCTTTGGTTCCTTTCCTCCAATATCCTACTTGAAAGACTGCTTTCAGAATGCTGTTGCTTTGGATAGTTACTAGTTTCCAGTCTAAGCTTATTCTTCACCTCTACTTAATTTTACACCAGCCATTATAATTTAACGTAAAAAATCCTTTCCCCTGTCCTTGATCCTTTCCTCTTAGCTAATCAAAATCTCCACCTTCACAAGTAGATGAGCACCATAATTTTGACAGCATCAAAAGTCAGGAGAATGTTGAAATCTGAAAGCTTAAGTGCAAGATAGAAGAAATGGAATTTCTCATCCAAATACAGGATGGCAGTACAGATTTTAAGATACATTAAGTCTGAATACCTCATTAAATCCTATGCATCACATTAGATTTCTGCAAGACCACCAGATGGATTCAGATTCACAGGGTCTTCATTTTCAGAGAAGAATGAACAACTATTGAGAGACGAGCTGTTTTTTCAGGATATCATTACAACCAAAATGAAGTCTTCTATGCAGAGAGCAGTTTCTTGAGACTGGAGAGATCTTTTTCCCGGGGGAAGTGTAAGATTAAAGGGTTGCATAATTACCCACTTAGGAAATTGGAACTGTCATAAATTGACAAAGACAAAGCCAAGAATAATTACTGCTTATAAATTTCTCAGGATAACAAACAAGACAATTTAATTGATGCTTTTTTTTGAGAGGCAAGATCTTTATAGATCTTATCATTATGGACTTGTGCTGATCTGTATCTGTAAATAGAGAACAAGGGCAGAAAATGGTTCCTAAATTAGAAAGTTGGAACCATCATTTAACCATAAAGCTTCTAGTTAGCAAAGTACTGAAGACCATCCTTAATTAACAAGCACTTTTACTGCCTGAATGTCTATTTCTGCTTAGGAATATGTACTTGAATTAGAAAACTCAAAGCAAGATCTCTTTCAGGTTCAGTTTTTAAACCAGTCTTTCTTCAGTGCAGTAGTACTTGGTCTACAGAAGTACAGCATAAAAGATGCAAAGCAACTAAGAATCTCATTTGGGCACTGGGCAGGTACAGGCACTTTCTTACATGAGACATGAAAGGAGTTGTCGTGTGCAATACTTTGAGTATGAGACAATAGAAACCAAGGGGACTTAGAGAGTCAGAGGAAGGGGTTAATATTCAATACTGAATCTGGCGTTTGTATTTCAAGAGAAGGCTTAGTGAGACCACAGTGTACAAAAGCCTGAAATGGAAAAGAACAGACTGTTGCCAACAGCCTTTTTGCAAAGGTAAATAATGAAAAATTAAAGGTCAAACCTTGAAGATCAGAACAAGAATGTACAAGATAAACAACTAAGAGATTCTTTTTATAACAAGAGGCTCTTAGATATGGAACAGACAGGGCAGTGATTCTGGAAGTGCAGTGGGCAATTGCACACAGTGCTTTTTATATTCTCTGCTTACCTAATTTTAAAATGGGGTCATATGGTAGAGTGTGAGTGGGACACTTTTGAAGTGGAAACTGAGGTTGTAATATGTCTAGGCTGTTAATCTAACTGTGATAATTTAAAAAAAAATGAGTATTCATGACCTGGACAGAATAAATCCCAATATTATAATTGTGCTATTGCACTCAGACCACAGCTGACTGTTTGGACAGAGCCATCTCCAGTCACATCAGATGATTTAATATACATTGGAAGGAAATGATAGGGCAAACAGAATGATCTCTGGTGGTTGTTAGCAATAGGTGGTGGTTCAAAGACTCATTTAAATTCTGCTGAATTCAACAAAATCACGAATGTCAGTTCTGTCTTACTATTTTGCTTTTTTCTGGCATTCTTTTTTTCCGTCAACATTGACCAAAGGCTAACATATCACAGCCCAGCTCCACAAAATTCATCAGGTGTTAGTCAGTTTTAGAGACTACCAACAGATTTCTGCAGATCTCTGAAAAGCCAAGTCTGGACTTCCAAGACTTTTTCAAACTTATTTTTCTCCTTCAAAGGCAAAAACAGTTGCATGCCTGGAAGGGCAAGTTAATATGCTGTTAATATGTCCTACAATCAGAAGATATTAATTTTGATTAAAAAAAAAATTTAATCTATTTCCATAAGCAATCTGTGCAAAAGCAGCTATCTTCCTAAGGGATGGTAGAAAGTATATTTTATTCTCTTCAGTTGCAAAATAAAAATATTTTCACTGCAGCTGATGCTGCAACAGTGCTTTACCCAGTGATTCTAACCATTACTATGAAAGCAAGGTTTCCTCTCTTCCCACAAATGGCAAGTTTAAATGCATGATAATTCATTTTTATCATCTCGGAGAGATGTTGTTCTTCTCTACAGGTTGTACCAGAGTGTTTTCTCTACAGACATGAAATTCTAATCTGTTGACTGAGGAGCTGCTGAATGGACCGCAGATGCGAAGGGATTGGTCTAGCCTAACAGTTTATCTCAGAACATAAGTGATCTTTACGCAGTGCAGTACTGAGGTGAGGTGCCCAGTACTTTGTGTTTTAGGTTTACTGGAAGCATAGATGCACCACAATTCCCCATGAATCAGAAAAATCCCCCATCTTCTTTTTCTCTTTCCCCAAATGACTGTTCAGAAGCAGGGATATTTGGTGACTGTGACATTCGCCAAGATCCTGGCTTCTCAAAGGCAGACACTTGCACCATGTCAGAACCAACCCTGAGCCCAGGCAGTCAAACCAGCAGGAGTGGCAGGATGTACTCAGCCCCATGACAGTCAGGTCACTTCCACCCTGGTACTGTCCTATACCACCTTCTCTCTTGCCCCCAGTCTACTCATTTTAAATTGCACAATGTTGCCTGCCTGTTATGGAAGCCAGGAACAAAATATATTGCAGCTGTTTGTATTGTGTTCAGCTATTAGCTATATTTATATGGTAATTCCAGCATAAACCATTGAATAAATAGGATTCCACACACATGCCAAATTTAATCATTGTTAGGCTTCACAGTCATAGAATGCTGAAGCAGGCTAGATTAAGAATAAGCAATTAGATATAGTTTTTTTCTGCACAGGTTAGTTATTGGCCACTGCATCCTGCTCCAGATGGGTTAAATCAAAGAGAGAAAAAACCCTCCGGGCCTCTGAATACATTTGAGGCAACAGTAAGAGGTATAGTAAAAGGCCTGGCTACAAGACTAGTCATTCGTGCCTCCAGGTGACAAGCTAGTGACAAACTACAGGAATCACCTGATTCTTTTCATATGAACATTTTTTATCTGGAATATTTTGTTCTGTAACAATTTATTTTTCTGCATTATGCAGCTATTTCAGTTTCTACCAAGTGTGCTGTTTTTAAGTTGCACCATCTGGTCCTCTCTTCATCCATCTCTAACCCATGCTTCCTGCTTACTTCTGCTTTGGCTCATCAACTAATAGTGGTCATGAAAGTCTTGATTTTGATACCCGAAACAGCATTAAGAGTGCAGTTGCTGCACTGTGCTCTATTAGCATTTAATATACTTCAGTGAAAAAGGATTAATTTGAGAATTTCACTGAATTCTTGCAAAAGCCCCAAAAGTGCTGACCCAGATTTGGAACAAAACTTAGCCATGAACAGGATTTTAACAAGGGTTATCTTACTATTGGACAATTTAAGGGAGTGGAAATAGGCCTCAAATCGCTATGTTTAAATCCAATCCAGGACAACAATGACTTAAAATAATTTTCAACTGAAGCACTGTAATTGAGTGGGCTGAGCAGCCAGGTTTGTTGCTGGGTGGTGTCCACATTAGAGAAGCCATGCAGCTGATTTGTACTGCAGTCCTTTAAGGAGCTCTCAGCAGTCATGGATTGAACAAACACAGTCTCATTTAAGATGGTTAATCCATGTCAAAGATGAAACAAAAGTGGCAGAGTAGCTGGGCCATTACCCTCACCTATGCTGGAGCTCTCCTGTTGCTAAATGACTGAGATGACTCTTCAAGGCTGAGTGACTGATAGCTTCTTTAGACTTGATAGACTAACAGCAACAGATTCACAAGCAAGAAAAAGGATAAACAATGTCCTGAGGAGACACTGTGATCCAGCAGACCTTTTACTGGCTCTGCCGCAGCCTTGCTGTGTATCCATAAGCAACTTATCACTTGTCTCTTACTGCCTCTAGCCTGTAAATTACCCGCTTTAGGTGTTCATGGAGTAGAGGTCTGATTGCTGTTCATATGTGGATACCACCAGAATAGCAGTGGCGTAGTTTTGGGTTCCTATAGCATAGGTCTGGGACCCTTTGTGTTATTGATACACCTCACCGTCTCCATGTCTTTTACCAAGATGATGGTAACAAAACCCCCATATTAGAATTAAACCAGCTAATGGTTGTAAGCACAATGAGCTTCTCAGTGAGCAATATGCTCGCATCAAGCGACAGCAGCAGGATTTTTGCTGATAATTACTTTTTCTTTACAGCATTCCTCACCAATTTGTCTGAAACTATTGACACCAGGTGTAGTGCATTCTCCCATTTCTCATTGTATGACTTCAGGGTTCTTTTAAAGTTTCCTTTGCATTTATGGACTTAATAGGCATTTTATTTTTTTGTTGCTTTTCATCACAGGTGGCTAATGTTCCATTTCTGGCTGGCACACTGAGGATGAAATGTGATCATTAAGTTAATATCCAGTTTAACTGTATCAGTCTGCATTTAAACTGAAGCAAAAATATGTATAAATAGCTTTAGGTTTACCTCTTCAGTCCCTCATTATATGTAATAGCTTGATAATTTTATTTCTATATAGTAGTTATTTTCATGCTAGTATCTTTTTGTGCATACAGTAATAATATTTTACTTGTTTCTTTGTCACTGAAAATTATCCTGGAGATTGCAGAGCAGACAAAATAGTTTCATCCTGTCACTGGCTGTGACTAATCTCAGTGTTGTCTCCACTTCTGCTTTATGAATTTTGGCTCATTACTAGAAACAGAGCTTAATAACAATATATGCTAAAAAATAGTTGACTAATGCATGCCTGCTTTAAATAAAATGAAACATTTCTCCTTTCGTTTATGAAAAGGTAAGAGACTTCTGTGTGGAGCTGTTCAGAATCATGTCTCAAAGCACTGAAGGTGTGGTTCATCACTGGGACAGAGCTAGAGCTTTACTCAAAGGCTTAATAATGTTAACATATTCTTTCCCAAGTGGTTTACATCCCAGGAGCTCAAACCATTTTATGAAAAATAATTAATTATCCTGCAGCATAGCTGCTGCCAGGTAAGCCAAACAGTTATCCATAATATTAGAAGAGAAATTCAGACACAAACAGGTTGGTGATTTGTGAGGATCACCATGGTGAAGGTGTGAGGTGGGAAACCTGACCTGTGGCCTCTTCAGAGGCTTTATTTTCAGAGTGTCCTCACACCTGTGCTCTACTATTTCAGGATTTCTGGGAAATACAGTGTTCTAATTGTGCCTTTTCCCTCAAAGCCTGCCTTAAAAATGCATACTCTTCAGAGGGGGCCAAAGTGGGTGATATACTGCAGCTGTGTTGGGTTTATGAGACCTATCGACTTGCCTATCTAAAGGGAATTGGCAGCTGTCAAAGGAGCTCACTTAGTCTTTACTTGTTAGGAAGAGTTAGATTCGATGCAAAAATGGTATTGTTCCTTAATAGTGCACAGGTAAACCTACATAATGTATGGATTGACTTCAGTTCCTTCCACTTGGAAGACCATGCCTGCCCCTCTAGAATTGGCTCTTGATCTCTTCAGCACCACGATGTCTCCATACTCAGTTCTCTATATCCTCACCTTCAAATTTCTTCCCATTTCAGCTGCCCAGTCTGGTTTTTCCTCTGAAAGTTCCATTAATCCAGCTCTTGTCAATCCTCCTTTCAGTCTGAGATCTCTATGAGAATTAATCGTCTTAGAGTGTATTCACAGCAGATGTACTGCTATGAAGATAAACTAAAGCACTCCTTATATCTCTGTATTATTCTAGTTACATCTCTAAGTTTGCAGACAAGTTGCAAGCTAATATCTTATGGTTTCTATATTTATTTCCCTCCACTTTCGAACTTGTGGTGCCTTGCTTACATTTTTGATTCTTTTGAAAACATTGCATAATTTTGGATAGCTTTCAAAAATATTTTCTCTGTTTCAAGCACACGTTGAGTGGGATGTGAAGGAGAATCTGTGACTGTTCTGCAATAGGTCAGACTAGACTACTGCTTGTCACACTAATTCTTGTGTTGGCTTAAAGCACATACTTGGGGCATAAGGCTTGTTCATGATTCCTCTCCTGAATTACTGAAATCACAGTATGATAGCTGATCTGATCCAAGGGGTAACACTGGGGCATTTGAGCTAGAGTTGCAGAGTGGAAATAAGATAGTTACTTGGGTTTTTTTTCTGTTTTCTGAGCTCTTGAATACTAATTTTAAAATATGTATGTATGTGGAATATATTTGTGGCTTATCTGTCTAATTATCAGTGTTATTGGCTTTAATTCATGGTAGCATCAGAATAACTCCCTGTCTCCTACTTAATATTTTTGGAAAATAAATTTGCACCAAATCCAGTTATGCTGCAAGCAGTTAAAATAACTCCACAAGCCTGAAAAGCAAGAGGCAAAACTATACTTACAGAATCTTTGTTCTAGTTTCTTTTGACTGATCTCTGATAAACACCTAGTGAATATGGAATTACAATTCTGCCCATCTGTTAGTGGTAGCACAGCATGTTAGGTACTCTGCTACTAAGCTCAAGGCTTTGCCATGGTTCCTCATTCCCACACACCCAGTTAAGGGTGTGAGGGGAGGGAAAGGGTGGGGCTGGATACAGTCTCTAAGGCATTTTCAGTGGTGTTCAACCTTCCTCAAACAGATCTAGAATTTCCAAGGTTTTTAGGTTCTATTTCAACATCTACGTTAGTAGCTGGGATTTCAGAAGACTCACATGCTTTACACTCTGAAGTTAGCCATCGATGACAGAGCTGGAACAACGTTTCTTAGGACATCTAGGCTATACCTCAACTAAATATACCCCAAACAACACAATGATTTCTAATAGGAAAATCCATCTTCTACAGGCAGCAGTTGTGTGTTCAGACCACAAGATAGCCTTACTTTACCAACCAGTTTTGCAATTGGAGTTTTAAAAACAACTACTGAGAAATGGTTGCTCTCTCATAAGAGACATTTCAAAATCCGTGTCACTTTTTTTCTCAAGATTCTGTTATCTTGAAAAAAAATAGTGATTTTTAATATTTATTGGCCTACTTTCTTCATTATGAAGTGAAGCCAAAACTTGGAGACAATAAATACTAGCAGGATAACTTTTTAAAAATATATATATTTTTATATATAAAGAAAATATATTTTCTTTATATCCTATAGAATTTCTTTACTTTGCTTCCATTTTGGGAGAACAGGTCTTTGTGAACTAAGCTCATGCAAGGGCTGTATTTGTTGAGATTTTGTAGTTTCATTCCCACTCCAAGTTCCTGTCAGAAATTCCACTCAGCTGTTTGTGCTTAGTCTGTCATGAGGGACTTCAGAATTTGTCTCGTCTTAATTGAACAGCTTTTTTCTGATGCTTTTTGTCTCCTGTTTTCTATATAATTATGCTGAGTACATTCTGACCTCTCCATTTTCCTTTTTTAAATCAGTACGGCTGAAACAGGCCTGCTTTCAGGAATTTGTCTCCATTTGGGTACCAAAACATGCAGGCACTCTGTTTTTTGGTCTTTAAATTCTTGTTCAAAATGAAAGCCAAGTATGGTGAAGCCTTGGAATAACGTTTTCCAGAAGCCAAGTTGCTCCTTCCCAAATCCACCTTTTATAAATTGGCTCCTTCTACCTTCAATGAACACAGTTCATAGCTCTGTTTCTCTCAGGATTAGAAGAGGGAATACATCAATTATAGAGAAATAACCATAGAAGGACCCTGGCCTTATCAGTTGCCAAGTAATTACTACAAAGTGCTGTTTGTCTCCTCAACTGATTTCAATGCCCTAGTGAGAAACACTCAGCCCCTTGAAGGATTAGGCCCTACGTCATTTCTAATCACATCCTTGGCTCCTCTCTAGTGGGTCTGGCTTTAGCTGTTAGTCAAGCTGAGATGGTGGAATGGCATGAAGAGTTCTAAGAATTAAAGATGGGAAACCTTCATCAGTTTATATTGCCTGCACTTGCACCCAAGGTAGGACTCTTCAGAGTTGCAAGTAATTGCTTTGAGTTTTGTAGCAGTCTATGGCTGTTCTTTCAAAGTTTGTAGTGATATCAGTTAAGGAACAGTAGCTATAGTTACGTACGGGGTTGGGATTCCTTAGAGGTATGATAGATTCTGACTAACAAAATGAATGTCACTTTGGGATTCTTTCACTTCAAAATGGTTATATTGAAAGTAATAAGCAAAACAATAGAGAAACTAGTCAACGTAGCATTCAGCTAGAATTTTCTTTTCTACTTGCATTAATTACACCATAGTCAGATTAAATTTACTTTCTAAAAAACCCATTAAGACAGTTTGACTAGGTTAATTCATTTTCTCTGCTTTCACACACAGATCAACTTGACATCATTTCAATGGCTGAAACAACAATGATGCCTGAGGAAATTGAGCTTGAGATGGCAAAGATCCAGAGACTTCGGGAAGTCTTAGTCAGAAGAGAATCAGAACTCAGGTTTATGTAAGTATCAATGCTTCTGGGAAAACACTATGCAAAATTAATCAAAATAGGAAAGAATGCTATTTAGAAGACTTTTATCTGCTTGACATTTTAAAAGGAAGAAAGATAAAGAGCATTCCAGTTAGGTGAATGCTTACAAAATGCCATTGGGAAATTATTTTTGTAGTTGCAAAGGAACTTACCTTTTTTATTGAGCACCTTTTTTATTCAGCATGATTTGCAGAAGACATAAAAGGGATCTGTTACTTACTTACAAAAGGAAACTTCAGCAAAGTATGTGTCTACAGAGCTGTCATGGTTTTAGCTGGGATAGTTAATTTTCTTCACTGTAGCTAGTATAGTGCTGTGTTTTAGACTTAGTATGAAAATAATGTTGATAACACACTAATGTTTTAGTTGTTGCTAGGTAGTGCTTACACTAGTCAAGGACTTCTCCAGCTTCCCATGCTCTGCCAGGTGCACAAGAAGCCGGGAGCGGAGGGGATACAACCAGGAGAGCTGATCCAAATTGGCCAAAGGGTATTCCATATCATGTGATGTCATGCCCAGTATCTTAACTGAGGGAGTTGGCCAGGGGAGGGAGCGATCGCGGCTCGGGGACTGGCAGCATCGGTCGGCGGGTGGTGAGCAGTTGCAGCACTTGTTGTTTAGTTTTGGGTTTTTTTTTTTCTCTTCTTCCAAGGTTTCATCTCTCTCTCGCTCATTATTTTTCTTTTCATTATATTATTATTATTATTATTATTATTATTATTATTATTATTATTATTATTATTATTTCTGTTTTATTTTAATTATTAAACTGTTCTTTTCTCAACCCATGAGCTTTCTTACTTTGGCCCTTCCGATTCTCTCCCCCATCCCACAGGGGTGGGGGGAGTGAGCGAGCGGCTGTGTGGTGCTTAGTTGCTGACCAGGGTTAAACCACAAGAGCATATTTTTATACCTGACTTCAGTCTTTTGTGGGAAGGATATTTGTCTGAAGAAAATATCAACAGGTAGGGGATTTGGAGCTTCCATAGTCTAACCTAATTCAGGCTTTATTCCTCACTTCATTAGTGGTCTTAGACAGTTCATGTCACAAGAGAGCGCACTGTGTTCTGGACTAATAGCAGCCAAGATTTGACATTTGTTAAATGGAAGCCATTAAGTTATGAACACAAAACACATTTTGATGTATCAAATTAAATAACAATACTCCCAAGAGAGATTTTCAAAACTGTCAAAAGGGTCACGCATAGGAACCTCACTGAAGGTTAATGAATATTAATGCAGTTCTGATGATGACATCAATAGGGATTATAGTCCTAAATCACTGAATTTAGAAGACCACGACTTAGTAATAAAGAGTATATTATTTTGAAGTCCCATCTGTCTGCGAGTACCTGAGGTCAGAAACTAATGCCTTTGCTGACAGGCCAGGAACCTCAGTAGACCTAAAACCTGCTGAACCCAGACCCTTGGCATTAATGAAGCTACAGCAGTCAGAAAAAATTCATTTGCTGTCTTCTCCCTTTAAAGTACAAAGGTAGGACTGGTACAATGCCCTGACTTGCACTGCCAGAAGTTGAAAGCCTCACCCTCAAATGGCACAGACATCTGTCTTTGAGTACTACCCCAGAAGACTTCAGCTCAGAATCGCTGCTTAGACACCTTTGGAAATAAGGACTAGTTATAGCGACACTGACCTTTAATAATGCTGTAGTGGTACAAATAAAGTAAACAGAAAAGGTTTTGTCACACCTGCTCCTAGTAGTCAAATAACTACTTGGTTATTGGCTTGTACATAAATTTAATCCGGAAGAAGCCTCATCATTGAACCCTGCACTTCTCTTGACATTTTCTATATCAAACAAAGCACTGAAATAAACAGTCCCAGTGAATGAGAGACTTGGCAGACATCTGCTTGTCATTGTTTTGCATGTTCTTCACTTGTTCTGTTTGTTCTTGTATCCAGTCTGTTCTTTTCATTTCCCCCATGCTCACACTCATCACACTCTTTACTCTGTATTGCCTAGCAGGTGTTTGAGTAAGGAATTTAACATGGAGGAGCTTGCTTATTGAAAAGGGAATATAACTGATATTCATACTGAGCAACAGTACTCTTCCTGCATTAAATATTGTCCAAACACACTCTCCCAAGAGGACTCCACAGCTGTTCACTGGCTGAGTGAGGAAAGCTCTTCTGAGCATGAAAGTCTCCACTAGGTTTGGTCCTAGGTAGAGGCAGCAACTGCCAGAGATGGCCCCACTTTTTTGTCTTTCCTGAGTCATGGAAATCCAGGCTTGTTGCTGCTGCCACTGTCTTCAGCAAGAGGGACTGAGGTCTGTGCCACTCCCACAGACCATCCCATTCCTTCAGCAGCAGTGGGCCAAGATGACCACTTTTCCAGTGATATTCACAGAGCTTTCTAGCCCAACTGCTCCCTTCTCTGTGGTAGAATATCCTGACACTGCTCATTAATCCTTGAGGCAGTTAAATTCAGTTTGTTAACACCACTGAATGAAATGGTGAGGTAGCATCTGTTTCTGCACTGGGCCTCTATTTGCAAACCAAGACTGCACTGATCGTGATTTTTCAAGCCCCGTGTAGGCTTCCCATGTTATTAAGCCCATTTACAACAGGTACATTCTTCATACTGGCTCATCAAGTGTGAAAGAAAAAGCAGCTTCTCTCACTCACACAGGCTTCCAGAATTAGGAGTCAAAAAATTGTCCATTTGATGTTTTCTTCTTTTTAAAAATGTTTTTACATTTTATTCCTGACAAGTAAGAAGCATGTTGCTAGTCATGTCCAAGTAACATAGCAGCACCTGTTCTTTAGTGCCTTTCATTCTGGACAGTTTACACTGACACAGGGGCTTGGTTGCGTTTGTCTTCAATGACAAGTGTCTTTTAATGACAAGTGTCTTTTAATGACAAATGTCTTTTAATGACCTCTTGCTGAGATTAACAGCACAACTTACAGTTACCTTAGTGGTCCAATTTTTGTATTTGTTTAACTAAGCAAATTATATAAACTCTAATTCATAGATATATTGTGGAAGACTTTATATGTGGCCATATTTAATTTTTTTCAGTTGTTTCCTGAAGTAATGCATTGCCAGTGTCCCAAGACTAGAAGTCTATATGTAGGTCATGGATTTTACTAATTGTTTTCTCCTGACAGGCCTAGATTCCCCTATGAATGACCTATACAACTAACTGCATGAAACTGAGCTGCCTCAGACAGGTTTAAGGCAGACACGACTTTGAACATGTGTCTGCTAACTGGCAGTACTACACCTATGCTCAGACTACTGAGTTCAAGACCAGCTTTAATGAGAACCAGATCTCCTTAGTTCTTGTACATGCTTTAGCTTTTCGTTCAATTATAACAAAAGGATAAAAATATACCTATAGTAATGGAGAAAATGTGTGGTATGTTTGTATTCTTTTTTTTTCCCCTCATGCTGTTAGCAACAGAGTAGAAATTCTCTTGAGTTAAATGGGGCTTTTTTTAGATCTTATAGAAGCATGAACGCGATGAGATAATTCCATATCGCTTATACATCCAGCCACAGCTTACATCTCTATCTATGTTTTTAAAAGTAATGGTTCATTCTTCTGTCTCCCTGTATGACTGATTTTTTTTATTCACATGTAGCCAGATAGCCAGATCCTAAAGCTAGGACAAAGTACATTGAGGCTGTGCTTTCAAAAAAGAAAAAAAAAAAAAAAAAAAGGAAATAAGTTAGAGGGCTTCTGCTCTGAGTGTATAGTCAGCCCTAATGGTGGCCATGTCCCCCTCCTGTTAGAGGCATACAGCCTGTCAGCTCTACTTACACCCACCAGCAACTACCACAACTCTTCACAGCACAGACACTGTGTTTTAACAATATTCACACTCAAGAATAAGAAAACAAAACACTGCAAGCTAGACCTGTTGCTGATGGAAATCAGAGCAAGCTCTTCCCTTGTCAGAGTGATGCAGGTTTAATCCATGGAAGGAACTTGCTCGAAGACTGCTAGTTGAAATTACTGTTTTCCTTGAAGAAGGCGCACAAAGACGATCGAGGTGAGATAATAATAAAACTCACTGTTACTGATGTTTGGAACAGCTTTGCAACAAGATGCATTGTCTTTAACTGTTATGTCAACATTTTGCCCAAACAAATGCAGTAGCCATAAAATAAGGGCATTTGGCAGAGAACTGCTCCAGGTTAGCATATCAGCCAGTACAAAAAAACAAAAACAAAACAAAAACCAAACCCAACTGAAAAAAAAAACCAAAACCCTAGCAAGGTCTGAATGCTCAGCAGACCTGGAGTTGCTTTGCATTTTTCACACTTGTGTGCATGAACCAGTAAAAACTTTACGTGCTGATATGTGAGATGGCATTGATAATGTAATATTCTTCCAGGGAGTTCCTCAGCTGTGATCTATATACCATGTGTCTGTCTTTAAGCATCATGAACTCTACATGAGGGAGTCTTCAGCAAAACATATAGGCAGCTTTCCTTGTTTTGAGAGTGAAGGCATCGAGGCCCTATTTTTACCATAGTAATACTATGAGGTCCATATTCCCTCTCCCCACAGAACAAAGTAACACCAATGACTAATGAAGTCTGTAGGACAACAAAAGGGATAAAATGAAGTATGTTGCTCCTACATCACTACACAAATGTTACATTACAGTACTCACAGTTGGTAACACTTCAGTATCTAAATAAAATCTTTACTGAACAGTTCATCATCACTAAAAGCTTTAGAAGAGTCACCATGTAGGGGTGAAAGAAGGAGTGGTATGGTGAAGAAATAAAAGCCAGATATTTAATCATCATTATTATTTCAAAGCAAGTCCTGAAGTATTTGAGAATCAGGCAGGGGGATTAAACTAAAAAATAAAAGGATTTAATACTATTAGACTTAAAAAGTGGTACAGTGTTCAAAAGCCATACAAAACTATATGTGGGTTTTTTTTTCTCATACAGATCACAGAATGGTGGGGTTGGAAGGGACTCTGGATATCCAAGCAAACTCTGTGGCTCATATGTTAGCCTGTGTCTATCAAACATACTATTAGTTCAAGAGACCCAGATTTTCAGTTTTCAAAATTAAAGTGAGGAACATTTCAATTATATTTGAAGAAATTTTACATACATTTCTGTGATTAAATATCGAGTTGAAACATTAAGGCTTGTTTTTCTGGTTTATGAATTTCCCCCCACCTCTTTGCAGCAGTCACACTGTGAAAAAGCAAGTTGCTTTGTGCTGTGTTGGGTATTAAAATTACTCACTATCTTCACTCTGGGCTGTCGACAGAAAGGTTAATCTCCTCAGGAAGAAATTTTCCACCTTTAGAAGAAGATTTGCACACCCAGTCAGCAACTGTAACTCATGTGATACTGAAGTCAGTCACCACATAAGAGACCTCACCTGCCTGCAGGTTTATGATTCTGGTTAAAGAAGGGAAAGGACAGCAAAAATTCCTTTAATAAGGGGCACACTTTATTTTTAAAGTTTAGAGGGAGTCCTTCATAGGGGCCCTTCCACTGCAGACCATGCAGTGCAGTGCTAACTGCTTGCTCTCACAGGCGAAATGAGCTCTGCGGCCACATGAGACAAAATGGCTGCCATTCTGTGGCAGCTCAACCACACAATACAAAATGGCTGCCCTGTCTGTGGGGCCACTGCAGCGACCGTCACCCTGACACTCACCTTCCTCTTGCAACAGCTTTGAGGATTTTTTTCCTTCTTCACAAACTCTGCGCGTTCCCCTTATCATCTGCTGGGCTGTGTGGTATAGAGGGCCGTGGGCTGCCAGCTAAGGCCCTCAAAAAGCTATGTTTTTCTACTGACTACCTCCAACATCCATGGCTCCAGTGGGAGGCAACGGAGCACTGGCAAGTCCGTCCCAGGAGACCTTCATGAAAACCGGGGGATATATGGATGCAGGGCTGTTAAATGCATGTGTCCACCTGTCCTTCAATAAAAACACTCACTGCTCAGATCATCCCAAGTACAACACCCAAGAAGGCCAGGTAACCCGCTCCAAACCTGAACTCAGTGCAGTTTAGGGGGCACAGCTCTGAAAATTAAACTGTCTAGCAGACATCTACTGACAGCTTCCAGAAATTGCATCATTCCTGACTGGTGGACAAGTCAGGTATGTACTAATACCCAGCAAAATTATTTTAAAATTCAGAAGATACCTTTAAAAAGGTGTTGCAATTTGTCCGCATCTCTATACCAGGCCCACAAATCATGTACTGTCCACGGCCCCATAGAGCAATACATACTGGTTTTTTTGTGACAGACCAATAATTTAACTGTTGACAGGGAATACCTGTTTGCTCTTAGACAAATATAGATATTTCTGTAGTCTGCCTATCACTGTGTTAAAGACAAACTTCCCCAAAATACAGAAAAAGTGGACATTCAGCAAGAACAGTGGAAACAGGATTTACCGTTTAAAAATGAAACACCAAAAATTTTTAAGTCCACAAATATCTGTACAGTTTCAATACATGCAATTTTTCTCTCTTTTGTACTCCTTTGTAGTCCTTTGAACGCTCTTTTGTCTCTGCCTTGCAGATAGAAGTGGAAATTCCTTACTGGTGTACTAAACATAATGTGAGACCTCATTTCATTAATTAAAAACTAAAGCATTTAAAGATACATTTAAACAGTGTAACTTTGTGGAACTCTGAAGTGAAGCAAAAACATACAGTACAGGAAACTCCAACTGACATCTCTGATTTTGAAATTTGTGAGGCTTCTTTATTGCAAAACACAGCTTTTTAATTTTGCTGCATAAAGCTCAATAAAATCACATGTGACAGCATGTTCTTAGCCTGTCCCCTGAAATTTTTTGATTTGAAAAGCAAAGGAAGCAGCTGGACTCTTTTACCTGTTTAACAGATCACATGCTATATACCCCAGTGAAATAGTTCATCTTGTAGTGTATACTTTATAAGAGGTCAGCTTTCTGATAATCCTTGTTTTTCTTTTTATCGAGACAAAGAAATAAAGCAAAATCAGCTGAAGCAATTGATTAACAGGTCATGATGTTTTTCAGACCTTGGTGCAAATTGCAAGGCTGATATTAGCCTTTGTAAGCCTGTCTTTTGCTCTGCTCCATGCTGTTATTTCCTCTTTTAAAAGGAAAAGAAAGGCAGCTGAAGACAGATGTACTCTTCATATCTCGGAAGTCCATACTATTTCGAGCTGAATAACCTGCTTGCTGTGAAGAATTACCTAAAGTTTACATGGAACCAATTTTCAGATTATAAAATCAAGCCTTCCTCAATTAGGTAATGGCACAATTTACATTGTGCAATCACATTTTAGTTCAGGCAACCATAGTCACAGCAGAGCAGATGCACTGTGATTTCCTCTGTAACTACATTATCGAATCCTATTTTTGTCTCGAGACCCCACCTCACTTAGTGCCCGGGGTATGTCAAGGTTATGTAGCAACTGTGGCTGTTTGTAACATCTCTCCTTCTATGCTACTGATATTGTGAAATTTCATAAAATGGTGCCAGGAGCTGTTGTGACCATCTCCAGCCAGCCCAGGAAATTAAAATATAGCTTAAAGCCATCATATGCTATCTTCGGCTCTTCTGGGTTTATTTTCAGAAAAGCTGAGGACTCAGCACGTATTGATATGAAGGAGACAATATGTACAGAAAAGCATCAGTTTATAGCCAGCCAGCATTCCCCCTCATTTGCTTCTCAGGCTTCTCTCAGCTCGTTTCTTAAAACGTTCTCTATAAAAAGAGTTTTTGGGTCAAACTAAATTTTCAGTCTGTCTTTGCTGTTAAGGAAAGCAAACATACCACTTCAGAACATGTACACTCTCTCTCCCTTTCTAATTCTCCTGTCCCACTTCCTTTTTTTCTTTTCTTGGTGTGATAACAGACCCAAAAGCTGAGGGAGCTGCTCAGGCAGCATCCTCTTCGTTGCACATTTAATGTGTTACTGCTATGGATACTTGTGCGTGGCTTCAGAAGCAATTTAGGATTCATATCACTGGAGGGCAGAGAAATCCACTCTGCTGAAAGACACAGTTGCAAAAATGGATAATGCATGTGTTAGCTCAGTTTAGCTAACAGAGGACACAGGCAGCAAAACCTCTATATGATGTGGGAACAGATCAAAACTGAACCTCAAAATAATTTGTAGTGCAAAATTCATGCATTTTAAAATGTATTAGCATAGTCTGACCCAGTAGATATTAATAGTATAGGTGAGATTTTATCACCCACAGTTACTGCCTATGCCTGTGAATAGAAAAGGCATGGAGTTCTTATAAAATAGCATTCACTGTCATCATGAAACATGCTCCTTGGGAAATCTGCCAGTGCCTGATACTGCTGACTTTCCAGATGGGAAGCAAAACTTGAAGTCAGCTATATTGGATGACTTTGAACTAAAACTGTGGAATTTGCTTCCACCTGTGATAGCTGTCTTGGGAGTGGTTATTTCTGCCATGTAGCTGGTACTGAATGGCAATTTTTTAATATATAGGGAATATAAGATATTAAATAGTAAGCGCTATTAGGTTGCTTTAGGAAATTACTGAAAATAGGTTTACTTACCTCATCAAACTTACTTAATCTGTAAAAATATTATAAATGTAACACACAGATTATTTGCTTAATGTCTGTGTGATTATTACACTGCTAAACTAATACTACGAAAAAGTCAAATTCACCGCCACATTGGCTTAGCAGAATTAAATTGGTCATTATCTTTGTACACTCTCACTACATGCTACTAGATGACTCCCTCATCTCCAGAGTGCTCATAATATCTATATAATCCAAATTCTCCGTAGATCCTTTCAGGTTTTTACACCATTTTACACTATTATATTTGCTTACTTATAATCCCAGGAACAATTACCTTTTATGTAGATAAGTTTGCTGCAACTTGACTTTGCCCTGGTAATAAACTCATACTAGCAGTCCTGCAGCTTCATTAGCTGCCCAGAGTACATAATTAATCCCTGGTTTTGGGTTTTTTTCTTGCTTCCCATCAGGCTTACTTTTCTTTACTTGCCTTTTAACATTTATCCTTTTCCCACTTTGCAAAAAACCCATAAATCTCTCTTTTGCTGCTGTGACATGGATGTACCCATTGCTAGTAGTAGAGGTGGCGTAGTCAGTAATGGTCATTCTATAAGGTATTGGACATACTGGTAGAATCTCAAATTTAGGGCAAATTCATCATTGAGAAAAATTTATAGTCCATATTCCTTCTAAGGACACTAACATCAACAGAGGTCAGGCAGCATTCTCACCTTCATGTCTTCTGCAGTATGCACAGCACATTGGTATTTTAATGAACAAAAAAGTATGTCTGCTGATTGCCTGGCTTTATGCAACCACTGCAAAGTGAAGCAACATCAAGCTACGCAAGAACTGCAGAAGTGAGAGGTTAATTCCTTTGGTCATGATAATGTTCAATAAAAAAAACTTAGAAATCCTGTGTTTTCATTTAGAATGAGTGCAGTAAATCTAGTAGACTCACACAAAGTGGTAACAAACAGTGTCATTACTGGCTGAACTTGAAAAGTAATACTGTACTACAAAGCCTGCCCTACATGGAGCGTTTCATTCTGAAGTGAGAAAAGGCAGCAGTGATTGCTGTCTTTGTATGAACTAAGTTAATTTCAAATTTTAATTACTTTTTCAACCAAATACTTCATCTCTGTTTCTAGTGACTCACTAATGTAGCATCAGCTGTGACTTCTCAGTGGCTTAATGCCACGTGTGGCAACAGTGACACACATTGAGCATCACCCTTGGCTAGTTTTGATTCTTTCTCTGCTACTTTTTGTCTTTGTACTGTATGTTATCTATTTTCTCTCCTCTAAGGTTAAGCATGGAATTCTCTTAGGACTGTTTACTTATATGTACAACATCTAGTACTTTTCTCTGAGTTTGGCACCTAGCTGTTGCTATAGTGCAAAGAAATAACACCAACAAAACCAGATTTTTTTCATAAATAGAGTTGTTATTGTCAGTGTTTTCTGATAAGATCTGTCTTTTCATGGAAAGGAGTAATATATCTTCTCTCCTTTACAGTTCTATAATCTTAACAATACAATATAACTTACTGTGAATTCCTTCCTTTTTGTTCCTGGTTGTAGGTTGCTCTAGGAACATAGGATACACTTTGGGATGCTGTAGAGAAGGAGGCAGTTGTGTGATGATATATATATTTTTCAATAAATATACATGTCAGGTTGTCGGCTTCATAAATAAGGTACCGTTAGGGAAAATACCAAGCCCAGCTTTATGAGGGATACCATGGCTGTCCCATTGATATAGCCTTGTGTGGCACATGCTCTTCTGCAAGATAGGATTAATTTGTGGCTGTGACTGTATGCGCCCATTCACCTTTCCCATCCCAAGCACATTGCGATGGTGCCTCATCTGCAAATACCCAGAGTCCTTGAGAAGCTAACCAGGAAACTGTAAGCTGGGAAATGGTGCAACCTGGTTTCTGTAACGAAAGTTGTCAGATACAGAAAGCTTGAGGCTTCTGAGATTAGGGACAGCATTTCTAGGGGACTGCTGTGGCTCTGGGGGCCTTAGGGGTGTCAGTGTGCCCACTGTAGAACTGGGAACTTCTGGAAGGTCCAGCTCTGGTGAGGGTCTCCCAGCTCTTCAGATGGGAGCCTGGAAGCCTCAGGAACATGGGTTCAGGACAGAATTGCAAAGTTCTAGACTGTGCACTTCAAGCTGAAAGTATAAATACAAATCACCTCTCAAAGAGGAAAGAAAAATGCCTTTGTTGAGTTTGATCTCTTTGCAGAGCCATCTCTTTTGCCCTGTTTGACAGTAAACAATCAATCCCAGAGGAAAATGTGACATTACATTTTCAACTGTGTGGCAGTAAAACTGCTATGTTAAAATGCTCAGAAAGTAAAAGCATTATTTTAGTGCTGTATAATGTTAAACATATAATTTGCAAAGTATTTAATGAACTGTAGACTGTTAGTTGAGATGTTTATGTCAAAGCAAAAAATGGAAAAGGAGGAATTTTCATTATTATTTCTGTTGGACAACTAGGAAAATAATTATTTAATAGAAAATTTTCTTTAAATAGCATTTTCTACATTGAATATATGTTGTGGTTGTCGCAAATCGCTGTTAATAGAAAAGGAAGCAGCTCTGGGTATCTAATCTTTTAACTTAGTCATTTTTAGGTCAGTAATTTAGCATTGTATTTCCAAATGTAACCTTTAATCCCAAACTGGTTTTGATTTCCTCGTTCTTAGCTACCTGTGGTATGGTTTGCATGCATGGATGGTAGAATGAATTGTCTCCCATGAGACCATGTATCCAAGATAATCTATTCATAATACATCATGCATATATAGTACTCACAGTTACTGTGGCCCACCCTTTTGCACAGTTTATCTTCCTATAGGCAGGGATGCTGTGTAGTAATGTGTAACTCTTGACCTGTGGTATTTCAGTGGTCTCTCTCACTTGCCTGCTGCTATAAATAGGAGAGTGATAAATAGATCAGTGATGATTCAACAGTGAATTGAAAAAGTCCTGAAATGGACTGACTGTCAATGTTTAATTTTATACCAGATACTTTTATATTCTTTTCAGCTTTGATACCAAATAGTTGCTCTTCTGGTTTTAAAAATAAGAAAAGGACAAATATGGAGGCAAATTAAGAAGGAAATTTGTCATCGATTCTGCTAGAGACAATACATAGCCAAACCTAGAGTCTCCTACTTCTGCTGCCTAATAACAAAAAATAAAACTACCGGACCAGTTTAAATGAACCATGCACATAAATTGGCCCTATGCTTTTACATGCAGTCTTCTGTATGCTGCTGCAATGGGGTTAGATACTTCTGAAATTAAATCTAACTTCTCAATTGTATGTTTTTAGACAAATTAACTTAGTCAATGTTTGCCATGCAGCAAAATATTCCCCTCCACAGTGAGGCATTTTCAGGAAAGTGTCTCTTGTTACTATTGAAATTGACAGTAAAACTTCATAACTGGCCAAGGAGATGGCCAAGCTCAAGAGAATTTAACAATGTCAGTGAGAATGAAATACAGACAGCTTCTTTAGACACTGTTCTGAATTTCTGTGAAATATGCCTTAAATATGACCTCCAGGGACTGAGATTTTCAAGTCCTGCCATCTTCAATTGTCTGAAACGACAGCTGAATTACATTACTTTGCAAGTTGCGATCCAGTGCTTCTATCCACTGTTCCTCCATCAGAGAGCACTTTTAACAAGAAAAGATAGACACACTTATTTTAATAGTTAAAGTTAATCATAGGACTTCTGATTTGTAACCTGACCTACCAAGACGGCTGTTCAGCAATCTGTTATCTTAATTGCCAGCTCTGTGCCTTCCAGCCTGAGCAGCACCAGGTGCTGAGCTAAATAATAAGGTGATAAACACACACCATAATGACTCAGACAATGTGTGCTATATTCATTAAATATTCCTGTGATTTCACAGATTTATAATTAGAAGCTTTAAGAAACTAAGATGAGTTGACAGGGACAAAAATGGAGTCAAATGTAGAAGAGGGGCATACATAAACTTCTTGTTTTCTTCTATTCCCAGAATACTTTCACCATTCCAGATTCCCCACAGCTTTGGCGAGGCCTTAAACACCTGCAGTCCCCAAAGGCAGCTTCCACTGATGGTCCCTCTTCCCCACCTCAGTCTTTATTTTAACGTCTGCAGCTTGACAACACATTACCATCTCTGTCTGTAGCAATTCTCTTTTATTTCTACACAGCCCCTTAGGTCAATCACCCAAATTTCTCCATCACTAGTGGCTGCTCTTGGCTGGTGTTCAGCATGTTCATTGGTGACACCACCAAGGAGATGATCATCTTATCCCTATATTGAGGCCTTCTCCAGATACATGTAATCATGTCAACTCATGACTTAACAAGACGTGATTCTTAGGCCATCTAGACTAGTACTACTGAAGTCTTCGGAAACTCTAACAATACAAGCATTTTACTTCTGGGATAGGAGTATATTAAAACAGAACTAAAAATAACCCAAGTGCCCACAAACCCTCTTGGAAGAGAGGGAAGGAAACCAACAAAACCACTCTACATTCATTTTTCAAGTTCAAGCACTTTAATGCAATAACAGAAAACAAAAGAATCTCAGACCTCCTCTTATAGACATGCTAGAGGGAGCACAGATCTATTTCTAGCTTTGAAAGTCATTCAGTAAAGGCAGCAGCTCTCTAGACACACTGAACTGCTCTGCTCATCCTGAAATCAATGAAAAAGATATTTGATGCTTATGTAGCTGTTATTAATAGTTCTTAAATATTAAGCATTTGACAAACTTGTTGGCTATCTGTTTTTCTTTGGCTGACCATTAAGGTGAGTGTTCAGTGATTTTACTACTGCCTTTTACTATCATTTTTGGGTTTTTTCCATCCATGGCTCTAAATGGTACCTAGGTCTTACACTAGGGAATTTGGTTTTCTTACTCAGCTGAAGACAGAAAAATGTAGCTGTTATGGAATAATTTCTATTGAAGCAAAACAAAACACTTCTATGTCCAGTACAGAATGTTTCTTTTTTAAGTCCTGCCTGCCATTATCTTCCACAGCCTCTGAGATCTGCCAGGGCACAGCTGAATGGGAGGTCTCCTCTCTGTTTCCTTGTCCTGCTCCCCCTCAGTCCAGATGGTGCATGGCAGAGGTGACTCATGCTGTCGCCTCACTTGTGGATCTTATAGGAATGACAGCGCTCAGAGCATTCTCCTGGTAACTGGACCACAGAAACACATATTGGGGCTGAGTCACTGTGCCAGATTACTGCAGACTCTGCCGACCCACTTATTTTCCTGTCATTTTGTGACATGTTTAGAAAATCTTTTGCTCATGCTGTTTATTCATTATGAGCTATCTTTATCTTTTTTTGGGCAAATAGAGAGTCTGCTTTTAGGTTTTGATAATATAGCTTTAAATACCAAGAGGGGAAAGAATAATACATGCTTATGTGATATCTCCAAGCATACAGAGGGTTTCTTGCAATAAGCCATCAAGAAACAGAAAAGCAGAACTGCAGACAGTGTGTCAGGAATACATGAAAGCACACTGAGAATTCATCCCTAATTCAATACTATTGTGTTTACTCCAGGAATGGATTTGGACTCTTAATAAGAGAAATGTTTTATCATACTCATAAGTTGTGTTTAAGATTGCTGGGCAGACATTTAAAGCTCAGCTCTGGGGGAAAAGCTGACATATTGTAACTGCTGTTAGCTTTACTGATGTTTTTTCTACATCAAAAATGATTTCACAGGGACTGGAAAGAATGTACTAGCTATTCCAGAGAACAGAGAGTTCAGCAAAGGTTGTTTGTATATTGCAAATTTTATGCAGATGTCTTGAGCAGCTTTGCAGATAACTTAACAGGCTTGGAGGGTGTCATTTCAGTACCCTGTGCCATGCTGTATCCATAGGGAAAAAGCCATTGCATTCTGCAGAGACCAACAACCTGACTGTGCTGCTCTCCTTTGAGAAGAGCACCGGGTGCACAGGGAGCATAACAGTGCTCTTAAATAAGCTGGACAATAGTCTACGTAACTTCTCCTCTTGCCTGTCTTGCACTCTGATAGATTTGACTTATAGGAGAGAAAGTGCTGCAGAATTCGGCTCAGCGTGTTTCTCCAGCTTCTCTGTAGAACTCCAAAGGAGTTTTGTTTACTCTACTCTGCAGATTCCTGCTCTCTTTAAGATTCCCAAAAGCTCTTTTTACTTCCTAAAAAGGTCTGATGTTAATACAAATATGCTCTCGGCCAAACCCTGCTGACTATCCAGCTTTCAGATGAGACATCCACTGGGATTTGATTTTTTTTCAGAAGCAGCATTAGCTTCTCCTGGGCCTCCTGTAACTCCTCACATCTAAGAACTAGAGTGTAAGGGGGAAAAGAGAGGAAGGTTTGTAGTACCAGTACAGATCGAATGGCCTTCCAAGAGCTTTCTTTCCCAGGAGTTCCTCCTCTAACCTTTTCTTTCAGGGCAACAAGGTGACTCTAACCCAGGACAGCAATTGTAGCCCTGCATTCAGTCTTATTTGCTAGCAGATATGAGTTGTGCTTTAGAGTTAGAAGCAACTATACCTCCTGCTTTCATTAAGTCAGATGGATGAAGCCTTCACATGGTTTTTTAAATGTATCCCATACCCCTCCTTTAGTCATTTAACCATATCTTCTTATTTTTTCTTTTTTTTTCCTAATCAGCACCATGGAGTGGATGAAACACAAAGGCTGTTTGACACAGATGGGAGGAAAGATATTCCATGTGCTTAAGGGGATTGGTACAGATGGTGGGTTTAGTCTTTGTCCATCATCAAAACGCACTAGCCTACGGAGCTGGGACTCTGGAGAGGTTGTCTGGCTTATGACTTTTGGAATTCAGATTGTCTCAGAGCTGTTAGAGCCCCTAAGTGCTTGGCCACATATTTATTCTCTCCCATGAGTTACAAGGCAGGAACAAATTTTAGGTCTCAGGAAAAAGAGATGCTAAGAATATATGTGGAGTGTGCTAGCTATATGCTCTGCAGTCAGATTAAGAGAGAGCCAAAATAATGGGAAGAATTGCAACTACAGTTGCAATATGAGGCCAGTACCTTTGCCAAAAATTGAGCATAAGGGCTGTAGAGACTACTCAACATCGATGATCTTGCTCACTTGGAACATACTGCCAATGATATTTTAAATTCCTGAAAATCCTGAGAGAAGAGCAGTGACATTAGCTTTTGGGAGATCCCTGAGGAGGGCAGGGAGCCAAACTGATACAGTGAAGTATTTTAATTAGTATCTTTCAGAATTTCCTAGAATGAAGCCAAATCTACCTGATAGAGGAAAAAGAATATCCTTTTTCTGTATGTCATGGCAATCTCTTTCGTAGAAACACGCTGTTCTCTTCACTAGTTGAGGGTCTGGGCCCTAGATATCGTTTGAATACAGCAGTTCAATATTGAACATTTCTCACCAAGAAACTGTCACCTTGTTAACCATGGTCATTTTTTTTTCAAATATATTAACACTCAATATATTAATATAACACCCAAACTGCATGAACACTGAATGGAAAAGGCGCTGTGAGGCTTGCTCACAGCCCAGCACATTTTGCATATTGATCCTCCTGAGGGGATAGTGTTTAAGATTGTTAATTGATAAAAGTAATTTCAGTACCATTTAGCATGATGGATCTCAAGAGTAAAACAGGCTTTGCTTGTGATCAACATGAATAACATGGGGAGCCCAAGTAAGAATAATCATCAGTATAAATACCTAAACACATACAGCAGTGAACCATGGACTAGCCCTGAGGCTAGCGTGCTGATCTTCCCAATAAAAGTAAGTCTTACAAGACAGATGTATGGTAGGAGAGCAGATCCCCAGCAGAGATGACAGTGGTGCCTAAACAAAAAAAAAAAGAGGTCAGCAATGACGATTATTATCAGAGGTATTTCACTGTCGTATTTTGGGAAGAGAGAAGTAAAAAGGTAGCAGGAATAGCTGTCACAGCACAATGAAAGTAGCAGAACAGGCAAGATAGAGTTAACCAAAGCAGCAAATAATAAAAGGATCAACATGTTTTAATAACATGAGCAAAGCAGCTGAAGGACAACTCCCTGCGGAGACCTGCATTCCATGCAGAGGCAGCAGGGAGAAAAAAAGCTCTTGGGTTGTGATTAAAATCTTATTTGTGCCAGAAACACCTACTTTTTCCACTCCTCACTTAATTCAGTAATTTGACTGCATTGTCCTTTGTGCACTCGCTCTCACATACACACACACTCTAATCTCTTGTGTTTCCTCTCTTGAAATACCTCTGTGACAACCCATGTTCTGATAGCACTTCAGCTACTTTCGGGTGCTTAGGCAACAGGCAATCTACCCTTCAGGCACAGGATTATGAAACAGGGAATTGAAGATCTGTGGGCAAGGACAGTGTTGGTGACATCCAAGTTGAAGAATGTACAATTAATCACAAAGGCTGTTTTTTGTATTCTTCAGGGCATGATTTCAAAATGGAAGCCCCTGATGCACACCTCAGAACCAACACCTGAGCTTTGGCTGCCAATATGGCTGAGACACTAAAACAAATAAAACATTTGCCAGGAAGCTAGTGCTGAAGTTTGCTAGTTTCCAGGGGAATAATTCAGTATAGCAGCTCTCAGGATAGGTATCAGTTTCAATAAGAACTGAAGGTGCAGTTTCTGCTAATGCTACAGATTATTTTTTTTTTTAGCTGTCTTCTGTTTCTTAACATTAATGGACTTTCTGCACACATCAAAGATTTGAAGCACTCATGTCAGCCATGGAAGACATTCACCCAAGGCCTAATACCTCAAAATAGTTAGATGCCAAATTATGAGTTTCCAGATCTTTGGTATCAGGGTTAAGTTTTTAGTAAGGTTACAGAGAAAGTTGATAGTGGAATATAAACCTTGTCTTGGCTGTGCCAAATAATGTATCAGCTTCTGCTGCCCCTTCCTAGGCTCCCTGTTATTCTCACCCTTGCTCTTTTCCCTAGTGAAAACTGTTGCTGCAGTATGTGCAATATGACATTCCTGTCTTTTTCATGACTATTAAATATGCAGATGCCCATTCCAGAATGTTCGGTGACATTCAAGAAAGCAAAAGGCATCTGAAATAATCTGCAGTGACAGATATGACCTACACACAAATTAGATCACAGTAAGAGAAGTAATCAAGGGCTCAACAGGCATTTAGTATTTAATACCTTCTGCTATCTGTTAAAATTGGTGAATGAACAGTATCAATATCCCAAGGTTAAACCTCTGCATTTCAGGCTGATGCACAGGTCCCAGGCAAGAGACAGTATTGTATATTCAGATGAGATCTAGCCAATCCCATCAACACAGGAAGGAGTTTGCATGTCTCTGACTATGCTTTTTCTGTTTCTGCAGGATGGATGACATCCAGCTGTGTAAAGACATTATGAACCTTAAGAAAGAGCTGCAGAGTTTGGTAGCAATCCCAGGTAATGGCTATCTCCAACCCAGTATTAGGATAATGCTTGGTGATGGACGGGTGGGGGTGGTGTCAGGAGCACACCTCTGCCCCTAATAATCAGAAGTCTCCCCCCAAGGTTGAGTTTCATATCTCTTTCCTCTAGTCCTTATTTTTTCTTCCCATTTTCCTTTCTATCTTTAATCTCCTGGTCTCTAAATTTCTTTTCACGCTGTATTTCACTGCTCCCTTGGCAGCAACCGTTCAAATATCACTCAAACAAGGCGCACATTCCTTAGTTCTTGCACTCCCTTGGCAATCTTAAGGGAACCAAGTGGCATGGAGATTGTTGGGTAGAAAAGAGAGTGCTGAGATATCAGAGATAAAAGGGAGAAAGGAGAGGGATTTATAACGATCACTGTGAACATGATTGTTTTTTCCTAGATATACCAATTCATTGTAACACCTGTAGTTAAATCTACCTTCTAGAATAAAGTTAAATGGGTTTCTACAAAAAGCAAGGGGTAAAAGTCTGCTTTGTGTTTTGTCTAAATTCTCTGCAAACTCACTGCTCTAAGAAGGGACAGAGTTGTGGGCAGTTTTGCAGTCCTTAACTCCAAACTCCAGCTGAAATCAATGAGGAATTTTGCTTTACTACAGCTTTGCTGTTCTAGATCATCTACAAGAGCCCTACTCTGTTCAAGAAACAAAGTAGACAGATTCTGCAAAACACTCAGCAACTGCAGTGGGCCATTTACGCTAGATATTACTGCATGGCCTCTAGCACCCTTCAGAAATAATTTGCTGCTGCCTAACTAAGGACAAGTTTTGACACTCCTTTGGTTACCCTCCTTTCTGCCCCGCCATGTTTTATTGTGCAACTTTAAAGGACAACTTTCTGCCCAGAAAGGAGAGAGAAGGTCACTCATGAAAATAGAAAACAGGTCTACTCTGAGGCTCCATGTTCTTAGTTGTGTAAGAACTTTTCCACTTTTCTTTGCACCCAACAAAAGTGGATTCGTAATATTTCTCACTTTTTCTTTCTTTATACTTCTTAGTTTCTTATAGGACACATTTTTAATTTCTAATAACATTATTGGTATGTTATTGGTTTAAATGGTATTGGAAAGGATTATGGATCATAGAAAATATCTATGAATGATTCCCCTTGCCTCACCTCCTAGTCTGCAGCTTTCCTACACATAATTTTAACTTACAGTTAGGGTTGATCAGTTTTCTTTTTTCTTTGGTGGGCTTCTTTTTTTAATCCTTTAGAAACTATTTTCCAGTCATAAAGTCTTAAGCAGAGATCCACAGACAGCAGTTTCTCCTTAGCACTTTGCAAATCTCAGCAAATTCAAGAATTAAGTATGCTCAGTTCCAGCAGCACCACCTTTTGGCAGACTCACAACAAGAATACTTTTGTTGTAAGGAAGACAAAGAAGCTGCTGGCATTCACACAGAATTAAGTGCTGACACAGCGCGTGCCTAACCTAGAAAAACACTTTGCAGAAATGGGTTCTTTCATAACATCTTTATCATAATTTTCCTGTTAGTATACAGATTTGTACAGAGACCTGCTCTTTGGTTTCAGTAGACACAGTTGAGCCAATTTCAGTATACCCGGGATCAGTCTTTTAGTATACAGAGTATGCAGTACTTTACCACAATTCAGGATGCATATATTTGGCAGGCAGTTTCCTGAAGGATATCATGGGAGAGCACATCTCAATCTGGGAAGAGGATAGATTGAAAGGAAGTAGAAAGTAGCTTCTACCTTCAGTGGTGAGAGGAAGAGATCCCTTGCTCCACAGACATAAGAAGCAAAGCAAGAAAAAAGCAAAGATTTTTTAAGCATTCTCCTTTCTTCTCTGCTGCAAATTCAGCATTAATCACAGGAATTCTAAACAGGTAACAATGCAGAGATCTTGAAATCTTCAGAACAGTCAATAACCACCTTCCTTTATAATTTCTAAGAGGTAAAACACAGAAAATACATCCCAGACAAAGCAGCCTTATGTTATATTACAAATTATTTCTTCTGCTACTGGCAGACCATAATTTAAAATTCTCCAAAGAGTATGACTTTCTCAGATTGAGACTTACAGAATTTAATTGTCTTGAAAATATATTCAAAGTGCTTTAATCTCACTTAGGAATGGATTTATTGCAGAAATTCCCAGCAGTAAGCATCCTGAAGCCCATGATCCAAAATTAAGCTGTATTAAACAATTATTTTCAAATGTCTGATTTATTTAGCTGTTTAAAATATAAGTTCAATCAGCAGACAGAACATAGCTCAGATGCAGACTGCAGGCAGCTTGTCCTTCTTCCCACAACTCTTATTGTACTTAATTTTATGGTTCTCTAAATGCAGTTTTACTGCTTAAAACCAAACTTCTTGATTTAATGCAAAGTGTCTTCTCAGCTAATCAAAATTTTCAGCTTCTTGAGGAAATATGTGGGCTGAGATTGGCCTCTGGCTTTCTAATGTCTGCTGCACTTGCTAGGGTTGAAGATTTCTGTCTTAACTACATTTGCTTTATAACCTTAAAGTACAGCTCTGTAATCCCTAACATTCATGAGTTTTACTTTGTGACAGGCACATCTTTCATGTCACAAAAATCATTTATAGACAACCTAGTCATTACAGACTGGCCAATTAACAAGGACATATATTAATTACTCAGATTTTTGAAGCACAGGGAAAATAAACACCTTCATTTATTTTTCCACATTTTACAATTGATGCTATTTGTGTGGATTTGCAACTCATCTGCATTACCAGAGTAGAAAAAAAAGTGTTGTAGTCAACAGCCAAAGCTGTCATGAAATACAGAGAAATGGTTCCTTTTGGTGTGTGGTCTCATTTCCCCTGAGGTCAAAGGGAGTTTGTACCATGGATTTTAATGAAGCATCCTGGACTGTTTTCTTACCAAAGCTCTTTAAAAAAATTCAAAGCAGTGTCTTGCAGAGTAATTTAATATTAAAAGTAAGCTTGGCAAGCCCCACAGAGTCTCCAGACCATTAAGCTGATCAGACACAACAGCAGCAAGTGGAAGTGAGAAAAGAAGCAGTGGCCAGAACTTGCTGGGGTTTTGGTGACTCAGGTCTGAAGAACCACTGACTTCAATCAGCAATTGATTCTTAGACATCTGTAATGTCCACCCCCCACCCCCTGCCCCACTCCCTAGAATCCAAAGTAATAGTTTCTTTTCTCTGTTTTGACCAGAAAAAGAAAAAACAAAGATGGAGAAACAAAAAGAGGATGAATTGATTCAGAAGATCCATAGACTGGTACAAAAAAGAGATTTTCTTGTAGATGATGCAGAGGTGGAGAGATTACGGTAAGAACTAAAAGCAACTGAATTTATTTGTGAGATTTCACAAGTCTAATACTACACTAGAGTGAGTAACAAAATTTACATCAACATTAATGGGAGAGAATTGGTCCTTTAAAACAACTTACCAAGTTAAAAAGCCTCATCCTGGTTCCACAGGAAAAACATTAAGACTAGATTACTTCACTTCTGTGGCTCTTTATCCTATTAGTGATTCAGTCATCTCACGACTACAGCGGGGTTTGGTCTCTTACTTTCCTACAGAAAGTGTCTAGGCATTTACCATTTTTGCTGCTACCAGAAGATCCTCTTGGCATGAGAAGTAGACATGAAATGGAATTCTACAATGGGTGTATTTGTTGACATGCAAAATCTGCTTTTTTCTTTTTTTTAAAAAAATTATTAATGTGGTCGGGTTTTATTCTTGCAATTTTCACCCTGCCATAGCAAAAAAAAAAAAAAAAAAAGGTGAAAATGCAGTCACTAACACAGGTCTACCTAACCTAAAGCATAAGTGAGTTCAGAGTAGTTTCATCTCAGTATCTTAGCCCGAAGTTGCTGAGAAACCTGTGGTCTTCCTCAAAAGTTCATTTCCAGCTGTTGCACCAAGATCCCAACACTCTACAAATAGTTACAGTTTTGCTATTACTTCCCCTGTCTCTTTCAGCAGTGAAAATTCAAGGCTTATCAATCCATTTATCTTAAATTACAATATCTCTTCCAGCACATTTAAATTCTAAGCAACCAAAGGACAGGAGAGAAGAAAGCTTGCCAGAGTCCTGCAGCTGATCAAAGAGAGCTGGCCAAAGTCAGCAGCTGACAAGAAGCCTGAGCTAGTAACGTAATCCAGAGCTCTCAACTGCTAGCTTGATGTGCAAATCGCAAAAACCTCATCAGCAGCCAGACAATACGGAAGTCTAATTATAGGCTACTGAAAATGTACTGCTATGCACTATGCAGATGTGAATACATTAGTGTCAATTCACATTTGCAGTAAAACCTGAGGCTTCTCTTTAAACCTCTTGATAATAAAATCTGCTTTTCTAGTAAACTGCGATATTCAATTAGTGCACTCATTGTTAATGTTTAAGTAACAAAATAGCAACAAAACTAACATGGAAATATCATTCATAGATACAGTCACGGTTAGCAACCCAGTAATTTTATTTTGGGCCTAATGCTGTCATCTTCAGGCAAAGAGATATATACTTGGTTTTGGTAAACACTAATGGCAAAAGACCATGAGATCCAGTCTTTGTCTAAGTGGGCCTTTAAAAATAAGCAGTACAATCTCAGCAATGTGTATCCTCTGCTTTACTTCGGAGAGGAGGCATTGTGAAGCGCTTGTGCGGCCAGCTTAAAATAGGCGATACATTATGGTTTAAATTTGCTGACTAGCGAATATAATGAATCCAACACTATCAGAGACAAGTAAAGAACCTTGAGGAAAAGTCTGTCTCTGAATTCTACAAGAAGTTTGTTACTGTTTTCATTTAGACAAATATTTTGCTCTTTAGTAAGCAGCAAAATTAAGTGTTTTTAAAAAGCACAAAGAAGTGAATTGTTTACTAGTGATTTGATCCTAGCTACTCTAGCTTTTACTGTCCCATTTACAGAGAAAACATTGTTATTTCTGTAACAGATTGATTTTCCTTTTTTCCATCAGAGAGAAAGAAGAAGACAAAGAGATGGCTGAATTCCTTCGCACCAAGTTAAAACCCTTAGACAAAGCAACACAGTCTCCTACCAGTGAGTTCCTAAACATTAAGAAAAATAAGAGCAATAGGAAAAACCTCCAAAGACAACTGGATAAAAGAGCGTTTTCAAAGACCATGCTGGGCCAGCCTCTGCCAAAAGCTAGGTTAATCTAGCTAGATCGCCCTGAAACAAGATGTGTCAGCAATTGCTGGCAACTTAGAATTCAGATGCCCAATTGCCCCTTAAAATTTAATCCAAGTAATCTATGGCCAATTAAAATTGCTTTATATGTTTTAAATATGCAAAGTATATTTGAATACACATTGCCACAATCTGCTTTTGTAAGCAACTAGATATATTTTTGTTAAGCATTTTCCCATCTGGTTCTGCAAAAAAATAACTGGAAAAAAAACCTCTTAAAATATGCACTAGGATATTTCAAGCAAAGTTTGCCTGTTTTACTGCAGGCAAGATGGAACTAGAGAAAAGATTGCAAACTTCCACAGTGCCCCAAGTTTCTTACATCTTACCAGCATAAATATACTTTTCAATCACCTCAACCCAAATCACTTACGGACAGAACTGCAAACACACTGATTTCTCAGAAACTAAGTAGATTATATCATCCCTTAGAAACTTTTAGTTGCAACTTTCAAACAAAACAGTCACAGCATGAGCTCTAAAAGTTAACAGATTGATTTTGACCTGTCTCAAACTGAGCTCTTATGCGGGGAGATAGTCATGTGAGAGCGGTGCCGTTATTCAAAAGTGAATTTGGTCTACCAGCTGAAGAGGTTTGTTTCCAAACACACTGCCATTTTGCACAGATCAAGATCTTACTAAAGAGTTTCCAGACAGATGTGGAATAACTGTGAAGTTCAAGTACAAGGTTGCTAGAGACATTTTAAGATTCCTTACTAATTATTTATACCCTTTTAGGCACAGGGAGCATGACTCATCTCCCTTGTTAGTTTACTTCATGTCATTGCTTTTAAATGCAATGTTAGAGATCATAGAATCAAAGAACGTCCTGAGCTGGAATGGGCCAGCAAGGATCATCAAGTCCAACTCCTGTCCCTGCACAGAACAACCCCAAAATTCACACCTTGTGTCTGAGGGCGTTGTCCAAGTGCTTCCTGAATAGTGTCAGGCTTGGCGCCATGACTACCTCCCTGGGGAGCCTGTTCCAGTGCTCCACTACCCTCTGGGTGAAGAACCTTCTCCTAATACCCAACCTAAACCTCCCCTGGCACATCTTCCTGCCATTCCCCCAGGTCCTATCATTGGTCACCAGAGAGAAGAGATCAGCACCTCAGTCTCCTCTTCTCCAAGCTGAACAAACCAAGTGACTTTAGCCACTCCTCATACAGTTTCCTCTCTAAAACCTTCACCAACTTCATAGCCCTTCTCTGGACACTCTCTAGTAGCTTTGTATCCTTGATGTACTGTAGCGCCCAAAACTGCACACAGTACTCAAGGTGAGGCCGCACCAGCACAGAACAGAGCGGGACAATCACCTCCCTCGACCGGCTGCAATGCAGTGCTTGATGCACCCCAGGACACGGTTGACCCTCTTGGCTGCCAGGGCACACTGTTGGCTCATGTTCAACTTGCCATCGACCAGAAGCCCCAGACCCCTCTCCGCGGAGCTGCTCTCCAGCCTCTCGGTCCCCAGTGTGCATGTACATCCAGGGTTGCCATGCCCCAGGTGCAAAATCTGGCACTTGCCCTTGTTAAACTTCATACGGTTGGTGATGGCCCAGCACTCTAGTTTGTCTAGAGCTCTCAGCAGGGCCTCTCTGCCTTCGAGAGTGTCATCAGCTAACTTAATTAGTATTCCTTCAAGTCCTGCATTCAAGTCATTTATGAAGACATTAAAGACTACTGGCCCTAAGATGGATCCCTGCAGAACCCCACTAGTGACTGGCTGCCAGCCCAATGTAACCCCATTTACTATAACCCTTTGAACCCCTTTGCGTTATGTCTTTATCTAGCTGTGGGCTGGACATTTTGTCCAGGAGAATACTGGGAGAGACAGTATTGGAAGTTTTACTGAAATCCAAAAAGATTACATCAACTGCCTTCCCTTGGTCAACTACGTGGGTAACCTTGTCATAGAAAGAAATTAAGATTGTTAAACAGGACTTTCCCTTTGTGAACCCGTGCTAGCTAGGAGCAATAACTGCATTGTCTTTCAGGTGTTTTTCAATAACTCCCAGAATAATCTTCTCCATAATTTTGCCAGGCACAGAAGTGAACCTGACAGTCCTGTAGTTACTGGGGTCATCCCTGTTACCCTTGTTGAAGGTTGGGACATCGTTTGCCAGCTTCCAGTCAACTAGGACCTCTCCAGATTCCCAAGAGCACTGAAAAAATCACTGGGAGAGGTCTCACTATAACATCAGTCAGCTCTTTAAGTACCCTCGGATGAATCCCATCAGGCTCCATCAACTTATAGGGATCCAGCTGGAGCAGCAAGTCCTGCACAAGTTCAGGGTTGATTGGGAGTTTATCATTCCCACAGTCATGGTTCTCTAGCCCAGGGCTCTGGGGGTCCCAGACCGAGGCGAAGAAAGCATTAAACGTCTCTGCTTTGTCTATGTCCCTGTTTGTGAGGTGACCATGCTCATCAAGTAATGGGCCAGTGTTATTTTTGCCCTGCCTTTTGCCATTAACATATTTAAAAAAGCCTTTTTTATTGTCCCTCACAGTACTGGCCAGCTTCAACTCTAATTGAGCTTTGGCCACACAGATTTACTCCCTACAGTGGCAACCAGCATCGCTGTAGTCCTCCCATGTCACCTGACCTTATTCCCACTGGCCCTATACTTTCTTTTTTCACCTTATTTCTAGAAGATCCCTGCTCAGCCGAGCCTGCCTTCTGCCTCATCTACTTGACTTCCTACATTTTGGAATTGCCTGCTCCTGTGCTCTTAGGAGGTGGTACTTAATAAGTGACCAGCACTGAAGGACCGTGGCGCCTTCAAAAGCTTTTCCCCTGGGGACCTTACTAAGTAGTTCCCTGAGCAACCTGAAGTCTGCTCTGCTCATATCCAGAGTTGAGGTCTTCCTGGCAGTTTTCCTCCTGTCACCATAGATCTTAAGCTTGACTGCTTCTTGCTCACTGTGGCCAAGGCAGCCACCAATCACCACTTCACCCACAAGACTCTCTCTGTTCGCAAGCAAGAAATCGAGGAAGGCACCTTTCCTGGTCAGTTCCCTTAGTACCTGTGCCAAGAAGTTATCATCCAGATGGTTTAGGAATCTTCTGGACCTGTTTGTACCAGCTGTGTGGTATTCCCAGTTGACATCTGGCAAGTTGAAGTCACCCATAAGGACAACGGCAGATGACTTATAGACATCCTTTAGTTCCTTGAAGAATAACTCAGTGTCATCATCCTGGCTGGGTAGCCTATAGTAGACTCCCACAACAACATGTGCTTCATTTGTCTGTCCCTTAATCCTTACCCAGAGGCTCTCAACTGTGCCATTGCCAACTGCTAGCTCCACACATTCCAGCTCCTCCGCTACATACAGTACCCCCCACCCCCCCCGCACCTTGCCTGTCCTGCCTCTCCCTCCTGAAGAGCCTGTAACCATCCATCATGGCACACCAGTCACAGGACTCATCCCACCAGGTTTCGCTTATGCCAATGATGTCATATCTCGGACTGGGCCAAGGCTTCCACCTCCTCTTGCTTGTTTCTCATGCTGCGCGCATTTGTGTAGAAACGCTTCAAGTGCAGTTCATTGTGCCCATTGCCACATGGAGCAGTCTAAAGAATCTCACTAGCACACAGCTCCTGGAACTTTGGCATGCCATGCCGTTGCTCATCACTGACTAACCTGGTATTGTCCCTTTCCCTTTTCCAATCTAGTTTAAAACCCTATCAATCAGCCCTGCTAGCTTCTGAGCAAAAACCCTTTTCCCCTTCTGAGAAAGGTGCATCCCACTGGATGTCAGCAGACCTGGCGATGAATAGACCATCCCATGACTGAAACACCCAAAGTTCCACTGATGACACCAGCCTTGGAGCCACATGCTGATCAGCTGGGTCTGGCTGTTCTATTCAATATTCTTCCCTGCTACTGAAAGGATCAAAGAAAATACACCTGAGCACCTGATCCTTCAACAAACCACCCCAAGGCTCTGAGATCCCTTTTGATTGTCTTTGGACTTCTCTTTGCTACCTCTTCTCTGCCAATGTGAAGAACCAATAGTGGTTAATAGTCTGAAGGCCTTACCAGACATGGGAGCTTTCTAGTGACATTGCTTACCCTGGCCCCAGGAAGGTGGCAGACTTCCCTGTGGGTTGGGTCCAGTAGGCATATCGGACCCTCTGTTCCCCTGAGAAAGGAGTCACCTATGACAACTACTCTTCTTATCTTAAGATGAGTGGTTGTGTTGCAGGGGATAGGCTGCCTAGACAGCCCCTTCATCCCAGAAGGACCTTCGTCCACATCATCAGTTGTCTGTCTATCCAATTCCAGGGCCCCGTAGCTGTTGCATACAGGCACCTGGCAAGGTGAGGCAGGCTGAGAATGGATTTGCCTGCTGCCCCAAGCAGTAACCAGCTTCCGTTCTCTCCTGTCTCCTCTCCTGCCTGGTGGTGAGGGGGTAGGGGGTCCTTTGTCTCTTGTGCCATGGCTAGCTGGTGGATCTGTCTCAGGGATGGTAGAGTACTATTCTACCAGTCAGTCTCCTCTGACTCCCTGATATGCCTCAGCCTGGACACCACCTCCCGAAGCTCTGTCACCAGGCTGAGCAGCTCCTTCACTTGGGCACATCTCCCACAGGTGCACTCACTGCTGCCATCAGATACTGGCCTGAAACTCAGGCACACACCTGGACAGCTACATGTTACCTTGAAAGCTCTGTTGGGTTGACTGCATCAGTTCTTGCAGCTGGAGGGGCCACAAGGGACCATAAGAGCACAGCTTTTTGCCAGGTGGATACCATGGGTCCTGCTGTACTCATCTCCTTGCCAGCGGGTTGCAGCCTCCATTTGAAGTGGCAGGGCCCTCCCTGCACATCCTGCCTGTGCAAACTGCTTCACCACCAGATAAAAAGATTCTTTTTATCCCAAAAAATTAAAACCTACCTTTATCTTGTTCTCCTAATTATGACATCCAAGTTGATGAGAGAATAAACTCTAGCAATACTTTTTTTCAACTCCTTAGTTGTTGAGGCTTAAACACAGTAAGTTGACTTTCTGTGGAAGGACCTGTTACCTGACCCTACGGCTGTGAACAGGGTCACCTGCATTGAACAAGATGCAAGAAGTTTACCCTCCCATTGAGATGTCTAGATTCTTTAGCCACTCTTAACTCCCTCCCCTGAAGAGATAAGACTTACTCAGCAGTTTGAATCCACAGACCAGCTTGATTACTACCAAAGTGTTACATGTATTTTTCAAACAAGACTTAAAAAAAAAATTGGGGGGGGGGGGGAAGCAGGAAAGACTCACATTCTTTAAGTCAGAAGTAGGAAGAAAGAGTTTGACCAGTTCTTGGTTTTAATGGTGTCCTGTTTTGAACCTTGCAGGCAGCCCAGCAGAAAAGAAGGCAGAACCTCCTCCAAGCAAGCCCACTATTGCCAAAGCAGGGTTGGCTATTATTAAAGATTGTTGTGGGGCAACACAATGCAACATCATGTAGCTCTGGGCTCTCTACCATATTTGTCTTTTCAAATGTTTTCATTGAATGGAACTGTAGGGTGAGGGGAACTAAAAACATCCTGCTAACAGAATCAAGAGCAACTGGTACAATAATAATATATGGAACGTACAATCACAGGTTCTTCACTGTTGCATGGATCACTCAACACGCATGCCTAAAAGACAAGACATCTATATAGTGGCTGTCCAGTGACCAGAAAAGATCTGTAGTAGAGTCAACAAAAACACCCCAGTGATAAAAGTGAATGAAGAGAAGGTGTATCGTCCAGTAAGGTGTAAAACAGCAGTTTTAAAGGCCATCACTTTGTAGGAATTTGTTGTACACTTTTCCCCCTTGACAAGCAGCATTTAAAAACTGCTGAAATATCACATTTTGGCTACTTTTCAGAACAAAAGCCACAAGTAGCAATGCTGTATATAGCGCAACTGATAGATGAAGCAACTTTAGGATAACTGATGTTGCATACGAAATACTTATCAAACTGGTGTGATGTTCAGCTACTTTGCTGTGGAGTTTCACTTGCAATTCTTCCTAAAGAATGAGGATCAGTGACAAGGATGCTGCACGCAGAGATAAAGTTCTATATCCCATATGATTTCTGAATTGAGACTCAAGTCAAATGAATATTGCTTGCACCAGGGAAAATAAATCTCTGGTAAAGATTTAGCAAACACAGCAACAGTCATCTGCAAATGGATGATGTAGTCCAAAGCTGTATCATTTCTCTTTTAGATTGCCACCTCACATGGAGTCAGAGAAATATTCACCCAGAGAGTTTTGTCCACTGTGAGAAGTTACATGCAGTATGAGATGACGTATCACTGGTAGGTTGCTGGGAAGAGATTGGAAGACAAACAAAATTTAACTAATATTTAAACAATGTTTAAAACAACTATTAATTGCATATTTCATGACCATAAGAAATATAAACTATCAAGCATAGAAAGACACTAGTCACCCAAGACAAACTGACCACAAGACAAATATACAAATACAGAAGTGGATATTTGTGGTAGGAAGATCACATTCTACACAAAATGGGTTTAAAATTAAGGGGAATACAGAAAGACTTACCTGTTTCACCATTAAATGTGTTTCTGGTCTCTATGCAGATTAAGCCTTGTGAAATCTAATATAAATATTAGCTGTCAGTAGCTGGTTTGTCTGTGTGATGGTATTCCATGTAAGTGTACTGTGATACGTGTAAATAGTAAAATAAATGTACCTGGATCTAATGTGAAAATCTCAGGCTTAGAAATAACAAACCAATAGCAAAAAGTTCCTAAAAATAAAAGTTTTTCAAGAGGAACTTCCATTTTGTGAAGACAGCTAAGTGAAGTGTGCACTTATATACAAAGGGACCAGAATTATAGGAAAGAAGAAAAAAAATTAAACAGCAGTTACCCAAAAAGGATAAACAGTAGTATTTAGAGAGAAAAAGTATCTTAAAATTCAAGGAGACAGACACCATCTAAAGTAACTCAGACTATTCTTGTACAAATAAAACCTAATCCCTAGCATCGGACTGATTCTATGAAGAACATTTGCATTTCCAGAACCATTTGTTTCAGTACTGCAGTCTTGAGACAAAGAACCCACGTCACTAAGTTCCTTAAGGTTTAAGGATCAAGGCGGAAAAAAAAAACACAAAAGGTCTCCACTAATACGTGAAGCACTTTAATTACTTTGACCAAAGACACAGGAAAGAGAACAAAAGATACCTAAAGGCAGAAAGTGATATATCGTTGCTGCATCCTTGTTGAAACATACAACATCACATTAAGTTCTGTAGCTGTTAGTATCTCCTGTATCCAGTATGGGTTGGACTCTCTATAGCACCTTGGTACATTAACAGAGGTACAGGGAAAACGGCTTTCAAGGGAGAATACACACTGGAGGCAAAGAAATACCCACTGGCTTCTGCAAAATTCAACAGCCTCTTGAATTTGCTGGTACCCAGTTAAGACATCAGGAATTATCAGTATCTTAAGACAAGAGGCAGATGTTCAGTGCCATTAACAAAAGCAAATGGAAGTTAGGAAAAAACCTGTAGCGAAGCACCAAACTTAAAGCCTTAGGAGGATCAACTGTTACAATCAATCATCATGAAATGCTGGTAAGTAAAGGGTCCTGAAGGATTTCACACACAGGTTTTGTAAGGCAAGAGCTGACTTAGGCACATTGGCATTTAAACCAGGCTGTGCCGATCATCAGGGTAATCCCTGCATGCTGCACAGAATCTATAGTCCCTTGGGAAGAAAAGTAAAGTCAGTAGAATGTAGGTTTGTATGAAAAAATTTCATTAACAGGAAATGGAGCTAGACATTTCTGGGATACAACACTCATGACTAGGCTACAGAGCCCCCTCCTTTAAAATGAAGAGAAAACACAGCAAGTATGAACATGTAATATTCGTATACAGTTAGCACTGGTAGCCAGTGCCCTGAAGGGACTTGAACTACAGCAGTATTAATGAGAGTGAATTTCATTTTCAGACATTCTAGCTTGGCTCAGCTGAAAGATTTTCTTTCTGTGTGTTGTTTTTAATTAGCAAATGCTTCAGTTCTGTTTTTATTTGGGTGGGTTTGAACACTTGCCTGCAGTGCACCAGTGGTTCCTTTAGAAGGGCGTCAGCAATGCTGCTCAGCAATAAAGTCCTGCGTTTTTTAGACTGTGAGGTCAGATTCTCAACGGTGTTCAACACTGGCTTACACTTGTCCATCCAGAACACAGCAGAGACCTAATGGCTTACTTACAACATAGTGGTTGCAATTAAACAAATTAAACTTAGGAAGGAACTAAGTGTGTAAAAATGTTGGTTTTTTTTAAAAAAATCAGACTAAACCACTGAGTATTCCCAAGTAAAATGAATAGCTTTGTAACTTCCACAATCCTATGAACATAGCACATTATGCAATCCCCATATGTAAAATCAGCAGAATGTATCAGACAAGTATCTTTAGGTGACTACATTGAGTAACTGCTATAATTTCAGAGCTGATTTTCAGGTAGCTGTTACTGTCTGCAAAGAGGGACATCAGTTGACTGAAGCACCCAAAATCTCTTCTGGAAATCCTGGCTGTTCATCACTTCAGAAAGAAGACAAGGCATCAGAAAAGAAGAAAATTTAAAGTAGATTTGACACTATTTATTTCCTCTATGAACTGGTGAACATGGGTATATTCAGGAGAGATCTTGCTTTACTCAGAAAAACAGAAGTGCTGAAGCGCTATTTGTACTAATCACCAATTCTACCAGCAAAATGGTTCTCTTGTACCTTCCTCTAGGCCTACTGAATCTCTTAGCAAAGTTAAACATGTTTCCAAATGAACTAAGCTGCTGTGTTATACTAAGCATATGTGTCTTCCTGTTACTGAAGGAAATAAATGGTTGTGGAATAGAGTGGGATACACTTGCTGTGCTGCTATACCTTTCAAGAAGAATAGGATTATTATTCTGCAAGGAATAACTTGCTAAGTTAGTGATGCTACTAAAATAAAGGATCTCACTGAAAAAAAAATACAGTTTCTCCAGTGACACTCCACAAACAAAAGCCACCAAAAAAGCAAATCTCATTATGCTCTTAGATGACTTTGAAACCTCACTGCAGCCCAGAGCACTGCACAGATTAGAAGACAGTTCCCAGTCCTACACTGAGAAGATAAAGGTCCCAACATATTTGAGTATCAAAACATTGCCAAGCCAGAAGGGCTTAACAGCAATTTAAAAAAAAACACACTGTCTGGTCTGCTCAGAGTGGTTTTACAGCTGCTACCTGGAGCATAGGGCTCTGGAGGTCTCGGGGACCAGACACTAAGTGACCAGATACACAGAATGAGGTGGAATCAAGTGGATCTAGGGTGGATCTCATGTCAGGGCAATGAGAGTAAAACAGCAGCCTTCTTCCTGGGGGAAGCAAACACAATGAAATCAAAATTTGTGTTGAAGTTTTGGTGTTGAGAGTCAACTAAGGAATATCTAACAGCAGTGGCATTAGATCATCTGAACAAGAGGTGTGGAAGACAAGTTTCTCTCCTTCCCCATCTCCCAGTATAAAATAATTCAGCTCAACAGAAAGCTTTAAACATAACCCTGCAGCCAACTGAGGAATCCTAAATCAAAAATCAGCAATACACAGGAGAGACTGCATCATCCAGACTTACCTGCCAGTTGTACCCTGGTGACAAGTTACCAATGTCTTGTTAACGAAGACACAGTTAACAAGAGTTAAAAAGCACTTTCATAAGTACATCCCCTCCACCCTCCAGAACGAATAGTACTTTACCTAAAAAACAATATTAAGTTGCATCTGACTGCAGGCTGAAATGTGGGGCTGCAAAAGGTAACTAGGGCATGCTTTCATCTTTGCGGCTGGTGACCATAAGTCCATGTCTGATTCAGGCTTTGTCACACTTCCTCCTCCTACACAGGTATAAGAGCATGTTTTCATTTGCAACTAAGCAGATGGTTAAGGAGAACGGTGTTCCCAATATTCTGCTCAGCTTGATCTCAAGCCATGCCACGTGGAACTAAAATATTTACAGCAGACTGAAATCAGTTACCTCAAAATATGAGTTTGAGTTTATTCTACACAAGATGTGTACAATACACATATTCTACCCATATCCTCATCCATACTCCCTGTCTCTAAAGCAGTTAAAATCTTTACTGGCATTTCAGAGGCAGCTCTTGGAAAGTAAGAGTCTGACTACTGGCTCCAAAACCCAAGAGATCTCAGACTTCTTTTACAGTTAAGACTGAATTAAAATTCCAGCTGAGAATGAATAGAGAACCTGCAAGTTAGACTCACTGGTAAACAGTTACCACAGAAAATGTTTCTGGTCATGAAGGAGAATATTTTTCTTGTTAGGAATTTGAAGGAGTTGAGTTTTGTTTCAATAAACACAATATTTCTCTTACAGTAGAAAGACAACCACAAACTTGGTAGACAGCAACCCAGAGAATATGTATTTTGCAGTAGAGTCTGCCGAGATGTGCAGATAAACCAAGTTTCTCTGTGTGGTTTGCTCCTGCCTAAAACAATGGAAAATTTGGTGCTCCAACCTACATACTAATGTAAACATTTGAAAATCAAGTGCCAGCAGGTCACCACCAAACTCTCCATTTCAGGGGCAGGCTGAAGAAAAGCAAGGCAATTTTTCTTCTGTTTTGACCTTGAAGAAAGGGCAGCTCCCTTTCCTATTCCAGACTCAGTGTGTATTCCCAAGCAGCTCAAAGTCCAAGCCACTGTGAAAGAGTTACTTAAATGAACACAGCCCTATTCTGCCCCCACATAAATGCTGCCATTGTTATCAAGGTAGATCTTGTTCCACATAATCCCATCAATCCTGTAAACAGCCAGCCAAGCAGGTTGCTTTGCAACAGGATCATACAATAAAAACATAACTTTAAGGTCCAAAACTTACTCTTCCCTCCATGTGGATCCAACACTTCACATAGGATCTTGAGAACACTTCAGGATCTAGACCTGGATCGACAGCCTAGGCAACAACTTGCAGTCTCAGAGGTGAATAAGGAAGGGTGTAACAGTAGCTTACATGTAAGCTTGTATCCTTTACAGCATTACTGCTTTCTTAACTAGAGGCAGTTTTCTGCAGTAATACTTCATGTGAGGTTGAACTAACTGTGATAAGACACCAAGAGATGTTTAGAACTGATAGCAAAAAAGTAAACTTCAACAGTTACAGAAATCAGTGGACTAGATGTTGTAAAGAATTAGACTTTCAAACCTACTTTGACATGCTTTAGACAGACTCACTCCAGCAAGTAATACAGCTAAACAGAGCTTCCAATTTAGGATTTTCAAGTTACAAGAACAGAGAGCTCATGCACCACAAGGAGCTACAAATAATAGCAGCAGTGCATTTAACTATTTCTGTCTTCACAAAGTTATCAGAAATCCATTGACTGGAGATGTGTGCTTGGTTTTCTTAACAAGTTCTAGGAGTTCCACTGAAAGGGCCTTTCAAGCCAACTACATGTGATCAGATTTGAAACTCAAGTGTTTCCAGTACTGACAGTACTAGCATTGAAGCTTTTTTAAACACACCTATATCCCATTACTATTTGCCTGTGCACCTTCAGGCCAGAAAACACCCCTGATGACCTAGCTTTGTTTCACTGGACAAAGCTGCTCTTAAACACCATAAATGCAAAAGCTCCTTAGCTACTTGACAACACGGAAGACTGTCACTGTAATCTTATTTTCTGTAACTAGCACAAAATAAGCCTAACTGACCAAGTCTTACAGCCCTCAGTCAACTTATATTGAGCAAATGCATCCATGTCTATGGAGACATTATATCTGGGGCACAAGATTATCCAGTGAACTGCAACTACCACAAGCACTGTTGAACACTCCTCCTGAAGCATGGAACAGTGGTGTCCTTATTAGCAAAATCAAAGAGACAAACCACAAGAAAGCAGCAGATCAATATTTATCCCCATTTACAACTGCTTATTTTAAAACTAAGTTTGTCAACTGAATGGAAGATTCAACTCCTTCCTGGCAGGTCATGAATGCGACTATATAATCATCCACTTGTTTCTCAGGCAAGTTCATGCTTTTAGGTAGTGACTGATGTCCAAGAGAACCCACACAAGTACATCTTCCCTGCAGGCAAAAAAAATTACGTTCTTTCCTGCAAACATCTTCCCTTTTAGGATCTGAGGTAGCATCTTGAGTAAGACCACCCGGTCTCATTAATGAGCAGCTCATTGTGCTCCAGGAGCCTCTGTACCAAGACTGTACCCAACTGCAACCAGATTCTACACAAGTGAACTGTGATGTATCACAAGGTTTTAGCACAAGATTTACCTTTAAGAGATCATTTACACATCTGAAGAAAGTTAAGAAGTAGAACTACATGTCCTTAGAAAGCAATGGCAGGGGCCAGAGTCAAACTGAGGGTGGGTGCTCTTGGCAAGAAGTGCAGTCTGGAAGAACACCACTGCAGCTCTCTCAGCATCACTGGCAAGTACCTCAATGCAGAGACAGTCATGGAGCTCACCCTGCATTCCTGGTGTCCTTTACCATACCGTCAAAACATGTATTGTGCCCAGGACACCAGGAACCTGGTAGGACAGTTGCCATCAGGATTTCAGAGCTGGAACATGTTGTGAGAACTCACCCATGCCCACAGATGTCACCACTGCACAGAGAGCTTCAGCACTAGAGACAAGGCCCAGTCACTGAGGTGTTCCATGTGGCTCCCAGCCTATTTGGTAAAGCTGCACATAACAGACCTGCAGGGTCTATGTCAGAGCTAATGAAATAATTGCTGCCCTGTTAAGCATTCCATTTTATGGCTTGGTCTTCTACCAAAAATTGCTTCAGGTAAATTGCAGAGTAGTTTAAGAAAGCTCAAAACCAGCAGAGATGATTGCCGCTAATTCCAAGTTTCTTGGAGCCAATTACCTCATTGCCTGCCCCTCTTTTTAAAGAGTGATGTTTATTACACTGTTTATGGAGAGTTTTCTGCTGAATAAGTTTTTTTAGGTAGTTACTTTTAAATTGTTTACTGAACAAGCAAGTACTCTGCAAGGTCAAGTAAATGGTTACCTGCAGCAGGCCTGACATTTACTCTAGCAGACTGTTCCACTTAACAGTTCCATTAAGTGAGAATATATAATAAGACCACAAAAAAAAGAAAGCCAGGAGCAGCTCACCCAGCTCTTTACTTTTGTCCATAAAGCTGTGAGATGACAGAACAGTCCAATTTAGTTGCAGATTTTTTTAAAATTATTCTGTTAGATTCTGAAGTAAAGTTCAAAGCACTCTAACAAAGCTACAAATTAACCTGCTTGCCAGACCTGTAGTTCCTGGATAATTACTGTCTTCAGCAAGCTAGAAAACAAAGCTGTTAGAACTAAAAGTGACTTGTAACTTTATTGCACAGTAACACTCCATATGACATTATTCACATCAATTTTAACACTTCAAAGCAAGACTAAAACTCAGGAGGAACACCTTACTTCCACCTGTTGCATTTACATTCCTTTCTCCATTTTTCTCTTTAGGCTGATAAATAGTACAGTTTCCTTCTAAACAACCAACCCAAACATTATGTTGTATGAAGAGCAGTAAGAGATACTGACTACATCTGCTAACAGCTGAATTGTAAAAACTGGGAAAATCCTCATTCTCCAGAGAGCAGGTAGCGGATTTATGGTGGATTTTTTGTCTTCACTAAATACCAAATTTTAGCTCTTTGCTCTGTCTGGATAATTAAGCTTAATGTGACACAGCAAGTTAAGGATTCTAGGACAGGTTTTCTTCAGGTCAGACAAGGACAAGAGTTATGCTTGCTTGAAAATTTTATTGACATAACTGTTTGGTCCCAACACACAAAACAGCACTTGAGCCACAAAAGAAAGTGTCCAAACAAAGTAGACAGCTAAGAAATGAATTTCTTCTCCCTCCCATTCCAAGAAAAAGATAGTGCATAAATTGAGGGATTCAGTGACATTTTTTTTAAACAGACGTGAATCTGAAGTAGTACATTTATAATTGTTAAATTAAAGAATTTCATGGTTGTAATGCTTTTAAATCTGTAAGTCACATCATTCATCTACCCCTTTGGATAAAAAAATATATTGCAATTCAGTTAGCTATTTTGTTACACTATGAACACAACTTCTCAAAAGTCTTATTCTATTACTTTCAAACAGCGATTTCATCAGAATCACACATGAACCCAGAAAAGATATGCTGACCTCCATAAATGGTATAACTACATTCACTTTGACAAATACCATACTTTCCTCTGAAGCAAAAACCTGGTTTTCTTTAGTATTCCAGATGACTTGTAGCTGCATCTCATGAAAGTATAATTTCAGGTTGGTCTTTCCTCCAGTGCATGCTTTTCTGAAACAGATCTAGACTAATCAGTGTTAACCTTAACGAACTTAAGGTGAAAACAGATGTTCTTTCATTTAACTCATTAAAAGCATTCCAAGAAAGCTTACTTCTGAATTTCTCTTTCTATAGCAGTATGTCTGTAGAGGTTTACTAAGGACTCAAAATACTGTGCCATAATGCTCAGAAAAACTTCCAAGTGTTTCTCTGCATTCACAACGGCTATAAGTTCACTACTGGTAATACTTGTCTAAGTTTAAAAGATTCTATAACAAAATCTGACTAGTAAAATTCTGTCTATAGCCATTATTCAGTGGCATTTCCTGTTGCTGGCTGAGAAATTAGAGCCCATGTTCCATCTCTTGTACATTACAATAGAATCCACCTGAAAATATTCAGTTGGCCAGTGGAAACCTCTAGTATAGGTTCTTTCAATACTACAAGCAATTTATTTGCTGCCTGGCAAATACAACCCATTGTAAATGCCACGGTTACCCAGAATGGGTATAAAGTCTCATACACTGGACATTTCTGCTAACTAGAGTTAAGGTCATCCACTGACTTAACCTCTCTTCCAATGCTGGCCCTTTCAAAAGCCAACACAAGATACCACAAACTGAAAAAAGCTTCCAACACCAGGAGTAAGTTTTATTCTAAAAACAGACACAGCTAAAAGACAGCACATCAAAGAATAAGCTTCCCATTTACTGAACATGCTTAAAAATAGAAAACAAGGTTAAGCAGAACAACCTTAGCATTTCCACATGTAGTTAGAACTTTCCTTACAGGTGGAAATAGCATCAATACCTTCTATCACAAACCATTTTAATAAGACCTGCTCAGTTATCTGTAATTTATGCATTAAATGCATATTTCAGAAATATCAGAATCTTCCTAACTTCATTTCTAGACACAATAAAATGTGTGTGTCTGTATCTTAAACTCATGACACCAAGACAGTCTTTTCCTTAACCAAATCCATGCCAGACTGGAACTAAAGATAAAAGGGAAGCTTAAAGCATCCATGTCCTAGAAAGCTCCTTAATGGAACTGAAAGCTACAGAAAACATTTAAAACAAGTTTTACAAAAAAAAAATCCACATCATCTTCTACAGACATCTTTAGACAAAAGAATTCCCAATGCAGTTACAAGTCATCTGAAACATCGGAGAACAAGCTTCTCCTCTGGAGTACAATCAACTCCCTTACTCTTGTCATTTCAGGTCAGCAAGTTAAAATTTATCAACAGGCTTTTGAAAGACAGATCATGCATTTTATTAATACTGTCTGAAACAATATCAATAAGCAACAGCCTATAGAATACAATATGCTACATGTATGATTACACCACCAACAAGGCTTAAACAAAATAAAATTTGTTCCGTTTTAGTTGAATTAGTATTTTGCTTTTACTGAGCACACATTTATGAAACTGTAAAATTTAAGAATAATTTAACGAATGCCAGAATTTTTCAAAATAATAGAAAAGATCTGCTCTGCTAACAGCTGTGTTCAGTGTAAAAGGAACAAAATCTTCACAGAACACATTAAATACAAATTAATTCTTCTAGGCCTTTCATTAAAATACATAAGGGCTAGCAAATAGCTTTACTTTGTGCAGAGTCCATAGGTATTTGTCTTTCACACTAAAAAGAAAGAGTTAAAGTTTGGTTACAGGTGCAAGTGAAAAGTTGGCTGCCAATTTCACCTTGTTTTTGTGTTGCTTTTTGGCTGGGCTGTCCATTGCTTCCTTGTTTAGTTGGGTTTCAGAGGACTGACAGGGAGGCACTGAAGCACTCTCTGTGGTGTTAGATACCACAGAACCAGAGGTCAATTTTTCTTGAGCCGTGGTAACAATTCTTTGTTTTTCTTCTTCTGTTAAAATCATTATCTCTAAAATAAATAAGACAACTCTATTGATGCTCTGTTCTTGAAAAATAAAGAATTTCTCTAGTAACAGGCAATAAAATATTTCAAAAGAACTTGTCAGCCTGATTCAAAGCCAGAAGATGTGTCATGTTCACCTTTGCAGCTGATGTGACAATGCAGACAGAGCCAGAAGCAAAGAGGTACTATTTAGAAGGTTAAGTTTAATTCTCACACATTAAGTCACTCAGTGCTCAGAAAAGCACTAAAGATTTTCACAGTGGTGAAAAGGTTGCACCAGGTTGGCAAAATGCAAATTTTATTGGTGAATAAGGTCCCTACCAAGTTCACCCCAGGAAATCACAGTAGGGTACTTATGGTCAGTACTCATGAGTTTCTGATGAAAGCCACCTTCATTTCCAACACATCCCATTATGCAATATATATACACAAACACGTAGGTATTTAAATGGAACTTTAACTAATCAACCATTTGTTTGATGCTTTAGTTTCCAAATTGTATGAGTTAATAAGTAATAAAACATAGGCAAGCAAACTCTTACCGGAGAGGGGTGCAGGGCGTTCCTCAAACTGAATGAGGTCTGCAGACTCAAGAACCACTGGATCAGGTCTCAGCTGAGGGGATGGTAGGCAGGAAGGAACTGGCTCACACAAGAGGTCGACGGGAGATGTATTTGTGAGGCAAAGAAGTTCTTGCTCAGTTTGATTAGAAACTACAAAAATAAGGAAAGATCTTTCAAAAGTATCTGTAAAGGTGTGAAGGTGTCACTATTTTAGAGCTGGTAAATGTAAAGTCTTCAGATGCAACTCTGAGGATTTGAGACCTATGCTGTATTTGAAATACTAATATCAAACCAATTTAATTAATGCTAACTAACCTCAGATTCATTCAGGAGTTACTTTGCTGGATCGAGAGCATCTAACTGATTACAATACAGCAGACAAAGCAATAGTATGTTAAAACTATTGCTTGCCTGAGTAAATATATCCCTACAGTAAAGTCTGATATTTGCTAAACTTGAGTAATAGGAGAGCTGTGGAAACAAGTCCTAAAGGAAGTCTTCAACAGAGAAGGGCCAGTTACCAGACAACTCCCCTGCAGACATGCCAATATCCTATCAACTATTTATGTACCATCTAACACATTTACATGTGAAAATTAAGCTCAAAGTTTCAAAATAAAGTGACTTCCCCTTATTAAGAGACAAGCCTAGACTTCTGAAATAACTCAAGAACCATTCCACAAATTCTCCTACCTACAGGTAGTAAAAGAATTGGAGACCACAGCAAGATATGAACTATGAGGTCACCATTTCCCAGTTACTTTTACTTGGAGACAGATTTATACCAACAGGACTGCCATTATTTTTTGTAAAAAACACCACCACAAAATCAACATAAAACTACAACAAACGAGCACTATATTCTCATCAGAATACAGGAGACATTCCTAGCAGAAGCTGCTACTGACCATCTTTTCTCATTAGCTTTATGCTTATAGACTTATATTTCCACTAAGATCTGTGGGAAGCAGTACTCTAGCAGCTATATATACTGACAGATGAGGACAACAGATATCCTTGTCAAGAGGACAAATGCCTAACTGTATACTTTGGGAGAAGTTCAAGCCATAAAGCATTTCCACAGAAGTTCAGATTGACTAACTCACACAGCTTTCCCCGTGCTGCTTTGATTAGTCTGCTTATTTCCCTTAAGATAATAAATTTCTTATATATATATTACACATATATAAATTTTGCATTACCATTACTAGGTGTTCCTAGATTAAGTTCCATGGATGAAGTGGATCCTGGGGTCTCCATAATAAGTCCATTATTGTCAGCAAGTTGATTTCCATGATCATCCACATGATCAGCAGGGGGAAAACTAGGTGAGCTAAAACGAGCTACAAAAAGGCAAGTTTATTTGGTGTGTTTACTCAAGTCACCTCTTAAACAGAAAAAAGGAAACTAAAACACTGGTCAAAATTGGAAATGGCTTACTTTTCATATCATTCTTTAGTACCACAATTCTCTTATGGCCATGTCCTTTAATCCAGACCACCTACAGAGAAAAAAAGCAGAATTAAACATCAGCACGCACTAAGCTCAAAGCCTAAAGCAGCTTACTGCTTTTTATCTAGTCTTGCACTGACATTATTTCTAAAAGTAAACTAGATCATGTTGCTAACAGTACTACACCACCCAAGTAAAAGCTTTGTCTCAAAATAGTTCATGCCAAAGTTAAACTATAGGGCTAGAAAGTGTATTAACTACATATTAAAAAAACTATGTTTAATATAGAGTTGGAAATTTCCATTTAGTCATTCTTCAGAAACATTCATTTACTTAAAAGGAAAGCTTATAGCCATAAACTGGGTCACCAAATTATCCTAGAGAACCTGTACACGTGGATGACAAGAAGATGCCACAGCAAAATTCGACTATGTGGCACTTCTGACAAGGTCCCACAACTCTTCACTCCTAAAACCAATAATCTATGCTGATCAAAATCAAGCTTCAGTTCTGTACAGTCATTCATTCAAGACAGAAATTGATTATCTTACTTGATGAAGACACCAAGGATGTTTATGGCCTCACCAAGAAGAGTTCTTAAGTAAAATTTGACCAAAACATAAAAAATATTTTCCTTTTGTTATTACACAGTCCAGACTTCTCAGAAGCTATTAAAATACAACTGGTATAAACATCCTTGGGGAAAGTAATTACTCCAGTAATTCACACTAATTAACAGAAACCGCAGTTGTGTAACTATTTTTAATCCATACAGAAATCTCAATGTAATTGGGCAAAACAGAATTCTTCACACCTGTGGAATTGCTCCCAAAAGCTCTTCTAAATTATTGCATCCATATGCTTTAGGTTGCAGCACCTCTCCTGTGTATTTGCTATATGCTACTGGGAACTCATGAAGAAAAATCTGCTGATAATGGTAAGTGTGAAGTAAGGACCTTACATTCTTTGCAAACATATACAGATTTGTAAGCTTCACATATTCTTCTGCTGCACCATTGGTAAAAACCTATTAGAAAAAGAAAAGAGAAAGAATTAGAGTGCATAATTCTGTATCCTCCAGCCACAATGACTTTTCAAAATATGAAACACACCAGAAAGGAAGAACAGCTTACATACCTCAACCAAGTAAGGCAGACTCTTCAGGAGTTCAGTTAAGGTCATAAATCCATATTCACATGGATTAAGCGAAGTACTATGGATTGTTTCATAATGCTGTTTAAGTTGTTCAACAGAGAGAAAGGATGTTCCATCCCAGGACATCAACAAGACTAGCAATTGGGCAGTCAGAGTCCGGAGAGACTTTCTATTTATCAGCTGAATTTGCTTGCCAGACTCTGTGTCAACAACCTAGAAAAATAAATTGGGAATGAAGTTAGGGACAGGGAAGAGATTATTTATAAATAAGTTGCATAGCTGGGGTTTGCTTGAGCACAGCTGTATCTGATATTACAATACCAGCATCTAATACTCCCCTAGCCAAAAGCACACAGGATAGAGCAGCTTATTACATGGAAAAATTTACTTCAATATACAAAAGCTATGTAGCAGTTTCTGTCCACACAGTAGACATGATTTTACTCTTTGTTCCAAGCCAACTGGACCCGACTCAACTCCAGCCTGGACACCAGCTCCTAAATTAACAGAACTGGAGCAACTAAACCGGTATGCCCATGTCCATGTAGATGTACCCTTTCTTTCTCACTGACGTATGAGACCATCTGTATATTTACATTCAAAGTCTCAAACTATAGATAAATCAGGAATATAAAACATTAGGAGACTGATAACTACTACAGTTATCAGGAAATGATTGCTTGTACATAGTTAGAAGTCAGAAAAAAAACAATTTATGTTGTTAAATAAGTGCTATAATACAATCTTTTACTCATTATTTGCTAAACAAGCATGAGTTTTTCCCAGAGAAAGTTGAAAGGTAACAAGAGAACAAAGAGAACGTCATAGGAATATAGAAGCTATGTTTAAAATCCCTTTGGAATCCCCCCCAACTTAATGAAATATTGTTTCTAGAGTACAGTATTAAGCACACTGAGACCTGTAATTTGAGACAGTAAATTCCTTAACACAACATTACACACCTTTTAAAGGGATAAACTACAAAGATAAAAGGTTACCTTTACAACATGGCAAAGTTTTTGCATTAAAGCTGAAACTGAGCTAACATCATAGTCATGCAGACGCAGTGTGTATCCAAATGTTTTGCTGTACTCTGTCAGTAAATCAGTCATCATAAGGCAGTTGCCTTTTTGAGACCGCAGCAGTTTAACAAACTGGGCAGCAACTGCTTTAACTTGTTCCACCTCCGTGAGCGTGAGAATTTTCTCCTCCCCACATTCCAATACCTACAAAGCAGAAATTACACTTTGCTAAAGCGATTTACCTAGTCTGGATGAAAAAACTGTAATCTGCAACTAAAATTCAGTGCTTGCAGGCAATCATTTGTTACGTAGCAGGGCTCAGCTACCTCAAAATACATCTATATAGCAAGGAAAACTATGTAATTTCTGAAATACAACAAAATAGGCGATAATTAACCTTTTAAAAAAGCAAGTTTAACAAATTTAATGAAACTTAGCTCTAATTTTGATGCACTGAATTTTGTAAATGTCATCCAATTTAGAAACTTGAATTTGCTAAGAAACTTAGCATGAGTGTGCTAAAAACCTCGGTCCATTTCACCGAAATAGCTGTATCAAAGACTTTCTTAAATACAGCTGTCCAACATTAGAGGTGCACAGTTTATAACTCACACTAAAGTTAACGAGAAATTTAACCCCTGCTGAAACATTTGTACAGATCTCAAAAATGCTTTAGTACAGCTTAGAGTTTAAGAACTTACAAGTAAGACATCTGGTATGGCTTCAAAGAGTTCCAGTAGTTTTGTAAAACCATAGTAGGCAAGTTTGCACTGACGTCCAAAGTGGTGGTGATAAGAAGGAATAAATTTATTGAAGGGCATTCGAAAATGGGGTTGATGGCGCAGTAAGTCTACTACCTCTTTAGAAAATTGTTTGGTTCTTTCAATTTCTTCTTGTGTACGTTCTAAAATTAAAAAACAAAGCAAGGGCTATGTACCAACACACTTACAAAATGCAACAGAATGTAATAAGAAAATATGGTGATTGATTTTCAGCTTACTCACATATCACACCAAATCACTATTTTCTTCTACCACTGAAGATCTTTACTAAGCTTACATGATTAAAGTCCAAAATAATCAGGTGATCAGCACTTTAGAAGATATTAAATATTTAAATATGGTGGTATATTTGCTGTGTGGAAATAACCCACTCTAATCATTCCACAGAAAGTTTAACTACATGCAGAGGTAGTAATGTTATTTTATGTGTTTTGCCACCTGCTTTTCTATCTGTTCCATGTGTTCCCATAACAACAAATTATTTGCTAGAAGTTCATAACTTAGTTATCAAGGTAGAAAAACAATTATCAAAAAATCCAAGTGACTCCTATATACTTTTGTTAGTACAGTTTTAAAATTAATCAAAGAATTTCTTTGGCAATAGAAAAAATATACACACACACAACATACCTCTTTTGGGAATACAAATTACCATTTCATTGTCTTGCTGTGACAAACAGATGGTTGTATCTGGAATTTCAGATATAATATCAACCAGTTCACACACTCCATACTCAGTAACATCCCAGTCCTTAGAGAAACACCTTAAAGTTTTAGAAAATTGTATAATACAAGTATTAATGCATGCTGCGTAGGCAAAAAAATGTGTAAGTTGAGAGAATAAGCCTCAAATTCTAAGAAAATAAGCATAATTTTCATACTGGCATGTGAAACAGAGGAAAAGTATTCTTAATTCAAATTATCTATCCATTCTAACCAGAAAAATAAGATACACTGATGGTTCACATGACACTAGAAGAGGTATATATACCAACCAGTGGATGCCTCAAACTAGTCATGGTAAATGACAATATAAAGTAGTATTTTTCAACCTCAGGTTTTAAGTGATTTAAGAAAATGTAATTATGTTATACAGCTCCATATGGCTACACTTTCAGTCTGTATTTGCTTAATAGTTACAGACATATGCTCTTCTTAAACAAGATTAGGTCTCAAGAGAAGGAGGGACCATATCCTGGAAAACACCATATTAAGGCTCACAATACTCTAATATATTAAAGGGTATTTTACTCTCTCCGCCTCCCCAACAGGAACCTCTCAGAAGCAAGCACACTTCTTACATATTCTTATTCAACAAATGGTCAGAGCTGACTACAATGGAGATGCACATTAAGTAGATTTAGAAACAACCAAGAATGTATTTTTGCCAATAGCAGAAATGTAAGTAGAAGTACGCATTCCCAAAAAGCAGCTGTTGGCACACGCAACACAATAGCACGCATGCAAAGGTAGACCACATGTAGTGCCAAGATGCTATGGTTTCCTCAAAGCATATTACGTACTACTTTCTATCTTCTTATTAAGGAAAGCTAGAACAGAATGTTCTTCCTGGCAATAGCAAGAGGTATTACTCCTTGTTTTTGCACCGCTGGTAGATCCAATTAAAGAAGTAAGCGTATCTATTGACAATCAGTCTATTTATTTTATATTTCCCTCTAAAGAAAGCCCAACACTAAATTTTCCCTTTATTGTTCATGTTAATGTGCCACGACCTGCTTGCTTAAATCCAAGCTTGCAGTCATGGCTTCAAAGAGAACTAGGGAAATACAATTATCCATTTCAAACTCCAATAAAGTTAAATGAACCTAGTACTAAGGGAAGCAGTAAAGTCTGCCACAGAGCTCTTAATTTTTGTTTTCATTAGAAGTTTGAACTTCCACATTGCAATGAACAGGCAATACAGTTGCCACAGTTTTGTACTAAGATTTTAAGTACTGACTTCTCTTGCACTAGGTTTTAAACCCACCGTTGATAGGCGTGCTCCGCACAGTTGTTCTTGTTTCATGAAAGATAACTTACCAGTGATAAGCCTGTAAGAATTCCCTCACAATAACTTGCTTACTGGCCTGGGATTTGAGAAGCTTCAATAAGTCTTGAGTAAAGCGCTTCACTTGAGCTCTGTGCGTTAAAGTTAACAAGCGTTTGGAACCCATACCAAGAATCTGAAAAAAAATTTTATTTGATCACTGGCATCTAGCATCCTCAGTAAATTCTTTCACAAGATATTTAGAAGCCAGTTCTAGTATAGGTAGGCTAGAAGTAAAGGATATAATAGACACAGTGTTTGGAAAGGCAGCGTCATGAAGCCATACACTTTCTGTACTAAGGCATACACCATCAAGAAATTAAGAAATACTTCCTCCATGAGTGCTATTGCAACTGTTGCACATTTGCATTGGTTATTTTAAAATTCTACAATCAACTGGCATTCAGAGTACTAAGCTAATGTGACCAGTGTTTCTTTTTTGTAACATAAGGCTACATGACTTATTTCACACAGAAATACTTCAAGTCACAGGCTACACATCACAGCCTAACTTATGAGCCCTCAGCATTTGCTGTGTTCTTATGATAAACAGCACAATTAAAACCTTTTACTCAAGCACTAGACACAGGCTAAAAGCAGCTTCAACATTCATTCCAGAGGCTTAGATAAAATAAAAGTTAATTTCCTGAGAAGTTTTGTTTTAATTGTCCCTACCCTTCCAAAAAAACCAGAAACATCTCAAAAAAAGAAGACAATTACATTCCAAGGTTCAGTTAACTATCTCTTTCAAGGTGGATTAGGTAATTGCATAGCATCTATTATACAATGCCAACCAATAACTCAGCTGAAGATACAAGTACAATTCCCCAAATTAAAAGGAACAGTGCCATATAACTCACTTGCAGTACATGAGGCACTGCTTCTAGCAGCTCCATTAATTTAGAATACCCATAGTCAGACACACGGCATTGTTTTGCAAAGTGATGATGGTACGTTGGGATGAATTTACTGACAGGTATGACGCAGGACGGTTGGCTTTTAAGTAGATCTATCACTTCTCTACTGAACTGAATAAGTTGTGGATTACCTACAGGGCTCTTGGAACGTAGAAGCCAAGGATCTACAAAACAAAAAACCATATTACTGAACCTTTCACTAAACACTCCATTTATGACACAGGCTACAAATACAGCACAGGAAAAAAAAGAATGAACATTCAAGCTAAAAGATTCTCTTACATAACTGTTAAACTTTTTATAAAGATGTTTATTTTATGCTACCCAATTTTTTAGCAGAAAGATCAGTTCAGAGAAAAGACTTTAAATAGAAATATTTACCTGTAGTAGGAGGTGGTGGCTTGTTATGTATCCATTTAATAACTTTAATGCCATTTTGGGCAGTGGCAATGTTAACTCCAGGAACACAGGTAATTAGATGTTCTAAAGGAACACCACCCTGGCCTTCTGGCACCATTTCAAGATCATTGAACTCTGACATATAACAATCAGGAAAACTTTGGGGAAAAAAAAGCTTCCATTATACACTAAAATACCACTATAACAATAGTCCTAAAAATATCATTATTTTGAGACACTTCCTGAGCAAGAGGCTTCAACAACCTATTAACACATTTCACAAGTCTTCATAAAAAGCACATTTTAAATAAGTGTCTTTTTTGGCTCAACAAGAATTCAAAAAGTAGCAATTTCATAAAGCACTTATATACTATAAAAGATACCACCTTACATAAGAACCAGAGTTTTTATGCAACAGGTAGCTTCAGAGCATTACAACAGCCATCAATGAAGTTTTAACTCTAACCTATCAGCCCTTACACTAAAAGCCTAAATTAAAATACTTTACCTTAGTAAAGGCACAGTACCCTCATGTGTCTGTAGAAGACTGTGAACTTGGGGAGCAAACGTCTTCAGAGACAAAATCACAAAAGGAATTCTATAAGAATCTGGATCAAACTCATGCTCACTGTGAAAACAAGAGGTTGAAGTTTACATGCTCATTCTACATGTAGCTTTAGCATAGTATGCCTGTGCTTACATACACACCCACAGTAAACAGTATACTATATACATACAATATACTCCTACTAGCTGACAATACCACTATGTACAGTCACTAGCAACTTCCATCTTTTCTTATTCACAAAAATTCATACAGCTACAGCAAATTTCCAGAAGACAAGCACTGTCTAGAAGACTACATTATCATTAGATTAAAATTTTCAAATTAAATTTTAGCAGCACATACCAGGCAGTTAACAGTGAATACCTAATAACCACTCTAGTAGCACAACCTGGCTGCTGTTGAGTAAAACGAAATCTTAATATATGGCTTCAGGAAATCTTCAACCCAGCATGAATCACTTACTAAATGTAGCTGGAGGACAAAGAAGAATGATGAGTTCCAGCTATGATTAAGTAACAAAATTCAAGCTAATAGAAATGTCTAGTATATACAACATTCCTATATAACCAGAGGAAGGTAGTATACTTCTCAGTTTCTGCTTAACAGCTATTCAATCTTGGCAGCTGTGCTAGAATACAATAATCTTACCTGAACAGACTGATCCATGGGAACTGCCTAGAAAATTCACTGTGCCATCTCACTATTTTCTGCCTGATTCATTCTTGTGAACACAAACAGTGACTGGAGCATACTATATGAACATGTATACCTGAACTTTAATATATCTGTAAGTGTTAAATGCTGTTCAAATATTTTGTAAGATTTTATAGTATTTTATACACAGCTTACATAAAGTCTTTATTCAGGCAATGCTGCTTACAAACAGGCTCGTGATATTCCAACTCTTCAAATATTATAGGACTACAGTTTGCTGATGAACCATCATGTGACTGTGAAGATCCCAATGGACTCTGCCGGGCTTGGCTGCTGGGTAAAAGGCACACCAGCCGCCCGCTTCCTTGGTCACGGATTGCCACAGTATCTGTTAGTTTGTATAAGTCTGATACAATTAACTTATGCCCAAATCTAAAAGAAAAAAATTGAAATAAATACACATTTTAAACACAATTAGTGAATGCAGCAATTTGCATTTTTTAAGAAGGAAGAATATGCTAGAAACTATTCTGTGCAAAATGTTAAGGTAACTAATCTATTCATCCCAATGGAGAAAAATGAAGTACAATACTGAAAGTATAACCCTCCAAAAAAGGCCAGTATTACAGTCATAGGTAATATGTTGCAATATCTAACAGCAGAAAAAACCGTAACACACTATTCTGTTACTTTAATTCACTGTGAACAACCACACAAGATCAGATTCTTTTTAGAAGCAGTAGAGAAAACACAACTGAGAACTTACTTTTTTTCATAGATTTCTGTGAATTTTAACACAGGCAGACAACAAGCAGGTGCATCCTGCAGAATGGACATTGCTTCTGAGCTATAAAAGAAGTTTTGTCACATTAGCACAAAATCAATCTCTTAGTATTACTCTCCAGCCCAAATTGGTGAGGAATCTACAGGTGCAGTTTATGATCCATAATTATAACAGGACAAATTGCATTCCCTTCCATCCCAGCAGTACAGATGTTGACCCTTCAGATCAGGGGAGTGCAAGTAGTAACATTTCTGCTAACTCATAAGGTAACGTCTCTGAAAGAGTTGGGTCTTTCATAGGTGGTGGTAAGATTTCGAGCATCTATAAAATGTAACAATAAAGCTGCAGCATTAGCAGTTACTAGCCCGGTCATTATATTAAGGGCTTTGAACAGGCATAAACTAAAAGGCAAGAATGAAATAAAGTTGTAAATTATACAGTGGCAAGTAGTACGTAATTGTAGAATACTCTACACTCCAAATACTATTGTCACTGTAGCTTTCTGTCAAAAAAAAAGACGACAACTTTTTTCCTAATGCTTTCTTTCAGTAAGGAAAAAAATGAAACAGAAGATACTTGTATTCTCACTAGCATCAGCAATGTAGCTCTATCACCTTCTATATAGAAAATGGAGATCAAAGAAACACCACCAGCATTTACACTGTGTATCCCACCCTCAGAGAAAACTAATATGCACTTTCTTGGAGAAAAGAAGAAATAAAGATGCCAAGTGTAATCTTAACTCAGCTGCACAAACTAAGTTATTGAAGTATATCAGTATTATGAAGGAGTAGTGGTGAAGTGATTAGACACTGTTAACAGAGATCTAGTCTCTTCAGATGCAACTTAAAATACAAGCAGTGTAAAAATGCTAAACTGAAAATTAGCCTAGTTGTATTTAACACATTCATCAGGTCGTAAGACAGGTTTTACTTAATTTCCCTATCATTCCTTTACTCAGTATTTTAAATGATCTCAGCTACTAAATACATACTAGAACAAATAAGAACATGCCAAAATGATAATTACCTAAGTAGAGAGAGTGATTTACTAGCAGCTCCTGTTGCTAATGAGACCTGGATCCTTTTACTGCCAATTTTGTATCTGTGAAGACTGCTGACAGCACTAATTGCTTCTTGCAGATTTTCCATCTGAACTGTAGCCTTCAACTGGTAGTCTGTATGAGGACTGAACTCTACACTTTTTACCTGAAAGGAAGAAAACATTTTATACATTTATCACGAAATATTCACCCACAGCAAGCCAACATAAGAGTAGCACAGTTTTGCTTTGGCCAAGAGCTGAATACATTGCAAACAGGAACTGAGTATGATGAACCATGGCCAACAGGACAATGCAAACAAGAACCAAGTGCAGTGAGCCATGACCAAGGCAAGGCCATGATGTTCCTTTAACACAAGCAGCATCTTCCCATGCAGATTATGCCAGAAGAATGTCATCTACAGACAGAAATAGGACTGCTGTAGAAATGACCTCTCCTTGCATAGTTCCTTTTTGCTGATTCACACTCTCCATGTCTAAGGGTGAGCACTTCCAATTCAAAACAGAAACTCAGTTTTTACTGTGGTTTTTAAGCTGACATTAGGAATTCAGCCTTACAGCTTGAAAAGGTTATGCAGCTAAAACCTAAGTCTTTTCCCTGCATGACTAATGAGCCACTTACTAAGAATTTTCTATTCAAAACTTCGTAATACCAGACCTATAAAGACCACATGCAAATTAAGAACCTAATGCAAGTGATTATCCTTTTAACAAAGTTTAAAAGTCCTATTTGGATAGCTTTCCATTCCACTCAAAGCTAGACCAAACACATCCATAAATACATGAACAGGAAGTATTTAAAAAAACAGATTTAATAAAGGTATTTTAGCCTTTACCTTGCCATGTCTTGAGAAAATTTCTTGTAAATTTTGCTGCAACTCTTTTCTGGACAATCTGTAATCTATATTGCTGATCTGAACGTCTACACCATTTGCAAAAGGATCAGGGCAGTCTGTGCCACTGGTATGATTTACTACGTTAAACGTGAGCGGAGATGATCTATTTGAGAGGTTTGGAGACATACTCCTGGGTAAAATAAAAACATTTATAAGCTGAAGTAGCTATTGCACAATTCTGATATATACATTTCAAAATTAATCAGAAAATAGACACAGGTCAAGTGCACAAATACAGCACTTTGAAGGTATTTTGCCTGCACACATATGTGTGCAGGCAAAATAAGTTTCACGACAAGCAACAAACACACCATACCAAGACCAATATTTCCTATAAGATGAAAAATATGTATGATTTCCTAAGTCACCCAATTTAATAATATATTTGACACCAAGTCTTCTACTATCCTACTAACACATTAAAAAAGTCAAAATCATTTACATGATTTTATTAATTGGCAAAGGCCAGATATTTAAGTGTACAAGATTTTAATGGGCCTGGATAAATTTCTACTAGGCATGTCAAATGCACTGAAATTAAGAGGATTATGATGTTTATTTTTCAGAAGCTTTAAAGACAAAGTTTGCAGGAAACCATTGCCACACAATAAGTTTCTGAAAAAGAGTTCACTCCATCTTATATTTCCATCCACCCTGTTAGCTGTTACACAGCACCACCACAGTTTCCTTTTGCCTCCACACAAATCAGTGTATTAATGTACTTAGCATACACAACTCCATATGCAGCTGCCAATAATCAATGTATATATCAGTGAAGCCTCACTTCACCTCCCAAATAAGACATAGACACTTACCGAGATGACCAGCAACTCTGAGACATGAGTAAAGGACTGAGTTGTCTTGAGGCTGTCAACTTACTGAAAGCAGAGGGATAGCTGACCTGAAATACAGTTTCATCTTTATCTTTTTTATCTACAGGGGAATTGGTGATGCTCCTGGAAGCAGAGGTCTCTTTTCTGTTTACAAATATATAGAAGAAAAAGAAATGAAAAACCCACATTATGTTGCAGTATTCACATTAAAAAAAAAAGTAGCTAACAGACGTCTTTTCATTTTTAAACATACTTCTGACTACTTTTACAGGATGATTCTCCTGTTCCAACTTTTTTGGTTGCCAGAGATACAGGAATCGCCGCATTAGAGTTACTCTGAGGAGAAGGAATTTGTTCTTTTAAATGTTCTTGCTGGTTTTCAATAGTTCTACTGATGGTCTTTGATTCAAGGCGGCACAGCTCCTACATGGAACAGATGAAAGGTCAGCATAAAAGCACCAGACATCCCTTGTGATGCAAACCTAGATAACAGACAAATTTTTCTTTACTAGCATTTTCATTGGCACTTCATAACCAGGAATATGCAATTTTTCTGTGACAGAAAATAGCAAGTGTCAGTTAGTTGAAATATTTTCCCTACACTGTAGATCTACCCTGGTCTTCCTTAAAACTAGCAAAGCAGATCACTCTAGATGTTATACTCAACACCAATAAAAAGTCAAAACTGGCCTAGGATTCGAGACTCAGTAAGTACCTGCAGTATTTCCAAATTGAGAAAAAGGTGTCAGGGAGGGGAAAAACAACCCTCAAATTCATTGTCTGCTTTCCAAGCAGATGAATACAGCTCTCATTCGGGAATGTCACTTAGAGATTACAGTTATTCATTAAATAGGACTACTAAGTTAAGGATAAAGCTGTAAAAGCAGCAATCCTCAGAACATGAGGAAAAGCAAGAATACTAAACAAGGTAGAACAACAATACCTGTAAACTTTTAACATTTGTGGGTTTGATGATAGATCCATGAACCTGGAACCCTCTCCCAGCAGAGCCTTTGGTACCAGAAGACTGATCACTTGAGTCTTTGTTGAGGAGGCACAGCTTTGTGTTCTTGTTAATTTTTTTGGGTGACTTCACCTTCTCAGTTCCCACAAAGCTGGAGCTCTTTGTTTCATTAAGTTCTTTGGTTTTGGGAGTAAAAGACACTACAATCCTGTTACCAAAAACATCTTCATTCTCCATTCGCTTCCGAGCCCGTTCAGCACTTTCTTGATTTAAAAAACGGAGAATTGCACTGCTTCCAGAAATGCTCAGCACCTTCCCTCCACAGTTGTCTGACAAACGCCTGAGTCTATTACTGACACTTTTGCTGTCTCTGTTTGTTGGCAGATTATAAACATACAATAGTGTATGGCATGCCTGTTTAAAGGGAATAAGATTTTAATTTGATTCTGTCAGAATACCCTCTTGTTCAAAACCAGCATTTTTACATTGATTCTGGTCACACATGCTCTCCCCCCGAACCCCCCCAGTCATTCTTTTTGCAGCATTCAATTTGTTTGGAAAACTCTCATACTGAGATAGATCCTCAAACTTCCATCTCCAATATAATTTGAAGTTAGAAGAGACTAGAGTCCCTGATCAATACCTGATCACTTCTCCAGATAAGAAAGCATCACTGTTTGCAACCCAAAATTTCTATATTCTACACATGCATGTGAACATATAGTTCAGTAAGTTATTCCAAGGAGAGGAAAGGCTGTGAGTGCTGTGCAAAAACACAGCAAATCCAAAAAGAATTGTCAGGAAGACAAAAAACCCCCAAGAAAACAGTAGACAGTCACTCAAAACTGTTAAGAAAGCATCACAGAGCTGTCTTAATGCACAACTAAGTTCTTACCCTAACTTTCTGCCAGTGGAAGAAAGGCATGTAAGATACATTACCCTGATAAAATATTTAGCAATAAGGATGTGACCTTGCTATTTTAATTACTTTCTTCTTTTATTATTTCATTCTTTCAGTCTTAAAGCAGAAAGCATACATTCACATGGTACTAACTGAAATACAGACAATGGTCAAATATGCAGCAGACATGTCTCACCATAGAAACACACACATAATTTCAGCCTGCTCTCCCCCTGAATTAGAAAAAAAAAGGAAGTTGACACTTTGAAATGTCTGTTGCATTAAGAATTAAAAACCTTACTGGCATTTTCAGCGGTAACCTTGGTGGTAAGTCTGAAATAAATTCTTCAAAGCAAATAAGCTCATGAGCATGATGTAAGAGCGCTTCTGAAGCTTGGTTTTTATGGACCAAAATTATCCGAAAACCATGTCGATGTCTCAGGTCACTCAGTTCCAAAGCAAAGTTTACATCCGCTAGAGAAAAGAAAATACAATGAACAAGGAAACACATGAAAAAGGTTAAAAAAATCACATTAAACAAAACCCAGATCTTACTTGAAAATTTCTATTTATCACTGAAAACTTCCAATGAAAAAGCAAACAGCTACAAGGCTTCAATAGACATAATGTAAATCAGCAGTTAGCATTCAGTCTCAGATAAGAGCTTCCTTTTAATAGCAACTTCTAGCAATTTATCAGCAAGGCATTCAACTGGCACTGTATACTTCTATAACAAACATTTGTTTAGCTTTAGGGAGAAACCCAAGGCAACACACAGCAATTAAATAGCTGAGTTGCTTGCAAATTTAACTGTATAGTATGCTACAAGAAAAAAAACAAATCAAATACATTTTGCTCAAAGCATTCTGAAAGATTACCATACGGAAGACTCAATGAGTTCTACTTTATTAGCTTCCTGCTGAAGCTGCCTAACTTTAGACAGTATTTATACACATACCTACTGACACTCAACAAGACCTCACATTCCAATGCTGATTTAACTAAGGCAAGTTCTCATCTTAATGCTCCTGCTTTCCCCTTGCTGCCACTGACATTAAGAATTCTTGAACAATTCAGTTAAAGCTGATTCTAAAAACAGCTCTTGGAAAGCAGAATAGTGTCTCATATGCAAAAGTACTATTGAGGAGAGGAACCAAATTCTGCACTGTAGATGAGTGCCACAAACACTTACTTGACACAAGAACCACAGTGGCAGGTGCCGTGTGTGTATCAGCAAATCTCCTCAGACTCTGTCTGAGTTTGTCATCAGCAGCATTCTTTGCTGTAGCATTGATGTGTGCAACAGTCACCTGTGGAAATACATAGATACACTCTAAAGAGAAGCTTGAATGTGAACTATCCTTGCTTAAATTTAATTTTTTAAAAAATTAACATAAATAGAAGCTTTTGCATGCACCTTTTATTTAGATAAATTAACGCACATATGCATGAAATACATGTATTGATCTCAAATTATTGTAATGAGCAACGAACTTCCACCCTAGTTGACCAATGTCTTCGGGATTACTTCTGCTGTTCTGTGTTAAAGATCACAATTTACATACCTTAAAAAACATTCCATAAACCCTCATTTGAAATAGAGGGGTGACAAACATCGCAAGTACTATCAATTCATTCTACCTCACATAACAGGTTGACAGTTTATCTGCTTATCATATCTGCAATTTTAGAGGGTAGGAAGGGAATTTCTGACTTAGAAAACTGCACAAAAAGTTAAAAACAGCAAGAAGCAAAAGGTACTGATGGAAAAATACGTGGTGTTAAAGGTACCCCAATCAATACCACTAATCTACAAGTGTCCTCACTAATCAACACAGTATTAACTTTTTTATTTTTGTTAATAAAGTTCACAGAAACATCGTTCTTTTAGGTTAATGATTTAGTCACAGATTTCAAGGATAAGACTAGAACACCACCACCAGTTATTACTGGATGAAATAAATATCCTCTGTGAACACTGGAACTAAAGCTAGAACAGTAATCTACGTAGAGTGGAATGCAGTTTCAGTTTTAAAAACTATCACACCAAGAAAGTTCAGCATTAAAGATCCCACCCATAAACTAATCATAAGCTCATGCACTAAAAACCACAGAAGCTAACATAAAGCTTTAGTGAACAGGAATCACTATTAGCACACTCAGAGTACACAAATTCTCAAGCAAGAACACCAAGTAGATGCTGTTTTGATACCTGGCAGTTGTTTAGCTCCTGAATAACTTCTTTATTTTCTTTACTAATGTCACACACACAGATGAATTCTGCTTCTCTGTGACCTTTAAAAAACTTCTCACGAATCCTCTGTACAACTGCTATAGCTGAACGGCCAGTGGGAACCGAACAGTTTTCAATATCCCAGAAGACTCCAATGGGGGGCAAGTTTTCCAGAACTTGGCCTGTTACTGCAACTTCCGGAGACCCTGTAGAGGTTTAACAACACAGCTCATTTTAACCTCCAAATACCAAAAATGTTAAACTTCACATATGATAAACTTTGCACATGGGAAGCTTTATGTTTTAGAGAACAACATGCCCTGGAATGCAAGTTCACTTTTATTTTCGTAGGAGTCTAAAAAACAAACCAGGTGTTTTCAGATGTTCTCTGTAAGGGAGAAACTTTATACCTCAAATCAGTCTTAAACAGAAATTTAGTCACTGTTAAGTTCGAATAAAGATGCAAGACAACTTCAGCTTTACTTTTAAACTCTCAATCAAGTAATATATGTAAAAAAAGTCTTATCAAATGCTGAGGTGGCACATGCCATGAAAATTGTCTGAAGTCATGTCACACTAAGCTCAGCAGGTGTTATATCAGTAATGGAAGTGAAACATGAAAGTTTCAAATTTACACTGTGCATTAGATAAATAAACAAAACTGGATAAGATTACCAGTATGGTGACAGTAATTACAGAAAATTAAGGGAGTATGGAACAAAGGTATCCTACATTTCAGGAACGTGAGGTTAAGAGTTTTTGCTACTATGGACTAAGAAGCACAAATAAAGTTTCTGGTGTTTCAGCACTCTAAATATCTATTTAACTTTGAGTTAACATTATACACCTATTCTATCCCCACAGAACAACTAGAAAAGAAACATGACGAATGACACAGAATCCTCAAAAACAAGCTACAAATTAAAGTTAGTGAGAATATAAAACCAAGCACAGCAGACTAATGTCATATTTGTTTGGGTATATGTTGACTAGTTATTCTTCTACAAGATTCATTGGAATTGTATTTTATAAGGACACTTAATTGGGATGTTGCACCTTAAAAACGGGTATAAGTCTTAAAATGATAGTAAAACTATCCAATCTCTAATTCTTCCATGACTTTAAGTTTATAGTTTCCATACTAGCTAGGATTTTGTAATTGAAGCAGTACTAACACTGCAGAAAGACCATGTAATTATTTCACACAATATTTTCCTCTCAAGAACACTGAAAAAAGCTATATTGCAACTATAAACATCACACCTTTATGGCACATGAAGTTAAAATAGACACTACAGACTAAGGAAATGCTTTTCTAATTATGGCCGAAAATACTTTCTTTATACACCACCAGAATGAAATAGCTTCCATCTCCTTAGAATTTCTTTTTCTAGTTCTTAAAATGGTAAAAGGATATAAAAGCAAAACAAAAATCAAAACTCAATGCAAACAATAAAAGTTAACTAGGTAGTCAAAACAGGTAAATCCAAGTTATGACTTTGCAAAACAGAAACAAGGTATTTTTACTGTTTAGTCTTCTATGATTTTATAGAAGTTTCCAGAGAACAGTGCAATTTAAGAGAACTTTGTGTGCAACAGTATTTATGGAGGACATCCACTAAGTGCAAGTTTCAAACAAATGTGGTTTACCATATTTCTGCGGTGATTTGCCAAGGCTGCTCGCCAGTAGCAAGCTCTTCTCATTTCCTGTTCCTTTGGTTCCACAGCCATTACATATTGGGATAGGAACAGGTGCAGTCTGTGCACTTGGAGGAGGAATATTTGGCCAGATTTTAGCAGCATCAACTAGGCTGTTTCTGGTTGGCTGTTGGGATAATTTTTCAAAATACACGTTCATTTAGTACACAATACTAACACATACTATTCCATGCTAGAAACATGCAGTTTCCCTTCTGCAACAAATGCAAGTTCAGCTGTACTCTACAAAGTTAATTAACAACAGTATCACTGCATGAAGGAAGCTTCTACACTAGAGTCTTTCCTCCAGATCTGCAAATGCAAGGGAAGATTCTATTAAACTCTGCACATCAAGACATGCCATCTTTAAGCACTAAACACATATTCTAAAAAAGACATTAACTGTGCTGATTTCACATGCTAGAGTACAAGGTTTAATCAGTTCCCTCCTGCCAAAAATAGTGGCCATAATTCCAAACATATTGAATAGTTTGCTGAAATGAAGACATTTCACTTTTATATTGGAAACTCAAATTTGGAAGTTTAAGTAACGCATCTTGCAAAGTTGAGTGTATTATTTCACTTGAAATTCCTATTAAAATTCAAGTGCAGTTTTAATCAGTTCTGAAGTGTACCACATCAGTATTCAAGTATAAATTACAGATTTGGGAACGCTGAACTAAGACCTATCAAACCAAACCAAACTAGAATATTCTTACACCATCAGACATTTCACCTGACTTAAAAACGGACCTTATTGATCAGCTGCCCAAGGGCACCCGTTAACTGTTGTTAGCCTTATCTAAGAGTCACTACTATGGAACATTTTAATGGGAGCTGTCTGGAAGAGATAACCGTCCTTCAAATCCAGTCAAAATACTGCTTGAGTACCTTACAGATCCCTGTAATCTAAACATTGTGACAGCCTCTTTTGCCTTCCTATTGACCTGAATGTTACTTCAGAAAAGAGATCTTCAGAAAGGCTATCTGGTACATTTGAACTGTGCATCACCAGCTAGGAGGATGCAAGCTGCATCCCATGAAAGCTGGTGTTTTGCTCAAGTAACATTATTTCAACATTAACCATATACCGTGCTCAATGAATGAGAGAAATGTGATGTGTACAAACCTTGCTCAAGCAGTCATTGCAGTAGTGAGAGCCCTTTAAACAAACTGAAGGTGCCATGTTTAGGTGCAAAGGGTTGGCGCACACACGCGATGTTAGCTCCGACTGTGCAATATGCTCATCCAAGTGGCCTGTAGCCCCACTTGTGAATTCAGAACAAGGAAAATAGGCAGAAGATGTGCAGCTCTGAAGGGCTGGAAACTGATGCAGTTTGTGCACATTACCGTGACAGGACTGGAAATGGAGTTTTCCACAACAGGGCAGATGTTGACAGGAAGATACACTGTTTTCTACGCACATGCCAGGGAACTCACTCGCAATGCCTGCCAAATTGCTTCTAGCTGGAGGGTTCTTCAGTGAAGATGCAGATGGATAAGTAAATCCTGACCCTACTTGACAAGTAATCGTCCCAGTGCTTTTTGAGTCCAATATTGTGCCAGCGTGAATCAAGTTACCACCACCACCACCACCACAATGCATTTGTGGAGTACAGGAGTCAGAGCCATGAGCACAGCAGCTTACTTTTGGGCCAGATGAAAGCTGTATTTGCTGTTGCTGAAGAGGATGAACATCAGGAAGCGGTACTGCTGGGAACAGTTTAGAGCCAGCATTATGAGGCGATGAAGCATCCTTCAATTCTACAGCAGCTTTCTTGTTCTCCATGTAATCCTTCTGGAAAGTGAAAGCTCAGTTAAATTCAGATACATAAATAAACCAACAATTTTATAGAATAAACAAGCATATTTTTAGACTGCTACAATTTTGACAATAACAGAAGTTTTGAAAAGTGTTCTCTTCATGATTAGTATAATCTCACTGTCTGAACACATAAAATATTGAAAGTAACATGCCAGTTATGTGTGCCAGCCTGAGGTATATTAGTATCAGTGGATTTTGGAAGCAACAAAACCAAAAAGCTATAAACCAAATAGCAGTGAGTCTGTAAAACAGAATTTGAAAAGCAGAAGACTGATAGGCTAAGGCTGAGATACTCTGCAACTGCAAAGCAAAAAAGATTTATTTCTCTTAAGAGCCAACATAAATGGATGTGATGTAAAGTAAAAACCCCACAGTTTGGAGGTACATAAGTAATAATCTTTGAATAAAGATTTTAAAATTGTATTAAAGTTTTAGAAGTAATGCATTAAAAGACTAAGACTTGAAAAAATTAGGAATTATATCAAGCAGGTAAACTAACAAGAGGACAGAGAAGACTAAATTTTCACAACTATGTAAGTGCTTTTTGCCTACTCTGATTTAAGACATCAAGATGTACAGACATAAAGATACAGACAGAAATAGAGGGTTTTGTTGTTGTCTTTTTTTGTGTGTGGTTTTTTTGGTTTTGTTTTGTTGTTTTTTTTTTTTTTTTTTTTTTTTAAAGGCAGCAGTGAAAACTAAGCAAGGTTATGAGAAGCACCAGAACAGTCAAGGTAAGTAGAGGTAATCTACATAAAACTCAGTGCTCCAGAGCTTTAGGCCAGTACTTTAGAACAACTTTTACTTTCCAAATGGAGTTTAATGCATCTCCTACTACACAGTAATGAAAAATTGATTATCCAAGTTCAAAACCATTCCTCCCTACCTGGTGCCACACCTTATGAATTGAAGATACACTCGGCCAAAAATCTGTCTGGAACTAGTTTAAATGTTAAAATCCAGAATTTATAGCAGCTCCTTTCCTAACCCCCGACATGAGACTAGCAACACAACAAGATACATGCTTATCCATTTCCCCCATGTCTTTTACTGAAAGTCAGATTGAACATGCATAAACAAGTGTTACTTAACAGCTGGAGCTTGCTTGCCCAAGTAAATTGTTGTGTTGTACTATTCCTTAGCACTTTGCATCTTAAATGTATAGAATCATATACAGTTACAGAACAGGAACATTTAAAGAAATGGAAACAAGAAAAAAATTAGACATTCATGAAGAACAGTTTCCACAAGTGCTGTAGCTGCTACATAATAAAAATTCCTAAAATTCTAAATTTGCCTCTAAAATAAACTGATAAAAATCTGGAAGTGTGAAGACTACTTCCCTACTCTACTCTTCAGCAATAACTTCACAGAGCTTTTCAGGAAGCTGCCTTATACACTTTTTAAGCAGTAAGTTGTATCACTCCAAACAGAGCTATAGAGAGTAAAGCCTGCCAAGCAAAGCAACTTGCCTGCTTTCACCAACACTGATGAGAGAACTGTGAACACAACTAATGACCAGGCAGATTTCGTACTTACCATGGTAATTGCCGTCTCCTCTTTCCCCCCTCCCCACTTGCCCCCTTTAGTCAGCAATAACACTGCAGTTAGTTATACCCCTCTGTACCGAGATATCAACTATGCTTTCAGTAAAGCAATGAATTACCGTTTCCGCACTGCAAGGCAAAGACTTTTCAGCAGCAGAAAAGCAATTAGAAAGTTTCCAGAGCCATGGTTTAGCATCATTCTCTTGTCGCTGAAGCCATCCAAATGATTTATTGCAGAGGTTCTCTGTCCTGTTTCCTTCCATCATACAGCCAAACAAAAAGGTTCAACATTCTTTCATCCCCCTTTCCTTTCATTCTTCCCACCTGCTAAAGAGAAAAAAAATGCATGCTTTAAATAACTTTTAAGGTAAGACAGAGAAGAACCACAGTGGTCTTATGAATTCCACTACTGCTAGATCACTGAACCTGCATTATTTATATTAAATTTAATTACGCATATGGGACATGGCCTTGACTATTCCTGTTTAGCACAGGAATACTCCTCATGACCTGCAGCACAGGTGAGGTAGTCCGAGGAAAACACTGCTTAAGTCATTAGCTACAGAGTCCCAAAATGCATTGCTGCTGACACGAAATGACTCCCTGAAACTTTCAGCACACTCTCCTGGAAAAAGAAGCCAGGAGGTAGGTTTTCAAGAACAGCTCATCAGTAAATACAAAATAGGTGCAACTGAACTCAGCTGAAAGAATTAAACTGCATATTCATTGTTCTTCCATTGGCTAACAAAACTATACACACCTGCATTAAGCACACAGCATTTAGTATTTAAACAGAGCTTTAAAATATTAAAATTATTTACAAATACTTCTACTAATTCTCAAGCTGCCCCACAGCACACCACATCAATGTAGCTTTACAGAACCGCAAAGAAGCAAAGCAACTTCTTTAATGCCCAGCCACACTGTGCCAGAAAAGCTGTGATTAGCAACTAAGTCTTCTAACCCTCCAACCCTGTACTGCATTCACCAGACTGCAGTCCTTCAATTTTTTGCATTTTATGTTAAACGCAATAACCACGGAATACATTCTGTAGCATTATATTTGCCCCAGCCTTACTTTTAACAACAGAAGAAGTTTGGCTTCGTTTTTAAAACAGAAACCTTTATTCATACGAGCCTTAAGTACCCCAAATTACGTTGTATAAAATAGTAAATCAAGTTCTACAACTCGAGAGTATGCTACTTTTTTAAAAGTCCGGTAGCACGGATTCGCTTACGAATTAAAACGGTAACCAAAAAAAATAATTAAAAGTTATGTGAACTGCACATCTCCGCGCTTCGCCCTCTGCGGCCCGCCGCTCCCCGGCCCGGCCCGCGACTCCCGGGGGGGCGACGGCCCGGCCCGGCCTGCCCCCGCCCAAGGAGAGGGGCCCCCGCGCCCCCCACGCCGGGCAAACGGCCGCTGCCGCCCGCGGGGCGGCGCCGGGCCGAGGCCGCGGTGCAGCTCCGCCCGGGGGACGGGGCCCGGCCGCGCCGTGCCGCCGGGGCCTCCCCGCTGCCACAGGGCAGCGGAGGCAGCCCCGGGCTCGCGGGAGCGGCGGGCCCTGCCCAGCTCCGCTCTGCCCCCGCCCGCCGCGCCTCACCTGAGCCGCCCCCGGCGCCGCCGCCCCTCACATGCCGCCGCGGCCCCTCGCACCCCTTTGTTGTCCTCCCTCCTCCCGCTCTGCTCCCTCTGCCGCCAAGCGACGCCGAGCGCCGGAAACCAGCCCGCTACCGCAAAGACGGCTGTCGTAACGCTCCGCCTCCGCCTCCGCCTCCGCCTCCGCCTCCGCCTCCGCCTCCGCCTCCGCCTCCGCCTCCGCCCCGGCGCGTAGCGGGACGGGCCAGGCCAAGCCAGGCCAGGCCGGACGGGGGGCGGCGGCTTTTAAACCTGCCCCGGGCCCGGGGCTCCCGGCGGCGAGCGGGGCGGGGCCGGGCGATCCCCGAGCCGGGGCAGGGGGGGTGCGCGGGGCCGCCCCGAGGGGCTGAGGGCGGGCGGCCCCGCCCGAGGAGAGCCGAGCCCTCCCCGGGGTTCGCCGAGGAGCGCCCCTGTCCCCCACCGTGCACCGAGAGCGGGGTCTGGGTGTGGGCACACATCAGCCCTGGCTGCCGGAGTGGGCCCCGGGGGGGTCTCCGGGAGGTCCCGGTGAGGGGCCCTGCAGGTCCCTGGGCGGGTGCGCTCGCCGCTCCGGCCTGCGGCAGGCAGCCGGGAGGCTGGCACTGTTGGGCTCTTGTAGGCAACAATTTCTGACAAATTATTAGGATTTAAGAATATAATTTAGAATTTAAGCTTTCACTTAGAAGTATTTTTCGTGCAGACAGAAAAAATCCTGGTAGGTTGCCGGGGTGGATGGTTGTAACCGTTGTTCCAGGCTCTGTTCCCTTGAAGGCTGTATATAGTCCTAAGGTGGAGGACAGCAGTTAAATGTCAGTACTGTTTCAGCAATCTGCTCTTTGCTTATTTTAACAGAAGCGCCTGACCTCTCTACTGTCCTTCTCTGGGTCGTGCTGGGCATCTTTAGCTGTGTGTAAAGAAATTCCCTGAGCAAGGTAGATACAGCTTAAAAATATAAAGTAATTACTGGCTGACAAAAAAGAACAAGCTTCTAACAAGCCACTGGATTAGGCATTAGTGTGGTCCCCACCCCCTGATGGAACACCTTAAGTCTGCTGGCCAAACAAGCGTCAAGAAGAGGGTGGACCTCCACTGCTATCTCAGTTTTAATAACTTGTCATTCACTGGGTCTGCTGATGTGGGTGACACTGGCAACCCACTGAATATAACTGGGTTTTATTTGCTTTAGGAGTTCATAACTTTCCACATTGATATTTTTCCTTTTGAATCCTTGTGCTATTAGTAGTTCTTGCCTCAACAACCCTACCTCTATTTATAATTTTACTTGTCTTTCTGCAGACACAGCTCTGTCTCACAATGTAACAGTTCCCTCAGAAGTCTGGGCCAAAGTCATGCAGCAAACCCGTATCATCCAGGCTGGGCTTCCTCCTTGGCATGCAGGTAGCTGAGCCCCTCAAGGAAAGGGGTTAGTGACAGAGCACGGTCAGGGTGCACTTTTTGGTAGCTCAGTATCTTTTGATCATAGGTGACATCATGGTATTAGGCTACATTGTCATTTTACCTTCACCTTTGCCTAATAGGGTTGCAGCCACCAGCAAGGTTAAGAGTTATGTTAGTGAAAATGCTTGTCCAGTCTTGACATCCAGTCTTGCCCCTGCTACCATGGCACACTCAGGGTGTAATGCGGCTGTGTATCAAGGCCTTGAGCAGTGTTATGCTTTGCTCTGCTTAACAGGCCAGTGCTATTAATGAGCATTTGACAGTTTGTCAATTCAAGATATCAGAAGGGTTTTAAAGTAGTGAGAATCTGTTTCTCGCTTAAGGATATGCAAATCCAATTTTACATATACAGACCGCAGGGAATTATATAACGTCTTTAAAGAGACAGAAATAGGGTTCATTGATGTTAAATACTTGCTCTTCAGTGATAGCAGTATTTCCATATGATATCCTAGTACATGTGTTTGTCATATCTTGTTATGGGTATCAGTAATCCATCAAAAAAAAATGTTCAGTAGTTTGTAATGACCATTGATGATCAGTTCCTATTCCATCCATAGATGTGGTGAGTTATTTAATTCTTGCAACAAAGCAAATCTTTTTTCCCATAAGAAGCTTATTGCCAAAAGATAAGGTCTTGCAACCTTACCAGAGCTTAAAAGCATATAAATTTTTGCTGACTTAGCTTCCATGGAAGAATCAGTGCGGCATTCTCATTAAAATAACCAGTACATGAACCCTAGCACCACAAAAATCTGCCATTTATTAATTATTAATGAGCAAACTAAAAATAAATGCATAAAATAATTTCTTCTCTTCCGCTAATTTTAAAACAGATGAATGTTCTTATTCTTCTTGCAAACAAGGCAGCGGTAACAATTATAGTAACTTTTTTTTAATATTTATTGCTTGAATACAGTAGTGCCTCTGAGCTTCTGGCATTTCTTAGGGTGCTGTTATGCCATTTTGGAATTGGGTGAGAGGCTAAACAGCTTCCTCTGAAATCTGAGAGTTACTGCTATGTTTTACAAGTATTTCGAGCTGAGAACTATTAAAAATACTCAGGTGTCCCTTTGATATCATCTGTGTACTCACACTATCCTCAAAGATTTGTTTGAGGAGTTAAAGTAAAATGTGCTTTGTCCCAAACTTGCCAACAATGTATAAATTTTTAAATTACTGGCAACATATTATGGTAGTATGTGGTTTATTTTCTGTAACTTATCTGATAATAAAAACATTCTTGAGTAGTGACAGAACAGCAAATTGCTATTAACCAAATTTTTTAAATACCTAATTTAGTTTTCATAGTTGTATAATAGTTTGTCTCCATTTACTTCTGCTAAACATCCGACCTCAAAGTATGATTATTTTGCTGAACACCTAGCCTGAAAGTATAATTGTTTTGCTCACCCTTTTCAGTTAAAGTTATCTTGGCTATGGATAGATTTCTCCTAGTGGAACATTCTTACAGAAAAGCATCCATCCTCTTTGTTACAGTCCCAGCCTTGTTCTACGAAGACTTTGGGAGAGTCACATTCCCAATTTAGAGAGTTAAGTCTTTTCAGGATCAGACTCTGCTCCAGGCCTGGTATTTTATCACAGAAGTAAATGAAACTGGGATCGCCCCCCACCCCACCCCACACCCCGTGTGGGTGCCTTATCATCCAGCAGTTTGTAAAACGTGCTGCAGGGGTGTGAAGAGATACTCAGTGACTGTGGCCATACGTATGTGGGCTGGAGCATAGCTACACGTGATAATTTGCGTTTTTGTTTTGGCTCAGGAAACAAATACCAAGACACGCCTAATGACCAAGTGTTTGTGTACGCTGTTGGGTAGGAACACACCTAGGGCGCTTGAGAAAGCCTCCGCATTCCTCCGTCCCCTTCGTATTGATCCTGCGCGGTGAAGGCATGGCAAGTGATTTACTGGCTGCGTTGAGCTGCAGCTCTGTCCTGTTGTCTGTGGGGAGCTCGTTCCCCCTACGGATGCTTGTGGCTTGTTTTCTGGAGCAATGACATCATACTGAGATGTAGGTGAGTGCAAGAGTCTAATGTTTCATCGACTGCTTTGTCCTTGCGACACAAGCACAGTGACAGCCTGTCCCTTGCTTGTGAAAAAGGGACTTTATTCTAAAAACGTTGCGCTGGCATTAAATACTTCAGGTCACTGTCTCACTGCTTGCTCTTTTAGGAAAGGCCTTTGAAATGAAAAAAAAAACCTATTTGATGTAAAGCTTTTCATCTTTTAGAGCATTTCAAGGGAAGACATGTATCTAAAATTACAGCGCGGTGGCAAACGCTGATTTATACCGCTAACGCCTCGGGAGGCGCCGGCCCTTGCGCCCCGCATAAAGCGCCGGCGGAAGGTTCAGCCCGGCTCACGCGTGGGCACGCGCAGAGCGCGCCGACGCCCCCGTGGCCCTGGCTGGGGGCGGGGCCGGCAGCGGAGGGGCGGGGCGAATTTGGGCTGGTCCCGCCCCAGGCCCCGCCCACAAAGTGCATTTTGAAAGTAACGAAAGTTTCCAAACGTTCCAGCAGGCGTGTTCTGGTGGTGTTGATTGGCGGAGCCCCCTCCGCGGCACGTGACTGGCAGCCAATGGGGCGGCCGTGTCGGGCCGAGCAGGGGAGAGCCGCTGCTGCCGGCGCGGAGCTCGGCGGTCCCGCGGCGGCGGTGAGGGAGCGGGGCGGTGAGGGAGCGGGGCTGCGGCGGCGGTGAGGGAGCGGGGCTGCGGCGGCGGTGAGGGAGCGGGGCTGCGGCGGCGGTGAGGGAGCGGTCCCGCGGCAGCGGTGAGGCAGCGGTCCCGCGGCGGCGGTGAGGGAGCGGGGCGGTGAGGGAGCGGTCCCGCGGCGGCGGTGAGGGAGCGGGGCGGTGAGGGAGCGGGGCTGCGGCGGGTGGGCGGGCAGCGCTCGGGGCTGCTCCCGCCGGGGCTGCCCCCTCGGCGGAGCGCCCTTGTCGCCCGTAGGGGAGGGAAGGGCGGTTTCGGGGCGGCGCAGCCCCTCCTGCTGCCCCTCGTCCTGCGGTGTTAGTTGGGGCGGGGTCGGGGAGGGGGGACGGAGCTGGGACCCTGCCTATCTGCGGCCCCCCGCTCCTTCCCGCCTCCTTCCCTGCGAACCTCAGTCTCCTTTTGGAGTTGCTCTCGCGGTTGCTGGTGGGGAGGGGAGCGTGGGAACCGTGCCCGCTGGCTCCGCTCCCTCCCGGCTCCGTGCTTCGAATGGGAATGGGAAGCCCCAGAGCGCTGCCTGGCTGACCCCGCGGCTTGCAGCTGGAGGCATCAAGGTCAGGCGTTTCAGGGAGAAAGCTTTGCGGAGTTTCCTTAGGAATCACTGGACGCTCGAAAGTATTGGAGCTGGAGTGGTATCTGAAAAGATGAGGGCTTTGCTGAATTAAGCCTTTTGGTAGAGAAGACCCTGGGAAGATGATAACTCTTTTCAGTGCTGGCTGTGGGGTTCTGTAGTAATCCTATTGCTCCGATGACCTCTTCCTTTTCTTTCTCTCCTGTGGTGATTTTCTTTTGTATTGCTTAAACAAAAGAAAATAGGCCCTTAGGTTACAGGAAGACCCTTGCAAGGGGACTGATTTAAGAAAATGTAATTTTCATAGGATGGGAAAGCTACTTTTTGGGAGCAAAGAGGTCTTTGTTTTGGTTTACAGTTAGGAAAAATGTCAAATAGGAGCTTTATTGTCTCTGCCATGGATAATTTGGTAGCATTTATGGTACTGTCTTATTTTTTTATTACAATATGAATTGCTATGACTCAGACCATGAAACATTGCTACAAAGATAGGCCAACATTGTTCATCAAACTAAAATGTTCTTTGGTTTTTTTTTTAAAAAAAACATTCGGTATGCAGGGTTGTTTTGAGTCCTTTATTCTAGGACTGAAACAGAATATGAGTTTGAGGTCCTCATGAGTTTAGTGAACTCAGACTCTGATTCCCAAATTGAAGTTCCTTCAATAATTTTGTGTGTGGCTTTCCTTAATTTTTTTTCTTTAAGAATTTTGGAATTCTGCTCTCACTTGTATGAAATGGTTTCCTGCAACATTTATGCTGAGGTATTTTTCTCCTTGCAGAAGTCCATTCCCCACCCATGAACACTTCCACTTCCTGTATGATGTAGAGGTTTTGTAACGTCTATGACCAGTACTTGTGCTGCTTGCACACAGGAAGTCTGGCCAGATGTCTCTTCTGGCTTCATGTGTGTGAAAACAAAACATTTCTAAAACCTCCTTCACCCTCCTCACCCTCCCCCCTTTTGTAGTGAGCCTAGACAATGAGAAGTGCCTAACTGGTTTAATGAATTACTTTCCAGGAATTTTGCATACCATCTCCAAGCTGTTAAAAATCAAGGGGAGAAGGCAGCAGGGGGAAAAACAAAAAGTGAAAACCCTACCATTTCTACAGGGTGTTTAGAAAGTTTTGTGTGAGTGTCTTTTGGATTTTTTCAAACAGATTTCAGAAAATCAATGAAGGCTTTAATAGTTTGTCTAAAACTTGGAATTTTTCTTTTCAGTTTAAGTTTCTATCTTGCATCTTTGGTTAGTTTGAAAATGCCTGTGAGCTAAGTTGTAGTGCAGGTGTACAGGGAACCCAATAGGTCTTCCTTGTGTATTGTGGACAAAAAGCATGTGCTTGTGGCATGGGACAGTAGTGAAACAATCTCTGCCATGTTGTGTCATCTCTGGGGAATAAGTATAGGTCCACAGTCCTTCCATGTATTTGCAGCTTAACAATTCATTTTAAATTATAAGTACTATTTAGCAACAGTAACCATGAAACAGAGCATACTCTTAACGGATAACATCCTTAGTGGGTCCATAATCTCATGTTTACAAAGACATACTTGGAAACTGAAGGGGACAGCATCTTAACTTTCACAGAAGCATAATCAAGGTTCTATGGAACTCTTAGAAATCTTATGGCTCCGTTAGGGAAAGTTCTTTTATATGTGACCATACAATCTTAAAAAATGCAAATTACTACATTCTTCTTTTAGTCTTTCCAAAGTGCAGTGTAAAAACACAAGTGAGAGCCAGGTATGAGCACATTCAAGCTTTAGAAGCCAACAGGAGCTGTGTCTTTTGGTTCCAAAGGGTTGCTTGAAAGCTTTTGGGAGCAAGATGTCCTGTGCTCCTTCATCTTTATCTTGTCTGACTCCTTTTTGTTGACTGTCTGAACACAGATATGGGATTTAGTATAATGCTTGTGTCAGAATAATTCCTCTTTGGAGGCTTCTGAAAAATATTTTATTTTGTGTAGCAAAGCCAGGCATACCCTGGGTGGAATCTCTGTTCTTGAAGAAATACAGCAACTTCCTGTTGTCTGAGTGGTGAGAAATAACCATCTAAAGGAAGCTCTGTCTTGCTGGTCTTTGGAGTGGTTTGACCACAGTAATGGGTGCTGGTCCTTCTTGGTTTCTCATTGCACCTGCATCACTTCTTTGTGTCTGACCCTCCCTCCCTGTCCCTTGTCTGTAAAAGAGAAATTTTTTTTTCTTTATGAATGTGCTGCAAGGATTGGTGTTTGTGTGTACACAGTGCCTTGAGCGTAAGGGCATGCTCATTAACATCAAAGGCACTTTCAGTTTGCTTAAAAATAATAGTGTAGATGTGTTGTAAACTATCCTAATTCAAGAATGTTAATTATGCTTGGTTGTGATTTTCTTCTTAATGGGCAAGGGTACTATTTGGAAAAATCACTCCTCCTTACTCACATTCCTCTTCCTCTCTTTTTTTTTCCCCAGTGCATACTTCTGTAAATACATACAAAGAGCAGCAGCCTTGAGACTTCTTGCTGGAAGTGTGTCAATACATCACACAGTGGTTTTATTTGTTAGAAGGAAGACATGTAGCTTTGTCTAATTAACATTTTGTGTCAAGAAACTGAATTATAAAAACTTACTAAGCTTAGTAACTTTTCCCCTCACCTGCCAGCTCCTCTTCTAAGTAATAGTGTAATTGCTGCCAGTGTGTAGGTGATACTGTGCAGAGGTGTGTGGGCACAGCCCACTTAGTTGTGACAGCTGCTTACTCTTTGCTCAGTCTTCTCCTGAAAGTTGCCTGAGCTGTGAAATGGACTTGTGCTTTGCAGCACTGCTTGGGTATGTAAGAAGTGGGCTTTAGATCCCCAGACTACTTTGAGTACTTGATAGTGTTGTCTGTAGTAGAGGTAAGAACTACTTATGTTTGACTCAGTAGAGTTACCAGATAGGTAGCAGGCTGTTAATCCTGTTTAAACCAGGTGATTTTCTGGAGAGGACAGTCTGAACACAGGTTGTGAATAATTTTTCCATTGAGTTCAATAGATGTGCAGTGGATGCACGTTTTCTTTAGCTATGACATGCTGCTCAGAAGGTCTACTCCAGCATTTCCTGAGTATCATAAATAAGAAGAGTAGAAGGCAGGAATGATGTCTAAATGATCTTTGAAGGCTTTGGATATTTTTCTCCTCTTGATTCCATCAGGATTACCTGTAGGAAATGTTTTGCTCAGTAGATCTGGAGCTGAAATCTGGTAGAACTGTTTCCTTAGCCATTAGATTTCAGCAATACAGTCTTCTGACAGCTGCCATTGACATGAATTGTTCAACTCCGCCTTTATTTATTGTCTTTTATCTATTTGGGTTTCTATTAAATTGATAATGTCTATGTGGAATCTTTACCTCACCCAGGGTTGCACATGGGCAGGTTAATCAGAGCATTAAGTCTTATGTTTCTCCATTGTCAAGGCTAACTCATAAAATGGTATTTGCTACTGACCTGCTTATGAAAGTGCATCATACACATCGGAGGGCATTTATTTAATTGTGGTGTCTAGATACTTAAGTCTTCAAGTGGGAGTGACCAACTTAAGGTTCTTGATTCTCCTGTACCTCTTTCATGTGTCATTCCCAGTTGGGACTATGTCCTGTGCCTGGGTTTATGCTGGCACAGGGACAGCTGGACGGTCTGGATTGCTCACTGGGTTGCTGCAATCTATCTGCATACCTAGTCCAACCGGGTGGTATCCCACTAAAACCTCTGTGGAGCTTTTATCCTCAGTTCCCTGGGAATTTCTGGAGCTCCCTTCTCCCATGGCTCTCTGAGGCATCCAGGTATATTGTGGCTCTCAGCCATAAGCAGATTGTGGTATTTCAGGTTTAAAGTCAGGTAGTTTTGTCTATGTTGACCCAGGGGGAAATTTTTCATGCATCCAGCAGTTATGTCCACAAAAAGCTTAGGTGTTCCTGGAAATGTTAACACAGGAAATTAGTATCTTGAGTATCTTCTCTGTGTCTCTTTGAAGTTTCTCTTTAATTTCCTGGAGTCTTTAGTGTTGTTGAAATCGAACTTAATTGCACTGTCTTTGGAGCTGAAGGTGTGCCTGAGATCTTCTCTTTCACTTGTATTCTGTGTGTGTTGGCACAGCTGCAGCTGAAGTTTGAGGTTTGGTGCTCTGTGCTGTGCAGTCAGAGGGTGGGGAAGGTGCTCACTGCTGAGCGTGCAGCAGCCTTGGGAGAACCGGGGAAAGGGACCTCATTACTCAGTAGTGATTCTTTCATATTTATGGCATATCTGGCAGACCCCTGTCAAGGCTGGTCTTTAGTTTGGTCTGCAGGCATGCAGTGATTTCCTGGGAGGAGGGGTGCACTGCTCTGCAGCAAAAAGTACTGAGGTAGCTCACTGCATTAGTTCTTATGCTTGAGCCTTTAATCTTCCAGGGGGGGAAAAAATGAAACGGGCGTTCTAAACTTTGAGGAATCGTCATGGAAGACTCAGAAGGACATCAGTTCAGCTCAGTGGAAGAGGAAACCAGATACTGGAAAGAGCTGGCTATGAAATACAAGCAGTGGTAAGGCAGTGGCTTCATTCCTCTAAGTTGTTCAATAGGGTGCTGTCATGGTTTAACCCCAGCTGGCAACTAAGACCCACACAGCCGCTTGCTCACTCCCCCCTGGTGGGATGGGGGAGAGAATCAGAAGAGTAAAAGTGAGGAAACTCCTGCATTGAGATAAAGACAGTTTAATAGGTAAAGCAAAAGCTGCACATGCAAGCAAAGCAAAACAAGGAATTCATTCACTGCTTCCCATGGGCAGGCAGGTGTTCAGCCACCTCCAGGACAGCAGGGCTCCATCACGTGTAATGGTTACTTGGGAAGACAAATGCCATTGCTCCAAACGTCCCCCTTCCTTCTTCTTCCCCCAGCTTTATATACTGAGCATGATGCTATATGGTGTGGGATATCCCTTGGGTCAGTTGGGGTCAACTGTCCCAGCTGTGTCCCCTCCCAACCCCTTGTGTGCCCCCCCAGCCTGCTCACTGGTGGGCTAGGTTGAGAAGCAGAAAAGGCCTTGACTCTGTGTAAGCACTGTTCAGCCAAAGGTCAGCCAAAACATCCCTGTATTATCAATACTGTTTTCAGCACAAATCCAAAACATAACCCCATACTAGCCACTATGAAGAAAATTAACTCTACACCAGCCAAAACAAGCACTGGTGCATAAACACTGCATGCAAAGACAAAGATAGCATTACATAGGGGAGTATATTCAAGGTGGTTCAGCTATCTTGAGTGGTAGCAGTAGCAATGCTTATTTGAGCAGTAGATCTGTGCTGCTGTGGCACTGATGCTTTTGGTCCCCTCTCTGGCTTGAGCAGGACTCTGTGTGCTGAAATCGTGCCTCTGACTGCTGTCTGTGGGCAGCCCGGGTAAATGTAACTTCCTGCAGAACCTTGTTGTGGGTGGATGATCTGGGCCATTGCAGGCAGAGAGATGCTGCTGTTCACTCTTTACATTTCTGTATAGATCAAGAATGGTTTGACAGCATGTAGATGGAGGAGGATCCCTGACTGAGAATGGACACAGTTTGCTCTTCCCTTCAGTTCAGTGTGTTGCTCTAAATGCAGTAAAGCGTGTAAAAAAAAAAAAAAAAAAAAAAAAAAGAGAGAGAGAGAAAATTCCAAACTTTTCAGATGCTGATATTGGTGGGTCCTTTCTCTGACCAGGTGTTCAGACCTTTCAGAGCTGCTTGTCTAGCTTGCCTGGAGGACTATTTCAATAAAATTGTTAAAGAATATAAGAACATCTTTCTATCTTTTACTCACTTTTTATTGCTAATCAAAAATGTCTTTGTTCGTATTTCCAAATAAATAATTGAATCAAGTAACAGATTAAATATGCAGATGGCAGTGGACAATGTACAAGCCAAAGAGACTCCACATAGCCTCAACACCTATAGTATGAAGATAGACTTAGGGATTTTTTCGATTTATTTGGGCTTTTTTATTTGTTTACCGGTTTGCTATGGGGTGGCATTCCATGCTTGAGGGGGAAACATTTGCATATGGTCCTTTCTTTCTGTTGAATATGTATGTTGGAGAAGGGCGTAGAGCCTTCTATGTCAAAGGGCAGTATTTTTTTTTTTACCTTGAATGTACCTTGACCATTATGATGAGTTCTGTTGCTGGAATTGCTCTCTAGTGCTGAGAATACACAGGAAGAATTGCGTGAATTCCAAGAAGGGAGCCGAGAGTATGAAGCTGAACTGGAGACACAGCTGCAGCAAACAGAGTCCAGAAACAGAGACCTTCTGTCAGAAAACAATCGTCTACGAATGGAACTGGAGTCAGTTAAGGTAAGAGTGGATGATGCGTACAGTATCTGTACATCCTAAGTACAAAGGTGAATGAGACAGGCATGTGCAGATTCAGCTTGCCTTGTGGAGAGAGACCTTCAGCATTACAAAGAAATTGAACAGAAAACTCCAAAAAGAAAGTCTTGAAAAATTAAGAAATACCAACCCGTTGTCTGCTTTGAAGGTGCTGGATACCTTAGTAATGTTCCTGAACCCCTGTTCGCAGGTTGTGGCTATGTGTCAGGATAGATTTGAGATTGGAGAGAATTTTTTGCAGTAGAGTGGAAAGTAAACATGAACGTAACAAAGCTGCAGTTCTATTCCTTCTTCCCTCTACTTAATGCTTTTGTTCACGGATTTCTTGCTGTCTGCACTGTGCAGACACAGATAATATTGCAGAACAATCAAAATACAAACATTCCAGCTGTGTTCTTGCATTGCATAAGAAAAGTCAGTAGTTTTAAATCCTTTTTACATAGTTGTGTATGTATTATCTGGCATTCCAGATAAGCTGGGAAGCAGCAGCTGGTGGGTAACACATAGAACCGAGAGGCATACAACAGTTTCAGTCCTGGTTTTGTTACTGAATCTGTCCTGCAGAAAAATAGTTTATCCTCTTTACGCTTGCTTAGCCTTCTGTGAAACTAAGAACCAGCTGAAAGCAGTAACTTCTATAATTATAAAACATAAGGGTTATGAACTTACTGAGATGAAACTTCTTACCAGAGTGACTTAAGAAATAATGAAGCTATCTAGAGTATGAAGACTGAGTCTGCTTTATTTCAGTCTCATTAAAGATGCTGCTAGTCTCCTCTGCTGGTTGACAGGTTTAGGAAACAGGTAAGTTTTCTTAAACTTTAAAAAAAAAAGTCACTGAAATCAGTGTGCCTTTTTAAGGTTTGATCTTGTTGGCCTTTTACTTAAAGGTGAGGTATAGTCATGCAAGAAACACTACACTGTATTTTGTAGGGCTAGGTCGATATCTGTGAAAGCAGAGATTAATTAAATTGCACTTCTACTCAGTTGGATGCAATAATGAGCTAATGGGAGTTGAAGGTATTTGTATAAGTGATTAATCCAGGTTTGCAATGCCTTTTGTCTAAACTGTTGTTCCAGTTACTGTCTTAAGGAAATAATCTTCTGTTCCAGGCAGATGTCCTGTCACTCTAGCAACAACTTAGTGATTCCCCACCCCAGCTTTTTGATAGCAAAACCTCCAAGGCTTGTTTCATTCTATTTGTTATGTTGCAGTGATCTTTGTTCTTGTTGTATTAGTGCCTTAGCAAGTATTAAATGCTCTGCATGTTGTTTGGAGTATTGGTCTCCTGTTCCATGTAGCCACATAAACCCATGGAAGCTTATGGGTTTGGGGAGAAGGCGTAAGTTTGACAAAAATGCAGTTCATTTAATTGAGGATGGTGTGGGCTATTTTCTTTCTCTAGAGGAGCTAGGATGAGGGGAGGGGACAATGAACCAGTCAAAGCAGTCAAGAATGAAAATAGTAGGAAACAACATAGAACCTCAAAGACTGGAGGGTAAACATATATTTTAGAAAGTCTTAAATTATTCTTCACAGTAGATAACTTTATTAAAACATATTCTGCTTGAAACAAACCTTTTAACAATTGGCTATTCATGCTGTCTGAAAACTGCAGTAATAGCCTGCAGTGAAGGAACAGAGACTCCATTGATGGCCAGATCAGCTGATAGTTTATTACAATTGGCTGAAAACAACGACTCAACCCTTGCAGTTCTGGTCTTTTATCTGAATCAATTCAAGAGCAAAGCATTAAACTTGTGAAGCTATTGAGCAGCAGTGTTAACTGAGCCCATCAAGGGTTGGTGTCTGCGTCTAGGTCAACACTAGTGAACTTTGCCAGGCCCACACAGCTTGTGGCTTTGAGCTTACCAGCCTAGTGTGTGTGCTTGCTCCCCCCTCAGAAACCAGAGTTCACACTACCTAAAAATAAATGGAAATAATGCTTTGGGGGGTTTGTTTAGAGAGTCCTGAAAAGCTAGTTGAAAGTAATCTGCCTCTTGGAGCTTGGGAGCTCTTAAATTCAGCATGTAACTGTGCTTCAGAGATCCAGAATTATGTCAGTGTCACCACTGTAATCAAATAAGAATTTCTTAATTCAGAATAGGTATATCTTTCCCTCCTCGTCTATGTATTTCTTGTGCTAAAATAGCTGTCTTCAAATTATCAGTCATGCTGACTACATGCCATGGTTTTCAAATTCCAGTACATGGATTTGTTTTCAGTGACTTCAAGTGTGTTGTACTTAAATACTGGATGGAGAAAGCACTTAAAAAAAAATCTCTGGCATGTTGAAGTGCTCTGATAACAGGGTGATGGAGTGTAAAGCTTTGTAGGTAGATGGTGTGCTGTGAAGCTTTCTCTGTCACATGACGTGGAGCTCACTCCGCATATAGCAGCAATAGCAGGAGAGAGATATTTGATGGAGAAGCTAAGCCTTCCTCCCCACGTGTGCCTCTCAGATGTACCCTTGTATACATGCTGTAAAGGGAGACAGAGTTTGTTTCAGGTTCACATCCAAAGCATGTTGTATAATTGCACCTGAAATGTTTTGTCATCTAGAACCCTGAACCTGCTTTGGGCTAATAAAACCACAGGGACTGTAGAGAATCCTGCTGGTTCCACAGCAGTATGTAACAGTGTCACACTTGGATATAGTTTTTTTTCTTGTTACTTAGACTTCTAAGTACTGCTTGGCTTTTTATTAGAGTTGAAAATACGTGGTGCTGCTTGCATCCTGCTTTGCATGTTGCTAAAGCTCTTGGGGCTCAGAAATTATGCCGAATCTTGCTGTCTAGGAGAGCAAGGAATGGCCCTGTGCTGTGGAGGTCAGGAACTGCTCCCCAGCACCATTGTTTGTTTGATAAGGAGTGGCAGGAAGGGCTCTTGTCGGCTGGCAGCCCAGAAGTATGTGCGCAACTGGCTTTGTTGGCATTTTACCATGTGTAAGGTGCTGTTTCTCAAAAAACTTCACAGCATCTGCCTCTGCCTTTAAAGGAGCTCTGACAATGCCACAGAAAGAGAACATGCATTACATGCATTGCTAAGTCCCTGATAATGCTGTTTGATTTGCCTTTTGGTTAGGAAAAGATCGAAATGCAGCATTCAGAAGGATACAGGCAAATCTCTGCGCTGGAAGATGACTTGGCACAGACGAAAGCTATTAAAGATCAACTTCAGAAATACATTCGAGAACTTGAGCAAGCAAATGATGACTTGGAAAGAGCAAAAAGGTGACCCACCTTTTGGGTTTTCTTTTTCCACCTCTGTTTTGCTGTGTGAGCGTGGTGTCACTGAGCTGTTTGTGATGCTGTGCTTGTTAGCACTGCCATTCTGAACTAATCATTTAGGTGATGATTGTGGTGAAAAGGTTTGTTGCAGATGGGAAATGCAATAAAATTTGTTTCCCTTTCATTCCCCCCACTGCACTCTTACATATCTTACAAGCTAAAATAAAAAATAATAATAAACCAAAGCAAACGAAGGGAAGGATCTCGTAGGGACATCTTGTGCACTCTTTTTCAGAGCCACTATAATGTCTCTGGAGGATTTTGAACAGCGTTTAAACCAGGCTATTGAAAGAAATGCTTTTCTGGAGAGTGAGTTGGATGAGAAAGAAAACCTTCTGGAGTCCGTGCAGCGCCTGAAAGATGAAGCTAGAGGTTAGACAGAAATTACTTGTATCTTTCCTTTTCTCCCCTCCTGGCTTGTAGCTGTTCAGTCCTCTCCATATATCTTAGAGCTTGGTTTTTAAGTATGTGTCTTAAATCTGCTATCTGAAATGTAGAAGCAAATACGGAAGCTTCAAGGCTGTTCCCCCCAACTCCTTGAACTCCTGACCGTGTTCCAGAGCAGCTCAGAGAAGCAAAAGTCTGCTCCAGCCTTCTGTGGTGATGGTTCAGGGCCTTAGGGGGTTAAGAAGAGCCAGTCCAGCTGGGGCATGTGCTGGTCTGGATTCTTGTAACCCATGAAGGTCAGCTTTAATAACCATTAACCTCATTGTCTCCTGGCCTGTGATAAGTGGAGTCAATGAAACACTAATGGGGTAGTAAAACAGGAGGGCTGTGACTAACTTCTAGTTACCTTTGAATAGCCTTATGTGCTAGCTTCTTGATATCGGTCAATAAGGCTGGGTGAGAAGAGAGACACCCTGGAGCTGGAAAAACACCTGTTTTCAGTTCTGCGCAGATTCTGTGCCCTTGAGTGGTTTCTATAAGCTACGGCCAGGCTGTGGGTCAGAAGTGCTCTATCACTTCACTAGATAATGGTGTGGCTTCCACCTGGCCTCAGCTCAGGTTTCCTTCATGTGGAAACCAGGGTAGAAGAGAAAAGGGTACAATAGGTAGAATCTCAACCTGGCAGGAATCTGGAGTGTAGCCAAGGTGTGCCAGGTTGCCAAGCCTCAGTCTTGATGTGCCTCTGCTTACCAGCCTGTAACATTTGGAAAGGAGTTAATTCCCTGCCTCGAAGGGAGCCTTGTGGAAGGGTATGAAAAGTAAAGCCAGATAATAGCAACTGAACTAATACTACAAAAACATCTTGAGCCACAATCCTAGAAAAGCCTTTAGTGACCGTCCAGAATTTGAACATATGCCTGGAATAATCTTTACAAGGATAAGTGCCTCTTCTTCACCTTCACAAGGGAAACAATCTTTTGAGCAAAACAAACTTTCTCACCTGTTTTATCTTGGTGGATACATACTCCAAAGGCTTGTTTTGTGTTGCTTCCTCCGTAGATCTACGACAGGAGCTTGCAGTGCAGCAGAAACAGGAGAAACCCAAAACACCGGTGCGAACTACCCTGGAAACGGAAAGAACAGACACTGCAGTTCAAGCGTCCTTATCTGTGCCTTCAACTCCCTCGGTGCACCGGGCTCCCAACATCAACACACCCACCCCTGCAACATTTAGGAGAGGTGACTGACAGGGAACCAGCACAGAAATACTATTTAATGCTCTTGTTTTTGCTACAGTTTCTGGCTAACGGAGGAATTAGAAGTAGGGAGCGGAGTTGAGTGTTTCAGTTAAATACACCTGAATCTAGTCACCATGGTCTCAGTCTTCATAGACTCTGATTTTTGGGGGTTATTTGTGGGCTGTTCATTTCCATTTGACTTGAACTGTCCAGTAATAATAATTGTGAGGGACAAGATGAGCTGTTGGGACTTTACTAGTAGTTCACAACTGTCCCAGAGATGTTGGGCTAACTTAGGGGCAGGATTTTAAAAACTTCAGTGTGATCCTTAATGTCACACTGAAGTTACTTGAATTGGCTTCTCTGTGAGGGTAGGTGCTCTTTGAGAGAGGCTTTCTTTTTACTCTGGAACAGCAGGACACTGACAAGTCATCCTAGCTGTACTAAATGACTATCTCTGCTTTCATGTCAATAGTATCAGTAACTTATTTTTTGTGAGCACTGATTATTTCAGTTTTTCAAACCCTTAACACTAACTCTCCCATCTTCTTACTTAAAAAGTCAGAAATTTGTGTAACTGTTCATGTGTATGTGTAAATGCAAGGAGTTGTACTGTCATATTCTGATGATATTATGGCTCTGAACACTAACAAAGTTTAATTGTGGGCTTCAGTATGCTTAATCGAAAATTGTGTTTTGTGTGGAGGAATTAATGCTTCTGTAAAAGTGAGAGGATTTGGAGATTTGTAGTAAAATGGGAGATGATGGTCCTCTCTGAGGACACATCCCTCTGGTCTCACTCCACCAACAGAGATGCAGAGTAGGCTGATAGAACAGATATCTAGAAACCCAAGCTACAGCACGTCTAGAGACTTTAGCTTAGGACAGTGTAACTTGAGCTGTCTCAGGGAGACAGTGCTTCTTATTCCTAATGGATATGAAAGATCTGGAGGTGAGATACAAAAAGGCGAAGATATTGATGTTTGCTCTGTATGTTAGACTGTCTTCTGGCTTCCAGTGTCAAAGTTTGGTTTTTTTTTTTCCTTAATGAGTAATGTATCCTTCTTTAACCTGCTCTACAGGTCTTGAGGACAGTTACGGTGCAACCCCTCTCACACCTGCTGCAAGAATATCTGCACTTAACATCGTGGGAGACTTGCTGCGAAAAGTGGGGGTGAGTGGTTACCTGCTAGCCAATGCTCTTGGAAAGATAGAGCTGTCTGAAACTGCAGCCAGCACTATTTGTGCTTTTGCTCAGGAGAGACTGGAAAGAGTATCTTGTCCCCAGGTTAGCTAAGCATGGTTTTGAAATTTGGTCTGGGCTTTGTACATTTCTGACCAACACCCAGATAAAGATGGATCCTGCTTTGCTATTCTAAGATCTTACCCGCATGAGGATAAGATCTTCCTCTATAAATTTCTGAAAGCAGATGTGCAGAAAGAATAAATCAACATGAGTAAATTAAGAAGGGATCTGCTCCCATAAAGGACAGAGAAGCTGGTGCCTGCTGTCCAGAGGGCTTCTGGTAAAGTTTGCCTTAAGAGTCCAGTAATCTTTTGAGCAATGCCTAATGTCATGTTAAGCTGTAGTTTGATATTTGACTTTTCCAGCATCAGCACTATCTTATCCCATGAATTCCTTCTGTCTTCTCCCTTATGCCCCAGTGCTGTGTTGGCACAAGCACTTGTATGACTTTTTGATGGGCTGAGCTGCAGAACTGATAGTAACCTGGCAACAAAGGTGATCTATGATGGGAGCATGTGGTGGAGAAAAGAGTATCTGTGGCTCAGTTCCCTCAGGTGTACCACCTAGTACGTACAACCTAATATGGGTCTAGGGAAGTAGATAGCTCAAATGAACATTTAGTAATCTAAAAAGTGATGCCTGTAAGAAAGATGTTAAAATCCACGAGGAAGCTGAAGATTTTGTGTTCCTGCCGGTGAACAGCATCAACTTTTTAACCTTCCCTACAGAAACAGAGATTCAGCTTCAGAGAGATGACTGGCTTCCTCTCTTCAAAAATTTAGAACTCATGTTGCACTGGCATCTAGCAGATTCCTCTACTAGACAACTCATTCTAAAAGAAACAAAAAAACCCCCAAACACTCTTAATGCCATTTTGGTGTGCCACAATGCCATCTTGTGAAAGAGAAGGGTGATATCTGACACTTGCCTCATCTGTGTTTGTTAGGCTTTGGAGTCCAAACTTGCATCTTGCCGAAACTTTGTGTATGACCAGTCTCCAAACAGAACCACGGTGTCCATGTACATGAACAGAGATGTCCTTGAAACACGCCTGAGTCATCAGCCTCTGTGTGATACAGGGTGAGTGCTGTTCTCTGCTGTTGTGTCTTAGTGAGAACTGTTGGTGTTAGAACTTAGTGACTGGTACTGGTGTAATTAGTATTAAATCTTTGTTGTGGTAGAGACAGATTTGTTTTCAAAAGATATGAAATTTAGTTATGCAGGATTATGATTTGAATGTTTCAGATCAGTTTTTAAAGTTTGGAATCACTAGCTGCTGAAATTCAAAGACTAGCTGGAATCAAGTTTTGAAAACCACAAATTCAAAACAAATGTAATACATGTATTTTATAATAAAACCCAGTGTTTAAATGGGACGAAGTACAACAGAGGAGCCCTTGCTTATTGGCCTAATTCGTTTTATGCTTTATGTTCTTGTACAAGTGATGTCTCAGGAACACTATGGCAGGTAGGGATTTCCCTTATCACAGTTAAGGTTCTTATTTATGGGAGAACTGGAAAAAAGGCAGATAATGGGTTCACTCAGAATGCTTTACGTTTGCGAAGATGTGTTTCCAAGGAGCAGTTGACAGGAAATTACCTGACTCAAATGATAAATTTGTCTGAACACTTGAACTGGTTGTCTTTTTTTTCTCTTAAACAAATGAAGAAAAATCAGCAAGGCTATCACAAATTGCAGTTCAGTGTCTGCTTAAACCCTGTCAATCCTGTACTGTGCATTCTTTAGATTCTCTGTAAGTTAAGTGCCTATAGTACAATTTGTTCCAGACTTAATAATTGAGCTAGACCCTTGCACTGGGAATACTGGTTTGTCCTGTTACCCAGTGCCCAAAGTTGTTGTGTGGAAGGAGTGCTCCACATTGTACTTGCTATCCCAGCCTGGGGAGAAACCTCATGAAAGCTCCTACAAGAAGGTCTCAAGGGCTATACATTTACATATTCATGCAGCTGATTCTAGCATTACAGCAGTAGATGTACAACTGAGATTCCAACACCTGTAAAAGACAGCTTCCCACTACTCAGTGGGAAACAGCCCTGTGTTACAATGGAAACTCAGCCTCGTTAAGTAACAGGCTCGCAGTGCTCAGAGTGATATGCTTTTATCTGTTGATTTCTCAAGCTGAGTGGTGTACTCTGGAAGTGACCAGTTACTCTGAAGATCGTAAAACTGAGCCAGAAATTTGCTAACTCCTATTTTGTATTTGCAGGTTAGTGAAACGCCTGGAGTTTGGAACACGGCCTTCAAATATTCCAGGACCAATGAGCCATCCCTCGCAAAGTGTTGTCAAGATGCTGCTATGAAAAGCCTGGCTGGCTTTGGAAGAGGAAAAAAAAAATTAAAAGTTTTAAGGAGAATATCAATGAGCAATCAGGCAGTGGTCTTGGGGTAGGTGAGAACTGAACGAGAAGCTATGACTGGCAATGCCTTCCTGTGGCCTTGCCCAATCTGGCCTCTCAGCCACGTTCTGTGGGTAGTGTGATAAAGCAATGCTGCCTAGCAGTGCAGGACTTCAAATTGCTCCCTACGTCAGTTGCTGTAAATAGCTCCTTGAAAGTTGCTTCTTTTGACACTGCCAGTGAAAGCCATTGTGCCTCTCTACCTATAACAGAGACAGTCTTCCCTATGCAGCTCCTCAGGCTTTGGCTTTTAGTGTTGATACAGCACCGTGGTGTTCTGCCTTAAATTATGGTTGTACTGGCTTTCTATCAGGGTGTTGTGTGCTGCAGTCACCTGAATTAGAGGAGTGTTTTTATGTGGAGAAAGGTGTATTTCTGCAGGGAAGCTGCTCAGCTCTTTGTGGGATGTTTGCTGGTCAGAATCTTGCTACAAAAAAAAACTGCCTCTACAGTGGTAAGATGGTTTTGTAAGCAATGATTTGCCATTGAGAACAGGTCATGGTTAAAGGTGAGGAATGCCTAGTGCTTAGAGTACTCAGGAGATCCCAGAGCTAACAGCAAGGTAGGAGATTACCTTGCATATAAAGTAACTTATAGACACCTTCCTTGTCATGTTGTGGCCCATAAAGCCTGGCTGTTGTAGGAAGCAAGAGACCTGATTAAATTCCTAGTTCTAACATCTTAATAGGTGGGTTGTACTGCTTTCCAAACATCCCTTATTAATGTGCCTTGGGTATTAGTGATTTTTTTCTTGTTTTATTTTTTCTATGAGAATATATGCTTTCAGCTGTTACTAATTTAGAAATGGTTTTTTAACCTGAAAAGCCCTTTATGCTAGACAAGTGTATATGAATACAGAATTATTTTTAAATCAGTTATTTTCCCCTATAGAATATTACTGCCTTTTGGTTTGTTTTTTAAATGGACTAGGTTCACTCACAGTATTAATATACCTTATGGAAGCCTGTACTTTCAAAAATCATCATGACTAAACAATTTGTTTTTTGCAGGGGATGGGGTTGGGAGAGCTTACTTGACAAGAGGATGCATAAATGGGTTTGGGGTTGTGGTTGGGTTGTGGGGTTTGGGGGTTTTTTTGTGTGTTTTTTTTGTGTAGTTTTTTTTTTGTTTTTTGTTTGTTTGTTTTTAAGAAAAGACTGTGAAAACAGCCACTGATGGGTCTATTTCTCTGGAACAAGAAATAACCACAGATCATTCCCATTATTCAGGCCATATACAAAGTTGGCTTAACTGGGGAGCAGAATAAAGCTTATTTTGAATGCTAGTTGTTGATTCATTTTTGAGTTTTTTTGCAAGTTGTCATTGTGGTTTATGTACAGATGTTTGCTACCAGTTTCTCATCTGTTTCTGAACAAGGAAGCTGAAAGACATTGTTTTGCTGAATCATATGCAAAGATTTTCCTGTGACCCTTTATTCTAATGGTTTCCTACTCTAAGGAATGTAAATATTCCTATAACTAAAGATGCCTTTGGGATTTACATTGCTTAGTATTGGCATTGTGCTCTCTTGAAGTCTTGAACTCTGGCTGTTTTAACATGATTTTTGTCCTCTCCTCTCACATAGGGAGTTGACACTTTTCTTACCCATGAGGAGCAGAAGCACGTGGGCTACTTTGTTAGTTGTGCTGCATATGGACTACAGTTCAGTGGACTGTGTAGCCTGGGTGGATCAGTCAAGACAAGTTGCATTTTCCTTATCTTGCCAGAATTTGCCTGCTTGGTGAGCAAGCTGGCTTGCAGTCAGATTGAGACACAGCATTGAGACAAGGCAGAAAGTTGGTAAATTGTGGCTGTGCTAGTATTATATATTTTACAGATACATTATTAATGTGACTACGGAAATAAACAGACAGGCTATGAGTGGATATGCTATTGAGAATTGTCAAAATAATTTAGTCACCTCTGTAATGGTAAAGAGAGGAACTTTTTTTGGGAGATGAACTTTAGCTCAGCCACTCTTGCAGAAGGATGCTTTTTGTGGTGTTACTAAAGAAACTCTTGACCCCCTATTTTTCTCATAGGCTTTGCAGAACAAGGACTAGAACCTGAGTTTCTCAAGTGATAGGGCAGTGCTCTAACTGTTGGACCAACCTCTACTATTATGCATGTGAATTTTCTAGAAGAATTCCTTTTAGAGGGGCTCCATGTTCAGTTTGCTGGTTCTGCCCCAAGTATTGGTGCCTAAGACCATTCTATATGAAGTCTGACTTCCTTGGTCTCCTTGTTCCCACACATACAGGCTTGCAAGCTGTTCTGTGCTTAACAGCCAGCTTTTGAGCATGTTTACAGAGCTGGGCTGTGTGGCTGATCAAGCAAGGAAAAGGACTTATCCAATAGCTCCTGACCCCTGTCCTCTGCAGCTTGTCATCTTAATTGCTGTAGATGGGTTCTTATTTAAACTCTTCCTTTACTCTTTCATGAGCAGAGAGAATTCTTTGGGCTCTGATTCTGCTGGCTAATTGGTACCTAGTCTGAATCTCTAGTTCGTGATCTCTGTGCCTTCGGGAACAATGCTTAGATTTAGAAGATGATTGCATTAGCTGTCAAGGTGAATGTTTTTGCATGACTTGCTCTCTCTGTAGTCAGGCTGCTTAAGGTTCAGTTGCTGTACAATCTAAGACATCTCTGTACTCAATTCAGAGTAATTCTACACCTGGCTTTGCTGTGCATGGCTCTCTACTGCCCCAGTGTGACCACAAAGCTAGCTGCTATCTGAAAGTACTAGAGCTGCATGGATTTGTGGCAGGTCCTGGTAGTTCCTAGGAGCGGGCTGTGGTCCTGTTGGAGTGCTCCAAAAATAAAAAGTAATTGCATGCTGCTCCTTTAATGCAAAATAGCTTGGCTTGGATCACTGCATTCAATGTGAGCTGCTGTTTCTAATTGTTTTCAGCCTGCTTTAGAGGCTTTAGTTGGAAATACCTCTATGCGTACAGACTTCAAGGGTGGGTTCGGTTGCCTACAGACATTTAAGGCCTTGCCTGCTTTCCAGCTGCTGCCCCAGAATGCTGCAAGTCTTCTGTACATCCTGTGTGATGGCTGTCAGCCCTTGGATATATGCTAGGGCATCTCAGTTAGCACTGTGTGTCCATGAGGTAATCAAACCTGTCCCAAGTACTTCATGTCATTTTACGTTCAGCTCAGTGTACATACTTCTTAGAAAAAGTATTTAAGTTGTAAAGAAGCTCTACTGCATGCCCCGTTCCCTTCAAGCATGCTGTATTGCATCCAAGTCACACCTGTACACAAGAATACTGGAGTAGTTTTTATAGCCTTTTATTAGTGTGTAAGCACATCCATGGTGCATATAAAACTGTAACAGTTGACTTAGTTTGAACAAAAGATATTTTATTTTTAGTAAGTGATTAAAAAGGCACTTCCACCTTGTGAATGGTGCATCAGGGGTGTAGTAACCAGGAAAAAACCCTATATTAGTCAAATACTGAAGACAAAATGAAAGTTTAAGAAAAGATTAACTGACCAATGCCTTTTTTTTCCTGCAACAGTCTTGCAAATCCTGTATAAACTATAGTTCACTGGGATTTAATCATTTGAGCTACTAGAACTCCCTTTCTGGAAGATTCTCAAAGTGAATTATACTGAGTGTTAAAAAAAACCCCACCATTTCCAATACATTTCATAGTAAAATAAGTTTTGGAGAACTTTCAACGTCAACCTATACATTGGAGACAAGGCAGTTGTGCTTTTATCATTGTCAGAGGAGTGGGTGTATGTGACCTTGACACTAAGAGTAGACTTATACAGTGCTAAATATCGTCCTCCCTCCCCTTGCTGCAGTGCAATTTTTTAAGCGTGTTTATTCACTGGCTTTTGTTCCATTGAAATCTCCATCTCTTGCATCCATTTCTTCATCACCTACTTCTGTTGCATTCTCAATTACTCTTCTGCCTCCAGATCTACGGGGTGGGGCAAAAGATGCTGGCTCATTTCCCCTCCTGCAGTAAGAGGGGGAAAAAAAAATAAAAATCAGGTGTTAGGTCAATTGCAGTCCTCACAAATAAGCATAGAGTTTCGTAACAGTACCTGTGGGGTTGATGTTTTTAAATGCAGAACAGCCAAGAGCTGTGGGTCTCTAATACAACTTTCTGTTCTGTAGCATATAAGAGTAATTTGTGTACTGGTTGAGACTCCCAGTTGCTTGGAACCGTGATGGGATTCCTGTTCTTGTGCTTAAAGTTCTTCTCTAAATAGTCTCATTTGCCCCACCCCCCCCTTCGCCCCCCACTCTTCCCTTCATTTCACTGTTTTCCCGTATGGTGACTGTAATTGGTTGTGCTTGGAAGGAATGGGAAAGGGAGCTGCTTGTACCCCCAACAGCAGGGGAGTGTCCTTCCTGTCCCTTTAGAACAGCAAGGAGAGAGAGAGAAAGAGTGCTTGTGCTGAATTTGTGACCTGCAGTCCGAATAAGCCCACCAGTTATTGAAGGCCCATGAGACCTGGGACTGGAGCAGTGCTGTGGATGTCAGCAGGCATTTCTGAGCCCACAGTCCCTCTCTGCAAAGGCTGCATTGGTCAGAGCACCACAGGTGCTTAGAGATGTATGGCATCCTAGGTTGTGAGTAGCTCCAATCTCTTTCACAATGGAGAGAGGAAACCATTGCTGCTTTGGAACTGTGTTGTAACTCAGATGCTGACACTGAACAGTGCAAGTGTCTTGCAGAAGAGCTTACAGAAAATGTTTGGGGTTTGGTTTTGGTTTTTTTTCCCATCTTACCCCCTTTTCCTCTCCCATCTCCCTCCCATCCCCATATATTTCATAGCCACAGCCCAAGGCAGGGACGCTTTGGTCCTCAAGGTTAATTTTTTGGGGAGGTGTGAGCAAGTGAGACAGAAGATGGGTTTCTCTCTTCTTGGCCTCCATTGCTACTGTGCTACAAAACACTTAAGTTTTGTAACACGGCCTCTCACTTGCCCCTTATTAAGCAAACCTTTGTAAAGGCTTGAGACCACAGACATAAGCAATAAATTCATGATAACTGAATGTTGTGCCAAAATTACTAATTTGGTGTTAAATACATCTGACTCTGCACTTTTGGGTACAGCTATCATGCATAAATATTTAAAGGCTTGTCTTGTCCTTGCAAAAGACTAAGCCGGTGTTGCCCTTTCTGAAGCAGCTATTGAAGTCCGACGTTCAAACTTCCATACAAGGGAAGCAGGTAGGAACATTGGCTGGAGTAACTTATTTCAGAGGCACAAATCTATGTTTCTGAGGTGGAAACATGACACGTAGTCTGTTTTTGACAATTCTGCCCTTAAACTTTGGTGTGAGCAAGCAATTACGTGGATAACAAAGCTTCTCTTAAGATCTGCTGTTAGTTAACCTTAACTGTTCTGGTGTTGATGGCATGTATATGTATACATAAGGATATGTCATTTCTATGCTGGCATGTGCTTGACAGAGTAATGGCAGTATCTACTATTTTATGATAGCAGATATCTGTTACTACTGTTTAACAAGAAAGTTCTAGTTAGTTCAGTAAATACATTAATTCTTGTCAATAAAGATCTCGGTCTTTACCTGGAAGAACTCTTTCCCCCTTGTACTCCTGTCGTCTGGACTCAATTACTCATGAGTCATTTGTAAGGTAACTCTTTTTATGCTGCAGTAATTCATTGAAGTACTAGAAGAGAACATGGGACTGGTGGGAAGTAACAGCAAGAGTCTAACCAAATTGTGCAGTACAGTTTTGGCTACAAAGTAAACTCCCCATCACACACTAATGACTTAAGTTTATGCCTATTGCAACAGTTTAATACTTCTTTAAACTAGGCTCTGTGGATAAAGGCTTTTTGTTTTTATCTTCCTTTTAAACAGGTTTATGGGTTTGATAATATTCATGTGGTCATTTGCATTAGTACCTTCAGAATAATGCTATAGTTGAGACAAGCTTAAGCATTAGTGTTTGCTTAGCATCTCTGTATTTAATCTACCTTTGAACAAGTGCTACTGGAGTAGTGCTTGAATAACAATCTGACTGGAAATATTAGGCTGACTAAAAGGCACATGCAAGGACAAGACATCATCTTTAAATATTTGTGTATTCACAGCAAAGTCCAACATATGTAAAATAGAAGATATACAAATATTACAAGACAGTAGCTCTTTGATTTTTGCAACAGCAGGTATTATTCCTATCTCTGGAGAATGTGATAAAGTATAATATAATGCTGTGCTAGGTTACAGTGTCAATATTAATTTCTGTGTCTGTGCTTTATGTTCTAATAACAGTAGACAAGCAATGTAATGTCTGCAAAATAGCTCTAAAAGCCTAAGTAATAGCTCTTTTGTAAGCAATACAGCACAAGAGTGCTATGTAATGAAAGGCAAGATTTTATCTTTTGTCTGTGATTGGTGCAAGTGTGATAAATCACATGCAACTAAGATCTTCCCAAATCTCAGGTGAGTTAGATGGGATTTTACCTTAGAGTCAGCATTACAACATGTGTAAGAAATACTGTGAAATTCTAATGACATGCTGTGACACTTTGTATTCATTAGTCCTTTTAATCAATTTCACTAATCAATGGTGTATTTGATTTGAAAAATTTTAATCTTTGTGGCTGTGCATAAAGATGAGGTGCAAAAAAGACAATTTTCATGCAGAGAAAGTCAGAGTACTTTATTAGGTACTCTGTTGGTAGAGCTTGTGAGAATGCAACATTGGTAAGTCTACATCAGTACATAACCTGCTTGTAAGAAAGATGTAACTGATGAACAGCTGATGGTAGCTAGATTATTGTAATATTTGTCTCTTTTGATAAAACAGATTAATGCCAAGATATCCAAGCCTTCACAGTTTGCAGAAACCTCACATAATTTTTACTTGGGCCAAAGAAGATGGAAACTTGTTTAACACAAGCTAGCTGCAAAGTTGAAGGCATGGTACCTGCTTAGTCATGCGAAGGTTCCTGTGTCCCTCTGAAACAGAGATAAAGAGTCCCGGGCAGTTATACTAAGCACATGGTCATGATCAGGGGTAGGTAGATTACTTTTAAATCATTAAACAAAGTACATTACAGCCAATTACATTACATTTAGATAAAACAAAAATGAGCCCTATGCTATTCAGTGTAAAAAGGGCTGGACACAGCCACTCTGTTGTAAAGTGGCCAGGAGCATGCACCACCAAAGATAGTGCTAATGGAAAAGGCTACCACATCCCTAACTTTTCACTTTGAAGTAAATCGACATCTGAAGGTTTGTGCATGTTATTGGTAAACACACTGGCAAATCGCTTCAAGAACACTAGGCAGGTGCTTTACTTTCATCTGAAATACTGTTGGGTTTAGGTAGAAGGCAAAGTTTTATGGTGTGATGATGCAGATAGAACAATTTCCTTATCCTGTCAGCCTCTTTATTTTAGTGAGCTGGTGTTTTTGAAAACCCAGTAAGTGCAGGAGAACTTGGGTATGTAGCTGACTGATCACAGCTTTATCTTTTCCCTAGTCAGTTTTAACAAGAAAATGTAAAGGGACATTTTTATCTTTTCCTTGGTCTGATGACACTGAATCCCTTTGTGGCAAAGTCCAAAGAGACTTTTGGATAAGAGTCATATAATGTGCTTTGCCTCTTGCTGCCTGTTTTGTTGTCTAAGACCGTTTACAGTCACTGTGTTTGAGTTGTGCATGTGTGAAAGTGTGAAAAGCACAAGCATTTCTACCCTTTTGTGACTGCTTCTGTACAAATAGATACAGCCATTATATAAGGGGTGTTTTCAAAAGCAACCAAGCCTAATTCTCTTCCTATTTAAGCCAACAGGAGTTTTGATTAGAAAAAGAGTAAGGTCTGTGCCATGTCACCAGTTGTTCATGTCACAGCTGAAATCCTGAGACTGCTGCAATCTATGAAATGCACTTCAACTTCTGACTTTGGCCTTTTGTTGTATCTGTCAAGCTAATACAAGAAGTGGGTAACTTTGCAGCATTATCAGTGTCTGTTCTTTACTGGAACAGGTTGTTTTTTTTTTTCCCACTTCTAGTTTAGTTCCAAATTTCAAGCTGTCAATGAGTGGGAATGGCTATCCCAAACAAGGGCACTCTACCTCAGCTTGCTCTTCAGTGCTGCAACCTCACGGCCCAGGGCTTCGTTACTCTCAGTAGCCTCATCCAGCTCTCTCTGCAGCTTCCTGCGGTTTGCATTGATACGCTGAGACTCTTCCTCAGCCTCCTCCAGCTGCCTTTTCAGTTGCTTGAGTCGCGTGTTGCCCTTCTCGGCCTAAAGGGAGATTGTAGAGTAATGCTTTAATTCAAAACAGATCAAATAGCTTTACATTCCTCTTTTTAATTTCATACTTCTCTTGGGAGTTTTACAGAAACATGGCCTGAATCAAAGGTAGAAGCTTAAAATCTAAAAAAAATGTAAAAATAACTTTGTGGGAGTTCATTTTGCTGATAGATACTGTATTCAGACACTACCGTGTTTCTTTTGCTGCACAGTCCTACCTCTGCTTTTTTGGCTTGCATGTTGGTGTGCGTTAGGTAAAGCTAAAATTTTCAAACAAAATGTGTTCGTTTCCATTCGTATACCAATAAGGATGTTGTGCACAGTCTTATAAATTGCTGTGCAGTCAGGCTGTTGCAGCTGGCTGATTGACAAGGGCTAGTGCTTTGGCACTTGACTCAACCTGGAAGAAGAATTAGATTGTCCAGTCATTTAGTGAAGGGCTGTATAGCTCTCCCAGCATAGAATCCAAGCAGACAGTCTGCTTTCTAGAGGGATATTTCTTTGAGGCAGAACATGGAATCTTCCTTTCTTAGGCTAAAACCTGAAAATCCATGTGCCCCAGACTACGACCCTCATGACACAGTCTGATACCTGATCCTTGTACTGCTCCGCTTGCTTTCTCTCATCCTCCACCTGCAGTAACGCATCCTTCAGCTTCTTGTCCTTCTGGCGCAACGTCTTGGCTGCAGCCTGCTTCTCTCTGCAAATGACATTGCCACACTTGGTGATGTGGGAGGTCTGTAATCTTTGTCTGCCTCAGGCACGTTGCTTATGAAACTGGGACCAAGGACCCATATGTTAAAGGCCTTACTAAATTTAACAGATGAATTCTAAGCAAAACTTAAAGGTCATGTTCTTCTAATCAAAATGTGGCTTTGCTACATGCTACAAGTGCTCCAGGAGATCTGTTCTAAAACACAAGGTGATTTCCTTAAGAAGTAATCCTACAAATGGCACAATGTATTATGGCAATTAACCCGGCAGGGTCATAGGGCAGTTACTCTAAAATGTAGGGGAGTGGATCCTTGCCTTTGATACCTTAAGAACAATTTTATTGCTGAAAAGTTCTATATCAGAACCCGTAATAACTCCAGGTACTGGCCATACGTCTAAGAAATGTTAAGTGAGGGAGAGATTTTATCAAGCCTTAATGGTGCTGAGAGCCTGATGACACAAATCCTGTACACCTTTGTTTGCTTTCTGTCTCATTAACTGGAACAATAAATGGACAGCTGTGCCCTCTGGTACACCAGTACCTGGCTTCCTGTTCCAATTGCTCTTCAAGAGAAGCAATTTTGGCCTCAAGAGCAGCAATTGTAGCTTTGAATTTGGACTTCACAGCTCCCTCCATCTCCTGCAGCTTACTCTTCAGCTCTTTGTTCTGCCTCTCCAGTTGCTGCCGAGCATTTTCATTCTTCTGTGCAGTGGAGCGCTCTGTTGCCAGCTCGTTGTTCAGCTGCTCTGCCTGCAAGGGTGAGAATGGATGCTGTCAAAAGTGTTGCATGCTTTCAGAGAAATGACAGGTGGCAATTTGGGGTGGCAATTCTCCAAATATTTATTCAGAAACACAAATAGCTTTCACTGGCATACAAACAGAAGATGATGTGCTGAAATGAGCTCTACCTGCTGTACTGCTTTCCTCATGCGATCACCCATTGCCTCTATGTTGCTTTGCTCCTCTTCTAGCTCTTCCTCTAGTTGAGCAATTCTTGCCTCCAGGCGCCGTTTCTCATCCTGAAGGCTTGTCCTGTAAGTTTAAAGTTAATGATTGTGTAGTTATGGCTCTGACCAGTTGAGTGTGTCTGAAATTCTTATGAACTGCCAATAATTCATAAAGAAAAGAGAACTAGATATTTCAATGAAACTAGTCATATGTGTGCATGTTGTGTTGTCAAGAGCAGATGGCTGTTGGGAGAGAAACATAACTTCTCTTGGCAGCCATGCAGCATTCAGCAGCATGTTTACAGCCTTGTGAGTAATCCAGTCTATTCCTACCTTCCAGAAGTAGCGCTTGCAAGTTCTTCTGCCATCTCTTCTTTCTCCAGATCTGCTTGTTTGCGAGCTCTCTCTGCAGCAGCCAGATCCTAGGAGGAAAGAAAAAGGCAGCACAGTAAAGAAATGAGCAAGTAAGTGTTCAGACAAACAGTTATAGCATGATACACAGGACTGTAAAATTTCTAAAACTAGTATAAGAGGGGTTGTCTTGTTAACAGAATAAATTCTTGTCATATCATAAATCCTAGGGAAGTACAATGGAATACACTTTATCCATCCTGTCAGCTGGTTTCTGTTTTATTGGTTTTAGTCACAAGATTGCCATTTAATACACAGAGGAACAATAGCACTAACAAGACTTCAGGAATTTATAGCTATGAGAAACAATTTGTGTTGGATCATACTGTTCATCTGCCTCTAAGACTGCTGAACTGTGCCTTCCTCCAAGGTGATTTTTTTCAGCTTAATGTGGCTATGCTCAGATGCAGATCCAGCAACTTTAGTAGAGCGCGTGGAGCATATGGAACTTGTAACAAGTGCTGCTTATAGCTTTCCATCCCCAATAGCTATTACATTATTTCACTGCAGTTCTGTTTTGCTGCTGAAGATCATGTGTAGTCTGCTTCATACTGCTCTAAGTTTCCCACTTTACCTCTTGAAGCTGGATGAGTTCTGCTTCCAGGCCCTTTGCTTTCTTCTCATTTTCTCTGGCTGTAGCAAATATTTCTTCTCTGGCAGCCCGTGCATCATCCAGCTCTCGTTGGTAGTCCTTCATCTGAGCCTTGTTGAAAAGAATAACACATTTATTTTTGTCTGGCTTTATTACAGTTTCAGTAGAAAGAAATTTGGACAGAAGAGAACACATACACATTTACATAGTCATAATGCCTGCATAAATTATCTTTTCTGGAGAGATCAGCTAGCACATGTTGGAAAGGTCTGAAATGCTGTTCCAAGGAGAGTGATGCATCCACTTGCACACTGCGGCTTTTGTAATGCCTATTGTCCTTATTTCCTCTGAATATTTGAGTACATGTGCAGTCTTAATCTTTCCAATACATCCCTTTTTGTTGTTTAGCTGTCAGCTAAACAGAACAGCTATGACAGAACAGTTGATATGGAGACTTACAGTATAAATAGGAAAATGCTAATTCAGAGACAACATGATTTCTGAACCGTCTTTTATGTTTCTGAGTCAAGTGTTAGAACCAGGATTGAAGCCCTGAAATAGATTTTATCCGGTAGCCCTTTGCCTATGTGGGAATCTATGTTTTCCTTTGTGTGGGTAAGTCAATAGCAGATGAGTGTTGGCCAGAGAATTTTAAAAGCTCTCTGCAACAATGAAACTTAAGATTTTCATGGTTTACTATCTGAAGTTTTCCATTGTCATTCAAACTGAGCATTACAGTACAGATCCTTGAATCTGTAAGTCTAGTTAAAACTCCCCCTCTAACCAATCATGTGTAACAGTTGTCAAGTTCACAGATGTCACCTAACTTTCATATTGTGGCTGGACAAAAGACAGCAGTGGGAAAAACTATATTTGTGGGATTACGTACCTGTAATTTGCGAAGTTGTTTGATGGCTTCTTCCCGAGCTTTATTAGCAGAATCAGCTTGGCTTTCTAGATCTTTAACATCAATCTCCAGCTTCTTTTTGGCTGCAGCTGCCAGGGCACGTTGCTTCCGCTCATCTTCCAGTTCTGTTTCATATTCATGGAGCTGATCATTAATGAAAACAACTTAAGTTTAGGAAAGTCCTTGAGCACTCTTAAACACTCTGTGTATGTCTGAATAACGTATACAGCCCCCTATATCTCTGTTGTGATTTCCCTGGCAGTTAAAATACATTTCCATTTTGTCCAAAAATTAAAGATTCTTGAAAGGAGTCAGCAATTTGGGTTCTGTATTCGTGGAAATATATATACTACAAGATGATGACTTAGTAGTTGTCCTTGCGGTCATGACACTACTACACAAATAGGCTGTGTCCTGTCTGTTTTCATTTCCAATACTTTTGTATCCATTCAGTGTACCTTGGGAAGGCAGATATATTAGAAGCTGTCTTTTTTTCACTTGCACTAAGAATATGGGGAAGGTTCTTTTGACTGCGTCAGAAATAACAATTCATATGTTTTATGCTATATTGGTTGTAGTGTTAAATTGCTACATCTGCTGGCAATTGTGCACCTGCTACTGAAACAGGAGAAAAATGGTTATGCAGTTTTGTGCCTTTTTTAGTACAATAATCTACTTTTTATTGGCAAGGCACAAGGCAATATAATGTTTTCTTCTCATTTTAATAAGGTGCTTTTAATAATGGCTTGAATGGCTGGGGACTTTCAACTGGCTTGGTTAGATATTTACAAAGGCAATAACAGGAAATAATACCTGTTTAAGGAGTTGTCTTCTCTTCTCCTCATTCTGTTCATCTCTGGCTTGTAAATCTCTTTCAAACTGGCCTTTCAGGGCCTGCATATTAACCTCCAACCTGAGTTTGGCATCTTCAGCAGCCTGTAGCTCATCCTCTAGCTCTTCTAATTGTGTCTTCATCTCTTCTACTTGCTGTTCAAGGGTCCGTTTAGATTTCTCCAATTCGTGGACCTTTCAAGCAACGAGAATTTAATAGACTTGTTTTAAGAAATAAAAATAATTCTAGTTAAACACAGTCTACCTGCAGTATAGGCCACATTTGAAAATATCAGCTGTGGAAAACAAACTAATTTGCACTGAAAATGGTAAAATAGCATTTTTTGTACACTTGTAAATCTGTCTTAAAATAACCTGAGATTCTCTTTATCCCAAACATTTTTAATCTAGCCAAGTATCATAATTTAATTTCATTAGTATTTAGAAGTAGTATTATAATACCACTGTAATAAAAGAAGAGATTGGCAATGCATCAGTGGAAATTTGCTGCAGCTATACAAGTAAATGTTAGGCTGGTGGCAAAGTCAAATATAACTAATATGATCAGATTTGCGGAGTTTACATCTTCAAAGTTGTAATAAACCAGTAAAGTATTTAGAATCTCTTTAATGTTTTTTCAGTCTTGGAAATCAATAAGAATCTTCATGCTTGAAGTCATGTTAAAAATAAAGATGGCTTACAGTTAATTTGCCAAGTCTCTTGAAAGTTTGGGCACAAATGGAATAACCTTTGAATTCTGTATGAAGTATCTGATCTTGCCGAATGGATTTGTGTGCTACAGACAATTTTCCACACTGAAAACAATGATCTGTTTGTTAGCTGCTCTTTTAAGTTATTGTTGTGGAAATTGTTCTAAGCCCAAAACTTACATTCTTGCCAACATCATCTTTGGAGCTAACAAGATCTTCCATTTCAGCTTTCAACATTTTGTTCGTTCTTTCCAGTTCTTCTTTGGCTTCCAAAGCCTCTTCAAGTGCTCGGGCCAATGACAAAGCCTTTGTTTCTTTTTCTCTAGCTTCAGCTTCTGCTCTGTCCCTTTCATCTGCGTATTTTGAAGAGATGTTTTTCTCTTCAGCTAGCATCTGTAAAAAGGTAGCGTTAATCCAGGAAGTCATTAGTAATAGGGTTTTTCTATTGCAACTGTCTTGTCGGTTGTTAATGACAGAAAAATCTCTGCTTTTTGATAAATGTATATAAATACAAAATTAACCAGTGTGTGTGTAATTAAATTTGAGTTTATTTTTTGTCCCTGCTTTATCTTTCACTAAACCAGTAGAGTCTCTGAGTTCCAGAGAAGTTAGGTGATAACACAGCAGGGAGAATCTTAAATCCATACCTGATCAAACTTCTTCTGTTTCTTCTCCAGGTTGGAGACAAGCTGACGCTGATTGTCTAAGTCTACCACCAGGTCATCCAGCTCCTGCTGGAGTCTGTTCTTAGTTTTTTCCAGTTTGTCGTAAGAAGCAGCCTTTTCCTCAAACTGTTGTGTGAGACTTTCAATTTCCTTCTGAAGTTTCTTTTTGCCTTCTTCCATGGATTCTACTGTACTGGAATATTCCTGTAGCTTCTTTTTAGAGTCAGAGAGCTGAAATTTGAATTCAGAGAACAAATCTTTATAGCAGTGACAACAAAACTTGGCAGAGAAGATGGCCAGGAGACAACCAACACCCAGAAATCTTACCTAATTTGACCCATGTGAAGCTAATGACCTGTTACCCATCACCCAGCCTTCATAAAATGAGGCAGAGCACAGACCTAGTATGCACATACAGGCCTAGTGTGCAAGGCTATCTTGAGAGCCATCTTGCATTTGTACCTGTCCTAGAGATCACACTTTCAAGAAGAGGGAGACTGCTGGCTCCATTGTGGAGCTTCACTGATGCCATCTGGGCCGACAGCACTAGTTCCCTGAAGGTCCGTGTGCTGTGCCAGGATAGTTCCACAGATCTGAAGCCTCTGGAATTACTGACAGAACTCTCGGTGATGGAGCTAGTGATTTAGCTATGGTGCCTATACCTGTATTGTCAGTGTTGAAATATGTCTCTCCAGATTTTGTTTTGCTTCTGTTTCTTCATCCAACTGCTCTTGCAAGCTGTTCTTCTCATCCTCCAACTGACGAAGCTTGGTAGACACATTTAGCTTCTGCCGCGTTTCTTCCTGAAGCAGCTCCTACAGTCACCACATCAATCAGCAGTACAGTCATTAGTTTAGGTCTTTGTATAGTGCATTTTATGAATATTGTACGTGAGCTGTTACTGGATGCAAGTTTACCTGTGTGTCTTGTAGCTGAGATCCTAAGGTTGCAACATCTTTGGTCAATTTGATTGTCTTGCTTTCTGCTTCATTGAGCAAACCAGTAACGTTTTCAACCTCAACCTATGAGACACCACAGTGAATAAATTCAGTTATTTTGCACAACTTCAAAATCTTCCTCCAAACTTTAGTTTGCTCTAGATTGAAGTCTTAACTCTGAACAGGATCTGAATCTGCCTCTATGCTTTTGGGTCACCTAAAGCACCAACAGTGTTTCTAGCTTAACTAGAATTCACAATTTTGCCATAAGTTTTCTGGACAATATGTGGGACTTAAGTCCTGTGGAACTAAATCCTACACATAAACTCTGCAGTGTCTGCCTATGCCATCTTTGTGACCTGTGTATTAAGACCTTCAAGGTCTAGTGCCATTTTTGTCTAGTTTACCATAATATTTTATTACTATATATCAAAACCAAGTCATATTCATAAGGTAATACCAGTATACTCCTTTCAGTGAATTGCGAAGGGGAATGGGGATTTTTTTGTGGCTTTTCCTTCCTCTTCCCAAGTTTGACAGAAGTTGATGCATTTTGATTACATTTTTTTATTTAACAACTAACTTAAAATAAAGGAAAGCTTACTGCTGCTATGAACAAAGTTGTAACAATAAGCTTGATTAGTATTGCTGGACACTGAGCATCTACCAAAGAACCATTTCAAATTATCTCTAGTTATTTCTTATTAGACACTAAACCATAGATAAGTGAATGTTCTCCTTTCGTTGTCATTTTTTCTGAGCACATCTTGTGTTGAATAGCTGTTTAATCCATTTCAAGAAGCCACATTCCCATCACCCAAAAATGAATGGACAGAAGAAACTATAAAACATGCAGCACAGTCACTGAACCAGTGGTCGCATTAGACTGCAACGTGTACAGAGGGATGGTGAGACTAAAAGCTCTCACTTCCATGAGACAGAGTGGCTGTAATTGTTTAATTGTGTGATAATTGAGGTAGGAGTTCAAGGTAGGAACCCTACAGAGGACAAAAAAAAAAGAGCATTTCAGCTGAAGTTGAGAGGGCCAGGATTCCTCCAGATACACCCTCACAGAACAGTATAAACTGGTCTTCTCAAGCCCAAGGTGTCACAGCAAAAGGTCAAACTCCTTTCTACCTGTAACTTATGAACTTTTTCATTGAGTTCTGTCCGAACACGCTCTCCATCAGTGTATTTGGACTGTAACTCTTGCAGCTGTACTTCCAGCTTCTTCTTTTTGTGCTCCACATCTTGTTTAGCTTGATTCAGGCTCCTGACTTCATTAGCCAGATCAGCATTGTCTTTCTCCAGTGTCTGTTTGGTCTTGTCCAAGTTCGCTTTAGCCTAAAATCATGAAGTGAAGAAAGATGATCTATAAAAGGAAGCCGTGTTATCTAGTAGATAGTTTTCAATAAGATGGACTTCTGTTTACCCGTTTAAATTGTTCCAGCTGCTCTGTTAGCTCTTCCACAGCTTGAGTGTGCTTTTGCCTCATCTCCTGGACCTGGGCTTCATGAGTTCGAGTCTCCTCCTCCAGAGCTTTCTTTAGCACTGTGACTTCCTGTTCACGCTTTGCCCTGGAAGGTAACACGCATAAATGGAGCAGCAGCAGCAAAGAGTGTTCCAGTCACTGGGAAAATAGCACTACTGCACAGTTACTAGACAGTATTGTGCTAAGCTTGGTGACATTTATTTTTGGCCTATGTGTTATATCTCCATACCTGAGTTCTTGCTGGGTGGCTGTGGTATCCAGAGTATCCTCAAGCTCTGTCTTGAGAGCCTCCAGCTCTTCACCTAGGTCTCTCTTCTGTTTTTCTGCTTTGTTTCTTGCAGCTCTCTCAGACTCCAAGTCTTCCTGGAGATCAGAGATGTGAGATTCCAATTCACGAATCTTCTTAAGGGCATTGTTCTTTTGACTAGTTTCATCTTCAAGCCTGAAAATAGAGTATTTAATTTTATATATTTAGAAAAAAAATAATTTCACTTTGAGGGATCAGTATGCCGAGGTAAAAGCTTTATAGGTTCTGTGCAAGAAAGTATCAAAGAAAGGTAGGATGACACAAAAAGGATCTGGCAGCTGTACTTTATCTGATCAGCTCATACAGCAAAAGTTTTGGTTGAGTGTTGTCCCTGTTAAATGTATACAGAAAATCCACTGAGACTCTGGAATGGATCAAGGTCAGATTCTAAAGTAATTTCTGCCTTTTGCCAATGAAGTATATTGTTACATTTCATTCTTTAATTGACAGCACTGCCAATGCCATTGGGAAGAATAGTTTTCATTGACACCTGGAGGTAAGATTATGTGTCTATGGGCAAACAATTAGTTTTCACAAAAGAAAATCTGGAAAATGGGGAAAGCATGCGGGGAGGATGTAACTGAGAGATGAGATTCGTAGCTGCAGCATCTCAGTGTCTGGGAAGGGAGGAGACACATGTTCCAGCCTGGGTTTTCAACCTGTGTGCAGATTCAGGGGTGAATACCTGGCTAGAGCAGCCTGCAGCTCTTCTTCCTTCTTGGCTAGTTGTGCCTTTAGCTCAGCAATTTGTGCCTGGAGCTCTGCAATTTGCTCATGTAGATCACCCGAGTCCCCTTCCAGCTTCCTCTTAATCTTCTCCAGTTCTTGTCTGTTCTTTTCTTCTTTCTTTAATCGCACTGAAAAAATAAGGATTTTGGTCATGAGAGTGCGTTAGTGCAAGGAGTCCTTAATCTGAGCTTGCACTTAGGCAAAAAAATGTTCTGGCCTCCAGTGAGGCCATATGTTTAACTACAAGTGACTGCATTTCTGAAGCAACATACAATACCTTACTGTCATCACTCATTTCTAGCCACTGCAAAGAATCATTTATTTATCTTTGTCCAAAAGAAGCATTAATTTTTTCCCAATTTTCTCTCCTCTACTCTTCTGAATGTGGAAAAAAAAAAAAAGGTGTCTATGGTTTGTACACCCTGGGGTTTTGGTGATTGTCACACACAAAATGGCTTCAGCATAAGAAATTTGGAAAACACCCCACATTTTTTTGATGTTCTCCAGTTTATGGGTTTTTTTTGTTGTGTGCCAAGGCACACACTTTTGTTCATGTTACCTTCAAGTTCTGAAATCATAGATTCGTGTTTGTTTTTCAGCTTTGTAAGATTTTTGGCTTTTTCTTCTTCTTCTGCAAGATTTGTTGTTAGATCACTTATTCTTTCCTCAAGGAGTTTTCTTTCCTTAAGAAAAATAAAATACTTCTGTTAACAAAAGTGTCTGTCATTAGTGATCATGAATCAACTCTCTACCAATTAAGAATGTCGAAGATACTGTCTTTTTATGCTGTATTTCTTGAGATTGTAGTGATACATTTCAATTTGTCAATTACAGAGGCGCTGAGGAGTGGTGTTTGACTTCTGTATTCTCTCATCTGCTGCTATTAGAATCTTGCACTCACTCTAATGGCTGGTAGGTACAGGGCCCAGTTCAGAGGAGCATCCCCTTTCAAAAAGTACTGGAATACATGCTTACTTCCAGTTTTAATAATGAAATTTTATTGAAATTAGTTGAAAACCAAAAGTATTATTTACTCTGCTTGGGGCCAAGAAGACCTGTCTTCCACTATTGTGCTTGACACTTGTGGGTATTTTGCTTGAAGATACTGTTACCACAACAGACCTCAAAACCAGCAGTTTTACACAATTTTGAATTGTTTAAATGAGCATGGAAAAAATTATCAGAAACTTGTTTGACAGAGGCTGAACTGAGAGTCTGGTGAACCTACACCCATGACACTATATAGTCAAGAGTATTCCTGTTGTTCTAGTGGAAGAGAAGGTTTTCTCTCATCTTGCACTATTTTTACAAAGTAAGAAAATGGACCCTCGATGCTTACCTTGGTTAGCTTGTTATTCTGATCTTCCATTATGAGAATATCGTCTTCCATTTTCTTTATCTTGCCATCTGCTGTTACTTTTTCAAGTTGCAGTTTCTGCCTTGCAGCTTCTTCTTCTTCCAGCTGTTCCTCAAGGTCCTTTGAGGGGGAAAAAGAAATCCACAAAACATGAATTCTGGAAATAAAATGCTGATTAGGTTAAAGGAAATGCTTAATGTTTGTCACTATGTGGGGTATGTTGTAGACTTCGTTGTTTTTATTAAGAACTAGACAACCTGTAATGCTTGATGATTTAGAAGGAAAGATTTATTAAAATAATTTTTTATAGAAAATAGAATTGAGATGGGGAAGAAAACTCTGGAGGAAAGAGTGTCAATTGATTGCTCTTACTTCAGTGGCACAGACACATTCTACAGAGTGCTGCGTAACAAGGACTTTCATAGGATCTGAGGTTTGCCAGTCTCCATTTTTTTCTCTGTGAGATGCAAGTTACTATCTGTATTTGTTACTTATGCCTCCTTACCAGCATTTGTTGTTGCATCTTTTTCTTTTCAGCTTGCAGTTGCTGGCTGCGCTCTTCTTCTTCCTCAATTCTGGCTTCCATCTCATGCAGAATCTCTTCCAGCTCTTGTTTCTTAGCAGCTAAACGGACTCTCATCTCTTCAGCTTCAGCATACAGTTCAGTTTCTGCCTGAAGCTGTTCCTGAAGGAGGTTCTTCTCTTCACAGAGCTACGTAAATAAAATGGATGGGAAGTTAAGACTTGGATTGCGAATTGTCCCACAGTGTCTTTTTACGAGACCGTCCTACTGTACAGGCAGGCTGCTCTACTGCAGGTTCTTGCATGGATGTTAGGCCTCTACCGAAGTAAACAGGAGTTTGTCAGCACTGAACTTTTGTTCTGGACCATCGCTGTGAATACAATCATGAGTGCAAAGAAAAAAGATACCTTTATTGTAATAGCATCTAGAAATGGTGAAAGAACAGCTAGTGTTTCCCAGAGGCTTAGAGCTATAAATCACCTGTGTGTGTTTCAGTTCCAGCTCCTTCAATTCACTCTCTGCTTTTTGTTGTCTTTCCTTAGTTTTTTGTAGTTCTTCATCCTTGGCCTGCATTTCTTCCTCCTGGCGGGTGACTTGCAGCAGTGGTTTCACCTGAAAACAAAAAGTGTTTTTAAGAATGTTTCCTGTCAGTATTTATGTTACTGAGCATGGTACTTAAAGATGCCGGACTGACTGGCACTAACATTAGCACTCTGTTGTTGCTCAAGTAGTGGACAAATACTATCCAGCCAAGCCTGCTGTAAGCATCTTTAAACCAGCAAGCCTCAGCAGTGTTGCTCTTGGCTATCTCAGTGTTAATTCTTGGAGCTTTGTCAGTACCTCTGCCTCCCATAGTGTCACTTTTCGAATGGCTTCAAGCCTGATTTTGTCCATTGATAATGTACAAAAGCTACATCTTCTTCACAGAAAGGTAATGTGGACACGCAGGTGTGTGTTACTGCCTATTTCTGGTTGCAGAGGAGGTTGCTATCAATGCAAATAGGAACAGTTTTCTGAATCTAAACTGAAGGCTGTTCTTGGAGGGGGATGGGGGGGACGACAACCAAAAAGCAACACAAGAAAAACAGGCCTCTTCAATAGGAAAATAGACTTAATTTTCTTGAGTGCCTAGCAGGAAGATGTTTAGTATCCCAGTTAGGGAATTCCTGAGCTACTGAGTCCCTGGTAGATACATAACTCTGCATGTTCACAAAATTCAGTTTTGCTCTGTCTTCTTATTGTCCACCCCTGTGAAATTATTTCATTTTTGGCAATTAAAGTCCCCAAACATGCAAAATCTTTTATGAATCTCTGCTTAACTAGTTTTGTTTTCTTCTCAAGCTAGAACTAACTTTCATGTTAATGGCATTATATAACTATCCAGAGTATCTCTAACCCAAAATTTTGTGAGGCTAATGAGGCTCTTGCTATCAGCTGCAATGGACTTTGGAACAAAGAGTGTGCCTGACATGATATGCCTTGGTATCTTGCACATTTAATTTCCTTTGGAAAGCTGAGGAGAAATTCACCAATAGCAGTCGCTCACCTTAGTGAACAGTCTCCACCATTGCCAGTTCCTCAGCTTCAGGTAAGCAGCACAATTTCTTTGGATAACCTTCATTGCTGTCAGCTGTTGCTGTCTCTTGGCAAAGGCTCTGTGATTAAAAACATAAAGCAAATTGGTTCAGTCTGAGAATACAAGGTGTCTGCAAGATTACACACATTAAGCAAAGAAACTCTGGCATGAGAGTCTGCTGATTAGCTGCATGGTTTGAGAATCTGGCACAAATTCTTTTGTCTCTTAAACAGTGCCTGTGCTTTCTTGAATAAAGGTGATAACTCTGTTTAGCTTTCTGGTATTTTTTATTTAGTCTTCTGGTTTTTAGCTGTTTGCACTCCATAGGTATGTGCAAACCACAAAGTATAGATCTAGTTCTGTTTGTGAACATCTTTCCAGAGTACATGGGCACTCAGAACTTGGATTGATCATCATTCTTGAAACCTATTACATTTACATTTCTTTGCTCAGCAATTTGAAAGCCTTGGTAGCATGCAGAAAAAGGGCTATGGTTTTGTGATGTACATTAACTGAGATCATGCGAGATGATCAGTGCTTCATGTCCAAGCTGTGTAAGAAATTATTTTGTTTTACAAATGCCAGTGGTGCTGCCACTTGTAATAGTGCATAAGACTCCAGTTATGGGCTAGGATGCTCCTTCTCCTGCTTGTACAAACACATTTTTAAATGAGTCATTGCCTCAGAGAGCTTACTGTACAGAGGGTGTAAGTAGCCTCACAATGCAATTTCTTCCCTGTAATTATACTAATAAGCCTCTTCTGGGCAGGAAGTGAGTCCTTCATTGGACTCACTCTAATGCAATACAAGTAATAGATAATAATAAAATGTCTTAATATCTTCAGTTTGTTATAAAGAGAACTAATGGCTACCGTAGATGCTTTGCTACAGAACACATTCTTTTTGTTGGTACATATTCTTACTTTCTTGCTAAGTAGCCTCGGCACTGAGCCTGGAAGGCGATAATAACGTCTGTGATCTTCAGGTCTCTCTCTTCTTCCAGGTGAGCCAGAACGCCAGTTCTGAAGAAGATTTTACTCTGTCCAATTCTGTACAAGTTGGGATCAAGTTCTAATGCTTTGATCTGGAGGAAAACAGGGATATTTGTTAACTCCAGTGCTCAGGTTTAGGGTATTAAAAATTAATTCTCATTTCTGTTCACTCTCAACAGCTTTTTTGTAAAAAATATAGACCTGATTATCATAGGGTCAAAAATGCTTTCCTTACCATCAGTATGCAAGCCTGCTTGCCATCCATGAATCCTTTAGGAATAGCATTTGCAGCAAGAATTTCGTATCTGCCAAAAGACATTGATGTTAGGGAGGTTGAAACACATCAGATTATTTTGTACAGACAAACATATATTACACCACTATTAAACCCAGAGTAAGGACAGAGTGAGGGATTCCTACCGCTGACGGAACTCCTGGAAGACAATCCTATTGGGGAATCCCTGCCGGCAGATACGAATACCTTCCAAGACACCATTGCAGCGCAACTGCTCCAGCACTAAGTGGGCATCAAGTTTGCCAGCCTGGAAAGGGAACATAAAGTATTTTTAGCACAGTAGAAGTTTACAGAAATGTTATTGGCTGCATATCTATGTTTGAAGACATCATTCAGCTCTGTCATGTGCTGGTACAGTGAGCAGCTCAAAATGAATAATGTGCCAGGAGTCTGAAAATTGAGCATTTGAAATTTACCCTTTTTTCATGATTTGGAATGATACAGCGGACAAAGTTGGGATTGGTATTCCTTAAGGTGGTCATCAGTTTGGTCAGCTGCTCCTTATATAGTTGTCCAACAGTACGGAACATGCCTTTCTTGGTTTTTGAAGCACTAGGGAGTGAGCTTTCAGTCATCTTGGCCATCTGGTCTAGCCCAACTATACGGTCCACTGAAATATAAAAGAAAGTATAAATGGAACTGTTAATACAAACTGCCCTCACCTCACACTACACTTATCACTGGCATTGTTAAACTGCAACTTCCCAAAGAGGGCCAATATATTTTTGATGCAGTAGAAGTGTACTAACAAAAGTACTAGAAGAGCCTTCTGGGTAAATAGTCTACTTCTGTCAAACATGAAAAGGAGGATCTTTGTTAATTAGTGACATAATGGAGCAACTCAATACATAAAATATATTTTATTTTATGTTTGCTCTAAAAAGGACAGTCCTTCTGCAAAATATCCAGTTGGTGTGTTAGTGTCAGACCCAGGAACAACAACATCCCTTGACTCCCATGTGTTACCCAGTGGTTCTCAAAGTCTAGCTAATAATCTCCCTCAGTTATTTGATAATTCAGAGCCACCTTGCTGGTGTTTACATGCACATTTATGTCCATGTATTAAATACTTATACTGTAGTATATGTCTTACAGATCCATATAAATTTTTTAAAAATAAAATGCTTTATATGCATACAGACATATTTCTGATGGAGTTTAGTTGAGATTATACATCATTGGAGAGAACTGCACAGGCCTTCTGGAAGAGGAGTGTGTAAGGTAAGTCATTCATAAAACCCAACAATAACCTGTATTAAATGAGATCTGCAATATCACATATTCAGCAACATTATAACATTGTAATAAATAATTTTTATTCTGTTGCTGATTAATATTAAGTAAGGAAATTTTTTGATAGTGCTTAAAAAGATCTAATGACGCCTTCCATAAATGAGTCTGTAGGACACATTATTCTTGGTTTTTAGATCAGTCTCTTCTATGCTTATCATTTTCATGTATGGGTCCTGCCAGCAAGGGCCGGCTGTCAAAAAGTTCTGGTAGAAGTTTCTCCCTTTAAACCACATTACTAATTTAGAGTTGCAATTCATACCGTCTTTCCAAAGGTCTGCTACAAATTTGTCTGAAGACTGGTTCAGCAGAGAAGTCACATTGTCATTCAGCGGATCCATGTTCTTTGTTAGCCAGGCAGTTGCATTGTAGGTAACCTGCAGGAAACAGTGCTACATCAAAAATCCGTTCTTTATCAAGATATCTGGAGTGTCCAAGAATACAGGGCACTGTATTAACACAAAACCAAAAAAATAACAATAATATGAAAAGCTTTCTAGGGTTGAGAGCTGAGTTGAGTATTTATTCTTACATGTACGAGCATCTGAAAAGTTTTTTGCAGACATATCCATGGCAGGACACCTGTCCTGCCTTTAAAAATATCTGCTTGCTGGAAAGGATTCTGAATTACTTGGATTTTCAATAACCCCAGTGCTGGTTATTTTTGTTTTCATGTGAGCTTAGCACAATCATGAATGTTTTGCAAATCTTATTTCATATGTTGTGTCATTAAAGCACTTAATATATACATTATATAATGAAAGCCAGCCTTATCAATCCGGGTACTGGACTGTTGCTTTTTTTACCATCTGGGCATCAAAGAATCAAAGTTCCCTAAGTCAAAATAGCTCAATCTGTCCAGTACCTTTCCTGCATAGTGCATTATACAGAACTCGGTTTTATCCTTGAGTTGCTTGGGCTTCTGGAATTTGGGATGGTTGCCTTGTTCTTGACATAGTTTCTCCACAAAGGATGTGTCAGTAGCTTTGGGGAACCAGCACTCTTCATCCAGCAGAGCCAGGACACCTGGAGGGTTGGTCTGCAATGTGAGCAATATCAGATCAGTATCATCACAGGCAGAGACAAAGAGCACTACCTTCTTTATCCCTTATGTTACAAATCCTCCCAGGCAACAAAGGATCTGAAATACCTTAAATGGCTCTCTTATTGTACTGATACGTAACTGACCCTGATGTGAATTATGTTGTATCCCACCTATAGAGATATAGTCTTACTGGTCTTTCAATCAGCTCAATGCAAGGTTGAAGGTCAAGGCCAAAGTCAATGAAATTCCATTCAATGCCCTCTCGCTGGTATTCCTCTTGCTCCAGTATAAACATTGTGTGGTTGAAAAGCTGCTGAAGTTTCTCATTAGTGTAATTGATGCACAGCTGCTCAAAGGAATTGATCTGTGAAGAGGAAAAAAGTACATTTCTTATGTCAGAAAGAGACCTTTAAGAGGGAACTTAAATGAGAAGAGGAAATTTGCTTTCTATTTCTTTTTACATATTAAAATAATTCAAATATAAGGATCCATATTTTTCTAATCTAAGGTCAGTAAGTTCTCAAGTGGTAAATCTTTGTACTGGGACCCGTTCAGTAAACCTTAAAAAGCAGACCCTGGCTCTAAACACTGAGCCATGCAGAAGCCCAGCAGGAGCATGCTGCCAGCCCCCAGCCCTTCCTGCCCAAGGGAAAGGCAAGCAGCCAGGTGTAGTAGGCCTGTGGGTCGTGTTGGCCAGGGGTTGCTAGCCAGCTTGAAAGAACCAAATTGTTTTTGTGGCTCTGAACTTAGGTTTTGTCATCTTGTATCCAAACCACTGCACAATAATAAGGAGTTTAGCCAGCTTGTGTTCCACAGTACATACCTCAAAAATCTCAAATCCAGCAATATCAAGGATCCCCAAGAAGGAAGCACCTTGTCTTTTTGTTTTATCGAGAGCTTTGTTTACGCGAGCTAGAATCCAACGGAAAAGACGTTCAAATTGTGCCTTGGCCAAAGCCTCTATGGCAAAGTCCGCCTGAAAAAAGAAGAGAACTTTGTAAGTGAAAGAAGAAACTCAATTAGCTGCTAATTTCTGTAGAGATAATCAGACAGAAAGCTGACATTTCCCTTTAGATGAGATGTAAGAAAAAAAGAAGAAAGAAGAATAGTTTAAGGAGAGCTGAGCAGACTGCAAGTAGATACCTGCTCTTTGGTCTGAGCTTTCTGAACAACATCTCGTCCTACTTTGATCCTTGGGGTTAGAATAGATCTTGTGAAATCTGTCACATTAATCCCCATCAGGTGACACACTTTTTGTGCAGCTAGAATAAGAGAGTGAGATTTTATTTCAGGTTGAATTTTCTCTTAGCAGGTCAGTAAGTACATGAAGTTATTTATCTTCCTTATAAGCTCTTCTACTGTACATACAAGAGATGCCACTTGCCATGAAAGCATTATTCGTGTTCCAAGCAGCATCACTTTATGGATGCAAGATTAGTAGAAGAGGTAATGATAATTGAGATTATTTTAAGTACGGTATATCTCTTAAAGTCTGTGAAGTATATATTTAATAACAATTAAATAAAAAATACTGATAAAGAGTGCTTACTCAGCTGCTATTTTATTAATTTCTTAATGTTAACTAGATGTTTTAAAGTGGCAAATCATACCAGTATTATCTGGCATAGAAGCTTGATCAGTGTTTCTCTCCTTCTTGAAGACAATATTACCCAGTTGTAGGACAGATGAAACAACCCTCAGTATAGCTGTAAGAAATAGATAATATGAATGAGGAACAGAATGGACACATTTTGAAAGCTCTGTTCTCTTCAATAATGAAGATTCATTCTATTGCTTGTGGTAGTCTGTACCTCTATGGAAAGAGCTAGGTTTGCTTTAAAAGACTGTGCCATAAACACAAGAGTTTGAGAGCTGATTGAGCAGCACCTTAACAATCTGTGCAGTGGGGCAAACAGGGCAGTCTGGGAACACCAGCACCTCCAAGCTAAGTTGCACTGGCTCCCCAGACAGACCCCCAAGTCTCAGGAATTCGTCTTCCACTCACAGTGGCCTGTAGCATTTTCCCTGCTCAGTCACTTGACAATCTGTATCTCTGTCTTTAAATTTTTTTTTTAAAAAAAACTATGTATTACCAGCAGCTTCAAAAATGTGGCACTTCTGAAGCTCCAGTTATGCAGGAACAGGTGGATATTTAGTTGTGCAACTAAAATCAAACGTATACGAATCTTTGAAGGATTAGTGTTGAAGTACAGAAAAGTAATTGATTAATGTTTGACTACTAAAATATTTATAAACGTGATGTTGCCTAACTTCAGGTAGCAAAATCTACTGGCATGTTACAGATAAGATGGTATGAATCTAGGGAGTTCTATTTGTTTATTTGGTAACCTTCCACAGGAGAAGAATACTGTCCTAATGGGCTTATATTTTAGAGCTTGAAATCAAAGAGTTTCAGAGAGTAATATAATGACTCCTATTGTTGTAATGGAGAATGCTGCTGTCAACACCAATACACATGCCCTGGCAGGAGAACGAACCAGTCTTCATAAGTAACATCATCTGAATTTACCAAGGCTGAGAGTGGCACTGCTGTCCTGCAAGGCAAGACTTTTTTCTCAGCATCCCTCAGTCACTGATGCAGGTGTGGGATGTGATGGAGCTCTGCTCCCGGCCGCCACAGCTGGTCCAAGGCTCAAGTGATGGGGTGACGCTGTTTCTGCCACCAGGTGTCACTTGGGGCATGGCGATTTGCATCCATGGGCAATGCACACTGGCATGCACCAGCTGAAGCCCTGCACACTCCCGGGAACAGTGAGAGGTAAAAGCTACGCAAATAGATGTCTCTGGCAGGCCCACATTTTCAAGATAGTTTAGTTGTTGCTCTTTGTTTTTATTTGTCTTTTCTCAGTGAATACAAATACGAGCTATTTGAGCCTGTTCCATTTCTTTCAAAATTAAATCAGAATATTTTCCAACTTTTTCATGCTAGTTGTTGGAAAGTTCTGAAAAAATGGCTTTAAATAGTCATTACTGTTGTTAGAGCTGGCTTCAATTCAGTAGTCTGTCCTGGGTAGGTATGGAGTTGTTCTAGTGAGAAATCTTCCCTTTCATAAACACAAATTATCTTTCAAAACACCATGTGTTATAGTACTTTTGCATGCTGACAACCGCACCGATGCTGTGGAATTCAAAGAGTGCATGTCATGTTCCTCCTACAAGCAAGTCTCTGGAATTTATAAGACTTATAAGAAAAAGCCTTGCAATTCTTCATTCAGAGGGACAGCAAAATATTGTAACAATTATTTTATTTGATCCATGTTTAAATTACTGTATAAAGCTACCCTGTGAATCGCCACTTGTTCTGTGCCTCACAGAGATAATTTCTCTTTATGATATATACTCTATTTTCCAATATAGGTGGTGATTCTTCAGTATTTCTTTCACTGCGTTTCCAGCAAGTGCTGCCAGTTTAAACCTTTGAAGGAGGTGATTTGCAAAGAGTTTTCATAATTGGCTTCAGCTGCTCCCACCAGTACCCACTGCAGCAATGGCAAAAGCTAGGCCACTGTAGTAATTTTTTAAGTAGAACTTTTCTAAAAACACCCTAAAAGCACTAGATCATAATTAGCTCTCCTTGCAAGGCAAGAACTGTCACTCACAAGACTTCCTGAAGCATCACCCTGTTTAATACCAAGGTGGTAATGATTCCAAGGAGGCTGTAGTGTTTTGTGTCATGGATCTCTGACAGCAGTTTCCGTGTCTTCACTGCCAGTCTATTCTCAGCCCCTGCTGTCCTCTCCCCAGATTCCTGCTGCTGGTTTATGTTGTCTTCAGGCACTGTACTGCCACCAGTTCAGTTGCTTGTTGTTACTGATTCTGACCATGCTGCTTGTGTTATGTGATTTTGATCCTGTGTTTAGATCCTGCCTTGATCTTGTGTCTCTCCTGATCACACAGACTGAGTTCCCATATTTTTCTTAAGGTGAGGTAGAAACAAAACTGTGCTTGAGAAGTTTTGCCTTAGGAGAGAACCTTCATTCTCTTTCCATGAGACATCTATGGTTTAATTCATCTAATACCTCCTGAGGAGGAGGGTAATCTGTGGGCACTAATTCACAGTGCACTTCTTAAACAGTAGCTAGGTAACAGTTGGTAATAGCTTTATGCAGAGGAAATAAGAGGCAAAGTTAAATAACATGGGTACATTTAGAATCCTCCATTTGGTGGTTTATGCACGATCACACTTCTCCAGAAAAACATGGACATAAAATGTAAATAATCTTAATTTTCCTATACAAATGTAGAATCTTACTTCACATGCATATTTTGCAAAGTGATTATTCTGGACAGAATTAACCTCTCTGCATTTGCATCTCTATATAGTGTCATTTGCAGCTGTATACCTTGAATACAGTCTTGCTAACAGTTCTCACCTGTCTGCTCCTCCTCAGTAAAGCCCATAATTGTCATGGCTTCCAAGGTCTCCTGGAACATCTCATCATCTTGTTGAGCAGGAATAGGCACATAGCCATGAGATAAAAAGGTATAATTGTTGAAGCCTTCCAGCAACAGATCATCTAAAAAGCGAATAAGAATAGCCTTACTTAAGTGCATCAACTTAATGCTCTTGGTCCATGAGTTCTCTCAAAAAACAAGAAAAAAAAAACCAGTGTTTTCACCAAAGGAAGAGTCTGCTTGTACGAAAAGTTTAGGGTTTTGTGGTGCACAAATATTTTCAAAATAACTTTTCATTTAGTAAGCTTGTGTTAAGTTTCCAGTTTATATTAGTAACTGGGGAATGTCTCTGCCCCACAGTGGAATTTTGCACCCTACCGACTCAAATCTGAGCTGTTCTTCCCAAAAGTCTTTCATTTAATGCCATGTGTAACGTATGCAGAATTACACCTCTCCATATGGGGATTCATATCAGTTAACAATAAGAATGGAACCAGGTAACAATCATAGTGGGCCTGACCAAAGGCTCTTCAGCCCTATCCTGTGGCTGACAACAGATTCTTAGGTAAGGAGCATAAAAAACAGGGAAAATACAGAGTTTTCCATTGCTTTGGCAACCAGTGATGTAGGGAAAGATGTCGTATTTGAACCATGATGTTCCAATATATATTATGTCTAATCCTTTTCGGATCTACTTACAATTTTCATCTTCTCAACATTCTGAAGCTATGGGTTTCACAGTGTAATGTGCTGTGGGAAAGACATTCTCTTAATTTATTTTAAAACCACAAGCTAATATTTTTATTGGGAACCCAAATTTCTTTTGTGTAAAAAATAGTAACTCTTCCCTATTCATCTTCTCGATATCATTCAAGATGGGATCTGAATGGGTTTACATCTCCTGTACATTGAAACATCCTGTAAACTACAAACAATTTGGCTCAAAGAGGTGGACATCAATTGAAGCTTTTTTATAATTCACTTGAGAGAATTGTTTTCTATAGCTAAAAAGCTGTTTATTTATAGAAAGGATTGAATGATATACAAATAAAGAAGTTAAGATAAATTACTTAAGTAAGCCATTTCTCAGACTGTTGAATGAGATCTAAGAATCATTAGCAAGTAACTTACTTCTCATTTGTTCAGAAGCTCCAGCAATCAAATAGTAAAAGATATGAAACGTTCGCTCATCTTTAGCCTGACGAATAGCACGGGATTTTTCAAGCAAATCTGTTTGGCAGTGTGTTAAAAAAAAATCAATAACATATTTCGGTCCTTCCTTACTTGTGCCATCAGCCTCAGAACCATCAATAGCATTGTTGGAATATTTGCCACGAGCTTGTCTAACATGAACGTATGTCTAATTCTGTGGTAGGAGCTCTGGTATTGGTATAATTCTCATCATAAATAGTAGATAATTTCCTACCTCTTATTATATGGTAAATGCTGGTAATCATGGTAATAAGCACCACAGTAGACATAAATGCTTCTAAAATCAGATATACAAAAAAATAGTATTCACAATATAATTCACACCACTTTTAAAATTAAGTACCAGTATGATTCTTTCAACATAAGGTGGGGCTGCTAGAACAAAAAGCTCTCGAGGCTAATATTGTAAGTATAAAAGCAATAAAGGCAAACTTTATTTATGGTACATTTTTGTGACTATAAACTACTAAAAATGAAGTTGGCAATAGTGTAAGTATTTCAACATCAGTCAGTGATTTAATCTTTAAAAGTTATAGTGCTATAGACAAAACTTCAGTTAAGACCAAAAAAATTAAAACCTGATTTTTTTCTAAAGATCACTTGTCAAAATAAGAGCAGTGAGATAAACTATTTGTTGTTTGATGCTACACCCAAGACATAAGGTCTTTCTTTATAACTGCATCTTTCTTTCGCATTTATTGGAGCAAGCAGCTCCTTCTCTATGCACAGATGAACAATGCAGCACTGAGGAATCTAGCTAGATATTAATTTGTTCATTAAAACACACTATCGCATAAACATAACTAATAGAAGAGGCAACAATACTTGGCAAGCAAAGGCAGGCTAAGCTGAATTTCTCTGAAATGTCTGTACTTTTTTCCTGAAATATATATATTGAGGTTATTGATATATAGCTCACTGCTCTGGGTGTGTCATTTGAAACAGCAGGGCAGTATTTAGCATCCAGAGCAGACAAGTTCTCTGGAAATATCCAGCACTTCATGCTATCTGGGGCATCATCATCAGCAAAATATCTGCTTCACTTCATTTGAGTGAGTTTCCAGAACATATAATTTCTGACAATGGCAGTTTAACAAAATCAATGGCAGTTTAACAAAATATGCAGAGATCAAGCCAATTTCAGGATAAATTGTCCCTTGGTTTGACAGAAGGAGAGGAACTATAAGGACTCTGACAGCTCTTCTGACTGTACCATGTTTTTTGGCTTTTCCTGTCTCTTTTGTCTTTATTAATATAAAGTCTTTAGAGCAGTGGAAGGGAAAGGTATATTAGTTTTATTAAAATGACCCTTCAATTCTCCATACATGAACTAGCAAGCTGTCATACTAGGTGTCATATAGACATATAGACTGTTAACAGGTTTTTTGCAGTGCTTTTTCTTGGAATGCCTCTATCCCACTACAACATATATGACCTTTGCTATATCTAAACAGCAGGGGATGTGCAGCCACGGGCTTGACCATTCAGTCTGCAAGGCTCAGGACCCTTCCCTTACAGAAGCCAGGGTGCACAGGGCTGAGGGTGAGATCATACTGAGCATGTGGACTTCATCCCTCTATGGTCAGGACCGGGACAAAGTGCCAAACCTGGACTTCAAAACTGAGAAACACTCTCCAGGTTCCTGGGTAAATTGTAGTGATGATACCAAGTATTCAGCATTTTTTTGAAGTGCCTGTCACAGCACCAGTAAGAAACAGTAAAGTTTCAAGACTTTTTATGCAGCTGGAAATGTAGACCACAAGGAACCGGAGTGATCCATGCAGGATCGCACTGATACAAAGCAAAACGACGGCATAGCTCTCAAGATCACATGCAATCTTAACGACAAAAGAATCTTTTCCCATTACTGTATTATTGGGACTCTGCTTTTAAAGTCCCCTGCCATTGCCTTAGGTATGGTGTTTCCATTTTCTGAAGCTGTATATGGGGAATAGCACTCTTTCCTATGGCTGAGAAAACAGACCTGAAAATGTAAACATGAGAGTAAGACAAACTGAGAAGCTGGTAACAGTATAAATGGAGCCACTTCCTTCCATCTTTGTTTATACCAGCCTCAGCAATATTTGCCTTTCTTAGACATGCAATGGGGCTTGTTTATCTTACTTTCTTCTGCTCATCCTAGTTAGCTTCCAGTGCAGCTCACTGAAAAGGATACAAGTCTCTATGTTTGCTCCAACAATGTAGCCTGTCACATCAAAGTTGATGCGGATGAATTTGCCCTGTGAATGAAAAGAAGATCTAGATTGGGCTGTTCTTTCAGGTTATGCCAGGTTTTCCAACATTAGTATGTAGCCTGTTTAGTAAGACATATGCATTATCCTCTGAAGAATAACATGCTTGATTCCCTCCTGCTGGGAAAACCCGTGGAAAAGCCTGAAAGGAAGTGAACTTCTCTGATATTCCCTCTGCAGAGATTTGCCCCCACATTTTGTTCAGGCACTTAGAGGGAAAGGAGTCCTCCCTACTGGACCAGGCTCTGGAAGCTGGGGATATGACTACATCTATTTTCTACTTTGATTTCCACAAGTTCAATGAGGGAATACTATTGGATCTGCATAACTCCCTCTACTAAGGTTCATCTGCATGGATCCCTGAACTTTGCAGGGAGAGAGCAGAGGAGGGTCTGCAGGGAAAACAGCACTCCCAGAAAAAAGTGTCATCAAATAGTGACAGCCCTCAGCTCACATCATTCTAACTTGAACCTTTATGACTGTTTTTTCTTTTTCTTCTTTAGATTTTTATTTAATATATTAACCACTCTTGCTAAGAAACAGTCACACCTTATGAGATATATGCTCAACAGTGGTGCAAAGAAAAAGAATGTACTGATTTTTTTTGCAAATATTCTGAAGGTGGTTATGTCCTGGAGCAGGAATTGACTCTGGAAGACCACACATAGACTGCTAAATTGTGAGAGGACAATGGTACTGTCAAGTTTGACCTTGATCTTTAATCTTCTATAAGGCCAAATTCCAATTTCGGAGAGGAATTTTAAACTGTTTTTAAGGGATTAGTTTTAAGATGTTCTTTAGAGCGAAGCACTAATGAGGGCCGCTGTCTGTACATTGTGTTTTAAAAGATGCTGCACCTCCCCCCCAACATAGACCCAACTGGATTTTTCCTACTTACGAATCTGGAGGAGTTGTCATTCTTCACAGTTTTGGCATTTCCAAAAGCTTCAAGAATAGGGTTTGCCTGTAGAAGCTGTTTTTCCAGCTCACCCTAGAATTCATTCAGATGCAGTTAACCCTAAACTTCATAATTACTTACTTAAAACCAACACATGTACACTGGAGAAAAATGTGAAAGATAATTTAAGCCTCTAACTTTTTTTTGCTGAATACTGCACTTCATGTGGATTTGTTTTCATTCTCTGCTAATCTTTGTGTTTATATATTTGTGCAGTTGACTGCTGTCCTGTATACATGACCCTTTTCCAGCCCTGTTGCCTGGGACAGATGAAAGTCGATTAATCTGTTTAAAATCATGACTGGCCTTTCTTTAAAAAAAGGGTCATTCAATGTCAAATATATTTTTTTCCAGTTTGGTATAATTTTTAGAAGGGATATTCTTAAAGTAACCTCTAGCATGTCTTTTTCAAGTTAGTTTATTGAGATCCTTTGCTAGCAAATGACGATGTAATTAGAATAACTTGCCGAGAATCATTTTAATGTAATGCAGCACAAAGCTACAAAGCAGATTTCATCAAGTCTATTAATAATGATCCATGCAAGGCTATTTAGGTTAAATATGGAAATGCATTGATTTATTTCAAACTAGGATAATGAATTCTCATGCAAACACACAAACTTTGTATTATATTGTTAATTGTGATTGGTAATTGCTAATGAAACAAATCATGCAATGAAACAAGCATGCATTTTATAGTCCTATTTCTAAACAAATCAATGAAGTTGAAAAAATCCTTTGCTTATGAATAAAGCTTTTTTTAACTTTTCAGCTCTGTCCTGTGAGGTCACTCACTTTCATATTTGATTCTTGTCATCCTACTCTTTAAGTACTACTCTGCAGTAACATACATTATTTCAACTAGCTCACCCTGAAAAGGAAAAAGTCCTTGATAGATAGTATGATATCATTTAAATAACTTTAATTAAATAAGGCAATATTTAGGTTGAATCTAGGGGAAATAATTTGGAAAATGAAAGTGCTTCGCAATTACTGTGCAAAACTGGTAACCTTTTTCTAAATGCCATTCCTGAATGTCTTGTAACTTATGTGGCAATGATGAGAGCTGCCTCAAAAATATCATTAAAAAGCAACAGGCTGTTAACAAATGGCTAAACTTATCTGTGTGGTCACGAGATGGGAGAATGAGCACCTTCCTGAGAGCATAGATCTTCTGAGAGCTAAGGCATGTATCAAGACTGCATTTTGCAAATAAGGAAGGAAAAACCCCACCAAAAATCCCCCCAAACTAACTACCTAAGCACTGAAGGAAGAGGGAAGGAAGATTTCCAAACAAGCTGATACAGGAGTCCTAGAGTAAGTAATGAATTCCTGAAAGTCCCTGGAGTTTCTCTATACTCAGCAACTCTTTCCAGTTATATTCTGTAGACTTTAAAACTTCACTATAAGCATAGGGCGTTGCTGAAATCAGATGGTGACAGCTAAAACAGAGCCTTGTCTGCTAAACTGAGACAGATACCACCTGCTGCTAGTGAGAATCATGCCATAAACTTGGGGTATAAAACTGTGGCTCCAAATTAACAGCATTGTATGCGGCTGTAAGTCCACGGAGTTGCCTATGCCAGCAATGAATCATTTTTTTTGCAGAGAGCTTGTCAAATGAAGTACTAAATTAACTCGGGGCAATACATTGCCCTTTGTCATAGCCAAAATCTGAGAGGCAGCAGTCAGAATGGGGGAAAAAAGAACCCATTAAAAAAAAAAAAAAATCATCCCATTTGCCTGGCACAGAAACAGAAAGAATGTGCCACCAAACCTGCCTATATTCCCAAAAAGTATTGGTATGCTGGTACGGCACACCACAGTACAGGAGGGCCTATGAGGGCCTGTAAGAAACTGCTGTAACACACCTGCAGACACATGCTGCAGTGAGAATTGCTCTGTTATACACCATAGCAGCAAGCTAAGAACATGCTAACTTTTGTGGATGTGAACAATTCTCAACAGTTACATGAAAATGTAAAATTGAAAGCAATATCAAATGGAAAGCATGCAGCCATACAAATCAATCAAACACCGTGAGGTTTAGGAATTATTTCACAACAGTCGTAAAAGGTTCAACCTGAAGCACAGAAAGCATTTGGGTATTTTCATTCAGAAATCACATTGCTCAATTTCAGGTTGAGTGGCTCTTTCAGGATCGTGGGAAATTTCATTCAAACTATGGCAATTTGAACACACACATATAGAAGAGAGTGATATTTGAAAGATGACCCTGCCTGTGTCAGACCTCATTCTTTACCATGAAGCCTGACACAGTTAGGGTTGATTTGTGAGAGCAGTTGGTGCTATTGTTGCTTTTTATCGTATCATACAACATATTTCAACAAAATCTCTCTTAAATTTTCGAGGTGCAACAATAGCATGCAGATCTACACTCAGTGCCTTAAACACACATCAAACAGTCTAAGTTACTCACGTAAGAAAAAGATGGACCTTGCTGTATTGAATAACGTGGTATAAAACAAGTGTCAGTATCATTTCCATTACACAGACATTTTTATTGTTTTTCCTGTATTAAAATAACCAATACACAGTTTCCATGCAGATAAACCAGGAATACAAATAAAAACAATCTATTGCAGACATACCAAGAGTACAAATACCATTAACATATATAGAGCATTTTAACAGAAGAAAAAAAACCCTGAAGCAAAAGGGTGTGTTTTGGCTCCAGTCCCAGGTTAGTCTCCCAGGACCAGACAAGGACAGAAATTTTTGTGATAAATCCCCAGTTCTCCTCTGGTGCAACTATGGCATTTTGCTATTCATTATTTTTTAATGACTGAAATTGCAATGCCAGTACTCCCAGTCACTGATTTACTATTTGTCAGCGTGTTATAGAACAACTGAGACTTTCTCTCAGCTCCCATCTGGTGGATATTTGCCTTCAGGTCTGTCTCAGGGCCAGTGTGATCCTGAGACTCACATAATTCCTCAGAGGAGTCAGCAGCAACTGCAGTTACATGCCCATTAGGAATGGCCTTGAAATCACAAGTTCATTTCCCCCAGCCCCTGAGCAGGACTTAGTAGGAAGAAATAGTTTTTTTGCATAAACATTCAACAAAGGAAAACTGTGTCTTTAGTCTTGGACTCTACTAAATTTAATTAGAGATTTCTAGAAAATACTACCCAAAGGGACATCTACTCCCTCCCCTGCCCCAAAGCAGAATCTGTGGTACATAAACAACAATTATTCATGGTGGAAGTGGCCAGGCTGCACACCCTGTGCACTGGAGTCCTCTGTCTGCTGGCACACAGGGTCACAAGGGCAGCTGCAAGACCCAGCACAGGTGTGGTCATGAGATTTTTACTTCATTTCCCACTGTCCTACTAATTACTTATTTTGGACTCAGTCTTGCATTTACAACACACTGAAATGTCTTCCTGAATTAAGCCTGTTTTGTCATGAAAGTGAATTGCTACGTTTTTTTGCAGAAGTTTTTGAGTAACGTTCAAAAGGCTGGAAATGAAAACAGCAAAGGCAGTTGAGAGTCTCAGCCACACCAATCATCTCCGGGAACTGGGCAGGTATAAGCTCGTATTATGGTTCAGAGCAAGAAAACAAACTTTAGTCACCAAGGCAAGATTATTACAAATTTTGAAGGAAAAAAGTACGTTTAAAAAATTGTGCCTTTCAAAATGGTTCTCTCTGAGAGGGGAGTAAAAAGAAAAGGCAAGATTTATACTGGAACTCTTTCCTAGTTAGTAAGAAAATTTGCTTACTAACAAAGCCAATCAAAACTTTAGAAATTTAAATGGTATACATTGTTGTGATGCAGTTGGACAATGTGTTAGTTAAAGGCTTTCCCAAACTTCTTAGTTGCCAGGGGCCAAGGGTAAAATAAGGACCCAAGCCCCTGCAGACTTCAAGGCCTTCATGCTAGGATATAAATAGGTGCTATGCATATGGAAAGCTATGAATATTTCTTTTCTAGCAAAGTACATTCTGATTTGATGCCTAAGCGGGTGTCAAACAAAAGTTTTTTCCATAAACATAGAGCTGTGACGTAATTGTGTACTCTTAATATGTCGACTATTTGGCAAGCCACAGATGTTGACTTGCTGTTAGCACAGTCAGCTCAGTACAATCCTAACAGACTTGAAGAAGAGTTGAATATGGAAGAGCTCACTTACAGTGATGCTGGTGTCCTTTTTGCCCTTATGTGATGAAGCAACAACAGCCAGATACTGAATGACCTTTTTGGTATTTTCTGTCTTGCCAGCACCAGATTCACCTCTGAGGGGAAAGAAAATAACACAAGAGAAGGTAGGTAACTAGTGGACTCCTTCTGCCACGTGATGTATTTAGTGTATAAAAAAAGGACTGGAAACTGTCCGGCTCAGTTAGTATTTACCCCAGAACACCATCTCTCCAAATCCACCTGACTTCAGCATGCAAAGAATGCATTATCAGAGCTATATCTCTGTCCTGTTAATATTTTGACTGGACATTGGGCCATTTAAGGCAATTCTAAAACATGATGCATTTTTTCACTTGCTTTGGCAGCATCTGAAGTGTAGCTGGCAGGGAGTCTGCTTGTATTTTAAGACCAAAAAATACAACATTAACTATGATGCGGTACAGCAGTAAGAAAAAACATCAGCAGTAATACTATAGTTTTCTGAAACTTTGGCATTAAAGTAGACTAACAGCTTGTATCAGTGCTGGAGAATAAGCGACTGATCCTGCCTCAACTGAACTCCATGTTCAAACACTCCTTGAATTCAGTGGGACCGGAGCTGGGACTGCCTGAGGTGTCCCTGCTAGCTGGGTAGTAAGGGACATCTCGTGTGGGGACATGTCTGACCAGCAGAACTGGCATCCTGGCTGTGCTCTGTGCAGTGTCCCTTGGGAAGCAGGAAGGCAGTGGTAACTTTCCACCTCCCGGAGGACTTCCAGGGTTAAGTTTATTTACAACTGTTAAGCCCTCTCTTAAAGTACTGGTTTTCAAAGTACAGGTACAAGGGCCAGATTTACACAGTCTTTTCTCAGAAGAATATTTCCAGCCTACTTTTCCCTCTCTAAGTGTCAATTACATCAACTCACGTCTTCTAGATACCTTTGGCTCTGATGATTATATAGATGAAAATGTTTTTCTACTGTCCTGTCTCAGCAATCAAAAAGGGCATTAAAGCAGGTGTGGATGTAATAAACTGGTTCTCTCAACTGTATCAAGCTAGTGCTGTGAGTAGGGCAACAGTCTAAATGTGAGTTGGACCTCTTTGTCTTTGGATTTAAATTAAAATGGATTTAAAAATAAAAAGAACAATACATTCAAAAATCCCATGGATATTTGTGAACTCTTTTGAAGCTGAAACTATTTAGCTGCATCCATTGCAGTTCTGCCTCTTTTCCTAATTAGGAAATATAGGAGTTAATTTTCCCTACCAAGGGACCAGTGATAAATGGATGTAAAAAATATGAGTAAGTGCTGGGCAGAACTTTCAAGACAGGATAACATTGATGTAAATCTTAGGAAACCAGAAACAATTCCTGCCTGAGGTACGACACGATGAGAAGTGTTTCTTCTGGCTTTTAGAGTTTTAACCGGAAATAATTGAGATTAATAAGTTCCTTTTCACAAGACCTGGGTTAATTTGCACAGTTTAGGGGTTGGATTCATCTCTGCCTGGGCTTCAGTGCTAAAACATTTCCATGTTTTATTGATAAAAATTAAGTGTCCTGGGAACAATTCCAGACCAAGCACACCGATTTGAAGACCTATGCATACTAAGTTTTCAAATAAATCTACCTTACAACTTTGTTTCTTTGAAAAAAATAAAAAAACCCCGAGCTTTCTTCAAACAAACCCTGGGCTTTGAACTATGCCATTTTATTAAAGGTTATTTGTAGTTCATCACTACATGAATTGCATTTCCTTTCTCCCAGGGCAACTGTGCCCATCATTTGGCTTTCCCCTGAATCCCTGTGAGTATTACCATATATGGCATCATTTTACTTGTAATTATCCTACCATACTGCAATGCTTAAGTTACTTAACATTTTGTTCTTTGCTTTCGTCCTTAACTCTTTGCTCCTGCACAGGCTGAGGGTTTTCCTATTTTCTGCAGATAGACTTTGAGGCTTTAACTTCCTTTTGAAGTGCATGATAAAAAGTTCTTCAACATGAAATGGAAATGCTTCAACATGAAATGGAAAACAGACATCTCAACAGCTACAAGTAGGAAAAAAATCTCTACGGTCAATAACTAATGAAGAATAATGTCCATAGCTGGTGAATACATCTAATTTTTCAGCACATCAAATAATTTTTAAATGTGCATGACAATAGACAGGTCTGATAAATAAGTATCCATTAAACAACATTAGTAGCCCTCATCAGAGCTGTATGACAAGGTCTAGATTTCATCTCAGTGATAAAATGCCATGTGTTTGAAAACTAACTAATGAGGAGGAATGGCTAGATCAGGATCAATGCCTCTAAACATCAAGAAGCTACAAGGGGAAAGACTTGGGAGGAGGAGAGCATGTGAATCTCTCAATTTGCTTCACAGGTGGATGAAATTCTTCCTAGAACTATTGAACTGCAACAGAATTGGTTGTGCTCGTTTTTTTTCTCTGCATCTGCCTTGAAGTACCATCATTTCTTGGGTGGCAGAAGCAATTTTCATTGTGAGGTGGTATGAGGAATCCCACCTGTTTTAAAATCTACATGCTCTCTCGGCTCAGTGACTGAATTTTTAAGATGAGTCTTTCTTGCAAGCATCTTTCATCAGTTTTGGCATGGACCATACACAGCGGGGTTCCTCCCAGGAGGCATCTGATCCTCTCTTTTCAATGTCCATTTTCCTCAGTCTTTACCCCTAAATTATGTTCCAAAGTGGGAGTTCTCCATATAAATGCTGTTATGACTGTCCTAATCATGATCTTTTGGAGTAGACTGATCATTTGTTTACTTGAAGCATCTCAAATCGTTCTTGTTGCCTGCCACACAGAGAGGCAGCATATTCACACTCAGTGCTGTTCTTTGCACCCAGCTCAATGGGCAACAAAAAAACCAGACCAAAAGCAGGTCCTGTTGCACAGTTCTGATCAGCCCAACAGCAGTACTTAATCTACTTGCCATACATGTTTTCCTCCTAAGAAACTCCTTGGCTTTCCCAGAGCAAAAGGGTCCACTAGGCTTACAGGCTTGCTCTCTTAAAAACACCACTCTCACATTGTGTGGCATAGTTTAAATTTATTCTTCCCTCATTTCTTGCTAGGCATTGTTTCAGGAACACAGTACAGGATTTAAAGCAGGTAAGCTCACATATATAGTACTCAGCTATAACAGAGTTTTTGAACCACATGAGCTACTAAATCCTCCGTGACTCCATTACCTTCACCTTAAATGAAAATTATCCCATTTAGAATAAGTTTCCAAATTAGGATAGGGTGAGACTAGCAAGTTGGCTTCACTGTTGTGAGGTGTCTGTGGTGTAGCTAGGACTCTTGTATGTTTGGGTATGACTGGGAAAAATCAGTTAAAAAAGTGTATTTTTTTGTTGAAAATTTGAAAGCTTTCTATATTGATATTATGATATAAGACTTAGCTTTATTCCACTTTTGGAAACATCTAAAAACTAACAGCAGAATTTATTTTCAGTATTTGTTTCAGGAAGCAATGAACCACAAAAACTGACCGTTCACACATCTCTTAATCTGGCTACGCTGGCACTGTGGGAAGCCTCTGTGCACAGAGGAGTCAATGAGGTGCTCTAAATCACATTAGGGCTTGGCAGGCTTCATCCCGCAGTATGAGATGTGCAAAGATAATGAAAATCTTTGTCCTAGACCAGCTGTACCCTCCTAGAGACCCGGCTCAGAAGCCAGCCCACTGATCCTACTAGTTTACTTATAAAAAAATACCCAAAAGAGACCGAGCAGGTTCAGCATCAAGCTCCACCCTGGGTCTAAAGCTACACAAGATATCTGTGTGGGAGAAGGGCCAGGCAGCAACGATTGCCAGCTCCAGCCTTTGAGATTTAGTGAGCTGGGAAAGAAAAGAGTTTAGCTCTCTTGTGGAGGAGTCTTTTGACTAATGGAGCTTTGCAGTTTGGAGGATGTTCTGGATGACTCTGCTTCTTGACACGTGTCAGGGGAGAAAGCGGGATGAGGTCCCGTGGCCAAGTGAGGCTCTGGAGAGTTTGCCCAAAAAGAGAGAGGGGAGGAAGGGGAAAAGGGCAGGATGGTCACTGCCTCATGCAGTATTTTGTCTGTTACTGTATTGAATTAAGTGGAAATAGCACCCTGCTACCATATGTTTTGATAGAAGTTATTCAAACAAAATGCATGTATTAAAAAAAGTAAAAGGTAACCTGTTTGATTATAAAATGTTTAATAAGCATTTGTTTTCACAGTCTTCATATTACCCCCAACATTCAGAATTTTGATCAGATTTTTTTCTCATTTATTTAGGGTGGTTTCTGGTTTAACTGAAGCTTGTGCGCAGTCCTTTTAGCCACATCTGCTTTCTAGAAAATATTATATCTACTCTTTTCAGGAAGTGGCTAAAATATGATAACCCCAAGATCAGACAGATTTAAGGAGAGATCTTTAAAACACTCATGTGCTTAGTTATGCAAATAAGCACCTGTGGAATTTTTAGTAAAAAACCTTTTCAAAACTCCAGTAGGATCCATTTGTATCTGTAAAAATTAAACAATTTAAAGACCAGAACTCTCCTTCGAGGGCTGATGCTTTTACTTACATTGGAAGAAGCTTGAAAAGTCACAAGCCTGTTCACTGGCCGTTGCTTAGTCCAATTCGCACTTAGTTGCTGATGCAGCAAGGTTGCTCAGGTCTCTGAGCAACTGGACAGATTTCTTGGGATTTTTCTTTCAGCAATACCTAATGTGCTGGTCAACACAGACCAGCATGGTCTTTGCAAAGAGTGAATACAGAATATTGCATGGCAAACTCTGGTGCCAAAGAAGAGAGACTGCAGTGGGGGATGCCCAAGCGCAGGCAGGAATTTCAGGGAATCCTAATAGCCAAGGCAGTGGCAGAGGCTGCCCAGAACAGTACAGGGACCAAAACACAAGGATCGAAAAGTCCTAACTGCCTTAATTTTCAGACACATAAAACAGTAAGATTTCATACCCTTAGTGCAGTATTATATATTGTATATTTATTATATATGTCATGTTATAATAATGCAGCCACAGATATATTAGTAAGCAGAGCCATGGTATAAAGTTTCTTATGTTCCAGAGAGGCAAAATGTAAACGTGCATGATAGGATGTGGGGTTTTAAGGCTGACTGTAAAGTGGCAGAGAGCAACTGCCAGGCAATGACATGAGAGGGCGTTCAGTGATGCTGGCCATGGGAAAGAGCTAACAGCAGAAAGGATGTGTGCACAGAGGAGAGTAGATCAAAGGCAGTATGCGTGTAGTTATTAAGAAAATGTAGAGGAAATAATGAAATCTAGGAAAAACAGGAATTCTGAGGAAGCATTAGAACACATAAGCATTAAAGACAGATGGAGCATTTTAAACATACCACAGTTAATCACACAAAGGGTAGGGAGTGGAAGAGAATGCAAACAATACTTAACCACATGAGGGTAGGTTCAATGAGCTGAGAGTGAAGTCCCGAGAATGGGTATATTTATAATCAGAAACACGGCATCACTCCTAGTTCTATGCCATAATCTATGCCCCTGCCTATGCCCCAGCTGCATGTCAGGCGAGTCTCAGGTACTCAGCATCCCACCAGGCCTTTCGTTTCCAGGTGAGCTCTACTAACAATGGAATAACTTTGCAAAAGTAGTACAAAACACACAGCACGGAGTACTTAAAAATAAGGTGCACAATTTCTGCTTGCATTTTGTCACTGATACTTTGGCTATCCTGCTAAATTCCCATAAAGTAAATAGCAAAAAATGGGAGATGGGTAGCAATAGATGGAAGACCTATGGGCAGCAATAGGTGGAAGACTCTACATTGCAACATCACTAAACATAAGTGAGTTTTTGGCAGCATCCACAACTATTTGTATGTGCATCCTTACAGCTACATTTTTTTAAAATTTAGGTACTAGACCTTGGAAAGTTTGAGTCTATAGGTATTTAAAGAAGAGATCCCAGCTGATCAATGCCATGAAGTCTTCAGTTATTGTTATATATTTTAGGCAAAAAGATAATTTCTTAAAATTTTTAGCAATTCTATAAAGTAATGCAAATTGTTTCTGCTTGACAGCTGCCCAGCTGAAAGCCAAGTGAACTTTCTTCTTTCTGTACAGCCAAATAAGGCCAACAAGGATTATAAACCAGTAGTGGTTAAAGTTGTGTACATTGGTTTTAGCTTGACTAATCTTTTTAGTTTAAAAGACCTGTGTGAGGACTCTTTTAAGCTATGGGTCATGATGGCCATCCAACATACCAAAGTTATTCTAAATGTCTCAATGAATCACTTACTGTGGCTGTTTTCAAAACAGGAAAGACATTTCATTCTCTCTATTTTATGTATTACTGGTGTGAAACACCTTACATTTCCAGCTTAGCTGGCCAGGTGAAAAAAAAAGTATTTTCATATTTTATATATATAAAAAAATTATGCCAATTTTTATATATATAGAGAGAGTAGCTGTCAGAAGTGGATCCTTTAATGGATTTTCATGAACAAAAAGGCATAGATTTGCAAAAGAAAGCCCTTTCTTAAAAATTCTAATATTCCAAAGTTAAAGAGAAAATCTGAAGATTTACTAATAGAAAAACAGACTAAAGTACAGGAATAGAAGGAGGAAATGCATATGATAAATTGTTCTTCATTACCATGACACGTTTCATCCTGGGAAGAAAGTGATGGCCCATTTTAATGTCATCACTGCATCAATTTTAGATATCTTATTTGTATTAATGAATTTTTGGAGAGATTCTTGATTGATATATTTGCATGTAATGAAATCTTGTTACAACAGAGGTCAGAGCTATGCTAGCCCTTATGGTACCGGATATAGTATATAATTTTTCCTTAGGTGATGATTTTTTTTCCAGTCAGCAGTGGCACTCACAAGTAACTGTATGGCTGGTGATCAGTAGCAGTGCTTTTTAAGAAGTGTAGTATAAATATATATTCAGTCAGTCAGTAGCCACATTTTGACAGATAACCTGAAACCAGTTCGGTTTGTGGAGTAGTAAGTTGTGCACAATGAACCTTATTGCAATAAAATCACTGCCTGACCCATGATACAACAGCTGAACCCCCCATGCTAGTGCTATCTGAACACTGGCAGGTCAAAACTTAAGGAGGAGGCCTTCAGCAAGCTGGTTTGCAGAAAAATCAGAATTCAAAACAGGGCTGGCTTAGCTGGTATTTCACTATTGCCTAAACCGATTATGTAGAGACTGCAGAAAGGACCAACCTGCACAGTGCTGCTGAGCCTTCTTGGCCAACATATGCACAGGCTCCAGGGGTGGCCACTGCCAGCAGAGAGGTATCAATCCTTCCCTGTTCTAGCTACAGTACATGCAAACAGCACCAAAAACCGGCATGAACATAAAAGATTCTGCTTTTCTACAATGACAACTGAATTAGGAAGTTATGGTGAGTTACCAACAGCTAAAAATGAAAGGCAGTTCAGTAAATATCCAGGATGCTCTGTGTTCCTCACTTTTCTCAGTTCCTCAGCTTCCTCTAGGAACCTTTTAAAATCCCGTGTTCCCTCTACACATGCAGTTTTACAACCACACTCCTCAGTTGTTCATTGTAAACTCTTAAACCTCTGAAGTCAGAAAGACAATTTAAAGAAATAAGTTTGTGTATTGAAGACTTCCTACGGCACTGATACCTGCTTTTTATTTTATCAACAGGTAAATCTACTGGGACTGGGCTTCAAGCTTACTGAAGGTGAGGACAATATGTCAGTTCCATCAGAATTTGAATCAATTTTTAATAAACAAAGACATTGTAATATTGAGATATACTAAAATAGATCAGTTTACTTACGTGCACAGAATAGACTGGTCTTCTCGATCTGTGAATAAAGAAAATAATCCATTAATTAGGAAAAATGGCTATGTCCTGACAGAAGCACTTATATTTATAAGGATTTACATTGAACAGTCAAGACCTCCAAAATCTGGCAATCCATGATTAGTCAAAAGAACTGGGTTCACATCTTACTTAATTTGCCCTTCCATTTAAATAAGCATCTCTAATGGAAATATTTTGTACAAAAAAATGAACAAAAGGTTAAGAGTTCAAAAATACTTTTTGTAAATTCCATTAGAGATGAACTGTAATGAGGACAGCAAAAAGATCAGGCTCTCTATAAGAAGATTATAATTGAAAATTTCAAACCTGAGACTCAGGTTTTTACTACGCTTATGAAGTGTGGCTAGCTGCCCACTTGAGACAAAGTCTGGACAGATAAGGCATCAAAACCTAAAATGTTTTAAGCTGATCATGCAAAGTTCTAAATTTTGAAAGCAGAGCAGTTCAAATACCTGAATAATGTACTCTCTATTTCATTTCAGACTGAGAGACTTTTGTCAAGAGAACAAGTAGTTTCTCTGAAATATCCTCCAAAATATAAGATAAAACAAGATACTTCACGTATTTTACAAGAGCATGTCAACAGGTACAAAAGAATTCTTCACGCTTTTTACTATGAACAGCAGCATGAAACACATTGTGGATCAAACTTTATAGAAAGTGGACCAAAATCTCAGTTTCTACTGTGTGAGTCATATAAGAGGTTTCTGTGCAGCAGAGTCCAGTATGCTGTAATGCTGCAGCAAGGTTTAGGATTACATCCTAGCTCCATAACCTGCTCTTGCAGCATTCCTCCCTGTTTATGCTTTTGGAGTCAGAGTTTCCCTTTACCTTCAGAACTTTTACACAGATCTTTCTACCAAAAAGGCTGATCTCAGGCTAAGATCTCTAGGCTGTGATGGACGATGAACACCCACTGAGGTTTCATAATGTGCTCCACAACACTAAACTATTTCGTAAGGCTCCATTGAAGCAAGACTTCCAGAAAAGTCTGTGGTGATGGTAGGCTTTACAATTTGCCCTCTGTGTAAAGATGCGTGATTAGCATGTTTGCTGCAATCGGTTCTGAAGTAGAACAATTTTTTCCCTGTGGGAATGGTCAAACATTGGGACAGGTTGCCCAGAGAGGTGTGGTATGTCCACCTTGGAGCTGTTTGGAAGTAGACTTGAACAAGGCTTGGAGCAACCTGTCCTGGTGTTGGAGTTGGCCCTTCTTTGGGTGAGGCTGTCACAGGCTGCCTTGTACAGACTGTAGAAAAATCTTCTGACTTAGGAAAATAAATTCCCAGGCAGGCCAAATACATTTTTTAAAAGTACGCATTGTTTACAAATCTGAGACTTGAGGCAGATAATTAAGGCAGCAGCAAGTGTTTCTGTATGGTTTGGCATTATTTATCAGATGGAGAGCTAGCATTAGACCAGTGGAGCCTCTGGTCAGAGGTTAAGACATGAACTCCTTCCTCCCTTTATTCAGTGTGTGGGGTGGTTTGCAGGGCTACCTATCTGATTGCTTGCCTCTATCGCTGTCCCTGCGTGTAATAAATACCATGAGATAAACAAGCTTTCTGTACTGTGCAAAGATAATGGAGATAAATTCAACCAATTAAGCTTGCAAGTTGTAACTGTTGCCTGGACCACAGCCAGTCTAGGAAAAGCAGTAGAAGATTCTGCTATGGCTTGGTTTGATATTAAACAACTATTTTATTCCCAGTTCCTTAGTAGCTATAACATTAACTGCTTTATCGATCACTCACATGGCAAATAGTGCCACTTATCTGCTTTATTTGGTAAATTGGTGCAAAATGACTCATTCCATTTCTATCGGAGATATTTGTCAGCAATCAGCTCAGCAGGACTCTTCTACATAAACATTTGGGAGGAGAGGAGCTGTGAGCCGTGTTTATTTTTCACTGCAGGATATGAGCTAGGCTTTCTTTTAAGTTAAAAAAGTGAGAACATGGTAGAATTTTTGCTAAAAATACACCATTGTGTAAATAGAAACCATGGGCATATAATGACATTGCATCACAAACCCATAAATACCATAAAGAAAATAAAAGTGACTCCTTGATTCAGAGTTGCCAGTGGAATTTCTGAGCTCAGGGAACATTAGAAAAATTTGGTCTCCTCCAAGCCAAGGATTTTCTCACTACTCTTTGCTGCCCATTGCTGCCTTTCTTTTGGTGCCGAGTAAGTGAAAAACCCCTCCTGAAGGTATCTCCTAAACTAGTCCACCACAGGGGTTTGCATGAGTGCATGTGTGTGGGCAGCTTTGCTGAAATGTAAGAGCAGAATAAGCGTTAGGAAGGTCAGAAGTTGCACCAAGTGCCCTCTGGGATAGAGAACAGGCTGTGCAAGCCAAGCCTGAGTTACTGAATTTCTTTAGACTTGATCAGCCCAGCCCCTCATACAGGTACAGGGAACAAATCCTGCTGAAATGGGAATAAGAGGGAAATGGAGGGAATGGTGGGTCTTTGGTCCTGGAAGGGCTCAAACTGAAAGCAGGGACTGCTGGATGGTTGCTAGCTTTCAAAGGATGCATTCTAGTGAAGCAGCACTTTGTGGCTCTGACTGACAGCAACTTGCTTGAGGGAAGTTGGGAGTTCTTGGAGGGAAAATTGAAGTTGCTTGTTTGATTTCAGCTTTCTCTTGTAGCCTGAAATGCTTCCAGGATTGGACCTATGCGCTTTGCCTGCTCTCTGTAGGTGAACAACCCCATGGCATTCTTGCAAGCTTCTCTCTTGGTCACTGGACTTATCCCTTTCTAACTTCTCCTGTGTTTGGCAGCCATATGAAGTCTCAAAGCTTTCAGCCCCGCACTGCTGAACTGTGCAGCCTGTCCTGTGAAACCTCATGCTGCCAAAGTGTCCTGTGCACATTCATGGAGGGAGAATTCCAGATGTTACTCTATTTCCTTCAGCAGTTCTAACAAATGGCAAAGGTAAGGATGAAACATATCAGGAAATCTAATCATATTCTGTTATGCCTTGAATGGCAGATACTGGTCTCATTTACTTTCAAGGGCTCTCCTGTTCGATTGCTCCTATTTCTGTTCTGGAATATTTTATGCTATATAGAAAGGACAGAGAGGCAAGATGTGCTACTCAACCTTATACTAACAAACAAGGAAGGGTTGGTTGAGGACGTGAGGGTTGGGGGTAGCCTTGGCTGCAGTGACCACGTGATGGTGGAGTCCAGGATCCTGCGTGGTAGAAGCAGGGTGACAAGTAGGATTACAACCTTGGCCTTCAAGAGACCTAGCTTTGGCCTCTTCAAAGACCTGCTTGGAGGAATCCCATGGGTTAGGGCTCTGGAAGGCAGGGGGGTACAAGACAGCTGGTCAGTATTCAAGGACCACTTCCTCCAATCTCAAGATCGGTGCATCCCTAGGAGGAAGAAGTCAAGCAAAGGAGCCAGGAGACCTGCAAAGAGCTTCTAGAGAAACTCAAATGGAAGAGGGAGGTTCACAGTATGTGGAAAAAAGGGACTGGCCACTTGGGAGGAATATAGGAACGTTGTCAGGGTATGCAGAGCCGCAATGAGGAAGGCCAAGGCCCACTTGGAACTAAATCTGGTGAGGGGTGTCAAGGATAATAAGAAAGGCTTCTTTAAATACATCAGCAGTAAAAGGAAGACTGGGGAAACTGTGGGCCCGCTGCTAAACTACGTGGGGGCCCTGGTGCAGGATGCAGAGAAAGCGGAGTTACTGAATGCCTTCTTTGCTTCAGGCTTCACTGCTAAGGCTGGCCCTCAGGCATCCCAGCCACCAGAGGACAGAAAGAAAATCTGGAGAAAGGAGGACTTCCCCTTGGTTGAGGACGATTGGATTAGAGATCACCTGGGCAAACTGGATCCTCACAAATCCAGGGACTCCATCCTTGATGGAATGCACCCACGAGTGCTGAAGGAGCTGGTGGATGTTCTTGCCAAGCCACTCTCCATCATCTTTGAAGGTCATGGAGGACAGAAGAGGTGCCCGAGGACTGGAGGAAAGCAAATGTCACTCCAATCTTCAAAAAGAGCAAGAAGGACCCGGGAAAGTCCAGCAGAGAGTTATGAAGATGATCAGGGGACTGGAGCATCTCTTTGTTCAGCCTGGAGAAGAGAAGACTGAGGGGGGATCTTATCAATGCTTATAAATATCTAAAGGGCGGGTGTCAAGAGGATGGGGCCAGACTCTTTTCAGTGGTGCCCAGTGACAGGACAAGGGGCAATGGGCACAAGTTGGAACACAGCAAGTTCCACCTGAATGTGAGGAAAAAATTCTTTCCTGTGAGGGTGACAAAGCAGTGGAACAGGCTGCCCAGAGAGGTTGTGGAGTCTCCTTCTCTGGAAATATTCAAAACCTGCCTGGACGCAGTCCTGTGCCCCCTGCTGTAGGTTTCCCTGCTCAAGCAGTGGGGGGTTGGACGAGATGATCTCCAGAGATCCCTTCCAAGCCCTGCTGTTCTGTGATTCTGTGATTCTGTGACTGTGCCCTATTCTGGGAGCCTGCCACTTTATGTGGGTAGATCTGTCTGAAGAGAATGACTTGCATGAATAAAACTCCTTAAACATAATTCCTGGGGCTTAAAAAGTAACAAAATATGTCTTCTAGCTACTGATATCTTTTTGGTTAATGCCTGTTTTAAAAATTAGACACTTCCTGGAAGACTATCATATCCACCCCCTCTATGTCTATATTAGATGTTTTGGACATTTTTAAATTTTCTCCTCAATTTTTAATAGCATAGAGATTTACATTTACATTCTAAAACCCACCAGCATTCCTAAACATGCAGTTGACTTTTTTTTCCCTGGAATCTGCTTAGCTTTTTCACCAAACACCTCCAGATTGCTTGTAAGGCTCATATGCCCTTCTGTTCTTGATAGACCAGCTAGCTCTGCTTAATTACAAAGAAAATCAGATGGTTTATCACAATGAAGCAGCATGTTGGCAGCTTTACCATAAAAGGAAAAAACCAGACTGAAACCATGTTCCAACACTCGCTTACTGCTTCTTTACATTTGTTAATAACTACAGTGCCTAAAGGGGACATTTCTGTACAGTCCTGCTGAGGACACAGTAAACAGATGGCTTTTCACAGCAGCCTCCTTTTCCAAGATCTTGGGAACTGTGTTTCCCTCCCATACCTCCCAGTAACAACCAGGTTGTTTGTTTTTCCATCTTTAACTCAAGCTTGCATAAAAATGGCTTTGCAGAAAATAGATAACCTTCCTGAATCTGCAGGAAGCTGTAATATATCTTCTCCATGATGATCTATTGCCAGAGAACTTAATAAAAGCCTAATCATCCACATGGGAACTTATATCTATTACTACTGCTACCTAACCTGACTTTTCACATTTGTATTGTTTATCATATTTGCTGTTTGCTGTGAGCAGAGAAGATGGCAGAAAGCAGCAGGAATTACTCTTCCTTACTGGACCAGTGTCTCAGCTCCATCATCCCTGGAAGCTGGCAGTGCTGCAGGTAGAAGTCATCCACCCACCTCCAGCTCCTCTTCCCTGGCCTGCACTGGCCTCTCCTTGCTGCTGCGCCCAGCATTCATGCAGCCACACTGTGTGCCAGGGAGGGGTGACCCACCTTAAAACTAATTCAGCAAAAAGCAAGGGGTGGTTTTCACCTGGAGCAGTTCTATGTCACTGGTGCTGTCAGCACAAGAGTTGGAATGAGGGGGTCGAGCCCTTCATGTGGCAGCTGTGCCACTGGGGAGCTACTTCATCCGAAACACAGGAGAGGTGGGTGCAGAAGCATAGGGTGATTTTTTTTTAAGATCGCAGTCTCTAAGTGTAGTAGTAGTCAGCTAGCTTGTATGTAAATACAGTCAGTGGGGCCCAGTTCAGTGTGGTAGCTCCTGGGGACAGGTACACACACAAAACACTCTCATGGAATATTATATTCTGTTAGTCTTTTAAAGAAAACTAAAATGTATAAATTTTATTCTTGTTCTGGCTGAAAATGAGCATCAGTGACTGTGCCTGGGCACTAATCATACTGCATTAGTGACGTGGTAATCAGAGGATTCAACAAGCATCCTGGTTTGAACATGAGACAGCATGACTGTGATTTGTAAAAGGGTTTTAGGTGCTCAGAACCACTTAAAACAAGTGGAAATTTTATCTCTGTCCAGCCAACACCTTGATTAATTCCCGTGTCCTGTGAGATGTCAGTTTTTCTGCGTATTTGGAAGAAAGTCCAATTATCTGATTTCTGTTAACCATAGCTAAGTGTTATTACCAGAACAAGTTTGATGGGACTTAGACATCATACCTAATGAATATGTTAACCAAGTAAATCTCTAAACCAGAGGCGGAGTGCAGTGTGCACAGCTCATGCTTTTTTCTGGATGTTTGTGCCAACAGAGGAGAGGGTAAGAATGTGAAGGGCTTTGATTCCCAGATGATGAGCCTGCAATAGAACCAGTGATCTGCAGACACTGAGACTTAGTTCACTGAAAGATAAGGGTTCCCTGAGACATCTGAACAAGCTGATTGCTCTTGGCCAAGTGGCCCTGATCATGAAGTACCAGAATGTAATTCTTCAGTCTCATGAATCTAAGATATATTTTACTTTGCCAAGAAGAAACTATGCAAGTTTCCCAGATAAGGAGCAATACTGAAATTTCACAAGGAAAACATTCAGTGCCCTGATCCATGTTTATGAGTAAGAATTTTTGTTTATATTCCATTTGCAAATATACTTACAAAAAACTACGAAACTATGTCTATACATGTTGCGTACACACACATACAATCATGTTGACGCCCACTTTCACCACTCTACTCATGTGAATACAATTTGGCTGAATAACTAGAGTTATTTTGAGGTTTGGTTTAGTTTTATGCACAAAACATGAGTACGTTTTTACAAACAAAAGCTCAGCTTTAAAACCAGCTGGAGCCCTCTTCAGAGATGGAGAGCCTCCAAAATGGCATGTGCAAGTAAATAAGCAAGTAAAGCGTGGATGTCCTGGGCTTGTGATGCAAGTTCCTATGGGACCACTTCTTGGCTGCTGTGCCAGCTGTGCATGGTTAGGATGCGAGGTGGTGGAAGAGCATTCTCTTAAAGGTTCAACTGATGATCTATTCCCTCCTCTTTTCTTTATTCTTGCTCTCCCCCTCCTCTCTGTTGTCAAGAAGAATTCCTTGCAAAGGGGGCAGATGAATAATGAGGCATAAAGCTTCCCCAAGAGTTGGTGGGGCCAGGAAATTATTATGAGCACCAAAAAAGTGACTAGAAAGAAGTGCGAACTTTGCTGCCTCCTCCTCCCAGCACCCAGCCTCGGAGTCACAGCTGAACCCAGGCTGTTTTAGGTGCAGTTAATGACCACAGCAAAGGGCAAGCCAGCTCCAGTGGATTTACTGCTGTTTGGGAAAGCGTGTTAGGAAGGACAAGAGACAGACAGAGGAGGAGGAGGAGGAGGAGGAGGAGTGAAAGAGGTCCTTATGTTGCTGGGATCAGGCTGATATATGCTGATACTAGTTTCATGTCAAGCAGAAAACTCATGTACTGTCAGGCCAAAACAATTTTCCTGTTTCAGCATAGGCTGTAGTATTATGTTTTTTCTCTTTCCTGCAGATAGCTTGTAGCCCTTTCCTAGTTGTTTTTCCCCATCCCGTTTTTAGGGACAAGTAGCAGTCTTCTGCATGGCTGAATGAGGAGAACACTGCTAGTGACCTGCAGGAGCCAGAAGCTTCTTGCACAGCTCCACTGCAAGGCTTGCTGCTTAAATAAAGGATCGGAGGAAAGAAGACTGCTCTGACTTCAGGGCCTGCTCAGAGCCCTGGATAGTGCTGGCTGCAGAGCTCAGAGTTCAAGAGATCATTTGCAAGACAGATACATGACTGTGGCTTAGTGGGATGAGCTTGTGCCAAGTAGGTTTCTTATAACTGTGGTTACATCAAAAATTATATTTACTGAATCATGTTATTCTAAAAGCACCTGCTCCCTCAGTCCTAAACATATTTTATATGTCTGTCTTCATGAATAACTTTGCTGTTACAGTAAGGAGGAAGCTCTGTTTTCAGGATGTCTTCTATTGTTGCTTTATTGATCCTCCTTCTCTGCTGTACTGTAGCTCTGCCTTCTGGAATGCACTCAAATAAAGGATTGAAATAGCTCTAGAAAAGAAATGTCATATAAGCCATAGGAAGAAAAAAGGTTGATATTGTAAAGTAGATACCTAGTGCTGTGGGTTTAGAGTTGAATCAACTATATTTTGAACATTTGTATATCTGAAAATGTAGGATTCTAAAGTTAGGAACCTAAGTTATAATTAGGGACTCAAATAAGTAAATAATCTCCAGGAGTTTAATCTTCAGAAGTTCTAAAAATTTTGTTATTTGGATTATTTTGTTAGTATTACAGTTAGTACATATGAGTACTTAGGACTTTTTTTGGGGGGAAAGACCTGTTTTGATGCCTTTGATATCAGTCACCATTGCTGTGTTTGTGTGTGTGTGCGCCTGTATATATGTGCTTGTACCAAAATGATAGGGATTTGATTGGTATAAGTCTGCCTGGGGTCGGGCAATTTAGACTGCCTGGAAGGCTATCACATGTAAGATGATCTTTTTTTCACTGTGGGAAGGACTTTGTCTAGTCAAAGTCTTGGTTTAGAAAATAGCAATTGACTGTGATATGCCAAACTGACTACTTGTATCTTCTAGTAAACTCATCAGGTTCATATTTCAAGTAGGACAAGTACAGGAATACTGCAATCCTTGTGATTACAATGTGCTGTGCACCTGGAGAAATGCTGTGTATTTTTATTTGTGTAGTCAGATGAAGTGCAAAGTGATTTTAAATGGATTAATTTCTCAGTAACAATCACTGTTCTGTGTCTGTATGTAATTATTACAAAGAAATCAATACTGGGTACTAATCTAGCAGCTAAACTGAAATTTCTATATGCTGTTTATTGTTTTCCCTAGTCAGATCTAAAACCCATAAGCCATCAACCCCTAAATCCTTAAGCTCCAAACCAGGAAGCCAAGCCCTAAGCATTAAGGCCAAGACTGCGAACCTTGCTGAGCCATAGTTACGTGCCAGAATTTCTGCAGGATCAGGCCCCTAATGAGGACATTTAAATTTCAAACCATTTTGCAGAGTCTTGGTTTCCTGGAGCACCTGAGGTCACTGCAAGTTGGCAGCCAGTCATGTCCCTGTAGTCTGTAGGTGTTGTAGCCTCATACATTCATCGCTATAGCTTTTTCATCCCTAAATTTATGATTTTTCCCTACAGCAAAAAGCCCTTAGTCTGTCAGTAGTGACTCCAGAAGGAGGAGAGCACTGCGAGTTTCGAAGGTTTTGTTTGCACCATTTGGGGCGCGACTGCTTTCCCATTGCTGCTTCTTGCCGTTATTATTAGAAAACAGAGCACATCTCAACTTAGGGCTCCAAAGCATTAGACTATAATGAAAGTAGCCCCAAAACATTATTTGAATTTTCTTTGCTGGGGGGGGAGAGAGAGAGAAAGAGGAGCAACACTGACAGATCCAGCAGTGCTAGCAGCTAACTTTGGAATAGTCTCCACTGGTGGAGAGGGAGCATTTTCCATGCCCGTATTTGCCAAAACTATTTGCTTGTCTTTGAAACCTTCCCACATGCCTCGACACAGATGGGTAAAAGGATTGTTTTTCCTTTTTGAGTCACAGTGTTTGTGGATTGCTGTTCCTGCCAAAGAATTCCTCTGAAACTTCTGGAAAGCCCATGTCGCCCTCCGTAACAGATCTGTTCTGGCTTTGTTTCTTGCAGCGGCACATGTGGAGTTATAAGGTGTTTTCTCCCATGTTACTGTGCAGCGATTTCTAAGAACTGCAGCATTAAACCTGCCTACCTTGCAGCATGCTCCTGTAGGCTGTGTCAGCAATAGCATAGATGTGGGGCGGCATCTCATGCCTCTTCTTTCCCTTGTACATGTCGATAATCTTCTCTGAATAAATGGGCAGCTGTTTGTATGGATTTATCACCACGCAGAAGAGACCTGAATAAGTCTGCAAGGAAATTAAAATAAAAGCCAGAATTAATATCACGTGCCATGTCTAGTCTGGGAAACACAGGCATCAGCTGCGTTGAACTAACAGGATTTTAGCAAATAACATGCTTTTGTATTCTGCCTAGCGTAACAAATGAAGCAGTGATTTCTGAATGTACGTCTATGGGTGGTTTCCAAGTGCACAAATAATTATTTCTAACAAGCAAACTGCTAGAAAGTGTGTGAATTTAGCAATCTGTAGAAACACCATATTTCTTGAAAAAAAAATCACTCAAGTTCCAAATAGATGTCTTACCAGAATAGTCATGCCTTCACTACACAGCTATTTCCATAAGAAATTTAAGGAAAAGTGTGGTTTCTGTTTACAGTTTAATTAAGGTATTCATATAAAAATATACACATAAACAAACAAGAGCATTGGCTACCAGCTGACAGCTGTTCATCCAGGTTTTGTTACTTTTTTTTTAATTCTCCTTTATTTTGGAAAGCTCCAGCTATTGAACTGGGAGCAGAAATAATAGTATATGGTAATAGATGGTGAGCCATAAATCATGAACAGTTACTAAAAGTAAGCAGTTTGCAAGGGTTTCCCATTTTTTTAAAAAAACTTCCAAAACTTCAAAATAAAAAAATTACAGACTTAAGAGATTAACTATCCCAATGCACCTGCAATTATAAGCTGGCCTATGGCTGTTAGTTTTAAAACCATGTTAGTTTAAAAAACCTGAAATAATGAAATTATGCTCTTTCTAACTTAGGCATAAGTGGGTTTGGATTATTTTTTTTTTTTTTTTTTTTTTTATTGCTGTGCTGTGTGAATGAGTGCTTTGTGGCGTGCAGCTGCTGCCATGCCTTAATCTCAGGGCTGTGTCCAAGGATGGCTCAGGCTGCCTCGGTTCCCCCCCTAGGAAGCACTGCAGTGCAGGACTGTAAAACGGCTTTTGGGAGGCTTGGCTCTGGGCACAGGGATTTCCCTTTCCTGACCATAATAGGAAGTGGCACAACACGGTCTCGGCACAGCTTGAGCGCTTTATATGGTATTCAGCAAACATGTTGAGAGCATCCATCAGCCTCCAGCAGTGAGGAGCAGGTTGGGTGCTCCATGCTGGGCAGGAGAACGTCTGGGGTGCTCTGGATGGTGACTGCGTTTCCGTGGTCTCAAGTCAGATAACAAGAAAATCATGCTCAAGATCTTTGCCAGTTCTCAATATCCCCAAGCTAAAACCCTTGATGTGGAAGGTAGACAGTTAATGTGCCAGATTTTCATTGATGCTGGAGTTCAGAATGAAACTGTGCTAATTGTGTCAAAATGAACTTTTGCTGCAGGGACAATACACTTGAAAAGTGGCAGTTTTTTGTCCTAGAATGACTACTAGGGCTTTTAAGGAAAGGACAGCAAGGCCTTTATGTTCAGTAGAAATAGATGTACTGTATGCACTCAACTAATCATTCCCAACCCAGTAAATAAAATAATAGGAGAGTAAATTTCCAATTCAGGAAATTATTTAAGCCTCCCTTCCCTGAGATTTATAGGTATTTGCCTGAATTGCCATGTGCAGGGCTGTTTGCACTCCCAGGCATGCAGTAACATACCTTTGAAGAACTAACTTTGAGGCACGAGAAGCAGGTTATTAAGGCAGGGCAAAAGCCTGAGCTGATGAAGTTCAGGAATCCCCATTTCTAATTGGACTGTGACTGATACCTTCTTTCACCTTGGGAAAGTTGACCAAGACCTCTTGGTTTCACCAACTGTAGTTCTAGGTATCTGCTTTGCAAGAATTTTGGGAAAACTGATTAATGTATATGATCTTTTGAAGATAAGTGAGCCAGTTGGCTAAACATGTGATTGAAAGTGGGGGGTTTGAAGTTTCTGTGCTTTAAATCATTCTCCTTGGGGCACGGTCTGCCCAGAGAGGGGGACCTACGCCATATCTCTCCCTAGAGGGTCTGGAGATAGAACATGGGTTGAGGTATCTTAGGGGTAGTGTCCATAGGAGTGCTGAGCTTGTGTGTCCCTTGGGCAGTCACTGGTGATGGGTATTTAGACTGGCACGAATACACACATGTACATTGTAAATGCCTAAGTTTGGGCAGAAGAATCCCACCTCTGGTTCCAATATGCATGTATAGTTTTCTGTATTTAAGAAAGCATTTTGCACTGTTAGGTGAAGATAGAATTGGTACTGCCTGTGAGTACAGGCACAAGAAACTCTACTCTCAAAGCCACCGAACTTGTGTTGCTGTTTTATTGATGTTTATATAATATTTTTTGGTCTAATTTGTGTGTGGACAAGGCAGATTCTGTTTGTTCTGAGCAATGTGAAACATGAGTTAGTGGCAACATGCTTTTTGCCCTTCTTTCTTAATTATCTGTGATGAAGAAAAAGGCCAAGGTGTTTTTCCAGTGTATAGTCACTCTGTGAATTTCTGCACTGAATCTTTTTATTTAATAGAAATGCAAGGGGCAGATGATTTTATTTGCCTCCCCACCAGCTAGATTGACTTTTTTCTTTAGCAGAATTGGGAATCCCCATTTGTGTTAGTGATGCTGTAAAGAAGAAAATGTTCAGGTCATATTTTCTTCTTATCTGTGGGACTGCAAGGGAGGCAATGTAGGCATTGCATGGCAAGGCCAGGAGATGGTTGTTTACAGTTACTTTTGCAAGTGGATGAGAACAAAACCTCAAATTCTGTTTAGATGCCCTCTATTTATTTATTTAAAGGTATGGCATTACCTAGTAGGGCAGCACTGTGTAAGGCCAGACAGTTTTAAGCAGTATTTGGTTACTGAATACTAATAACTTGTTGTAATAAAAGTCAAAATAATTTCTTTATAACTGTTAATTTACTACCATCCTGAAACCTAGTCTCTTGCGAAAGACAACTTAATTTCAGATACACTTCCATTTATGTCTCCGTGAAAAATTCTTTGATTTCTAATTGCATTATCCACTTTTTGAAATGAATTTCCTCTTCCTGTAGAAAGTGAAAGTTCCACAAAAAATCCACAAAGTAAACATATTGGGAATCCTGGAACATCTATGCAGGGTGTTGCTGAGGGCAACAACAAAGAAATAAACTCCACACATTTTATCCCACTATTCTTCTTGTAATTCTTTTTAGATCTTGCAACAATGCAGAACATCTTCAGACAAATTCCACTTTAGTAATAAATGCTGCATGTTCTGATATAACAGCACATAGGTCCATATGTTCACCTGCAAACTTAAAATCCAATAAACTAAAATACTTAAAAGACGGAAGGTCTAGCTTCCTTCAGGAATCTTGATGATGTGCATTTTAGTACATTCCTGAAGTAAAGATCTTGAGCTTAGCTCTTAAGTTATGCATAACAATTAAATAGTTCCTTTGTTGTACTATATATAACTATCTTATTTTCTGCTTCATTTCCTACTTTCCAATTTAGCATTCCTCATATTAATAATGAGAGCTCTACACCCGCTTCTAAAACCTTGTTACTTAAGCTCTGTACTTTCTTTCAGTCATCAGTGGTCTTTCATGCAAGTAACATTTTCATAGACTGAAACTGTAGATTACTTTTCTGCAGCACAGCATAGGGATCTTCCGTGTAAAATCAAAGATAACAGCTAAGTTCCATGGAAGCTTTCTGGACTTTCTTACTGTGCAGTTTGATTACTGTTCATGCAGATAGATTACAGAGTTATTAATGTCAAAATATACTTGTGTTAATATACTTGTGTGGACTGGAAGACAGAATAATCTTGGCCCTAATTCACATGAAGGTAGAGAAGATTATAACTTGTCCAGGCTTGTCTGGTCTCTAAGTTGACCAACAAGGTGGGGGGGAGTTTTAGTGGATGCATGACTTTGGTTCAGTAACACACTGGAGCGTATGAGTACGCTCACTTGAATTCCAGTGGGTTTATTCATTTATTCAAACATAAGGTTTTATTCAAGCACCCACCAAACCAGAACTTGTCAGCTGCCTTTCAGTGGGAGTTTTAGCCTGAGAAAAGACTGCATGGTTTAGCTTTGCCATATGTTCTTTTTGCAAGTTACTGGAAACTTGTTCAGGTTTATACTGAAGTCATTCAAAAGTCCCTATTGATATGTTTATCTATTTCAAAGCAGCAGGACTGAGCTGTTGCTCAGCTATCAGAGAGTACTTTCCAAGCTAACAATACCCTTTCAGAATTAGCAAACTTCGGGGAAGAAACCTTCATTGTTTTAATTAAGAAGCAATTATTAAAGAAGCAGGACAGTCATGGGGAATAAAGTGAACTAAACACATTTTTGGTTTGGGATGCCACTGCTGAGGGGTGAGTCCTTGCATGGCAGCGTTACATGCAAGGAGTGTATCCCTGACAGTTGGTGGGATCCACCTTGTTTGTGATGGGACATGGTAGTATGCAGCAGGAAATTCTGTGTGCATATTTGATTCTACTTACATAAATTAAACCTGAGAAGTATCTCTCCCGTAGATTGTGCAGCACTGAAGCTTCATTGAGGCAAGTCAGCTCTGCCATGTCCTCCACTTTGGAGAACTTTGGAGGGTTCATCTTCTGGATGTCATCCTTGCTCAGTGTCACTTTCTTTCCATTTTCTGCCAGTTCAACTGTCACCTCATCCCCTTTCTCTTCCTTGATACTTGCTGCTTCAAATCCATGTTTCTCTGATGGAACCCAAACCAGTCTCTTAGCTGACCAGTCAGCCTGGGCAAGTGGGTTGTTAATGAAGTTTTTGTCCACAAAGAGGAATTTCTCATCGTCGCTGAGAGATTTTTGAGCCATTTTGACTCAGTAGACACCTGCTGAGGAAGCGAAATATTCTGCTTTAAAAGGAGGCAAATGTGGAGACGTTCCAGGCAAAACGCACTCAACAAATCTGCCATGCGGTAGATCCAAAACAGTATAGCTCCTGTGTCACAGCTCACATTTCCATGCAGATACTTTCGGGTGCCAGCTTAGGTACCTTAGAATATCTGTGTTTGGATTCCCATTCCTTTGTTACTCTGTCTGAAATCACCTAAATCAAAAGCTTCATGGCACTAAAACAAATGAGGACACCTGGGCTTATTACTTTATTTTGTTTATGTTGTACTGGAGATCAGAGAGAAAAGTAAGGCATAACTATGTCTGTGCAATAGGACTGTCAGGACTGCACCAAGACTACCTGCTGAACAGCTTCCTGCAGCCTCATCTCTTGCCCATCACAAAGTTAATTGAATTCGGATACATAAAAAATTTCTCATCACCCAAATACTGTTGGGTGCTTACTGAAATACCAGTGCAATAATGAAATAATGAGTAGAACAGTTCCCAGGCTGTGTTCCAGAATGGACAGAAAGGAACTTTTCTTGCAAAGGACTATTTCCAATCACTCTAATATCATTTCATTTGGAGAAGTATAAGATTAAGAAAAGGTCAAAAGAAAAAACAGGAAAAAAAATTATCAGTACTGCTGATGAAGGAGAAGTAATTTAGAGTTATCCCCTTTCCATGGTTCAGACAGTGGGAGCTGATCACTTATGAAGGGTAAATGTCTACCACATGAGAGAGAGAGAAGAAATAAAACAAGCCTGGAAATTGCATCAGCTATTAGATACTCTGAACTGTGGTGCTTGAATTGGAAGGATGATGCATCTGTGTCATGCAGCTGCACATGGATAAAACTGCATCGTGCAACCGCACTTGGATGAAGCAGCTGGATGTACCTGCTCTGTAGGTGAGAGCAATGGGAGGGTTTTGCCTGCTTTGCACCATGTCTGATAGGGAGGAGGCAGCTTCTTTCCTGCTCTGGCCATTGGAGGTTAGGATGTAGCTGCAAGAGCTTTGCTGATAATGCTGGAGGCTTTATAAGTGTTCTGCTCTGTCTTATGGGACACAGCTCTAAATGAGGAAAGGAGTAAACAGAGGACTTCTTGTGGTTTGCTACAGGGCAGGAAAAGAGTGGTGCTAATCAGGAAACCTTCCATGCAGTGGAACAGAGAGGGGAGCTGGGGAGGAGTGACACTTGGGAGCAAGGAAGACTGTGTGCCCAAGAAAAACATCCCCAGGAGACAGAGGCTGTTTCACTTCCTTATTGAGAATGAATTTAATATTTATAGCATTCAAACAAACATGAATCTTGAGGGAGTTCGGAGGACTGACTGCTAAAGATGTCTGCAATCAACCCATAAACAGAACGATATTTGTAAAGACCAAGCTCTGTGGTATGTAGCCAAATGGACACCCTACGCTCTGGGATTATCAGAGATTCGTTTCCAAATATATGTTCCTGAAGCCTTCCCACACATTAATGTTTTTTTGCAAGGCCAGACTGTGTGAGGGATCTGAGAGAGAGGCATGGATCATGCAGAAGGTGACAAAAAGCTTAAAAACACAACGAGGATTTTAGAGGTGGCTGAGAAGGTTAGATGATATCCCACTAAAATTCAGTGGAAATTAGATGCCCCAGCTCCTTAAACTCCATTGAGAATTCTCTCATCTAAAAAAATTAACAGCTTTCCTCTAAATGTGCTTGTTCTAGAGCCACCAGCCTTGCCTGGAAAACCTCAACAGGAAAATTCACCCAGGTCATCCACGCACATGCAATGTGCATGGTGGTGTGAGTGAACGGGAGGGAGACCCTAACAGCTTGGCTCTGTGCATCGCTGCTGGCCCGCGCACGGTGTTCACCGCTGTTGAGTCTCTGCGAGAGAGCTCTGTAGGATGTGGTCCTTCCTTTGCTCCCAGGGGATTCTTGGAAGAGAGCTGCAAGAGGAAACTATTTGACCTCTGTGTGGATTAAGGCAGAAAATGTTCCCTTGTTGCCAAGAGGGCTGGTAGAGCTGCACAGTTCCAATAATGGAGATGGTATTCTCTCCAGCTGATCTTTCCAGCTGGCGGCTGCAGGGTGAAGCTGGCTGGACCGGGAAACAAAGGGAGCGCTGCCCCATTGCCAGGGCTGTGGCTTCAGGAGCAGGGGGCTTGGAAAGCAGCAGGAGCCTGCTGTGGCCTCTCTTCTCCTGCTGCAGTAGCAATGGGCAAGGCATGTTCTCCACCCCACCACCCCAGCAGTGTGGGAGGAAGTGCTGCAGCAGTGGGGTGGGAGGATTTCGGTCCATCCTAGGCCCAGGAGAGCTATATGGTCATCCTGAAGCATCAGAAAGGTTGGATCATGCTGCCTGCAGCTAAGTGCCAAGTGACAGCACATTCAAATCAACAGGAATTTTGTGTTGCTGTCAGAAACACCAAAAATTAGACTGAACTGCAGAGCTGAGTTTCACAGAGTCAAATCCTGCTACTTTGAGGCTGCCCACAAATGGTGATGGTGGAAATCAAATTGCCAAATCATCCTGACCATCTACATCAAAAACCCAACCGAAGATAAAACTGTTGGCCTGCTACAAAGCATGTCACCAGTGGGACAACCCAGAAGTTCTTTGCTGTTTTGTTGCCCAAGGACCAAGTTCCTTTCCTTGTTAGACACTAAGTCAAAAACATCTTCCACAGATTACAGCATGAAACAGGGAGCTGGTCTGTCTATATTCTACTGCTTTCTCCTACTTCTTCCTGTATGTAAAACTTTCTGCACCTTGTTATTTAAATTCAGTCTTTTTGAAAGTGAAAAGAGGTTGGAAGGTATAAGAGGTGGCATGAACTGCAGAGCTTGGAAATACAAGTTTTTTTCCTCTAGAACTAAGCATTATGTTTGACTAGTTCAAATGTGGTAAGAATAAATCCCCCCTACAAGAAATCGGGAATAGACAGTCTCAGCTGGTTCTTGTAACTCCTCTGAAACACAATGAGGAGAAAACACGGATTTGTGTAAAAAGAACCTTTCATGACTGATCCTCTGGAACCTGAGGGTAAAGTTTGAGTAGCAGCTGAGTAAGACTGTAGTAAAAAAGGAAATGCAGTTATGAAGTGTTACAATGAATATTAATAGTTTAATAATGAACATTAATGTGTATTAATATTAAAGGAAGGTTTCTGAATGGAAGGGGTAGAAGATGAGCTCCACAAACTCAACTAGATTTGTCCTAGTGATGTGCTGTGCACTGAACTAATGAGATGCTGAAGCTTTCTGATTAATAATTGGCAGTAAACCTTCTGGTCCATCTCTGATCAAGACAGAACTGCCCTGGTCTGGCAGATGATTGATATTGGGGAAATGGGCCAAGGGGTAAGGTTCATTACTGCCTATTGAGAACATTCCCTGAGAAGGCAAAATTTACCCCCTAGCTAGGTCCTGGATTTCATCCGTAGGGCTGGCTGAGAGAAACAGAGGCCAATATCTTAGCTGTGCAAGAGGTGGTAAGAGGTTCTCATCCATTCTTTTAGGTAGATGATAGCCCAAATCACGTACAAGAGTAAATATTTTGTACTCAAAGGTGAGGAAGGGAGAAGGAAAAGGGAGGAAAAGCAATCACGAAAACACTACTGATACGAAGTTTCTTGCTTTAGAAAGGTGCCAAATTACACCGAACTGGATCCCTCTGTTGTACTTGCCTAAACCCCAAATGTGCGCATACACATGGGCATGCATACTTCTACAGCTTACTTTCTATTCCTCCTTCTGCTGTCCCACTGCAAATATATCCGGCTGATCTTCACTGTCTTCTCCCTTATCATGTCAGTGACAGAAGTTGAATGCTGTCTTTACAAGCAGTTAATCCTGAGTATATTATTCCAAGGACAAAGTATAAATATCTCCAGGAAGTGCACTTTTAATTAAAAGGATATTGGCCAAGCAGAGTTGCCTCCTGGGTCAGAGCTTAGAGGGACTGCTTTTCCCCTAATGAGAAGAAAAAGGACACTTCTCCCTTCCTCTGCAGGATGTGCATGTCAGTATAAAAGCTTATCACAGCTGTACAGGGAATAATTATTAGAACAGAGAAACATATAACCAAGTGTGTGAATTATTTTCAGAAACCAAGTCCTGCTCTCCTAAGTGGTTTCTGATGGAAGAGTGTAGCAGTAACCTGCTGCTTGACTCAAACTGTGTTTCTTGGGCTAAAGTAGTTCTTGACTATTCTTTCCAGGTTGCTTATGTTTTACTTTTCCAGTACTTAACTGAATTACCCAACTGAGCATTGCCTGAAAAAAAAGAAAATCTAGGGGTGAATCCTAATCTTGTGGTCTTTGTTTGGGAACTGGTTCCCCAGCACAGTTAGCTTTGTCACGAGCACTGCTACCAATCCCTCCTGGCCTTTCACCCCTCCCCGCTGGCCACCAGGCCCACCCCTCAAATGCTTACTCTCATCACGGACATTTTCATCTGAACATGGAGGTATCATGAGTAGTAGTTTATCAACCATGAAAGGGGGAAAGTCTGTATTTTAAGAAAGAACATTTTCAGTAATTTCACAGGGCTGTTTTTTTTTAAATGCATTCATGTACTTTAATCAAATTGTCTGTAAGTACCTTGGTCTCCTATCAGGTCTTCTCACCTCTGTTAATGCAAGTTACATATAATTCTGATTAAACCTTTGAAAGCTCTTTCAATACTCCGAAGAAATTGCCCCAGGTTATTACCTGTGTTATAAACTGTAAAAATTAGAAAAGAACGAAAAAAGACTTGAATTGTGTCCCATGGGGATAGATTCCCTTTATCTGGAAAATACCAGCTATTTGAAATACCCCCAAATGTTATTCTATTAAGTGAATCAGATTCTGCATGTTCATCAATTCATAAATAATCTATATTTTAACTGGACTTTGCACAAGTTGGAAAGCTAGCTCCAGCTCTTGGCTTCTTCTAAAATTAACATACTTAAAAGAAAAGCCAACAGATTTGCAACTAATAAGACTCAGTGAATTATAAAGGGTTGGGATCCTCCGCATACATCTATGCATGCTACCATATATGGCAATGTTCTTCTCAATACTAGCTGTTCCACAAAAATGTAATGATAACAAATTCAAAACAAATACCTTTTAGGGACTAGTGTGTCAATTGCAAATGAGATAATAAAAATCATTGTTTACATCTAAGTGAATACAGCCAGAGGAGTATCGTGTACAGAAGTGACTACTTAAAAGTGCTTTGCTCTCTGGGGTTCATCGTTTTAGCCTCTGTGTTAGTGGCTTGAGGGAACTGTGAACTTCGGGAGTTCAGCAAGTCAGTCCGTGCACAGCATCTTATTGCAAGCTACAAAGCTTTAAGTGAAAGAGAAGGTGGGCTTGTTTTTAAACAAGTGCATTTTAGAAAAGATTTTATTGAGATGTATGTATTAGATAATAATGACAAACCTTCTGATTTCCCTTATATTTAAAATATCTCATATTGCTTCATAATTATGCACACACATATGCCTCTCACATACATCTCAACATTTATTTATGTGAGCATGCACACATACACGCGCACGCATCTATATACGTGTGTGCGAAAGAAAGAAGTGAACTTCTGGGATGGCACTGAAGCCGCTTTCTATACTGCCATCTACTGTCGTCTTTACTTACGCACAGTATTTTGTTAAAGTTAGAGGTTTGTTGCTCTATTTTCCCTTTAAAAAAAAGGCATGTCACGTTTGAAATGACTCGAATTAGTGTACTTCAATGAATTATCAGATTAATTTCGCTTGAACTTTATTCCCAGCATATTAAAAACACACATATGTAATGCTAAGGCATTTTTGTAAAAATGTTTCCATTTTGTGTTCTAATTTTTAAGCATTTTTCCTGTTTAAAGTACAAGTAACTGACAAGCTCATTATTTTATTTGCTTGTACTTTCTTTAAACAGCATGGGAAGTGCACTAAGTTCCTTTATTAGCATTGAAAAAAGTAGAAATACTTAAAGATCTGCTGCTCAGGCTACAAGGTTTCTTCCTTACTGAATGCACGTGATGCTTAATTGCAGCAGGTACCTGCCACCATCCGGCAGCACGCTGCACCTTGCGAGCTGCGTTGCCACCGGCTTGGAGTGCAACTTGTGCTCTGCAGCCAGTGTCTTTAAGGCTCGATTCAGCAACAGCAGTGTTAGAAGTGACTAAAGAACAGGGTAGAATATCTGTGCATGCTTTCAAACATGCATGGTCTTTAATGCATTTTAAACAGAACCCCACCAGTAAAACACAAATTGGGATAAACCATTTAAGCGTGTCTGATAGGTCTGTTCCTATTTCTAGTTTGTACGCTATCTGCAGGTTAATTCACTGTGTTTACAAAGTAGCGTTAATAGTTAGCTTGCTGAACTGCTCCATCCCAAAGCGCGGCCAGCCCCCAGCCCCAGCCCCAGCAGGGATCTCTGGCCCCTGTGGTACTTACAGGTGTCCAATTAGGGGAGCAGAGAGTGAATTGGAGAGTCGGGAACCTGTACAGCCACCAGCCGGGACAGTCCAAGTCCTCGGTGCCTTTGCAGCCTCCCTATATAGAGGAGGAGAATCTTGTCAATTGGGAGGGGCCCTGGAAACCACGTCCTGCTGGAAAATCCTGCTGGAAAATCCTCTCGGTACCTGGGTTAAGAAAGACAGCCTGAGCCAAGGACCTAATTCCCCGGCAGGGCCTAGCCCTGGGCTGCTGCCCCTGCCCTGAGCTACTCTTTAGGGAAGCGGGATGGTTCTGGCTTCTGGAAAGGCACGAAAGGGGTGCCCCTAACTCACAAGTTCAGAGGTTTTGCATTTTTCCTAGGGTGAAACTGTTTGGCCAAGCAAATGGACCTTTAACTCCTTCCTGCCTGGCAGCATCCTCACCCCTCGTGGCCCCCTGCCTAGAAGGACAAAGGGCAGATCACGGTCCCACGTGGCACAGGAGGTTTCCCACCCACCATCAGTGCGTTTTCTTGGAGCTAAGTTAAGTCCCTGAGTTCGGGGCTTGCTTGGGAGAGGAGGGTTATGCCTAACACAGCAGGAGTGTGTGGGTGGAGGTTGCTCTGGGTCCCCGTGTGTTTATGTGACATCTGGAGCCTGGGGCTGGTTTAGGCCTCCTTTGCCCCTGGGGAACAAGAGGGTCATTTCCCACCTCCCCAGCGGGTTTGCCGCAGTTTCTCTTGCGATCTGGTGTGCAGCTCAGTTCCTGAGAAAGGACTGTAAATACTTCTTCATATATAAGAAATATCTCCCTCTGTCCATAAAAGGAAGAAGATAAGTGATAAATAGCTGAGGGGGAACAGTCCCTGGGATGCAGTGGAAAGTACAGGCGGCAGGCACCATGCGCTGGCGGGGGAGAGGAGGGCAGGGTGCTGGGAGCCAGACCTGCAGGGGTTAGGGGGTGATCTGGTCCTCGTCAAACTTCCCTCACACCCCTCAGACCTTCAGTCCCCACCTTTCCCCCTCCTTCCCCACTAGTAGCAACAGCCTTGTGCAGTAAGACCTGTGGATGGAGACATCCCAAAAAGGGAAAGCTAGGATCCTCTAGGAATTCCCATCAACGTGCCAAATACAAAACACCGAAACAAGCCCCTCTCAGCAACAGACTAAATATGGTGTATTCCCAGAGGATCAGAGCACAGTGCTGGGTGAAATAATTTCTCTTGACATCAACAGTCCTGTCTTCTCTGGAAAATAAATCCTCCTGGGGAAGATGGGTGAGGCTTATATTGGTCTCGGCATCCTAAAAAAAATACCTATGAGGGGAGGCTGGGCTGAAAACCTCTGCTGTCACTTGGTCAAAGTACCAGCACTCACAGGCATGACAGACCTGTAGCTCCTTCTTCTAGTTCTGGCTAGCGGTGAACAAATTTCGGCAAAGAGGAGAGAGGTAAAGAGCATCAGGGTTTCTTCCCTGCAACATTTCGGAAACATCAGTTACAGACTCATGTTCAGGCCTTAGCTGGAGAAGACCAGATTTGCCAACACAGTCACACGGTCCCAGGAATTGCAGCCTGTCCTTCCAGGGGGAGGGTCGGTGTCCGCTGCCTCGCAAGGTGCAGGGCTGCCATGCAGCCATGCAAAGCCCTCACAGGAGCTGAAAGACAGCAGTGTCTTATCAGACTTATGCACATGTGACTGTGTTGGAGCGAAGCCAAATGGGGAAATGATCGCCAGGACGTAAATCCAAGAAACTTGCCCTTGTTAGCAAGAAGTTCCTCACTGGGTAGTTCACTCTCTTCCCCCCTTTCCTGCACCACCACCCCCCCGCCCAGTTTCTTGGTTGCAAACTTAGCTTTTAAATAGGAGTATAATGAATATAAAATAATGAAATTTAAGGGGATCCTCTGAAAAGTATGATCATTTTAACTTTCACCGAAGTTATCCTAAGAAGTTCCTTTTAAACCCTGTTTCACAAAACCAGGCACATTTTAATAGTAGCTTAAAAAGGAGTGGAAATTATTCCGGCTGGTTTGCAAACCACTGCATGTGCACATGCAGGCTTGCTGCCCGAGTAGTGCGTTTAACAGAGGCAGTGGTGGAGGGTGATATATGATGTGACATTAAATGGAGCTGGAAAGTCTAAAAAAATATTACTGCTGGGACTGAAACAGTTGCGCTCTCGAGCTATGTGGGGTAGGAACTGATAAGTGTCAGCATGGCTTCCAACCTTCACTTAAAAGTTAACATAAGAATATACTAATATAATAGCCTGGTTGGACTTTCTTAAATGTTGTGGTATTTTTTTAAACCAAAGTTGCCTCAGAATGAAAGCTGTGGATTCCCAGTGGACAATGCCTTTATGACAACAAATAAGCTTTATTTAAACCCCCTGTTTTGTTTATTATTTGTTCTAATTAATTTTCTAGAAAAAATAAAGTGTTCAGCAGCCTGCCCTTAAAATACCTCCTTGCTGCATTTGCACTGTAAATATTGTACTTGACAAAAAAAACCAAAGAGGACTTGAGAGGGAAAGAAATGAACTTTCAGCTGCCTTACCATGGTGTAACGTGAATACGATGGAGGGGAAAAAAGAAAAGCACGAATGATAATGTTAGTTTGTTAAATAATGTGTGTCAGGTAAGCAATTTTTTTTTTTGTTTAAAGATGTTTTTACCTAAGTTTAACAACCATGTTTCTCTAAGCTGACATGTAATGGGAACTGACAAGCGTACTGTTGGGTTACTACCTGTGTTGAGCTGTGCTCTTGCAACAGGAGGGACAGTCTGCATTCAAACTAGAACAATTAATCATGACAGTAGTCTGACAAAGTGAAATAATCACTGACTGCCTAATGTTAAGCTTTGTGCTTAATGCTGGCTGCAGGTCAAATGAAGTGTGTGAAGCACACAGGTCAATTCTGAATCAGTTGGACACCAGCTGCTACTGAAAGGGTGTCTTTGCAAGTGTGAACAAGTATTTTGGGGTTTCTTTTCCTAAACATAATCGCCCAATGATAATCACTCCTCCAGAAAACTGATCAACTGACACTGAGATTTGGCTTGATAAAAAGGGCGCTCAGGAAGGAAAGCGTAACCGACTCCTTGGAGCATGTTGATAAAGCTTAGAAAAAAATTTCCCATGTGCATAACAGAAACGAATACCTCTGAAACAGCACTGATGCTGTGGAGTCTATAAACATAGTTTCCTCTGATTCTGGGGGAGAGCAAAAATTTGGTTTTAAAGTGGGGATTTTTTGTTTGTTTGGTTTGGGGTTATTTTTTTTTTTAAACTTGTGGGTTAAGTTCTTCCAAAGTGCTTTCCAGATCCGATACCCACGCCGAACTTCACTGGCTCCTTGTCACCTTCACTCGTGATATCACGCTTAGACAAAGAACAGCCTCTTTTAATGTAATTTCCTCTGTAACAATCTCAGTTAGTGTTCTATCATCTCCAATAAAATTCAGGAATGCATTTTGCTGATTAAACCCCTCAAAATTCTACATGTTTATTTTTTTTCATTTTCTGATGTCAGTAGAAAGAATAAAGGCAGTTAATGCAAGACATCATAGTCTGTAATTAAGCTAGATGGAGCTTCTTAAATTAGAGAAAATAATTTTTGTGTGTGCTTACCTACGTGGCAATATCGTCTAAAACCTGAACCTGTGACTGCAGGATTGTGAATTATTTTCATCTAAATACTGACCTTGCTTAGCTTAAACTTTTAAGGAATTATTTTTTGGAAGGTGCAGCCATATTGTACAGGCTTTGCAATTCCTCTTCATCCTTTAACAAGTAAGGTAGCCTGACATTCGTAGGACTCGCTAGACGTCTGCATCTTGAAAGAAGCTCTCATATTTCATGTACTGTCAGGATAAATGCTAGACCATTAATAATGTGATTAGACCAGTATATTTTCATAGACATATTTCAAAGCTTTGTTGTACAAATAAATATCACTGGAAATACACTTTAATTTTATTTTAATTTGCTTGTACAATGACTATACTTTGAAACAAGAGATTGTTCCAAAATGCCAAATCTGTAATATGAGGGTATTAGAGAATTAGGTGAAATGCATTTTGCACTGAGAGCAAACAGGCCAGCTCCCACACAGCATCCCAGTGCAGGATCCTGACAACAGGCTGAAGCTGCAATCCCCAAAGAAAATAGTCCTGAGATTCCCTCCATCTTAAACGGGTTTCTTCTCTGATTTCAGATATACACCTTCATCTCAAAGCTCAGTGAAGGACACCACAGCCTCTGCTTTCGTGGCTGTGAAGACCAAGAACCTGCTGAGCTGCGCGCTTGGGACAGGACAAGTACCAAACATCCCTTTGCCTTCTTCAACCAGAACAAAAATTGTATTTAACTTCTACCACTAAAAATTCATTTCCCAGGGAGCTCCGTGGCACCTGGGCAGCTTCTGTATGCTCTACAGTGGGAAGACAGAAAGCAGACACAATGGCTTTGCTTACAACTGGAAGATTTGCACAGCACAGAAGGTTAGAGCTTCTGTGTTTCCCAGAGCCTTTTCCCTTGCCCTTGAAAAGACAATTCAGATTCCAAATATACACAACAACATGACCCACTGGTTTATGGAGAAACAGGGGTCTAGCATTTAACCTCTGGAAAACTGAAAAATTCAGGGATTTCTGTGGCCAGAGCAATCACAGCTGCATTGTTCAACAGTTCATTTTTTGCAACTTTCCATGGAGGCACTTTTAGCTCATTCCAAAATGAAGATAATTTGCAAATAACAGCTTAGACCATTTTTCTGCTGTATTTTTAGACAGAGAAATTAAGAGCGAGATTAATGATTGTGAATATTTGCATTAATGTGGCAGGAAAGACCCTAGCAATGAGGCAGAATCCCATGGTGTGGTAGTTTTACACAGATGGCTTCTCAGCCACGTAGTTGAACCTGACGGTGGCATTAGCACTGAGCAAACAGTGAGGGCATACAGAGATAAATTTTGTTTTTTGACCCAATGGTTAACTGTAACTGATGCAAAGCTACAGAAGACTTAAAGATGCATTTGATCGAGGTATATTTGCAAATGCGTGTCCTTCCCTCTTGGAAGCAGTCCTGAGATACTTAAAAATCAGCACATGGGGAGCCAGCAGCATTGCCAGTCACATGAAGGGGATGAGCTCATTGCAGAGGCTCCAAATGGATAAATGCAACTTCTCCTTTCAGCCCGTAACTGTTCTCTGCAATTTCACATTAGAGTAGAAGCTAGGCTGCTTATCAAAATAAAATACCTGTAAAGCTAACGGGGTCAAAGCAAGGTAAAGGCAAAACTTTGCAGTCTGCAAAACTCAGGGTCCTTTCACTTAAATGCACAAACTGCATGCTCTCTTCTTTTTTCCCCGCTTACTGTACCATTTATCTACTAATTAAGAATTTCAAGAATGCAACCTTAAAAATTTATTCACACAAAACTCCTCTCAGTACCACTGGAAATATTAACACATCTACATTTTGTTAAAATGAGTAGACAAAAATAGCTAACCTGGTATTTTTGATGGACCCCCGTAAGTTTAGCTTTTAAAATAAATTACCATTTTAAAACATGTAAATACCTCGGCTAAAACAAAGTTCTGGGAATCAGTAATCTACAATCAACTTTATTTTTAGCTTTGCCTGACTTTGAGTTTCATGTGGTTTGGGGAAAAAAGAGGTTCCTCCCCTCCCCTATACTCGGTGTTACACCGTACAATTTATAGCAACTCCAGATGGAAAAGACTTACCGTCATTTGTTTGCTGGCATGAAGATAAATATAGTCCTCATTTCCAGAGAATTAAAAACAACTATTCCTCTAAAGCACTTCAATCTTCTATTCAAATTTATTTTCCCAAACTGATCTGAAAGCAGCAGCAGCTTCTTTTTAAAGAAGAATTATTAAAATGCTACGTTTGAACACTGCCAAAATACCACACAGAATAAAACTGAAAAATTTTATTCAGAAACACAGGAAAGACACAGAAAGACATAAGATAATAAGGAAAGTGCAGAAATTATAAATTATTTGATAAATTTTGCAAAGTAAAACCAGTATTTTTAGGCCCAATTCTAGACGCAGGCTTCAGTAGTCTGACTTCACGTACAGCTTTCCTTCTGTCAGCATGGGAGGAAGAGATTCTTTGCTAACATTTTTTTCATCGACAGTAAGTATGACCCTGTCATCCCCTCCCAGGGGTCCCTCTAACAAACTGAAATGGTCCCACTGGACATGCTGGGGAAATTTATGCAAAGAAGGATTTCCTAAATTAACTCTTGCAGAACTTCACATGAGAAATTAGCATATGACAGATATCATCTGTTTATACTTTGTAAAACAAGGGGCTCTTCGATGCTTATGCCAGCCATCCTTCCTGGTTCCGGAATTCTATCTGAAAATGAAACACAGACATAAATATTCTCACACATCCGGACATCCAAAGGTGTAAGTGTTATTTTCTACTATTATCAAATTTCCTACAAAGATATTCTATATCAAACTTGGGCAATTTTACAAATATATTTTTCCATGCAACTACATGAGATCAGAGCTTTGCATTACTAAAGATTAGATTTCAGACAACTTCAACTCAGCGACAGTGAATGAACTAACAGAAACACCAGATTCCACACGTTTTACCAGGATTCCCATTCAACTACGTAAGCAAGATAATTTCTAATATGAAAAGCAAGTTAGATGTTAAAATATGAGACTTGGAGGGTCGAGTTTATGAATGGACTTGACTATCTCAAGATGCAGCCTAATTAAAATAGCTAGATAATTAGTATTGTAAACCTACTGCCTTCAGGTCTCCACTGACATATTCCACAAACACATGCAGAAAGTAATTTCAGACTATAGTTACTTAAAAGTTAAAAGCCTTACAACTGTTATATTTAGTTCAAAAAGCAATGTGCTGTCGTGAGTTATGCTGTAATGCTTAATCCTGAGTTTTGTAACTAACTCCATACAATTAAATCCCCACATCAAATTATATTGGAGTCAACAGGGCAAGGTGACCCTGCACAGGGTCAATCTCAGAACTGAGGTACAAAGTTATACTTTAAAAACAATTCTTCTGTATGCTGGATTTGTTTTTTAAAATGGAGAAATTTCTGATAGGAATAATTATTTTCTAACATCATTTACAGCAGTTTTGGTATTGAAATTTTCTTTCTTCAGCCCCCTCTTCTGGCAGAAGGGAAACAACATTGTCTCAATGAATTAACTTAAGAAAAGGTGTTTAGTACTTCTCTTGCACTTTTTAGACGTCAATCTCTCAGGCCTCATATTTTTCAAATTTTTGGATACAAAAGATGTAGTTGATAGTACTAACACATTAGTACTAAATTCATAGAATCATAGGATGTCCTGAGTCAGAACGGACCCGCAAGGATCATCGAGTCCAACTACTGTCCCTGCACAGGACAACCCCAAAATTCACACCATGTGTCTGAGGGCGTTGTCCAAGTGCTTCTTGAATATTGTCAGCCTTGGCACCATGACTGCCTCCCTGGGGAGCCTGTTCCAGTGCTCCACCACCCTCTGGGGGAAGAACCTTCTCCTAATACCCAACCTAAACCTCCCCTGGCACATCTTCCTGCCATTCCCTCCAGTTCTATCATTGGTGACCAGAGAGAAGAGATCAGCGCCTGCCCCTCCTCCTCCCCTTGTGAGGAATTCTCACAGTGGAAAGTGAGGTAATATGACAGAAAAGGTTGTGTTATGTCCTCCGAAAAGGCTTATGCCCATATACAAAGTTGACAGCTAAAGAGTTCAGAACTTTCTACAGAAATCAGGTAAGTTAGAACAGATGAGAATAAAAGAGATACACCCACTATTTAACATACTTTGCTGAGAATTTAGGTTAAATTCTTCTATCAAATTGCCAATATAATAAGGCTGTCTCTAGCTGACCCATTCCAGATGTGTAATAGCATAAGGGAGTACAACTTGGCCAGTTTAACTTTTACGAAGTCAGTAAAGCAATCTGGTGCATGACCTTTCTGATACTGAGAATTGGGATATTGGTATTTTCTGATCTTTACCAGTAACTGCAGAGCAGCAAAACTAATTAGAATAGCACAGCTCTCCAATTTAGATGAGTTTTCAGTTTTGAACAGTCCAAAAGCCTTAAGAGAATAAAGCTAAACAATTAGTTCTTTCCCCCTTCCCTCTAGTAACTAACAAATAGCTACAGCTACCACAAGGTAACAGGAGCTTCACAGTACCTTGCAGTGTTGAGAAATTATATAAATTTGGCTGTCTGCAATTTTTAAAAATAAAATGCTTTAATACTGCTTTATAAATAAAATACATTCCCATATAAGAGAGAAAGTTCTACTACTGACACATCTGAAGGCCAGTCAAGCACCTCCAAGAGCAATCAGATTTATATGCTGTCTATGCTGTCCCACTAGCACACCAGCAGAGAGAAGCAGGCCTAAGAGTTGGTCTAAGTTGGTCACTTATTTAAACAAAGGCACATATATGGGTTATTTCACAAATCATGGGTGAGTCTTTCTTAAGTTGGATATAGTAGGACCTTTCTTAAATGAATATATGAGCAACAGGTATGGTCAGGTCACACAGCTTAATGGTATTTTTGAGGTATAAACACCGTTCTGCTGAACAATTTTTCTTACAAAAGAGGTGTCAGCTCAAAGCATTCCTTGCCCAGAGAAGGATGAACGCTGTGTCCACCTGCACGGTTATGCTGTTATAAGCATACACATCACATAGAAAAACCTAGTCACAAATAGAACTTCTGCAAAAATGACCCCATATGCACACCCACCTTTTTGATTTCTCTCTGCAGGTGGTTTGCCAAGGTTCTGCTTTGGATAATACAGCAAAGACACATTTGGAAGGGTATTCTGGGTACTTTCTTCTTTACCACCATGTAAGAAATGAGAGACAATTGCGTACAGGAGAGGTCTGCTTAAGAGAGAAATGACAAAAGCAGCCTATGAAATACTGAGCATTAAAAAAACACCCTTTCCTCAGAACTTCTGAGACCTTAATGTTTACTTCTAGAATATGTACAGATGTCTTTAGAATAATTATTTAAAATATATTATGCCAAGTGTCATTATATAAATAAGCACAGACCTAAGCCCACCCTGAACACCAACACTCTCCTAAAAAGCTCGCACTGAGAGATGATCTCAGCTAAGCTCCAGATCACCCGTAGGTGAAGAACCAGAGCATGCTTAGCACATGCTTAGCACACAGATCCACATTCTCACTTATGCGGTAGGAAGGATCAGACTTTGGCAGGCTGCACATCCCCAACTTGATTCTTCCTGAGCACCTGACAGATTCTGACAGCACAAGCTACAGAGGATGCTGAACGTGTTTAAACCTGCTTCAGCACCCTAGCTCATTAATGCAGTTGTGCTGGAGCACTATGAATTTGTATCTAATCTGAGTAATCTTTTCATCGCTCTACAAAGCACCTCACTGATATGCAAAGAGCATATCTGTTTTCTGCTTCTGACTGTAGGGAAGACTGTACTGGTAAGAAACTTGTATTCTGGTGTGCGAGTACACTATCTGGAGAATGCTGGTAGAGTTGGCAGAATTAAATGGTAGTTTTGGTTGTGTTTGAAAGTGGCCCCATGTTTGACATCGTGAGTTTGAATCCAGCGTGTCAGAGCAGCCCTCTGATCTAGTCACATTTCAATTGGTGAGAATATTTATATGTGATTTACAATAACACTAAAGACAAAAATATATGCAGAACACAATACAGTGTGCATTCCAAAAATCACTCCTTACACTGATTTTCCACTTGCGTCTTCAACTATGTTCAGCTCTTTGGCAAGAAACTGTCTATCCAAGGGCACTTCAGGCTGGCCAGATTCTGGAAAAGAGATTTCCCCAAAATTCTTAAGACTGTTAAGAAAAACATCACTAATTAGATTTTAAAGACTGCTTCAAAAGAGAGTAAGAGCACACACCTCTCTTTTAAGACTATTAATATCTAACAGTATATTGTAATTCCAGGGAACTCACTTAAACATTAGTGCTTCACGTTCACATAATTTACAATAGCATATTACAATTTTTATCTTCACCCTGAAGGAATCTAAGAAAACTATTAAAGAAGTCTTACAATGTAAAGACAAATTAATCAGGCAAACAACTCTTTCCCTAAAGAAGTAGTTACCAAACAGATTCCATACATTAACTACTATGCACACTGTCTCCATTCCCTCTTCTCAAGATGAACCTTTTTGCCTGTAATTTTAATAGAGTGAAATATATCAAATCGTAAAATAGCAAATGTATCCTGTATCCAAGTGCAACTACAGAACTTCAAATGTCAAATACAAATTAGCAACAGCTGCAAAAATAAGTAAGCACTGTACCACATAAATTACAGCTACCATTTAGATAATGTAGTCTAAACACTTCTCAAATATTGGTATTTTAGCACAGCCAGTAACAGTAATACTTAACTGCAGTTGTTAAAAAATATGGACCTTCCTCATATTCTCTTTTGTTATTTAAGCAGAGGACATCTAACCACATTTCTGAGACAGCCTACATGCATGAATTGCCAGAATTGCTGTAATTCAGACTGTCAACTACTTTATGTACATATTACTCTAAATTATTCCTCAAAGAAATTTTGTTCATTTGTATGATTTCTACTTTTTATCCAAATGCCAATGGAAAAAAAAAAAATGATACATACTTTAAAAATACTGTCAGCCATTTTCCAAAGCAAAAGCAGATACTTCAAGAAAGGTATTTTGATTTTGCAGGCTGCTAGCAAGGTTTCTTGCTCTTGCATCAACTGCTCTGTCAAAGGATTTTCCTCAAGGATGTGGAGCAAAGGGTAAGATTTCTTGAAAACTAATGGTATGGTTTGGCTTAATGCTGCAAGTAAAGCTGTGGAGAGAGTGTTTGTATCTTATTTATTTCCAAGGGAAGACAAGATCGTGCAGCTTGGTTGCACTTATTAATTTCATAGTATTGGTGAAATTTGTCAACCAAACAGTAAGTGATGACAACAAAAAATCAGCCCCAGTACCTGCAGTTAAAACAGATGATGCGTATTTATACTTGTTATATTCCAGATATTCACGAATTAGTTCATTGATTAACAGATTTTCATGAGACAGTGGTGGCCGTGGTTCACTTTGGTCATCCAGTGCATTAAAAACTTCTGCTCTGATCCTTGCTTTTATTTGTCCAAGAGCACCTCTTTTTTCCAGTGTGTCCTTTAAAACTATTACCATAAAAAGACGTTAATATAAAGCCAAATGTATTCAAGCAGAGTTTATAATCCACATTATAAACATAATTTTGGCATATTCACAGTGAAATAAAGATAAGATATCTGCACCTGTGCATATGCCAGTAGGTAACAACAGTAGGAATGTCACAGATAAAAATTAAACCTTCAAAGAAGTCACAATTATGTTTTTTTAGTAGTAAACTACGTTCTAGCAATTTCAGCAGCAGGATGCTACTGGACCAAGATGTTTTTAACGAGTAAAAACGAGACCAAGATAAATGAGGAGGTCAGGGCGCTGGTGTGGAGGCTTAGGGACGTTTCTCCCCGCGGCGGCCCAACAGGCGGTGTGAAGAGCCGCCAGCCCCCGCGGCGACTACGGGACCCAACGGGCCGCCGGGTGTATAAGGAAAGCCCGGCTGCCCGCCTCTTCGGCGGTCCGCGGTACCTCCGCCGCCGCCCCAAGGGCTCGGCTCCCCTCCCCGCCCGCCCCAGCCCCCCGCCGTCCCCGCCACCTGCTTTCAGCTCCGCCACCGTCGCCATGGCCCAACCGCCGCCCCAAGGACCCGGATGAGGCAGCCCGGCGGCGGCGGCGGCGGCAAGCAGCCACTGCGCAGGCGCAGCGCTGGGAGGCGGGAACGGGCCCCTGCCGGCCCCGCCTCTCGGCGAGCGCCAGCCAATCGAACAGCGCCGGCGGGCGGTGTGTGCAGTTCGAGCGCGGGGAGGGCGCGCCCTCCGCGGCTCGCGGGCGGGGTCGCGCTCTCCCTGAGGCGGGGCCGAAGGAACGGACGGATAGACAGAAAGGCAGGCGGGCAGGCGGCTAGGCCGGCAGGCAGGCCGGCAGGCAGCCAGCCAGCCAGCCAGCCAGCCAGCCAGCCGCGGTCTCCCGGTCCCAGGGTGATCCCTGCGCTGCCAGGGCGTCCGCTGCCAGGGTCAAGCCGCGATAAAATAATTAGCAGTGCTTACGTGGTGCATGTGGAGCTACCGTTCGGTGTCCTGCCCGTGCCTGCCCGTAGTTCAGTGCTGTCAGCTGGGGCCGGGGGGGAGCGGACGGCGCTTCAGGGTTGCTGTACCTTTTCCCCTCTGTAATTTCAAAAGTTGTCAACGTGCTTTATCTGGAGGGGCGGGGGGGGGAAGGAAAAAATGAAGAAGGGAACCATGGAGAATGAGAGTTTCTCCCTGACATGTAGTGGAGGAGCTTTGTGCTGAGTCTCTGAAAGATGAATTGTTAATTAAAAGGACTCGCCAAAGATGAGATTTTAATTAAACGCACTTGCCAAAATGTAACCATATACTGGGTGTTTTGCAAGTCTGTGAGGATCCCTTGTGTGTGTGGAGGCATGTGTGTGCTTCGTGCTGCTGGGATGAGTCGACACTGTTTATTTTGTGAATGTATTAAGTGTTTCCCTAAGGAAGTGCAGCCAGTGTGGGTGAACAAACTGGATTTGTCATGGTCGAGATGGAGCAGCCTGCTTGGGCTTGAAGGAAAATGTGAGTCTTCTTAAGCAGTACACCACTTACAGCATTGAAGTGTGGGGTGGGAGTGTTTTGTTGGCCTTTTTTTGTTTGTTTTCTACATTTCATCTCAAAGTAAATACTTATCAGCTTCCAAAGAATTTCTGGCAAGGGGCAATAAATAAAATTAAGGAAAAAAGGTCTGTAGCAGCAATGGTGAAGTTAATCTGTTCCTTTAACATAGCAGTACCTTTCAGTGAGTCAGCAGCAGTAAGTGCCTCTGTCTATCCTAAGTCTGCTGCCCAGATCCGTAGTGCAACTCTGATGATGAACAACCACTTACTTACCTTTAACATGCATGGCGTTTTCACAGTCAAAACAATTTTCTCTGCAACCTTCCTAGTTTCTGCATGCTATTGTGGGTCACTGTTCTATTACACCTAATTTCCAATTGATAAGTTTTTGCTGTTTTTCACCCTATCCAGTTCTAATTTGTATCCTACAAAGCAAAGTTCAGGGTCCAAAATAGAATTTGTTTGAGGTTTTTTTTCTGATTGCGAGGAAATGCCTTTTTAAATAAGATTACAGTTTCTATTTTATATATTGATCTGTGTTTTAAAAGATGCTGCTATAACAATGGTTTCCAAAATCCACATTCGGTGACTTCCTGGCGCTCTGAGATCTTGGTTCTGTATCTGTTTGCAGGCTTCGGTTTGTGTCAGTTCTGGTTTTTTCTCCTCCACAACAAATATTTTGAGTCTCTTACATTTTGCTTCTGAACTCTTCTGCTTCCTCTCGCATCAATTATTTACTCTGTGTTTTGACTGCACTTTGGTTTACATCTTTGTTGTTGTTGCTGTTGCTTAGAGTTTCTAAGGGGAAGAGATGGAATTAATTGGAAGGGAACTAATCTGAGGTGCAGATCCAAGTGTCTTTATTTGATAAGAAACATCCTTTACCTGGTGCATGACCACACATTGGTACAGGCACAGTCTGAGGCTGAGAAAAAAATTTTTATATTGATGTAATTGGAAAGTTTGAATCCTGAAAATGTAACTTAAGTTCCATTAGTCTTTTAGCATACAATAGTATCTGGAAAAAAACATGTGTGGGTAAAAATTTATTTTTCTTGACCCTCCTCACTTCATGCTTATTTACTGTCTTCTTGTTTGGAACAATCCCTGTATATGATCTCTATATCCTAAATAATTTTGTGCTGTATCATTTCAACTATAAATTTATATTCTATTATTGCACACAGATTATGTGTAAAAGTGTAAGCTCTTAGAGGTTGTATTATCTATTTATCATTTTTTCTGGTTTATTATTTTATTAATAGTGCTATTAAAAAAGAAAAGCTCTTCCAACTTAATTACAGGGTAGCTTGTATTAATTGTCAGAGCTGTTATCATTTATATGCGCTGCAGAACAGCCAGGAGGAAAAAAGCTTTCCATACAGCTGAGGGGCAGTCGGATAACAGATGTTGGAGACTGTGATGTAACTTTTTCATCAGGAGTCATCCTGAGCATTGAGACATCAAAAAACAACCCACCAAGGTATTTAATATGATTTTTAAGATGAATGTGGAGAGTGCCTGAAACAGGACAGAAATATTCTTAATAAAAGTAAGGGGAATCAGGCTTCAATGTTTAGCTGTTCTCTTGCAATACTGTGAAGATTTTAGCATATGAACTAAGGTAGGGGTTAAACTGACACAAATTTTTATAGCTTCCGCCACCCAGTTTGTTTGTTTTCATGTTTCTGTGATGATTCTGCTCAGTCCATCAAGGCATATGTGACCCCGGTGTGGGCTGACCTCTGCTGCTGCTCCTCGACCTGACACCCTGGGAGTGAGAGAGCCACGGGGACAGAGCAGGCATGCTGCAGTCAGACAGGCACTCTGGTCACAGCAGGCCACCAGCACAACTCTTAAGACTGCAGCGGAGGCGTGCAGGTGAGTGAAGAAGCAATCTCTGATATGTTTTTCATGTGTGTGATGCTTGCTTTTTAGTTATATATTAAACAAATAAGACCTCTCTCTCTTCTAACAACTTTGTTACTGTAATTGCTCTGGATGCAAAAGAACCTTTTAAATTGAGGTTCTTTACGTTTGATTAAAGCTTTCAGATGTTACTGTAGGGTAGTATGTAACCACCCAGCTCCTTCCTGCAGCGTATGGTGCCATTCCTACCTATGCGCCATCTGTACTCCAGCTGGTCTGCCCTAGAACGTTAGATAGTCAACTGAGCATTGGTGCTCTCTGTGGGTTTAACCGATGCATTTTAAATAGGATGTGAAGTGTGCACAGCCAGACACAACCAAACTCAACCGCAGGGGCTGTGCAGTTATTTCAACCAGTATGTATGTTGGTGCAAACCTGGTTGTGGATGACGTTCTTTCGGTTCAGCTCGTGCTAGTCAACTTGCACTAGTTCGGGGCTTTGAAAACAGCTTAACTGCTTCACGTTGAAAAGGGAAATATCTGAAGGCGCACCCAGGCTTTCACCGTGGCCTTCCCCGAGAGGGTGCCGTGGCTCTGTCCCGCGGGGCCCGGCTGCCGGCAGGGGGCTGCGTGGGGTCCCTGTGCCCAGGGGCCGGAGCACCGTCCCGGGGAGGGGGATGCCGTGATGCCCGCCGGTGGCTCTGGTGTGGCAGGTGCGGTGCAGGACCCGGAAGGCTGCTGGGGCCGGCTGCCGCGGGCAGGGAGGCGCGGCGGAGGTGCCCGGGGCGGGGGCAATGCTCCCGTCCCGGTTACGCCGAGGGGGCGCGGGGGATTTCCGCGTTGCACAAAGGCAGGTGCGGGGCTCCGGCCGGGCCTGCCGCCCGCCGGGGGAGCCTGGGGTGCGCCCCGCCGCGCCCCACGCCCCCCGTCCCGCCCGCCCCCACGGAGGCCGAGGCGGGGCTGCGCGGCGCAGCGCGGGAGGCGGCGGCGGCGGGGCTCGGCATCCCCGTGACCGCGGAGCCAATCAGGGCGCCGCGGCGGCGCTGCCGGCCTGTCCCCGCCCGCCGCCGCCCGGGCAGGGAGAGGTGCGGAGGGGGAAGCGCAGCGCTGCCGCGGGAGCCCGCGGTCGCCTCGCCGCGCCCCATGGGGATCGAGAGCTTCTGCAGCGCCGACGCCTACGAGCCCTTCTGGGTGAGCGGCGGGACGGAGCCGCGGGGCCTCGGCTGGGCGGCGGCTGCCGCCGGTGCCGGCGCTGAGGGATGGTGGGGAGCCGGGCGGGACGGGGGTGGTCGCGGGGCGCCGGGCCCGGGCGGAGCCCGAGGGGGCCGCGTCCGGCGGCGGGGGAGCGGGAGCCTCCGGTGCCGGCGCTGACTTCGGGCAGGGCGCGGGGGGCTGCGGCGCGTCCCGGCCCCGCCGGCCGCCGCGGCGTGCGTGCGGGAGCGCCGGCGCGGAGCGGCCGCGGGCCGGCTGGAGGGGTAGGGCCGCGGCCGGGGTCTCGCTGGTCTGCGGCTGGGTGCCGCGTCCCCGCGCCCGGGTGGCGGAGCGGGCGCTGGAGCGCCTCGTGTGTGGGCTTTCCGGCAGGGAGGTGCTTGGAGGGGGGAGCTGGCGAGTGGGCGCTCGCCTGGGAGGCTGGAAGCGAGTTCCCGAGTGACGGGAGCAGTCTCTGCCTGCCGCGTTTGGCCGCCCCTCGGCGTTACCCAGAGCTGTGCGGGTACTGACAGTAACGGAGACTGGCTGCTGCCATCGTACCGGAGAGTGGAGTACGGTCTGGTGGAGGAGGCCAGTGATATGCTTTCTGCAGGCTAGCGGCCGTATCGCATGTTTACATAGCAGTATTTTCGCTCTTCCTTAATGGAGAGTGGTGACCGCAGCCCGCTGTGGGGTGAGCTGAAATCCAGGTATGCGAGGGTGAGTGATGTGCAAACGCTGCGGCGTGGGTCTTGCTGAACGGAGACACGGGTTCTTCTGCAGAGGCATGCAGGTGCTGGCAGCAGTGAGGCCCCTGGGAGGAGGGTAGCGAAGATCCTTCTAAGGAGTAAACAGGTTGTGTGGGAGAAGGAGGTTGTGTGGAGGAAGGGAGGAGACAGAGCTGGAAATTTAAGAAAAAAAAAAAAGGTGGGGTGAGAGCTGTTGAAAGCAACGTAGGGGTAAGAGGAAAACATGCTGCTGAGCTTCCTTACTAGTAAAAAAAAAAATAATCAGATGTCTGAACAAACGCCAGCAAACTCTTTGTCTCGAGAACCATTAAGATTACTCAGCACATATTTGTAAAATCTTGAAGACTTTAAGATATTTAGCTTTTCCAACTGATGAAAAGTGATGCTGTTAACCTGCTTTTACATTGCTTATGTTCATATCTCTTTTCAGCTAATTTTCAGGTTTCTCAGAACTGGCTAAATTATGAATTGTCATCAAATGTATTTTTTTCCTCTCCTCGAATAAGGCATTTTATTCGAAGAGCTTTAGAGAATACATATTTCAGAATTCAGCTTATGGAAGACATTGACTTGCGGGAGCAGTAGTTTTGTGAAAAAGAGCTGCCAATTCTTTGAACCGTGGAATTGAAACACCAGCTAGAAGCAAGAAATACACTTAGGATGTTGTAAACAACTAGTTTATATAGGATTTCTGATGGCAGATTCTTTTATTATGAAAACAGTTAAAATTCTTCTATATACTACAGCCATTTCTGGGATTTGTGGTGTGTCATTACTACACCATACTTTTTTTCACTGGTTGCATTGGTTCCCAAGATTATAGATGGTTTTGTGATTTGTCATCCTTTTCCAAATCACGTGGAGTCTGCCCTTCATTTTTTCCAGCTAAAGATCCTGTGGGTGTGGTTATTTGATTTCTGGATTCTTCTAATCCTGCAAAAGAAAAACGGTGCATTTCAGTTGGTGTCTGGGAAAATCTTCCTTGCTGAACTTGTCCTCGTAAACAACGCTCTGTATCCACTTTGTTGTTGCATTGTTCCCAGTACTGGAGAGTGTAGTAATGCTAGTTTTGGTGCTTATGGATACTCTGGCTGCTTAATTTTCTGGTATTTCCATTGTTGCTACTATTTGAAGCTCAAGTTGTAATGGATTTTCAGAAAATGTCTATGTATATGTAGTGTTTCACTAGGCTTCTAGATATCACCTGTGTGTGTGCTACGTCCTTCCTGTCTTGTGGACTGCACTCTTCAGCTTCTCAGAGCTGGGTGATAGCTGGATACCCGGTGGCACGTACTGCATTCTTGTGGTGAACTCTATGGCCACATCAGCTGTTTTGTTTGGTGCTGAAGCCTTGCTGGTGGAGCAGCGGGATTTCCTAGCACTGGCAAACTCAGCTTCAAGGAAGAGATGTGTTTTCTGTCAAGGGTGGTGCTGAGTTTGGGACGACTCAGTTTTAAATTGTGGGGGAGACTTTGCAGGTTGAAAGGACCTAATGGACACTTAAAGACTGCTAATCTTCTTAAGCTTTGCTGGCCAGGATTTTTCTTGTTTGCACACCCAAGGAATGTTATTGTTGAAAGTTCTTGTCTGAGAATTAAACAGATTGGTTTTATTTAATACTTACTTTGAAAGGTCAACAGCCCAAGTTTGATACTTCTTCACCCCCCCCATCCCCCCATTTAACCAATCTTAACCTATCTCTGTCCCCCCACTCAGCATATTAACTTCACTGCCATCAGATTTGCTTACAGAACTTCACAGAATCACAGAACAGCAGGGCTTGGAAGGGACCTCTGGAGATCATCTCGTCCAACCCCCCTGCTTGAGCAGGGACACCTACAGCAGGGGGCACAGGACTGCGTCCAGGCAGGTTTTGAATGTCTCCAGAGAAGGAGACTCCACAACCTCTCTGGGCAGCCTGTTCCACTGCTCTGTCACCCTCACAGGAAAGAAGCTTTTCTTCATATTCAGGTGGAACTTGCTGTGTTCCAACTTATGCCCATTGCCCCTTGTCCTGTCACTGGGCACCACTGAAAAGAGTCTGGCCCCACCCTCTTGACACCCGCCCTTTAGATACTTATAAGCATTGATAAGATCCCCCCTCAGTCTTCTCTTCTCCAGGCTGAACAAAGCCAGGTGTCTCAGCCTTTCCTCATAAGAGAGATGCTCCAATCCTCTGATCATCTTCGTAGCTCTCTGCTGGACTTGCTCAAGCAGTTCCCTGTCCTTCTTGACCTGGGGGGCCCAGAACTGGACACAGTACTCCAGATGTGGCCTCACTAGGGCAGAGTAGAGGGGGAGGATAACCTCCATCGACCTGCTGGCCAAGCTTAAGTGTTTCTTGCTTCCTTTGAATCAGACTCCCTTTTTGGAAGGGTACTGTTTCATCCTTGCTTTCTCTAGTATCACTGAGTATCTCAGAATAAGTATCCCATCCATAATATAAAGAAAGGTACAGCTGTGTATGATAAAGTTACTATTTACTAGTAGCTGTTGGTGACAATAAAAGCTTTAAAAAAACCCCTGGTGGCCTAGGGGTAACATTTTGCACTACTTTCATTTCAGTTCAGTGACTTTAAGGGCCTGTTAAAACTGGAAGGCTTTTTTGTGACCTGACATGCTGAGATAGCTTTGCCTAGAGTATCACTAGTGTATGAGTGCAGTCTACTTTGCTTTAATACCAGCGTGCAAGAAAGAAAAAAAAGTGGGGTGAGGAACTCTGTCATTCTAGGTGAGGTGAGGAGGGTAAGTGTCAAGGCAGATGTAGAACTTATTGTACATTTTGACCTAGCTGCCTGAATACATGCACACTCTTACAAATGGTGATCTCAGTGCAGTTACATTTTGAAATAGTCTGCTGGTTTTCCTTTCTTTTGAATAAAATTTTGGGGTAGTTTCAGGTATTCAGAGCTTGTAAACTATGCAGTATCACATATAGAGAAGTCTTTTCATGTTTGAAACTGTTAAAGGAGGAGGTTGAGTTTTTGTGACACTTTGAGTTTTCAAGGCTAACCCCTAATAGGGCTTTTATGAAAAAGAAGTAGGAGATACAAAAGCAAACTCAAGTTCACCTAAGCAGTTCCTTATAGCTCCTCCCCAAGTGCTCTTTAAGGCTTTACAGGAAGTATCAGTTATTCATTCATTAGAAGATACTTGTAAGTCAAATAGCATCTGAAACTTTTGAGGTTCTTCCTTACACTTGAGGGAATGTGAGAGGAATGGTTTATATAAGCTCCTATCATGTCGTTCACAGGCAAAGACATTGTGTGTTTTTAAATTAATTTAGATAGAAGTTAACCTGAATTCTTCTTTACCTCAGTGGGAACTTAGTGGATATTCCCCCCCCCCTTTTCCTAGTTGGGCCTTTGGTGGTTGAGGAAGGATTGAAAGCAAGTAATTCCATTCACTTCTAGCAGAAAAGCAAGTTTTCATCTCTGTTTTGTTTTGAAAACTACAGTCCTGTAATAATTCAAGCTATGTCTGCCTGTGTAAACCCAGGCCTGTTTCTTTCTTGTTGGTACAGAAAGCTTTTGTGGAGCCTCTTCTCTGTCTGTAAAGAAAATGCATCCAAACAGTGTTCTAGGTTTAGCACTTCTTTGTACGGAACCAAACTACAGGAGATAAACAGAATGGATGAGAAAAGGTGAGGCAGAGCCTCGCACACAAAATCCAAGGACCAGCTTGGTGGGATTGGGCTCTGCTTCCCTTGCTGTGTGTAGAGTTCTGTCTGAGGTTTTCAGGCATGTTTTTTCTGCCTTAGTAAACGTATTTTCTTGAGTCTTTGTCCAAAGACATTATGTTTTATATTACGGTTGACACTGTTGTACCTGGGGGAGATCCACTAGCCTCTCTCAGCTGGTTGCAGACATGTTAGGATCTTCCAAGACTAAAACGTGGCTTGATAGGATTTTATTAAGAAAAAAAAATATATTATTTAATTCATTATAATGATTAGCTTACATTTGCAAAGGGATATTGTCTGATATAAACAGCTGCTGTGCTTATATTGTTTATGAGGACACTGGGACGCTGATAGTTTTCCTGAAATAGACTTCTGCAGGAAAACCAGACTTTTTATGTAAGGAGTAATTTCATGTTCTGAAGCTCTGTGGCTTATGCTGTCATATATAGATAAGCAGTAAATTAGCATGTATCCTGGAACCCTGCAGGTTTTTGCACTGTTAAATGTCTTTAGTGCTTTTTCAGTGTGTTTGTGGCAGAGCTAGGGAGTTTGAGGTGCTGTGTGAGTGGTGCTGAGTGAGCTTGATATGAGTTTAGACTCTTCCTTTAGTTGTAAAGGTATCAAGTTTATAAATGCATTTGTGACCAGAGTTTAAAAAGAGTATGCAGATCAGAAAACTACTTATTTGCTGACATTGGAAGGTCATATGTGGACAGCATTTGGAACAGGGGAGGAGCAGTAGCAGAGTGTTAAACAGAAAAACCTTTGCATGAGATGGTGCCATTGTTATAATTAACAGCTGATTGCCTGATTCTCATGGCATAGTTGTCGTTGGGTTTTTTAGCGATGAAAGCCAGAGGCTTATTTGTCAGCTTTCTCTTGTTTAAACCTGTGAAACGTTTTTGTTGGTCATGTGAACAAAGGTCTAAATTTGCATAGAAATTAAACTTATATTAGAAATTAAACTTATCTCTTGATCCAGAATAGATCAGTTTAGGGGAAATACAGGAAAATTAAGCCTGATATTCTATGTTGATGGGGATTTTCTTAACAGATGACCTGTCGTTCTACAGCTGTTAGTTCAAGCTTGTTCAGAAAAGTTAAATGAGGGGAAAAAAAAACCCGAGAAAAAACCCTCAATAACTTGTGCTGTTCCAGGGACTTAAAATGCAGTTTACATTGAAACACTGTGCTATACTGGGACTAAGTGAAGGTTAACCCGGGTTGCACTGAAGTCATTCTGGGTCACATCTCTAAAAAGCCCACTGCCGGGTACTGACCTTTTGCTTACTTTTAATAGAGTCAGAATTCCATGCATTACTGTTTTCTCACTGTTTACATCTGTGGTAGCTTCGGATACAGTTTATCCTGACTTAAGCTGTCATCTTAGTCCCTTTCTAAGATCATTACCCAGGTGTGTTCAAACTTCTCACAGTGATTTGAACTCGATATACAGGCTGTTGGATTATTAAGCAAAAGTCCTGGTTTTGGTGGAAAAAGGAGATGAGAACAGGAATCTTCTTCCTGTATCCTTTTAAGTAACATGATTTCAGTGAAAAACTTTACAAAAGGGTAAAAACCATCCTTTAGATTCTGAAACTGTGAATGGTAAATCTTTCGTTGTCATGTGGCCAAATGTTGTTTCATGGCACTTGCAGACATGGCAGGGTACAGAAATGTTATGTCCGTAGAAAGAGGCTGAATACTTTAATTTTGCAAGTGCTGATGTAATCTGTCATATGTTTCCCTGACACACACAAAAAAAAAATAGCCATAGTTCAGTGGCTTTTAGCTTCTTGGATTACGAAGATCAGCTATTGTAAATTCCACAGCTGCAGGTGCTCCTTTCTCTGGCACCTTGCTAGCACCAGCTTCGTATTGTAGGCTAGAGGGAAATAAAGGCAAAACATGCTTCTTTTTTTTTTTTCCTTGTCATTTTACACACAGTTTCAGCTGATGCAGTGCTGTCTATAACAAAGGATTTAAACTCTTTGTAAACATTAGGAAATACCGATGTTTGGGTTTTGGACAAGGAGGTTCAGACACTTGATTGAAGTTCAGGACCAGGCATTGGAAGGTAGAGGCTTTTTCTTGGCTGTGTTAACAAGTCAAATCTGCATTATGTAAGTCATTACTGTTGAGAATTTAGTCTTGCTAAAATCATTTCTAACAGAAAATGTTATGAGAAATTAAGGGTATTTCCCTGTCACTAGAAACACTTACTGTTATTTTCCCCCCTAAATCTTCTTTATATAAATAGCTTAAAAATTTTAGGACCCATTTATTATGGGATTATTAGATTTTTTTTTTAACGTTCCCCCTTTTGCTCTAACAATCTTGTCTTGTGACAAAGTTAAGAGACTGTAAGAATAACACGTAGATTTCAGAATTACTTTGAAACAAAGGAAGAAGAAGGGGCATGGTCTCTTCTGAGGTCTCAATCTGAATGTGGTATTTTGTGAGGCTGGGCTAGAAGGCTTGCTTGTGAATGATTTAAGGTTTTTTATTCAGACACAAGACTTACATGTCAAAACCTTAATTGGAGACCTGTGTTTTTCAAACTTTTGCTAAACTATTATTTTCTCCTTGCTTCCCTGACTACTACTAGAATTTTAACCAATGAACTTCAGATTTAATAGCAGTAGTTTGTTCCATTCATGGTTTTATGAGGAGAAACGTTTTGTATTCTCACTGTTTGGTGAATACCCCCTGCCTAAGACTCTTGTTATCAAGTAGGAGGAGAAGATCCTCAATTGCATGGTAGATTTAGTTCTCCTGCAATAATTAAAAAAAACCCAAACTATGGTTTTTCTGTAGGTGAATGTGAGCTCCATGAGAGTTGGAGATGTGAATCTAATTCTTACGTCCCAATGTGGCAGTTACCAGTAATGTTTCTTGTTTCACCTTTGTGGCAGTAGAAGAACAAAAAGGCAAAAACTTATTGATCTAATTGGGCTGTTATTGGCATGAAGAAGTGTCTGAGAACTTTGTGAGAATATGAGCACCTATCCTCAGGTGTGACCATGAAGGGAAGTCCTGAAGTCTGTTCCCAAATCAGCAGTTTGACACACTGTATGTTCATTTGTTCTACTGCTTGTGGTAAGTGGTATAGTTCTCTGCAGGAGCATAGTTCCATCATTTCTCCTTGCAGAAGTACTTTTTAGAGTCTGTGGAGTTCTGGGAATGAGATCAAGTATTTGGTTGTGTGGCTTTTACTGTTTAGTAGAATCCTGGTTTTGGGTTCCAAAAATAAAAAGTCACTCCTGGCTGTCTTTTGTTAAGCATAGGAAGCAGCTGTTGGAAAGATATAATTGTAAAATCTGTATTTTAAATTTTTCTTCTACTTCCTATTTGCAGAATACATCCTTAGATAATACAATAAACCAGTAAATCATTAATTTCATGTAGTTAGTATAGGTCTTCAAAGGAATTGGCAGTGTATTGAAAGCTTTATTTAAATGCAGCATGAGCTCACTTTGTGTGCATCACAGCAAAGGTACCATTCTACTTGTACATTCTGCACTAACTTCAATTGCAAGAAGAACTACTACATTGTGTCACAGGAGAGATCTGTGCATTTTGGGTGACTTCCTGTTTATTAAGAAAAAAAGATAGAGGAAATAAATGTCAACTAAGGTGGAAAGGTATGTTTGTCCTTTGTATATTATGCTACTTCACCTGGAATTGATTCTAGAGCCATTGGATCCTTCAATGCAAGTAGTACTTTTTCCAAAATAATTTCAATACAATGAAATTGTTTTGAAAGCGTAGTATTTTTAAAGGACTTATAAACGTGTAATTAGGAAGTTTGTGATGGTTCCTTGTAGTGTCATATACCTCATTTAGTGCCTTGTTTGCCACTGTTAGGGATGTTGTTATCGTCTGCTGCTTGTTTCTGTGAATATTGCTGAGCAGACAGGAGAGATGCAGGTGTGGGTGTTTCTGCTGCTTTTTATGGGAGTCCTGGAGTATTTTTCTTGTATGAATATCTGTTGCGTGTTCTGTCAAGCTGCCACCTCTTGTGATTTAGCCTGAATAGTAAGCACAACAGGGCAAATGTTATGCTGGTGAAAATTGTGTATGATTGTGCCTGTTTTAGGCTCTACTCTAAATATGGTCTTAGAGAAATGGTGAGCTTCAGCACATGTTTAATGATCTGACTCTGAAATGTGAATGACAGAATAAAGATGCTTTATTTACAGTGTTTTGAGAACACTATTTCAGACTTTCTTCAAAGTTTCTAAAGCTAAATTAAATAAAACTTGCTTGGCAACCTGAATAACTTTGGAGAGCTCTTTTGAGTTCATCACTTGGAAACAGACCTTCTTCTAACCTATTGCAAAATGTGGATTGCTTTGTAGTTCATTGTTTTCCTTAATTCTCAGTGTGGTCAATAGTGTCAACTGTTTTTACTGTTGGATTTGATGGAGAATGGTGGTATCAGGGACTTTTAAAGCAAGGCCAGAGTTCCTTTAAAGCAGCCTTAAAGGGAGAGGTCCTTTTCTGCAGCCCCCACCCCCTGTTGTCCACTGATGCTAGTAGCTGTTCTGAGGCTGTAGGCTCACCTAGATCAGGCAAATCTATCTGGGGAGAGGCAGGCAGGAAACTTGCTGTCCTAGATAGTATAGGCTAAAGGCCAGTGGCCTTCTGGCATCTGAGGGAGAATGGTTGAGTCAGCTCATGGGTTTATAGGTGCTACTCTGGGGAATTTTTTAATATGATATCTAGAGCTGCCAGACTGTGAGACTTCCTATTTCAATGAGAAAGTGATGATACTATTATAATGAAAGTTGTCAGCTGCAATTACAGTGTTAGCGCCTGAGAGTGCTAATTACTTGCAGTCTACTAAATGTAAGCATTGCATTAAATGAAAAAAGTTTTTTACTGTTAGGAAAATAAGATTGAGAAAACATATCTTGGTATTACAAAGGAGGTAGTTCTTCTGTGGGTGATATTGAAGTAGTGGGCACGCACCGATGTCAGTGTCAAACTCCATTTGAAGGAGTAAGTGTTGACTGTGATATGAAGATTCCAGTGTGGTTTTGTAATTTTTTTTTTTATATAGGTGTGTAGTAATGTTTCAGTCACTTTAGAGTCACAGCTCGTTCATGCAGGTGGATTTAACAGTGTGGTTGGCAGCCTGCACCTCTAGCACACTTGCACACAGCAGGCATGAAACTGAGCAATTTTGGTCTCTCCATTTCTGCCAGTGAGAATTTTAAAATGTGCTATGGGTCAAGTAGGATTATTGATGTGAGAACAGGCGGCTGCTGGCTGCTCGCTTAACAGCCTTTCCTGGCTGCCAGGAGAGAGGCAGCCAGCCATAAGGTCCCGTCCAGTGTCAAATACTGTTATTCCTCAGCTTAGACACACTGAAGGCGTATCTTCCTTTGCTCAGCAGAGGCAGAATAATTGATCTTTTGTGTTGCAACTTTGTCTTGCCGTCCTACTGCCAATATTTTTTTCTTGCCTGCTACTGAAATTTTAGACAGGAATTAATAATGGTTCTTTATTTTCCTAGGGTTTATGCACTGTTAAATAAGTGGCTTACCTGAAAATAGATCCACATGATTCTGGGGAATGCCAAGCATTTTTTGTGCTCTTCTTGGAGATAAAGAGTTTCACTTCAAATGTGTTAGGAAGCCTTTTTGTGCCATAAGAGAAAACATGCTATTGGGCACAATAGCTGTGGACTGGTATTTTTTTCAGCCACAGTGCTGGTGATAGAAATGAAAACTGAGAAATAGGTCGGGTAAATTTAAAAATACCCATTTGCTATTCTGGGAAACTTTAAAGTTGTCCAGGAATTTTAAAAGGAAGAAAACCCAACCTGAAACTATTTAACATCTGAGATGTGGTTCTTCTGGACTAGACCAAAACTAAGCCAACAGCAGATCTCTTCTCTCCCAACATCCACCAAGAAAGGAACAAGGATCACACTGATGCTTTTCCTGTGGGTTCCTGCAGTCATAGCTTAAAGGCTGCTTTCAGATTATATAATCTAATAGCTATAGACCTAACTTTTTTGCCTCCTCCTCCTCCTCTGTGGCAGGAGGCTGCTCGTTTTTGTAGGCTTTCAATGGATGCTTTGATCTCTGTCATTTGATGTGCTCTTGCAAAGTAGAAGGGTTAGCTGATCAGTCAGAGTGAAAATTGTTATGAGTCTTTGAGATGTGAAAATGGGGCGACTTAGTGCTTTAATAGAACTTGCTAAAACAGTGTTTCTAAAACTTAAGTCAGAAAAAATGTCATTAATTTACTAATTAATGTCTGTAAATACAAAGGTCTGCTTCAGTGAATGTTTCTGCATTGATCCATAAAGAATTTTTTTGGTTCATGTTGGAAAAAAATAAAACTCTGAAACTGGGTTTCAGTAAAGCAAAGCAGCAGCGTGTACTTTAAACTGGCAGAACTAGTCTGGACTTGTGTAACTGAACATTGTGATTTGAATTGAATACATGTTGGTTTCATGATGAGAATAACATGTTTTCCAGCCACAATTGAATCTCATACAGCTATGATATCCACCACGCAGAACTTAGGTTATGCCTTTCTTTTGTAATGGATTGAGTTCCTCTTGACTTTGCTCACTGAAGGGTTTAACATCTCAGTTCAGACCAGGAGCCTGCTTCTGATGTGACCTCCTGACAGTCCCCTGTCCTGCTTGTTGGTTCACTCAAGGGTGGCCCAGGTGCCTTTTGGGCAGGCATTAACTGGGGAACATGCGCCAGTGGCTGATAGACTGTCTGGTCAGTCTGCAGGGGAGCCTGCAACTTGTTTCATGTGAACCTGAGCGAAGGGCATCTTTTGAGGACATCAGGTGCTCAGCAGTAAGTATTGGGTCTACAGCTCTGTTCCTGTCTGTGCTACTACCTTGTGCAGACATAGCCTGAGAGAATTTCACCTAGAGAATCAGCAGGAAAAAATACCACCATGTCTCTCTCTTCATGCATGCTTTCCTCACCTTTTGTCACCTGAAATGAATGTAAAATGGAAGGGGCTTCTGCACCTCATCTGTGTGTAGCCATTTCTCTTGTACAGAGAAGAATAGTGTATTTAAGCTAAGCAAACTCCTGTTTGATACCAACAGCCTCTGGATCAAATCCTGGAAAAATGTGAAGGAAGATACACTGATGTTACTGTAGCTGTTAAATTCTAGCAGTAATTTTAACCCAACCTGCCCATTTGCCCCAACTTTTTGTTCTTAACCCTGAAGTACCATTGCATCATACCCTCTTGCTTTTCATGCAGAAACACCTCCAGATAACTTGCAAATATGAAAGTTAAATGGAAGATTGTACATGTTTTTAGAATATCCTCCAGCCAATGTGCATAGCAGTCATGCATACAGCACTTTTTTCCTTTGCTTAGCCACGTGGCAGTGACATATGCATTACCTGCTCTGTCCTTTCTGGTAACTGCCTGATTCATTTTACAGCAAGCATTTAAAAACACAGAAAAAGGAGATAGTAACTTCCTTAAGCAGTGTGTAGATCTCAAAAAATTTACTCAATAAAATTATGTCAGTGCTGTTGTTTGTTTGTTGTAAAGGTGATTACATCCTGTCAATTTACTTGTATCATATGAATAATCTTAATCATAATAGTTAATCATAATATCATAATCATAGTTAATCATATTAACTGTCTTAATTTGTGAATTGTAAACTGTTCTGCAGAGTCATGAGACTTTTTCTTGGCTGTTGTGCTGGAGTGGAGCAGCTGGGACTAAGAAAGCCAAAGACATTTGTGTGGTGGCTAAATGTAAGGATGACTCAGCTGAAATTTCTGATGTTACGCAGTCAGGGAACTTCACAAGCATGTGGCTTGCCCACAGCATCTCACAGTCGCTGCCTTGTCACGAACAACTTATATGACACCTATGCAGATACACTAAAACATACTTAGGCATTTTTATGCTCTACCAGTGTTAATTTCCTTGAATTGGCTGTATTAAGTTCGGAGATTTTTTTTTTTAAACTGACAAATTGAAAATTATACAAAGTGAGAAGAATTTTTAGAATGCTGTGGAATTAGAGGAGAAAACAACTGTGTCCTCTGCGTACTCTGTTGTATCTAACTGAGAAAGAACTCCTAGATTCTGACAGAAATTGAGATGGAAGTGGGGAAGGAAAATACTTCTGTTAATACATTTTCAAAATAAGTTTACTCTTTTTTTTTTAAAAAAAAAAACAAACAAACATCAAAACATCTTAATATGGAATGGTCCAATTTAAGGGGAAACCTGCTCTATGATTAAAATAATGTCTGGTTAGCCTCAAGTTGAAATTTTTGCAAGTTATATCTTACATTTCTGGTTAGATCTGTTTTCCTCTCTTTGTAATTGTGTTTGAAACTGTTTAATCAGTGGAGGATGGGGACAAATAGGGATCAAAGTGTGGTGATTCTGAGCAGTGGGATCTGTTTCCAGCTTTGATGTTGGAATAGAGGGGCAGGTACTACAGCTCCTTTTGGTTCTGTTTCCTCATCTATAAAATGTGGATGATGGCACTTACTTCTGTGACCAGCTCAGGCAGAGGAGAAGGATTACTGACTGCCATTATGTCCCGGTAGTGGTACTGGTATTCTTTGCAGTGTAAGCTGTGCAACTGTCTGGAAAAAATGCTTTGCAACTGAAAATGACACTACAGTTAACAAGCCTTTGGGCATGGAGCTGGTACTCTTAGCTGTGTGGCTTTTAAACAGAAGCCTGTGAGCTATGCTTCGGCTGTTGAACATTGCTGTGCATCTGCAGCAGTGATATCTCTGTATTCTGTATTCATTCTATTGGAGAGCCAGAAATCTACAGCACTTGAGAGGAAGTGTCCCTTGTTATAATTTTACAGAAAAGTCAGTAATGTTAAGGTAACAGTTTCCTGCAAGAGATTTCCCTAACTCAAGCCAGTCATAAATATGGAATGAAAGTTCATTTTAATAAATAGCCTGTCACTGTAAATAGTCCTTGTACCAGTAATGGAAATGGTGATCACATTTTTATTACTGTAAGTGTCAATTTTGGTTTGATTGTGTGGTGGTTTATCTTGTTTTGAGAATTGTGTTGAGAGAAATAGGAAAACACTGAATTATTTTCATTTACATTTTCCTGTTGTTGAGTAGGAAATGGGCTGCAAGGGTGAGCCTTTTTTACTTAGTTCTGTGCCGTGTTGTTATGAATTACCAGAAAGTTTCAACTGGGTTTGCTGCAGACAGCTTGGGAGCTATGAGACTACTTTACAAATAGTGAATTGATGTTGTCTTGTGCTGTTCACTTTTACTGTGTGCCAGATAATGTTTCCACACTGAAATTTGGGAATGTGATGTATCTGAGTATTTGTACATATGTGCACAGTGGTTGTAATGGGAGATAGCTAGCATTTTCATGTTATTTTTCCACAATGATAATGTGAAAATCCTTGATTAATACTGTTAAAGATCCTGATAAATACTGTTAAAGATCCCAGTATTACGTTTGAGTGGGTTATGTGTTGTGGTAGCTGTGTATAACCAAGGAAAGTGACACTAATGTTATCCTGTGAAGGTTTAAAACTTCTGAGCTACAAAAAGTGCAATAAAATTAGATACATGAGAGAATGGAGCCAATTTAATAAAAGTATAAATAAATACAGAAGAGACACAGAATAAGGCAGATAATGGCTATTTCTTTTTTTAAATGCTGAAGTTCTGTGTTTGCTTTTTCTTTAACTCGATCTGTTTTCTCTCCCCAGGATTGGAATCTGACATGGCACACAGAAAATCCAGACTTCACTCAGTGCTTTCAGAACACAGTCCTGGTCTGGATTCCTTGCATTTACCTGTGGGTCTGCTTCCCAGTGTACTTCCTATACCTTCGTTATCATGACAGGGGATACATACAAATGTCAAACCTCAACAAAGCCAAAACAGTACGTGACTTTTTAAAATCAGAACTTATTAAGCTTATGTGGAAGTTTGAATCTATTTTTCAGCTATGTTTTAGCACACTATTTTTGTTGAGCATCAGTCTTGTCCTGTGTGCACACTGCAGCTGTAACTTACTTGTTATACTTGTGCTTAATTTCCAAGCCTTATGTATTTCCATTGACCTTTTATCAGTAGACTTTCTGAAATTTACTCTGATGTAGCAAAAAAAAGCATGCAAATCCTTTGTAAGACCAGTTGGAGAAGACTATTTTAAGGCAACTCAATGTCAAGGCCTTTATTTCAATAATAAAAAGAATTCATTATCCTATCAGCTTCTTAAGTTACACAGCATAGATTTCTGGAGCTGCTGCAGGTGTTCTATTCCACTTCTGTTGTGAAATAGGTTCTTAATGTTTTCTTACTTCCTTTTTTTTCCCCCCTGTAGAAGAACTGAAAAGTTTTAAGAAGGACTATAATAGCATGGTGTATTGGAGAGTTTTTGCCCCTGCAGTCTGTTATTCAGGAATGAGATTCACCAGCTTCCTGCTTAATAATACACTGAATTATATGGTACTAAAAATTAGTAAACTTTTTTCTTCTAGTGGGGATCCATTAGGTAAAGCCAACTTACTCTTCTTTTGTGCATGTTGTAGAATTGCCCAAAAGAGATGATCTGATTCTGACTCCGCTTCTACTAAGACATCACATCTAGTGTTCATGTATATATTGTACTACCTAATCTGTGTGAGCTGATGTATGAAATACACTTTTGTATTGCAGGCTTTGGGCTTAATACTGTGGATAGTCTGCTGGGCAGACCTTTTCTACTCTTTCTGGGAAAGAAGTCAAAATATTTTTCGAGCTCCATTTTTTCTTGTTAGGCCTACAGTATTGGGTATAACAATGGTAAGTTCTTCTGTTACGGCCTTTGTTCATGCAAAGCCTGAAGCAATAACATGCATCTTAATATTATTCAGAGTGTTGTAAATCTTTAAGCTACAATCTTTACATGCAGACTTAATCTCCAGTTGAACTGTGAAATATTGACTCTGAAATACCTGCTTTCTTTTAATAAAAAAATCAGAAAAAAAACCCCAACCCAGCTGTGCTCCGTGCACTTTGCATGTCCACACACAAGCCAGTGCTAGTTGCCTCGCCTTGTTTTGGTAGGCTTGAGCTACCATTCATTTGATAGCTTGACTCAAGCATGGGGTGGAGGAACCAAAGTGAGAGAACTGATTAAACCTAGGTAACACAAATCACACTGAACTTGGTAAAAGACTGTCAAAGGCATTGCGTTATTAATAAGTATCTTATTACAAACTCACTTTCATGTAACAGTCTTTAGTGCATGTTTTCTTTGTTATGTTTGATGGCATGGTGGAAAGTTTTAAATGCCACATGAGGCACATAGGTGTCCCCAGCTAACTTTTTCTACCTAGAAGCTCAAGTATTGTCTACGTTCACACCAGTATCTCTGCAGCCCGCATTTCAAGGAAAATGCCTTGTCATTCATTTATTGTCAGTTGCCTTACATTTATCACAGGCTTGGAATGGTAGTGATTAAACATGATATTCAAGGAGGGAATGGGATGGGACACAACAACCCCAACAGCAATAACAACAACAACAAAACCAAACCAAAAAAAACCCAACAGTCCTGAAACATACTGAGAGATGCAAGAGCTGTTAAATAGTTTGTTGTCATTTAATAATGCATTTAATAATTGTCAAGCTTTTGTCAGGTTGATTGAAAATGCATGTTGCAGTAACCAAGTGAGATTACTACGTTGTACCAGCTTCCTAAAGGACTTTGGAAAAAAACAAAATACAGAAATAGAGTAATATTTGGTCAGTGTTGTTTGGCGTTGTGGCTTGTATGGAAAGAAGTCTTCGTATTTTAAAAAGAATTAGTCAGGAAATACTTGGAAGGGATGTAGGGTCACTATAATTGCATGTTGATTTGTGATGCAGAACCAGAAAAGTAAAGAAATAGACTGGCAGCTTTTGACAGTGCTTTTGTGTATGTGGTCGTTTACTTCTATGTAATACATATTGCTTTTCCCTTTTTTGTCCACTTCTTAGCTTTACTGTTCCAGAGAATTTCCTATTTAAATGTATTTTTGAATTACTCTTAAAATCTCTAGGTGTTAGAATGCTTGGGAGAGAGTGGATTTGAAATGTTAAATAAGAACACTTTAACACACTACCTTGTATATGTGTATAATGTGTTGTAAAACTTAAAGCTTGTGAATATATTTTTATCTTATTTGTTTACAGTTGCTTGCCACATTTTTAATACAGTATGAAAGAATAAAAGGAGTCCAGTCTTCAGGTGTAATGACAATTTTCTGGCTCATCTCATTGTTGTGTGCCACAGTGGTTTTTAGATCCAAAATAATACGTGTCTTAAATACGGTAAGTGATTGCTAGCCTCATTCAGTTGAAAATAATCCCAAATGCTGCAGTAATAGAGTAGTTGCTTGCTAATTATGCCAGCCACATCAGTTAATGATTCATTCAGTGTACTTTCATTACTGGGGTTACAAAAGTAAAACAAGCAAGACTTAATGCCTTTTGTTTTGAAATGCTAGTGAAATTCATAGTGATCTTAACTATAGCAACAGTTGCCAAGAAAATTCAGCTAGTTGTTCCAGAAAGGGGATGTGTGTGCTGAGTACAATAAAAGTGTATGATCTTTGACATGAAACTGTTCTGAGAGTTTACGTCATCTTCCTGTTGATTATACAGTCAATTTCCTGAAACACTCGGTTTGATTGTAATGTGGTCTTATCTGCTGAGACAAAATGAAAGTGTAAAACTGAAATATTTTCATGTCAGTCTGCTTTATAGTGAGGCCACCTCAAATATCAGATTAATTGTGGAGCTGCCTGAAAATGGCATATCACTTTCTTGAAATCTTTAAGCCGTGTTGTGAATTTTGAGAACTTTCAGCCAACTTTTGTCTTTAGCTGTTGGGAGTAGGGTTTTACTCGTGGGTGTGTGGGGGTGTGTGTCCATCCATCCCTGTGCTTTGATTTCTGTTGATTATGCTTTATGTATCAGTCTCAGTCTAAAAAATGGAAGAACCTCTGGAATTTGAGCACAATGCAACAAATTGTAATCTAAATTCTGCTCCTCTAATTCTTATTTTCTGTGTATACTAATTAACAAATCTGCTTTGAAAACTCCTTACTACCCAGTGCATAAAAGCCTTGCTCCTGTAAAGAATACCTTGACTTCAAATTGGAGCATGCTGTGTTGGTACAAACTGTGTCTTAAAAAGAACTTCTCTACAGAAGAAGTTCATGCTTGTGTGTTTATGGCAGTGATTGATTAAAAATAAATGCTATCTTTCATCTCACCGCCCCTTTACCTTCCCTTTACCAAAATAGGCATTGACTTCAATTTGCATGGGAGTCGGTAGTGTAACATTTATGTAGTTTGCAGAATTTACAGTAAGGAGCTGTTTTATGTTTAATAGTAACATGTTTTAAAGAAATTCCTCAAGCCTTCTAATTGGAATATTACCTTCCTTTGTAGGGTGCTGAAGTGGATGCATTTCGTTATGTCACCTTCTGCATCTACTTCATCCTGTTATTTGTACAGCTCATCCTGTGTTGTTTTCCAGAACGACCACCTTTGTTTTCTGAAACAGTAAATGATCCTGTAAGTGTTCAGTCTATACTGAGTGCTGAGTATTACACGTGCAGTATTCTGTACAATGAGTTATAGGGCCATAGTCTCCCAGATGCCAACTAATTAAAATCTTGTTGACTTGTTTGCAGTAGAGGGTTCTTTCTGTTCTTTAGTTGGTGACGCAGAAGATGAAGGCCGTAACATGCAAAACAGGGTGGGCTGTATTTAAGAGAAAGAGCAAAAATACTGTTTCAGCCATTCCTGAATACCATTCCTGAAGGTCAAGTCATATGTATTTATATTCAGTAGTGCTTCTGGCAATCGGTGGGAAATACTAATTTGAAAAGCTGTCCTCCTAATCACCTGATACTGTTCAGTAGGCAGTAACCCATAAGGATGGGTATTCCCTTCCTATTGAAGGTGGGGAAGAATCTGCACCTGGAAAACTTGTGAATCTGGATATATGCATTTGCTTTCCATATTTACTTCTGTTGTGTCAAGCAAAAATGTAACCAGCTCAATTGCAAGAGCAGTTAATGTTAGAGGGTGGTCTGGATGTAGAAATTTAATTTTACCTAGACATGATCTTTTTTGCCTGTGTTCTTAATTATATGTGCTGGCTATATGGCATGGATCTAAAACGACCCAAGGGATGCTGGATCATTATACTGCTTGCTTAGCCCCGGGCTAGACCTTCTGAGTCACAGTGGAGTGACACCTGTCACTGCCTGGAGTTTGAATGTGCCAAGTTCAGAAACCTCAGTTCTGTATTTTTTTATAAGGCATAATTCTGGTTTGCTGGATGTTAGGTGGCGCTGACTGACAAAGGAAGTTGTGAAATGTGTGAGGGGGGAAATAAGTGTTGCCTTTGTAACTGTGGAAGAGGTCCGTAACCAGTTACACTTATTAAATTCCAGAGTTACCTTCTCTGTTGGTATCCAGTGTGCCAGTGGTGCTCTGCATTACCACTGGCAGACAGTCTGTGTGTATATGCCTGGAGGGAAGAGTATACTGCTGAGTCTTTGGATCAGCTTCATCTTTGGGTTTTTTCATCTCATTCAGGGACAAAATGTATTTGACAGGATACTGTGGATTTATGGAAACTTTTTCTGCTTTGATCATGGTTACAATAATTACAAGGTGCTTTGAGGCCACAGTGGTTTTTTTTTGTGTTCTGAGTATTTCTAGGAGTGTCTCTAGGAAATAGGGCAGACTGCAAATTTTAACCTTCTTTTTCATGAGTGATGTGTTTTGTTGAATGTTATGATGGGGAAAAGAACAAAGCAAGTCATATTAGTCAGTCTTAAATTCTGCTTTATTCCCTCTGCCAAGCATTTCCAAACCAGAAATGTAAGTCTTGAGTAAAATCTTATTATATGTTACTTAGGCCAAAAAAACTACAGTGAAATTTCTAAAATGCAGATGCTGATGTATATAGAAGTCAATATGTTTTGTCTCTGGTTTTCGCTTTGTTTCCATTACGTAAGTCCAGACTTGTTACAACTTGTTGTCTTCATTATATCTGGCATGAATTGTCAGTAGGATTAATAGTTCTTTGTGTGATAACTACTTAATTTTATCAAAAATAATACTATTTTAACAGTAATCTAATATGTCTTAATGTTTTAAACTTTTGCTTTATGCAAATGAAGTCCAGTTTTTGGTAGCACAAGATCTAGTGGACTCTTGAATTTAGAGTTTCCACCTGCAAGTAGATTAAAAAAAGTATAAAGGAAAAAAGTAATACAGCATTTTATGTAAAGTTCAGAATATTTTGAAAGTGTTTTGAAGTTGAAATTATTCCCTGTATTTGCTGAAGTAGAAATCTGTCTGTCAGGAATGGTGGCTTGGCTGAAGGCTGAAAGTACTGCCCCCTCCTTTTTTTTTTTTTTTAACTTCTCTGAGTTTAAAAACTTTTATTCATTCATTAGGTGATGGTGTTGGATTTGCTTGCCATCATTTTGTTGCAAGTGTTTAAATACTTCGGAAATGTGGAACTCTTACCCCCTTTCAAAGAAGCATCTGTCTCATACATACTCTTATTGTTACCTACAAAGTTGCAAAAAAAGTTGTCATGTGAAGAGGAAATGCAGGAGTCTGTTTTGTGTAGCTTGATTACAACACACTTCAGTATAGCTTAGTGGAGAAGCCAGGTTACACAAACATGAGTTCAAAAAAGCAAATCTGGGAAGCACTTGGCTCTGGCTGTTTTAATTGCAATACTCTAATGATGTTTGGTGACTTTTGTGGATGGAAATATCTGACTTGCTCCAGTTATAGTTGATAAAAACCTAGTAATTTGTGTGCCAAAGGAGTGGCTGGTTTTAGCATTTTTTAGGCGCTGTTCAGAGCAGTGAAAGAGGGAAGAGAGAAATCTGCAGTGGAGTTCTGCAAGTAAATCACCTTCAGTGCCTTTGAAATTCTTCCAGCCTTCCTTTCTGCTGTTTTAATCCAACCAGATTAGGAGAGGATGTTAACCTGAAGAGTAGTTAGACCAGACAGCCATTGTGCTGGATGTAGAACATGAGCTAGCTGCATACCTTTATGGATACTTAAGTTTCCCATGCTTATTGATAAATGAGGTGCAGAGGTTTTAGGGTCTGTTTCGGGATGCTTTTATGGAGTTTACAATTTTTTTTTTTCATTTGTGCATCTGTTTTGATGGAGTCACAGCACTTAACTGCTAGAACAGTAGAACTGAGTTCTTAATTTATGACTAACTCTATGCAATTAATGTATTTATGCTCTCATATTGTAGCATACCTTGCATTGGTATAGGTAGGCACTGATCATGACATCTTGAGAGATTATCTGGCCTGCACTCATAAAATTCCCTCAACTATTTGTTGCGTTGATATGGAGCACTGCTATTCCTGTGTCCCAGTGGTCTAATCTGCTGACAGCCCTGAAGCTGTGCCTGTGTTTTCTGAACAAGCTCTCAACATCATAAATGACAAGTTTAGTAATGTGAAAAAAATACTATAAACAAAAGGAATTTCAAACACATCTTTTCTGCTGGGATTGTTTCTTTTGGCCCTGTATCAGTCGCTTTGTATGTGGCTTGATTTCTTTTTCTCTCCTTTAGAATCCATGTCCAGAGTTCAGTGCTTCTTTCCTGTCCAGAATCACATTCTGGTGGATCACAGGGTAAGATCAAGATGATGCATAAAGCACCAGTTAAAGTTAGATGGCATTTTAGGATCCTGCTTTCAGAGTTAAATTAGCAGTAATCATGCAATAATAATTTTGGTTGTTTTATAGATAAATTAATTTTTTCCCCCAAATGTCATTAATTTTTTTTACTTCCTTGTAAGTTCTTCATAATCTTAAATTTTGCCAGTATATATTTAGTATGTTTGTTGAAAGAGTATAATAAAAAATTTCTCTTTGCAAAATATAAGAAGGTAGAAATTATCTGCTGTATTTAGAAACTAAGGCATTCAAAACTGTGAGCTCTTTGTCCAGTAGGTTCTTTTTTTTTCATTAACTTAGCTTTAGTTATGCTGTATGATTTGATCACAACACATGTTCCTGTGAGTTAAAACACAGAAACATGTAAAATAATATTGGTGTGTAGTTGTGGTTGGTACTTGGCCAGAGTACCAACAGAAAGCTAGATGAAAGGAATTGCTTGTAAAATTAAAGGCTAATAAAGATTTTGAAACTTGGTAGGCATGGGAATATTAATCACCTGGCTGACTTTCAAATGAGATCACTTCATCCTTTTTTATTTTCCCTGAAATTTGAATTCAGTGGCATATCCTGGATCCTTAGATGTTTTGGTGTCTAATTCTCACAGTAAAGACAGGAGGATGTATGTTTTAGCATCTGGACCTGTGTTGCTACAGGTACTAACTCTTGCATGCATTTTTGTGAAGAGCTGGCTCTGTTTTGGGACTGGGTGTAAGGAGCACTGTCTTATGGCGCACACACATACACACATATATATACACACACACATGCGCGCGTATCTCTAGTGTTCTTAAATATATAGTGCTGATTCTTTCTAATACAGGTTGATGGTTCAGGGTTATCGGAAACCTTTGGAAGCCAAGGCTTTGTGGTCATTAAATAAAGAGGACAAGTCGGAAGAGATAGTGCCAGGTTTGGCTAGAAACTGGGCAAAAGAGTGGGCAAAGACCAAGAGGTAAGTTCAGTTATCCTGGCTGGCAGCTCTTCCAAGATGTGTAGAGGTGTTTAACGTCTGTTATCAAGCCTGCTTTTGTAAGGCCCAAGTGGCAGCTCTGTATTTGTCCTTAAGTGCATACAGAACAGGAACCAAGTAGGGTATTGCGTGTCCTCTTTATGAGGAGCTGCATCAATTTTTCCCTTAGTCTTTCGTGATCCAAAGCTGATTATTGTTACTTTTGATGTGTGGTTTTTCCCTGGGGAGGGAACGTTTTCACACAGTCAAACTTCAGTCAAATAATTTAGGAGCTTGGGCTCCCTCTATAGTTAGTGAAGTCTCAGGAGGGCAGTTCAGGGTGTAAAAGCGAGAAGCTTATTTCTTTCTTTTGACCCTATAGGGAACCTGGACGTCTAAGCCAGATGACTAAAATTAGAAAGACTGCATGCCTGCAGTTTCCATCCTACTTTCATTGTCCTTTACTGCAGCAAATAGAAGTACCTTTTCATTGAAGGAAAATTGCTTGCTTGCTTACAGAGTGTATTTTTACGTACCGCTTGTCCTCAGAAGTTCGGAATTATGTAGTTTGGCAAAAGCCAGATGTATGAAACAAATGTGTTCAGTCCATTGGGGATGACTTGGCATAAATCTGACTGCAATCTTTTAACTCCGGTGGTACAGTGAGGCCTTGATTTTGATGAAAGTTCAGCATACTGGCTTCCAGAATAATAATGTCCTTTGCTCTGTAAGTTTAACACAGGTTATGGCCCTATTCCTCATTGCCCAGGGCAGACCTACAGGAGAGATTCAAGAGGAATGTTACCTGTCCTTACAAAGAAGACCATTTCTGAATGGCCAGTTCATTTAGTTATGGTTGTATGATTAAAAAAATCTTTGATTGACAGTGAAACCCAGTTAAACTATTAAGAAGGGCAATAAGCATCTCATAAACATCTCATTTGTATACTGTGCATTTTTCCAGTTGGCTTTATGCTTGAATAAAGGCTACATTATATACTTACGCTTATTTCAGGCAACCATTAAACATGTTATACTCACCCAAAAAGCATCAAAAATCAAGTGACTCAGATGGTGATGTGACAGAAGAGGCTGAAGCTTTGATTATAAAACCATCTCAGAAGAGCCCTGAAGCATCTTTATTCAAGGTGTTATATAAAACCTTTGGACCATATTTTCTCATGAGCTTCCTGTTTAAAGCTGCACATGATCTTTTGATGTTTGCAGGCCCAGAAATTCTGAAGTAAGACCTATATACTTTATTATTACATGTATGTGGACAGAAATTAAAACACGCTGCTATTTCACTCACCAAGCTGCTTTGCCTTCAGCTGGTTCGATGGGGAAGAATTGTCATGCAAGTTAGAGACCATGCACATAGATGATTCTGGTCTATTGGTTTTCAAATTTCATCAAGCATTAAATGTTTGACTTTTTATGTTCCTTTCCAACACTACGAAGGCTAGGCAGGAACATAATCAATGACAGCAGGAGAGTTTATTTAATTCTAACCTGTAATGATTGTGGCACTACAAGTCACAGTATGTGAAGCAACAGAGAGCTAAGGGGGTGGGAGAGGTTGTATTGCTTTAAGATGAGAAGTAGTAAAACAACTCTAAGCAGTTGTATTTTAGCTGGAGGGAGTATGGGACTTTTTAGTGTAGCGCCAAGAGAATGCTGTACATGTAAGGTATGTGATACTTCATTTTTTAAAGTAGCATGTTGTTAGGAGGAGGGAGTGATGCATTCTGGCATAAAATGATCTCTGGTTTCAAAGAAGTTTGCTTAAGTGATTTATCGAAGTTTGGTACTTTGGGTGCTTGCATGACCCATATAATATTTGGAATAATCCAAGATTGTAACCCTGACATTTCATTTTGATTTGCATATATCAAGAGAACTAATTTCTTTCTCCACAGATTGCTAATCAACTTCGTAAATAACAAAGCTGCCCCAAACTGGCAAGGCTACTTTTATACAGGACTGCTGTTTGTTTGTGCCTGTCTTCAGACACTGATTCTTCACCAGTATTTTCATATTTGCTTTGTAACTGGAATGAGGCTCAAAACAGCTATTGTTGGTGTCATTTATCGAAAGGTAGGTTTTTCTTTAAATATATGACAATACCTCTGTGACTGTGTGAATGCATTGCCTAAGCCTGAATAATTAAAGTAGTTCAGAGACTCTGGTAGGCTGATTCCTAACTCTTAATAGACATAAGAGAGTATCTAATTTATAAACAAAAGCCTTTAAGATAGTGCAGTTTTCTAATTTACTAGTTAAAGTTCAGGCACCTTCTTCTTCCCACTGCCAAACAAGAAACCTTGTTTTTACAAATACATTAACAACAAAAAGAGAACCAAAGAGAATCTCCATCCTCTATTGGACGCGGAGGGCAACATTGCCACTGAAGATGAGGAGAAGGCTGAGGTGCTAAGTGCCTTCTTTGCCTCAGTCTTTAACCGTCAGACCAGTTATCCCTGGGGTATTCAGCCCCCTGAGCTGGAAGGCAGGGATGGGGAGCTGAATCAAACCCCCATAATCCGGGAGGAAGCAGTTTACGACCTGCTGAGCCGCCTGGACGCTCACAAGTCTGTGGGGCCGGATGGGATCCACCCGAGAGTACTGAGGGAGCTGGCGGAGGAGCTTGCCAAGCCACTCTCCATCATTTATCAGCAGTCCTGGTTAACAGGGGAGGTCCCAGATGACTGGAGGCTTGCCGATGTGACGCCCATCTACAAGAAGGGCCGGAAGGAGGATCTGGGGAACTGCAGGCCTGTCAGCCTGACCTCGGTACCGGGGAAGGTCATGGAGCGATACATCTTGAGTGAGCTCACCAGGCAAGTGCAGGACAACCAGGGGATCAGGTCTAGCCAGCATGGCTTCATGAAAGGCAGGTCCTGCCTGACCAACCTGATCTCCTCCTATGACCAGGTGACCCGCCTGGTGGATGAGGGAAAGGCTGTGATGTTGTCTACCTGGACTTTGGCAAGGCCTTTGACACTGTCTCCCACAGCATCCTCCTAGAGAAGCTGGTGGCTCATGGCTTAGACAGGTGTACTCTTTGCTGGGTTAAAAACTGGCTGGATGGCCGAGCCCAGAGAGTTGTGGTGAACGGAGCTAAATCCAGTTGGCAGCCGGTCACGAGAGGTGTTCCCCAGGGCTCAGTGTTGGGGCCAGTCTTGTTTAATATCTTTATCAATGATCTGGACAAGGGGATCAAGTGCACCCTCAGTAAGTTTGCAGAAGACACCAAATTGGGTGGGAGTGTCGATCTGCTTGAGGGTAGGAAGGTTCTACAGAGGGATCTGGACAGGCTGGATCGATGGGCCGAGGTCAGTTGTATCAGGTTTAACAAGGCCAAGTGCTGGGTCTTGTACTTGGGTTACAACAACCCCATGCAATGCTACAGGCTTGGGGAAGAGTGGCTGGAAAGCTGCCCGGCGGAGAAGGACCTGGGGGTGCTGGTTGACAGCTGGCTGAACATGAGCCAGCAGTGTGCCCAGGTGGCCAAGAACGCGAACAGCATCCTGGCTTGTATCAGGAATAGTGTGGCCAGCAGGAGTAGGGTGGTGATTGTGCCCCTGTACTCAGCGCTGGTGAGGCCGCACCTTGAATACTGTGTTCAGTTTTGGGCCCCTCAGGACAAGAAGGACATTGAGGTGCTGGAGCGTGTCCAGAGAAGGGCAACGAAGCTGGTGAAGGGTCTGGAGAGCAGGTCTTATGAGGAGGGATTGAGGGAGCTGGGTTTGTTTAGCCTGGAGAAGAGGAGGCTGAGGGGAGACCTTATTGCTCTCTATGACTACCTGAAAGGAGGTTGTAGCGAGGTGGGTGTTGGTCTCTTCTCCCAAGTTACTAGTGATAGGACACGAGGAAATGGCCTCAAGCTGTGCCAGGGGAGGTTTAGATTGGATATTAAGAAAAATTTCTTTACTGGAAGAGCGGTCAGGCACTGGAACAGGCTGCCCAGAGAGGTGGTGGAGTCACCATCCCTGGAGGAGTTCAAAAAATGTGTAGACGTGGCACTTTGGGACATGATTTAGGAGGCATGGTGGTGTTGGGTTGACAGTTGGACTTGGTGATCCTAGAGGTCTTCTCCAACCTTAATGATTCTATGATTCTATGATTTAAACTAGGGGTGTGAAACTGCTTCAGTTTGTGCAGAAATTAAGATGCATCTAATTTACAGCTTCATTTGGGACTTAGCAGCAGTGCCACCTCATCTTGCAATAAGCTGGAACATTTTAAAAAGCGGTGGACTGATTGCTCTGTGTGGAAAAAAAATGTGTGACAAGAAGTGAAGGTTCTGCTTCTTACACTAAAAAACAAAACAAGCCAACAATATCCCACTAAGCAACAAAACCACCAACCAACCCTAACCCCAAAGACTGCTTGTTGTCTGTAATTCTCTATTAGTTTAAACCCAGCTGCTTGCTTCAAACTATACAACTTGCATTTTATAAGACATGCAGGTTAAACAGAATATGAAGCAGGAAAAGGATTGCTTGTAATTTTAAAGATGAAGCTCTGTAAAGCAACTGAATTCTGTGGAGAAAATGCAAATGACTAAGTCTTCCTTCGTGTTGCCTCTAATTGTTTTTTATTTTTAACCTGCACCTAGGCACTTGTTATCACAAATTCTGCTAGAAAGACTTCTACTGTGGGTGAGATTGTGAATCTAATGTCTGTGGATGCTCAGAGATTCATGGACTTGGCTACCTATATAAATATGATTTGGTCTGCACCTCTCCAGGTGATACTAGCACTGTACTTACTGTGGCAGGTGAGTATTGTGTGTTGTTTCCTGTTTTGACTTTGGCAGCGTGCTGCTTCCTATGGTAATGACTACAGACAGCTCTTGTTCAGAGCACTGGAGGGTTTACAACGGTGTGGAGAAAATGCTGTTTGCTTAGAAGCCGTTGAGAGCTGCTTTTGTCACCGCTGTCAAGAAGGAAGACAGGAGGTTATTAATTTGCACATGTGAGTGCATGTTGGGAGGATGCAGATAAGAGCAACTATCTTCTGGGGGACTGCAGCACCTATAGTATCTCACTTGTCACTTGATTTAAAGAGAAGTGGTCTTGGTTCTCACCGTATGAGGTGTTTGCAATTTCTAGCCCAGATAGTCACCAGGCTGACTTTTCCTGATCCTCACTGTCAATCAGAAAGGTAATGAAATTCCCCAAGAAGGCACTCACTCCCTGCATGGGTATCTACTTCAGAAGAACAGGCAAACCAGCAAAAACTGGAAAACATTAAAAGATCTCTGTATGTGTCTATATATATATATAGAGATATATATCTCTTTATAGCATGTAGCTATATATCTACATAGCTATGTAGCATATGCAGTGGTTTGACCTGAAATTTTTAAAAATGAGTTTGAATAAATGTTTACAATTAAGTGCTTTTCAGAATTTAGGTCCTTCAGTGCTGGCAGGTGTGGCTGTCATGATCCTTCTGGTTCCAATAAACGCTGTGATGGCAATGAAGACAAAAACCTATCAGGTTAGAACCTTTACATATGCGACGGTGCTTTTAAGAAACATGTTCTGTTCTTTGACTTGTTCCTGAGGTTTGTCCTTTTAAATTCTTTTCCCTCCGTCTATTTATCCCTTAAAAAAAGGAAAGAGAAAGAAAGGTCAGAGGTGTTGTGTATGCAGAATAAACTCAAATATTTTTAGTCTTACAGTGTCTCTGTACATAATGGTCTAAAAATTTTGCAGTAGTTAAGACCAAGGTAGCGGGTTAGCCAGCTTCATGAAATGCGCGATGATTGGATTGGAATTAGTTTAGTTTTTAACTTGCTGCCTAAGAACTAAAGTGCAGACGTGAACTACTGTCTGCCTAATGAACCTTAATGAGTGAAATATTCACATTTCCAAGATGGTGGTTGCAGTGTTGGGGGATCTGTGTGTGTGTTTTGTTCTTGGTTTTGGGGTTGGTGGTGTTTGTTTTTTTTTTTTCCTTTTTCCCTGAAGGGATGAGGGGGGAGAAGTCTTAGTTGTTGGCAGTTCTTGATCCCTAGTTGATTTTATTTAGAGGGGATCAGTTTGTTACAGAGAGTGCACATAAGTAAATATAGCCTCAAACTCTCACATTTTCTATCACAAAAACTACTTCCAACAGCCCCACCATGTGCTTTCTGGTACAGATTTCACTACTAACTGAATTTACCGAATGTCAGAGGAGACTGATTTATTTAAATGAAACCTTTTAGCTCTAGATGTTCATCAAAATATACCACACCATTTGGTTCCTACATGGGAGAAGTAGGGGATATCTAGCCTGTCACAGCCACACTGCCACTGGTAACAGCTGTCTGGGATAGCTGTACCGGTACAGTCTACTGACTCTGCCTAGTGCTGAGTCAGAACATCATGCAGTTTTGCACTGCCCTCATTAAAATATTTTATGAAGATGGGAATGGACTTTGTTCTTACGGCTGAATGGAAAACTCTTTGCCTTACTGCACTACCAGAAAGCCACTGATAGTGCTGAAAATGAAACAAAACCAAGTTTGGTCTAAGGTTAGATGCAAACTGCACATCGCTGAAGCTTGATTATAGTGGCTTATTTTTTTAAATGCATATTGTACCTAGGAGGAACCTGAGTCCCAGGGCTCCCTGATGCAGGGTTAATCCCACTTAAACCAGTGCTGCAATTGCTTTGATCTTGGTTTGGGTTTTTAGTTGCATGAAGCATTCTTTTAATTGGTTTAAAACATCTTGTTAATTCTGCATATTTGTTTGTTCAGATAGCATCTCAGATTTCCTGCTTGGGAAGCTAGTAAGCTTTTGATGATAACGAGGTAAATTTTGCCATTGCAAAATACAAAGCTCAGAACTTTGTGGCTCTGCCAAGTATTGTGCTCTGCTAATTATTTTTTGCAATGTTGTTTTTAGGTGGCTCAAATGAAGAGCAAAGACAACAGAATTAAGCTGATGAATGAAATTCTCAATGGGATTAAAGTTCTGAAACTTTATGCTTGGGAATTAGCCTTCAGAGAGAAGGTATTAGAGATCAGACAGAAAGAACTCAAAGTCCTAAAAAAATCTGCTTACCTTGCTGCAATGGCAACCTTCACTTGGGTTTGTGCTCCTTTTCTGGTAAGTGAAACAAATCTAGAGGTCTGCTCTCCTTTTTGGCATCATACTTTCCAAGGCAATGCTTGAGAACTTGTTTTGTTTTTGTTTTTTAATGAGTGGAAGAGTCAGAATGTTCAAATTCCCACCCATGTGGAGAGCAGTTATGTCTCCACTTCTCTATGAAAAGGCACTACTGTTTTCTTTGAAACTTAGTAACATCCAAGATGGCTGTATTCTAGAAGTTAATGGCCGAAGTATTTAAAAATAAAAACCTCTTCTGCATCACCCTTTATTTTTAGTGGGGTACTTGAGGAACCAAAGATTTAAATGTACTGTCAGATTTAGAAGAGGTTACTGAAGCACACAGTACCTTCCAGGTGGTAGCTGTGGCTGACAGAGCAAAATTTCCCTTATTTCAGCATCTTGCTGAGAGCAGCAGGTCCTTAGATAAGAGTCCTTGATCAAATGGGATGTTGTGCACCAGGCATACGTCTGGCCTGGATTCTCCCAGCATCTGTTTAAGAATGATGTGGCGAGGTAAAGCCATTGCGTGCCCTGGGATTGCTTCAAATTCTTATTTAAAAAAAAATATTCTTGATATGTGAAACATCCCCACTGTGTGTGTGGTTAGCTTACATTTAAACTAATAAAAGGGAGAGGAGGGTGAGATCCCATCAAAATTGCTTTAGCCCCTATTAGAACAAGGGGCCTTTGCTCTTTAGAAGCAAATAAAAGCCATGACTACATTAGGATAAAATATGTGCTGTTCCATTTGAAGGTGTTTAAGTGTACTTTCCAGTCTCAGATTCCTTCCCCACAGACAATTTTAGTGTTTACATTATGTTTTGGGCATGATGAAAGGCAGAAGAAGCAGTTCCCTGGGTAGGAAACATCAGCTGCATTCTTAAGTGAATGCTTTTCTAAAAGAAGTCTGAGGTGGTTTTAATATAAATACATTATTAAATGAAGTTTCTAAATAAAACTCTGCAGGTGGGCTCCTTAATGCTGTTCTGTGGAGTCTGAGAAGACAAATTCACCTAACGAGTAGCTGTTTCAGCACACACTGTGAATGCGTGGCAATGGTCCTGCACCTTAGGGGGTTTGCCACTGGGGCAGAATTGGTACAGCCAGAAGTGCAAGGCTGCTGTTTAACATCCTCGGATTTTTATTCTTTCATGTATGTTCTTCTGAACTTCTGATCAAAGAATTATTGCAAGTGCCTACTTGAAAGCACTTTTGACATGCAAAAACCTCTGTTTCCTCTACTCCTTCTCCAGTTTCCATGGCCAGGGCTCTTCAAAACATTGTTTAATAACGGTGTCAGGAAACTATTCATTTTCAAGTACATCCCCTACTGCTGTGTGTGCTGATAAGGGTGTATATCAGACTTAATTGCTGGTAACACAAGTGTGAGGTTATCCTTTGGACCCTGTCTTAGTTTTGATCTCTGTGGGAGGGCTTTCTCCCTGGGATATGGTTGTTCAAACTAAGGATTGTACAAACAAGCTACTGTACCAGGCACAGCTGAATCAGCTGCTGTACAAAGAACAATACATGTCTTCACAGCAGTCAGATTTCTAACAGAAATACTAACATCTTCAATGGATGCTGTGCTTAGATGAGAGTATTCCTTAGGCATTTGAGCTAATTGTTTCAAGTCTTGTGGGAGGGGGAATGCCAAAGGTTAGCTTACCCTGATTTCTTGTTTTAAGTGGCAGTCTGGGAAAGAGTTGTTGGATTTTGTGATATACTGAGGTATGAGTGTTGTTACCATGGAAGAAAACACTGTGAAGGGAATAGACATTTGTGGTTTCACCCTTGCTATGTGAAGAAAGTGAGCACTTGACACCTTTCCAATAGGAGCCATCAACTTCTTTTTACAACAGCAGATTCAAATCAAATGTTTGTTTTGCAAAAAGCTTATCAGGACCAAGGAAGTTACTGGAACATTACTCTTTCTTTGATTTGTAGACCTCTGTTTCTATTTGTCACACTGTGTGACTGGTGAGTTAGTGGCTTTAAAAATGTTACCCTAACTGTAACCATTACATTTTGTTTCAGGTTGCCCTGTCCACATTTGCTGTGTACGTCACAATAGACAAGAACAACATCTTGGATGCTCAGAAGGCTTTTGTTTCCCTAGCGTTATTCAACATCCTCAGGTTTCCATTGAACATGCTTCCTATGGTTATCAGCAGCATAGTAGAAGTAAGACTTCAGTCATTAATGCATGTTTCTGCAAAGTAGCCACTGGGTGGAAAAATTATATTCCTGTGCTTAGAGAATGTCCACTGATGAAATTCAGCCACCTCAGAAAGGGAGCTTTGCATTTCCTGTGTGTTAAGTGCTGTGCAAGCGAAATTATCAATCCCAGTTATGGTGGATAGGTGTTCCTGAAATCAACCATATTTCTTGTGGTTTGGGAATTCTAAGTTTGACTATCCAAGAAACTATGCAATGGATTTAAGGAGGGATTAGGAGTGCATAATAATGATGTAATGTACATGTGGTGCAAAGCAATAAGCTCTCAAATATAATGAGCAGAGTATAAGATAGTTTTGCATCCCTTTCCCATGCAGGCCAGTGTCTCCTTGAAGCGCCTTAGGGTGTTCCTGTCTCATGAAGAGTTAGATCCAGACAGCATAATCAGGGGTCCCATTGCAGAGGGTGAGTTTCTTTTCCTGTTGAAAATCAGTGTGTGCAGGTTTTGGGTGGCTTTGCAGTGTTTATTTTGCTTCCTGTAACAAATTTACTGCATTTTGGTGGATTTCACTGGTAAATTTTGGCTAGAAAGCAGAGAAAGGAGTTTGTAAAATGAAAGTTACATAAAGTTTCTACCACCTTCTCAGGTAATTTCTTTCTTCTCCCCAACTCCTGCATCTGAACTACAGAATGGTTGTATCCAGATGCAAATGGTCACTTTAAAAATTACTTGTTAGACTGTTTTAAGTGTAGCCATTTGAAATTTGTAGGCAGTTAACAGAACAATAATTAATGCTGTGCCAAAACCCAGCATATTTTGGAGAAAAACAATCATGTAACACTTCAGCACCGTTGAAGGGGAAAGGATAAGTCACGGTTCTGGCAAATGCCTCCGCTTTGTTTTGCGCAAAGAGCGTTGCTCCCTGCATCACTCCCATTGTATCCAGTGTCGCTGGGCTGGTTATATAGAGCTGTTTAGGAGGTAGATAAGCATGAAGGCAGATTTACTGAGAAACTAATGCCTTTTTTTCTTGCAAAACAAAACTTGACTTTAACTACGTCAGTCATCTCTAAATGATTTTTCTTACTTCCTTTTTACAAAGACGGTGAAATCCCCATCACTCCCTCTCATGTGGTTAGCTGAGCTCTATAATATTTTAGTTGCTTGGCTTTCCCGTAAGCAGTCATCTGCTGTATCTCCCCCCCGCCCCCCCTCCATCTTCCTTTTGGGAATATCTCCTCCCCTTTCTCAGCTGAATACATGACCATGACATGACAATACATAACCATGAATACATTGCTCACAAATCTTTAGTATGGGCTTTTTTCTTTTTTTTTGTCCATAATGGGTTGTACTTGCATACTAATATAAATATTTACCTAGGGTAGGTATTTATTGCACACTTGGTTGAATTAGGAGTGGTATATTTTGAGTTGTCGCTGTAAAAATCTACAGATGCCAGTACCATGTGACATTTTACTGAACAGTATTTTTTGTTAAAGTTATTTTATTTGGTAGTTTGGTTTATTTTGCCCTATCTTTCTTGTACTAACTTGGCTTCACACATGGAATTGGCAGTTTAGCATTGAAGCACAAGTCAGATTGAGGCTGCCAGTTTCCTGAACTGACTTCGTAGTGCTGCAGTGGAGTTCCTGGATAAAGGAGGATGCAGCAGAGTAAGCCAGGATCTTTGGATAGGTGACATTCATGTACCTCCTGGTTACTGAATAAGTGTAATCTCAGAACCTCTGCTGTCTTGATAAATTCAGTAAAAACAGAACACAAGCTTTTGGTAAGCAATGGGTTGTTGTTCTGCTGGAAAAGTAGCTTTATACCTCTGCCTATGTGCGCTTAAATTGACTTCTGTGGCATGATCCAGAGCATACAGTTTAGCTGCTTGCATTGGCACTTTTATAAATATGAATTTTCTGTTTGTCAGCTGAAGGAAGCATTGTTGTAAAGAATGCCACATTTAGCTGGTCCAAAAATGATCCTCCATCACTGAACAGGTAAGAATTAGTACCCTTCGTTCCACTCCATAATCTTGCTGCATCATAAATGATCTGTATTTGAATTATAAAATCTATATGCAGAAGAGTTTGTTGCCTTAAAGGAACAGGAGAACAAACAACATTTGTTCTATATCTTTTTTTTAAAACCAGGGGCTTCATGAACTAGAGGAATTTACAAAGTATGCTGTATGTATGGAATGCATAAAGGGGAGTTGCAAGAGGTATAATGGAAGGAGAGAAAGCCTCAGATTTCAAACTCTTGCTGTGTGCTGCAGATGGGATGAGCTCCATCTACAGGATGCAGCCAGATTAGCCCCTTTTAATTATCCCTCGTCCCTCATGTTTGCACTATGGCCTCGCGGTCTTCCTTTTAAAATCTTGTTCTCGATGAACTGTAGCCATCCTTGATTCCTGTGCTAGAGAAAAACCAGTGTAGAACCTTGCACATGGTATGACTAACAAAGTAACTGGGGTGATGCAGCTACAAGCCATGACTTCCCTGTGCCCTATCCCCTTCCTTAATATTGGCTGCTCTTTCTTGGGCCTTAAATTGCATATTCTTTGGGACAAGGATGCTGTTTGGGAAGCATCCATTGATATTTACGTTTGTGTTCACAGAACATTTGAGAGAAATATTGGACAGGTTGTGTCACAGTGCTGCTTTTTTTTTCTTCTTCCCCTGTTGACTAATTACATATTAAGATGCTATGTCCAAAGTATAAGAAGAGCTGGGTGCTTTCTGAATGAGAGGTTTGCATTTTCAAACAGTTGAAGTTTCTGTGCTGTGTCAGCATTTGCAGTGGGTGTTCCCATCGCATCTGGCTTTATATGGGCTCTTCAGTAGACTGTTTAACTACTGGGATGTGCCAGCAAGTAAGGCTGAATTATGTGCACTTTATTTCAGCATTAATTTCACCGTTCCTGAAGGCTCCTTGGTAGCTGTTGTTGGTCAAGTTGGCTGTGGAAAGTCTTCATTGCTGTCTGCATTACTGGGGGAGATGGACAAAAAGGAAGGCTACGTGGTTGTCAAGGTGTGATGTGTCTGAAGAATTGTTCACCTATTTGTGGGTATTGCCAGAGGAATTCTAGATTTCCAAGTGGTGTGAAGAAGGGAAGAGACAGCCTTTCAAATGAATGTGTTTTTTAGCCTGATTTCCTGGCGAGCCATGCGTACGCCTTAGCCTGCACTTTGTGTAATTGCATGTTAAGCCTCGACCCAACAACTTATAAGTACGTTGGTTTCAGGTTTAGCCAAATAGACAGAATGATGGAGGTCTCAAAGATAAGTATTCTGGTGAGTCTTGTTGGCAGCCAGGTATGAGGTAGGGAGACCGCATTATACATACTCCAGCCTGAGGAAGAGCAGTGTTGGTTCATACCTTCTTAGACATTAGAGAATTACAAGGAGAGAGGGTACACCCAGGTAACCCAACATGGGAAAAGCTGCTATTGTAGTTTGTACTTTCTTAGACATCAGAGTTGCACAGAGCTCACAGAGGAAAAATTACCTGGAAGTAAGTAAGTAAATAAGTAAAAAGTCCTTGTTTTGGATTTTGCTGCTGTTGTATGGAAAAAGAATTATTTTAAGAGCAAACCAAATATGTTGCATTTAAAAGAATGCAAGTTTGGTCACCTCTGGAATTGTTCTGAGAAAATAAAGTAGGTGAGATCTTAATCACTGATTATTTGTGCAGAAAGAGAAGGCAGAACTAGTCTTCAAAGCAAAATACTTTGCAGTAACTCAATCTCTTCCTTTGAAGTGACTTTTATATAAAAACTACTTCCCCTACTTTCTGGACAAATCTCTTGGCAGGGATGCATTTGTGAAGCACTTGTATTCCAGATTAAATTATTTTATGCAGAACATAATTTATAATTTTATGAAAGAACTAATGACTTTTGACATTCAGTAATTGTGCAGACATTCTCTAAACAAATGTTTCCTCTGGGTTTATGTTAGAGAATCATATTTTGTTTGAAGTCCTTTATTTTCCACCAACACACTTTGTTACATTCACTTGTAGAGAGGATTATAAAAATAACATGTTGGAGGAGGCAGTAGCCTGAGAACTACTTTGTGCAGTTTTGAAGTGACTACAGGCGATTTGTGAGGTGATTAGCACTGCCTGCTTCACAAAGCCCTGCTGTGCTTGGACTCTGTGTGTAGACTTTTAGTCTAAAGTACTGAACTTTATTTTTCTTGCAGGGCTCGGTAGCCTACGTTCCTCAGCAAGCCTGGGTCCAAAATGCAACTCTGGAAGATAACATTATCTTTGGAAGGGAGATGAATGAGAGCCGGTACAAGCGTGTGATTGAGGCTTGTGCACTGCTGCCTGATATAGAGATTCTTCCTACAGGAGACAAAACGGAAATAGGAGAAAAGGTATTTAAATACCCACTCTACCATAGCAGTGCCTATTGCTTGTAGTTAAGGCCATATAACTTCTATTCTACTATACCTTAAAGTTGTATTGAATTTAAAACATTCAGAGTAGAAATCCTCTAGAATAAGAGGCAAATTTGAACAGTATGTTTTCCTTGCCCTTAAGCCTCAAAGGCGAGAAAACCTGTCCTCAATTACAAATGCCAAAAGCATCTTGCAATGACAGTTTTCAATCGTCTCTAAGTTGCTGTGAAAAATGTCTGGAAACAGGACGAGAAGAATCTTCTCAACACTTCAGTTTCATTTAAAACAAGCAAACAACCCCCCTAGAAGCGCCCCCCCAACAAAAAAAAAAAAACAACAAACAAAAAAACCCCAAAAAACCAACAAAACCCCCCAAAAAACCCTAAACAAACAAACAAAAAAAAGAACAAAAAACCCAAATCAAACAAACAAAACCCAACAAACAAACCAAACCACAAAAACAACCACTACCCCAAAACTGGCGCTTGGTTGCAGAATAATGTGCGGTGTGGGATTTTGAAACTTGCATAGGTGTTGTAGTGCTCTGCTATGGGAGTGGGACCGGGTGTCCCCATACCATGTGGCCAGCAGGGTATGTGTATGTAACCTGCTTGGCGTTCTGCTAAGCTGATGTTCTCCAGAAGACAGGGATATGTAGAGATATGTGCTTTGCCTGCTGACTAGTTGTAGGTGGGATATAGCTGCCAACTGACAGCCCCAGATTCAGTAAAGGGGCTATGTCTTCCTTATTGGTCAGCAGGCCAACCAAATTGTAGAGTGTGAACAGAGTTTACTTATTAAATCAGAGGCAGCACTGCAGAAATACAGCTGAGAAGAAAAGTGGCCTCTGAATGTACAGAGGTGGGTAGCTAGGTCTGGGTTAATTGCTTTACAAGACTAGCAAACGCTTTTTTTTTTTTTTGACTAGCCACTCACTGACTGTGAGAACTTAATAGACGTGGTTCCTTCCAAGAGGATTTTGACTGTTATTGCTTATGCTATTGTGGTAGTGAAATTATTCGTGATGGAGATCTGTTTCATACAATGTTGAAATTTCTCTAATTTGCATAAACCACCTATGACTTGTGTCTTTCACAAACTGTAGCAAGACATCTTTTTTCAGCTGCAAATAAATGATCATATTTTCTTGTTTCCCCAGGGTGTGAATTTGTCTGGAGGACAGAAACAGCGAGTCAGTCTTGCTCGGGCGGTCTACTGTAATGCAGATGTCTATTTATTTGATGATCCTTTATCAGCTGTTGATGCTCATGTTGGGAAACATATTTTTGAAAAAGTTATTGGACCAAAAGGAATCCTGAAAAATAAAGTATGTCAAAATGAGATACTTGTCTCTAGAGAATGATTTGTTTTTCTTTGAGTTCAAATGATTCCAAGTTTGTCAAGCTGCATATTCAGACTTTTCTTTCAAACTTCTGAAAAAATGAAAGGATCCTCCTGCGATTTTTAGAGGACTTTTATAAAACACTAAGTTTTTATAATGAAATATGCTCTGGCTTTTGTAATTTAAAATTCTTTGATGCAAAAATCAAGACAAGGACAGTATTTTTTCCTTAAAAATGCTGCATGCCTGTCCATAGTTATTACTGTGGTATACACAGAATTCAAGCAGCAAGAGCAGTAGTTCAACCATTGTATTTACTAATTGGAGATGCTGAGATGTTAGAAAAACTTTTTTTTTTTCTTTTGCTATTTAGACACGGGTTTTGGTAACCCATGCAATCAACTATCTGCCTCAAATGGATACAATTCTGGTAATGACTGATGGAGAAATCTCTGAGATGGGTTCCTACCAGGAGCTGCTGAAGCAAGATGGGGCTTTTGCTGAGTTTCTTCGTACATATGCTAATGCTGAACAGAGCATGGAGAACAGCGGTAAGCTTACAAATAAATTCTCTTGGGATAAGCCGATGTGTGGCATGTTAAGGGAGTCATGTTAAAGGAAAAATATTAGTAGTGGAGGGAAAGTTAAAAGAAATTATTATTTCTTGTGATATACCTATACGTAGAGGTGCTTCTTTTTTGAGGGTATTGAAGGTTGTGAGATTAAACACACATTCTTTCTTAAAATTTAGGAAAATGTGGAACAGATCTGTAGTAAAATTCCTCTCACTCTAGAGCAAATTTCAGATGGTTGAGATCAAGTAAAGGCCAGCTGGGATTTATACATCCTTCCTGTGCTTATTAGGATGTGTCGTCTTTATGCAGATAATTCCTTTGGGGATGGGGAGGAGGAAGAAGCAGCTCATTTTTCTAGCTAACATCCCTGACTCCTACTTCTGCTTTACAAAACAGCTGTAGAGCTGCACTGATATAGGAATATACTTTAGATTATTTTTTTTTTACCTGTAGATGGATGCAGTATTGGATTTTAATAAGGGAACTTAGTCTCTTGCCTCCAGCCTGTTTTCTTCAGCGGCTTGCCTGTGGTGATTTCCTGACACTCTCCTTATGCTCATGTCAAAAAGTAGGAGGGGTGCTTGCACTGTGCTGGCTGGGGTTAAGTTATTGGCATGGGCTTGAGGCCTGTTTGGTAGCAAATGCCTGCTCTGCTGAGTGCTGCACAGCAGGCTCTCCAGAACAGGAAGGGATTGAGCCCACTTTTTCCTTCATCTTCCATTTGGAAAACCCTTCATTCCCACCCATTCCCTAGAGGGAAAGCAGTGGCATTTTTTTAGTCTACTCGCATGCCCATCACAGGCATTTAGCTGCACTGATGAAGCTGTGAAGCATTAAAGAGGTGTTGCATGGCTGCCTTTGGCAGAGGGCTGCTCCTGATGTTCATCTAAAAGCTCCTTGTGTGAGGGCTCTGGTGGTCTGCCTTATTCTCTGAAGCTGCCCTCTACTATCCAGGCTGGCAATGCAGTCTGCCCTTGGAGGCTGTGAACGAGCAGAGTCTGTTTCCTGGATGTGCAAGGTGGCATCTTCTCCTGGCTCCCTCTCATGCATCCAGCTATTCCTGATGGAGAGTTGGATTTGGGGGCAATGTGTCAAGCTGAGGCTCAGGGTCAGGATGCCCTGCTGTAGGCTAGCTCTCCTCTTGGACAGGTCTCGTGACATGTCTTGGTTGTCACTTTGCACACTGGGACGCTGGTTTGGGTGGACACGGTCTATAAGCAGTGAGTGCTGTATGGGTGGGGTCTCCCACTGTGAAAAGCACTGCGGGAAGAGATTTTATGGAAGCAGAATCCAGCTCACTTCTGTGTATTTTCTGAGTTAGGTGCTCCCATAGCTACTTCGAGCACAGTCTGACTTGTTGCAGACTTCCAGAGACAAATTAACTTTCTCTGTGTTTCCCTAGAAGTTAACAAGTTGACTTGTGCTAAGATTTGCCTCCTTTAATAGCCTTGTTCTTTTAGCCTTTGTCTCCTCCCCTTTCCAAGTGCATGGTAGGTTTTGAAGTCCTTTACATTAAACTAAGTTACTTTACTTTTCTGTTTTAAATACTGAATCTTCTTTTGGAAAGTGAGCCAGTGCTTTATCTTTTGCCATGCTTCTCTGTAGTTGTCTAATAAAAGGCACTTTAAACTTCAGTATGACCGTGGTGATTTGGAGGGGATTGCTATACCGCAGGGTTGGCCTATTTGCAGCAAATTTGTTTCTCAGTTTTGGTCGAGTGATCTTCTGCCAATGGTAAAAAGTGAAAAATAGGAGGATTATTTGTTCGGTTCATGGGGATAATATTAATATTTATCAGATTTGTAAAAGATCACTAAATATTATTAAAATCACAGGTTCTTGGATAAACAGAGTAATCTGTGAGAGTCAGCCTGAGCTAGCTGGAGGGGATTGGCACACCCACTTTAAAAGGGAGGCTCCCTTCTGTCTGAAGCTACATGTTGGCAGCCTGAAAACACTTAAGCTGGAGGAAAATAGAAAACTCTGGATTGGTGCTTTCTGGCTGGAATAAATCCTGCTTCTGCAAGGGTGGGAAAGCCTTTCCTCCTACCCAGCATCTGAGGTTTGACTGTGAGTCTGCCCCCCATTGCCTCCTAGCCCTTTTCTCCTGTTGGGAATCCTAAGGGTTACCTTCTCTCTGTGTGCTGTACTGCGGCCTTTCCCATCCTCAGCTTCATGGTGTTTCTTCTGTGTGTAGGGAAAACTCCCCACTGCAGAAAGCTGCCCCTATGTGAGTCTTCGGGACGACTTGGAGAGGGGGAGCTGTGAGCCCCCACCTTCTCCAGCATCTTACTTGAGGCAGAAGGCAGCAACAAGGGTGGCAGCAGTAGCTGCTCAGCCACAGGGAGTGCAATGTGCAGTGCTGCTGCTTTCAGCTGTGGATACATGAAATGGATGCCTTACTGTGTCTATGGTGTGTAATCTTCTCCAAAGTAACTGGAACTACATGTAAAATTAACCTACCAGGTTGTATAAAAAGCATCCAAATTCTTCTTGTTTTTAGCAGTGTTCCATTCTCTGGCATTTAGTGTGGCTGATCTGCTGATGTCAGTACTACTGCCTGTGCAGATTGGTCTGGAGTCACAGATGTGCCCATGACTCCTGGGAGTACGTTTCTGTTTTGGTGTCCTCCCCTTCAGGCTTGTAGCTGTACAGATAGCAAATAGTTACTTTGATTACCTTTCTTACCACTGTTTTCCCTCGTCTCCCAGACAAACTAATGCAGCAGATATTAGTTTTTGTTTTAATGTGTGTCGGGGCTTGGGTGTTGCTGTTTTTTCCAGAGGGCTTCAGCAGGAACTTTGGTTTGTCCTTGAAAAGTCTGGAGCTATTTTTTAGTGTTTGTGGGGAGTGAAAGTGGCTCCACAGAAGTGCAACTGCACCATAAGGTTGAAGTATTTTTTAACTGTCTGGTTCATCTTTGGTCTTGACTGCAGTGCCTGAAAGATAGAGCTGTACAGTACAATTAGTAATTCTGAATCTGGCTTACATTGTGTGGGCTGTGCGTCAGATGCCTGTCTCCCCAGCATTTGGGTCTGTGACTTTGCAGTCAAATAAAAAGGTGAAAGACCTTTCAGTGGCTGCTTCATTTTTTTTAACGTGAGAATTGTCAGCACAACAGGTTACTCAGTTTTGTTTTGGAGGGGAAGGGGAGTAAAAGTACTCCAAGAACTGTTAAGGGTCTGGACTGTAGCTTTTAGTTCAACAATCTACATATCTTGAAAGGACTTGTAGCTACTCAACCTGACTGTCTTCGAGTTTTTTCTTAAATTTTGTGGACTTAATTCCCCAAATTTCAGCTGTTGTCCTGCACAAAGTAGAAGTCTGCTTTCTGGAAAAGATACTATGGTACAGGAGTAAGATTCACAGGGCCTTGCTTGGCCTCTGTATAAATTGCTTCCCAATTGCAGCAGCGAGAAAAAAAAATAGATTTATTTTTAAAGTGCTGAATTTAAAAGGAAGATAGCTTCCTTGCTGAATTGCTTTGTATTATACACCAAGTAGTAGTGTGTATTTCATAATAAAAATTAATTCTGCATTATGGGCTGGAGTTTCATATCTGCAAGGAAAAGCATTGTGCTTTCACAATCAACGCTGACTCCCAGTAAAGCCCAGCACACCTGTATTCTGCGGCTGTGCTTCTTTCTAACAGCATGAGGCTGAGTTAAGCATAACAGCAGTGGTAGATAGTTAAGATAGCTTGCATGATACCGGTAGGGATGGTTGGGTGCTTCTCTCCTTTCTGACTCCTTGGAAGGCAAGAGTTAAATATTGAGATGGATTTTTTCCAAATGTTGTTGTGGAGTCTGGACCTGAGTAGTAACACAGGAAACGCCTGCATCAGGAAATAATTTAACTTTCTCTTAAATTCATTTTAGTTATCTTCTAGCAAAATTCAACTCTTCTCTTCTAAAGTAAAAGCTATTTGCAGCCTCTGCCCCAAATGGCAGAAGCAAACACTGATTAAAGATGAATGCTGTTAGGGTATCAAATGCTTGGAAGTGTGAAGTATCTCAGTGTTTCTTACTAATCTGTCCATGCAGGATGATGACCAGGGACTGCAGAGTAGATGGAACTAAGTAAACCTGTGCTGCCACAGCTCTCCTCCTCATAGCAGCTGAATGACTAAAGCAAGGCAGAATAGCAGAGCTGTGGGACTAGAGACATAGCCATGTGGACAAAAGTTGCCACTCTGAAAACATGAGGCTTTGCGTCTTTAATTTTAAGGTTTGGGAGTCCCTTAAGAGTCTTGAATGAAGTCTCTTCCCCACCACTGGGTAAAATGCATATGGTCGTTCCCTGTACACAGTGAGGTTTCCCTGTTGTTGTCAATATCAGGCTACATTAGAGTAACTTTTTTTGATTCTCTTTTCATTAGTGCATATCTTGAAAGGAAGGAAGTTTCTTGATCTGTCAGTTTTAGCCATCTGACTTGGATTTTTTTTCTTTTTCCTCAAGGTTGTCTTTTTTGACTGTGTAAGGGGTTTGGGATTAAAAAGAGGTCCATTTCAGCAAATTTGATCCTGCCCTGGGCATTTATGGTTTTGTGGTTTAGGTTGTGCTACTTGGATGCATTTGTGTGTGTAAAGATTGAAAATGGTTGAGTGTGTTCTGGAAAAAGTTAATTATATATACTTTTAGACTCAGATCCTTTGTTAGAAGGAACGATTCAACCTCTGGAAACAGGTAACTGCTTTTTTGCCATGTGGCTTTATATTAGTGCTTGTGTTGGAGTAATATGAGTAGCTGCAGTTCATTTACAAGAGATTGAGTCATTATTAGAAGAATTTAATCTGCACAATAGAAGGTATCAGCTTGGTTTGCATGTTACTTGTTTGTGTGATGCTGTAACAGTTGGTGTCTCAGCTTGTAGCTAACTCACCAGCAACAATTATATGAGGAAGCTTTAAATAAACTTTAAAGATGCACCCTGGACTTAGGGGTATAGTGAGTGTAGCCAGAGAGGCACCGTTCAGGATTGAGCCCTCAAGGTCCTTTTTGTTCTCATATGTGTATTCAGTACTTTGCAGCTGTTCCTTTATCGTGTCTGGCCACATTTTTCAACAGAGCCCTCATTAGTGAGCTTATGCTCTAGGTGCACATGCCAGATTTACTGTGGCAATCTTAAGCATTTTTCGTTCTCAAGAAGTAAATGCAGTATAAGCAGGAAATCTTTGTAGCCTACAACATGAAATCGAATTCAAGAGCGGTTAGGGCAGGATTGTTTATTTGTGGTTTTGTTTGTTCACGTGGGTTTAGAACTTCAGTGATGCTCTAAAGCGATATGATGCTGGAATGCTTGCTGGTTATCATATGGGAGCCTTTGAAAAGAAATGCTGTCAAGTGCTTAAAATAACCAGCAGTTCCATATTGGTTTGCTCTCGTTCATATAAATAAAAATAAGAACTAAATAATGGAATTCTTCACTTTTCCACATTTTCTCCTTTTTTCTGCTTCTAGACCACACCAAACAGTTTAGCTTTGGGTTTTTGTAGTAATGAACCAATATTCGGTTTGCAGACACAGGAGGGAACAGCTTTATGTTCAAGCAGTCCACACTTAATGTATTGATGAACTCTTTTATGCATATATTTTGCTTTAGTATAAAACAATGAAAACTTCAGACTCTAGATCTACACAAATTTTCTCACATATCTCTTGAATAGATGCAGATGGGCTTTTTTGTTTGTATAAATTATGCATAAATCCTTTAAAATGCAAAATTCTTTTTGTTACAAATTCTGAATTAACTTTCATACTTGAAAATAGAGTTCCATTTAATTGACAGTTAATTTTTTAGGAGTCAGTCATTTGGTTTGTATTAGGAAAATTATGACATTACTTGAACCTAGAAGTTTTACTCATGGCACTGTATTACACTGAATTAACTTGCTCAGAGAAAGCTTAATATTTCAAGCTGACAGCTTTTGTCAAGTGTTTTAGACAGTTGTCTCTGTGTGCTGCATCTTGTTACAAATTGGATGATGTGGGATAACAAGACTTTTCTTTGAGAACTGACATTCATAGAAAGATCTCTTGTTTAAGCAACCATAGAAATCAGATTAATTTAAAAACACCAGGCTTTTGCATGTGCTTCCTGCTTAATTTTGAAGGAAGGCTCAAAAGTTAATAGCACATGCCTTCTGTTCTTACAGCTTCACTCCATCGTTTACTAGAATGTCTTCTCATTGCGTTCTGAAATGAAAATAATTTATAGTGAACTGTGTAAAAGATGTGGTTTGAAAAGAAGTGGTTGGATTGTTTGTTTTTCCCCCCACAGAGTGAGTCAGTGTGTGACTTGGTATTGCATGCTTTAACATCAAGTATGTCCTCATAATTATATTGTTATTATTACTGACCTACATTTGGTAGAAAAATAGGAAATAAATGTTCACTCGCTTGGCAACTAGTCCTACTGGGGGTGGAACTAAACTGATTTGTTCACCTGGTCAATTATCTGTTAGTATATGTAAATATTTACTTGTGTTCCCCCCTTTGCACATTAGGACTGTGCCTGGCATTTAGGATTGAAATGAAACCTTTGTATCTTTTTGCTTACCATTTTCATGTTTACTTTTTTCATTCTGCACCCCACCCCCCCACCTCCCCCCCAGATGCAAATAGTCGATCTGGAAAGGAAGAAAAACCTATAGAAAATGGAGTCCTTGTGAATGAAGCCCCTGGGAAGTTGATGCATAGGTGTGTAGTCTCTCTTTTTCTTTCTTTTTTATTTCTCCCTGCCCCCTTACTCAGTCATGGACAAACAGTAATTTCGTGTTTATGATATTTGTTAGAGGAAAATGTATCATGGTGGATCCAGCAGCCTGAGAGAGGTGAGGCTGCTGCTGCCCCATAGCTCCAGGTCCAACAGTAACAAGGCTGAAGATGTACTCCCAGCAGGCACATGCACTTAGAGTTTACAGGCACACCGCATGTATACATGGCCAGCCACGCAGATCATGGACACTTAGAGCACCCACACAAACACAGCACCAAATGGCCTCATCCTGTTCCCATCTCTGGCTAAGCAGGGTGGAGGTTCACTAGTGAGAATATAATATATGTGTATGTACAAGGTGGATCCCTCTACTATTTGGGCTCAGACACTCAGTCTGCCCAATAGCTACCCCTGGATCCCAGTCTCCCCAGTTGCTAGCACCCGGGCATAGGAACCTCTGAGGCTGCAGCCCCGCTCCAGTTGCTGGTACAGACTGTTGCGCGTGCATGTCTGCACACACAGAGCTCTTTTGCTACTCTTCTTTCCGTCTGAAGAAACGGTTGTGTTGTAGCAAGATACTGTGGGTTTGGCTCACATAAAAAGGAGAGTATGGTACTGGCTAGTCCAGCTTTCATACGCTTTCCCAAGGCTTCTGCAGTTGACTTCTGTCAGTTGGGATGAAGTGCTAAGTGGACCTTTAGTCTGACCTAGTACAGCTGCTATTATGCTTGAGAGAGGCCAAAGGCAATCACTCTGATTATACCTTCCCAAAATCAATCTCCTAGTCTATGCCTTATTCTTATAGTGCTCTAGAGATCCAGTATTTCTGGAAGCTAATGAGTGCCTGGGAGTGCAGTTGCCCATTTTGATGCCAGTGTAGGTACCCTTCTGACACTTCAGCAGCTGCATTGTATATGATGATAAGGTTTGTGAAGGCTGATGCTGATGATCACCAAGCATTTTTCTTTCTGGAGTTTGATTGCTCAACCAAGACTTCTTTGACTGGCTAGCCTTGTTGTATCTGAAGTTGGATACTTGAGAACTGAATGCCATCAGGGAGGATTAGGAGCGTACTGTAAGGGGGGGAAGGAAGCACTAGTAACCACTATCCTGATGATGACTGGTTAGGAGATTGATTATTACCAGAATAATGTAAGCCACTGACTTGGAGCCGTGGACTGCTGAAGTCTGTCTATGAAGTAAACACCTGGCCTGTATCATGCTAAGACTGAAAAATAAATGTCTTCAAACAGGCAACTCAGTAACTCCTCAACATACAGCAGAGACGCCGGGAAGTCACAGCACCGGAGCAGCACAGCAGAGCTGCAGAAGCCGCTTGCTGAAAAAAATTCCTGGAAACTGACGGAGGCTGACACAGCGAAGACTGGGAGGGTAAGGTCTCCTGTTCTCAGCTCCTGCACTCTCAGTTTCAGAAAAACCCACAGGGTTCAGAAGAAAATAGCTTCCAAAGACCATGTAACTAGGGTGAGAAAGGTCTGAGTGGATTCTTGGACTTGCTGCTTGTTGTGTAATACTTCATGGAAGTGTTGCTGTGCCCTCTGCTCCCAAAGCTGAGCCCTGGGTTTGCGTGCAGAAAGAGTGCTGACACCAAAACTTTTGTTTAAGATGATGGGCCTGACCACAACAAAGTTTAAAAGAAGAAGTGAAAACCTTGCAGCTAATTCTTGGAGAGAGGTTGTGACAAATTAGGTGACCTAATGAAATCTGCCCTTCAGTGTAAGGAGCTGGAATTGATTCAGATGAATTAAAGCCAAGTTTCCACTGTAAACACAAGCGTCTAATCCTAGGATACCCAGGGCTTTTTGAAAACCTGAGAGTGAGGTTCCTGGGAAAGTGGCAGTTACACCTCCTAGCAGTATTGCTTGAATCCTCTGGTTAAAGATAGATCATAGGATACAAGCTGTGTGGAGCAAGGATTTAATTAAAGGCTATATAATCTTGTGGTAAAAAGAGAACACCAAAAACTGGAACTGCTCAGTGAGGTTTTTGGCTCTGCCAGTGATGCTCTGTGTTACTTCAGGCAGCTCTCTGCCTACCCTTCCCTTCCCTTGGAGGACAAGGGAAAGATGATGTGTGCCTGCCCTGGGGGTATGTCAGGTTTGGCACGTCTCCATAGAACACTTTGCAGCTTGTGTTCCCAAGCAGTGGCTCTCTAGAGTGCAACTGTTGTGTTTTTATGGACTGATGCAGGGATATTGACTTTAAGGAGGGGTTGAAGAAGGGGGAATTGCTGTTTTTGAAACTTAGTCTGCAAATTGAATTTTTTTTTTCCCCTTCTGTCTTCAGGTAAAGGCAGTAGTGTACTGGGACTACATGAAAGCAATTGGACTCTTTATCTCTTTCTTGAGCATTTTCCTCTTTATGTGTAATCATATAGCCTCCCTGGCTTCCAACTACTGGCTAAGTTTATGGACAGATGATCCTGTTATCAATGGAACACAGCAGAACACAAATGTCAGACTGGGCGTGTATGGAGCACTGGGAATTTCTCAAGGTTTGCTTAGTCTTGCCTATTTTAAGATTAGCTGGTTCAGAATGTTTCTAATGCTCTTGGTGACCTTTTATCCCCAGAACCGCAGCAGCAGTTTGCTAAGGATTTGTGTGGGGTTTCTTGTTTGTTTGTTTGGTTTTTTTCCCTTTGAAGAAAGATAAAAAAAACCTGAGTGAATAAAAAAAAAGGCCAGCAAACCAACCTATAAAATTATTCAGTTAGTGAATATGGTTTTCTTTCATTTGTATAGAACAAGAATAAAAGCGCTTTGCAAGGTGCTGATGAGCCAGCAGTTGGTGACAAAATGTCTGACCCAGAAAATGGCTCCTTGGCCTGTAAATAACTGTGCTAGCCTGATTCACAGGGACAGTTTGTCACAGGAGGCCATGGCTACGCTGCATCCCTTGCAGCCACAGCCTGGCTGAACAGTGTAGGCTGGTGTTTCCTCTGTCTGTTTGAGGGTCCACCCAAAGTACCACAGGGAGGCCAGCTGGTGGCTTTTTATGTGTCCTCTTTGTGGTCAAAGTTTGTTTGCCATGAAACCTAACACCCCAAGTACCCCACTTCAGAATTGCCATAAAAATCCTGCAATAAAAACTAAATGCCACCTTAAAATTCAGTGGTCCTTACTCAAGGAAAGTGCTCAAATATTACACAGAATTTTGTAATGGAGAAACAACTTCTTCCATCAGAGAAATATAGTGTTTTTACTCATTATTTTTCTTTTTAATTACTTGGAGTAATTGCTGAGTCTACCTGTAGTGAACCCCAGTTCTCAGGAAGTACTAGAGATGTGCTAATGCTAAGTGATGACACAATGAAGGAAAATGTTTTGTGTGAGAGGTGGAAGCAGTTAAAAACAAGTCTTCTTTTTTAGGTATTGCTGTGTTTGGCTACTCGATGGTGGTGTCAATAGGGGGAATATTTGCTTCACGACACCTGCACCTTAACCTGCTGCACAATGTCCTCAGGTCTCCAATGAGTTTCTTTGAACGCACACCCAGTGGAAATCTGGTGAACCGTTTCTCTAAGGAGATAGATACCATTGACTCCACCATTCCACCAATCATCAAGATGTTCATGGGCTCGACATTTAATGTGATTGGGGCTTGTATCATCATTCTGCTGGCCACACCTATAGCTGCCGTCATTATTCCTCCTCTGGGACTTGTCTACTTGTTAGTGCAGGTAGGGGGTTTTACCTGAGGGCACTAGGACCAGCAGTTGCTCTTCCTCTGTTATTTAAGACAGTTCTTTTCTGACTCTGCACTGGGATGGATTTTAATGTGTAGCACTTGAGTCATGCTTGACTGACTGTGCTTTGCATGGTTTATTGATTAGCTGACCTTAGCAGAGCATTTCCTTCCGTTGTCAAGTGTAGAATGACTTCTGTGCAGAAAGCAATCCTTTAAGACCAAAGTAGACTTTATAAGAACGCCATTAGATTTCGAGGTGTTATACAAAATATAAATTTTGTATAGCTTGTTGCTCAGAGCCCAAATACGGAAAATGTATGGGCTTTTCTAAAACTTGCTTCCAAACAAGAGAGTAGCCTTTAGAGGGGTATGTGTGCATTGCTGATGTGCCTGTTTTGGGAGAATATTGTTTACAGAGCAAGGGAAATGATGGCAGCCTTTCACTCCTGTCTTGCGTAAGCAGGGTGTGTTTGCTTCGCTCTTGCTTTACTCGTAGAAATCTAGTAGAGCCAATATAGATTGGAGAGAAGTTGGGTTTTGACTTTGGCTCTTGAATTAGTCCATCTCTTGGGCTCCATTAGTAAACCTTAAAGGCAGTGATGTGTGTGTTTCATACTGTTAAACTAAGCTTGCAGAGAAGGGAAAGAGGAGAAAATGGCTATCGCATGAGATGGTTTGATTGGCAGTTGTTTAAAGACAGCAGAGTGTGTGTAATGGTCTTTTTAGGCCTAAAAGTGTTGGAGAAGGCGTGTATTCCCATATGTAACTTGAATCTCTGTAAAAAACAGAGAATGGCAGGGAATTCTCTTATGATTCCCTTTGTCTCTTCAGACGCAGGATGTAACCATAATTCTCATACTCTGATTTGCAGAGATTTTATGTGGCCACTTCTCGCCAGCTCAAACGCCTTGAGTCTGTCAGTCGTTCTCCTGTATATTCTCACTTCAATGAGACCCTCCTGGGAGTCAGTGTCATTCGAGCCTTTGAGGAGCAGAAACGTTTCATAAAGCAGAATGACATGAAAGTGGATGAAAATCAGAAAGCTTATTATCCAAGCATTGTTGCAAACAGGTAACAGTGGGGTTGAAATACTGAAAGGCAGTTATATAGGGAGGATGTGGTTCTGCTGCCTGCGCTCCTTACCAATCACAGCTCTCAGCATACTTGTCCAGGGTAGGGGAAGCCTGTGTGGATATATCTGTTTCACAGATGTTTTCCTTAAACATCTGTGATGGAATTAAGATTACTTCTGAATTTCTTTTCTTAGAGTTCCTGCCTTATTTCTGGGTAATATTTTTTAAAAGTTTTGATTCATTGATCCCGATGTTAACCACAACTGCTTTCTGAACTAAGACAGGAATTTATGTACCTGAAAGGTTTATTAATTTTGGATGCCTCTAGGTTTGCATGCTGCTGGAGCAGAACCTCAAATACCTTGCACTTCCTGTGTCACTGGCAGTACGCAGATGCCATATTATTAATCTTTTCCAAAACAAGATATGTGACAGAACATTGGTTGGCTACAATCCTAATTCTCCGTGGGTGAATTACTGGAAAGATGCATTACATTCTTCTGTCTTGCAGGTGGCTGGCTGTCCGTCTGGAGTATGTGGGGAACTGTATTGTCCTCTTTGCAGCATTGTTTGCAGTGGTTGCACGCAACAAACTCAGCGCAGGACTGGTTGGCCTCTCAGTGTCCTACTCACTGCAGGTAATTTTACCTTTTTTAAAAAAAAAGGCTCTGAATTGTAAGACTGCATCAGAAAGTCAGAACCTATGGCTTTGGAGGAAAAGCTAGTATAAGAAACATAGGAAGAGAATAATAACAAATAGCATCTGGAAAGATGCTGCAAAGTTCCTTCTGTGCCTTGCCTGTGTGAGGGAACGTGGCTAAGACGACTCATCCCCTGCATATTGAAGGCATCTGGACTTTTCTCCTGTCCAGCACTGACAAGCCAAGATCTTGTCTGTGTTTATGCATTCCATGAACTTTTAGTGCTTTGGTTGTTTCATGTTTTTTGTTTTTTGCAGGTAACATATTTAGTGTAAACTGCTTCTAGAATTCTTTTCTTCTTGCAGATTACAGCATACTTGAACTGGCTAGTTCGCATGTCATCTGAGCTGGAAACCAACATTGTTGCTGTTGAAAGAGTTAAAGAATACGCTGAAATGGAGAAGGAGGTATGTTGAGTTGCCCACCATGCCTGCAGAAGTCAGTGCCCTGTTCTGAGGTCTCACGTACAGCCTGGCTTGAGTAGGTTGGAGGGTGCAGCTGAGCATATCCTCTGAGCTGAGGGATGGGATAGAGCTTAGGGCTGTCAGTGCCTTCCCTCTAGGGACAGGCTGTATCTTAGCAGGTAGTTCCTGTGGGTGCTTTTGAGGGGCATCCACTGATATTTACACAGTGTTATTTAGGAAATGTGCTGTTCTGCCCTGGGCTAAGCAGTGGAGTTGTACAAATGTTTTGGTTTCCGAAGTGCTTAAAGATTATTTTTTTATTTGTGTTTCTCTTTTTGCTCTCAATGTTGGGGAGTAAAGAGGTTTTACTTTTTTCTGTTTTGATTCAAATTGCCTAACAACTCATTTCATCTGCAGTTGTGCCCCTTTTGCCTACAGAACAGAATTCCCTGTCGCTTCTCTTTGCCATGTCTGTCACTTGAACCGGACTCGAGTCGTTATTTTTGCAGCTAAACCTTATGAGGACCCTCCTAGAATTTCTTCTTGGGTTCTGGTAGCAGACCAATGTTTATACAGTTAAAAGTCTTTTTGTTTGGCACTGGCAGTGAATGCAGTGGGGTGTGTTCTCTCCTCTCCCATCTCTGTGGGAGGCTGAGGCAGCAGCTGTTTACTTTGCCAGCTTGTTAATCTTCTAGTGCTTATGTCTCAGTTAAACTGCTTCTAGTTGCATGTCTGTTTTCCCCAATGGTTTCCTTACTGTGGTGGGGGTGTACAAGCAGGTTATCTGAATATGTGCTGCCTGTATGATTCTGCTATTTGTAAGAGGAAAGTTTATCCAGCAAGTGGGACCTGTGACAGCAAAGCCTTTGGCTACACGAACTGTTTCATCTGCCTTGGGGCAGCTCTTTCCCTCTCTTTCTATCATCGTCACAGTTCCTTTTGGAAATTACACACTAACAAGGATTTTTCTTAATTGCTTTCCTCTGGTCATCTGAGCCTAGGTCTGGTTGAAGGAGGAACTGATCAGATGTTTGTGTGGTTCTTTCAGGCTGAATGGAGTATTGAACAAACTGCACCACTGAGTACCTGGCCCGAGGAAGGGAAGATTGAGTTTCGAGGCTATGGTTTACGTTATCGGGAAGACTTGGATTTGGTTCTGAAAAACATAAATGTTACCATAAATGGGGGTGAGAAGGTAATGAAACCAAATTCATGGTGGAGTGTTACTGTTTATAAATCTGCATGCATAAGCCAAGGAGAGGTCTAACCCTGCTCTGTAGTGTGTCTTGGGTTCTTAAGAACTAGAACGCTGCCTGTAGAATCAGTCTTATTGTAACTGGCAGATGTAGTGGGCTCTTATCCTTTGCAAGGTGTGTCCTGCATCATGGGATAAAGATATACAATTTGTGGGCTTGTGAAGTATTTTTTGGTCTGGTTTCATAAGGAAGTGGGGTTTATGGTCTCTTCTCTCCCCTTCCCAGGAAATTTTGCTGATTTGTTTGCCATAAGCAAAGAGGAGTACAGGTTGCAGAGAGATTAAGTTAATTATAGTCTCAAGAAAATGAGCTACTAAGTAGAGGAGGGAAGCCCTGATCTAGTGAGGCAGAAGTTGCAAGGTGAGACTCTGCAGGAAAAAATGGGACTTCAGAGTAGATTCTATGGCTCTGGGCAAACTGATGGTGATATGCGTCTGTATCTCCTACTGCTTCCTCACATGTGTTCACACCCATCCCGCCCCAGTCCTATGTGGATTCTCTGATGTCTAATAATAGTGTGATCTTGCATGGCAGCCTAGACGGTAGCTGCAAGACAGATCTACTATCCGGCTTCCTTATTCGTGGTATCCAACTAGGCATTTGCTTTTTTTCCTGAGTGCGTGCTTTCTACCTCCAAATATGGGCAGAATACTACCTCAAGAGTGGTTAGAAAGAGCATATGGCAAGAGATACATCAACCAACCGAAGTTTTATATTTATTTAAAAAAAAGAAAAGCAATGGTGAAGACTTCAATCTAATTGGGAAGCAAAACATGCAGTATGAAACAGTGCTTTTGGTGTGTTTTTTCTATAAATTCAAACAAGATAAATGTTAAGTCAGCAATTATAACTGAAGCATGAACCAAACAAAGGATTAGGGAAACCTTGGCCTGCTCTACCCAATTCCATCTGCCTTTCTAGAAAAACTGAAAACTTCTGTGGCTGGATTGCAAATTTTGACTGCTTTTTGTTCTTGTTTTTTCATATGCAGTGATTTTTCTTCCCCTTTGATCAGCCTCAATTTGTTATGCTGTTTTGGGGTGTTGATAGCCCAGCAATATGACAACCTCTGGAAATCTGTCAATTTCAGGTCGATGCCTGGAAATGTTTTAACTCTTCCCTAGAGCAAGTTGTTCCTGTATTTCTTCCCAACAGATTGGAATAGTTGGAAGAACAGGAGCTGGAAAATCCTCGCTTACTTTAGGTTTGTTTCGGATTAATGAAGCAGCTGAAGGAGAAATTATTATTGATGGAATTAATATTGCAAAGATAGGGCTCCATGACTTGCGGTTCAAGATCACCATCATCCCTCAGGTAGGTGCAAAATGCTGCCACTACCAGAACTTGTTTTGTAACAATGCTGTTTCTATAATGTACTGGGAAGAATGTATTTATTCCTTTTCTGATCTATAGCTATGAAATTGAGTCATTTCAGCATGCTCTTTCATGGACTTGAAGCCAAGCTTTTTTCCTAGACTGGCTTCAGTTTCCTAGACTGCTTGTGCTGGGTAACAAGTAGGGGCTTGGCTATGGCCAAGTTGTGTGTGGAAGCAAAACCTTGGCCTTTGGTCCCATGGGCTCTGTCAGCACCCCATGCTTATCACTTAAATGCTGTAGACCGCGTAGCCTGAGTGGGGAGGTCTGATCCCAGCTGAACACCTGATCAGGGTCCCTCAGTTAACTGGGACCATTATTGTTTTGGCCAGTGGAGGGGAAGTAAAGTCTGATTATTTCCACTTGCGGGGAGCCCTCAGGGGACTTTTTGTAGAGATCAGTTTCCACTTCCATTTTAGGTAGTTCCATTCTTTTTAGAAATGGAATGAAGTTACTGCTTAGTCTAGTTGTGAGGGATTGTGATTTTGCATTGCTCTTTCAGGCTTGTTATACACTCTTTGGGCCTTTGTACAAAGCATTTTGACTTTGGCAGGATCTCATGAGCGAGGTATGCAGTACTGTTCACTCACAGAAACCTGTACACAACCATCCCAGTCTAGCCCAGCAACTGTGGGTTTGATAGTCCAAAGCATTTGGAAATAACGGCTTTACAAGCACTGGACTTAGTCTCAAGTCTTCTTGTTCCTACTGTGTAGCCTTTATTGCTTGCCTGTTCTGATTCAAAGTAAGACCATAAAATGTGGTTATATAAATCACTGTTGCAGCATGCTGGCAAAAACAAGTGAGCACACTGTAAAAGGTTTTCTGCACCACTTCTTTTGGAAATTTTAGGGGGGGGACTTTGCTTTCTCCTTTTGATCACTTTGCATTAGTCTGACACTACTAGGTCAAAAGTATTTCCAATGAAGTATTTCTTCATGTCCAAGAAAACACACATTCATTTCATTAATACTGCAGCTGAAGACTTTTTGAAATATTTACGGATGGTGTAATTCCCTAAGAAGTGGAAAATTGACCTAGTAGTCCCTGCTGACAGAAGGTTGGGTAGGAAGTGCCTGTTCTTTAACTTAGTAGCCCAGTAAAAAGAAAGTTTTTTTTTTTTAGTGAGTTTGTTGTTTGGCTTTTTGTTTTTTTGTGGGTTTTTTTTTTTCCTCTTCTGGATTTGTGAGTTACGGACCCATGGAAAGGTCTGGAGTGCCAGAGTCTGCAGAGGTCAGGCCCCCAAGAGGCATAAGGAATAAGGGTGAGGGAGAATAACTTGCTGTTATTGGAGAAAATGAGGTCTCACTCCTAAATTCAGTAGATTAGCTTGCTTGCAACTGCATCTGGACATGGTGTTTTCCTTTGACTATCTCAGAAATATTTTTGGAGCACTTGCCATGTTCTGTGTACATTGTCAATATCCTCTTTCTATGACTAGGATCCAATATTGTTTTCTGGCTCTCTGCGTATGAATCTTGATCCTTTTGACCAACACTCTGATGAAGATATTTGGAGGTCTTTGGAATTGGCTCACCTGAAAAACTTTGTATCGTCCCTTCCTGATAAACTTAATCATGAGTGCGCTGAAGGTGGAGAGAACCTCAGGTACGTCAAAGAACCGTGCTTGTGAAAATTGCTTTAAGAACTGAACGAGAATTGAGAGGGGGGTGTGTGCCCTCCCATCTGCAACTGGACTTTCTACTTCCAGAAACCTTACAGCTCACTTTGGACAGTACGTAGCTAGACTCTAGTGATAGCAATGCAGTGTGGGGCTGCCCACCCAGCCCCGTATGAGAATTTGGGAGGGGAGTTGGGGAATTCTTAATGCATGACCAGACAATCAATCCACTAGATGTTATTCAATATGTTTTAAACTCTCAAGTTTGGGAATTCAAAGTAATTTAAGAAATACTCAGAACACTGAAGTTTGACAGCTTGGGCAGTCTTAGAAAGGATTTTAGTAGCAGCAGCCTGCTATTTATAGTGGGTGCTCTGAACTTACCATGGCTCTTGCCCAAGAGATGCAGCTTTTCTAAGGGAGTTGTTAGCTTGCTTTTTGCACTATAACAGGGATATATGTTCAGTCTGGAGAAACCATTTGAAGTCCAGTCCTCAATGCTGCTTTGATTCAGCTATGCTGAAACCATTTGTAATGTATTCTTTTATTATGTTGCTAAGACTTTGTTGTGAGTGGGATGGAGTTTCAGATGCTGTTAGATACTCTGCAGTAAAGTAGGAAGACTGACCTTATCTATTTTGCTGGATTCTTGGCACCTATACTTGAGAAGAGTTCTTACAAGGAATTGCTGGGTTTCGAAATGAATACTGCAAACTTGTTCTGACTTTTCCCCCCTCCCTCTCATCCCATCTGCGTAGCGTGGGACAGCGCCAGCTGGTGTGCCTGGCACGAGCTCTGCTCAGGAAGTCCAAAATCCTGGTTCTAGATGAAGCCACAGCTGCTGTTGATCTTGAAACAGATAAGCTTATACAGTCAACAATAAAGTCTCAATTTGAAGAATGTACTGTATTAACTATAGCACATCGTCTGAACACAATCATGGACTACACAAGGTAAAGTAATACCAGTTTTATCTTGAAGAATGGCATGTGTGACCTGCATTGTTCTCGACTTAAATGAGTATCTTTTGTGTTAGCTAAATGTTTACCAGTGCATATTTAGCCACCTCTTTGCAGGGCTGCTGGAACCCCTGTTTTGATGGGTGGGGGGTGTGTGTGTGTGTGTTCTGGCTTGTGGTGGCTGTGCTTGGCCTGGGGAACTCCTCTGATCCCTCTGGCGCACTGCTCTTGTGCCGTTCCTGACCAGGGTAACCGGGGAGGGGAGGGTGGCAAGGACAGGAGTTTATTCCTGGGTCTTGCCCTAATTTAGGCACAGCTGGAAGAGGCATCAGAGCTTTAGGGAGCTCATACCCTAAACTAGGCACAGACAGCATGAGGAATCAAAGGGGCAGGTCCTGCGCTTGTCTGAACTTTACTCAACGTTTCTCTTTCCATCACTTTTGGTTATAGTTCACATAGCCTCCCTCATCTTCAGCTGCCTTGCTAAGGTGTGGTTGAGGGCATAGGTTTTGCCTCATAATTTCAGTTTTAAGCTCTCTTGTCCTCTTTATCACAGAATGGCAGAGAGCAAAGTGACCAGAGATAAGGTTTTTGTGTACTTTTTCATAGACCTCTCTTTGCGCTGTCAATAGCGAAAGATAAGAGACAGGAGCATTGCCTGCACCATGCCCAGCACCAGCAGTACTGTCACCAGATGAACACCCAGTTCAGTCACGGCAGAGGGTAACACTGTGCAGCAGCACCTGCCAAGGGCTTAGTGAGCATCTCTGCAGTGCCTGGCCAATTAGCGGAGGTAGCTGAAGGCAGTGTTTTAACTGTGAGTTGTCTTTACTGGCTCTGGTACCTTGCTTTGTAAACTGCCTAATTCCAGTTGCACGTTTGTTTTGCATAAGCTCTGCCTGCATTTGTATTTTGTCAGCAGAAGCTGTATAACAGTTGATCTGGTGCAGTATTAAGGGAAGGTCATCCCAGCTCTTGCAAGGTCTTAGGGGTTCTCACACACCTTAACAAGAAGTGCTGCCGTCTAGTTTCTGGCTGGCTCGGAGCCCAGTCAAAACTTTCATGGCTGCCTGCAAATGACTGGGTAAACATATGCTATGTAAAAAATAGACCAGACAGACCATCTGCAATGAGGTCAGGAAGGACAGAGTTAAGAAACTGTCCATTCATACAGTCTGGACTGTCTTCACTTGCATATTATGGCTACACTACAATCAGTTTGTCTGTACATATGTGTCTGTGTTCGTTGGCTTCCTGGATCTTCTTGTGACTAGTTGTTTTTTTTTTTTTTTTCTTTCTTCCCCTTGTTTTACAGAGTTTTAGTCCTGGACCGAGGAGAAGTGGTGGAGTGTGGTAGCCCAGACCACCTACTTGAGGAAAAAGGCATTTTCTATAGTATGGCCAAAGATTCAGGCTTGGTGTAGCATTTGAACTTGGTTAGTTCGTGTGAGGAAGGAGGAGGAGGTGATACCTTCAGAGACCTGTAACTTCCCCTGAGCCGGTGTGAACTGTACAGGTCAGTTTCAGACCTAGTGAAGTCAGCCAGAGCATGGTGATGGAAGTAATATAAAAATGCAATCTTTTTCTTTTTTTATTCTCCTTAGTATTGTTTTTAGCCAGGTTTAGGAGAAGCACATACATTGTGCAAAACACTTCAGAAACTTTTAATTTTTGCCTGAAATCTGTCATTATATGCTCAAAGGTAAGGCGAGTGATTCATCAGAGAAGTTCAGAAAAGCTTTCTTTTCATCTGCTCTCATGTTCTGAAGCCCCCTTTTTATTTAAAACATTTTTGCAAATGCTAGTTATTTGCTTGTTTGCTGATTCCTCATTTGATGAGCCATCTATTATGGGATGCACTTGGAACATTTTGTGGCATATAGTACTATAGTCCAAAGATTTTTCTTCTTGTGAAATAACATGTGTGCCAGACCTTCTCATTATGGCATTTACTGTACATGGTTAATGCTTTTATGCATTCTCCTAAAGGTTTAATGTGTTTACAGTGTGTAGCAGCAAGTTCACTATAAAAAGTCAGTAGCGCTGATGTGAAAAAAGCACAGTCAACTTCAAAGCAGTATTTAAGCATGTCTAGAACGACAATCACTCCAAAACCAAATTAATGCAGCAGTTGGTGTGTTGCGGTATGCAGTACCTGATCTTACACCCAGTTCACTCAGGAATTCTGACTTGGGTGGCGAATCCTGGTTACGCCTGTGGGGACTAGGCTGAGAAGTGAGGATTTGCCCGAGTGGAGGTTGCAGGCTCAGTGTGACATTGATTGTAGTACCCTTGGCTTTGGCAGTTCCATGCTTTAATAGAAGCTCTGCCACATCAAGGACCATTAGCCTTATATTGAAGAAACATGCCCTTCATGCTGCTGCTGTTGACTCTTAAATTTTCTGGGAAACTGTTCTGTTACAGTTGTTAAAAAAAAAAAAAAGTTATACTGTTTTTAAAGTTGTGTGTCAGAGGGGTCTAACAATAATTCAGTTAGCAATGGAGTCTGGTTTCCAAGATCTGTGTTGAATCTTCTGTTTTCTATGGGAAGAAAAAAGTTACTTTTCTCATGTTCTGACTAGTCTTATTTGTAAAGGAAAATGCTGGAAGAAGGCAAACAAAGTCAGATGGACCCAAATACTCAGCACTCTGAGAATGTGGACTTCTGTGAATGGTAATGCTGACCTTAATATACTAGACAATTGTTGTCTTTAGAGTATTTATTTTTTTGTAAATTATGACTCTGAAATGGAATAGACAGAAATTTTCTTTGATATTTTTTGTAATGGCTATACAAAAATTTGCAAAGAACTTGCAGTAAAAAAATTGTTTGAAAGATAACGTGACGTGTCATTTCTTGCTTTGTGTTTGACAAAGGGTTAGCTTCGTCAGCTCAGGTTTTTGCCTTGAAAATAGAAATGATTGGTACTGCTTAGACTAGCCAGGCTGCTAGGCCTGATGTCTGGGGGGTGTTAAGGTGGGTAAGAAACCTCAAGTGCAACTAGCTCTGTGCTTGGTAGGGCTGGATCACATCTTGTGGTTTCTCTTTTAATTTGAGGACTGCAGTTTGTGGAGCAGACCAGGTAATAACGATGGATCAGCAGAGCAGGATTCAGCGGTGCTGTGGACCTTTGTCACATCCATGGTGTTCATGGCCTATGTCTGCCACGTTTCCTGGGCAGCTTGGTTTCCACGGTTTCCTCCGTGGAAGGTGGAATGAGCAAGGAGTGATTTGGGAGTCTGGGGAGGAGTGGTGGGTTTTGGTTTTTCAAATCACCTAACGCTTACGCAGCATTGTGATGGACAGAAGGGTGGAAAGATTGGAGCAAACGGTTGGTAAGGAATAGAGTATAGAGCAGAGAACTGAGCTTGTCAGGTAAGGTGCATGGCTGGTATTTTGCTCAGCTACATTAAAATGGAGATAGATCTATCTGCAGGGGAGATCCAGACGAGGAACTGTGAATACCACCATGAGACATTACCTGCTTGGGGACAGTCATCCCCCAGGAACGCGTTATGATCCTTCCCCTTCCAACCTCTCCTAGGAGAGCCCTGGGAAGGAAAGGGGAGAGGGGCCGCTGGCATTGCACATCCGGACAGCAAAGTTCCCTGTGCTCTCTCCTTGCCTGTGCAACTAGTTATCACCAACACCATCCTCAAGGCAGAGCTGTGGAGAACGTCCAGTGAAGAAATTCAGACAGGATTTCAAATACCTTTGAGAAGTCATGTGGGTTTAGCGTAGCTCACTTTAGTGTGGCTCACTACTGAGATGGGGACTCCGCAAGTACTCTGCAGGTTTGGGATTGAACTGAAAGAAGTTGTACTGCTAGAGTTCTTACTTGGGTGGGAACTGATTTCACATTTGAGGAATTGATGCTTTCCATTGCACACCAATCAACGAAGATTTACAAAGCTTAACATTTGTGTGAGTAAGTCCTTTGAAAACAATGGAACTGCACTTAGGAGCATGGTTTGTTTGAAATACAGAACTTGCAGAATTATCCTTTCGCTGTGTAAAATGTTTGCAGTGGAGTTGTCTGCGCAGGAATGACTTAAACTGCATTTGCAATCTCAAACTGGGTACACTGGAAAGTGTGAATGGATGGTCTCTGTCCTATTCATGGGCTGTTTGTGATCATTTGGGGAACTGCGCGTCCAAAATGCTATATTTTGCAGTGTAACTTTCGAAGTAGTGCAGCCAAGGGGTCAGAAGACTGCTCTTTGTGTGTGCTTCAGTCTTGTTCTTTTTCAGTGATGCGGTTATTAATATGCATCGCTGTGTTCTCCCAGTTTTATATATTTATACGCTCGCTAGCACAAACTGTTCTGCCCCAGCTCTGGAGTAGATACTCTTTCCTGTTTGCCCTAAATACCTGTCAGTGCTTTGTGCTGTTGCTGCATTGATTCATGATGCTGATTCCAAATGTCTGTCTTCATAAAAATGATTAATACCTTGTCTGGATGTAATGTGAACAACATTGTATTATGCATGATGAGGGTCAGTCTGATCTAACCTTTACTGCATGCAGAGCTAGCTGAACAAACACAGCTTTCTTCTCACAGGACCTATGTGTAAGAGCATTGTCATATAGGTACTTCGGGGTACCTTGAGGTAGGAGCGGTATAGCTGTGAGATCCCATTTCAGCTAGGAAAGAGGGCCATATACTGATCCAGGCAGGCAGTGTTACTGGTACCAACTGCAGAAAATGATACACCTTGCTGCGAGGTAAGGTATTAGAATCTGGCATTAAAACAAGTAGATTTTCCTTATATAATCAGTTTTCATTTTTGTGCATGTCTGTGGACCTAATGCTTATTTAGTACTTGGGCCACTTTGAGCCCTTTTGGGGAAGTGACATCTAGCGTGATGGCATGTGACTTCCAACACGAGAGTGGTGCCATCCGGCAGGGATCGGTGGCGCTGCAGCCCCGGGGCGATGAGCCTTCCCTCCAGCTGCCGCAGGGACTAGTGAGTTCAGGGGTGTGACACTGAATTCCAGCAGCTGAGCTCAGAGTCACATAGCAGACACCTATTTTCTTTGAATGCATTGATGTCACGTTATTTTCCTTTATGCAGCAAAGCTAATGCCAGCTCTGAGAGACGGCATCTGGGACAGGAGGTGGGAACTGTACTGGGAGTGTGTTCTGCAACGAGCAGCTTAGTCGGAGCAGCTTAGTCCATGGGTGGGACATGAGCTGGGCACCTTCATCCAGCTGCTGCAGAGCGGGATTTCCCTAAAGTGTATTGCTGTGGCATGGCCTGTGTTCCTCCTGTTGTTGTCCTCCAGGTCCCCTCCTGGTGAAGTCGTAATGATCTGCCTGCTGGGAGGATCTTCACAGCTGGCAGTCTTGTGCTTCTGTGGGTGGGTGAGTTCTCACTTCCCACAGAGCATGGGGAAGCCTAGCTCCACGGGTTTCCTCTTTTTTTTCTTTCTTTTTTCCTTCTTTTTTTGATAAAGATGGCACAATTAATTTCGTTTAGATCAGCAAAAAATACAGAAACCTTATTTAGCTGCATTGCTGGCTATTTATGTGTATTTTGTGAAAAATTTGCCAAATACCTGTCAGGCCCAAAAGTAAGTGGCCAGACATAGATAGCATCCTTGCTCTTATCTAGAGAAAGGTTGTGCCTCTCTCCAGTTCATTCCATGCTCTTTGCTCTATGGACCATTTCTTCCAGGCTTTGAAAAGACCCTTATCTTTCAAAGCAAAACTTTTTTTTCTCTCAGAACCATTTTGTTCTAATCTGTTCATTAAAATGTTAACAATCTGTCAAACCATTTCAGCTCCTGTTGTGCTGTATCTTTTGTCTTACAGCAGTACTGTGTGTGCCACTGCAGTCCATGTGAAGCTAGTGGTGGTGGTGTTAATAAATATGTTAACGTTTATTATTAATAATATGTTAATATTTACAAAAGAGTAAAAGAAAACTGTTGAATTTACTGTATTGGATTTCGGTGCATGTTGGTATATCCTGGCTGACATTATTTGCTGCAATATGGAAGGCATCTCACATCTGGAAGAGCTGATTCTGCTGAAAAACAGCTCAGGATTTTCAGGAGATTTGCAAATAACACCCTAGTTCTTCATGTGTGTGAATACAGTTACTTCTGTAAAACTGTTCCTAGTCTTGAGACATCTCTGAAGATACCCTTTAGTGGTTCAACTGCCATGTAGTACAGAAACAGTTGTGCTCTGGGCTACTGATGGCTTTAGCATTTTGGCATTCCTGTGCACATTGCGATTGTCTAGGAGAGAACTAGGAGTGCGACTTACAAACTACGTGCTTGGCATGAACTTCGTGTAAATCAATGCGTGACACCTTCATTCCTATTTTATAGCTTTGGCAATTTCGGTATTACCTTAAACTTGGAATCATGGGACAAGAATCTTTTTTTTTTAGGTTGTTTTTCTCTACTGCACATGCTGTGCTTTCACTTCATTTGAGATAGCCTTAAATGAGGAGGAAAAAGGAAAGAGAAAAAAAAAAAGTAAATTAACTTGGAATTAAAAGCCCCAACTCTGGATGTCCAGATTGGGCAGATGAGTGGAACAGTGAAAGTTTTATAGCACTAATTAAGCTCTTAACCTCATTTCATATGATTGCATGGGAGTCCTATACTGACTCAGCTGGCAGAGCAGGTGGCCTGCGTGGCGTGGGTGGCTTTGTGAAGATGAACCGCTGCTGCGGGTGGGTGCTGCAGCTGGGCTGTCTCCCAGGGGCTGCGTAGCAGTGATGCTTGCTGGCTCGTGGAGCCCCTGGTCTGGGTTCTGCCTCCATTGCCAGCGGCCTGGCCCGGCCATCCAGCTGCAGCCTGCCTCAGGCAGGAACACAGCTCAGACTGCCCGGCCGAGAGGGTGGTTGGAAGTACGGGTTCTCCCACAGAAGTGCAGGGACATCGTGTGTTCTTGCTGTGGTTTACGTAAAAACTTGTTTTTTCTCTAGGGTTCCTACTGGACTAGAGTGAAACACTTGTTTTGCTCCAAAGGGAAAAATAGACTTGGAAAGCCACTGAGATGTCAATAAACCCTTTTCAGGTTAGTGGATATTATTTGGACTTTGAGTGGGTAGCTAACGCTGAGCTAAACACAGCTGCTCTGTGTATGTTGCACTTAATGCTGCACAACAGCTATTAAAAAATAAAGCTGCAGAAGTGTAGACAGGGCAAGTCCAAGTGCTCCTCTTGATCAGCTCTAGACATTCAGATTACTGGAGGTGTTAGACAGACTTTCATTTCTTAATAATTAAAATTTCTTCAGCACAACTTACGAAATAGGCTGTTGGCATAGTTCTGATCCTGCTGTAGTTACCTCCCGTGCTAACTGCATAATTCAGTCAAACAGTCTAATCTAGGAAGAAGTACCTTTGCAAAGAGCCAGCAGACCTGTCCTTTTAAACACCGCTTTCTGGTCCTTAGACCAGATTTTTGAGAGAGGATGGTATCTCCAAGTATTAACTCCTTAATATATTTCGCTTTAACCAACTTCCAGCTAACTTCCTTGTGATGACTGTTACCTTTTTTGTGAGACGTGAGCTGCCAATTTGTCACTTACCAGTACCACTTGGACACAGAGTTGGGGACTCTGGCCCATCTGAAACATGGGGGGTTTTGTCACATGTAGTTTTGGGAATCCCTTTTCTCTTGCCCTTTCAGCACAGCTTGATGTGTGAAAGCTGATGGTATTTTTGCTTGCTCTTATTTTGAGCAAGCCAACAGCAAAACCGCCCCCTTTCAAAGATTACCAGTGTGAAAGTATGTTTTGATTGTTTTCACCTTCTGTTGCCTTCTTTCTTCATTACCAACTTAGGAAGGGAAAGCAAGCATTTAGAAGATGTTTATACTAGAGATTATGGTATGCTAAAAGATGTCTGTTTCAGAATTACCCAGCAACGTGGGCACTTCTGTTTTTCTTTGACCTCATTTAAGAAAAAATACCTAACTTATATCGTACTAGTTCTAAATGCTCCTGGTTTTGAGATCCATTGATAAACCTTTAGAGGGCTCATAACTTGTATCTGGTTTTTTGAACAAAAATTTTTTTTTGTCTCTGCCCTTGAGTAAGGTTTGGAAAAAGTAGAGGGGAGAAAAATCACCTCTTTTCTGGTATTTGAGCAGCAGTTTGGCAGCAGGCATTGGACTTTGATATCTTAGGCGCTTGTCCAGCAGAAACTGTTAACTGCTCTTAACGTGGGCGAAGAGGCTTATGAACAACTGTTGGGGAAGAAACTGCTGGGTTTTGCTGGTCGGCGTTGACTCTTGCCAGTTTGAACTCTCCCATCCCCTCCCCCATTACTACTTTTTATACTATATTTACTTCAGCTTACTGGAGAGAGCCATTTCAATACTTGATTCTATTTTTATTTCAGCTTTCTAGAAAAGTAAGTGCTTTAACAAAAGTCACAGTAAACAGCAGTATCTCAGTGTGATTTGTTTGTCACATTTTCTTGTTGCGATTCCTGAGGAAAGGCCTGGGGACAGCTCTGACCGCAGCTCCTCGGCACTGCAGGAAGCCCAGGAAGGCTTTGCTTTCAGCTGCTATTTTGGTTTGTTAAAGTAACATCTGAAAGATGACCATGCCAGGGGCTCTGCGGTGCTCGGTTGGCACATGCAGCAGGTAAACTTGCACTCAGGAAGAAAACCAGGAATGAACCACCAGGTCGACAGGCGAATCTATGCTACTTTCCCCATCTGCCAGACTGCCACGCTGCAGGGATCAGAGGAGGACACTTTCCACCACACAAATTCCTGGTGGCCAAATTCAATTTGGAAATGTTGGCATCGGTGTTTGGACATGCTGCACTGTTACCAACTGGCATTTGGCAGCAGGGCTGCTCCAAGCCTTCAAGCAGAGGGAGTGATGTTCTGCTGCCCACTCCCAGCCAAGTTAGGCTCGCTGACAGAGGAGAGAGTGTGTCTAAGCTGAGACTCTTCCTCCAGGCAGTCTCTTAGTCCTCTGCACAGCATGATTCACTCGGGGCCCTTCCAAAGCTGACACAGAAGGAGATGGAGTGGATCTGATGCCCAGCTGCAACAATGGGCAGCCCACAGGCAGCTGTATGCTCTCATGCTTAGTGGCATCCCAGTTCCTCTTCCCTACTCCTCCTGTGTTTGTGCGCTTTGGGGGACTAGATCTAGCCGCTGCCTTGGGGTCTGCCACATCTGTGTAAGAACAACGCTCAGGTGAGCGGTCCTTAAGACATTGGCAAGAGACTGAATTTGTTCTGCCTGGAACTTAGGACAACCTGTAAACAGTTAAGTTTGCTTGCTATCAGTTAAATTCTTTGCTGTCCATAAAATCTTGTTGGCTTTTAAAAATAATCTGTGTAATCTGTAAGTATGGCAGTATATTTGGGCTCCATTTGTAGTATAAATTGGAAATGCTGGGGTCTTTTTCTTTTGGCTTGTTTGCTTTTATACCGTAAATGCAAGAAGGCTGTTAAGTTCTGAGTGGCTCATTTTCAACAGAATAGTGAGGTTTTGATATCTGGAAACATAATGAAAATGGCATTGCTAAGTTTCCTACGGAAATAATGTGTATCCCAAGCCATCCCTTTTCAATTACTCACTGCGGTTATAGCTCAAACAAGATTTGGTTGAGTGTCAGGCATTTTAGAGTGAAACCAAGAGAACTCAATTACGAGATCAATTATTGCTGGTAGTGGTGGCATTAGGGTATATTCCATGAGTGAGTTATGCAAGGCCTGATTCTTCCATCAGTCTGTAGAACAGTCCCTTCTGCGCTATTAAGTGTTCCAGAGTATCAAATTCAGCTATCTGACCATTTTCCAAGACTAAAATCCTGTGAACATTAAAACAGAAGTGTAAGCTTGGGGATACACCAGCAACTGTAATAAACTCAGTTATTCCTACTTATTTCTAAAATAAATTACAGTACTTGCTTGTTATTCAACCAAGCTTTCCAGCAGCTTTTCAGCTGGGAAAGAGCTGTTGGATAGAAGCAGGTTTCTGACGAGTGAGTATTCAAGTACTGAGTTTGTGGGAGGAGGGTTTTGTGGCAACTGAGACTGGAGTAAGATTTGTGAACATGTATTTTAGCTTCATGATTTTAAGGTGAAGCAAAGAGCTGTAGCCATGGTTTCGCCATCAGTGGGGGGAAGAAGGGGTATAATGTAGCATGGAATGCATCATGTGGGAATACATGATCTTCGATTAACCTATTAGCGCCTAGCTGATGTAAGATAGCTCCTACAGTCTCTAAAGCAAAGCTCCGAGGGTTAAACAAGAAAAGGACAGAAATGAAATTGCTGTTCACTAACACTCTGTGGTTTGTCTAGTTCACACAGATTGCCTGTGTCTTCCTTTCTCCTTAGGAAAGTGGCTGAAGATATTACCTGTCGCAGTCCAAGATGGTGTTTATCCGGTGAGCTATTGTTAACACTGTGCTGTCTTTGAACTGAGCCCTCAGGGTGGACTGAATCTGAAGATCAGTTTCTGAGTCTACTGCTGCTGTGGCCTCATCTAGAATGAGGATTTTTGTTTTCCGGAGAAGTGCTCTGGCCAGACAAACCAGCTGTTTCTGACCGGCACTGCAAGTAAGAGGAGGGATGGTAAGCTAAGAGCAGCAGTCACTTTTCCCTAGGGTCAGAGTATGTGATTAATTTGAAAATAGTAATGAAAAGGTGATTGTTCCCTTTTCCTGAAAGGGTGATTGAGGCTGGTGGCACTGCAGGTAACAGCATGAAACGACCTCTGGAAATGAAGGGAGTGTATTACTATAGCACCCAGGAGATCTGCACTTGGAACAGGATTCCAGTGTTTTCAGTACTGCACAAACACAAGCCACTACAATGATTAAGTCTCAAAGGTCTTCCACTTGGTGTCTTTTGATTTGATTTCATGCTGCTAAACAGGACAATAATGCAGCAATTTGCTGTCTGGGAGCTTTTTTTTTTTTTTTTTTCCCCTAAATGAATTAGACTCTTTGTCCCACTAGCTCTGTGTTCTCTCCTACCCCACAGGCTGGCATTGTGCCCTGCCACTGTTTTTCTGCAGATAAGGTACCTTAGGTTTTCCCCTTGGTCAGTGCATTTATATTCCAACTGATCTGGCAAATCTGCAACAAAGTTCTTGAGCTGAGTCAGTTCCAAAGCTGTCCAGATGTCTGCATCAGTGTACTGGTTTAATGGGTCGAGATTCATTCTTAGAGAGCCAGAAAACAAAACTGGATCCTGAGCACAGAGACAGTACAAACAAGTCCTGAAATGAATTATAAAAATGAGCTCTCTGGTTTTCTCTGCTGGGTGCAAATCTGTGGCTAATGTTATATTGAATGGGAGACTAACATGGCATGGAGGTTATTTCCAACTTTGAAATTTCTGAATGTCCCTCCTCTCACAGAATCTTTATAAACCCTTCCTAGGTATTAAGATCTACAACATTGCTGAAGCATTTTGGAAATTAATTTCATACCTGGGGAATGACAGTTATCTTGGTTCTAAGGTCTTGGAGACCTAGCTGAGCAATATCTAGTCCATCAATTAGGATCGCTCCTTCCGCTGCTTCCACCAATCGCAGCAATCCCACAGCAAGAGTAGATTTCCCAGCTCCTGTTCTTCCAGTTATGCCGATCTGTAAAGTGCAATGGAAAGCTTTTGGTTTTGATGTTGATCGTTTTCCACAGGTGAACAGACCTGTCATGTGGTTCCTCTTGGCCTTTTGAAGAAAGACAGCTTTGCACGGATCAGATCTTCAGGGCTGTTCAAGATTCACAGAGTCTAGCAACACATTCTTAAAGGGAATCATTTATAATTTGTAATTGTTTTGTACGAAAAGGAATCTTGAAAGCCTTTGATGGGAAGAATAACTTTCCCTAAGTCAAAAGACTTAGCAGCTATAATGGGGCCTTGATGTGGCACTAGATTTAAAAAGTCAAATTCTTTTGCTGTAATTCTGCTACTGCTCTGTGAAATGAAATTGTACTCAGAAGAATGCCTAGTGTGTGCAGCAATCCTGGAAACATTACTTTGTACTAGAAGAGGTGTGCAGTGTGATAGATGGGCCCATACCTTACTGCAGCTTTCAGGCTTCCAAGTTAGTATACCTTGGTGTAGGGCTGGGACTGTATCTGTCCAGATCTGATCACTGCAAAGCACTGTTCACACTTTGCAGCTCTTCTGAAACAAGTGGCTGTGCCTACCTTCTCTTGTGCATTGATGGTTAGTTTGATATGCTTCAGTGCTAACTCCAAATTTGGCCTGTATCGCAAACTGTAGTTTCTAAATTCAATTCTTCCTTCAGTGAGCCAAACTTGACCTTGAAGTTTGCCATTCAGAGTCCAGGGTGCCTAAATAAATGAAAACAAACAGCAATGTATAAAGCTGATTTAAATTACCAAATCAAGTGGCTATAATGAAACGGGAAGCTTATGAAGCCATCTGTGCCAAATTCCTTTGATCTGTTTACTGTTTCCAAAAGAGAAAAAGGCCTCAACTTTCATATTGCAAATGTTGACTTTTCACTTCGTGCAAAGATGCCAATCATCTTAACTGAAAATGGGCATAAACATTTGTTTGCATGTCCGAGTTCTGACGTTATGAGTGGTTCAATAAAAAAAGATTTATACGCCCCTGTAAAGAGGACTGCAAAAGTCTCCTTTAGTACAATCTCAGGTCAGCATATGGAGAAATAATTTTAGTGATTACAGAACAAAAATGATTGCACTGGAGACTTTTAGTGGCTAAAAGGCTATCTAGCAGCCATCAGTTATCAGAGCGTTGCATCTGCACTCCCACAATAAATACGTAGTCCAAATATGGGCAGAAAATATGGCTCATTCCATGAGTGTTACCAAGTGAAGCTATTTTAATGGCAATCTAATGCTTAACTCTTAAGGACATAACGATGATCAGAGGTTATAAAACAAGCCTAGTCACTTGGATAAAAACCAAATGCTGCAGTTCTTTAAAGGAAACATAACTAGCCTTTTAAATGGGGAAAACTAGGGGGTTTGTTCAGGTGGAAGAGAAAAGTTATTTGTTTAGTTTGCAGAGATGTTCACCTCTGCCAGTAAGGTCAATAGTTGGTTAGCTACCTCCTTAGGAGTCCTCAAGTATTCTCTCACTCTCTCCACAGAAACAATGTTGTTCTCTATTTCTGTCCAGGAGCGCACCATCCAGTTCAGAACACCAGTTATCTAGCAGAAAGAAACAGAAGCATTTGGGCAGATAAAATAAGCCTTGACCTGTGTTTGTGAGGTACTTTGTCTTAGTGTTTAAGACCTCCTCATCAGCTAATTACTTGAGAAATCATCCCTTAAAAGGCTCAAAAATAACCAGGGATCCTTGTAAAAGTTTGTAAAGCTGTGTTTAAAGAGCCTAGCCAGCTCCCCCCATAGAGAATGAAATGCTTCTGACTTGGGTGCTAAAAGATAGTGTGACTGTTTCTTAAGTTGCCATGTAAATAGTCTACAAGCAGATAAGACAGACACTGAAGACCATGCTTCAGTTGCTCAGAGCATGCTGTGACTTAAGTGTGAGTTCAGATGCAGGAGGACAAAGACAGCTGGTGCATATGTTTGAGGTTCATTCTCTCTAAGGGGCCAGGTGCTCCAGATGCTCTGGGTTTCAGCAATGACAGCAGGATTTGGTAGGAGAAGGCATCTAGAAAGCCACAGAAATAGTTCATAATTTCTTAAAAATTAAAATGGTACCAGAAATTAAAATGCAAGTTGCTTTTGATGAAAGGCAAGCATGGTATTACTTCAGCGCTGAGTTACCTGAAGAGCATATGAAATGGAGAAGCCAGCAGTTCCTGGACTAAGATGTGTTCTGCCCATTGCTGCAAATAGTGCTGCAAACAACACGATGCCATTGCCTAGAAACTCCAGGTTTGTAGCAAGCCACCTGCAAGAGGAGGAGAGTACAGGGCTGTTGCTGGGTGCCCTCTTCCTTTCTCTTAACAGCATCTGTGACGATTCTGCAAAACACTTGTGGAGCTCCTGGGGTACAGGGTGCTCAACAAAGCTCTTGTCACACCCTGATTTCTCTTATCCAGCCACCTTGTAGCTCATTAATGGCTTCAGATTGTCCAAACTGGTTGAGTTATGGTCTCTGTTAAGATTTTCTCCAGGGCCTGTTGGATGACAGCAGCCAGCACACAGGTTCTTGGATGAGTTGGTCTAACATTTCTCACTCTCTCTGGTACTCCTTACTCGTTTCATGACTGGTGGCTGATGGCTCTGTTGTCTGATGGGTTCTGCATGTACCACAGTCCTTGGGCACTCTGTCACGTGGTGATGGGCCTCACCAGGCAGGTACTACAGCTTCCTGCATTTTGGACACCAAGTGATACCTCTAGCTGTGTGTCAGCACGTGTCTGTGCCTCGCCACACAACAGAGATGGGAGTGTATTGGTTGTGTGAGAGGCACATTGCCAGAGAGGGGCGCAGTGCGAGTGTTAATGTAAGAGGCTACCCTACCCACAAAAGACCATGCACCGCTGTCTCTTCTTCAGTGTGCCTCCACCCAAGCCCCAAGAGCAGCCATCTCCACTCACTAAGGCCATGGGGATAAACTATCATTTTCTTTACACTGCAAACTTGTACCTGTCAGCAACTGCTCCGGGGAAGCATATTCGCTGATTCTCATCCACTAGGAAATTGCTCTTCAAAATAAACCTCTCCTGTTCCTTGTAAGCACGGATCACACTGCTCCCTTGGAAAGTTTCTGAAATGTGGGAATAGATGGGTGACCTGCTGGCAGCCTCTGTGCGTCTCAGCTGGCAGGAGGTGATGACGTAGAAGTGCTGGTACAAAGGGAAATGGAAGGGGAAGTGATTAGAAGGTTTACGCCTCCACGGAGGTGCTCCACAGAAAAATTGGGAAGGGCTCAACAACTGCAATAGTATGTACTATCCTAGTGTTATAAAATGTAATGTGCAGGTAGGAGATGCCATAAAAGGTGAGGTAGCGTTTCTGCCTGTGCTATTTTCTATCTTCATTAAGAATAACCCCGTGGTTAGTTATTGCAAAGAAGCCAGGGCACTCTGAACTCACAAAGCCTCTACATTCACACTTAACTTTCTCCTGTAGACCAGCCCTTTGCTTGATGGAGAACAGAGGTGTACTTGCACTCTTACTTGCCCTTCCCTCATGTTCAGTCTCAGCTGGCAAAGCATTTTCTGGTTTCAGAGCCCAATGGGAGAGCTGCATGGCATACATGGGTATATTGAAAAAGCAGTGTAGGAATTCTGAAGGAAAGGGAAAATGCTTTTGGTCTTAATATGATTGCATTTATGCTAATGGAGACAGGGAGTATAGCTCTAGGTAGGATTTGATCTGGACATCAGAAAAGCACAAGCCTCTTCACGGGGTGTCTGGGATGCTTTGGAAGGCTGAGGTGATGTTGGGAGAACCACTGACATTACGTTTGTTCAGGTGGCATTCAAGATGATTAAACTAGTTTCTGCATGTCTCCATTCCCAAGAAATGGAATGAGGCTTTCTCCAGGGACACCGCCATGCTGCTTCAGCCTCTCCTGTCTGTGTATCTCTACGAGCTCCTACCTGGAATGCACCATAAAGAACAGTCAAGGGCACTATGGCCATTGCTGCCCTTGGTGTAGCCACTATAATCACAAGGTAGATTTCTAGCAAGTTGAACAAGAATCCCAGCAAGGACTTCAGCTTCTCAGGGATGACAGAATCAATAGCATCCATTTCTCTGGAGAAGCGGTTCAGCAAGTTTCCAATGGGTGTTTGCTCAAAGAAGACCAGTGGGGATCTAGCAACGTTCCTCAGCAACTGTAGAAAGAGCTTGTGCGATGCTAACACGCCACCCAGAAGGACTGCTGCTGTGGAGACAAATCTGCCAAGGGCTGTAATATAAAAAAAGAATAATTATTAAGGTCTGAACAAACTCACCTTGGAGTTCCCCTTTGCGAGATCATGATTTTCATTTAGTACTGTGAATGTTATACTAGTAAAAGGAGCTGACTTTCTCTTTGGTAGCAATTAAGCAAAGCCTCAGAGCTGTAGGGTAAACTATTCTTTCTGTAGGGTAGTTACAGAGGGGCAGAAGACCTTCTAAGCAAGCTTGATGGGGGCCATGGATTCAGCAATTTAAACACACAGGACAGATTCTTTATTCTTCACAAAACAAGCTTGACCAGAATTACTCTGAATTACTCAAAGTCTTAGGTTTCCTGCCTGCAGATTCACTGTTAGCACAGAAAGGTACCCAACCCTTCCCACTCTTTTCAACTTGTTCTAAGCTTTCTCAATTTTTTGTCACTTAGGCTGAGATTTTTCCAGATTTGATTTCTGTCCTAAAACAAGTGATTTTTTTTTTTTTTTTTTTTTTTTTTTTTACAAAAGAGTGACCAAAAGAATTGTGGCCACTTTTAAAGAGACAGATTTAAAGAAATCTTCCACAAGTTCCTCTTTTTGTCTCTTTACACTCAAAAGACCTAACCTGAGATTAACTTCAGCATGGAAAGGAGCCACCACTTGCACTTTGATATGATTAATTTATATTGGAGGAATGGAGTGATAAGAGGAAGAAAGATATGCAGATGTTGGATACAAGGGGACAGGGTAGAAAAATAAGGAGGTGTAGTTCTTCCATTGCTGAATGCTTTTAGGGGCTCAGGTGATTTTGTTCCAGCAGGAAATATAGAGGAAGACACTATTCATCATGGTCTGCTGAAAGGCAGAGGAGAACACTTGTAGCATACCATGAAGTAGAATTTCAGGCAGTAACACTGGAAATATTGTTCAGATCCCTTAGAGATCCTCTCTGTGCGTCACAGCCTGTAGTTTTAGGTCCCATGCCAAACTTTAGGGCTGGGGCCAAAAGCCACGGAGACTAAAAGCCCATGGGTATGTGCTTGTTTATATTCTGAGAAAACATGCTGGATATGGGAAAGGGAGATGGAAATACGGAGAAGAATTAGGTGAGCAAGTTAAACAAACCTTGAACGACTCCTAGTGCACCAAAGACTCCAACTCTCAGCACTGTGTGCTGTTGTGTCCCGTTGTGAACAGGGTCATCTGTCCACATGCTGAGCCAGTAACCACGAGAAAATGACATGGCTTGCTGACACGTGAACAACAGAATGATGTACACACACAGTGGTAAGCCTGTTGCCTTCAGGTAGGCTGCATAAACCGAAGTATTAACCTAGAGCAAAACAATTGGGGGAAAAATAGGAGGAGGGGCTGGGAGGATCAAGCTTTTTAGCAAGGAAAAGCAGCTCTGAGACAAGGCATGATTTATTATGGCATACCTACTCAGTTATATGTCAGAGACTATAGCAACCATATTAATTCTTTTTTTGTTTTCCTCATGGATGAATAAGGAAGCCATACTTAAATAAATCCATGGTGTTAATGAGTGATTATTATCAACAGATGAATGTTATTGCAATAGGCTCGTGTTACTGCTGGAATGTGCATAAGGCTTTCCTTATGCCAGGCAGTGGTTTTCATTTGTTGTTGATGTGAGTGAGAACTATCATATATCCCACTGGCTGCTTGTGTGAATAACTGCTGATCGGCAGAGGTGAGAGCAATCCCAGTCTGGCCAATACTGTGCTTCCCTAGGGGCAGAGCAGCCCCCCTTTGGGGGAGTCAGACTTCTTAGTCTCATCTCTTTTCAGTACCAGTGTGGAGCCTCAGGTATTCGTTTCCTCCCCACGTTTTACTACTGCTACAATGTGCCCTGAATACATACCTCATCCATGTCTGACTCCTAGCTAGAATCCCCCGTCTACTTCTTTCCTTTCATAGTATCCTCCTTGCCTCAGCCTTCAGAGGTGTTTCCCATGGGCAAGATGAGAACAGTGATGTGCCTCTCTGCCCCTTCCCATCAGCCTCAAGAGTTTGTGGACAGACTCAAGATTACAAGTCCCTACCACCTCACCCTGATTGCCTCTGCGTGCTTTCCCCGTTCAGGTCAACTCTTGAATCAGGATCTCCTCAAGTGGTCATAATTTATTTTTTTTCCTCTAATTTCCATAATGTGCTCTCTGCAATGTACCTGCATTATTCCTATTTTGGAACCAGTGCTTAGATCGGGGCATCCAGGGAGATACAGTTTACATAGAAGGTGCTATGTAAAATTATGCTGAAATGACTTTGTCTCAATTATAGGATGAACTTGTATAGCTTGGCTGACTTCCCTGGAGTTGCACTTGTTTAACTGAGGCAGTGAGCTGACCTGTCTGCCGTGAGTGGGTCAGTAATAAACCATGGTATGTGTCTTTGCCTTTACAGGAAGGTGCTGTGCTTACCCTGCCATGCTGAGTTTTCTCTCCCTTCGTTAATCTTCCTTTGGTGGCTGCAGCAGTGGTACGGTCTTGACTTACAGGAATGGTCTCCCTTCCCATAGCAGAAGATTTGACTAAATTGTCACTTCATAAAGAAAACAAAAATCCTTTCAATTTTTAGCCAAGGCAATGGATATTTTAAAGTTGGATCTCCTCACCTATCCACCCCTATATTCATGCCTGTTTTGAGGGCTGCATTTTTTGGGGTCCTCCAGAGTGACTCCAACCAGTGTCCATATTTATCACAGGAACTGGGCTCTGTCAAGCTATTAACAAACAGAGGCTTTAAGCATTCACTAACTGTGCTGGTCTGAAATAAGTCAGACCTTACAGCGAGCAAATATATCAACATGCCTTGTACGTAAGCTCTGGAACAAATTCTGGCTCCTTGTGAAATATGGAGAAAATGTTAGTCAACATCCACATTCAAGAGCAGTTTCTTACCTATTTTTGAGTTTTGCGTGTTTGCTCTTATTATTAATTTACAGATCAATTCCAAACCTGTATCGTACTCAGAGCCTCCATGTAGGCTTGTATGGACCTTTGGAGCAAGTTCTTCAGTGTCTGAGCCAGCTTTAGGCTTACCTAAAGAGCTTCTCCTGTGATGGACCACTTCTAGAGGTGATGGTGCCTTTGCTGTCTCCTACAGCTGTGAAATAAATGCATTTTTTTTCCTAAATGCTTTAGAATCCCATTTTGTCCTGTATAGACTTTGAGAGACTGGTAATACAGAGGAAAGATTCATTACAAAGAATTGTTTCTAAGGGTAAAAATATCAAGGTGAGGCTTGAAGAATAGCATATATAGTGGGTAATTCTGTTTACTGCATGATTGTTGTCTACTAACATGGAACTGTTTATTCAAGAACCAATTTTAAGGTGATGAGTCAGCTAATTTGACAGGCATATTTTTCCCCACACAAAGTGACAGCTTACTGTGATTGGATCTCTGCTTTAAATGTCCATAGTAGAAAAAATTAAGACTGGCTTTTCCAGTTTTATTCTCTTTTCCCTCTTCACAATGGTGAACAGCAGCAGACCCCCCATCCCCTCCAGTTCTTTAATGTGAAGTATAATATTAAGGAAACAGTTGATTGATAGACCTAGGAAGAATGATTCCAACTCATTTGGGTTACCTGGAAAACCAGCGCCTGCCTTCTCTTCTGCAGTAATGCGTGAATGAAGAAATTCTGCAAAGGCCCCATTTCTCTGTAAAAGTTCTTGGTAGGAACCAATTTCTGAGATCGTTCCATCCACCAGCACAACAATGTTGTCCACTTGAGGCAAAATGTGGATTGTGTGAGTCACCAGCACACGAGTCTGCTTGAATAAAGAGGGAACGGTTACAATTTTTCTGGTGTTTCCCTGCTCACTTGAGCTGTTGCAGTGAGCTGTCTTCTGAAGACAGACGTACTCAGTGTGAGCTATAATTTTTACTAACTAGGAGGTATTTTTGTTATTTATTCCTATCACTTCTGACTGTCCTTTGATGAAGTTTATCTTTGCAGCACAGCTTTGTGCCCATTTTCAAAGTGCAGAACTTGGGAGCGGGAGGGTGAATCAACTTGCTTTGTGTCATGCACAGCATAGAAGAGTGAGGATGAGAACTGAAGCCTGAAGTCCCAGGTTGGCACCCTGTGTGTAGGAGGACCTTTTGTGTGGCTCACTGGCCAGTTCCATGTTGTTGATTCCACTCTGGCTGAAGCTTTTAAGTAGAATGATGTTAACTGAAGAGTATGTCACATTTATTGTCACTGATGTCAATATTTCAGAATCAAATTTGTGCCTGAAAACTTAATCACCCTGAATGGAGTTAAAGTGCAGCTCATTTTCATTTAAATTTCTGACCGTATTTGCACAGATAATTACATGTAGGAAAGGACATAAGAAAAGTAATTTTTCCCTACATAACAAATTGGCATGTTATATATTTCTAGTATACAATCAAGCCCTTTGAATACTGCTTAAGTGTGATACTTTCTTTCTTTGCCAGTCTATGTTTCAATACAATAGTTGCATTCTGATACTTGCAACCAATCTACACTTGAAGAGAAAGGTATTTGTAATCAGACATTTCTGTTTTAACTGGACTTTCTAATGAAAGAGATTAGCTATTTTCCCTCTATAATGTGAAACTGAATCAAGTATTTGTAGGCAGTTTATACCATGAAACAAATAGAGCTGCTCTAGCATCCCTTCTCATGTAACCACATATATCATCCAGATTGCTTGACAGCAGAGAAATACCAAGGAATAACAAAATGCAACCAATGCAAAAAAGAATGGAAGAGAAGAGTTTAATGTGGATTTTAAGACTTAAAGTTTAAACTTAAAGTCAATTGTTTCCTTTAAGTCATGACCATTTCGGTGATGAGAACTGTAAAGGTGCCACTGAACTATTCAAAAGTGATGGGATTAGCCATTATGATAAGATACAATGAGCTGGAAGAGATCAGACAGCTCTTCCTAACTATACTAGAAGTAAATCTCAAAAAGGGAGGATAATGTTGATGGAGGACCAAAGAGCTATAAACTTGCTATAGAAGTAAGGCTGGAACTAGGCATGTGGTTTGCATGAGGATAAAGACAGTCTTTCAGGAGAGCCTAACTTTTCAGTCTTCCTCCTCCTAGGTGACATTCACTGCAGGACTTACATGTGCTGTATGGACTGCAGAAATTACGCATTCCACTTCCACTCTTGTTAACGGTAGTACCTGCTGCCACTAGCCAAAAAGGATTTGGGAACCTTTGATAAAGTGAGTAACCCACCTTATTGGAAACATTTCAGGGGCCCTGATAATCAGATACATTTTGCAATCTTTTACAGTTCAGGATTTATAACACACCTTGTCCTTCAGTAAGCCATTGTGTCCAAGAACATGTTCAAAAATGTGCTGTCCAACATGGGCATCAACAGCTGAGAGGGGGTCATCTAGAAGGTAAATCGAAGCCCTCTGGTACACAGCACGAGCAAGGTTCACTCTTTGCTTCTGCCCTCCAGATATATTTATTCCCTGCAAAAATGTATTAACACTGTTTATTCCAAAGCTACAGCGCATTAGCCAACTGTTGGCTCCATTTTACACTAAGGTTTTATGTTTTCCTTATTTTTAAATCAGTGCTTCTCTCCTTTCTTCCCTCCCTCCCACCAACTCGGGCTCCTGAGATGCAAAAGCAGATTCTCTTGAGCAACTCCACTCATCTGCAAGAGAGGACCCAGGAATGACCTGGATTTGTTGATTTTGTCTTAACCTAACTAGAGACATGAGATATGCTTAACTGTCAGGAGGTGAGCTTCAGACCCCATTAAATCATGGCCCGACTTTTCACCTGCCTCCTGCAAGTTCAGTCCTTTTGTAGGTGTTTTAAGCAGGACACCCAAAGTTGTAGCTACTCGTGGATAAAGCTGGCTAAAATATAAACCTAAGCTAGTACCTTCTCTCCTATTTCACTCTTCTGCCCTGCAGGGAAGCTCTCCAAATCAGGTTGCAGTGCACAAGCATCTATCACTCTATTGAACCATGTTTCATCCATCTCTTTCCCAAAGAGAATATTATCTTCCACTGAAGCATTTTGTATCCAAGCTTGCTGGGGGACATAAGCTGTGGTGCCCTATAAAAATGGAAGTGGAAGAATGTTAACAATCTTTTTCATAAGCTCAGCTTGACACTGTGGGAACTAGTCTTTGAAGAAAAACTCTCCCAGTTAGCTTTATATAGATCTAGAATGATCATCACCATTGACAGGTCTTGGAGGGCTTTGCAAAATATGAGTCTGCATTTCCATTATCTTATAGAGGAGGAAACAGGTACAAGTACGTGATGTGATTTACCACAATGCCACTTCAGTTCACTGTCCAAGTGGGAAATGGAACTGGATCTTTGAAGTCCTGTTCCAGTTCCCATTCCCAAGCACCAGGCTCATCTGAGAGGTCTTAAGCACCTTCAGATAATTAAATGCGGGCTGCTACATAAAGCCTTTGTTAAAATTCAGCAGTAAGTGGGTTTTCATCAAGTACCTGATGCCTTAATTAACACCTTACTGTTCCTGAAGACAGCCTAATTAGAAACAAATGCTCAGGGGAAAATTTACCTTTTTAGTCACGCAGCCGTCCATCTTTTCCAGCTCACCAAGTAACGCTGACAGCAAGGAGGACTTTCCAGCACCCACCTGGCCAACTACAGCAAGCAAGGAGCCTTGGGGCACGGTGAGATCTATCCTACAGAGAAAAGATCAGTCTCTTAACACCTTTTAGATATGTTTTCTGAAAAGAAAATGACCAATATTCTTGCTGTTGTCTTGTAGCAATAAAAATGTACCAACTAACCTCCCCAATTTCATACATGAAGCCTCAGTTGCACAGGGTTACCCTTCCTGTCATGCTGACTTTTTGCAGCAGAACAGGAGTCATCCCTTCAGAAACACCTCCAATCAGAAAGCCTTCATCCCCATCCCCATTCCCATCTGATTTTCAAACCCAGATCCAAGCACCAGTTCCCCCACTCTGGAGATGGGCTAGCCCAAAGCACTGGATATAAAACATTCCTTAACATCAGAAACTTTCAACACTGTTTCTTCTCTAAAAATGCAATGCCTTCTGAAATAAGCATGTAAGGAAGTCTCATATGTAATATCTGCATACCATCAATTCTACTTTTTTGACTTAATTTACTGTAATTTCATATTTGCACGAGAAAATTGTGTAAAGAAAGGAGTCTCCATGTATTAAGGCAACATCGAGAAACAGACACCTTCCCATTTATGTGCTCCCAAGCATAAAAGCAAGATTACATTTTGTCTGACTTCATAATTTTCAGAATTCAACATTAAATATGAAGCAAACTCAAAAGGCTCTACATATTCCACACTGGTTTCTCTTAGGCCCTGAGGAATTAGTTCATTCAGCATCCACCCTGACCTACGGAATTGAGATGACTAAGGGTAAGTCTGTACCTTCTAAGACAAGGAGAAGTTTCTTTGCTCCAACAAAAAGTCCCATTTCTTATGGTGATACTTGCCAGTACTAAAATATGAGGAGAAATAGAACACTTATAAATTCAAAGGCAGGTACAGAAACATCCCTATTTATGTGACTTTATGTTTCAGTGTGTATTTATATTATGTATAATGAACCTTAAGTATGAAAAGAAGGGGTTAATTACCAGATTAGATTTCATCGTTAGAAATAAATAGCCCTGAGAGATAAAGTGACAGTAAGGGGCAAATATTTTTCTCTCTTGAGTATGGTAGGCACCCTAAGAGTGGAAGCTGAACAATGGAAGCTACTCCTTTTACAAGACAACAATGCTAATACAAAAGCCTACCAGAGTCAGAAGTGTTTCTGCTTGAGCTCTCAGGATTTAATTCTTCCAGATTCAGAAAAGCTGCTAAGCGGTTTAAAGAAACTTTGGCCTGAAATGAAGAAGCATACAAAAGAATAAGATTTAAAATAGAAAGGAAGTTAGAACCAAAAATGAAGACTCAACCTGAAGACACACTTAGAATGTTGACTAGGTGCTATGTTGCAGATGCTGTAGACTTAGATGGACAAATGCAGCTGCTCTTTGTGTTAACTGGCTTTATTTCCACTTAGCTTAGCAAAAAGCTGTATTCTTCCCTGTGTTTTTTCTTTTCTGTTCACACAGTGAAATTGGTGCTTTTTCCTCCAATTCATCCTGCAATCTTTCCAGTATTTGCTTCTGTACATGAAAAGTTGTGACAGTTGTCTTGGGGTGCAAGAGGGAAGTGCAATTTCCCAATTTCTTACTGGACAATGACTGGACAATGACTCTCTGGCCTGGGCTAGCAGGATTTCCACTGATCTCCCATGGAGATTTTGCTCCATCTATTCTGATTTCTGTGATTAGACACAGAACTGGAAGCACCTCTGAGAGGTAATGGTCCTTGTGATTGGTCCCAAAAGACTTAAGAGTTGTTCTTGAGGAATATTTTGTTAATATATGGAGCCCTTCTGAAAAACAATACTACAAAGTACCTTTACCTGCAAGTCCTTGCACGTCACTGTTTCACAATAGCAATTAAACAGCTAGCCCTGGTGTTCAGAGCCCTAAGAAATCCCTACCTTTACCTGTTAATGGTGACACTTATGGCCAAAGAAAAAGGACCATAGCCTGCAATTAACCTGGACAGCAGCGTTTATGGAGAATGGCAGGAAGGAGTGTGCAGTGTTGAGAATGTTGATCAGTGTTAAAGATACAAAGGCCTTCTGAGCATCCAGGACATGCGTGTTATCCACCAGCGTGTAGACAGCAAACATGACAAATGCAATCTGAAAGGGAGCAAAGGAAAAGCAAACCATTTGCTTCAGGCAGGGAAGAAAATGGTTCAAGGGTGGCAGGCCCCTTCCTAAAGCCTCTCAAACCTGTTTAGTTAAACCCAGGCTATCACCCATATACCTGGTACCCATCCTGCAAATATCATAGGCAAAGGTCTTGCACGTTGGTGATAAAACCAAGTCTGATCATTTGATGTTTGTTCTGCTTTAAGGAAGTTTTGGTGGTGCAACCATAGCAAGGTGAAAGCACAGCCATTTCCCATAGAAAACACATATGGCTGAGCTGCAACAGCAAGTGCAAAAGCGGCATGTGCTGCTACTGACTGTGCCATGAACTCTGTCTAGCTGGAAGTCTCCAGGTGGTTCTTGCAAAGCAGGCTCAGTCTGTGTTGAGCACACCACCAGACCAGGCGACTTGTCCATAGAACTGTTAGGACAGTGTAAATGTCTGTGTGGCTGATTCCACTGGGGCTCAGCAACTCCTGTGAGATCACCAACTCCTCTGGGCAGACACTACCTTCAGCTGTCCCACAGGAAAAATCTGTGGAGACAGGAGTACAAAAACAAATGGAAGTAATAGCACATGTTCTATGTAGGAAGGTGAACCACTCACCAGGAAAGTTGATGAATGGAAAGAAGCTAGAGAGGCCGAGAAGAGAATCTGAGATCTTTTTAGGGCCTGAAGTTCCTCCTTCCGGATACCAAGCACTTTCTCCATGAAGATTTTCTCCCAGCCATACAGTTTGATTACTTTAACGTCGCTGAGAAGGGCATTGGTGAGTTTGGCCCGCTCATCTTTATGTTTCATCTGGGTCTCCTGTAATAAATGTTTGAGTTTTACCATTTAATAGGTTGAATGTTTAATGGTGCAATTATTCTGAAAAAACACCTTATTCCTGCCTATGAATCCTGAATAAATTTCCCTGCAGTTGAGCTGTGTATACTGTTTTACTTATGAATCTTCCAGGCTGGGAAATATTTTGCTTTTCATCTTCAGAGCTTTATTTTTACTGGAAATATATTTAAAAACACAGAAAAGGTCGACAAACAACATAAAAGACTGAACATGCAAGAGCTTACTCTAAACTTCGAGAAACTTAGCAGGCTTCAAATCCTCCTATGTTCATTCAGACAGTCATGGTCAGCATGAATAATAAGTATTAAGCCAATATTAATGTTGAATGTTAATGATACACTTCAGTACAATAAATTTTTTTTTGGGGGTGGGGGGTGGGTTTCTATGTGATCATTTCCTGTAAGAGCATGGCAGCCTTTAACTTAGATTGAAAAGTAGTATCCTAGCATAATTCAAGTCAGTCAACCATTTCATTTTTATGAAGCAAAATGTACCTGAAACTGACTCCTCTTCTTGGTGATCACAAAATTCAGAGGCAAAAGAAAAAGGAATACAGCAATTGAAGTCAAGGCAGATGGCCCAAGGTGCTGCCAGGAGAGAAAAGGAAAGATGAGTAACTTCTGGTGATTACTAGAAATTACTGTTTTTCATTGCCCTTCAGTTACCTTCCCTCTTATTCGAACTTATGCCTAACATCCCTCATGGCTAAGGCTTTACTCTAATCTTGCCTTTGCCTTTCCTGGGAATTGTGCTCCCTAAGCACTGTGGATTGTTAACTCTCCAGGCAGGGTAACTCCTGTCATCATGCTCTGCTAAATTTATTTGCTTCCCTTTTAGGAACTAGATTAGTGCTGAAAGCGATTCAGAAGCATGCTGGCAATTCAAGTCATTTCTGTTTCTTCCCATCTGTTCTTGGATGTGTTAAGGAGGACATCTTTTGGCTGGCATAAGTAAGTGACCCAAAACAAAACCAGATTTTGTTTAAAAAACAAACCCAAACCCTCAACGAACTATTCTTGCAGCATAAATAACCCAGCTTGTCTGAGTTTATATCAAATAGTGAGATGAAATGGTAGCATTATACTGTGCCATATACTTGGGACAGCTCTTGGATACCAGGGTTCATAATGACTTGCATATCAAAATAGAGAACTTCTTTCTCATGGTTTAGTTACATCTCTCTACAGACAGCTTACGTTTGCTAGAGAGGTGAGTGCTGGTATACACCGAGAGATAAAGGTATTCTCTACACTGATGGTCTATAAACACTAGCAAACAAAGTGTTAATTATGCTCCAACTACATGCAGCCACATTCAGCCTGTCAACATTGCTAGAAAAGGGATGATGATTTTTCAACAGTCTATAGCATGGCTACTAATTTTCCAAGGTCATAGTATCCTGCCAGGCACAAGGCATGGTCGGTCTGGTTAGCAAAGGAAAGTCTCAAAGGCCTCTGCAAAGCTCCTGGTAATCAACTGTCCCTATAGTGCTCATACTTCTATTTGGTGTGCTGCCAAAAACAGGGACTAGGAAATAGGGCTTTATCCTGCTGAGAAAATGCCATACATTGAATTAGGGGGAAAAAAGGGATCTTATAGATTATCATCCTTTATTTATAATTCGGGTTTTTCTCTCTCCTTGCTAAACTCCTTGATACCTATGAAACTGAATGAATGTATCCAATACTCTTTTTGAGTCATATAACTGATTCAAACTGTTTTACTGATCTTGTGGTAATTAGGCTTCAGGATGAGGTATGTCAAGTTGCTATTTCAGTCTATTCCCCTTTATGTTCTGCAGGTATGCTGAGGAGCTGGAACTTGACTCTTGGCCTGCACTGGGCCACCATATTTTGGTTGAAAAGAGAGGTGACAGAGGAAAATCTGTGGCTGAAGTTTATCAGTCAGCTCAGAATAACCATACTCACAGTCTTTTTCCTAAAAGAGACTGAATACTGAATACACAGGTGAGAAGATGAAGTGAAGGATCAGGTAAGGATTCTATACCAATAAAAATATCTTTTAAAAAGAAAAGTGAATCCACCACGCTACAGAGCTACAAAAAATATGGCAATTTCAGGTTATTCAGTCCAGCAAAGCTCTAAGCAGAATTTTGAAAGCTTCTTTTTCCTTTGATACCTAGAATAGAAAGGGATTGATAAGCATTGTAATCATATTTTACCTGCCACAAGAAGACAAAGCAGATGACAATCCGAATAGGAGCAAGCCAGGTCCCATTAAAATAGATAATCAGATCCATTAGCTTCTGGACATCAACAGATATGAAATTAACAATTTCACCTACTGTTACTGCTTTCCTTGATGCATTTGACATAATTAGGATCTAGACAGGGTAGAGAAGAAAGGAAAGGCATCATCAAACAACAGCTTTGGCCCAAAAATCAAACAACTTTTCCTTATAAAGAAAAGAGATGGAGAAAAATGTCAAATCCTAGGTACTGAAAATATGCTGTTGCCTGGGATATGTGACTTCACTTTAGGATGAAGAATTTACTCCTTTCCCCAACCATAATCTACAGCATAAGAAAGTTTTTGTTGCTTTTTCCTCTTTCCTTTACTTGGCTTTTCCTTCAGAGGTAAGATCTGAAAAACAAATAGTAAAATACCTCCCACATACTGTTCAGAGATGGATATAGCACAGAATTACATCCTAAAAGTGGTTTCTAATGACATCTCCCCTGGCATTGTTAAGAACAATGTACCAACAATGTGGTGACTACTAATGTAGGGCCAGGAAAAAATGAAGCTGAAAAGGAAGCTACAGACTCACCTTCCTGTACACAAGCCCTGTTACTGCAGTTTTCAGTCTCAACCCCAGAACAAGACACATGTACATATATCGTTGTTCAAACAGAGTCTGGAGACAAGCCAAAAGGAACATACTGAAGGCATAGAAATAACCATGCCAGCTAGGTGCTTCTGGATCTTCAATGAACTCCAGGAAAAGGCTGCAAGACAGGAGAAAAATGTTGATGAATCCATGTAGAACTGATGAAATACCAGACATACAAAAATGCAGAAACACCAGGGATTTTTCTGTATTCTCGTGAGCTGATGTTTGTCTATAAATACCAGAAGAGTTGGAAAAACTGCTGAGTATCCGATGTCTTATAATATCCTGTTTCTTGACATTTAGCCACTCTTGGTTTTGAAGCAATCTCTGATCTCATCTTCTCAGGGGAGACCTCATTTTCAGTGTTAAGGGTGGCTCCTGAATTTCATTAATTTGTCAGAACTATGCAAATCGGGAGCCATAATCTAATGAAGTCATTGACATTCCCAGAACTTTTCTTAATCTTAATGACTAAGAAGTGATTTTTGCCCTTGAAAATATACTGTAATGCAGGTTTGTGTTGTACCAACACAATCCACAAAGCATTATGTCAACTGTCTAAAGAAGCTATTTAAGATGTGTAGGATGCACAGATGTGCTCTTTATAATTAGTCAGGGAACATGGAGCCTTAAGACTACAGCAAGTGGCTGACAGCCTGTGCCAATGATGTGATATGTAGAACCATCAAATAACTTATTCCTGTTCTAGTAAAGCTGTTAAAAGGCTTAGTGCAGCCTGTCCTTTCCACTGCTGGAATTCAGCAGTGGAGAAAATGTGCACAGTTTTAGACAGTGGTTTGGTTTGTTTTGTTTTGTTTTTTTTTCTTACTGAGTTGACCAGGGGCTTAGCACAAATGATAATCCAGCTCTTTTCATCAGCAATAGGAGATTTCAAAAGGTAAGTGTTTGTGTGTCCAGCTCTGTGGGTGTTGGCATACATACCTCTGTGAGCTCACGCACACAGCAATCTTGTACATATGGTAGAAATACATTAGAAATATGCACATACCTCAGTAACTTTGGGATGGAGAACAAAAAGACATCACAGATAACTAAGCAGACAGTGCTGAGAAGGAAATAGGTTCCAAACATGCTCCAAAATACTTCCAGTAAGGGCCTGCTCTGACTGTGCTCTGATTGCAGTAGAACCTCTGTCTCTTCAGCTCCTGCTATGCCAGTTTCACTCTTCTGACCCTTTTTAAATGTAGCAGACTCTATTTTTCTAGAGACGGAAACAATGAGAAAGCAAGCTGCAATTGGAGAAAGTTTGGGAATCTCATGCTTTCAAAAAAAAATCATTAAATATCTCACACTGGGTCTCATGCCATGCCCAGTACAAATTCTCATCAAAAAATAATCCCTCTCACAAAAAACTCACAGTTCCATGCTTCCAGGAACGGAAGGATGTTCTCCAGCAGATTTCAACACTTAAAATCAGATTTTGCACAAAGGAACTCACTCACTGAGCACTCACTCACTGAAGAGCAAAGACCCCAAGTTTTCATAGCAGAGCATTACTTTGACCATTTTATGTACACAATCCTTTTTTTCTTCTTGTTTAACAGACAAAAATTTCAGTGGGATTGAATCTTGCAACCATTCTCTTGTCCAGATAGGAAGCACCTAGCAAAGCTTATGTTCAGAGCCTGAATATGTGCTGAAGCAGTCTGTCTAGCGCTCGATGGGGAAAGGACGGGATTAAAGCCTGTTCTGAGATGGCACACCAGCACCTGTGAGCATATTTGTTTATATCCTCTAAAGGCAAGAGAGAAACTGCCCAGCTGAGCCCATGACACACTCTCTAGATCAAGTACTCACTGCTGGGTTCTGCTATGACACTTCTTCCACTCTCTTTCAGCCCAGGCAACAATTTCTTCAGAGGAGTCTTCTTTCCTCACTGGCCACAAGTCGTCCACCCCCAAGGACTGCTGACAGCCTTTCCAGACAAGCCTGGAGAACAGACAGACTGCTGTAAGGTAACCACAGAAGGATTTGTTGTACATGTAACGTTTTCAGAACAGATGGTCTTTAAGTTACTGCACTACAGTGAGCACACAGGGACTTACTTACATAAAACACTACTTGGGACTATCCTTTCCCAGAATAACTGTGAATGTTCAGGAACAGCCGTTTTGCTTCAAATTCCTATGCTACCTTCTGTCATCATAATGAGGATTTGCCAGTAAGCCCTAATTTCTACTCCATACTGAGAGTTGGGTCTTGGGCAGTGGGGGGACAAAGTTCAGTTTAACTTACCCTGCGGCTCAGTGAAACACAGATGAGGCCTTATCACAGCAGACAGTTTGGCCTGAGGTGTGTAATCATTTTATTTCTAAACACTAAGCAGCAGGATAGGCCAATGTCCTCATTTGCTATTTCCCCTTTGCCCAGCATTTGCTACAGGAAGGGCTGGCAGGCAGATAGGGATGTGGTTGGTGTACAGTGATCTTCTGAGGTTGCTGAGGTGTATTTCAAGATTGGGAGGGCACTGAAAGGGTAGTTGGAAGGGGGAAGAGAATTGCCTAGAATCACAAATTTGTGTTTTGAACTACTGAGAAAAGTAAGTTAAATTTTCATGATTTGATCTTGTGACAATACTTCAAGTCCCCAGAGAAAGAATTTAAATCCTCACTGCATAAAGCTAACTCGGGGGCTGAGATATTTCTTATTGGCTGTCATTTACACCCTTTCTTATGCTGCTGTTTTTTTCTGATATTCTAGCAAAACCATGTCTTTTTCTGTGTTTTCTTACCCAGAGAACCACCAGTATGTGATTTTGGAAAGAAAAGAGCTGCTGGCTTCTGGACACTGATTCTGATGGGAGGAAAAACATGGGTGATATTTATATATAGAAAAGGGCATGTGTCAGATGACTATAACCCCCTTCTGTGCTTCCCCAGGAAAAGCAATCAAAAAGTTACACACACCCCCTTCATTGACCCTGACAGTGTAAATGTATTGTAGAGGATCAATGGAATCAAGAGACTTTGGAGAATTAGACTTTGAATAATGGAGGAACAAAGAATATCATTCTTCATACCCAAAGACATTTATTTTCTGAAGCACTGAGCTCTGCCATATTCATACCTCAGATAGAGTACTGCTGCACTGAAGAGCATGGGGAAGCAATATGAGCTCTATCTACTGGTTTCAGTGAAAATAAACATGAGTACAGATAGAAGAGGTTGTTAGTTTTTCAAAACATACATAGAGAGACAGAGCACTGTTATCCCAAATTCTGCCTGTTAGCTTTTAAAACCAGCAGCCTTTATACAGAATGTGCATCTTACACCTCCCAGATACTCATGTTCCTGTGTATCCCCATAAATTTAAATTCCTGTTTGAGCAATGAAGCGATGCATTATGAAATGCTACGTTATACTTACAGCATTGTTGACAGCTGTAGAGAAGAAGGGAGGCTGATCAGCTAAGCAGAATAATACAAGTTCTCCTAGCACCAGGCTAGCATAAATGTAAGTTGTAATGTGGCGGAAACAGTCTTCCAGGAAGCCCTACAAAACAGAATACTCTTGAGAATGAGGTAAGAACCTTCACAGGAAATCAGCGGAGAAAGATGGCTTCTCATGTTCTACCAGCCATAAGCTCTTGAGTTTTGGTCTGAAGCATGAGGTGCGTTTATTTAAACAGTAGTTATGTAGAGCTACTTAAATAGATAACTCCTGAAACTAGATGATCAGAAAATTCTAAATAATGGACATATTTATTATTTAGTGATGGTTTTATCATGAGGCTTCATAGCAGTCTAGTCAAGTCAGATGTCCACATTGCATCATTATTCAGGGAACTTTAGGTGCTCTGAGGGATACAAGCTCCTTGCTCACCTAGTGGGATGAGCTGTTGATACAATAAAGCAGCTGCCAGTTTTTATTATAAATGGTGTGTCTAAGGGGCTCCATCAAGGGCTCTCTAATTAATTCTGTGAATGAGAAAACCCAAGGAAAAAGTCTGAGTATTTCTGGAACTGTATTTTGGTAGCAAGAAATGGCAAACTGTTATTTCTACAAAAGGCCTGGTGCCTGAGTATCATTCAACACAGCAGGAACAAGCAAGTTCCCAACTGTCTTTTGTTTAGTGGCTGCATGTTTTTCCCCTATTACTTAAACACACAGGTAACATAAATTTTTGTTTATTCCTTGTTGTGATGGAAAGGTACAACTGTTCACCTGTGGAAAATGGCCACTGACAGTAAGTCTCAGACATGTAAACCCAGCCAACACTCCTCCACAAATAAACAGTCACCACAAATATCCAAATAATAAAAATGTATAATATATCAACATATTTATGCTGATATAAAATCTGGTGTAAGGCCAGTTTTTAGTGGCAGCATTTATGTTCATTTTGCTTTTATTCATAGATGTAGTCTGCCAAGCTCTCAGAAAACCACACTCTGTCTACATTGAAAGCAATAACATGGATGGAGCCGACCAAGTGTCATCAATCATTTTTCTCAGCACGTATCTTAAGAGAGGAATTTGGTTCTCCACCTCACAACCAATGAGGCAGAAAGAGCCCTGTTGTTTAGAGACTTCATATCCCTGCCCATTAAAGATATGTGATTTCACTTACTCTTTCCAGAGCATGTTGGACTTTGGAACTAAACATCACAACTGCAGCCACGAATGAGAGCAGCCAGTAAATCAACAGGATGCGTGAAGACTGGATGCCCATCATTCTTTCTGCCTGGATAAGGAACATGGCAAGGATCTGCGAGGAAGTACAGATTTCTCCAAATAAATAGCTGGTAATGGAATGCCAAACATTATTAAGAAATTAACGGATACAATAGAGAAAAATCAGTTAGTTTCTTGCCTAAACATTTCAAGATGTTCAGAGCTGCAATATTGTTCCTAAAAGGCTAAAACTGAAAAGCATTATGTGCAATTTTGCACTCAAGAATGTCTCTCCAGAAAGGGCAAGTGATAAAACTACAAGTGGGCCAACAGGCTGGGAGGATCTAGGCTACAAAGACACAATGACAGAAGGGGAAGATAGACATTTAGGTTGCACAAAAATCCCATTTCATTCTAAACCATACTAAATTGCATACTGTGGTTATGAGAAACTAGATCTTGTCTTGTTGATGTGAGACCTCTTTCTAAACACTACTGCTACCTCGGCTCTTGTGAGGTGTACTCTGCCTACAGGGTTCTATACCATAGCTGTAGACCCAGTGGTCTGCACCAACTCCAAACCCCTGCTGTGTCACACAGCAGAAACTCACAAAGTGCATCTCCAGCCTTCTACTCCCCATCAGCTATCTTTGTGCTCAAAGATACTGAGAAACATGGGAAATACAAGATCCTCCCCAGGAGGGCTAAGCTGGGCCACACGCAAACAAAACAAAGGAAGAATTACCATTGTGATTCCCACCATGGCAGGGCTAACGAGGAATGCTGGAGCCCGTGGGATTCCTTGGCTTATTTCCCACAGTACGAAGAAGACATTAGAAAAACACAGTATTACCAGGATGAATCCAAGGACCTGGGGCAGAGACAGCAAACACACATTGGAACGGACTGAAATGATGATGGAATGATCTACTGAACCGAATGCTCCATGCAGCCTGGGCGGTAAGACTGGAGAGGTAGAAAAGCAGGTTTAGGATAGAGAGTGTTATGGAAAGTAGTGGGGAACTGAATGGAAGTGCAGAGGAGAAGATCTTATGACAGTTCTTCCTAAAACTTTACCTGATTTATACTGACCTGACTTTGCCTGAGTCAGTAAATGTCAAAGCAAACACAGAGATGGATCATCAAAAGGGAGTTAATGATTTAGAAAAAATAAGTTCTGCATCAAAGCTGTGATAATGTGAGGATCAAACCCCATCCTCCACCCTTACCATTTTGGTTTTGAAGATGTGGGACATCCTGATATAGCCTTTGTTTGTGTGTCGAAGATACAAGTAGTAGAAAGGAAAACAGATCCAAAGATAGGCACAAGGGATCCAAGCAATGACTGTACTCTCAAAACACCGGGTAAATCCTGGGGTGTTTGTATACCATGTCTGGTTCCAGTCCTGTCACAGAATCAACACAGAAGTGAAACAGTAAAGCTAATGTATGCAGAATTTCACCAGCTAATGCAAGTTGCTAATGCTACAACTGAGATCTGCTATAGTGTTAGAGGAATTTGATTTAGGGTTTCAAATGTAAAAAACATTTGGCAACAGAGGGGCTGCTGGAGAATAGTAAGGTGTCACGGAGGAGAGAAGGAGGGAGGGAGGGATGACTCGGCAGTAGCATTTTGGGGGGAATGGAAATAGAAAGAGAGGGGGGAAAAAAAAGGTTGTAAAACTGAAAGATGCCAAAGGGAGGACTTAATGTATCACAACTAGAGAGAAAAAAAAAGAGAGGAAATTTAAGTTATTGACTGTAGAATGAGAAAAAGTAATTTGGGAGTGAAAAAGATTATTGGCATTTGGGAACCATCAGAATAGTCAGTAGGGAATGACTAGTGAAATGGAGATCAGAGGGAAGGAAGTGTCCTAGTGCATAAACTGCATCGAAACTGCATTTCCTCAGCTGTATTTATAATCCTTTTGTAGTTTTTTTGACTGAACAAATAGTTGGATCTCATCTGCTAACAAAATAACCTAAAAATACAGCAAACTGTACATGAACAGGTGAGGGTATTTTTTCTTCAGCAGCTCGTGGAGGTGGTTCGAGTCCTTTATGTAGAGGATATGATGGAAAGCAAGTCTAGGGGAAAGGAATCGCTTGATGCAAAGAGGAAGCAGATAACGGCTCACATATTATTATGGGAGTTTATCAACCTTGAGGATGGAAATCCATGTGAGTCTGGACTGATCGACTCATTAGAGCCCTTTCAAAGGTATTTCTGTAGTGGGTCATTCAGCAGATGCTTTCTGAAGGCGATAAAGGGACAAATTCCAAACCCTTCCCCCAGTGCAGCCGGACTGCAGGTTCCCACGCAACTCCCACCAGATTTACTGTAACTGGGTGAAGAGCTGGGCTGTTCTCTGCTTGGGTGAAAGCTCGTCCCAGGGAGGCAAAGTCCGCAACGCCAGCAATCTCTGATGGACCGACGCGTCTCCGCGCAGTGTCTCAGCCGCCTCACCCGAACCCCGGGCGGGCAGGGGCTGGCGGGCCCGCGGGCCCTCGGCTGGTGCCGCCCCGCCGAGCGGCTCTCCCGGCCCCACGCAGGGGGACCGCGCGCACCCCGCGGCGGGGCCGGGCCGGGGCTGGCCGCCGCCGCCCTGCGCTGTCACCGCCGGCCGCCCGGGCCGGGCCGGGCCGGGCGCTGAGGGGGCTCTGAGGGGGCGGCCGGCGGCGGCACACCGCCGCGGTGCCCGATCACTCACTCACCCAGAGCCCGGCGGAGCCCTCCCGAGAGCCGCAGAGCGTACCGCCCGCCGCCATGGCGCCTGCTGAGGGGGTGGGCGGGGGCGGACCCGGACCCGGCCCCTCCGCTCGGGGCGCCGGGGCGCGCCTCAGCGCCGGCGGGACAGGCGTCTGCTCACCGGGCAGCGGCCGACAGCGCCGTTCCCGCCGGGCGTGTGTGGGGGCCTGGCGGGAGCCCCGGGGCGCCGCGTCCCGTCCCGTCGCGTCTGGGGGCGGCGGGCAAAGCCTGGCCGGGAGCTCCTGGGGGACACGTCGGGGTTTGCGCGGTCCGGCGGCAACAGCGCGCCGAGGCAGAGCCCCCTGGCAGCGGGATGGGGCGGCGGTCGCGGGCTGCCGCGCCTCTCCCTCATCTCTAGCCGCGGCGGGCGGGCGGGCGGACAGCCCGCGGGGCGCCGTGCCTCCTGGCCGGGGGGCAGCACGAACGATCTCGGGGTGGTGCCCGTGAAGAGAGGGTCCCGGGGAGGGTCCCGCAGCGCGCTGCGGGGCGCCGGCGGTGGGGAGCGGGCCGGCAGTCCGCCGGGCCGGCAGGGGGCAGCACGCGCCGGCCCCGCCCCGCCCGGCCCGGCCCGGCTCTTCCGGCAGCGCGGCGGGCGGCGCTGAGTCAGGGCGGCGGCGGGATGCGGCCCTGGGCCCAGGCGGCGGCGGCGCTGGCCTGCGCGCTCTGCTGCGCCCTGGCACGGGGCTCCGAGGACATCGTCGTGGGCTGCGGTGGCTTCGTCAAGTCCGACGTGGAGATCAACTACTCCCTGATCGAGGTGGGCGCCGCCGCCCCGCCCCTTCCTCTCCCCCCGCCGCCGGCCGGGTCGGAGGAGGGCGCCCGGCCGCCCCCCGCCCGGTTCTCCCCCCGGCTGCAAAGGCCTGGCCTGCGCGCCTGGCTGCCGGCGTGGCTCGGGCCCTCTTGCCCTGGCCGCTGCTTGAGGTGTCTGTGGTTGCGGCGTGGTTTCGGCTGAAGTGGGGCTCTTCCTTAAGCGTTTTTTTCCGAGCCCGGGACTGAACTCTTTGCCGGCTTTGCCTGGCAGGTTGTAATCTTCTTGCAACAAATCATAGAGTCATAGAATGCTTTGGGCTGGAAGGGACCTTCAGAGGTCATCTAGTCCAACGCCCCTGCAGTGAGCAGGACATCCCCAACTAGACCTGGCTGCTCAGAGCCCAACCTTGTCCCTGTTACCGCCTGGGGACACGCGGGTGCTGCTGCGTAAAAGCACTTGGTTAGAGAATGCCCGGTTCCAGCTTTGCTCAAGTTTCTTAACATATCTTTTTGTGTTTTTCGTTTGTTTCTTTTAGATTAAGTTATATACAAAACATGGTACTCTGAAATACCAGACAGATTGCGCTCCAAACAATGGGTATTTCATGATTCCCCTCTATGATAAGGTAAGAAACTGAAATACCAGCACTGCCTCCTCTGTGCTGGAGGCAGGAGCTGCCACCAGATTAAACGTCAGAACAACACCCACTCGTGAAGCATTTGAATCGGGACATAATTTAGTTTGCTTTGGACCAAACTTTCAAGTGTTTCTTTTTTTAATATAACTATATTATTTCTCGGTGCTAAGTATTATAATGAGAAAAGCCAAGTAGCTTTAGCTGCGGTGTTGTGTTTGTGTAATTTTTCTGAGTTACTGCCAAGAACCGTGTGCTAGCAGCGGTACAAATACTCACAAAAAGTACAGGTCCCTACAGAGTACAGCTAAAGATTTCGGTTATCTACTGATAGAAATGAAAATAAATCTGTGTGGGAATGTGTTTTGATATGACTGAATTGAAAACAACTTGAATGACTAATTGCAGATATTAGAAATGTCTTAAGAAAATAATGATACAGGAAGCTCAGAATGTATCAGAAGTTTGATGTCTGTTTAGAAAATGTTTACATTCAAATTAAATACAAGCTGCCCTCAGGTGGTATAAGTGTTTTGCTCTTTTTAAAGAGCTAGGTAACTTAGGGATCAGAAATAAATCCTTCCCTTCCAAATCTAAGAACGTAAGATGCTTTCTGATCTCAGTGATTTCATTCTTAGGTCTTTGAGCCTTTCCATGGATGAACTTCAGAACGTATGTGGTGCCCACTGATTTAAAGAGGATCTCTGTGTAGATTAATACCCTTTTGGTGCAGATGTTTTAATAGGATTGAAATTTTGTTATGCTGTGTTTGGGCAGGACGGTTGAGTAGGACCTCCTAGTGGAAATACTAAAGGCTGATTTAGAGCACATCTGTTGGGGCAGGTAGAGATAGATTTGAACACTTTCTAACACTGAGCTGCTTGAACATGAGCCAGGTTTGGTTTGGAAGCCCTATAAACATGATGATACTTAATTTTTGCTCTTAGCTGGCTGGGTGTGAGCCCAGCATCCCAGCCTGCCTGGGTAGATATTGCTGCTTCTTTGAACAGAGTATCTTAGGTAGGAGGAAAGGAGAATGAGATACTTGAGTCTTGTGTTATTCTCTGCAGCATGATGCTTGTGTTCTGACTTTTTTTTTTTTTTTTTCATTCTTTAGCTAAATTGAATTTAGATTAGTGAAGACAGTTATTGCTTTTTTATTTTTAGGGGGATTTCATTCTTAAAATTGAGCCTCCCCTAGGGTGGAGTTTCGGTAAGTGCTCGTATGTCTTCTTACAATAGGAGCGTGTATCTGCAACGTGGGGCTTAACTATCTCTAACTTGCAGTTGGCAGGGAAAATCAAACGCTTTTCAAAAGGGAAGCCCTACGGTATGGTTTTAATGACTGAAAAGTACTACCGTACTGTATAAGGTAGACACTGACGAAGTAACCCAAGAACTGATTTGAAGGAGTATGGGTTTTTGACAGAAGTGGCTGCATGGCAATGGCATTGCTCCATGGCAATGGGAGGGGGAAAGAGGATTTTCAACATCAGGATTTGTGGGTGCTTTAACTTTTCTGAGGCAAGACTTCCAGAGCAACGCTTGTGTGCTTCAGTTAATGCATTTCTGTGAGAGGTTTGTAAAGCTAAAGTAGAATTACTTCATGATTGCTCTCTCTAACGATCATGCTCTTGTTGTTCTTCCCCTCCAGAACCAACCAGTGTAGACATCCATGTGGATGGCATTAATGACATATGCACAAAGGGAGGTGATATTAACTTTGTGTTCACAGGGTTTTCTGTGAAAGGAAAGGTTAGACTCCTTTATTTATTGCACCTTATGCTAATTCTACCTTCATAAAAACATTCTGTTTCAGCTCTGCAAGTTATTTTTATCCACTTACACTCTGGTTTCTCTTCATTTTGACAGGTTCTCAGCAAAGGTCAGATGTTAGGTCCTGCTGGAGTCCAGGTTGTGCTGAGAAATGCTGGCAGTGACATAAACATACAAGCAACTATTACACAACCTGGGGGAAAGTGAGTGTGCGTGGTGCATACTGTTCATTTACACAAGATTCTTTCCATTCTGCCATATTGACTGGGATCATAGTAGTTCTGAAATATTTTTTTCTAACGTGTGTAGAATCTGAATTGTTTTTCTGTAAAGAAATGTTTGTGATTATTTCTGAAGAGACGTAACCCCTTTCTTGCCTTACAGGTTTGCTTTCTTTAAAGTGCTTCCTGGTGAATATGAAATCTTTGCATCTCATCCTACCTGGATGTTGAAAGAGGTTAGAGCCTACAAAAGTTCTGGTTTACTTGCTTGCCCATCTGCTAGGCCTTGTCTTGATCAACTAGTGTGAAGAAGGGTTTTTGTGAGTGGACAAGATTAATGGAGTTTTCATGAATTTAATTTAGGTAGTCAAAAAACTGCCTAGTGCAGGCCCAGTTTGGAGATAGTGGAGCCAGGCAGGGAATGACTGGCAAATGTGCTCTTGCTTTTGGTCTTCTAATCCTATACCTTTTGCAGGAGCTTGAATATTATAGCAGATGCTCTAATCCTTCCCTCCCAGACTGCTTGCTCTTTGAGGAGCTCTGAGATCCTGACCAATTCCTAAATCGGTGAAACAGGAAAAATACTGTTTTGCGAAGTATCTTTGCTTTAGTGTCTTCGTGTTTTGAATAGCCTGTGGACCCTCTCTGAGCACTGCTGCTCTGTCCTCTGTTTCTTTTGTTGAATATACGGCTTCTGATTGTTACTTAGGTGCTGTAAATGAGACGAAATGCCTACTTTTGATGACAATGTATGTGTTTCTGTATTTCAGTCAAACACAGTGGTGCGGGTGACGAGTTCTAATGCTTATGCTGCTAGCCCTCTGATTGTTGCCGGCTACAATGTTTCTGGGTCAGTAAGGAGTGATGGAGAACCAATGAAAGGGGTCATGTTTCTCCTCTTCTCTTCTTCGGTCACTAAAGAGGTAATGGTGTGTCAGTACCTTTTCAGTATGAGTATGGACCTAAATAAGAGGCAGCTAAATAGCTTCTAGATTCATATCGCCCTGTTACTCATCTCTGTCCTTCATAGAGCTTGGCTTATAGGAAACATAGACTGTAGAACCCCTCAAGCTGTATTTTTTTGTTTGATTTTTTTGAGGTTGGGTTTGGTTTTTTTTAATAAGGCCCTTGTAATGTGTACGTGCTGAGTTTTCACATGACCTCCATGGAATTACTCAGATGTGTAACACAATATGTGATTGTGGTAATCACAATGTGTGTGAATTGTAAACAAATCTGTTTAAATGTTGGCAAAATTGAGGCTTAAGGTCTACATATTTTTCGGACACAAGAAATTAGAAAATTCTTTTAATTTCAACTCTTTTGAACTCTTCGTTATTGTTTTCAAACAACCAGGTTCCTCAACAGTCAGGCTGTTCAGGGACATAGAAGACTAAGACCTGAACTGAAGCAAGCAACAAGTACAAAATATAATATGGTTCACAGCATGTTATTGATCTGTATATTCCCTGTGGGTCAGCAGGTTTAAGGGCTACAATTTTAAGACAATGTTTTTCCAGTTACACTTTTTTGCATGTTAAATGTTGGTTAGTAAATGTGTTCCCTCGTGAGGATGACACTCCTCCATGGTAAAAGACCAGCTTCTGGCACAAGATACAAGGTGTTGCCATACAAATCTTGAAGTTCACTGTACAGTAGCTGTAATTTGTCCTCAGCATGAGGTCTTCATTGCTCTTTGCTCTCTTCATGTGAAGACACAGTTCAACAGCTTCTATTGCCACCCTAAGAGTGTGTTATGAAATGAGCGTGAAACATTTGGTGAGGTACTGTGATTTGTTATGTAGAGTAGAGCTCTGTTCTGTAATGTTAACCTTGTCTGCAGAACTGAAGTCAGTTAATGTTGAGACATGCAGGGTACTGGGAGATGTTGAATTTCCCAGTTTTCTGTCCTTGTTACCATAAAGTTGATAATTGGTTGTTTTTTCTTCTTTTAGCTATACATGAATTGTAAGCTATGCTATCAAACTTTGCCTCCAAAATGGTTTTGTACTTTCCATCCTTCATTCACAGTAGAGTATTTTGAACCCTCCTACACCCCCCCAAAATTATTTTCTCTGTTCTCCCATGGGAAAAAAGTTGTATTGCATTTATTGCTGCAGGATGTTGTGGGCTGCAATGTTTCTCCTGTGGATGGATTCCAGTCAAGAGATGAGTCTCTATCCTATTTGTGCAATGTTGTATCAAAAGAAGATGGATCTTTCAGCTTTCTTTCTCTGCCAAGTGGTGAATACACTGTGGTAAGTAGCTTGTTTATCCATTGGGTTGTTAACTTTCATTTTCTAAACTAGATCATGCATAACTTTGTAGCTGTTAAAACAGAAACAGTTGAAATATTTTGAATTGGATGAAATAATTGGAATAGTAACCTCCATCCTGAAGTATATGTCAGTGAAATAAGTTGCTGTGATAGGGCTCTCTGGTGTGATTTCTCAGGAAGGACTTACTTGCAAATCAGGCTCTGAATTACCTGAATATGTTGGCCAGTCACAGAACCACACTTAGAGGTGGCTGGGAGACTGAAAGCTTCGAGTTGACTGCAGCCACCTCATGTCCTTTAAGTTCTCTGATTTCTTTCTTGCCTGTTCTCTTTATTATCTCTGGGTCATGTAGGAGCATGATTCAAACTTCTCTCATTCCTCTAACCCTTCTAGCAATCATAGAGTTTTCTATCTGTAAGCTCTCACACATCCAAGTACCTTTGCTCTATTCTGAGTAGAGGGTTACTTTTCTGTCTCTTTGGAAACCATATGAGATTATCCAACAGTCTTGAAATACTGCCTTTATTCTTGTGTCCAGCCCTCGAAGTTATTTTTTTCCATGAAGTTTGCAGCCCATTTGACCCTTCATAGAGGTGTCTGATGGTGAAAAGGACATGGAAAAGATAAAGGAAAACAATTCTGTTGTCACAGCTTCTTAGGAGTCAAAACGATGTGTCTTCTTTCAGATACCATTCTACAGGGGAGAGAGAATTACTTTTGATGTTGCTCCATCTAGATTGGACTTCCTTGTAGAGCATGACAGTTTACAAATTGAGGTAAGGCATTCAGAGGAAATAGTCTTTGTGTTATTCATTCCTGTAAAAGTAGAACTGATTTTAGCAGAAAGCAGGTGTATTATAGAAAAAATTCTTTGTAAGAAGTTTGAAGACATTTGTTACACGTACCCTCTTGCACAGCAGGTAGAAGACAATATCTGGCATTGTGCTGTATTTCTACATTTCAGTCCCTTTTACTACGAAGAAACAAAACAGGGAAAAGCTGTCTACTATTTTCACTTTAATGTGCGTGTTGCAGACAGGAAATAATCTTTCAGGTTGCTTAAATTTACTCATTCAGATTGTCAGATCTCTGGAGAAGAGCCTGTAAGTTTGTATGGTTTGCAGAGTGCCTTGTGTAATGGTGTTATGATCTGTGACTTGAGCCTTCTGAACTGTACTAATGCAGATAAATTGAGAATCTGTTCTTGTACTTAGGGGAGCAGTATGCCTGGAGGTTGATATGTACTTTCATTGTGATTATCCTGGTAAATTTTTTTTCTTAAAGCTGGAAATAAATTTCCTTTATATGTGTGTGTGTGGGGGGAAAGCAGTTAGTGTTGATTGCTATAGGTGTGTGTGTGCTTTTACTGAGTAAAGATTAATGTTAACTTTTTTCCTATTTCAGCCTGTTTTCCATGTGATGGGTTTCTCTGTCACAGGCAGAGTGTTGAATGGTCCTGAAGGAGAAGGAGTTGCTGATGCCACTGTGACTCTGAACAATCAGATTAAAGGTATGCAGTGGTCTTGGTATTTGCTACAGGGAAGCCTCTATTAAGCTTAAGTACAGGACTAGTCTATGAGATGGAGTTAAGCCTTCAGGATAATACACTACTTCTGTTGCAGTTTATTTGAAATATTAAACTGGTTTTCATGCAGTTCATTAATTTTGCATTTTCTGGCTCAGATGAGAGTATTAGGTGTTCATTTGCTTTGCTGTAGAAAATTTCTTATATTTTCTTTCAACCATGTGCTAGATTGTGCTTTGAAATAGAGAAGTGAAGGTTGGTGTAGTAAAAAAGCGTAATACTGTTTCTTTGTCGTGCAATGTAAATTAAAAATAGCCTAAAGCAGTGCATTTCCTCTAGCTCTTTTGACACATAAGGATAGACAGACAAGACATGCTCTGTTTGTTAATTCATGTCTCTATTTGTTACAGTAAAAACAAAAACTGATGGCTCTTTCCGCCTTGAGAACATAACAACAGGTACATACACAATTCATGCCAGGAAAGAGCATCTCTTCTTTGATACTATTACAGTGAAGATTGCACCAAATACACCTCAGCTAGCAAACATCATTGCAACAGGGTAAGTACTGGTGTCATGATGAAAATGTAATTTGATATGTAGACAAGGTCTTGAAAATGGGTGGTCCTTTCCCATGTCATGCCCAGACTTGCCTACTGTTGTCAGGAGCTAAATACTGCTCAAGAAATTCAAGGTAAATAGGACAGCATGAGGGCAGGGTAATGTTTTGTCCACGGTATTTTGCTCAATAGTAGTTAAGGCTGAGAGCACCCTCTTAATAACCTCTTTCTTGCAAATGAAGATGCTAAGACATGGGTATATTGAGCAATTATAGAACTGTATGTGAACCAAGAAAGGAACAGAGAGGCTTTCTGCCGCTGATGCTGCACTTCAGAAGGCCTCCTGTGCAGGAGTGAAATTACATAACTAACTGGTGCAGTGGTGTACCAAACCTCAAAGTTTTGTTACTCACAACTCTCAAGGTCATAGCTGTCATATATATATATATATATATATATAGTCTTGTTTGTGATTCTTTGACTGCTGGGCATAAGCCTGTGTAATGATAACAGGATGACTTTGGGAGTGTAAGGCAGTGGTGGGAGATACAGTGTGAGCTGAGGAAGACAAAAGGGGCATGGTTCTCTGTCCAGGAGCTTCTTCTGGAGAAGAAAATAGTGGCAACCTTCTGGAGAAGTGAAAACTAGGAATTTACTGAGGCAGATGGCAACTAGCTCATGCAGACTTAGCTAGCTAATTACAAAAAAAATGCTACAAGCCATTAAATGATCAGTTACATTTTTTTCAGTCACTAAATATGTTGTGCTGTCGAAGGTGAAAAGTAAAACTTAACAGCTTCTAATTTGTCACCTTGTCTTGTGTTTTCAAATGTAGGTGTACTAGGGTTGTGTTCATGTGAATTACCCATGATATTTGAGGTCTTTGACACAAAACATTTCAAACCATTTAAAACCTGAGGGATGGCAATCCTAAGTCAATTGCCTGCCTAGCTGAAAAAAAAAAAAAAAAAGAAAAAAAGAAAAAAGGCTTGAAGTGATTGGGTTGGTCAGGGGGAAGAGTGAAGCAAGTTGCTTGCAAATAAAAGCATAACGTAACAACATGGTGACTTTATTGTAAAAGAAAAGATCCCATTAGTCGTCCATGAGTTTGCACTTGCTCCACTGTGTTAGCTTATAGTATCTTTTTGATATGAACACTCTTTCAGGAGAAATCCACTCCCATTCATGTGTTAGTACCTCAACATAATGAGGTTTACTTTTTAAGGAAGTTTTAAAACAGATATTTTTTTATGAGCTTTGCCAAATCAAGATATTTATTCTGATGGCTGGCTTTTATTTAACAGATTCAGTGTGTGTGGCCGGATCTCAGTAACTCGTTTCCCTGACACAGTCAAACAGATTAGTAAATACAAGGTAACCATGATGCCTCAAGACAAGGACAAAGCATCACTGGTTACAACAGAAACTGACCCTCATGGGGCATTTTGTTTTAAGGCAAAATCGGGTACATACAATGTTCAGGTAAGAATGAGCTTTTGTTTTATCATTGTAGAACTGTCATGAGGTTTTAGAAGATTTTAAACATTTCTAAAATTTGAGATTTTCCTGGTCCTGTTCTCCTATTTGCACTATTTAAACAATGACAGTTATTTGCTTTTTTTTGTTGTTTTTTCCTTACTAAACTGAGATTCCCATGCTCCTTGTTCTTTATGCTGCTTAAAAGAAGATCAGGCCATTGAAGTTGAAAGTTCTTACTTCTCTCTCCTCTTAGTTGTGATGTCCCTTAGATCACTTCTTATCTTAATATATCATCCTGTGAGTGAGACATGTAATGTGTACCTTTCTCAGGTACCTAAAAGGTTCCTGAGATTATAGGTCACAGCAGAACCTGTAGCACAACCACTGTGAATTTTGCATTGTGGGCGATAGTGGAGGCTGGAAGATAAGGGAGTGCATGGTTAAAGGCCTTTAACTGTCCTTATAGATAATGAAATAGCCTATTGTAGAAGCAGCAGTACATCCTGAAGTGAAATTCATTCAGACTTCTGAAACTGAGCCATTCGGAAGATTTTTAGCTCAGTTTTATTGCAGTTGTTTGGAGGATTTTAAAAACAGAATTTTGAAAAGCATATTTGGGAGGCTGGTTTTGCTTTGCCTGGGATTTACAGTAAATTTCCATTTTCTAGTTTCTGATAAGCAGGTTGAACTCAGCAGAGTGGGTGTATTTGGACTGGTATTTAAAAGCTGGTGATGTCCTGATGTCATACTCTACAGGTAATTATTCCAGAGGCTGAGACCAGAGCAGGATTGGCTTTTAAACCCAAAATGTTCCCTGTTACTGTTACAGACAGACCAGTAATGGATGTGACCTTCACTCAGTTTTTGGCATCCGTTTCAGGGAAGATTTCTTGTTTAGGTAAGCCAATTTTGAAAGTAAAGTGGAAATAGGAAGGGAGAACTTGAGCACTGTGTGTGTGAATGAGTACTGTTTAGATCAAGACACTTCCTGTGGTTAGTTCCGTCAGCAACTAAGTAAATTAACTTCCAGCACATAGCTAAAGCAGCTCTTTTTTTCTGAGACGTTACAGCCTAATAAGGTACCTTAATAAAGTTTGGAGTAAAGTTATGTACCTATTTTTAACACTTGCTAGAAATAAGCAAGTATTCTTTCCTCAGGAAGGAATTCTGATCTGTTTGCCTTCCTCAGAAGATGGGTAAGTTCTGGGAGGAAATGCTCCTGGCTGACACTAGAGGTACTATATATCAATCAGACAAATACTGGAGGCAAAAGACACATTTTTTTAAAAAAAAAAAAAAAAAAAAAAAGGGTAGTGCATGTAAAAACCTGTAGGATAGAGGCTCAGGCTGTTACCAGAAGCTTACAATCTGTTCTCTTTCATAAGCTTTTTGTCTTTATTTTAGTCTAAGGTCCCCTCTCCTGCTATTTTCCTTGATGACCCACTGATTTCAGCAGATGGTGATTGGAGCTTGACTTTCGTCATTTTTACCGCTTCCTTTTTTCTCTCTGAATCCTCTCTGCACTTCGTGTTCTGTCTCTCAGGTGTTTACTTGGCCCTGTAGTCTCAGAGCAAGGTGGACCCAGGGAGTTAATGTTGGCCTCCTGTTGTTACTTGCCATTAGATAAAAGAATATGATTAACAGTCTCAAACTTCCTAAAGACTGCAAAAAAGCACTAGTAAACATGTGCTTAAGAAATAAGAGTTTTAATTGGAAATGTTCTCTACTGGAAGAGACTAATCATTTTGATCTTAGTACACATGAAGCTTGCTTGGAATGAGGGTTTCGGAGGCAAAGTTGGCAAGCCAGAATGGAGTCTTATTTTCTGATGTCTTTTCTGCACAGATGCTTGTGGCGATCTGATGGTGACGTTACAGTCTGTGAGCCGCCAGGGTGAAAAACGCAACCTGCAGCTCTCTGGAAACATGGACTCAGTGCCCTTCACATTTGAAAATGTGCTACCTGGCAAATACAAAGGTAGGGTTATGGGGAACTGCTTAAAGTGTTGCCTTAGTAGCTAAATTTGTGACTTAAACTGTATACTTCTGTTCATATGGATACTGTTTACAGAATGCCCAACAGGGAACTAGTTCTCAAACTGGAGAGAATCTGGAAAAATACTATATAATATTGCATCAAACTTTCTTAAGATTCATGTATGTTTAACCCTTTTGTCAGCTTACAGATAACTGCTCCCCTGAGTTTAGGGTCTACATGGCTGGTGTGAGAAAAAAGAGCTTTATCATGAACTGACTTGTCCCAAGCCTAAGAAGAGGGGCAAACCTTAGTTCTTCTGCTTCCAGACTACCTCTCGTAAGAGCAATACATGTTTTGGCCAGCCTGCCAGGTGAAATTGGAGTTAGGTTCTATGTCCTTTAGGCTTCTTTGACTATCACAATGGTAATGCACGTTGCAGAACTTTCCAGGGTGATCAGACTTCGTGATTCCTTTTTGTAGTAGCTTTTCTGTTATGAGATATGCTGGATTTCATAAAATCATAGAATAGAATCATAGAATGGTTTAGGTTGGAAGGGACCTTTAGAGGTTATCTAGTCCAACCCCCCTGCAGTGAGTAGGGACATCCCCAGCTAGATCAGGTTGCTCAGAGCCCCATCCAACCTGACCTTGAATGTTTCTAGGGATGGGGCATGGACAGCCTCTCTGGGCAACCTGTTCCAGTGTTTCACCACCCTCATTGTAAAGAATTTTTCCCTTACATCCAGTCTAAATCTACCCTCCTTTAGTTTAAAACCATTAGCCCTTGTCCTGTCACAACAGACCTTGCTAAGGAGATTGCCGCCATCCTTCCTATAGTCCCCCTTTAAGTACTGAAAGGCCGCAATAAGGTCTCCCCACAGCCTTCTCTTCTCCAGGCTGAGCAACCCCAACTCTCTCAGCCTGTCCTCATAGGAGAGGTGCTCCAGCCCTCGGTTCATTTTTGTGACCCCCCCTCTGGACCCGCTCCAACAAGTCCATGTCCTTCTTGTGCTGAGGGCTCCAGAGCTGGACGCAGCACTCCAGGTGGGGTCTCACCAGAGCGGAGTAGAGGGGCAGAGTCACCTCCCTTGACCTGCTGGCCACGCTTCTTTTGATGCAGCCCAGGATACGGTTGGCCTTCTGGGCTGCAAGCGCACATTGCTGGCTCATGTCCAGCTTTTCGTCCACCAGTACCCCCAAGTCCTTCTCTGCAGGGCTGCTCTCAATTTCTGGTGATGCTGCAGTGCTGTGAGCTAGGCCTGTTACCATAGTCATTGTTACATATCTGGCTTTGAAGATTGTCAGGGAAGTTAAAGCGATACAAGCTTTTTATACCACAAAACCTGCTCTTACTCACGCAGTTTCACATTACTAAAATGCTTTGTGTGGTGTGTATTCTAGTAAGCATTGTACATGAAGACTGGTGCTGGAAGAATAAGTCTTTGGAGTTGGAAGTCATGGAGGAAGATGTTTTGGGAGCAGAATTCAGGCAGACTGGATATATGCTGAGGTGTTCTCTTTCTCATGCAATTACACTGGTATGTAGGTAAAAAACGTCCTTGTGTTTTTTTAATGAACTTGCGTAGGTAGGTTGGATTGTGCTTGGAACCAAGGCTTTCTCATGTCTCTAGGGAGTCATATAGCACAGCAGCGTTGATGTTTAGAGTGCTTTCAGATTTGTCTTTTAGGTTTGGTAAAATGGTCTTGTGTTGTGAGCTGCTATAAAAGAGAAGCACTAATGTATCTTTAGGCAAATACTGTTTTCATTTTGTTGTTTGGTAGTTACTAATAGTGAATTGTGTTGTGGCTTCACAGGAATTTTATCAGGATGGAAATGGACCAGAGAACGTTGGTGTTTATAACCTGTCCAAAGGAGTTAATAGATTCTGTCTTTCAAAGCCAGGTAACAGCTCTACAATGTTAATTTATAAACCAAAAAAGAACCAGTCAACTAATACTGCTGGGAATTAAAAACAAAAACAAAAAACAAAACAAACCAAAACCAAAACAACAACCAAAAAAAAAACCAAACAAAAAAAGCAAGCCCAACCCAAAACAAACTTGTGGTTTCTGAGAGGCATTGTTTCATTTACATCTGTATACAAATGCTCTGTTTCTAAGTTTTTAGAATTCTCCTACTATTTAGTCCTTCACCTTAATGTAGATTCCAGAAGTAAAATAATTCTTTTTTTTTTTGACTTGGTGAAGGGCTTTGATCTTTGATGAATGAAGAGCATGTTAAAATAATCTTGTTCATATGGGTTCTATTAGTCAGTCACGTTCTAATATGACTGACAAATAGAAGTTTCATTTCAATACAGGATTCTTGAGGGGTAACTGTTAAAAGTACCACAGGGTTATCTGTAAGAGGAAAAAAGAATGTTTTAAAATTAGATTTATTTTTTTCTCCTTTTAATGTCTTAGGGCTAATTCTCTGTTATGGCCCCTTAGCAAAACAGTTCACAAACGTTTTGGTTTTGATTCAGTTTTCAGTTTGAACATTTAATCCTTAGAGCCAGTGATCTCATTCCCAATACAGTAATACCTTCTCACTGCTTATAGAAACATTGTATTAGCCATGGGACCATAATAGATTACTTCTGAGCTTGTTTGGTTTGTTGCGTTTCTAATTATGTTTATCTGTAGTGATGCCTAATTGTGTTTTGCATCAGTGTATGTTAGGAACGCTGTGCAGCTTCCAATAGTGATCTGTGACTGAACAGAGGTGAATTAATTTACAAGTGACTATGTGAAAGGCAGTATATACATAGTCAAATTTTGTAATATATACCTCAGGTCTCATGTGATCTTGAGAATTCAGCCAACACAGTAAACTTGAATTTTTTTCAGTGGATCATTCTTTGACTTAATGTTTACAGGTGTATATGAAGTGACCCCACGTTCCTGCCACCAGTTTGAACATGAGTATTACACTTATGACACGTAAGAGCAAAATCTGGTTTTGATCTTAAGCCTATCAGTATACTTTCATAAAGGTTCCTTCTGCTGCAGCTGCTTTCTTTCAGCAATTCAGGATGTGTTGCTACGACTGTCTCTAACCAATAGAGGGAAGCTTTAGCAAAGTGTATCAGATGTGTTCTCTTGCCCTTTCTAGTCTTAATAAAAGTCATCAACTAACGGTAGGCTTTAAAGATGTTTTTGTTACTTTAAATGGATATTTTTGTCAGCCTTCTGTCTATTTAATGTTGATTTTGCTTTGTAACAAAGCAGAGATATTTCAGTGGAAACTGTTGATCACTTGTGAGAGTTGAAACATATAAGATGGGATAGTAAGTCTACTAGGAGGCATATACCACCATTGTATGTTCCTAGTGCCATGATTCTGTGCTCACCCCAGTTTTTGCAAGCTGAATAAATATCACCCTAATCACAAGTAAACAGTGCTGATCTTCCTAAGTCAGCCATATTTTATTAGTTATTTACACGTTATGGTCTGGCAATGTGCTTAATGGCTCTTTGCTTCCAAAAAAAGGATTTCTGCTCCCAGACTACTTCTAATTCATTATCATGGCAGAAAATGAATTCAGCATTAAAATCTGATTCTTTTCTGCTGCATTAGTGATTTAAAAGTACTTCAAAGAGAGATGTGCTAAACATGAGGGCCAGCACAAAGTGAGTGAATGGACAGAAGCGGAAACCTTCTTTTGGTGGCAAAGCACCATTAGACTTGGGGCATCTTGGTGAACTAGGTCTAATATGACAAACTTATGAGTGTCCTTCTGCTGTGTGTCTGCTGTACATACGAAATCAATCAAATCAGCTTTAGCTTGAGAGGAAGCAGGAGGCACAAAGGAAGGAACTGATTTGGCTAACGTCATGCAGTGTTTTGGGGTTCAGAGCTGGAGAATGCTCTCCTTCCCATATGCTATCACCTTAGCACTACAGCTTTGCTGTGCGATTTGTATATTGTCTTTTATAAACCACTTCAGACTTAGGGACGGGAGCACAAACTCTGCTAAATAAGATTTGGTTATTTTCTTTAGGAGGGGGATCTTGAATTCATCTCTTTGTTAATTTGATTTACAGGTCCTCTCCTAGTATACTGACGCTCACTGCAGTTCGACACCATGTCCTTGGCACAATTGTAACAGATAAACTGATGGATGTGACCGTTACCATTAAGTAAGAACAAAGAAATCTTGGTGTTATAAAAAGGGGAAGAAAAAGACATCTCTCTCATAAAGTTTTACTCTGGTTTTAATACCACGATTGCTGCTTTCTAAGGGGATGGTGTCCAACTCTAGACTGCAAGAGGTTTTTATGCTAAGCTGTGCTTTGAGTTCTTTGTAGATGGATAAATAATTCTCGGCCCTCATTTTTAACAATGTAACTTCATTTCAGTATAGCCTCTTTCTACTTGGGTGCCACGGTAAAAAGGAATGATTTTTCTGAGTTTTTATACACTTTAATTAACTGAAATTTCAGAATTCAGAGGGTATTGTTTTAGCTTAGGTCTGAGCTCTTTAGCACTGGCATCTATTTATTTCCTTTTTTGTTTCCTCAGAATGAGAATCTGCTGCTTTAGAGTATTGTTACTGGTGTGAAGAGGGTTATAAAAGAAAAACCATGCAGAGTGATTACACACTAATGTGCCAGTTTGTTTAGCTGAACAGACAGCTCGCTAGGGAGCACTGATTTGTGAACAGCTTTAGTTGTGAGGTGCCAGATCTGCCTGAAAGTGTCTGATAATGATGAGTGCTTTATTAATGCTCTGCTGATGTCCGCTTGTTCTAGACTATGGGGTCTCAAACTTTTGGTCTCTGAAAAGATGTTTTCTACACTCAAAATTACCTGCAGAGCATTGCCTCAAGTTCCCTGAGCTTAACAAACCTGTAACTGCAACTACTGGGCAACCGCAGCAGCTGGAAAAGAAACATTGACGTAGCAGAGAGCCATTAGGATTTTAAAAACAACTTTGTAAGGAGGTGAATACTATACTGACCTTCTAGGCTGTTTGGGTTTTTTGAGACTATTGGCAAGTGCTTTGAAGGCAGCTCAGGTGCCACAGTCTGTCTCTGTTCAAGCCTGCCTGAAGCTTTTCAGCCAAAGTCCAATATGTGAAATGCCATCAACATAAAAGATTTGGGATTTAAAAGTCTGTGCTTGTGTACCAGATCCATGGCGGTGACCAGTTTAACTTTCAGTTAATAATAAAAAAAAATCCCTAGGCAACCAAAAATCAAGCTGATTCTTAAAAATTTTTGATGATGGCTTGTTATGTTTGAAAATTGAGACTGTAGTAATTCATTATTAATATCATGAGACTGTGTGCATGCCTGTACAGAATTTTAATAGGTTTTAAGACAAAAAAAAAATTTGATACATTTTTGTATTGTCTCTGGACTGTAGAGAAAGAATGTAAAGCCTCGATGAAACTTAGTGTGATAGAGCAGTAGTACCTGTTTCTCTTATAAAAGTCAGAATAAAGGTGAAGACTGAAGCAGGAGACAGAACTATCCTGATAACCTAAAGTGGCTGTAGGAAAAGCAATCGTGATCATTTCAGTTCACTTCTCATAGAGAATTTTGCAATGTTCTGCGACAGTTTTTCAGAACATTGTAGAAGAGACAGAAAATAAGATAAAAAGGATGGGGAGTCCAGATGAAATTGCTAGGAAAGAGAGGATGCAAGATCAGGGAAAGTGAAATGAGATGCATTGTTCTGAGCTGATTTAAAGAACTTGGTTAAACTTACCTAGCAATCTGTTCAGTGGACAGGGACAAGATAGCTCGATAGTTCAAATGTATAGGGCAGATAGGTTAGAACTCAGAGCTTTTCCTGGGAATTGCCAGCTATTGGAAGTATTTATTTGTGATAGAAGTTTATTTTCTCCTTGTATACTCTACACCTGAGAAGTAGATTCTGAAGGGGAGTTCCTAGTACTGAAATAAAAAAAGTGAGCATACCGGTCTTTTTGTTTATTTTGTGTAACTCGTCCTTTCTGTATTAAGCTTGTTCTCAGGTTTGGAATTCTAGCCTTTCTGTTTTAGCTTAGGGCTTTGTTAAAGGTACTCTTGCAAACTGGTCCTTTGGCTTAAGAATTTACCACTCTGGCTTCTGTGGGAGGTTATTGCCCCTGCAGCAGAGCTGGTGTCTGGTACTTGGTGCAAAATCAAGACTCTCTGCTTACCAAAACCTAAGCTAAGCTAAGATGCTGGACTCTGTAAAGCGGTTGAGATGCAGGCATGTGGCACTGGCTCTGCAGTGGGGTGCTGAAGCACGGCAGAGGGGAAGAGGAGGCAACAGGGCTGTAACTTCTTGAACGGTTATAGCATGATGGGCCAGAATTTGTGAGAGTTGCAAGTAAGTTCCTTCCAGCTAGGCCAGGCAGATTACCTGTATTCCATATAAATGAGCCTTTCCAGTAGTTACTGATTGATATGGAGGTTAAAAGTTTGAGTTATGCTTGGAATAAATAGCAGAATTAAAAAGGGAATGGATTAAAAAAAAATGCTGGGACTTGTCTGCTGTGGTATAAAGGCAGTAATTAACAGATATAACAAGCTCTTATCCCTCAATACGAAAGAGTTAATTTCGTTTTCTCCTCCATGTTTTCAGGTCATCCATTGACAGTGAACCTGCCTTAGTTTTAGGGCCCCTGAAATCTGTACAGGAGTTACGTAGGGAGCAGCAGCTGGCAGAAATTGAGACCCGCCGACAGGAGAGAGAAAAGAAGGGTCAAGAGGAGGAAGGAACAAAGCCACCAGTGCAAGAAATGGTGGAGGAACTCCAAGGACCATTCTTATATGAATTTTCATACTGGGCGAGGTAATACTGAGCTCCAATGGACAAGGTGTATTCTTTGTACTATTGTCTGGTGTTTCCTCCAAACAGAATAGTGATATATTCTGTTATATTCAGAAGGAGCTGCTGTATGGGTACCTGTGCCTGTTCTTGTTGACTTTCAGCTAAACGGAAACTAGTACTGCATAATACGAATTTTGCTTAGGTTATTGTTGATAATTTTTCCTTGGGGTATTTAGATGGGTTCTTGGGTCAATATGCAGTATTCTGTTCTATGTGAGAGCTGCCAATTCCATTTTCTTCTAATTGTATCTTATTTGTGTTTTATAGGTCTGGAGAGAAAATTACTATGACACCGTCATCAAAAGAGCTGCTTTTCTACCCACCTTACGTGGAAACAGTTGTTAGCGGAGGTAGATATAATAAAATCTAGTTTGAAAGGAGTAGATTTTTAAGGCAGAAATCTGTCCTTATAGATGAACCTATGAATAGCTCCTCAAAGGTAACATTAGGAAAGTTTCAATTGCAGCTGTTTCTTTGGGCCAATTTCACCCTGGAATTTGGAAGCATGGGTATTTGATGGAGGGTGCAAGTACAGTTTTTATCAGCAGAATATACTTCCAGGTGCTGAAAGACCACTTGGTTCAAGAGGAGGGACTAGATTTCTGGACATTACACTGGATTCTCAGAATTGTTCATATTATTGTCATCTAGAAAAATAGTTGTGCAAAAGCAATGTTTGTATTCTGAGTTTGTTACCAAATTCAAGTTTCTGTTAAGTTTTGTTTGTAGTAAATTACAATAATAAAAATATTCACAAAAAAGTAAACTTCAAAGTTCTCAGGGTTATCTTCAGTCAGTTGATGCTACTTGTTAAGTCAGTGTCTGTCTTACCCTCAGGTTCCTAAGTGAACATACTTCGTTTGAAATCACTAGAAAATATTAGGTACCCCTTTTTATGTGCCTCTTTGTTGTGCACATTCTGAATACATTGGAGGGGAGGGGGCATAAAATTTTACTTATGTCATTAAACAGGACATATGCTGACCTGAATTTGATCTCAAAAAATTTTGTCAAAGTTCAGTGTAATATCAGCTAGAAGAGAATATTGTTGGAATCTTATCCATGCAAATCCAGAATGTTTGTTTTGGAGACATGCTTATAGCTTTGGAACTTAGCTATTGATTTTGTGAATGTTCAGATGTTTTAAGATATGTTGAGAGGCCATAGAATTGTGTGGGTTGATCTCTTATTCTAAGGTAAAAGAACATCAATTGATCACTTTGGAAGTAGTTAAACTCTTGCTGTAAGACAGAGTGACGAGTGTATTTTTGACTTTTTCTTGTTTATCTTAAATCCCCTTTGCAATGACGAAGAGAGTTGTCCTGGAAAGCTGATAGAGATTCATGGAAAAGCAGGTTTATTTCTGGAAGGGCGAATTCATCCTGAATTGGAAGGTGTTGAGATTGTCATTGGTGAAAAGGGAGCTACTTCCCCGCTCATCACAGTTTTTACCGATGAAAAAGGTGCTTACAGGTAATTAACAGATTTGTTTTGATCTTTTGGATTTTTTAGTTAAAGTGCAATGGTGACTTGACAATGTGTGTGTGTGATATCTAAGTGCTTTTTTTAAAATGAGTTCTTCTTTCCTTTTATTTGAAGTGTTGGGCCACTCCACAGTGACTTGGAATATACTGTTACTGCTCAGAAAGAAGGGTTTGTTTTGACTGCAGTAGAAGGAACAGTTGGGGACTTCAAAGCTTTTGCTCTTGCTGGGGTGACATTTGAGGTAATGTTCTAAACACTTTGGGTTCTGAATGAATAGTGTGTGCAGTTAGAGCTAGACAGGCAAAAAGGTTAACCCATGTGTCCCAGCCAAAGACAAATGGGTGTGGGATTTGGGGATAATTTTGGAAGGGGGAAACAAATCGCAGTGGATGACCTTTAGTTGTAGACCATGACGTGTCATGCAGAAGATATTTTGCAAGGTTTATAGAGTGAAAGTTACAGCGTGCAGTCCAAAAGACTGGCTTTATTTGCTTTTGTAGAGTTGGACCACCTTCTAATGAGTTTTATCCCTCAAGGTGATTTTTTTTTTTTTTTTTTTTTCATGTACAGTTGAGTGTAGCTAGTGCCTGGTTCTAGCCTTTGGGATACTTTGTTCTGGCCCCCAGCATGTTCTATGAAGAGATAGAGAATGACTGTTCTGGTGGCACATGCTATGTGCAACTGTGACTGCCCAGATGTTGAGAGCACAAGCTTCTGTAGCCCTGCATTCTCGCAGGAGGGGATACACTGCAGATGTGCCTAGTTTTCTTCTGCTTACAGCTGAGTGCTCTGAGCCAGCACGTCTGTGCATTCTGTAAGGGGCTTCTGAATTGAACCCTTCTTCATAAATCAACCCTCGCTTACACTTAAAACTATTGCTTTTTCAAAAATAGATCAAATCGGAGGATGACCAGGCTCTTGCTGGAGTTCTCTTGTCTCTCAGTGGAGGCATGTTTCGGTCCAACCTCCTTACGCAGGATAATGGAATGCTGACTTTTTCCAATCTGGTAAGTTGAAATTGATTCTTCTGAATGTGGCTGCATGTGCAATTCTGTGTTACTTCACCCTCCAAAAAGGGATGCTATTGGCTCTCTTCAGTGGTGGTGGGGGATATGTGGTCTCCTTTGAAATCATAACCCGCAATGAGAGATATAGGTCCCTCAGAGTGGACAGCACTTACAGTCTTAGCAAGTGAATGATGTGAAATCTAACCTGGCAAGAGATTTCTCCCCAACAGGGAGATGATGATGTTGATTGATCTCAGTTACTAATTTGCAGTCTGTAAACATGAAACAAGCCAATTTGCTGATGATCATTTGAGAGTCTTTAGAGGAAAGAAGTCTAATTAGATTATTGACCTATACATGTGTGTAGACATGCCTGAATAGTTTCCTTGCAGACATCTTTCTCTCTTGGTCACTTTCCTGTCTGTGAGGTCTTGCAGTAAGGTTTTAGGGCCATAGTTTCCTTTCCCTCTTCAGGCTTTATCACTTGGTGGAGTTCCATTGGCTTATTGTCCAATGTGCTCCCTGTTTTTCATTGCTCATGTTTTCCGACTGGTTTAACCTACAGTTGGGGCAGACAACTTTAGCTCTTTAGGGAGCCCTTGCAGGCACAATTGTCTGGAGTTGGTGAATTTTTGTGTCACTGTCAGTAAACAGCTTGTTTCATGCCTCTTTGCAGAGCCCAGGGCAGTATTATTTTAAACCCATGATGAAAGAGTTTCGCTTTGAACCGTCATCACAAATGATTGAAGTGCAGGAAGGACAGAATCTTAAAATTCGGATAACTGGTTACAGAACAGCTTACAGGTCAGTAGAGCTGAAATGCCGTGCAAAATATGCAAAATGTGTGTTTTCTCCTGATACGCCTCTGTTCTGAAGGTTTGGAGGGTACTTTTGACGGCACAATTTAACTTTATTTTGCTGTGTATAAGTACTTTTTTTAGCCTTTTCTCATGCATGTGGATATATAGCTAAGTCCAGATGGCAGAACTGTAAGGAGGAATGTTGTTATGAAAGCACTGTGTCAGTGGCACTGGAAGTGGCTTGTGCTATGTCCAGTGGGACAGGAGAGGACTATTCTAGGGGTGGTAGACCAATTCAGGTATCTGACTTCAAGATCCTTCCTTGCCTTGCCCTTAGGGGTAAGTGCTGCTTTCATGGAGGTCAGGGAACTTCGATTCCTAAAGTTGTGCTCTGAACTGCAGCTAATTCTAATGCTTTAAACAGTTTTACATATACATTATAAATTCCCCTTTTCTTCTGCATGCTATGCTAAATATATTAAGTACTTTTTTCCGTCAGTTATAAGAATAAAATATCTTTAAAATGTGCATTAAAACAGCATCTGCATTAAAACAGCATCTGCACATCTGTAGCAATTGGTTCTCTTTATACCTTTAGCTGTTATGGCACAGTTTCTTCTTTAAATGGAGAGCCTGAGCAGGGAGTCTCAGTAGAAGCTGTGGGGCAGAAGGAGTGTAGCATCTATGGAGAAGACACGATAACTGATGAAGAGGGCAAGTTCAGGCTACGTGGCCTTCTGGTAAGGATTAGAACACTCTCTGTAATTTTCTTTTATGTTAGTGTGATAATGGAGCAATAAAATATGTTTTTATTAATTAGCTACCGATTTCTGTTTTCCCATCACATTTGCTAGCTCAGATTCCCTTGCGTGTCTCAGTGTTACACTGTCATGTAGTGAACATTCATTCTAGTAAAGGGGGAAAAAACTTTTAGTGTAAGTCTACGGAACTTGCTGTCAGCATACTGTGATGGCCTCCCACAAATACTGAACCGTTCCCATGATGTGACATGAGCCCCCGGTCGATGTACTGAATGTGTCTAACAGGTGTTCAGGTGTTCTAGCACAGAATTTTCTTAGGCAGAAGAATTTGGGGAAGCATTTAGTTTATCTTGTGTCCATACTGTGACAATGCATTTTTAGTAGGAGATTGGGTATATGTATGATGTTGATTGTGCAGCATGTATCTGAAGTAAGCTTTTTCAGCACAAAACGTGGAAGCTGAATTTCTGGGACCACTATGTATGGAGTAAGCAATTATACTGAAGTAGAAAGCAGTATTTGATCAGGTGTTAATCCTGTTTAATGTATTTTCTTTCTAGCTAAAACACTTCACAGCAGATTATTTCTTTTAATACTAGTGAAAGTTCTGTGATAGGCCTTTTGTATTTTCTGGCAGTAAACACCCCTAATGGTGATATTGAGTTAAATTTTCTGTTTGGGATAAGGAAAACTTTAACTGGATAGAATTAGATCTGTTTGGGTGGTGTATCTGAAATGGAATCTCTTACTGTCTGCTAAAATTAAAGTATGTATTATTCAGTCTTGGGATTTATCATTGAATGTTGCTTTTAGCCTGATTGTGTGTATCATGTCCAACTCAAAGCTGAAGGCAATGATCACATTGAAAGAGCTTTACCGCAGCATCGAGTAATTGAGGTAATTTTTTCTTTTTTTGTAGTATCATTTAAATATGAAATTCATCTGTCTAAGCATTATGTCTATTCTATCAGCATCAATGTAGTTTAATGCATTCTGTTTAGACAAGTGGCTTTCAGCAAGTTAGCTCCCTAAATACGGGCCCCATATTGTGTGTCAGCATCATAACTTAAAATTGAAATAAGATAAAGCCCAAACGGTGAACAAGTGAAAAGGGTTCATACACAGTTACAAAAACTATACATCAAGAAATAGAGAATAAATGTATAGACTACCTTTCAGCCTTTCTTTATGGTGTGGAACAAAGCGCTAGTGACTTGAGGATGTCATAAATTGTCATATTATGCTATCTTCATATTTAGTTATTGATTGATACATAGATTTTGTTATGCTTTCTTTGGTCCAAATCCTGCAGTCTTGATGTAGGTGAAATTGTCATTCAGACTAGCAAATCTTTGTAAAATGTAATAATAACTCTGGATTGAAAACCGATTAAATCTTGTTAAATATTCTTCCATCCTTACAGATTCTGATTAGTTGCCTCACATTTATCTCTTGACATCCAGCAAAGGTTAATTAGCCTTTGTTAGTTGTCCAGAACTTTTCAGTGGGAGATGGTCATTATTTGAGCTCAGACACATGCCTGACCAGGGTGCCCTCCTTTGCAGCAACACAGAAGGGCAGAAATCTTTCAAGTCCTCAGTGTCTTCTTGCTAAGAATGCTTGCTGGTTGGGAAGGGGAAGAGAATGGCAAGCCAAATTCCAGAAAATCACATGAAGGTTATGTACTGCAAGTGACAGCTCTATGCAGTAGCTTGTACTAATAGTATCCTGGCTAGCCTGCCGCTTTCTTCAGGAGAGAGAAACATTTGAAAGACACCTGCAGAAAAACCGTACAGCCTCAGTGGTGCCAGACCGTTGATATGGCACCTGGCCTAACCGTAACCTGTCTGTTACTGCAGTTATTATTTGAGTAAATGTCTTTCCTTACTCTGATTGGAGTTCAGATTTAGAAACACAGATGCTTTGTATTTTAAACAATTTTGAAGAATATGAAGTTATGTATTTTTTAAGTAGGTTATATTATGATATGATATGAGCATATTCCTCATTAATCAACTGTATAAATATCCTAGCATAGTAATATGCATTTCTCAGCACAGCTGCAAAATACTGAGACCAGTGTTCAGACATTAGGCAGTCCTGTGTATGTAAGTCAGCCTTTTCCAAAATAATGTGAGCTTTTGATATTTCTTCCACTTTTGGTTTAACTTAATGCCATCAGCCTTGTGCTGATTATGCACAAGTCTGTAATTGCAGTCTGTGCGCTCTGGAGGAAAAGTACTTCCTATAGAAAAGCCTTCAAGTTTCCATGTGGTTAGTATAGAACAAAAATCGCTGCTTGTTTAAAAGTATGAGCAATATTTGTGTTGCACTAACTGTCCTCTGTTAACTGTTCCTCTGTTGGTAAAAACATGACTGTGTTTTATGTTGCAGGTTGGGAACAGTGACATTGATGATGTTAATATTATAGCGTTCCGTCAAATTAATCAATTTGATTTAAGTGGAAATGTAATTACATCATCTGAATATCTCTCCACATTATGTGTAAGTTCAAGCCTTTCATCTTTTTCAAGTGTATTTGCCATTGGTTTTCCAATGTTTTTTTGCAGGGTCATTGGAAATTGTTCAGTAGCCAGAGCACACATTTAATCCAAATAATGACTAATACTTCAATGAACGGGAATTTGAACTCCAGACAGAATTAAGATTCCAGTGTTCCTCACTGCTTTGCCTTAATGTTTCCATTTTTCATGGGAGTATGCTTAAGAAATACTCTCTCAGGTTGACCTGTCTCGGTCTGCTTCTCTGATTAGGAATGCCCTGTCCATAGCAGGAGCAAGGCAGCAGGGGTGAAGTGAGTCCTGTGTATCAGAGAACTGCGTTAATCCCTGAAATACGTGGACTTTTTGACATGCATGTCTGCTAGCAAGAAGATACTATGTGAATGCAATGATACCATAGGATACATGAATGTTAAAGTGCAGTCATAAGAGAGAGTATGAGACAAAGAGTAAAGCTGAAATTTTCAAAATTCAGAAGACTACACTGTGGTCTGAAAAAACTTGCTAAACACCTGTGATCCTTTCGGCTTAGGGTGCTGGAAGTATCTGCAAGAGGTGTTAGTGTGGCAGGAGTTATAGTACCATTTCTCAGGTTTAAAAGCTTCTTGAAATGTTACCTACAAATATAAATGCAGTGCCTGGATTTCTTTCAGACTAGTCTGTTATGCATCTCACCTGCCAAGATCTCATTGCTAAGCTGTTGGGTTCTTTGGGAGACGTCCAAAGGATCCAACACTCAGAGCAGGTGTGAAGGGAAAATGTAGCACCTTACTGAAGAGCACCTGAGCTTTCTGGGGAAATTCAGACCCTTGCAGTTCAGCCTAAGCAAACAGGAATTGATGTCAAAATTTAATTATATGGAAGTTAGCCACGCCTATACCTGTTTCATATGAGGTTGGGTCTTGTGCTGCCTGTAATGCATGTGTGCTGCTGATGGGTGCACATCATCACCCTTGCTTTCAAGGCAGAAATCTTTGTCTTTGAAAGATGTGCTAAGATTTGGTACAGACACAAGCGAGCGGTTTTGTGACCTCAGTCTGGTCCCTTCTGGTTGCATGGGCTTGATGAAACAACTGGAGATGTGCTGGTGAGCTGTGATTGGAGCTTCAACCAAGGTAGCACCGGACAGAGTCAATGAGAGTTTAGTTGGGCTGTGTCTGCAAGGATAGTGGAGTCGTAGCAAATATCCGATGCAGAGGTTTACAAACAATGGTATAGGTGCTGGAAGGCTGCTTCAGAGTGGTCCACAAAACCCATTGCTGTGCTTACTGTGTCCTCTGGAGGAGGCACAGTGCCTGATAAATGTTAGTGTGTACAGGCAGCCTCATGTAAGGAGGTGCTGCTGCCCCTACCAGCCTTATTCGACTATGGTACAACTCTCTTTTAATTATGCTGGTTTCTGAGCAAACTATTTACTGAGGGCTTCAGGCCTGTTCTATAGCTTGAGGATGTCTAGCTTGTTAAATAAGTGTAGAGAAATTGAAATCAACAAAATGAGCCTATCAGACAAATAGAAACAGCCTCCAGCTGCAAATTCCTGTGAAACCGCTGTGATTATTTAAAAGAATTACTCGATTTTGGTTGATGCACCAGCACAGACTACTTTTAGTACACTAGATATGTGAAAATGTCAGACATCAGTTGTTCCTACATTATTTCAAGTTGTGTAAAAAGACTGTTTCTATGACTTTTCACATCCCAGATTAGAACAATTCCAGGTGTTCTTACTTGACAACTTCCTGTTTATAAAACACATGATTAATTTTGAAGTGCTTCTATCCCTTAAGATGTGGGATATCTGAAATATCTGTTGTGGTGCAGGCTCAGAAATACCTGGTTTGTGCTTTCTTCTTTCCCTCACAGGTGAAGCTCTACAAAAGTGAAAATCTTGACAACCCAATTCATACAGTCAACTTAGGCCTATCCCTGTTTTTCCATTTCCCACCACTTCTCCGAGATGGAGAGGTAAGACTATGCTGAATAATTAGTTCAGGTCAATTTAATTTTTTTCCCTAAGGACGCTGAAGTGTTATTTCTGGTTTGCCTGCAGTACTGTATTCATGCTGGAGTGGCCAGTGTCTCAGAAGATTTGAAGCCTGTTAAACTGACTTTTGCCTTTAAATCTAAGTTTTGCTTCAGACTGCTACTGATGCTGTAGACTGAGTGTATTTTTTTTACCGACAGAACTACGTGGTGCTGCTGGATTCTACATTGTCTAAATCACAGTATGACTACACCCTGCCTCAAGTTTCATTCACTGCTATTGGATATCATAAACACATTACACTGGTCTTCAGTCCCACTGTAAGTACAAAATACTTTAATATTCAAGTGTTCATCTTGAGAGCAATGTCTGGTAGGATAGCATGCTTGTATTTTGTGGTCTTGGCCAACCTTTCTGTTAAGTAAATATAAAGAGGTTTATGAGAGGCATTAAAATGACAATGAATTTGGATTTGACTACACTTTAGGCATCAGGCAGGGATGTAATAACCTGGTATGTTCTGGGAGGCAGGTAGGGCGTTAGGAAGGAGTTGTAGGCATGTCACCAACTGAAAGGTTGCAGTAACTGGGGGCTGAAGAAGAAAGATAGGATTGTTGTCAGAATTGCTTTAAAGACTTCTGCGTATATGAAAGAAGTATCACCAGGCCAAAAAGAGAGCTTTAGTTATTGGAGCTGGGCTAGAGGGTAAAGCAGAGGGGTTCTCAAACTAACATCAGGGAAAACTTCTCCACTGAGAGAATTGTCTTTTTGCACCTCTGAACAGTGCAGTCAATTTAGTGAAGTGTTTGTTCTGTAATACTTAAATGATCTCTTTCTTTTCTGCATCACTGCATGTTCAGATGCCAGTGAAACATGAGGGAAACGTGAAATGGCAGTTACAAATGAAGGATGCAGATGTGCCTGAGAGATTTTGTGCTAGTATGGTTGCTGTAGTATTATCATTGGGATTACAGAGGTTTGGGCAGCATGTGACAGGTAAATCAAAGCACACCAGCTTGACCGTAAAGTGGAGAATGACCATCAGTGAATTAGCTTTAAAAAACAGCAAACCCCAGGAAGAAGGTAGCAGATGAATGAATCTAGTCAAGGGGACTGCTGTGAAGCTGAAGGTAGAGTGAATCTTAGAGCAGCACTTAGAGGGAAGTCAGATGGGAAGGGCTGGATGTGCCACGTGATCCTATTGCTGTGGTTGCTTAAAGCTTAGGGATTTCATAGTTGAAATGACTGTTTCAAAAAAAAAAACCAAACCCAAATCCATGGTCCCCACTGTTTCCAGAGAAAGCTGCCTGAACAAGATATTGCCCAAGGATCTTACATTGCATTACCACTGACGCTGCTTCTGTTGTTGGCTGGTTACAACCACGATAAGGTAGGTCATGGGTTTTTTTGTCTTATCCAAATATTATTGTCCTATCAATCAATACATAGTATTGTGTTAAGTGAGGGTTTGTTGAGGTGGTTATCCAGACAGGGATGTAGTCAGCAGTCACCTTATGTGACACATTTTAAGAAAAGCCACAATGTAGCCAAGTTTTTGGACAATTACCTTCCTTTAAAAAAAACTTAGTGTGAAGGTGAGCTCCTGTGCCGCTTCTGAATTTTGTCTTCTCACTTGATGACTCTGGGGAAAAAAAACAATGCAGCATCATTCAAATTCAGATAACCAGACTCAGTGATAATAGGAATGAAAATAATTATTTTATTGGCTTCAGGAACAATCAGACTGGAAAAAATCTTGCAAGTCATTGAGTCTGGTCTCTTTAGCTTTACACCTTCCCTAGTAAAAAGCTCTCTGGAGGAATATAACTACCTGATATGTAACCCTCTCTGTCTTCATTAACAAGCCATGTTCTTCTAGTCTTCTCTGATATGACTGGATTTCTGTTTTGCTGATAAGAGAAATGTGTCTGTGCAGTTTGATTTCCTCTCAAACATGGGTAAGACAGCACAGAGCATGGGATTCTCCAGGATTTTCTACAGTGTCACTGAAAGTGCCTCCACTGACAATAGCAGTCATTTTCTAGACTCTGGACTCAAACTGCTGTTCTTGGCTAGGTGACTGCAGGAAAAAACGTTACTGACAATCATTTTAGTTTTTGATTTTCAGAAATTCCTAGAAGTTTGGTTTGATTCCTTCCCAAGTGTTTGGGGTTGTATGGGTCTAACAAACATTATCATTCAGACCTTACATACCGTTGTAATCACAAGCTGCTTCCCCCCCCCGCCTTTTTTTTTCCCCCCAGCTTATTCCCTTACTGCTACAGCTGACAACTCGACTGCAAGGAGTACGTGCTCTTGGACAGACAAGTTCTGACACAGGTGGCCCAGAGGATGCAAAGAGACAAATGAAAAAACAGAAGACAAGACGGACATGAGATGAAAGGAATGATTGCATGAAGAGGTGCTCTGTCAAACTGGAGCCTGAGGAGGCAAAGCCACTAAAATACATTTTTGTTGCATTTGCGGACTTCACGATTTAATTGTTGCTACGTGAGTGCCATTTATCACAGTAGCTCCATTTTGGTTGTAAATTTTCTATGGAGTCTATAGATTACCTTATTGTAAAGTAATGAAATTAATGCCTCTGTCACTGTGAGTGCATATACACTCCCATACTTGAAGACAATTAATGATTTTTTTTTTTTCCCTCTTCCGTGGGAACAGGTCATGCTGTCTTCATTAATGATTTATAGAAGCAGTGGTAATAGACTGCTTGACTTCACTTTCAGTCTCTAGATTTTTGGGATCATCTTTCCTTAGCTTTTGAAATACCCACTTTACAGAAGCAGCACACAGGGATTTTACTAAATCAGTGGTGCTTGAAAAAGTTTTGGGAGACATACATGAATTGGTGAATTATGTCTTTGGCACTTACAGTTCAGCAGCTTGATTGAAGACTCTGTCGTCTGCACAGCTGTGATTTCAGTTCTTATCCAATGATTATGTTATCTTTGATTAAAATCAAGTTTTTGCCCGATGAAGACAAATTGTTAATGTCAGGTAAGGCTAGTTGTTAATGTCAAGTAAGTTCTGATGATCCTACTGCAAAAGCAGTGCTTAAATTTTAGTTTCATATACAATGTGGTCTCTTTAGACCTCCAGTATTCCTGAAGTGGCTCCAGCTGGTTGTACTATTCTTTCCAAAGCTGTACTGTGGTGTCAGTGATACCCATTCGTCCGTGTGGCTGTCACATCTCCTGCTCAGGCCACGTGCAGCCTTTGTGCCAACTGATGATTGATTTTTTTTTTTTTTCCCCCCATGCCTTCCCACCCCTTTTTTAACTGTTTTCTTTTTACTTTAAGAAATGTGAGCGTTTTGAAATCTCCAACATGTACAGTCCCAATAATGTAGTCTGTGATAAATAACTGTTTCTTACAGACTATCTTTTGATTTTTGTTTGAAGTAGACAGTTGGACATACACAGTTTAAATGTTAATGGGGCTTTTTATTGACAAATAGTATAAAGGTTAATAGAGCTTTTGAAAGATGCACATAAATGCCTACAAATATTGCAAAGACATTGGTACTGCCAGTAAGTGGCAATGTTTCTCTTTTACACTACTTGAAATAAAGTCCCTTTACATTTAAATATTTAAGCTTACAAACCCTACCATTCTTAGAAATTTGGATGCTAAAGGTTTTATGCTGGTTTGTTGGTATTTTGTATTAGTTTGGGCCTAAATAATTAAAACTTCATTCAGTGATCATTCTAATCTCTCTGAGGAAAATTCAATCAAGATCATAATAAAAATGAAAAATGTTGAAAAAACATGATGTATAGAGTTTGAGATGAAGCTCTAATAAACTATCATGCTCTCTACTTAATGACCTTGAATTTTATATTGCTGTGAAGAAATATACAGGGAAAAAAACAAAGTTTGTAAGACTTAAAATAAATTGTACGTCTTCGATACATCTTTATTTTAAGCTGGTGAATGTTAAGAAAGATATTGCTACTTTAGGGGAACATATGAGGAAGAAATGCACATGTCCATATGCCTTGAGGGAGTACCAGATATTTTGACCTCTGAACTGTCTGATGGTTGACCTTAAACATTGGAAATGCTGTTAATAAAAAGAAAAAAAAGTGTTAATGCTTACTGATTTAATGCTTGCTTCTAAACCAGCATTTGCCCAATGTCTCTTCTCAGTATATTCTTTTCTTTTACCTTCTGCAGGACACTGGTGGCCTACTTGCTTCCAGCCCTGTGTTTTGAGGTTTATTCTGCTTTTGAAGTGTTTATTCCTGACGAAAACTATACCTTGCAGTTTCTCACTTGGCGGAGAAGTCACGGTGCTCTTTGAGAGCATGGGGAAAACTAACGCATGAGATGATTTTCTAAAGCAGAACTAAATGCCAAGAAATCAGTATCTCCAATTATATTTAGAAACCAATAATCAGATACACAGACCCAAGCAGAAAAATCAGCAATGTGGTCTCTCAAATCCCCAGAGCCACATGCGTAAAGTGAGGGTAGACTGATAGTCTGTGCATGCTCGTCATGAACGGCCTGACTGGGGCACTGGGAGGGAATACCTGTATGGGCGTGGGGGTCTGTGTGGGCAAACTCCTCCTGGCTCTAGCTGCTCAGCCCCAGTACATGGGTGGTATCTGGTACCTCTGCAGTCTTCACAGCCCTTCACCGACAGACCTGGGGCAGTGAAGCTCTGCCGTGTTAGTAGAATGGAGCGTGTAGCTCTAAAGGGTCTCCGTTACACAGTGTGACTGCGTTACAGTGCAGAAATGGTGGATTCAGTTTAGGATTACCTACTGTACTCTTCTGAGCTGAATATTCAGGTATCATTTGCTCTGTATATCTAAGGTTTGCAATTGATTTTGTGCTCTTAAAACCAAGATTTCATTACCAGTTGGACAGGCCTTTTCAGTATTTCTATTGAAAAATGTCAGTTAAAGCTTGTTGCATATTTATTTAATTTATGTTAATACAGAGAAAAAGTGCAGAATGGAACTAACATTTAGATGTTGACGACTCCTAGAAAACTTTCAAGACTCGGTGTTTACTATTCGTTTTTGCAGGTACAGTTGTGAAAGAATGATTAATTCATTTGCTTGGTGAGCTAAATATGAGCAAATGGCTGAATTCTGTTGGAAATGACAGTAAGGCCCTCCGGATAAAGATGGCATTGCATGTTACTTGATTTTTCTATCGAAAGCAACAATGAGTATTACATATATTTGGTTGGCTCATCAGTGATGCACAGAATTCTATTATTTAAGAATGAAATGGATCATTAATATTGAATTTTACAATTTCTTTATAAATAGTTCAGCTCAGTTCCTAAAGCATCATCTTTATTAGGTGGCTGCCAGATTCCAAGAACAAGTGTTTTTGATGCATAAGTAACAATGTTAAACGTAAGTTACAGCAATTAAAAAAACAAATGTGCTTAAAAGCAAGAAAACAAATACTTAAAGCTTAAAACAGAGACATGAGCATTCTTGGCAAGGGTGAAGAAGCACAGGTTTCTTCATAGTTAATAGTTTTTGTTACATTCATTTTTAAAATATGAATTTCAATATTTGCTGAGTTGCACTATTTAATGTAAGATACATAGTTGGATGAATCAGATTTTTGGGGCTAAGTGTTCATTTGTTTTTCTTCATTAAGAACACGTAGGGGAAAAATGATAATGTAGTGTGAGTTGGGTCTGTAGATCTCTTTGGGGCCAAACAGGAGGGTGAAGCGCCCAACATGCCAGCCAGCTCAGTGCTTCCCTTCTTTTGGAGAATAGATTTCAGGAGGAAGTCTCTAAAATGAATGTTACTGCTTTATGTGCGGAGGCCCTCACCTCCCACCAGGTTATTTTTTACATAGCAGATTAGTTACGATCCTTGCCAACTTCTCTAACTCACCAAAGAAAGAAAGAAAATAAAATTAATTCAGTCAAGGCTGACAGAAAACATGCCATCCTCTGATATGGCAGTTCAATACTATGGTGTTATCCTTACATATTTTGCTTTCTACCAGAAAATGTCTGTACTGAGAAAAGAAGGAGGCAATGCTGTGGGCCTTCAGCATCACCCATCTGAGACCACAACTTGATTCCTGCTGCTGTTCTTCCTTGTGTGAATTTTGTCCTTTAGATATTTAATGAGTACCCTTCTCAGCCCTATGCAGAGGAGACATGGACTAAGCACTGAGACTTCTGAAGGTAAGATGATTTTGAAAATCCTACTAGATATCTAAGTAACTGACTCGTCCAGAAAAGCTGAGGCTGAATGTGGAATTGAACCGCGAGATGACTGGTGTCTAATTTTCCTCCTATTCAGTATTCCCTGCTTTGTATGGTATCCGTATTTCTATTTTTTCAGCCTGTAAGTAATTTAAATTGGGCTTCTTGCAAAGGTTGATGCAATAAAATGAGTGGTATAGAAAAGGCCTGGAAGGTGGCGAATTTCCTGAGCTGAGCACAACAGCATTGGTTCAAATCACACCCAGTGGTGGGTTCACGTTACATGTGGTAAGTCATGTTTTCCTTGCAGATGGACTGGTGGCTTTAGAAAATCTCTGAAAGTCTCTGAAAATCCAGTAAATCTATTTCTGGTGCATTATTGACTGATGCCAGAACGCTGTAATTTTTTTTTTTTACTTTTAAGAGAACACCAGTGAGTTTAGTCTCTGTCATTCAGTCATTTATTTAAACCTGGTACAGGCCCATACGTGCTTGTACAAATGAAGAGCGGCTCTATGCTAATTAGCATTCCCTGAGCCTTCATGGATTATTATTAGTAAGTGCAACTTTTTCCCCTTGAATGTTTTACAGAGCTTTTGTGAGCTTTTTACATCAGCTAGCTTGTCCTTTCAATTTTCTATTATACCTTTTGTAATTGCTTTCTGTCTGTATTTGATATGTTGTTGCTTTACTCCAGTAACTTCCATTATCACTTTTAACTGTTTGCTATTCCTGGGATCAACATGATTGCATTATTTACTCTGTTTGCGTTAAACATCACTTTTTCCTTTTTCTCCCCCCCCCCCCCCTCCTCTCCCACTATCTTTCTGGGAATATATGAGTTTAGCAACATGACGCTGTCTGAAGTCTTACTTGTTACCTTCATAGCCTAAGACCATGATTATTTTAAGCCCAATGATATATTATCATAAAGCACTAAACACCCACCAGACCATTATTGAATTTATCATACCTAAGAGCTCAATAAACAGTGAAAGATAAACCTGTTTTTTACTGGCTGTGGAAGTCAGCAGGTTGATTCCTCCTTTAATTCTCATTTTTGTCAATACTAGAATAATTAAATCCCCATCATGAAGACTCTAGTTTCTTCACAGGTCTCATCACACTGAGTCTAGCTACGTGTTTTGTTTTTTGTTTGGTTTTTTTTTGTATTTTTTTTAAGCATAGGGTTGTGGTAAACCATCAACAAATTCCCATTCCAAGCCTTCCTACTCTCAGGCACAAAAGAAACTAATCGGGGCTTAAGTAAAACACATGAAAAGGAACTATTTTGTTCCTGTGGTCTCTGGTGTTTGCTGCATTCAAGTGGCTTCTATAGCAGTCATTAGGAAACCCCTTCACATGCTCCACTCTGTACTGCAGGGCTTGCTCCTTCCGGAGGGAGGGGATGGGATGCTGCCCAGGCCCTCCTCTCCCCTTTCCTCAACCCATGTGATGTGTGACAGACATGGATGATTTCTCTTAGCAAATGAACTCAAGAGTTCATTAAGTGCACATCTGCAGGCTTGGGGCCTGGGTTTTTTGTTTTCTGCTATGCAGAGAGGCCTGACAAAGTTTAACCAGCGCCTGTGATTCCCAGCCCATCTGAAACAGCCCTTGCTGTCACTAGAGGAACAAAGCGCTTTATGTGCAGCAAGAAAAATTACTTTGTTTTAATAAGCATGGAAATTGGATGCAAATTTGCTTATACATTTAAAACAAGAAATGGTGTTTCCCTTCTGTTCTGCACTCCAGCTGCATGTATGATTATCCCTGGGGAGACTTGGTGTGATTGCAGAGTACAAGTACAAGGGACTCCGTCATCCTTTCTGGCATAAGGGAAGGAAAGACCAACTTTAACTAGTAAGTGTCAGCTCTGAAACAAGCTCTGTAAGGATTGTAAGCTTGTATTGATAAGGATTCATGTGGCTATGCGTGCTCATACAAAGCTCAGTCTAGCAGTCCAGCAGTGGTATCTCAAGTCATGGTGAGTAGATGTGGAACTGGTGATATACAATAAAATCAGAACTTCACAAGGTAAACAAGTTTTAACAAAATGTATTCACATGTTTTTCATATTTATAGCTGTATAAATCTTATCTGTGACTGTGTTTATATTTTTACTTTCCTCCTCAGTATATTTTTTCTTGCCTCTTTGTGGCCCAGGTGTAAGCTCTACAAGCTGGCACTTTGGTTCATGGAGATTCAGATCCTGGGCTGAGACCCATGTGTATGGAGCAGTTCCGGTATTGTGGAAAAGACAAAACAAATCTCTTCCCTCCCTTTCCACATGGTACATTACAGAACTCAGCACTGTAGAAGGGAGAAACAGCAAGAAAGAGAAATATACTACTGCTCATAACTATGTGAAATGACAACAGCTACCCATAGGTCTTGGGGAAGATGGGGTGATTCATATCATGGGTACTGAATCTGATTTGCATGTATGTCACAAAACCCTAAATAAAAACACAAGAGATTTATCCCGTACTTCATTAAACGTGAATATTCAATAAATTTAATTTAATCTTGAATGCAGGCATTTGTCCTTACTGGTAGCTGAATTAGACACCTAGCTTATCCTTATTTGCTCACTTTTTCTTTTTTTCTTCTCATTAAAAGGTAGTAAGGGTATTCTAGGACATGATCAGCCCAGTGGTGATCATCACATTAGCTAGATGCTCTGCTGTCCCACACTGACATTTTCCTAATCTTCCTTAAACTACAAGCAGTCTGCTATCTTTCTCTGTAACTTGGCTTCCTGGAGCACTGAAGGCCAATGTTTAGAGATATTTCAGTGCTTAAGAGATGGAATTTCTAAAAGGATTTAGGCAAGCAGGGCCGTTATTTCACAGGGTTTTAATAAAAATAACAGAATTATGTACTTTAAAATATCTAATAAACACTTATTTGCATTTTTAGGTACCTAGGTGAATCCTTGACACTTTGGTGCTGGAGCCCAGAACTGTGGTCTCACAGCGCTCTTTATGCTGACTTCTTATGACACTTTGTCCTGTTTGCCCAAATCAGGGCAGCTTTGCTATGTTACAGTATGAGCTGGCTGTTTCAGCATTCCTGACTGACAGCTCACAAAGCAGGGTGGAAGTCACTGTAAAGGCTCTTTGAGGGACTGGGATGCTGAGGCAGGATGTTCCAGCAACCCTCACGGACACTTCAGCAGTAAGTCAGGTTGTCTACCTCCTAATCCTGCCAGAGCCAGTGCTCAAGGGAGGAGTAGGGGGAAACTAGGCTTTGAAAACCAAGCAGTAGGAGTTACAATAAGAATACAAGATTCATTATAAAATGAAAATCTCTGCTTCTGGTCCTTGAAACCTGGCAACAGCTCTCCCTGCTGTGTCTTAAATATATAGAATAGGTGACTATTTCATATATGAGCTGTTGCTTTTCCTGCATCCATTGCCAAAAGGGCACTGGGTAGTCAAACACCTATTACCAGGCTGCAGGCATGGTCTCTCCAGAAGATGGAGGCTATGCCCCAGCAAAATGTTTGTTGTGTAGGTCCAGGCTCAGATGTGGACTTGTGTGTAAATATACCTTCAGTCTTTAGGTATTTTTCTGTTGCACTTTAGCTATGTAGACAGATCTTCTACAGCAAAAAATGCAAAATACTGAAAAAGCTTAGCTTTTCAATAAAGAAAAGATGACCTACATAATTAGAAGACTGCTTCTTTATTACAGTCTTCAGTCATTTAAATATCAGCTGAATAAATATGGAAAGAAGGTGGCAGAAAAGATAAAAGATGAGGGCACAAACATATTTGGCTATTTAGCTTTTATTCCTCATTATGCTGGCTGTCCAAGGTTTCTTTTCTCCATCAAACTAATTAGCAAAAAACTCCATCCATAAAGCCCTGCCTGAGCTTATTGCTAGGTCAATGATCCTATGTTCTTTCTGGTAGTGAATGCTGTCTGTGATTATTGCATTCATTAATTTTTATATGGGAAATAATACCTCTGCCTTGATCTATATAAACACATAGATTTCTATTCCAAATCAAACTTTCTCTGTACCATGTGCTGTTGCTGGGAGGGAAGCAGAGAGCTAGTACAGTGTTAAATCAAGTTAAAGAATGCAATTTCATAAAAATATCCAATGGTAGTTAGTGCTTACTATATTATGCAAGATAAACTGGAGCAAACAAGTTGCATTGATTACATATTGGGTGATTTGTAACTCTGAAAACAAAACATTCAGTATGCCCTGACTACAGACATTGATGTGCTTTTAGACAACTGACACCTCTTCCCTATGCTCAAGATACAGCATTAGATAAGGCTGGACAATGATCTGCATTCACTGGTCACGACCTGATTGTTCAGATTATTGTAGATCCTCCCCATAGTGATGATGATAGTAATCTGGAGGATGAAGCCTTGGTGTGAACACTGCAGTGCTGAGCACTAGGTAAAATCAAGGGCAATTCAAAGAGAACTCCTCTCTCGGACCTGCACAAAGACCCTGGGGTCCAGAACGGGAAGAGTTCGCCCCAGCATAAATGGAGCCAAAAGTCCTCTGCTAACCTAATTTTGATTATCAACCTGGCCATAAGGAGAGTGGTGCTGATGTGAAGTGATTCTCTCCAAATGAAGCTGGGCAATTACTGCAGGAACACCACCGTTATGCAGCCTTCCTTCCTCTGAAATATGGCCATGAAATCCAGTGAGTCCATCTTTCCCAGCTGTGGTTCCCAGAGGTTGAGAGCTTATGTGTGACACAGAAATGGCAGTGCTGATGGAAGTGAGAGGCACTTCTGCTGTCTTTTCTCATACGAGGTCCTTAAATCACACAACTTTTGCTACTTCCCATCTGCTGATTAAATATTTACTTTACTCACATAAGCCCTTTTTAGGTGTATTATATCAGTTTTATGCTCCATATCACAAGAGGATAAGAGCAACAGATGTGCTTCTCCATTTTCTTTGGGGTCTTGCAAATCTTGCCTGCGGATATTTGTTAGTTTCTGGTTTCTTCTAATTTCCTTCTGTTTGAAAGAATAAGATACAACAGGGTGAAGCCATCTGCATATATGTACTTCTCAGATGAGGGTTATTTTATTTGCAAGGAGCTTAATAGAATTCTGAAGAATCAGATTTGTTTATCATTATAGGGAAGGGATGACATTTCTCCTTAAAAAATAATTACTCGAGTATAGCACATTTGTGAGACCTTGCCCGGATTGAGGACAAAAAGCCCACATTCTCATGAGAGCTATTGGTCCTTTTGCCATTTGTAAAACTGACTCTAAAATGATGGCTTTGGTGATTAAAGACTGAAAGAGGTCTCAGAATAACCAACAGATTCTCCAGCATATGTTAATATATTCTGTTTGGAAAGGTTACTTCCATTTATATTCCAGATGAAAATACTTTGTAACTTTATGGCATGTAATCACATTTTTTCCTACAGAAGCTAAGTACTCTGGTTAATGCTGGAAATAAAAATCTAAAAAAATTGTAATGGATTAAATTAGTGAGGAAGTGTTGATTTCAATAAAAATGCATTTTAAAAGATTGAAAATAAAGAAACATACTGATAGAGTCAAATTTTTCTCTTAAATATTTTTCATTTTATTATATCATATATAGTAAATTTCATACTATAACTAAAAATAAAAAAAAACAGAACAAGATTTTTTTAATTTAATAAAAACAGGCTTGTATTTGCCTAAAAAAATTCCAGAAAATTCATTTTACTGGATTTTTATGTTTTTTCATTTCATGTTTTAACAGAAAGAAACCTGAAATTGCCAGGTCTTTCTCCTGGAAAAGAAACATATATTCAAATGGCTCTAGCCAGAGCATCCAGAATGTTTTGCAGAGAGCCAAGCCTTTTCTTGAAAACTGACATTTCTGCAGGCCAGCTGTCTAATCTGAGAAATTCAGGTGGATGTGTGATACACCTGGCATTCCTGGCAGGCAGTGGGATCCTTCATCTATGTCTTTGCCATTGTGAGAAAAAAGCTTCTCTCCCTGCAGAAATTTGCTGCCTCATCCTTCATCCTCCTCAGGGGAGATCTATCAGTAAGGTAAATTAGGTCTGAGCAGGAAAGAATTTTCCAGATACCTAAAATGGTTTGGAGCTTGGAAATTTTTTCCTTCCTTTTCCAGGCTAAGGTTTAAATAAGGCCTTCCTCAGTTTTTCCCTGAAATATTTTCCACTCCTTTACATCTAGTCCCACCTTTGCCACTTGAAGTACTCATTTGGAGAGTAGAAACTCAGATCTTAGTCACTCCTCCCTGCTAGACTGGGTGAAGGGGGTCTCAGCATCTTAAGAAGGTGCTTTAAACATAAAGCTAGGAGACACAGAAATCTGGGCTGTGAATTAGCTGCTGCAGTGTTGAACACAGCACAGGAAAACCTGAGTAAACAAATCAGGGATGGTAGCTTCACAGCACCCCGGTTAAAAAGCTACTAGCACTGAAGGCAACTAGTTTTAGGGAGCTCAGGTGTCTCTACAATACACTGCAGTGAGGTGGTTGTGAGCATCCCCTCAGCTGACAACAATAACGTGTTCTGCAGCTGCAGGTAACAATAATCCCATGCAGTATTTGGAGTTGGGGTAGGACTAGCAAAAGCCAAATCTCTGAATAGTCCAACCTGTTCGAGCCACAAGGACGTTTTAACCAGGGAAGAGATAAATACCCACATAGATTTATTACAGCTCCTAATGTGTAAAGCACCAGACAGGCTATTACTTAGAGTGTGGGTGCTAGTAGCCTCCTGAGAAAACATGACACAATGTGTGCAGTGCATGGCAGCATTAGCAGGACTATCTAAGTGCTGGTGTCAGTCTTGCAAAGGGGGAGAGTGCCTCTGCCTGCTCTGCAGTATTTCTTTTGCAGCATCACTAGGCTCGTGTAAACTCCTGAAAGCAGAAAAATCCCCTACAGGATGTGCTCTTTTCCCTCTGCAGAATAAATATGAGCCCCAGTTCATATGCACCAGTAAATGCCCCCTGGGCTGGTCAGCAGCATATGTGCAAAGAGGAACCTGGTACCTTCCCTGCTTCAGAAAATTTTCCCTGATTATTGATCAATATCTCAGAGAACCATCGCCTGTACTCTCCTCTATCCTCACTTTTTAAATAACCTGGCTTATATAGCTCCACTGTTTGTAAGTTTATGCTGGCAGCAGCAGCAGCTTTACTGGACTGTTCAACTTTCAACAGCTCTCCAGCCAAAGTATGGCCCAGGGCGAGGGGCTTGAAGGGAAAGCCCTGCTCATTAGTGAGATAAACTATGGCTGTGGGCTGGTATAAAAGGCCTAGGTTTAGGGTCAGCTTGTGAGAGGGGAAGCACTGATGTAGCTTGGGGGCTGTGAGTGTGGCTACAAGCCTGCAGCAGTGGAGAGACCTGGCTGTGACTGAATTCCCTACAGAAACAGGAGCTGAGAAGTTTTCCCTGTCCTGGGAGAAGACCATGCTTAAACTCTGAGAAACCTAAAGCTGTAAAACAAAAAAAAAACCCCTTACAGCCATAAGACTTAAATCTTGTGAGATAAGGGGTTTTCCATTTGGGTCTCCTGAAGAAAGGCTTTACCCTGGAAGGCTGCAATGTAAGCTAAATTTGCAGAGGAGCAGACAAGCCCTTCTGTACAATGATGTAAGTTCTCCCACCAGGTACTTTGTCATTTTTGGGGACAGCACTGTGCCCTAGCACTTCTGTGTGTGGGAGCAGATGTAGCTGCTATCTGTGGGGTAATAACAGAAGAGCTGGTTTCAGGTTCCTGCAGTTCACTGGTATTAGGCACTTTCTTTTTATGGATGGTGAATTGCTGTCCCCCTAAAAGAATGAGGCTTAGCACTTCGTACAAAAACTTAACAGAACAGAGGTCTTGTGTGTCTTACTTGACCTGTTCCAGGAATCTGCTGTGTCTGTATGGAGATAAGTTAAATAGCAAGGAAGAGTCTGTAGCAAACTCCTGGGATTTGTAAGACTGAGAAAGCTTGCTTGCTCGTTGCAAAGGGTGTTCGGAGGCTTCCTTTGCTCCGCTCTGAACTTATTGGTCAGTCCGAGCTCTTCAGGTGCTGTTTTGCACTGTGCTGCAATTGCTGTAAATGAGTGCTACTCTGTTGAATAATGCTTCTTTTGACTGGGGATCTAATTATTACTAAAGTGAAGATGCACTTGCAAGCTAAGTGCTTGAGCTTGCAGACTGTTTTGGTGTTAACTTTGAAAAAATCACTTTTCTTCCACAGTACTTTTTTGTTTTAATATTCTTCTTGTTCCTTTTCAAGTCTTGCTGTTCCTGGGAGGAGTGAAGGAATAGATTGTTTTCATTATCATTATTTCAGAATGGAGGGCAGGAGATCATAATGATCCTATTTCACACTTTCATGACTTGCCATGTGGTGATGACATATGCCCTCCAGTAGGAAGTACTACCAAGTGGCTCTCAATTTGTGCTGAGCCATAGTGCTGTTCCCAAAACTCTAGATGTTTACTGTAGTATGTATAACCTGGTACTCCCTAGACCTTTGTAAATAATTGATATTCACAATTCCTATGCAGTAAGTCAAGAATTTATAGCGACATCTCTCACAAGTGCTGCCTTCTACCTCCTGCCTGTACTTCTGGTCTCAAAGCAGAAGAGTTTTTTTAATAGGCATAGCAATAATACATGCCCCAAAACGGAAAAGAAAACTAGGGCTGCTTGATAGTGTAGTGGAATTTTAGCAGCATATAATTATGGATTAATCCCAGCAGCATGCAGGACTTAAAATGTAAATTCTAAAGAAAGTTAGTGTTTCATCTTGACCCAGTGTGATCTAAAAGAAAGATCATCTCCTGTGTGCCACTTGTGATCTAGAGCAACTGTTCTCTCTGGTTGCTTTTCATAATCCTTAGTGTGCGTATGTTCTCTCTCAGGATTGTAATATGAGATGATGTGGCTGTGAGCCAAGCTGTGTCTTTAGTGTTGAGTGCTTTCAAGAAAGGAGAGTAAAGCCTTGCTGATACAATGAAATTGAAGTATCAAAACACATCTGATCTTTCTTGAAGCAGTAGGAAGAACTGTACAATATTTGAATGTGACCATGCTGGAGTACAGATTGATGCTGTACAAACTTTTGATGACTAGGCATTAGTGTGTGCAGAACAGAAAGCTGAAAAGCAGTAGGTAAGTGTAGTAAGCTGCAGTGAAGAGCCAAAGAATGGAAAAATTTGGAGGTGAAACAAAAAAAAAATGCATCTTGGTATTCCTGTATGGAATATTAGCTGTAGCAGTAAGATAATATCTCTGCAGATAGCACTGAATAAGTGTGATGTACAAATGTGATTTCCTGGTATGTCACACATGAAACAGTCTTCACAGGATGACCCAATGTGTCATGGAAATGGGCCAAAGATTTTTTCATTTGTAGTGCAAAAAAGATATAAATAAATCAAACCTGAGAAGAGTAATTTCTAATCCTCCGGTTGCTCATTAGATGAACATTATAAACATCAAATGACAGCAATTTCAGTAGAAAGTCAATTATCTGTGTGTAGCAAGTTAAAATTAGACACATTCTTTAATCTGGAAATCCATCCTAATGGAGAATGCAATTTGCTTCCTAGTGAAGAGCAGTGTGTCTCTCTTGGGTATAGCGTCAGTTCAGGGGGAGCATTGACTTGACAGGCATGAGAAGCCGTTGACTGTCCCCTCCTTAATTCTGCTGGAGAGCTTTTACAGGAGTGAGGTAGTAAGATTCCATTATTCAGAACATGGACTGAAAGCTCTGAGTGTGGTTTTTAATTTTTTTAAGAACTGTCAGAATTTCTCCTTCTTATGTGCTTATAGATTCAGGCAAATTGTGTAACCAAAAATAATGCAGAGTTACTGGAATGCACATTTTTTAATAGTGTAACCAAACAAGAACAGAGTTCAGAAGTGAAGTCAGGGGCATTAAAAGCAAATGGAGTTATGTCTCCTGGAGATGTGCTCCAAAACATACGCTACTTTAATTCAGAAAATTCATCAACATAGTGTTCTCCTCCTCCTCTAGAATTGGAGGGAGGAGGTGGTGGTGATGGGTTGAAAGAAAGGGTGGCAGATTTATTGAGAATTTAGGATAGGTACAGAGATTTGGATAAGATCTTTGCTTTTATTTCTGCTCTCCCCTATAAACTGCACTGGCACCTTCACTTCTGCCTGTTGCTTTCCTTTCCCATGCTTTACCTTCCCTGAGTTCAGTCTTGCTATGTTGGATACTGTTTCTTTTGCTTGATTTTTTTTTTTAGTAACTGAGGTACTTGAATATTGTGGTCATTAGTCTTCCGCCATTAGCATAAACCAAGATGCCTTCAGTTTATAAAAAAAAAAAATAATTATTAATTGTAGGAGAAATTGATGAGAAACCTGCAAGTTTGGATTTGAGGATGGGGTGGGACTTCCACCTGCTGTGCGGATCAGTTTTTTTCTAAGACATTATTCTCTGGCTCACAGATATGTAGCTTGTATTTCCAATGGCTTTCACAGAGATTTCAGAAGTTGTCAAAATATCCAGTTCTAATGCTGTGAATACATTTAAAGTGAAGAATTCTGAATCCATAATGCAACAGGTAATGCTTATTAAATTATTTTCTGATACTGTGTCAAATTATTTTATAACCCACTGAGCCACTGGTCTTGAGACTGTCCATAAAAAGTACCTCATGCTCCCTTTATTTCTGCAGTGCTTTCCTGCCCTTGGCAGTCTGAGAAGGAGGGGAAGTGTATCAGAGGCAAACACAAAAGTATAATCCAGAATCAAATTTAGATAAAACATCCTGTCGTCTATCTTGAGAGACTGGAAGGTTTGTGGCAGAGAGAACAGGGGCAGGTTTACTCTCCAGCACTTGGTGTGCTGGATGGACTGCCCTATCCTACACAGACAGAGTATGTTCATGTTTCACTAATGGCAATTCATGTGAGTATATCTAAGCTGGCTCTAACCTACCTGTATCAGTCCAGATCTCAGCCTGTGTTGTAGAACAGGTTAATATTTACGCATCTAGTGAGAGTCAACTACCCAAGAAGTTTCTGGAGGGCTGTAATACCAGTATATGGCTGTTCTGCTCCTTTCCTGGAGGAAGCCTGGGTCTGTGCATGCACCAGCTTCCCATGCAGCTGCTTTTCTTCTTGCTGCTTTCCTGCCCCACATCTGCTGGGGACTTGTATGCTTATAGCAATGAGTGGCATCAAACTTCTGGGGTCTTCTGGGATCCAGGTAGGACTGACTGTCATCCACTTAAGAATCTTGTTAACAGAGAAAGCTCTTTAGCTGGTAGCTCCCCACTGCCAGGTGTTTTCAGTCAAGTTCTTTAGGGTTCCATTCAAGAAAGTTGTTCAGCCTTAAATTTCACATGTGCTTGTGTGCTATAGATGAGAGTGGACTTCAAGGAAACAAGAAAGGAATTTAAGTGCTTAAATGGGACTGTGTAGTTACTTGCTAGACTTTTGTCTGTGGATTAATAATATTGAATATAATTCTTCCCCTGTCTTGCTTTTAACTAAGGTTCATGTGTAGTTTCTCTGTTCTCATCCTGCCCTTTGGAGTAGTCAGCATTAGTCATACCCGGTACTGGTACAGATCTGCTAACCGGAACCCAGGCTATTGCAGTGCACTGGAAAAGCTCAGAAGAACTTGAAACATCCTCTTATGGTCATTTCCATATGAATTAGGATTTTTTTCCCCAGATGATTGGAAACAGCACTACAGGCAAACCACACACCACTTCCAAACCAGACACCTTTAAGGTTTTGTTTGCTGTGTGAGAACTCCTTCGGAGTCCCCTGCTTTTGAGCAAACAGTCAATTCCTGGAAGTGGCTCTAGGCCACTTATTTTTGGACAACTGATGAGGCATCTTCTGGTGACATACAGGATCTGATCTCATAAGCCATGCTGCTGATCTGGGTCTGTTTTCCATGCCAGTGCGTCGGCAGCAGTACCTCTGTACAACTGACCAGTCCCTTTTCTTGAAATTGGGGGGAGAGGGGGAAATATCTGTCTTGCAGGAGAGATCTGGAGTTAATGTGTAAAATTACTGTGTTAGTTCACTGATGGATTTGCTTCTGCAAAATGAATAACTGGAAACTAACACCCAATTTGCTTAATGGGAATATAGGAAGAAGATAAATCTTGAAGCGGGATCTTAATGACTATAATCATTAATGATTTAATCTAAAGCACTTACAGGGTGCTTTGTGAAAGGCCTAGTATCCTGCAGCCCAGTGTAGAAACAGGTGCAAAGCCAGTGCCAGAGGAGGGTGGCAGCAGGGCAAGATGGCTGCCTGCCCCATGTCGTGGGCAGCACAGCCTCCACTGGGGGACATCTGACTGGACTTAACTTGCTGCCAGTCAGCACAAAATTCAGATCACTGATCTGGGTATTGAGGAAAGATGAACAAAACAGCTAAATAAACATCCCTCTCCCCTCCCTAGTCTTGACTTTCTGCATCTTTGCTGCAGCTGCCAAAATGCCTCCTTCAAGGCGAGGGGAGGTTGGGGGGTGTGGGGGAGGATGTCTTGTCATCCTACTCTTTGCGGTTTCCTTCTGCTTCTTCATGAGAAGTGGGTGTCTGCAGGCCACCTCCATGCCCTGCTGTGGTGAGTAAGGCTTCAGGGCGTGGTGGCTTCATCCCCTGTGCTCCACAGGGCTGTGGAGCTGGCTGGAACCCATTGTGGCTGCGCTGGGTGAGGGGAGCTGCTGTGCCTGGGGTGGCCAGGCTGCCTTCCTCCAGCGCTCTGGAGACCCAGGGCCCTGTGTGGGTGCAGTTGTTCCTCCCCAGGCTCATAAGGGCACCTGGAGCTGTTAACAGCAGCCAGCTCCCCTGCAAATGGGAGTTCCAAGTTCATCCCTTGACGTGGCTATGAGCACACAAGATAGTGGCTGGTGTTACCTCAGGGCTGGAGCTGATGGGTTGCATGGGACAGGATGGCTGAGCTGAGGTACTGGTGATCCCTGTGGCTCAGTGCTGAGGGTGCCTTCTGTCTGAGAGCAGAGCAAGGCATGCATGAGGAAGATTCTAATATCAGAATGACAACTTGACTTTTTTCTGCCCAAGATCCAACACACACAATAGCAAAGCAAGGCTTGTAGGGAGATGTAATATCTCTTACTAGACTAACAGGTGCAGTTCAAAGAACCAACAAGTTAGGGTACACGAGTTTTTTCCTTCAGGAAAGCATGTTTTCCTCAGGTTTCTACCCTCTCCACAGTGTGGGAACTGCTGCTCCTCACAAGATGGCTGGGAGGTGCCTGCTGTTGTCCTTGGACCTGTGGCTACCAACCCTTTGTACGGTGCACATACCAGTTAAAGTATTTTGTGACCCTTCAAGCTTTGCAAATAGGGCTATTGTGTGATATTTTCCTTATCACATTCCTAAAACTGTGCTTTTAATGCTGGGAATATGCAAGCTGCTTGGGGATACCTGTGTACCCTGACATTTACTCTGTAGCATCAGATGTGTCCTGACAGATTGCAGATGCTTACCTGATATATCACTTTGCTCTCACTGACTTCAATGGGGCTACTTAGGTGAGCAAGAACACTTGCAAGGATGCAGTTTTTTAGATCAGGGCCTTATCTCATGGATTTTGTCTAAGATGGGGTGTCCTGCTTGCTGCAAGTCTGTGGTGTTTTTTCCTTCTTTTTCTTTTAAAAATGTTGACAAGAGGGCAAACACCTGTATTCAGAAAGAGTCCCTGCAATGGCTCTGCAGGGGTGCTGCACAAAGCTTGCTCTGTGTACTGTTGTCTTGGATTTCAAGTGAAATCTAAGCAAGGTCTGAGATGAGAACTCACATGCAACCAGCCAGAGTAGGAGGTGGAAAAGATGGCATTTCATATTGCAGCATTGTCTTGTTGCCTAGGAAGGCAGTAGGAAAGCACAATCTAAGACGAAAAGCCTGGTATATGTAAAACTCTGTGGAATATATAAAAGCCTGGCTGTGGTTTATGCTGGCTCTTCTGCAGGGTGGGCTGTAACAATGCAGTCTAGTCCCAGCCAAGCTTTCTGTGCTTGCTCACCAAACCTATTCATTATTGAGCAAAACCCTGTAACAAATGTTTGATCTTCCTCCCTACTGTAGGGAGAAAGTTCCTTTAGTCAGCTGAATCTAGGAAACTTGTGTCTGAAATATTTCCTACACTGTTAGTTCAAAGGGTGCTTGAACAAGGTCACAACTCCTGCTGTGGAACTATCTTAGGAGAAAGAGTGCTACTTAATATCAAAGTACTTTATTTATGTAAATCTACTGTTGCCCATTAAGGAAGCAGTTAACCTTAAGTTATCCTTGTACTGGAAGAACTACTGTTAAGCTTTCTTGGCTTGTGGACTCTTACAAGTTTTAGGTAGGTATTTACAAAGTTTGGCAGGTTGCTTGCATTCCTCTTGAGAACAGTCATTTCTGGCTGACAGGGACCTGTCACTGAACAGCACTTCCTCTTTAGCAGGGGGTGGGTGGGGAGCAGCAGACATCTAGCAAAGCCTTTCTCTTCCTTGAAGCAATCCTGCCAGTTGGAAATGACTGTGTTCCAGCAATGGAAGACTTTGGCAGGCAGCAGGGTGAGCTGTGGTTATTGAAAAATAAGCTGAAGTAGCAGCAGCTGGCAGCTTGAAGAACTTCTGACAGTTTGATGATAACCGGTCTAGTACTGTCATTCTCTGAGCTTGGCAGGACCAAAAAAATCCTGATGACCTAGGGAGGATATGGAAAAGCTGTAGGTTTTCTCTACTTTGCAAGAAAATAATCATTCCTTGGTAGCATGAAGGATTGTTTTGGCATTTGCAGAAATAAAGCCAGAGCATCTTGACTGGCCACTAAGGACAACCTGATCTAAGTGTTAGTTTAATTTTCAGTGGAAAAAATGAAATAATTAGCTTGAGCATCATGTTTCTTTTAGAAATCTTATTGCTACAGCAAATACCTATCCCTTTAAGGGGAAAGAGTTTGTTACCCCTCTTCTGTTTAATGCATGAATTTGGCAGTGGGCTGGCAGTTTGTTTCAGTTTGGTAAAGTGAGTAGATGATCTGCAATGTAACTGGGAAAAGATCAGATGAAATCCTAAATGGGAACTGGATGATTCCTGGGTACAGAAGCAGGCAATGTTCCCAAGTGATATGGAGCTCTGGAGCTGCTAAGATACAGAGTCAGCAGGGACAACTATTCCCATCTGACAGGTCAGATAATTCTGCAGCCACCGTAAGTACTACTGCAGGGTGCCTACTTGCTATTTAAACGAATATCTCAACCTCACAGTTGTGAAGAAGTCAGTGTTTCAGTCTGGGTTGAAGGCCTTTTAGCCTGTGTCTGATAGTGTTTGGCTGGCTTTTTGGAGAGTAGTGTTATCGACTGTCCAAATGAATTACTCCATGCAGCCAGACTGAAGCTAAATAGGCCCCATTTGTCCCTTCTGGAAAGAACTTGTGCCAAAATGAGGGCTACTATGGTGGTCATTGAGAGATGAAGGTGCCAGACAAACTCATTTCAGCATTTGGTCTGCCGATAAGACACAAATTTGTATTTAGATCTTGAAAAAATAAGCCTGTCTTATTCTGCTGAGTGGAAGAGGTGCACTGAAGAGATTTATATATGCATACACACAGGACTGACAGGTTTCTGGGGCTAATCCCAAGTACAGGATATTGTCCTACAAATAGATAAAATTGGATATGAATAGGAGAGCTCCTGTATCTGGAGAAGCTTGCCCATCTGCACTAAGTATGGGTCTGAATCAAAGTATTGGAGTGAAAATCATCCTCTTGGGAGTTATGGGCAACTTTTAAATTCCAGAACCAAGCCCTGTATTTCAACTTAGTCCAACGCTTTGCTCAGACAACCATTATTTCTCATTAGCTACTTAAAAATGCTCTGGAAGCTGCCTTATATGAATATAATAGAGTAAAATACGGTCTGAGTATTTATACAGTGCCAAGTATTAATTAACATGAAAGATACCAGCAATTGACTGAACCCTCTGCAAGTAATTTTATTAATATGCTTAATCCTTATTAATGGCACACTATAATTGTTTGGGTACATGTTTTCCTAGCATACTTAACACTTTCACATTTATTCCTGGGGTTTAGGTTATCTCTATTGTAAAGGAAACAGTGGATCCTGAGCTCTAGTTTTCTAACCTCTAGATAAGCCTCCAAGCACTTCATTTAGAAGGAGCTGCTGTAAAGCAATGGCAACATGGAGACCATCACCGGGGATCTCTTGAGTGCAGACATGCATTTGGAGCTAGGGAGGGAAGCCAGTGTTTCCCAAATAAAACTGAATCCTCTTTGAAGGTATGCATCTGACTTCTTGGAGCCTTTGAAAATCCTATCTGAGGTATCTGCTTCAAATTGTTTTTAGACAGATTTGATGTTCCAGTGACATGCTTGATTAAAATTTGCATGATGGAATGAATGAGTGTTTAGCTACCTGATGAAAGTCATGATTAGATCTAAGGCTGTAGTTATGGTACAGTACACATCAGAGCCACAAGTTTGAGATACTGTGGCATACGAGCCAGTTTGACATTGAATTATGTTTTCAAATGACACAATTCCTTTTCCAGCCCCCCCCCCCCCCCCCCCAGCAATCCTTAGACGGACGGAGGGAAGGCTTCACCGAGTGCTTTATTGGCCAACTGGTGTGCTCTGAATGGTGGCTGATAATAGTGTGATGACTTTCCAGTGATAACAGAGTTGCAAAGAAAAAAAAAAGCAAAGAAGGTAATTTACACTTGCAAGGACAAGGACAAAATATACAAATCATATTAGAGATAAAGAAATACTCAGGCTTATGAGTGTGACAGTGTGTTTGTTGTATGTGATGTTATCCCAAGATGCTGTAGCTAGTTTATCTTGCAGTCTAATACACAGATGAGATATGCTAGTTTAAAAAATGATTCCAAATCTAAAGTGCTTGTGGGAATCAATTTTGCCATGTGCTTTGTTCTTCTCCTGAATGAAAGTAGAAGTAAGGGCTAAAACACAGAGTAGTGAACACACTCTATAGTTTGTTGGCCACTCGTGTCTCCCTTGTGTTATTTTTGTTGTACTTGTTTTCTTTTGATGCACAAGCAGCATTAGATCAGGACAAAGTAGAGGTTTGCTGCTGTGGAGCTGGAATCCCAGATGACATGAACTGAAACTAGTGGAGCACCAACAATTTACACATGCTCACAATTTTGCACATACATTGGTTTGTGTGAAGTTAAATCGGTTTATATTCATATAAATTTTTGTAGTGGCTTTGAATTACCATACCCTTGACAGAGTAACCTTTCATTTATCAGGTCTTCTCTAAGTGACTTTGGTAGTGTGCTGCTGGGTTGGATGTGGACTGAAATTAAACCACAATGCTCAGTCAGACACTTTTATTCCAAATTTCAAAGTTACAAGCAATAAATGATGCCTTTGTAGGTGTGCAGCTTTACAAATGCATGTGTAGTCATTGCAATAAATGTTAAGAGTTACACAGTAATAGGAGAATAGTGCTTTAATTCTGGAATAGTGTCTTGTTAATCGAAGTAGTGAATAGGAGTGGAGAAAAGAAATGAGAAAATGGTTTTGTTTCTTGAAGCAATGTTTCATTAATTAGGGGGAAAAAAAAAAAACAATCCAACCCTGCATAGCTGCAAAGTTTGTCAGTGCAGGCAAATAATTTTCATCCTACCAAATATGTTTTTGATTTCCAGTAACTATAGGAAAACCAGAATTTTTCTGGTTTCTTCTAGGAATTGTTTTTCCCATTACTGTATTAGTTGAGAATATTTACTAATGGCTAAATATAATGACTATTACTTTTCACTATCTCTATTTTTCTTTAAATGGAGCTTGCCGAAGGCACTTCAAATCCATCCCAATTACTGTATCATACAGTTATTGCAAAACTTGTAATTAGACATGATGCTTTTCTTGCTCTGCACTAAAAAGCCTGCTTCACTAATATTGTGTGATTTCCCCAGTCACCGTTTTAGTGACAAATGTTTATTACCACAAATACTGTAAAGTATATGGTGGAAAATTAAAGGAGTTAAATTCTGTTGTGCAGGGGGCTGCTAGCAAAGCATTGATTGAATGGACTAGTTGGCTGATATACAAAGTGTTGGTCTTTGTTATCGCAAATGGTGAAAACCAAGCATTGTGCTGAGGATTTAGTTATACCAGCTATGTGTTAATAATGGTAGCGAGGCTGGAACAAATTGCTGCTCATTTCCTTGCAGTGGTGTGGCTCTTGGGGCCTCATCTCTGTCCCCTGCTTGAGTAGTATGGTTACTGTTCAATGCAACCTTTCTGCAGCTTTCCTGGGATGATCTCTAAGCTAAGCTTAAGTCTAAGCTCCCACTGCTACCTGAAGTAGTTAGCTGACTCTAAGTCTTAATGGAGCACATGAGGTATCACTTGAACTGCTGTGTATAGGTGTGAGCAGTGCAGTAAATGTTCTGGACGTGATTGCAATGTGAGACCTGCTTGGGGTTGAAATGTTACTGAGAAGTCGATCACTTTCAGGGAACAAATAGACAACTATATTGCAGGGAGCTTGAGAAAATTTCCCTTCACACTTGACTGTGCAAAGAAAGTGATTTAAAGTTTGTATTTTATCTTATAAATGACAAAACTTTTTGGAAAATTAAGGCTGAAAATGTTCAGATTTGCCTCTTAATGCAGTTGCTTGATTGAGGAGGTAGCACGGAACACTTTATATTTACTTAGATAGTATTATTTGTGGGTCACATAATGAAGTCATGAATAGGTGTAAGAATGACACGATTGGGGAAGAAACCATTAACAAAGCTACTCACTGTCCAAAGTGTGAGAGTGTTCCTGGAACATTAGGAAATCATTGCTCCCTGTAGGGCCACACACTCTTCTGATATTGGCCAGCCTGGCTCTGCTGAATGTGCATGTGCCAAGGTCTGGCCTGTGTTTAGTATAGTTCTTAGTGGAGGGCAGTTGGGCAGCAGGGTCCATGGGAAGCAGAGTGTGCTGCTGTGAGCTGCGTACTCTTCCAGACAACTTGGTTTTTAACTCAAATGGAATAGGTAATAAAAAGTGTCTCCAAATTACTGAGTATTATTAGGGGTGTGCTATATCTGAACAGCTGTGAAGAATTATTAATGGTAAAATTAAAGGTAAATCAAATAGACTGCTTCAGCAAAGCTGACTTTAGGGTAAAATAAAACCCTGAAGGCATATCGATGAAAAATATTAAGGGTGTCAGGCAGTGGGTAGTAATTTAAATAAAATTAGCCTAACAACCTAAAATACTTAGAATAATAAACATCTCTAGCCACAAGAGGCTCATTTTACTTAATTCAGAAATATTAGGCAGTCTGTATAATCATACTTGAATGCGTGATGAAGAATGCATATGGAAATGAGAATACTACGTTTGCTAAGCCTACTGAATTACAGAGTCAGAGGTGTACATCAATACCTAACACCTACTCTTTTCTCATTAAACACATTTAACAGCCTTTTGCTATCTTCAGCTGAAAATTATATTCACCACAAAATGGAGTAAGACACTTGCTTAAGTTTGCCAATAATAAAAGCAAAAGTGTAGTATGACAAAGATGTGGGTAATGATCGAGAGTACAACAGACCCCTTCCTTATTGTTCACCCATAACCCCTTGGTCTGGCTGTTGATGACTAAGTACTGTCTGCTGCCTATGGGATGGTATAAAAAGAAACAACAAAATGTATTGAGTGGCTCTGGATGTGGGATTACGTGAAGACAAAAGAAAGCTTTGCTGATGGCTTGTAATTCCCCTCAGTTATCTTTTTAGTTGCTTGCCATGGAGGGAGGAAGTCAGAGGGTTCACATGGGTAGTTTTCTGTAGATGGTAGGCTGTTTCCTGAAAAATATTGGTAAGTATGTGGTGATGTCCAGGTTGTTTCTGTGCACAAGTTTGATAGAGAAATGATGCCCTTCCAATAGCCCCAGTTAGTTCAATCCTCAGATCTATCAATTCTTTATTCTAAAAGCTAGAGAAATAATTTTACACTTGTAAAAATAAGCATTAATATAATCTTTTCTCATCTTTAGTGTATTTAGATGATCTCTTCTCTAAGCACATAAATGGTCCTTATGGCATTGCATCCTAATTTTTATGGGGACTTCAAAAATTATGGATTAACTATTTACCATTCCCATTCAACTCTTGTTATGAGACTTACAGGACAGTTGTTAAACTATCCAGTGTGTAAAGCCAGAGAGTGAAAAGATCTTCCTGATTAATTGATCGTTATGGTGTCAGACTGAACAGGTGGAATTACCAAGTGAAAGAGGGGCATGATTTCTTTCTCAGGTACCCATTGGTAGGGGTGAAGAAAACCCTCCTGGCTGCCTAAAACAAACATGACATTATTTCCTGACAATGACAGCACTGGTATAAGGTGATCATGTCTTCCATAGATTCCTGGGGGCTGTCTTTTTACTTGGACAATAGTTAGCCTAGAAATCCGAATCCTATGTAACTTTTCTTACAGTTTTGGGTACTGTGCTGACAAAATGGTGGAGTTTTAAAGAAAAGATATAAAAGGCAATGAATGGCTGATTCTGTTAGCATTTCACTTCAAAACTGCATTGTTATCCCGAATTGAATCTTCCTATCAGCCATGCTTACTACATGTTGGTTTTTGGGGAATGACTTTAGTGCAAGTCATAGTTCAGATTTCTCCAAAATAAATCAAGAAGTTCCACTGTAGGTGTACTCTAACTGCTGATGCAGGTGGTCTTCGATGTCTGCAGCACATCTTCAAAACACGCATGATGGAAATGTACAACATAGGAGACCAGACTAAATCTAGTCCAAAGTAAAAAAAGCCTTATTTTACAAAGTGTCAATGCAAGTGCCTTAGCACCAACTGCTTCAGTTACTAATTGCCTACTGCAGCCCTGAATTCCTGGATAATATAGACATAGTCAGTCTGATCCTATTCTTGCCACCTAATTACCAATGAGGGTGGAAGATTTAGTTGTTCTATATCCTGAAATTCCTGATTGCATTGGATTTGTGTGAAGATGGAGTGAAGGAAAAGAGCAATTTGGATATTGCAGTAGGGAAAAATACCTATGATGCTGTCTCGATCCAAAGTCAGGGGGGTTCAATACGATTCCAAGAATGAGATTAAGACACAAACGAGGTCAGATGCAGTATGCACAAAACGACTTTTATTACAAAAGAGTAAAAAGTACTAAAAAATGGTGGTGATAGGACAGAATAGAATTAAAGGCAGAACTCAAGCAAGCATTTGAGGTAGAGTTGCAAGAACAGTCACCACCATGGATCCAGTGGCGTCCCGCTGGCCCGCAGTCCGTGCTTTGGTGGTGGAGGTCCCCCCGCCATTCGGTGGCGCAGTCCTTTTATAGGGTATTCCGGGATTATTCTGGGATGTCATTTCCTAGGCAACGGCACCTACTGCACATTCTCAGTCCTAGCACGCGGGCCCCATGGAGTGCACGCGGTCATCGTGTGCTCCTTTGTTGCGGACTGTGCATGCCTGGGCAGGTGGGGGTGTTTGCCTGTGCCTGGGTGCATCCCCCAACGTGACATGTCCGTCCATACCTTGACCTCTGCTCGCTTCCATGAGAGCAGCCCTGCAGTCGTATTCAGCAGCCAGAGGGGTTTCCTGCCTAAACAAGCAATCCTTTGAGACAAATGTCCCACAGTTCAGTCCCTCGCAGATGCTTAGGTCATGACAGTATTTCTTTTTCTTCTACTTACTTTGTTCAGATTTGTTTCTGTGTTTCGCAATGCACAGTGCTGTAGCAGTTAGAGATAGACCTGAATTGAAATCTGGCTATTCCCCAAAATCCTGGGTTCTTGTCACACCGGTCTAAAATCCTTCCCATTTGGGGAGGGTAGATTCAATATCGAGCCTGCATCCACAAGAGCAGGGTTGGAGCTCTGAAAACAGTTGGATTATAAAAAAAAAATCACATGGAAGGTAACCTTAATACTAGAGGATTCATAAAACCCAGACTGCACTGAAATCGGTAGTGACACTTTTATTCATTGAAGCAGGGCTAGGTGTTTTCTCACTGCTAGTAATTAGTTAAAATGTGAAATGTGTTATTGTTGTATTAGATACGATGTCAGATGCAATGCAACATCACCCCCACAACCAAGTTTGAGCATCTTACTAAGGAATGAGTCCCAAACCACTATATGGACATGGGCTATTAACAGGTTTATCTGGAAGCATACCAAATAATTAGATTGCTTCCTAAATAGCATGCATTTATTGACTGCCAGCAATGATCTGATCCTTCAGTAAATGCTAAACCAATCAATTTGAAATAGTTTTATTGTGTTAATCTGTCTCAAACAGTTATGGGTTACCGTAGCAGAAATTTATGCAATGACTTAAAATGGGAGCTGTGACTGCAGAAGAGGAGGACTGTTAAGAAAAGTAATTAACATTATTGAGAATAGAATTTGTTCCTGTGAGGTGGGAGTGCTGATTGAACACATGAGCTCCACTTACGTTTTGTTGTGCAATAGATGTGTGGTTTTTATTTTAGTAACACCACAGGTGAATTGTGATGGAAAAGAGAATCAGTGGAGTAGAGATTTTTTGGAATGCTTTATATATAGCAGCTTAGGAAGGATGCAGAGTGAGTTCTATGTGAAATAGCTGTTCTGCAGTACACTTACAAAGTTATGAAAGAAAAAACCCTTCTAACCTGATGTTAAAATTAAACAATGTCTGCTTGATGTTAGTAATTTAAAAAATGTCACGTTTTAAATTTAGTCTAAGAGCTTAGCTTTGACATCTGAACTTTGTTATTAAATTTGCTTTTTTCCAGCTGGCAAGAGAATTTTTTACATTAAATAAAGACATATTTAAGAAAAATATATTTGTAAGCCTTAGGTATCTTTTGGAGCCCTGAAAAGTATGGATGTACTTTGTCCTTAATATGTATACATGGACACTGTAAAATGTATGTACTAGATGCTTGTGTTTATACACGAACCACTGCAGCTGTGAATTGTTCATAAGTCTTCTCTTGCAATCTATGTAACCTTTACCTCTTTTCCTAAGCCAATTTTTTTTTTTATTACAGGGATAGGAGGGGAACAATGGCACAATCTTTCAATTTCTTTCCTAAATATTACATGTATATATGTGCCAGTAAGTACTGTCTAACTCTTCAATATCACAGTAGATTTGTAACACTGATTGTCCAACAGTGATCTCCAGCTGTTCAATATCAGGAAAGAGTTATTACCAAGGCTGTATGAATGGGGAGCTTTCAGATGCTCATGTGAGGGGAAAAATTGTAACAGATGAACAGACACCTATGAATGTGCAGCGTGGTTAAGTCTGCTGAGACTTAATTAAGGGAAGGTGTTTGCTCCACTATTTTATTAACAAAAAATTTGGTCAATTGAAACTACTTAATGCTTTTGTTTGGGGTCAGGGACGAAAATATGGAAGTTAAAAGCATAATATTTAGATTTTTTACTTGTAAAGGCTTTTAATTTCAAAATGCTCTAAATTTATTTAAATAAGGGCAAAGTAACACTATGTTGCTGTGAGTAAAACCACTTTTTTTTTTGTTCTGTCACTGAACGAAAAAATCAATTTGCTTGTACAGCTTTGCTGTGGAGTAGTGTGCCATTTTTTTTTTCTTTACCACTTGCTTTCCTGACTGTAAATGCATTTTAATTCTATTTCACGTTAACATTCTTCCACCTCTCAGGATTTTTTTTTCCTAGCTTTTTATATACAGTCTTTGAATTACATGAGCAAGATAAGGATGCTGCTCATTGAAAAGTGTGACAGGCTGGCATTAACCTGTCCAGAATTCATGTCTGATGGAGCAGATACTGTTTAGATGAATTATATATTCAGTGTCTAAAAGCTTTTTCAACAGTAAACCAAAGCCTTTTGCTTTTCTTTAACAATAATGTAGTATGAGATCAAATCCCTTGTACATTTTCAGTAATCCATGGTCAACACAGAGGCACTAGTACAGTGTTACACAAGCACATCTGCCTTTCAGAAGGATGGAACAAACTGTTCTTGTTGCTTGAGCTCTGGTTTCTAGGTTGGTGTTGTGTTAGTGTGGTGGTTTCCTTGTGGGATATTAAAAAATCTATCAACACATAAGCAATACCTGACGCTGACAGAGCGCTCATTCACCTATCTGAAGCCGTGACTTTCTATGGCTAGCAGTTATGGTGGTGTTTCTTCTCCCTTGCTACCTTTACCTTCCCTTGGACTGGCCCTGTGTTTGGCTGTGGAGGATCTGGTGTCATTGGTGGTTCAGCACTGGTCTGGCTGTCTGAGGAAAGACTGCATGGAGGAGGCTGTTCTGTCTGGCAAACCAAAGAACCTGGTCTGCAGAGACCTAGATTAGGCTTTTGTATTGTTCCTTGACAGACAGGTGCTGTTTGACCATAGCTTCAGTTCAGGTCCATCTGCATGTTAAGTAACTTAGAGGATAAGTCAGTGCTCATGGATCCCAGGGTGCATTAGGTTCATCTGGAGATGGGAAGCACTGCTGGAATGATTTGCAGTAAATGTTGCCACTAGTGCATGTTTGCTGCTTTCTGTGGATTATTATTTTTCTCTTAAACTGCACTAGATGGCAGTGGAGGTGAAAGGGATTGCCTGGGGTGCTTGCCAGCTTCCGTTTCTAAACCTAACAGTGGCTGTAGACACAACTGCCCAGGACTGGCTGTGGAAGGGCTGGCCACCCTCTTTGTGCTTTTGGACCCTAGGAAACCCAACTTCTGAACTACACTGGCCAAGCAGAGGACTATCAGATGGTCCTGGGTGGAGGGGGGGAGCCTAGGACACAACTAGATGCCCAGCCAGAGACCTAGCTGGGAGTGGGCAGCCCTCAGTGAGGGAACGTGGGGCTGAGCCACAGGGAGACAGGACAGACTTCTGTGAAAGGGGTAGAATGGTGCGGAAAGGAGCTACTAAAAGGTGTTTTTTTAAGTGTTGGTTCAGGAATTGCCTGTGGCTTTTGACATGTTTGTATTGAACAATCCTTAGCACAGCCCTGTTAGTGAGCCTTTTGAAAGCTATTTGTTTCCCTATCTCTGACATAGTGTTGTTGCTGTTCTTCTTGGAAGCCTGCATGTCTTGTGTAGTTAAGCTTTTTCTCTTGCCAAAGCCTGCTGGCAGAAGGCCAGAGCTGTAACCTACATTCACCTGATCAATCTCTAAGTCCCAGCAGAAGGAAGTGGTGTTCAAAGCTGACCTTGGGTATTTAAGCAGAAGATATGTCCTGCTGATATACCCAAGTCTTTGGCCTGCAGGGTGGAGTACAGCCATTGCCTCTGTGGGAAGACAGCTTGTTTCTCCTGAGGATCTGGGGCGATCAGGTTTGTGATAAACTTATTCTCTTAATTGTTCATATCCACTAAATCAAAAGTCCTTGTCCTATTCTTGGAGCCCTGAAAACCTCTGGTGAGCTGTGAGGAGTGGGTGGCTGAGGTTTTGGCCAGGATGGAATTTTCAGCATGCAAATTGAATGGGGTTGTAGACATAGTATGTTTGCGGATCAGCCCAAATGTGTGAAACTCCTGCTAGGAGATAAGAGATGCTGCCCTAGTCTACAAGGAGAGGGTGGCGGGAGTGAAGCACAGGAGGCAAACTTGTCTATCTTATTTGGGAAGAGGCTGAGAATGGCAAACTGAAACAGAGGTGGCAAGTCTAAAGTGGAACTGTCATAGTTTCTTTGCTGTCTTCTGCACATCAGCAATGGTGGAATTTCCCCTGTTGCAGACCACAGGGGAAAAGAGACAGGGCTTTTGTGTTGAATCAGGTACAGCATGAACTCCAGGAAGCCAGTTGTTGCTTCAGAGATGAATTTGGCCCGTTAATGTCGCATTAGCACATTGAGAGCACAAAATTCCTTTTCTGAAAATTTCTACTGATTTTTATGACAAATGAAATATCACAGAGTATGAACACAAATGCATTATTCCCCTTCTGCAGAGATATTACAGCAGCCTTCCAGTACCTGAAGGGGGTCTACAAGAAAGATGGAGAGGGACTTTTTACAAGGGCAGGTAGCGATAGGACATGGGGTAATGGCTTTAAACTGCAAGAGGGTAGATTTAGGTTAGACGTAAGGAAAAAATTCTTCACTCTGAGGGTGGTGAGGCACTGGAGCAGGCTGCCCAGACTGGTGATATCCTGAAGAAAATGGAATTTCTGGAATTTTCTGCTAAACCATAACAATGAACTATGTGAGCTTGGCAAAACAGAATTTGACAGCCAGAGACAGGAACAGAGAGATAGGGAAGCGCTTGTTTTATGACTATATCCTTGAGGAGAGCTGAGGGACTTAGCAAAGGAAACAACTCGCCTCAGAAGACGCTGAGAACAGGGTGATAGATTGTATAGTCAAGGAGAACAACTAATTGGGATGTTGATAAGAACTAAAACAAAGTGCTCATAATACTAAAAATCAGGCCCATAGGCCAGGAACCGCCCCGCCCCCCCCCAATAAGTCCCTTAATTTCTGAGCATGCGTGGGAAATTAAAAGCGAGCTGTACCCTTAACTGGAAGCAAGAAAGAAATTAACCGATTATTAGCTGAGGCGTGTGAATATTAGCTGCGACTGACACATTTAACTGTATAAATGCCTTGTAGTTTCTCAGTGCAGGGTGCTAGCTTTGTGGGTTACCACCTAGCACCACTCTTTGCGCAAAAATGAATTTAATAAAATACCTTCATTCTGTGTGGAGTTTGGTGTTCTGCACACCAGGCGCATGAACCCGCTTTTTGTGGTAACACGGGGATGGGTCTAGTCATTTAAACATAGGGGGGCCTGATGGTAAATCTCAGACAAGAGAGCTGCAGAATTAAGATCTCTGATTCACCTAGGCTCAGATTGCTCATACTGAATGCACACCAAATAATTCTTCTGCTTTGCCAGGCTTTTTATGACCAAGGCACAGTTGATGTTGAGTGATTTCAGTGTGCATAATTCAGAGGATCAACTTATGTGGCATTTGTGTCCTTAATGTTGATTAAGAGTTCTGCCCTGTGTAATTTCATACTAATAATGAAGCACTTCTATGATAGAATATTTTCAGGTATTCTTATTAGTGTGGATAGGATTTTATAACCTATACTACTACATGATGCATACCTTGCATGTACACTGACAATACACCTACTATACACTGAGGCCTGTAGTTATCCCTCTTCCTCCTCACACTGCGCCTTTCTGTTGTGCAGTCCCTGAGGGTGCTAGGTCTGATTGAAGTTATTGCTGTCGCAGGTCTACAGCCTTTCTGAGACTGAGGTCACTGTTGTAGGCAGACATGATCTAGCAGAACCTGACTAGTCCCATTCCCCTTCCTCTTAAAGAAACTGAACTTCTCTAATCTCCTATATTTCGTCCCCACAGTGTATGGGTCTTGCAGTGAGTCCAGAGACATAGCAGATGTGTCTGGCTCAGAGGTTTGATGGGGAGAAAGAGAACTGGGAAGGAATATGCAAGATGCAACTGAATGGTTGGGCCTGGAATGTGAGACATCTGAAGACAGACAGCTGTCTGTCCCCGGCACAGAATGCTGCATTGTAGGAACCTCATCCAATGCAGTCCCAGTTGGAAGCTTGATGCAGTTTTGTAAAAAGACTTTGTCCTTAAAGTAAATGATGGGTGTTCCCTCAGCAGCAGTGATCCCTTTAAACTTGAGTGAACAAGGTGTGTAAATGAAAGGAGATATGCAAAAGAGAAGACAGTGATTGTCAAACAATCCCTTTTGTGATCATTTACTCCTCCTATTACAGGCTTTTTTAAAAATGTAATTTCTGCTTTCTCTAGCTATTTTCTCCTCCTTTTCTCTGGATATGACCAGAAATTTTCTTTTAAAACATGACTCAACACTAAAATACTGTCACTGTGTGACGGGGCTGAACTCACAATGAAAAATAGGAGTAGTCCTGCTAAATCTAAACCAACTGTAAAAAAAAAAAAAAAGTTACTCACTACAGACTTTAAGTGTCAATCTTGTTTTAGTGGTTATGCTTATGCAGTAGTACTAGGAGGGGCAAAGTGCTGGACCAACATGCTTATCTCTTGCAGATCCCAGTGCCAGCATGTTCAATTGAGCAGACACAAGAGGTATTGGATTAGATGTTTCAGATATTTTTCTTGCAGAAACAGTTTGAACCTTCATGTTAAAAATGAGTCAAGGTGCCTGTGTTAACTTTAAAATTACTTAATCCCATACTTATGGGATGCTTTTTTCCCACGGTTCAGTGCAAACCAAGAGACATTTTTTCAGAAGCTGTGCATTACTGGGGCTGCTAAACAAAACTAATGAAAAAAATTAAGTTCTGCTTTAATAGGCAGAGGAATTGCAGATTATCTACTTTTGGTAGTCAAGAATTTAATGTGTAATGAAATCTGAGCCCTTCTTTTACCCCCAAAGCTTATGAATCATGCAATTGAAGCCTCTGGTCACCTCAACCTTTTCTAGGGCAACACCATAGAAGCTTATCTGAGGCATATATATGGTGGCTATTCTAGCACCCTCTTTATCTTCCAGGACTGGATCATGTGAAATTTGTGCTTGTTGTGTCACAAAGATGGTAAACTTCCCAAAAGTGGAGGTGAAACCTCCAGGGAGATTTGCAAAAGTGTAAAAGTTGTGTATAGATATGAGTGTCTGCTTTTTTGGTCTCTTGGTTAAAGAGAAGAGCCAGTCCTGGAGCCTTTGGCCAAGGCAAGGTTTTCTTTCACTGCAAAAGGGAAGTTGTGGTGTAGGAAGGAGAGCCTTCCCTTTCGGTTATTGTAACTGACTGCTGGCCAGGTGTAAGGGGATATGGCAAATGGAGCCACCACCCGTGCATGGGGAGAATCCAGCCTTGCCTTCCGTATTAGAGATGTGCAGCCAGTGGTTTGTTTCAAATTGGATCCTGTAAGAAACTGTATCCTCTGGTATTCCTGGTATGTGACCTTGAAATCTGACCAAGTATCACAGTTCCCATAACCTGTTATTCCTGCAGCACGGAAAGAGTTTTCATGCATTTTCTGATTATTTTAAGGATTGGAAGGACAAGAAGATGCACCTTACTGGTTATGTCACTAAACCACTATACTTGTTTTTTCTTGTTGTGGCCAATATGTTCTGTTTACCTACTTTTATATTCACTTTGTTCTTATACCACATCTATACTTTCATATGGGTAAGCAATGTATTTAATTTTAAAATTCTTCATTACAAATATTGCCCTTCAACTTCCCAAGGCAATGGAAATCTATACCATATTCTCCACAAGACCTTTTGTTCTTGTAAGATGAGTTATACTTTGGCTTCGAACACATCATTGCTGTCTTTTTTTAATTTGAAGCCCAGCAGCAGAATCTTCCTCAATACTTCAGTCTGAGTATTTTATTTTTCTGAAGTGCTGCAAGAGAAAGTTCTGGTATCAAAGATTGATTACAAGCACAGGATTTAAAGTTTGCAAGCAGAGAAAATGAGAAATAGCTAGATCTTGCAATATTTTAGATTTCAATACGATAATAGATGAGAAGTTGACTAAAAGTTAAGTGGGTGTAACTACATATATATGCTTGGGCTTATACATGTGCATGCATGTATATCGGTTAGCTGTGGCTGCCAGTCATTATAGGTCAGATGTGATGATGAATAAGCATGGTTTGGGAGACTAACCTTAAATAGAGATATTTCCGGAGTCCTATTCTGTGACTGCATCATCTGTCCCCTGCTGTATGATCTCTTATGTGTTGTCCAGTATGTGGCAAGCATTGCTCTGCTGTTGCAAGGTGGTCTGTGGACAAACCACATCAAGTACTGCAGTTCTAGAGCAAAAGAAAGCAGGTCACTTGTAAGAGCTGTCAAAGATGTCTTTCTCTGGACTGGCTGCTGTTTCCTGAGGTGAGAGACCAGCATGTGCTAATATCCTTTGTATCAATAGTGATCAAGGAGCCCATGGGTACAGTGGCTGCATTTGAAACCACATTCTGCTTTCAGACACTCTATTCTATACCCTAAATTCCCTCTTGAGTCTTGATGTTGGATCATCTACATTCTTCCTACATACAAATGACCCATTTCTATTGTTCCCTTGTCCCTGTCTTCTCTACATTATATGAGGTTTTTGGGGGATTTTGTCACAGCTTGGTCTTAATTTCAATAACTGAAGACTCTGTGAATGAAACCTTCCTTTTAAATAGGAATACATTATACAAAAACATATACCGATTTTATTGTTAGGCATGCATTTAAGGGATAGGATTGAAACATGTAGGTTAAATGTTTTGGCAGAGAGGCTTCCCATGTGAATAAGCTTAGAAGTGAGATTTCAAAAGCAGGACTGTGAGGTTTGATCTCACAATGTGCCACGACAGGCATACAGACAGCAACGTCTCTATCCATGGATGATGATTGGGACTTTTGTTACAGGAATTAGTGGAGCTGGGATCTCGCCCCCCACAAACTATTGGGCTTATAACAAGTGTTTGCATATCTAGGTAAAGTCATGAGGGAAGAGCTTTGTAAATTCTGGAAGAGGACCTTTATGTGTCTCTGAGTTGATCTGAGTTCTTAGTGGTTTAGAAGTTAATGCCCTGGAACAAAATTAGGTTACTCAGTGAAAACAGGGGAGAGACTGCTGGTTTTTCATGGCTTTTGTGCATTCTAACATTCTTTCTTTGGCACATTGTCTTCCGGCCAAATATAATTCTGGACTCTTTCTGTTGGTCTGAGCCTCTACAACCAGTTTCCAAGCATGCTGTTTGGACTGCTCCTTATACTGGTAGAGCTAAGTCACCAACTCAGTTACTTTTGTGAAACCATCTCCTTGCTAATGAAGGAGTGGTTGGTGGCCTGAGTCTTTGTCTCTCTAACAGCCAGGTGTTATCTAACTACTTGGCTCCAGTTTCTGAAGGGATATGTTCAGTGGGGCAGGCACTCAAGATGGTCAGACACTCAAGACAGACCTCTAAGGCCTTCTTGTGTGTCCTTCCTGTACACTAAGAGTTTTAATGTGACTCTATCACTACACAAAACCAATGCATTTCTGAGAACAGTCTGCTGCTTGCTGAAAGCTTAAATACTTCAGGGAAATACATTAAAACAGTAGTTTATTCCCAGAAATGCCAGCAAGTCTGTTAATCAACTGTGTATGCCCAAGTGTTCTTCCTGCACATCTCAAGACAGTTTCCAAGATGTGTTATGCATCAGATGTTAAACTTTATGCTCTTCAGTTTTCTGGTGTGTTTCTTGACCCTTTGCTAAATAATGGAGATTTTTGCCATCTTCCTGTACTGCTTATAAAGAAATCAAAAGGCACACCGGAAAACTCTAATACTGGAAGTTCAACAGCTGTCATAACACTGGAAAGCGATTATTTTGAAAAAGGTATGTTACAGAGTGACAATCCGCTGACTATTCAAGTGTACTCCATGTACCTTGTTGTTCAACTTCTCTGATATTCAAGGAACAGTTAGATTAATCACTAGATAGAATCTTAATTTTTCAGAAGCTGCTTTGTAATACTTGTGTAGTCTACCACAGTTTATTGCTGTTACTTACAGATGACATAGGAAGAGCTTTAATGGCTGGGTTGCAGCCTATGCTTCTTCAAGTTGGGGATAAGGCAAGAGAGCAGGGAAGAGGTAATTATGAGCAAAACATAGGATGTTATTAAATTAATAGGCCCTGGTTTGAAATTTCAGTGCGGTCTAATTGCTACACAGGAGTGCTGTGGGTTATTGTATACTTTCTCTCAGATGTCAAGTCATGCAAATATTTATTGCAAACCTTAATAAATGGAGCAGACTGTATTTGTCAGTCTGTCATGCTTAGTTTCAGCTGGGCCTCCTGGTGGGTTATGTGTGCAGCTCAGCCTGTTGCCCCTGCCCTCCTGAGCGCACAGCAAACCACAAGGGTTGGCTGACTGGCACTCAGCAAACCTGTCCTGTGGCTAGGAGTACTGGCCGAGCTACCAATAGGGAAAAACAGACCATTTACTTAAACAGCTTTTTAGTTCTGATCTATTGCAATTTGTCTATCAAAATTCCAATTTTTCTCTTGAAGTGGTTCACAGACTTAATTTTGTCAAAAGTTTGATCTAATTTCTTTTTATTTAAATCCTAGAAAACATTTATTTTGATTTCCCAAGCCAACTTTTTCCTTGCTTCTAGCTAGACGTGATGCCTCTGTATGTCTTTTTCTTCTCCTGTTTATTAAGGTTAAAACTTTTTCTTTAGTGTTTAAGAGTGGCTGAGCTGGGAAACTAGCTGCCTCTATATTTGCTAGCCTAGGCAGGCTGTTTGTTTGATTCCTACCTTGTGAAAACACAGTAAGGAATATGCGTGGAGAACATGTTGTATTCCCTGGCACAGCCTGGAAACACCCTAACTTGCTTTAGACTTGCTATGGCCGTTCATGGCCAGAAGAGTTATTCAACATAACTAATGATGGCAGAGCAGGGTCCTGGAGAAATAATTATACTGGCTGTCAGAAAAAGGTCTGCCTTGGAGTAAAAAAATTTTGACATAGCTCTAGATTACTGTTTGCCAAATGCTGATAGTAATATAGAAGTGAAACTCAAGAAATTGAGATGGAGTTGCATAAGTAAACAGAAAAGCCTTCCTTGTTGTCAATACCAAATACTTTGGGCACAGTGTTACTTCCTGAATATCTGATGACTTTTGTGGCTATATAAATATAGGTGGCTAATATTGGAGTGTGCAAATCAGAAGAGGTTTTCTCCCAACTTCCCCAACTTCTTTTCTCTACCAGCAAAATAGTAATTAATGTCTGTTTGTGCTGGAGGTACAAACTGTGAGTTAGGGATTTATATTCTCCTGAGGCTTTAGTAGTGGTTTTCCAGCCTCTTTAATGCTTAGGAAATGTTTTAAAAGTGCAAACTTACTAAGTACTAAACACTGTAGACACCTTCTAGTTTTGAAAACTGCAAAGTCACTTTCTTGGGTGGGGAAAGACACATAAAGAAACAAGTTATCTTAAAAGAAAACAATATAGTCTTCTGAGTTGCTTGCAGAGGCTGTTGGCCTTATTTTAAAGTTACTGTGCTTTTTTTTCAGGGCAGTGGCACTTTGGTGTACATTCAAGTCAGCTGACAGGACAGAACGAACCCAGCAGGTTTAATGAGACTCCTTTGTGTGAGTGCATACAGAAAGGTATGATTAGTTAACACATTCACTTTGCTTGAATGAAGCACATGAGAATCTCTTGTGCGTAAATCCCGTCCAAGAACTGGTAGCTTTAGTTTGCATTGGAGCTGCACTGAAGTTGCACGCTGAGATTAAAAGAAAGTAGGTATTTTTCTGATTAACAAAACCTCTGATAGCTGATGTTTTTTCCTTCGCGTCAAAGCTGTGCTTTTGTAACCCTGCTAGTAGCCAGGTAGCATTGAAGATTAGAAAAGTAATAAATATACTTCAACATTTTTCAGAGTGTTTAGTTTTATTATAGTGCTGTATGAATGCTTATGAAAGTAAGTTATTAATAGCATTGAATTTAGCTAGTACAAGAAATGCTGCATATAGATGGGGAACAGGATTTTTTTTTTTGTGAAACTCTGATGGTACTTCTTAGTTGTGATCTGAACTGACTTTTAATTCAACCTTTAACTGAATTCACCTGAGCAGAGAATAGCTAATTGTAGGTGGTGGGCTATAACTTCTAGTGTCCTGAGGGTTAAAGCAATTTTGTGAATTTACAGCAAGGTCTAGAATTTGCTGGGCTGAGGAGCCCATTGACTTGTCAGATAGGAGTCACTTGTGGCTAACAATTAACACCCAGGTGAATGCAAGAATGATAAAAGTTGGAATTTGGAAAAAACAGGTTGGTGTTTTTTTTAATGCATCCTAGATTCTTTTTCTGCTGGCTCTACTAAGCATGATAGTATTAAAAATTTCAGAAGAGAAAGGGCTTTTTTTGCCAGCAAATGCTGAATCAATGAAAATGAAAAACCTTGTGAGATGTTTTTTCAATATATCTGAAAACTGTTTGAATTCATTCATCTTACTTTTTTGTAAGTCACAAACAGTCGATGGAAATTGTTTTGATCTAGTCAGAAGGAAATAGTCGGGCACAGCTGGAAGAAGGTGAAATTTTGGTTAGAAACATCAGTTTTTCTCTATAAGCTGTGTGGAAAAGGGACTTAGAAACATTAAAAAGTTATTGGACCATAAATGCAGAGTTTAGCACTATTAGAATTTCAGCTCAGTGGCTGTATTAAAAATCAGGGTCATCTAAATAGATTTTAAGAGCTGTCACACTGTACACAATATCTAGAAAGGGGAACCTTAGCTTGCTAGCTTTGAGTGAAAACTATTTAAATTTGTCTTCATCAGGTATAACATAACATTTCAGAATATACATTCATTAATACACACAACATCAATCATTCAATGTACAACTCTATATATGCTGTGACAGGTGGTTGTGATGAATTGTATAAGGAGAGGCTGGAAGAATTACTTGACTTTGTCTTCCAACCTAAGATTTCCTCCATGCTTGCTGTCACATGGGGAGATGTAGTTGTACCAGGAGATTAAGTGTCTGGTCTTGAACAATGTGGTAAAGATACAGGCTTTGCAGGGAGAATGGAATGCAAGCAAATATTTTGAGTTTTTTAAGTTGTAATTGAGCTTGCTCTTTGAGGGAACAGAGTGATGACAATTGGCTGCATTTATAAAAACATCTCATGAATCTCACAGATGTGTATTTAATGTAAGACGGGAAAGAGGTAATTTCTTCTGTCTTTCCCCACCTTATGTTAAAGAGTGACAGTATATTCAGTGTTCCTTGAAGATAATTTTCTAAACTGCTGGTTGTTATAATTATTGAATTAGCTGCCCGTTACTTTCTGGGCTCTCTAATGGTCCTGCATATTGAGGTGTAGTGCCTCCCAGCTGGACACAGCCTTCTACCTAAATCCTCACCAGCAGCATAAGCTGTGATTCTGTCATGTACAGTCCAGCATCACTGGTGTCTGTCTCCAGCACAGCTTGGGGATGTTGACTCATTTCTAAATGGCCACAGAAAAAGTTTTTTTTTATGTTTTCTTTAAAATAATTCAATAAAATGAGGGGGGACACACTGAAAACAGTTTAGTACTGAACTGGGGAAACCCAGTTATCTTGGTATTGTAGAGGCACAGGCAACATGTTTTCAAGGAGTTAGTGGCTGTTGGAAAGATGGAATAGGAGAAGTAGCATAGTGCTAATGTTGTATTATCCCACTGAGCAATCCTTCAGTTTGCTGTATGGAGGAGGGATCTGCAGTGCAGTGAAGGAGGGCTCCAAAGGCTTCAGCAAGCAAGCTGAAGTGTTGGTTAGGTAACTAGACAGCTTGGGGGCCAGTGATAGGCAAACCAGGAGATAACCAGCATGCAATGTGAAGTAATTGTCTACCACAAACAGCCATGGCAGGGTGTGCATCCATGCTGCTGTAACACTATTATCACTGTATATGTTCACTGTGGTTATAAAAGTGTTACAGGTCAGGATGTAATTAGCCATTATATATTGTAGTATTTACTAGCTACACATAACCTTTCCTGTTTTGTTATAAAGTGCTCTGGCACACCTCAAATGTGGAGAGTGGGCTGATGAGCAGAATAAATCATTCCTAAGCCTTTGTAAAGGTTTTAATCAAACAGAAATACCACGTATCTAAATTGCAGCCACTGATGCAGACTTCACAGTGTCAAACTTTGGTGACAGTGCATCATTGAATTAATCTTTCTCTACAACAAATTTATGAAAATATATGAAGTGTCTGCATCTATTTTGCTGTCACCTCATGGCCCTGTGGAGACTGACGTATGAATGTTAATGCCTGGAAAAGATAGAGAGAGATTAGATGGAGCATATTGCTGTAATCTGCAGGGAAGGTTACTCATGAAAATTTGATTGTTTTACATAAGCCTGTCAAAATGCCTCCTAAGGTAAAGTAGGAATGTAGTTAATGTGGTTTTGTCATGTCAATCTCTCCCTATTTAAGCTGTCCTTGCCTTTTTATATAGTACTTGAGCTATACCCCATTTGGTTTTTGACTCTGAGATGTTGTTTACACTTAAACAACTGCATTTTAATTTTAGTGTCAGATCTCACTGAGTGCTTAAGTGTACAAAATAACTCTAGCCCCTTCAAAAGGTAACTTGTAAGATAGCAGAGATACTGCCAGGATAAATGCACCTGCAGTGATGTTTTCCAGCCTCTAGTCTGTGACAAAAGACGCCTCCTTCTTAATTTTTGCTGCCACTGGAAATCTTGAGGTTGTCTTACATCATGTTCTTTTCTTTTTTTGCTAAACTTTGAAGGCTGTATGTTTGTCTTTTGCCATGAGATGTTTGGTATAAAGAATGCTCAGCCCTCTTGTGCTGTCTCCTGACTCTCCTGGATGGAGAATAGAGAACTTCAAATCTGAAAAAATAGAGAACTTCAAATCTGAATACCCGCCTTGCCCCCCCATAAAGAGTGTAAAATCCCAGTCTTACTCTGAGACTGCAGTCTGGATTGAGACAGGCAGTCAACAAGATATTTCAAATGCTCAGGATTCACGTGGCACCTTGCAGCTGGCTTAGAGGAGCAGGATCTGCAAGGTATCTAGGGGACAGCTCTCTGCTGTTCTGTGTAGCATCACCTTGTAAGGTGCTGGCGTTCAACTATCAAATGACATAATACAGTGATACTTAAATACATCAAGAAATAGCCTTGTCTTCCCATTTATCCTATGATTCCTTTGTTTTGTGTAAAGCAAGATTAATATTTTTTTCTTTAAAGGAAAAAGTGTCTGTGGGTTCTTAGTGTGTAATGTTTGGGTTACTCAATAAATATGCTCTACTAATAGTAGTTAATATGCTCTGCTTCTTCATCTGCAGCCAAGTAGGACAGAGGAAGTTGTACAGAGAGCTCCTTAAGAGCAGCACAAACTGTTTCATAAATTTCCTTTGCAGAAATTGTGATTTATGGTTGCGTTGTTAGCAAAGCTTAAGTAGTATGATTCTGTGTTTGATGAACTTTGGCAGATATGGCTATATACTGGAAGGGATGTATAAACTCTATTTGCATGAAATATGGCTGTGTGAATACTGGAGAATTTGTACTGGAGAACATTCTTGGATGACCAAGAAAATTCCCTATACTATTTAAATTTCAATTTTGAAGTTATATTTTTTTGGCTTTTGGTTGAAGCATTGTAAAACAAACAAGGTGGCAGTTGATTTGGAGGAAGGCGTTGTGAATGATGTTTCTGGTGGCAAAATGCAGTTTCCTTGTGAGAGTGAGACACTTAAAATGAATCAAGGCTGCTAACAGTACTAGCTTAGCACTCCCTCTTTGTTTATGTATAACCTAAAAAACTATTGTGATTTGTGTTGGCAAGACATCAAATCAACACACGAAAGTTTTGGAATCTGGGCTGTATTTGAGAGTTTAGAAGTAGAAGGTATAGATCACATTCAAACAACTTTGTGGCTTTTTGGAAGGGCTGGCTTTATATTTTTTTAAGATTAAATTTTGGTCACTTTAAATATACTGTTTTAAATCTCTGGCTTAAATGTTAGAAGTAAGTGAAAAATGTTGGGTTTGCTTTTAAAATTCTTTCTGTAATACCAAGCTACTATGTTCTGTAAATTTATCCCAATATAATTAAAGAACCCTATGCATTATAACAAAACTGGTCCATAGCTAATCTGGAAGACTTCTGGTCTGCTCTTGTATACCAGGGACAAGGAATAAGAAATGTAGTCTGATCTAGCTACTGTTCTAAAGTAATACTTTAAGCATGGGGGTTTTAGCTAGCACTGTAGATCAGAAAATCTGGGAGGTATTTCATATGGTTACCTTCAGGGCAGACTTTAAAGAAAGGGGGCAACACATTTCAGTAATGATTGCAGAACTAAAGAAACCGCACTTTCAGTTTAGGAGAATAAGCTCTTAATGTACTGCCAAGTTTGTATTTTTGGGATATTATCATGTGTTCAGTCTCTGAGAAACCTATTTTCTCCTTGGTGGTGTCACGCTGCTGACTTCCTACAAGGACTGTACCTCTAATGTACCTAGAATGATCAAATTTTGAGCAATGCAGACTTCTGCAATTCTAAAAAAGGTGAAGTGAGCTGTTTCCTCTGAACTTACGAAAACATGAGAGACAGAGCTCGGCCATATCACCATTTCTCTGGCATGGTGCGTATTCTTTGCTTATCAAACTGAATGCAGGATTAAAACATCAGGTGTCTAGAGAGGGAGAGATAGGAATTGATGGATGATGTACACGCCTTAGTTCATCTGGGTGATCAGATAAGAGGTGCCTCTAGACAGATATTCTGTCTTCAACAATGAATAGGTATTAAGGTTGGGTAGAGTGTCTGTTCCTCAGTCTCCTTTTCGGTAGTTGATGGTTTGGTGACTCCCTAGCTGGGAGCTGCAGACACAGTCATGATTCACGTCATCCGTGATGAGCCCTGTGGAGTCATCTAATCTCTTGAGCTCATTTATACTTTTTTTGACCTTTGCAATGTCCAGTGGCAACAGATTTACTACCTATTGTTTGGCTGGGGAGGAGTGAAATGGAAAGGAGGATTTATCTGAATTTATAACTAATTCAGAGCAGTTTAAAAGGCAGGGGAAGGTTAATAGCAGGTAGAAGGCCTTGTAAGGAGGCATAGAAAGTCGTTGAGGAAACAACAGGCAAATTTAGTGTCCATTAGACAGGCAGTTTTGTTTCTCTGAGAAAATTTGACAAACAGCTGTTATATAAAAGCACTTGCCTGAGTAGGACAAAGGTGAGCCAAGGGGGTTTTCTGCAGTGTTTTAGGTGTTGGCTGTTGGTTGGTGGAAGGAGGAATGTTGACTGGCAGCGACCAGGAGAAAGGAGTTGGTGACAGAGACTGGACTACCCAACCCACAGGTAGTGATATCTAGTTCAATAACACTTGCCAAGCAGTGTACAAATACAAGTGTCATGGTTTTAGCTGGGATAGTTGATTTTTCTTCACTGTAGCTAGCATAGTGCTGTGTTTTAGACTTGGTATGTAAATAATGTTGATAACACCCTGGTGTTTTAGTTGTTGCTGGGTAGTGTTTACACTAGTCAAGGACTTTCTAGCTTCCCATGCTCTGCCAGGTGCACAAGAAGCCGGGAGGGGAGGGGATACAACCAGGAGAGCTGATTCGAATTGGCCAAAGGGTATTCCATATCATGTGACGTCATGCCCAGTATATTAACTGGGGGAAATAGGCTCGGGGACCGGCAGCGTCGGTCCGTGGGTGGTGAGCGGTTGCAGCACTTGTTGTTTAGGTTTTTTTGGGTTTTTTTTTTTGTTTTGTTTTTTTCCCTCTTCTTCCAGTGTTTCATCTCTCTCTCGCTCATTAATTTCCTTTTCATTATATTAGTATTATTGCTGTTTTATTCTAATTATGAAACTGTTCTTATCTCAACCCACGAGTTTTCTTACTTTGGCCCTTCCGATTCTCTCCCCCATCCCACGAGGGTGGGGGAGTGAGCGAGCGGCTGTGTGGTGCTTAGTTGCTGACCGGGGCTAAACCACAACAACAAGTAAATAAGTGTACAGCCTTTTTTCTTTATGTATTTTTTTCCTGAGTTTTATGTGTTTGGGTGAAGGACTAAATGTGTTTGTGGTTGGTTGCTTCTTTGTGGTGGTTTTATGGTTTTGGTGGGTGTTCTTAGGGTTTTTTCCTCTGGTTGGTGTGGTGTTTTTTTTTTTTTGTTTGTTTGTTTGTTTTTAAAAAAAAGCTGGATGAGTGAGTGTGGGTAGCAAGACAAAAACTGTCACTCAAGAGATTACCTGGAGGCTGCAGTTGCCTCTGGGATTATGCAAGGTACTTCTATGCAAAGTGGTAAAGGCTTCTTTACCTCCTGGAGGCAGACACCAACAGTTTTTAGAGCAAAGACTTAGAAAAATGAAACAATTGTGGTGCAAGAGACTGCCTTCTGTGAGTCTGAGACTGTCCTGTAAAAATGAAAAATGTGTAAAGAGAAGAGCCTGAATGTTGTTGGCTGTAGGTCATGTTATTTGAATTTGTCTGATATTCTCACAGGATTCAAGCAAACTTAAAATCAGTATAAAACCTACCTGAGTTTTTGAGATTCCCTAGTAAACTCATGTTTACTTGTGTTCTGCTGACTTGAATTTATTTTTTCCTTCTTGGACCAGTGAAATCCTGAAAACAGGTTACTTTCAAGTCTGTTGTTTCAAAATGGCTCAGGAGGGAGGAGGAGGAGAAACAGAGATCGTTTTCTATTTTTTAAAATTATTCAAGAATTGCCTTTAGACTATCACCCTCTAGCACTTTGAGGAAATTGAGAGATATGCTTATGCGAGATTTTTTAACCTAGGGAGTTTTAATATATTTTGCAGAGCAATGGCATTTGTTTGCCTTTTATATTTTATATGTACTGGGGTTGCATCCCAGCTGTATGGTTGTGCAAAATAGTGTGATGTAAAAGTAGAAGAATGCAACACAAATAAGGTTCTCCTTAAGCTGCATCACCCAAGTCTTGGTTTCCAATAATATGCCCATGCAAGTAAATAACCCAGCCCCCTTAAAAACAAACAAACAAAACCAAACAAAAAACCCCCAAACAAACCAAACCAAACCCAAAACCAAACAAAAAACCCCAACCAACAAAAAACCCCAACCAAAACCCCACAACACTGCACACCACCAACGCCCACCAAAACCATAGTACACCTAAAAGAAAAGGTATGAGCAGAAAAAACCTCATCATATGGGTGAGATTAGCTGGTAATTAAAAAGCCAACCAATTTGAGTTGAGGAGGATTAATTAGATAAAAGACCAGGAAATCTAATTTAGTCAGCAATTTATTTTTAATCCAAGTCAAGATTTTTATCATGGCTTCTATGAAGCTTGGAGGAACCCAGTCAGATTTAATTATACTCCTGTGTAATGACCCACATCTCTTAAGTTTTATGCATGTTAAAATTTATTTTATTTATAAATAGATGTACACTTAAGGCCCAAAGGGACTATCAAGACCACTTGATTAGCAGTTTTGATGCATTAATACTGAAACTGCGGAGGGAGGCAGAGTTTTAGGTTTTATCCCTGAAATACAGCTGGTGACATACAGTATTGAATTTTCTTAATTTTCTCCCATACAATACAGAAAAATGTATTTTTCTGTTCACAGCATTAGAACCGTCCTTTTACCACTGGATACTTAATTTTTTATGGAAGGTGGACAGGCAGCAAGTGCATCTTCCCTGTATATTTGAACATGCTTTGAAAGCTAATTGTTGTCCTAAACACTTCTTAACAGACACCTTAGAAAATGCAGATATCCAAAATTAAAACTGCATAGACTGAAACAGGGTACTAGTAAAGACTCTGCAGATAAATGCATTTGTGCAGGATTAGATGAAGCTGTGCAATAACTAGGAGCTTTGTAATATGGGTGCACAGGCACAGTTTTATTGAGTGACCCCATATGACTTGAAATGTTTTTAACTGCTCTGTGTAAATAGTCTAATCTAGATTGATTCAGCTTGATCATATTTTATGAAAATACATGAAGACTAAGAATCTTCATGCCTGTTGCATGGTTGCAGGATTTTCCAGGATGATGATTAAGGAGGGTTGAATCACTTCCTGTATAACCCATGGTAGGGCACATGGCCAACGTCAAATATCAGGTCCAAACGCTTTGACGTCTGCAGCTCCTGCCAGCCTGGAAGTCCATGTAGTTATTTCATGTTTTAACTGATGCACTTAAAAAGGAGGTGAAAACCTGACTTGGATACACTTTTCCAACGTGCATCTGTGTAAACTAGACCTAACTCATCTTTGACTGAAGAATATATAAAAGACTGGAAATACAGAGTCTTATAACTCTTTAAAAAAAAAAAAAAAAACAAACCAACAACAACAACAAAAAAAAAACCACAAAACCACCGACAACCCCCCAAAACCCCCAAACCCTAAAACAAACAACCTAGTTCTGTTGCAAAGACTAAAGAATAGAAACTGATGGCTTTCTCATTATTGTCTGTGCACTGAAAATTTAAAAGTAGGGAATCAAGTGGATCTATGTGCAATTAGGACTCGGGGATTATTTTCTGGAGGAGAAATTTATTGAAGAATGCATTTTTGAGGAGACAAATCACTTACACTTGGATTGCATTTTTTCAGACATAATGCAGTATTCCAAAAGTGACAGAAAAATTTTCAGAAATGTTGATTTTTAAAACTTTGAAATAAATGTTTGCAAGTAAGCTATTCTTAAACCTCCAGTTCCCAAGAATCCTTCAAAGTGAAACTAGAGATTGACCTAAAAAGGGAATTTAGATTTGTCTTCCTTTAGAACACTTTAATATTCTAGTTTTTGCATGAGCTGAATGAACTTTTAATATATATTTTGGTTCTGCTACCAACCCAATATATACATCATTTGTACAGATCTGCATTTCCAGATAATTATAAGGAACTTCCTGAGTGATATCAGAGGTGTTTATGCTAGCATAGAGAAGTGACTTGTGCAGCAAGAAAAACTTCTCATGGTTTTGTTTATGGAGAACTATAACCCAGAAAGGACTTGCATGACCAAAGAAGAAATTATCATAACTGGACTTTGTTCAAAAAGGGAATTTCTGTTCCTTCAGAAATTCTGCTTTTGTGGGTCCACTTTCAGTTTTTGTTATTGATACTACAGATAAGATCTGAATATGCTTAGGTACAGCAGCTAGATTCAAGACAAGTTGTGTCTGGAGTGATGTTCTCAAAGTGTATGTTCTGTATCTATGGATATAAGAAATATGACTCAAGTGTTTTCAGGCCCCAAAACTGAAGTTTGTGCTTTAAAAAAAAAATGCACTCCCCCAAATAAATCCGAAGCCAATTAAAAAACCCACACCCAAACCAAACAAGCATGCCATACCAAAACAAAAAAAATCCCTTTTATTCTGATGTCTTATAACACTTAAACTAAGGGCTTAATGCTTAGAAAACAACCTTTTAAAAGTTGGAGGAAGTTCTTAGGGTTGTTTTTTCCCCCGAGGATTTTCCAATTCTAGTCAGTATTGGTGTCATCTTTCCTGTGAAAGTTTGTAGCTTGGTGCTGCTTTATCTGTGAATTGTGGTTGGCCAGAGAGCATGACCCAACTGTCAAGTACTTTCCTACCACTTTGTAACTCAATAATAGCAAAGAAACCAAGCTGACTGCTGAGGAGTGCAGGCTGTGCTCTGGGGTTAGATGCAAATGCTGGGCTGGACAATGTGCAGTAGTTGTAGGAGATGTGCTGTCAACAGGGGATGGTGCTGTAGATGTGCCTTGCACAATTCTGTGCTGAATGGTACTGCAGGCTTGACAACAATATAAGTTGGAAAGAGAACACTACTTGACTAGTGTTGCAGTAGATTTAGATGCATCTGTCTTGTAAATTTTTTCATTATCAAACGGCTAACCTTAAGTACAATTGGTATGTACTAGTGCCACACTTTGTTACTTTTCAGCAGATTTCTTTGCATCCCCCTGGAGTGGTCAATTCACTGCTCTACGTGAATACTAAGCTTATTAACTTACCCTTTAAAAGCTTAAACACTTTTAGATATCACCCAAAGTGTAGTAGACTCCATGATCTATGAACAGCATAATGTAGCACTTAACGGCTGTGTAAAAAGAGCTAAAAGCCGTACTTGGGTGTTTTGTGGAAGCAAGGGATGGAGAGAGGAAAAAAATGCATTCAAATTGGAATTTTATTTTTTGATCTGTAAATTAAATTCATGGTGCAGTAGTGGTAAAGACGTCCTATGGATTTTTTCCTAAAGGTCTGATGGAGTGATGTTACTTTAGAGAAAGGTAAATTAACTACAAAGGGTAAGTAATTGCCCTTCTTGGGACACTTATCTTAGATGTGCTTATTTGTAGGCAGCTTTAAATGCATTATGCCTAAATAACTATTTGACCACTGCATTTGTCTTCACAATGGAGTCTAATTGTATACCGAGTCTTTAGTATAATGAGTTATTTCACATCTCTATTAAACTGATTAGTGATGTGACTGAGAGATGACTAGCCCAAACGGCAAAGTAATAACCAATCTGAGTAAAGCATGGCTGATAGGCAAATCAGTTCTGCAAAGTCAGCACCACTAAAAATGTTTGGATTGAAAACTTGGTGTGTTCTACAAGTGATGAGAGCTACTGCTTACTTAAATGCACCTTGGAGCATAGATGTAAACTTTATCCAGATTTCAAACTAATATCTGTAAAGAAGTACCCATTTCTATACAACTCGGGTATTAATCTACATTTATGCTGCTGTTTGCCAATTGTAATTTCGGAATCTTTCACTTAGTAATTCATAACAACCTCCTTTCACCTCCAAATGTATGATGTGAAAGTTCAGAAATGCAGCTGTTATTTGAAAACCCAAGTGTTTTCTCTAGCTGATTTCCAGTCTTCACCTGCTGGATCTGTGGTATGTGGGCAGGTCATGCTTTCTAAATTACAAGGTGTATTTTATGTAAAGGAGAAGCTGTAGGCAGCACTACTGTTGTTGTCTTGCCATTCAACCAGTACACATCCTTCTCACCTTGAGTGCCGTTCTGTGCTTGAAGGGCCAAAGGGGAGGAAGTGGTAGCTGGCTAATGGATGTCAATTGCATGTACAGTCTGTCTTATTTGGTAAGACTACCAGCCAAGGGACCTTGGAATAAAGGCACTCAAAAATAACACTTCATTCTCATAAGATCATTTGTGAAAAATATCACTGCATGTACTGTAATTATGATAGGTACAGTATGTCTGACACTACGTTCTGCTTCAAGATCTAAGACTAGTGATGCAAAAGTGCAAATCATCCACAGACTGAGGGGAAAAATAGGAGCAAATTTTTTTTGAAAAATCTTAAATTCTAAGACCCTTAGAAATTCTAAGAAAAACTTAGAATTGGAACTCCCCAAAGAGAAGTTCATTGCACAATGAAAATGTAATTCCTTAGTCAAGAATAATGATGGCATTAACCAGAAGACCTTCCTCATTCAGTGGCGAAGTGAAACCAGCAACTGTAAATCAACAGACTGGTGAGAGAAGTAGGAAATAAAAGGTAATACATGTAAATGAAAAGTTAAAAGAACTGTTAAAAAAATTAAAGGAAAGACATGGAAGGGAAGATAGAAGCAGAAGGGGAGAGGCCTTGAGTGGTGGGTGGTAAAAGCAATGAGTTTTATGTTTCTAGGAAAAGAACAGCTGTAAGCAGAATTTTTGAAATTTGTATAACTTTTAATAAGGATGCATAAAAGCTAAAAGCTCTTGGGGAAATCTCAGTTCTATAAGTAGAAGAATTTAATTAAAGTCCATCTACATGGCTATGTAGAAAATAACCCTAGGCAAACCTTGAGCTTTCTCCTGAGATAACAAGTTTGGATATAATTGCATTAATTTAACTCCCCTAAAATCTTTTAAAGACACTTGATTTAGAAGTCCACAGTGTTTTGATTCTTTTTTTAAGCATATGGATTAGGAATGGGCAAACTGACTAATCTCAAAGGTAGATGCCAATAGGACATCATTTGCTTGGTCTGGGATTCTGTGGGGCATGTTCTTAGACCTGATGATTGATGTTTTATTCAGTGATTGCAAAGTAACACAAAAGCTTCCTAGTATTGTTTGGATATGACAAGTGAGTTAGGGGAGTGCTAAATAAAGCAGGATTTTTGTCACATCCAGTGCAGTCTAAGTTTGTACATGAGCTGTAATAGATGTTGAATGAAATGCATACCCTGGAGCAGAAAAATCCAGCAGGGACTCTTAGGAGGGGAATATACTGGACAATCCAGAGAAGTGTGGTACCCCAGAGCAACAGGAACAAACAGGACTCTGGGCAATAATGAGCAGGGCTTTGAGGAAACTAGAGGCAAACACCTCTCTGTTGCAGATAGTCCTGGAGACTTTTAAAATGGAGGTTTGCATTGGCTCTATCAGACAAAGGAGAAGCTTCCAGCAGCTTCTCACAGAAACCACCCCTGTAGCCCCCCCAATACCAAAACCTTGCCACGCAAACCCAATGCAGAGGGTATGGAAAAGATCTATAAAAATGCTTCAGAGGTTTCAGAATGTGTCTTCAAGGGAGTTCGATCCACTTAGTGCATGAAAAAGAAAATTGTAAAGTTGCTTGATTGGAAGGCATTCCTGGGGATAAAATCCTGGGTGTTAAAGAAGAGCTCTGGCAATTAGTGCAGAGATACACAGTAACTGTTTGTAACTGAGTGTAGAAAGGGAGCTGAAACCAGATCCGTGTGAATTCACACCAGAAAGAAAGGAAAACACATTTGTATCAATAAATGAGGCACCATAGAAGAAAAAGCTTAGGGCACTAATATATTTTGTTACTTGTATTGCTGAAACAGGACGAAATAGCCTTTCTGGAACAGATGTTTTAATGAAACGGGAGTTCTGCTAAGGGTAACAGAAATGGGTTAGCAGGTCCTTTCTGAATGGAATGGGAACTAACCCACATCAGATTCACATATGTAAGTGATGGCCACATGCTCTCCAGGGTCAGCAGTGCTTGCTGAGTGAATAAAACCCTGCCTTTACTGTTCTCTTAATACTTTTGTCTTTATTTGAAGTAGTAAATAGCAATCAGTTGTTGATCTAATAAAAATATTGAGCCAGGGTTGGGCAACTTTACTGGTATGGTATGTCTACTGTACCTCCTAGTCTGCTGTGTTATGCTTGTCCAATTTAAACCAGACTTTTCCTCTGCTAGCTCCTCTGTGGCATTCAGAGATTAGTTTTCATGCCCTCTTAGCCCCTGACCAGGTGTTAGCATGCTTCTCTTGATTGAAATCCTGCCTGGGTTGACCTTAATGCTTCTCCCCCTGTCTGTAGAGTTACTTGCTGTCTCTACATTTGAAGCCCTGTAACTTTCCTGGTCAATATTTCCATTCCTGTCTGCAGACTTTTAATTGCATTTTTGATCCCTTAGCCTTCCCTGCTGGATGCCTGGGCTCTGTAGCTCAGATCTTTGCTGTTTTGCCCTTTTGTTCTTCCAACTCATCAATTTGCTCCAGTTCACTGGCCTCTGTGGATGGCTTCACTGAGTATCTGCAGCCAAGTCCTTTGTTGTGACATCTAGCCGTATTCTCCCTCCTATCAGCAATGAAGTGTTTGGGCTAGAAGGTATTTTATAATGCATTTTTTTTTTTTTTCTTTCTGATAGCCTTCTGATCTACCTTGTAGCATTTCTCTGGCCTGCTGCTTCCAGTCTGTAAATGCTGTGTGAGTCAATCCTTTCATGCATCAGTTTAAGATTACTGTTACCATGCCTCCTGGTCACACCAAACCTTTCAGTAGCTGCTGGTATGTTCACATATACACACGCATCCCAGATTCACCTTTGTGCCACAAAGACCACAGAGATTCCTTTCGCCCTTTATCAACAGAGCTTAAATTTTAGGCCACCCTCTTCTGTAAACATTTTGGGCACTAAACTGAGTGCTTTATCTGGAACTCCTGATTAGTCAGATCCATTTGGCTGCAGCCTTGCCCTACCTGGTGCTGTTTGTGATTGTGCTATATGGATCCTCAAGTACATAAACTGAGTCAGTCTCCTGAAGCCTCTATTCATAAACTGATGTGTTATACACTGGAGTAAGGGATTGCTCTGTCTAGTTTCCTTGTATGCATGTATTAAGGCAGTCCTGAACAGGGAAAAGTGGCCAAAACTGGAAACTCAAGGACCAAGCTTCTTCCCAACTCTGGTTTGCTGCTAGTAGTAGTAGGTTCCTTTGCTCATTCTGATTTAAATTTATTCCAGTAATGGCATAGTTTGATGGAAAATCAACTAATAATTAGCAAGTTTACCAATCAGTGTGGCACATTATTTGCAATTCTAATACTGCTGCTGTCATGTTCAACACTTTGGAACCTTCTTTCTATTGTAGGTTCTGTCCATTTTTACTGGGTAGATTGCAGCCTCTCCTGTTTTCATTATAATGCAGTGAATTTTTTTTTCTTTTTGGTCCTGTCTGTGGTGCGTTGGCAGCACTTTCAATGCTGGCAGTCAGCCTGAATCCAGGAGCTCTGAATTAAGCAGCTCTGGCTTAATGTCTTCAGAAGACATGCCTGAGCCCCAGAGAATTTTTTATGTAGTGGAAATCTAGATGACTTTCTGATAGCTTGCAATTATTTTAAATAAACTTTCCTGGTTTGGGAGAAGAGTAATTGACTTAGCTCCACTTGGAACTTCTGCCAAACTCCAGCAGAACCTTACTAGGACAGAAAGTGCGCTTCTGTTTACAACTTGCAAAACACTGGGGTTTTTTCTTACCTGAATTTAAAAGGAGAGCCTTAGTCTTACTCCCATATCTAAGAACGTTTCTCTATCTTTGCTGGTCCACTAACAAATACTATGAATGCTGGAAAATATGTTAAAATAAATGATCAGCTACCACTAAATTTGACTTATGCTTAGCTTGTTATCGTGATTATTTGTTTATGAATTGACAATGTTGCTGCAAAACAGTATTTGTGTATTTCTGCAGCTGAATTAAGAGACAAAATATGCTCAGGAGTCTGCTGAAATCATGTAATAACAGCCTGATATCAGCTTTTCTAGAGCTTGGCAAAGCAACTAGATTGTAGCTACTGCAATGACATCAACCTACTATGTCCTACAGAGAACCTGCGTGACTACTTTGGAGTGGCTTTTACTGTTGCCTTTTCCTTAGGGGGGCCAACCTAGGGCAAGAATGTAAACTAGCAAGAGAAGAGGACAGAGAAAAAAGCAGCCTGACCACCAAGCCATATCACATGTGCGGGTGGAAATTTGCTGCTCACTGGAGGAGAAAGGATTGATGCTGTCACTAAGGGTTTTCCTTTACTACTGCTACTGCCTTACACTCATCATGCATCAAATAAAGAGCTACTGAGGAGGCAGTCTCTGTTCTCTCGCTCTGCGCAGAGCTGGATGTAAACCAAGTTGTCTCTAAAGTCATAAGGAACATCAGCATTAATATTTCTGCATAATGAATAGCTCCCAAGAGTGAGAATCATATTTTATTTCTACCTGCATATTTAAGTCTGTACACTAAAAGAAATGCAAAAGTTAATTTCACTCAGAGTTGGGGATACTTATTCCTGCATGTCTAGATTTTATCTATGCATTTGTACCCAATATTTAATGTTAGGATTTTACAGAAATAGGTGTTACAAATATTTTCAAGGGATCTCATTTTCCTGATAAAGTATGTAGAATAAAATCTCCAAAGAGTGTGTGGGGGAACATGAGCAAGGGCACTTGCCAGGCTGGTGAGCTCATTTTCTATTGGTTTGATACCTTTCATTTGATAGGAAAGTAGTGTAAAGCAGAAGAGAATCAGGTCCATCTAGGGAAACCAAATGCATTGTTCATGTTATCCTGTGGGGCAAAGGAATAATTTACTCTGAGGAGAGAGAATGCTTTAAAATTCTATGAAGTCCTACACTAAGAATTTACTAGCTTTTTTGTTCATCTACCCAATTTCTATTTGAGAGCTGGTTTTGGCTTCATGTGCTTGTAATTGAAGTTTGATGTTGTTCATATTAAAATATTGTTGATATGCAAAATGGTATACACTGTTTGATTTGCAAATGGCTGCTTTAAAATGGATAATCTTGAATATTAATGAAGCAGGCTTTCAAATAAGCTGCCATTTTATTTCTCTCCTCTTGTCCCCTTTTTTGGTGTAGGTGCAAAGTGGTTGACAGTATGGAAATCATGAAAATAAGCAAATTAATTTCATCAAATGCGCCATTAATTATTCCTTAACTGTTTGAAAGGCAACACCTCAGTTCTCTCTCTCTCTCTCTCTCTCTCTGTATATATAGTGTCATTCACCATCTACTCTATATAGTTTCAGTAGGTGTTTGTTACTCATTTTTATAATAACTCAGTCAAAAGACTGGTTCCCTTAACTGGATCCTTTTGAACTGATAGGACCATTATTGCTCCTGTTCCAACTGCATGGGTGTTTCAAGTCATGCATTATGTGCAGTGCATGCTTTTTGGCAAAGCATCATACAACATAGCTTTACAGCGAAATTAGTTGCCTTTATCCTTAAGCTGAACGTTCAGTTCATCCTGTGCATCCTGCTCTGCAGAGCAGATTTGTTTCACTCTGCACTGATTTCTGTTCTCGGAAATCCATATTCCAAGTCCTGATGAAGAGATTAGAAATTGTATTGCTATGAACTTGTTAATCAAAGCCAAGTTCTGTCATGAATTGAAGTAAAAGGAAAATGTGAACTAGATCTTGTTTAAAAGCAAATTATAAAATAGTCATGAAGGTTATCCTGTCACTAGTAACAATAAGGAATAAAGATGGAAAAAATTCAGCACAGCAATCTGCTTTCGAATCCCAGATGGATTTATAGGTAGATCTTCCTAGGCAGAACCTATGTTGCTTTGACTATAAACCTAGGTACAATATCTAATGCTAGGATGTCATTCAGAAAAGCTTTGAACTGATTGGCTTTACTTGGGAGACTATAGAAGCATTATGTGCTTATAAGTGCATATAAGACCTATGGAAGTGGGTTTTCTGATTCTCATTGGACTCAACACCATTATTTTGATCTTGTCTCATGCAAATAAGTTTCTTACAAATAAGTTCTGAGTGTCATGTAATTAGATGTATTTGAAAATCAATAGTATCTGTATAACTGATGTTGAAAAATTATCAGCAAACGTCTAATCAGTTACACCATGGAGATCACATACACTGTGCTAATCATAAGGAGGGAGGCCATAAGCAGCAGAAGTCCTGCAGCTTCAAAGAGAACAACAGATGCCCAAAGACAAGGTTGATAATAAAATCAGAAGCATCCCTGTTTATATAATTTATTCAGTTTACAATGTTCTTTATCCAATTTGCCGTATGCTATGGGATCTAAATTTTGTGTGTATATTCTTTTTTCTCTTATGCTGATCATTACACAAAAATTCTAAAAACTTCACCAGAAGAATGCTAAAGATCTGGTGAGAGCAAGGTTCAGTGAAAACAAGGACATTTCAGAGAGGTTCCTCCTTTGATTATAACATGGGCCACTGAACTCGAGTTTGGCAACTTATGATGGTGGTATGTTTTATGGACTATGCTGGGCTAATAATCTGCCGATAAACTGCACTCTCTAGACCTTGATGGCAGCAAAGGGGAAAGGAGGCTGGGGTCTGAAACTACCTTTTTCTTTTCCTGGTGACAGCTCCAGGGGGAAGGGAGAGAAAGGATGAAATACTGACTTCCACAGGTTTTGCTTGGGTTTGACTTCTTGTAGGGCTCACCTGTGTGTGAAAGTGTACACTGGTCCTGGACTTGTGGAGTAGTGGGTCTATAGATGGCTGTGGTGGGGAGGTGGCAGAGCTGATGCACTAAACACTAGAGCAAAGTTTGTGGCCATTAATATACTTTTTTGCCAAAGGGAGTCTGGAATCCTGTAAGTAGCAGATGATTTTGGCAGTATCTTCTTCTGTCAGCTGAAGTTAGCCTGCGCTCGCTAGACCTCTGCAGATCTGTGCTATGACCCAGGAGCTGTGCCTCACTTCAGTACCAGGGATATTTCTTCTCTGCAAATAAATGAAATATTTCTAGATATTTATAATTCTCCAAATGCTAACTGATTTGAGACAGCAGAGACAATCTGTATTTTATTTCCTGAAGGCACCTGCCTGTCGTGGCGTTATTTTGGGTTTTTGGTGGTGGACTTGTTGGTTGTTTATTTTTAATATGGAAAATCATGTCAAAAATGGCAGGGAGCTAGATGCTAATACTGAAATGTTTATTTTCAAAGAACAACAGAACACTCACAGGCAGACAATATGAGGATGTGTTCAGAATACGTAATTTAGCAAACATTAAGGAATAAGACTTGAAATATGAAGAAACAAAGCCTGCAGTTAAATTAAATATTCATTTAAGCTATCTGCTTGGCTGCAAATATCTTATTGACAGACAATTAGTTCTGGGCAAGTCAAACATTTCAGCTATGAATTCATATAGGGCAATTAAAGAAACTAACCTATATTTGATGTGAGGAAGTGGTAAATTGGAGAGCTTCAGAATGAATATGGAAATTTAGATTATGTGGACTTCCCTGCAGTCTTGCCATTGTGTGGGGAAGGAAGTGGTGATTTTCTAGTTGACCCCGTAGTACTTTCTTCTCTGTAGAATGTCTTCAGTTGGATAGTATTACTGATTTCTGAGTAATACTGGAGATGCTGAATGCCAGTTCAATTTTAATAGCCAGACACAAAAGAAGAGTGCACAAGATTATAGATAATATGTGGAATATACTTCAAAATTGTTTTGCTAGAACTGAATAATAATTTCTCTTCTTGACTCAAAGCTTTGCTTTGCTGCTGGATCCCAGGAAATTGTTCTCGCCTTGACTCTAGGATCTCTTCTTCCTCTCAGATGCACAGCTCAGTTTGTGACTGGCTTTTGATGACTGTCAGTATACAGCACTGCTGACATTACCAGTGGTATCTTCCTCCCTGAAAACAGAGCCAGCATGGGGATTTTCAGCAGTGTAGGCTAACTCAGACTTTGCCATCCCAAGACCGATCAGCTGCGGCTGGCCCAGGACTGGGCTGCTTCTGCCCAAGCAAGAGAAGAGGGAAGGGAGAGGGATGGTGCTGAGGGAGGCATCCCAGAAATAACTTTGAAGCTCCAACTGCTTCTGGAGGAAGCAGAAGCAAGGAACAATTGGAGGAATGACAAATGACAGCATCTGTTTCTGTAAGACTCATCTCAAAAACTTGGAACTTAACAAATGTTCAGCCTGAATGCATGTGTTACTACTGCCTCATTTGCATGCCAACAGTGTGTTACAGAATGCCCCTTCTAATTTTCTTTCAAAAAACCTTGCCTGTTATTAGTTTGTATGAGGTAAAATTGCCCAAGAAATTGTTAGATGTAGAGCTGAAATCCTATTGGTGCTTTTAAATCTTTTTTTTTTTTCCTTCTTCATATGGCTCCTCTTTTACTTAAGAAATTGCTTTTAATCCTCTCTTCCTCATCTCTTGAACTTGTAGTGAATAAAAATTTTGTATGTACAAGAAATTCAGGGCATGACCTCCTTGTGTAAGCTGTAAAATACATGGTACTGTAATTTTCCTAGTACATAAATAACAGGGCTTTTTTTTTTTTTTTTTTTTTCAACTTTTGGCCCCATGGGCTTTACTTTAACTTGCCTAAGTATCTGTTTTGTTCCTTACCCCTGCAATGCCAGAGACACTGAGAAAAGCTTAGAAAAGGCTATTGAAAAAAAGTACTTTTCTGTAGCCAATATTGTCTCATTGTTCACTTGTGTTCCTGGAAGCAAACTTTTTTTCTGTCATTCCCCCCCAAATATGTCCTGATCTTAAAAATGGATTTTAGCCATTGTAGGTGTGGAGAACTGCATCTGTGCTGATAACTTGTTGATATGCCAAGTTCTAGTTTAATACAAGCTAGAATTACTGACCTATATGAAGGTCTTGAAAAGCAGGGTTTATAATGGAAGCAGCAACTGACCATTACTGTAGTGGTGCTATTGAGGCACTGCTATAATAAATTGTTTTGACTTTATGAAATGGTGACATAAAGTACATTCAGTTTTAGAGCATAATTATCCCATTATTGTACTTTCTGAATTTTGTTTTATTACTCTTTCTGCTAAAATAAATTTTATTACAACCATAAGCATATTAAGCCATAAAGAAGTCTGTCCCATGGCCAAGTGTTTGCAGTTTTAATGTATTCTTTGTATGTGTAAGACAAGCCGTATATTATGTGATATGTGCAAGGACCATAAACTCAACTAGCGGTTGAAAACGCTAACGTATCATCATAATCACAGTTCAAAAGTTTGTACAGGTTTTCACATTAAACCATTGCTGAGCGAACATATTGCTCAACACATGAAGCACAGCTGTAAGACCTATTTTCTGAGGAAAGTTTAGAAAAGGGAATAAATAGCAACTGTGGTTTTTTGGTTGGTTTTTTTTTAACTTACCAAATTAGATCTGTGGAGTTCCATCCACTGTTCTTCTTTGTGAAGCCTGTTTGATATTTTATTTTGGGATAATGCTGAACTGAAGACCTGAACTCCTTTGGAACTACTCATGGAAATGAAGTTGCTAGTGCTTATTCTGTTCACTCATCACTTCGCAGGTTGCAGTCCATAAGATGCTGTTTCTAGATCAGAAGCACTGTGTCATTGTCATGGTTTTAGCTGGGATACTTAATTTTCTTCACTGTAGCTGGTATAGTGCTGCGTTTTGGTCTTAGTATGAAAATAATGTTGATAACATACTGATGTTTTAGTTGTTGCTGGGTAGTGCTTACACTAGTCAAGGACTTTCTAGCTTCCCATGCTCTGCCAGGTGCACAAGAAGCCTGGAGGGGAGGGGGCACATCCAAGAGAGTTGATCCAAATTGGCCAGAGTGACATTCCATATCATGTGACGTCATGCCCACTATATTAACTGGGGGGAGTTGGCTGGGGGAAGCAGTGATCGTGGCTCAGGGACCGGCAGTGTTGGTCAGCGCGTGGTAAGCGGTTGCAGCACTTGTGCTTTTTTTTCCCTTTTCCCTCTTTTCCCTGGGTTTCATTTCTGTCTCTTGTTATTTTCTTTTTTTAATGATATTATCATTATCATTATTATTATTATCATCATAATAATTATTATCGTTACCATTACTACTATTACTATATTAAACTGTTCTTATCTCAACCCAGGAGTTTTCTTGCTTTTGCTCTTCTGATGCTCCCCCTTCCCACTGGGGTGGGGGGAGTGAGCGAGCGGCTGTGTGGTGCTTAGTTGCTGGCTGGGGCTAAACCACGACACTCATGTGTTCGGGTGTAGTTGTTCTGTGGTTGTAGGCATTGGGTTTAGTAGGGACCGAACCACTAAACCTAAGCAGATACCCAACATCCAGACTGGTAGGCTGTCAATGGATGAATCTGGTGATGTAAAGATGTATATCTATATTTTGTTCTGTTGTGTGTTCAAAACAGGATGTTGGGGAAGTATTTTCCATTCCTGTGTACCTTATAGCAGAAATATTACCCTTTCTTGGAGAAAATTTATAGGCATTATCATTTATTTAGTCAACAAGAATCTTTATTTGGTTTCCTGCTTTTTATTTGTGTTTTTCTGTCCCCATTGTGATTGGAGAGGTGCCATTAAAGAATACTTATGGCTTATCACTTCTTTCTATTTATTCACTTCTGAATAAATAGAAATAATCTCTCTGTGGATCAAGATGATTTTAAAACAATGAAGATGGGCCATAATTTGCTTGGAAGGCAAAATCTAGTTATGGCTATCCAAACAAGGGCTGCTAGATAAGAATAATAAGGGTCCACTGCAGTGGGATGCTGAAGTTCATGATTAGCTTTACCATGCAATAGTTCTCAAGTGAACTAAGACCCCAGTTCCATCTTTGGCAACTTCTGAGAAGGAGCATACTTGCTATTAGGCTCTGACTGCTAGACCTGAGTACTGCTCCCTTCATTTGCTTTTTTTCATAGAATAGTATTAACTATTTCTTTCTCCACAAAGCTATACCTAGGGAAAGAATTACTCTAGGACGCTATTTTGCAGCAGGCAGCCCAAAGCCTCCCAAAGCATGATGGCTGGTGGGGCACCAGGGAACTTGCTTCTTTGAAGACAGTTTAATGTTAATAGGGACCTGGACAGTGAAGTTGTTAGAGGTTATAATGCAAGAAGTAAAGGCATGAAGTGGAAAGTAATGCTAATGATTCAGGATCACTTATAAAAGCATAACTGAATAAATGTTGAGGAAGATTGTTCCATACAGGCCTACAGAATAATGCGTATTTTTTGAAACAGAATATGCCAAGATACTGTTGATTGTATCAGCCTGAGGATAGCCAGCAGACTTGGATGATCAACTTAGTCGGACTTTTGTCATAACATGAGCTATAGGATTTCCCTGAATCATATCCTTCAACTCTCACAGCTTGTCAGCTCTCTGGCCTGTTCTCCTAGTCCTTACATGGAAGACTCCCACTAGAATTGATTGCTGTTGGAGCATCCTTTGGGCAAGTGATTGCTGCAGGGCTGGACAAGTTACTATTAAACTAGATGCCTCTATTTGCTGCATACTTACAGATTAAGAACAAAGCATATCTAGAGTGGTAGCAGTCAGGTTACATTTCTGTCACATCAGGTAACGAAACAAAACATTGTTGGTGCCATTGAACACCATGGAGTTATTTTGTATTTACATATGAAATACCCAAGAGTAGAGTTTAGCTCAAAGTTGTTTCTCAGATTGGATCCTCTGCTATAGGAAATAATGGACAACAAAATAGACTAAGAGACGATGCATAAATCAGGTAAACTACCACTGAGCGCTACTTGCTGTTAGCTCCTTGAGCTCAATGCTAATAGGCTATGCCTAGTTTGCCCAGTCCTTTGGGTTTCCAAGTAGCTACTGGGAATGAGAGAGATAAAGCTGTAATTTACCACAGGTCCCTGGTGATATCTGTTTAATAAAAATTTATTACATGGAGAAATGATTCAGCCGTTCAGCCTGTGTTACCACCTATGGCTATTTATTACATAATTACAGCAAATCTTGTTATAAAAATATTCTGTCACAAAACTGTTCTTAAGGGCTAGTCATCTTCTCATTGCCAATCTGAGCACTTTTCTTTATAAAGGGGTAAGGATGACATCAATCTCTGTGGCTCATCCAGGGCTCCAGTCCCTCAAGTGCTTCTTCCCTAGACCTCATTTTCCATGCCATACTGGCTACATGTCTAAAAGTAGATGATCATTCATCATATGCACCCCTCCCACGTGCTGCGTGTCCTAAACTGTCTCTGCAATGACCTTCTTATATCATGGTGAGTGAAATACCTGGGTACATATAATGCTACCAGTTTGTGACCATTCATATTTATTAGACAAAATGAAGCAGGTAGAAAGAAGGAAAGAAATATCAGCGATACCAGCAGTCTCCCGGGTGTGATGGAACACATTTCACAGCAGCCTGTTCCTCTCTCCCTGATCTCCAAAGTTATCAATTAAGAGACAAACCACAGGCAGCTTCTGTACAGCACCATCTACAAAAATAACTTATGCTCATGAAAAATATTTATTCAGTGTTCTGGTGATTATGAATTCATGTTGTAATGAATTCTGTACATCTGAAAAGGAATATAAATATACTGATATTAAATGTGAGCTGTATATTTAATGCCATTATTAATAATATGCAGTAAAATTTTTGTAAGCTGCAAAAAAATAATTGAAGGAGAGCATTGAGATGTTATGGAACATGTATCACCTACAGAAGAAAAAAACTTTTCCTTCTGTATTTTGTGTAAATAGATCCTACCCAAAGCTTGTTTGCTTAACTTAATTCTTTTAAGATGGTAGGGAACTAATGGGCTAGTATGTGGACCACCTCACAAGGCAAATACATTTTTCATAGGGAAGTATTGACTTGAGTATTACACTTCATGTGTTCTGACTTAAATTTGGAAAGCCATCATTTATCTCCTTCATATTTTGACATTTTCTAAATCTTACTTTGCACTATACTCCCTGGTTCCTTGCTCTCACTGGGATTTAGCTGGGCATTTGACCTTGCCAGCATTCCTGATTCTTTTTATCAGGAAGATTGTGTTTGAAAGGGGTAATCTGTAATAGGTGTCCTCTAATGATTAATGTAATGGAAAAAATAATGGAAGGTTCTGGGGAACACATTCAACATTTTTTGATTAGAGAACTGCTAACATTTTAATTAATAATCAGAAAGTTAGTCGATTAGGTATTATCCCTTTCAAAGATGTTAGGTTTCCATTCCCTCCACTCCCTGCTTTCACAGAATGTTAATTTAAGGAAAGTGGTCTTTCTTGGGAATTAATTAAAGTGAATTCACCACTGACAACATTCTCATTTCACAAATTTGGTAAGGGTGAAATCGGTCATTCCCAGCTTGGAACTGCCTTGTGCAGTTTGGCAGATGGTGCAGTCTGCTCCCATGAGAGTAGCTTTGGGAAGCAGGAAGCATGGGGTAGAGAGGCAGGAGAGAGAACGATCATTTTAGACTGAATCTCCTACCCTCTGCACCCCCCTGCTCCCAGTTATTTCAGTTTGATCCTATAGTAATCCTGGATGTAGGCAGTGAATGTGAGTTGGAATGCTTCTAGGAAATGTTCCTCACAGACTGTATCTTGCCCTGTCTGGAAAGAAAAAGTCTTTTGTGTAGAGGCCTCAAGTTTAATTTGGATCCAGCTGGAGCTTCCATGGGGGAAAGTACAGCTATCTGCAGGACCTCAAACAGAATAATGTGGATGGTTCTCAGTGGGGGATGAGCAGGGGGGAAGGACCCGTCCTCTCCTCTGTTGCTATCTTCCCCATTCATTTCTGCTAGAAGTGGTTTACGTTGTGCATTTCTGTGCCCTCAATAAAGAAAGAAACTACTCATTGTCCTTCAAGAACAGAATATAAGAAGAATGATTTTAAAAATAATGGTTTTTACCACCTAATCTTCTATACCCTGCCTCCCCCAAAAGAAAACCACCAAAAAGACAGCACCCAAAAGCAACATCCCATGCATCTATTTGTATTTCCCTTCTGTCATGTACTATCCCGGAGAGGAGGTGGGAAATATGACATTTTGTCCCTTTTTGCAAAACTCTTGAAGAAAGAGGTGGTTGTGTGTTTTTGTTTTTGTTTTTTTTTTGGCTTAATTTATTTGCCAGTTCTCAAGGTTTCGGGTGGGTGGAGATTAATTCTGCAAGGTCATACATAATCTTTCTTTGCTGTGTGATATTACAGTGCTTCTCCAAATCCCATGGATAGAAGTGGGAAGCCTCCAGACTTCAGTTAGAGCTAGCAGTTGTGATAAAGGACTTACTGTTCCTTTAGAATAAGGGGAAACCCCGCCTCCACAATGTGTTTGCTTTAATAGTAACTTCTGCTGTAGAATCAGTCTCTGGGGATTCATAAGAGTAAGCGAGAGAGAAACATGTTGGGTATTCTTTTTTCTGTTTTTCCCTACATTCAGATTTTTATGTCCCCATTTCAAACAGTTTCATTAGGGCATGTTGTCATTTCTTACTACTGGAAAAATTAATATAAGAAATGAAATTACTTGGATAATCTTTTTTAATACATGCATTTGCACATATGAAAAAGGTTTCCTGCTAGGCCCCTCCTTTTCTTCCTTGTGTCTCATATTTTAGCTTGAAATAGAAACATTTGTCTGATACACACTTGGAAGAGTAACACCGCTTGCTTTTTTTTTCTCCATGTTGTTGCTTAAGGGGAAAAGTGTGTCAGGATGATCTATTGTGGGCAGTTAAGTAAATCCAGCTCCAATTTGTATTCTGCACTTTTATCAGTAGAACATTTCCCATGGCCTTATCAGGCCAATTTAAAACTATGCAAACTATTGTCAGGTTCCTGGAGAAGAACAAAAGGATTACTGAATAATTCAAAGTGAAGCTCTAGTGGTGGATCTGTCTCCAGCTCTGTCATTTTTCATTGTGGTGTATATAAATGACTGACTAGCTGCCTCTGTCCTAGTCTTAGATGTTGACCTTCCTCTACTGACAAAGAGATTCCTTACTCATTTGACAGTAACCTTTTCAATGTGATCACTTCTATGTCATACAATATAAATGGAGTGACAATGAATAATAAATGCTTTCCAAGACAGCCTGCTTGTTTCAAGTAGATCTTTGGATTTCCCAGGAGTGGCTCCCATATATTGTCAGGTGTGATGTAGATGCTCATGCTGGCAAGTACAGCCTGATGTTTTAAGAAGAAAAGGTAGTTGGCTTTGCTTGAACACCTATGAGCATAGAATACTGTGTGACAGATAATAAAGGTGTCACAAATTGATGCTTGCCATGCAGATGTGCATATGTATGGTGTAGTATGTGAAATAGAGCAGAGATTTTAGTCCAAGTGTATGTGGAATCTCCAGCTGAGCAACAATACTAGCATTTGTGCAAGGTAGTTTGGACCTAAACCTCTGGCCTGTGTTGGAGATGAATAAACACTAAGTTGTTCTTTTGACTTCTTACCACTGTGGAGTGGTCATTTCAGTAGATATGACTCATTTGAGATTTGAAATGGTCAGGAACCAAGAGCATCCATAAAGCTTTTCCAGTTATAAAAAGGGGCTTTTTCAAAGACTTTACATAGAAAAATGCTTCCACATTTACTTTGACATATTTGGAGGGAAGGGAGAAAGGAGAAACCCATTAATTTCAAGGGCCAGAAGTAGAAATATCTTGAGGTTAAAACAAATAAATCAAAGCAGCATGTAAATTTTAAGTAGTATAGAGGACTGGATGTGCATTAATATAGATTTGTGCTAAAGGTCCTACTGCCTGCTGTGAGGAAGGGTTATTGTTTCATTGCAGGACTGGATTGTCTTGGAGGAGCATATCCTGCTGGACGTTTCCTTGAGATCTTGCAGAGATTTTGTGTTTCTAGGTAGCTCATCCATCCCACCACTCCTGCCTGCCAGTGGAGTTAGGGCAGGGCTGCATGTGTAGGTGAGAAGTTGCACATAACTAAGTGCTTAAGTTTTAACTGAAATCACGGGGGACTCTGTGTCAAATATTGTCCAACACTTCAGACTTCCAGCTGATGTGGCTCCACACAAAAAATAAGTAATAGTCATGTCTGGAAGTATGGCTGCCTTTCAATTTTCTGTCCATAGAAAAGAATCACTTGTAATGTTTCCACCAACAGACATAGGGCAGAACGGTGAAAATCTGTGCATGTCTGTTATTTTGCTTTTAATTTTGTTTTACCTCAGATTTAATTATTTATGTATTGCTATTAAGCTATGATAGAGGAGAAAATTCCCTCCAGTTTAAGTAGCTGAATGACCCATGGCCATTCATAACTTCTTTAGCTGGTTAAAAAATCTGACAAACCATATTAGGTATAAATTTAAAATGAAGTCCCTCTTTCTGTTGCTGACAGCTAAAGCAGTGTATCATTAACAAAACCTGCTGCAGGATTCCTGTAGGCATTTCTCACAGGATAATAAGCAACCCTGTTTCTTTTCCTGTGCAGCAGGACAAAAGCCCTGCTTTTATAGCTTCGTGCAGGTTTTTTTGCTTGGTAATAACCTGAATTGTTTTCCATTGAGGAACTACATTTGAAAAAATTCACGTTTTCTGGTATATCTCACCTAAATACATCGGCTTGCTGACTCCCCTGCAGGCTGCCCTGTAGGGGAAGAGACTCTGTTTGCAAATATACTGATCACAGTATTTTAGTGAATCTAAATTTTTTTTTTTTTCCTCCTGAAAGTTTCTTGCAAAGGCAGTATTTGTATTTCTTGTGGCTCTGTGTGGGGTTTGTTTAGTCTTCTCATGTTTCAGCCAGGGAGCTGCTTATTTTCTGTAGGAGGAGAAAGAGCAATGGGGCTGAAGCAGAGGGAGATGGCACAGGCTAGTGACAGAGTTCCTCTATTTATCTAGACCCTTCCTGAAGCTTGATTAAATTGAACACCAAGTGTCCCAGCTAAAAAGCTCTTTTACCTGTCTGACTGGCACATAAACTGTGGTGTATGTGGCTGGACTTTCTTCTGAGACCAGCACAACCCTGTTCCTGTATAGATACTGGTGGTAAAGGCAAGGAATGTAGCTGGACTGAATCCTCCTGTACAAAAGGACTACAAAATGCTTCCAGGCAAGGAGGCCTTTCCAGAGAGAAGAACTTGAGTGGACCAGACTGCATTTGTTTAAGCTACTTGCATAGAGGGAACAGCAGAAACAAAGTACGTTGGCTCCAGGAGAGGGTGTACTGCTGTTTCTAAGGTATTGTTGGTACTGAAATGAGTGGGGTTGTAGATAGCTCGGCAATCTCTGCTCTCAGAATTGTAATTCTGGTCCTTTCCCATATCCTTCATTCCTGGACCAGTGTCACACTACCTTCTTTCACTAGTGCTGGTGGTAATGACAAGTTCACTTGATATTGTACAGTTCTAACTTCTGAACTGCACAACTTCTAAATAAGTCCACTTTACCTCTAGGTAGTTAATGGTTACATTAGTATTGTTGATTGGTAAGATTAGAGGAATTTTGGATTTTGCTGTAGTTCACTCGAATAAAGGAGAGAGAAGGATCTCTTGGCATATTTATGCCAAGCCTTTGACATTGTTTCATGGAGCTGGTTCTTGTTTGTAAGTAATTGATACTTGTTTGTTTTTTCCAAAGATCTATTAAAAAAAAAAAAAGAAAATTAAGTGTATTTTTGCAAAACTGTAAAAAGTGCAGAGACTGAAGCTGAGATTTTTCAGAACAGGACTGACTATGCTATGTTTAAACAAGAAGATTTGTTTTAAAACTAGTCATTCAAGTTTCTTCCCAGTAGTGCTTTTAGACAACCCATTGATACTTGAAATCCTTGGTAACCCTTGCACAGCAGGAATTTTGAATGAGGGGTAGGTTTAAAGAAAAGTCATATTACCCTCCCTCCCTTCTCCCACATGGCTGGTAAGCCAAGGAATGCTTCAGTATTGTCCATTGGTCATTTTCCTGACATCGTTCCATGAGATTGTGTGTCCAAACCCACAGAGATATTTCAGCATGGATTTCCTTTGGGGCTGTGGGAAGCAGGCAGGGCAGCCACTGAGTGCACAGGTTGTACAATGTCAGTAATGTTCGTAGGTGAGGTGTGCCTGGTCTGATGCTCTACTGGTGAAAAGCAGAGCAATCATTGATAGTTGACTGGACAGAGACCTTGTTTTATTGCTTGCCCAAAGCTCTTCCAAAACATACCTCTAATGCTGGGAAGAGGTAAGGAGATGGCAGTGCTTCTTTCTGCACTCCCTCTCCTCAGGGGCCTCAGCCTACACTTTCTGAAATGCCTCGCTCCTCATGGAAACTTCATTGAATGGTCTTTAGGAGGAATGGAAACAGTGGTGGTGGTGATGGTGCAGGAGGAGCTCGCACACGAGACTGACAGCTGTGTCTGAGGAAGAGCCACTTGGCTTTCCCCTCTCCAGACCCCAGATCTGTGCAGCCTTCTGCGTAAGGAGAGGGAATGTCCTGATTCAGTCTTACAAGCCTTTGCTTGCTGTTTTCTTAAAGGCTTGCAGCTAGACAATATGTTTCAAGAACGTATTGTACGCTCCTTGAATTTCTGTAAGACTTAACAATATGAGTGTGCTGAACTGTTTTGCTCTTCTTTACAGTATCTGTCCTCTGTCTCATTACATCCTGAATACTGCTTCTGCATGATAACTTAATTGCTTAATGTCATCTTCAATGTTTAGCTCTTGAGCTTGAAAACCTGAGCAAGTGTGTTAACTGAATATGTGAGTGTAGATGGATTGTGAAAGCACGAATTTTCCCATGGAGAGAGAGGCTGCCAGATCCTGTTCCCTTAGCTGTCGCCTGAATTGGAGTTGGCTGATCCAAGAAGAGGTTTTCTGTATGGCTGGCAGGACAGGATCAGGAAAACACGTATCACCACATCTTTGAAAATATTGTATTATCATGACATATAGCTGTAATATATGTGATGATATCATATATTATCATACCAATGCAGGTATGATTCTGCCAGCCACCAAGGCAAAACAAATCAAACACCCACAGAAATATCCTGAACACAGTGAAGTCACATAAGCATCCCCTGTGGTTGAGGGCCTTGCTTTTAGGAAAGAGCAAAAATGAGTGACTACATTAATCCTTCATCTGTGACCTGTGTATGCTTTAGTGGAATGGTTCCAGGCTGAGCACAAAAGTAATTCTGAAGGATCCAAGGGTCCATAGGTATAATGTAGGGCAGGTTTTGGCACGTGATTTCCAGTTCACTGATATCAGGGCTGAGGTGATTGACATAACAGCTTATTGCTCTCCAGAAAGGTGTCCCTAATTAAATTCACAGGGGAAGTTTTTCAGAAATAAATTTAAAACATAAGCATAGAATAGTTTGAATTTTATTTTGTCTTTCTGTCTCCTCCTCCTCCTCTTCCCACGTTTTCTTATGACTATTTTGCTTTTCTTTCTCAAATCTCTCCCAAACTCACTTTACCCTATTAAGTTTGTAAACATTAACTCAAGTGGTGATGCAGCTTTGTGGTGGGGTGGGAAGCACTAGGGATGTTGTAAGGTTGCTTTGAACCAACCAACCTGGCATTGCTGTAATGAAAAAAAATGGAGTGGCTTTAATTATGTTGCACATAGTAATTTGGCAGTGAAATTATTTTGAGGAAAAATCTACTCCCAAAATGCCAGTGAGCCAAAAACCAGGTAATGAAGAAAGAAGATTAAAAATTATCATTGCTGGGAATATCTTTCAGCTCCTGCATGAATAAAACAAAGTTATGAAATATAGATATACAAGCAGGTGAAGGCAGTTCATAGCATCTTTAGGTATACATCAAGCAGTCTTTCTGCCATAAATTTTACAGCACCTTTTGCCACTCCAGGTATTAAACTTGCAGATGAATTACTTTTTGCTTGATCAAATGCATCATATGTAGATAATACTTATGCAAATTACAGGCTATTCTCCATGAGTTTATTTTATGGTTAGATATTTGAAATAATGTCTTTGTACTGGTTTGATTTTCTACCTTTGACTTGACACTGTTCTTCTAGGGGGTGAGGGTATTGGATGCATTTTGATAAACAATGCTGAAATGACAGATTTAGGCTTTAAATGAAATTGTGTTCCATAAACTGTGAAACAAAGAGTCATAACTTACCCTTAGCTACATACATTTCAGGGAAAATTATCTTTCATGCTTTGATCTACACTGTATCATTTTACTGAGTGGCCTCGTGTGAGTAGCAATCAAATCCACCAAAGATGGGTGAGAATCTCATTTAGAATCAGAGAATACAAATCATAGATTCATCTGCCTGGTGGGGAGGAAAATGTTGCATGAGTCCCAGTTTCTCCAATTACAACTGAATTATTTTTGTAAAACTCAAGAGAAGAAACTCCTGCAACCTTGGTTCTCATGTATTTGTCTATTTGGATTGACTACACATGGGAGACTTGGTCCAGGGCTGCCTAAGAGCCCTATGGGAGCCTATGGGGCACCTAGCTCTCTTCCTGAACTTGTCCCACCTCTGCTTGTGCTTCTCATAAATATCTGAGCCTGGGACAACCGGAATGGCAAAGTTTCAGTTTCCAGTAGAGTAGGTATTTTAAACAACCCTTGCCACAGGATGGTTGTCATGCCAGGTACCCACGCTACCTCACTCTGGTCCCCACGGTGTCATGGAGAGTTCATAGCCAGGAATCTTTGTGGCAGATCCATTTATTATCACTCATACCCTGATCAAGGGCTGGATCCAATGATAGGCTGCAAAGGGGAGAAGGCAGATGAAGAAGGGATGTCGCACCTTCCTGTTCACTGTCAAATGCTTCCAGGTACTGCTGGCAGGGAGTTCACCCCAAGCCCTGCTGTCATGGTGAAGGATTATCCTTGTGGACTGGCCAGAGGATTCCCCAAGAAAATTGTTTCAGTCTGCCAGTTCCCAAATTGCACTGCATCTACTGCACACTAAAGCAGAGGGAAAGAAAACAAAGGGAGGAAATTTGTTTGAGAACATTTATTAGAGCTGAAGTGAGAGTGATTGTGTGACACATGGGGAATCTTTATGCAGGGCAATGCTTCTCTCTAAATACAGTTCTGTTTCCCAGTCATAGCTTATTGTCTCTTGCTTGATATTTGTAGCTATATCAGTGTTGCCAGGGAAATAAGGCTTCTGATGTGATAAATTCTGTGTTAGAACTTCAGTTCCATGATAAATGAGATCAGAGATTAGAGAGGAGAACTTTTTTTTTTTTTTAAATGCCAACAGTGGTGCTAATGAGCAGAAGTAGGAGGGTAGTTAACTCCCGCAGGTGAACTCTGTGAAGTAGGAGGCCTTGCAGAGCTTGTGAGAGTCCACAAACCTTTTCCCCTTTTATTTCTTCAGCCGGAAAAAAGTTTTTAATGACTGTCCAAAATAGAGAACTTCTTTGGAAGAGCTGTTCTAGCTGCATTAGTAAGAAGAAATAAAAAAGCTGTACGTCATTCTTCTTCACCCAAGCACTAGTTTCCCAGTCTGACTTCCCACAGGACTCCAGTTTGCTGGGCAAGAAAAGGTGGTGATTGCGATCTGATCCATCTAGCGTGCACTGAGCACATATGTGCTGTTGTAAATGGATAACAATGAAAATAACTATCTTGACTGCTTTTTAACTAAAAAAAAAAAAAAAAAAAAAAAATCACTTCTCATCCAGGGTTTAGATGTCCATGACCTTGCTCCTACTTTTGGCTGCAAGACAAATTGCAAAAAAAAGTTACTTAGCTTACTAAACCTCTCTGTGTATGGCTGCTCTGCTTATAACTACCTGCTGAGATGATCACACAGTAGGTTTTACAGGTGTGTAGCTCTAGATACTAAAACATTTAATCTGTATCTTGTAGAGTCCCTTCCAGCATTCTCTACCCACCCTTTATCTTGTCTCCAATTTCCTGACCATTCCTAATGTTGCAAGAGGAAAGGCTTAGGAAAAGATGTAGAGAAATGTAATTATGAAGTTGTCCATATTTTGCACCTTTCCATATTTTCATTTTAAACAAATTTATACTGCTGTTTTCTATAGAATAATTATTGCATGACTGTAAAACACCAAATTGGTCATACAATGCTAGAATCTTGGATTTTGTAGGCAAAAGACTGGTCTTTCTGTGGCTATAGGCAAGCTGCTCTATTTTTTCTGTTCCCTTTAGTACCATTGCTTTTGTTCATTAGCTTGGCATGAGCAGGCTTATGCAAGAGACATGGAGAGGAATGGTGTCACTTTGTAAGGTGTCTTTCCCCAATCTGCTTCTCATCTCATTTCTGTCCCTCATCTGCTTGCTCCAGACACCTACGGGAGACCAAATGGGACAGTCTGCTCCAGGCTACGTTGATTCTAGCTGCGTAGGAGGTTATAGAAAATATTATTTGTGTTACAACAGGCACCCATTTTTCATTCCTGAAATTCCCCTTAGGAAATGAACGTTCTTATTTCTCTCAGATTTGTAGTAGCTTTTCCTGCCCATGTTTCTGTCTTGATGTCTTACCTAGCTCCTATTCTGACTGCTGCAGTGCTTGCGAGCTGGTAATGCAAAGACTAGCCAACAAAATGATCTTTGGATTCTCTTCTCTCAAAGCTGTGCTGCCTGGTCTCTGCTCACTGCCTGCCATTAGCTTTAAATAATAGTATTCCTTATTAATATCACTGCAGGTGAATCAGACCCTAAAACTGATGAGAAGCAAATATTTTCAAGTGCTGTTTGCTTTACTTACTTCACTGTAGCTTCTTGGCTTGGCTCGGCTCTTTTGACCTGCCTGGAGGGGGAATGTCTGTGGCTTCAGGGAGACTACGTGAGTTACAGATGCTCTGCAGGATAAACTGGACACTGAAGAGTGTGGTGCCCCTCTGATCTTGCCCCCAGCCTGTGATGGAGCTGATTTAGGGAAAGCCTGTGAGGCTGCCATTTGATTTTTTTTGCAGTGCTCTGCTTCAAGCTGATTTTTATTTTAGGGGAAGGTTTGGAGAGGATTTCACATTCTCCCTTTGTCTCCTGTCCTTGATTTTGGACTCTCAGGAAGAAGTTTTTTCCCCCTTCTATTCTATCATATTTCAAAATGTAATTGTTTTCTCTTGTTTAGCCTGTAAGAGCAGTAAGGGATGGGCTGCTTGCTGCTGCCTTTGCTGCGTGTTGTTAAGTGGCATTGGCTCTGCTAATAGCATTAAACATTTGTTAGCAATCTGATATCTGTAAGAATGTGTCCCTTTCCCCTGTGCCAGTGTGGGGACACTGGCAGGGATACTGCCAGCCTTTAACCTTCTTATCCCTTTATCTTGGAAGCTCCCTGAGGCAGGTGCAAGCTTCTAGCAAAAGACTGTGCAATGCTCAGAGCAAGGAGACCCTGTGCTCTGAGACCTCATGGCATTTTTGTAATAAATGGTAATAATAATAACAATAATAATAATTCTGGTAATAAATCCTAGAATTTTCAATCTGTATGGAGATGATCAATAAGTTATCTCCTTAGTTACATCAGAAAAACTATAGAAGCCAAGGAGCAGTATACCCCACTCTATAGCATGTTGGGAACCTGCTGTGGATACACGTGGATGCAAAAGTCCTTTCCTCTTTAGTTCCTGGCTGTTTGTGCAGGTATCATGAAATGCACTCATAGCCTGTATCAGGTGCCTGCATTTTGATATGAGAATGTGGATTTTCAGAACTGAGATAGAAATCCCATTTTAAATATGCCGAGAGGGGAACATCTGTGAAAAATCACAAGAACGACTTTAACATCTGCCCCTCTAGAGGGAAATTGCTGATGTTCTTATTTTATATCAAAAAACTTTGAGTGCTGCAATGTTTACATATTTAAACGCAGACTGGAAATGGAAGAAGTGACTAATTAATTTAGCTCAAGCTTTAACATTTGCATTGTTTTTAATTTTAATTGAACATTTTGTTCACAGGGTTAGTGATTTTTACCACAGATCAAACTATGCTTTTAAGTAGTTTTATGTCTAGGAGGGCCAAAAAGAAAGAAGACTGTAGGGAGAAGGGGAGTGTATGGGATTGTTGCTAGGAATCTGAAAACAAAAGGCTCTGATGTTACTCCACTGTGTCTCCTCTGCATTTCAAAGGGAATGTTTTTTATTTTGTTTACATTAAATGGGACCAGAACTGGACCTATCATGCAGCTCTTAATTCAGCTGAGAATGAACTTCAGTCATGGCTGTGAGTCATGATGATCTCTTGGTGAGGGAAGTCTGCGAAAATGCTTTTCTGAAGTTAATAGCATTACAAAAGTGATAGAGGGAAAAGACCCCATAGGTGGTCATCTGTCCATGCAAGACTGTTCCAAGCTACCTATTTTGGGGAGAGGACGGACAGGTAGAGAATGTTTTACCTACAGTGTGCCATGAGGGGAAAAAAAAACCCAACAAACCAAAAACACTTTCATCACTTTGTTATTCCACCTCTAAATTTCATTGCCTATATGAGATATAATTACCCACAGGTTTCTTCTTTGTCCTATTTTTTTCCGTTAACTTCATCCATTTCTTCAGAATACTGCCCATCTAATGTGTTCTGAAGAGAGAGCCCTTTTGCCTTGGTATTTGAGTGTCATGAATCACAGTAAACAAATCATTGCTTTCTTCCTTTTCTTTGGCATTTACACTTTTCAAATATTTATATTCATTGCTGTTATTTTTTATCAGTCCACAGATACATGGCCCACGTGTAGGCTTCTAGCTAATGTCTGTCTCGAGCCCTTTAGATCCTGTGTGTCTTCTTCCTTCCTCCTCTGACCGCCAGTCCAATTTTCTAGCACACCTGAGCAGCACAATATCCAACATCAATGCAAGTGGGATTGTACGAGGCCATTACACTGGTGCTTATCCCGACAAGAAGGATATCTGAATCACTCCTTCCCACAGGTTCTAGTATATTGATGCAGAGGGTCAGGCCAGTGGGTACTAGTGTAATAACAATTTTTTTTTTTTTTCCCCCTCTCCAAAATGGAAGAAGAGACTTCTATCCTGATGCCAGTGCCATCTGACATTGGACTGCAGGTGCATAAACCTCCTGCAATAAAAAAAGGCAGAAAAGGTCAGTGTACCTGTAGAGCAAAATGCACTAGAAATTTGTAAAATTAGAATTGCATGGGCAAGATGCTTCTTTCCCTCTGCTCTTGTCTCTTCTGAGTGTAAATTTTTTTTGGCTTGGATTGTTTCTTTCTCATGTAAGAGACCATGTTTTTGTGTCACACTCAGCATTGGTATGTAATTTGAGTATGTGGGTGGTAAAGTAGTATAAATACTGGCACTTCTAAAAAGATTAAGCAGCCAGAATTCTAGAGGCAGTGAGTCTGGGAGCTGGCCTGCACTCCAACACAGCAGAAAATGTGTTTTGTAAATCATGATTGGGCTCATGTTTCAGACTTTTTCTCTCCTTTCCATAATTGATATGGAAACCGTGGTGATTGTCCTATACAAAATTATGAAAATAAGCTATGAGCATCCCTGTCTGCCAGTGAATGGAAAACAATCCTCTAGAAAAAGAGCTGCTCTGCAAGTGGGTCAACATTCATAACTGAAGTGGCCTATAACAGTTGTTTTGAAATACTGAATTCATCCAGTATGAATAATACCTGTAATCGTCTTGTATGCGGAATAGTTATTTACAAAAGCTGAACTTCAGACTGTTGAAAATATTAAAACCAGTTACTACAGGCTCTAAAGAGCAGATCATCTGCTCCCAGTTTTGCTAGCTGGAGTGGGTTTTTTTCCCCTCTTCCTGACTTCATTTGTAGCAAAGGCAAGGAGAGTTTTGTTAAATCAAAACAAAGAAGACCCCTACTGAACTGCATGGAGTATGGGCAGTTTGTTTCCTTACTTTTGGCCTAATGGGCCTAGAGGGGATCAAGATACAGCATGTGTCACTAAAAATTGAAGTTTACGTTGAAACTATGCCAATGTCATAAATATTATGAAATGATAGGTTGAAGTGAATAGCTATTTGTACTAATGGTGTAGGTTCTAACAGCATGGAAACAGAAGTTGACAGGTTTGCATAATGATCAAAGACAACATTGTTTCTGCTTGAGCAGACAATTTGATTTAAAGGTAACTCTGCCTTTGGTATACTTTTCACCAGCTTGTCAATCAAGGGAGACAAGGGGCTCTAGAAAACCTGCTTCAGTACATTGCGTATCACCCTTCCATCAGACAATTCAGCCTGTTCTGTATTTCTTGTGCTCCAAAAATCCCTCTGGGATTTCTGCTATGGGGTCTGAGAAAATTTTAAAATCTCACTACAGGAAGATAAACAGAGGAGACAGGGTAGCAGCCCTGTGTGAAAACAACATTTGGTAGTGTTTGCTTCTAATTTTAGGCCCTTGAGGAAGATAATTACCACAATCATTACGTATTAATGTGCAGAGCAACATGCTGGTGTCAATTTAAAGCTAAAATGTGTCTGAAGATCCAGCTTGTTTGTGTCTTGCTGGCACTTATTTTAGTTTATTTATACACGCAATAGCTTTGCTGCATTGTGACAGTAACATGTCACTTACAGGAGGATCTGGCAATAGATCACTATCAATTGCAAGCAACAGATTTTGCTCCCCCAACAAAAAGGTAAAAATTAAATCACTTATTTTATGGAAGGATACTTTGTGAGTGCTGGAGAATTGCCCATCTGTTCCTCCCAGTGTTGCTTGTGGGGTTCCATGAGAAATCTTGCTGCTCACTTGTCTTCTTCAGTTTCATATGTATGTAGATGAAGGACCTCTGCTTTTTGTCTCGGTGGTGACTGCATATGAATTCCTCAGATGCTTGGACTGGAGAGCTATGCATTTTTTTAAATTAAAAAATAGAACAAGTGTTATTAGCCTCATGCTGTTTCAGCAAAGCTCATCGTTCCTTTCATGCTCTCTTCTTCTCTTCTTCCAAATTGAACTGAATTACCCTCCCTGTTTTTTTTTCCTTGTCCTATCACAGCCCATTACAGAGCTACAAGATTACCCTTTTCCAAATCTGCAAACTGCTTCACACCAACTGCTTATCTTTTGGTCTTCCCATCTCTCCTATTGCTCATAAAAGTTTTAAAAACAATACAGAGAAAAGAGAAGTACGCTTCCATTTTTTTAATAGCATCCACTAGTTTCTATTCTACAATATTTGTACTTGTAAGAGAGAAGGAGAATGGAAGGTTGTGTTGGAAATGTTAATGATGCACTGCTTTCACAGATGTTATAACATGAAGAGACTGTTCGCACGTTTTAGTCTGACTCAATCTTCAGCCTGTGATTGCTGCTGGTAATTGCAGTTGAACTGGTATGATCTTGTAGTAGCCAGTCTGTCCTCTTTTTGTTTGCACTTGCTTATGTCTTTGTGTTCCAGCTTCAGTTCTGACTTGACTTTAAAGAACTATAGAGAGTTTTCCAGGTATCAAATTGGCTGGCAGGGGCTCTAGTACAAGGAATGAAAAGGCACCCCTGGGCAATTCTCCATGCTCTCTCCTACTTTCCACCACCTCTTCAGCATCTTCACCTATGGGTTTCAGATCACTTGTGATTTCTGCATGCCTGATGGCTGTACTGTGACCTGCAGCCTGGTCTGTATCAGTTTTCTCCTGGAAGATATCACTGCAGAACGCAGGCTGTCAAGGGGGCATCACAGAGGGGAAAAATTTTGGCTTTATGGAGTAGCTGAGGAACAGCAACCTCTACAGAATGATACTTATGTGGAAGAATCCAATTCAGCTTCTCATATAAACCTTGACTAAAGAGTTATGTGAGAAAATAGATTTCAATATGCAAATATAGAAGGTTTTCCACACTGAGATGGGTGAAAGGAAACTGTCAAATCAACTTTGAAGTGGATGTTGAATGTGTGTGTATTTGTTTCTGTAGAAGCAGAACTTCCAGTACCTTAGTGGGAGCACAGGATGGAGTAAACCTTATCCATGGTGGCTCTGTTATCCTTGTATGCTTTCAGCTGGTCATAATGACGGTGTCTGCTGATTTTTACTGCCTTCCAGCTTCTGCTTCTAGTGGCTTGCATTTTGACCTGAACTTCATTGTTATGCCAGAATGATTGCTTGAATAAACAGCAGGAAATCACTTATGCTTAAAAACAGTCACTGGAAACATACAGTGTAGTAATTTGGAACAGGAAACATGTTTTTCTGTTACTAGATAAAGTGGGGTACTTCTGCCTGCGCAGTTTTGCAAGTGGTAGGTGCTGCAGGTTTGCTTTCTCTCCCTCACTACTGGAAATTCTTGCTCTTTTATATGAAACCCCATCTGAACATAGCAGCATCATTCTCTACTTCAGAAGGCAATGTTTGCTGGCAGGAATGAATGCAGTTATTAGAATTATCTTCTGCTCCGCATCTGGGAAAGTTGGTGGTGACAAGGGCATCAGTGCTTTCTTATGGCAAGTCTTACCCTTCTTACTGTTCTGCTTTTTGCAACACACCAGTATCTTCCCCAATATTTCTATTCTTAATTTGAATCTCTGCTGGTCAGGCAGGGACTGATGTCTACAATGAGTTGGTTAAAACCCCTGATATCACTGCTTTTCTCACTACCATTAGAAAAGCTAAGGTCTACTGCATACTACGTGCGTAAAAATCACTTGAGGTAGAAAAAATGGCTGTTACTCTTTGCCAGTCTTTCAGAGCTAACAATTTAGCAATATATGATTGGGCTTTTTGAATTTCTTGCTTTGGTATTCTGCTAGTTAGTGAACAGGAATACTTCAGGGGTAAGAAAGCTGAAAAATTGTATGGCTGAGTTTGTTTATTCTAATGTATAAATGGAAAAAATCCCTATAGTTCATGGCTTTTTTTTATTACTGTAACTGTGTTTAATTTTTCACAATATTCTATAGCCCTTGCTTTTAGCTGATCATGTGATTTAGATCTATTTATTTTCATTAGAGGGTGCTCAGGGACACAATTGTTAAAGGAGCATTACAAATGTGAATGAATAATTGATCAAGATAAAGGATGTCACTGAGCACCTTAAATCCTGCCTCTTCTAATAGCTTTGAAAGACATGTACGTGTATGTACAAGCACACACATGCACTCTGTTTCTGTCTTCTACTTAGTGATAAAGCTTTCAGAACAACCAAACCGCCGAAGTTACAGAATACCCATTTCTGTGACAGCACAGAGCAATGTGTACTAGTCCAGATTTCGTGCATTCACTTTCAGGTAAGCTGTTTTCTGAGGCAGACCAGGCTACACAAAACCCACTGTACCATTCTCTTAAAAGTTAACTCAAACCTTTTTTTCCATTTCCTGAACAGAAGAGCCTTTTGCATGCAGTATCCCCTCTCTTTCTCTCGTCCATTCCAAGTGTTTTCAACATTGGATGAGATTCCAGCATAAAGATAATAATTTACTGAAATCTGGACTGGACTTAGTCTGGAAAAATGTTTTTTATTTCAGTAGAAGTTTTAAACAAACTGAAAAGTAGAGATTTTAAACAAACACAATTTTTAACGTGGAGAAATGATTTGTGGGTGAAAATGAAACCTGTGAAGAAGGTTGTAGTAAAGCTCAGCCACTACTTAAAGGCAGTTTTATGGTTCTGACTAGCAAATAGAGCTTCTTGGTACATTTAACCTGTAGTATACCAGTCAACCCTGAGGTATCCCTTTCATTAATACAAAGCTCATTCAAGTTTAGTGCAGGAAACCGAACTGGACTGTGTACTGCCATGTAGCATAGAGATTCCCATATGCTTCTGTTTGTTTCTCCTTTGGTAAAGAAGTCAAACTCTGTAATAAAAAAATCCTTATCAGAGCTAGTGGTATTTATATTAGCTGTGAATTTGGACTACTTGTTAGGGTAAAGGGTTATAGTAAATGGTGTTACAGTGGGCTGGTGGCCAGTCACTAGTGGGGTTCCGCAGGGATCTATCTTAGGGCCAGTACTCTTTAATCTCTTCATAAATGACTTGAAAGCAGGACTTGAAGGAACGCTAATTAAGTTTGCTGATGACACAAAATTGGGAGGAGCTGTTGACACTCTCAAAGGCAGAGAGGCCCTGCAGAGAGATCTGGACAGACTGGAGAGCTGGGCAGTCACCAACCGTATGAAGTTTAACAAGGGCAAGTGCCAGATTTTGCACCTGGGGCACGGCAACCCTGGATGTACATGCACACTGGGGACCGAGAGGCTGGAGAGCAGCTCCGCGGAGAGGGGTCTGGGGCTTCTGGTCAACGGCAAGTTGAACAGGAGCCAACAGTGTGCCCTGGCAGCCAAGAGGGCCAACCGTGTCCTGGGGTGCATCAAGCACTGCATTGCAGCCAGTCGAGGGAGGGGATTGTCCCACTCTACTCTGCACTGGTGCAGCCTCACCTCGAGTACTGTGTGCAGTTTTGGGCGCCACAGTACATCAAGGATACAGAGCTACTCAAGAGTGTCCAGAGAAGGGCTGTGAAGTTGGTGAAGGATTTAGAGGAAAAGCCATACGAGGAGTGGCTAAAGTCACTTGGTTTGTTCAGCGTGGAGAAGAGGAGGCTGAGGGCAGACCTCATCGCGGTCTGCAGCTTCCTTGCAAGGGGAGGAGGAGGGGCAGGCGCTGATCTCTTCTCTCTGGTGACCAATGATAGGACCTGAGGGAATGGCAGGAAGATGTGCCAGTGGAGGTTTAGGTTGGATATTAGGAGAAGGTTCTTCCCCCAGAGGGTGGTGGAACACTGGAACAGGCTCCCCAGGGAGGCAGTCATGGTGCCAAGGCTAACAATATTCAAGAAGCACTTGGCCAACGCCCTCAGACACATGGTGTGAATTTTGGGGTTGTCCTGTGCATGGATAGGAGTTGGACTCGATAATCCTTGCGGGTCCTTTCCAACTCAGGATATTCTATGATTCTATGATACTGTATTTGTTATTTGCACAAAGCTATGAAAATCATTGTTCCATTTATTGTTTGCTTTTTTAAACTAGCCAATATTATTTTTAAAAATTACCTCTAAGGGTTATTTTCACAAAACTCATCTAACATGTATTTGATATGGATTAGTTTGATTCTGGTTTATTCGGAAAGCTTTTGAAGAGAAAGGGGATGTCTCCTCAGCCCCCTGCCATCACCTCTTGAATGATCTTGAATTTTCTTTCCATTTTGCTACAAAGAATAACATCATCTATTTAAATTCTGATCACATAAAAATGCCAGACCAGTCAATCTGGAGTCTAAAGATGGTTTTGTTCAACCTGATACAATGTACCATAGCATGTGGTGATCAATGACATTAGATTACTCTGACCAGGGTAATAAAAGTTGTACCTGTTAGCTGCTTTATATGTAAGATAATGCCAAGCTAAAACTGAATACTTATCAAAAGGTGTGTATGGTATAGTTGGGGAACAAAGTTTCTGCCATTTGTAATAAAAGCTCATGGAGTCTGGTAGCAGAATAATTTTTGAAGTCTAGTCTCCCAAAACCCTGAAGTGAAATGAGGAAAAAAAGGAAAAGGAGAAATACTTTTTATACTTTTCTGCTCATGACGTTAAGAAAATTATTCTTAATTCAGGTGAAGGGCACATTCTTGCTGTTTAGTGTGGTATTGTGGAATGAGGGGAAAGAAAGGAAGAGAAGAGATATCATGAGGAGGAACTGTCAGTCTTGGTACCTAGATTTTTTTTTTTCAACTGTTACTGATTTAAATATCACCACTGTTGAAATAGTTCTTTGTAATCTTTGTAGTCTTTGAAGATACCTTCTTAGCTGTCACTTGTGTTTAGCTGGAAAAATCTAGACAGCACTCCCATCATCTGGTGAATTCCAGCGTTGACTGAATACATGAAAGCATAATAATTCTGCAACAACTTAAAAGGCACTATCCTCAAATTTTAAAGGGAAGCAATGCTGAAACTTCTAAATAATGTTAGATCTTTTTCATTAGTTTTAAAGTAAGCCTATAACTGGTGCTTGCAAATTTTGCATTTTTGTGTCTGTTCAGCTGAGTAATGACTATTTTACACAAACAAAAATAGGGCTGTGTATTTTGACATAGTGGTGGGCTTTCAGGGCTCATTTCCTGAAATCAGGCCCTGGGGAATGCTACAGCTCCTTTTCTCTACAGTTTACCTATCATGTTTCTTTGTTTCTCCACTGTTAAGCTTTCTACAGTAGACCTACAAATAGTAGCAAATACAAAAAGAAAAAAGTTACTTATATACATCATTTCTTCCAATGGTATTGAACCTACAGCACAAAATTGCTAGATTAAATGTTCTAATCCCAGAATCCAATTGCAGAATCTTATAAGAAAGATTTCAAACCTTATAGTTTTCTTATGAAAATCTTAATTAAATTAAAATTAATCTCTCAGTTACATGATCCATATTGCATTTTACTCTTTACTCTTGCTGAGGCAAAAGCAGACATAATGGCAGGGGTGTCATGCAAAGTGAAGTGAAGATGCGCAGTTGGAGAAAGAAGTCTTTTGGAACTGAATGTCAGTTGTAGGCCAAAATATTTTGGATTAATGTATTAAGTTTCTTGATTGGGAGAAAAGCAAATAATGTTAATAGAAGACATTTTTAAACCAAAATTCTATAGAATTTTTTAATTAGAAACTCAAATTTCCATTTAACTTTTTTCATTTGTTAACAGTCTATAGCTAAAATCCTCTCCTGCATATCCCAAGGTGATTTGAAATTGGGTTATCACAGACCAAATGTGTGATTAACTGATGGAAATACTGTGTTGCCTTAGTTCTGTCCTGTGTTTTTAACAGCAATACATTTATGGGGTACATATACTGCACGGTTGTTGGTTCAGATAGATTGCTGTGAATAGATGACAGAGTGTCACATTTGGTTTTGTACGTGAAGTACAATGTATTGTTAAAAAGATATCATTAACCCTTGTCTGTCTCTGCTTATAACCATGAATTCCAATTATGTTGCAAACACTGCTCTTTGTTCGGCTTATTCTGCCAGACGTAGAGATGTGCAAAAATACTACTCTTTCAGGAAACAGAGCCAAAATTGCCTTTTTCTTGTAAACAAAGCAATACTTTCCACTTCCCAGATTAATGTTTTCTTAATTAGAGAAAAGGCATTGCTGAAGGTCAAAGCCTGTGACACTTGATTTCACTCAGGCTGAATGACATCCGAAGGAGTCACCAGCTTCAGCTGTCACAAATAGATGCTTTGGGAGTGGAGGCAGTGATCTCACTTTCAGTGTGCATGAGGAAAGAATCAGAAAGAAAATGCATATCACGTTTTCACATTTCTCTGAGATACTGTGTGATTACTGCCTGAGCTTTGAAATTCTCATTCTTGGGTGCTGAATTTTTAGGCTTTAAAGGTTGTGGGTTTTTTGGTTTTTTTTTTTGTTTGGTTTGGTTTTTTTGTTTTTACAATCAAGTGTTTTTTAACTTACTATCTTTTGTCTGTTCTGTAGCAAGAATGGCCATTAGTGATGACAAAATATATACATGCTGAGGTTCACATGATATTGTATTTGGAGTGTTTCCATGGAAGATGTTAATCCTGGAAGATGTTAATCCACCAAATTCAGATTTTGGGGAAAAAGGTGGGTTTGCAACATAATTAGATGTAGAAGTGGAAAGCAGAAGTGTAAAGATAATGGTGTGAAGACCTTGGAAATGGGAACCTGTAATATGGCTACTTGTTGAAACTTCTCTGAAAGGAGGGGAAGTTTTGTCTTACCCTCAGTGTTCATCTAGCAGAAACATAGAGAACTGTAGCCAAGGTCTGCGCAGAATGGATGAGAGCTTTATATTGCATAAATTGGTGCAACTCAAATAAAGGTGACTGTCTCTAGCTGATGTGAGTGGGTGCTGGTCCATTTTTCTCTCATTAGTGTAAGACTGTTATGTTCTTAAACAACTCCATAGTATTCCAGTGATAATTTCAATATTACAGTTTGACAGAAATGTTTGCTGTACTTGCCTAATGTAATTTTATATATTTATTACATCTTAGTACAATCTGGCTAAATCTGTGCCCTGCATCTGTCTAGATAAAAAATAAAAAAAGTGTGCCTCAGAAATTTCCTTTGAAACGTTTCTTTGGAAAGTTTTCAGGAATTGATATTAAGCTTGTGAGGACTACAGTGTATCCAATAAAAGGTCTTTTCCTCTATAGCTAACACACCTTCCAGATGCTTTTAGGTTATTAGGGCCATTTAGAAAATTTTTCAGTGTTTGTGCTAGGTGTGCTGTATGGTTTGATTTGATATTTTGTAACAGTTCTGACTCCTGCTCAATTGACAACATGTATCTGCTCACAGGGCAAATTTGTGCTGTATTATCAGTATCTCTTGAATTTTGATTAAGTCTTTGTTTTCCTTATATTTCATCAAGCAACATCCTATGTTACAGGTAGGAGTTCTCCAGTAGTGTTGCGTGATACCTCGGCTAGCCTTTACGAGTTGATAGGGTCAGAAAAGGGAGATCGTCAGCCTGAGGTGGCACGCCAGGTCTTCTGTTCCCAGGAAACTTTCCTTAATGCCAATGTAATAAGCAATCCAGTGCCGTTTGGTTGTGAGGAAGTAAGGTAACAAAGTAAATTAATTTCTGTCGCTGTAGTAAGTAGACTGCCATCTAGCCTATGAAATGATCCACAGGGACTTAGCTAATAGATGAGAGACTGCATGAACACTTGAGCAGCATGTATCACTGGTGTGACTCTGCTGAGCTTTATCAGTGTTTCAGCTGGAGAGACTCTGGCTGCTGTTCTTTCCTACTTTTATACCCTGGCTCTCCAATTGCATTGTTCAAAATAAGAGTTATCATAAAGTACAGAGTGAACATTTAGCATATTAAAGAACATCTATTGTTAACCCAGCAACAACTTTTGTTAAAAAATGTTTGCTGATAGGACTAGAATGTCTTTTTGAAAGGGAGGAGTTTGATTTAGGTGGAAAGCTTGCTTTCAATTAATTCATTGCCTTTGTTGAAGTTGATAAACCACTTCAATTTAATTTTTTTCTTTTGCCTCCTCAACTTTGTAATTTAAAAATTTCCCAGACATCTTTGCATCATAGGATTTTCTCTTTGAGAGAAATTTCTATTGCAAGCTTCTCTTGCAAATACATTTTTCCAGTAATCTCTAAACCATTTGGCATATTTCTATTCTACTGTACAAATGCAATGGCTTAATATAGAACTATCAACCTTATTTGTCTACAGTCATATATATGTATGCGGGCCAACTCATTTCTACCAGTATAGCTTTCGTCTTGAAAATTGTCCTGTATTTCTACATCTACTGTTGCATTTCTGTTTAAAACCTGGCAACTATTTAAACCCTCTTACTATGGCTAAAATAGCAGTTCAAGCTTGTCAGGGTAAGGTGTGTACTTTATAAATATTAAATGTATGTACGTAAATAATAACGCAAACTTTTGAAAATGTTATTTTCTGGAGAAAAGGCATAACTTTGCATGTTCCTTATGTGAACATGGGAGAAGTAGTTCATAAGGAGTCTGTCACTATGGCAAAACTTGTAACTGAAGATTTTCAAGCACTGTCAGTGTACCTTCACCTCTAGTATTCTGGTTTTATTGAAGACGTGTAAATATCCCCTTGATATCTGCTATTCCATTATATTTATGAAACCGTGGGCCAATACACAAAATTGTTATTTATACACATAGATTTAGTAGTTTGTTGGGTTTTTTCCAAGAAGTGTTTTAATCTTGCTAGCAAGTAGTCATAAAAGGTGTACTTTTTCTTGTCTTATGTCAGTGAGAAAATTCCTGCAGCTTTAATTTTAATAAAAATGTATAAAACAGAACAATATCAACAATATCAGTAGATTTAGCATCGCAGCACACATTTGAAGTAAACATACTAGGTATGAAAGGCATAATCTTCATATAAATATATTTGTATTTTAAATCTCCTTGGAAGATAACCTTTGAGAAAAAAAGTTGTTTGTGCAGTGATTGAGAAGCAGCCTGACTTTATCACAATGACTCTTGACAAAATTACTTTTTGCACAACACAGTGAACAAAAATCTAATTTAATTTGTTTTATGATGCATAAAGATGAGCTGGAAAGGTTTGTTTATTTCCTTTCCTGGTTCTTGACCATAGATACCCGTGGAGCAGTTGATCTTCCCTAGTTTTGCTGGACTTGTCCTTTGAACATGGAAAAGCTTTTTTTAATGTCATCTTTTTCTGATTTTACTTCAAGGCAAGGAGTGTGACTGTATCTTCATTTTACTGTATAAGCCTTCTTTCCAATTAGTTTTCATTCTTTGGCAGAAGCTGGTGCTGATGAAACAAATAAGCAAAGCAGAATTATAATGTAGCATCTAAACTTCCTCACTTCACTGTTTACATAAAAGTAGAGAACAGTTAGGTATGGTTATTGGTGTCCTAAATCCTCTATTTGCATTTTCTTAGTAAGGTGTGATAATCAGCATTTTTCAGGTTAAAAATATTCTCTTTGAAATGTTGGTGGTTTCCCATACCTTATCATCATAAGGAAATAAAATACCTTAAATCAGTTTTTCAATTCTCAAATAACAGTTTTTCTCTTCTTTTTGTCATATTGTTAGATGTAATAGGACAAGTTGGTCCAAACCTGGAGCATTTCTGGGTGCGGGTGCCTTCACGCTTCAGTCATTACAGACATCATCATTAGTCAAAATTTGAAAAGTTGTTCCACTGCTACTTATTAATCTGGCATCAAGCTGAAGATGTTATAATTAAGGTGGTGGCAGGATTTCCATTACTGACTATTTTCTTCAGCAGAAGGAACGGTTAGTGCCTGCCAGTGAAGGAAATAAATTATGATGCTGGCTGCCTGGTGCAGCCATCAATTCAGAGTCCTCTGTCTAGCTGACCTCCAGTCACACTCTCCTGAGATCATCCTTGAAAGGCAGCACACAGGTAGGGAATAATGATTAATTATTATATGTACTATAAGGATTGTATATGATACTGGAGATCGGGCATGTAGGGCCCAGTGACTTGCTTATACCCTGCCCAGACTCTTCTCTCTGTCTGTGGACTTTGGCCCTGTTCTGTTAAGGACTAGCTGAGGTGTAGGGGCACTACATCCTGTGCGTGGGACAAGCTGTTTTTTAATAAGTACTTTTTTCAGTCAGTTTAAAAAAATCAGCCATTCAATGAAACAGACTTGCAGTATTCAAAGGAAATGAATTGGGTTCAAATTTTAAGGGCTGCAAAAAAAAATGAAGCTAATCCTTGTAAAACCAGCATGGCATCCACCATCAATATTGCAAGACATAGATATCTATTAGCTTAACAAATCATCTCAATTGGTATTATATGCTTGTATTGAGTTATGAAGACAAGGGACTTGAGTGTATTGGTGAGCAACTTTTCGTCCACTATGTAAATCAAGAAATGATCTTTTGATGTTTGAAGCATCTTTCTCTTACCTCTTCTTTACTTTGTGTTTTCACTTGCTGATTGTCTCTGTCCTTTGTGAGTCCCACAGCACATATAGCATACCTTGCCTTTGGAGACTGTTGGTTTAGCAGATGAACACCAAGGAGAGCACGTTGCATTTGGCATGACGTGAATGCTTTTAGGAGGATCATGCAGTGGTCAAAGCTGTGTTCCAAAAGGATCCTGCCTCTTGGTGCCATGAGCTTCCAGAAGGTTGGAAAGCATTTATACACCGTTAGAAAACAGGGTTTGGGGTACAGCTTTGTAGCATTTATTCACATTCTAAAAAAGGGTTTATCATGTAAAATCTGGATGGAGGTTGATAGCTATCACTTCTAACTTTCATCCATGTCCCCAGTTAGCTGGGACAAAAGGATAGATGTGTTTTATCCCTATTGTGTACACCTTTGTCCAGACCATTCCTGCTCTGTTGCAATCCATACATTGAGTGAGACTGCAAACTAGTTTACGGTATTTTTCATTTGAGTAGCAAGTTTATACTGACACTGATTTTTGGAGTTGTCACTTGCTAAGGCCTATTGACTTTCTGTTTTTCTACTTTGGTACAAATATAACACAGTTCCTTGGAAGGCCATATCAGAGTCCATATTCCAGCCTTACCTGTAATTCTCTTATGATGTTATTTTTTTTCCTGCCCTTTGCTTTTAGCCCTAGCATTTGCAGTTAATTCTCCATTTTCTTTATTTTCTTCATGTGGCAACTTTTTCCCTTTTTTCTGTTACTATCCGGTCTTCTGAATCTTTTTGATTACCTAAAACTCCTCATAGTCCCTTTGGCATCATGTTTCACATTTAATCATTTGCTTGTCAGTCTTGCTATCACTGTCTCAGTCTGCCTTACTGGATATTTTGCCTTTCAGTGTCATTTTCCTCCTTTATTCTGTTCTTTGTGTTTAAAGAAAAATTTAAAATGAGATTTTAAGTCTGCCTATTTTATAAAACAGATTTTAAATTAATTATTTTCTTATTTTTCCTAAAGTAGTCTGTGATAGGTGTGGCAGCGCTTTTGCACAGTCTCTTCAGTGAGTAAGATCTAAATTTCTGTAGTCCTTCTTCAGGAAATTCTTTTGTGCAATGCAGAATCATCTTGCCATTGCGTTGCAGTGTTCTTGAGCTTCAGGCATGGGAGTAAGAGAGGAAAGAAAGCCCTGTTCTGCTTTGAGCACTGAATTTGCTTTGTGTTGTAGTGAGGAGTGGAGGAGCTTGCTTTAAATATTTAAGAGGATCTCTTCTTCCACTGTTATCTCTTCTTTCAAGACATTTGTATATTCTTCATTGCACTGGCAATCTCTGCCTCTTCCCCAAAATCTTGATTTTAAATTGCAGATCTGTTCCTTTCCCTGGCTTCTGTCCTATTGAATGTAATTTTAGAGACATGGTTTCCAAGGTGTGATATCATGTCATCTCCAGTATCAGGGAGAGCACTTGTTTGCTCTATTCCCCCTCTAGCAGCTGCCATTGATTCTACACGTTCTGCAGCACTGTTCTATATTTCCACCTCCCCCTAAGCTTTTCCACTTTTGGGAGCTGAGGAGAGAGGATTGATCTGCAAGGCTGCTCCCCTGAATTTAGAGCAGAACTGTCTGCTTCAGACTCTAGAAACCCTCTATGACCACAATCACACGATGAGAAGTAGCTAATTCTGACTTGGTTTGTACCCATTTCCAAATGCTTATACTTTCTGGCAAGTTGCTGTCCTGCAAACTAGTACATAAGTTGACAAGTCATTTTTAATGAATCCTTCGCTGTACAGATGGTTTGGGAACATATATGCCAGTTGTACCAATTCCTGAAGACTGATGGGTGGTATTTACAGTCTCACAATTTACACTTGTGTGTGGTAATTGGATTTTTCTTAATTAGTGAAAGTGGGTGGACAGCTTTGTCACTTATCAAGGTCCTTACCAATTAAAGGGATCAATAACTTTCTTCATGGAGCCTCTAGACCAAATATACACAGAACAGATACCTGAACTGGAATAGATGAGTAGGGTAATTGTTTATCTGAGTTGTTTGCAATAGATTAATGTTATGTGCTAAAGCAGAGTCTAGTTTCAGCTGGACGCAAGCCAACAAATACCTTGTTGCAGTCTAGCTGCCTTTTTTTTTTTTTTTTTTAATGCTACTTGCTTTCTTGTGGAGAAATTAACTGCTGTGCAGAGAGCAATGCCAAGACCCTCAAACACTGAAATTTTACCTATAAGCCATTTAATCTTTTAAATTTTTAAATTTTTTTTGTTAATATTTTTGAATGGTATTAAAGAGGGCATAATCTTTGTACTGTCTCTACTGCACCACCATCTTACCTTGTCAGACATGGTGCGGATCGCCCTGGGGTACAGGTGATTGCAGGCTATGTATTCTTGTTCTGCTGCTCTTCAGAGGGCCGGACTCCAAATGATGCTCAAAGCCTTGCAGCTGTGCAACCCTTACTCAGTTAAATGTGAATTCCCAGAGCTGTGCTTTCTGTTTAAAGCACAGAAAATACCCACCATAGCCTGTGAGACTGTTGTACCTAGTGTTGTCTTTTCCCAAACATAATTTTTTATTTTTATCTTGCCCAAATGACTTAAATGATTGAATAACTTATTTTTTTTTATTGAGGCGTGTAAGAAAGTGATATTTAAATACAGTGACACAAGCCACCCATTATTATTATTAATAGCTTGCCATTAAGCGACTTTCATCCTGAAATATCAGAAAGCACTTTACAGACAATGTGCAGCGATGACTTATATGCTGCTGAGATGAAGCTACCTCCAGAAGAAAATGCAAAAGTGCATCAGGAAGGCTGGAGCAGCCTTGTATTTAAGAAAAGAAACAAAATGAAAAGCAGTTTGTCAGCTTAGAGGGAAATCTTGAACTGTGGGGGATGTGATAACTGAAAGTGGACATCTGGGTGATTATTTCCTTGTGCATTATGTATACTTGAGCATATCCAGGTGCTGCACAGGAAAGCCCTCACCCTGGATTTGAAAAGGTTGTGATATAAAAATGAAAAATTTGCAAACAGTCTCATATTGCTCCTTGCTCCTACTTCCCTCTGTCCCCAGAACAGAGAAGCACTGGAGAAGAGTAACTTCAGACATATACTAGGATAACAGCCAAGGGCTTTGAGAGTAAATGACCTCAATTTTTTTAGGTGAACCTGGAGAGATGGATCTTGATGAATGGTTTCTAATGACAGATACTGAGAGGTGACAGACAGATTGGGGACTGTGTGGAAATGATGGAGACCCCCAGTGAATATGAGCTCTTGAAGATGTTAGCATCATTTGAAAATGCATTTTATTTTAATTAGAGAAGCCTAGTGGGATTAAAATTGCAAATGAAGCTATTGGAAGCTATTGGAATTTTCTAAGCAAATGGTTTTATTTTGCTGTCAGTTTGTATTATTCAGCAACTGACTTTATTACTTGGATCACAGTTGTTTTGGAGGTTTTTACTGTGGATAAGACATCTTTCTCTTAAAGAAAGTATGTAAATAAGGAGAGAGTTTCCTGCCCTGTCTCATTAGCTTCCCACATGCCACACCATGCAATGGGATGTTTCAGAGTTTTCATTGCCTGGTTCCTCTGGAAGGTTTGAAAACTTTGTCCCGTCATAGTGTATTGAGCTATTTTTTCAGACAGCCATAGAAAAGCAACAGATCCTGAAATGCTGTATTGCCTTCTGTCTCTCTTGCCTTCAGAGCAGCTTTTTGAAGCAAGTATAGACCTGGGCTCTTGTTACTTAACTTAAAAAGCAAAATCCCAGGCTAATATGCTACAACTAGATTTTAACCTATGGCAGCTTATGGATCCTATGTAAAGACCCCGAGTTCTGTAAGAAATAAATTGATGAAAAATATTTTCAAGCAAACAGGGGCTTTGCACCCTGTTCTTTGGATGGTATCTGCTGGGAAGTGCTGCTCACATGGCTGAAGTTGCCTCCCCAGTGGAGCTGCTTCTCTGCTATGCAGGTGGTAAAATATTCAGTATTTTTTCAGCAGATGTGTGCAAAGAAGTTCATTAATTGGACAGTTCTTCATCCATTCTTGCCAGCACTCTCTGGCTAACAGACACAGATTCTGGCAGATGGATACGATAACGTCATTATCTGGAAATAACTGATGTACTACTTGATCTTGCTGTAGGCATATTTATTCATATATAAGCTTGATTGCTATGGCCAGATTCTCAGCCTGCTGGATGGGGTTTTGAGCTTCTTTCACTGCGTGTGCATGGAGCCATTGGGTTCCTGCTTCACATCACCAGCCAGACATTAGATATGGCAAGAATCCAGCCTGGTTCTGCTGCTGGAAGGAACCTCACCTGTTCCTGGAGGTGAGGAATAAGTGGAAAGCCAGGATTCAGCAACCTTGACTCCTGCTGGAGTCCTTAGCACCCGTGACTTTCAAGGACGGTTTTGTGGGCTAGAGCAAACAGCCCATGGTCCGCAAGTCACCCTAGTGAGTGAAATCACTGTGGCAAACAGCAACTATTCCAGCCTGCTGTGAGTGAGAGCTACAGTAAGAGCCTTCTGCCCTTTAATGCTTTAAAAGACTTGTAATGCATTTGTAGTAGGATCTTAAATTACTTTCTTTGACAAAAGGAGAGTCGTTTGAATCTTCACCCTTGTTTGCAGGTTGCTAGAGGTAAAATCCTATGTAAATTGGGGGTCTGAAAAATTTTTAAGGAATGTTGGTTAATAAAATGTTGCAGAATTTTACAGCTGGAGCTCAGCAGTGGGGTACGCAGAAGGACAAATGGAAAAATAGATAAGGGGCTTTATGATGCTTGGACTTAGTTAAGTTGGTAAGAAAAAAAAAGAGGTATTGGAGTTAAAATACAGTCTGGAAATGGTTAAAGTTATGATCATAAGCATGTTATTCACAAGAGGGTAAGCAGAAAAATCAAGAAATATTTATGCACTTGTGGAGACTCATTAAAAGGATGGAGCACTGATCACAGAGGATTTCAATTACTTCAAGTTTGACTGGAATAAGAATTGTTTAATGCCTGAGAAAAGATATATGTGGTAGTGTAAGATTGTTTTCTCTAGTAATTTATATAAGCAAGTTAAAAAAAAAAATCTCGGAGGATATTTTGGGCGTAGTCCCAGGAAATGAAGCAGGACCTGTATGATAAATAAGATAGACGCTGGTGAGCTTTTATAAGGTTGAATGATCATAATGCTATTGGATATGAAATATTCATGAGGCTACAATCTGTACAAAGAGTAGTGGCACAAAAATATTAAACTTTGAAAAGTCAGTATTTGAAGAAGTGTGTAATGAATAGAAGAAAATTGACGGGGATGCAACTATTGTCCCCAAAAATGTGTTGTGGGAGAATGGAGGAAATGTTTTAGGAACAGATAAGAAAGATGCAATCTACATTTTTTCCAATAAAATGTAAATGTCAAACATGTCATCAATCATCTCAAGGCAACATTTTAGCAGTGAAATAGGAGACTGCAAAGGGATTAAAAAGAAGAATCAGCCTTAGTAAATTATATAAAAAAGAAAATAGCATAGGAGCAAAAATAATACATGGAGGAAACACAGTGAAAATTCCAATACCATAGAAAATAGCAAGGCAATTATGTTCTGAAAATGAAACTTTCTTCTGCCTAAAAATAATAATGGGAATTAGACAGTTTAGAACTAAGTGAAGTTCAGTTCAAAAAAACCCCATCTGTTCCTGCCACTTCATGGTTTCCTAATCCTTTTTTTTTTATTATTTATTCCCACATACCTCAGTTCTTGCTCTTCAGAATGTTTGTGTGGTTTTGTACACTTACATTTCCGATTAGGACAATCTCTAATGAAGATCCTGTTACTTTTGCATTTATTATTCCTGTGCAAATTACCAGTTAATTCCTAGTATTCCCCCACTCCTCATGCTGCCTGTCTTTTGAATTTATTGGTATCATCCAGGATTAATCAATATTTTAAAGCTAGACTGGGTTTCACTCCACATGCTTGATTAAGGGTTAAAAGGAAACAAGAATATTTTCTCCCCATGCTAGCCAGGATTACTTAGACATTGGTTTTGAAAGTATAAGCTAACACTGTGGGTCTAACCTGCTGAATTACCTCAGTGATGCTGAACCTAGACCCTATGCCCCTAGTTGTAAGAATAAGTACCACCTCTGGGGTCAGACTTAGTGGTTCCTCTAAGATGGAGGAGCTGGACACAAGGGTGTCCTTGCTCCGATAACAACCAGGAAGTGATATTTTGACCATCTAGGGAGCAAGGACAAAGCATGGGGACTGAATTGCCAAATATAATATCTCCTGAATCTGCTTTTTCATAGCAAAGTAGACTTTAAGGGCTAGGTTACTCTCACTCTTGTAAGAGGTTAGAATGACATGCTCTCAAAAATGAAATACTGTTTGCTCACAGTCACTATTTTCTATTCCAGGTGTGAAGATGGCTGAAAATATTGGTATAGAACTAATAAGAGAAAGAGAGGCAATAAAAATGAATTCCTGACTGCCTTACTGATTGCTGGCTTAGCAGAGATCCTGCACGCACAGAACGACCCCACTGAAGTCCATGGAGTTATGCCGGAGTTGAGTATGGTTGGAAATCTTTATCCATTAACAGAATAGACCCCTCTCAGTACAACCTACTGTACTTTCTCATTAATTTGCCAGTGATTTCAGTTCCTTTTCTGCAGTAGTTGCCAAGCTCTTTCCTCCTCAGTGTTCTGAATGATGCCTCATTTTGTAGCAAATACCTCTTCTATCCTTATGTGTGATATTAATCCCATGTTTGTCAGTGGCAAAGACTTTGTGGGATATGATGGCCCAGCTGTGTAAATGACCCAAATTCTTTATTTGAACCTCATTTACTCTTTTCTTGTGACTTACTCTATGCTAGGAGGAGTAATTACATATTTCTTATGCAAGACTGATGGTTCCTGATTGTTTCACAGTTATTATAAAGAGTAACTAGTGTAATCTGCTGTGCTCTTCGATTGTTCAAGTGGAGTTATAAGATGCACTCACATTTTTGTGTCTAATTAAGAAGACTGACAGATTTGGAACAAAAATTAACTTGAGACCTTCCTTGTCTCTGGAACTAAAACTGAGTTTTTAAACAAATAATATTGTTACTGGGATCGTTAGAATTTTGTAATTTCAAATTGATCTTTCAGACTGTCAAGGAAATCTTCTCTCTTCTCTGTGATTGCAATGCACCAGAAGATGACTATCCAGTTCTAATGATTGGTTTGAGTTTTTTTAATTAGGTGAAAAAGTGACTTAATGATCCCTTAGTGTTGACCACCAGTCTTCTGTTCAGAAAGGATTGGAGTCTGCACCTAGGGAAGGGATCTTTTGGCCTCTGGCACTACTGCTATGGAGCTGAAATTATTATTTTTGTTACTGTTTTCCACAAATTGCTGTCATTCTGATTAACCAACATCCCACACTATTTCGTTCAGGTATATTCTGAACATACAAGTCAATGTTTGAATATATGTATTGTCCAGGTTTTGTGTTCGTCTCATGTCTGAAATGCTCATGTGTCTCAGGTCAAAGGAGGACTTGTGTGTCTGTGTTCAGGAACTTCTGCCTATCGAAGTGAAAAAGAGAACCACAAGAAGCAAAAGGACAGATAAAAAACTAGTGGTGAAAATGAAGTCAGGAGAGTTAATATCTTCCAAGGCTGAAGCAGGCAAACATATATACAAGCCTGTTCTAATGCTCTTTCCTAACTCTTGTCTTGATTTCTGTGGTTGTGGACCTGAAGTTGTCTATAGAAAGCTCAGCTGTGGCTGGTATCTTATACTCTGGGTGTTATTATATTTTAAAGGCATCCATCTGTGAAATATCGTTTGGAAAACACATGTTGCAATTTAGAACATCCAAGGTTTGCCTTCTCCCTGTCCTTTCTCCCCCTCTCAATGACATCTCTGCTAGGTAGGAGGCTTTTTTTTCCAGGTAAAACTCATTCCACAAGATTGCAGGGAAGTACTCAAAAAGCAAAGTTTTAGTATTTTGTAGTCTATAGGAAAGTTCAGTTAACTTCATCCTCAGTTTGTATTTATGGAATCTTGTTGGTGATAATAAAGAGCAAAGTAGCCATCTCTACTTAGTCTAAATATTCCAGTGGAGATGTTTCACCAAGTCCTGGAACATACTGATACACCAGTAGTGAAGACATGGCTTTTAGTGGAGTCTCACGGGTTGGCCCAAACTAGGTTTCTGGTTGCCAGCCAAGCCATGCAAGGAGGTGTGTGCTATACGGAACAGTTATTGCAATCACTGTACCTGGCAGGGCTTCTCTCCTTCTTTGTCCTCTCCTGGGTCTTCAGTATTTTGACCATGGTACTTTTCAACTGGTACTTTTTATTCTTCCTTTCCTCCCCTCCTTTTCTTTTCTCATTGAAGAAAAAACCTTTGTGCTCTAACTGTTTACAGAATTGGATTCTCCTGCTCAACTGACCTTAAAACATTCAGTGTTCTGTGGCTGATTTAGTATGCTCACTTACATGCTTGATAACAGCATAAATGCCATGCTTATGAACCCATCTATCTTGAAGTGCTGAAAGGAACCCAGAATCTATCAGAGCTGGCAGCTACTCCTTGTGAGTCAACTCCAGCATAGTCACAATCATAAAAATGTCTGGTAGTGGGTCCAAATTTTCAGCTGGTGTAGTAAGTCTTCCAGGGAAGTCTGTGGAATTGCAACGATTCATACCATACGATAAGATCTGTCTCACCATGTCACTTATTTTTGAGATAAAAATGTCCCAGTTGTGCTGTGATATGAAATTGCTGTAGTGTTTTAGTGTTTGTTCGATTCATGGTATAATCTATGTCCTTTTCTAAGACCACTATGGATGTGGCGATCTGATTCTTCTTGTAATTCAGGAGACAAGACTGGGAAGAGAATGCTCCCCCCCCCCCCCCCCCGGTAAAAGTGGTTTTCTATGCTCATTTAGTATTTCTTAAGTATTTAAGTGTGGGCTGAATGATGTGGAACAAGGTGTACACATGCAATGTCTTCCTAGTGGGACCACTTAGAAATGCCCCCCCCTCCCCCCCAGTATTCTTTTCTCAACAAAGTCAGTCACCAACTTGTTGAACTCAAGACTCTTCTGAAGGCTCTTCCTTCTGTGATGAGGACTTTTTAATTCAGATTCACTTTTCACAGGTGAGCAGGTTCACTGTTGTTTCGATGGAGATGATACTTTTATCCTTCTACTTGTTCTGTGGGGGTTTTGGTGCATACACTACGGTTCTAGCCCAACTAATTCTTCAAAGGGTAAATCAACAGTGTTCATATTCTAATCATTCCTTCCTCTCTGCTTTCAAATGTCTGTCTTGTGTAGATTTTGATCTTCACATTCTGGGGAAACTTACTTTTTTGTAGCACTAGAAATATTTTGAATACATCACCAATAAATAAGAGTTGAAATTATATCTGGAGAAGAATAGTGACCGTAATTTATAAATAAACATCTCAAAGCTGCTTTCAAAAGGCTAAAATCGAAAGACAGGCAATAATAAGCTAGGCTGTTCTCCTCTGTCAGTGTGTACAGAAACATGGACATCAAAAGAATCTTCTTTAACTGAAGTTGTTTTGAAATTAAATCTCTCCAGTGTTAATACTTGTAGGAATAAGGATTGCTTTTCAACCCATTTATACCTCCGGTAATGAAATCTAAGAATTTGCTGCCTGTAGGAGTGTTGGGAGGATAGGAAGATTTGATTGCCTTTCTTGAGACGATATTATGTTAATTTTTCTGCCTAGACTATGGAAGCACGAAAAGCAATAACTCACTTATATGAAGATAAAATTCTTAGGGTTGTTGTCATGGAAACGAAGTGGAAGCAGCTCCTTTTCATTGAATAAATTCAATAGCCAGGCTAACAAAGATTGAACACACAACTCGTACATGCTCTCACTGAATGGTACTGATAAGGACAGCAGCAGTCTGTACCCAAACCTCCAAACATCTGCCCATGTGTGGGGGAAGCTGGGCCTGTAATGCTGAGACATTCCCAGAAGAGTTAAAAAAGTGGCCTTGGGCTGATGTAGTGTGTGCTGGAGCAGGAGACAAGGACAGTATTAATTTGTTTGCACAGATGTACATAGGGACATTACAAGACAGGCTGCTCTTCATCTGTATTTTATGTTGGCTTGATTCAGAGTTCAAGTTCATTAACCTTGCTAGACTTTGCCGCCTGCTCTGAATCAGAGAGACTTTAGGAGCTGTTCTGTTCATTGGTACAAATCTTGTTTGTGCTTACAAAGCTGGGTAATTATATTTGAGAAATCAATGAGAAGCAACCCCCAGGAGCTCCAGAGTATTGGTTTCTTTGCCCTAAAGGGTGCCTTAGCAAATGATGAGTCTGGTTTTTCTGTAGAGAATAAGCCAGCAGCTTTCCAACCTTTGTGCACACTTTCGCATTTGGAATATGGTATTTTAGTTCTAATGATTTATCATAATTCAGCTTTGTTTTAACATATAAGTACCTGTTTTATGGGTTTGGTTCTGTTGAGGAGGAAGAGTTTGCTAACATGTTTCAATCCTGATAGCTGCAGGACTGCAGGGAGTAGAAGGAAGAGAACTTGTAGGAAGATGGGAGGATTAGAAATTATTTTATTTCTGTGAACTCTTGGTCATTTGGTACTACTGACCTGTTGGGCCTGACCCAAAGTGTATTTGAAATCAATGGAAAGGCTCCTGCCTTAAGTGTTAATGGGCTTTAGGATGACATTTCCCTGTGTTACCATGAAACCACATGGTTCTTCAGGAGTGTGGAGTTAGTCTGCTCCAAAGGAATATAATGTATCTGAGTTTCCTTTAATAAACTATGGAACACTTGACAAGTCTTCAAATATGAGATCGCTTAATGCATGATACAGAAAGTTTGAGGAGAACTGAGGTGGCTAAATGGAAAGTATTGTGTGGCATTGTGCAACCTGAAAGTATACTTTGTTCTTCCAAATGAATTAGCATCTGGTCTTGTGTTGCCTTAATTTCCCTTCAATACTCTTTTCACATTATTAAATATGAGAAGGGCAGGAATTACCCTTGTAAACACTCATGCAGATTGATTTTTGGCTTGTGCAGGAATTTTACATTTGAGAAGCTTGACAGCAAGTACATTTTGTCAGCACTGCAATGTGTAGTCAGTATGTGTAAATGCTGTGGAACAGCAGGCAGTACGATCAAAGTTCATTATCAGAGCAGCTGTAGCAAAGTTTATTTTATTTTGTTAATCTCAGTCAGGAGATATGTTATCAGAGATTCATGCACATTTTACGTTGGGTGCAATGGGAAGCCTAGGATGATACATGAGCAAAAATTCTCCATATTTCTGTTGATGCCTCATATGATATTCGTTGGCTTATATTGTAACACGGAACACACCAGTGCAAGCCAGTACAGCTGCAGAGCGAGCATGACATGTTCAGAGAAGATTTTCTTTAAATTTAAAAACAACCATAATGCTGAATCCTTAATCCAATTAAGAAAAAAAAATAGTATCACAAAAAATTGAATTTGAATCTGAGTTGTATTTGCTTCAATTAAACTCAGGTGAGTAAATATCTGAAGAACACAAATTTTAAATGTGCTTGGCTGTTGCTGTTTGGTGTCTATATGGCAAGTGGGGTCCATTCCTGTTTATTGTATGCCTTTCCTTTTTTATTGGTGTGGGTTTTTTTAAATAAAAAAAAAAAGCAATAAGGGCGCTTTTTGTTTCTTGCTCCTGCTTCTTCTTAACCTTGTGATTATTGATCTGATCTTCTTCTGGAGTTAGTGGGAAAGTTTCCCATTGCTTTCTCGGGGAGGAGGCCTGTATGGTAGGCATCTCTCAGTGTGCTCCAGTGGGGAGGGGGGGGGGAGGGGGGGAAGAAAAAAGGCAGACTTTGCTTACTGAGTAAAACTGAGTTCTTGATCTCTCTTCACACCTTCCACATCTGTGTTGCAAAGGTAAATCCAAATATTAGAGCTAAAGGAAACAAATCTCCTTTGCTACAGAAATTTGAACAGCTGCACATGAAAGGATAAAAATGTTTTGCTGAGTTAATCTCATACGATTTACTGCCTATGCCTAATCTGTTTGTAAGCAGCTATGAATATTCTAATACCTTTTGGAAATTACTGACTGGGATGACAGCAGATGAGAAAAGCTGTGAGAGCTTTAGGATGGCTGCCTGTGGAATGCACACCTGCTTGCATGCCCGGAGCAGTTGCAGTCAGATTCTTGGAACAATGAAAAGTCATTGTTATTTGTTGCAGCAATAAAAATAATGCTGCCTGCATTCCCAGAAACTTCTGGAAGAGTCAGCAAATATGTGGATGACATCTGCAATCTGTTAAGCAAATCTATGGTTTGCATTTGGGGCATTAGTGTTGTCAAGAAAGGTGAGCAGAAGCCCCCAGGTAGGCCTACCCCAGCCCCACAAACTGATGGCAGTCACAGCTCTTCCATGAACATGGATTCTCTCTGTTGCCCTGTTTCACTGGGGAGATGCACACTGCAACTGTGAGACAGGTAGGGCATTGCACCCATGGGCATTTGTGTAGCTATGCTAACCTCACTGCTCTGATGAAGCTCCTAAAACTGACATGGGGCACCACATAAATACAGAATAGGGGCATATGTAAATGTATTATTTGATTTTACTTAAACAAACAAACCCCCCAAAAACCCCAAAAAACAAAGAAAACCCCCCAAAACCCAACTTAAGCAACGTTTGATGCAAAATTATCTTTTTGTAGAATTTTTGAGGTAGCCTGCAGTTACACCTGTCTAAGTTCAGACCACTGGCTGAATTAAATGCTGAAGGTTGCTTAGGTGATATCTGTGTAGGGTCATTTAATTTCTGTAATCCTATTAGTTATGTGACAGAAGGCTATTCCTTGTTATGCTTTTCCTCTTTGAAAGAATGGTAAAACAAAATGTTACAGAGAAATGAGCAACCTCTGAAGTAGCTGTGTCCAGGAAGTGTTGCAAAACATAAATGTATGGCTACATGGTTGAGTTTGCAGTTAATGGGGAGTGGCACAACACTAAAATTAAAAAAAGTAATTGAGAAATTACCTGTACAACAAAGCCAGAAAGAGGTTAAATATATACAAATGTACTTGTGTGCTTAAGCAGGCACTATTTGTCCACTCCCATCTCTGGGTTTGCAGTGCTGAACGGAAAACTAGCAATACACCCAGGACTGCAAAAGCCCAGCAGCAGCCTGTCCTTCCCTCCCAGCCAACTCATGTAAAACTTCACCCCCAGCAGCTGCAGGAAAGGAGTGAAAATACAGCAGCCGCGGGCGCGGTCTGCTGCCCATAGCTACAGGGGGATCATAAAGGTTTAGCTCAGAAGCATTGTGTGTGTGGACGTGACGGCACGTGGATGGATGTGTCAGCATGAACCAGTAGATAGCAGATTTTGGTGTCACAAGAAAATAACAGACTGCAAGACTACTTGCAACGTGCATCTGTTTTACTTTAAAATGAAAAGCTTAAATGTATTTTTTTTGCAATTCTGTAAACATTTGAACACATCCATAATTTTTGTCTGGTGAGGAGTTTCCTCAATTTTTAATGGTCCTGCCATACTGTCTCCAGGTCAGTCTGCATCTGGCTCTTTGTGCAGGATGTCAGGGGAGAGCAGGGGTGCAGTTGTCTGTCAATGTGGGAGGGATGAGAGAGTGAGGACTTTAGAGTTGAGTTCATAGTTATGGGCACAACTGAAAAATCCTCCAGTTAACAGTTAAGCCAGTTGTGCCTGCTAATAGTTCTTGAGCTGAGGGCAGCATCGATACTCCAAAGATGCTTGAATCCAGGATTTTGAATGCTTGAGCCTGGTGTGACACTCTCTTCAGTCATCTTGCTGACTTCAGATCAGCAGCTCTAGGTGGTGGTGGTGGTTTGTTTTTTTTTTTTTGCTAGATAGCTGTGGGAATACAGCTTAATGACATTTAGAAATTAATTTACCTTATGTACTTGTGGTATGTTACAGATAAGTCTTACTCTTCCCAGTAATCACTGGATGCTGTTAACAGTACAGGCTTGTTTGACAGTGCTGAAAATTTATGGCAGTAATTCTAAATACAGGCAATTTATACATTGCCAGAACAAAGGAAATATTCTTCCTATTTTATCTTAGTTTTTATAACTCTAACTGCTAGCATATTCTACAGAAGATCTCATAAAACTTTGCAAATACTTTCCCTAAATCCCGTGTTTTAGCTATTTGTTTTTTCAGTCATTATCCTTGTACAAGTTTTATGTTATTTTGAAAACAATGCAATTTTTGCAAATGTAAATTTTTAATTTTTTAATTGGGGCCTAATTTGAATTGAGGATTTCAGCAAGGGGACTTGTAACAGTGAAAAGTGATAGATTCTGTTAAATGCAGCTGTAGCTAGTACATATCAGAGGAAAAAAATTAAATTACTCAACACACCATATTGAGATCTAAATAATATGTATCAGTCCAGGAGAGAAACTGAGGTGTCACTGTGGGCCTCTCAGTGTGCAGCTGCAATCAAAAAAAGCATGTGCAATTCTCCCATGCATGAGAAATCTGACAAAAAATGGTCTAGCTAGGAAGCTGGTAAGAAGCTCAGCCAAGCCATCCTCCCCAGTCTGGTGCACGGTGCTGATCTGCAGTTGTTTCCCTCTCTCTGAATTTGTTGTAGAACTGGGGAAGGTTTGGGGAGGAGGGAACAGTTACATAAAGAGACACTTAAAAAGCTAATTCCTTTATGGTAATTGATAATTGATTCAGGGTTTGTTTGTTTGTTAATTAAAATATTTGTTTCTCCTTTTTACCTTTTAATATTACTGAATACCTTTTTCCAGGTGTTTAAGAAATTCTGACATGGCAAAAGGAATTCATTCTCACCCATGTCACAGGACTCATTGCCATGAGGGTTAACTGGAATCCAAAAATTCAGAGTGGGACTGGAAATCTACATAAGTCCAGGACTAGTTAATCTATCAAAGTCTTTGGAAAAAATAAAAAACTGTGCTCTGGAGTTCAAGCTCATTTTTACCAAATTAGAGTTGGGAACTGACCTCTTGTACATCTGATTATCTCTTTCTAAATCCTCCCTGTCTGACATACAGGACCTGATCAGGAATTGATCAGGAATCACTTGTCTGACCTTCTGTAAAGGGCCTTGGCGAAAGAGGAAGAAACGTTTTGTAAGAAGTGATGGCGTAGGTCCCTGGATATCTGAGCTTGGTTCTTCACTGTGCTGCACTTTGCTTGCATTAATATGGGAAAGTTGTTTGGACTTACTTCTACTAGGGACTACTGAGCTCTAACGCTTGGATTAAACCATGAAACTTTTAACTATTATACCTGAGTTACCTAGTATGCTAATGCAATGATTTGTCTGTATTGATTACATAAGTAACAGAGAGCAATTAAGCTCCTGAATTAGCCACCTCAGTTAATTGCCAAAGGTGATTTGAAAGATGGATCAGGGCCTAATGTAATATAAAAGGAGAAAGACTGCAGAGTGAGCTAAATCAACTTAGCTGAGATCAATGTGTCCTCTGGCTTGTGGTGGGAGGGACAAAACCGTAACATGAGCTTGCTTTGGTTTTGCGCCTGGCTCTCCCAGAAAGAGTATCTGTTAAACTTGATGTTTTTTATTTTTCAGGGAGAAGCTAACAATAGAGAGCAAAGCAGATCTGATATTATTTTGCCTTTGTTCCATCTTTTTACAAATCTTCTCTTAATGCTTATGTAGTCTAGAGGTTCAGGAAAAAGTATAATACTTTATCAACAGTGACTTATATTAGTCAAATAGTCATCAAGTCTCACGTACTTCGAACAGGACAAGAAGGTAGGTCCTTGAACTCTCCTGCATTAGACAGTCCTCTGTAAACACAATGTCCCTTAAACTGTTTACAGGTTTTAATACTGGCATTTGCACTGTCAGTCTGAAGTGTCAGACTTCGAGCTGGGAGAATCCAGTTTTGGATGTCAGCTCTGACATCCAAAAGTTACTCTGACAGTAACTATAACTGGACATAGCGCTCACCCTCCATTTCTCTAGTCACTTTTGAAATGTGGCATCAGTTATGGCTGTCAGCTGGAGTAATTCGGAGTCTTCCCTGCTAAATCCCTTTTAAATCACGGGCTCTGTCCTGGCTTGCATTTGCTCTTGATCTGTCTGTTTACAGAGTGGCTGAATGTGTCTGAGGAAAGAAAAAAAAGAAATGTTTCCATTTCACAGAGATTCATATTGTGGCTATGAAAACATTCTGTTCAGTTTGAGACCGGAAACTGAATTCAGAAGGTGGGAATTGCTCTATTGCATGCAATCAGTTAAACACAATGATGGATTTTTGTGTTCATAAACACAATCTATTGCAGGCACATAATTCATAAACATGTGAAAAGGAAAGAGGCTTTTTCTCCCAATCTTGTGAAGATTGTTAGAAAGCTGTGTATTTTCCAACCAGCAATGAGATAAAAGATCTTTTGGAGATTTCTGGAGAGGTGAGGGTCTGTCAGCCAGGGCAAGGAGAGGCAGATTGGCATCTCTGCTCTGCCCGCTTGTCACCCCAAGCTGGCAGCCCCATCTTCCCTGGGCTTTCATAGAGCAGAGGTGAACCTGGTGCTGGGGAGAGGATCTGTATCAATTTATTGTATACTTCTGGGGGAAAAAAGGAAGTGTTTGGAAAACTTTTGTTCGGGTCATATCAGTGTTCTTTGAGAAAGGTGTCTTCTGTTGCAAAATTCCTGGTTTGTCTCATCTTCTACTTCAGCTAAAATATTTTGGGGCTGGTAGAAAGAGTCATGGCTTTTCCTGCCATGCCTGGAAAAGGAAGCCATGGCTTTTCCTAGCCCTGCCTCTGCCCCGTGTGAGTGGGAAACCTTTTAACCTGTTTGCAGGGCAGGCCCTGTGTCTGCAGAGGGTTTGCTGATTCCTGCCTTGCTTGTGAGGGGACAAGCAGGAGTGGCCTCTGTCTCTCTGAAAAGTTATACTACAGGATTTTATTTCAAGCCTCAGTACAGATCAGAATAGTTCACTGAAAATCTAAAGGAGATTAAAACTATAAAAATAAATACAATGCATTCTCTGAGTCATTTGCCACGTAGCTTTAGTGATGGCTGTTAAGTTGTTCTTCCTTTAACAAATCCTGCTTTGGCACTTGAGGTTATTTAGTGCAGATTATTTTTTTTTTAGTCTTATAAAATAGAAGCCGCTATTCAGAAAGTACTCTGTTAGCAATAAGATTTTCTGTGCGTAGTAACTTCTCACCTGGCCTGTCCTGCATGCTCACACCAAGACCTCCAGCTGCTCCAGAAGTCATCTCTACAGGGCTGATCTACATCACTTTCAGATGTTACCTGTGAGTATGGGATGTAGGGGCTTGCCAAAGTAACTTTGGAAGAAACTGTTGTGAAATCGAGTACGATTTATTCACAGCGTTACTGTTGTTACAACATATTTGTAACAACATATTAATAACAGCTTCTAATTGCAAACTAGGCTGAAGGTGCCTTCATTCTTAGGGAGCACGTTGAGGTGTCAGACTGATGATACACCTTTAAAAATAGGGCCATCACAATGTGTCACGACTTGGGTACTCTAGAGCACAATAATATTTGACAATTTAGCTGAGTTTATTTTAGTCTATACTCAGGATCTTAAAGGACAGAAGTTGCTTGAAGGGGCCAAATTATACTTAGCAAAGATGCCTTTCAGACCTTCTGTTTCCCAACAGTAATTGCTGCTGCCATAGGGAAACACTGAGATATGTTTATATGGCTAGGGATTGTGTGCTTATTCTGTTTTTTTCAGTGTTTCTATTTTCGCATGTCCATGTGTACATAACTGATGTTTTAGCACTTTGCACTGCCTGCATGTATTTATCTTTTTACTAATAAGACAAGTACTCCTAGACTCATAAAAAACAGCTGACATGAGCTAAATTGGGATGTCCTGACTAAAGACCTTAAGTAAATAAACAGACTTTAATATGGGCAAGTAGTGCTAACCGTAATTACCTGGGGCTGTGTGCCATGGAACCGGAACAAAAGTCCAAACAAGCCAATTTCATTATTTTAATGGAAGTCTGCATCCCATTCACTAGACTGACATATGACTAGTCATTAGTAACAGTTCATTTCAAAAGCTATGGTGGATAAAGGTTGATTAAAAATTAATGAGGCCTAGACCCATTGCATTGCCATAGTGTCAGGCTTGAACTCATTGTTTAAGTCTGTGGAGCTAAAATAAGAGCAGGCTTTGAATACCCTCTTGGGTTTTTCTATTTTATATGATTTATGCATTTTTTGCTCTCTGTCATGGAGGAGCAAGATCTTGTGAATACCTTGCCTTGCTGTAGATATCACTAGTAAATTACACAGTTAAATAAGTTGTTAACAAAACAGGTTGCCATGTCATACTGATGTTTCTGCGATGCATTTTTAGAAAATATATTTTGCTGATAATCCAGTAAATGTGGGACTTCATTAACTGGAGCTCTTGTTGCCCTCGGATATTTGTTTAAACACTCGCAAAGACTGAGTTAATTTTAAATTGATGGTTTTCCCTGATGCAAAGAGGTACCTATTTACATGTGGAGAGAGAGGTTAGAAGGAAAAGTTCTTAAGTAGAAACAGAAGAAACCCAAAACAAAATCTAGCCCATAAAATTAGTATGGAAATCTGTTTAAGACATAAGAAGAAGAGGGGAAGACATGAGCTGTTGAATAAAAATGAAAACCCACAATTACATTTTAGTTGCAAAAAATCTGGGAACAGCAGCCCTTCTGCATAGCAGTACTCATTCCTCTGTTGTCTAATAGTCAAGGAGGATTGCAGGGCCGAGGCTGACAGCAAGGTTAGGAAGTCTTCCATATATTTTAAGATGAACCACAGCTGAATTTAAGCATTCCTAACAGAGGCTGTTTTAGGAGCTGTGCTCCATATAGTGAAGTGAAATGACTTTAGTAGCTGCTTCTGGCATAAGTAGTGACAAACTTCTGAACTTTGAGAACCTGAAAGTGGTTTAGGAAAAGGTCTAAGAAGTTTTGTGCCAATTTCAGTGTACTCTGTTGTGGTGGAATGCTAGGTCTTCTATGGCTGTTGCCTTTCTCATGAGACTTTTTTTGCTACCTCAGTAATTGTAGGTCAAACTGTAAATGAGCAACAGCATGCAATCTTTCATTACCCTGATTTCAAAAATATTTCAACATCAATAATAATCACAACATAATTAAATTATATGGAGCTAATGTCAAAGGGAACTTGAGAGGGATGTGTTTGGGAGAAGAGTTGGGGGTTGAATTGCTTGTTAAACTCCTAATTCCCAAATGATTTGGTTTGGCTTGGCTATCCCTGGATGACTTTACACCACTATGAAGCAGTGGCTTAAGATATAGTGTGGATACCCTTCCTGCTTCACTCCTCTAAGAGTACAGTACTCCCTTACCAGACTCCCGGCCAGAGATGTTGACCACACAACTGCAGCAGCTTTGTTCTGGCACTTTCCTATGGAGTGGAAGGACTGTTAGAGCCCATTTGCCGCTTTTCCCTTCTTTGCTGCTGGAGCAGAAAGACTGTAGCACTGTCCCATCTCTGCAGAGAGGGAATGGTTAGAAGGAGGCAAAGGCATGGAAAGACTGGGTTAGTTTGCATAGTGTAGCAGAATGTGGGGTACAAAACTAACGTAAGTGACAATATCAGTGCAGAATCATGATACCCTCCTAGTGCTGGCTTTTCTTCATCCTTGCAAGCCTTAGCAAAATACAATTACTTTTCACCTAGGAGAATGATACTGGGCACACAATACTAGTCTGCTGTTCACTTCTGAAGGCAGCACAGGATGCTGTTAAGTTCTATAAAGCTTTAAATATGATGTACCTATGTACCCATCTTCCAAGCTGTCAGCAGCCATGGTGTGTCACCATGCTTCAGGGGGTTCATCGTGCTCTCAGGGTCATGCTTCAGTTCAGCCCAGCAGTCTTGTTGTGGTCTTGTGAGGTCTGGGGATCAGTGTACACCCCATCTGGTTGGCCAGACCCCAAAGACCAAAGGTACTAAGCATTTTTTAAACAAATATTAACTCATTCAAATAGCAATCTGCAGTTCTTAGTAATTTTACAGCCCCCACTGAAATATCTTTGCTGCTTATCATTATATCTTCAATATGTTTAACTTCAGTTTAAATGTTCTGTGAAACAGCTGAACTTAAAACGGAAGATAGTCAGAGAAATCTGTAGTGACCATATGGTGTTATAAAATTACAAAAATATGAGAGAGGGTTGAGCCAATTCTAATTGCCAAACTTGCTACTTGCTTCTAATAAACACTGAACTATCTGGCATCTGCTATCCCTCAGGTAATATCATAAAGAGTGGAAGTAAATGTTTCCTTTTAATTGCATTGTTTGTATCTCAGAGGGTCCAGGGAGATCATGTGATGTTTATCTAGATTTTCCATGCATACTGAATCAGCCATTTCAGGGAGAACTTTGATATTCTCCAATTTTCTCTTCAATTAGGCTGAAGTTTCACTTGTCATTTTTTGGAATCATATTCTGTATGTCTTCAAATGTGAATGTCCCAGCAGTTACTTTCAGTGTGGATTTTGATAGGTTGTTTCTTTTATTTTCACTGTTAATCAGTATTTTGGCAAGAAAAACCTGGGTCAGTGCTTTCAAGGAAAACATCAGATGAAAAGTGCAGAATGCTACAGATTTAGGGCTCCTTAGATCAGAGAAGGATTTGGGAATTGTGTTCTATTATTTGAACTAAAAGGAAATTAGTAGAGCAACAGTTGACGGGATTTCCATGGAAAAGTTCTACTGAATAGTACTGAATGTAATTGCCCCCCAAAACCAGTAGGAATCTATTAAAAATGGAGAAAATTCTGTATGCAGTGACTAGGATTTTGTACAGTTACAAAAAAATCCCTATAAAAACAAACAGGCAATGATGCCCTTTAATCACTGGTCATTCTTCCATCAATAGCAAATTTTATTTTAACTCTAGCTATAGAATTGATTTGTTTTTGCTAAGTTCCGTTGGGCTTTATTAGGAGAAGGAGCAACACCTGAACAGCTCTGCATTATTCTGTATTCTGTTGACAAGTTAATGGCTGTGTGGACTTGAGCCTTTCCACTACCACTTCCAGATCACTGGGTGGCACAGAGTGGATCTGAGTGGATGTTGCACCTAAAAAGCCTCAGCAGAGAGGATGAGAAATCGGTGTAATTTCAGAGTAGCAGTGAGTAAGTATTTATCTGGGCCAGATATGATATTACAATACATTGTATCACTATCAGTTAATAGCATAACTGATAGTACATATGGATATGCCTCTACCAGTGCAGTTGTTGAGTGTTGGTTCGTAATTATGGTATTAATGTATTCTTAGTCTACACAAAAAATGGCATTGGATTTTGAGGCCTGAGTGTTATGCAGTAGACAGTAAGATATCTACAGGCAGACACAGTGGTTTCCAAAAAATAGTGGGCCACAATCTACCTGCTGTACCAACAAAAATGATGCAGGTGGCAAATAGACACATTCTGCTAATGCTAAAGTTCTTTTTGATATAAACTCTACTTTTCAATCCTTTATTTTACAGTTGCCCCATCTTCAGGAGCCACTGGCTTGAAAGTCCATAAGCTGAAATGTCAGACTGTGGAAGGGAATTTTGTATCCCTAGACCAGCTCCTGAGCTCTCATGCTTTGTGTAGGAGATAATTAGGATCAATTGTGCTTGTCCTTCTTGGACTTGTCTTTCTGTGAATAGAGGATAATCATGTCAACAGGAAATTTCCTAGCAATAATCCTGAGCAGAAATGAACTGTTGCCTTTAACAGTGTTAGGAAACATCTGGGACATGCTCCCGATTGAATTGGGAACTGACCCAGGAGCACAAGGAATTATGTGGCATAAAGAAGGATTTGCTGTGTCAGTGGTGAAATCTTTTGATTCTTGCATGAAGGCTGGGTTTTGTTTCAGCTAAACTGAACGGCTGGAACGTGTGCAGAAAAAGCAACTACGCAAAAGTGGAAACCTGTCATTTTGACAAATACTGCTGTACAGCTCGTGTCACCTAGAAGCAGTAATTCCACATGGTGAAGTGTCTGTCTGATTGGCAAGGCCTCAAGATAATTTCCGCTCTTGGTTGAGGCACTCTCTGTGGGCACCTCTATGAGCTGTCACAACCTCTTCCTGGGTCTCTTCTTCTGAGGACTGGACACATTCTTGCTTGATGCAAATCAGCAGATTCCATTGATGTCTCCTTAAGTATTTGAAATTTCCTGCTCATCTACAATGTGTGAGAAGGTATTAAGAAACACCAGTTCTATGAGATATAATTTTTAGGACCTGAATAACAGAATGCTAGATCAAGAGAAAGTAACATATGGCATTAGAAGCATTTAAACTGGAATACTGAAGAGCAGAGTGACACTTGATGGGGAGAAATGCCATGTTGTAAGGTATCTGCTTTTGTCTGGCTGTTCTTTAGATAGCTTTTCATCAGGGAGAGAAGTACGTTCATGAACAAGACAGGATTGCTAACCTGTTTATTTGTATGGATGTAATTATCAGAGAGGTTGTCCATATTTATCATATATAGACATGCAAAATGAAAGATATGGCTGAGCCTGAAGTGCAGGGTGTTTTTGTGTCCTGAAGTCATGGAAAGTAAGGAGCCCTCTGCTTCAATGGGTGGATGAATAAAGGCATGAACTGCCTCCAAAGACTAACCTGTATTCCTGCAATGCTGGAAAGAGAAGATCTCTGCCTCCAAGCATGATGAGATGATATAACAGAGCAAACTTACTGGCATTCATTCCCTGCCCAAAGTTCCTCCAGCATCAGCTTGCCTGGCTGAGTGCGCTGAGCACCCAGACACAAGCAGACTGATAAATGCACCTGCCTGGGACAGGGAGAAGGGGGTCATTGAGAGTCTGTTCTATCATCTCCCCCTTCCCCAAGAATCACGAACTAATAAGGGAAACTAATGGTGCAAATTCAGGGCTTTGCTATGAAAGTTGCTGTGCAGGGCTTGCTGCCTGACAGCGCTTGCAGTGCAGAGGGCTGGGGAACGGGTCAGGAGGGTTTCTCATTGAAAGCAGGCACCCAAATGGAGTGAACTTCTGAAATTCCCTTAAAACAAGGGCTAAGGCCAGAACAAGACAGGGCCAGATAGGACAGGGTAAGTAGGAAAGTACCGCTAATTAAAGGCTACCTGGGAAGGTATCCAGTGAGCCCATAAGCTTGGGGCACGTGGGAACTGTTAGCTTTTAAGGGGCAACTTCTAGTTGTTTGAACTCGGTCTTTGTTGGTGCTGACAGAACCTGGCAGATGTGTTCATCTTTTTATGTGCAAGTAATTAGGTTTCTGTCTCTTTATCGCTACCTCTTTTTGTGCCGAACTACAGGGTCTTCAGAAAAGTGATGGTAGACTTAATATTTGAACTAGATAATAAAGATCACTTATTGTTGGGGGATTGTCTGTTTGTGATGATTCAGTCACAAATAATTCATTGAGCAGGTACTAGTGATATGGAAAAAGATTCATAATTTCTTTGAGCCTGTAAATATCCAAATGTTACATTCCAAAATTAATTAAAAGCAGTTAACAACAAACATATCCTGTAGCACATCTTGCTTAATCTGAACACGTAGAGCTGCCAGTTTTTCTAGGCTTGCATTTCACCTCAGACATGAAAGGATTTTTATAAATGTTCCATATATAGGTGCTGTGGATCATGGAGGAGATAAGTTGTTTAATATGGTCTTGTCTTATTTGTGTTGTGGCAAAGGAATTGTACAATAAAGCTGTATATACTTATATAGGGAATTTTTCTAATGCCAAAAGATTAAGGCAGGCAGGGAGTCTGTTAAGTCACTCCTGAGTAGCTCAGTGTCTGGAGCTTTTTAGTAGCAGATGATTTGGCAGCCTGTATTATCTTATACTGATTCATTTCTACGGCAATAACATGGCTGTAGAGGTGTATATTTTGGCATGTCAGAGTGAAGCTGATGTCTTGAATCGGTACCCCTAGGGAACTGCATTGTTGGGTGAAGCCTGTAGATTCCCCCCACTCCAGCCTGGCAGAGGGGCAGAAGGGTGGCCACCACCCTCAACACCAAATGTGGGGATGAAAAATCTCCAGGGTATCAGTGGTTTTGAAAAAATATTTTTAAGGCAACGATTTTAACTGAAATGTTACTTTCATAAATACAACAATATTTTTCTTCTTGACTGGAATGACTTCCTACCCCAAGGGACTGGGGATGCTGGCAGGCAGCACACGCCTATCATTGTGGTGCAAATTAAATTATTTCTGATTCTTGATTAAAGGAGGAATGAGGCCAATTTTTGAAGAGAACAAAAGGGCTGTCTTGGTGTGATGCAGGCACCAGGGGCAACTGGAGTTGGTTAAAAATAAAGCCAAGATACCTGTTTTGGGAAGTTATTTATATTTTACAGAACTAGACTGAACAAGGTGTTTTCATCCCCCTCTCCCTGCCCCCCCGCCAATGGTTAATTTTGCTTCTCCTTTTGTTTTTTTTTGCAACTGAGTGCAGTAAATGAGAATCAGATGAAAGAGTGGTGTTGTGGTTTAGCCCTGGTCAGCAACTAAGCACCACACAGCCGCTTGCTCACTCCCCCACCCTTGTGGGATGGGGGAGAGAATCGGAAGGGCCAAAGTAAGAAAACTCGTGGGTTGAGATAAGAACAGTTTAATAATTAGAATAAAACAGCAATAATACTAATATAATGAAAAGGAAAATAATGAGCGAGAGAGAGATGAAACACTGGAATAAGAGGGAAAAAAAACAAAAAAACCCGAAAACTAAACAAGTGCTGCAACCGCTCACCACCCGCCGACCGACGCTGCCGGTCCCCGAGCCGCGATCGCTGCCTCCCCCAGCCAATTTCCCCCCAGTTAATATACTGGGCATGACGTCACATGATATGGAATACCCTCTGGCCAATTCGAATCAGCTCTCCTGGTTGCATCCCCTCCCCTCCCGGCTTCTTGTGCACCTGGCAGAGCATGGGAAGCTAGAAAGTCCTTGACTAGTGTAAACACTACCCAGCAACAACTAAAACACCAGGGTGTTATCAACATTATTTACATACCAAGTCTAAAACACAGCACTATGCTAGCTACAGTGAAGAAAATCAACTATCCCAGCTAAAACCATGACAGTATCCACCCCTTATTCCATACCATTTACGTCATGCTCAGGTCTCATACTATCCAATTTGACCTCAATAACCACCACCCGCCTCCCCATCCTTTGATGACATACGTAGATATCATTTATCATTCCCGTAGTCTATGGACCACCCCTGTAGAACATCTGTAGAGGGTCCACACATGTCCATTGAGTTCATTCAGTCCATAACTTTGGGCTCCATCTATCGTAACAGTCTTTCAAGGCTGGAGAGATGGTCTGCGTGGTGTTGGATTGTTGCATGCTGAAGCCAGTCTTTGTTTCACCACCGCTACACGTTGCTTGGTTCAATCAAAGTTCATTCTTCATTAATTTTGGAAATTCTTACTATGATACCATTGATACAGCATATAGCAACCATAGGAGTGATGACATACAATATCATATAGCAATTAACAGCATACCGTTCAGTTCATTGGCTATTTTCACCCAAAATCAAATCCCCTTGAGGCACACATCGAACTCCTCCATCCTCCCGCATTACCCACCAAGTGCACCCAGGTCCTCGAGCAAAAGCAATCCCACGAATGGGTTTGCCTTTGCCTGAGACAGGAATAACCCAGACGGTTTTCCCCAGCATATTTTTTACATGCACTGCAGGGACTTTATCCCCTTCCACAGTACGTAAGAGTTCTGACTGGGCAGGCCCAGCTCGATTGGCAGATCCCCTAGTGTTGACTAACCAGGTGGCTTTTGCTAAATGTGTATCCCAGTGTTTGAATATCCCACCCCCCATTGCTCTCAGTGTAGTCTTTAACAGTCCATTGTATCGTTCAATTTTCCCAGAGGCTGGTGCATGATAGGGAATGTGATACACCCACTCAATGCCATGCTCTTTGGCCCAGGTGTCTATGAGGTTATTTCGGAAATGAGTCCCGTTGTCTGACTCAATTCTTTCTGGGGTGCCATGTCGCCATAAAACTTGTTTTTCAAGGCCCAGGATGGTGTTCCGGGCGGTGGCATGGGGCACGGGATATGTTTCCAGCCATCCGGTGGTTGCTTCCACCATTGTAAGCACATGGCGTTTGCCTTGGCGGGTTTGTGGCAGTGTGATATAATCAATCTGCCAGGCCTCCCCATATTTATACTTCAGCCATCGTCCTCCATACCACAGGGGCTTTACCCGCTTGGCTTGCTTGATTGCAGCGCATGTTTCACATTCATGGATGACCTGTGCAATAGTGTCCATGGTCAAGTCCACCCCTCGGTCGCGAGCCCATCTGTATGTTGCATCTCTTCCTTGATGGCCTGAGGTGTCGTGGGCCCACCGAGCTATAAATAGTTCACCTTTATGTTGCCAGTCTAGATCTACTTGAGCCACTTCAATTTTAGCAGCCTGATCCACCTGTTGGTTGTTCTGATGTTCTTCAGTGGCCCGACTCTTGGGGACATGAGCATCCACATGACGTACCTTCACAACCAAGTTCTCCACCCGGGCAGCAATATCTTGCCACAATGCAGCAGCCCAGATGGGTTTGCCTCTGCGCTGCCAGTTGTTCTGCTTCCACTGCTGTAACCACCCCCACAGGGCATTTGCCACCATCCATGAGTCAGTACAAAGATAGAGCACTGGCCATTTTTCTCGTTCAGCAATGTCTAAAGCCAGCTGGATGGCCTTTACTTCTGCAAACTGACTTGATTCACCTTCTCCTTCAGCAGTTTCTGCGACTTGCCGTATAGGACTCCATACAGCAGCCTTCCATCTTCGATGCTTTCCCACCAGACGACAAGACCCATCAGTGAACAGGGCATATTGCTTCTCATTTTCTGGCATTTTATTATACAGTGGGGCCTCTTCAGCACGTGTCACCTCCTCCTCTGGTGACATTCCAAAATCTTTGCCTTCTGGCCAGTCCATGATTACTTCCAAGATTCCTGGGCGACTGGGGTTTCCTATTCGAGCCCGTTGGCTGATCAGTGCGACCCACTTACTCCACGTAGCATCAGTTGCGTGATGTGTAGAGGGGACCCTCCCTTTGAACATCCAGCACTGGCAGTCGAGGTGCCAGGAGGAGCTGTGCTTCAGTACCGATCACTTTTGAAGCAGCTCGAACCCCTTCATATGCTGCCAATATCTCTTTTTCAGTTGGAGTGTAGCGCGCTTCGGACCCTCTGTATCCCCGACTCCAGAACCCTAGGGGCCGACCTCGGGTCTCCCCTGGTGCTTTCTGCCAGAGGCTCCACGTAGGGCCATTCTCCCCGGCTGCAGTGTAGAGCACGTTTTTTACGTCTTGTCCTGCTCGGACTGGCCCAAGGGCTACTGCATGAACTATCTCCTGCTTTATCTGTTCAAAGGCCTGTCGTTGCTCAGGGCCCCATTTGAAATCATTCTTCTTCCGGGTCACTTGATAGAGAGGGCTTACAATCAGACTGTAATTTGGAATATGCATTCTCCAAAAACCCACAACGCCTAAAAAAGCTTGTTTCCTTTTTGCTAGTTGGTGGAGACATGGCAGTTATTTTGTTGATCACCTCCATTGGGATCTGCCGACGTCCATCTTGCCATTTTATTCCCAAAAACTGAATCTCCTGTGCAGGTCCATTCACTTTACTTTGTTTTATGGCAAAACCAGCCTTCAGAAGGATTTGGACTATTCTCTTCCCTTTCTCAAAAACATCTTCTGCTGTGTTGCCCCACACGATGATGTCATCAATGTACTGAAGGTGTTCCGGAGCTCCACCCTGTTCCAGTGCAGTATGGATCAGTCCATGGCAAATGGTAGGGCTGTGTTTCCACCCCTGGGGCAGTCGATTCCAGGTGTACTGGACACCCCTCCAAGTGAAAGCAAACTGTGGCCTGCACTCTGCTGCCAAAGGGATTGAGAAGAATGCATTAGCGATATCAATTGTGGCATACCACTTGGCTACCTTTGACTCCAGTTTGTATTGAAGTTCTAGCATGTCCGGCACGGCAGCACTCAGTGGCGGAGTGACTTCGTTCAGGCCACGATAGTCTACTGTTAGTCTCCACTCCCCATTAGACTTCCGCACTGGCCATATGGGACTGTTAAAGGGTGAACGGGTCTTACTGATCACTCCTTGGCTCTCCAGTCGCCGAATGAGCTCACGGATGGGAATCAGGGAGTCTCGGTTGGTGCGGTATTGCCGCCGGTGCACTGTTGTGGTGGCAATTGGCACCTGTTGTTCTTTGACCTTCAGCAATCCCACAACAGAAGGGTCCTTCGAAAGACCGGGCAAAGTAGACAGCTGTTTAATGTCCTCCGTCTCCAAGGCATCTATACTTCTTGTGAATGGGAATCAGAAGTCTCCCTATTAAGATCACGGATAGAATCAGCGCTTCTACTCCTCTGTCTGGGGAACTGCCTACTGGAAACTGGAGCAGCAACTCTCCTGGAGGTCCCCCCTTGAGTGGTTGTTTTTCCTTGCAACTCACGTACCCGTGCCTCCAGGGTTGAGGTAGGTTTTCCATCCCACTTCTTCATGTCCTCTCCATGGTCACGCAGGTAAAACCATAGGGTGCCCCGTGGTGTGTATCTTCTCTCTTGAGCAGAAGGACGCTTACTCCTAATGGCCGAGATACTGGTCCGTACAGGTAGGGAGTAGGACATATCTTCTTTGAATTGCTGGAACTCCCGGGACAACAATTTCTCCACAGCTGAGATGAGGGAGGAAGAGACATGTGCTTCATAATCCCGGAGTTTATCAATCACATCCTCTACCGTTGGTGCCTCTTCATCTTTCCAGGACATTACTGCCAGGGAGTTTACATGGGATGATGGTGCGCTCCGTACAAACTTCCGCCACATGGGTCGTGTGCACTGGGCTTCATCTGGATCTTTGGATGACTGTTCACTACCCAGGTCACCATAAATCACCTCAAGCACAGCTAATTCTCTCAGGTACTGGATACCTTTCTCCATGGTGGTCCATTTTCCAGGGCGATATAGAACATCTTCCTTGAAGGGGTACCTTTCTTTCAGAGCAGACAGGAGTCGCCTCCAGAGGCTGAGGCCTTGTGTCCCTTTTCCAATTGCTTTGTCAATGCCCCCGTCCCTAGAAAGGGATCCCAGTTGTTTGGCTTCCTTACCCTCTAATTCCAGGCTACTGGCCCCGTTATCCCAGCATCGGAGCAGCCAGGTGACAACATGCTCACCTACACGACGGCCGAAATCTTTTCGTATATCTCGTAGCTCACTTAAGGATAGGGATCGGGTAGTTTCCGTCTCTTGTACAAGTTCTTCCTCTTCCTTCTCCTCTCTTAGTAACGGCACTGCTTCTCCATCATCCTTTTCTAAACGAGTTGACTTTCTCTTTGAAGATTTCTTCTTTTGTATAGGGGCAACTGATACTGGCACGGGTTGATTCTCTGATTCAGCTTCAGTGTCCGTCATGGGTGTTTGAGCGGTCACAGTGCCTGTCGTCGGGCTTGGAGCTGCTGCAGTGCCTGTTGTGGGGGTTTGAGTGGCCACAGTGCTTGTCATTGGGCTTGGAGCTGCTGCAGCGCCTGTTGTGGGGGTTTGAGGGGCCACAGTGCTTGTCGCTGGGCTTGGAGCTGCTGCAGCGCCTGTTGTGGGGGTTTGAGGGGCCACAGTGCTTGTCGCTGGGCTTGGAGTAGCCGCAGGGCCTGTCGTTTTCCCTTGGGGGTACTGAATACTGTTGAATAGGGCTCGGTAGGCATGGGCCAGGCCCCAACACATTGCAGTGATTTGTATCTCTCTGGAATTGCTAGGGTGACAGCATACTTCCTCCAAATATTCTACTAATTTTTCAGGATTCTGCACTTGTTCAGGGGTGAAGTCCCAAAACACTGGAGGTGCCCACCGTCTCAGGCATTTGCCCATACTCTCCCACATACCCTGCCACCCATAATTATCGAGCCTTGGGGCAGATCTCTGGATGATATTCTTGAATTGCTTATTAACCTTAGACAAAACCGAAACAATCTGCCATAGGAATATCAACAGCTGTATCTTAACTACCCAAGGATGTTCAAGATACTGAAAAGTTGTTGTAATGAAGGAGGAGACATTACAGAAGATGGTAGCTAAGGTGCCATTCTGTATTTCCTCCATAAAGAACCTTTCAGAAGAGGAGGTATAGTTGCTAATTGTCTCCATGAGGTGGTAGCCGAAGTACAGTAACGGCTTCCATGCAAAACCCAAATAACCGATAAAACTCAAGGCCAGTGTTTTAATAACAAATCTCCTAGGCAAAACATCTCTAACCACTGCAGAGCACAGCAAACTACAAAACCCAATGCCAATCTTTAACATGTACTTCAAAATCAGCATGGTGTAGGTCTGACTACTAATATCGAGAACAGATGAATCAATGCTGTGACCAGCAACTGTTATTATCTCAAACCCTTCGTGCCCCACGTTGGGCGCCAAAAAGGACTGTTGTGGTTTAGCCCCGGTCAGCAACTAAGCACCACACAGCCGCTTGCTCACTCCCCCACCCTTGTGGGATGGGGGAGAGAATCGGAAGGGCCAAAGTAAGAAAACTCGTGGGTTGAGATAAGAACAGTTTAATAATTAGAATAAAACAGCAATAATACTAATATAATGAAAAGGAAAATAATGAGCGAGAGAGAGATGAAACACTAGAAGGAGAGGGAAAAAAAACCAAAAAAAACCCGAAAACTGAACAACAAGTGCTGCAACCGCTCACCACCCGCCGACCGACGCTGCCGGTCCCCAAGCCGCGATCGCTGCCTCCCCCAGCCAATTCCCCCAGTTAATATACTGGGCATGACGTCACATGATATGGAATACCCTCTGGCCAATTCGAATCAGCTCTCCTGGTTGCATCCCCTCCCCTCCCGGCTTCTTGTGCATCTGGCAGAGCATGGGAAGCTAGAAAGTCCTTGACTAGTGTAAACACCACCCAGCAACAACTAAAACACCAGGGTGTTATCAACATTATTTACATACCAAGTCTAAAACACAGCACTATGCTAGCTACAGTGAAGAAAATCAACTATCCCAGCTAAAACCATGACAAGTTTTTAAATTTTTGTTTAGGACTGATTTTGAAAAACATGAAGAACTTGTGACATTCTTACTGAATTCATTAGGCTTGGATTTCATCCAGTTTTTCTCCCAGTCTGATTTAACTGCAGGTGACTAGCACAGATGGGAGAGCCTTGATGTAGGTGCATAGCCAGTGATAGTTTTTCAGTGATTGCTCTCATTAAGATGAAGTTTGAAATAGACTTGGGCAGTGCATTCATAGCGTCTTTTGTGATGGCTGAACAGTGCAATGTTGCTCAGATCAGGTGTCTCTCTTCATCTAGTGTCACCTTCTTCTCTGAAATCAAGCATGAGGGGAGACTGTTGTATTCTCCCCTGCTTTTACAGACAGACAGTACTCAGGGGAGCAACTAATAGGGGTTTGAAATAATCTTATATTTCTAATCAGTGTAAATTGAATAACTGAAAGAATAAAACAAGAGGAAAACATTAACAAATGCAGCAACTTTTGGTTGCTTTGTGATGGTAAAATGGAGCATTTGAGAATCTTAAGATTGTTCTAACAATCCCTTCCCCCACTGCCCCAAACTGTGGGAGGGGTATTTGTTAATCTGGAACAGATAATGTATATCTTTTAAATACCTATCTCAGATTTTATAAATAATAGTTAGACCCAATCGTGTACTGGAGATGCAGTGTTTATTTGTTTAATTAGGAAGCTGAGCTGAGCTGAATCCTGTGGCAGATGTTGCCATGTGTAATATAATAAATAAAAGTCTTTATGGGACCCAGCAGGCAGCAGAGCTTTTAGTTAGCAGATGGCAAAATATTAAACTGGCAGTGCAATAACTTAGCTGACTGTCTCAGCTGGACCATACCCAGGTTTAGCACAAGCAAGAATCAGCTTCACATAGGAGGTGTCAACTAGCCCCGTGTTTCTGCAATGGATGTTAATACTATTTTTAATACAATATGTGATAAAAGAAGGGTTTTTATCCAGCAAGATGTTGTTGCCATAAAAATCAGTCCAGGCTTAACATGATCTCTGCTGTGCAAGACTACAAAAGATCTTTTACAACAGAAGAACAGCTATTAAACAGAACAGATGTGCTGCTCAACCCAGACTAAGTGGTGGTACAGGGATTGGAGAAAGCAAACCTGCTACAACTAACATCACTGGAGCCTAGCAGGTGAGAGAGTGCCTCGTCCTTCTGAGGAGAAGTTGTTGCATTGGGCATTTGGCATTGGCTGTCCACCATGATCCTCGAGTGGGTCTGTGAGACAGCTAGAGAAGATGTCCCTGCCTAACTTGAGCTAACCTGTCCACTGGCTCCACAGATCCCAAGTCTTGGAGGCTAAAAGGCCGCCTGCAATTCATTGCCATTGTGGACTGGTTGTGCTTTTCACTCTAATTTACCTACTGGTTTTCCTTTAGGTGCCTGTGTAAATGTACAGACATATGCAAATGCATAACTTCAAGCATTATTTTGGTGCCCCTGCTGGGAGCTCCACCTCCTGAGGTTCCCTGCACTGCAGAGTAGCTGCTCCAGATGGCAATCTGGGAATACATTCAGTCTGCATCTTCCCCCAGTCCCATTTCTCTCCAGACCCGTAGGTGATGTGCCTCTCAACCTACATCTGAACGAAAAGCCTAAGCTCAGACAGTGCTAACTTCTGTCCCTGTCTCCTAATCAACTCTCCTCCTTCCAATGAAGAATTCTGCTAAGGCATTGTCCCCAGTGCCAGCTCAGGCTCCAGTTTAAGACTGATATTATGATGTTTTAGTCCATCTTAAATGCAATTGTCAGAACAGCAGGTGTTTATGACAGGGTAAAACAGGATAGATTGCAAAGCAACTGGGAAGGCAAAATTCTTTGTATGACCTTCAGAATCTAGCATAAAGCAGTTAATCACCCACTTACTACAGTGGTGTGCATGTGGTGAATTTAATATACCTCTGTGTTTTAAAAAAAAAAAAAAGTCAGGGTTTTCGATGGTTAGCTGCTTCCTTTATTTTTAGAGAACATCTTAAAGTGATGATAGTGAATATGGGCCTTTTGGCTGTCCTGTTTTGTTCTTCAGTCTCTCGATGTCTCTCTCTTGTTGGTAGGCAGCTCACACCAACTTCTGAGCAAAGTGGAAGATTAGAAAGGTTTTAAAATTGGTTTGAAAAAGCAAACAAGTTGTTAACATAGCTGTATCATAAATACACTCCAGATGAAGTGCAGCTTGTAAAATAACAAATTGTTTAACCAAAACAATGTATTGTTTGCTATGTCGGTTATATTCATTTAAGTGGAAAAGATGCACTAAAACTTCCATGCTTCTGAGTTGATAAAACTTACTAGCTTCTTAAAATACATGTTGCCTCTTGAGAAAACAACTGACCTGATTTACCACAAGTTTCTTCCTAACAACTCTGGGAGGCTGGGATGGATTGGGTTGAGGTAGAATGCCCAGTATCCTCCAAGAGGATATTGCTGTTCTACAGTTAAGCTCTGCTCTGCCCATGTTGCATCAAAACCCCATGGGAAGAATGCAAGTAACCCATTCCCTTAGAAAACACTTTTTGAGACTGTGGGGATCCAGGAACATTCTGTGTCATTATTTTCTCCCATGCATAATGAAGGCCCAAAGCCCTGCACACAGGTGAACAAGGCAGGAGAAGAGGGGAGGGTGGCTTTGCACTGGTTCAGTTTCCCTGCATTATGAGATTAACCAGGATTGTTCCTGCTCCTGCAGTCCATAGGCTATTCTAGCAGCTGATAGTCTAAAAATACTGTCTAATTGCTGAAAAAGACTTTCTGACTATACCACACATTGTGCTGATGGTCTTGAAAAATCAGTAGCTATTTCTTGCCAAGAGAAAACAATGAAGCTTTGCTATGGGAGAATCCTGTGGGAGATGATGATGGCTAAGCCTCAAATGTAAAGCAAATGGCAGTATACAAAGAGCTCATTTCCTTCTTATCACTGCTGCCTTACTTGAAAAAATGGGATTACAGTAGTTGCCAGAATTTCTAGGCATTGATATGTTAGTGTTAAGTTAGGAAGAATCTTGAATCTGGATGGTCTAGTTGGTCACTGAATCCAGATGTCTGCTAAAGGACTAGTTCAGAAGTGTCTGCTGGGCTTCAGCTTCATAGATTTCTTTAAGGAGCAAATATCTTGGCAAGAAAGGATGATCACCTTGGTATGTGAGAAGCCAATCGTGTTGACAGATATCAAGAAGGTATAAAATTCTTGAAGGTGTATATATATGTATTAGGAACACCAAATCAAATCAAAGGCATCTAGAATGAGAATCATGTTCAGAAATAATACAATTAAATGTAGACGCTTCGAGTGTCAGAGTACTTCAGAATCAATTTATTGCCACACTTGCACTGCAAGTCTGGAAAGCAATCAGTTTTTTATTGTTACCTTAAGGTCTGCCCACACTTCTCCGAATATAATTTATTCTGATATAGCCAGATGAGAAAGCATCATGTTATTAGAACACCTGACAACCGGTTTTGAAAGCATGTGCATCCACTGTTGAGTGTGAGGACATGGAAGAAATCTGGACTACCAGTACTACACTCTATTTATCCTCATCTTTTCAGGTAGCCCTTTGGGAATCAATTCTTGCTCATTGAGATTAAAACAGTCCCAAGTCTGCTCTAAGCTCTGCAAGGATTAGTACAAAGTTATGCTCACAGTCAGGGACCTGTAAGCTGACTGTGCCCAGATGCTGCACCAGCACTGGAAGATGAAGGTTTAAAATTAGGCAGTTCTGAATTATGTTTTATACCGTACTTTTCCTGAAACAGTCTAGACAGAGTGGACAGAACTTCAGTATTGCTAACCACTGGCATAAACCTACTCCCACCAAATACTAGAAGTCCTCAGTTTCAGAAAAAACAGTTGAGGTTTGGAAAGTCTTACCCTAAAATTCAGCTGTTGAGTCCTGACACCTAAAAGCATCTTATTAGTACTGAGTTATTCAATTAAGATTATTCTTAGCCTGACTGTTTGCTGAGAAAGTCTTTCAACTAGCAAGTTTTAAGTCCATTTAGGTTTATACAGTCCATGTTAAATTCAGATCAGTAGAGTGCCCCCAGTGATGGTTAACATTCATCCTTCATCTCCTAAAGACTGTGGAAATTATGTTCTTTGTAAGAATTTACAAAGCAACAGATGATGTGTCAAGACAGTAATTTAAACCGTGAATCTGCACTTGCTTGAAGATGAACTTTTGGGGAAGAAAAATGAATAAAATGCTAGTGGCAAACAAGCAGAATCTCTGGATAAGTGCATCAATTTTTGTTACTGACAGATCTTGTGCTTGTAATAAAACTGAAGTGCTGAGGTCAGCATCAGAGTGAAACCACACTTATTTTTACAAACATATTTATATGATGGTAATAGTACCTATTAACAGGGTTGACATAGCTATCTGCCAAATAGAAAAATTAGTTCTCCTGCATCACAAGATGAGCAAAGTTGGGGGAATAATAAATCATAAAATTAGTTAAGATATCATTTATCTTTCATGGCTTTCCTACATTGCAGCTTAGAGTCCTTCAGAACTTAAATTCATTTATTGCATTTTATCGTTATGAAAACCTGTCAAAGCTGGTAGCAGGCTGTGGGAAGTTAGATGAGCAGAGGCAACAATATATGGTGTTAATTAAACAAATGTTTGCATGCTTTCATTCAAGATGTGGCCAGTTTGCTGTAACCTCTTGAATTACACTTCCTCCTCTGAGCCCTGTAAGGTAAATGAGAAGATTCCGAAATGAGTAACTTCTGTTTAGAAATTTGTGGCTATGGCTATCACTGGTGCTAGTGAAATGGATGGCAGTAACTGTTAGATAAAAATAAGATGAGGCTATGCCCTCTCTACCTATTCATATCTATGGTTCGGTAGGTTCTGTGCAGTTAATCTAGACTTTCAATTTTTGATTTTAGGCTCTGTCAGCATGAAGAACTGGTGCTATCTACATTTTTTTTATTGGGTATCTTTCTGTCCTTTATGAATCCCCAAGAATTTTGTAGTTAGATGTCAGAGGATTGCTCCACTTGCCATGGAAATGCACGTACCATTTCTCTGGCATTGCTTCAAGACACACAGTGCTATTGCACAATAATTAGGAGGGCAAGAGGATGAGATGAATGGGTTGATCTGAAACTCTAAAGAGGAAAAATAGTAGAATTCTGTCATTTTGTACTTTACACTCTGCTATTCCCTTCAGACAATAGCTAATCATACATGATGAAATTATCCCCTCAGTATGGGGTTATTTACAATTTATGTAATGTTTTGAAAACTGAAGGAAAAGTAGTTGCCTAAAACCAAGATTCATATTTTAAACTCCCAGCTTCAGTTTTGCTTTTAGACAACAGAGACTTTTAAGCCTGTCTTCAAATCCTAGAATGAACACACCCACAAAATTAATGCTAAATCTTTGACCAAGGAAATCACTTAGCTGTGTTCTTCCTCCAGAGAAGTTTGTGACAACTACTATGCAAAAGTCATACAGAACCATGAGAATTTGCACAATGCAGAAATGGAGAGAAAGAAGCTGGATTTTAACTTGTTCCTTTTCTCCTGAAAATGTTAAAGCATTCCTTTACGTGATACCTCAAGCTATTATAAAAAACAAATCTTCCTTGAAAGCCAATCAATGTGGGATTAATTTTCAGACAGTATCTTGATTGCATCTGGTGGGACTGCATGGGAAAGGGATGGTGCATAGACTGTGTAGAAAACTTCGGACAGGTTCCTTTCCTTAAAAAGGTGACTAAATATATATTTAAATGGATTTAGAGGGTGGGATAAGCCAGGGATTTTAAAGCAAACCTCCCTGTTATTTTCTTCCCCTCCTTTAGCCCATATCTCTGGAGGGCTCTCCATTCTCTGAGTTGACCACTTTTCAGTAGTGGCTTTTAAGGGATTTCAGCACTGAAGCGTTACTGTCACTGCCTTAGAGAAACTTGTGTCCCAACTCGAGTGTGCCCTGAGTCATTGGAGAGGCTTAGCTCTGAGCTAGAGGTGCTCAGTGCCATTGCAAACTACTTTTAAAGTTGAAGGACCATAATTCCCTGACATGACTATTAATTACCTACTCACAGAGAAACAGTGAAGATCCAGACTGTCCCTGTGGACTGACCACTAATGCAAGAGCAAATAAGGATTCCAAAAGAAATTAATTACAAAATATCAGTAATTTGCTAATCTTAGTAGAGAATAAAAAGGATACTAGGTAGGACTGAGCACTTTTCTTCACTGAGTATCACCCCTGAGTAGTTGTCAGGAGGAGCAGATGATATAATTTTCTCCTTGTTTCTCTTTATCTTCCCAGTCTCTCATCTTTGTTTCCCTTCTTTTGAGTAGTTAAAGAAAAAGTTTCTTCTTGTTTTCTTCTGCTGAAGAATGATGAAAACCTGATTCAAGAAGTAACTTAAATTTATCCCTAAATCTTATCACTGTTTCACAATGTGGTTAAAGCATATGCTTTTCTGCTTCCAAGTGCAATTGCTTGGGCTCAAAGTCTTCAGAGAAATGCAATTGTCACTGGTATATTACTTTTAAAAAATTGAAGAATAATAATGTATTGAGTCCTTCACTGCTCAGCTCCATCGGAGCCATGCAGCTCCTGTATGGCAGGATGTTAAAACACCTGCCCCCTAAGAGGACATGACTTTTATGGAGCTCTGTGATGCATGTGCACATAGGTCATCTGTAAGAGCTGATTTCTTTAGCATATGTTTTTGCAAGCTGATAGTGAATGTCTGTCATCCTTCTTTGAAGTCATTGCATCCATGAGGGAATGTTTGCACAGGTGAACTTTTTAAATGAAAAAAGCTTAGCAGAAGCAGAGTATGTGGAAATAATTTTAAGTGACTAAGTCCTCAGTCTCCTGACCATGAAGGTAGCAGAGGAGTATTCATATGAAGATTACATTGGCAGCTTGAGTATTTTTTGGAAGTGTTAAGCAGTCGCTCCATCTGAAGCCCACAGGGAGAGGTTGGGCAGGAGATGGAGGGTGTCTGTGCTGTCTGAATGTGCTCAGCACTGCCAGGAATTTGGAGCAGATTCCTTGAGTGGGCATGATGCCATTCTGAGACATCAGCTAGCATGGATGAAGAAGGAGGGAAGAAGCTGCTGGAAGGAAGGATGTACCCAAAAGGTCCATATTGCACACTAACACCTCTGTAAAGGTCTTGCCAGATTTTTATGAGAAATGCTGGAGGACTGGGAAACCTTATCAGGATATGAATAGACTGTTTTTGGAAGGGAGGTTTTGAAGTGTAATTTGTTGGCAAAATGACCATAAAAAATTACCACACTTCTAGCTTTTACATTTTTTAGCAGTATTTAGAGCAGAGACTCAGAATTTTCATCAGGTGGGGTTTGTTTTGTTCTTTTCCTGCTGAACATGCCTTGTCATTTCGTTTTCCACAAGAATTTTAGCATCACCAGCAAGCACAGCATATCAGTTGTATAACACCACTGACTTTCCACCTGTCCGTCTTTCCATCGATCTGCTCACAGATCACTACTAGTGCAGTGCTATATAATGTGTTGAGTTTCTGGAATGACAAAACTGTTTTGTTTCTTTGAAATGCAGGTCAGGTAGCCTATGGCACCAAACACAGAATCACTGATGTGGTTAGCTGCTCCCAGGGTCACATGAAGATTCATTTACACATCCTCACAAAGACACAAAAGGTATGTCCTGCATATGCAGGAACAAAAAAAGGAAAGATGTGTTTTTGCTTTTTAAATGTCCTGATATATTCGTTGAGTCCTGAAAAAGGAGGCACTTAAGCATAGATTTGCAAAGAGACTTCTCACTTCTGTGACTGAGGAAAGGAAGGTCAGCTGTAGGTCAGTATGGACTTTCTTCTAGGCTGTTGTTATTCTACGCTATTGTTTCACACCTCCATTCCCACATAAAGCTGCTTTTTGCATGCAGCAGATGCATGCATTCACAGGATATACTCCTAATTCAAAATAAGCTGGTCTTCTCTTTGGAGACTAAAAGCTCCAGCAGGGTTTGCTGTGCCTGTGGTTGACTGAACCGGCCATCTGTTCATTACTAGAGGATACATTTTTGAGTACTTGTGGGCAGTGCTGCTATCTCCTGACAGTTATGGGAAGAAACCCTGCTGCTGTTGCTTTCTAACTGCCTACAGAATTGGGTATCTACCTTATGCACCTCATGTAAGGGCAGAGCTGGTTGGAAAGCTTTCAAGAGTAGAGGGCTTTATGTTCATGTGGGAAAATGCCAATTGGTTGAAGTCATAACAGCTTGTCTGTTTGAATGAAAACATTGTTAGAGAGGTTTTAAGGTGCAGGGTGAGTGAAGCTAAGCATGGGTGGGAAAAGTAGTTCAACATAGTCACCAGCCTGGGAGTGGGCACTCTCTGGCCTGAGAATGGCACAGGTCTTCCGGCATGAGTTAGAGCAGAAATTTGCAGGGTCAGGACTGAAATCTAGTGAAGCGTGCGGATGTGAGAAATAAAGGGGAGAAACTCTTCCTTTCCAGACAGTCCTCTTAGCAGTGCTTTAGAAGGTAAATAAATGTCAGTGCTGTGCTCTCTTTTTGGGCCAGGCACATAACTGTTATTTCAGGCCCCCGTTTGGAACCTGCACAATGTCATTTAGAAAACAGAATTGCTAAATTATGGTCTCATTTGTGTGGAAAAGCTTGTCTGCTCCCTGAAACTGATAGGTTTCCTCAAAAAGTTTTGATGTTTGACTCTTCAAGGGGGAAAAAAAACCCCACAACAAAACAAAACACAACACAACACACACACAAACAAAAAAACCAACAAAACAAACAAAAAACCCAACGTCTTTTCCCTGGGAAGTGCCTGGCCAGATCTGAGAACATGGGACATGAGTGGCCCTCCAGGAAGCCAGGCTGTCTGGAGACAGCAATGGCAGCAGTGAGCAGATATATAATTAAGGCAAATCACTTAACTTTTAAACAGAGCCCTACCGCAGGAAGAAGCAGAGACTAAAGCTGAGATGTGCAGATAAGTGGGAGCTCCAGAGAGAGGCAGTAGTGGATGGTTTCCAGTGGCACACCTTGGGCCATAGGTTGCAGTGCAGGTGTGGTACCTGGAGTGCTAAAGGGAAGCAATGGGGACAAGAGAGAGGAAAGAAAGAGGTAGCTGCATCATCTTTAAAAAGAGGTAATATCTTCTTTGAGCTCTTGTGCAGATGCACTTTAAAAAATCCCAGTATAGATGGAGACTGCATCCCTTCCCTGGTAGAAATCCACCTGTTTTTGCAAAAGGCTGAATAACTCCTGAAATAAGAGATGTAGGCTGAGTGGAGCCAGCCGCGCATGCCTCAGGGTGTGCCCCTGGGCAGATGGAGCTGGTGGGTAGGTGGGGGAGATGTGCTGTCTCAGCAGCTCAGTGGCCTGTGCTCTTGTGCCAGAAAAGAGAAATGTGGAGTGTAGAGGAGGCTTGCTGCAGTAGCACTTGTTTGGGAGAGGAGGTTGTTCCTACAAAGGTGGTTGTGGTTTTTTTTCAGGTGCCTACGTAGGTAGGAGCATTGGGAAAATGGATGAACTGTTTTGATGAAGCACGGGATGGGGCTGTTATCCTCCTCATGCCTCTCCTGTTCTCTCTTGTACACTGCCAAACATATGATCAGCATCTACGGGCAGCAAGTAACAACCTAGTGGCTTAGGAAGGAAAGGCAGAAGCATAATCACAGAAAGAGGTATGTTTTAAAGTCACTACAAGTGTTAATACGTGCCTCTTTGGGGTGGTGTGACTTGATCACCCTGCCACATATGCACCCTTCCTGCCTTGACAATGCTGCTGCTCAAATCTCCATTCCCCATGCTCTCCATGCAGACAGCTGTGCTGTCTTTGCGCTGTTGGAGCTTAGTCCCTCCTGTGCATCTCCACACACACATTGTCTCTATAATGAGGAGGCTTGATCCTCATAGAGATACTTACACCCTTGCTCTTGTTTTTTGATACCCTGCTTCTGCCCTCTGCTACCTTGTGCCTTCTGTCACCTCCTGTTTACATGCATACATTTGTCCACTCCTTTCTTTTGCTGTCAGGGTACACCATGAGGAGTTAGCCATCAGCTTTACTGGGCTTTTGCATCAGGTGTGCACAAGTCTCTGGGCTTTGAAGGCTTTACTGGCTGCTGCTCTGATTGAGATGAATGTTGTGTATCTGTGCAACGCACAGCAAGTAACATAGCACATCCATATTCTCTGTGCATTGGGCAGAATTTATCACTTCATACATCATTCTGAGCTTGCTGCAGCAATTTCACAAAGTCAATCCCTATCCATTAACACATAGGAAAAGCAGCAGAAAATATACATGTGTGGCACAGGATTTTTTTTTTAATTTTGAGAAGGTTTTCTAAGCATATTAGACATGGGCTTTATCCCACTGCAGTATCATGAACTGCATCTAATCCTCCAGAGCCAAACCTTTTTGCTAAAAAACAAAAAATTAAGTCTTTGGCTTTTTGACATGTTCTGTGCAGGAACTGATTTGCCTGTCCATCATGCTGTGTTGATCACAGGCTTGACTTTCTAAGTTATAGGTAATTTATCTGTAGATGATCACCTCAGCATAGTCAGGGCACTATCTCTGATGCTTCTTTCATAATTTTTCTGTTCATGCTTTTTTGTTTCCTCCACCCTACATTTCTAGCAAGGGCTTTTTTTCCTCTCGGCCAACTTCCAACAAATCTAACCACTCAAATGGTAACAAGGGATCTTGGGGGCTTTTGCACCTGAATAGTCTCCTGATTTGGAGAGAAGATGCATGGAAGTTAGTGGGCTGGCAGGTGACACCAGAGTTCTGGCCAGCTGGATGAGCTGAGGGGAGCATGGCCTGAAATGCTGCTCTCCCCTGGCACGGCCAACACCCAGCCATCAAATTATCTTTAACTCTCACATATCTTTGTGTCTGGGAGCAGCTTATTTGCCTCCATTAGTGCAAAACTTCCAAACTGTAAAAGCTGAGTTCTGCTTGAGTATCTTGTGCTGCCCATGAAAACTGTGGGAATGTGTGCTTCATAGTGGAGGATGGGGAAGCAGCTACTGAGATGTTATTTCTGAGTGCCTGTGCACCAGTTGCCTTCAGTAGGCAGCTGGGACCTGCACAAATGTGGGGATCCACATTCATGGGCTATGAGTTCTTACTGTTTTGAGTACGCTATTGTCAGTCCCTAAACTGCAGTAAAAGTGCACTCGGCTGCCATCAAAACACAAAACCAGACTATGTAGGTATGTGAATATTTGCTTTCCCATGGTAGAAAAATCCAGAAGTTCTGTATGTTAAAAGCAAGGTTCTGGCTTCGCTTCTTTAGCATCAGATTTTATCCTGGGCTTCAGAAGGCACCTCATGCAGTGGACGGACTGAAGAAACCATTGGAAAAGACTGGCGGATATATTACTGCCTGGAATAATCTCATTTCTAGGCAGTGACTCCATAGATTCTTCTCCGTGAGGAAGTTGCTACAGCATTAGCATGAGTTATGGAACAAGTTGTTCGAGTGTGTTGCTCCGTGAGATCATTTATGCAATATCAAACTCCTGTGCTGCCGCATTTTAGCTCAGTAGCTGCAAAGTGTACTGTGATGTGCAACAACCCAGTGCAGTCCATGGCATTGCTGGGAAGCCACGTCCCACTGCTAGTCCCACCCTTGCCTTTGGGGGTACTACATCACTCGTGAACTTTGCTTATAACATGCTATCTCTGAGAGGCCCCCAAAATTATTCAGCCAAATTAACTGCTGCATGCCTCCTGAATGCTCCAGTTTGTTCTTACTGCCCACGCTCACTCGTGTCCAGGAGTCAGAGGTGATCTCCAGTGCCGCTCAGGCACACAAGCTGTTAGCATTGCCAGTGTCTTTTCTTTCCAGAAACCTTTTATTGGAGTCATACTTCCCTACAGAAGTGGTGTTGCAGATGAGCCCCCATCTGAGGGATTTGATATTGTTGAGTGGCTCAGTTGAGAGAAAGCAATTTTGGGAAGAATAGCTGGGAGTTGGAGCAGGTAAGTGGAGTTGCTGGAGCAGGGAGAAGCTGTTTGGTGCCTGTGGCTCTTGCATGCTCTAGTGAGTTGGAGCATAACTTGTATAGGAACTGCAAGCTGGCGTTGAGCATCATGCTCCAGCCTGCTTGGGCTTTGGGAAAGGAAAAGGCTCCTATCGCACTGGAGCAGACAGAGTGTGTGGCACGCTGCATACTGGAAGCCAGCACATGTCTGTGCTAATGTCACAGCTGACAGGCGACAACCACGTTCTGCAGAGGTGGGTGGTGCAGAGCCAGCGACTCCTTGGAGAAAGCCCAGGGAGACAGTCTGTCTTATAGATCTGCTCCCTAGTTGAAAAGTTGTCTATGGCACCCTACTTAAGCCTGTTACGTATTTCATTCTCTCCAAGCAGCTGGGCTGGCTGGCACCAGGGAAGGAGGGCTGCTTGTCCCACAGCCACCATGAAAATTGCTCCCAGGAAAGAGCAGCTTGGCAGCAGCTCCCTGGGATTTGCGATTTTGGCAAGCTGTTAAGAATAGGGAGTGGGGAAGAGGTGTGATTGAATTATTCCATCTCCACTAGTTTATTCCCTCTGGTGGATCCAGGCATAATCTTCTTCCTCCTGAGCTTGCCTTGCTGATTTTGTAAATCTGCAACACGTAGACAAGGTCCTAAATATTATCTAAAAATATCTGCCCATCATGGAGATTTATTCATGCTGGGCCCTTATGGAGCATCTCTGCCTAGAGATGTGTTTTCCCTGATGTGCAGAGTTATGTGGCACTTATATGCAGACATGGGACTGCCTCTGTCTAGTTCTGGTAAGACAGATAGAAAATAATATGAAGAAAGAGTAGGAAAAAGCATAATAAAAAGTGGAAGGAGAACAGCACCGAGCACGACACATACAGTTTCTCCAGCCAGAAGAGAAGTTGTAGAGCAAAACAAGTAAAATGCATCTATTATCCGCTCTTTGTAATGAGGTTCACAGTCAGAAAAAAGTCATTTCATCACTGCCAGTTCCAACAATAAAAGGCCACAAATGAAGTCCCTCCCTCTGCCCTCCCTCCCCACCCATAGTCCTTAAAAGTTCTTGTTATTTTCCCAGTAGTACTTGCGGCTAAGCTCTGTTTGCAAATGCCTCGCTATAATAAAAAATTTACTTTTGTTTTTAAAAAAGTGTGACTCAGTCACATGGTTCCTGGGTTTGGGACATTGCAGATTGCCAAGCCTTTGGGAAGCTCAGATAAAATAGTGGGAGCTGGCAATACTGCATCTTGCCCCTTCCCCCTGTCCCTAGCAGATATTTATGAACTAATATTGATTCTCAGTCATTGATTTTTTTCAGCAGTCAAGTGCTGCATGGATTAAAAGGAGAACTAGGGGGAAGTCACAATCTCCAGAGACGGAGCAATGCCATGCAAGAGCGGGGCAGGAGGTGGTTTGCTGCTGAAAAATAGTATCATTGTCTGTGTGGTTGCCCTTCTGCATTTCATAATAAAAAAGAGAAGACAGAAGTCTTTATAAAAAGAAAGTAGTTGCATTTCCCATGTAACCCCTGGTGCTAGGAGAGCTACAACCACGGAAAGGTCAGAGCAGGGACTTTGCAGCCCCAGCACAGCAACCTGGGTGTGAGAAAAATGCCAAGCTCATGAGGCAACTGGGGCGCATAGTGGTGCCCTCAGAGCGTGTGTCCACTGTGCCGGCCGGCTCGGCGCCACTGCCGCAGTGCTCAGCAGGCAAGGAAATGCTGAAGGCAAGTGCTTACTTCTTGGTAAACAACCTAATCTTTTATCAAATAATTTATTTTATGTAAAGGAAGGATTTTAGTTTGCAAAGCTAATCTACCTTGTCTAAACCCTCATTTTTATCTCTGAAGCCCAAGTAAGTGTCCAATTTATAGTATTTAGTAGATAGGATTTGGGAATCTTATTGACTTAGCAATCTTGGTTTTGGACTTTCTGGTCACGTTTCTAAGGAAAAAAAAATAAGCTCAAGAAAGTGACATTTTTGACAGTGTATTTGATTTCTTGTTCTTGAATGCCTGAAATATTTCTGCTTGGGAAGCGTGTATTACAATTATCAGAAGGTTACAACAGTATTCTAAAATTTTCCTTTGAGTAAAGGACTGTAAAAGCCCTAAGTGAGGGAAGTTTCTTGTTTCTCTGGCTTCAGTATTTTCAGTCAAAATATTCCACAAGAGCCAGGAGATACCAAATTTATCTGGGGGGGTGTGTAGGAGGGGAAGTAGAGTGTGTGTGTGGTGTGGTGGTGGTAAAAATCAGTGGCAAAAGAGGAAGGGACTTCTTAGAGTTGCTGGTTTCACTTTGAGACATGCCAGCAAGTTTTTACTTGTAACTATTTCTGAGGTTTGTGTCTTGAGATTCTGAATCTGATATTCACGAATTCCTCACTTTCCATGTTGCTGAGCACTTGCTGGAGCCTGGAGGGCTAAGGCCTTCAGCAGAGCAAGGCCAAGGTCACTTCTTCATAACCCAGATGTCCCCATCTTCATGAGTGTTTTGGTACAGCAAAATGCAGTATTGCAGTACATAAAGACAGGGATGAAGCTAATCTGGGTAGCCCATTTTGCATGATTGGGTTGGTACAAGTGAACCATCTCCTCTCTTGGTGAGCTACTGTTCTCAGGAACGGTTGCAAAGAAGCCAATGTTACTGCTTGGGTGAGCGAACAGTTAATGGACTGTCCCTCTGCAAAAAAAAAAAAAAAAAAAAAAAAGAATATTATTTCTAGGGCAATCATTAAAATTAGCGTAGAGGTGTTTATATACCTGTTATTTCAGTTGTTTCCTAATGTTATGTGCTGTTACTTGTTCATGGTAGCATTCACAACCGTGGCCCTTGCTGTGCCAGGAGCTGCTCACATAGGTGTGTGTGTCTTGAGCAGCTGCACACAGCACGACACTAGTAAAATACGAACGGTCGAGTGCTGGAGCTGAGACCTAGACAAAAATTGCAGATTACATACACAGACTATGTTTCCTGTAGCTCTCCTGGGACCTGGGCTGACCCCCAAAGCACATGAGAATTCACCCATGTAGTGTTAATGTGTAATGAATTTGTATCTTGCCCCAGCAGACTCAAAATACCAGCGGTTTTTTTACCTGAAGCAGATTTACTGTAAGTAACACCCAGGGGAGAATCATGTTGTTTCACTTCTGCCATGGACTTGTTCATATTCTGCCTTCCCTCCCCAAATGTCTCGGGTATTACTTAGTCAATTACAGATTAGGGGCAAAGGACGGGAATTGCTTCTAGAGTGGGATGCCACCTGTAGTATTTTGTGGCACTTTGTCTTTAGGAATCTATTGCTCTCCTGTTGGCTTTTTTGGCTGAGCTAATACCTGCATTTATGAGGGCAGGGAGCTGTGTGCCGGGGCACCCTCTGGGTACCATGTGCAGAAGGAAGCAGTTGATTCTGCTTGCCAGCTGGTGCGACACACATTGGTGGGGCCCTCTTGTCGTGGCTGAGCATGGTGTAAAATGTCTGTCAGCATTAAGATTGATGCTCTTCCTCCGTAGGTTTACAGAAAAATGCCTGTGGCCACGCTTGAGCTTACCACCCACTGGCATGTGGCTGAGGAGCCCTATCAGTATGCCAGTGCGCACTCCTGCCCATTGGATCGCCTGGCTCGATTCTTCCCTTGTACCGACTTTACTCCGATGAACTTCTCTGGCTTCTGTGAAATTATTCACTCCAGCCTGCCCTGGTGTAAGTGTGGAGATTCAGACTGTCAGTCTGGAGACTGTACTGCATGTAGTTCATCCATCCTGCTGGGTGGATCTGCAGGGAGAAAATGCCCATGAATATTCTTAAAAGACAGCCTCAGGCATAGATTTGGATTAAAACAGATGTATAATCAGATGTAGTTTGTAACCTCTTCAGATCCAGACATTAAGGTAGTACGATAAATTCCACAATATGCAGTTCAAGCTGATGTTCAAGATTGTGGTACTGATTATATCCTTGCAGCATTTGGTACACTGTCTGGGGGAGGGCCCTGTAGTGCTAGGGGCTGCATCTTAGCATGCCACAATAACACAGTGACTTCACCTGCTGGCATTTATCTGGAAGAGTTTGTCTCCGATTGGTAGGATTTTTCTCATCTCTTGGCACTCTTCAGGACTGGGGACCAGCAACCTCTGATTTTGAACTCTGCAATTATGTTGGCTTGCCTGACTGTGTCCTTCACAGTTATCCTCCAGCTTGTGTGAAAGGTTTCTGTTACCCTGAGAAAATCTGCCCAAATGCATGGACGCTAGTCAGTCAGACCTGGAAGTGGCAAAGGATGTGTCTTCTCATGTGAAATCTGTGCCCTCAACTCTACTTCCATTTTGTAATGAAATAGTAAGAAGCCTTCTTCTGACTGCCAAGCTTGGGCTGATGGATGTCTGCTGGGGTTCGTCTGTGTGGTTATGGGTCCATCCTGAGGACTTGACTAAAATGGTAGGAACGTTTTGTGGCACCATGTGTGGCTTTGTTTTTTAAACCGGGTATCAGTGACATAGTGGCTTTGTCTTGTTTTGCCTTCCTTTGGCTTGGAGATTGACTGGTAGAAGTTGTGCAGCGATTTGTGTAAGGACTCTTAATTATATCCATTATGCTCGAATGTGGTACTCAGGAAATAAATGTCTATGGATGCTGGTAAGTAGGTCCTATTTGTCTGCTTCTGCATACATTTATATTTATCTACGGAAATGGTTGGTTAAATGTATCTTAACAACAGGCTAATTTGTAGCCTATCTGCAGACAGTGTTTTATTTTGTTCTTTCACAGCCTCTTTAGTTTCCAAACAAAGCAGATTTCCCTATATAGCCCTACCAGTCACAGTTCTGACTTGTAACTCCTTTGCTCAGTTGGTCCATGGTCCCTTCAGGATAGCATAGCTAAACTAGGTCTGGTCTTATTGGATTAGATGGGGTTTGATGTAAACAATGAAGCTGACTTTACAGTAGCCTCATTAAAATAAGAGGGAAAAGCAGTTTTTTTCTTTGAGACTTAGAGACAGGTTAGATCTCCTTTGGAAATTATCAGGTCTGTCCGGTTGGATTTCTTTGAGTTCTTAGTGGGCTTGAGAGAACTTTTCTTTTCGTGCTTCAATCCATGAGGGAAGGTCAGTGCTCTTCCAAATTTCAGCTGTGCCAAACCATTCTCCAGAATTAACATTTTCAAATGAGCCAATGATTAGGTTACAACTCAAAAACATGCGTTATTTTCATAGGTGACTATGATCAAATTTTTGTGCTTTTGTGAAGTTGACTATCATTGAATGAGAACCTAAACCTCCAGAAGTAATTACTATCAGTTGTGCTACTGGGCATTGCCCACTGCTGAGTCAATGGAGTTAAAGCATATACCTTAAAACAAAGTGCCCATCATTATTTTGTTTTGGTGGCATGGTATCACAGAATCACAGAACGGCAGGGCTTGGAAGGGACCTCTGGAGATCATCTTGTCCAACCCCCCTGCTTGAGCAGGGAAACCGACAGCAGGGGGCACAGGACTGTGTCTAGGCGGGTTTTGAATGTCTCCAGGGAAGGAGACTCCACAACCTCTCTGGGCAGCCTGTTCCACTGCTCTGTCACCCTCACAGGAAAGAAGCTTTTCTTCATAGTCAGGTGGAACTTGCTGTGTTCCAACTTGTGCCCATTGCCCCTTGTCCCGTCATTGGGCACCACTGAAAAGAGTCTGGCCCCATCCTCTTGACATCCGCCCTTTAGATATTTATAAGCATTTATAAGATCCCCCCTCAGTCTTCTCTTCTCCAGGCTGAACAAAGCCAGGTCTCCTAGTCTTTCTTCATAAGACAGATGCTCCAGTGCCCTGATCATCTTTGTAGCTCTCTGCTGGACTTGCTCAAGCAGTTCCCTGTCTTTTTTGACCTGGGGGGCCCAGAACTGGATGCAGCACTCCAGATGTGGCCTCACTTGGGCAGAGTAGAGGGGGAGGATAACCTCCCTCGACCTGCTGGCCACACTCCTTTTAATGCACCCCAGGACACCATTAACCTTCTTGGCCACAAGGGCACATTGCTGGCTCATGGTCAACTTGCTGTCCACCAGCACTCCCAGGTCCTTCTCAGCAGAGCCACTTTCCAGCAGGTCAGCCCCCAACCTATACTGGTGCATGGGTTTGTTCCTCCCCAGGGGCAGGACCCTACACTTGCTTTTGCTGAATTTCATGAGGTTCCCCTCAGCCCAGCTCTTCAGCCTCTCCAGGTCTTGCTAAATTAAATTTAGGGTAGGTAGTTTTAGTTTAGTGTTGTAGCCCAAGGTAGAAAAAGAGGAAAAATTTTTATTAAGCGAAGTGGGAGGTTTGGAAGTAATAGACATACTGAAGACGTGAAGAAGGGTTTGTTTACCAGAAGTTTATCTACTTTTTTCTAAGTCTCCTAGTGGCTTTAATGAAAAAAGAAAAAGTACCACCCCTCCCTACTAACCTTCCACTCTCCTCATTATGTTTGTGCAATCTTGGGACTGATTTGTTAAACACATCATAAAATTTTACATCATGTAAAGTATTTTTAGGTGAAAAACATTTATCTTAGTTTGCAGAAATAGTTTCTGAATCATATTCAAAGGCTGTGATTTCACATTTCCTAGTCATCAAATTTTAGCCACAATAGGAAAAATTATCAGTGAAAGATTTTAAAAAATATAAATTGCATTGGTGACTGATATTTTTCTTAATGGTGCTTGTGGCTATTAGATTTTTAGTATACATTTATGGGCAACAGATTAGCTGCCTACCTAAAGATTATATGCTTTGACATAAAAATAATATATAAATCTGCCTGGTACTGCAGTTTCTAGGATAAGCACAGCACTCACTACACTTTCCTACAGCAGATTGCAATAGACATTTAAAATCTGTTCTCCCTCTTTGGATCAAAGGATTCCAGTGGGGATTGGTAAGACTCTGTGTCCTCCTTCCTTTTCTTTCTTTTAGCAGGAGGCTGGCATCACTGAGGAAGTATAGAAAATGCCACTGTACAGTTGTACCAGTGATTTGCAGAGGATGTTAGGCTCTCTGCAAAGGAAAGGTCTGAGAAGAAAACTGTTTGTCATGGTAATTAAGAGTACAGCTTGTGGGATTGGTCTAAGTGCAAAAATCTAGTGTCATACAGTGATTTTTAAGTGACTTCTCAACTGGAAGGGGAACTGGGAGCAGTGGACAGCACAATATTCCCTGCATATAATTCTGCCTTTTGATGTGAATATGTAAATTTGTCCTGGGCTATATGAGCATAGCATAACATACAGGCTTCTGGAGTCTGAGTTAGCTTGCTTGGAGTTCTCTGGTGAGTCTGTGCATGGCATGACAGGGCAGGCACAGTCTTATCTGCTGTGAATGCTCATTTAAAAAACAGGAGTTACACTACACAAGTGTGTTGTCCATTACTGATGTAAGCTGAGCAGAGCATCAGAAGTCTATTTCCTGATGAGAAGCATAATGTCAGCCCTAGTAGCAAATGAAAGGAAACCATGTTACTCGGGAACAAGCTCGGGAATGACACTGCAGGACTGTCACTCTCCTCTGCATGTCTGAGTTCTCTAACAGCCTCCTCCCTCCCCAACAAAAACAAAACAAAAAACCAAAACAGAAACAGCTGTGACAGAGATGGTTAATGTGTAAGCAAGATGGACTGTGGTTACCATTCCAGGCATGAATTAAATACTGCTCTGGCCTGACTGAAACCCTGAATCTGAACAATATTTTTTTTTTCCCTTCTTCCTCTCCTGTCTTTAAGCAGTGGGGTGGCTGATTCTAGATGGACATTTTGCAAATACTCTACGTTTCTATAATAAGCCAAACTGGAAGCTGTAGATATGAATGTAGTAGCTTCACAGAAGGCAGGGGAGTTGGATTTAGATGTGGATTTTCATAGCTAGGTTTTTGCCTCTGATTTTACCTTCTGTATAGATAAGGATGCTTATACTGTATGTGTGTGCATGAGTGCTTATGGAGGATGCTAACCCATGCTGATACTATTTGCATGGTACTGAAAGTGCTTTTTCAGAGTCATTAGCATTACAGCACAGGGACTCATGGACATCTATGCAATACTTGAGGGAAATGAATATTTCCAGACAATAAAATCTGAAATGGTCATATATGATTGTAATAGCTAGAGCATTTATTTATAGTAGAAAGTGAATATATCAGTTCCATCTGGCTTAGTGTGGAAAAGATCTCACCACCAGAAACATCTCCATCTGAAGAGAGAAGAGTTTGTTATTTTGAAGGACTGGGGTTACACACATGCACAAATCTCCCAGGAAGTTTATTCCAGAGTCTGCAGCGGATGACAGGTAAGGGTGAAATAATGTCATACATCTTTGAACTGCCTTTAATTAAAAACAGAGTAGAGTGCTCAGGTTACAGTGCTTTCCACAAAAAAGAGATATGCTTCTCTGGTTTTGGATACCAAGAGATACAGAGTGGAGAGTGAACTAACAAGGCTGCCATATTGTTCTCTGGGAAGAGTCACCCCTTGGGAAGACACAGCTCTGAGACTAGGAGGGCTGAGCAATGCTACAGGCACTATGTCAGGAAACTGCCATGTATGGGAAGAATTGCAGGCTTTCTGAACTGGCATTGAAGAATGGCTGATGAGACCTCTTTGGGTGTAAGTGGTGGATGACTCTGAGGCATTAAGAATATGCGGTTCATTGTGCAGAACCGGGACAAACAGCTGAAGTGCATGGCAGTTGTCAAAGGCAGGGAAGCCTTTTGAAGCAAATAAAAATGGTGCGATGAGATGAATGTAACAGATGATGGGAAAGGAAGAGACGGAGCAGGAGAAATCAAAAGGAGGGATTACAAGGTTTCTTCAACACTGTCAGTCTGATCTGAACTGATCTCATGCTGCCTAACATAGAAAACTATGTTAAATGCTTTGTTTCCCAGTGGTCAGTGGAGACAGGCCATGCAAGAGGCTGACAAAGAAATACTTAAGTCTTTGTTGCGTACTTTGCAACTCCCTCCTGCTGTTGATGGTATAGGGAAAGCCTATACCTAAGTTGAGGTACCCCGCTGAGCAATATGTGTGTCCTCAAAAATTGTGTTTCCCTTATATAAAGAACCATCTCACTCTTAATTATCAGCACATTAGTTGAGTTACGCTGTGTTGTGAGAGCTTGCCTACTTTTCAATTCAAATAACATGTTTTGCAACAAACCAAGCTGATTAAAAACAGCAACTGGGCTGAAGCTCTTTTCCCTTTTCAGCAAACAAATGACCAAGGCTTTTTACATAGCTTAAAAAATAACTCTGCAGATGAAATTTTGTAGTGCCTAATTCAGCCATATTCACCCAATCAATTTGTTTTATGCTACCTCTATCTGTTTAAAGTTGGTCTTAATAAGCTGTCAAAAAGCTGTACGCAGTGGTGGGTAATGTTAACACATCAACTGAAGGAAAATATGGGTGAGGGACCTGATGTGTATAAAGCGTCAGGGTTGTTTCTTTTCATCAGCTTTTGCTTTTTTTATGAGCAAGCCAAATATATAGCTATGCAGAGAATCAGCAAGTATAAAAATAAGATGCTTCTCTACTTTTGAATGTGCTTGTTCTATTGATAAAAACGTTGGCTGCTTTTTGGGTTGGAGTATTGTGGAAAGCAGAGGGAGGTGAAGTCCACAGCATGAGGTATTAATTAGAGGAGATAATAGTGTGAACACGCTGTAGTACACTCAGGTGAGTCTCTGGTACATGCTGATTTGTACATTACTAAAACAAACTCATCAGTTACTTTCTGGTACCCCGAATATTGAAAACTGATTAGTGTAACAATGTATTTGTGTTAAAGCCAGACACAGGGGACAGAGAGCATATTCTGTGATAGGCAATTAGTTCTCTTCCTAGTCTTGCTGGTCCAACTCGATTAACAACAGATTTCCTCACGCACTGCTCTGCTGTTGTCTGTCTTTGGCATAACTTTTTTTCATTTTCCATCACCACATGTGTACTATGTGAAGGATGAACTGGTTCTTCCATGATAGAGGGGATTAGTTTCAACAGTTTCAGCAGCTGTTGCAGGCGAAACGCAAGATACAAGGGGAAACTTTCAAAGTGGAGGTGTTTTAATCTTTGCTTTTGCTTATAAATAAACTTGCAATGTTTGTATCTTCACATTATTGTTTGGGAACTTTATTTACTAACTGAGGAAAATATTTTTTTTTCCTACAGTGGGCCAAATCCAAGCTCTAGTCTTTGTTTTCTGGAAGGGATAGAGATTCCAGTCTGGAGACAAAGTCCAGGGTTTAGTTGTCATTCCCCACAACTTGTGAAAATATCAAAAAAATTGTTACCAGTTCCTGTGCTATTACAGGGCCAGCACAGGACTAAGTAGTGACTAGTACTGGCTCCAGCCTCTTACCCAGAATAAGCCTCTTCCCTCTTCACCCTGCTGAATAACTTTCAGTGCACAGAAGATCCAGAATCTGAAATGAAAGGAAGTTTGCAGTAGAGCAGTAGGTCAGCGGAGTAGAAAATTAAATGGAAAGAACAGTTGTGACGAGTCAAAGATGAGACTGTAGAAGGTGTTAAATGCTCAGGACAGTGATGTGAGTTCCCACTCTGGCAGTGTTAGCAAGTTTTGCCATAATTCATTTACACATTGGAAACAGTAAAAGCAATTTAACAGCAAACTTGGTATAATTACTAGTTAATAGCCAGAGCCAGTGCTCCTAAAGTGTAAATTGTTTCTGTATTGATCTAAGCCTACACTGCCAGCATTCTCTAGAGACTGAACTTTAAGTGCTTAATTCAGCTGTATGCAACCAATAATTTTTGTTTTTATTCCCCAAACAAAAGTGTCATTGTTTATTCTATTTTTTTGCAATAATAGAATCTATTAAATTATTTTTTCCCCAAACATAGCTGACTTTTGTAATCAACACATTTGAAATGCCAACATGTGGAAAGAAAATTATGACAGGATCTTATGCTTAAGGGAAATGCAGGACTTGACAGCAAGCTAATAGTGTAGCTACAGACCAGGCCTCCTTTACACTGATTTCCAATGGTGGAAGTTCTGCAGTTAGGTTTATGTGCCACCAGCCTTCCTGTAGTAAGCTTACCATTTTGCCTCTAAGCCTATTCCAGTGTAGTTTGCTATTTAGTGCCTAGGTTGTTACCTCTTGATGAACTTCAAGCAAAGCATAGAGATGTGGCAGCCTGTATCACCATCAGCACAGAGGAATGTGAGCAGGGTCAACACACACATGAATAACTGGAGACATCTTATTTGCAGGATCAGCTCTCTATCTCCAGAATGGACAAATCGCACAATTAGGGAGACTCTGCCAAAGTCTGTTAGAGCTGTCTGAACAGTGAGACTGAAAATGAGGGGATGGCATGAGGACTAGGAGAAATTGTTTCTCCAGCCTTTTCCCCAAATTCCTCATGTGTCAGCAGAACAGTGCTACCAATCATGGTGAGAGTGTGATATGGAGCAGTACTGGGTGATTAATACTGTTAAGTACTTTGCAAATAGAAATAATCAGCTATACAGGTTTTGCATCAAGTGTTTTGTTCTTGAACAGGAGGCAGATCCTACTTTTAATATGTCTGGAGGTAAATCTGAAAAAACAGTAAAACATAAAATTAAATAAAATGAATTGCTTGTGAAGGAACAGATTGCTCCTGGTCACAGTGGTACCCACAGAGGTCCCTGGCAAAGGAGGTGCAGTTAGTCCTCTGGGTGGTTTAATCTTTAGCAGGCATTAGTCTTGGTGTCTGCCCAACCCAGGAGACAGAAAGTTCAAAGCTGAATCAGATTTAAATGGGTCTCCAGCAGACCAAGACTTCAAGCTGGTCAGCTCTCCTGTGAGCAAACATATTGCTTTGTTTGTCAGGAGGGACTGGAGAGTTGTTAAAACTCCACAGAACAATTAAGAATCATCTTCCCCCCCCCAAATTAATTTGATTTTACTTTGAAATTTTCTCAGCTGACTCTAATAAAGACTCTAATGAAGCTCTCTACATAACCTTCTGGGTTTCATAGCCTTCCCCTGCCTCCCAGGCAAAGCTTACTGTGATTTAATTTTCTCTGTTCCTCTAATTTATTTACGTTTCATAGCTCTGCCTGCCAGACAAGTTTCCCCTTGTCTGGACATCTCTTTAAGCTCCCATGTGGTTGCTCCTATAAACATGTATTACATGTTTTATACATAATATAAATATCTTCACTGGGAGGACAGGACAGTCCATTGGTTTCAATGGGCAGTTGGACACCAGATTCCCTTTGGGACCCATTTCCTCAGTTTGCTAGCTACCTGTCTGGATGGAAGATAAGAGGTTAAAATTGTTTCATACCGAGGTGCTCATGAAAAAAAATAGTAATGGTTCACTTCAGAGTGTCTGAAACAGAGAGACCTCAGCCTGCTTCCAGGTAGAACAAGTTGAGGTGCACTTGCAGGTGCACAGGGATGTTCTCCCTGTTTGGGTTCCTCTGGAGTGAGGCAGGACAGGTATTGAGCACTTTGTATCACCTTTGTGGCAGGCTGCAGTTAGACCTTCTCTGTTTAAAACTGGGGGGAGAATTTATGAAGCCAGAATGTCATTAGTGGAGCTGGGAGAGTGGAGGGGGGAGACCACCCAAAGCTCCTGCAAGGTGCCAACAGGGACAATGGAGACCTAATCAAACAGAATCATTTAGTTGCAGAGATAATCAGCCACATTTTTCAGCCCAGCCTGTATCAAGGGCAGCAGTGTGCACACTGTAATCTAAGTACCCCCATCAATAATTTAAAGGAACAGACTTCCAGACCTTTAGAAGAATCAATTAAACTTCACAAGCAATCACATTTTGCCACCAGCAGAGCTGCTGGCCTGAGAATGAAAGGCATCATTGTACCTGTTGTTCAGTTATGTGCTTAAGGCGGAACATCACTGGCAAAGGTAGGCATTTTTCTATTTTTGGCAATATTAGTGTGTTTATGCTTATTCTGTTAGTTTTTAAACATCTTTTCAGTAAACATCTTTTTGTATCAAACTGTGAGTTTCTTATTTATTTCTCCCTGCTTCCTAACACAAATCAACAGCATTTCTTGCCTTAGAGCAAGAGTATAGAGTGTGTACTTTTGCTTCCCTCCTACCTATCCTGAAAATAAGAAAAAAATCTTAGGAGAAAAGGCCATTGATTGTTGGGCAGCTTTTTAGGTATACAACTTCTTTGGAAACTGGTATTTAAGTCTATCCAGCATCTGAAGTAAATATTTCACCAAACGTGCAAGGAGGGACCACCAAGCTCAGTTTGCTTTTGGGGTAATTGATGATTAGGTATGATTATGGCCAGAAAGCAAAACATGAAAATATCAGTGGATCCTAAAACAAAAATAGCATCCACAGAGGGACATAAGCACCTGGCCCCTGGGTGCAGGCCCCTGCTCTGAGCTACTGCTTAGGCAATATATGAAAAAAGAGGAATGTTTGTCAGGATTCTCAACCAAGCAGGCCAAGGCAGCCAGAGCAAAATGCCTGGAGATGCGGATGTCAAGTCCTGTATTGCTCCAGGACTTGGTCACCTACAATTCTGTACAGAAGCCTTTAACCTTCATTTATGATTCATGCTCCTGAATCCTCTATTGAAGTGAGGCACTCTGCCTATATTTTTATGAAAAGTCCATAAAAAGAGGCTGTTAATGCTGTTAAAACATGGTGGGATGTGAAGCTTTTGCACCACCCCAGCTAAAAGTTTATGATAGTTGAGTGGTTAGGAGGGTCAGGATTTCACTCAGGTGAATTGCTGAGCTTTCTGGATGTCCCTTAACTGAGTCATCCTTTCAGGTGAAATTATCTGTGTTCAGAAAATAACCTAAAACTGACTTGAATCAGAGCTGAAAATGAAGAATGAGCCCAGATGAAGGCAGAGCTGTTCCAAGGCATTTCCCCAGGGAGAGTATAATTTTAAGTCCAAAATATCCTTCGTGCCACGACCAGAGCCTATCCTGGGACAGTTCCCTAAGTGCCATACTTAATGGATTACAGCTAGCATAGTAAGTTTACTCTTGCATGTTGTCTGATTTGGACCATCTTCAGTTATTCTCTGCAAAGTGCCACAGCACAGCCTGAACCCAGCAGGGGTCAGAGCTGTATGCAGGTCTCCCTCACCTTGCCACTGGACTGGAGTAGGAAGGGTGAGCAACATCATGCCCTCTAGCTATATTTAAACTACAGCTGCTGTTTTTTTTGTAAAAAGCCTGTTTCTGTTACCTGCCAGACTGAACTTCACTACAAAATAGGCAGTGAAGTGCTGGTATTTGAGACTGAATGGTTCTTAGCCATCAGTTGCAACTGTCTTCTGCCTGAAGTCTGTAAATAATGAGGTATTCACTAATGTGGTTCTCAAATCCTTGAGTCCTGCTTCTCTGTTTGCAGGAAAGGTAATGTGCTCGGCTCCAGTCCCACTTGCAGTACACATGCTCTCTGAAGATGCTGGCCAAGACTTGTAACCTTTGGGTTGAGAATATGGTTCTTGGAGTTCTCAGAAAGGCTGCTCTCCTGGAGAGACAATGGGGAGTTTTGCTTCAGTGTCTTTTAGCAGGAACAGTCTGAATATTCCAGTTTGTATCTAATTTGGGAATTTTTTTTTGTGCAAATCTAATCTCAAATTCTTTTATCTTATTGGGGGGGGGGGGGGGGGGGGGGAACAAACCAAAACCAAAACCAAAACCAAACAACCAGACAGTATTAGATTCTAAATGCTTGCAAAGTAGCCAAGCAGCTTGCTGGAAAAGCAGTGCATTCTTTAGTAAGGAACTGAAAGAATTGTATTTGGTGGTGAGCTGCTTATTAACTGTATGCCTGCCAGGCTGCATGGAGTCAGCTGGGAGCTAATTAATTATAGCTCAGTACAAGTGGTTGTGGTCCACACCACTCCTCTCAACTATAGGATGAGTCCTTCCATGCTTTCCTGAAGGGCTTAATCAAACTGAAGACTGAACAATATATAAACCACACAAAACCCAAATGGAACATTGCAATTTACTGATAGCAATTGGTTATTTAATCCTTATTAGCTTCTGAACAGATGTTTCTGATTTGCTCTTCCCACATGGCATTTCAAGACTAGTCCCTTGAATTTAAAATCTAATGTCTCAAGTATTTATGAAAGTTTACTTTTTCTATCTGCCTTAGAGTGCAGATTATTACAGAAACAATTGCTCTGTCCCTGAATGGATGCATTTAATTCTCAGTTACTTAACATATATCTCTTGTGCACTGTCCTGCAAGTGTAGTACCTATACACTGTGAATGCAATAAATTATATCATCATTCTTTCAGTACAGCCAGTACCTGAAATGTAGAAGAGTGGGTTCATAATGTTTTGATTGGACTGCCTCATCAGACTGTGCCTGAAAGACAATGTACTGGCACTTCACATCATTTACAGCATTTATTCTTGGAATCTAGAAGTGCTTATTCATGCTTTTCAAGTCTTTTCTTAAACCTCATGAAGAAGGAATTGAAACTGATGAAGGGCTAGTAAATATAAAAATGCTACCAAGCATTCTTTTGGTCTGATCTAGTCTAATCTTTGTTATTAATCAAATGCACTCAGTAGCCAAAGATTTAACTGTCCAGCACTTTACAACATTCTGAAGAATATGATTTCAGCATATGTTTGAATTTTGCTAATTTAGAGGATCAGGCGTCCTCCAGTGAGTCCAGTAGAGTAATTCTGGACACATGCATGTCCATCTGGCAAAAACATATAGTCCAGTGACTTCATCACAGCCCTTAATTTTACAGAAAAAGTGCTCACATTTTATTAAATGGCAGTATTAAAAAAAACCCTAATTTTGCATAAGGAATTAAGAAAGATGTGCTTACTCTAGAAAACCAACTTTGAAAAACCAAATGGAATATTCAACGCTAAGGTAAAATTATATCAGTAAATAAGACTACAGGAAAACAAAGAGATTACTGTAAAGTGGCAATAGTAATGGTGGTTATTCGGTGTTACACTTGAAATAGGTACATCTTGAAATGATGCACTACCTTGTCAGCAAAGAAAATTCTTAGTTCTCATCTGCTAAGAGCTCTAACGAGCAATAAAAGAGAAGGTTTTGGTTCATTTACCCCTAGAGGCCGACTCCAATTCAAAAGTTATTTGAGCTAATGATGTATGACCAAAACAGTACAATATAGATTTAGCCAACAAGAAGGTCTCGTACCTGACATATAGCATAAAGATAATGTGCAGTCCCACCAGTCCTGCTGCCTATATGGTGTTATACTATGTTGTTCCTTGAAGCTGCTCAAGGAAGGGGGTTTGGCATGGCAGAGTTACCGTGGCAAAGGTTACGTTAGAGTTATCCGGACAACGAACACTTTGGCAAATACTCTCACAATTGCTTGTCTCTATTTTCCATTTGAAATTTTGCTTTGGATGAAACATTTCCATTCAGTTCTTAATTATGAGTGTGCTGCTGGGTTTAAACTGCCCCCAAGCACTTTCTACCAGCTGATACACTCTGTTTTCTGCTGGGACAATTGAAGAAGCAAGAGCACACGGCCCATCTGGGAACGCTTGATCCAATGCAATTGTCCGGATGCACTTGAATACATTGCTTCCTCCTGTTCTTTAAGGTGTGCTCCAGGGATTCCTGAGCCTACTGCCATAACAGCTCTAGACATACTGTTATGTTTCAAGGAATGGTAACTCTGATAAGAATAGATTGTGTACTGCAGATCTAATTATGCAGCTTATTCAATATGAAGCTGCCCATTGATTTTTAGGAATTGTATCAGACCCAAAATGTACAGTCTTATATTGGAGAGTACGGTAGTGATATATTCCTAGCAGAGTGCTAGGAGAAGTTGGTGGGGTTTTTTTGGTGTGCAGTGGGTCGTCCCTGTTCCCCCTCCCCCCCCATTTTATACAGGAAAGGGGGAAAAAAGCCTGCTAGTACAGCATATTTCCTTGCTGCATTGCACACAATTTACAGGCCAGTAGTAGAGGTGTGGTGTAACTCCTGACTCCCCTATTTGGAGTGAGATGTCATCAAAAGATGGATGGAAGGAATTCAAGAAACTTACTGTGACTTGGTTTGCATCCTCACAAATCTTCATGGTCTGGTTTGTTGCAGACATTGTTCATAGGAAGTTTCTGCAATATGGTTCTATTCACTAGGATTTCCAGATGAAGTACTTGCAGTGATTGATTATGATCTTGCAAGACATATTTCATTCACAGCCAAATTTTGAAAAACTTTCTCTATTTCTGGGGATGATATTTTGTGAAATGTACTCATTTGCAGCTTTCTCTTTTCTCCCACTGCATGGAGTTTCTAACAACCTAGAATTAAGGTGGGAGAGATGAGTAACACAGAATTGAAAATATCGTCATGGCTCGTGCATATGCAACAACAGCTTTGGAAATCCTAGCTGATAAGTTTTCTCTGTATTTGCATGTAAAAGGACTCTGCCTTCCCACTTCCCAGTGTGGAATTAAATAAATTTCTCTCCATAAGAATCAAGATTCTGCCTCGGTAAAAGTGATAAGAACAACTCTGTTTTTGTGTGATGTATGGCCTTTAAACAGCTTTAATTCTTTTAAAGGTTCATTTATCTTTGTAACTTGGTAATGGTGATAATACTCTTTACAGTCATCATTCCATATTAATAAGAGGATCTGCACAGTCTCTAGCAGCTGACCTGGGGACTTAAGATATGCTCTGCTCTCACCTTGCTACTGACTCACTGTATGACCTTCAGCAAGTCTATGGCCTTTTCTGTGACTGTCAGTAATCTCCCCGTTACTTAAAGGTAATGATACTGAAATATCTTTGTAATATGATAGGAGATCCTTGGATATAATAGACTTGCTGTACATACATTGCCATGTATGCTAAATTCTCTTCTCCTTTTATTATAGTGTGGCTCCCAAGAGAATATTAAGTGGACAGGGTGACATTTCCTGTAACACACAGTTCTGGTCTAATTCCACTCTTGTAAAAGTTTATGGGCACTTTGACGTCACTGTCCTTTGAATCATTCATTGCATTAATGTCTATATGAGAGCCATTCTAGAAGGTGGTAGAAAACTTTTTCCTAAAACTTCCTTCTCTCCTTGTATTATATGAATGCTTTTTAATCTAAATTGGAAGAAACTAGTGGAACTTAAGGGGATGATTTTGGGTTTTCAAGTCATATATGGTTTAGGTGCTGAGTGCCTGAAAGACCTTTTATTTTTTTCAAGTGATGACATAATGTTTGTCTCAAGATGGTTTAAGTTCTAGCACACTTGGCTGGAAGGAAATGAAGCTGTTGACAAGGCTTTATTTAAAATGATTCTGCCAGTCCAGGGTGGCTTTTAAAATCCAGTGGTCCAAACTAAAGCCCATTTTTAATCATAAAAAGAGATTGAAGAAGGGAATGTCATTTTCTATGTGGTTTTATGGTACCATTCACAATGAGATCCAGATTGGGTTGAATTCTGCTCAAAACTGCATTACAGTGTTTTAAATCAGTTGCAATGGCATCACAGTCACGGTGCTCTAAGGATGTAAAAAATGTAATGTTCACACGGTGAAGTTACGTCTTTGGTTCAACCAATGCAACCAGATAAAGCAGGTAAACTTTCAGGCAACAGCAATAATTATAAAATTATAATGTTTGTAGTAAATGTTAATGCTAATAATAATATTATGTTCCTTAGCAATACAGTGTTAAAAACAGAAAAGCTTTATTCTAAATATAAAATACTTGCTAAACTAAAAATTGCACCATGTTTGAATCACTGCAAAAGGCCTTAGCATCAGTAGTCTAACTGTTACTGGTTGTCATGAAATATAATTAGTTATTATAACAGTAATTGTGGTTACAGGCTTGATTATAATCACTTTCACATGGATTTCAACCATGTTTATGCCAATTTTTTAGTGTAACAATTTAAACTACTGATTAAGAGAATTTTTACCAGGAAAAGCATAAAAATATGTGTAGAGTAAATTAATATTAAAGAGACTCAAATGAACTGCAGAATACTATTACAGCAGTTGGTTAAAAACACTACTTACAGCTAAGTCTGGTTCCCTCTCTGTGACTGAAGTCTTACATTAACGTGATGGTGTAGTGTTCTATTACGATGACCTCTGATTTGGTACAAAATGTTGCTATCTTTGTGAACAGCTGCCAGTAGAGTGCCTTGTGGCTGAGGCTGTTGTGCCAGAGTCTTATCTGGCTACTGGGCAAACAACCACAGCAATCCTTTCTTCTGCCACCGATGGGCAGCTTGTGAAGCATGAGGGACTCCCAGGCACAAGAGGGTAATGCTGGATGTTGGGGTTAGACCCCCTGTGTTCTGGTAGCTGTGAACACTGAGCAGGAGGAGAATGCACACATCCTGATGCACTAAACTAGTCTGGGCACAAATCTTACTGGCAGCTTTTCCATGGCAATCAACTGACAGGTTACTTCAGAGCATGTGGAACAGGACAGCTTTCTCAGAGTTGTTTTTTCCAGCATGGGGCGGGGGGCGGGGGAAGTGTGTCCTGTCTAGTTATGTGAGTTATTTTTAGCTGGTTACATGCTGTTCTGCCTGTTGTGGGATATTCAGAATAGGAACTCCACTTTTCCTGTCCATTATCTCTTAAAGACTTTCCACAAATGAAGATATTTTTTCCCTTTACTTTGTACATTATTAATATTTAAAAAAAGTCTTCTCAGCAACAGACAGAGGTTTATGGGGAGAGATAGGTGTGTTAACCTCTTCATAGCAAAGAAAGGTGGCTGTCTGCTGACCACTGCCCTGGGACTGCTCAGTGATGAATAATGTGGTAATTCCAGAGACAGATCACAGAATCACAGAATGTACAAAGTAAAGGGAAAAAAAAATCTCCCCTGGAGATCATCTCGTCCAACCCCCCTGCTTGAGCAGGGAAACCGACAGCAGGGGGCACAGGACTGTGTCTAGGCGGGTTTTGAATGTCTCCAGGGAAGGAGACTCCACAACCTCTCTGGGCAGCCTGTTCCACTGCTCTGTCACCCTCACAGGAAAGAAGCTTTTCTTCATAGTCAGGTGGAACTTGCTGTGTTCCAACTTGTGCCCATTGCCCCTTGTCCCGTCATTGGGCACCACTGAAAAGAGTCTGGCCCCATCCTCTTGACATCCGCCCTTTAGATATTTATAAGCATTTATAAGATCCCCCCTCAGTCTTCTCTTCTCCAGGCTGAACAAAGCCAGGTCTCCTAGTCTTTCTTCATAAGAGAGATGCTCCAGTGCCCTGATCATCTTTGTAGCTCTCTGCTGGACTTGCTCAAGCAGTTCCCTGTCTTTTTTGACCTGGGGGGCCCAGAACTGGATGCAGCACTCCAGATGTGGCCTCACTTGGGCGGAGCAGAGGGGGAGGATAACCTCCCTCGACCTGCTGGCCACACTCCTTTTAATGCACCCCAGGACACCATTAACCTTCTTGGCGACAAGGGCACAGTGCTGGCTCATGAATCTCAGGTACGAGATTTTCTGTAACATCTTGTCACAATTTCATTCTGCTTAGTGGAGCAAAATGATGTTATCATGAAATATTTAAGTGTCTGCAATTACTGCATGTTATTGCAACTATTCAGGTGTTTCCACACTGATTTCAGGAGAACTTAGTCAAGCACAACTGTAAAAAAGAAGTGAAATACTGGTTAAGACCTAGTGACTCTGGTCACTAAGGAAGATTCTCTGTCCCCATGTCCCTCCTGAGCAATATGGTGAGATCCCTTTAGACCTGCTGCACTGTAAGGAAGTAGCTGACTTGAGCCAAGAAGCCCTGAGGTGGAGCAGAAGGGTTGAAGAACTTCTCTGACAACAAAGGTAGAAGCTGCTTTCAGTGTAATATGCATGATTGCGATCTGAGCAGCCTGAGGGAGATACAGGACTCCTAAACACCAAGCTACAATAAAGAGGGAAACAAGAAGTGTGGAAGTCTTTCTTGGTGCATGGATGACAACAATTTGCTGCTGTTGTTTGGGTTGTAAAGGGAGGAGAGATCAGGCTTGTCAAGAGCTCTTATGCCTGGCTCATGGCCACCAAGCTGATGGGAACTACAGCCTCATCTGTTCAGTCTTAGAATGGGAATGTCTGCATCTTCAGATACCTAAAAGCAATTTTTTGATTTGGCTTCCAAGGACAGAGCAGAAAAGGAAAATAAAGGATATATTTCCTGATTTGTAACCAATGTCATAACCTCCTCACTGGTCTGATCCCTCCAGTTGCCTGCATTTTTCTCTTAACTGTGTGGTGGTTCCCAGAGGATGCTTTCTCTGCTTCCCTCCTAGAATAGTGAAGCATACACTTTGACTGTAAATTATTTTTTTCCCTACTCTTTTTGTAAAAAATATTTCAAAGCAACTTGTCATTTTCCCCTTAAGATGTAATTATTATTGTGTGATTGGAAGCTTTGTCCAAACATAATTTGGCTTATTAATAGCAGTAACATTTTTCCAGGGGGAACTTCCCAGGTCACTGTAGAATTTTACAGAAAATACCCTGACTGCATTAATTGTTTTCAACATGTTACTCTCACCATATTTCAAATTCCTTTTGTGCTCTTCATATCTTGTTCTGATATAGGCAGTATATCAGAAAGATATACCAATTTTCATATTCTCACTGCGTTGATTTAAACCTTCCTGGTATTTATTAGGTGAATTTCTTTGTGTTGTATCTTAGGAGATATTTTCACTGCCAGGAGGAAACATAGGTGGCAAGGTGATGGATTTGTTACTCAGTGCATTTATTACAAGAGGGAAATTCCTAATCCCTTATATTTTTTTCTTGAATCTGTTCAATCTGTAGCAATAAGCTTGGAAAAGAAATCAGTACTGGACTTTGCTGATGGTCCATAACTAAATGTGCATTTCTAAGATCTGAGCTCCAAATTATCACTAAAAAAGGGACACAAGGGTTTCCAAAGGCATCCAGGATTCTCAGCTACATTGGAAATCTGGCCCAGTGCATTTGCAAGTGAAACTGTACAAACGCTCTGCTCTGTCACTGTTGTCAGCATTTCAATATTCAGTGATGAATTAGCCAAGTAGAAACATTAACTTTTCTCTGGGATGCAAATTCGCTGTTGCTATTTTTTCCTGCTTATTTTTGAGGCATTTATTATTGTAAAAAAGACTGAAGTGATGTTGATGGAAAAAAACAGTTGCTTTCATTACTTTCTCCTTTTCTCCGAGATGAATTCTTCTCTCTAATGCTAATGTGAATGAAGCCGCTCAAATGCTAACTGTCCAGTTTGGTGCATCCTTCCAGGGGTACAGTCTCTCAACTTGACAATGAATGAATTGCTGGGGAAGCCATCCAAAAAATATGCTTTTGCCTCTCATTTCACCCACCCCCATCTTCCACTCTTCATTGACAATAATTTTTCCAATGGTATATTACTAGCACTTGGTCAGGACCACTCTGAACAGGAATGTCACTATCTAGCAGGCTCTCTTGTTGCCTGCTGGTATCTTTGTTGCCTAATGAGACATAACATTTTCTCAGCTTGCAAGTGCCTCCCCTAAAAAGTAGATTAGAAGGAAAACAGAGTCTAGGAAAGGGAAGAAATGAAAGTATTTGCCAGTGTCCTCTGCAGGGTTTTCTTCCAGCAACTATTTAGAGCAGGTGCTGGAGGGTCCCTTCAAAGCAGGATAACATGGGATAGGTTCCCCAGGGAGGCAGTCACCTCACCAAGCCCGGCGATATTCAAGAAGCACTTGGACAATGCCCTCAGATGCGTGGTGCGAATTTGGGATTGTTCTGTGCAGGGAAAGGAGTTGGACTTGATGATCCTTGTGGGTCCCTTCCAACTCAGGACATTCTATGATTCTATGATTCTAACATGCCTCCAGCTGGGATAGGAGTTTTGCTCTTCACTGAAAGTGCGAAGGTGAAGGTGGCTTTGCAGATGCAGAAGGCGTATAGTTGTAGGGGAAAGACAAGCAGCTGAGCACTGTTTAAATGGGACAAAATAAATTTTATATTCTTTTGTGGAAACAGGACAGTTGAGAAATCTGGAGATCCAAGAAGTGCATTGAGTTTATATAGCTGATTAAGAAATATCGGTTTGCTTTAGAAGTGTGCCACTGACTTGTGAAAAAAATAGAAGAACACACTCATTACAAAAGGCTTGTTTTTAAAAAAAATGAGCTTTGGGTGTTCAGAAGGTGGTATCTTAAGTGCCAGAGGCAGCATACTTTTTGCCATGAATTAATGCAGAGGATTATTTTCTCTTCTCTCGGCCTCTTCCTATTCAAGATCCTGGGACTGGAGGGAGACCCTCTGAGTGTTCTGGAGCCACAGCGCTGCAACTGCTTTTGCTGTGGTATGCGAAGGTGGGAGGAAAGACATACTGGTCACTCTGCTCCTGGCCTTACTTCTGATTCTTTTACCCCAAAATATCAGGAGAATTTCAGCATTTATTATCCTGATCATAAAACTATAGCCAATAACAGTCATTTAAAGTAAAAAGAAGATGCATCTCACCCACAGGTAAGCAGCAGTTAGCAGTCACAGCTGGTCTGCTCATCCCTTGGGGTAATCGGATAGCACACCAGTCCTGATTTCTAATTGAGCAAGTCTCTTCAAGTGAAATTAATCTTATGATAATTAATTTTGCTGACACCAAAAAAGCTCCATACAACTCCAGATGTACATGCTGTTAAAAATAATACTCTCTGTAAATGAATTTAGCATTGACAGGGCAATTCCCCAGTACTAGATGGCAGCATTAAGAACACTGTAAGGAATTTCCATTAGTTTTCTCTGTTTTTGCTTTGCGATCAATATGAATGAGAGAGAAATATGTTGCATTTTCCTTTCTTGGAATGTGAAAAGGCAAAAATATAATTTCTTGTTGATTAATAGTATCTAACATAGCCAGACACAAAAGAAAACAGTGCTTCAAATGCTAAAACAGGGAGGAAAGGAAGTTAAAGAGCATAATCAATTTATTGAATTTCTAAAAGTGTTTGTGGTCTGTTTTGAAAAAAATTCACCTTGAGTTCCCAGTGATTTGATTGATGAAACTTTTCCTTGACAGTGTCTGGACAGTATTACAAAGAAGACAGAATTCAGAGGAAAGTATACCTGGAAAAGCCTGTCTCCCATTAAGATGGGAGATAGTAGTCCTAACTCTGTTAGACTGCCTCAATAAGAAGAGTTAAAGGCTAACTGAATTACTTTGTGGAATAAACTTCTATACAAACCCTTCCAAAACCTTTTTCCATTAAGATGTAGCACCTAGGTCAATGACTCATTTGATTTGCACTGTGCTGTATGCCCTGAGTTTCAAAAAACAGTTTAAACTCTAGTAACTGTCTGATCTTGTCATTTTGTCCCTCCTGATTTCAGCCTTGAAGCATCACTTTCAGTTTTGGGATTCTTTTCAACACCAGGGCACAGCTGACCAGGTCTATACAATATGTATACTTGGAGGTATAAAGATACAAATCTGGGGAAATGTGGGGAATTGCCCCTTCTCATTGCACTCACTTCTATTTTCAGCTGTATGCTTCTGATGCTGGCCTTGGTGGTTTGTTGCTGTATTTCTGCATTTTCTAAATTTTGGGATGTTATTTGGATGAGTTCTGTTGCAGTTAGCTAGAGCAATCCTAGGACTTCTCTACTTATACTCCTCCTACATCTCCCTGCTTACCTCCAGTTTCTCTGTGTTGCCTAGTTTGTATTAGTAGCCCATAGTGTGTTCACAAAATGCATGCTGCTAGACTCACTCCAGCAGCTTTAATTTACTGTAAGGCTTCCTCTGTTTCTTCCCTGTACTGCAGAGTCAGTTTGTTGGGAAGTTTCAGTGAAGGCAATGAAGTTGTATTGGTTTACATCACCTGAATATCTGACCCTGGGAGCTTCCACATTTAAGTAACTTGCAGGATTCACTGATTTCTGGGTGGGCAGGCAAGATGTGGGTAGCTCAAAGACATTCAAAATGTAGGTTCGAAATTAGACCCTCTGTATCTGACATTGCAAGTGAAATGCTATTAAAACCAAAGGGCAGTAATGCACCCAAAACAACATGCTGCTGGTCCTCTTCTCTGCAAAAGAGTACTGTGGGTATGATAAATCTGATGGCATTTTAGTTGGTGGTGACTTTAGTCCCTGCTGGTGCAGACGTGAGTTATAGTTCAAACAGTTCTGGAGGGACAAACACCTCACCTTCCAGCATTTCCTCTGCTGATGCCATCTTCTCATATGTTCATTACAGTATTCACAAAATCCATGTAACAAGGAGCTTTGAGGTTTACTGCAAATTGAGTTAGCATGTCATTTTCTATTAGAAGTTTTAATCACTGTACAGTTATATGTTTCAGTGTTGTAAACAAAATATGTAACATCCAAGCCATTGCAATGTTTATGTAATAAAAGGCAAGAACACTTGTTGGTTTATCTTGGCTCACCTCTTCCAAAGGCAAAAAAGATAATCTCCTTTAGACAACAACATATAAGAAAATCGTTGAAGACAAAGTAAATCTGTGCTCTCTACATATATGCTGTAGGTGTTAGCAAAGCCCTGGGTGATGTGAATGGTGAGTGGGTTAGCATTTTGTCCTCATTCTGAATTGTAATGGAATTTGACATATATTTAACTGCTTTTTGCTGATGTGTATTAAGGGAGAAATTTTTAAAAATCTTTTCTTAGGTAAATTCATCTAAGAAAAAAATTTCAAAACCTTTGAAAAGTGAAGAAGAGTTTTATGTGATTAAATATAGTATCATTTGATCTCCTGTGTATAGTAAGAATTTTGTCTTATGGAAAATTGAGGAGTTGATCTAATGATCAGAATCAGATCCTCACTTTTTACTTACCTATGGTGATTAATGTTGGAGCTAGTCAAATAATGTTGTTTGCTGCTAATTAGTGACTGTGTTTGTTAACTACATGCTGGGTAAAATTTCCAAAATAGTTTACAGAACCTGAAGAATCAAGTTCCTCTTGGGGATGCAGTGTTTGGATTCCCAGATTGCTCAAAGAGGCTGGGCTTAAATTTAACTTCAGCACATAATGGATGGGTGAATTTGTGAATAAATTGGGGCAAAAATAATCACAAAACTTCACGTTTCTGTTGTTTCTCTGGAACATGCAAACATGCATTCTGTAGACTTTAAATCAAGCCCCGCAGCACGTAGTACACAGCTGCATGCTTGTAGGTTTGCAGTTTGTGTTGGATGTGGCCTACATATTTTTGGAGTTAAGGAGTACATACACTATTTAAAATTTGGGAGTTGGTTATTTGTGGCATTTGTGAGTTCTAGTACTCGATCTGGTGTACTGTCTGTCAAAGGTTTGCAATGATTCAGGAAGATGGTTCTTAGGGAAGAGCACTGTCTGTCTCTCGCTCGCACCCATGACAGCTCTCCCCCGGGGACTTGCCTAGGTTATGGTTTCTGCTCGATTGCTTCATTATTGTTTGGACAAGAAATAATGGCCGGACTATGAATCTGTTTCCTGTTCTGGATGGATAGTTTACTTTCACAGTCCTTTGGTTTATCCAGGGGAATTAAATACTGCACAGAAATAATATCTAAATGAATACTAAGGAACAGAGATTGTGGATCTGGTCTTTAGAAGTTTTTCAGTTTCGGTACCAATAGCAGAATTTTTAATCTTCTATTAATAGTGATTAGATTATTGTGTAATTTGATCGCTAGAAGTGAATGTATCCACCCGTGAAATTCAAGAAAACACTATAGGAACGCCTTAATAGGCATTACACCCCAAAGTTTATCGAACGTATTTCAGGTAAAAATATCTCTCTCTCTCTCTAATTAAAAGAGGGATTTGTTACAAGTATGTTTTCCTAAGTTTGGCTGAAGCAGTTTTGATATCAAGTGCTTTTGAAGAAATATGGCAGAGCAATATAGTATCAGTCAATCCTATCAAGTTTCTGTAACCCTCATAAATCCTAAGTCAAGCATTTTCTCTTTTCAACCATTTGAAACAGTAGAAACCTAGGAGCCTCCTGATACGAGCAGTGGGGATGTGAATTGCTCTGTAGTACTCTGTTCCTTTATCTATGCTTTGTTGGGGAACAAATTCTGGTTTGGGTATAGTGCTGTACAAAGAAGGCAGACATATTGCATCTTGGCTCCCCATGGTTCCTTGGTGCTAAGGGATTATCATTTTTCACTCTCAGCCAGGGCAAAGCAATACAGGACAAGCTTTGGGATCCTGTGCACTTTATCTCAGTTATTTTAGCTACCTGCACAGTCTTTACTCGGTATTTGCGTACTTTTTCACCAGTAAAAACAGTAGACTTCTGTTGCCTAAGCAAGTTTTGAGTTTGGCTTGTTTTCGTTTGAGAGAGCAGTCTCTGCTTATGTAGGGAGCAAAATGTGAAGAGAGCCTGAGTTTCTCTGTAACAGATCTGAAAATCAGTCTTACCTGATGTTCCCAAACTTTATGATTATAGGAATTACTAAAAGTCCCGTAGGTAGCCTAGGCTTGCTTAAGCTGTTGTCACTGTGGCTTTAAGGACATCAGAGGGAGTTATTAATCTCAAATTCTCTTTTGCAAATACACTTCATGTGGCAGCAAAATGCTTTGACAAGATAGCACATATAGCATAGCCACACATTTGGACAGTGCGATTCTGAAGCTTTAATTTCATAAGGAAGAAAACCTATCCAAAATGTTCCTCCTGCTGTACCTAGAGTGTATCTGAGGGGCCAGCACTTATGGTAATATGCATAGCTTGGAAGAATGTTGAGAAAGTAAGCTAAGGATTACGGAATGCACTTAATTTGGCTGTTCTTGGAGATACTAAATGTTAAACTATGTAAATGTTAAGACTGTGGCCTGATCCTTTCTTGTTTGAGTGCAGTTTCTAATTGTTTTTTACTTTTGTTAGGGGAAAATATAAAAGCTATAAAGAGGTGTTTTGAGTTGAAAGATGTTTGTCAGCATATGTCTATGGAAATTGCTGAGAATAAATGGTAAAAATGCTTTTCAAACCCAGCACTGCTCATCCTCCTCCTTCGCCTCCAGCCCAGAGTTCAAATCTTATCACTGTGATACAGCTTATGCTCCGTTTCGGGAGATGCTCCTGGGAGCAATTGCGAATGAGATGTAAAACTCTGCATCTTTTCTTCCTCTTTATAGAATAATTTACTAAGTTTATTGGCTTTCCTCCATGTGTTTTCTCTGCTTTACGTGTGGATTAAGGCTGTGTTGTTTGACCTGCCCTGTATCTTTGGCTTTTCAGCTGTGACTAGGGAAAGTGGCCCTATGGCACAAGTCCCACAGATGTTCAGAGAAGCCTTGTGTTTGAGCTTTCAAATTCTCTCATAATGGAACTTGTCCCTAATACTGAATGACACTGAAAACACCAGAATGTGTGAAACAAATCTTTCCCATTTTGAAATATTATCATCTGCTCTTTGCTGGAATATCAAGTTTAATTCATCAAATAGCTTCATTAATCCAAAAGAATCATTCAGAAAGAGATTTGATCGCATGCATTGAGTCATAATGGCATCCTAACTACTTCTGAAATCATCTGAAAATCTATTCCTGTCACAGAAGCAGTAACGAGATTGTAAATTTGAAATGAAATAGAAAGGCAGATAATTGGATCGATGATTTGTTAATGATGATACTGAACAGCTCCTTCACTGTTGCTCCCTGATAAAATATGAAAAAAACAGTGTGGGCATCATGTCCAAAACTGGCAAGGTGCCAACACAGAGCTTGTGAACAGGGATAATGATACTGCTCGTAGGGCTGTCAGCAACCATGCCAGGGAGCAAAGCTTTTGGCACAGCTAGCTGTGGTGGAAACCATTTGTGTTTCTCCCTGCACAGCTTTGGCTTTTGTTAGATGAGAGGGAGCAACTGTTCCCGACCGTTGCTCTTCAATATGCTGTGCAGGAATTAGGAGTCACAAACCCAAAGCACGTATTAGTTCATCCTTCAGGTCCTTCCTCTGGGCCAAGCCAACTATATATTTCAGAACAGCTGCAGCCCAGTGTAGAGGAGAGATGACCCATGGCTGCTTTGTACACTGCTTTTGATATTAAAAATGAAAATGTCAGTATCAAACTGACACACAGCAAATTCTGTTTCTCTACCACCACCACCTTTGCCCATGCAGTGGAAGAGGCTGAGCAAAGCCTGCCTGTCAGCATGCTTGGCTGATGCAAGGAACTGCTCAGACCAGTCTGTGACCCTCTGCAGGCTGCTCAGATGTTACTGTTTTGAGGCCTGAGAGGAAATGAATTCCTAAATCTCAGCCTAGTGTCTAATTTACAAGTGTCTGGGAGAAGAAGCCTCATTTTAAGTCTTTTTTTTTGGGTTATAGTGACTCAGGTATGCAAACCTGGGTGTTGATTGCAGATGTGGCAAACAGCTGTCCTGGTATTTAACCCTATCTGCATTCTGCAACGTATGTTATTACCTACAGGTGGTATTTAGCTATCAGCACAGTAGGCTGGTTCCTAAAGTAGCAAACTTCCTGCATATGGGCAGACAGGACCCCATCACCTATCGCCTCATGGCAGCTCATTGATCTCCTTGCTGCTGCTGAGGAGTGCAGGGGAGCAGTTAATGGCAGGTGTCCCCACCCTGCTGTACCCCAAGGGTGGGAGCAATTCCCTGGCGTGATAGCCCTGGTAAATCCCTCACCTTGAGAAGGGGGAAGCATTTCTTAGGTCTTGCAGAGAGAAAATTAGTCAAGCAAAAGCCCAGCTAGAACTCAACCTGGCAACTGTTGCAAGGGATAACAAAAAATGCTTTTACAAATACATTAACAGCAAAAAGAGAACCAAAGAGAATCTCCATCCTCTATTGGATGCGGAGGGGAACATTGCCACTGAGGATGAGGAGAAGGCTGAGGTACTTAATGCCTTCTTTGCCTCAGTCTTTAACCATCAGACCGGTTATCCCCGGGGTATTCAGCCCCCTGAGCTGGAAGGCAAAGAAGGGGAGTGGAATAAACCCCCCATAATCTGGGAGGAAGCAGTTTACGACCTGCTGAGCTGCCTGTCCACTCACAAATCAATGGGGCTGGATGGGATCCACCCGAGAGTACTGAGGGAGCTGGCGGAGGAGCTTGCCAAGCCACTCTCCATCATTTACCAGCAGTCCTGGTTAACAGGGGAGGTCCCAGATGACTGGAGGCTTGCCGATGTGACGCCCATCTACAAGAAGGCCTGGAAGGAGGATCTGGGGAACTGCAGGCCTGTCAGCCTGACCTCGGTACCGGGGAAGATCATGGAGCGATACATCTTGAGTGAGCTCACCAGGCAAGTGCAGGACAACCAGGGGATCAGGTCTAGCCAGCATGGCTTCATGAAAGGCAGGTCCTGCCTGACCAACCTGATCTCCTCCTATGACCAGGTGACCCGCCTGGTGGATGAGGGAAAGGCTGTGATGTTGTCTACCTGGACTTTGGCAAGGCCTTTGACACTGTGTCCCATAGCATCCTCCTAGAGAAGCTGGTGGCTCATGGCTTAGACAGGTGTACTCTTTGCTGGGTTAAAAACTGGCTGGATGGCCGAGCCCAGAGAGTTGTGGTGAACGGAGCTAAATCCAGTTGGCGGCTGGTCAGGAGCGGTGTTCCCCAGGGCTCAGTGTTGGGGCCAGTCTTGTTTAATATCTTTATCAATGATCTGGACAAGGGGATCGAGTGCACCCTCAGTAAGTTTGCAGAAGACACCAAATTGGGTGGGAGTGTCGATCTGCTCGAGGGTAGGAGGGCTCTGCGGAGGGATCTGGACAGGCTGGATCGATGGGCCGAGGTCAGTTGTATCAGGTTTAACAAGGCCAAGTGCTGGGTCTTGCACTTGGGTCACAACAACCCCATGCAATGTTACAGGCTTGGGGAAGAATGGTTGGAAAGCTGCCTGGCGGAGAAGGACCTGGGGGTGCTGGTTGACAGCTGGCTGAACATGAGCCAGCAGTGTGCCCAGGTGGCCAAGAAGGCCAACAGCATCCTGGCTTGTATCAGGAATAGTGTGGCCAGCAGGAGTAGGGCAGTGAACGTGCCCCTGTACTCAGCGCTGGTGAGGCCACACCTTGAATACTGTGTTCAGTTTTGGACCCCTCAGGACAAGAAGGACATTGAGGTGCTGGAGCGTGTCCAGAGAAGGGCAATGAAGCTGGTGAAGGGTCTGGAGAGCAGGTCTTATGAGGAGGGATTGAGGGAGCTGGGTTTGTTTAGCCTGGAGAAGAGGAGGCTGAGGGGAGACCTTATTGCTCTCTACAACTACCTAAAGGAGGTTGTAGTGAGGCGGGTGTTGGTCTCTTCTCCCAAGTTACTAGCGACAGGACATGAGGAAATGGCCTCAAGCTGTGCCAGGGGAGGTTTAGATTGGATATTAGGAAAAATTTCATTACTGGAAGAGTGGTCAGGCACTGGAACAGGCTGCTCAGAGAGGTGGTGGAGTCACCATCCCTGGAGGAGTTCAAAAAATGTGTAGACGTGGCACTTTGGGACATGGTTTAGGAGGCATGGTAGTGTTGGGTTGACGGTTGGACTTGATGATCCTAGAGGTCTTTTCCAACCTTAATGATTCTATGATTCTATGATCTCAAGATTTTTGCTCATGCTTCTCCAAATTCTTGAGCTGGCTCTTGTAGATTGGATCTGTGGAACTCATTGCTCTATCTCAGAGAAGAGATGACAATCACCTATTACAGAGGATCACTTTCAATTTTAGATGGCCTTAAGCTCCTCGTGCCTCTGGGCATGTGCTAACTAATGCCACTGTTTTGCAGTCGTTTGCAATATATGTTTTGTAAACTGCTTCTGCTTAAATTTCCCCAAACAAATTTAGTTTGCCATTTAAATGAGTCTCAGACACAATCCCAGGCTTTTCTTTCAGCAAGCAGTTGTCTGAACAAAACATAGCACTCATAAATATTTGCTGAAAGCAAACAGCTGGGGCAAAATTCTGTTTTTAAGTGGCTGAAATGCCTCTGAACACATTTGTTCTTTGCTCACTTTGATTATGTATCAGTCTCCATCTTAAAAGGAGAATGGGCTGAAATGATATGCAGTGCTGCCAAGTAAGGGAAACAAAGGCTTTATTAGCGAAACTGGATATTACACCAGCTTTAGGTCAGATGCTTGTATCTATTTTTTCACTGAAGCAGTAATTTCAGAAAACACAGCTTGCTTACCCTGTGTACAAGCCTGGTAGGTTTTTTTCCTAGTATCATTGTCATAATGATTTGCTGATGAAATAATATCAGAATCCATTGAATCTTGAGCTTAGTTTTTATGTGGAATCTAACATATATTGCTATATTATCACATATTCATATCATTGATGTCAGAATCCAGTAATTACCAATCATTAATGGTTGGCTGAGAGTTAACTGGAGTCTCCATAGCTACTCAGGTGCTGTGTCATCGGCCAGGGGACTTTTGCTGAAATGAGAGCTGCTCTCCTGCTATATGCAGGTGATCTCATCTCTATTTCAAGCTTATTCTGACCTGGGTCTATAATAAGACAGCATTGCCTTGATAAGGCCAAAAAACTGTGTATGTTACAGGAAATGTGTTTCTTATTGTTGTGGTTTAGCCCCGGTCAGCAACTAAGCACCACACAGTCGCTCGCTCACTCCCCCCAGCCCAGTGGGAAGGGGGAGAATCAGAAGAGTAAAAGTGAGGAAACTCCTGGGTTGAGATAAAGACAGTTTAATAGGCAAATCAAAAGCCACGCGCACAAGCAAAGCAAAAGAAGGAATTCATTCACTACTTCCCGTGGGTAGGCAGGTGTTCAGCCATCCCCAGGAAAGCAGGGCTCCATCACACGTAATGGTCACTTGGGAAGACAAACGCCATAACTCCAAACGTCCCCCCACTTCCTTCTTCTTCCCCCAGCTTTATATGCTGAGCATGATGTCATATGGTATGGAATATCTCTTTGGTCAGTTTGGGTCAGCTGTCCCGGCTATGTCCCCTCCCAGCTTCTTGTGCACCCAGCAGAGCATGGGAAGCTGAAAAAGTCCTTGACTACTGTAAGCACTACTTAGCAACAACAAAAACATCTCCACGTTATCAGCACTGTTTTCAGCGTAAATCCAAAACATAGCCCCACACTAGCTACTATGGAAAAAAATTAACTCTATCCCAGCTGAAACCAGGACACTTATCTAAAATGTCTTTTTATTACAGAGACCATTTAAACTCCAATTAAATAATTATTTGTTCTGCTTTTCCTATTTCCAAGGAAATTGAAATACATGCTTTTCATTGCTAGAACTGAAGGAAGTCCATAAATCAGGCAAAACATTTAGTTGTCAGATAGCTTTACAGTTCCCTTGAATTTGTGACCAGCTTTTTTTTAATTTTGTTTTGTTTTAGTCTGGTTTACAGTGGAAACAGGAATTGATGGGTTGGATTGTTTGTCTGCAGTCATCTCTAATAACTCTTTGGATAGTTTCTGTTTCCAGTCAAATCAGAGGGCAAAGGGAGTGGTACTACTGGTAGCAGACTTCAGCAGCAACAGCAGGTAATTACTGTTGTCTTTTTAACTTGTCTTTATTCAGAAAACTCAAATTTCAGTTTAATCTAGATTGTCACGATAACAATACCAATCTTCTTAGCCACTTATTCAGGATTTTAGTGTCTGTATGGATACAATCACTTTTGCATTTACTTCCACCACTATGGTGCAGTAAATGCTGTTTGGAAAAATCTCTGTTCCCAGGATGGGCAAATGTGCTTTCCAGGCAAAGCTTGCTTTTAAGGTAGAAAGACATTCAAAACAGCATTACACAAATACACCGCATAGGTACTCATCACTATGAAGGAAGCACTGCTGCGTGTTTTCCATCCTATGCTCTGGGAAGCCAGTGACCTGTTGGAGCTGGACATGTGATGTTTTTCAGTGCCAGGTTTTAGGTTATTTTGCTTTTGTTTGGAGATGTTTGCTGTTGAAGGGCACCTCTTCATGTGAACTGCTGCTGTTGAGGCCTCTGATTCAGTTGATGAAGTGTAACTACAGAAATTGCACAGCCAAGCCTTCTGTTGCTATTGGCAATCCCAGTTTGTAGATGGGCTTTTGAATCCAGCTTTACAGGATGCATCCTTCCTTTATAGGCTGTAGTGTACTTGTATCAACCATTTTTTTCCCTTTGCTTGCCAGAGGTTACATTAACATAACCTCTTCAAAAGTGGGCACATTTACGCTTTCCTGGTGGGCGCTGTGCCGTAGGTGCTCTCTCTCTGAAACTCCCTATAAGCAGGTTAGCAAAGCATGCTTCCCTCTGTGTGAGACAACTGGATCAAGTATAATAGATGCAGACTGGTGTGCTACCTCCTACATCACGCTTCCTCACTGCCTCGTGTTTGTGGGGCAGTGGTCTTTCTCTTTTCCTAGTGGTTGAATATTGTCTTTGTGCTACTTGCCTGTACAGAGGAGTCTATTTGCCACTCGAGCACAGAGAGCGAGGAAAGCCCTCAGAGGTGCTTGCAGGAACCAGCTGATTCATGCAGAACACCAATCATTTTTATGTCTAACTCCTGCCATATAACGGTTCTTAAATCCTATTTTATTGCAGATTTATAGTTGGATCTAGTTAAAGATGATTCACATGGGAAGCAGTGCTGAGGGAAGAAGTTGGCTTCCACCTTTTCTCACTAGTTGCCTATGTGTGTTTCTTTTGTGATCTTTTTCTTCCACTCACCAGTCTGCCCTGTTTCCCACATTGAGAGCAGCTGGAGTGGTGGATCCCACTTGGTGCCCACTTACTGAATGGTTCATTAGGTTTTTTGCCAGCACTCACATCTGGCATAGAAACGTGGACAGATTGACTAAAAAAAGGCAGCTGTCTCAATCAGTGCCTGGGATGCTTCTGCATTAAGCTGCAGTTTTACAGGAGGGGAAATAGTCTAAATCCTGCAGGAGACTGTATGGTTGCTGTACAGGACTTTGACACGCCAGCTAGAGTAGTTATAGCTGAAAAACAAACATTAATTACAAATGTCAGACAGAAGTTGCAGAGTGAGGAATCATATGAAATTAAAGCTTTGATTTTAGCAAGCTGCTTTTATTCCCCACATGCCAAAGAGTAAGATTTGCTTTAACTCGTGAATTTATAAATTGGTCTACCAGTTTCTTTTTAAAACATTGCCTGGTTTCTAGAAGAGAACAGAATATTAACAAGGAAAAATTACTGTGCCATGAACCATTTAGATTTTCATCAAGAACTCTGTGAAAGCAATCAGCTGATGATAAAGTTTGGACACTAAATTACAGAGGGTGTGATTTAGAAAAGTAGTTGTATTAACGTCAAGAGAAATTGCCTAAATGCCAAACCTTGTCAGTGTGTAGCAGTCAAAGGTATGAATGTGCACTGATGAGTTTCCCAATGTGCTGGATGAGGTGTGAGAATGACCTGTCAAAGAGCCTCAGGTTTTTACTAAAGCCATTACTGCACATTCCCAGTGCCAGAGCCAACAAAGCAGCTGATGTGGATGGGGGTGTGGTGTGGGCAGCATGTAGTGCATATGATGTGTCATATTTTCTAGTGCTTCTGAAGAGAAGGAGCTCACAGTGGTTAAAGCTGGACACTGGAAGATGGATTCCTTCAGTCCAAAACAAGGGGAAACTTCAAAAACAAGAAAAAAATTTGTTACCAGCTTCAGTCAACACAGTTGCTGAAAGATTTAGACACATTTTACCCTTTGTTTCAGCAAAGAAACTGTTTAATTCAGAGGATGGTAGGATTTGACCCCAAAGTCTGATCTGTGAATGCAGCTCATGAGCTTCAGAGGCTGTGTGATGCAAGGGTCTTTTTAAATGCAGAACCCTAGATATGGATAGGAGTCTTGTGAAGCTGTCTTTCATGGACAGCATTTGCAGAATAGAGACTTGAAACTGTGGCGTTTTCTTGTCAAGGGGAGCACAGAAAGCAGCACAGTTGAATGTTTCTGCTAAAGTAACAGGGGCATAGGGCTGAATGTAGTGTCAACTCCAGAGGAGGAGCTGTGCATCAGCCAGCATGTTTGGACAAGTGAATGACAAGAACATCAAGTGAATGCAAGAAAACGTCCTCTGGCATGTATGACAGAAGTAGTTTCAGGAATGCTTGTACTTGATAACACAGGATGCTGACAGCGTGGTGAATTGGACCCAAGACAACAGGTATCTAGACAGCTGACTAGATGAATAAAAGGAAAAGAGAGAATAGTCAGGGTCTTTGCAGCATGTAGGAATCATTGATGTGACTTCCAGCGTGGGGCATAAGGAAAGTATTTCCCACTGTCTTGCTAGTACGTTGTTCATGTAAGACTTAGATGGCGTTTGTCAAGTGCTTTCAACATGGAAAACTCTAAATCAGCTTTTAGTATTAACAGCACCTTGCATTAATCCTTAGCATGAAAAGTAGCAGTAATTAACTGCTTATAAATTAATAAATAATGAAAGCAATAGTAATAGCCCACAGGTTAATGTACATTGAAAATCTGAAAGTTTTCTTCCTCTTTGAGCTGCAGAGACTCACCTCAGGGTCTGACTGCTCAGATATGTTCAATAGGGCTGGGACCAGGCAATTAGGGGTGACATCAGTTTTGGCTTGCAGCTGGCAATTAGCTCATTTTTTAGTTGATGATAAAGGAGCCTGTATCCCATGCTCCTCCTGTGGAGCTTTTTTGGTGGGGTGAGGAATAAAATGTAAACTTGTGACTGATGTTGGGTCAAGGCACTCAGCCTGATTCCAGTCTCACTTGCCCTTATTCCCATTACATTGTGCATGAGCTTTGTGGTGTTCTTGATTTACACTGTTTTAAGTAGAACCAAGGATGGATCAGCAAGAACAGCTGTTTAGAAACTTGCTATATCTTCTCAGTATCACAGAAATTTAGCCTTCATCAGGCAAAGCATTAAAGCATACATTTAAATTTAGTATGTACTAATGGCTTTCTGGATCTTTAAGCAGGGTCCATGGCTTGATGCAGCTCTTTTGAAGAGGAAGAGCAGATTGTGTAGAAGATAATTGATAAATAGGTCGAGAATGTTGGAATTGGAGATAAGAATTCAACAAATACGTTAACGGATTTTATGCTGAACAATATCATCATGGCATCTAGTAAGGTTATGCACCAATACCACTATTGATCCATGAGTGATATAAGCCTGTTCATGAATCAAAGGGGACATCAGAATAAGAGGAAAAAAAAATATTTTGAGGTTCTCTGCCAGAACGTACTAAAGAAATCTGAAACTGCCTTACATGAGTCAATACATGAAGTTCTATATTGCTTACACAGGGAGCAGGCAAACACTTTCTCCATTTTATAGACTGGGAATTTGAGAAACAATGAAAATAATCATTCTGCTCAAGGTTTTGAAACAACCCAAGAAAAAGTACTTATGTCTTCTGCCACAGTCATGTTAACTATGTAATTGTCTATGGAAAGATGTGGAATATAATTACAAAGCCAACACTTCAACTGCATATATATAAGGGTGAAAAGCATAAGAACCATATGCCCAAGCTAAACCTTAGGAGAACTAGAAAAGTAATAACACAACTATCAAATTTTGCTTCTTGTATCAGCACTAAGCCTAGGATTCATTTATTTTCCAATGTGTCCTGACTTACTATGGTACAGCCAGACCTGTCTTCCCAAGTAATGTGAATGGAAACTTCAGAGCTGATACAGACATAAACAACTTTGGGGATTATAAGGACCTAAGCATTTTTGCTGATTCTTGTTCATTTTTCATTTCTCTCTTGCCAGTTGCTGAAGTGTATGCATCTTGTGAGGGGGCTGGGGGAGGCAGAAGAGAAAGTGATGGGAGAGGAAGATGGTTAGGGAAGTTTTGAATGTGTTAGAAACTTTATGTTTACATCTGAAACGTGATGAGCTGGGAGGTCTGGAACTGGTCTCCGCAGCAGCAGCTGCTGCAGTCAAGGGGGAATTCAGGTTGGTTTCACTGAAGTCAGGTAAATCACAAACTCCCAGTGGAAAGGCAGTCACCTGCAGCAGACCTTTCTGGGGAAGTTAAACACAGACGAGTGATTTGTGTGCTGTGTGCCCTGGGTATGATCTGCTCCGTGCCTTCCCAGAGCAGAAGGACCTGCCCGCACCACCAGTTTCTCTCTGACCCCTGGCAGTGATGGGTTTCCTGTGAGGGATATCATTGTGTCTGGAGAGGATAGTGGGTGGCGTTACTCCTGTGGAAACAGGGAAGGGGGAGGACACGATTAGAGCCCTGCAAGGCCCAGAAGTGCTTGTAACCAGCTGTAGTGCCCAGGCTGGCTGTGGGGGGCCACAGCCTCCCCAAGCACTTTTTTTTGTCTGAGAGTATAAATGTCAAGGCTAATCTGCTTTCAGACAGGACAGGTCATTCTCCAGCTTTTCTTGCTTTGAACCTAGCCTGGGAGACAAAGTTTTGCAGAATGGTGTTTCCAAAAAGCCATCCTTTGGTCCCTGTTCCAGGACCAGGCTGTGTGCTCTTTTTATGGGACCTGTTTGGAGTCCTGGAGCAGTTACAGGTGATGACAAAAAGGAACACCTAAGTAGCGATCTTCGTACACATCACGTTAGCCTCTGTAAGAGTGTTTTCCAGTTTGCAGATGGGCCAATTGTGTAGTGTTTGATTTAACCGGTGGAGATGGCTCAGTATGACACAGACACACAGGCAGAGACCTCTTGCTTTGTTCCTCCCCCTTCCGTTAGCTTGCTCGGTGGCTATGGTTGCTGTACCTCTCTCAGGTGCCCTGCAGAGATGGTAAAACTGTGTACAATAATTGCCTTTGATTCTTAAAATCTAACCTAACTCCACCCCAGCAGCAGCCCAGCTGTCCTGGGTGGGCTTAGCCCACTTCTAGTGCTGTTGTTCAGCTGCAGACACCAGAAATTTTAACACCGAATAACCCTTTCTGTGCTCTTGGAATTCGACTGAGGCCCTTGCTCAGGCCCACCCTATTCACTTGGGGAGATCTGACTCAGCAGTGACTGGAAGCATCAGCATAGAGGGGAGGGATAGAGGGATGATGTATGGAAGGAGAAAAGGGGCATAACCATTTCTGCCTCATGCTAGGGATTTTTTTGAGTCTTAAAAGTATTTTTTTGATAGCGTAACATATTTTGAATTAAGGCTTCCTTCGGAATCACCCTGACTCCTATGAATTAGTTGAAATTTATTGGTTTAAAAATCTGCTGCCATATACAGCTGGGCCTGGAGCAGAAGCAGCAGCTGCTGTATTTTGTTCATAGGTGGAGGCTTCCTTTTTTAAGCAACGAGTGCATTCTCAGGTTTGCTCGGCACTTGTCCATAGCCACCAAAAGCAAGAAACAGCAGTAAGAGTTCCTAAAGCAGAAGGAATCAGGCTCATTTCTAAGAGTAATACAAAGAAGAAAGGAAAAAAATCCCACCCAGAAGCAAACGCAAACATTTCGGCTCGTTAGTTGCTGTGTGCCTCAGCTGGCCGCACTCCCGGCCGCGCCACCTTGCAGGGAAGGCGGCCATTTCCCGTGGGCGGCTGGTCACGTACACCACCTCCTTCGGGCGGGTCCCGGGTGCCCGGGCCAATCAGGGCGGCGGAGGTGGGGCAGGCAGGCGCAGGCGCAGGCGCGCGCGGCGCGCGGGGTGGCGGTCGCGGGCGGCGGGCGCCGCCTCAGACGATTGAGCGACGCGTGTGTGAGCTGTGCGCTCAGCTGATGGTCAAGGTGTTAAACCCCAACTCAAGATAACGTTTGGTCTGTGACAAGAACTTCGTCCCGCTGAGGATTTTAAGAGGGTGTGCCTGTCCCCGTCGTGCTGGGTGGCCCCTGGCCAATGTAACGGGGCTTCTGTTTTGTTGAAGTCTGCTGAGAAAGTGTGGTGTTTCTGACTCCAGAACGGTATTTTTAGACGGTCTGTAAGTGCTACCTTTGGTCAGCCCAAGGGAACTTCCAAGTCCTTTGTGGAACTGTTGAAGTAAGAGCAAAATTCCTATCTGGGAGTGGAATACCTCTGTCTGCGTCTGTTTGGGAACCGTCTCAGCTATATACACATCTAGAATAAAAAAAGCACAGCTTTTTCTTTTTTCTTTTTTTAATTGCAATTCAGAGAGAATGAATGATAGGGACAAAACCCTTTTCTTATCTCTACCAATGCTATGAAACTAAGTTTTGTTCTAATCTATATGGAGTGTTTCTTCAAATGGACAGAATTAACTGGAATTTAAACTGCTGATTACACATTCACAGATGGGATTATGAGTTTCTTAGGAAAAAAAAAAATCAATGCTTACATGCTTTATTGTCCTTTACAAGTGAAATTCAATCATTTGGCTCATCTGAGAAGTTGTTTTGTGCTGTGCTTGTACCTTAGGTCATTGAAATTTAGGCATGACTGTGTCTTTGTGTCTTCTCTGCAATAATTTGCCAGGGTGATAGTCAATCCTTTTGTCTGTGTAAACTGAAATAGTATCTCTTCTGAAAAAAAAAGATTAGAGATAGATATTCAGAACTATTAAAGACCTTTTCACTAGTTTAAAAAAAAAAACCAAACAAAACCACCCTCAGAAGTGTGTTAATTTTCTATCCGTAATGTACATATTAACATCCTAATAGAGTTCAGGCGTACATAGTTTTACCACCTGTAAGATGACTGGATTTACTTGGCATGTCTAGGTATTGTACATGGATAGTGAAAAAGTACATCACCACTGCACTCTTGTTTATTTAATTGCTAGCTCTTAATGTCTGTTCTTTGCTTTACATGCCTCCCTGTACCTACTGGAGTAAATTAGAGGTCTACTCTTGGAGGACAAATTTCCTGTGCCCAGGCAGGTTACTCTCTGAGCAGAAGGAGTAGAGGCACCCATGAGCTAGAGAGATCAGTACAATCAACTCTCCTGTGCTGGGTACTGTGGGCCCCTAATGCGCAGTCCCCTCCCCGCTGCCTTCAGGTGTGCAGTCACTGGGGGATCTTCGCACTGCGCTGCTGAGAGCTGCCCAGGCTAATTCCTGTGAGTGTAAAGCACCATCAGATTATTCCATTTGGTCAAAGAGTTAAAACAGATAAATCCCTCCCTACTTCTAGCCTGACTCAGCATGACTTCCAATAAACCTGCATCATGATTCCACCTGTGAGTAGAACTAAAACCTGGTTGTGTGGGCCAGGTAATGTGTAAGGAAATAGTTTTCAGAAGAATAATACCCAGTTTTACATTTTTAAGTGGAATCTTAATAACACCAAAGTAACTTTAGATATGAAATAAAATGCATATTACATTTTTATGCAATAAGTCCTGAGGCTAACAAGATAAAGTTCAGATCCTGCAGGAGCCCCAGGGATCATGGGGTATCTCATGAGTATCTGCTGCAGGATGTCCTGGTAAGGTCCATTTGTTCAACCTAACCCTTCAGAAACAGGATAGGTATTTTTCCAGTGGATGACTGGAAGGTGCTGTCTGGTGCCTTTGTCTTCCCTTCATTTTGAACTGTAAAAATGCATTTGCAGAGGATTGTGCCAGACGTTTTAAGTCCATTCTGCTCTTTCTCAAAGATGATCAGAATTAGCGTTAAGACCGCTGAACAGATTTTCACAACATAGATCATGTAGTTTCTGTAAATCAGTGTTCACACTCTTTATTATTTGTTTATATGTTGTGGGTTTTTTTTAATGAAACTGCTACAATTTAGGCTATGTCTTTCCAGTTATTTAATGTGTGTCATTGAAAAAAATTATTGTAGAAAGAAGCTACAATTTGTGTTTTTAAAAAAATGGTGTCTTGCAAGCCCCACCAGTCCCTAACATAAATTCGCCTTAGTCATGCTGATTGCATTTCAGCCTTGGCTGTTTGGAAGGAACCAGTGCAATCAAATACTAAATGCCAGGCTTATAACAAAAGTGAACAAATGCTTTTAGAATATTTGTTCAACATAAGACTGTTAAGATATATTTTATTGTTCTGTGATATATCTGTATTTAAGCTTCCAGAAATGAGTGTTTAAAATATAATTTTCCTTTTCAATAGGAAAAAGATTTTGAACAAATTGGCCTTGTAATGTTAGATAATATGTCCTAGTTATAGAACTGAAGCCCAATAGGCTTTATCAGAATAGAGTAAGTGATGAAGAAGAAACTAAAAGAAAACAATTTTGCTTGAGTGATTGGAGCTTATATAAGAAAAGAAAGAAGGAAAGATTAGTTTCATAAGGTTGGCTTGAAGCAACATAAAGCAAGCTAAAATTTCTGGGTTACAGGCACGGAGGGAGATCTAAGGACCCTGAAAAGCTGAAGATGCAGTCTGTGTTTGTAATGAGTATTTATAATTAATGTGAAAACCGTTAGCATCCCCTTCACCTGCCCTCGTTACACCAGTAAGATAAAAATAAATTGTGCATTGCTTAAACTCTTCGTTGGCAGGATAAACATTTCTTGGAGCTGTTTAAAGCTCCAATCTAGAAGTATATCATCATGGGACTTGAACATCAATTGGCAAAAACTGTTCATATGATTAAATTATAGGTCTAAAAATCCCTTATAAATAGAATACCTTGTGGAGGAAGCCAGTAAGAATGAAAATAATTTATGTTTTATATTAAAGATGATGTGTAACAAGCCATAGATCTCTCTGCTTAGTGAGCACAAAAGCTAAATCACACTGATTATTTTTGTATTGAATATAAGCTGCACCTGTGAGGACTCTCCTTCATGGCAAGCTCATTGTTTTCATTGCTACAGTAAATCATATTATAAAACTGCTCTTGCCCATTGGAGTAACTTCCAAATAACCTGTTGGTTGCCCATGCTCCCTGTAAATCCAGTTACCAGGACAGAATGCAGAATCCCAAGGTTCAGGCCCTGCTCAAGGTCATGTGTGAAATCTGGCATCTGAATCTACCTTTCTTGAACTGGAACTGATGCTTTAGCAACAAGACAATCTCCCTCTGTTCTTACCTGAGTATTTCTTCATTGTATCCTAGATCAGGAGCCCATTATGTGCAGATTGGACATTTTAATGTGCACTGCATGATATTATGCCGAGTCCTTGTTTCAGAGCACCTTACTTCTACCAAAAGGTGAGAATTTTGATATAGTTGTATGTTACTAATGCTACAGATAGAGCTTATTTCTAGTGAGCTGCAAAATGGCAATGTGTGTTATTATGCAGTGACCCTGTGAATTAAACAGTGCAAGTGTTTGCCCTGTACATCTATGGTACCTGCAGTTTCCAAAGGCTGTGCTTTTGTCAGCTCAGAAACTGAAATTCTGAAGAAGTCTGGATTACTTCTTTGAATAGAGGCTCTTGCAGGAAATGCATTATTTCTGAGCTTTGGGATCTGGGTTATTTTTTTTTCTTTTCTGTCTACTGCTTTCACACTGGTGTCACTTTAGACCAGTATATCCACAAAACCTGAGCCAAAAGCCACCAACATCCAGAGTCCTTCCTTTGACATCAGGCATCTTGAAACCTGTGTATTTTTGCAGGTGAAAGTCAGCCAATAAAGCAGTTCCTCAGAAGTTCTTTGCTCATTATTAAATTCAGAGAAGTAAAAGGGTTGTGCTTGTTTTCTCCTGACAGGTCTATACCAGTTCTGTGTTTTTTCTTTCTTTTTTTTTTCCTCTCCATTGATTGATACAGAAAAAACTGTTTTGTTTGTCTGTATAAGAATATTGTAGTCATTAGGCCTGCTTAGATAACCCTCACTCTGTGGTTCTGGGGAGAAGCTAGGAAAACCTGGGGAATTTGAAATCCTGAGTCCGTGCCAGACATTTTTAACTCTGCTCAGGCCAGGGAGGAAGAGTAGAGATGTTCTGCCACAACAACTCTGATTTACTGTCTGGCTTGTTTGCCTGTTAGAAGCTTAGACTGTTGGTTTGCATGTTAGCTTTTCTTTTCTATTTAACCTCTTTACCTCCATTTCCAATTTAATTCCAAGTTTAGATGGTCATTCACAGAAATGTCATTGGTAGGTTATTTCTGGAGTCAAACATAGTTTGGCTAGAATGAGCCTCACCTCACTGATGGAAACAATAGTTATCATGATGATAATTAAGACACTACTGTGTCTCCACAAGTCCAGGTAACACGCAATTATATCTCATTTTTCTAGTTAAGGCATAAAAAACCCCCTCTGCCTAAAGATTTAATGGTTATTTGTAATTCTCAAGGATAGACTATATATCTGATCTTTCGAAATGCTGCCTCTGCCTAGTCAGAATTAATTCCTTGAATTAGTTATTTTGTAATTAATAAGAACACTATCTAATCCATTTTTACCATAATATTCTTGCTTTGCATATGCTTTTCTGATAGTCTTCAAGCCAGCTCATATCTTTATCCCACTTCCCGTGCTAGCCAAGCCAAATCATCAGACAGCTGGAGCCATTCACATTGTAATTTTTTTAGGAGATAAAAAATAGCACTAGTTCAGTGGCAAAGCATTCCACGATTTAAATGCAAAAATGCCCTTCTGCTGCCGAGCTGTGTGACAGTGGGAGGGAGACGGCACTGGAGCCACCCCCACAGGTGGGTGCTGAGCAGGGCAAGCCTGAGAGGAGAGGCGTTGTTCTGAGCCTTCCCTGGGCTCTTTCTTGGGCTCCTCTGTAAAGAAGCACAAAGAGTGAGGAAATTATTGATCTGCTGCTATGACCCAATGCTAGAGCAGAGGCTATATGAAAGCTTTTGGTCTTGAGAAAGATTTCTTTAGCTAATTTGGGATGCATGCTGGGGTCAGGAGTTGGGCTCTTGTTGCTTATTTTTGAAGCATCTGCAGAGAAAAGCAACACGTGCTTGCTGTGTTATTCTGAACTTGCTGGCTTTGCTGTCAGACTAATGAGCCTATCACAGGAGGCTGCATTCCAAATGGTAACAATTATTTGGATGAAATAGTACTAGAAGGTGTAAGAAAAATTTGTATCCTATTTTTGATGTAAAAGGGAAAAATTACCCAGCAAGGTATAGCAGCATCTGCTGCCTTCAGGTTATTATACAATTGCAGGCCTCTGGGTTTTGGGGCAGAGAAATGGGCCCTAACACAATCCAAAGGAAGATGCTGTTGGGATCTGAAAACCTGGCACTTGTGAGACCATTTACCTGAGTACTTTGAAGGTCACCTTTCCAGAGCATTTTTTCAAATACATGCCAGCTCATTGAGCATACAGCACATTCCTGAAATGATATCCTGGTACTGGGTACAGCCTTGATGACAGCAGTGATGCTTCCAACCCCTGTTACACTTGGCTCATATTTTGGATGTATTGTACAGTGAAAGACTACAGATTTATCCAGTGATCAATGGTCTGAGAACTTAGCTAAAATATGGTTGAACATATTTTGATTATTAGGATTGCTGGAGAGAGGGTAGGAAACTGCAGGTGGTTTTTTGGTTTTGGGTTTTTTTGTTTGTTTGTTTGTTTTAAGGAAAATTGAGACAATGTTGTTGTCTCAACTTATACTGAAAAATAAAGAAATATCACTGTTTGTCTGTGGTTCCCAAGATCACCTAGTGACTTTTAAAGAAATGGGTAAAAAGATTCCTTAGTTAGCAGGGTGGTAATTTTAAGGATCATTTACAATATTTTGTTATTGCTTTTAGAGCATTGCAAAGAATTAACTAAAAAGTGATGTCTCTGCTTGAGAGGTGAAAAACAGTGTAATGGAATCTAAAAGACTGAGTGGTCAGAAGAATGAAAGAACTTTTGAAAGCCTCTGAGATTTCTTTGCCAGAAAAATTCACTCTAAGAGCAATATAAGTTGATCTTTCATCATAGGTGACCGGACTTCCATAAGTGAGTTCAGAGTTGTCATATAGACTAGTATTTAGAAAGGGCATCTCCTTTGGGGCAGCTGGAAGAACTGTCCTAGCCACACACACATGCAAACGTCTGTAGCAGACCAAAGAATGGGGGTGGGAGCAAAGCAACTTTGCCAGGTAAAGAAAAGTGAGTATAAATAGCAAGGGAGCAAACACTCAGAACACAAAAGGGAATGAAGCCGTTGCATGGGATGGAAACCACAGCAAACATCTTAGAGGCAGTCTCAGTAACAGAAGTTTCCAGCAGCCCTTAACAGCACCATAACAATTGTTCTGACAGCTTCAGCAGAGCAGTTGATTTCCAGAGGGGCTAACCTTTGTCAAAACATCAAAGAAAGCCTTGAGTTAGTTTTAAAGGCAAAAGGAAAGTGAAGGGGCAGCTGAGTCTTCAGCCCAGCAAGTTCTGAGACTCATTTGCAATCAGCTTCTCCGCTAAATAGACATTGGCACTCCTCGTCCTCTCTAGTGCTCTGGTATCTGCAGCTCTGCTTGGTTCAAATTTATATTTGGAAAGTGAACAGCAGTCTGTGAGTGTGGGCTGTTATAGACAGTGATTAACGCTCACCTGGTTGTGATAAGCCTTTCTGCTTCTGAACTTTTAGCTTGTATGTGAGTTTTATTTGTAACCTTTTCTCAGCATCCTTGAGGGCTAAAAACTGGGAAGGAAGGAACTGAATTTCTCAAGTAATTACACCAGTCTGGGTACCAAAGCTTCAACAACTGCCCCAAATGTCATAGAACTTTGGATAAAACTTATGCAACTGAGGTTACGTGTTCTGGGAAGTGAATTGCAGTGGCAGAAATAAATAAGGCATAATAAAGAAAGATGTCCTACTTGGACTTGTGTTAGCCTCAACATATACAAATGCATTTCCAAGCACCAAACAATGTTTATTTTAGGTCAAAGCACAATTAAAAGGACAGAAAATTGAGGTCTTTAAACAAATGTGAAGTTTTAACTGCAGTTAATCAGTTCCAACAGCAGATACTGCCCTCTTTCTCTGTACGTAGGTAGAGTTCTTATAAAGATATCCACCTCTATCACCAAATACTGGCAAATATCACTGACAGCATAATAAGTAAACTGTCATTTTTATATGATAAAGCTGTTCTTGCATTTCAAGCTTTTTTTTTTTTTTTAATGATGTCAACTTGGAAACCAGGTTTCAAAACTCTGCTCCCAAATTTTAAACCATTTTGCAGGCAGCAGTCTTAGAAAAGAGCTGCTTATAAGGAGAGGATAAGCTTGGAGCTCCTTTTATTTGTCACAATTTCTTCAGTGAGCAGGAAAATCTCTGAATGTTAAGTCTTCTGTGGGGCTGTGGTGGGGTTTCAGGAGGCTTGGGGGAGCGTGGTGCTTGCAGGACAACTGGGGCTCCCCAGTACCCAGTGGGAGGTGAAATGTCTTGTGAACACAACATACTCATCTGTCTCATGCGGTGCCTGCAAGAGGGTCCCGTCCCTTGTCTGACCTCACCTGCAGTACAGCACGTGTTTGGTGGGGTCTCATGGGGAGATGGGAGGGCGTAATGTCATGGTCAGGGCTGCTGAGCTGTTTGCCAGCTGCCCTTAAAGCAGAGACCCGAGGGTGGTGGAATGGTGGGACGTGGAGACTTTTGGTGTGCCACATGGAGCCAGGGAAGGGGTTTTAATCACAGAGCTTTGTCCCCTGCTTTTGGGAGTAGGAGTTGGTGGAATACTCATTTCTGTACAATGCCCAGCATCACAGTGTGCAGCTCCACTGTTCTTAGTGCTTCTTGCCATGTTTTATTAAAACAGCAAGTAGGAAGGGAGCTCTTCTGACAAAAAGGAAAAGTGTTTTAACATTGGAGAATACATTTAATACATTGCCCTTTCATTAAACAGAGAATTCAGTGTGTTTTATTGATGTAAAGGGCCATGCTTTTATTAAAAGAATAAGCCATTGTATGCACGGGAAGCAGTTCATGTTTGGGAAGTTTTGCTTTTATGAAACTTTTTGCTTTTTGAATAAAAAAGCTTTAGACAGGAAATAGAATGACTTGAAATAAACAGGCCTGTGCAAGGCTGAGACATTAATGGCCAGCCAACAGAAGGCAGGATCAATTTGGGAACAAGCACTGAACATTGTACTGAGAGCAGCATGCACATGTGCATCAACATTGTGGTTACAGCCTGACTTTCTGCCTGTGATTCGTTCTTATAGAGTCAATTGTCAAAGGAGAAATTTATTTTGTTGCGAAGGGGGTTGAAAATTATGTTCCATAACGTGGTTGAGCTGGGAAATGTCCTCATGGATAGATTTGCCTGTAAGCATTATTGATAACTTGCCTGGGCAGTGGTTGTGTCAGAGGCTGCTATGACCTATGGGATCACATCTGGTCCGTGATCTGTAACTCACTGTGACATGATCTCTCAAAAAGCAGTTTCTCTGCAACCTCCATGTGGTGCTATTGTATTTTGTTGCCTTTTGTAGTATCTTCCCAAGCTGGCACTCACCGCAGCCAAGAGTCTTGGGATTTTTGTGTCTCTAGTTTTCTGGTGCCTTTTCTTATTGATCATCAAAGCATTCTTTAATCCTCATCCATCTTCAGTGTCCAGACAGTACCTCTTACACTAGCAAACAAAGTTTAGCTGGGTGTAAATTGTTTGACCAGAATGTCTTCGAAGCAGAGATCTCCAGGTACAATGATTGTGGAAGTTAAAGAAAAGTATTAGGTGGTTTCTGTACTTTATTCAGGCTTCTTAGCAGCAGATGGAAAATATATTTTCTTGCAAGTTTTTAGAATTTTCTGAAGCTGCTGTTAGGATTTTGAGAGATGTTGAAGATGATGCCTGCAGGGTCTGCTTAGGCTCCGGAAATACCAACATGCATGGAGTCTTATAAAATGCATCTGGAGGAGTCTTAGCTCTTCTCCTGTATGGTTAAAATAATCCCTCTTGGGGTTAAAAAGCAGTGTTTGAAATTGCGCAGAAATGCTTTGTTAACATCCTGGCTGGGAAGGGATACAGCAGAGTCTTGATGTAGGAAGTTCCCATTATCACCTTCCCATGTGCCCATTTCAGTCACAGCTTCTTCTACAGACTTGGAGGGAGAGTGGTTAGTTTTACATTTGATTGTTCTGGGGTCAGTCCTGTGCCCAGCTAACCTCAGCTGCAGTGTGTCTTTTCCTTCGATGGTGCAGAATTGGGTCTTAGTTGACTGTGCTTACTTAACCATGCATGTGCATCTTGTTGCTGTAAAGGTGAATTGCTTGAGAGACCTTTTACTGTGAATAAGCAGTTTACATGCTCCCTTAATGATGAGTTTCTTTGGTGTCAGATCTATGAGCAAAACATTTCCCTGACCAGACTGTTTATCCTTACATGACCTTTCTACAGAGATGTTGTCTGTAGCAATGCCAATGCCAGAAACCTACCAAGGAGTTAACTCTTTGGACCTACCACAGATATTCAAGGATTTCAGCAAAAGGTTAGTATTTAACCAGGAGATAAGTGTGTGCAAGGTGTTCATTCCACAGAAATCCACATGGAATTTTTGGGTTTTGTATGTGACCCCAGTACCTGTGTGGAGGCATATCAGGACTTGGTACTTGGTTAATACTTTAACCAGCCAAACCAGTGTGGTGTTATAACAGTAACCTTCATTTCAGCATTCTGTACTTGCACTGCCTCTGTGGCTCCATTACTAAGGCTCACCCTCTTTTACCTTCTATTTTTCTCTCCCTTTTGTCTCTTTGGGTTTCTTTTTTTCCATTTTAAGCCATTTAAAAACTATGTCTGTTTCTACTACTTCTACAGAATATCCTGAGCTTGAAACAATCAGCTTTTCTTTGGAATGAGACTTCTGGCCTTGTAAGAACGAAACTGGGCAAAAGAAGTTTATCCTTCCCAAACAGAAACCACGAATAATTACAGATTACCTTCAAAGCTTTGTTTGTTTCACAGCAGAAAAAAAGTTCTTCCCTTTTAGAGATTCTGCTTATTATTAGGATAATAACAGCTCATTGTCAAATTTGTATACAGTTAGGTTTTATTTGTTGCACATTCAGGTCCATTTTTGCAAACAGATATTTGGTACTCATTACTTAGACAAACAGATGTACTATTAAGACTTGGGGTTACCGCCTGCCATCTGGAGAGTAATACAAAATGTGAGAAACATCTGAAATGAGAACAGGGGAAACAGGTGCCACTAACACTGGACAGAAGATAAATGAGGGGCTAAGGGACTGTCTATGAAAAACACACATGCTCTGCATTGCCTGGTTGTATGAGTTTGGAGTAAAAACACTGCAGAGCTTTTACATGGATTGATGTTGCTATTTCCTGTAATTTCTAGCACCTCTTTCATCAAATTAATAGCTGGAGCTTTTCCTAACATTTTCCTCCAGGAAAAAACAAAACAAAAGAAACCAAACACCAAAAAAAACCCCCAAAAAACAACAACCACCCTATCTCAGTGTTTGCATGAAGCTGCTTGGGAAAAAGAATGCCTTGTATTCTAAAAGCAAGGAGGGTGACTGGAGGGAGCAGATGCAACCTGGAGGTAAATGTTATAAGCTCAATTAGTCCACAAGTGACATGAGTTTGGCAGTCTGAATTGACTGCTCTGATTTCAAGTACCTAAGGCCACCTCATAGTTTTATGCAACTGTCAGGTTTGCTCTGCAATGTAGATCTAAGCAAGGGGCAATGCAAGACGGGAGAGAGGTGGACAGGCAGTTTTATATGTAGGTGGTCCTCACAGAGCACCTGTGTGTGCAGCCGTGCTTCATGGAGACAGATTGCAAAGATGGAAGTTCAAATTTTGGGTGATGCTTAAATCACTGTTTATAAATAACAAAGTTCAGAGGCTGCAGTTCTGCAGCCATGAAGAATGAGTTATAGTAACCGAGATGTGATTATATGAAAACACAAATAGTGGATTGTTACTGAGGCTTGGATCTTTCTTCTTTTAGACCATCATACGCTATGCTGGATTTTGTGAAAAAAGCGCTTGGGGGGAGATCTGACATAAGAGAACGTGTCTCATGAGCACTGACCGAGTTAGGGTCAAGAGTAAAATTTATCAGTATATAGAGGGGGTAACAAGAGGATGTAGTGGCTGATAAAGCAGCTGGCTGCCATTATAAATAAGACTTCATAAAAAGCTATAAAACCAATTACCCATTCCCCAAACACAGAGCACAAGCATAGGATAGACGATTACTCCAGATTGTGCTCTTGCTACAGCAACATAAAAGTGAGTAACAACCTAGAGAGGCAGCCTGCTGTTAACATACAGGGCTGGCTGGAAGTCCACCATAGCCAGTGAATTGTACTGCATTTACAGCTGCATTGGTGGAAAGTTCTGCTTAGCTCCATGGGGTAGGGCCAGTATTCTTGAGTCCTAGGGCTGGGGCCAGGTCCTGCTCAGTGGACTAGCAGCAAAACTCCATTGTTGCTTTTATCTCCCTGGTATAGATATGCTGCAAGTCTTTCCTTATGGTAACCCATGCCTGGAGTGAGTTGGAGGAATCTGAGAGGTAATCCAGGCTTTGCTAAAGCTGCTGTCTAATGTATTATAACTCAGAACTCTTAAGAATGATGTGTTTCAGCCAAGGTTACCTCGTCTGTTTTCTAAGTCTTCTGCCTCCTCTACTGCTTGCCCTCCCCTCCATCCAGGCACGCAATCATGTCAGTGGCCGAGAGCTGCAAAGAGAAGAGGGAGATGATGTGTATTACAGGCAAGTGCCCCTTCTGATGCAGTGACTCCCTGGGAGTTTTAAATCTCCCCTTTCTGCTCAGAGTCCTGACTGCCTGCAGTCCTGCAGCTGGGACTGCTGGTCTTGCAGATCTGTGACTCCAGCATGTGCCCAGCTCATATACTCGTGGAGAAGCATCAAAACTGCAAGTGATACTGGCTGACCTATATCCATTGCAATGTCTTTATGCTCAGCAGGGAATACTTTCATTCATAATGTGTTTATCCCATAAGCCTATTTCACCTGTCCTGTGGCTCTTTGATACAGCTGGGCCATCACATAAGATTTCAGAAGAATAAAGGATCGATCCCTAGTGCCATGGGCTTGCAGCCCCCAGGGCTCTGCAGAAGCCTAGGAGTGTAATTGTGAACAGAATTTGATACTTAGAAATCGAGTTTTACTTGGCAACAGAAATTTGCCCCATGCAAATGGCTAAAAAATAAAACAATATATTCTTTATTAGATGAATTTTTTTATTAGATGAGGTTTGCTACACTCAGTAAAGAGAGGAGAACAATAAAGCATGAAACAAGGGGGTAAAAAGCTGAATTCAGTGAACAGATAAGCTGTTGATAAGTACTGTACAAACCTGAGCCTGTCTCCCATTAAAGTGTGGATATACTGCTTCATTTCCTTGCAGACAAAGTGACCTGAAAGTTGATGAAATGTTAGGCATCCCTGAGAACTGAAAATGCTTTACACACGTTTTGGTTTTAGATGGAGATATCATTGTGTGTCTACACTTGGACTCTTCCTCTATAAATTCAAATGCTTACAAGTAATTCAGGATAGGCATAGGGACCTGCATTAAGGGGGGAAAAATAAAAAAGCGGGGCCACACAAACTGCTGCAGATTGCATAGCGTCCCATACGAAGAGGAGGACAAAGCTCTGTTTAGGATGAGGATTACCATATGTTTGGACGTTATTATTCATTGTGCCAAGTCAATTCAGGATAAGGCTAAGGTTAGGTTTAGTTTCCAGAAAAACAGGAGCTGCAAAACTAGTTGAATTCCTGAATATTGCAATGTTACCCAATTTAAAATTAAGCCCCATCCCAAACAGGTGTGGATATATACACTCTTGTTTATGGATTCTGACACCACACAGAGTGCTAATTCAGATAAAATTAGATTTCAGGTTGAGGTCAGGAAAACCAGGTGTTGCAGAACTTGGTTCCTGTATACTGCAAAGATGAAGTTCTGTACCAGCTGGCATGGAGGACTTGCCCTTCATTTCTGTGTTGGTTTAAGTCCAAGCACTGTAATTAAAGCTGGGATTAGGACTGGGAATAGTGTGTTTGTTATACAGAAAATGGGATTTGCCTATATCAGTTACAGACAATCTGATATTCTTTGGGATATCTTAGAAGCTTGGACTTAGCTGGTGGGGTTTGGAAGCCCATGCGGAGAAGTGTCTTGGGGCTGGGCTTTCTGGACCCATGGTGTCAGACAATGTGGTCTGTGCTGTCTTGTCAAGGCAAGGCGCATGGCAAATCCTTAACCACGAATTGAACAAAATTTTCGACTTTAGGTGTCATGGTTCCATTTTCAGTGGCAGCAAATGCATTGTATCTCAGTAGCAGAGCAGTCAGAGGTTTGGTGTTAACCAGGGCATGATGTTAGCTTTATGCACTGGTAGTTTCATTATTCAGTGAGAAAGTAATAACCTCTGCCCCAGAATTATGCACTGACTAAAATGTGTGGCTGAAAGCAACAGGAGCCACCAAATGTTGGAGAGTTGAGTTTGACTGTCTCCTCCTACGGCCCTGGATGGGGACTAAGGAAGAGATTTGGTTCCCAGCTGTGTCCCCAAGACAATGTGATTTCAGACAGGTTGGTTTGCATTATTTTGTTATTAGGTTCCTGCCTGGATAAGATGGGTTAATGCAACAGGTGGCTATAAAGTTCAGTAGGAGAAGCAGACAGACCTTTTTAGAAGCATGAGTCACTGGTGTATATACACACTTTTCTTCTAGAAATGAATTTCTGGAAAGCCTTCTCAAGCAGTCTGAAAGAGTAATATCTGATGAGTTTTGTTATATACTTGCTTTGTTTTCAACTTTACATTCTCAGCTGGTCTGGTTTCATTTTTGTGATTATATGAAATGTTTAAGATGTGGTTTTATGTAGCATTTGTTTTCTTGTTGTGTGGGGATTAGTCTCAGTGGATATATTTTGGTGAAGGGAATATGTGCTTTTTCACTAGGAAAAGAGAAGCGTATTTTGTCAACAGATATTCTCTGTCCCTTCTTTAAAGAAAATTGCCAACATGCCTTTTGTCAAGCAGAAGAAGATAGAGCCTTATTGCTCTAGTATTCAGCATTACTTTCAGTCTGTAAGTTCTATTGCAGTAGCTACTCTAATTTACATCAGATGAGCATGTGACCTATAATAAATTTTAATTTTAATACTAATGGTGGATAATATAAAACCTATAAAGGATTACATCTAAACAGCATTATGCAAAGGAACTATGAATAATAGAAAAGAGCAAATAAAAAGAAAGTTAACCCATTCCTTTCCTTTTTACTCATATTTCAATGTTTCTAAATGAGGAAGTATCTTTAAATCTCTACAGAATATTGAATGTCAGTTGGAGGAAGGTAATTTGGGTTCTAAATATTGATGTTCAGAATTTCAGCCATATGCATATGGTTTATACTCTTAGCCCTTGCTTTGTAACTGTTGCAGAAGTTTTTAAACTGCATAAAGAGGCAGTGGTTTCTAAAAGAAGATTTGCTGGTGAGAAGGAAGCATTTTTAATTTCTACCCTTTGTACATAGATTAAAATATATTTTTTTACCATGCTGTGGGTTTAGTTTTTTTAAATTACATTTCCATGTAATCTGTTGGAGATCCACCACATTTTAGTGAGTGAGTAGAGAGGCAGAGGAAGAGAGACGGAGAAGGTTCTCAGTGGTTGAGAATTACTGCATTAAAAGCTTCCTGCTCACCAGGTTTGTTATTTGGAATTATCAAAGTAATACAATCAGATATCACTTAGCAAGAACAAAACCAGGAGCATTTCTTAAACTACATTACACATAACTGTGACTCTTTTTAGCCTTTGTTAATGTGTATCTCTACAATGATTTATCTGCTTTCCTCCTCTGTAAAGTGGACAGAGAGGCTACTCTGACAAATGCAAGTGTGCGTATTCCAGAAGTATTTTCTCAGTGTTTCTTTGTTACATCTGACCTTTAGTATTTATTTTTGTTCATTCAGAATTTCATGATATTTGTCTGAAAATGCCAGGTTCAGGAACTTAAACTAATAATTGTTTGTGTTGATTTTCATCAGGGGTCTGATTGGCAAAGCTTATTTCACAGATGCAATGCTTATGTAGGAACAATTATACTTGGAGTAGACTCATCAGGAAATAATATGTATATTTTAAATATCAGTAAGGGGAACACATGTAGTTATTGGATGTGTGGATCTGAGATTTTTTTGCTAGTTACCAGAAAGTTATACCTGTATATGTAAATTACGTTGTCGTCTCCCTTTTCAGCCTAGTTTTAGAATTTGTCCTTCCTCTTCTTATGTTTTTTTGTAAGCATTTTCATGTTTCAAAGAAGCCATTGGAAAAAAAACGCCAGTACGTGGTTACTTTGATTTTTCATAACGCAGACAAGGAGCCCATGTGTATTTCCTAACTGGCCTCATAAATATCTCTGGTATACTCCAGAGTCTACAGTGGTATGGATGATTATGAAATGATGATGATACTTCTTCAGTGTCATTCAGATTATGCACTAGAGACATGATAGTGCAAAGCCCACAGCTGAATCGTTAGCCCAGTTTCCATGTAGTTTTACTATATAGTTCTACTTTTCCAGACTATTAGGAGACCTGGACTCAGTTGCCTCCTGTGCAATAGATGTACTGTGTGACCTTGGATAAGAGGTGGGCCATGGTTTTTCCAAAGCAATCCCTCATTTTTGCATGTCCAAATTATTGCAACAAATTCATTTTGTTCTCCTTAATTAATTTTTTTAGAAATGCTGTTAACCTGCAGCTCCCAATGATTTAATGGGACTTGTGTGTAATTGGTGCTTCTGTAAGATGAGGTCTGTTAGCTCCAGCTGGACTCTTGAACACAGGAAACACAGGAGCTCTACAAAAATCAATAGCCATTTTGGAAATGTTGGTCCTTAATACTCAGTGCCTTGCTTCCCAAAAACCAAAGTTGGGATAATAATTCCTTTGACAGTTCTTTCAGAGCTGTGAGAGAAAAATGTTGTCATAAGTGACTATTGTTTGTTGCCGAAGCACCTTGAGTGTTTGTGTGCCCAAAATGCTATTGTAACTGGTACGTCATTACCAAGATTCAGTTACCAAATCTCAGCTATGTTACTTCTCCATAATGTCTTTGGAATCAGATCTTATTGGACTGAGGTAGTTCATGATAAGCTCCTTTAGACTGATAGAAACAACAAAAATTTCACCTCTGTTGTAGAATTTAACAAATATTGGTGAGAGGAAAATGGGTTCAAAACCAGTAACTTCGGTACTGTATCTTCAGTACACAGTGCTGTAAAAAACCGTGCCGTGTCTCCTGGGTGGAAGCTCCCTTCTGAAAGGACATGCAGCTCATTGAACGTGCAAGCCCTGATAGCCAGCTTAAGGTCTAACAGTGCTGCATTATTTATGGTCTTAATTGTGTTCATAAAATGCTTAACTGTTTTCCTTCTGTCATCAAGAAACTGCTACGTGGGCATGATTTCTAGAGATCACGTTTTAGAAATGGAGCAGTAGATTTTTCAAAAGCACAGAGAAGTTAGGCTTCCTTCTTTCACTGCGATGTGGGGAGAATTCACTTTGTAATTCCCACCTGTCTCTCATCAAACTTGGCACTTATTGGGGTAATGCAATTGTGCAGAAATTACGCTTAAAGTATCATGAAGAAGGGCTGAGTTTTAATTGAATTCCTGCTACGATCCACAGCTAGGGAATAGTGGCATAATTAGCCTAGTTTGACACAAAGATATTTCTGTATATGCACCTGAATGAGTCACAGGCATGGGGAATATCATCTACTAGTATTTCTGTCAGAAAAGGATACTATTAAAAAAAAAATATGGAGAAAAAGCCAGCAGTTAGACTTCTTCCTTCCAGCCCCTGAGACAACGGTGATTTTCACTGCATTTCAACAAAAAAGCAGAGAATGCAGTGCTGTGGATATTGAATAGATGGTAAAATGGAAAATCCAAATACTCTTTGCATCCATCCAATACACCTTCAATGCATCTTGCTGAAAGCCAGCAAAAATGTAGTCCATTCTGATTCTCATTACTCTGTCACAGGAGGCTACTGTAAACTGTAATTTCATCTGTATGAGTTTCCAAATTAGCAAGCCTGGAGTCTAGAAGAACTGTCAGACCTGATTCTTTGGCTGATGTCAATTGCTGTCGAACAACTTCTTTGCATTAGCTACATTTATATTAGCTGAAAATGGGCCTACAGTTTCAGTCAGTGGCTGTCTTTGAGAGCAGATCAGCAATTGCATAGCTATAGTTGATCCTGCGTAAGGGCAGAAGGATATTTTGGGAGACTTCAAGTCCCTCAAACCCTACTGTTCTATGCTACAGTGTTGTCTTCAACATCTTGGCATAAATGTCATTGTTTATAGCAAGAGCAGGATCAGAACATAGCTGAAGACGGCATTTTTCATTCATGTCGTGGATGCATCTGTCTCATGAATTTAACCATAACACAAGTTTTGTCCTATGTGTGGATTATGCAGAGTGTCCTGCCAGCACAGAATCAGCTGGGTGGGATTATTGACAAAGATGATAATCATTTTAGTAAAGAAAGTAACATCAACACTTGTGTAGATAAACTGAATACCTGTATACCCAGCAGTGATAAACCTCTTCCAAAACCAAGGACCTTATTTCTGAAAAGTAATTTTCTGCCTGGCCAACTAAATGCAATAGCATTAGAGACCTCAGAAATGGAAAATATCACCAAAATAGATTTAGTTTTATTCAAACTAAAATCTTGACTTTTCTGCACCCCTGGTCTCAAGAAATCTGTGACGAAACATGGGACTGAATTTGTCTGTGCAGTTCATAACTACTTCATCAGCAAATGGACAGAGTTTCCCTGTGCCCATTTGCCATGAGCTTCTTAACCTCTTTGCCCCATGCAGACTCCTTTTGGTCAAAAGCAGCTGAGAACAACACAGAGGGTCTAAGCTGATCAGCCATAAAATCAAGGTCATGGAGAACTTCCTTTGTTTCCCAGTCCTTTGTCCTACATTAAACACAGCTTGGCCAGGGAGAATTTAGTCCTTGTGTCTTAGTCATTAGACTCTCACTCAGGAGTTTTCTTCACTATTTATACAGAGGCGCTGGTCTGTGCAAGCTGATTCTCATTCATCCTTATGGAAAATGGGATTTTCTGATAGGTTTTTTTTTTGTCATTGCTTGTGCATTTTTAGGTTTCTATATGAAATATTTATTGCATTTTGATGAAGAGTTGACTTGTACAACATAGGCAGCAGTTCTTTTGGACCATCTTCCTGGTGCAATTCAGGAGTAATCCTGGTAAGAATGAAGGCATTTTGCCTGTGTGACTTGAGCACAGAATAATTGCTGGTGCAAGTGAAAATGGCAGGGAGGTTTTGAGGAAGCTTCTGTTGGGTTATACAGGAAGTTAATGGCTGAAGGAAAGCAAGTCTGAGGCTGACTCTATGGACTTTGCTGCAATGGATCCGGCCTGTTCTTTCCTGCAAATTTGAGTGTGTTTGAGTAAGATAACCCCTGGGGTTGGCTCTCTGGGTTGTCAAGGTCCTCAGAGAGTAAGACATGTCAAGATAGGCCCAGCTTTACGTCCCAGGGAATGAAGAGTTTTATACCTCAGTGCCATTTTTTATGAACTGTCTGCAATACTGTTGACAGGTAGTGTCAGATCAGCAAATGTGTGCAGACTCCTGGGGAGCTGTTTGAGGTGATGTGGAAAGGGAGGAGGACTTGTAGGGAGTAGCTTTGCAGAATGATTTGGAAGCAAATATTTGCTACGTCTGTAGCAAATAAACATAATTTTCTTCCCTAGAGAAATAAATGAACCACGTTGAAATTTGTCCCTATTTGTAATGAAGTCAAAACCTTTGTTCTGTATAGTTCTGTCTCTCCTGTTTGAAATACACACAGAAATGTAGAAAGTCCTGCAAAATTTAGATAATTAAAATATCTGTTAAAAATGCTAGTGATGCACCCTGATATAAAGCAATAGCACAAGTAGGGAATGCCTAACTGAATTAGTATTTTGAGTTTGGTATTGAACGTATTGTCTGGGTACTATGGAAATGATCGATGGAGAAGTATCTTAGACTGACAGGCTGATTTTTATATTGTTGATTGCTCCTCTCTCCCCTCAGCTGATATTGTATTCCTTAAATGTTTCTAGAACAACTGGGGAAAATAAAAAATACATTAAGTCCTCCATCATTTCCTATTTATTGAATTGATTTTTGAACTGGACCCCCACTGGAAAGCAAGCCTTACTATTTAAAATGTGTAGTATTGCCATGAATATAAATATGGAGAAATGTGTTTTTTGCTCTCTGGTCATGGAGGTGAGATGTACTACAAAAGAATCTCTATTCAAAAAATCACGGTATTTTGAAAATTAATTATTCTGAGAGACAAGGCTGCCTCTCTCAGGAACGCTTGCAAATGCATATGAGACAATGGGTGGATCCCCTAAATCATTATCTCCTGTTGAGAAGTCTTTTGTTGCTGATGACATTGAGATAGCATATCGTGCTGAGTTACAGTAACAAGAGGTTGTATTACGGAAGCCTGTTTTCGTTATGAAGTCCCCTTGGATCATAGCACTTTTAAGTCTTTCAGCTTCTGTATCCCAAAAGACTTTGATCTTAGGGAAGGGATTTAGTGTGATAAATTTAGCAAAGAATGAAAAATGCTGGAAGACTTCTGAACAGCAAGTAATGAGTTTAACCAGGATCTTGTGTAATTTGAAGGATTTATCTTGCCTACAGGACCTCAGGCCACAAAATCTTTTCTCTTCCAGTTTATAGCCCCTGTCACTTACTGTCTTAAGTCCAGATGTGATATCTGCCCCTTAAAATTGGATTCTTTATGAAAGTGAAGATTTTTCTTTCCTTCATCAGGAGCCATTTCCGCCAAGTGTGTAACCAAAGCGCTGGCTGGTCTGCTGAAGTGACTCTAGCATGGACACAAAGGGCTGTGATAATGTGGAGGATGTTTTTGCTTTATTTCTTTTTTGTTTCTGGAAGGGGCAAGGGAAGAGAGAAAATAAAGCCAATGGGGAATTCAGGATGGCTGATTCTTTGGGGAATTGGAAAAAAAAATTTTAAATCTCTGCCATTTGTTATAGTCTGACAACAAAAAACATTGATCTTCAGAAGTAGCTTTGAGATAGGGATAAAAGTCTTGCCTGGAAGGCTTAGTATTCTCCAGAGAAGGCAGCAAACTTTCCCAGGGTGAGGACAGCCCGTCTCAGCTCAGGGGCAGGGGAAAGCCATGTTCTTTCAACTGCTGCCTGGGAAATGATTTTGGAAGACAGCATATGGGCTCACTCATTTGGGATTGATTCAAGCCTGTTTGCTTTTATCAGCAAAGAACCCAGGAATCTAAACCTTGTTCCTCAGCCCCTGCATGTGCTGTGATGCGAGCCAGCACAAGTGCCTAAAACGCTTTTCCAAAGAACTGGTCTTTGGGAGGTGAAGGTGCAGAGACCACAGGCATGCTGGGCAACATGCTTCAGCTTCTTCAGCAAGACCACTGGGGATGAGGTGTGGGGTTGCTGATATAGGTGGCAGCTTCCAGTATGCCCTAAGTTTTCAAATAAAGTGAGAAGAGCTGCCAGGATGTCCAAGTGGAAAATGATAGATATATTCATGTAAGATACTTGCCACTCAACAGCCCAGAGGACTGGACCTGGTGCCCTGGGGAGCCGTGGTCTAGGCAGTGTATCTCCCCACATGAACTAGCATTTAAAGAGGCAGAACTGAGTCTGCAGAAACTCTTTCTAACTTTGACTAAATCCTGAACTCTCCCCTTTTTTTCCCCTGACATCCAAGAGGATATGTCTCAGTTTATGACTTAACTGTCATAATAATATTATGTTTTACTATAATAAATATTAATTAGTTATATAAATAATATATAAATTAATACATATATGTACATAAATATATGTATATGAAAACAATAAACTTACCTAAAGTTTGTTGTACTGTCAGAAGAAAGTTTCTGTTCTCTGGAGTCCTTTTCTGTGCCATGTAGGCTTGCATCATTTGAACTCATTAGACATATTCTTGGGGAGGAAATATCATTGTATCAGTAAACATAGTTGGCTCCTATTTTTTCAGATTAATATACACAGAAAAATCTATTTTTTTTTAATGGCCTGATTTATTTTATTTTTTTTCCCCAAAAAAGAACTAGTTATTTCCTTTATGGGAAAGCCAGTGTAATTAGCAGGGTTCCATAGGAATTGATGTAATGATATCCAAATTGTAATAGAAAATTATAAGCTTACTATGGGGTTTTTAACTGTACGACAGAAAATATGTAGTAGGAGCTGCAGTGGGGGATGGGTGCTCCTATAACCCACCCAGTTCTATCTCTGCCCCTTCCTTTTGGAGTGGGAGAGGAGAGGACAGACCCCTTCAGCCACTCAGCTGACACCTTCTTTGCTGTTTCCTTCACCCACTTTCTTCTCATGCTTTTGTGAGCTAGAGGCCATTGCTTGTGGTAGGTGGCAACACTGACCCATTTTATAGCATCAGATTTCACCTGGAGCTTTGAAGGACACTTTTCCTTTTTCAAGTCGCTCTTCCCTGTCTAAAGCTGACTAAAGAAAGTACCATGCATGCTCAGCTCCAACAAAGATTGTCCTTAAATGGCCGCTATAAACAATCCTTTTCTTCTGCTGAGTTTGTATATGATTGGTCTGAGCAGATTGGTGGCTAGAACAGGTCTACAGCCAAGGATGTGGACCTGCCTGGGGAGAAGGCCATTTTTGGCTCCTCTGGGGACAGCTTGGTGGTTGCCCAGACCTCCATACTTTCTTGACAAATAAATTTTATGAGATTTAGAATATTTTCATTTCCCAAAATTTCCATAGCAACTTGAGTCCAACTGTTTTTTGCCAAGAGTGAGGTGTCCCCATTAACCTGTATGTTATGTTTCCCTCTGAATTCTTTGGCCTGTTTGCAGACAATTAATACTAACAGGGTGCAGTTTTGGCAGAGATGAGGTGTTTAGCTGTCCTATGAGTCAGCACCTTTCTGAATGCCTCCTTGTAGCCCTGATTTGTATCCAGACATCCACAAACAATCTTTTGTTGTGGATTTTTACCTCTTAGAGATGCTTTCAGTGCAAATTCTTTAAAAGTTGCCTGTGATCTTTCATCTGTGTTCTCTATTCTTCATGCAGATTGCAGCCATCTCACCTACTTAAAATATTTCTGTTGCCAGGGCAGGGTGGAGAGGATGAAGACTTCTTGATTTAATAACTACCTTCACTGGGGAATAAATACATTTGCCAGTTACTACACTATCACTAAAAGAGCAGTTTTACTCTTGAACACTTTTGCAAACAGGAGTATATTTATTCTAAAATGTGATTGTACCACAGCCATAGTGTGGCTTAGGTTGTGCAGCCATTGCAAATGAAGATGTGACCGTGATGTGGAGACCAGTGTTTTGGTTGAATAACCATCATGAAATACCTTAGTGGGACAATATGCTGTCCCGTTTTGGATCTCTGGAGGAGGACACTACAACACTATTCATGAACTCTTCAACCAATAGCATAATTTGCTGTTTTTAATTGATGGTTTTTAGGTATACAGTAAGTACTACTGTATGTTCAGCTGGTAAGGGAACAGCTAATCATGCATTTCCCTGGTAAAGCACTAGTCTGGCCAAATGTGGACTATAAAGCATTACTCTTCAGACTGCTGTGGATGCATAGCCCCAATTCACTTAGATAAATAATCAAGTTTAAAAAAAAAAAATCACAGAAGGAAGAACATGCTTTACTGGATACAAGACCAGGGCAATAGGTGTTTTATTGTGCTGGCTACCTGAGGTGAATAATGGAGGACAGTCAAGGTGTGTGTATCAAGAAACAATCAATACTCAGCTGCTGTGTTCTTCTGACAGGGCAGTGGTTTAGTAAGCACAAGTCACACTGAGAACCTGGAATGGAGAAGTACATCACAGTGTTTAAAGAAAACTAAACAAACAAGATGTTAACATGTGTACTTCAAGAAAAATGTGTCAGTGTCTTAAGTCCAAAAGTGAAAGCCTTTCACTTGTCATTATTAAAATTAACTATTATTTCAAAGCAGCAACAGTGGAAACTTGTTTTTACCCTTGCCAATATTTCTCTTGCTGAAGACGTTAACCTTTGACATGCGGCAGTACTATAGCCCTATATTAAATGTGGAGATGGGGTAAACTCTGAAAGGTGGATTGTCTGTCTCTTTAGAGAAGACTAGTAAGTTGCATTCCTGCATTGTAGTTGTAAGGGACTTATCCATTAGAAAAGATCTTAGGAAAGAAAAAGCTCTGTGGTTTGCAACAGGAATGAATAATAGTGCAGTTTATAGGGTATCGCACTTTCTTCTGGATTTTCTAGAGCACTGATTTCCCACTCTTCTCATTTGCTTTGCTTGAGTAAGCAGTTTTTCATGTTCTCGATATTTCCTATTGTTAATGATTTTCCCAATACTATCACATCTTCCCTCCTAAAACATTTTCTATAGCTTGAAGTCTTTTATTATGCACAGCCAAAGAGGTAAAGTTGCAGGCCTGTTATGCTAGGGAGAGGAAAAACCGTAGGGCACCAAATTTGTAAATGTGTTGCCTTAACCTTCCCCTGGGCCCCTTATTTGAAAGTCTTTTTCATGGCTTCAGTTCCAAGCCATTTGAAATCAAATCATAAGCATTAAAAGATACATAGGTATCATTTACATCTCCGATGAATTGGACATGTGATCAGCATGGATTTAGTTTCCCTTGCATCTTACATGAAGTGGTTATTTACATCAAAGTATCTGTACACTCTTGCAGATCACTCTGCTTTGCAAAAATGTGTCTGATAACAGGAGAAATGCAACTGTGAGGCTGTATGAGTTTGAGCAAGACACTGTGGCAGGCAAGATGCTGAAAATTATTGTAAGAACCACAAAGGAAATACAAGAAAGCAGCCCAAGCCTGAGCAGTAAATGTTGTTGAAGGCTTCGCTATTGAATTTCAAAGTAGCAACAATGTGTGGCTTTAACCCTTCTGTTAATCCTTTATGGTAACTTAGAACTGGGCTCAAAATCAGTCACGATTTTAAGCTGTCATTCTGTGTTCAAAGGCTGAGTTTTTCCATTTCAAAAAGCAAACAAAATATAAAGTAAGCATTTGTTAATTAAATTGTTTTCTATTTTTCAGCTTTAATGTTTAAAATAGACTTTGGAATTTGAAGGTATTATTTTACACTTATGAACTAATAAAACTTTAAGGCTCTAATAATGTTGTATAATACCAAAAGAAATATGCTAACACAGATGAATGAAGCTGCTCTTCTGAGGTGTATATTTTATCCTTGTATAGCTGTTCCCCTTTTGTAAACAAATACAATCAAAAGATACAAGACCTTTAAAAGGAATGGGACAGGTGCTTTGTGTGAATGCTATGTCCTGAATAGCTTTTTCTATGTTAAAACAGTCAAACACTATTGATTTCCATCTTTTTAGCCTCCTGAAGGATTAGCTTAAACATTGCTTTCAGGAGCAAAGACACTATGGTAGTTTACTGAAAATATTTCTGTAGCAGACATTGTATATCCATTTTGTGTTCTGCCTTTTCTATTGCTGTTTTACAACCAGCATGGAGTATCCTATATAGGAAATCTTCACTTCCATGATCCAGTGTCAGTGAAGGCCTGACAAAGTTAAATGAGATCCCCTTCTTTGTCAGGTGTTGGATCAGGTCAGTTGTCCTCAAAATATGAAATAAACACAACTGGCTGTTTCTGATAGGTGAACCAGACAACTCTTGTTAAGTGAGAGAGTCATTTTCTCCTGTGATTTGTTTAAATCTTCTCCATAAATCATTTTGGCCTCTGTTCCCTCCATAAATTCACTGTGTTCTGCCTTAGCCCCATTCTTCTTTAAAAATGTCCAAGGCTAACCTCCCAGATGCTGCTATTTCAGGTATCAGTCTCACTTCCCAGTCCCTTACCTGAGCCATTTCCCAGAGTCCTGCCATGTACAATGAAGAAAGAAACAAAACATGAAGCATCTCCCTTCCTCACTTACCATCCAGGGGAATATGTGTCTGTTAAGCGTTAAATGAAAGAGAGTCAATGCCATCTGTCTCTTAATTAAAGTGGACAGTCAGAGTTGGATATACCCACAAGACATCATTATAGTAGAGGCAGCCTGAAGAAGTGGTATCAACAGACTCATTAGTAACTGCAGAAAGAAGGTGTTAATTAGGGATTGTGTGATCCTACAATCAGACCAATTTGGGACAAAAAAGGTGAATGATATGGAGATGAGCTGCCAGCAATATAATATATCATAATTATTGCGCACATTGCACTGGCATTAATGGTAGTGGCATAGCAGGGTGGGATGCCGGTTAATTCACATTAGTGTGAAGTCAGGCAGTTAAAGCCCTAAAAACTAAATGAGGAAGTCTAATTGCCTGTTCAGAATCAAATAACATGCACTTTATTACCAAATTCTACCATTAACAGCCCAGAAAAACCACTTGTGGCTGGCAAGAGAAGGGACAGCTGAATTGTCAAATATAAGGAGGGAACCAGCTGGTTGGGGATCAGGTACAAGTAGCAGTACTGGTATAGCAGCACTGCAGGAGTGCAGGGCTCTGGAGAGCAGGTGCTCGTGCTAAAGAAACACATACAGTCATTATGCTGGAGAGCCTAAAACCAGAAGTCATGTGCAGGTTAAGGATAAACACCAACTTCATGGTGTCAGTACCTGATAGTAATTTCCACAGAGATTTGTAACAGAAAGAAAGCAGCAAAGGTTGGTGTGAGAAGGATGGAGATCCTGTGTGCAACTAAACTGTGGAGATTAGATGTGATGTGATCACTAGGTTTCATGATCTAAACTGAAGATATAGGTCTTCTTTCATCTGCGTACAAAGCAGAACCTTTTCCCACCGTATATCTAGCCTTAGTGTTTTTTTGTGGCTCAAAGTTGGTGAAAAAATTTGCTTTTATGTGGTTCAGAAAAATACTAGAGTATTTGAGTTCTTGATAGAAGCATATTCTCCAAAGAAAACATTGGCTGTCTGCAGAAACTCATACTAGCAACATGCCTTGATGGACCATTTTTTTTCAGCATCCCTCACGACATCTTAGCCATAGGGGGTCTTGGTTCCTTGATGGAGCTGCCAGTCATTGAAATTATTTCTGGCAAACTGACGGTGTTATACACTAACATATAGACAATACTGACCTGCTGTTATGGCCATCTTTGGTGGTAGTGCTGTAGTTCAAGTGACAGGTAACTCTTGCTGGAATTTGGTTACCTGGTTTGAGTATCACTGTATGCAGTCACATCCAGACTGGATGTATGAAATAGTGATTAACCAGCATGAACACGTAGGTTGAAGATTTTAAAACCAAAGTCCCGTGGACCCAAACCCTTCCGTCATTTCCCTTTGATGGTGTGGTGTTTGCATTTGCTAAACAGGCCTCTCATGACATCTCCAGCTGATATATTCTTGCTGGTGATAGAAAAGCTTTCTCATGAGCCTTTACACACCGAACGGTCTTAAGGGAGGGCTGGTATTTGGCCAGAGGAACGGGTGGTAAATGGTGTAGACACATTGCAGTTTCTGGGCACATGGGGCTTAAGTATTTTGATGAAGCAAAAGAACTCCATGTGCCTGAGCTTTCTAGGTTTGTTCCTTCCTGCCCCCCACCTTTAATTTTAGAAGGTAAGTGTATAGGTGGAAGCAGCCATACTTCTACCTGGTTAAGTGAACTTGCTGAACCAATTGACTGAGTCGCTTGTAGTTTAAAGCAGAAGAGGGGAGAGAAAAGGTTGACCTGAAGTATGTAAACCAACAGAGTAGGACCTGAGCTTTAATTCATCTTTCATGTCCTTATGGTAGAGCAGCAATTGGTCCATTCAACTCAGGGAAGTTGTGGTAGGACTTACAGACTATGGTATCTGGAAAAGTTTATCTTTCTTATTAAAAGGTTGGTGCTCTTTAGCCCAGAAATGTGATCTAAACCTGCCTTCTGAGCTGTGCTCTGCCCTGTGTGTGTAGACATGGTATAGCACAGTGTGGATGTGGCTGCTGCAAAATAAACCCTAGTCTCTTTCCTGTGTAGTTCCACATTATTGTCTCTTGTGATGTTCTTCATGCTGGGTGGTATTCTGCTGTACTGTTAACTCTTTCTATGTCAGGGCCACCAACTTCATCCAAAGAAACTCTTCTGTTCAAAAAACCCCATAGCTATCGCTGTTCCTCAGTATTTCCTTTTTTCTGTCTTTTAGCAAAAATTTAAGCAGCTTTTTTTGTAATTACACATTTTTTCCCCTCACTTTCATATATGCTCTTTACAATCAAAATTTAGTCTTGCTTAGGCCGCTTCTGAAAAGGAAAAACAAAGTTGGTTCAATGCAATGGAAGAGCAGAGCTATATTCCTCTAGAGATAATTACTTTGAAGATAATTACAGTTGAAAAAAAAGGTTGTCAAAACCCTTATGCTTATTTTTCATGGGATTTTTAAAAAAATTGTCTCTTCTCAGCAGATATGAGTTCTGACTTTGCTTGGACCGGAATACAAACTCGGAACATAAGTTGGACTGTACTCATTTTGTCCTTTCCCCAGGGGGGCCCAGCACCAGGCACTTCAGAACACAATACAGGAAATCCTACAATAGGCAGGAGTGGAATAATCTTGCCCAAGGAGAGGTTTTTCTACTAACTTTTAAATATTTATAGTTTGACTCAGGAAGTAGCTTCACAGCATATGTCACACTATGTTGATGGAACAAACTGTTAATTTCTACCCATGAGAACTGGGCCCCTGATCTCAGCTATGTTGATGTACCTCCAGGTGACTGCACTCAGCTCAGCTAAAAATGTCAGCCAGCTTGAAATCAGACTCTGTCTGTAGGTCTTTCAGAAAGGATGTGGGTGTATAGTCTGTGATCCTTTTAACCTTCTCTAATCTTCTTTGCAAGAGCATATTCTGAGGTGGTTTCCCTTTAATGCTGTTCAGTTCCACTGCTTATATACTGTTAGTCTCACTGCCAAATGAAGTACCTCAATCAAGCAAGTGCTATTTCTAATCAGAGCAGGCATCCCAGCGTAATTCAGTGATTTCCTTCTGGGCAATGTGAAGCCATTAGCAGGTTCATACCATTTTGCCCTTATTTAATTACACCCCAAGGAGAGGACTGAGCTGGCAGGATAGCTGAAGGCTGAGGTGACCCAGTAAGGACTCTAGGCATGAAGGCTTCTTTTTAATATTTTATGCAAAATCCTTGCAGCAGCCTACAGCAGAAGGGGCTTCGGTTTCACTCAGTGCACACATGCAATGGCTTCTATTCATTGTCACAGAAATACCCATTTCTGAGGCTATCATACAGAATCATCAAATGTGTATTAGCTTTTTGAGGTCCAGCAACCCTTCCCAGACTAAGTGATTGAGCCAGATAGAGATATGATGCTGAGACCTCCCTTTATTCCCTTGGGGAGGTTCAGTGGTAGTATTGCCACAAACAAAACAGAGCATTTGTGTCTGGGGTGGTTAATAAAACCCACAATGATAATGAAGTAAAGTCCACTGTACTGTGAAGGCATGTGTTTTGGCTCACACCTCCTCAGTGTGTGCGGGTGGCAGGAGTGGTCTTCTTGTGCCCTTAGCACAGTGCTTTTACGGTGCTGCCACGTGTGCGCCTGGTGTGACACTCTCTGCTGCAGGGCCCCGGTGCCAGGAGCTGTCCTCTCTGTGCAGGGAGCGCTCTGTGGTAATCACCTGAAGCATTAGGGAGACATTATTTCTTCTCCCCTCTGCACCGCTGCTTAGGACCTATGACTGGTTTCCCCCTTCTTTGTAGATGGAAGTGGTCTCCTGAGAACAATTCAAAACAGCTGTAATCTCGCACTTTCTTGTGGGCATACAGCCTATTCTGCAGCTCCTCTCTGCTCATGCAGAGGTGACTGATTTTGCTCAAGCCCTGGATTTAGATGGACTCACCTGGCTGATCTGGTGAACATGGAAGCTGAGCAGTTTCTAGTGGAAATGTACCTTCGCTAGTAGTGTTTATTTAGATTCTGTGATGATCTGCTCTTACGCAGACATACTTCAGCATTTATTCATTTTATGTGTATGAATTACTTTCTGCACTTAAAAAGAGCTTTTGCAATAATGGGATATTTAATAGGAGAAGTATGGCTGAGAGGGGGAGAAAGGAATGTAGGGACAATGGGTGTAAAGCAAATTGAATATTAAAAATCAGGGTCACACCAAGGTTTGTGCCATTCATTTCAGCTAGAAGTTCTGCTTGCAAATCAACGTTCTCAAGAAATTTGATAGTCTGCAAAGCCAGAAGTCATTTCCTCTAGTGAAGAGTTTTAGTAAAGCAATTAGAATGCATTCATAGCTAGTGAGAAATTTCATCTTGTTTTGCCTATGACTGTTGAAAGAAAAATCCAACAATGAGTTTGCATCTAGCATTGCAAAACTGAGATCAAGACATTGAATAAGTCAGACCTGCGGTTTCTCAAGACTTTAGGGCTTTGCACAGGTCTGTCTCTAGTCCAGTGTGAGTGTACTAATGAAATCTGACCGTCTGCAAGTGAACTCTCAGCATGCCTGACCATTTGGTTTATATAGCTAGCCACCTCAAACTGAAGCTCCTTGCCATGTCATACAGTATTTTTATCTGATCATTTAATCCTTGCTGTTCTTAAACTTTGGCATGCTGAAAGCACACCCAAAGGCTTGTACCATGGGTAGAGATGACAGAAACATACTGTTCACTCTAGTATTTAATGTTTTTTTAGTTTTAGTATTTCTGTTAGAAATGCCTGCAAACCCACACAAATTTGAGCAGTAAGCCTACAATAAAATATCTTTGACTTTCCTCACCTATTTAAAAAAGAAGTAAATACATAATTTAGTATCTGAAACTTTCTTTTGAATATAAATGTGCTAGGATTTGGGGTTTTTTTATGGCTTGTAAAATAATTTTACAGTTACCTTCACCTATTATTTAACAATCTAATTATTTCAAAGTGAAGACTGAAAATATTTCAACAACACAGAGTTGTGAACTCAGGAACTTTGCAACCTGTGGTGTCTTATGCAGAACATTCAGACTAGAAACTCAGAAAGCAAATGACCACTTTTAAAGACAAAGATGTTTCCTTGCGTAAGAATTGAAATTTGGTGCATCTTAGAAAAGGTCAGTTGTTTCTTTAGACTAAGTATTCCTTGTTAATAAACACAGCATTTTTAAAACAAAGACTACGTTTTGTTATTTCTGGCATATAAAAAGGCAGCCCTAGAAAGCAGATTACACTTGCTTACAGCTGTTGCCAACTTTGTAGGCTTATGGGCATAGTCTTGCTCTCACTGAATTCAGTAGCAAAATCCTGAGGTATTTAATTGCACGAACAGATATTAATTGTATATAACTTCTTATTTTAGTGGTCCAGATATAGATGTGATACTATTTTGTGCCATTTTTGCAAAGTCCATTTTTTGCTGCTGTAGTGCCTTAACAGCCACTACAATGAAGTAGTCTGCAATGATGTCATGGGGAAGGTGTGATTGTAGGATTAATTTCCAATATCCTGTAGCCTGAGACTTTGGTGGAAGCACGTTTGATTAGTACTAAAGAGCCAGCAGTGACTTTTGCAGTCAGCTGGCTCCACATTTCACATGACTGCACACGCCTCTGGATGTGTGTTCTTCAGAACGCACACACAAGAAATTCAATAAAAAGTGACAAAACGATATCCAGAAATTAGAAGTACTTGATATTTCTCCAGTTAAAGATAATGAGAGAAAAGTAGAAAATAGAACTGTAATCACAGTTTTTAAAAAAATGCAGAGATAATTTTTACTGTTTCTATTTCTATTGTAAATAGAAGCATAGGTGACTAAGGACTTTAAAGTATAATTAACATTTTCTCCTGATAAGCTTCACACTGTTTTTCCCCTCTTATTTTCTTCTGCCTTTTGTTTTCTCAGTTTCTTTTCCATCTACCATCCCAGCAAAGAAAAAATAACTAGTAGCTGCTAAATTAACACTCACAGGTGGGCAATTTTTAATAGAATTTCATCTTCTCCTGGTCTAAATAACAATCCCTAAACTTCCACTGGTCCCTCCAGTGATCCTTTGACAAAGAGTGTCTTTAAAACCTCTGGAAGTTTTAAATTTACAGGGGGTGAGTGAAGTGAAGTGAAACTGGAGCTATTTAGGGTGGGATTGAGGAGGAAGGAGGATTAATAACAAATGTGCTTTGGAGTGCCTTTTTGATAAGGGAGTCAATCCTACACTAGCTTCACTGGAAAGTTTTCTTTATTAGACTCATTCAGATCTCACTGGGGCTAATCAGAGTATTTGTTCTGATTTCAGTGGCCTTTGGGTCTGGTTCAGGGCCCAAGTTCTGCCTTGAAATTGCTTGAAATGGAAGGAACCATGGCACTTCAACATCACTGTTAACCCCAAAGAGCTGGTGAATGTGCAGATCAGAAGCCATCACCTTCAGGACCACATATCTGCATTATAAAAGGGAACAAAAGGCGAGTCTGGTCAATGACTCTATAAAGAAAGAGCATAATAAATTGCAATACCTGTAGACAGGGATGTGAACCAAATAGGAATGGAAAACTCACATGGATTCTTGGGTTTGTATACAGCCCATACTCTGTGTTGCTCTGTGCTTCCTCTTGTCAAGTTCTCACCTCCTGATGGTTAAACTGTGCAAACCTCAATCATACAGGCTGATTTATTTTATTTTATTTTATTTTATTTTATTTTATTTTATTTTATTTTATTTTATTTTATTTTATTTTATTTTATTTTAGTCATTCCTGTTAAGACACAAGAATGGAACTGGAGAGAGAAATGTATTATTTGACATTCTTAAAAAGTTCTGTTGGCATAGCTTTGAGCTCTCTAGCTGCCTTAATCTCTGGGACATGGGCTTGAATGGCTGAAGGGCTATTAGGGATGTTCCTTTTGCTGAGTGTCTACTTGGATTCAGTCATAAGCCTTTCATAAATGATGCTTGTACAATCTTGGCATAGAGTGTTTAGCTGCTAAATTTCCCAAAGTTCAGTCAGCAAGCCAGGGCTGAGACTGGCAAGGGACATGGCTTAAATGCAGCTCCCAAGCAAAGCCAGAGACACCTCTGACATGAAAGCTTCTCACAGCTTTCCTGCACAGCTCTTCACACAGCAGTCAGACCCAAGGTTATACAGCTGCACTATATCCAAGCTGGCTTGGAGCACAAGCAGCCAAACTCCAGGGAAGGCCGAGAGGTTGGAGAGCCCCTGCGGCTTGCTTGGGTCCCTGACAGTCTGCTCCAGCCCCTCACGGCTCTTACAGGTTAACAAAAATGCACCATCCCTGCAAATTACTGCCTAGGACTACAGGGTCTCAAGTCTCTTCCCTGTAATAGCTTTTTTGAGGCGCTCTAGGCTGATGTGTGGATGGACAATGCATTGGATAAGAGCCTGTCTCTCCTTTGCTCTTGGTGATTCATTTTCTGGTGCTGACACAAAATCAGATTAGACAATGCTACATCAGAAGAGCTGAACAGACTGGGAAGAAGAGTCTAGGAACTGGGAATGATAAACTTTATCTTGTTTAACAGGGCAATAGCTCCTGGATCCACTGATGGAAACAGTAGCAAATGGCTTGACAGGGAGATTAAGATGGGAGGAGGGACTGGAGGAAATGGTTGGTTGAGAAAGGAGACTAGAAAAGGAAAGTGAATGGAACAAGGGAGAGCAAACTAATCTGAGGGGAGACGTATCAGAGCAGAGGTGAAGCATCTTGCATGCTTCCCTCTTGACTTTCCATCCTGACAGGTGTTTTGTGTAATAATAAAGAAGAGGAGTGTTCAAAAGCACAAATGGGACTAAGATGCACAACTCCCACTCATTTTAATTTTCTGAAAATTTTGAAGCTACTGTGGTTTTAAGAGAGTCTCCCACTATCTTATCAGAAATAAAACCTATTAGTTTATCCAAAGCCTGCTGAAAGCAAGAGAGTCTCGCCCATTAATTTCAATATGTCTTCTGCTGAGCTCTAATAAAATGTCAGTCTGCTGTGGCAAATTACTAAAATGAAGCTGTCAGTGAGTATTCATAGTATCAGACTATATTTCATGAGCTGGGAGATAAATCACCCAGAAAGTCTGAAAGCACAGTCAGCTGAATCAGCTTCTACTACATAATTATGGTAAACCTGTCGATCAATATTGTGTGCATTTTTAATACCTTCATATTGAGGTTTCTGATCTCTCTGTATTAATGCTGATAATAGTTTTGCTTCTCTTCGCAATCAGATAGCTTAAGCCTGAGGTCTCTTACTTCTTGCCTCTTGCTCCCACAGTTAATTACTCCTTCAGCCCTGGAAAGCAAATAGGGGGTTCTATTACTTTTTTTTTTTTACTTATTTTGAAAGAAAAGAAGGAAAACATCAACACCAGGAGATGGGCTGATGGAGTGCAGACCCATGTAGACTCTATTAATGCAGTCCCTAGTAATAAGCCTTTATAAATCCTTTTAAATATGGAAGTCAAGTGAGCAGCATCTCACCAATAAGAGCTCATTATTCACCTGTCGTGAAAATGTATTTAACAGTATAATCCTCTGTGTTCAGCCTTCCCCAGAACTTGGCTTCAGCTCTCTGCTTTCCCCTTGAGTGCTTCCCCGCTACGTTGTGCTATTACGTGTCAGTTGTTTCAACACTGTCACAGTTGGTCCAGCTGCAGCATTGTGGCAGGATGCACAACAGAGCTATTCCTGAGGAAGTGGTTCAAGTTTCTTGGAGGAGCTCTACCTGCCTGCCATGCAACTCACAGTGGGGGTGAGAGAATTTTCAAGGCTATGAATTGTCATCAGAGCTTCATTTGAAGACTAATGTATTTGAGTTCCTAAGACAATGTTGAATTCTGTTAAGTTGCATACAAGTCAAGCTTAAAGATGCCTATAGGCCAGGACTTTAGGGGCCATTTATGTAGTTTCCATGGTCTATCCAAATATTTAGAAAATTAATTGATAGATAAAGAGTAGGATGCTTCTTTTCTCTTACAGATTCTGATTTATTGAGTCACTGACTTAATTAATTGTAACAGACTGCAGATTGCATCTCCAGCTTACAACCTTGCCTGTCATTACTGCAATGCAATCCATACACCTTAATATGAATTGTACTTTAAACAGTTTTAGCTGAAACTCAGATTTAACCTTCAATATATTTTATGAAAACTTTTAGTTACCACAGGGGTTGGTTTCTACGAAGTACAGTGCAAGCAGCCTCCTACGTCAGTTAAAACCCATCAGTTTGATACGGGTGCAAAGCCTCTGTGGAGGATCAGAGCCATGCTTGGCATGACAAACTACAAGCAATGTCAAAGTGTGCAAAACCTACAGCTGTCCATCAGAAGTCAGCTTATAATTATCCCTCTCATATTAACTAAAGGACATTCACAACTTGCACAATATATCACACTCATGCAAATGCCAGTCTAACTTTCCTAATGAATGCAAATCCAAATAATCCAATATATGTCAGAATATAGCCACAGACTCCTAATCCTCTCTGTCTGCCATTTGATTCTTTCCATTCAGATCCCAATTTGTAGTAAATCTTCTATTTGGAAGCTGCGGTGGCTCATACCATTTGTATCAAGGCCAAACTGGTAACAGGACTACTATCTTCTAAGGAATTAGTGTAATCAAAACCAACTATTATGCTGGTTTTGAAATGGAAAATTAATGTATATTCACTTTTCCTGTTGTCAAACTATATGTAATGGCTTCTTCCAGTAAAAAGAATTACTGAAATCATGACCAACAGCTCAGCTACATGCAGTCCTAAATGGAGGATGATCCTGAGCAAAGAGGTATACTTAGCAATTTCAGAACAGACATATGACAAGAAACTCGGTTTTATTGGTTGGCTCTGCCCTGGTTTTAATGTGTAACACATTTGGCACAATAACAGTAAACATTTAGAAAATGTCTAGGTTGGATAGGAGCTTTTTTCCCATTTTCAAAAGTGACACAGGCCTCCAGGAGGTTATCTCAGCTACTTGCAGTAGAATTAGACTCCTAAGTTCCTTTTCAAAAAGGGACTGGTCTAAATCTGCAAGAGTTTACCAGAATTTACAGTTTCTTTTTGAGGAGAAATGTCAACATTTAATGTTTATTTTCAGCCCAAATTGTTTGAAAAGATTGAAAATTAATGATTTTTTTTTTCCCTAACAGAACAAAAACTTTAAAAAAATAGATTTGGAAATGGGACTATTTACCATTCAAGCAAAATGTCATTTTTTAAAAATGAAATTAAAGTTAGTCTTTTAAGTTAGTTTAGTATGCAAATTCAGTTGTCCAAAGTAGCACATTGCATGTTCATGTAGGTTTATGTTTGTTGCACTTGCTGATCTTGAATTAATCATATTGGTTCAATTCCACGACAGGTCACTACCATATAGCTTCAGGTGAAATAACGTAATCTGATTTTTCCAAAAGAAGACCTTCTTTATGTTGAAATTGATTATTTTCTGCAAAACTGTTGATTCACTGGAAATTAAGGTTTTAATCAAAAATCATTTGAATGGCAAGTGCTCATTCAGTGCTAACACAAGAACTGGACCAATTTTACTGTTCAGGTATGCCTGTACCATAGTCAAAGCAACGCTTTGAGTACAGTGTAGATATTGCCAAGCTGGCTTTTTAAAGTAAAGCTGTTTAGATGCTGGGCGTAGTAAATTGCAGCAGCACAATATTGGTGTCTGATTTGGCCTGCTGAGAAGCAGAGCAAATTACTCCATGCTGAGGTGTGACTCAGCAGTGTAGGCATAGTCTGTCTTTTTAGGCTATATTTGAAAATGTGCAAAATTACCTAAAGACCCCAAGCTGCATCACGTGGGCTTTCAAAAGTTTCAATGCTTTGTTTGCATTTGATTTCATTGGATGTCACGTGCCCCGCTGCTCCACTTTTCCTCCTGGTGAAATACTTGCATCTCTCCAGAATATCTCTTGGAGTGAGATCTCCCTGACGCAGGTCCCATTGGTAAAATGGGAACTGTTAATATTCTCTTAGTTCATAGAGGGTTTTAATCACTTTGAAGTTAAGTGATAAAGTGATGCTGTATTATTGAAGCAATAGCCTAAGTACCTAATGCATAAAATAGCAGCTTGCTAAAATCTTATAAATTTCAGGGTGAATTATGACTAATGTGAAATGAAACAGCATTTGCATTTCACACAGTGACTCAACCTCTGCTAAAATAGCTGGCAATACCTAAGACAAACCAGTAAGGATCATGTTAAGGCACATAATACTGGTTCATTTGAACAAGTACTTACAATATGTTTGTGCTTTTAACATCGGGAATGTAAAAGTTTATTTTTGGAAATTCTTCTCCGAAGGTGACTGAGAAGCAAAATGTGGTTTTAGAGAAGTGCAGAAAAAGAAATAGTTTCCAAGCTGAAAATGAAATTTATTTTCTTGCACAATGGTTATTGATTTTCTTTTTTTAAACAAAAATCTCCTGTGGAATGAAAAAAAACATTGCTGGTAACACACTTCTGGCATAAAAATACTTCAGTTAAAATGTACTGGCATAAAAATTTTATTAAATTTTTTCAACATTTCAGGTCTTCCCATTTCCTGAGCCTGCTGCCGTGTTTGTGGAATTCAGATATTCTCCAGAACAAGACACTATGGAGAATGGTGTTCTCCTAATCCTTAAAATTAACAACGAAAAGACAACTGACATCCGTGGGACCTTGGATAAGAGCTTCTGTCAGCACATTCTTTTCTCCTTTCAGGTGTAAGTACTCCACAACACACATTTAAGCAAGCCAGAAAAAGTAATTTGAGAATTAGCTGGAACTTTACTGAGCAGATTATAATGGGATGTTACATGTATTGTGGTTTAGCCCCGGTCAGCAGCTAAGCACCACACAGCCGCTCGCTCACTCCCCCCACCCCTGTGGGATGGGGAAGAGAATCGGAAGGGCCAAAGTAAGAAAACTCGTGGGTTGAGATAAGAACAGTTTAATAATTAAAATAAAACAGCAATAATACTAATATAATGAAAAGGAAAATAATGAGCGAGAGAGAGATGAAACCTTGGAAGAAGAGGAAAGAAAAAAAACCAAAACTAAACAACAAGTGCTGCAACCGCTCATCACCCGCCAACCGACGCTGCCAGTCCCCGAGCCGTGACCGCTGCCTCCCCCGGCCAACTCCCCCCAGTTAATATACTGGGCATGACGTCACATGATATGGAATACCCTCTGGCCAATTCGAATCAGCTCTCCTGGTTGCATCCCCTCCCCTCCCGGCTTCTTGTGCACCTGGCAGAGCATGGGAAGCTAGAAAGTCCTTGACTAGTGTAAACACTACCCAGCAACAACTAAAACACCAGGGTGTTATCAACATTATTTACATACCAAGTCTAAAACACAGCACTATGCTAGCTACAGTGAAGAAAATCAACTATCCCAGCTAAAACCATGACAGTATCCACCCCTTATTCCATACCATTTACGTCATGCTCAGGTCTCATACTATCCAATTTGACCTCAATAACCACCACCCGCCTCCCCATCCTTTGATGACATACGCAGATATCATTTATCATTCCCGTAGTCTATGGACCACCCCTGTAGAACATCTGTAGAGGGTCCACACATGTCCATTGAGTTCATTTAGTCCATAACTTTGGGCTCCATCTATCGTAACAGTCTTTCAAGGCTGGAGAGATGGTCTGCGTGGTGTTGGATTGTTGCATGCTGAAGTCAGTCTTTGTTTCACCACCGCTACACGTTGCTTGGTTCAATCAAAGTTCATTCTTCATTAATTTTGGAAATTCTTACTATGATACCATTGATACAGCATATAGCAACCATAGGAGTGATGACATACAATATCATATAGCAATTAACAGCATACCATTCAGTTCATTGGCTATTTTCACCCAAAATCAAATCCCCTTGAGGCACACATCGAACTCCTCCATCCTCCCGCATCACCCACCAAGTGCACCCAGGTCCTCGAGCAAAAGCAATCCCACGAATGGGTTTGCCTTTGCCTGAGACAGGAATAACCCAGACGGTTTTCCCCAGCATATTTTTTACATGCACTGCAGGGACTTTATCCCCTTCCACAGTACGTAAGAGTCCTGACTGGGCAGGCCCAGCTCGACTGGCAGATCCCCTAGTGTTGACTAACCAGGTGGCTTTTGCTAAATGTGTATCCCAGTGTTTGAATGTCCCACCCCCCATTGCTCTCAGTGTAGTCTTTAACAGTCCATTGTATCGTTCAATTTTCCCAGAGGCTGGTGCATGATAGGGAATGTGATACACCCACTCAATGCCATGCTCTTTGGCCCAGGTGTCTATGAGGTTATTTCGGAAATGAGTCCCATTGTCTGACTCAATTCTTTCTGGGGTGCCATGTCGCCATAAAACTTGTTTTTCAAGGCCCAGGATAGTGTTCCGGGCGGTGGCATGGGGCACAGGATATGTTTCCAGCCATCCGGTGGTTGCTTCCACCATTGTAAGCACATGGCGTTTGCCTTGGCGGGTTTGTGGGAGTGTGATATAATCAATCTGCCAGGCCTCCCCATATTTATACTTCAGCCATCATCCTCCATACCACAGAGGTTTTACCCGCTTGGCTTGCTTGATTGCAGTGCATGTTTCACATTCATGAATGACCTGTGCAATAGTGTCCATGGTCAAGTCCACCCCTCGGTCGCGAGCCCATCTGTATGTTGCATCTCTTCCTTGATGGCCTGAGGTGTCGTGGGCCCACCGAGCTATAAAGAATTCACCTTTATGTTGCCAGTCTAGATCTACTTGAGCCACTTCAATCTTAGCAGCCTGATCCACCTGTTGTTTGTTCTGATGTTCTTCAGTGGCCCGACTCTTGGGGACATGAGCATCCACATGACGTACCTTCACAACCAGGTCCTCTACCTGGGCAGCAATATCTTGCCACAATGCAGCAGCCCAGATGGGTTTGCCTCTGCGCTGCCAGTTGTTCTGCTTCCATTGCTGTAAGCACCCCCACAGGGCATTTGCCACCATCCATGAGTCAGTATAAAGATAGAGCACTGGCCATTTTTGTCGTTCAGCAATGTCTAAAGCCAGCTGGATGGCCTTTACTTCTGCAAACTGACTCGATTCACCTTCTCCTTCAGCAGTTTCTGCAACTTGCCGTATAGGACTCCATACAGCAGCCTTCCATCTCCAATGCTTTCCCACCAGACGACAGGACCCATCAGTGAACAGGGCATATTGCTTCTCATTTTCTGGCATTTTATTATACAGTGGGGCCTCTTCAGCACGTGTCACCTCCTCCTCTGGTGATATTCCAAAATCTTTGCCTTCTGGCCAGTCCATGATCACTTCCAAGATTCCTGGGCGACTGGGGTTTCCTGTTTGAGCCCGTTGGGTGATCAGTGCGACCCACTTACTCCATGTAGCATCAGTTGTGTGATGTGTGGAGGAGACCCTCCCTTTGAACATCCAGCCCAGCACTGGCAGTCGAGGTGCCAGGAGGAGCTGTGCTTCAGTACCGATCACTTTTGAAGCAGCTCGAACCCCTTCATATGCTGCCAATATCTCTTTTTCAGTTGGAGTGTAGCGCGCTTCGGACCCTCTGTATCCCCGACTCCAAAACCCTAGGGGCTGACCTCAGGTCTCCCCTGGTGCTTTCTGCCAGAGGCTCCAGGTAGGGCCATTCTCCCCGGCTGCAGTGTAGAGCACGTTTTTTACGTCTTGTCCTGCTCGGACTGGCCCAAGGGCTACTGCATGAACTATCTCCTGCTTTATCTGTTCAAAGGCCTGTCGTTGCTCAGGGCCCCATTTGAAATCATTCTTCTTCCGGGTCACTTGATAGAGAGGGCTTACAATCAGACTATAATTTGGAATATGCATTCTCCAAAAACCCACAACGCCTAAAAAAGCTTGTGTTTCCTTTTTGCTAGTTGGTGGAGACATGGCTGTTATTTTGTTGATCACCTCCATTGGGATCTGCCGACGTCCATCTTGCCATTTTATTCCCAAAAACTGAATCTCCTGTGCAGGTCCATTCACTTTACTTTGTTTTGTGGCAAAACCAGCCTTCAGAAGGATTTGGACTATTTTCTTCCCTTTCTCAAAAACATCTTCTGCTGTGTTGCCCCACATGATGATGTCATCAATGTACTGAAGGTGTTCCGGAGCTCCACCCTGTTCCAGTGCAGTATGGATAGTTGATTTTCTTCACTGTAGCTAGTATAGTGCTGTGTTTTAGACCTGGTATGCAAATAATGTTGATAACACCCTGGTGTTTTAGTTGTTGCTGGGTAGTGTTTACACTAGTCAAGGACTTTCTAGCTTCCCATGCTCTGCCAGGTGCACAAGAAGCCGGGAGGGGAGGGGATACAACCAGGAGAGCTGATTCAAATTGGCCAAAGGGTATTCCATATCATGTGACGTCATGCCCAGTATATTAACTGGGGGGAGTTGGCCGGGGAAGCAGCGATCGCGTCTCGGGGACTGGCAGCGTCGGTTGGCGGGTGATGAGCGGTTGCAGCACTTGTTGTTTAGTTTTGGTTTTTTTTCTTTCCTCTTCTTCCAAGGTTTCATCTCTCTCTCGCTCATTATTTTCCTTTTCATTATATTAGTATTATTGCTGTTTTATTTTAATTATTAAACTGTTCTTATCTCAACCCACGAGTTTTCTTACTTTGGCCCTTCCGATTCTCTTCCCCATCCCACAGGGGTGGGGGGAGTGAGCGAGCGGCTGTGTGGTGCTTAGTTGCTGACCGGGGTTAAACCACACCATTGACTGTGCTCAAAAAAGAAAAGATACATAGAGCAAAAATCAGGGGTTATTGGCACTGTAATCTGAAATATTTAAAAATTTGCCTTGCCAGGCTGCACTAGTCCTCAAAAACTAAGAGAATTTCATTTACCACCGCAGAACTGTTCTTTAAGCACTGCTTCAATCTAGTTTTAGGGATGCTCCTGAAGAGGACAGGGCTCCTGCTGGCTGCAGTGTTACCAGAAGAGAAAAAGTGTGCATGGGGCTACAGAACTGCCCTGGAGAAAATAGTTTGACATCCCACAATTTATAGTCTGAGTCTCTCAGCTACTCCTGAATAGCCAGCTCCTACTCTTTCCTGGGATCTCCAGGGAACCTGTGGACACAGGAGTCTCACACGACCAAATCATCTGCTGGAAAGAGCCTTCAGCAGCATCACAGTTTTTGCCAGCAGAGATGCTGTCCTGCAATCCTCTCATTCTCTCTCTCACACACTCTCCCTTCCTAGGGATTTGTGATATGGGAAGGACAGTCCCAAAGTTTCTCTCATCACCTACCGCAACTAAAGAGTACTGGAACCATGGGGTGATGTTACTACTGCAGACGAGATTTTCCCTGAGGATCTCAGAACAAAAACTTCATTCATTTTTTAATGGATATATAATTTTAAACTATGACAATGCTACAGCAAAAAACCCCCAACTTTGAAGATATTATAAAAAGATTGTACACGTGTACAGAAACACATAAAACTAGTAAGGGAGCTTTGTTAGGTTATTGATCTGTGACTGGTTTAATAATAAATAACTTTGCTCCTCACTCAGGAATAAAAATCTGTTTTGTTTTGGTTTTTTGTTTTTTTTTTTTTCTTTTTTTTTTTTTTCTTTTTTTTTTTTTACTTAACCATTAATTAATGAGGTTGCAACAGTATGAATGATTTACAGTGACATGCTCTGACAGTTTATACATGGTGAGTAATGCTATGTCAGACTCTTCAGTATTTATATTGAGATGAATGGCACATAATGTGATGCACACGCCAACAATGAACATAAATATTTAGAACTCCCAGCAAAGCCTACTGGTACGATTAACTTGGCCTTAACTTCGTATCTCTCTGCAGTCTTGCCTATCAGCTATTTATTTAAAGGCATACTTCCAGAGAACCCTTACGAAGTGTATTTACACATCCTCACTGCAGTAGCAGCTTTTAGCAAGTACCTTTTCTTCTCCTTGGAGCAGTGAGCTCCACTCACATCACTTAACAAGATCCTGGAGTCCATAAAGGCCAGCTGGGCTTGCAGCAGCCTGGTAAGAGCCCAGGAACTGTGCTGTTACTGTCACATTGTCAGTGGCCCCCTACATACGCCTGCCTCCTCCTGCACATAGAGATGCACCCTTTCTCCACTTGTATCCATTCCCTTGTAGCAGAAGAGGATGAGACTGGTGCTACACCACCCCTCTCAGCACCTCTGTGAAGAATACTTTGAGTTACAAGGGAAGGGAAAAAAAGCCTCCTTCTTGTCTCTGCCCACCCCCTGCTCTTCTCTGTTCGCAGGAGCAGGGAATAGCTCACCGCCCCCACCCAGTTCCAGTGAGAGCTTTGCTCTCGCTCAGCAGAGTGGAGAGGAGACCACGTGCAGCTTCAAACAACTCTTACATTCAGGACCTACAAAATATGTTTGAGAAATAATTATAGCAGGTCTTTCACTTATTCTCTTACATCATTCACAGTGCAGGTTATTTTTTGTTAGCAGCTGTTAATGCTGCAATGACTGTGCTGTGTGGTCTGTCTAGTGTTTAAGTTGTGGAGAGGGAGGGAAAGATTTTCTGTATTATTCCTTATTCTACCCAAAGAGAGCCTTTGATTGCTCACCAATTAATAGCTGTGATAATTCCCTCCATTTTTAGTATTAACTCCATTTATTGAAACAAAGGTTGGCTCTCCAGGTATCGCTCTAAGCAAAATAAGAGTACATCTAGTTTTGGAAAGTTTTTAAGTATTACCTTTGAGATTGTTTCATCCTTGCTACTTTTTAATACATAACCCACAACTCCAAATATCTAAGTTCCTAAGACAAACAACTGAATAACTGATCGTTTTCACTGGTAACACAGAAACACAGACAGAGTCCCTGCCCTCCATTCCCCAGCCATCTGTAAGAAACCTGGAAGGCAGGAGAGATCTGATTAAATCTTACTATCCAGAATGTCACTCTGCCTCTAAGAAGTAGAGTAAGTTCAAGCTCTTTCATTCCTGTTCCTGCTTTTTACCTCTAAGTGTGATCTCACTGGCTCTCCCTGCACACAGTATTTCATAGCATTCCTACTTAGTCTAAGGAGCCCCAAAACAAGCTTGGCATGCTGCCTGCTATACACATTATATACTGTGTTATTTTATTTCAAAACCCGAACTAAATACAAATTAAACAAGACATTTCCCTTGTTTAAACATAACTGTAGTCATGAAACCACAACTAGGTACCTACTTGAGTAGGGTAGCTAGCAGAGGCCTTTTCTCATTTTGAATAGCCTCTTTACAATCCAGTCACACCTATATAAGCCACATATTTCTTTATTTATCCACCACTAATCCATAATTCTTTACAAACTGAACTCATTAAATTGTCATCTCTGTTGTCAGATTAATAAAAAGAAGACTCATTCCATGCATGTGCATAAAGTCAATGTTCACTTACTCGCATCACGTACTGAACTATTTAATGTTTGTCAGCTAACAGAAAAGTTGTCAACCTGCCATTCAGATGAATGCTGTGGTGTATCCTACTCTTTCATTCAAAGATTATTTACAAGGCAAGGTATCTGCATGAATGCAAATCATGAGATGTTTGGCCTACATTAATCCAACACAGATATATTAAACTTCTCCCCTCTCCCCTGGCACTGACATTTTTCAGTGTAAGATTTCCTACTGACACAACTAACTGCCATTACACATGGCGCTGCGTTATACTGGAAGATTATGGAGCTTGATCTGTTTCATCCATCACAAGGAAAACCAGGTTACAGGGCTATGGTGCACCTCTGCAGGGAAAAAATAGCAAAAGCTCTTCAACAGAGAAGAGACTAGCACGCTGGTACACTCAAACAACTGGTATAAGCACACTGATACACTCAAATAGCTAATAATGAAGGCCAAACAGATTCAAATGAGCAATAAGCAGAAATTTATAAACCCACAACTGTCATGAATCTTTGGAACTAGCTACAGAAGGAAGGAAGAGATTTTCCATCTTTTGATGTTTTCAGGTCAAAATCAGGTGTCTTTGTGGAATCAAGGGCTTAGGAAAAAGTAGTTCCTGGCAAAGTCCATGCAAGCATCTTAACTGCCTCTGAGCTCCAACAGCCTGCTTCCACACAGAATCATCACTTGAAATCCAAAATCAAAATATGAACTTCAGTGCCCTAAGAATGTTGTGCCAGTGCTCATGGCCACTGCCCTGGTCTCACACAAAGTATGCTCAAGCATACAACATTTAGAGGTTCACTGCTGCTAGTGCTTCAGCATGCGGACTGAATTTATTTAGGCTGTAGGAGCTTCTCCCCACTCTCCCACAACAACTGCCTTATGCATGATTGAAATCCCCACCAATCTTCCAGATGGCTCATACCTCATCAGGAAGAGCAAATTCAGGTCAAATTAGCTCCCTACTCATACCAGAGCATTCCACTATCTTCTGCAAATTTACACAGATATCACCAATTCTTATTAGGCAGTCACTTCAACACATGTGGATGGGCAGAACCTGCGTACCTTGCCTTCACCTGCACAAGCCCTACCAACTGCACAGCAGGTCTAAAGGAGGGTCAGCAGCACTTACACGCTATACTCGGGAACAGAACGTGTCAGCCATGTTGAGAAATCTGATTTTCTGTTACTGAAAATCAGCACACACGATAACCAGCAAGGTTGCTGGGCAGACAGATGCCTCTTACATTTATAGAGCTTCCTCTCCTAACAACCCCCTTCACGGAAGCAGGGGTGGACTAAACGATCTTTAACGTTCTCTTCCAACCCAAACCGTGCTGTGATTTCCCTCTGGAAAGGCAATAAGGGGATAGCAAATGCAGTTCTGATAAAAGCCATAAACAAGGCACCATAATGCCAAGCACTATCACACAAACTAAAAGGTGAAACATAGTCAACAGCTATGTCCCTTTCTATGTTCTTCCTACCACTTTATGGTGTTGTTTCCTGCCCCCCAAGTCCCTTTCATCATGTGATACATTCACGATGGTCCTAATTCTTAGTGACTGGGCTCAAAACCTTACCACTTTGTATGGTCTGAATTGATCGTGTAAAGAATTCTTTGAAAACTACTATTAGGATGATGTATGGCCTAATTTTGGTTGCTATAGCATTTAGAGTCAGACTTATGACTGGGGAAACAATTTTCCACTCACTTGAAATGCAGGGAAAGATTTCAGTACTGCAGGAGAAGACTTTCTGGCTGAAAAGTCATATTTTAAAGTTTGCAGCTTCTGCTTCTGGCTCAGCGTTGCTACGGCAGCAAGGAGAGACAGCCTGGCGGGGTTTCACAGATGCTGCGGAGCTCTGAATGCAGCCACTCCAGAACACTGTTTTAGCTGCTTTATGGGAGGAATCTAGCAGCAGTTTATTACTGTAAGTACCAAGCTGCCATTTGAATTTTTCTATGGTTTTAAAAGCAGCACTTTTTTATTAAGATAGAAATTACTATGAGGAATCAAGTGCATTTTAACATAGGCAGTGAGATGTAATGCAAGAACGCTAAGAATGCTGTAATGCAAGAACGCTGTGTAGGCCTTTATGGCGGGCAATAGACACTATTGCTATCAACCTTTTCTGTTGCCTTCCATTGAGTTTAATGTGGGTAACCTTGGCAGCAGCACCTCATCTCACACACTCTGGCCTTGGGGCTGTAAAAACAAATAGATCAAGTTAAAGCCAAACCCCAAAGCAGACAGGAGAACCCTCTTTTCTCTTTTCATTCTACATATGTCTGTTCACATCACAGAGGTCCTCAAAGCACTACTGCATATATGCATTGTACTCTGTATGAAAACCAATACTTGTTTTACAAATAAAGATAGGATGGTTGAATTTAAAACCTTGCCTCCAGTTTGGAGTGCTTCAGCTTATATATTTCAGCAGGATTTTACAAGTGCTAAGCGCCAGTTTCAGAAATGGCTTATACTTGCACCTAGCTTCACCAATGTACAAACATGCCTTTAGAAGTCATGAATCAAGTCCTCCAGAATCAGGAAATAGCTTTAAAACATTATTTTCAAGGCAGGCAAAATGTCCTATTATTAATAATATACCTTAGACAAATCCAACCAGGCAAATCATAATAACCTAACCATTGCTTAGATATGTGTCTAATTCATGTCTAAAACATGCAATGACTACTCTTCAGAGTGCAGTGAGAATGCACGTGCAACTGTCCTTTAGTTCAGCTTTGCCTCCTTTCAGGTACCTTTTTCCGAGGTACTGAATCTGAAGCTGAGGAACAGAATCTGTTTTTAAGAACATACCTATTTATGACAGATACAAAACTAACTAACATATCTTTATTGCTGCTTCTGCAGATTTTTAACCATCCTGAAGCACGCAGTACCTGTGGCTTACACAATGCATATGGCTGATGAATTTTAGTTAAACAAATCTCGGGTGCTGTTCTCACTCCAAGCAATTTTAGAGGTGCCCACTCCCATTACTAGACTGAAGAGTCACTTCTTGACTGCAAAGTAGATACTTGGATATCACATAGAGAATAGAAATGTCCTACTCAGTGCAGTAACAGGGCTGCTAATGAACTTTTTGTTTCCTACCACCAAGACTGTATCTTGCCACAAAACCTTAAATAGGTGAAACTCTGAGTTCATACAAACAACACAACAGGCTCCCTAAGAGAATTATGCACATGCTTAGTTGATACTAGAACTTTTGATCCAGCCAACCATAGCACATACATGATTTCAAAATGTCACCTTTCATAAGTCTTTATCCTTCTCACTCTCTCTCCCTCCCCTCTAAATGCCAGCCAGCTCCCTGCTGCAAGCAAGCCATCGCTTCCACAAGTGTTTCACAGGCAGCTGGTGCAACTGTACAGTGCTCCAGGCTCCAGCAATGCTGGCAACGCAGCATCCCAGGTGACAAACACTGCATTTAAAATTCCTGAACTCTGGTGCAAACCCACATTTACACTAAGCACCCAAACACACACAATACAGAATATGTTCTTTCTCATCCGTTGAGAAGATCCACAAATACAAATTCATTTTCTTGTAAAATTAACACAAGTTGGATTGGGGTTTTGGGTGGTTTGGGTTTTGGGGGGATGGGGTGGTGGTCCTAATTTATTTTTTTAAGGTAAAAAAAGGAAAAAAGGTTATTTGGTGAGTTTCAGTGAAGTTTTTATGTGTTTCCTTCAGAAAAGCTCTGTAGCAATCTACAACACATTATTCAGAAAAGTCTGTATTGACAGACTGGATCACTAAAAGACTTCAGCCTTAAAGAGCTTTTTATTTACTTTTTTATTTCTTTCTTGTTTTACTTCAAAAGTTTTCCCAGCAGCTCTAATCTGTAATAGAATATTAAGCTGCAAAACATTTCCTGTAGCTTTGTTGGTCACAGTTACTGATAAGATTTGATTCCTACTGTTCTTAAAAGGCAAGCGACAAGCTTCACTGGGGTGTACATGACCTTTCCAAAGCCACGGCCCGGTAGGAATTGGGTCGATTGCTCTAACCTGTCAATGAACAAGAGCTGCAGAGCCAGCAAGAGAACAAGTCCTGATGCCTGTAGTTAAATAACAGCACTTCAGGAGAGCACATTTATGAAATATCTGAAGGGCTGAAAGGTCACTGTCGACGAATCTCCCCTTTCTCAGGAGCAAGAACTGCCATTTCCCAGACACTCCTCTGGCTCAGGCAGGTTGTAACACAGCAGCCAGGATCTGAAGGGGTCCAGTGCTTTGGAAGAGAAGGTCTTTTTATAGATATGAGCTTTTCTCCATGCTTCATTATACTTAAAGCAACACTAAACATCAGGCAGAAATTAATAAAACCCAGGGGCTTGAACTTCTTTAAACCAGCAATGAATAAGGTCCACCTGCCTTTTCACACAGCTTCACGGAGGTCTCACACACTCCTTTCCAGGACCAAGTGTCTCCAAACACCACCCACAGCGATCAAAGGTTTTTTCCCCTCAAACATCCAACAACTAGAGTTTGCAAACCTTCCAAAACTTACCACAACATGCTAGGAAGCAAAGCATTCTTCCCAAAGGTTTAACCAAGTAGCTTTTACATCATGCTCACATCTCACACTATCCAATACATTCTTGTTACCCACCACCCTCCTTCCCATCCTTTGATATAATACACAGATATCTTTCCCTTAGTCTATGGACCACCCCTGTAAAATGTCTGTAAAATGTCCACAAATGTTCACTGAGTTCATTTAGTCCATCACTTTGGGCTCCATCTGTTATGGTGGTCACTCAGGACAGGAGAGGTGGTGTGTTGCATGGAGTTACTGGGCACCAAAGCCAGCTCAGGTTGGGTCACTGCTGCACTTGCACTGCTTCTTGTAAGGCTTGTCCTCCATTGGTTCGGGTGGTTCCTGCTATAGTAATTCCCATAACATGCAACTCAAATCATGTGTTACAACAATTTAAAGGTATTTCCATTACAATCTCCACGCTGGTCCCTTTGGACTAGACCATTGGGTTTAACATTGCAATGAACTCTTCCCCTTGCCCCTACTCCGGCTTGGACTTATCCACAGACTGCAGTCCCTTAAGGGAGTACCTGCTCCACGTGGAGCCTTATCTATGAGCCACAGTCTCTCCAGGGGTACACCTGCTGTGGCATAGACGTATCTTTGAGGTGCACCTCTTTCAGCTTGGCCTTCTCCATGGGCCACAATGCCTTCTGAGATATACCTGCTCCAGTGTGACCTTACCCACAGCCACAGTCCCTTCAGAAGTGAACCTGCTCCAACATGGCCTTGCCCATGGCTGCAGTCCCTCCAGGGCGTACCTGCTCTGTCGTGGGATTATCCATGGCCACATGCTTTGAGGTGCTCCAGCATGACCTCATGCACAGCCACTGATGCTTCAAGGTGTACCTGTTGCAGCATGGACTTATCCACAGCCACAGATGCTTCGAGGTGTACCCTCTCCAGTGTGGACTTATCCTTGGGCCACAATCCCTTCAGAGGTATACCTGCTGTGGCACAGGCATAACCATGGCCACAGATGCTTCGAGATGTACGTGCTCTGGCATGGACTTATCCACAGCCACAGACACTTCAGGGTGTCCTGCTCCCACGTGGACTCATCCACAGGTCACAGTCCCTTCGACTCGAGCTCACACTGGAGTTCCAGCCTGTCCAGTACAGCAGCACAAAACCAGCAGCAATGCCCTGGCCATCTGCCAGCCCAGGCATATGGCCATTGCTGTTATCAGAATGTTTCCAGGCACAGCAGAGTAAGATGATAAACAGTGCAGCAGTACAGCAAGCAGCGAAAGCAAAAAGCAGCCACTAACAAGCACTAGACTCTAATTTACAGTAAGGTGAGCAAGCCCCATGGCAAGCACAGGAGCCTGCCAATTAATAGCTGAACAGCAATAACAGCTATAGATTTGATCTAGCATATTCCAATCAAATCTGTCATTATCTTGAACCCTTCAAGCCCCATGTTGGGTGCCAAAAAGGGCTGTTGTAGTTTAACTCCAGCTGGCAACCAAGCCCCACACAACCGCTCGCTCACTCCCCTCTGGAGGGATGGGGGAGAGAATCAGAATCTTAAAACTTGTGGGTTGGGAGAAACACAGTTTAATAGGTAAAGCAAAAACTGTGCACGCAAGTAAAGTGAAACAAGGAATTTATTCACTGCTGCCCATCGGCAGGCAGGTGTTCAGCCATCTCCAGGACAGCAGGGCTCCATCAGGTGTAACAGTTGCTTGGGAAGACAAATGCCATAACTCCAAATATCCCCCCCTTCCTCCTTCTTCCCCCAGCTCTATATGCTAAGCATGATGTCATATGGTATGGAATATCCCTTTGGTCAGTTGGGGTCAGCTGTCCCAGCCCTGTCCCCTCCCAACTCCTTGTGTCTCCCAGCCTGCTCACTGGTGGTGGGGGGAGAGAAGCAGAAAAGGCCTTGACTCTGTGTAAGCACTGTTCAGCAGTAACAAAAACATCCCTGAATTTTCAACACTGTTTCCAGCACAAATCCAAAACATAGCCCCTTACTAGCTACTGTGAAGAAAATTAACTCTGTCCCAGCCAAAACCAGCATACCAAGATGACTCTGTATAATTACACAGCTCTCTTCACGTCACACAGCGCCAGCCTGAACTTTGACAGCCCTGAGCTCCTAACTAACTCACTGACTTTTTTGCACGCTTTACTGCTAACTCCTGCAAACCCTTAGCAGCTCCAGGATGGACCATGGGTGGTACATGTGTCAAATAACACTTTACTGAGCAAAACCTGACTTTCAGAAAAATGTAAGAGAGTAGAAGTCCCCAGCTGGGGTCATCTATTGTACCCTGAGCCCGCATAGCAGGTAGGCAAGCACAAAACCATTCTTGCGTATTTAAGCCTTCCAAGATACCATGCTGAAACATCACAACAGTCATACACACACAGAGAAGCCCTTGTCCTTGAGCAGAACTTACCTTCCCTGCACGCTGGCATGAGAGCCTGCTCTCCACACATCCCAAGGGCCACGGCTTGAGTCCTCCTGCCTTTGTCTCTTGCTTTATGTTTTCTCCCATTTTTCATGCTGCTCTCCTGCTGCTTCTCGGTGCCTCTATACCTGTCTAAATGACAGATCAGAATCAAATTGACACCATGTCCCTGTTTACACATGTTCTAGTCTTTGGCTACTTCAGCTGTCCTTAAGAAAACACACCTATACTTAGTCCAAGTGAAGGGAGCTGGTATGGATATCAGTCTCAGTAAGCCTGGTGTGATGCTTTTTAAACTACCCATCCTTCAGCATAACAACAGGCATATCCAAAAGCAAAACAGTATTTTCTAACACTCTACCATGAGCTGTTCCACTGCCAGTTTAAAGAGCAAGTATCTCAAAAGTAGACCTTTTACTACAAGCAATATGAGCTTGAATTAACTCAAATCAAGTGTATTACTTTTTTTTTTACTTTTTTATTTCCTTGAATCTGCCATCTCTTGACACCTTTCCTCCCTTGTTTAAAAGCTTTTCTAATCCAGAATGCCATAAGAAACACAGTGCTGTAAAGTGCATACAGCGAAGTCTAGCTGGGTAATTTGGTAATAGTCTTACAATAACTGTTTTTCCAAATCCATTAGTACAGTTTCCTGATGTTCCAGTTAGTATATAAAAAACAAAGCTGAAACTCTACAACTTCTACAAAACCCTAGAGCAGGCAATACGTTCATTGGCACAATTGCACATTTAAAAAATGGGATTTTTATCACAGTATTTCATTTCCAGTCAATCGAGGTCTGTATTCATATATCATTTTTCACATACATTACTCAGCAACTGCTCTTTCTATCTCTAGTCTGGTAAATATTTTTGCTTTGTGCAAAGGATATAAGGACAACACAGCCAAGATGAATTCTTGCATTAGTCTCACAGCTGAGATGACAGTGACATATAGCAAGATATTAGAGCACTATAGTATCAGAAATGTACAGTAAGCCTGAGTAAAGGATGTAACCTAGAGTTTTATAGCCTCAGTCCCAGGAAAACAAAGATAAAAGGTACACTTCCATTGTAACATATGGCCAAGTTTAGTTATTCAGAATAATACACTACATCAATTAAATTTAACCTGTCGATTCATCATCTTCCTGGAGCCAGCCGAGGTGCCTTTGATGACAGCTTGGCCTATTTCATGCAGTGCAATACAGATCAATATGGAGGTGGTACAGAGTAGTGGATGGTCCCTATGTGTCTAGCTAAGAAAAACAAAATATAACTTATAGAGTTATTAAACTGTTTTACTGCTTCTAAATGGACATCAGTATTATATAATGTAATCCAGGTGACATAGTAGAGAAGTTTGTCTATTGAAAGTGTGCTTACTTTGCTGTGCTTACTTTGCTGCTGAAAGACAGCTGTGTTTTTCTAACGGGCAGCAGGATATTGCTCCCAGCAAGTTCCCAGTCACCAGGAGCAGGCTGGTGTCAGTTTTATGGCCAAACTAGATGCAGCTCAAGAGCAGCACATAACCAGTCTCTTATGAGCAAAGAACATTTTGGTTTTCTATATTGATAGTAAATCTTCATTTCTCTTTACAGGCATTAATCCAGACCTGTGAAATCATGCATATTTAGAAGACAGAGAACAGGTTAAGCCATTCTTTCTTCATCCTAGAAGTGTTGCACGTATACCATTTATGCCTACAGCCTTATCAACATTCAAAGCAACATCAGTGTAGCTAACGATACTAAGATTTTTAAACAGCTAATGAATTCTGTGCGTGGCCAGAACTACTTTAATTCAAATTTGCCTTATATTGAGTTCCCTCAGCTCAGCAAATAAGGCAGTTTAATGTGCAATTAAGGCTCTCTACACAAGTTGTTTTACCTGCTACCTAAGCTGTTAGTATTATATCAAAAACTGTAAATGAGAAGAACTAACACAATGGAGAGTCAGTCTAAGGTGATGCCTCTAAGGAGACAGAAAGTTTATGCAAAATATGCACTGCATCCAAGCCTCAGAGTCACCTTCAGGACTGTGAAAACGCCAAACAGCACATTTAACAACGTATTAGTCAATTTGCTAAAATGATACAGGACAACTTCAAGATGTAGAGCTTTAGCAGAGTGAGTACTGAAATCCCTTCATAAGAGACTTGTACTATTCTGTTCTTATTTGTAAATTTATATAAGGTGTCATAACGGTATATATAAATAACAAAGAAACAGTCTTGCGATGGTAAGTAATCCATACAAATTCTATCACAGTAATAAACTCACTCAGAATTTTATCCTCAGGCCTCCAGATAACCTCATCCAGTAAGGAATTCAATAATTCCATCAGTCAAGAACCAGAAAGGGGGGTGGTAACTCAGTTTGGAAGTAATGCTAATGAAACTCTACAGATGCAGCTTCTCAAATTGAATTAATTCGATGAGAATGGAATGCAGAGAATCATTTCAGGCTCATTTTTTTGACATCTTTCAGAGTTAAAATACTTCCAAATTGATATGCTTGAAACCCTAGCGACTGCCTTGATTTTCTAATGTAATATCATTGTGGGTAGAATCCTGGAAGACAAAAAATTATTGGCACATGGCAATATTATTTAATCTAACTTGGTCTGCAGGCTCAAAACACTTAATCTAAATTCCTCTGGAATTAACTGTACTTAGTGTTACTATGACTGAATTTTAATAACCTGAAATTAAAGCTGGGACAGTTGGAGGAGGGAGACATGAAAACTGAGCTACTCGTTTTTCTCTTGCAAAGACTTGCAAGTTATTCTTAGTTTTTAACACAGTGAAGGACCTCCAGGCATGGCAGATATCACAGTTTGGTGGGTACTCTACAAAATAGGATAAAGTAAAAATGAAGATGTTTCTTTCCTCCAAATAACTTCCAATTAAAACATGAAAAAATAGTAATAAAAAAAAAAGCAAACAGATTGAGGCATCAAGAAACAACACTGCTTTGTGAAAGCTTAGGGGCCTAGTGCAAAGTTTCTCACATTTTTGTCAGCAGAAATATCCTGAGTCATTTTAATCATGATGGCGTGATGGGCTGTGTGGAAGAGGCAACACAGAAAATTTTCAAATAGGTGGTTCACACTAACATAAAGGGGAGATGGACTGGAGGGAAAGCCTGAACCAAGGCAAGGATCTCTTGGAAAAGAATGAGATATCCTGGTGGAAGGATAGCCTGGGTGGGTATCCAATGTTTGATGGAAGAAAGGAAAGAAAGGCAAGGAAGAGCTGAATCCAGAGCAGTAGGATGCTCAAAGAAACTGTCTAAAAAGTTGTCTTACTAACTGCACTCAGTACACACATGCACAGCGAGACTGCATTCGTCAAGTCAGAAGCTCCTGTAGTGAAGGTTCAAAACAGCGAGAACCCAGAAGAAGTTCTGCTGGACTAGTCAAGAAAGGCCAGCCATGGAGATATTACTGAAGAAAAATCACTGAGACCAAGACAACAGCTGAAAAACAGAATCAAGTTACAGATGGTGTGTATATTACAGGCCTGAGCAAAAGGAAAACGGGGAGGAGAAAGAAGTAGTGACAACTGAGAGATAATGGAAAGGGCTAGTGTTTTTCAAGCACCAGCGTGGTTTGGAAACCTTAACCTACCATCCATCTTCTATAATAAGAAATTAACCAACGGAGAAACACAGAAAGAAAGAAACACAAAAGGCATCCTTTTTTCTTCTTTTGTCATTCTCTTATTGCTGATCAAGTACAATATACAAATCCAGTTTTATTGATATTTGAATGATACAGACCTTTTTGGTCATTGATTTAACATTATAGAGGTTTGGGGCTTCCCCCCCCCCCCTTTATCTAGTCTTGTTCTTCTATTATTGCTCCTTAAAGAGTTTGGAGAGAAAAAGGAGGGTTGTGTCCCCATAGCTGAAAGCATTATCTGTATGAAGGAGGTCAATTGACCCAAAACAGGAATGGAGTCTAGGCAGCAATCTTCAACACAGCTTTTATTTAAACACCTTAGGACACCAAGCGAATGTCTCATCAACATCTTTCTTTTATATAAAGTAAAAAGAGCTGGACAAGTGCAAACTACCGATGAAAATCAGAATGTTCTGTTTCTAAAATCCATGTGAAATGGCTATTTGTTTCTCTCCTTGCTTTACTTTATGTTTTCTTCCTCTGATACATCACTGAAGAGCTGAACTGAATTTCTCTATTATTCAAGCTAATTTTTGATGGCAGCTCATATGAAGCTACTTAACAATTTCTGATTACATGAAGAGGTTTTAAGAAAGCATTTTTAAGACTTTGCTGATCACCCTGTCTTGTAACAAAGAGCCATATCTGGTTTTATATAAAAACAACCAGAAGACATTCCCATTAAAAAGCTTAGAATGCAATTATTTTTACATTTACAGATACTGATTAACTGGGATTAATAGGTCTTTGTAAATCAGGAACAAGAGGGATACAACTGCACCGGCTACTGTAATTTCTGCTGCTAAGGCTCTAACCACATCTGGGGAAAAAACACAGCCGTGAAAAAAATATTTTTCCAAATGATACTAACAGCAAAGTGTCAGAGTGTGGTTTATTGCTTTTCTTTAGAAAATGTATAGAATTTGTTTCAGCAAAATTAAGAAAAAATGTGGCATATCTTCTTTTCAGTGATAGTAAAAATTGTAACTTTTCCTATGAAATGCTTTAAAATAACAGATTTGTCCAGCAATCGCCAAACTGTGGAAGTTGCCCCAAGTCTATTGGATCAGTTCCCAACAGGCACCTGGAGCATGTACTTCAGTACAGAGGGATACACACATCAACTCTAACTGAAACCAAGAATTTTTGCAATGCCATACCAGACCTGGGCATTTAAGACATGACTTTCTTCACATGCTTTAATACATGACTCTGAAGTTCTTCCTCTGGAATTATTTTTTTTTTTCTTTTTTTGCTTCCTTCCATTAAACTCATATGTACTAAAAATGACACAGCAACTGTATTTATAAATATAATGTATTTAATAAATTACAACTCTACGTACAGAGAGTTGCAGAGAGCCGACAGAGTTGTTGGAGACTCAACAAAGCACGACTTGCACCACGCTTTGCAATGTAGATGACGTTTTTCCAAAAGCAGTCTGTTCTGTGAGTGACAAAGACACCATCTTTCCAAGTGGCAATGAAAGATCTCTGAAGGCTGGGGAGAGGGTGAGACCTGAGACACCAGGACCATAATAATATCTTTACCAGCAGATTACTTCTCTAACATCAACAGAAAACAGTTTGGCAAAGGCATGTCAGGCCTCCAAGTATGATTTCTAAACTGCAAGCAGGTTTTTAAGGGTATGTATGTTACCATGCTAAGGCACAGAAACAAACCAAACACTGTTTTTGTGCAACTTAGAGAAGCCATATAACTTCAGTCATTTATCTTCAATATATATGGCCTGTGGGAAGCACATCTCTCACTCCTCTATAGAGAAAACACAGGCTTCTAAACTGAGATGGTCTGAAACTCACCATCGCCTAATGCCGTCAAACATAACCACAATAAAAAGCACCATCCTATTTGGATTTCTTATTGATCGGCCTTCTGCTGTGAATGGGATTATTTTCTTCCGTGACCTCAATACAGGGAGCTATTCAGAAGCTTCTCAGAATCTACTTTTCTATTATTCGGAGACAGATTTGAATTTACTGAACAAGAACTGTTTTTTACAGATTTTTTTTCTGGATTTTTTTTTTTTTCCTTCCATCTTGCTTTTCTGGTCTTTCCCTCCCCTCCCAAGGTGGATGTGAACCTCAGGCTGCCTGAGTAGCTTTTAAACATTAAACAAAACAAATCAGCTTGCCCTGTCTGTCTCAGCAGAAAGCCAATATCCATTCTAGGAGCAATCAAGCACCCAAGCATAGAGGCTATAGCAAAAGCCTGTAAAAAAATGTAGTAACTAAGCCTGAAACTGGTGTGAGTAAAGGTTTTCTTGTAAACCTGCAGTTGAAACCAACTTTATCTAAGAAATTATGAAGGCTTTGATCAACCTGAACTAAATTTTGGGATTATGAACCGAATGTGCAGCTAAGTGAAATTTTGAATCATGCAACATACAAGTATCTTCTACCAAGTTTACTGAAATTCTAGTAACAAAGTACTTCTGTAACTTTTGCAATTCTAAATCTTTTGCTATTTTTGCAATTGCAAATCTCTTGCAATTCTAAATCTAATTCTAAATGTGCTCAAAATTTTAGCTAAACCACATCTAAATATCTTTCCTGCTTCTATAAATGCAAACAGTGAGAAAAATATTTGTTTTCTAGCAGCACAGCTTTGAAAACCCTTACCTAAAAATAAACTAATTTAATCTGGGTCACTGAACATACACTGGATGACAAATGCTTTTTATCGTTACCAATCTTGAGAAGTGTCTCAATGAAGAAATGTCAAAGTGCAGAACAATACTATACACACTATAAATGGCCTTTTTCCTTCCAGACAGACTAAAAATAATGTAGCTAGCCCAGCAAAGATTTTAACCTTTATCCTATGAAGGTAGAAATGCTTTCTTCCTTGTGAAAAATCTACAGAAATAGAGACTAAAAACTCCATAGTCTTCACAAATAATTTGTATAATAATAAATAGTCCAGATAAGCACTACATAATTTCACCCTTAAATAAGTAATCTTGAGAAATGTTTCTAAATCCGGGAATTGGGTGGTCACTGTTGATGCTACGTGCTGAGAAGCAGAATGGACAGGAAATTGCTTCTGTTCTTACCCACATATATACAATTCTTACCACTGAAGGATACAAGCACCCATGTTCTCAGGTACGTGCTGAGGTACAAGGAATTGATTTAATTTCTATTTAATAGCATTTTGTTTCTTCAAAGGGAATTGCCAAACTAATTATAATATAATTTATCTAACAATCCAGCCTCCTTAAAACACTTTCCATTCTCAATCATGCAGTGATCCTGGCAAAACTGTGGGAAGAAAGAAAAGAAGGAACTCACAGAACAGAAATCATTATATGAAGAACTAGGAGTTCCTGTAAGGTCCACAAAACATTTTGTAAAAGACTAGCACCTAGCAAGGTAATAATTTTCCATGCATCTAACTAAAGGGCCAAATCCTATGATGACTTGCAAGCATTCTCAGCATTCAGTACAGCCAAAGCTCTACTGAAGTCAATGCAACCACCATCACAACATGAAAGAAAACACGTGCTTAGGATCCTGTAGGATTAGGGGCTTAAGAGATCAAATGGAAAGCTATTCAAATGCAAAAATGATATGAAGTGGGTATCTGATATGTGTAGATAGGTCAGTGCACATGACTGGCTTCTTAAAAAAAATAAGTCATGATTACAATGCAAGATTCAATAAAAGAGACAAAGACTAATTTTGAGAGACAGGAGTGGGAGGTGAAAACAGGAGTTTTACCTGGAGATGCAAGCATTCAGTTTTTCAACAAAAAATTTAGATACTAATTCAGCCTCAAATCTCTGATTGTTTATTATATCATCTAAAAAAGAACTTCCCAACACCTAGCATAACACTTGCTTTCAGAGAGAGAGAGCTGTCTTATTTACAGCCTGTACAATAACAAACAGATGTAAAGGTTAGGATCTACTTTCTTAGAAGACAGACCTTGAAAATCCACCTTTTTCATTTTTAGGAGATGAGTTTCTTTCCTTTTTCACTATTTATTCCATCTCTGTTCTTTGTACAGAAAAATGAGTTGCATATTTTAGTTTGATCACTGGCTTATCCAACTTACGCCATCATCTCTGCTCTACAGATAAGCATGAGGAACCTATCATACAAGTTTTGAGTGTAGGCAATCTATAAGGGAGGCCAGGCAGAGCAAGGGACACAATTCATCAGGTCAGCTGTGTGGGTGGTAAATATGATAGCTATACTGGTTGGCTGACTGCCACCTCTAATGAAAGTGTGTTACGGAGAGTGACTGATGGGCAAATATTATCATGGCAAGAAGCATAACTTTTAAATAAACATTTTAAATGATCAAAGAATTAACTGAAAAATCCTCACCTGCCCATCTCTTTCATCCCCAGTGCCACAAAATACCTTTTTACTTAAGAATATTAAAATAAACATTCCCTTGAGGACTTCAGAAGCCCAAGATCATTGTGGAGAGCACTGAAGGCCTCAGAAACACAAATCTCATTAAAATCACAACTAGTTGTGAAGAAAGCTTCATTAATACAAGTTAGACCGTGAGTCAGCAATGCTGGCATCATTGCTAACACAACGAGGTGGACTCATCTCAGAAGACTATGTGTGTGAGCAAACAGCACTAGCAGCACACTGAGTCTGGAGTGTAAACATTCATTACCAAGGGAAACTGATACTGCTCCTGACTTTTTCAGCTTTAAATCTGTTTATTATTTGCAGCATTTGGCCAAAAATACTGGAAAAAATATTTCTAGCATAATAGGTAATGTGTAAACTGGAGAGTGGAAACATTTTAGACATAGAAATTTATCTCATGGAACACCAATTCCTCATATTTTCAGAATACGTAAATATTTTACAGTGAGAAAAACATTAAAATGTTCATAATTGTGATAGGTATTTATACCCTGAGTGCTGAGGTGATTCAGAAGCAGACATGTCAACAGACACACCTGTTCAAAAGTAATTTCACGAAATTATCAAGAACGGTAGCTATCATGGAAACAACATTAAATGAGAACAGCTATCATGCAAACACCTATCACCAAAAGAACAACTTCAGCATCTTAAATCAGTGCTTACAAGCAGTCACAGGCTCCAAATTATCTACAAATTGTAATTATTTGTCCCAGAATTATATATTATATAGTCTTCTTGCACACCAACATGACCATTCTTGAAGTCATGATTTTTTTAAAGCCAAACTTCTGTCTCAACAGCAGAATTTAATCTCTTTTATTTATGGGTCTCCTGATTCCCCAAACAATTAGGTCGCAACTGCAAGAGGGAGGCATCAACAGAGGTTGATGTCTCTTCCCACACAAAAGTGCGTCAGGTGCTCCTCCTTTCTGGCACACTGGTGTCAGCACGGCATTGCAAGGTCATGTTGATTTGTAGTGCCAGATGATCACAGAAGCCTCAAGCGACTCTCAGATGCCTTAGCTTCCCACTAGAAGCTCACTGAATTATTTCCAAATTTACTACTATGGCAAACAGCTGCCAAATAGTCTCACTGCCCACATCCCAGAAAGGCAAAGAATAGTGAATTAAGTTTAGAAGAGCGGCAAAGTTTCTGCCTTGCTAGGTGAGAGGTTATAATCACATACACAGGTTTATTTACTTTGAACAGATGCAAAAGGCAAAGCCTGAGCTATGTTACTTAGAGACTATGGGGCTATACAGGATTAGTTACAGGACACACAACTGGAATCACAAATACCTGGTGGTTAGTTCAAACTTCCACTTACCTCTGCCTTCGTTTACTCATCTGTAAAACAGAACTGCAATTTCTTACAATCTTAGCTGATACATGTTGAGAATTTTGATATTTGAGAGATACTACGTAGTATTGGCATGAGTCATGGTTGTGATTGTAACTGAAAAATAGTTTGCCAAGACAGGGAGTGAATGTGGCACAATGTGTAAGTAATGGAAGCCAAAATGACTTACTGTCCTTGCACAGCTCATTTTATTGCTAATGTAAGAAGATGTGAGAAAAATGACAGTACAGCCGGGAAGCATGGCCCCACCTGGAGCCTTTGGAGAAAGCACCCCAGGGACTCAAGGGCAACCTCCAGGATTTTGGAGTTGGGGACGTAAGGGATCTGAGGCCCACGATACCCCTACTGAGGAAGAGATATTAGCAGTATACGAAGGTGTTGGAGCTGCTTCAGAAGCAGTCAGTAAAGAAGCACAGCTCCTCTTGGCACCACAATGTTGACTTATTTGTTCCCAACACTGGCTTATTTTTTCCCTTACCTGCTCCGTAGCATGCTCCCTCTCTGCTGTATGATGCTCTTGCATCAAACTTACTTACAATTATTTTTAAATAATTAGCTGCCAAACTTTTAAAAAATATTTTATTTTAATTAGGTATTTTTGAATGGTTGTGAACAAGAAACCCCCAAGAATTTAACTTGAATAATCTGGGAAGCTGTTTTATATCTGCAGAAATGAACAAACAAATAGAAAGCTCGCTAAAAGCAATGTGTAACTCTTTAGGAATGTTAATGCTAGCATAGAAAAAAATGCAGAATGAAAAACATGTAATTTGTTGCTCCTTAAAAGTGTGTATTTCTACCAAAAAATTACTCTGAATGTTCATAGTTTTCTCACATTAAATCACCATACTAATAAAATATCAGTTTAGATATATTTATACACAGCTCAAATCACCAACACGTATATTAAAAAAGAAAGTGCTATTTGGTTTGGGGTTTTTTTTAGAAAAGTCTTTTTTGCATTTGGCAAGCTGAATTAGCAGTCTTACAGAGACTAGAAGAGAGCAGATTTTGGTGTTTGAAAGAGATTAACTAGAGGTTAAATTTGCAAATAAAAAAATGAAATGGATGAAGCAGTAAATAGTCCCCACCCACACAAGTGAATTTAAAGTTATGAGAAAGAAGTGAGAAATAACCCAAATTATCCAGGTAACTTCTATCACCAACTCTCAATGTTTGGACAAATATCTGAAATCTGCGGCTGTTCTCACTACAGTAAAACTGTGAAACTATTGTCTTACCCTGAGCAGGAGGTCAGGCCTGCAAAGATCTCTTAAAACCTAAATTTTAAGGTTTTATACTTCCATGGAGTGTGACCTGTCAATGTTGCCACTACAGCAATGTCTTCACTGCACCATCAGCTGATGCAGCCTTCCAGCACTTACCTGTTCCTCATGCCGCGACTACTTTATTTCCTCTAGCAATCTCCCTTTCGCAATAACCTTTTCTACTGTGAGTTGGGCCTAATGAAAAAAGCATAAATAAACTCAAGTCTCTTAGTCCAACCAAAGTCCACCCCAGCAAATTCTCTTCCAGACATTCCATATTTACCAAATTCAGCAATGCTGTGTACTGTACTGCAATAATAAAAACTTCATTTTTTGCGTCTTGCTTCCGGCATGCCTATTCTGTTACCCCTTTGATATATCATATTCTTCCCGCCTACAATGCACTAAAAGACTCTCCTACTACTGCTGTACTTTTTTTTTTCTCTTAAATGAGGGGTATGAAACAATGGACATCAGTGATGGTCATCTGGTACTTTTGCTTTCTCAGTTACAAAAGAAGTTTTCCAATATAACTCAAACAGCTGCTCCCAGTAAGCCCAGCTCCACAGGTTACAAAAGCCAAACTTGTCTGTCATTCATTTGTACTAAGGATTATCCACAGCTGCCTGGAAACAGCTCTTTCACATCTTCACTCTCCCTTTCCCCATTCAGTCTAGTAGTGTTTGCTTCTTCCCTTTTCCTACTACTTATTTGGAGGAATTCATTCATTTTTGACTCCACGTAATTTCAAATATCTTTTCATTTATTATGCTCTGCCCACAACACATTTTGTTCCTCTCTGGGACAGTGGGGAGCTGTACAGCTACTTAACACACTGGTTTACAGGCTTTGCTGTTTTCTCCTTAATCTAAGGCAAAACTACATAAAGCCTTTGCATGTTTCACCGTGCCCGGCCTGGGTTGCTCACTCCCACTACAGAAACGAGCCCTGGGAGCCCTTTGCCATTTTCACTGGTTACTTTGATCTCTGCCTGTTCTTCTAAAAGTTATTTGCATTCAGGAAACTTCCCTATGCCTCTTCCCCTGTCCCTTCAAAGTGGTTTTTCCTCAGTTCCATTCCCTGTTTGATCTGGGTCACTACAGAGCAACATGCTGCACTGAGTATGTAAAAACCCTGTGTTCCCATGACAGGGCCAGAGTCTGATCTGGACACTTCTGAGCACAGCAGAACAGCATGGTGAGGACGGCACCCACACAATCTTGGCTTTTTTTTAGACAGCACTGACTAACCTCAATGACACCAAGACATATGACACAGAACTCAGTAACTGCACACGATACTTAGCCAGCACATTGCAAACAGCGGTGGGGCAAAATAAGCTGGTGTAAATGTGCTTTAAAAGGGCATGAGCTTTTCTGAAAACGCTTTGCAGCAAGTACTTATCTCTAAAGAGGTCTGTAAAACTAAGAAAGGAAAAAAAATTTTTTCTACAATTTATTCCAACTAAACAAATAAATTCTTTAACTACGGCTGGACATGAGCACATCTCTAATTAGGGAAAATAATTTGGGGGAGATCTTGGGAGATTTATGAACAGAAGAATTGTATCCTAGTCTTAGGGTACAGGTATTAGACACTTAAAGGGAAGAGGAAGCTGGATCTATATGAAGGGATGACATACTCGGTTTAACAACTACAGCAGAGCCACAGTGACAGGAAAGAAGCCAGGTATGATAAAGAAGATAGATGGAAAACTTCCAAGGTCTAGTGATCGTGGTAATATTAGCTCTAAAATTTTCCTGAGGCTATTATTTCAGAAAAAGCAATTCAAAGGTATTAGGGCTTTTTTAAAAAAAATCAGCACTTGAATATGAATGACAGAAAACTGATTGCAGTCAATTATTTTCTACAACAGTTGGGAATGTAGCAATGGAAAAGCATTTAACTCATGGAGAACTACAATAAGCCCATGAACATCACCTGAGTAATTTTACATGAGTTAAGTCATGCAAACCTTAGTCACAATTCATGCTGAAATTTCTGGGATTCTAGTTTTGTAGCTGCCTTAGTACACACCTAAGGCATGATAAAACCTGTGAAAATCAGTAGTGAATGAATGAACATATAAATAAATATTTGCCAGCAGGTCGAGGGAGGTGATTCTGCCCCTCTACTCTGCTCTCATGAGACCCCCCCCAGGGTACTGCATCCAGCTCTGGAGCCCTCAACACAGGAAAGCCATGGACTTGTTGGAGCAGGTCCAGAGGAGGGCCACAAAAATGGTCAGAGGGATGGAACACCTCCCCTGTGAAGAAAGGCTGAGGCAGTTGGGGTTGTTCAGCCTGGAGAAGAGAAGGCTCCAGGGAGACCTTATTGCAGCCCTCCAATATATAAAATTGCTTATAAGAAAGATGGAGAGAGGATTTTTACCAAGGCCTGTAGTGACAGGACAAGGGGCAATGTTTTTGTACTCAAAGAGGGTAGGTTTGGATTGGACATAAGGAAGAAACTTCCTATGATGAGGGTGGTGAGACACTGGAACAGGTTACTGAGAGAAGTTGTGGATGTGCCATCATTGGAAATGTTGACAATCCAGTTGGATGGGGCTTTGAGCAACCTGGTCTAGTGAAAGATGTCCCTTCCCTCGGGGTGGGGGGTGGGGGTGGACTAGATGATCTTTGAAGGTCCCTTCCAACCCAAATCATTCTATGATTTTATGAAAATTCTTTACAAATATTTAGCCCTTGGATGGGTAACCAACATCAGACAAAATGGGATTGTGCAGAAGAAAAGCAGAATGACACATTACATTACAGACCACGTCACTTGTAGGCGGTACTACCTCTTTCCTTCTAAGAGGTCTTGTAAACCAGAAGCCTGTTCCCATCTTGATTCTCTGGGCCTGGTTCTCAATACCACCAACCTCTTTTATAGTGACCTGGCAGATTTAAGGACCTCAGCAGAAAGCAGCCTTATTAAGGACCTCTCCTCAGTGCAAGTTACCCAACTATGTTCTTGAATTTGAGCCATAATATTTAATATCTCATCCATACATAATATCTGTGAAAAGAGATTAATATAAACACGATAGAAGTCAAAAGTCTTATTTCTATTGCAGCACTGATGATAATAGAAGCCTCACAAATAATTGTAACATCATTCTCCTCCGCAAGCCCACTCAACGTTTTTTGTGCTGCTATCAAGGACAAACAAATAAGAGAAACCATGAGGAATCCGGTTCCTAAGCAACACTGTATTTCCATACCCCACTCAGGCTATGGCAGCATTTTGCCTTGCTCGAGGCTCTGAAATAGGATGCAAAAGGTCTGTGGCACAGTCCAGCTTCTGATGGCACCTTCTTAAATCACACTCCTCTTGGGTTGCTATTACTAGTCTGTATAATGAAAATCGTTGCTCTCACTTTTTTTGAGCTTTTGTGTTTCTTATCTATCTACCCAAAGGAGCCATCGGGGCAGCGATCAGACCTTTCTGCTGTTCTACTATGCCAGGCAAAAGGAATCCCTGCACTCGGAAGGAGGGTCTCTGATACTACTGTAGTACAAAACATAACAGCACCAAACAGTCTGGACACAGACTCAAATGATTTTCCTCCTTCCAGTAGCCACATTCGGCATTTGCTTCTCTGAATACTCTTAACCTGCAGCAAACAGAATTTCTCCTGCAACCAGTTGGGCTAAATCGCAGCACTGCTGCAGACCAAAAACACACATGGGCACATGACGTGAAGAATCATCTTGTGCAGAGGAGAATCACCTAATACATCCTAACCTATTACAGCCATGACAAGCTGATGCACCTCTTACGTGATAGTGCAGCAGGACCTACTGAAACAAGAACATCTGCCATCTGTCTAGGAAGGTATGGCATACCTAAAAACATCCAGATGACCAAAAAAAAAAACCAACACCCCACCATATTCATAGTTGTCACAAGAGTATTTCTTACACCAGACACAAAGCAGTGGCATATACCACCAGAACACCACTGTTACAGGACAATGAACCAAACAAAAAGTTGGTTTTTGCTAACACAAAACACATCCTCTAATTGCATAAAGCTCCGTGAGCAATTTTGCCGAAAGATTTTGTCATCATGCACTTGTCTAGTGCTAATATTTGTCCATCTGTTATAGAGCATATTTCCATATCCAAAGGCACAGTACATATTGCCATGTGCTTGTAGGGATGTAGGATTCTTGCTTTGCAAATCAGCCCATTGATCATAATGAAATATGGTAACATGCCAATGGTTCGTGTACTGAGACATCTCAAGGATTCACAGCTGAATAGCTATTTAAATAGTAAAAAAACCCTACTTCAAGTCATATTTAGAGCTGAGTATCATCAGAGTAACAACTTTTTCAGGAATACAATGTTCTTTATAAGTAATATGCAATGTAAAATTATGAGGGCTGAAGTATAAAACCATAGCTATACAAATAATCACAACATATAAAAGTAGACCCTTTGACCTCAGTACAGTTATTTCACTCAGAGGAGTACTTTTCTTTAGGAAGGGTTTATTTGTTCTGGCCTCATTTCTTCTAATGACAGCCTGCTATAATTACAAATGGATGTGGAGTTGATTTCAATGATTTCTTTTGCTCCTAAAATGTGGGATTTGCTTCTAAGCATCAGTGCACAGAGTCTAAGTTGTTCCACTATATGACTTTTACCACAAGGGAAATAGAAAATGCTCTCCAATCAAAATTTCTCCTATATCTTTTGTTTTTATGGCAAAATCTCCCATTACTAAATGGAAATTATCACCTTAATATTAATCTAACCATTCATCAATTACAGCAATTGAACAGACGTCATTAGTGAGCCTGGATTCACACCAGTGAAAGCACACACACTCACCAACACCCAGACAGGTGAAATTTCAATTCTCACCCTGGAGAATTCCTGGTTTTCAGGAATGCTGTGCACTCCTGCCTTTCCAAACTACATCAACAAAACTGTAGCATTCAACTACAAATGATTAGCAACAAAGAAACACAGATTTAATATTTATGTAGATGTTTTCAGCACAGGCAAAGCACAGCACTTTCAGAGTTCATCAGTAATGATTTGAACCTAGTCTAGATGAGCCAGTCCTTCAAGTGGTTAAAGGTAATTTAGAATACATGCTAATTTATGTCTGGGCCTCTCCTGTGAGCAGCTTGTACCAGATTGAATATGGTGCTCTTGTGATATGGGATTACAGTCAAAAGAATTAAGGAGGAACTACCTAATTAATTTCAGTTAATTTTATTTAAAGACATACAGCTGTATGCAAACCAGCTTCCCAGCAGCAGAGGAGAGCAACAGTATTTCATTCACAAAGCTACTGTGTCTCCATAACTGCTTCAAATTAATAGAGACGTTACCAGAGCTGCAGATCTGTATTTGCATATCTAAGCAACAAACGTGGGTACCTTTTCCTCCCCTTTGGCACAGGGCTTGAGAGCAGATCCTGCTGTCTGCATGGAAAGCCACTGCAAGTGTCGAATTTAGGATGGGCAAGAAATAACAATTGCAATGAATGTTAAAGGCATTTAAAATGCAGTTTTCAAATTGCTCGATATTTTCTTACAACAGCTCTGAAACCCCACTGAACAGGCCAGATCCTTGACACGGTCTCACATTGCTTTTCTGTCCCAAGGTACAACCTTCACAGCTGCCACTGGAGTTCACGCATATTCAATGTGGAGCCAAATAAACCACTGCTATAAATAGCAGTGGTGCTTGCACACATACTCACTGAAGTGGCTTTTTAGTATGTTACAGTATCTTTATGCTGCTGCTGCAGAGGGTTATCCGAACCTCTGAATCCCCATGGGAATGTTGCTATAATAAGCAGGTCCCTCTTTTTGCGTAGAAAACCTACAATTAATTCAGTGGTGCTACTCGGGGACTGTGGGACATCAAGGGTGTGCTGGCAATGCTGGGAACTGACTCTTTAAAGCAGATTAGCTTTGCTAGCAGGTGGGCTGGAGAAAGGGTTACGCAGTATTGGAATTTGCCACCAAATAAAAAGGATCTATTTTAAGAATGCTCAGACCAGCTTCATTTCTGACCTGTCAATGAAGAAAATGGAGAGCTGGATGCTGAGTGCTTTTAAAATAGTATTCTGGGTCAAACACTGAGGCCAGCAACCCAGCCTAAATTCTCCTCCAGTCTTTCCCTGACCTCCCCATTTGCAAGCCCTAATTGTACCACCTTCTTTCCTGCAAGGGAAATTAACTGTATGTAAAAATGATTACCTATACCAAAAGTTACACATATTTTTTAATGCACATTAAAGATACTGTAAAAATATGCAAGGCTTGTAAGGCGTGCAAGACTGAAATAGCAAGCAGGATCTCCACTGAAAATTGAAACCAAGAGCTCACTGAATTATTTTATTTCAATGTGGTGCTACCAGTTCTCTTTTTACATAAAAATACCATCACAGAAAGTCTGGTCCTCCCTATCCCCTCAGAGGTTACAAAATATAACTGTTCAGAGACGTCTGGCTTGTTATTTTAAATGTCACTAAATCCAAACCACAGCATTAAAGAGGTTATTAGTTATATCCTTGTTTTGTACATGTCAAAACATTTGCTCCCTCATCAACAGTTCTTGTTTATTCTGCTCTTAATTTACTAAGTTTTGAACTCACAGATGGTTGCAGTAAATTTAGTTTACAGACAAAGTACTGCAGAAGAAAAACTACAGTAATGAACAATGTCTTTAACAAGTCACGCTTAAAGGAGATCAATAACATCTAATTTTTGTAAAGAATGCAGTAAATCCCTCTTACCTGTCACATTCATGTGCTTATAGATATTCAGAGCAATCTCAGTTATTTGGATAAAGTGAAAACGTAAAATGGATAATTTAAATTACTTTACTAAAGCAGATTCATTTTTTCTTACTAATTTAAAATATGCAATTTTTGCCAATAATTTCTTCTGCAGAGTACAATAGACAAGCAGTAGGTTTCACAAACCAGTATAAGTTGAATTTAAGCTAGTACAGTAAGACTAGTATAACTGCAATGTAAACCCCTGCAATGTTTGTACAAAAGTAGATATTTCAATAAAGTTTAAATTACTTAGTAAGAGGTTAACAAAACACCAGCAAGCCAAATTTCTATTTATCTAAATATTAATTCAGCTTTTACCCTAGTAGAACTAGATTGGTTTAAAAAGTAATTTAAGGTTAAAAATTCAGGTCATACCATAGCAATTTCCTCATGCAAAAATCATACAATAAATGAGACCACCAAATTAAAACTAAGTTCATAAATGGGCACATATGTATGTCTGGAACCACACATTTGCCTTGCACAGGACAGACATATTGTGATGAAGAAAGAACCATAGGGAACTTGCCTTAGAAATACCTAGAAGGAAATTATTTTCCAACCATAAAATAGCCATAAAATTTCTTTACAGCATATGCTACAGGAAGGAACCTTACTGAGGAAGAAAAATAGCATGGAAATTTCCTGGAATACTGATGTTTCCTCCCATTTTACAGGCTTAGAAATTTTCCACTTTCATTAAGTTTTAGTTAACCAAGCAGTATATGTGATTTAGTACACTATATGTTACATCAGTAGATATATGATTAGATATGTGACTTTTTTCCCCCAGCTCATTTTATAGGACACTAGAATGCTAAATAATAGAGGTCAGTATTACACTTCCCTGCAAACAACAAGATTTAAGGAGGGATTAAAGAAGGAGCAGAGAATCTGACCTCTCAGAGGAGAAACTAAATTCACCTAATACATTGTCTAATGTAGGGGGGAGAAAAAACACAGGGAAGAACTATGAATAACCAAAATGTGTGGCCTTATTTGAAAACTGTCCATCATACTCATTCCATTAAAAATGGAATACCAATAAAAATGGCAATGATGGTCTCTAATGCAACCTGTGATAACAGATCACAGATCTGCTTGGGTGTCAGATTTTAGTGTGGGTGTCAAATACTGGGCTGAATATCTTTTAGTTTCACAGGATCAAGCAGTTTCTCCCCCTTGCTTTCAGTAAATGCAAGGCTAATATTTGTAACAGTCAATTAACCATACTGTATCCCAGTGGCTTGAAAATACCCCCTTGGGAGGGATGTTAAGGTTATAGTCCTGCCTTTCTGCTCTCTTCCTTCAATTAAGATTTTTAATGTCACCTAAATATGCTTTACATAAATTCAAATCAAGGATTTGTTACTGAGCTGCATTTGGTATTTATAAACTTCAGACAGAACAGGCAGTAAGGCTCATGGTTTGTTGGTTTTTTAAGCCTATTGTAATCTACAAAATATGATCAGTTATTGTGGCGGCTCTAAGTATTTAAAGCAAAATCCATTTTTCTTTGTCAAACACTTTATGTGATATGAGAAGATGTTAGACACGCAGACTGAGTCATTTTCTCATTAGCTCAGCCAAGCATATACGTCTTTCCCCATCCTCTCCTTGAATTTGTTATGAAAAATACATATTTTGAAGCAAATCATTTTCTCTGCATGTTAAAAACAAGAAGTTGGAGACTGAGAAGGGGAGAAAGGGAACAGCTGAAAGTAACCTGAATCCCAGAATATATTTAAAGGGAAGAACAATGTGTATTTCAATTGGGAGATAAGTCACACTGAGCTTATCAAAAAAACAGTCCTTGGATGCCACAGTTTGCATGGGGCTTGAAGATAAAGAAATAATGCTTCTTTCTTCCACTCTCTAATCCTTCAAATGGGTAGCTTTAAAATATCCCATAAATTAAGTATGGATTTATGATCAGAAATCAGGTACACCTTTATTTTTTACAGTTAATTACATTCAGAGTATTTAAGAACTTAGTACATTCCAGTGCTTTCTGAAAATAAGTAGGTATACTTCTAGTACTAGTTCTGCAGTCCTGCTCACTGGGCTCAGAGTAGGGATTACTATACCCAACACAGCTTTGCAAAACTTTATCCTTGGGTTTTTGCTATATTTCACTTATTTAAGATGACATGGAATATAGTTTTAATTTAATAAACTAAAAGAAATTGAGAGGATTGAGGGATTAAATCAGGAATGAAATCTGTAACGTTCAAAGACAGAGAAACCAGGGCTGTCCCAAAAAACAAAAGACTGAAATTCCAATTAACGGATTACCTGTCTCTCCAACACCCGAGTAACTCTCAAATACATGACTCGTCCCATTGAAGCCACAAGACAGGTGCTTGTTTGATTAGGACCATACACTTTTAGACAAATTGATTTATGTGAACAGAGCTCACACCTCTGATCACAGAAATCTTGGGATGAGACTGTGAGGTAAAAATTTTTTCACCTATTCAGTCAACGGCCAGGTTTTCACTCCAGCACATGCAGCACAGGTCTCTCAACTTTGGACTTTTGTACCCTCAGCAAAACACCCACACGAGCCCTGCACAGACACAGCTCTGCCTGGAGAAACTGAAGTGCAAATCCAATCCTTCCCTTCCAAACTGAAACAAGACAGCTTAGCTGTGTCTTGACCAAGCCCAAGCTAAACCAGTGCAATGCAAACAGCTGCAGGGACAGGGGGTGTTTTGCTTCTGCAAACACATAAATCTTTCTTGCACTATATTTAGTCTTTGTTGTTCCAGAAGATACATCCCCATACAAAAATAACACAACATTCAATTCAGATGTACTTCAAATTATGTTTTAGGGGAAAAATAGCTCTTTATTTTTGAACACATCAGAAGCAATACAAAGGTTTCAAAGCACAAAGTGTTTAAGCAACAAACACTAATGACTGCTTGAGCTGCTCTGTAGTATTTTATCTGGAGATCTGCCAAATTCTTTGTCTGAAATTCATCTAAAGTTTGATGATCACAAGTAGAATGGCTATTTTTGTATCCAACATACTTATTATCAGGAATAAAAAGACAAATTGCCAAGTGAATGGCACTGTTGTTATAAAGGTGGTATTTAAACAATCGAAGAACTTAGAAGCAAATAGAAGGCAACCAGCAAATTCCATATTGCTTCAAAAGATGTTTTTATAAAGCTCCATTTTTCAATTATTTTACACAATGTGCTATGCTCTATGGGTTTGGATCTCCAGCGCCAGGCTGCGATGCATCCTCCACAGAGTCCTGGAAAAATGACTTTTTAGGCTATTTTAAAGAATGTTTTTTTTAAAGTAACCAAAGCCATAAGGGTAATTTTCATGCATAAACATGGCTTTCTGGCTATTATCACTGATGTCAGGCAAACATTAGCTGTGCCCAGCACAGCACTTCCCCTTAGCTTTATTTGATAATTTCCATTCCATACTGGAAATGGGGCTCTCCAAGTGAAGCATTTCTAAAAGGATTGTTGCTGTAGAAGGATAAATTAGTTCATGAAAATGAGGAACAGACTATGGATTTCATCCACGTCATTCCACAAAATAAAATAATTTAAGGTCTCACTTTCTATCCCATCTACTTCTCAAAGTTTTCAACAGCACGTTCTCTCCCACTTTTACATTACATTGCCAATACACATAGGCTCCTACCCCATAGAGACCCTGTATTTCCTTTTCTATACTGCAGTTAACCCAGTATCTCATCTCTCTAAATTATATTTTTAGATATCAACTGTCTCCAGATGCCCTATGTCCCTTGTCCTGGAGTGCTAATGGCTTCCTTGTCCTTGCTCCCATCTTCAGGTGGTAGTAAAGTATAATCTTCTCACAAAACAGACATCTTCATTAGGATAAACTTCCTCCTTCTTGTTCCAACAGGACAAAAGATTAACTGATTGAGAACTCGGTAATGATGACCCCCAGAATTATTTACTCCTCTAAAGCCCTTTAAAACAAATCAAAAGACCCCCATTGCATTTTGGTTAAATAGTTCCTAAGGCAACTTTAAAATGTATCTTTTACTTTTGCCTACAGATGTTTGCTATCTGGGCCAGCAAATATTGAGAAGTCTCACTTTTTACCTGCAGATATTTTTTCCTCTTGGACTGACCTAAAGACTGCTGGAGGGGAGAAAAAGGCAATGACTGTATTTGCAGAAAGATGGTCAAGGAGCGATAACAGAAATTATCTTGTTCTCTCTCTTTGGACCAGTAGTCATACTGATACACTTTTTACTAATTAAAAAAACTGTTTTGAAGTTATGTTTGCTAAAACAGCGCTGCCACCTTCCCTGCAGCTCCCCCCCCCATCTCTGCAATCAACAGGCACAATAGCATATGGGTTCAGAAGGAATCTTTGAAAGAGCAGCTATCGAGAGCATGTGAAAAGATTCACTCCAGAGGTATGAAAAGCAAACAAGCTCTCTTCAGCAGCAGCTGTTCTAGGAGCACAGCCTCACCAAGTGACTGACAACAGCCTTAAGTCATCTTTAACTTATCCACCAAGATTTATATTTTCCCTGTGGCTAACTTTTTGAAAGGAGGCATAAGCTGATCATATTTTGTCTTCATCTGCTCACATCTCAACCTTCTATCTTTTAAAACTTAACCCACTCATCTCTAACATGCACAGGCTCTTTCATCAGCCACAGACTGCTTAGACATACACTGTATTACATGTCCAACCTGAGCACTTTATGCAAAAATCCCAAATACTGATGTGTTATGGTCAGAAGTTACTCTGTTTTGCAACCCACTGCCTACAGGCATCCCACAGTCTGTGACCCACACCTTAACAGTTTGCAAACTGGATGCGAATTGGAGACATAATCACAAGCATGTTCCTGTCAGAAGCACTGTATGCTGTAAGTGCAGTGATGAATACTTATTCTGACTTCAGTGACCTGATCTGCCTGTATATTCCCTGGGAGACCTTCCCCTCCTGCAGCGTGGGCACCATTATCTCTTGCCTGGAGCACTGCTACTAAGCTCTTGCATTTTCTAGTGCCTATTTGCTTTATGTCATGAAGACACTAGTTTAACAAACAATATTAACCAGGCTTGTGGTTCAAGGCAGGTAAACTTCCAGCAGTAAAAAATTGTAACAGATCACTGCATTTACACTATGGTAAGCTATTATGTGATGTACTTGCAGCAAAGAAATTGAATTGACAGATACTAAAATCAGTATTGATAGCAACAGCTTGAAAGAGGAAAAAAGATAAAGAATAAGAAAAGAAAATCACCAGGAGATTTAGCTTCAAATGTTCTAAAATCCCTAGGTGATGGATACGACTAAGAACAATTGTCAGGGAAGCAAGTGTTTGGGGAATAGCATTTAAGTGGCAAAATAAATGGAACTTCAGCCAAATTTAAAGCTCTCTGGAGAAACAAAACCAATAACAAGACTGCACATCACCAACTATATACCCAGGTAAAGCAGTAATACCAATCACTATAGATACTATCATATAATCATAATGCTGTTCAGTAAATTGTCATCACAACGAAGTCCTACTAACCTTACTTTATCCATTTTATTAAATAGAGGAATCTTAAGACAGACAATATTCTGTGAAGAAGCCATTAAAATGACAAAGTATAATCATATTATGAGAAGTGAAATAGAACATTTGCCTTCCTACCCTACCCCTTATATCTATCTACATTGCAATATTGGAAGTGGAAACAGGAAAAAGCTTCCTTATAGCAAAGTGAACTTTTCTTCCAGAATTAAAGCAGAAATAGTGTAAGCTTATGTTGGTCACCCTAAAAGTGTTCATCAAACAGCTCTTGATTTAGTCCATCTCAAAAGGTACCAGCATAGGGATGAGAGGCTGTCCTGGCAGTATCAGTCTAAATGGCTCACCAGCGCTTGGGCAGAGAGGTCCCACTGCTTCTCTTCTTGCCCCAGCACAGGTCTCCTCTTTCTTTCACCCCATTGCTCCAGCTCTGGCTTTGATCAGACCCCATGCAGAGCTGATTCAACTCATGGAACCAGCAGAATCTGGCCACAAAACTCAACGTTTTCTGTCATGTTAGCCAGCTGAATTAGCTCAGCAAAGGGTCCTGCTGTCAGATTAAACCAAAGGGAGAAGGCTGGACAGCAGCAGGATGGTAGATCAACTCATGCTTAATGTGTAATGTTGGCACTAAGATGGGGAAAACATCCACATAAGTTCGTGGTTTGGTGTTCCACATAGGACTTGAGTCAAAGGAAAAAATCAAGCTGTGGCCATGCAAATACAAGTGTCAAAGTCCATTGTTCCCCCATCCTGAGAAGAAGCACTATAGATTTTATACCTCTTTACAAGAATGCTGTGACACAGAATTGTCTCTTCAATGTGACTGCACATTGGTTTTATGCATGTGAATTGCTTTTCCAACAAGATGGCTTCTAAACCAGAACTGTAATTGCAAATTTAAACTTATTGTCAAAGGGGAAAAACTTCTTTGCTTACAATTCCTTTTAATACAATGTGACTCCTCAGCAACTCAACCAAGGCAAACTTAGGGGCAAATATTTATTTCTGCTAATCTCCTGATCCAGTAATTCTTATCTTTTTTGGGGGCAGAAACAACTCTTTTATCCTTCCTCCACCAATATCCTTCCATCCTGTGTAAAACCCTACACCTCTACTCCTACCTAAGCAGAGCTCAGGTACTCAGGGTACCTACCCCTTTAAAAATGGCTGGGTAAGTGTCCAGAACCTTGCAGGATGTTGATGATTTATTAAATACTAATTTAAAATCTGTTGACGTTTATATTTGAGAGGAATAATGATAAGACCTGCAGCCTTCACAGGTTTTCTTATACAGATATGCAGGCTCACTCTTGTATTCAGTAATATGCTTGGTCCTGCCTTTGTCTGTTTATGTCTTCCATCACGATGAAAAGCAATCCTCTTCCTTCTGTTCTTCTGGGTTTTAACCTCAGTATCTCGAAAGATAGATGCCTTCAGACAGCTGGGTATTTATGATACTGATACTTCAAATATATGATATTTTAAATTTGCTTGAGGAAACACATCCTAGGTGCTAAGCCCTTTCCTTCTGCCTTGGCCTTTTGTTTATTGAATGTGTCTTTCCCTGCTGTTCCCATGACTCCTTCTTCTGTCTAGGGCAGGTCAAGGTCCTTCTTGCCACCAATGGTTTTTGAACTCTCTTATTATTAATACCACAAATCAATCTATCCTGTAGTTCACCCACTAGGATATTGTCATGGTTTAGCCTCAGTCATCAACCAAGCACCACACAGCCACTCGCTCACCCTCCCCCCTCCTCCCAGTGGGATGGGAGAGAGAATCTAAAGAGCAAAATTAAGAAAACTCATGGGTTGAAATAAGAACAGTTTAATAATTGAAATAGAATAAAAATAATAACAACAATAACAATAATTGTAATGAAAAGCAAAACAACGAGAGAGAGAGAAACAAAACCCAGGAAAAACAAGTGATACAACCACTCACCACCCGCCAACTGATGCCCAGCCCATCTCCGAGCACTGATCGCTGTCCCCTGGCCAACTCCCCCTAGTTTATATACTGGGCATGACATCATATGGTATGGAATATCCCTTTGGCCAGTTTGGATCAGCTGTCCTGGCTGTGCTCCCTCCCAACCTCTTGTGTACCTGGCAGAGCTTGGGAAGCTGAAAAAGTCCTTGACTAGTGCAAGCACTACTTCACAACAACTAAAACATCAGTGTGTTACCAACATAATTCTCATACTAAATCCAAAACACAGCACTATACCAGCTACTAGGAAGAAAATTCACTCTATCCCAGCTGAAACCAGGACAGATATTTCTAGATTACCATCTGGAAAGGCCTAAACTATTCTAGGAACTTGCTGAGGTGGTCCTGTCCCCATCCCTACCCTCAGACAGGCTCTGGCACCTTCCCTCACTCTCTTGTGGGTGATGGGGGTTCAGCCCTGCACACTAGGCTGCAGAAGAATTTGGGGAGGGCGAAGGAGAGGGAAAGGAGCAGGGTAATCTTCTGCCAGCTCAGCTCACTGAAGCAGCTCCCTGCAAGGCAGAGGTGACCCAGGGAAGAAGGTAGGAAACCAAATGAGATCACTCAGCTCTGCTGTGGAGGAATGTTCCATCTCATCTCCAAGCCTGTGAGGGCTCACACCACTCTTGAGGCAAGCATTGTCCAGGATGCATAGGGATCTCTCAAGATATTTTCAAGTGATCTAAACTTTCACTCCCCTCATTTCCAAAGTTGTTAAGAACTTATTGGGAACAGGCTGTATTGTCACAGACACTTGGGAAAATGACATCTTTTTGTTCTGTACAGCAGTACTGCTTCTAATATTCCCTTTTCTGCATTACATATATCAATTTTCTTATATATTTACACAATGTCTTTTCAACCCTGGCTATATAATGGAGCCACTCAGTTCAGAAATTTGCAGACACAACCAGCTACAGCAAATGGGACGTCCTGGGTGCTCCAGCCCATCACCCTGTGGTTAACCTTATTCAAACCACTTTGTACACTTTATCACAGGACCTATACTTCAAGCCCTTCCACAAATAGCTGTAACTGCCTTAAGAATATTCCTTAAATAAGAATATTCATTACAAATGAGCACTATATAGAGTAATGACAGAGCAGCATCGCACAGGAAACGCAAGCTTATTCCAGGTACTGCATGCAGTTGCCATCCACTAACCTCACCACTCCTTGACTTCATAAGCAGTTCTCAACCCTCAGCACTAAAGGGACAAGTTCATTGTAAATATTTAGTTATTCATCCAGCCTGATAAAATGCCCATGTGCCATCTCCCTTGCTCATTCATAGAGAGTAGCATGGTTTGCTGGTTAAGTATATTTTCATTCTCTGAAGATGATTATGGTTGCTGGGAGTGATGATAACCTCCCAGGACATTATCGTTACTCCAAGCCTGCTATGGCAAAGACATTCATTTAATTATCCAAGGGACATTTAGGAAAATGCTTTTGTTATATGCATAAACCCTAATGAAAGAGCAGCTACACTGTGGGTATCCATATACCAATTAAGTATGATTACTGAGGTGATTGCAACATTCTCCCACAATTCTTACCAAGTTATAGGTAAGAGAACAAAAATCTGATTTTTCTTTAAATCCTCCTCTTTTCCCTCTCTCATTTAGGCAGATGTCATTTTCATTATCCTGTAAATCTCAGGTCTCCACCCTGTCTAATTATTACTGTCAGAATACCCATTTTAGATCCTATCCAAAATATTTCAGCAGTATCCCCATGTAAAAAAAATTTGCAGAGCACTTTGGATTCATAGAAGATTAAAGTCTTCAACTGCGCAATAACTACTACACAAGTTGTAGAACATTAAGCGAGAGACAATGTGTTAGAAACCTGTGAGAATGTGTTATCAACTATTTGGAAATCAGACAATATCATTTCTTCTTGAGGGGCTTATTTTCCTCCCCAAGTATGAGACTGCAGATGAATCAGACCATAAAATAACCATTCTAAGTGCAAAAAAGTAAAAATATCTAAAGAACTGACTTTATTATATTTATTTAAAATAATACTTTATTATAGCCATAAGGTGTATTAAGTGGGATTAACTCAGACATATATTTAAAATGTTTATTTAAAAATATGTCTCATTTCTGTGGGACAGAGAAAAAGAGCACACACACAGAGCCTCCCCTACTTGAAGCAAGAAAATTTATGAATGTGGGTAAGGATTCTCAGTAGTAAAGACTATTAACAGGGTCAGATTTTCACCTTCAAAAAAGAGCAATTCTTGTTTCTGTTGCCACTCCTATATTGCATGACAGTTGTGCTGAATACTTACTTCATGAGTCAATACTTTGACTTACCTTCTACATATATTGAAGAAAGAGGACCTTAAAATGTAATCACTGGAACAGCATGATACACGTGGTAATTTAAGAGGTTCAAGCCTTCTACTTACTATCCTTTATTATAAAAAGGGGGTTGTCTCTGTCAATAGTGTTTAAAAGGGTGCAAAAAGGTCTATGATATTTAACACTGTAAATTAACAAGGTATTCTTGTCTTTTTAAAGCACACCTAACAAAAACAGAAATGGAAATGAAAGTGACCCAAAGAATGATGTCTAGAAATCTCATGATCAAAACAAGCACACTGAGGAAAGTATAAAGATCACACTGGATTCTGTTCTACACAAAGAGATCTTACTCTGCTGTGGAAAAGGTTCATTCCCTACTGCAAGCAGGCACATGCCCTTGCAGCAGGTGAACGGAATCACTTCTATGGAGAGCAGCAATTTTGGTTGATATTGTAATTTGCTACAACTTTCATTTTTAAGCTCCAGTTTTTGCTGTTGAATCCCCACTTCAAAATTCAAAACCAAAACCAGCCTTTTAGCTGTTTTTCAACACTGACTTGCTTTGGAGGTGCTAAGTCACTGGGGAAACATAGACTATTAGATTTCAATAACGTTCTACCACACCTACTTGGACTGTACTTGACCCTACTTAGTCCCAGCTGTTCTTCTACTGCTCATAGTTTGACCTCAATTTTATTTACCTATTTCTGTATGTATATATAAACAGACATATCTATGTACTGGTCTACATATCACAAATATAATTGATTTTAATAGTTCAGTTGAAATTCTTAAAGAGTCTTTCAAGGAATTCTTTTTCTGCAGAACAGAAACACTGAAGGAATCCTGATCCTGCAGGCACAGAATATTGCATTTGACTGCTCAGCATTTTCAGCAAGACTTGAGTGACTCACACAAGGACATGGCTGCAGAAGAAATATTTTTATTAATTTACTGATCTTCAGTGTTTCAGTGCCATACAGAGTTAGCATAACTTCCTGAATAAATTATTCAGGTCTTCACAGTTCAAGCCAGGCATAGCACAGCTCAAAAGAGATGACAAACCTGCGATGCATAACACATACCCACTAAATCCCTTCCCTTCTTTGCAGCTCTTGATATTTTAATCATATTTCTACCCAGGGATGCACTCCTTAGCATCACGCAATGTAAATTAACAGAGTCCAGTTATAAATAACATAGAAATTCAGTGATCATCCCAGCCTCCTCCCAGCACAGCAGCACAACAGACTGAACATACCACTGGAACAAGGAGGTCACAGCATCAGAGATGCCCTAACAGAAATAACTGCTGGCCAGCCAGGCCAGCTCAGGATCTTGCCTCACACTGACCCGCTCTGGCTGTTTGAAAGGGGTTAGGCAGGGCAGCCAGCTACAGGCAGTCACGTTTTGCCACCTGTAGGAAAGTCCTCCCTCATGAACCACAGTGCCACAGCCTCAGGGCACAAGGCAACAGTGCATTCTCATAATTTGCCAAACCCATGTTTTCCACACTTGATATTGTAGCTCTAAGGAGTCTTAAGCACAGGTATAAAAGGCCAGTTCAAAATCCTGCTAAGCTTATGGCTCAGGTGCTGTTGTATAGCTATGAACTTCAGAAGCTAACTGCATATTACGATGTTTAATTAGAAAAGAGGGAACGAGAAAAAGTTGATGCCTGAGAAAAAATGATCCATAATGCAAACTAGAGAAGAAGATTTTTGAGCATTTCCTTCTGCAGACTTATCTTCACTGGAGCAACGACTCAAGTCCAGAACACAGGGAAGAGCAAAGTGCGCCCCACTCACTCCCGTGACTCTGAGGATCCTGACTGCTCAAAGCTGCCTATTCCCCAGAGAAGCTCTGTGCAATGCAGGACTAATGCAAGAGAAATAATTGCATAGCACCTTGCGTTGCTGAGTAAGGCACCTTGATCTAGCTCCTGCAGAAATCAATCGCTGATTAAATTTATGTAGGCTTAGTCTCAGGCAGAGCTAGGATTTGGATCATAGTACAAATTACTCCCCCACAAAGGCATAAGAACAACCTGCTTAACATAAACAGTAGACTACACATTACTTTGAAAAGCTGCTGTCGGCCTCCTGAGATCTGAGATACTTAAGAATGTGCCTCTAGGCTGGGATTTCTGGTGAGCCCAAGGAACCTCATGCTTTAGGCACTTAACTCTCCTCAGCTTCTTTTCTGTGCCTCAAGCTACATGATGCAACAGGAAACACAACCATGCAAACCAACCTTTAGCCAATCTCCATTGGCAAAGCAGAAAACATAGATAATGGGAGTATGAGGCAACCAAAAAAAATTCCTAATGGATTATATATCATGGAAAGAACATTCTTTGCTATGTAATTAATGGAAATTTACCATTTTTAAGCTTCCTGAGGGAAATTTTCCATGTCAAATCAATTTGTAGGTAGGACCCAAGAGGCAGAAAATCACAACTGCTTCAGTATGCTTCTTCATTAGACTGTTGCTGGGGGTTTAATTTTCAGTCATGTTCTTTGGTGACTTTGATCTTTGATGACAGTGTTAACTCTATTTGGTCCTCAGTACTGCATTGATTTTAAACAGCCTTTTGAGATACCCTCACTAATTATTTCACTGGAAGTTTAATTAAATCTTGTCACACAGGAATAAGCTGCTTCTCGGAATAGCTGCTAAACATTATACAGCATGTAATTGGAGAAAAAGGAAGATGGATAATTATAACTGGACAGACAAGAACATGAAGAAAAAGCAGAAAGCTATTTCTAAATATGAATTTAAGTGCAAGTGTCTGTGAACCTTCTCAGCTTCCTTTATGCACAGAAGTAACAGACTTCTTGCATTTGTTCTGTTTTCCATCTAGATATTTCTATATCACTCATTTCCATTCTCAAATCTCATCCTAATTTCAGTAATATAGCAACTTCGTAATTTACAGGTTTCTCAGGATTCCTATTAGATTGGAAAGGAATTATTAATATTCAGTCAAGAATACATTATGAGTGGCTATCTTCCTTCAGACAACTGCTCTGCTTATGTTTGTTTACACAAAGCAGCAAAGGAAAAGTTGCAAGCATTTCTTTGGTAATTAAGATCTTGTGCCCACAATTCCTCCTGTTGACCTGTAACTGCTTTATATTTTCCAAATGGAGTCCCACAGATAAAGGATATTAGATTATAGCAGAGATTGAATTTATTCCTTAACCAGAAATACATGCTCAAAAATGGGACCTGTCTTTTTTTCATTAGAGATTTCACTATCTTTCCACTTTCCTTCTGATTCTTATATTCCCTAGAGCAAATGAACAAGTCTTTTACCACAAGTAATTCATCGAGCTCTAATGTTGAACGTCGCATGTATATATTTCATACTGAGCCAGCAGCTAGTTAGTATGATCCACTTGGAAAACAGCTAAAAAGGAAATAAAGCTATATCCCTTAGATTAAGCACATAGTTTTTGCCAGCCAATATATTTTTGTATTATTGGTATAAATATGGCATTCATACATAAATACCATACTTCTAAGATGACATCAATATTTTTTCTTGGGAAAAAAAAGATAATCTGATTTTAAATGAGCTTTAAGAGCAGAAGAAACTGTTTGGAAGGGTATATCAACCATAACAAGACAGCAGAAAGTAAAATAAAGCTTAATGATAGGTGAAATAAAATAGCAAAATATATCCATTTCCTAATCTGAATTTTAATATATGAACTGCGTAAGACATTGCAGGACGAGATTTAAAGTTCCTTGGAGACTGAATAAAAGCCTCAAGACTTTTGCATGATAAGCCAAAATGGTCAAAATGAACTCAACAGAAGGAAAGCAAAACCAGCTGTTTTGAGGGGGAGAGTAACAGCAGCATCAGTGGCAGAGACCAACGATGAGAAGAGCTGAACAGGAAAGCCAGGCCTTGGTCTACATTCTAAGAAATGTGTTAAGGAAATGAAGGACCTGAACAAGACACTACTACTTAATCTCATTAATATATCTATAATATGGCTGGAACATTCAAGAAAGAAAATTTGTTTTCCAGCCCTTGAACAAATGACTGTGGCCATCTGGACAGACAGCTCTTCATCCAAATGGGCTGGAACTGTATCATTCTCTTCCCAATTAAGCCGCACAATATTTTTCCATCTGTATATTAACTTTATTTTACTCCTGTTTAGTTATTACGTTGTGTTCTTACTATAGCCCTCTCTCACCCCTAAAATAAATTTAACAAATCCTCTAGACTTCTTCACCTCTAAAGCAGTATCCATGCTTTTCTGTCACACTCATCATCATATCTGATAGAGCTTCCAATAGGGTGTCTACTATGGCTAAACACAGTAACAAACCCTTCAAGCCAGTTGACCTTGTGTTTGATCGCTCCCACTGGATTTCCATAGCAGAATAACCAATTTCAGTTGGTCTATTTCAAACTAAAGATTCAGACCACACATCTCTCCCATTATGGGCTTACTTATCTCAGAGATTGTTTTAAAGTGCTTCAAGACAGTGAGAGGCTGATCCTGCAGACCCCGGCTCCCAGCCCAGTTCCAACACCTACATGAGGACAAGTCCCACTGGCTGTCACTGCAATATAACATGGATGTTTTAGTGCAGTTATTATTGGAGTTACGGATGTCCAGGGATGCCGGATGGATCATCTGCTCTATCGTCGCCGGGGATCAAGAGACACACTGAATTTACTGATTAGGTCAGCACAACAAGTGCACAATTTCAGGCTGGGGAACCTATATCATCCCTTTTATTCTGTGTGGTTTTGGAGCTTCTCACAGATTAATCTCTTCAGGCTGGGGCTGGAACATCCTCCAAACACATGCTGTGCTTGTATTCACAAGAGTTTATTTGAATTGTTTTTTCCCTAGTTCTACTTTTCTTGCAAATAATTTCCTGACTGATACAACAAATCCATGTGTCTGTTTAACCAAGGAATAAATGAATTGGTGGACACTGTAAAATGCCACTTTCCTGAACTGAAATCTGTCATACTGACAGTGTGACTCCAAGCAAGTCATTTAGCATGTCTCTGCCCGATCCCCGTTTTACAGAAAGTGCCATCACTGTCTGTATTTTATTTACACTCTCAACTCCTGAGGCTAGGAGTCCCTTACTACATGTTCCTGGGATAACACACCCATACTTTCAGTTGTGGGTACTGCAATATAAATATATAGGTAACTATGGAGCCAAAATAGTTAAAATTACTCCAGAGAAGGACAGAACAGAAAAGAGAAAACTGTTTTTTCTCTGAACAATGTTCAGCCAGAACATCGGGTGTTATCTTGTGAAAAAAAGCACGATATTTGCAGAGAGTGTGATCTTCAGATTGTGTCTCTCTTGTTGCAAAAGCTTAGCAAAGTCGTAGATCATAATATGCTTCAGGGTTTCACATGTTCTTAATGGAGAATTTCTGGAATACTGCCGTAACTATTGAATAGCTGAAAGTCAGCAAATATATTACAAGCCAAAACCTATAGTCCATCTACCATACAAAAAAAAAATCACCACTGCACTTAGGCATATGATTGACTTCTGTGAAGCTTTCTAAAAACGTCTCATATGGTAATTTAAGATCATTGCTTTGAATCAACGCAACTTTGTAATTCCATCTTCTGCGCTTCTAGTACAGAAGGTCCTTCCCAGTGACAATCTATTCATTACCAGTTTATGTTTTCAGCATCTGTCCACAGCTGCAGAGTATATGTGATATGCAGATAGATTTATATATAAAACATAGCAAATAATAGATATAATCTCTATTTTTGAAATATCTTCACTACAGAAATAACCTTTGCTACTCCAATTTGCCTGTCTACTCACCCTCCATAAGCAATTTCTTTATGGAAGACTAACACAAACTCAAAGAATGCTCATTTAAAAAAACCAAACCAAACCAAACAAAAAAAAAATACACAAACCACAGCAAAAAAAAACCCCAAAACAACAAAAAAACCCAACCTTAGGAAATCCTGAGAAATTTGGAGTTTCCCTGAAAAGCTTCTGAACCACTGCAGCCTGTCAGTGATCTGGTCTAGTTTCCACATTACACACTCAGAATGATTTTTCACAACTAAATTAAAAAGTAACTTGTCACAATGAAACAATTTAATGAAAACTTGGTATTTCAGAAGCAGTGGCCCCATACAGCAAGTTAAGTTCACCCTCACCTGCTGCCTTCTGCTATTTCAACCATATTTGGGTAGGAATGATGGCAAAACAATAACAAAGGGTAAGACTTTTTTTCAGCACTTTAAATATTGATGTGGTGCTATTCCTGAAGACCCAGCTACCAGAATGCACGGTGCATCCCCTCTCCTATCTAACAGGTACACTCCTACATCTTCAAGAGCTGAGGCCAGCACCAGTGAGCCAGCCTGCAGCACCACAACACCCACTTTCTTTTCCTCCGGCTAACTGAAGACACAGTCTAGCAAAATTGAAGGAATAAAAACTTTACAGAGAATAGATACTTTTTCACCTCATAATCCCCGTGACACGACAGCTGCTGCAGGAGTGCGGTAGGACAGGAGAAAGCCCTCCATGGGAGCATCCACCATCTCCCCTTTCTCAGCTCTGCTCCCCACCTTCTGGCTGGGCAAGACCCACCATGCAGCCTTGGCCTCGCTCAGTATTGCTGCATGACAACGGTCCTTCCAAAACTGCTTCTTTTTCTCTTTTAACAGCATTAAAAGCTTTGTTGCTTACACATAGATGAGCATTTGCTTGTCAACACAGCCCCGTGGCACTACTATTTACACCTACCAACCACATTCCTCCACAGAGCTGAAAGTCACTTTGAAACCGCTGGACATCTGGGTCAATGGGGAGAAATTCAAGATAATTAGCACCGAAAGTACCTGGTCCAGTCATTCCAACCAAAAAAACAGGTGCAGAAGAGAAAGAAAAGTACCCAATTTATGTACAAAATTGTGTAACCAGATATTACTCCTGCTCTGACTCTGAAATATGGTATCATTTATTTGTTTCTAACCTCTCAAAGACTAGCATTTTTTCAATTAAAAAAAAAAGGAACAGTAATGGGAAAATAAAATTACCCCAAAATAAAGAGTTCAACCAAACCAGAAAGGAAAAGAAAAAGTCTGCAGACCTCTATTATGGAGACTGATTATTAGCAGATATATGAGCACTTACGAATGTCCTTCATCTTGATCAGAGTAGGAAACAACACAGACCTCTGTAGAAATAAAGCCAGAAGGGATTTTCCTCCAACCTTCTGTGGGAATAGCAGGCACTGACCCTTCACAAACTATTTGTTTGAGTTCACATGTAGTGAAAAACAAAAGTCCTAGCAACATAATTTCTGATTTCTCTGCTAAACAGATCGAGACATCCAGAAGGACAGTTGGCAATTTGTTCAGCTGAGCAGTAAACAACCCCTGCACACAGCAGGAACATGTGCAAAGCAAGCTACACCTGCATGTTCCTCTCCAAATTGCCAGAGGCTGTTAGAACAACTGCATCCCATTTTTGGGATGAAGAAACAAAAAAGCACAGGAATATTGCACCATCTTCCAGAACAAGTTGTTTAAGCTCCACATCAAGAGAAAGTACCATCTGATGTACCATCAATAACTAAAATTAAACTCACATTTAACACGACAAGAACAAAGCAGGCAGCCAAGCCTCAGTTTGTTCTTTGCAAACATTTTTAAGGTTTAAGCTTATTCAGGTACTACAGCCCCTGCTCCTGGCTATATTATCCCTACCAGAGGCTGAATGCTCACCCTGTCTGCTGCTGGTCCATGGTTGGAATTGGAGCCCCCTACACACTTTTCAACCCCCAAAGCTGCAGTATCAAACCACTTGCTCTTGGAGCCATGGCACCATTTAATAAGGAGAGGCAGACCTTGCCACAGGGCAGGAAAGCACATGTGGGGCAGCAGCCCCCCCACTGCTCTGCAGCCCCAGCACCCTCAGCACAGGGATTCCTGGCATTCCACGTCTCATCACATTGAAATGCAGGACCAGAGCAGCTCATAGCTGCCAAGGGAGGAGCAGGTTCAGGTGGTGCCACCTTGTCCCTCTAATCACTGCTAAAATGGTAACAAAAGGCTAGCAGAGGCCAGCTCCTGACCAGGGGATCCCACAGCACGGCAAATGGCATTCTGCTCTCCCACACTGCGCCTGCCACTGCCCAGGATGACAACTAGACACAAGCACAGTGATTTGCTCCAGTACCCAGCTCTGCTAATCCACAACAAAGGCAACACCATACCACATCACAAATAAAACACTGGCTAAGTGCATTAAAATATTAAATCTTCTCCCTGGGGATCAGGCCAACCACTTGCCATCCCCCATGGTGGGCTCTGTCCCACAGCCTCCTCCCACCCTTTGAACAGCTCCTTGCCTGCTCCCCTTGCCCGCCCAGCTCCACAGCATCCCCAGACCCTGCTTGGCTCACTGGCCACCAGCACTGGCCTGTCTTACAGGTCACCACCATGCTGCTCTCCCACACACCCTTGGGTAGCAGCAGGAGCTGCAGCCCCTCAGCCACGGGTCCACAGAGTGTCCCTGGCTTCTTACAGCTGAACCAGGGCCCTGCCCAGCAACAGCCACAACCTCTGTGGAGCCACGGTGGGGCTTTTAACAGGGCAACGAACTCACCGCAAATTCACAAGGAAAGAAATTTTCTCTGATCTGTTTCTAGGAAGGAAAATATCAAAAAATTAATCTTGTTATGTGGTATTGACTTCCATTCAGTGCAAGACAGGGAAACAACATAGAAAGCTACAGAACAAAAAATGAAAAACAAAACCCCAGCGACCTTGAGTAGATGACACTGGAATTGCTTCAGTAAGCAAAACCACAGATGCCAAAGGCGTAACAATTCAAAATATGTTTTTCAAGTTGCTCAGAATAACTGCTGCATTTCTGGAAGATATTTATTATAAACTTGGGCCCCTGCGCAAGGCTGGGAAAACCTATGTTTGGCTCTCCCTAAGGAGAGACCCCTTGGACAAGCCTCAGTGTCCACTGTAAGGACAGGGCCTGAAGCTGCGGGCAAGAACTGCGGAGGTCCTTAAACACAACACTCTCATCATTTCAAACCTCACCCATGCAGCTGCTGTGTCCTGAGTGCCCACCAGAGCACACCCGGATGGCTGTCAAACACTGCGGGTTCCACTTCCCTCAGACAAAAAAACTCCCTCTTTTATTCTTGTTTTGGGAACAAATAAACATGTGTGCCTGGCAGGGAAGCTCAACACACTCTCTAGAATTGGTGCAATGGAAAAAGCTGAAATGCAAGATCACAAGTCAGCTGAAGAGGGTTTTATGAGTTACAATACTTTTGAATCAAGTGATTTCTCTGGTTCCTACTAGCTATTTTCAGTCTTGTCCTCTTTCCATGCAATTCCTTTGATCTAATACTATAACTATATGATTATCTTTGTCTTCCACCTAAAGCTTTAAGAGTATCTGGTAGTTTCTTGATTATCATCTGACCCTAACACAGACATAGTGACAGAGATACAGGAGAAGTGAACCAGCAAAGCAGTAAGAAATGGTATTTCCAAGAGAGGAAAAAGAAAAGAGTAGTCAATGAGTTTGCTGTCCCAGCTAATACTGAGCATACATAGGTATGTCCATGAACAGGGACAGAAAGCTCTTAGCAGCATGCAGCTTTAGGACTTTATTCGCACAAGCACAAGGCTGCACCACTTTAACCCACAATGTGAAACCTGACCATCTGCCTGTGCAGAAACAAAGTCCACACTTCCTACAGGTCAGTATCTTCCCAGCTATGCCACACTGCCGCATGGGCAGGATGTCACCAGGAGTGTGGGACATATCAACTCTGCAGGAAGGTGTTGCTGATGGCTCATTTCCCAGCATGTGGGGTGACACGTTACTGGCTGCTGACCCTTGAGGAAGCCAAATGATGCTGCACCTCATGCAAGAGCTTTTCTCAGGGTTTAGCACAAACTCACCATTCGAAATCCACCTGCCACAATGAACTGCTCATCCCTTGATCCCTAGCTTAAATTAAGTCAATGAGCAGGGTGGGCATGCCTCAAGGTGGTCATCCCAGCCCAGCTGACTTCTGAAGAGGAGCTGGATTCAATCCATAAAGCCAGAATTCTACAAATTTCTCTAAGGACCCCTGCTGACCTCCAAAAGCATGGGATGAGGTCTTTACCCACAGACAGCATAGAGTACACAGAGGAGGCTCCCTCCTTGACCGAAGCCTTTGTTCTGCAGCCTTTGCAAGAGGAAGCAATAAATAAAGCTTCAAAGTGAAGACCTGAGGGCACCTAACATCCATATCCATCCATTCATCTACAAAATGCTCAAATCAGGATGGCCACTGACACAAGCAATATTATGCAGCTGAAGTATCTCTTAAGTTCTGATTTGTCCCTAATGTCTCCTGGCAAGAGCACTCACATTCATATCTGACTGGCAATGTTTCATTCAAGGTCTGCTGAAGCATAAGGAAAACTTAAAGTGTGCAATTCACAAAAAAAGAAAATTTGCAAAGCAAAGTGTTCATTTTGAGGTGATATTCTGGAATTAAAAGACAAAGAAATAGGTTCCACATTGTTCAGTTTTATTGTTCATAGAATTGCCCAAAGCTCCTCCAGAGCAGCAGGTAATGGTGAATCTCCCTTTAAGTAAATTATTTCCTGACATTCCAGGTGATTTCTGCAGAATGGTGAATCTCCCTTTAAGTAAATTATTTCCTGACACTCCAGGTGATTTCTGCAGGGGGTGGCAGAATAAAAGGGTCTGGAATAACCTCTGCAATCTGTGGGAGTGTGATATTATGATATGGAAAGCAAAAATCGTGATATACCAATCACCTACCCCCAGCACAGAGTATCTTGATTTCTGTTAAATAACTGAAGAAATATACTCACATAAATGCGGAGCCAAGACAGCACATTTGAAAGTGTTTTTCAATCATTCATTTTGCTGCTTAAAAACATCTAAGAGAATTTTCAGTCTACAGTCTCCCTTTCAAAGGAATTCTTTAGGCAAAAATCCGCTAATTATTGCATGATCACAAATTGCTTCATAATATTAGCAAGGGAACATATAGACATGGGCAATTTTTATTATTTATTTATATGACTCTGTCAACTATATGTTTTACAGAAGAGAAGAGAGACCTCTAGCCTCTGTAATCTGTGAATTTTGCTGAAATTCACAGAACCTTACGAAGAGACACCTTTATGTACAACCAATGATAAAGTGAAATGAGACAATAGTTTGGATTCTTAAAAGTTTTGAAGGCCAGTTGTTGGCCTGCAGCAATAGCAGAGATTATTACTGTAAGGATAAAGAATTCCTAACCATTTTGAAATAACTTAATTTTTGGTCTTCCACTTAGAATTATTTTATTGCCATTCTTTCTATACATGCATGCATAACCAATGCACAGCATGATACTGCTCAGGCAAAAGCAAAAACTGTTATTGAGATGCTCTGTGGAAAACCAAAGATGCTTTGAAAGAAAAATATCTAAGGAGAATTCTCTGCCAGAATTCTTCCCAGGACCATTCCCCTCCCAGGACATTGTAGCTCAGTTGCATCTAGACTCATCTATGATTAATGAATTAGAAATGCCTGAAACACATAGATTCACTGCTAATTAGTAAGGGGGTTTTTTTGTCTCCCCCCCGCCCCCAAAACTGTTTAGCCATAACTTCCATATTAACTAAGATACGAATTTTATGTAAAAAAATTATAGCAGCACCTCACACAGTAAATTTTATAGGACAGTCAGATAGCTATTTGGCCAAACAGAATTAAGAAATACACCTCCTTCATAGAAACAGATAACATTAAAGAACATGTTTTATAACCATACTCATTGTGACTCACTTTTACCCTCAGGGTATGTTGAACTGAGGGACACTATACATGAAATCAATGCCTGTTTTGTACACACGAGCTTTTTCAAGTATTAGTGTGCAGACTGGCGTGTTTTTTAACGGAAACGACATTTACTGTAAGTAGCCAGTCCTAACACCATTGAAAGATGTGATTATCTTTGTACTAATAGCATTATGATGCTGCAGGTATCCTGATGAGTTTGTAAACCTAAAGCTGTAATGGCTTAAGAGAACTAGCGTCATACAAGTTGAATTATTAGGGACTGATTCTCAGTCAATACCCTTCTACAAATTAGGAATGACAGACTTGACACATCTGTTCTGCTGCACCCCTGGAGTGTAAATCCTCCATGCATAGCGGTTGTTGCACTGCAGAAACACCAAATACTATGTAGAGATAATTAATAAGTTCCCTACATCATATTTGTTATTACTTACCTATATTCAGTAAATTGTTGGCCAGAGCAGAACAACCTAAAGCCACCAAAGACAGCTTGTCTGGTAACATTTCAAAGAAAAGTAGTCATCACCAGGCTAAATGCTAAACATCGAAACTGTCAAAAACCTCTTTAAACCCAAACTACAGTCACAGCTCCACAACCTGCTGCCAAATGCAACTACCTATGAGAAGAAACCGCTACCAATGGAAGCAAGAACTGGGTACCCCATAGCCTTCAGGAAGGGCTTAATAATCTGCAGGATAAGCTAATTAAACCCAATTAAATACTGAAGTGCAATCTTAAATCAGACAAAAGTTGAATAAGGTTAAGCACAAATTAAAAGGTCAATACTCTGTCATATGCTTACAGAGTTAGATGTTCAATAGTAACATTAATAAATACAATGCTTTTATTTTCTCATGCAACCATACAAGCAAAACACATATTTGTTTACAAGGAGAAAGGGGCTGGTCTGGGTGGTACTGAAAGATCTCAGATGCCCTGGAAACGATGGTGTTAAAAGGAGATCAGTGGTGCACTGAGAAAAGCCAATCTTGCAAAGCTGGAATTGCCCACAATACTCCTTTTAGTTTCTACAAACCTCCACGTTTCTGTGTTATTTCATAAAGTATCAGTGCAGAATACAAAGATATGCTTGTGCTGCTATTTCTCTGTCTCATTTACTTATTTGGGGCATGCTTAGTCATAATTAAACTATATTGATGTGATATTTAAACAATTTCTGTATGGATTTGCCCAAAGGGCTGCCAGCAAACTACCTCTTCCTATTCAAATGAACAAAACAATTCAAGAGTTTTCATCAGAGACACACATTTTAACTCTCTTTTAATGACAGAATAATTAATATTTTATAGTTGCAGTTTCTGTTTTAAATGAGATATTTCCATTGATGTTGGGATTGTCCTATAACGGTTTCAATTCAAAGCTGATAGGATTGTAATTAGGTATTTTTCTAAATACTTGGTACTTTTTCTGATCATTCTGATAGGAACAATTTTCTCATAGTTTAATATCCTCAAAGCTGAATATGCCAATCATTGAAATGACTCAGTTGTAAAGAAAATACATCTGTCTGATCAAAAATACAGTGTAACAATTTCTGAATCTTTTAAAAATCGCTTATAAAATGTGTATTTGCATCTCTGAACATGCTTTTAAAATACACATTACAATAGAATCAGAAAACTTTCACTTTGAATAACATGTTCCATTTTTGTTAGTTATACTCATGAAAATTTAGTTTCATGCCACAAAGAAAAATAAGAGAATTTTGTAATGTAATGGTACAGAAAAGATTTTGTATTGAACAACAGCAGAGCTAACCATCTGGAAAGAAACATACGTTCTCTATTAAATCTATTTAATTTGGGAAATGGGTGAGTTCTAGACACAGATTTTTTCTCTTAAGAATGTCATGTTCTAACAAATTTGCAAGAAGTATACAGAGACATATGTTTGTCAGGAATTAATAAGAAAGGAGACTGCTGAATACTGTTGCACTGAGACCACTGGTCAACTCCCCAGTTTTACTGAAAATCCATGTATACCACTTAGCATATAATAGAATTTCTACTTACAGTCTTAAGGCTTCATGAAAGCATTGTTTGTTCAGAAAAGTAATGTGCATGTGGATAGTCCATAAATTTCTGAGCTGTGGTATGTTTACTTAGGTAGAGGTTCCCAGCTGAGGTTAAACCACAACACAGAGCAACGAAGTCCTGGAGAAAAACAGCTCTAATAATATTTGTATTGTCACTGTGCTCCTGAAGACAGCATTTTCACTGTCAGCATTGGAACCAATGGCCAAGTCCTGCCCTGTGCTTTAGGATGAGGTTGAGATAAAGGGTTAAGATGGACAAACACAGCTAAAACCAGGGCTTGAGCAACAGCACAGCACCCTCCTCACTCAGGGCAATGGAAGCCCCATGGCTTGCTTTAATCTCCTTCCCCAAAAGCTATTATTGCTTTTGACACCAAAACAAAGCTCTCAAACTGCCCAAAGCAGGCCATATAGACGCAACTAACTCTTTGGGACTGTGATGTGGGCACTGAGGAGGCATCAGTAATCCCCAGGTCACTGATGCTCTTAAGTTTGACACGGTACGATTTCAGCTGCTATCTTAGAGATCCAAGAGAGAATGAACAGTTTATATAATACTTCAAGTCCGAAGGATCTTATGAGAAAAGGATGTGGCACACAAAAGTGATAGTAATCGGTGAACTGTTATTACCTGGTCCCCAAAATGGGATGTAGGAAAGAGTCACTAAGCAGTTTGACTTCAGCACACAGACACGGTTACTAAATACCACTTGCAGCGGCACTCATTTCCTGGACAACAGAAGAACTATGTGGCCCATATTAAACCTACCCACATTAGTACCATCAGTTGGAAATCACTACTATGGTGGTTATGAGAAGATAATTAAAATAAAACAAGTTACTAAAAGATCCCATCAAGTTTGACCTTGAATAATTAGATTTCTAATGCATAGGAAGGCCACTAATAACAAGCTACCGTGAAAGCAGAAATTCAGATATATTTTTTTTGCAGGCAGAATTGAAAGGAAACACATTGCTTTTCCAGTGTCCTTAATTTACAATATGGAGTCTGCAATGAGCTGCTAATAATCATATACTATGCCATCAGGGTTTTGTACCTATTTACATATAAATAGTTCTGACCTGACTTCGCTACCAACAACGGTTAATTTAATTTATTGTCCTTTGGCAAGTGAATAGTCATTGGTTTTCTAGCACTTTTAACCTTAGCAAACCCTTGGGGAAATAAAAATTAGATTGAAAGAAAATTACTAGTGGTAGAGAACAGTAAGAAAGTGACAGCAGTATATATAAACCTCAGGCAGCAGTGGAATAAAGTGTCATATTATTGTATGCTGTCTTCTGAAGTTCAATATTACTTTCTTGATTTACACTTCTGTAATTTTTTCCCAGTAATTCTTTTTGCTTTGGGGACTTTTGCACCTAACTTCATGTTTTTCAGCTGGGAAGAGGGATTAACCTATTTACCATTAAAAAAATCTATCAGAATTCATAAGAATAAAACAGTGATGTGCAACCAACACAGCTAAATAAGGTGACAGTTATTGACCACTAATGACTGATTGAGTAAGATTATTTGATCATCACTCCTATACCACTTGCATGATGATACATTTCAAGTGCCACATTTCAGCCCCTGGAGACTACTGAGAAAATATAAAGCCCAGATGCATTCCTTTCCTCTTGCAACACATACAACTGTCTCCTGGCTTTCACTTCAAATGCAAAGTGCTCAAATGAGTGCACACAGGATGACTCTCTATTGACATTGTTATTGAAATGAAGTCTAGATAATGAAGATCAGGAGTGCAGTAATAGGAACTGACACTTCTGGAGTTTGCTGAGAGTGCTGATCTTTTCAAAAACTTCTGAGTGCAAGGTTTTATAGACTGAAAGAGTGACCATTTGTAAAAAAGAAAACAAAACAAAACAAAACAAAGCAGAAAACCAAAACCATAAGAGAACTGAACACCGGAAAATGCCCCATGAGTTAAATGCAAGCAGCACAGGCCTCAGGAAGTGCGTGTGCCTTCCCACCCCTGTTCCTCATCTCCAACTGAGGTGCAGCTTTGTGGGATCTCAGAGAAGGATGTGAGCCACCTCCTGCCATAACAACACCGTCTCTGGACAGGACCACAGGAGCACAGATGTGCAGTAGAGATAGTTGCAGAATAGATTTCCATGAATTTTTTAATTGCTTCTGATTCCTAGAAATTCTAGATATGCAGAGTTCCTATCTGCAGATCCTGGACTCCCATTTCAGCATATTATAATGCACACTAGCTTGGAAAATAGTAAAATCCATCACATAGATGGAGTTGCAACACAGTGAATATTTGGTTTCTGTTTTACGCTGGTGAAATTTGGCATTTTTATATTTGAGGCTATGTCACACTGTGCAGAAACAAAACATGCAAGAGAATGATTCAAACACACAAAACTGAAACCTTCATACCATATGATCAGTGCAGACACAAAATACAATCTGAAATTAAGGAAAACAGAAGTCCTTAAGAGACCCAAGTGTTTGTAAATGCTTTCTCAGCAGTCTTTTTAAAAATTGAAAGTTATGTGCAGTTCATCCTTTGTATAATCTATCTACATACCTACCTATATAGCAAAAATCCAATAGAACCTATTTCTGCAATTAAAATATTGCACAGTGTCAGATAACTGACAGGATCGTGCTTGCTTTTTATCTGGGGTCACTTATAGGTGCAAATTAATAATCAATACTGCATACGACAACACATAACACTAGGAGAAATTTTACATCTCAATAAAACTATGTTGTAATGGCTGCGCTGTGTACTAAAAACAAGCCAAAAGACAAGACATCTATTAAAGCCATGGTTGAAATAGATATACTGATGTTTGTACTACTATCAATGCCATTCATTTAAAAGTATATTTTTCAAAGAGAAAGTAGGAAAAAAGCATTTCTAGATAAAGGCTGGCTATGAATTTTTTCATAGGCTTGTGTACTGCTATCTGCACAGTCTATGAGGCAGAAGGAATGGTTTAATAAGATGCCAGAATGATATTACTTGTCAATTTTTGGTGTTAAAACCATCTTCTGAGTACGTGCTGTTTTCAAAGGGGTCCTTTTAGGATCCTTTGTGCTTTCCTGTTGTGTGCTATTTTGACGCACTATGCAGTAACCTCATTGTGTCACAGTGTGCTGGGACTTCTCAGCTTCTCTATGATTCCCCTATGAAGAAACAAAACTAAAAGAAAATGTATTTAGCCATGTAGATTCCAGAGTGATTGATTTGAGAAGCCCCTAAGGGGGCTTACTTTTCATCAGGCACCAAACTCCCATCCTGTTGAATCCAGCCCTCGATGACATTGCAAGTGGGCAATCCAGCACAAGGTGCTTTTGAAAACAGAGGCCTATATGGAAGTGTAGAAATAGAAATAACCACTAACACTGCGGGTTTGGTTGTTGCTTTAGAAGAGTTTTAACAAAATTTACCGCACTATTGTTACAAAAAATACTTTGGAAAAAAACAAATTTTGGGGATTGCTGACAGCTTGTATGTACATGAAACTGCTGCACAATTTTTTTTCAGAATTAAAAGAGAGTGAATGATTTCAGATAGGAAGGAAGTTAGAGTTATTGTCTGGCACTTTATGAAGTTCTGTTGCCAGAGACAAAGTTTCTAAGATGGACAATATGCCACAGATGAGTAATTTAACTGTGGCCCTAATATGCTGACACACTGCATATTTTTTGGGGGGGACCAAGTGCTTGACTTTTTTGACTCTGGCCACAGCTGCTGACGAAGCAAAGACAGCTTTCCTAGTACTGTGACTGGGGGAAACTTTGCAGTTCTTGCTTGTTGTGATGGTTGTTCAAGTTCCCTGCCATGAAATTTCTCTGCCACCCATTTTTCATAAAATGGATGTGGTTCTGCTCAAGATATTTAATCTTCTCCTGTACTTATAAATCACAGTCATAGACACTGAAAGGCAAATGTCCTGCTCAGATGACATCCTAACTTCTCAAGATGGTTTTTTTCCCCCCTCTTCAGAGATTCCTCTTGCCTTTCTTGAGAATTTGAGAAAGACATGGCTCAAGTACTTGCATATGTCTTTACCATATAGGTACATATAGCAGCTAAAATTTATGGCACACATCAACAGGTCCCACTGGACTTATGCCACAGTGAGTATGACCTTATCCATCAGACTATGCATATACCATATACCACTCAACAAGAAATCGACAAAAACTACAAATCGTCATGCTACATCTAAAATGAAGATCTTATAGGGCAAATTTGAATTATGTTTTGGTCATCAACATCAATTAAATGGTTAACATACAAAATTATGACCACCACAACTAGTATTCCTAGTTGTCACCAAGTTTTCAAAATATCCTTCTCCTAAGCCACCAGCCCTCTTACAGTCCTGAGTGTTCTGAGGCTCATTTTCCTATAGCTTTGCCTCTGTTCTGTATTTTCTCTTTTTTAATTTTGATTTGTGACTGCATATTCTGCAGCATCCACTGGTGAGTCCCTGTTAGTTATTTCCAAACCCCTTGATCAGCTCTGTACATTTAAAAAATGTTTTACATGTTTTCACAGTTTTAGCTGGGATAGTTGATTTTCTTCACTGTAGCTAGTATAGTGCTGTGTTTTAGACTTGGTATGCAAATAATGTTGATAACACACTGGTGTTTTAGTTGTTGCTAGGTAGTGTTTGCACTAGTCAAGGACTTTCTAGCTTCCCATGCTCTGCCAGGTGCACAAGAAGCCGGGAGGGGAGGGGATACAACCAGGAGAGCTGATTCGAATTGGCCAGAGGGTATTCCATATCATGTGACATCATGCCCAGTATATTAACTGGGGGGAGTTGGCCGGGGAAGCAGCGATCACAGATCAGGGACCGGCAGCATCGGTTGGCGGGTGATGAGCGGTTGCAGCACTTGTTGTTTAGTTTTGGTTTTCTTTTTCCCTCTTCTTCCAAGGTTTCATCTCTCTCTCGCTCATTATTTTCCTTTTCATTATATTAGTATTATTGCTGTTTTATTTTAATTATTAAATTGTTCTTATCTCAACCCACGAGTTTTCGTACTTTGGCCCTTCCGATTCTCTCCCACATCCCACAAGGGTGGAGGAGTGAGCGAGCGGCTGTGTGGTGCTTAGTTGCTGACCGGGGCTAAACCACAACAGTATTCCTGTGGCAATACACAGCTTTCTCTGCATGAGAGGTGGCATGACTTCATGTTCATTTCTCCAAATCACTGAGCAGTCAAGTCTCAGCCCTGTAAAGCATTTGAGCACGTGCTCAGCTCAATGTCCAGGCATCATCTGGAAGATACAATATTTACATTCTCATCTAAGCATGAGCCTGTGTAGCCATTTAGGTTGGGGCATGGGTATGGCAGGATTGAGAGTCCTTCCAGTGTTTTGTTATATTGACAAAGGCGGGGGGTGAAGGGTCTGTGCAATTACTGGTGAATCAGTTCTTCATGGCTGGCACTCCCCTGTGTCACCTCTCTGCTGCTGCCATGTCTGATGCTGGGATGGGGGAGTTCGCAGGAGAACCTCAGTTGAAGTGCAGTTTCTTGAAGTGTGAGTGGTGCTGAATTTTCCAGATGCTTAAGATTTGGACTGAGTTCTGTTCTGCAGCTACATCCGCCTCTACAGTTCACTGAACCAAGACAAAATCCAGACAGTCTTTAAACTTTCTAATATATTTGAAACTGTGTAGATATTTTGGAGTTCCTGCTTGTATTCAGTATTTTATGGAATCTGGAAGAAGCGGGTTGTATGAGACTGAAAATGAGTAAGATGCACTTCACGATTCCTTGTCCAACTAAACTCTGGCTTTGCCTAAAATGAGCAGAAAGCCTGCAAAGCTGAGGACAGAATGGTGTACTTAGGAAACAGGTGAATTATGGTGATCAGAATCCTATTCAGCATGGGTGTTGGGAGTATTCTGAGACATGCAAACTTGGAGATAGTTAAGACTATGACAAAGTGTAAAAGTACTGCTAACTTACTTTTATTCTCTTTCTAGAGCATCCTGCCTCAGCTTAAAACTTAGTATATATATGTCCCAAAGGCCCTAAAGACTCAAACAAATGAGCATCTTCTCCAGATTTCTTAATAACCCTGCTTCTGCATTTAAAAAAAAAAATACAAGAAAAAGAAAAAGAAAAAAGATTAGACCAGGTATGGACACTAGGGTTGATAACATCACATTTGGGATTAATAGCAGAAAGGACTTAAGTGATGTGCATTAGCTCTAAGCATAGGTCTAACAAAGAAAACCTTTGCAACACCCTATCATCTTCTTTTCCTGTAGTTACCTTTGTGTATATATGAGCAACCTTTGTGTATATATGAGCATCGGCATCTCTTCTTTTCTTCATTCATAAATCTAGGCTTAATTTAACATGCCTTAGAGTTTCTGACTATGCACTATTGATGCTAACTTTATCCTTAGGATGCTTGCTGCTCAAACTGCAAGGCTGGCAAGCCCTGTGGGGAAAGGTGGAGAATTTTTTGGTGAGATGCTGTAACAGTAAGTGCTAAAACCTGTATTAATTTTGGACTACTGGGCATACAAAAGGCAAGTCCAATACTTTCCTCCAAGAAAGAAACAAAGGTGGTGACCACTGGGGCAGAGGGATTTAAGGCAGTGAATGACAGAGGCAGGTGAGGGTGCAAGAGGCTTCACTGGAGGAAGGAGCTCAGGGTGGAGCTTTGTGCTATGACCAATTTAAACTGCTTGCTGGGAGCAAAAGGGATAGTCATATCCCTCCCCTTTGCCCCAGCCATAAGCTTCTGCTGCACCCCCATCCTGGCACCAGTGTCCATGTAATGGTAGGGCAAGCTGATGGCAAGCAAAATGACTGAAAACTTGTTGCCAGTTCATGGACATTGCTGTGAGTGCAAGGGAGTGGAGACTGAATAGCACTGTGCAGTTAGGTTGGCTCATCCTTGTCTTAAAACTGCACTTAGGGATGTAAAACACTGTTAGTCCTGCAATTCATTTTGAGTAACCAGTAGAGCCAGGATGCGGACAGAGCTTGCATGTTGGAGTCACGTGGCTTGGGCTGGCTCAGGGCTGCAGAGTGTCCCCTGCTTCTTTGAAGCTGTCCCTGCACTGCTGCAGGATGAGGAGGAAAAATGCAGCTTGTTCTCAGGCGAGGGAATAGGATCAGGCCTTGGACATGCTGTTTTTTCAGGGACTGGCACAGCTGACCACATGCTAAGGCAAATCTGTCCTCAGCTTTTAGCCATTCCTTCCTCCCTGCCACAGCAAATGAGAAGAGCCAGGGACCAGAGCTCATAATCTTCACGCTGCTCCCCATGGAGCCCACAGTACAGGACCTGTGCCATCAGAGGATGGGATAGGTAACCAGCTTGGTCACACAGGTCAAACTTGATGCTCCTTCAGGTGTGGCATCTGCAGATCCTATTGCCCCTGCAGAGGTCCCTAGAAGCAAGCCAAACATTGCTTTCAGATACTCCAAGGAATCTGAAGCTAGCCATTTTGCTTTGTTTCATTAGTTTGGCTGTAATGTAGCAGAGCTAATGCAGTCATATCCCAGTTAAGGTACCAAGCAGCTTTAGCTGATAATCTGCCATGGAAAGAGCCACGTTCACTTTTGTGATGAAAATTAAATGTGGGAATAATTCCCTTTTCTTTTTTGGAATACTACTGTGCTATTAAATAGGCTTAGGACTGTTAAAGAGTAATGACATGAAGTTGCATGCATCATTATTTCAAAGGAGAGTGAATGAAAATATACTGTCTATCTGTTCCAGCCCTTGCCTAATCCTCAGTTTAATAGAGATTTGTAAGGGCCATGATGTGCATACAGTTAATAATGAAGCAGAGTCTTCAGTCTCTAAAGCAGGAGTTTTAGTATCTACGCTATGGATGAAGTAAGCATAAAAGACACCAAAGATCCTGTTTTCTCAGTCTCAGTAACTTTAAAGTTTTTTCTGTTAAATAATGTAGTTAAACCTAGAGAAATTAAGTACAACAAAATAGTAGAATATGAGATTCTTTGCTCTCAGTTACACTTAGTGTAGCAGCTGGTTACAAACAACTGATTTCTGTAAACTGTACTCTTTAGTCACTTTTGGCTCCACTACCCAGGTTTGAGCAGATTGGAGCTGCTGTGCAGCATGTGGTGGCTTCCCTATTTTACAAATGGGGAGGTGAGACACAAGAAGACTGAAGACTAGGTCTTCACTCCTAAATCCTGTGTGGTAACTTGGGGAACTGAATCTGGGTCTTTAAATCATGCAGCCAGCATCCTACCACCTGTCCTAAGATGCTTTATTAGCTGAGCTTGGATTCTCAGGTCTGGTTCTAAAAATTAAGGTTTTATATGTATTTGTCACTGCTGAATGATTAAGATTACAGCATGGGTCATCATCTCTTATCTCTGTTGTACTCACCTTAGTTTGGAAATTGTGTGTGTTTGTGGAAATGAACCATGTAAGGAAAAAAATAACCCAAAAGTCCTTTAATACAAGACTAATTTCATGCAAAGGAAGCCTGACATACATTCACTTCACATCTGGTGTACTTAATACACAAGGCAGGAAGAGCTGCCTTTTGTCACAGAACAAGGAACTCAATGAGGTTGAGGAAAATTGTGGTCAACTTACTCCACAGCCCCATGGCCCGGTAGATCTGCTGCATCTTGTGTGCCTGGCTCACCCAGCTCATCCTCTCCTGCATGGCTTTTGGCCAGGGCTGTAAACACCTCCTGAGGCACGTGGTAGCACCCAAGGGAGAAACAGTGGGACATACATCCACAAAACTTTTTAATCCTCCTTTGTGTACCTCTATGTTGGCTGCCCTGGTTTATATTTTGATAAATCTCCCTGGAGTCTCAGATCAAGAATGCACTTAGAAAATAATGCAGTTTCTTTGGAGTGGCTGAAGATTTGATAGATGTTCCTTTTCTGCTCCCCGACTGAGAGAAAAGGATCCACATGTATGTGTGCATGCACACACAGACACAGAGCCCTCCAAAAGGCTACATACACGTCAACTCACTGCCATGCAAAGACTTTCAATAATGTGTATAATCTGAGCTGGCAGCAATTCTGAAAGCCATGAAAAGGCAGACCCTTCCCTGTGACTTACAGAGGGCTGGGAAGATGCAGACAAGGAGTGAAATGGCTGCAGTTTCCCCAGGCTGTGGTTCTGAGCCCTTCAGGGAGGAGGGAGTTGGAAGGGTTTGGTTTTTTTTCCCAGACATTGTACTTCAAATTTATTTTGATTTAGAAGTAGAAATAGATTATATCAGTGGGAAGTCTTCATATCTTAGTTGACTTCTTTCAAAATAAGGACTGAAATGGAATAGAAGATATTGCCAAATAACTGGAACACGTATTCAGAATAAAATATTCATACAAGGAGGAAATGGGGTCTGTGTTTAATAAGAAAAAGAGATTGTATGCTGTGATAGCAATTATGTACACTCAAATATTGTGCTTTTCTTCAAATCTTGGTTATAAATCCAAAATATATAATTAATGATCCCATCAATAATGCATTTCTAATTTTACGATATGAAATAAAATTGCCTTGCGTATTTTTATAGGATGGCCCTTTAAGAGAAACCTTTCTCAGCTTTGAGTCTTATCATGCGACGCAAAGAAAAGGCTGAAATCTATGGTAGGTTGACAGGGAAGTTCCTGCTTGGAAAAAGCAAAGTATTTAAAGTTTTTATAGATCCCAATTTTCCTTCAAAAAAAAGAAAGATGAGATGAAAGCACCTAGCTGGCTCTGAAGACCTGTGATGGGATGCAATTTGATCTTTCAGTCACCGTTTCAGGTCTGGACAGGTAAAAACAGAAACCCATTAATGTTTGATCGCTGCACGAAATAAATTAGTGGGTTCAGACTCATTGAGAGTAGACCGAGTACCCATTATATGAAAACTACCCTTATAGGTGACTCTAAATTGATACTTTTGTGAGCTGTCTGGGCTAGACAGAGTCTAAGCCATATGAGAATTGAATGTTGCCTTTATCTGGGGACTATTTCTGTCGTCCTTTATGTTGGTTTCATACTGATCATTAGTCTCCACTGATGTCCTAATTCACCATGACATATCTGTCCTCCAGGGTCTAATGTGAAGCGTAGTGGTGGGACACCATGAGGAGTTTTCCTGGATGCTCACCTGTAAGGTGTTCTGCAGGTCCAACTTCAATGAGTTGTCTTTGTTTCAATAACATTGTCTATGTTGTTCTTGGGACAGATTGATGAGCAGTTTGGTTTAAGAGAAACATTACAGTCAGTGTAAAGCAAAACCAAAATAAAGAGTGTCCCCCAGTTTTTTTTTTTTTTATTTTCCTTTTTGCACTTTTGCTTCTCTCCTCTCCCTTACTATTTAAATGTTGTTTGACCCCTTTTCCTTTTCCAAAGCCTCTGTTGCATTTATAACAAGTAGTCTGTCCCTTGCATTATCAATCGACACTTGTAGCAACACTCCAGCAGTGTAAGACAGTTATATTTACTAATCTTTCCAAGCTCTCAAACGTGCCATAGCAGCCAGATGTTTCTGGAAGGCCATCATCCCCACCCTTCACACATTAGTGGCAGTTAACGTTATTGCATTCTGTAAAATTAATTTTCTCAGATTTTGCTTCTTAGCTTATGCATTTCTCAATGAATGATGGGATTTTCTTTCCTATTTTTCAAGATTTCCAGCAGTAATACATTCAAAAAAGGGTACAAAAACCAATATGTATGAGTCTTAGTTGAAGCAGTCATCCTGTTTAGATACGGTCTCTCTTAAAAGAAAGCTAATACCTTTCTTTAAAAAAAAAAGCAATGGCCACTTGCTGCTCCAGCTGCTGTGTGAGCCACTGGAGTTGTTCCTCCTGCTGTGGCCTGTGTATAAACTCTGGTGCTCCAGCAGTGTGGTATGGTAACATGGGTGTTGCAGGTACAAGTATTTGGACAGAAAACGAAATTACGGATACAGTCATTTCAAAATTGAAACTGTTGTGGCATGGCTAACGTAACGGTGAGCAAAACGTCATTTCCGTTAAATGAGAATTTGCTGTGGTTACACCTGAATTGTGTCTGTATTCATTTCCTTAGTCATATCTGCCTTTGCTTTTTCTCTCAGAAGTAGGTATTATGCCATAATACTCCAGCAAATCACTAAACCTCCCTTCAAAACCCTCTCTGAAGGACTCACTGTCTTTTTTAACCAAGAAATACAGATTACAACTTGAGCAATATAACTTGAATATAGAATTTTAGATACTGATAAAAAATTATACTGAGTGAATTTTAGGAAAATTGCTGAATAACTTTTAAAACTGAACAGGTTAAGATTCTCAGTATACTTATAAACAGGTAATGAATAGGCAAAGGAGACAAAGGTCACTGAATTTATTTTGCTAGGAATTATATACTCAGTTCCAAGTTAACCGTGGTATATTGAATCATTCCTAAACTTAGTAACTTTTTGGCTAACTAAATTACTCTTGTAGACTCCTCTACTTCTTGAAATAATTTGTGTTATTAATAAATAACTGCCCATTTTTATAGTAGGGTGGTACAGTTTCAGTGACAGCTGCATTTCAGTGCTCTGTTTCCATGCCAGATGTATCTTAGCGTTGTATTTCAGTCTCAAATAAAATGTGATTTATTTAGAGTTTGTAAGTCAGTTTCTTTTGCAAACTGCTTGAGCATCAAAGCAAATATTCTAATGCAAAATAAAGATAATATCTAAAGATTATAATCTGTCTTTCAACAGCAATTAGTCCCAAACAATTACGAGGCAGAACTATGAAATAAAAGTGGCCATACTAATTAGCGGTAAAAAGTTGAAGGAGAAGCAAAAAGGCAGAAGGCCAGCCAGATTTGCAGGTGGCCCTGGCAAACACTGCAGAGCTTCTTCCAGCTCTGTTGCCCTGGCTGGAGAGAATTGGCCATTTCTCTCTGGGACAGAGGCAAAGTGGGCACTGCTGCAGCTCAGCTGCCTGGGTGTTTGGTGGTGGAGGTACCTGGTGCAGTGGAGCTGCTGCAGAGGCGTCTGCTCCTGGAGGTACTGAAAAGTTAAACAAAAACCAGTTCTGCAATCCTAGAAGCTCAAGCAGGACTTAAGTTACTTTTACTTTGTTAACAAAAACCTTAATGATGAGACAAAGTACAGTAGCCAGCATAGGTGCTTGTGAGAGCCAACCTGCCTAAGAATGCTCCATTTAAAGAGATGCTAGATGAAATGCAGAGACATGCTTACTCTTCAAAATAATATCTCATTTCAAACATAAGTGTTCAGTTTAGAATCTGGATCAGTGGTAGCTCAGGAAGGTGTGTCTTTAAAGGTGCAAGGCAAAGAAACTGCTATTCACAGCTGAAGTGCTCTTCAAGAATTTCACTTGCCTTCAACTCACCTCTCAAGCTGAATTTCAATAAACATCTCTTGGAGTTAAAAAAAGTAGTCTTTAGCTGAATTTTTTTGTGGCAGTGAACATAAGCAAGAATGCAGCTGCTGAGGAATCCTCGTCTCTTACCTAGCAAGAGGATTCTTGCCAAGGTGAACAACTAGCTAACAGGGGATCTGACCAATAAGGCTTTTGTCTATCAGGAAAGTAGAAGACTAAACACAAACTGTTCATTGTGTGATTATAAAAGGAAATGGGTGTTGAACTTTGCATTAAGAGCTGCTTGGAGAACAGAGTGCCAGTGTGCTAGGGTACCATACAAAGAAACACTGAGGAAGACAGTGCTTACTTTGAAATGTTTATCCTCTCATAGGGAGCCAGGGGGATGGAAATATGCTTTGCAAGGTTAGCATTCAAAAACCTAACAGTCAGACCATGTAATCAAACACCCACTGGGTTATTCATTGATTGATAGTCATTCACAGTTGACTCTCAGCACCAAACAAACTTAGTTTCATCGAGTCCCTTCGTTTGTATTCATGGACATTAGGCTGGTGTCTGTGAAAGGGAGATAAATGTGAAAGAGGGTATTGTGCTACCAGCCATCCTGCTCTTCAGATAGGATGTAGTAGTGAGATCACACATGCCTGCTGGCATCGGGGCTGCGAGGAACCTCCTGGTCCATCAGCGAGGGAGCAGCTTTGGCAGCGCAGCCTGCCATTTACTGCGTTCAGATTGTCAGCACGTCACGAATACCTCCTAACGTAGATGAGAGAAGTTTTCAATCCTAAAAATGTTTTGCCGTGTTGATAATGTGAGACAGTAGGTAGTAGCCCATTTTTTTCTCTATAAAAATCAAGTAGAAAGAAAATGTCATGTGTGGGGTTTTTTAGTATTCCTTTTCTGTTCCTTACCTGAGTCTGTGAATTACATGAATGTAAAATGAGTGTAAAATAAAGTAGAAAAATGGAGAAAATATCTCCTATATAGATGGAGAAGATAGAGGAAGGCAAAGGAGATGGTGAAAGAATAATAACCATTGCTATCCAGAGAAAGGTTGGTTGGTTTGTTTTTGAGACAGGATAGTTTCATTAGGCAGAGGATAACTTGACCTTAGCTATTGCCTCTGTCAAAAGAGAATGAAAAGGCAAAAGAAAATGAAAATGTTTACAATAAATGAATATAGCTACCACACTCATAAGAACGAGAGATATAATATCTCTTCAGATCAATCCCACAGGGAAATGTGGATTATTTTTTAGTCTGGATTTCTTTCTTTTCATTTTGAGTGTTATGCTTTTTTCCTCTGGCAAGAAGTGGGCATCTTCAGAAACATCCTTTGCAGTGAGCTGAACATTACATGCTCCATAAGCAGAGGGAAAAAAAGGATAAGAAAATTTGAGAGAAAGTTGGTGTTTAGGAATGTGAGACATTTGCAGGTTGTTACTTACACATGCTTTTTTACATTGTCTGGCTCAGTGTAAGAAATACAATAATATTTGGCCATGAATTATGTTAATCTCCACATTTACTCCTGCTAATTAAAGGAACTTGATACAGCTGACAATTCAAGTCATCATCAAAGCCTGTAATGTTTTTCACTAAGGAGGGCAGATTACCGATGAAGAGTGAAACATCATGTATTAATGTTTCCAGCTATTCTGCACCAGCTCTTTGTATTGTATCACAAGTTTTGGAACAGGGTCTAGCAGCCCAGGAAACAAGGCAGTACAAGTCATTTCTATAGAGCAAAAATACATCTGGAACTGCATCTTTGTTTTGGATCTTTAAATTTCTTTTTATAGTAAGGCTCAACTTTCCGCCAGACTTCTCCGTGAAGTCAGTGGAAATGCTGACTGCACAGAGCCTTCAGGATGGGACTCAAAGGAGTCCTCATATTTTACCTGACAGGAGTCCGTTATATAACTTTGCATTTAGGTTTTATGTTTTTTTAAAAATTTCTTTGGAGGACTTGAATTTTTGAGAGGCAAATGGGCAGGACAGAAACATAACAAGGAACAGAAGAGCAAACAGTTTGCAAAGTGATGCTTAGTGTCTTATACTGCATATCTTTATGAGGCTGTATAGAGTACTGTGATCTTCTGTTCTGCATGCAAGTGGCCTGCAGAAGGGAGATGTAGCTGCAGTTGTCGAAAGTTAGATTAAGCTGTTCAGTGGAAGACAGTTAGAAATTGCCCATGGAAGGCTCTGATTTTAGTCTAGATTATTTTAACTCCTGAGGTAGTGGAAGCTTTGCCATAGTCATCAAAAAGCCAATGGCAAAATAGTGAAAGAGAGTAGGTTTGTCAGGACATGGCTTCTGATACTGCCCTGGTACAATTTCTGCACGGCATACAATGTGATGTAAAGAGGCGCTCTTTCCACCTAGGAGAGAATGACAGCCTTCTTCCATACTTGGGTCCCCAAGCATGCCAAGATTTGAGACAATATTGTACTAACAATGGCAGTGGTATGTCTGTCTCAATGATGAAGTGGATTTCTCTAGTCTTTGTGCTAGAGGGTTTGGCCAAATGCAGTGCTAGGGGCAGGCCTAAATGTTTTTTTGTTACTTCTGGGTGTAAAGAAGAAATAGAGTCAAGGTACAAGGAAGGTCTTAGCTGAAGAACATGTATATGCATGTACTAATTTTCGTAGGAGATGCTGAGGTCGTGTGGGTTAAGTTATATAGTTTGATGCCACCAATATTCTTGCTTAAGCTTTATTACTTTAAAAGAAGCCTGTTCCCCAAAGCAGTATTTGAGGCACGCAAACGTTTCTATGTACTTCCATGATGCCTTCCAGAAAATCTTTGCCTCTCTCCTGCCACCACTGCGAATGACCTTGACTTTCTGTTCAGCATGTTCTGGTTACTCAGGGTGCGACAGGTAAAGGCTGTGCTGCATCTGAGAGCCAGGGAATCCTGCTGGGTGAGATGTGACCTACTGCTTCTCCTCACCGAATTTGTATATGGCTCCCTCCCTTTTCGTAGGATTGTTTCTAATTGGTACACGGACACCCGAGCGAACTCTCAGCACAGCTAGGATTTGCGAATCATGATAGAGCTTGTGGCTTATCAGAAAGCCTGATGTCTGCAGTTGGGAACAGGACATTCTTGTCTGCCTTCACGGATAGCTTTGCTGCTTAAAAGAGGAAATGCTCTTACAGATGACGTGGGGGCAAAGGGAACTGCTAGTGTGCTGGTAACGACTGCTATATTCCCCACCTTTCTGGCTCCGCTGAGTGATTTCACAGCGAGATTAAGTTATTCTCCTGACAGAGTTATTTATACACTATGTGACTCAGCTGCCTTCTGAGGGATGGCAGCTTGCCTGCCTGAGAAACAAACTTTGTGGTGCCACTAGTGTCATTTCTTCCTTAAAATATTCATCCCATGATGTTAGATCAATGGTGGAAGTGCTATAAGTACCAAAACAGCGATGAAAAAAAAGGTGTGGAACTTGATTTATGTTAATCATAACCTGAAAAATTGACAAAATTGATTTGCTGTTTGTTTTTTCCTTCCTTGTGTCAGTAACAAAAGGCCTTCTGCTGCAGGAGGATTATAAACAGGGAAACAGGGAATCTCTGTTTCCTCTTGAGCCTGAACTTCATTTTACATCTGCAGAGTTTTTGTCTCTGTACAGTAATTTCAGTGGTTGCCATGAAATAGTTCCTAATTTATAATAACAATGAAAAATCAGGATCAACCCTTCCTTTGTTGCCATGCGTTATGAAATTAATTTCTTTTGTGTGAGGCACAGGTACAGCTTAATGAGATGTTCCTTGGCTTTTTGCAGGGGCTGTTTCCTTAAGTGGGCAATATTTTAGCTTGGAAGAATACTTTAAATGTTCTTGGGAGAACTTGGATCTATAAGTCTTTGTATTACCTCGCTTCAGTCTGGGTCTGCTTGGCTCTGTTTATGTCTTTCTCACTTTTGACATGATGTCCTTTTGCTGCGTGTTTCCATTGGTATGCAGTAAGGCTTTTTCCCCCTTGTTCTCCTTTTAATTTTTTTTTTTGTTGGGAGAGTATTCCTCCTCATATCCTGTGGTCTTTTTTTATTATGTAACAGTAATTGTTTTGCATTTCCTTGAGGCACTGAGCCATTCCAGTGGTGGGAGATAATCTTTTTTTCTGCCTAGTGAGTTATGTGCATGAAAAGGCAGAGGATGTGGATTGAGTTTTAACCTTCATTGCTGTTGGTTTTCACCTTTTTCAATCTTCTCTTTGCGCTGTCTTTTTTAACCCAGTTTCTAGTGATTTTATGGTGCTGACTTTGTTTTTGCTGTGAGATAGCTGAAGCTTAGCCATGTAAGACATTTGCATGCTTGTTCCCTTAATCCAACCAAATTCATCTTTATGAATTCAAAATCATTGTTATTCAAACTGTCCTTGTTTTTAATTTAAAACAGAAATCCCTTACTAATGTAGCAGTGCATTCAAATAAGAATTCAGAATACTTACAGCCTGATTATTTTGATGGTAATGTGCTCATAAAACAGGGCTCAGAGCCTCTTGGCTATAATACTTGTTACTGTGAGGGAAAAGAGCCCTGCAAAATTATAGTGGGTGCTGAGGATATGTTCATTCTTGACTACAGGTAAAAATACCAGTCTATTTGATCTTCAGATCCATTATGTGGAGACAGTGCATTTATAAAGTGGATCACTTGGTGAGAAGGAGCTAATGTCTCGTTGAGGGTGCTCTTTTAGCTTGCTTCAAGCTTCTACCTAGCACCGTTCTGTTGCAGGTTCTTTGTACTGACTCAATACAAATAATCACCAATGTGATGAAAGTAGACTATGTAAGAGAAGAAATCCTGTACACAGGGTGATGGAATACTGATCGCTTATGTGCAAGTGGTGAAGTTATGTCCTAGAGGTGCGATTTCAGTTCCTTTTTTACCCTTTATTTTACCTTTGAATTGGGTATATACTGTCCATAACAATGAGCTTTCCTCTACTGCACAGAAAATGCTAAGGAATATTTTTCTCTCTGTTCTGGATTTGGTGTAATGATTGTGCCTTATGTTCTTGAGAAGGACATTTACTTCTCTTGATGACAGTGTAGGTTCCAGTATATTCAGCCCCTGTGGGTGGCTGAAAGTAATACCTAAAGCCAAGAAGATCAGAAGGGACATTTTACTTGGGTGAGATTAATGTGAAAAAGCCAGGCCAATTCTAATGTTTCACAGGTGGAAAACCACAAAATATTTGACAAGCTGAGATCTCAATATGATTTCAGTTACACAGACACTAATGTCAAATAAGCAATTATACAGAAGTCAAACTTCTCCTGTAAATTTGTAACAGAGTAGAAGAACATTATGCATAATTATGTTACATATAATTTTAAGGATGAAGCTCATATTCCAGGCTCCATTAGCTTTCCAAGTCTTTGTAATATATCTGTTGAACACATCCTAAAAAGTTAGACAAGATTATCATTGATTTTTATTCACAGCAAGAGATTTATTTGACAATTGATGCTGTATTTTCAGTTCTATTTCTTTAAATACCTTTTCTCTTAAATTTTGATATCTCTATCCACAAGACCCTTGCATGACACCAGTCATGGCTCTGGGTATATTTTTTGACCTAGTTAAAATTCTCTTATGGCAATGACATGTGGGTGCTGAAGCAAAGAGCTGCAGTGACTCAGCTGTTGCTGCTCCTAGGTGCCTGCTCTACCCTGTTGCCAGAGGTTACAGCCTGTGTTGCATAGACGCTGGAGGCAAATCTATGATTCTGCCTTGCTCCTACAATTCATAGCCTGGCATTTTAATGTAAATGGCAGTTTAAATGTCCTAGGCCATGGATTGGGGGGACTGAGAAATGGGCTTATAGGAAAGTTATGTGAATGTGGTAGTAGCTTAAAATTCATTTAGTCTTCTGGAACCCCATTTTCCCTTTTCTCCTGGCAACTTCAGACCAAACACTGAGCTTTTTCTGTCCTTATCTGCACTAAATGTCCGCTGTTTCTACACACATAATGATTACTGTCTGTAGTCAGAAACATGCCTTGGAGACGTGGCTTTCTCAGAGGCATTGTGAAGGGGGTGGATGAAGATGATGACCCTGGGAAAAGAAGACTCTAAAGATCAGTTGGTCATTGTGGGTGTGGGTTTAGTGCCTGCAGATTTTTTTATCTGAAGAATTTGGCAAGCAGTATTTGATGTTATTCCTTCCTGGGGACATGCATTTTGCCATCTTGCCCACTAACACTTGCTGAAGAGGAAAAAGTAGAAGTGCGTGATGAAAATACCTGTTTTCTTGTAAATCAGGCTGTTTTTCTCAGCAAGTCAGATATCAGATTACATATAAGGTTATTACTATTCTATATCAGAAAAAGCTGCTCACAGATGTGGTCTCAATGACTCAGGCTTCAAGTTGGTAAGTTTTTCATACTGTTCGGAGATGGGGATGATAGCTGTCTGTTTCGCAGTATATGTTGGTAATGGTATTTCCATTAGACGTCAATTATAAAGCAGAAAGAGTCTTATTCCTGGAGTAGTGTTCAATGCACATAGTGCTGCTCTGAATCAATAGAATTAATCAATTATTTCTATCTGTTTTGTTCTCTAATCTCTGTTCTTCTGAATTGTTTCGGTTTGCTAACATGCTCACTGTGTTAATTTGAGTGTGTAGTTCTGGGTTAGAAATGGGGTGCTTTGTGATCCCATCAGCTCTTCAGCTTTTGAAAACTAAAAGTCTTTGATATTGTTCTCTTTCAAGCGCATTTCTTAATAAGAATAACATGATATAAATTGCTGGCAAAATTAACCTTCTGAAATTGGTTCAGAAGCAGAAATTCAGTTCTGAAAGTATAGGCACTGATAGGAAAATCTGTAGATTCAGGGTACAAAAATGACTAATCTGATTTCAATGCAGAATGATGGTTTAATGAGAGACATTCCACAAATGTATAATATAAAACATATTGTTGTATAGAGGACTAGTATTTCTGCTTATCATTATAGAGACGTATACCCAGTTTTCAAATGAAGTCATGACCAACTTTTAGGAGACGTAACACAGGTAGAATAGTACAGTAGAGATTGCCTCATCATCATGGATTGATCTGTTTAGTGAAATGAAGCCATTGACCTGTCTCCATTACAGTATAGCACAGCAAGTGGTAATGTGAGATACAGAGTAACATGATGCTTTCTAGTGCTGTATCATATTAATAATTTTTTTATGGTTGTAATACAGATTTTGTCGATCCATGCTGTCAGTACTCACCTGATCTTTTTCCCTCTCTGCTCAATCACACTGTAAATAGAGGAACCACAGTCATTTGCAGGAATGGGTATGATTCAATAGCAGCAAAAGCATGTTCTCCATTTGCTCTGTGCTGAAAAGCTGTGTAAGAATCCCCCTGTAACAGCCTACTTACTGACCCTTATAAAATGCTTTTGTACAGGTATACTCATTGTCAGCCACTGTCAAAGAAACAAATGCTTTCTCTCCTCACTGAGATGAAGTGCTCTGAATGACAAACACAAGAGAAATGATACAGTAATTTGCTGATATAAGGTGTGGGAAGTTGATTCACACTTTACAGAAACAGCAATGATATCAGTCCACTGATAAAGGATTTTTAGACCTCAGAAAAATAGAGATGCTTTTGACTGTATTTTGCACCCAAGTTTCTTAAATAGAGATACAGAATGAATACCTATTTCATGTAGGCCTTGTTATTGAAAGTCAGTAGTTACATATTCAGTGTGTCTACAATATTTCAAATGCCTCTTTATTCTCAAGATAGGCAAATTCACAGATCCTGCTGATGGCCACTATCTTATAATGGTAACAACTGCTGACAATATGACACTAGGCTATTAAATGCTTCTACTTGCATTGTTTTTTGCAAAAGTATTACATGTATTTAGCAAAGGCCAGTTTGACTCATCTGATTTATCTCTTTTGACTCCTTTATTAATATTTTGGCACTTTCAATCATGCTGAATAACTCTGTTAACAGCGTTTGGGATTCTCCTAGAAGGTCATTCTTGAAGTGTAGTACTGGTAGGAGTCATGTTTGCAGGGAAGCACCAAGACTGGGAGTTGTTGGGTTACATCCTTCAACCTACTGTCCTGGACAGGGTACAAGGTTATAAAAGAATGGATTTGGGAGGAAGGGAGACTGAGAAGAAACAAATGTCCTTCCCTGTGCAGCAGCTCTCTGACTTTGCTGTTGGGCTTACAGGAAAATGTGAGGAAGATTTTTTCAGTGCTCAGTTTCTGCAGTTGCAAAGCATAGCTTTTGAAAATGTCAGGTGCTTGCTCCTGACTGATGCTGTATGCTAAACATGGTAGTCATCCAGGCAGGCAGCCTCTGGAGTCTCTTTCTCTTTGAGTCTCTAGCTGTGACCAGGGAAAAGATCCCTCCCAGGCACAACACTGGTTATACAGAAGTGGAAGTGTTTCTTTCTTAAAGAGGTGAAGACTTGAGAGAAAATGTTTCCTCCATTTCAGATAATGCAGAGATAATAGTTCACTCACATCTTAAAACTGCCCTTAAGGAAATGTATAAGTCAATATTATTTAAGGCAGAATAAAAGGTAGAGTGTGTTAATAGAATAATAATGGTAGAAGCACTGAAAGGTTGCCTTATTCCATGAGATTACTTTGTTGCAGCAACGCAGGAATAGTGAGTGATCAAGTCATTAACTATTTGTTGTTTCTCTAAGGCTGTCTTTGAGCCCATACGCTTTTGTGTGTAGTCCCCACCTGCTGAGCTATGCAGCTGGTGGCCATGCTGGTCAGTCGAGCTGTGAAGGTCCTGTGTCCCATACACAAGCTCGCTGGGGCTGAGCTGCTGAGCACTTGCTGTGCTGCTATGAATGTCTGCGTATCCACCATGGGCTCTGCATCTGAGGGTGAAGAGCTAAGCTCTGCATAAGTCTGTTACCAAAATCTGTTACATGGAATAAAGAGTCTGTATATACTACCTAGTGCATGGTAGAAAGGTAAAATAACTGAAAGATTCTCAAGCTTGCCATAAATTGCATCTCAAAGTCTTTCTGCCTGCTAAATTTTACATTCAAGAGCAGTAAAGTAATGACAGAAAGAGAAATTTCAGTATGCATACATCTGCTAATTGAGCTAATAAAACCTTCCAGTGAAAATGACAGATAAAAGCACAACAGGATTCAATTTCTGCTGGCTCCTAGAACAAAATTCAAAGAGGAAAAGCTTATTTTTTTTCCTGGGAAGTATATTCATTCACATCTTTGTGTTTTACCATTCTTAGTCCTGTACTTAAAATAGTAACACCAGGAGATGTAGGAAAAAATGAGTTTACAATTGAAATTCTGAACCACTTTTCAGAACAGTGCTAATACGCAGTCTGGTTTCAAGCAGATCAGTCAGTGGTTTCAAACATTTCAAACATTAGATGTGTGTTTTCCTAAACATTTGCTGGTCAGATGAAGGAGGATCTTGACAGTTTGTCTGAGGAATAGAGAAAATGCAAACATAAGTCGTGTAAATCAGAAGTGGTTTAGCCATTGGAGCTATCACATCTGCCTTGAAGGTGATGGGTCTGAACTCTCCCAAGACAGGAGTGGGAACAGAGCTGCAAGAAGGACGAGCAAACTCCCCAGCAGGTGCACATTGGCATTCTCCTGTAAGGGCAGAGCTCTGATTTTTTCAGATGGGACACTTCATGACCAGACAATGATCTGCATGCACAGTGCTGCCACTGAGCTGGTCTTTCTGCCTGCGTGCGATTAATCCAGATTAATTGCTGCTCTTTGCTAAATACTCTGGCTCTGTTTACTGACCTAGTGCATTTGCGGAAATGCAAGGGGCTGGTGGGTTTCTTGTCACTGTGCTGGCTCTTTACAGCATGAGCGATGCTCTTGTTCCTCTGTTCTGAATTTTCCAAGGACAAGTATTTGGATGTTGGGACTGCTTTATTGGTCTGCTTGGGCTTGGGAGCTGTGACCTGGCCAGAGAGACCTCCTGGGCTGTCTGGAGCGCTTGCCCTCCTGAGCAGACACTGCAGCAGTATGGTGTAGGACAAGCTCCAGAAGCAGGTGCACACACAGGGGATGAGCTTGGGGTGCAGGTGGCAATGGGAGAAGGGAAACCAGATTGCTGCCAAGCAGACGAGGTCTGTAGAGACCAAAACAGACACATCAGCCGGGGTAGACGTGGCAGGTGTGTTGGAAAGCGAAGGTGGGAGGAAGGACAATTTTGCAAGGACACAGTGGGTGGGAAGGGAGGTAGGATTTGTTTTCACATCAGAAGATGTGTTTTGTATCTGAAGAATTATGTTGTTCTTGTTTAGGAATTTGTGTTCTAATTAAAAAGCTTTGGAGATAAAAGCCTTTGTATGCTTTTGGCATGGTCCCCCTGAAGGCTGCGGTGGGTGCACTGGCGAGCGCTGCCCTTCTGGCTGCCTCCAAGGCTGCCTGCCAGGCTGCCCATGATCTCTCGTTGTCTTCCTAGTTCCCCACCTGCATCCTCGGTGGAGTTTGCTCCTAATCTTTCTAGCAGCAGAGATGTATGGAAACCATTGCTAGACCCTCCCGTGCCCCTTGCACTCTGGCCTTAGCATTATGAGATGAGGATGTTTGGACATGCCCAGGCTGTTGCAATTTTCCAAGTGGAGAGCAGGTCCTGGCCTTTTCTACAGGAAACCCCAGCAATATTCTGCCAGGGTTTATCCCTGCCAATGTTCAGTGCTGTTAGGGGAACATTCAGAGTTATGTGAGTGTCCTAAGAAATAATTTTAGCACTGAAATGTTTTTTATTTATGTTCAGTTATTTTGACTTAGCTGGACCAGATAGTGTGCATATCTAAGTAAATATTTCCTTCCTGTAGCTAAGTAAGTGGGGAGATTCAAGAGGATGAGAGAGAATAAATATTCATGCAACTCTTAATTAAAAATTTCAATAGTGGTTGCAATCGAATATATACTTTTCTTATACCTCTGTTACTGTGAAAAGATTCATGACTTCCTGTTACTATATAAAATATATATATCATTTGGACTTAAAGAAAATGTTAAATGCTACTTATAAGACTAAAAGAATTTGATTAGCTGGGGGGTTTCTTTGTTTTTTTTTTTTCACTAGTGGGGTTCCACAGGGATCTATCTTAGGGCTGGTACTCTTTAATGTCTTCATAAGTGACTTGGATGCAGGAGTTGAAGGAATACTAATTAAGTTTGCTGATGACACAAAATTGGGAGGAGCTGATGACACTCTCGAAGGCAGAGAGGCCCTGCTGAGAGCTCTAGACAAACTAGAGAGCTGGGCCATCACCAACTGTATGAAGTTTAACAAGGGCAAGTGCCAGATTTTGCACCTGGGGCACGGCAACCCTGGATGTACATGCACACTGGGGACCGAGAGGCTGGAGAGCAGCTCCGCGGAGAGGGGTCTGGGGCTTCTGGTCAATAGCAAGTTGAACAGGAGCCAACAGTGTGCCCTGGCAGCCAAGAGGGCCAACCGTGCCCTGGGGTGCATCGAGCACTGCATTGCAGCCAGTCGAGGGAGGGGATTGTCCCACTCTGCTCTGCACTGGTGTGGTCTCACCTCGACTGCTGTGTGCAGTTTTAGGCGCCACAGTACATCAAGGATACAGAGCTACTCAAGAGTGTCCAGAGAAGGGCTGTGAAGTTGGTGAAGGATTTAGAGGAAAAGCCATACGAGGAGCGGCTAAAGTCACTTGGTTTGTTCAGCGTGGAGAAGAGGAGGCTGAGGGCAGACCTCATCGCGGTCTGCAGCTTCCTCACAAGGGAGGAGGAGGGGCAGGTGCTGATCTCTTCTCTCTGGTGACCAATGATAGGACCTGAGGGAATGGCAGGAAGATGTGCCAGTGGAGGTTTAGGTTGGGTATTAGGAAAAGGTTCTTCCCCCAGAGGGTGGTGGAGCACTGGAACAGGCTCCCCAGGGAGGCAGTCATGGTGCCAAGGCTGACAATATTCAAGAAGCACTTGGACAATGCCCTCAGACACATGGTGTGAATTTTGGGGTTGTCCTGTGCAGGGACAGGAGTTGGACTTGATGATACTTTTGAGTCCCTTCCAACTCAGGACATTCTGTGATTCCATGACATATGGCTACCACTAATCCTGGCAAGAAAGAATTGACTGTCTGTGTGGAATTGGTGGGATTCCATATCAGTTTTTGCAGAAGGCCCATGGGGCTTGTTCTGAAGTGAGCCAACAGATGTACTGAGAAGGAAGATCTTGGTTATGCTCAGGCTTGTTTTCTGATGGGTGCCTCCTTGCCTCTTGGTTGGTCCTGTTGCTCCACGTAGCCGCCTGTGATGATGTTGTGACAACCGGAAAAGACCTCAAGCCCTTCCTTTTCAGGGACTGTGGAGTCCTGCAGAGCACTGAGTGGTATTGCTGCAAAGGAAGATGGGGTTTGTAGGCAACTGACACCCAGACTGATTTTGGATCATTTAAGGAGGCAGTGTGAATGCTGGGTGATAAGTATCCTGAGAAATCAGGTATTTCAGAGCACCTCTGGGACCTCTTTCTGCCCATGGTTCTCAAATTTCTTGTTGTGACTTACTAAGGTCTATTATTTGTGCACTTCACAGGGTTGCTATGGAATTTATTAGGCTGAGTTGTGAATGCAGAGAGCAGTTGCTTTCAAAAGAGAAGGAAATATGGTTTGCAGGGCTGCCTACATATTTAAGATATGCAAATATAGTCTCTTAGAACTTTTTAAAAAATTCTTTCCTTGCCCACATTTCCTCTCCATACTTTTGACTTGGAGGATTTTTCTTTCTAATTCTTTGGTTCAGAGTGGTTTTATGAATGGAATATATAGGGATATGAATAACAAGAAGAGACAAAAACCACATCTGACAGCTCTCCCAATTTCCTCTTTTACATACACAAGAGGTGTTTTCTAAAAGCAGCAGCATCCTCCACGCATGTGTAAGTGAATTCATTTTGTCAGTAATGCAGGAAGGCTGTGTGCTTTTGGATTGTTTTGGGGAGGGATTTATTCAAATATACAAAAATGGATAAAATTTCGCTGTTGAAGTGTATTACTGTGAGCGGAAGGGACAGCAGAAGTTTGCCTGGAGCATACACGAGCAGGATCCATGAATCTTGCTGGGATTTTAGGCAGGTAAGATTTAAAAGAACCAGGCAGAGCAGCAAGGTTGGGGTTTACATGTAGACATCTTTGTTCCCATGTTTGAAACTGCGATGTAGGCAGCTGCCATCAGAGTCTAGGAAGCCATGGGTGAACAGGTGGCCAGACGCCTGTGAAGGTGGGAAGTGGAGGAACTGCTCATCTGGAAATGAGGTCCAGCTCAGTGTTTTACAGAGCAACTCAGCAACACAAGCTCATGAACCTTTTTTTGATTGCGAAGGAACATTTGAATAATTTGACCTGTAAGATGGTATGAGAAATAAGCCAAGGCTGGGGTAGTTTTAGATTTTACCAAGGATGATTTAGACAGTTATAGAACTGGAAAGACTGAAAAAGGAAAAAGTGTAGAAAGGCAATATTTCCAGGTTGCTTAGCTAAAGAATAGTCTCAGCGCAGTTGAATAGGTCACAGATGGAATTTGATACATGAAAAGAAATACAGTGCTGGATGATGACCAAGTAGTGTTCTTCAGAGTCTCATAAAATGAAGTAAAAATAGGATTGTTACAAGAGAATTTGATCTCAGAAAATATTGGAAGATATTTTTCTAACAGCAGAACACCTAACAAAGTGAAAAGAGAAGCTACCTGGGGACTAGCTGTGTTAAGGTTTTTTCTGCAAACTAATTGTAAATTAGAGTTGTGTTCTACTTCCTAACTAAAAGTATTTTGTAAATTCTTGGGGGATAGTTTTCATCTGTATCCTAAGACAGGATTCCAGTTCAAGACATTGAAGAATATATTTATTTGAAATATCATAGTACAGAAAAGCAAACTGAAAGCCAGAGACATAAATTTTCCATGTAAAAGAGAAATCAAATATATCTTTACACTATATACTACCTATCTATATACATGCACTTTATCTAATAGAGTAGCAGGTCTCTTGCTCTTTACCTTCTTGTTTCGGACAAAGGTGGTAAGTTTGATCGGATTCCTAGGGTTTTTTTGTAATGCAGAAGTATTTTAGACTATTTTACATTGCAAAGCAAATCTATAGAAGGGTCCCAACCCAGTGACTGGGATGGGATTCCTCTCACTTAACTTTAGCCATCTAGAGCATTTGTCAACTCTCTGAGAAGTCACTGAGGATCAAGAGGCACTGCCAGAAAGTGATCCTCAATTGCCTCTTCAGTCTGAGCCTAAGGAGTGAGCCTGTATTCTACGCCGAGTTCACTTTATTTATTTTTCCTTGGGTGGTGACCATTGGCCTTTTATAGGTTTACTCTATGCCTGTATTTGCACCACACTGCAGCAACATGCAAGAACTGCAGCTATATGGAAGGGGAAAAGGATGCTCTGTGATTACAATGAATTTGCAATTCAGCTTTCACGGGAGGGCCAGCATGATTTTGGAAAACAATTCTGTATTGATGTAATAGAATTAGTTAATAAAGACTATTCCTACACTAGTATTAAAGATAATAAACATATTAAGCCTTCTTTTTTAACATTCTTTTCATACAAGGAAATTATAAAACTCTCTAAAGAATATACCTAAGTATAATGAAATCTTTACGGGGGAGAGGGGAGAGCAGCTTCTGTCTTCCTCTCTGTGCAAATACCTATCTTGAGAGAATGAACCTGCTAAAGATCAGCCTGACATTTCCCCTGACCATATCTCAGAAAGATGAGGGGACAAGAGATTTGCTCAGAGTTAATCTGTGGAGGGCAAAAGATATTTATACAATTTATGAGTAACTTTTTTCCTTTGGACCTCCCTCTTCAATTTGGGGATAACTTTTTTTGACAGGAGCCCATATGTTGCAACTGTCTGTGCATAGCTCTTTGGACACAAAAAGTATGTGCCCAAAAAACCATCCCAGGAATTAGTGGGTGCTGTGGATGGAAAGATGGATGTTCTGTTGGGGGACTGAAACTGGGTAGATCCATATCATTCCTCATGGGAGAAAGAGGAAACCTTTGTTTTAGGATCAAAAGAAAGATTTTCTGCCTCAAACTGCCACATACTCAGCCTGTCCCAGTCAAATCCCAACTATTTTGCTTTATTGGAATGGAGATTTAATCTTTTTCAAACACATGTGTCTTTTAAACTTACCCTCTGCACTGACGTATATATATGTATGTATACATCTTAACTACAGAAGCACTGCCGTTTCCTCTAAAACTAAGATGATATGGTGATATCAAAATATCTTTGGACAGTTTTTTTTTTTAGTCTATGAGAGGTTGATTTATTGGCTTTTCTGGTCAACCTAAAATCCTGCATGACATTAATTGATCTTTTAACTTTCTTTTCCTGTAAGATGAATTAGCAGGAATCAGAAGTCTTGAAAAGCCCTACTTTTCATTTATATGCTCCTCCCTTTAATTTTAGGGAAAACAGATGCTGTTGAATGCTGCAAGGCATTGAGAAAGGCAGGTTTCTTAGGTTCCTATAACTCTTTGGGCCCATGCCTGTTTGACCAGTGTGTTGATTCTCATTTGGTTGTTCCATTGTGCGTGTGAATGATTTTAATCCAATATTGAATTAGAAAAAAACTGGTATGTGGAGCAGAATCCTACATATTCAAAATCTGCTTAGATGAGTCAGGAGTTCATGTGGAATATTAGTTTGAACTCTAGTCATAAGGAAAGGTGCGTGGGCAGTCTGAAAAGTTGCTGACCCTGAAAGCTCTAGTGGTTCTACAACTGGTTTGACAGTCTCCTACAGCTTGGGTAATGCCCCAGGACGGCAGTGCTCCTTGCATAGTCAGCTTCACTGTTAGCCCATGTACGGACTTGAGTGTCAGATCTACCCGCAAACAAGCCAGCCTTGTAAACAAGAAAGATGGTATCCTAAAATGGAGCCCTGCAGGAATGTCCACCCCATCCTTCTGGAGAAGGTTGCTTTTGATAACTTCACTGCCTCCAAATGATTTTGTTAAATATTGCAGGATCTATTGTGTTATGCTGCTTGGCAATGATGAATTATTGGCTTCATTGGAAATTGAGGTAAATAAAACCCAATCATTTGGTATTTCAGGAGAAGGCGTATGTGTTGCCTTTTGCTTGCTAATGGCAAATTGCAGTTGTATTTATGTTTTGCTGACTTCTAAATATGGAAGGTTTATCTTTTAATAAGCTCCTGTGTGCTTTCAGCCAGCCCTGGATCTTCTTACCAAGGCTGTGACGTTTTCCAAATGGCCTCTCTATTTCCAGTAACCTTAAATCCTGTTCAAAACCATGTTATTTTTACATCTGAATATTAAGGCTTAAGCAAGTTAATGGAGAACAGGCACTTGCAAAAAAAAAAGAAAATATTGCATTGCATTTTGAAGAGCTGCATGATCACTCTCATTTTGTCTGTGCTTGTTAAAGCTTGTTTTTTCCCTTGGTTGGTTTAGTTTCAGACAGATGAAACAGCCCTCGCTTCAGTTGGAGAAAGATCTCAGTCTTGCAAGCAGTGTAAAGATCAGAGCCAGTCTGAGGATATCTCAGCTTCGATTCAATGTTGCAGAAGCTTTATTTTCTTTTATTTCACACTTCCTTCAAACTAAAAGTGAAAGCTTGCAGCTTCACAAAATAATACTTCCATTAAGTATTTCTAGTTCTAAGCATTTATAAAAGTGTCAACTTTCCTTCATCACAACCTGGGCAGTGACCAGAACTTGCTTTTATATATGTGGGCTAGGAAGCACGAAGAGGCAAATGTGTTGCCTGGTGGTCATATTATCATCAGCAGGAGCAAGAGCAGGGCCTGGGACTCCTGGTCCAGGGTCTGATGCAAACTGCTGCAGCCAGTCATTGATGGATGATCAGTGGTGGATTAGTTTGGCAAATCCAGCCAAGAAACAAAAGTAAAACAAAATTATGGCATTTTCTGGCAACTAGCAAAGCTAAATTAAGCTGGCCAATTCCTGATAAAATCACAGCAGAGAAAGCAGAACAAGCAAATCAGAGCTTTTTTTCCTTTAGTTCCTGTACTATTTTTAAGTCATCCTGATTCCTTGTTAAATGCCAGTCTGGAGAACGGCTTGAAGCACTGACTGTCACTTAAGACATTTTCCAGGGAGGCTTTGCCCTGAGAGGATGACTAGCAGCAGATTGCCCTTTCCATATGGAAGTCAAACCTTGCAGCAGCCCTGGGACTCAGTCTGTGGGTCGTTACACCTTTGGTGTTAGTTCTCTGTATGGACTCACTAGTGTTACACGCTCAGATTACATTGCATAACTTTGAACACCACATTTTGATGTCTCCAGGCCTGCATGACCACTACAGATTACACTTTGCAGTAAATTACACAGGCACCCTGTAGAGACCTTTGGTAGCCCTCTGATGGATTTTTGGTCATACTCGTGTCCATCCAGTCACTGCCAGTCAACAGGTTCAAGCAGTGAGGAAATGAATGTTCTGGATATACAAATATATGTATAATTCTGGGAAAAGAAAAAAATGTTGTCTTAACTTCTTGGGAGGGATGTGATGTTCACACCACCTAACTTGATATCACACTTAGGTGCTTGTGTTAGGAGTGCGAGTTACCAGTCTCTGCCAGTGGAAGACAGCACACCTCTTCTCTCCATCTAGGTACTGCAAAGCTGGTTGCATTGCATTGCCTTTATAACTTTTTGTGACAGACTTTGAATAAGCTGGGGAAGTCAATGATATAGCTGGACTGTGAATTCAAAAGACGATTTACAAAGGATTATAGTAAATGAAAGTGTCCCCATTTTCCTTTACGAAGCTTTGTGGTAGTTGCAGTGTCTCATTTTCTATTAGCAATGTGTTCTGCAGCATGAAGCAAAGCTTTCTTGTATTTTATTCCAAGTAGCATCCCTGATGCTGTATAAATCTGATAAGAATTGAATATAGGAGCATGGAGTCCCAAGCATGATAATTCTGTAGATTTTTTTGTAGTGAAAATTTTCTAGTATCAGAAATTACATTTGGATAACAGGACCCTAACACAATATACGTCAACATGGTGTAGCTGAAACCACACCATAAGTAATGAATTTCTTTTTGAATGACAGAAGATATCTGAGTTTCTTCATATTTGAGGAAGATATGTATCAGCTTTTATCTCTATGCTCTATGCAAGTATGATCTAACATTTAGATTTACTAGATCTCATGTCAGACCCTTGTATTTTAAAGAAGAGTATGTGAACGAGTTAATATTTTATATGATAAAACTGTTCTTCCTTCCATGTCTAACACATATTTTTTTTAAGTTTGCATTATAAGAAGAAACTTATCTTTGATAAATTGATCTTTAGAATTCTGAGTGACTATGAATGGGTGGTTCCTGTTCCTTCAGAGAGTATTTAGTAGAGAAAAGATCATTTAGTGGAGTTTTAAAAATCTCAGCATTTGGGAGGGACTGCTAAGACTAAGTTTAGGATGGAAAGAAGTGACTAATAGAAATGGGACTTCTATGCAATAGAAACTATAAGCACAGACCACAGTGATTTCTAGCATGTTAAACACAGCATTGTTTAATTCTGTTCAGACCAGGTTTCAATGATATTTTGGCAGTACCCTTTATCTTTTGGCAGTTCCTTTTTACCTCTCATATGAAAACGGTGAAAAATTTATGGCAAAGAAAACAATGAAAGGGATTTATGGTGATCAGCAGTTTGCATAATTTGTTCAAACTCTTGTAGAGTCAGATCCAGAAACGTTCTGCAGTGAATAGCCTTCCGTTTTGAAAGGCATGGAGAAACATGACATCCACAGTCAGTGCAAAAAAGAATTATTATTATTTTTTAAGTCTTTTATTAAGTCTAAATCTTTTGCTAAATCTGATTTAGGCAATATTTTAAGGGGTGGAGTTTGGTTTAGTCCCATGAGAATTTCATTCCAAAGTTCTGAACATGAGCATTTGCACTCGCAGAGTTGTATCACCTGTAGTAGTGCTCAGAAATGATCGCTCGTGCAGGGGGACAGCAGAGGGAACCTGTGCCACCAGGCAATGGGCGAGGTACTGCAGACAAGGATGTGGCAGAGGACCAGGGCTCTAAGGCTAGTTGTGCTCCAGATGGTCTACAGCCATCAGTGCAAACTGGAAATACTATGGACAACAACGGGCCAGGATACAGTATCGAGATTGAGGTCATTGTTTTATGCAGATTTCTTAAGCAAGGACTTCTTTTTCGGTTTTAGGATGATATTAATTGATTTGTACTTAACATACAAATTAGTTTTGAAACAACATTATGATGGTGACTTGCCTCATCAAAGCTTGTTTAAAAGGAGACTAATCTGCTGAGTGTTTTGAATAATTTTATCCTTGTTTATTTTTGCTGTGTTTGGTAGTATCAAGCAAAAAATTTGACCGGAAGACTTTCCTGATTGGTAGTTTCAGTCTAAATGGAAAGTGGATGACTAATTGTTGGTAGGATACTTCTTTAGCATAAGCTCTCATTTCATCCATATAAGCACATGGAGGAGGAAAATAATTGATCAGTTAAAGTGTTATTTGCCAATGCATCTGGATGGATTTTGGTCCTTGGGACAACTCAGAAGAAATTCCTTGTTTGCAAGTAGACTGGTACACTGGCTGTTCAGTGGATAGCCTTAAAATTTTGCCTACCAAATTCTAAGCGGGTGTTTCCATGTCCCCTTTTAAGGGATGGGCACTGCAATTTACTGAACGAAACCACCATGCCGTCTGCGCAATTTGTCTGAAAAAACCATGTTTGCAGTGTTCTCAGTAGGCTATTTCTGGAGAAGATATTTCATACTTTGTCAATACTCAGAGGCATAGTACAGCCTGCAGTTTCTGAGAGAGGGTTTTCAGAGGTTTGGTGACCTTTTTTGGTATACTTTCCTATCACTTCATTAGTGGTCTTTAAAGTGAACAAGAGCCAAAAACTTGCATCCAAATACCTTTACCGAACCCTGTGTGAGAAGTAGATAGCTCTGAAACCTCATGTGATTCATTTGCAAGATAGTGTGTTGACTGAAACAGTGAGCCCATCTGCCTTGTTTTGAAGCCAGTTTCCATTGGGAGCAAAAAACTGCCTGACCTCTGGACACTGTATTGCAGGAGAACCACAAACTCAGACCAACCTTTTCCTCTGGTGCTGCAGCCAATCAGTCTGAACACCAGGGCATGTTATGGCAAGCACTTTCCAGACAGGTAACCCCTAGTGAGTGAGGAGGACAAAACCCCAGTCCTACTGGCAGTTGTGATAACTGGTGCTATAGAGGGAGGTAAATTCCTTTTACCTGCCTTTTCCCGTTCTTGATAAATCTGATGAACAGAGGCTGGTGTAATTTCTTCATTACAACAGCATTCCCTTCCCTTGCCCTTGTGTGACATCTTATACCTTCTTCATAAGTAGCCAGACTCTGAGGCTTTAGGAGAGTTTCTTTACACAAATGGATGCAACAGGTATTGATCACCTGCAGGAATGGTCCTCCTTGGCAGTGCCAGGCTTAGGAGAGGGAGGTTGTACACTGCTGAACCCACCTGTTCCCACAGATGCTTCAGGGCAGGTTCCTTGGCCTCCTCTCAGCTCTAGCATCAGCAAATCCCCAGATACCAGGGACTTTGGCTTCGGGGACTCCATGGGAGGCCACAGCCCCCTGTGTTGTGCACTTCTGCCCAGGGACACTGGATGTGTGTACAGCCTTAATGCGTGCTTATACCTTATCACACTTGCATGTGGCTCTTGTGTGCCCATGGTGGGCCTGCTGAAGGACTTTCTGAGTAGCTGCACTGTGCAACTCTGCTTCATCATTACAGTATTATTTCCAGCCACTGAGTATCTGCAGAGTTCTCTTTTGTTTTAAAGAGGAAGGGCGGAGGTTGAGAGAGTTGTCAAAGCCAAACGGAGCGATCTTTGTCTGAGCTTACTTTTGTTCTAATGTTGGTTTCTATGCCTCATTAGCTGTGCTGAGATTTATCTCTCTGCATTTCATCATGCTGCATAATGTGGCAGAGTGGTGCGGGCTCATGTCATGCGTCAAAATCTAAGAACTCATCTTGGGGAAAAATTGTACATTATTAAAAAAGTCAGAATTATTTATCTTTTTAAATGGCTTAAATAGTGAGGTTAATATCATTTTAGATATATAAAAGTCATCCTGAAAGTGTTCACCTCATTGATTTCAGTGGAATGGCAGTGGAATTCAGCTCTGTGCAGGGAATCATCACAGGACCCGTGTGCCATTTATTTACTCTTTTGGAGATCTGACCCAGAAAATAGAGAAGGGAAGAACTTTCAGTCACCATTTAATCCCTTCTCCTGCTCCAAATGACCATACCAAGCTGAAATGCTCTCAAGACACAGAGTTTTTATTTCTCTTCTATGCAAGAAGCAGGTTTCCTCCATTACACTCTACGAAACTTGTTCAGACAGATGGCTGACCTCATTTCCTATCTTGTCTCTGACACAGCAATTTGTGGTACTTGTCAAGTAGTCAGCTTGAAGGACCTACCAAAAGATGTCTCTGTTTTTATTGGAAGTGTGTCCACCATTCAATTTCAAGAAAAATTAGCATTGCTTATGAAAAATTGTGACTGACTGGAAGAGGGAATGGAGTTGTCATTATGAATAACTGCTTTTATCAAGGGTGTCCTGCCTTTCATTCATGCAGGTAATGCATTTCTTGCCAATAATGTGTAGTTAATATCCTGTGCTGTGCTACAAGTAGTACAAATACCATAGAACATTAACAGAAGGGAGAATGTAAACATATATTTTAACATCGAAAACTTTGATACCGCTATTGAGACTTCTTGGGCTATCACCAGTTATGGTACTAGCTGACTTTGTCTCACACAGCAAAATAATACACTTCCTAAATATATCCCTTCCTAAGCCCTTTGTGCTCCTCAGGTTAATGCTTCTATGTTAGTAAAAATTAATATTTTTAGTGATCGGCTTGAAAATCAAGTGTGAAACCATATCATCTCCAAAAGGCACCAACAAACTTTTGAGGAGCTGAAAATGCATTGAGAGTCCAATGCTACAAGCCCATACCTAATTTTATGTGCTAAATCTTGCATGGTGTTAGCACAACCAGCACCTGCTGAGCAACCAGGCAGCTCTGATTTGCTTTTTCTCCTACTCTGTTGAGTTGGGGGTTTTTATTGTGCGTTGAATGGCAATTTTAGTTTAGTGGCCTTGATTGCTGAAATTTATGTCTATTTACAGTGTCATTATTAGCATCCAAGTACATGTTGTTATTATGTTGTTTTTAACATCCTGAAATCATACAGGTGAAAGTTTTCTTTTAACACACTTGGTTGCACAGTATGCAGTACTGGATAGGATAATGAAACTCCATCTTTATGGTTTTACTGAGATAATTGTATTATCTGTATCTCTTTATTAGTTTGTTAAAATACTCCTTCCCTCTCAGCCTGTTGAAATGATACTGCCTAATGCACAGAATGAGTTACCTTTACTTCGGTGTCACTGGGTGTGAAATATTTTGGGGTTTTTTTAATGAAGTCTTTGTATTTTGGGAACTACATTTTCTTTATCAAATTCCATTCTTTTTGACCCACTAACTTCCGATGACAGTGTGTTGAGGGGGACCCTTCCCCATTACATGTTACCTACATGGTCAACTAAAAACCAGACCTGAGTCAGATTTTGTCTTCTTTGTTAAACCTTTTGATTTCAGTTCCTTAACCACAGACTACTTTTAATCCCCTCTTATAGCAGCTCTTTCTCCTGCATAGCATATCTCTTGTGTAGACATAACCACAGAGGTGGTGATGGCATCAAAGGAAGAAAACAATTTCATACATTCCTACACTGAAAACCAGTTGTTTAGCTACATGCCAGGTTAAAGTTAACTTTTGTCTCACCAAAATGCTTTACCCTAGGGTAGGAGGGTTCAGAGACCCATTGGCAGCAGGTACTTTACTCCCTCTATAGGGGAAATATCATCTTTTTGCAGTTTAAATGTTTGCAAGAGGCACTAATATAACATTATGCTACTCTTATTTGAAAACCTGAACTGTTCTGTAAAAGAGATACTCCTATTGCGTCAGAAAAGTATTCAGTAGTAATAGCTCAATATTTTTACAGGCATGTGTGAATAGGTGTCATAGTCGTAGTTTTATTATTTTGTTATTTCTTCCGTTACCACTCTCTTGTTATCTCTGACCAGTTTCAGAGGCTTTAGGAGTTGTGTTTTCAGAAATCTAAACTTCGTTGTGGATTCTGCAGTCCTGAGCCTAAATGGGTCCTTTTCAGGAGTCATCCACGCAGTGACACACGAGTTGCATTTCTTGGAGCCTCGCATCCTACGTGGCCTCTAAAAAGAGCTTCCAAAGTACACACATTGTCAGGGAAGTTTTCACAGCTCCCCTCTCTTGTTTGCATTGAGATCTAAAGTACTTGGATGAAAATGCTTTGCATAATAATTATCTACAGGTGTAATTGCTGATGTTTTGAAAATATGAACGTCTGAATAGATGATTCAGTTACTTCACAGTAAGTGCAATAATAGAATCCCCGCTGTGTTTTACATCCATCTCCCTGAAAAATGTATTTTTATATTTAAAAAAAGAAAAAAGTACATATTTACGCACATCTCTGTGTATTTGTTCTTGTGGAGTGGAAGTAGGAGCAACACTTAAATAGGACAAGTTAACTTCTTATTCATAGTTACAGTGAGCAGCAGAGGAAAAAGTCAATACCAGCACTGTTATTGTCCAGTGTGACAAACGGTATTCTGAGTTAATGCAATATGCTTGCTGCAAAATGACTTTTTGAAGTGGTTAATAAAAGAGAACTCTGTTCACAGAATTTAATATTTTTGCAGAAGTTCTTAGCTTCTTTTTTTAAGGCAAAACTTTAGTTTCGAGGTATTGTTTCTGCTAGTGTTCGTGAGGCTGTCAGGATCAAAGGAATCTCTAGACAAGAAAAGTCAGTCTGGCCCAGAAACGTGATCCCTTGATTCAGCTTTTAAACTGCATTTTCTGTTTTGTTCCCACTGTCTTTATCAATGTGTCTCTCAGAAACACTGTGTAATGTGTTGGAAACTTCTGCTAGACTAAGACACGGCTTTGAAATGAGTCCTTTGAATAGAATAAGATACGTTTGTGCTTCTGGAGAACAACTGGAGAGAAGCATGGAGCTTGGGGTGTCCCTGCTCCTTGGGGGGAGGCTATGCAGAGCTTTGGCCTGTGCAGGTTTTTTTTATTTTCCTAGTTAGTGTTTAAAATATCTCTTAAAAGCAATGCATTAAATAATTTAGGATTCAGTGAAAAATGCTGGTTTATTATCATTTTATAGTATTTCTCTGTTCTCAAGTATAAATGCCAAGGAATGAGATTTTGAGATTGTTTTAAATTCTGAAAATATGAGAATCTAATGGATAAATGCTTGAAAAAACTGGAGGCTCTTATTTATGAACTTGCAAAACCATTTTGTAAGGCAATTCTGTTAGGTCAGAAACACCTGTGCAAGCCAGCTGGGCTGGAGGAGGGAAGGACTCCTAGGTAACTGTAAAGTCAAGTATATGGTATAGATAGCCATGCAGAGTAACTGCAGGAAGGCTGACCAGAGTGATAGTGTTTTATAAATCAGTTTTATAATGTTTCAGTGTTCCCGGCAGTTCAGTGCCAGTAGCAAGGAAAAATATACAAAATGCCCAAAGTTATGTTGGAGTTATTTTGGTAGTTTTGGTGTGGAAAAGGACAGAACTACTACTGCTGTGCTTTTATCCGAGGCTTACATGTCTTGCAACTGGTACTTGTAGTTCAGGGTAGCAAATTTTATGCAAAGCTTTTTATTTTATTGTGTTTTAGTCACGTATTTTTCTTCTTGGCCAGATTCAAATGCAGCCTCACAATTTTAAACTTACCTAAACAGATCTTCCAAGTTTGGAGTTTAAATCAAGTCAGTTTTGAGAAAGGGTTCCTAAAGAAACCCAGGGACCTTGCAGTGAGTGCTGGTGGCATCCCAGGATCTGCTGTTTGGTTTTACCTCTGTCTTGAACCAATACCTGAAGATTGCATGGACTTGCTCTACATGGTGGTGCATTTCAGAGGCATGAGACAAGGTTCTGGTTAGGAGTGGGCCATAAAAGGTCCCATGTTAGCTGATAACTGGTTCTGGCCAAATGCCACTTAGGGTTGTTGCAGGGCAGGTATATAAATGGCACTTTCATTTGGCTAGAGTATTTGTGTTCAATTCTCACCATGATGTTTGTATGAAATTTCCCTTTTCTCTTAAGTAACTGCTGTCATCCACTTCAGAAATTAAGTGACCTCTTGTCACATTAACAAGAATGAAACACTCCTTGCAAAGTCCTTTATGAATTTCATAAGTAATAGTATAAAGTGAAAAAAAGTTGTTAAAATCTTTCCCAAAATACAAGGTGTCACCTATGGGCAGTGTATTTTTCCCAGCTTGGCGTCTTATATAAAACAATAGAAAATGTCAGCTGGAAGTACATCACTGTGCCCAATCCCTGTCACACAAGCAGAGAGACATCTCAAGCATGAACAGTTGCTTCAAGCAGTGTTTTTGTTAGGAACCCTGAAATTTTCCTTTAAACCTTGAAATGACCCCAGCCACAGCATTCCTGCCCAAATTCAAACTGGCTGACAGGCCACGGAGACCAAATTTTCTGATCAGCACTGAATTCAACTTCTTTTATATTAAAAAATGATACTAATTATATATATTTTTCATTAGCACTTACTAAATAGAACTGTGAAGAAGCATCAGAAGGAGACACCCAGTTAGGTACTGTACCCTGTGGAAAAGATGGGTGTATAATATCCTCATCCCAGGATTTGGTTTATTTTCTACAAACAGAAGAAATAATCTTAGCAGAAAAACTGTAGGCTTGAAAATTCGTGGCAGCCAAGATTCAAAGGGGTAAAGGCAGGTTTGTTGCAGGACAGTTTTTTTCCTTTTCTTTGAAAACACAGAACATGCTTGGTGATACCATACCAGATTGGAGGAAAATCGTGCACAGAGGTAATTGGATATTTGCTTGGCTGCTTTTCTTGTTTCCGATGGAAATACAACTGAAAACTATAAACCATTAATTTTTAGTTTAGTTTTGCTAAGTATTGAGCAGCATTTGCTTCGGCAGCAGAAGTCATTAGAGGAGAGGGATTTAGCAGCTGCTGCAGCCCAGGTTTTGTACAAGAGCAGGCTTGTTTCTTGATTATATAGTAGGGGTTACAAAACAGGTAAAATTATTTACTTAGGGCTTCTATTTAAAGCTCAGAACTTGAGGAATTCAAAACGTTTTGCCAAATTGAATTTTTTCAACTGATACATTAAAAATATATTTCTCATATTTAACTGACTTTATATAGGAATGTAATTTTAAAAGTACATTTTTACTACTCCTTTCTTTCCCGTCTCCCTGCCACCAATATGATCAGTGAAACATTGCCAGGTCTAGAAAGTAGAAGACTCAGTGTCCAGTGAAACAAAGGGAAAACATCCTGTGGGTTTCAGCTTTGAGCTCTGGCACTGCAGAAGACTGCATTTTTAGAGAGAAGTTATATTGTGGTTGTCTGGGTTCTTGCAGTCTCCCATTACCTGCTGCTACCGCTCCAGGAAATGTTAAGCCATTTCCAATTTCCATAAAAAGATGCACAGAGGTTCTTGGCTCTAGAGCATGCTGAGAGTAGGAGAGCCAGAACTCTTGAGCAGACCTTTGATCCTGCGCTTGCATTGCTGAATCCATGGACTTGGAGCCTCTTGTCATTAAATTTCCCACCTTTCCACCATTATTCCCATGTTGTACTGTGTTGGCTTTCTGCACATTACCAATCTAAAGCTGAACTGAAATGCCAGAGTGGTGGTACCTGGTGCCACGCTAGCCAAGCCTGAGCTGCCCAGTGCGGCGTGTAGGACCTGGGGTGTGATGTTGCCCCGGTGCCCAGGCTGCCTTCCCTCGGGGACACTACAGAAGTGCTGGCAGAGGGAGGACTCCTTGCCTGACTGTGAGCTAGTCAGAAACAAAGCTGAGTATGGCACTGAAATACCACCGGTTTCATGTGGTCTAATGCAGAGTCAGGGATCCACACTTCCTTACAGATAGGCAGGGCTTTCACAGAGTCGGACGTGCCAGGCCACGAGCTCATTTAGAATTCAAAATATCACTAAAATCTGGCAAAAAAAAAAGAAAAGAAAAACAGCATAGGGGTGCGGTGTTGCCAGGAGATGACCAGATAGCAGTGCTGTGGGGCTGCTCTTGTGCCTGAAGGCTGTGGCATACCCAGACCCTCAACTTTAGTGTGGCTCCTCATCAAAATTAATACAGTGGTTCTGGGGATAACCAGCCCCTCTTTGTTGCTAGGAGATGCTTGAATCACTTCACTGCCGATGTGCTGCTAGCACCCAAATACTTTAATGGTCCTTCCATTTCCACAATGCTCCAACGTGGAACAAAGACAGAGGCTGGGCTGTAAAATCACTTCTAGGTCAAGGGAGAGAGAAGTAATGCTTCTAAAATTGGCAGTTTTTTTAAAGAATGAGCAAAGTCAGTGGCTTCTTCAGCATTTAAAGGTGTGTTTTATTTAAGGTTCCCAAATAAGGCATTGCATTTCTTTCTTGTAGAGCTCCCAAAGCCTTTCTTCCCTTTGGGACATTGATTTGGTCTTCATGCAGAAAAGACCTTATCAAGCCAGTAAGAACCATTATGGTAAGCTGATGATTAGTGGGACCATGCTCCTGTGTGATCAGTCAGCTCATGAGCAGGCAACTGACCTCCCCCTGCACATCACAAACTTCCTAGAGGATAAAATGCTGTTTGTGATGTTCATGGTCAAACATATTGATGTGTCAGAGAGTTCACCATGTCTCTGAGCCTCAGCTGCCTCCGTTCACCCTCGGTGCTCAGAAGAAAGTTGTAAAGCCAAATAAAGATATGTAATAAATAGGACCTGACTAATTTTTTCATGCAATAAAACAGCAATAGCCTGAAATTAACTGAGCAAAACCAGACTTGCACTAAAGTGCTAAATTAATACCTCCCTGCTGCACAGAATCCGTAGCTTGAGTGCATTTTGCAGAAGTTTAAAAAGGTAGCATTAAGCGTGACTGTGTTTTAAAGATTATTAGAAAGGGCAATCCTTGTGGGTAATTCTGTTTTCCATTATTTTTAGCATTACATTCAGAATATTTTAAAATAGATTGTATCAGCAAATCTTGAACTGCACTGTACAGCTACAGCTGTCTATAAAGACATTAAAGACTGACGGTCCTGATGCCTTTTTTCAGCAGCTAACCAACTTTTGGAAGTTATTCTCCATAGCGTATTTATTACCTCCTTCCTTCTACTGTGTTTTTTCTAGCTTTCAGCCCTGCCTTGCAGCAACTCTTCATGACAGCACTGCAGTATATCATGCTACAGCATCTGGAGGTCTGAAATCTCCTCATGCTCCCCATCTCCCTGGCACGGCTCTGCTGTGTGGCACAGCGGGATGGAGAGCTGCCCAAAACAGTAAGTCCTCCCGCTGCAAACGCAGGACGGGGCACCTTCCAGCAAATCCAACAAGCTGCCCAGACCACATTGAGTGGTCAAATACATTTTTGTGCATAAAGACAGTACAGGATTCATTTTATGTTCTGATGGTAGGACATAGTCTTAAGTTTTCATGACTTACATCTAGATGCTGTATTTGCTTTGAATAGGGCCACACTCTACAAGGAGCCACATGGTGTAACAGAGCGATTGGGGCAGGTTGTGACCTTCTTCTGTTCCTTGAGGGAAGAGTCGTGCTACTCGTAATGTGATAATGCCTATATGCCACTATTAATGCTTTTGATAGCTTGTCTTCTTATCTTCATAGGATTGTTAGACCCCCTTATCAGCGGTGCTCATCACCCTGATGTGGCTTTCTATGGATAAAATTTCACCTACAAATCTCAGAACACCTATTAAAGGCGCAGGCAATGTTGTCTGTACCTGTTGATGGCCTGAAAAATCATAGCACCTCAAATAATGGATAAAAATAGGAAAGGTTAGAAAAGCAGATCTCAGGTGCGCAGCCTCTGCAAGCTGAAAAACCTCTCCTGGTAGACTTGTAATATTTTTAATGCTTGCAACATTTCTTTTAGCCACAACATTGAAGAATCCCTTTAAAAGTAAAATACTGACACATCTCAAGGAAACCCACAGTCCATAACATCATTTAGCAGAAGCAGATTTTTATGTTGTTTTCTAGATTCCATCTCTCTAATGCATTGTAGTGATGGATGATGTTGTAAAAGGATCCTGCCCAGTTCATGATGCTGTATAATCCACAACCAGTGCAGCTGGAGTGAGATTGCATTCTCCTTCACTATCAGTGCGGCTCCCCTGGCCTGTTATTTCCCAACCCCACTGTTCAGTCTGATTCCTGTCTGCATGAAAGCAAAGTCAGAGAAAGTAGGAAAACTGATGTCTTCCTTTGTGTGGTGGATCCTACTACAGAACATGGGTGTTAAACATGGTTCTGAAGTGTGAACCCTGCATTTGAATATAATAATTCTTATCTAGACTCTTTCTCCAAGCTTTGTGGAAATTGCTAATGTCATTTTACTTATAAATTCTAAATGTTTCTACAATGTGTCAGGTAATTTAATACTCCCTAGAAATTAAACCATTAATCCAATCTCCATCAGATGCTTTTTGCTATAATAATGCACAAGAAAAGCTAGCCTAAATGCGTAAAAAACACTACCTTGTCCTTGTCGTTTTTCAAATTTCTCCTTGATTTTTACCCCCAGCATACCATCAATGAAATATTCAGCAACAGTTAGGCAGCTACTCTTCTATAGCCACTGCTTATTGCGTTAGTCACAATTATCTCGCTTTATATCTACCTGCTGTTATACCAGCTCTTGTGGCCTTTCCCAGTTGTGCAAATATTGTTGTGCACGCTCTTGAATTAATGAATAGGATGAATAATCATTTTGGAGTCTTTGGAACAACCTATGTCCCTCAAGAAAAGGATGTGAACAAGTGTTCAATCCCAGATTTAAATTGTAAACTTGGAACAGAAACTAGTTTCTGGTAGGTCTGTGGAATGTGTTTTGCACTAGAGGACTATAACTGGACTGCTGTCCTGCTGTGAATAAAATACTAAGGATCATGGTTTTAAAGCTCTTTGTCATAAAGCCCAGTAAATACAAAGTTGATACTTTTGAAATCAGTAATTAGTCACAGCAAAATAATTGCGAGCTAAGGTGAGGTGGTAACCTCTGAAGAAGAAGTCAGGAATTAAAGCCAGTTAGGGTGGTGATGTTTACTAAAAATGCCAATGTGATCCCACTGCACTTGAAGAGACAGACAAATCCCCTTTCTGGAGAGGAGCCAGCACGCTGGAAGGGAACTACCAGCCCAGTGTCTTCTTGCACACAGAGGCGTGCTTGGAGGGCAAGACTTCTTCTGCCAAGTGAAGTCATCGTCTGCAAGGCCTCTGAGATCCCTGAACAAGTAAGACTCACTAAGTTAGGGATTCTTGCCAGTGGGTGGCAATACTAGTTCCTTCCAGCGTGCTGCAAGATGAACTTCTACTGAGTGGAGTGAAAGGTAGTCAGTAGCAGGAGTGCATGCCGCTACACACCAGATGTGTTTGAATTACCCCTTGCAACATTTTGGCTAGGAATTAAGTGCACTCAGAGTAGTGGAAATCTGGACACTTTCTTCCAAGTAATGATTTACTGTATGGAAAAAAATGAAGTATAGGAAAGTTTTGGATTGCAGTCCACAGGGTGGACGTGAATGATCGCAATAGTTGAGCCATCGTTCAATGTGCTGTCATCATCTATTGGAAAGTCAGAGGTTGTAAGCAGCAGCTGTCCAGGGAGACAAATCAGTTGAAAAAAGTATGTCTTACAGATTTTCAGATACTGACCCTGGGAATATAATCAATTATAAAATCAATGTAATACGTGGAACTTGGGATCACATTCTGAGCACACTGTGTTTTGAAGGATTCTGGCTGTGTTGGAAAACGTGAATGCTGCCACAGTTGTCTTCCTGTCTTTATATAAGATTGTTTAATAAACCAAAACAATCCTGGTTCACACATGTCAGCATGTTGGCCACCTCTGCAGCACACTGATTGTAGGTTTTCAGCATTTCCCTTGTATTGTGCTTTTATGCCAAGTTGTGAAATAGGTAAGGAAGATACAGAAAGTAGAACTGTGATACTGCATCAGATAGAACAGGTTTAGACATTGGATACAGGATCCATATGTGTTTAATGGGGAAATCTTGATTGCAGTAAAGTCAAGGCAAAATTCGCATTGACTTTAGAAGGACTACATGTTCTCCCTACCTTCTTTTTTTGGAGTTGTCTCCCCGACTTTTAAATATACTATTTTGCTTTCCAAAGCAGTCTTTCTTACCCTTTAAAGTATGTAACAATTGTATCATCCAGCATATTTACCTCTTCCCAGATGTACCTAACAGGTACTTCCAATCAGCTTCCCCTTATAATACCAGAATATTATACCTGCTGTAAGAGAGAAGAAGAAAGGCAAAATGAGTGGCCCAGAGCTAGAAACAAAGCTGGTGGCAGAGGTGGGAAATGACCCTGGGACTGACCTTCCTGAATTTTTGGTCTGTTTGTCTCTCTGTGCTTTATTTATTTATTTTCAAACATTCCAGACGGGGCAGGATTATAAGTGTAATTAAAAGTCCTTAGGATTTGTGTCCCTAACTGTCTTGAGGACTCTTAGAAAAGCTGTCTCTAAAAGTAGCTAATGGACATTTGATGTCTGTTTTCAGGTATCAACCTAAAAATATTTTAATGGGTTTTGATGTTCAGGAATACAATGTAACTGCACTATGAAAATCAATATTCTTGAATATTCCATTTCAGAACATCAAAACAGAATATCTAACATCTATGAGATCTCTCTGAAATCTTATCTATTGCGTCCATAAAAGGTGCCATTGCTAGAGAGCAAATGAATTCTGTTTCTGGGAAGATGGTTTACATGATCCTATCAAAAGGATTGTGCATGGTATCTGTTGAATTGTGGAGCCTATTTCCCCAAGTACAGAAAGTAGCTAGAGAATACTTTTCATTAGGGATAATTTTTGAAGCTGGACAGTTCAGCAAAATATTAAGGTTCAGAATTTGGCTATTAGTAGGCCAATGAAGTTAAAAGTTTAATAATAGCTAGAAGCAAGAAAGACTAAATATAAAGTACAATATGAAATAAGTAAAATGAACAGGGATTCTTCTCCAGCTCTGGGGGTTCAATTCAGATCCTGGCTCTATCTGCACTTCAGTTACTGTTGGCTGCAGATGGGAGGGCTGTGTGTGACAACTCCATGCTTTCAGCAGTGTTGAAATATTGATAACCTTTATGAGATGCTCCCATTCTGTACCAGAGTGATAAATGTCTTTCCATTGGTGTTGTTATTTTGCTCACCAAAGCCACAAATCCAGGACTGTAATCTTTTTCTCAAGGTACCAAAGGGTTTCTTGAGTTTGAGACTTCCACTAGATTGCTCTGCAATAGTTACTTTTGGGGAGTGCAGAAGTACAGGTGAATTTTTGATGTTGCACAGCTGAAATGGTGGTGCTTGTATACAGGGGAGTGTGGGGACTGCTCCTGCCCTGCATTTTCAGAGCTTGAAATCTGCCTCTAGCAGTGGGGAGAAGGGAGAGGAGGATAGTAGTTCTACAAATCCATAGCAGCCCATCAGGTCCGGGGGAAGACAGTCTTTCTCCTGGGTGCTGCCTTCTGTTATTTAGTACAGGGACCTGAGACTGAATTGTTGGTGGGATATTCAGCACAGAGCATCAGATCTGTGGGCTTGGATGAATGCATAAATAGGAGTGAGATTTCTGGTGTTGTGTGCCCCTTCACAGAAATGAACTCTGTATAAACTAGGGAGCATGCATTTGTGGAAATTTACAGCTTTTTTACCTTTTTTATTTGTTTATAAAACTCGATTTCTGTTACAGGCAGGGAACACTACAGCAGCCATTTTTGGCCAATATATAGCACAACTCTGAATGCTGCGACTTGCTCAATGCTTTAAGGACATGGTGAGCACTGTAAAGAAAACATTAAATAAAAAAGAGCATATAAGAGGCATAAAGTTTAACCATATTATGCTTTCTTGTTTATAACAAGATTTGTGTTCTTATTTTTTTGGCATGTCTTTTATTAAAACTTTCATCATTGTATTCTGTCTTCTGAATTACATCCTACTTAACCTCAAGCACCATTATAACCCATCTCCAAGAGAAATAACAAGAAATAACACATATTATATCCCTCTAATACAGAAGAAGAAGGTTTCATTCATTCAGTGATATGTTTCTGAGACAGTTCAAAGTTGTGTAGTTTCTGAAGTTGGTATAATTCCAAACATATTAAAGTCCAGGAGAAGTTTTCATTTTAAATGTGAATAATAGCTATAAAAGTACTTTCTGGATACAGGCCCCCATCTTGTGAACAGTTGTTAATTTCTACCGATATTCTCACTAAAAGACAAAAACACTGGCAATGGGGTCAGATACAAGTATGGTGTCGATGTACCTTTAGATATAGGGTACACAAGTAGAAATAGTTGTAATGTAGGAGTGGGAAGCAGGCAGAAGCTGCGCAGGCACTTTGCGCCAGGCTGTTTAGTTATTGTCTTATCAATTCCACTCGTGCTTCTTTACAATTGTTAATCACATGATCAGCTGGTGAAACCTGATGGGGATTAGCATCTGCTCTTCACTGATTGTTCTAATTTGAGAAAATCCTTCTGTGAAGAACCTAGAAATGATCATTTCTTTTTAGTTCACCACACCTACCTTGGTAGCATGCTGCTATTTTGCCATGGGTTGTACTTCTCCCTTACCTCAAATCAGCGACAGTTGTGAGAATTGTTCCTTGATTACATGGGCACCAGAGATAAGCATGGGTATCTGGGGTCCACGTCAGCCATTCCTTAATCATCCCTTTAAGTTTTATTTAAACAATGAGATTACTGTTAAATTTTGAGGAAATGTAGATGTCGGGGGTCTTAATTTGGAAGTACAATAAGTAAGAATTTCTGAGTTAAAGATAATATTTTCTATACTTCATACTACTGACTGTTGTTATGGGTTGGGGAGCTTGGTGGTTCCAGAAACACAATGCTAAAGGTAAAGTGAATATCACAAGCTTCCTGTTAGTCCTTCAACTGCTTAAACAGTTCAGCCCTTGGAGTTCAAAATAAAGGAGTTAAAGTAAGCCTCAGTCTGACTCGATTAAGACTGCTGTGGATGTGGAGCAATTCCTTAAAAGCCAGAAGATTTCTCATGATGCAACTTCATTGTAAAATCTGAATATTGGATTCAGAAGTTTCAAAGGAGGTTACATTATACACTAAAAATGTTTCAAATAATGAATATGAATAGAAAAACCATTAAGGCAGTTGTATAAAATACGAGCACCAACAGAAATGGAAGGAAGAAATCCCCTTGATGTACAGTCTTGGGCAGTGGCATTCAACCTGAGGCAACCTTCAATAATGTTAAAAGGTCAAGAGAAAGCTAATCTACTTTGCAAAGACTGAACTACCCACATCCACCCTGACTTTTCTGTAAACAGCCCTGCTACTAATCCTATGAGATGGTGAAATGGAAGGATAGGTAATAGCTGTTAGTCAAAGGACATTCCAACTGAATGTAAACAAGTTCTACCTTTCGGCAATGGAAAGAAAAAGAAAATATTGTGGTGGTTATAAATGAAGAAGTTTGTAGCTGACATAAAGTATTTGTGGCTGAATTTGAATTTTCCGTGATGTGTTCTCAAAACTCTTTCTTGTTGATGTGAGGTTTTTGGAAGCAGCGAATGGCTGTGGGATTCTCCCCTATCTGGCATCTTCCCTGGGACATGCTGCCAGAGCAAGGCTGATAAAGCTAAGCAACAATCAGTACACATGTAACTAATTTAGGGCAATCTGAAACCTTTCACGTTCCAGGCAAGTTTTATGCCAGGGTGCTGTTTGACCCAGAAGATAAGAGAAAGACTCTGCTCTTGCTCCTTAGCAGTTTCCAGAAATTTAAGATGACTTTCATTTAACTTGAGATCCATATGTTCATCAGATGGTGATCAATGATAAATAGTTTTGACTCATGACTGGTATTTTAAACATATGACATTCCTCAAAAAATTATTTTGGATAGTGTTATTCCAGGCACGTAGAGCAGTTTTCATTCAAGGTGAACTACATCAGTCACCAAAATTAGATATTTATTGCTATGGGAAGAAATTCCTTCTTCCTCCCCAGAAGTCAGCAGTGTATGCCAGCATGTATTTTTACAATATTGGTTTTATAAGAACAGTTTCTCACTTTTACTCATTTGAGAATTGAATTAGTTTTTGCTGCTGCTTCACTGACTTCACAGAACATTTCCCCGCAATCATTTAACACACTATTAAATTCTAGAGTATGTTGTCTGTACATCTGATAATTTGATTTTGAGTAATGTTTGTGTCATTACTAAGCATTTTAGTCAGCAACAACAATGTTACTAATATGTAGTGAGGCTTTTAAAAATGAGCTCAAAAAGAGATGTAGAAAACCCAGTGTAAGGCCGGCAATGACCAGAATGGATTACTCCCAAAGCCATTATCTTCCAACAGCTTCTGAGGCCCAATTTACTTAAACTTGCTGCTTTTGCATTTTCATCAGCTTCTTTTCTTTCTTCTATTTAGTACAAACTGTGCAAAATTGGGTTTCATAAAGCTATTTTTAAACAGTTTGGAGCTTCTACTCTACAAAACATAAGGTACTCTTGAGGATTGTGTTTCTCTCTAAGTGTCTTTGTATTGCATGTTGTTATTCAGGGTCTATCAAATACTAGCGAGGACCTAACACATCATTAACTTGTGGTGATCTATTTATTTTCCCATTCTGGGGCTCGTTACCCAGTGCAGCTCATTCCACTTAAAATGAATACAATTAAAGCTGTACCAGTTTGAAAGTATTGAGCATGAGACAAAATTTGGTGTCTGAGTACCAAATTTGACAGAGGAGTTACATTGGCTTTAGTAATTTATCAGGTTGAAGATTTGTACAAAAGGGAAGGAAAAAGAATATGCTCTTTAATCAACAATGCAGATTTATCTTTTTGACCACAAATATTCATGTTAAGGCAAAATACTTTTATGCCTGGTGCACCATGTTATCAATCTGTCAACAGAAGAAGTAGTTTATGATGTCTTCATCCCAGGCCAAGGGCTCCTTAGTGGCCTCCTCTCCAGTCTCTCCCACCAGAGAGAGTGCCTGTTCTCTGTGAGTGTTTGAGTGATTGTGCTTTAATGCAGATCTACTATGTGATCTATGATGTGATCAAAATACTAGTGACTAGAAGCCAGTGTGGCTTAAATTCACCTTTGCAGATTCTGGAAGTGCTCAGGCCCTAATCTGGGTCCCTGTAAAAGCCAGCACAAGCTCATATAACAATTGCTGATGATTCCAAGAGCAGGTACTTTTCTTACCTGCAGTCAGCAGGTAGAAAATACATGGTCTGTTCCAATTACTGCCTCTTGCTCTGCTGACTTTACCGTTTATACTGAGGTTCACCGAAAAAGCTGGTGTCACTCTTTGCTGTGTTTGTATTGCCTATCCGAACCTTTCTGGGTGCTCTGACAACTCAGCTTTCTTGTAAATCAGTATAACAGCAATAACTAAATGAAGCTTTGTGCTAAAATGAAGCAGGCTCTACTCTGCAGTCAGTGCGGAGGCTGGTGTGGGTATCAGTAGATTGAGCAGGAGCAGCGTGAGAGGGGACAGGGCTGAGGCTTGCAAGTATGTGCTGCTAATGAAGAGACAGCAAGTGAATACGGTCCAGTACTGGACCCTGCGTGGTCACACAGCTCTGACTACTGCTCACTTGGACACATCTTTCTTCAGCCCTAAGGGATGTGGACACAAAATAGCTGGTTCCTTTTCTACCACTTGGTCTTCAGGCCCAGGGTCAGTCCCTGGCACTCATAATTAGCAGGACAAACAGCTAATAGAGATGGTATTGCTTTGCTTTGCTTTCTTTTGTTGTTTTCTGAGGATGGGAAAGGTGATATGCTCTGATTAGCAGAAAGCTTCTTATTTTGCTGCTTATTGGGTTTTGTGTATTTTGGTTTCTCCCTAAAAGTCTTGTCCTAGATAGTTCTCCTGTGGCTTGTGAATGCTTTGCTTTGTGACCATGTAATCCAGTGTGGGCTTCAGTGGTAATTAGTAATGTGGATATTTATGGAGACATTCTAACCTGCATTGTTCATGAATATTTCACAGTGGTGGAAATTTCACACCTAATAACTCACTAATGAAAATGTCATTTCCCAGCTGCATTTACCTGACGTGCTGTTAATCTTCCTGTATCCATTGGAAGCAGATTTAGATTTGCAATACAGAAAGGAATTGATTTTTAATTAGTGACCCCAATAGTGTAGGTTAAAAATTATTTTTAAATGGTGATTTAATGGCCCTTTTCACGTAATGCTATCAGCTTCATTGCCTGTTTTGTAGACTGCCATTCAAACAGGTGTTTTGAAGGACAGTGTAACAACTGTTGGGATTAAGGAGAAGAGCCATAGTATGGGGAAAGTGGCTCTAAAGACAAGAAGTGTCAGAGAGACGCCATGAAACCCATTACCCCTGTATTGACAAAGCTCACAAGGTAAAAGTGCTAGTCCTGGTATTTGGTCTCTTCCCAAAGTGGTCCCGAACTGGGCCTTCTCACCCATGGATGACATTTCATGACAGCAATTATTACAAGATAGATTATGGTGTTTGGAAAAATTATAAATTATTTTGCCCAATTTATGATCTATGTCCTTGTTTTTTCATAGTGTACATAATTGCCAGCATTCATGTGGTCAGACTTCTCTAACTTGTGGGATAAGAGAATGGCACAACACAAAAAAGGGTGTAGCTTCCCTATTATCATTACTGCAAATTAACTAATTGACTAAATAAAGAAAGTTAATAAAATATTAGAATAAGATGGTTACTGTTAAAAAGATCATGAAAAAGGATATGAATCATGCCATTTGAGGGAGCTATAGCATTCTGCTTTCTTGAAAATCATACTGCCTAGCTGCATTTTATTACCCTGTATATTGCTGACTGCTGATGCTTACTGTAAAAAAAAATTTTTAGACACTGGTCGGTGTCTGTGAAGTCTTCAGGTTATTAGATTCTGAGAAAATGTGAATTTCCAGAAATCAAGGCCTGCTTCTGAACTTGTAGGTGTGCGTACCCTTTTACAGACAGATGATTCCCAGTCTAAATACTACAGCGAGCACCTCTGTAGTCAGCCAAGTGATTATGGACAGGGAATGATAAGGCCACCTCCTTCTCTCAAAGGAAGCCTTGGGATTTTCACCTGAGTTTTGAATACTCCACAATAAAGGGTTCTCTTCATCTTTGGTGATTCAGCCCTTGATAAGGTCATAGGCTTCTCATATATTTACTGCTGTGACTTGTCCTCCAGGAATGATAACCTGGACTATCTGTAGGCTAAATTTTGAGGTCAATTATTTAGTCTTTAGTCTTGATCATTAAACAGACAAGTTTGCCACAATTTAGCTAATAGAGCAGATATCGTGACATGTCTGAAATAAGGCCTCTTTCTATAACTGCCAAAAATATGAATTTAAGAGTTGGAACCACCCAGGTTCCACTGAAATCAAACCCAGTTTTTCTGTTCATGTTGCTAGGTTTTGGATCAAAGCTTAATTCCCAAATTTAGAGCACTCATGTTTGAAAACATTATCTTTCATGACTAACAACTCTGTCATGTCGGAGACTCTGGAGCTCTGACATGAGTAAACACTCCTTTCGCAGACTGTAGGCTTTTTTATATTTTATAGCGGTTCATAACTGTGGTGTTATTCACTGCCTTGAGATAACTCCTCTCTCTGAGGTACTTTGTCTGAATCAACACTCCAAGTGTCACTGTCTCTCACATTAGTTGTACTCGCCTTCAGCAGTAACACAGGGCACTCTCCTTTTTGAAACGAGAAAGCAAATATCTTTTTAAGAAACATATTAACCGTAAGAGTCACTTTTGATTTCTTAAACTGGGGGGTTGGGGGGTTTAGCTGTCACAGAGGAAATGCACTGAATAAGAAAAAAAGCCTACTCTGTACATTGAATCATGTCAAAGGGAGTTGTAGGGCTAACATAATACATTGCCTCTTTGAGGGCTTGTCCATTTGTATTCTGTCTTAATGTGCATTTGCACCATGCTTTGCAAGTTGTAAAAGCAGTGTTGATTCAGAGCCATGTGCTTTCCAAGTCTCCATGCCCCCATTCTGAGAGTACAGGAGGTGGAACAAACCCACCAGTTCCTTTCCACAACTTTGAAGGGCAGCCCCACTATACCTCTGCTCTTAGGCAACATTTTTCTTTAGCTACAATTAGTTATTCTGTGTTGATGCAGCTTGCAAAGAGATTTTTTCCCCCCATGCTGATGTGAGAGCTCCAAGCAGCCTGCTGGTGAATTCAGCGGAGCAAACCCTGCAGGGCAAGGCGAGTTTGCAGGAATGGATCCCCAAACTCGTTTTGTCAAACACTTTGACAAAATGGCAGATGAAATTCATTGTTGATAAATGTGCAGTGATGCATATGGGAGTAAAAACGCACTCGGTGATGGTCTGTGAACTAGCTATTAACTCCAAGATCTCTTTCCTGAGTGGTTTTATAGAACTATCCATTACATTGTCAATTCAGCAGCAAAGCAAAACAAGCCAAAAACCCAGCTAGAATGGGAGGAATTAATAGGAAAGTGCTGGAGAATAAAGCAGAAAACATTGCTGTGTGGCTGTATAAATCTGTTCTGCACCCACATTTTAAACACTTTATCCAGTTTTGATCTCCCCGCCCATGTCAAAAAGGAATGGTACAACTGGGAAAAGCACAGGCTTTCAGTGATGAAAAAGAGGGTGTGTGAGAATGGATAAATGGACTCATGCTTTTTATGACAGTAAAGAGATAGCTGAGGTGGGATATGTTTGAGATGTACGACATGATGAGTGGCTTAGAGAAGGGCCATAGGAACTTAGTGCGAGAACAAGTCACCTTCAGATAAGATGGTCACATATAAAATTTAGGATAACTAAAAGGAGGTACTTCTTCACACAGCAGTTCAGCTGAGCTGAGAAATACCGATATTTATTGTTGTGGATATAAAATTAATATTGTGTCAGAGCAGCTAGGTTATTTCTCAGAGCAATTAGGTACGTTAATGGAAGACTGGTCTGGCAAAGGCCACTGAGTGTGTGTATATCACCTCTGGCTCTGGAAGACTCTGAGCCACTGGTGAGTCAGGACATATAACAGGGAAGTATCACTTACTATATAGTTGTCTTACACTTGCACTCTACCCTTGGTGTCTAGACACAGGATCCTGGATCTCTGAATGATCTTTGAATCTTCCCATACAACTCTTCTTAGCTCAGTTCCAAGACACAGATATTTCAAAAGACCGTTCCTTTGAATGCAAGCTGGCTTGCTACTTCACCTTTCCATGCTGTGAGCTCTCAGCTGTAAGTTGTCGAGCATTAATTTTTCAAGTTGAAAATGTAGTCTCTAATCTCTCATTAATAAATTTTCTCAGGAGAAGGGGTGATGGTATTTAATTGTGAGGACAGACAAGGAAATGGTTGTAGAAGCTGAAGTTTCCGCATATTTGCCACAAAAGAGTCTGCAAGGGCAACTGAGTTCTCAGATCCCCGTAGAGGTACAGTCAAATTCAAAAGATCTTCCCCTGAACTCTTGAACCTTTTCATAGGACAAAATCAAACCAATGACCAGAGGACTCTGCTTGTGAACATTCTTCTGGGATATTCAGCTGTCATGGCTTTGCACTGAAATTTCCAGAAGGAAACGAAAAAGGCACATCACCTAGTTTGAGATGAAATTGTTGCCTGACTCTCAGCTTCCAACTTTTTGCCCCTAAAGCCACAGACGAGAGCATTTATGAACTTGAAGACCTCTCTCCTCCAAGCTTTTATCACTTTGTAGGTGTATCCGAGCATCTTGATTGATGAACTGAGAACTACCCTTGGCCTGGTGGATCCAGATCTTGCTGCCTTCCTCTTTGGGAAACACCTGCATTTGATCCAGATGGAACCTGGTCCAGACAGTGGGGCCGGGGGATGTGAGATAGCCCTGTAATGCTGCACATTGCCGAGTCCGATGCTGTTCATATGGGAGAACAGTCAGGTACAGAAAGAGAACTGATCTCAAAATACAGCTTTGCAAATCAAAAGCCTTGAGACATCTGTTTAAATCTGAATTATAGAACAAGCTAATATATATATCCTAGACAGAAATCAGATTTTCTGTCTGCCGAGTTAATAAATTTATGCTTAAAACAATGTCACTCCTTCAAAAGGTCAGAAGGACACTTCTTAAAAGTTATATTGTATACTAAGAATTAACTGAAGAGAATATTTCCTACAAAAAGCAAATCTTGCAAATATACTCATTAACCAAAATCAATAACCAACTAGAAGTAAAAGCATTCTTAGCTTGTAAACAGACATAGGGAGGTTCACACATGGCTGTGCAAGGACTTTTTTTTAAGAAATGGGGAGGTGTTTTATTAACTGAGAACTTTGGTGACACCGATAGGAACAAAAGATGACAGTGGGCCCACTGCACAAGGGTCTATTAGCAGCACACAGATTATGATGAGTTTTTCCAGGAAGTTTTTCTTCACACCTCGTTTCAGATAGATCTCTGAAATTTCAAAGGGCCAGTCAGTCTGAGCACTAAGAGAAAAGCAAAAGCTTCAGAAAAACAATCTGAGGATTAAAAACTGGAGTCTATGTATTCCTGTGTCTTTTGACTCTGGTTCAGATGCGTGCTATGCCATGTAAACACTTAATTCAAAGTCCTTATAACATCATTTTTTGGCCTCATATGTCACATGGGTAAATATAGCCTTTCATGTCTAATGTATTTCATGTAATTGCTGGAGATCTTCAGTGCTTAAGGTAAAAATGGATATAATATGGCTGATAAAGTAATGAAAGACCAGCATATAGTGAAAAATGATGGGAGGTTCTAAGAGGGAGAGGTCTGAGTGTGTGATAAATTTTTTTTAGTCTAAAAGGATGTCACCGTAGCTCATTTAGACTTCTGATTGTTGCAGTTCATTATTTACGGAAAGGGCAGAAATCCCACATGCATAAACCTTTAGAGATTTTTTAATAATTTGTGATTGGTCCAGATATAAATACCATATTGCAAAAGGGCTAAGTGTATTTGAAGCCAAGATTTTAATCTGATCATGGGATTAGCCAAAAAATTAAGTTTGCAATTTATGTTTCAGACTCTGTATAGTTCACTAAATTGAATCAATGGAAGAAGAGCTAAGGGAGCTATTGGGACCACTAAGAACTTCTCAATCAGGCCACTATTTCAGCTCTTATTCAGAATTGTGCAGTAAAAGAGACGTCGACAGTTGGAAACTCTGGGTGATAAGAAAGAGAAATTGTGGCCCAAATCCTTTCTATGCTCTTTTCTGATTTATTGATGACTTTGAGAAGGGCAACATAAGATGAATCCTGAAGCAGCAGTTTTTTCACTATTTTTCTTCTTGAACACCAAAGAGAAAGGGAGAGCAGAGGGAAGCCGAGAGGGAAAAAGTCTCTCCCTTCCCATCTCAAGAGCAGATAGCTCGCTGTGGGACTGGAGGTCAGAGAAATCATTTAGGACATTGAATGCAAGAGAGGCAGGTGGCTATGCTAAACTGTTTTACAGGTGACTAAGCAAGATTCTTACACAGCTCGATCTCTCTGCATAATGTGATACCTGACTACCTTCTGAGCATCAGCAGTTGTGCTTTGGCCAAATCAGTTTGTGAAGTAAAAAAACTACAGCTGACTTTGTGCTGGAGAGGGCCAGGAGCACACGCACAATCTGTCGCAGTATTGCGGGGCTGACGGCAATAGCGATATCTGCAGGAGCATGGTGTCCTGCAGGCATATACAAATGTGTATTTTATTACAGATATAACAAAGCTGTTGCTGGCATGTACAGAGGGATGGGCATACTTTAAAATTTATCCTTTGTAGGCTGCTATGTTCCAGGAGTATGGAGACAGAAAGTGAATTTTTCTTCTGCTTTGTCTGGTTTCACTGGCTTAAATCAGTCCCTAGTATCCAGGTCTTGGAGTTGGTACCTGGCCCACCTGATGGCTTCATGAGACATAAGGACAACTAAACACTTGAACTCTGCCATGCCTTTTGCAGCACTTTATGACATGTAACTGGCTCTTTTGCCTCTCTGTTCCAGGCAGAGCTGCCAGTGTCTATGTCCTTCTGCAGGCAAACATGAAGGGACCATGGGTTTTGTAATGCAAGAGTGGAAGAAACCACAGTCCTGAAATCCTTCTTCCTTTGTTGTGCTAAAACTGAGCTCGTGCAAAAGGTGCTCAGTCAAGTAAAAAAGAGGTGGAATTTGTCAAGACTGGGAGAAGATAAAGATATGGGTTCAAAAAGGAATTGAAGCCTATAAAGATAGAGAGAAGTTTCTGATAGCTTCTCAAAGGCACATATGAAAAGTCAGTATGCAGTTCCCATGGGATTTAGGCACTCAGCCTAAGAATTTATGAAAATCCTTGGAGAAGCATGTTAATTAATTGCATATTTAGGTACCTAAGTACTTATGGCTTTTGCAGGCTGAAAGACCTTGCTCTGGAAGCAGACCTGGCAGAAGAGGATTGTGTGAGCATGGATGGCAGACCTGTTCAAACTGTCTAGAAAAGGAAGTTGGAGTGATGATCCAGTTCACAGCCCGGCTCTGTTCTTCTATAAAGTGTTTTGATGCTAAAGGAGGCTGCTGCCAAAAAGCAGTAACAGTAAACGGAGTGCTCTGCACAATATTTGTCCTCATTTTATTCCTGTTTGTGGGAAGAAGTGCAATGAAGGCAGGAGATGTTCAAGGTTTGGTGAGCTAGAGCAGGAACTTTGGCTCTAATAGTAAATGTAATCTGGTAAGGGCATTAGTGGGAAAAGTGTGTACTGGAGATGAGTGAGTCCTGTGAAAAATCTGTCTTTGGCTGGTTAGATAAATCCTGTAAGCTTAGATAAAAGTGGTGACCAGGACTCTGCGGAGTCCAGTTCCACTCAGTGTGCTAGAGAAGTCTCTGTGTAATTGTGAACAAGTGTCTGCTCCTCCTTTCCACCATTGCCCCATTTCTGGTTATAACTGCACCAACTAGTGATCTGGAGCATTCCTTGGTAAAAAACGGCCTTCCTCCAAGTTTATCTGCAGTTTCTGTAAGCTTTCCTGTGACAAGGCAGACAAACTGCCCTGAAAAAAATCTGGATTGTTGTAATTCTCTTCCTAGTAGCTATCTTATGACTTGTTTTTGGTACAATTTAGTGTAGTTACTCATCAGACAATAGGATGGTGACTTGCTGTAGCTAAAACATGTATTGGAAAAAATGTTTTATTCGTATCAGTCAGATGCAGTCCTAAAAGAGAAAGCATTTATTGTTAAACAATATAGTTATTGTGTAATTCAGGAAAAGTCTAAACACACATGTCCTTCCCCCAGTCTTAGTTTGCAATGAAGATTTCCAAAGCCTTCGTCCTGGGGACAGCCTGCCCTGTGAACACTCAGCCTGGCTGCTCCTCACCACCAGCTTTCAGGCAGAGCAGCCACAGCTCAGCTCAGAGCATACTGATACTCCCGGGAACCAGAGTTTTACTTTATTTCTTGCTGCCAGCTAGCAGCACTATATGAATAATGTACTGGCAATGTATCAGTTGGCTGAGATTTCTAAAGCTGCGTAGGGTGTATAACACAGGAGTAGAACACAGGAGTAGAGGACTAGAATGGGAGAGGGATTGAAAACTGATTTGAAATATTCATTTAGATTTGACTTGTAATTATAAGTTTTTTAGTTTTTACTTCATCTTCACTGCTTAGCTGCTCCACTTTTTTAGTGACTTATGACTATATAGCTACATTGCTGAAGGGCCTATAACTATTTGTTTTTACGTCCCTTTTGAGATGTAATTCAGACTGATTTGTGAGAATCCTTACACTATCCCTATCTCCTAGCTTCTAAGGGTAATTTTTTTGCCAGTTGTACCTTTCCCCATTCTTTGTGCATTCTCCCTTTACTTACTATACTTTTTCAGACTGATTATTCATTTAGACATGGAGCACTCCATAGGGTTTTTCTCGCACCTGTGACAAAAGCTCTTGGGAATTTCACCATCCTGAATTCAAGAACTTCCAGGCAATCATGCGCCCACAGACCCTGAAGATATTGGCGCAGATGGTTTCTATGTTCTTTAATACTTCAAAGATTGTCCTTACAGGCTTGTTTTTGTTTATCTTTCAATTTAATTTAAACATAATCAAGTTCATGTTACTCAATGCCAATTTATTATTCAGAGTCAAATCTTCTGTCATGCCCTCATTACTTACAAAAGCAAGTGTAGAATAGCAAAAGCTCTTGTTTTTTCAGTGTGTCAGTAAGTTGGACTTCATGTATCATCTCATGTCAATAAAGGCCTTCAAAAATGCACAGAGAATCTGTCTCCCAGCTTCCATGAAAAGTAAATATAGCTAAATCTTCTTTCTGCATTTGAAGGCTTTCCTGTTAGTGATTTGTTAATATAATTTAATTATGAATAGAAAATTAAACAGATTCTGATCCTGACTGTAGCAGTTTTTCCTGTTACACCCTCTATCAGATACTTTTGCCCCTACTGACAGCTTGCATTCCCTGTCCTCATGCTAAATATTAATTCCCTCCCATAATTCTTCTGTTACAGAGCTTTCAAAATGTACAAATTGCTTTCTATCAACTTCTCAGGCACAGTCACTCTTATGAATCCATTCAGTTGACCGCTGTAAAACATACTAACTGTTTTAAATCTTGATTTTCAGTCATTGGTTTTCAAACTCATATTCCCAGGCTTCTCCCTGGTCCTCCCCTAAAGCACAGGGCAGCAGATGGTGTCCCTTAGGTCACTCTGAAGTTGTCCTGATGGATACCTGTGGGAAACATTGGTTTGCTCTTCCACACAGCAGTCTCCATATCTATCAATATTGTACAGGTCAGAGCTTTCAAAACCGCTGCATAACATTCTCCATTCAGATCACTTTCCCGATATGCTTTTGATGCGTTGTTCTCGAGAGAAGGTTTAGTGACTAAACGTTTGCAATGTAGTGACTGCGGTGGGTGTCCATGAGTCACTGTTAGCTTACTCCTTTTTAATGGAAGAGACATTGAGTCAAAACAGATTTGATGATACTAGAAATGGTAGTACAGGTGTATCATAGCTATGGTTTATAACTGAAGGTTAAGATACGCTCCTTACTCGTCCTTCCTTCACACAGCACACAATTTTGGAAGGCAAACCTGAAGGGGAGATCACTGCAAAGCAGAATGGCTATGTGTGAAATACCTGTCACTGAAAGGGCTAGTGCATCCCAAGGCATGTTCAGAGGAGGCAAAGTTGGACACGAGGTTGCTGGGACTTGTTGGATTGAGGATGGTTGTGTTGCTTTGCCTCGTTCCTCTAGACAAAGCAATTTCATCGGGAGATCTTTGTGTTTATCATTACCTAATCAGACAGATGGCTTTTTCACAAAGAGCTTTCTATGCAAAAAAAGTAGTACATAAAGAGGTAAAAATACAGTCTATCTCTTCCACTTTTCACTTTTTTCTCTTCACTTGGCCTCAGATGAAGAAAACCCACAATTCTCATGGGTGACAGAAGAAAAGTAAGGGGCCAGATTTATGAAGCATTGAGAAGTTTATCAGGGAGCCTGGAGTGAGGAAAAATCATTCAATTCTAACGCGAAAAATGCTAAGGAATTCAGTGAAGTGGTACATGGTTGGAAAGATTTGCTCTATAGCTATGCAACCTATGGAAAAGCAACTTAGATCTGGCAGTTGAAATCATTGGCACAGTTGAGGCTGCCAAGAAAAAGTATAAGAAGCAACTAAGCAGTGAGCTGCAGAACACATTTTCTGCAGCAGTGTAAGCTGTAAGAGGCATAACACTGCGATCCACAGTGGAAACACTAGTTTTCAAAAGTACTCAGCATCAGGCTGCAGTGATCATTAATTACACTGACTGCACAAGTTAATAATAATTATATTAATAATGTTACTAACTGCTTGTATTAGAGTAGTATTCAGAGATCATTTTCCTGGATGGCGTATAAGTGAGTGATTAGGAGACACTTAGCTGATATGAAGGTGCTGTGCTGGTAGCAGGTACCTCGACTCTCTGAATGCCTGCCCATGTGTGAGATCGGCTTCACGGCATGGCTGCTGCAGTCTGTAAGGGAGGATGAGGCAGAATCATCATTTTGAGTAGATGGTAGTTGCTGTATCACTTCTCATTATACCTTCCAAATAATTGGAAGGTGAAACACGTTCCCTCTCGGTCCATCTTTCCTGAAAACATCTCATTGAAATCGCAGAGGCCTGGGAAATGAAAAATCACTCACTTGTTATATCCAGCGATTCTCTCAAGCAGTGAATTTTAAATAAATTAGAAAGGAGGTCTTTCTGGATTGGAAAAATAGTTAGGTTTTATCTGAAAGCACTGGTCTAGGCTCAAAGCCTCATGCCTTCCCAGGTGCACTTGCCAGAGGCAGTGTGGCCCCTGCACCTGCGCATCTCTGATCACCACAGCCTTCACATGGCTCCTCGTGGGTGTGCCTGGGCTGGATGTCAGCCCCACTGTGGTGATATTTGCTTGTATGCTGAATAACAGTAAATGGGAGGGCGCATTTCACCCCATGGCTAGCAGCAGGTGAGATGGTGTGGCTCACCCTCTCACTGCATGGTCTGCCTCTGGGCCCCAAAGGCAGCCATAGTTCAGCGACACAGTCTAACCCATCCTTTCTAGTGACCTCGAGAATGAACTCAGTGTTTGCTAGAGCATGAAGCTAATTTCTTTTGGTGCTCTTCAGTCATTGCATGAGAGTGACAGCAGCCATCGTAAGTGACAAGAGTCTTTGTGCCAAAGGCTGAGAGTGTAAGACTCATTAGCTGGGAGTAGTAGCAGAGTTGCGCCGTTTCAAACAGGAGTAGTTATGGGGTACATGATCTGGTGGTGTCCTCCTTCTTTTGCAGCTGTGTCGCTTCCCTCATCAGTCCTTCCACTACCAGCAGTGCTGGTATTGCAGCTGGGAGGACTGCCCTTTGTCATGAGTCATCTCTGAAACCCAAGCCAGGATAAAATTTGCAGACGGCTTTGGCCCACAGTAGTCACTGTGAGCTGAAGAGTGGTGACGAACTGCAGTGGGCTACAACTCACACTGCATCCATGCTGCTAGAGGATGGTGCCAATACCATTATTCTGGTGACAGCTTAAGCTCACAGAGAATTTGAAGAAGACAGCCTAGCTTTGCTCAGAAAAAAAGAAATGATCTTAGCACTTTATGATAATGATGCTGAATTCTGATATGAACAGGCTGTGCCATGCATTTTACATCTTTCACTCAAGTTCACTGTAAAAGCTGCTAAAAAATGAATTAAAAGACTTGCTTCACTTAGGTTAGCTCAACGTAACTCTTCCTTTGGGTCATTTACTAATTCCAGCTGACTTTTGAATCCAAGTGCAAGTAAAATGTAGGCATCTAAGCAGGTGTCAGGGACCTTTAGGGTGATGAGGACACTGAACCACTGAAACCCAGGGTGCAGAGTTGCTATGAGCAGTGGTCTACCTCAGCATGTAACTGTTAACCTGGGCTACGGGCAAAACCAGCCTTTGCCATGTGCAGGTGTGAGAGCCTCTCTGTGCACTAGCTAACAGCTGTGTCCATTCCCAAACTACTGTTTCTCCCTATATCTGACTTTCCAGCAGCACACTATTTAACTAGTGACTACACAAATATCATAGAACCCTTTAAAACACAGTCCTTGTCTCTAAATCACTCCCAAAGCCAGTCAAAAAACCGTCTCCCCAAGCCGCTACTTGCAATGGCTGCTAGAGATGTTATACTTTTGGCCTTTGATTCTTTCTCAGATTTATTTGGGGTTTTAGCTCATTGCTTACATTACTGAGCACTCAGCATTAAAGTAACACAGAACAGGCCACATGCTAATGACCCATCAGCTGCTGGCTGTTATTAGGAATCAGCCTTGATTGCCTGAGCATCCATATCCCTAACAGTCACATCTGCTCAGAGTAGGGCCCACAAGGCTGTCCAGGATTCTTCCGTGCACTGTGCTGCTATTCCAGTCTTGCTGCATTACTGTTCATGTGGTTTTTACCCCCTACTCCACCATGGTGTGCAGATGATTCACTGTCCTGCTCTTTTGTTTATAACTACACTTTCTGCCTTACTATCTAAATAATTACCTGTCCAGAAGCCACAGTTTTTCACTTGTACCTTCTTCCACAGCCCTTCGCACCTTGATTCCGGAGACCCACACCTTTGGCTAGGAGAGCAACTCCTTCATCCCTGTGTGCTGAATGACTGCTGCATTATGTAGTGCTTTCTTTGGAGAGCAAGGAGCTCTCTCAGGTATGACCTGCTTTCTCAAGCAATGACAAGTTTTATTCTGTTTCCTCCCAAAAGTCTGATGTACAGAATTCTTTCAAAGTTTAGCTGGAGGCTAACACTTTGATCCCTGCGAAAAACAGAAAGCAAAAACTGGTTGCAGTCACTCCTTTTACTTGATCTTGGTAATCCCAACTGAGGTTAATTTGTCAGCAATAAAATTAGGGGTAATGCAGTGCGCGAGATCTGCATGAATGGAGCAAGAGAAAATACACAGTGTTCTGATTTAAATTAATATTAATTCTGCTAATGGGACTCAGAGGACAAAAATAAATTACATAAATGGAGTTAATCAAGACAGAAAATTTCCAAAGAGTAACCTTGTGTTAATGGAGCCGATTTTGCTGATATCAAGTAAAGACATAGAGAAACATAACAGAACGTATGTTGGGAAAGACATCGCACAGTTCTGCCTCCTGCTCTGACTGTCCAGGGCTGCCAAGCTAGGAAATTATTTCTGAGGACCTAAAGTATGAGTTTAAAAAAAACCCTGTTTTTTTCCTATTTTACCTGACTGTCTGTGAAAACACCCAAAAGCCTGAGGCTGCCAAATCATTTGCTCTGTCTAATTGATAGCTCTCTTTCCCTTCATTTGTGGCGTCTCCCCAGCTTGCAGGTGTAAATAACCTTTGGTGGCAGGAAGCTCTGGTAACACTTCTGACAGTGCCTGAGAGCTCTGCGCTCCTGTGGAACGGCAGAACAGTAACATGTGCAGCAAGCAAACAGGTAGAGACGACCAGGAGCTGGGGGTAAGGGAATCAGTTCAAAGCTTCTTGGCAGCAGACAGAAAGAGCAGATAATCTTTCGAAATGCTTCTATTACTACACTCAGCCCTTTCTGCAAGTGACATTGCTAAACAGATGTTACTTAACTCCAGCTGCTGAGCACTGAACTTCCGACAGCTGGGGAGGAAGGAAGGAAATGGTTGCAGGAGAGGAACATTCTGGGCTCACTGGCTTGGTGGCAGGTACAGGCTCTTCTCCCATGGACCTCAGAGTATATGTTTTGCAGCGTTGTGTTCTGCAGGTAGCAGAGAACAGCAGTGGCACTCGTAGGATTTGTCCAGTACAGCTTGTGAGCATCTTTCCTTTCTGTGGGCAGTCTGGTATGGAGATAGGGCAGGGCAGAGGAGACAGCTGGTTATTTCTCTGTTTGCCAGATGGTAGCTGCTGTGCTTTAGGAGGAAGAGTTCAGGAGACTTCCCTTGCTGAGGAATTGAGGAAGTGGGACTCAGGCAAACCTTTTCTCCTGTGGGAAAATCTGGCATAGTAGAAACATTCAGTCCCACCCATGTTCACCTCTGAGTCCTAAAATAGCCAGGCACCAGAAGTATTTGCAATACTGCATCTCACAGCCCTTAGAGTAGGTATTCTAATCTTGGGTTTCAAAATGGCAATGGTGGCTAATGGGCTGCTTATTTCAAACAGCTCAAAATGTGTTTGGAGACTGCCTGTTGCTTCTCCAGCTCAGCAGATTAAGAATTTGTTTTCACTCCTTACATAACTCTGTCATCTGAAGTTCAAGAGATATCCACCAGAGTCCATTCAGAGAGATCTAGTGTATATCGCTGGGATGTCCCCCAGAGCAAATCACGACTATGGTGTCTCCAGTTTCACCAGTCTGATCTCTCCCTCTGTTATTGAAACATTACGTCGTCACCTCCCACCACGGCTAACCCTGACAGCAACAGTGCTGAAAAAATTTTACAGTGTGGTGAAAAAAGACTTTAAACAAAGTTTGACATTCATGAAGCTGCTTCCAATGACTTTGCAACAGTTCAGGGAATTTGGACATGTCATTTTCATTCTTTCTAGTTCAGTTCAATTTTATTTTATAGATTTTATTTGAATGTCTCAGACTGCAACAGACATTGCTATTACTGGATGCGGAGCTTTACTGCGTTGTTGTTTGTGGCTAAATGTGTTACAGACTGCTGCTTGTTCTTGAAATCTAACATTTTTTCATGACATTTTTCTGACCTTATAACTTTAGTCATTCAAGCTTCATGTTACATTAGTACTTTCTTGCATATTTAATTCATTTCAGTTTTGTCTCTGCAACAGTTGCCAAAGTCTTCAAAAAACCTTGATATAACACAGAAAGGGTAAATCTTCAAAAAGTTATAAAATTGTTCCAGGTATTTTGCTGTGGTCATGATTTCCATGTGTTTGGTGGAGAGCTTCTTCGCTGTTGTGTTCTAGGACACTACGAACACAAATTGAAAGGATATAAAAGAAAGCCTGAGATAGTGTGTCTATAAAATAATATGGCTTCATAATAAGTGAAAAGCTACATTATCCCAAATACTAAGAAACAAATCTTTCCTATCCATTAACTGTACTATTACTAGCAGAACATTTGCTGTCAAAAGGGAATAAAAAGAGTCAATAGGTACATCTTGAAAATATTAGCTGGAGGAATGCCAGGAAGTAAAAAGCAAAGCGTGCGTATATGCAGTGTACAGATGTTCTCCACTGCATTATGTGGCGAACATAACTGTGCAAAGACAGTTCTGTTTATCATGATATCAAGTTAGGAATTTTTATTTAATACTTGTAAGATCTTCTGTCACCCCTCTATTCCTTCTTCTTTTTCATAGAAGAATCCTTCCAATATTAAAATTTCTTACAGCTTTGAAGTAATAATATATGCCCAAAATCATATTCGGACTAGTTGAGATGATAAATGTAAAATGCCACCATGTAATAAAAAAATAAAATTTTCAGCAAAAGAAAGATGCTTTGCTTACCTTGGGGGTGCTCTTTGCCTATGGTCTGTGCTAGAAAAACATCTCTCAATCAGTTCTCTTCCATTGCAAAGGCCCTGATGCTGCTGTACCTCCATCTTTTGGTACGCAAGTAATTGATCTCTGGGGAAGTGCAGTACTGTAGTTGCCACAGTTACTGAGCTTAGTTGAGTGGTAAATATAGAGTATTTAATGGTTTGTCCTTTACAGAGGGGAGGAGGAAAAGGAAGACAGTCAGATTTCATAACCAAATAATGTCTTCTGAATTTTAAGTTCTGTGAAATCATTTGAGCTCTCATTAGAGCTCAGCCACTTGAGAAACTTGTGCAATGAAAGCAGAGGAATGGAGACCTGTAATTTCCCTTCCCATTAAAATCAAAAGCTACCAGCCAGAAAAGCAAAATGAGGGTAATTTTTTAAGACTTTAAGAAAAAAAGAAAGAAAAGAAAGGAGAAGTGTTTTGATAGTTCTTGGCTTTGCAATTATGGAAAAACACTTTCTCTCCCAGCATTTAGGCAACTGTATCTCCAGATGAAGCCCTCACATTGGTCCAGGTTCAGGAGATCCAGTTGCACATGGGGAAGGAGTGTAGAAATTGCTGACTGAAAGGGCATAGGAACATATTTAGGCATCGATTTAAAACCAGTGGAACTCAGTCTTCACTACTTGCAGCTTGTCCCAGCCTTTTGTACGAGTATAAAGAAAAGGGCAAGACGTATTCCTATTTTGACTTGCAACCTGTTCTGAAGTGGCAGCATGAGAGTCCGGGTCATCAGGAAAATACACAAAACACTTGAAATTCTGGCTGTGTCTTATATTCCTCTTGTAGCAGAGCAGCTCAAAAAGCCTCAGTTATCATACCACCACAAGGTCTGGAGCCTGTGCTTTTGAGCAGGGACCTGAGATAGAGGTTTGCGTCCAGTCTTGCAGGTGCACGGTGGCTGAAACAGGGCTGGGACCCCAATTCCCTGAACTCTCCGCCCCATTCGCTGCCAGACCAGCTCTCTTCCCTTTCGTTCTTGATTTATAGAAGGCAGCAGAATAGCTTGGCAGGGAGAATGATGTATGAATGTGGGGAGTATTGAACACACTGCATGAAAAAATAATCATTTTCAAAAATTGGTAAATTGACTTAAGTGAAAGCTGTGCCTGTAGACCTCACGGAATATGGAATATTGCAATTAATAATTAATGGTAGGCAGTTAATTAACTGATTGTCACTTGTACTGAAATGCAGAATGGTGATCCACAATAGTAGAGGCTTGTTAGTTTGGCCAGCTGCTTTTAGCTGACTGTGTTACCATCACAAGGTGTCAGAACCACAAGAGGCACGATCGCTGCACATCAGGTACCTGGCAGAGACTGTGGAGGAGATCTCTGACAGTCAGAGAAAACTTCCTTCAGCCCACCTCCATCTTCCTCTTCACATGGAAAAAGCAAATTAACCCATATTCAATATGACAAGTATTTAAAATGCTAATATGTACTCATCTGGCATTATGAGCGAGGAAGGAATGGTTGAGGCAGAAACTGCTTCAGGCATTCTGTGTTCATGGATATGGACTTGGCTGGTCTAAATTCTCACACTAATTATCTCATAGAAAACCTGAGTACAGAAAGGTGAGAAAAAATTAATATTCAAAGCCAAGGCATTCACAGGATTTTAAAACCTTTCCTTAACATGTAAGTCGAAAAGAATGCTACCCAATGACCTGAGTGTTTACAGCTGAAACGTCCTTAATTTCATTCATACCCCTCTTTCTGGAATAATTTCTTTGAGCAGAGGATTTTTGCAGAACTGAAGATGAGGCTGCTTTTAATTTTATCCTTTTATTGTGCATTCCGACGGCTGCTCGGCACGTGCCCGCGTTTTGTTTACATGAGCACGTCCAGGGGACGCTGCACTGCTGATACTAATTAACACCCCAATTGTCACTTTCTTTCTGGTTCATGTTCCTCATTATGTGTTGCTGCTAATGGGAAAACCAGAATTCAGGGCAGAATTTCATGCCTGAGTTTTGAGCTGTATCAAAGATGACGTGCCTGCAGTCCAAGGCAGAATGTTTCGCATATCTATGAATTTTTCTTTACTCATTGTGTGGGACCAGTCTGAGCCTCCTTAAGCACTCACAGCTCTGGTTAAAGGAAACGGCAGTCTGCACTCTCTTACTTGTAAGTGTGTATTCGTTGACAATCAGCTGGGATGCTGTAACTGCAGGGCGAAATCAGAGGCCAAGGCTATAAGCAGGAAAGTGGGATGTTAGCACAAACCTACAGGAAGGTTTTGCAAAAAGCAAGGGAGGATGTAGGACCAGAGGAAGGAGGGGCGAAGGAGACGGGGATGCCATGGCAGGGAAGCGGGAAGACAGGGATGGAGGAACTGGAGAGTTGTTGCTGTTGGGAGACAGCAATTGGGTGTCTGGTTGGCGCTGAGGGTTTTGCAGAAGTATGGAGAGGCCTGAGTGATATTGAAGCAGGGGAGAAGCAATGATTCCTATGAAAATTTTATAGAAATATTTGAACCACATATTTATGACTCTGTGTGAAAGCCTATCTGAGCTATAAATACTACATATTCATCCTGGGGCCAATAAAATAATTTTATGGAAAATAAGCTAGCACTTGTTTTATTTCTTCTTCATGGTTCTGAAGGGCAAGTATTCTGTGGTAAATTTTCCTAGAAGTTTTTAGAGCTGAAATACAATCAGTCAGTAATTTGTATTAAAGCTATTGCTAAAATTCAGAATCAGTTAATGAGAAGAGTTTTAATTAACTGTACTTTAGAAAAGTAAGAAGAGAAGAGAGAAAGATATCTGCCTTGCTGTCCTTTTCACCATGTTTCTGTCTTTTACATCATGATGTCAAAAAGCCAAAGCAGCACTGGGGAAATAAATTGTTGAAAGAGGAAGTTGTTCTTCCCTCCCTAATTAAAGAAAATGAAGGATTTAAACTCACAGTTGATGATTAGAGAAACAAAGCCAGACTCACGAACTTTCCAAACGTACTTAAGTTCCCCAAAGTCTGCATCAGGGAACCGGGAAGGGCTTTGTAATTTCTCAGCTGAATTACTTGGTCTATTTTTGTTTCCTCTTTCATGTCTGACTCTGGTGAAAAACTCTAACAGAAGGACCTACTTTTGCAGTCTATGGGCAGGGTCCTGTAGTCAGCAACAATTTCAGAGCGACTTCCAACCCACGTACTCTACTGGGATTGAGTTGACACTGGGGCAGGTAGACAACTGCCTTCTCAGCAGTGTCAGCATGACCCTCCAGATGTCCATCCCTGTGTAGAAAAAACTCATCTCATGGTTACAGTGTAAGAATACTTGCTGCATTTTTTCTTTACATCACACAGAGAAGGCGAAAAACTTTTGCAGTCATTAATTTGCTTTCAGGCAGCCTTAGTCTCAGCTCTGGTTACCAGCTGTTTACAAGGAGAGCACTATGAGACTATCATCAGTGGACAGTCATTCACACCAACAGCTAGAGGTGGATTAGGCATATTTATGTACTGATAACAGCCATTGAGATATTTGGGGTTTTTTGTCAATGAGCATCAGTTGTGGTTTTGTATATACCTACTGCTGCCCTTTACTGATGACATTTACGTACCAAATTTCTTGGGTAATGCTTTGCTGGCAATATCCTCTCTTAGAAGGGCAGTTCTTGGGTAGTTAGGGAAACCAGACTGGCCTTGGGAAGTAACTGCAGATCTTGTCTGCCCGAATTGTTCCTCAGAGGTAACATTGTTTGTAAGACTTCTGTAATTTGCTGCTGCCTACCATTAGCTTATCTGAAAAGCCAATAGTAAAATAAAGATCCATCTTTGTGTATGACCCATTCATTGTAGTTTGCAGCAAACAAAGGACGGAGGTGATCAGAGACTCCATAGTTCTGTTTTAAAGTTAGACACAGAGATGGAGGAGTTCGCTATAGGTACGTAATAACATGGAGGACCAAAACCAACCTTGCGTGAGTGTAGCAGAGAACTCAGATTTACTGTTGCCCAGCTGCCTCCAAATGTGCTCCTGGCACTGTGAAAGACAGGAGAGGGGCTGGGTATACCTTTGGTATGTCTCTGTCAGCAGGGCCTTTTAAAGCTTTTTCCTGTTTTTATAGCATGTTCTTGGCAGAGCTTAAACCTGCTGATATACTCAGAGAGCCGGCACGTCCAAAGAAACTACCTTTGCAAGCCTCACCTGAGCGAGCTTGACTAAGCTGGACACTTTTTGTACAGACTCAGTGCTTTGCATCAGGGTGGGTCTGTTCAGCCATGAGCTCTCCATCAGTGTCCCCCATGTCCTGTGGCTGCTCTGCCACCCCCTACCCCCAGTGGTGTATAAGAGCAAAGCTGATGTGCTGGGTGGAATTAGGTGGGCAGGTGGAAGAGAAAAGGTGCAGAGCGATGGGCACCTCCCTTGCTCACATCCAGCAATAGTTTCAGTAGTGGGAGTGAACACCATGACAGCCCGGGTGACTAAAAGGGAAAGAAACCCTTTGTGGTCTTCTGAGCCCAAGTGCTGTGTTAAGGGGTACCAGATATATTTTAGGCCTTCCTGATGGGACTATAACAAGGCATTGGACAGCGAGGTGTAAGTGTTTCCTTAAATATATTTTTATTTTATTTTTTATATATGTCTATATATAAAAAACACAAACGTGTTTATGTCAACTGTGAAAAGAGTCAGTCCTGAAGATCATAATCAGCTCTTCCCTGGTGCACATGCAAGGCTCACAGCAAGGTATTAAATGAAATCAAACCAAAAAGCAGGAGCAAATATATGGATGTCTAAACGTGTCAATGTGTTCGATACGCATTGCAGGTAACAAAAAGAGGGAGGCTGTGAATCAGAATTTGACTTTTCTCTCTTCCCAGTGTCATAGAACATAACAAGTCTTCATGGGCACAAAGGAGGGCCCCATCTCCTTCCTTGTGATTGAGCGATGCTATAAACTGCAGCTGTAGAAAGATGACTGTCAGGTTTACTTGGCAAAACCTTCACAAGGTTGTTTAGGGAATATATGCAGGGCCAGACATGAAAGCAAGCTCATCTCAAGCTAAATGTGAATCCGCAGGGGCAGGCGAGCCGGGCTGGGCTTTGGGCACCTACTGCTTTATGTCTGTGGCCTGGCACTGCTCCAGACAGGTTCAGTGACAGGTTCAGTTCCCTGTGGTGAATGCATGCCATCACTTTCCAGAGCAGGGAAACTATAAGGGGTTCTAACTTGCCTCCTCCTGTAGACCACTATGAGAAAAAATATATGTTGGTCTGAAAGTGCTGTAAAGGAATGCTATCAGTGTTTTTACCAAAAATCAGTTAGATGAGACTCAACAATTTACTGTGCTTAAAATTGCTAAGAACCGACAACCTGCCTTTTTCTTCCAGTTAAAATTTACCTGTGCTCTAAACCAACCAAACAGCATAAAAATACCCCAAACCCAAGGATGTCGCTTGTGCTTCTGAGCCATCTTTTATATCCTATGAGTTCTCCTTTAACAAAAAAACATTTATCAATTCCCCTGATTCGTAATGGATCTGGATTCAGCAGTCTCCAATTTACTGACTGGAATTCACTGTGCTAGCTTTTGCAAGAGAGCAGTCTGGCCTGGGGATAAAAGTTGTGTGTTTTTGAGTAAAGTTCTTATGCAAATACAGTTTAGAAAACCTTTAAATAAACAATAAAAGTCTTCTATTATTTCATACATGGATATATATTTACATTAATCTGCAGCTAAGTCAACAAATTCTGGTTTTGCCTTAAATACCAAATTTGACAAAAACAGTAGTTTGTGCTGAGCTGGTTATAATGATCATGTAATTCAGAAAATATATGAGATGTTAAAACTCTGTGACATCTTCTTCCCTTGCTAAAAACTGTAAGAGGGACTGATGGGACCAATAAATCCATTCCCATAGAGAAAAACGTAGAAAAACTGGGAAGCAGTACGAAATATAGCCCAACTGGTAGTTTCGTGGCCGTATATGAATGCTGTAATCATTTTAAAGAAATGTTGGTTAGTATCAGCAACAGGAGTTGAATTGGCAGCATCAGCACTATCATTTTCAACAACAGGACTGGAGGTCCTTAAGTTCCCATTTTGTGACTTGGATGCAAATGATTCATCCAGTCAGCAGGTGCTGTTCAATCTGTACTAGATATATGTAACTAACAGATGAAGGAATGCATGATTTGCACTTAAACAGATAATTGAATGCCTCAGCTGTCACTAAAATTCAATCATTTCAAAGGACATTTTAGAAAAGACAGAAAGTAGACAAAAATAAAATAGAGGCCCAGGTCTTCAGTTAAATGAAAGCAGCCATGCCACTTTATCCTAACTGGGAGTCTGGCATGGAGATGGTTCTTTCAATGTTGTCATGAGTTTCTGCAGGTTTCCACAACCAAACCTTTCTCTGCTACAACCCACTCAAGCAGCAGCAGTTGGCTCCACCCAGATCATTGGGATTCATCTGGCTGAGCCTGCAGGAGAAAAGGTAAAGCATTGTAATTCAGAAAAGCAGAAACACCTTTCTACAGCCAAGGATGGTTTTCGGTTTAGAAGCTGCATAATTGTGTTTCATGAGCCTGATAACCAGTATTACAGCATCATGCATTCAGCAAGGAGCATCAATGATTATGCTTTGCAAGCTATTTGTGTCTTAACGTTTAGATCCTGTCTTTGGGGTTTGTGTGTTTTCAGTATCTTCCCAGATGTGGTGTCTGAGACACACAAATACATACTATGTCTATTTTTCGTGAAGAGAGGAACAGTCTAATAGTCCACAGGCTTGCTGTGAAACGAGGTCGTTAGAGAGACAAGGACTGTGGGTGGTACTTGATGTTCATCTGCAGATGAAAATCACATCCTCATAAGTCAGTTTGCTTTGAAAAAAATTTTAAAATTTGGTCTGAGATAAAATTAAAAATACCTTAGTATAAACGTGACACATTGAGTTCTCCAGCCATTTCAGATCCGGGAGGAAGGACTTTCTCCAGCAGACTGTTCCCATCTGGCGTTGTCCCTTGTGCTGCACAGAAATACTTGGCTGCCTTGCAAGCAAACTCTCTGCTGTCACACTAGTCAGGAACACAGAAAATATCTTATCATGGCCACTCTGCCGGGATGACAAGATGAAGTGAGGCCTCTCGGAGCTGCTCTTGTTTAAGGGGAGGAAAAAATTATGGGGATGCATCTCTGGCATGCTACTTTTCTATGAATGGTTGTGGTCCGTGGATTGGAGAAGGAATTGGGCACAAAGCAGACCTAATTTCACCCTCTCTGGTCTTAGATAGGTAGCTGGCACGCAAGGTGAATTGTGGAGTGTCCGCATGCTGTCTTTGTACTCAGTCTTGCAGGCAGTGCTGCTGATCTCGGCATGATGTGCCAGTGCTTGTTCAAGGCACAGCTTCTCTGGTGTCCTGTTTTGCTTGCATTTTGTTCATTTTTGGCTCTTTTACAGAAATGGTCAAGAATTTTTGGAAGAGCTGCTAATGGAACCTTTTGTGTCCGCTCTTATTTTTGTCTGGAGCTGCTGTTTTAAAGGGAAGCATAATAGGTTTTCGTAAGTATCCTCAGTGAAAGGTGGCTGTTACTCCATTCCTCTAACAGGCAGCAGTGATAGCTGTTTGTGGTACAATTGTAACATGTTGTTACTGACCTGGTAAGGTTTCATTCTGCAAAAAAAAAAGAATTAAAAGTACACAAGCAGTAGATAGTTGTATGTTGTTTATCCAAGATACCATACAGACTCTGAAACAGGCTTTTGGTTTTTCACCTTCCTGCTGTTAAAGGGCCAGTAGACATACTGCCTTGAGACTATTGCTTTCCAACATATTTACATTCAAGCTGTCCATCCAGAAGTTTTAATGTGTCAGTTCTGCAGTATATCAAAAGTAAGATGAACTTGTAGGAGTTGTGTAGGGTCATCTCGGAATACCATCTTTGGTGTTCATAGGACTCAGCAGGATTTGCAACATCCCGCACCTGGGACACACAGTGAACGTCTGGCCCTGGGACTAAACCAGTCACATTTCCACCTGCAGCAGGTGAAGCAAGAGAACTGCCAGTGTGCACATGGTCCTAGAACAGTGAACCCCACTTATCTGTAGGATGTAAAACATATATCTTTCTCCTCACAACCATTTTGGGCTCCAGCTACGTTATATCAGAAATACAACTTTTGCTGCACGGATTACCCTGGCACTTTTTTTCACTCTTTTCCATGGAACCATTTTCTACAGAATTTAATGACAGATGGTACTTACAACAGCAGAGCCTTGAGTGTGCTCTCCCTTGATCTTGTGGCAGAATATATTGGCTCCGTTATTCATGGTGGTTTAGTTCCTATCACCGCTTCTTTTTTCATTTCTTTGTCGTTAATAAAAGGATGGTGGGAAATACCTACTGTGCTCATTATCTTTTCTATTCCCTGATTTTTCTGCTAATTTCCTGATATTTTAATTTGTTTCTGTCTCATTTTGGTTCACTTTCCTTTAAGGCATTGTAATTAATGGACTGTTCTAATTTCCTTTGAGACAACATTCTTAATTGCTGTAATTCTCAGTTATGTCTTTTAGGCATCCCTCCTGGCATTGATTCATTTCAATTTGCATTCCTGAATGTTGCAATTATAAATACTCAGTCAATACATGTAGCGAGCTGGTCTCTTGTCCTTTTGAATGCTTTACAGGTTTTTCTTTGCTTTTTTTAGCAAAACTAAATGGTAACTTACTGTTGTAGCATTATCTTAAAAGCTGGCATATATGTGCCATTGTTATGTTCAGTAGGTTGTTCTTTGGGTTGTTGCTGAAGTGACAGGGATTTTTACGTGATGTGTTCCAATGTGCACGCCTGCCATTTTTTTTATTATTTTGAGAATAATAACCCTGAGAGTTTTTAAAAACCAAATTTTCCAAAGAAATCGGTTTTCCAGGGATAGAAACTACAAGTTATGAATAAGCCTTGCAAATCTGGAAAAAATATATGCCAGTGACACAAGATTTCTTTTATAAAGAAAAGGTGTGCAAGAGATCATATGAAGCTGAACATCTCCAGCTTGGGTGCTTAATGAAGGCAGCAGGAAGAGCACGGCGGATGCCATTATGCAGAAATGTTTTGCCGTCTCTGTCTCTTTGCACTTTTCCCGGTGCCAGCCATGACCCCCGCCCCAGGGACTGGCCTCTCACAGTGTGGCAGAAGAAAGCAAGTCGAGGGTCTCCTGCCACTGGCCTCCTGACCCCATCTTACATTAGCTTCGGACTGAACAGCTTTGAGTAGATGTTTTTGCACTGACAACTCATATCCTGCAGGCAACCAGAAAAGCCACAAGGAAAATAAGTTTTAGACACAGCTGTAAATAAAATGAAAGAAAGCGAGGCAGCTCTCTCCCGTTACCAAACTCCTGGGTCATTTGGTCCTCTTGGTTTCTTCTTTGGCCTTTCACTCTGGAACAATTAATTCTTGCAGGCACAGAACTTTATAATGAGATGAAAATTACTTGGTTGAACTTTAGAATAAATTCATCCACATTGCTCTAAATGCAATAAAAATATCCCCTATAGAGCAGTCCTAGCTATAGATCAAAGAAATAAAACAAATAGTCCGGTATATTTTTAGTATCCCTACAAGAGCATTCCTGTGGAAGGAAATATGAAGTGCAGTTCTGTGATCAGCAGTTGAACCAGTTACATTTTCTGTATTCATAGCAGAGAGTTGCATAATATGTCTCCTGCAAGGGGAGGTCAGTTGTTGCCAGCCAGCAGCCCTTGAAATCCTACCGAACTCTTGATACCTTCAGGCAGGAGTGTGCTGACAGTGGGGTCTCTGTGAGAAATCAGGATTGTTACTCAGAACTGCAGCTCTGGGTGCTCTAGACAGCACTACGGGGCTTGGGGGGCATTTGAAGCTTTCCCTGTCCCTTTGCAGTAGATTACAGGCCTGACCACCTGCTAGGTCCATACAATGAGTGTGCACGGCACTGAAATCACTGAGTGCTGGCCTCTTTGCAGCCCTGCTGTCATGGCAGGCTCCAGCGTGGTGCCCACCTCTCTGGTCCCACCATTGCTGGGTGCTCAGGGGTGTTGCCTGCTGGAACAAGTGATAATTACCATGTCCTGAGAGCGGCTTTAATTAGATGGGGTTTGTATCTTACTTCTTATCTCAGGAATTTGTGCTGGGTAAGCATGAGGAGAGCAAAGGAGAAAACTGTTACGTGCTTTTACACTCATTCACATTCACACTTTCTTCATTCTTATTAGCTTGACAGGTTGTCAGCAGGATGGAGAAAAGCCCCTATTAATAGTGCTGGAAAATAGAATGCCACCATCACTGTGAAACGCAAAGGCTGTGAAAGAGGATATTCAGGGAAGAGATGAAAGCAGTGGTATGAAAGGGTAAAAGTAACTTAAGTATTACTTGGCAAAAAGTATATACAGCCAGCCACAGCGTTCAGTGAAGTCTGTTCATTTTCAGGCCAGTTGCAGTACTCTGGCGACTGCCGTACAAAAATTCTTGGAGGTCACAAGAGGTTGTGATCACTGACATGATACCCTGCTGGAGGCCGGGCACTAGTCATGTACACTTCGTATCGACACTGGGGCCAAGGAGGTTTAACTTTTTTGTTCATGGTCATCACGGACAGTGTCGTGTTAGGGTAACTCAGAAGCAAAGCCCATCAAAATCAAAGTAACTTTACTTATAAGGATTGTTGAAGCAATGGAAGGCCTGAAAAAAAGTTGTGTGAGAGAAAGGCTGGGTTGGGAGACTGAATTGACTAGATCCCCTGTCCTGGTGGGCTACAGAGCTCTGCAGACCAGACCCTGCCCCAGCACTTTTACACCAACTCCAGACTTACTTCACTTCTCAGCGGATCCTGTGTAACCCAGGTCCCACTCCGGTTTCTTTTTGCAAGACTTCAGTCTCTTACTTCTTAACATACCAAGACTGAAGTATAAGACAACAGATTCAGACTTTCACATTATTGGTAAAATATCAAATGACAATAAATACTATTCTTCCATAATTTTGCTATTGCTAAGCAATATTCTGAAGTCAACATCACTAAAGGATGCTAAAAAAATTGAGCAAATTGGGAAAACTCAATCACCACATCAAGTTCTTCGCAAGTATACTTCACATTGTTCTATGACTGGGATTCCATTTTTACAAAAGAATTACATATGTAGGCAAAGCAAATTATTACTGAGTGCTTTTATCCTGTGAAATACCAAAGGATATATGAAAGATTTTCTGTTATTATGCAAAATTTTCAGTGAGGAAAACATATGCAAAAGGTAGCCAAGTATATATACACCAACTCCAGACTCACTTCACTTCTCAGTGGATCCTGCGTAACCCAGGTCCCACTCCGGTTGATGGTACATGCTGCTCGCAGGGTGGAGGGAGCAATCCCAAGGCAGAGGAGTACGCCAGTTTGCAGCAGATATACGGTCACTGCATGGTGACAGACAGGGAACGGTCCCACTCAAGTTTTTGGGAGCACTGCCTTCTAGACCTGCTCTTCACCAGCTGTAACTAATTTCTTTTGCAGCTGACAGAGGGCAAACATAATGGTACACCAATGGTGGCCAGCCAGATGTCTATTTAGTATTTCATTGACCCAGAGGACAAACCAACATATTCACTAGGTGATCTATTTGACTGGTGATGTATACAATATTTGTAGCATCTGTCCAAAGTATGCTGTCGCTGTATAGTGAGTTTTGTGCCCCCGTTTCCTTACCTGCACCCCTTTAAGTCAATATTTCCACTGAGTTTGACATGCTGAGATTTGCTGAGAGCGAACAGACCAGGCTTTCTCTGCAGATTTTTTTAGTTTATATTAACAATAAATTGGCTCATTCTCCTTGTGACTTTGTTTAAAAAAGAGATAGATATCTTAAAATGAGAGTAATTTAAAATTCAAGATATGTTGGGAGACTGAACAAGCTGGGCTGAATTCCAAGATCCTTAATGAAGACACAAAAATACAGGACGGGAGGCAACAGAAGCGGTGTGAGCAGACAAGAAAAAGTAAAGTGGTAACTGGCTAGGGGCAGGGAAGCAGTGATTTCCCTTGCTGGCAGCAGAAGTGATATGAAGGACGTGCTGCAGTGCCTGTGCTGTGGGTACACCTGACTTGTGTTTTAAATTGCTTTTAAATCAAAATAGGAGGAAAACCCCTGAAAAACATTTCTTTTCCCTTTCATTCCTTCCTCCTGCAACTGATGCTACTTCTACCTTTGCCACTTTTTCATTTTTCGAAATCCAAATGTTTCTACTGGCTTTGTGAAAAATGAAGCAAAATACTACTTTTTCCCCTGATTACTTCCCCCTAAACAGTCCTTTCTAGGATGAAAATCTGAAAATGCCGGTATGTAGGCAAAACACTGATTCTTTCTGGAGAAGCCAGATGTTAGGGAGGGCACAGATAGCCTGGGCTCAACTACAAAAGCATGGCTGCAGCAAGCAGTGGCAGGGAGCCCCGCCAGCCCCCGAGGGGCTATTGCCATGCATGAGGAGCACGCTACTAATGCAGAGTGCTGAGTAACAGTGGGAGGAACAATTGCTGAGAAATATAGCAAAAATCTAGTATTTCGTTGGGCGAAGCAAGAGGTGGCATGGTAAGCTAACAGCATGATATGTCTTAACATTTAAAATGTTTTTGGAGTATGTGTTTAGGTAATGCAGCAGTACCTGGTTGACTGGGCTGCATAGGAAAGTATCTTTTAATAGGGGAAGAAAGTGTCAATTTTTTTCCCTGCTTTTGTAATTAGTTTTCGTTCAGTGCTATTTTCTTACAAAGAAAATTATGAACGGGTCATAAGTTAACACCACTTTGCTTGCAAATGAACTTAAATTAAGTCCATTGAATAAATGATAAAAAATGCAGTAAAGCTGAAGGGAGGACAAGATAATTTATTGTTTTTTTCCAAATTAACATATAAAAGAAATTTGAGCAATACAATTTTCAGCTGGCTTCATAAAAAATAAGCATTTTCTGCACAGCACTATTAAAGCAGGAATAGATGTAAATAAGACACATTGTGCTATGGCTGGGATTCCATTTTTACAAAAGAATGACATACGTAAGCAAAGCAAATTATTACTGAGTGCTTTTATCCTGTGAAATACCAAAGGATATGTGAAAGATTTTCTGTTATTATGCAAAATTTTCAGTGAGGAAAACATATCCAAAAGGTAGCCAACCTACACTGTAAGAATTGCTCCTGCAGCACTTTTTCTTGTCTGTAAAGTCACAGAATTAATTGTATTCCTCTCTGCTCTTTACATAAAGTTAACGCATAAATGTATGGCTAAGGTTGCCTCCTCTACTCCTAGCAGCCTGGAGTCCTTTGAAATTGTGTGCTGTTGTTTAGATGGTCATATCGAGTTATCAAGAAGCTAGTGTGACCCAAATGTTAAGGGCGATTAAACTGTTATCCTAAAGGTACACAAAGAAATTAAACAAATGGCTGAATATCGGTGGCTGCATCCTGTGCTGTGAACTCGGACTGCATCTCTAGCAATACCCAACACTTTGTCCTTCCCTAAAGTCAATATCTGCATTAAAATTCTCCTTCCTGGAACTGCCTGACATAGTTGCACACTTATTTAAGGTCAGGGCTAGCTTTTAGATAGCTTCCGTAATGGTGACTGCCATTCTTAAGAATATATACTGGAAGAAATATAAATCAACTGGCCTTTGCTGCCTGCTGCTATTTATCACAGTTCTCAGCTGTAAAAAATAAATATCATCGTGCTCTTCCATTTGCTACTAACACCGCTGAAGCCAGGAACTGCGGGGCTGAAGAATAAGTGGCTAATGGGTCTGTTTTTAACAGCCTGCCTGCTGCCAGGGTGATACTAAAGCCATTTGTTTGGGAAGGGAAATGTCACTCGTGTCTCAGCAACCACTAGCTTTCCTAAGAAAGGTAAGGAAATCTGTATTTAAATTATGTAATAGTTTGCACCAGTGTAACACCATTGAAGTTTACTGTGCTCAAGAAACCTGCTCCTTCTGCAGACTCTACTACGGCCTGGGTAGTCTCTTCACATTAACATGCACAACTGGGGGAAGTGAAGCAGGGCTTTGTAGATTGCTCGTCACCACGTAAAAATGAAAGCCAGAACAAAAAACTTCATAAGCTTTTGAGAGTAGTCAACCGTGTGAGAAAGTGATGTAATGTGCAAGAAACAGAAGTTCACCATGGAAAGAACAAGCTGATGTGCTGGCAAGGAGATTTGTCTGTTCATATCTAAAACACAACAGAGATCCATAAAGCTGGCTTTCAATACTTGTGTGATTCATGAAATTCAACTTTCTGTGGGGATATGCCTTTCTTGCCCTTTATGACTGGCAACAGAGGCGATGGCTGAGACTTGCCCGGGTTGGCTGGTGTGGCTGCAGAGTGCAGGATTTCTCCACCAGCGCAGTATATCTGTGGACATAGCACTTCTTCAGTTATTTTCTTTTTGTTCTTTGCATCCAGGCTCTTCTCCTGGAAGAAGACAAAAATTATAATAAAGAATGCTGATGGTAGAGAATAAGTATTTTTATGTACTGTGCAAAGTTGCTTCTCTTTGGCAGACTTCGCTGTGCTGGCTTAGCAAAGTTCTGGATTTCTGTGCTCGTCCCTGTTGGCCCAGCAAAGTGTAAGGAGACAAACCTGAGATATGCCGTTAATCCTTAAAGGCTGCCAAAAATGCCTGACTCATGGATTCTTGGTTCAGTTCTTCAAAGAACTGTTATAACAAAGGTTGAGATATACAGATTGTTTAGTCATTTCTTAAATATAGATGCAGTACTGTAGTTAGACATAGCCTGTAGTATTTGACTTACACATGATACGCAGAGAGGCTCAGTAACAAATGTTAACCTCTTTTGCCCTAAGGAACAGTACAAGTATATGGAAACATCTTTGGGAGACATAGCAACAAATCTGAACCTCTTGTCCAAAATTCAAAGTGAATTGAAACATTGAAACTAAAACATCTGGGGCATTTTGGAAAGGTTAGTTAACTTTTGTAAAAATGTAAAAATGTCCCTACACGCCTCATTTTCAGGTCTGAAGTTATCTTACCTGCAGTTCTTGACAGAAATCTACCGTAAGTTATTGGCTGGATCACTTTGGTCTTCTCATATTCTTTCGTCTCTGCTTGCATGACACCAGTTTCAGATTTGTTAAAGCCCCTGTGACTGGGCCAGTGATTGTGCTTGGAGGTTTCTCTCAAAGTTCTTAGAAGAGGTCCCATACAGTGAGCTCATGTTGTAAAATTCACAGTGGCTGAAAGGCGAACCGAGAAAAATGCAAATGTAAGGAATACTTTTCATCTTTCTCCTGGTTACTTTTTATGGTATGCACTGCATATTCAGCTCCTTAGTATAGAAGATCTTACAAGGATAAAATTTTGTCTCTTTTTTCACAGCCCTTTAGCATAAGAAGACTCTTATTTTCTTTAAAGCTGCTGAGTGCAACCTAACATAAATATTAAATAAGTTACAATGATAGTAATCCTTGGCTTCCAGTTAGAGATATTATATCATCCTACATTTCACGTGTGATTTTTTTCCCCAGCTGGACACGGCGTTTGGCTAGGCATTGAGTGCAGGAGATGATAATACCGTAAGCAAACTTTCTGGCTCCGCCTGCACAGCAGAGGATGGCTTCAATATTGTTTCGCCTTCCAAGAGTACACTACGGCTTGGTAAGTGTTATAACAACATCCTTCCTTTTTGTTAACACAACCTCATCTAAGACTGAGTGAAAGCTCTTGCGAGCCTTTGGTGAACACTTCTGTGGTGTAGGGGGTTCGCTAATGACATCTAATAAGAGGCAGCACTTAGTATGGAGATAGCCCAGCGGCTAACGGACTCGCAGCCCTGTGCGGGGGTGATGCTGCACACTGCGTGCAAACAGACAGAGCGACGATGAGGTGTGTCACGAGAAGTGACTAACTGTGAAGTGTACAAAGTTGAAAGCCTGCTGGCTCCTGTCCCAGCTCTTGGCTGGGAAGAAGAAATTGGAGGAGGGAAGGGGCTGTGGCTACCAAAGGCATTTCTTTGCAACACGGTGGGGTGTGAATCAGAAATAGCAAGGATGGCTCTTAACAAGCTCTTCTGTAGCTTAGTTTCTACAGCAAAGCTCCCTCATCTGGCAGCAGAGCAGCTTTCCCTGGGTGGTACCATATTACGGCTTACAGTCACCAGAGGCTACAGCTCTCCCTTCATGGGGACAGAGTCCTGACCTGCTGCTATCATGTACCATCTCTCCCAGCTGGTGACACCTTGTACCTTTCTTGATTTCTCCCTCCCTCCCATCGTCAAGGAAAATGCATGATAAAACCATTTCTGGCCTGGCAGAGCCTGTGATGTTTCTTGCAGTGCAGTGGCTCCTGCAGAGCTACAGAGTTTGGGTCACAGTGCATGTGCTCACTGAGTGCTGTGTGAAGGTACTGGCCCCAAGCCTGACATGTCCCTGGGTATGAGTCTGGCAGCTCTACTCTCCTACTATGGCATGCTCTGAATGAAATCTTTGAATATTAGCTATCGTAGGACTGAAACATCCCTCTCACCCTGCTCAACTCCTTCATTGTTGCACTCCTTCCTTTGCTTATATTCAAGAAGTCCTGAGATGCAGCTGGATATCTTGACTGGAGTATATTTTCTTGTGTCCTTCGCTGTTTGCTGGGGCTGGGATGTGCACAGCAGAGCTAGCTGAGACCCATGCCTGTCACAGGCTGAGCTCAGCAGCTGCCAGAGCCTTTAGTGGGACTGAGGAGGGGCTCTGCTCTTTGATGGGGTGCACGGCAGTTGCAGCAATCAATTCCTAATGCGGAAGGTAGCAGTTTATTTCCTGAAATGAAGAATATGGGGAAGTCTCGGATACCAAGGTTAGATCTCTAAAAAGACAAAAGTAGCTGTCTGCCAAACTCAGCATCAATACCATGTCCTCTTGTAGAGACTAGCAGATGCGTGTAAACTCTGCATATTACAAACCACAGGGGAACTACTACTTCCTAATCCACTGAAAATTAGGAAAGATTCCAGCTCATGCCTCCATTGCACTGTTTCATTCATGTAACACATATTGCATCAAAATCACATTAAAAGCACTTAAAGCCAAATGAGAGAGGGAGGAAGAATAATCATGGTGAACGCTGAAACAGATTTTGCCATAGTGTGTCCCTCTTTACCTAGTCACCGAGGGTGATGTTTGACAGCTTTTTCCTGCACCCATTTTTGCCAAGATACTTGAGGAAATATGCCTTATCCTGTCCTTGCCTGTGAATTTCTTTGTCTTTATGGTTTCTCATTATCACCTTAATGTATTCTTACTGTAGTTTTTAAAGCGTGAATAAAACCAGAGGCAGGACACATGGTGCTTAGAAAATGTTATATTGTGTTCTGGATTTCCACTTATGGCTTCTTGTTGTTGCTTTAACAGTGTAAGATGTGGTTAGAGTAAGTGTTTTAATCTGTTTCAGATGTTCTCTGCAATAAGGGGGAGGAGAGAAGCCTTCAAACGAGCAGGGAGGATAGTGAACAAAAGATGGCTGAACGCTGAAAGACATTGTTATTCAGGCCATGCCTTCTGAAGCACACTGGTTGGTCAGCAGTTTTCATGTGTGTCATATCTGAGGCTATGAGTCACTTGACACTGGACTAGCACTGAATTACTTAATCCAGGTGTTGGGCCTGATTCTGGGCTTTTAGAGCAAAACTTGTCATCATGTAAAGTTGGCATGGGCAGCAGATCAGATTGCAGCGCTGGGTCTCTGTCTTCAGCATGCTGCCACTGCTGGGAGACTTAAATATTTCTGGGTTTTTTTAATTAAATGCTTATAGACAGTCACACTTAGTTTTCTTTTAGCACTGGCACTGTGATGCTGCAGGGCACTTCGAAGGGGATGAGTGTTTTCAGGGTGACTGGGTTAAAGGACTGACCATCACAAGTCCGGCTTTGCAGGGAGACCTGTAGGGCAGCAAGCAAGCTAGGTGCTGCAGAAGACTTTAAAGACTTTTCTTTTAGAACTGAAATCTCTGTGAAACTTTTTACTCATGGTACTTGCTAAGTGCCACTGTTTCTTGCAGCGTGTAGATGTCACAAGAACAGAATTTAGACAGATTTTTCTACCTGTGGTATTTTGCAGGTGATTGTCAAGGACACATATCTTTGACTCTATTTAGGAAGTATAATTTTATAACCTTAACATAAGTAAAGCAGTGGTTTTGCTGCATAGCAAATTTGAAGACCCCAAGCCTTTTGAATGTTTGTGAAACTTCACAAGTTTTTCCAACCACTTATAAATATTCTTTGAGAACTGAAGCTTTTTTCTGGAGTTATCCTCCATACTTTGACGTCTTTATAAATGCTGCAAAAAATCTACCTGTGTGCTGTGGCTCTACATTTATAGCATGCTTACAGCAATATCCTATTTCTGTAGTTGTAAAAACTCCCAAGCTGATCCTTAAATAGAGCTGATTGCTCTGTAGTCCTTAGCGCCTCAATTTGTCTTAACAATATTTTTCTATCCTTCCTAGTCATTAAACATAATGCCCCTTCGTGTGCCACCAAGGATTTTGTTGGTGTAAGTAGTGCAGAATATTTCATATTTTCCAGATGGGGAGTAGAATAGGCTTAATGGAATGCAAATCTTTTTACATTATTTGAATGAACAGGTCTGTGCCTTTCCCTGATTGTTAATTTTGTTCACTAATTTTGAGCATTTTTTCCGTCTAGCAGACCTGCCATAGGGATCAGTGAGACCTGAGCTCAAGAATTGCTGGAAATGAAGGGCTAGAGGCAAGCTGTAGTAAGAACACGTTTTTCAGAACTGATTGGGAATGCTGAAGGCTTCCTGCACGAAGCAGGTCCACTGCTCCAAGTTCTTCAAAAGACGTGGCTATCATATTTATTAGCTAATGTATTATTTACTGCTGGCTTGAAATAGCAGCGGTTCAATACAAAGTGAGTTTCTCATTTAGTTAAATGTTTTAAATCCTGAATGTTTGCAAAGATGTCAAACATAAAGTAAATAGAAAATAATAATAAAAATAAACCACGGTTTTCGGAAAAACAAAGGATTTGTTTTTTTATCCGCCCAATTTAAGGACTGCCTGCTGTGTGCAAGCTCTGGCTCAGGGCTGGGCTACGAAGGAGCCCAGAGGGGTTCCTCTGAGGCTGGTCCACCAGATCTCCCTGACACGTCCATGCCAGTGCCAGGAGGACCACTGCGGGACCAGAGCCTTTCTGGGCTAAACCAGCTTCAGCACCTTATGCCCACACCAGCCCCTGGCTCAGCAGAGCACCTTGTGGGTGGTCAGCTCTTCCACAGCTGATATTTGCACTTGTTGTGCAGTAATCAGCCATCACTTCAATGGAACTGTAAGTTAATTTTTGTAATTCATTTTGAGGTCAGAAAGATGTTTTTGTTGTTTTCACTTGCCACTCTTATGGTTTCTCCTGACTTTATCTCCGGCACTGTCTTGGCATCCCAGGTTGGCTTCCCTGCTGAAGGATTAATGTCACATCTCTGTCACTCCTGTAGGCGTGCACCACTACTGTAATTGCTCTGGTGCCATTATAAGCTAAATATAGTGTACTTTCTCCTCCTCTGGTATTGCAAATTGACATTAATTGGTATGGTTTGTATAATGTTGTTTATGCTAACGAAATTATTGGAACTATTCTGCTACTTAAAGTTTGGTTATTTTCGTTGTGCTCTTTTTACTTAGCTCTTTAACTAAAACTTAGGGCTTGGTGGTAGGGAAAATGGTCTGTGGCAGAGTGAACTGAGATCTTTGGGATTAGTGGGGAGTTTTGTGTCAGTAAGTTATTAAAATTAAGCCTTAAAAGAGAACAAGTATTGGGAGAGGAGGACATCTGTCAAATGACTTGAAGAAATTTGAAAGACAGGAGAATGCTGGTGAGAAATGAAGTGCTGTTGCTGATAGACATTTCCCTCAAAAAATGACAAATAAACAGATGTTGAGATCTGTTTTTATAAATTGTTGTGTTGCCTGTCTCAAAGAGAAGAGGCATTCACCTGAGGCCTGCTATTGCTGTGGGCTTTATCGATTTTGCCAGGGGAGGCATTTTTCTAGGAGTTGTCATTTTAGAGTATGTGGACTCTCCAAAGACGAGAGCTCTCCTTCCTGAGCAAAACTTGAGCACCTGCAGTAGCAGCCATTGAGAGTATGTGTCGTCTTTTGTACATCTGATACATTACAAAGTCCCACTAGTTTTTAATACAAATACTGTGTAGAATAGAACACATTAGTTTCTTCTTTTGAGTGTTTTTAATCAGAAATTGTGGGAACAATCCTTCTGTTTCATACCTGCAGGGTCAATACTTGAGGTCCGTAGTGACATCCCAGGGATGTCTAAACTTCTTCCAATACATGCTGTCTCAGATTACCTACTGTGGTTCGCACCGGCCGGCTGCCTTTTTTATAACCTTCACCTCTCCCTATTAAAGACACAGCTGAAAATATCGCTTTTGATTTCAGAGCAACTTGCACTTATGTTTTGTCCCTCTGAGATATTTAAAGCTCAAGCACTGTGCAGTGTTTTAACATAACTGTTGTATACAGTTTTCCCTGTGTGCTTGCTCACCTCAGCAAACAAAGAATTGCACATCATTGATGTTCAGATTCTGCAAAACTTAGTCCGGGGGTTATTTATACACTATGCTTTTTTTATTTTTCTCTCCCAATGCTCATATCTGTCAGATGACAGCTGGGAAATTCAAGATAGTAGTGTCTATATGAAATAAGAAAACATTTTCTGTTTTTTTAATAGACAAGGCAGCAGTTCTAGGAGGAAGATACCATGGTTTTGTCTTCCCCAATTTAAGGCCTGCTGTGAAGCGAGGTTCCTGTGCAGGCAGCAGTGGGACCAAGCCTGGGAGCCTAGGCTGGAGAAAGAATGGTCCCCAGGTTTCAGGTGATGAGCAGTGTAATTGTAACACTGAGCATCAGCTAAAAGATGGCTCTGAAACTTGCTCTGAAGTGGTGATCTCATGGAAGGTATTTGCATTCATGTAGGTGATAATTACATATGTGAAGGTTAATACTGTTCTCTGGCAGTTGAGTCAGGTATGAAGCGCTCAGATGTGCTTCCATGCTGTCCATACTTGGAGTCTCTAACAGTACAGTTACAGATATTGGGTTGTTCTTTAAGTCTAGAGGAGTTGCATTATACAGTGTGACATCATATGCTGAACGTAAGCACATACCACATACAGATACAAAGTGTACTGTAATTTTTTTGGGGATTTGCTTCATATTCATGAAAAAATGGAGAGGCAGGAAGGCCCATGGAAATGGGCAGCAGACCAGGAATCTGGTACTGATCTTCTGAAATGTGGCCTCTTCTGTTGCTGAGGAAAGCCAGGCGGCATGGCCAGAGCTGGCCCCAGGCATGACGAATACCCTTCCCAGTCTGCTCTTGCCTCTTGTTTTGCAGTCTTGGGCAAGGCACAGAGATGTGGCACTGAAATGCCCCCATCTGAAGAGGAAAGATAACAGTACTCTTCTTCCAAAAACGGATTTTACTAGGATTAGACAGTTAATGTTTCTGTGGGTCTTTAAAATGTAAAGTGCTACATAAATGATAAGTGTCCCTGTTAAACAACAGCTACACTGTTGTTGTGTAAACAGCAAACAATAATAAAAATATTAACTTGGGTAGACTTCTTAAATAGTTATTTCTCCAAGCTGCCAGTCACATCTTTTTGAAATCATTCAGAAGTAAATTAGCAGGCAAATGTTTCTACCTAAATTAACAGATGACCTTTGCTAGTTTTTACTGCAAAAGATGAGCAAAGCAATATTAGAAGTTAGAGCCTGTTATTCTCTGGGTGACAATGGAAATCAGCTGTCAAAAACAATCCAAGAGATTTCTGCTTCTACTTAAAAAAGTACAGCTCCTTAAAGGAAGTCTAAAGGGAAAATGCAATCGAAGATCTGGTGACCTCAAAGGACCATATAACTAAATACAAAATCATTTTCAAAACTCACCTACACCCACGACGGGAAGGCAGTGTATCTGGTAACTTCTCTGTACATGATCTGCCTTTTGAATTTTGCAAGGTTATACGTGTTTAGTCTCACCCAAGCACACAACTCAATGAAACACAGCACTGGGACATGACTGACAGCCCAGTTTGCAGGTAGGCCGTAGGATTTTGAACAAATCCTGAATGAGTTCAAAGTTAGTCTGAAGCAACTTGAGTGAAGCAGATGGTTTTTGCTTCATATGAGTGAAAGCAGAATCGGATCTATTCTCTGCAATAAGAGAAAAGATGATGTAACTTTTCAATATTTATTTCAAAGACTTTTATCTTGTCACAGCTGATATAATTTCAATCACTAATGTATCTACAATGCTCTTGGTACAGACTGTGGGCATTCAGAGGTGATGTGGTGTGGTATTTACCCTTACTGACTTGGAGGCACCAGTCTCCTGCAAGGTAAACTGTAGTCTCCAGTATTTGCGATATCCTCTCATGCAGAGGTAAAATCAACAGGAGCTTAGCCATCAGTGTAAACCTGAAAACAATCAACAAAAATCCAAAAGAAGAAACCCCCTCCAAACCCTCAGAAGGCATTAGATTGAAAGCAAGTGGTTTGGAGATTAATTTCTTAGAAATTTCTAAATGCAAAAGAATCTTCATGCCTTTGAGTACTAATGAGGAAAAGCTCATGATTTTTGTCTGTATCTGTGACACGGAGTGATTGCTGGAATGCTGTGCCATCATGCCGGCTGCCCAGTGGACTGGTGCTGGCCTCACGAGATCGATTTTGTGTCTGATGTCGGCTCATCTCTCTCGGGCAGATGCCGGTGGAATGATTCTTCTGCAGAGTCTGACTGAAGGTCACTGGTAGCTTTACCACACCATCCTGCTTTTTCTCGTGTTTTAGGAAACCCTGTTACAACTGAGAGCAAGAATTTTAGTGCTTCCCTGGAATGTGTCTAAAACAGTTTCCGCGTCCCATGACGCGGGTGGTGGGGGATTTCTCAGTGCACAAATCCTGCACACTCCTGGGCCCTGTATGTGGCCAGGCTGCCGGGGGCCGGGAAGGCACACGGAACTGTGGGACATCCTGAGCCTCATGGGAGTACCATGACGAACAAAATCACCCCACTGCTCTCTCACAGCAACATGAGGTCAATCATGCTCTGGTGTAAGCGAGCTCAGATTCCATCTCTGTCTTTGAAAGTGCACAAAGCCTACACAGTCTTCCTTACAGCTATTCATCAAAAGTTCAAAGAAGTAATATTTTTACTGCAAGGTAGGGCAACAGCCTGGCATCCCTTTTTCTGTTTTTACTTAAACCACTAAATCTCCATTTTTCTTGGAGCTCTAGGAGCAATTTCTCATCTCCATATATCCCTGTTTATAAAGACGTTACTTATGCCGATATCTCTTCTGCAAAATCTTTTCTGCCTCAAAAGGCTCAGTACTCCTTCAAGCTCTATATTCCCCTTTTAATGTACATCTTGTTTCCAGCCCAGCACCCTGCTTAGCCATAGCACTGTGCCTTCTGCTGTGGCTTTAGCCTTCTGCTGACAGCAGGTAATTTGCAGCTCATTCCCCTCCATGCAAAAGCAAAGCTGATCATGACCTTCTTCCAACCGATGCCTCTTACCTGAGATAAAATGCTGTCGTTTTTCACAAGGCAGCATGTGAAACGCGTCAGAAGAGCAACTTCTCACATGGCTGGACTTGTCACGTTAGAAGAGAGTCTGATCCTCTCCTTTGGAACCTGTCATTCCATGTTACAGACCAGCCTGAGTAGCAACAGGGCTCTCTGATTAGCGTTCACTGTATTTAAAGTGGAATTGTAAAACACTGAACTCACATGAAAACAGACTGCCGTAAGTTACATGGCCAACTGCAAGCTATCATGGAAACATGTACTCTTCCTGTGATGGTGGAGCAGCATTAGGCCAAATCTGAATGCTTGTGGCAATCCCATCTGGCTTTTATTCAGAAATAATTTGGTAATGCTTGTGGGACTAAAAAAAGCAAATAATCACCAAGAGGTAAGCGGACGCTCTGGGAGTATTTTCAGGCACACTCTGAAGATGCTGTTGAAAGACACAGTGGGAAAAAGAAGATACGTTGGGGTGCTGAGACACGCCGGGGAGCTGAATGCCCTCAGCCCAGCAGCTCTGCTGGGCCTTTACTGACCTGGTTTGATTCCACATTTGCCCTGCACTGCTCTGAGTTCAATGACTCCACCGGGAGGCCTCTAAATTACAGATGTAAGAAAGTGGAAAATTTGACCCTAACCATAATCAAGGTAGAAATACCAGCACTTGCTGCTTACGGGGGGGTCGGGGTGGGGAGTGGCGGGAGAAAAAGAAAAAAAGCAGGGGGAGACCAAAGAGTAACCAGAGATGCTGCCTATAGACTACATCAGCGCAAGCGCTGGCAAAGCAAGGCATGAAGATTTAATAGCGATCAGACCCCAAGAGGCTGAAGCCTGGTGGCTGTAGACCTCACAATAGCAGGGAGGCACCATACGTTGTACAAGGCTTCACTTTAGCTAATATTTCCCCACTTACTACTTTCTTAATTCTAGTCCAGGTGCTGCATTTGTCCAGCCCATAGTCAGTCTTACACCATGTGTGCCACCATACTGTCATTCTAGTCTTCAGAAGTGACAAGTCTGAAATCAAGCAGATGACGGCTATCAGCTCCATCCCTGGCTCAGTGCAGGCCTCAGGCACTTCTCAGAAAGGAGTTTCGCTCTCACAGTTCTTTTATTATTTTGGTACCTCCAGCTTTGAGAACCCTCCTAGCATGGGTCGATTCTTAGACACGATAAATGCCACCATACTGCAAACACACCAACAAGTTCCCCTGGGGCTCAGCTACATCAGCGAATGGCGTGACTTGTAATTCATCCTGTCGATTAAGTGGGTGTGCTAGTCAAGGGGAAAGTCTGTGCAATTGGCTGATCTTGATTCCAATTAATTTCCCGTTAACAGATTTCATGAATAATTAACAGAATGGCTAGTTACAGATGATGCCAATAACTCTTTGGCACATATGGCCTTCCTGCCATCACGGGAGGGAGTGCGCTGGCTCAGCCTGAAGGGAGAACTTTGAGGACCTTGGTGCCTTTTTTAAAGTAAGAATTTTTACCTGAATGTTTTTCTAGAGGGGTCTGCTTGCTGGAAGACCCATGTCTTCGTTAAGACTGATGTCTTTGTAGAGGGAAATTATGTTTTCTGTAATAAGAAGTAAGCTTTACAGTAGTATGTATATTGTGAATGTTAATCTTGATTTCTATCTGAAACTATTGTTCCTCTATGTAAATCTGAAAAATATTGTGTTTCATTTGTATCCATTACTTTCTTTCCTAAATGATGATGGCTTTTCACAGATAAATACTGGGGATATAATGTGGGTGAAGCTTATTTATCCATTTCTATCATTCCTAAAAAAAGTCTATGGAAAAGCACTTTGGAGCTGTTAGTGATTGGAGTTATTGATTAGGTAGCAGATAGTCAAGATTCTGCCTTATGATTCAGAAGATTTCTGAGGATCAGATCTCTAAAATGTGAACTACTCTGTATGTCAGAGAAAGAAAAAAGTTTTAGGGTATGTAGGTATTTTAAAAGTTTTATAGTGTTTCTGGTTCCTGCTATTCTGCAACACTCCGCTGTTGAAGAGTTGTGTTAAACTCATCCTACCAGGTGGGGCTCTTCACCAGAAAGTTTTGAGAGGTGAGACTTGCTAGGTAGCAACTGTGGATTTAGACCATAAGCAGGATGCCATAGCAAAGAAAGTTAATTTTCAGGTAATCTTTTTACACTTCTGGATATTTTTAAATATCCCTTCTTTAGCATGTTAGATTTCAATTAGTAGACGTAAGGCTTTTTTTATGTGGAGTTCCTAGGGCCTCTGAAGTTGGTGGGAGTAGTGCTGTGGGCTACAGCTGCTGAGACTGTGATTTTTATCCTTCAGCTTCTTGGCTTGCAGTGAGCCACCAGGGCTCACTTCTGCTTCTAGACAGTCTAATTTGGGCTGCTTTACGCTTCTAGCTGTGCCATAGACCACTGAGTAAGGACTCTGCTATTGACAAAATCCTTAGTAATGGTATCTTCAATTGTGGGCACTTTATTCAGAGCGTCCATCTCAAAGAAGCTTAATGTCATTCCCGTCATTGTGGGTTGCTTCTGCTAAGAGTTACTACACCTCTGTTTACTGTAGGTTTGTTGTCTCTTTCTAGCTGGAAATCATTTGAGCTGTCTGTTTTCTGGGTAAGTTGCAGCACCCACTGTGCTGTAGAGTGGGTATATGCAGAACATCACAAATCCTCATACAATAAATTAAATAGTCCTTTGGCTTTAATATAAATGGCAGAATTTCGCTTAAATATGATTCTCTTGCAGCATACCTCAGACTCAGATACTTACATGTGTGGTTTAGGACCCTCGCACTGCATGCAGCTTTTCTAACGAATACTGTGTTAACAACCAGTCCTGGGAGCAGCCACTGAAGTAGGACCTAACGGATCACTTTTACACAACTCTGGAATTTAAAACAGCAGCATGAGGGAAAAAATCCAGAGCAAATAATCTGACTGGGGGAAGGAAAATAATTTTATTTTAAAATTAAGCTACAAAGCAGGATGACATACTTCATATACTGAGTCCTGTTTCCCTAGACAAGCCAATTAATGTACATGGCTGAAATGATACGTGTTTTTACAAGCAGCATGAAAAATAGTGTGTTTCAAATTAGGAAAGTCACACTCAAAGCCTTTAACATGCACAGTCAGCTAGATACAAAACACCAACAAATCTATCTTAAGAAGATTCTAAAATGTATTTGGTGTAATGAGGAGAAAATATAGGAAGACTTATAAAAACACATGAAACTACTTTCAGCAGTTATAGATTGCATAGCACAGTGAAAACATGTTAGTCAGTGAGCAGCAGTAAAATGTGTTGACCGTTTTATTTTATAGCATTTTAAAGGTTGCCTTTTGGCAGAAAGAATACATAAGGATGTAAGGTACATGACTAACAAGAGAGCTCAAGTTCTCTTCAAGGCTAAACTATTGTGGGAGAATGATGCTCCTGAGGATCTGGGATGTACGTGGCTGTGGCTGTGTCTGTGATCAAATACAGTTATGGATCGCACCAGCAAACGTAAACTTGGATTCTGGCAGTTCATTAACAGCTGTGTTTCAGGTACTTTGCCACGGCCTGATCCTGGCCTCGTGCTGGGCAGACTGCTCTTCATTCAGCAGACTTCCGATGGAGCCTTTAATGAGAAGTTATCTTTTTACAAATGTGCTGTAATTAAATAGAACAGGTTCCTCAATGCTGTTTGTGAAATGACTGTGACTTCCTTCATATTCTTTTTATCTAACAATCACACAGGAATCCCACAGTCCTCATGAGGTCTAGAACCTTAATTACAGATATTTTACAGTCAGTGTCTTCAAGCATAGCTTAGTTTAAAAATAATGCACTTTGAATAGTATATAATACTTCTTCACCCTAGCCAAGAAGTCTGGGTTCCACACTTCCATCTGCGGCAAGTGCTTTTAAGTTGTAAGAGCGATAGTTAGCAAGGAAATGACAAAACTGTGTAGAAATACTTGATCATGTGTGAAGTCCCTGTAGCAGGGTGGGCAGTAGTTATGTCTATCGCATATTAGAAAAGAGAGAGAAGATGGTAACGCTTAACTAGCTTCAAATGTCAAGAGAGGAGGCATCAGTCCCTAATAAATAAATGGCACCATAAATGGGCAAGAGCAGAATTTACACTTTAATAGCTGAGAAAGATGCTCTGTCTGCATGCTGCAAGGCTTGCTTATGATGAATTTTCTCTTCCCTTACACTGCCAATGCCTGACGAGACCATCTGATTTGAAGGTTTGTGAAAGGGGCAGCCTGGTTCAGGCCAAGGGCAGAGCTGAGCTGCTCCAAATCCAGCAGCCGTGGTAGCACCACACTTTGTCAGTGCTTGCAGCTGTTGCCTTCTATAAGGAGCGCTTGGCCATTTGGACTTGATAGCAACTGAAATAGAGCCATCAGTGTTTCAAGTCGGAAAGTGCTAGATCAGGGTCAGAAATCTCACGCTCTCATTTTTTTAAGTGTTACACTCTTGTTTCTTGCCTGGCTCCAAGCTAAAGCCACATGATCAGCAGCACTGATACACAGTATTGCTTCTTTGCTCTACTTGCAGTACACATGTGACTCCCAGATACTGCAGTTACAAGACAAGAACTCCTGGGCAAGCTCCGTACCATCAAACCAATGGAAGACTATTCACTTGTGTCATTACTGCTGAGCGAACGTCTGGTGGAAAAGCTCTGCTGTACTGAAGATTAATAAGAGCTCTCAAAAGACACCTCTCTTTGTGCTTTGGTGCAATAGCCTATGAATCAGTGGCGGTTAAGCTTATTTCCATCTATTTTTTCCCTATGTGAGATGAAAGACCAGGGCGCCACCCTCTTTAAGTAATAAATTTTTACCAGCAGTTCCTCTTCGTGGTGGATGGACCAACTACCTTCTCCGAGCAGACAGCCTGTTTCCAGCCATCTCTAGGCCAAGTTATTCTGTAGCATCTGGTTGTCATTATACTAAAGTGAATAGGCCTGTTTTTCCTGCTCTCTTACATATGTTAATATAGCACAGCTGGACTTCAAAATGTGGAGAGAAGCTGTTTGCAGAAGTGTGAGATCAGACATTCATCACTTTCTGTTGCGCACAGTCTGGTGGCAGTGGTGGGCAGACATCAGTGCTCCTTTTACTCCCACGGTTAACCTGCTGCTGCAGCCATAAGCATGCTTCGGACCCCACAGAAAACACTCCGTGTTGTTACTGCTGCTGAGACTCACTCTCTGGACAGAGCAGAAGGTAGCCTTTTGTGCAAATTACTGAGGAGGAGCATCGTTTCCATGTGGTTGCTCACCCCGTCACCTGGTACCTGGGTGTGCGGTGTTGGGAACCACCTGTAAAACACCTGAGAGAGGCTTCCTAGCAGCACAGGTTCCCTTCCTTGTCAACGTTATGCCTCATTTGCTTTCTGTTCTGCCTAACTGATATGTAAAAGGAGCTGCTACAGCCTCCATCTGTTCTCCTTTAAGCTGAAATCGTATAAAAAAGCTCTGCATGTCTTTAATGCTCAGCATGGCCTGGTCATCTCGCTGAAGTTAAAGATCTAGATGTTCAGTCACGTGCAGGGCTCGTACGGGAATACCAACACGGAGCTAGTGGTGTAGGAACAACTGCCACTCTTAAAGCCAGATACAATAAATATCCTTGCTGTACCTTGTTCTGTTCCTCTTCCCAGTACTTAATATCTATTGATATCTCCTGCTTACGTTCCTTTTGGAAACACTACACACCAACTGTGTACCTTTTATTACACTAAAGGAAAAGTAAAATGGAGGTAGGCTTGACTTCTAGAATACACAGAAGCGTTAAATGTACTCCAACATCCCTTCATGAGAGTCCCTTAAATGTAACCTGCAATAGTAAAATAGAACACTACCTCATTTTAAGTTTCGTTTTCATTTCTTTTACTTTCTATGTGTTTATCTCTACATACAGATTTCCTCATGCAAATTATCACCGACTCTGTTTAACTCTGCTTAACTAATTGCTACTTGTATATGCAAGATTTTTGATCAACTATATTAATATTATTGACCTGTTTGCCTCTTAATGCTATCTATTTTTCCCAGGTGAATGCAGTTAGAGTGTAATTAATTATCAAATATCTATGTTCCTTTTATTCCGAACACAGTAATGACTACACAGTGAGATCAGCACAAAATCTTGAGAAAATAATTCATTGTTTTGTGCCTTCCCCGTAGAATCCATGGGAGATTCGCTAGAAAACAGACACAAGTATTTGATACATAACGTATTTAAAGACTTATAAAAGTTTCATCCTTGAGGGCCCACTGGGAATAGGATGGTTTGAATTTAACTTTTAATTGTATAGCTGACAAATTAAATACTGATAAAGGTATGGTTATTGTAACTGGCACCAGATCAAAATTTCTCTTGGTGAAACGGTAAGTAGCTGCACACCGTGCTCATGGGTTGATGATCTGTGGCATCAGGTGGCCGAGTTGCAGGAAAGAGTTAAAAGGCTGCGCAGTATTAGTAGAGCCTAGGCGTGATAGGTAGGTGGTTTCAGAACCATGTTCCTGTAGTGGACACCACCGAGAACAAGACACCTTGGACCATGGTGACACACAAAAGCAGGGTGCTGCTTCAGTCTCCACCCTCCAGCATCACTACCAACATCAGATATGAAGCTTTAACAGCTGTAGACACTCATAAGCAAGGTCTGCAATGTGCAATTATACCAGCAGCACGGAGCGGCTACCATAAAAAGAAGAAATGAGTGCTTGTAGTGGGTGACTGTCTGTTAAAAGGGACCGAGGTGCCCATCTGGCAACCTGACAGGGAGTCACAAGAGGTTTGCTCCCTTCCAGGAGCTATGATCTGAGACATCACTGAGAGCGTGCCATGCCTTGTGAAGAGCGCAGATTGTGATCTGCTGTTAATGTTCCATGTGGGCACAAATGATGCTATAAGCAGGAGCCTGGGCAGAATCAACCAAGGAAGACTATAAAGCCTTGGGGGACAAATGAAATATATTGGTCCCCAAGTGATTTTCTCCTCTATTTTACCGGTTGGAGAAAAATGGGAAGCCAATAACAGACGAATAGTGCAAATCAACTCCTGGCTACGTGGCTGATGCTGTTGCAAGGGTTTTGGCTTTTATGACAATTGGACTTTTCCCAGGAACCATACCCTGTTAGGGAAGGATGGAATCTACCTGCCTAGAAGGGGCAAGGGAATCTTTGGCAGCAGGCAGCCAACTTGGTGAGGTGGGCTTTAAACTGAAGGACTCAGTCGACAGGGTCCAAAGTGGCAATTCTAAGGCTATCATATCCAATGGGGGAATAAGCCAGGCCAAGAAGAGCAGCAAAAAAGGTGCCTTAGCTGCCTCACAGAATGAAAACCAGAAGACCAATCATCTCAAGGGTGTGCATCGCTGCTGCAGGTCCTCATGCACCCCTGCAGGGAAATATATGTGCTCAATTACCTCTCTGAAATGCCTGTACACCAATGCACACAACATGGGGAGTAAACAGGAGGAACTAGAGATCTGCATGTGGCCGCAGTGCCACGATCTGATTGCAATTACAGACACATGGTGGGATAGCTCGCATGACTGGAAGGCTGTCATGGATGACTATGTACTTTTTAGGAAAGATAGGCCAACAAGGCGAGTTAGGGAGTTGCTCTTTATGTGAGGGAGCAACTGGAATGTGTCAAGCTTTGCTGAGGGATGAGGACGAAGAAGTTGAGAGCTTATGGGTAAAAATCAAGGGGCAGACAAATATTGGGACACTGTTGTGGCTGTTTGCAACAGGCCAGCTGATCAGGAAGAGGAAGTTGATGAGGCCTTCTGCAGACAGGTGAAAGTAGCCTCACAATCACAGGCCCTTGTCCTCATGGGGGTCTTCAGCCATCCTGATATTTGCTGGAAAAGCAAAACAGCGAGGTATGCATGATCCAGGAAGTTCCTGCAGAGCATTGAGGACAACTCTTTGACACAGGTGGTGGAGGTGCCAGCAAGCTGAGATGTGCTGCTGGACCTTATACTAAGGAACAAAGAAGGTATAGTTGAGGATGTGAGGGTTGGGGATAGCCTTGGCTGCAGTGACCATGAGATGGTGGAGGTCGGGTTCCTGCATGGTGAAAGCAGTGCAAAAAGTTGGATTACAACCTCAGACTTCAGGAGAGCTAACTTTGGCCTCTTCAAAGACCTGCTTGGAAGAATGCCAAGGGCTAGGGCTGTAGAAGGCAGGGGGGTCCAAGAGAGCTCGTCAATATTCAAGTACCACTTCCCCCGAGCTCAAGATCGGTGCATCCCTAGGAGGAAGAAGTCAAGCAAAGGCGCCAGGAGACAAAAATGGAAGATCAAAGACCTTCTAGAGAAACTCAAATGGAAGAAGGAGGTTTACAGTATGCGGAAAAAGGGACTGGCCACCTGGGAGGAATATAGGAACGTTGTCAGGGTATACAGAGATGCAATGAGGGAAGCCAAGGCCCATTTGGAGCTAAATCTGGTGAGGGGTGTCAAGGATAACAAGAAGGACTTTTGGATTAGAGATCACCTGGGCAAACTGGATCCTCACAAATCCATGGGCCCTGATGGAATGTACCCACGAGTGCTTAGGGAGCTGGTGAATGCTGTTGCTAAAGCACTCTCCATCATCTTTGAAAGGTCATGGAGGACAGAAGAGGTGCCCGAGGACTGGAGGAAAGCAAATGTCACTCCAGTCTTCAAAAAGGGCAAGAAGGAAACCTGGGAAACTATAGGCCAGTGAGCCTCGCCTCCATTCCTGGAAAGTGATGGAACAGTTCATCCTGGAGGTCATCTCCCGGCATATAGAGAAAAGAAGGCTATCAGAAGTAGTCAACATGGATTCACCAAGGGGAGATCATGCTTGACCAACCTGATAGCCTTCTATGATGGCATGACTGGCTGGGTAGATGAAGGGAGAGCAGTGGATGTTGTTTACCTCGACTTCAGCAAGGCTTTTGACACTGTCTCCCATAACAGCCTCGTAGGTAAGCTTAGGAAGTGTGGGTTAGATGAGAGGACAGTGAGATGAACTGAGAACTGGCTGAATGGCAGAGCTCAGAGGGCCGTAATCAACAGCGCAGTCTGGTTGGAGGCCCGTAACAAGCGGTGTTCCCCAGGGGTCTATACTGGGTCCAGTCCTGCTCAACATATTCATCAATGATCTGGACGAAGGGATACAGTGTACCCTCAGCAAGTTTGCTGATGGTACAGAACAGGGAGGATTGGCTGGTACACCAGAAGGCTGTGCTGCTATTCAGTGAGACCTGGACAGGCTGGAGAGCTGGGCCGAGGGGAACCTCATGAAATTCAACAAGAGGAAGTGTAGGGTCCTCCCCCTGGGGAGGAACAAACCCATGCACCGGTACAGGTTGGGGGCTGACCTGCTGGAAAGTGGCTCTGCTGAGAAGGACCTGGGAGTGCTGGTGGACAGCAAGTTGACCATGAGCCAGCAATGTGCCCTTGTGGCCAAGGCGGCCAACAGTATCCTGGGGTGCATTAAAAGGACTGTGGCCAGCAGGCCAAGGGGGTTATCCTCCCGCTCTACTCTGCCCTCGTGAGGCCACATCTGGAGTACTGTGTCCAGTTCTGGGCTCCCCAGGTCAAGAAGGACAGGGAACTGCTTGAGCAAGACCAGCAGAGAGCTATGAAGATGATCAGGGCACTGGAGCATCTCTCTTATGAGGAAAGGCTGAGACATTTGGTTTTGTTCAGCCTGGAGAAGAGAAGACTGAGGGGGGATCTTGTCAATGCTTATAAATATCTAAAGGGCGGGTGCCAAGAGGGTGGGGCCAGACTCTTTTCAGTGGTGCCCAGTGACAGGGCAAGGGGCAATGGGCATAAGTTGGAACACAGCAAGTTCCACCTGAATATGAGGAAAGGCTTCTTTCCTGTGAGGGTGACAGAGCAGTGGAAAAGGCTGCCCAGAGAGGTTGTGGAGTCTCCTTCTCTGGAGACATTCAAATCGTGCCTGGAGGCGGTCCTGTGCCCCCTGCTGTCGGTTTCCCTGCTCAAGCAGGGGGGTTGGACAAGATGAACTACAGAGGTCCCTTCCAACCCCTGCTATTCTGTGATTGTGTGAAAATAAATCTCGGATCCAGCTGTCCATAGCCTTGTATACATGAAAAACTTTATGCTCCTGGGTTTTTTAATTAGATTTTATGGGACTGTGAATTTGAGTAAAGATATTCATTCATGGCTATTTTTTCAGAATCAGGCTGTTGAAAGTACTTTCTTTGTTGAACAGAGGAAATGACTGTAGACGAGGCCATGTTTTTCACTCTGGGGTGTCAGGTCTGCTCTCACCCAGGGAGTGCCTTCATCCATCCTTCATAGGTATATAGGAATCCCACTTACCTGGGCATCAGCTAACTCTGCAAGTGCTGACTATGCTAAAATTGAAACATTAGAAGAAAAAATTATTTCTGTCATTTTCAAGGCCAAATCTAAATGTAAATTTGCTTCTTCAGTTGAAGCAAAAACAGTGATCGGATAGGAAGCCTATGTACCAGGGAAAGATACTGGTCTCACTGGCCATCCATATCATGAGAGGCCAGGAGCTGCATCAGCTTTACATATGTTGTCCAAGACAAGCCCAGATGCTCATCCTGATGCAGGGTGCTCTATTCCTTGCCTGCTGCTGAGCACTGACCTCCAGCATCACACGGCGAGGCTGTGGCCACAGAGATTCAGAGCAGGAGCCAGACCCTTTCTTGCGCTTGCTGGAACGCCTTCAAGTTTTCCACCTCCCAGTTAGGGGTGTGACATACTTGGGGATGCAGGGGGATGGATCTTAAGCATGATTACAGTCTTTTTACCTCAGGTAAAAAGCTTTTTGACATATTTGGGTTAAAAATTAGATGCATGCTGCAATAGTTGCGAGTTTCAATTTCCCTTTTAAAAAGGCAAAGAGAAGCAGAGCAAAAGAGAAGCGTATGTTTGGCCAGAAAGACTGGAAAGCGTGAATAAGGGTTGGGTGGGGTGTGCTCTCGAAGCCAACTCTGGATTCACTTAGGCCCTTGTAGCTGCGCCTGTTTGCATTAAAGACAATGCAACTAGAAAGCTGTTTTGCAGTGGGGACTTTGTTCCACCTTTCCAGTTTACAAAGGACCACTGGATCATGCTGGACAGGAATGCAAAATGTCTTGATTTTCCTGTTTTTTCTGGGGTAATTTGGATAAATTGCTTTAGCCCTGTGTGCCCAAGCTCTTCTGCTGTTAAAACAGTGACATTGATATAAATAGTCTTTATAAAAAGTGCTTTGAGATTTTTTTTTACAGTGACAGCCTGAGATATGAGTGCAGAAACATATGAAGTCTTGTAAAGCACAATGTTTCCCTAAGTTTAAATTACTGTTCAGAAATGTGCTTTTAAATTAAAAAAAGGTGAAAGGATCTCTTTATGAGCTTTGGCCTGTTGTCTCCCCACCCCTCCTCAAATTAGTTTATTACAGTCTAAGCTCAGCGACTGAGGATACTCAAGCCTGCTCGGCAGGCTGCTGTGAACAACAACAGGCGCTATCTGTTGGTTTAAATATGCTGGTGTCTGGGTTGGTTTTTCCCTTCCGTTCTTCTTTTGGCTTCCTTTTGCCCTTTCAGAACTTTTGGGGGCAAAATGGCTCAATACCGGCGAGCGGTGCCCGCCCCTGGTAGGGGCGGGCTGGGGGCGCGCTCCCTGGCAAGCCGCCGAGCTGACGGCCCGCGGCCGCTCCTTACCTGTCCGGGGGGCTCCCCTTGCGCCGGCCGGGGCCGGCGCCGGGGCCGGACGCACACACCCCAGTCCCGCGCGGGGCTCCGCACCGCCCCCGAAGCCGGTGCTGCGGCGCCACCTGGCGGCGCGCAGAGGCGCGGGCGCTCCAACCCGCGACGCGGAGCCTTGGGTCGGGGGGCCCGGGTGGCCCGGTGCACTTGCGCGTTTTGCTGAACTCGGGCGCTTCCCCCGCGCTTCAAACCCTCCTGGTTCCCCCCAGAGCTGCTGGAGCCGGTGAAATGATACGCGGTGGCGCCACCTATTCATAACCATTTTTACGCCCCGCATTTGCTGGCCGGGCCGTGGGGCTCCCGCGGTTCGTACTCGCGGTGCTGGTAACGGCCAGAAGTCGGTATTCCAGAGAGGAAAGCGCCTCGTTACCTGTTTTAATAGTTTTCCAAGAGATTTTCCGAAAGTGGTGCTCTACTAATGCTGAGCTCAGCTTTCCATGGCGGGTTTTACTGGTTTGAGATGAAAATAGCTGTTAAAAATGAGAAGGTGGAAAGGGAGGAAAAAGTAAACACCCCAAACTATAGCGATGACAGCTTGGAATACAATTAGCTGAACTCCTCCTGGCTGGAAAGCGCTGAAATACTGAGGGCTGCAAGAGACTTCTGGAATGATATTGCAAGAAGTTTGAAAAATATATTCCATGTTGCTCCTAAGTTTTAACTGGCAGGGATGAGTAAGCTCAGTTTTATTGGTAGAAACGCATCAGAGAGTTTTGCATATAATTCTGTTCTCTCATTATGGTTCTTATGTATGTTTTCTAGCATAAACATTTATTTGACTATGTGCTGGGCAGTTCTAAAATCTCTCCAGATATCTGTGATGGATGCCTGGCACAAAGTAGGTCAGAAGATTTCAAGGTTTCATTAAGGCACTGCTCTTCTTGCCAGCTTATATGGCTGAGATTTTGTGAATTAGAAATTTTCCAGCTTTCTAATATCCATAAACACATCCCAGAGCAGAGAGAATGATTCCAGGTCCATCAGTTGTGCACATGGCCTTAGTGATTCTACCTTCAGTTTTCCCTTTGTCAGAATCTGAATGAAGTAGAGCAATGAGCCAGCCTGTCTTTAACTCCTCCTTCCAATTATTGAAAATATGAACGCATGAAAGTAAAGCTTGTTCCCATAAATCAAGAGGATTAGGTATCTGCCTGTCATAAAAAAACTCCAGGACAATAGCTGGAGAAACCAGACCTCTCATCTTTCAGTTGCATCACTTGGAAATTGCTCATTTGTAAATTAAGGTTATTCAAGTCTTAGTTTGACCCAAGCTCTGGATGACCTAAGGTTCTTTCCGCTGGTTTCCAGTGGCATTTACATGAGAAAAGATGACGTTCTCCACCCTCCCATACTTTCACTGCTGCTTCTCATTCAGAGCTTTTCTTAGGTTTTTGCAATTCTAAGAAGTGCTTTTTCTCCTCAGAGGGCAGGCTGTTGTCTTTGACAGCTGCCAAGGTATACATAGTCTGTCACTCAAAACAGAAAGTCACAACAACTGAAATTCTGTGTGCGTCTTACAAAATAGAAGTTTTGAGATGTAGTTACCAGAAGCAATAATAGACCCATTCCTTATAAATTATGATTAATTGATCATGAATTATGAATTATATATCACATTTGGTGCTCAGCATGCTGCTTATGAACAGTTGTCACATGTGGCAGTCTTCCACTTTCCAGAAAGAATTCAAGGATGTTTATAGAGGAGAAGGAAGTATTTTGATGTTACTGTAGAATAAAACGGAATGGCTCCACTGTTCAGTGATTTTAGTCTGGATTTCATCCAGCATTACTCAAGAGAGAATTTTACATAATTTTTATTGCATTTCTTCCTTCAGATTTTTTTTGTTTTGTTTTCTTGTTTTCATTCTTGCTGGCTTGTGGGTTGTTTGTTATCCCTCCCCCATTTCAAATTAGTTCCTGACACTCAGCTTTGTGGCTTCACCTTTGTTCCTAGTCCCTATGTTGTAGGGCAGGCCAGTGATACTCTGCTTTGGGTGGAGAAATCAAGTTGCAGGCATTTCATCTGTTTTTTTGAACCAGGCAGAAAACAAGAGCTTTAAAATCAATGTTATTTCACTGTATCATTATCATAATGTGGTCATGCGGATGAAAGAACTGCAGTGAGCACTGAAGAAAAAATAAAATTGTAATACACTGCATTAGATGTAAATCAGGAGAGGTATCTATTGCACAGTTTAAAAAAAAGAAGTCTTGGTGGACAAACATTACTACATACTGGGACTGAAGACATTTTGTTCTCGTGTTATGCTAACATAAGATTTTTCAGCTGAGTGTTAAACAGAAGCATTCTGGTTAAATGCACAAAAAAATGTGGTCATTTAACCAGACTCACACCAGCTTCTGAATCTTCTAATCTCAATCCCACTCTGTTTATCCCTCTTGCATACGTCTCCAGGATACATCTGTCCTCTCTACCCCACCTGTGACCCTCTGCAAAATCCTGGTGGCAGAAACTAGGTTGGTTGGGCTGGAGACAAAAACTGATTTAAGTCCAGTGACCTTTGATGGCCAGGTCCTGTGTAGGACTTTCAGAACAACACAAATGCTTTGACTGCGACATAGCAGTATCAGTTATTCCAGCCTGAAGAGCTGATCCATAGCCTTCTTTCAGCTGCACAGGTTTACACTTCATTACAAATCACTTAAATCTTCTCTGTGATTTGGTCTTTCTTGATTTTTCTTGTTATTATTAAAATAATCATCAACACTTATAGGCTCACAATGGGATGAAGTGGGGGAAAGAATTCTTCAAGTTTCTGATCTGTTTTGGAAATAGTGCTGCCATAGTCCTATTTATACAGACAAATTCATGGTCCTAATTAAAAGGGCTATAACTGCACATGTAAACATAAATGGACGCTTGCTTACACCCTGAAGGTGCGCATACATAGGTCTTGAAACGTCTTTGTAAGCCTCATGGCTCTCCCATGGGAGGTTGTCCCCTAGAAAAATCATGACTTGGCTCATCAATTGCAAAGTACAAATTCTGGCAGTGAAACAGGTTGCAATAATCTGTTTGTTAAGTAATTGTGAAGAGCAAATTCAGATTAAAATGGGGTTTGCTTGTAGAAAAGTCCTCATCAGAGAAAGTGATTATGTTCTGGAAGTGGGAATTCGGTGAAAATGGTTCACCTGGTTATAGAGACCTTACTTTCACAGGCTGTAACGCTTTTGATTTTTAGGAAGATCTTGCGAAATAAGATATTATTCTTCATACTGAGTAAAGCTGTGCTAACTTCCTGGTTTCAGTGGAATGACTCGAATCTGTGTAACTCAGCAGAATTTCATCCTAAATTCTACAAAAGTGGGTTGCATTTCTTTTAAATTTTTTTTAGTGTATCATGTTTCACATGCATCTGATTTGTATTACCTTCTTTATTTGGTTAAAAGATTGCTTGATGTAAAAATCAGCACTTTCAGTTATGCAAGGATACAGAGGAAATATTAAAAATGCAATCAAATAAAATCCACTGTGTCCTTGTTTTAAAAAAAAAAGATAGGTAATCTGTCCCATATTTGTCCATGGAATGTTGGATTCAGTCTCTGTGTTGGGTCAGTACGGGGACTGCGAAGCTGAAGGCTGTGATGGCACCAGCATGGCTGCCAGTTCTCTAATTAGCCCACACGAATTACAGGTGACATAACTGTTGTGATTAATAATTTGAGCTGTAGCTATGTCTGTGAGCATGCTGACATTTTTGGCAGCCTTATGCCCCATTAGTACCTGCTTTAGACAGATATTCCTCTATTAATGGTTCTGGCACAAAAGATCTACAGAAGCATATTCCAAAGACCCAAGCAGAAAGCATTAACAAAATAAGCCTTGATGAAGTTGTGAGATGAAAGAGGCTACTGTTGATCTGGCCGTAGAGGGTTGACTAGTTGGAGCTGAAGCTAATGGCATTGGGAGGGAAGGTCTTGCATTGGAAATGACTGTGGAGAATGCTGGAAGAAAACTGAGACAGATGGAGGAAAAAACCTGGAGACAGGGTTTTTTTCCTGGAAGTCTAAGTGACTTAGATAGCCACTGAAGCTTGCTTTCCTTTGAGACTGCCATGAATTAGTCCCTGCACTGGTATGAAAGGGTTGTTTCTGGGACCAAAGCTAGCACCTTCACACCATACCCTGGGTGTTGTGTAGACATAGCATCAAGATACATCAAGTATGATGGCTGCTTTTACCTTCTTCGCAGTATCCTTGGATTCACTTAAGTTCCACCAGAAGAAGTAAAAGTTAAAGATTACGTTCTGCTCAATACATACTTTTCAACTGAGAACATTGCTGAAGTTTACATTTAAAATTCCCATAATAATCTAAGTAAACAATTTCAAGGCTAAGAGCTTAGCTTGTTCACAAAGTGGACTTTCACATCCATGCTTCATTTCCTCTAGATAACATTGTAACACGTTGCTGAGTGCTATTCCCCTGCCCTGAGTTAGTTCACTAAATTCCTGCCAGTTCCGGCAGATCAGACTGTAATCAGAATACAAGGTCTCATTGCAATCTACCAGCCTCAATAGACTGATTCCCATTTCAAACGCATTGATTTTTGTGGCGCTCACTATAGTGACAGCATTCTGGTTTCTGTGCTTTTTACCCTTGACAGATCAATGTTAGTCTTCAGTGGGAAGCCTGGATGTATCTCAGGTATGAACTTCAGCTATTTGTTCATTTAGAGTTTACAAGGCTGAGGAGTTTCAGCCTGAAATATGACAGTGACTTATTAGCAGATCAAAAAGGAGATTTGTCGTGAAAATACATGGGAACCTTAGCAATCACTGGATCAGCTGGATATGTAGTGTCTTCAGCCACATCTTCTTTTATTACACTTCTGCGAAGTCATCAGCAGCGAGAATCATGACAGTAGTACAAATGAGTGCTGTTTTCTGACCTGACATCACACCTAGCACAGCAAAAAAAGAGAAGTTTTAACTGACTGTATTACTCTACTTAAGTACTAAATTAAAGCTTCTAGTGCTTTCTGTCAGTCTTTTTGTCTGCAAATGTTTTGCCTGGAAAAGTATCCCACTCTCCCCCTGAATGTAATAAGCTAAATTTATTTAGAGGCAAATATGTGCCACAAGAATAAAGGATGTAAGCCAGAAAATGTAGAATCACAGTGAAATCTGAATGAAATGGTCTTATCAGCAAAGAGTATGGCATCAAACTTTTTATTCCAAGAAGATACAGGGATGGAAGGAAGGGTCATCTGGACGTTACCCACAGATCCTCCTAAAGACATGTCTCAACAAGCCTAGAAATCTAATTTATTTATTATCTAAAGGTCAAGAGCACAATAGCAGGGGAAACAGGACATATTACATCAAAACTAAATGTTTTAGAGGTAGTTATGGTTATTGTATACAGAGTATAAATACACATTAATAGAACTCTTGAAAGGGAGGAATTGGATTGCTCTGGAAGTTTTCAGTTAATGTCCTCAATTCCTACAAACTGGCAACCCATACCTATCGGTACTTAGTGCCACACTTAATTCGTCCTACGTTGTCATCATTTTATTAATATTTGTTTCTGTAACACTAATTTTAATAGTTGGAACTTTAAGCTTATGAACTAATGTGAAATTCTTTATAATTAAAGTAGAATGTATCACTAAAAATGGTAATCTGTCTAGAACAACATTTTTCCTATGTTCATTAATTTAAAAAACTACAGAGACCATTTTGTGATCATCTCTCAGCTTGCACAGACATGAATTATTTATGTATTGGACCTTTTAGGAGGATTTTTTTTCTAAACCTGCCTTGATTTGACCTTAAAACTACAGACGATGAAGATTATTCCCTAAGAGTCCTCAGGGAGAAGTTCTATAGGCTATTTCGATCACTGCTGCCGACCTTTCCTTAAGATGCCCAGCTGCAGTGTCAGCAAGCTGATCTGGCTGACATTGTCTGCCATGCTAAACAACCTAGGCTCAATTTTTTGTCTGAATTTGGAACAATGATCTTAATTCTCTTTTTATTTGAATAAACATTTTCAATCTCCAGAAAGTTCCAGCAGAAAGGGTGTTCCTCCTACATACCACACCCCTTTATTATTCCTTTAGTTTTTTTTTTAACACTTTTCAGTTTATTACCTTCACCCACTGTGGATTCTGATGCTGGATATAGTATTGTGACAATGGCTGAGACAGTATAGAGTCTATATAACTTATTATTCTTTAAATGCTTGAGGCACATCTAGGTCACATAAAACCGTCTTCGTTTTGGCCAGGAGGATGGAGGAAGAAGGAGAAAGATGGCCCATGCCCACAAGACTTCTGCAGTTTCTGTATCTACTGTATTCGTCTGAGCTTATATTGTACCTTTACTGCTGATACATTTTCTTGCAGAGGGAGGATATACTACAGTACTTCATCTTCTCTGTGCTTGTGCTGTCTCTCAGGGGAAATTTGGTCTTTTTAGTATGCAGTTCAAACACTGTCTGAAAAGGCATCATGGTTTGGATAATAATTTTTCAAACAAATTTAATACACTGATTTCCTTGGTGTGAAGATCAAGTAGTGTTCCATCTAAGATGCATCTAAAGGGCAACTTGTTTGAGTTAAGTTTACTGAAACAGAAGTGACAGAATATCAATTTGTTTTCTAACTTCATGTCATATTTGAGAATCAAATAAGCAATTACATGAGAGTAAATTGGATTTATTTCAATATCAGATTTGCAGTCCACTTGTTGTTTTATTTGATTGAGATAAAATAGCCCTTCATTTTACAGCAAACATGCTGTAATATTATATTTCTTCCTTGGCTTCTTCAGAGCTTGTAGTTTTTCAGCCTTAAGTTGAAAACATTACCGATAGATAACATGTAACTGACTTACAGGGAAGGCTTCTGGTGTTAAGTATGAAGGTAATGAAGGTGATGAATAGTCCCAAATCTCTCTTTCTTTGTGATGAGGTGACTTGCAAAATAGTGCCAATGTATTCGTGTCAGCTTCTTCCGTCATTTGCATTTACCAAAACCTCAAATTTGAATGTAAAAATAGGACCTGTATTTGCTTAGTCCACAGGTGCAGCCAAGTGTAAATATAAGTCAAAATCATGTGACACCAAAAGGGTACAATTTTATCTTTTGTCTTAGAAAATATGGTATTTTCAGATTCTTCCCAGACTTTTCCAAATGTTCAGATTCCTCCAAATAATCCAAATTTTCCTACTGAAATGAAGAAGATTTCAGCAGTCTCCTCCTTTCTCTCTTTGGAGCTTTTACTGTAATTTGGTTTGTTACTAGGTATGATTTACAGTAATGTTTCTGCTCCCTAACACTATGGAAGGATCCTAGACAACTCAAAGGATTACTGAAAGGAAACTTAAGTGGTTCGCCTCTAGGCCTCTTGCTCAAGATTAATGCTAACCGAATTGCTTCATTCCCCTGCTTTCACCCACAATATATTTTGCAAAATGTGTCACATCAGACTCTTCCAATTCCATATGTTTTCTGAATCTGAATTAATTCCCATGGTGGGGAGACAAAGATCATTTTGCTTTTGTCTTAGTTCATCATTTACACAGAATTATTTTGGAACATATTCTATTACAAATTACTTCTGTATAAAAAAGCACATTCTTTATCTAGAATTGCAACGCCCCTCTAGGCCAAACAGAATTTTTGTGAAATATGTGGGCCTCTTTGCCAAATCCCTGAGCCACTGCAAGTCACTTCATTCTACACAAATCAAACTCGTGCATTTAGAGTAAATGTTAAAGAAACTCCAAACATGACAACTGAGTTTTTACCAGTCTGAAAATTATAGCCCAGCCACGATAAGTGAAGTTCTGACAGCAAGGAAACTGAAATTTGGCCTCCAAAAGCTGTATTTAGCTGTTCATTCTAATCGTTGTGATCACCATGGATTCTGAAGGGAATTGGCGATCTCAGTTCCAGAAGGAGTCACAGTGCATGCAACATGCATGAAACAGCCAGGTATCCACATGCAAAATAACAATTGTCAGCCAAAGGAATGATCTGGGTCAATTAAAGGCTAATTTATTAGTCTCCTTAGTGAACTACTCAAAGGAGTTGCCTACAAAGGCCTAGGCTGAAGCTCATTAGTGCTGCAGCATCTCATGCTGCCATTGCCCGCTGGAGTGCTAAATGCAGCACTTGCTCACTGGGTGCGGCCAGCCTTTCAAAAACACTGAATTCATGTCTCCTTTTTCTGATAGGTAAATAATGCTCTTTGCAAATGTTTCTTAACTCATGATTTGGACCTTCTTGTTGCAATTTTTTCTTTAGATTCTTTCAGTAAAATCATACCATCTATTAATACATGCGGCTATGAAAGTATTTTTCTAGGTGCTACAATTTGCAGAGAGGAAACATTGGTTTCACGTGTTTTTCCATGTGGAATTGGCAGGGCTCCTTTCCCTTTCATTCATCCACTAGCATATTCTGTAGAACCATAGAATAATGGGTGGGAAGGGATCCTGAAAGTTCGTTTTGCCCTCAGAGAAAATCAGAAATGCTTAAGCCATGCCTGACAGCTTATTTGTCTAACCTGTTCTTGTGGAGATTTCACAACCCCCAGATGATCGTACCAGTACTTAGAAAGTTTTCTTAATGTCTTTCTAAATCTTTTTTTGTTGCAGTTTCCTTGTCCTATCTTCATCTGGACTCAGAGAACAATTTATCGCCTTTCTCTTTGCAACAGTCTTATGTATATTTGAAGGCCATTAGCATAGTTACTAGTGTTTTGTCCAAGATGTGTAACATATATTTTCATTTATCATTTCCTTTTGCATCATAGGACGTGCAGTCAGATAGGCTGTGTCATATAATTTACCATGTCCAGTGTTACTCCATACTGTGGTGAGGACTTTTAGATAAAGAGTTTGCCCATTGGCTTTTAGCAAGAGGTGCTGTAAATGTATATCAGCATAGGAACCGGCCAAGGATAAAGTCCTTATTGTTCTACCCTCTTGGGTGCCTCATTGCTTCAGTCAGGAAGTGATTTGCTTCGGTTTGCATGGTGTTAGCACATTCCTTCCTAGATGTAGGGACTGAGTTGTTACGGCTTCTTTGTTGGTGGCAGCAGAAAGGATTAAAACCCAATCTTTTGCCCAGATCTGGTGACAGTGGGGAAGAGAGAGAAATGGAGATTAATTGGACTTCAGAGACAGCTCTTTGGTATGCTGGCCCAGGCAATATTCTGTACCATGGAGGAACTGTACACAGTGAACAAGAGACTTCTCTTAAGACTTACCTTAATTATTACTTTTCTTGCCAGTATCTAGTATTATTTAGCAAATTAAAGTTTTCTTTTTCCCAACTTTTTCTGATGAAGCTATGGGTATGTCTCTAGGCCACAGAAGGTAGGTCAGAGTCATCGGTAGGGTCTACACCTGCTCAAGGGCTTGGCTTCATGACTGTCCACAGATCTCTTCAGTAGCTGGAGCAGCTCACCCAAATGCGTTGTTTCATAATCTGTGCGTGTCTTTATTGCCTTGTGTTGCCTTAGTTCAACCAGCTTTCTTTTTTTGACTTTTCACCTTTCTTCTCTCTTCAGCAATATCTCAACATTCAATCAGCCAAACTGTTCATCTAATAAAAAAGAAAAGCTGCTTTGAGGTGTTCAAAGCTATTTTGTCAAACTGAAATGTTTTCAGTGTGTATTTGTAGGTACTAAGTGCAAACATATTATGTGATTCTTTTTTCTAATTATTTAAGGCCCTTTTGTGATACTGCATGTCAGTTTAAATTTGCACCACTGCTGAAGTTATCTGACACTTATCTATAATTCTGACATGCAGTTACAGCGGTGTAAACAATATCTTGTCTTACTGGTAAAGAAAGCCAACGTTGGAGGCTCCTCTAAAAGACTAATGCGATAGTAGATGGGTATATTTCTGGAGACTCTAAAAAGTACAGGGCTTTTTCCTCCAAAGGTTTGTGATAGTTCCCATCATACTTGTGCTTTTGTTGTCAGGTCTCAGTTACTGTGTTTGGTTGATGATGATATTTCACAGATTAATTTAAAAGAGGAACCAAAAGGCAATGATGTGAGACAAACAGCAGCAGAAGCTAGGATTCCTCCTTGTTCAGGGTACCAGTTTTTGTTTCTCTAGATTAAGACTAAGTGCTTTTTTCTTTAGACCTTTTGCATAATTATTTAGAAACCCAGGTTGCTCTTTTCACTCCTTTCTACTTCTTTCCCAATCCAGCTGTGTCAGAGGACAAGGTCACCATCCTCAAATGCTCTTTACTACCACTCTGAAGGAGAGCAGTTTGTGAGAGTGCTGTCTACTAGGCTTCTGACAGAGCCAACTGGGCAAATTTAAACAGTTTTTAAGTGGATAGTCTGAGCTATCTCAGACAAATTTGCTTGAAGAACTATGGGAGTGTTCTTATAAATAGTAATGGGAATTTACACTAGAGTTTAGTACAGCATAACTTTTCCTGGCATCTTGAAGCTTACGGTGCATCAGCTGAATTGCATTCACTTATCCTATGTGTGCTCTTAGCCTATGATAAACTTGGTGATTTCATCTCAGTCATGCAGTAATAAAAACTAAATATACCAGCTTATTTAAAGGCACTGTAACTGTTTCCAAATGGATCCCCATCTATTATTTGTAAGGAGATGACTTTGTTGTTTGAACAAACACACTGAATTTGAAAATTGGAAGTGGGAGAGAGATAGGAAGATGTGCTTAAAACTGTTTTCTTGACTACACTGTGCACAGCAAAAATGGATTAAGAACCTGTTCCTTAGTTGATGGTAGTGACTGTGATTCGTACCAAATTTAAAATCTATATGTTGTCTAGTTTCATCATGTTTAAGTGAAATATTTTGTTTATAATGGCACACAGACCAAATAAATAAATCATAATCCAAGCTAGTCATGATAAAGGAAACGTGAAAGAAAAATGACAAATTTGATGGCAATACAGTATTATGAATTTCACCTATATTTGATCTGCAAGTATCCATTGCATCTTGCTCTTATATCTTTGGAACTCTTCCTCTGCATTTCAGAGCTCATGGTAGAATGATTCATTTTGTCACAGTCAAATCAGGCAGCACTTGAGGCTACTTAAGCAGTGCAGTGATTACAGTCAATTGGGTGGCATAACCTTTCTGAAGGTTATTCTGACACCTAGAACACATGGTACTGCACCGTGTGAAACTGAGAAAATGCCTGTGGTCATTCAGTAGGTTATTTTGCTTTTTAAAATGCCAAAATTATGCTATCTGGCTAACAAGTGCCTATGTTTCCATTTCATACACCATGTTAGCATTGCTTATGCAGCAAAGTTTACATCATCGTCTTCAAAGGGACTTAAACTGGTTACCTGCATTCAACATCCACTGAAATTCAGTGGCATTTGGACAACAGATTCACTTGTGCAGCTTTAAATACTTTGGCCTTAGTTAGCAATAAAGTTTACAATACTATTTAATCAACCAGTGATTCTCCATCTAGCCTTAATTTTTTTTCTAATCCCTTACTGTGTGTGTGAAACAAATGGAACTAATATCAATAGATCTCTTAATCCATTAATCTAGCTAGTTTTTGTGTTATGAATACGAGCCTGGCGTTCAAGCAGCTCCTTCTCTGTGTTTTGCTTAGGGATCTAATATTTGTTCTTAACGTCTTTGATGGATTAATGAGTGAAACTAAGCCTGTTGTGATATGCCTCTGGATCTATGTCTATTAAAATTTTTCCTTGCAGCAAACACGGTTCACAAGGTTTCAGAGGCACAGAGAGCAATGAAATTATTTCATGTGTACTTGGCTAGAATCTGCGTTTCTTTGGAAGAAAGCTTGGCTTTTCTCCACAGAATTTGGAAATTTGCTAGTTTGGAGTGGGGGGAGGCAAGGGAGGAGCTAGCCAGCCATGGAGCACAGAAGAAAAATAAGTTGGACATGAGACCCAGAAATACTGAAAGCTCAGAGCTTGCCACAGTTCTGGTTTTAGGGGAACGCTCACAAGCCAAGACAAGATGAATAGGCAGCAGTCTTTTGCAAAGGAAGGATTAGAAATTTTATGCCAGTATGAAGTTAAGATCTGATGCCCCTAGAGTCAGACATGATGGCAGCTATGGTACAAGCCATTGATTGCAATATCTCACTTGCATTGGTGTAAGTCAGTAGCGAGCACAGTGAAGTCCAAAGATTCATGCTGCTGTAAGAGCAGAACCAGGCATCATTTCTACATGCTGTGGGATTTATTTGCTGTTCAGGATTTACAGTCATCTCTGGCAATTGCTTCTTGCAGCCACAAAACCAAGTACATCCTACTCAATAGCACAGCAATAACAAGATTTGAATGTCATTAGGGACTGCTCCTACACATCTTGTATTAAAGCAGCTAAGTAGTTAACCCATGAATAGAGCTCCTATTATCTTTGCTTTTGAAACCTCAGTATAGACCACTTAACCACTCTGCAAGAAATCCCATGGGAGACCAATAACAGCAGGGAACAAAGTCAGGCAAAAGGAATGTATCTGCTAGAACTTTTTAAACACATTTTTCCTACGAGCACATTCAACTTGAATATTACTCCTAATATAGATTAACCTAAGACAGATTTCTGCAGAGCATGAGGCTGTAAGAGAATTTGGCCAGATACTGTAAAACTCTGCCAATTATACGCAGCACAAAGGAGACTAATGCACAAAATGCATAATATACCTCCTCTTTCACAACATGGGCCTTAAAAATACACGTTACAGATCCTATCTGCATTTTCCATCTGTGCTTAGGTAAATCCAAATCTGAGATAAGAATCTGTTTTAGCATAGTTCATCTAGCAAAATGAGCTACCAAATTTGTGGGTTCAGTTTCTAGGCAAGAATGTGGCCATTTGAGAAATTTCAGTGTTGTATAGGGTCAGCTACAGTCTCATCAACAGTTGTGTAAATCTGGAAGACTGGGGTTGAAGAGGTAATAGAAGTGTGAGATCTACCGGTATACAACTGATTGAGAAGAAACCTAGAGCCTCTCTGCTGGCTAACAAGCACATTACCTTACTCATGTAAATATATTTTATAAAGAGCAACTGATCATTAACAAATATATAGTATCCTGGCATTTTACTTATGTTTTAATGCTTAAAACAGATGTCAGATTGACAGTATGTCAGACAAATCTCTTTGTTTAGTCACAGAAAAGTTATGTACTAAAAACGGTGAAAAAGGGATTTTTTTTTCCCTCTGCCCTAAACCCTGTGACTTAGGACTGACTTGAAGATGCTCCTTCCAAATGGAGACAGGGTCAAACTCCAGCTTCATCTTTGGCATTCCTTCTGAAATTGGAGACAGATAATTGTGATGATGGCAGTTGTGTGCAAAGTGAGGTGAAGAGATTAAGGGTATGAAATGCAATCAACCTATGCTAGCAGCCAGCTGCAATCTACTCTTTTTCTGAGTGTATTTGCAACACTGTTCTAGCAATAGTTTTACAAATTAAATGTAGGGTTATATATTAAAACAAACGGGCTTGCGCATGCATACAAAAAAATCTGTGTTAAGAGTTGGCTATATCCTGCTTCCTGGAGCAGCAACAGTGCTGGAGAACAGATCTGAGATCGTGACTATGATGTGGACCTGCCTGTATAGCAAATCAGAGCATTTCCAGAGTACTCTGCATGATCTAACTATGGACTAGACTAGCTGTCAGCCTGGATGTCACCACGGGACTTGGATACAAATAAACCTCTCTTATGAAATGTGAAGATGTTTACTGTTAGCCAAATGAATTGTAGAAGCTCATTTCCTAAGCAAAATCTTAGCAGGCCACTTCTAAGCAAGGAGAAACAGGGATGCTGACTCCCCCTCCCTATTCTGCTCCTCTGAGGTTTTCTTTTGTAGGCCTGCAATGGAGGAGAAATGAATCTCTCCTCAGATAAATCGGATAAGCTTTTGTTGAGCTGGGCAGTTTGCTTCCTAGTTCAGCCACAGGCAAAGCTCATCCAGAGACAATAAAGTATTGCATATGAATTTTCAGGAAGAATGACCTCACACTTTCTAGTGAACATCAAACTGAAAAATGTCTCTGAATATGCAGGTAGGAGAAGAACAACTTAAAAAACCTGTACAATTATTTTACAAATATGTCAAAAAAAAAAAAAAGAGCCTAAGAAATCACTGTTGATCAGTGGTTACATTCAATTTCAAGCCAAGCCTAGTTTCTGCACGTTTTAAAACTGATTTGTACAGCATGATTCTGTAAGGCCTCAACTCGGCAAAGCTCATAAGTACATGCTTTATTTGAAGCCCTTTGCATATGCCACCAAATTCAATGGGATCATACACTTCATTAAGTGCTTTTCTGGGTTGAGATCTAATTCTTTGAATTTACAGGAATTTCCAGGTGCTTATGTAGGTCACAAGAGATCCGATATATTTTATTGTAATAGTTCTTCAGGAAAAGAAAAATCTAATGCAAACTTTTGCTTTCACTAATCATCAGGAAATGTGTGTCCCACTATTACATGAAATTGCAACTACATATTAGAAGACATTCTAGGGCAAAAGAGCGCCATACATTGTAACAGTCACTTTGCTGAGAATGTAGCTTGTATCGAATTGGATCATTTATGTGTTGTCAAAATTTATTATGTGAATCAGAATTAAAATTCACCATAACTTAACATTTTGTTTGATCTTAAAGGTGGCTTGCATATTTTATACAAATAACTTGTTGCATGAACTTCCTGAAGAATTTATTTTATACTGTAATTTAGTGTCAAAGACTTACAGACAACAGAGTATATTTGAATTGTTTTAAAAGCACAGTGTAATCACTGTAGGCTCTACTTACTTATTTTCCCTTTCACTGAATATATTTAGTTTCTTTTCTAAATCTTCTCTGCCTTTACAAGAGAGGTAACACTTATTAATGCCACTCCTGGGGCAAGCTATTGTAATTTAAGTTCCAACCCCTAATCTGTATTCTGTGAGCTAAGGTGTTTTACACATGGCATCTGTTTGTCTATTCAAAAATGCCTATACATGTACATTCCTGGATTTTGTGCATATAAACATTTAGATATTTGAGTAATTTTTTTAATATAGCACATGCATGATGCACCAATGGTGGGTTATAGGGGAGTGCGTTGTTTGGGTTCTTACATGAAAAGTGGATGTCTCCTGCACATCACGTCATTGCCAGAACACTTATCCTTTGTGACAAACACCCCTTGGCCTTTCAGAGCAGAATGTTCTCCAGGCAAACAAGTTGTCAGACGTGTCATACCCACAACTTAATATGACAACAGGTGGAAGGAACCAGTAATTTCAGCACTGAGTTGTCATAGCAAGAACCTGTAATATCCAAAAGGTAGAATTGCAGTCATATAAGTGCCTCCATCTTACCAGGCAGACCTGAAGGAAGTAGAAGCAGCAGGACTTAGTACCTCATGTATAATCTCTCTAAGTGAGACCACAAAGAGCAAGCAAGCCACTACCTCCAGTGGCCCTTGCTGAAGAGTCAGCACATCTACAGTGGTCTTAATGTGAGATAAATATCAGTTTTCAAAACTGATGGAGCCATGATGATGGGCACCAAACCACAACTTTTCCTTAAAGGTTGTTACAACAGTATGTGCTGTACTGTGGCGTAACTTGGCTGTCTCCATACGTACATAACGTGCAGCTGCAGGCGTGCAAACCAGTGATTACATGTGTGTGCAAGGGGTCACTACATAGTAGCCACTGCTTAGGCATGGCCAGCAGCATGGCTCTGGAAATCACAGGCAGCTGGTATGTTTTGTATGACGCTGCTGATGTGGACAGATTGGTTTACCAGCTCTTTTTCCTCCCAGTCCTTAAGTTCATCAAAGGAGAAATCATTATGAGGCCAAAACCATACAGATGTAGAAGATCATTTCAAGAAACTTCTGCTATCTGCTACTGCAAAACTGCTGTTAGTTAGCTAGCTCATGAGGATTTTCCTCGCTCCTCAGTCTCCATTGCGCTTCAAGGACCAGTCGTCTTGTCTTGCAAAGATGAGAACTTGCTCCCTAGAGGAATGTTTGCTAGATTATCAATGATTCTTGCATTTTTGGTCCTATTTATGGAGGTTTTTCATTGTGATGGAATATCTGGGGCATAGATACAAGTCGGTTCTTGAACTGTTAAAAATGAAAGTAATTCTCACAGATTGTAAAAGAGTTATCACCTTTACCAAAATCTTCCCTGATTCAATAACAAGGGTTTACAATGTGTTACCAGTTCAATGAATTCAAAAGCTATTAAAATGAGAAATCATATAGTGCACGACACAGTCATCTTTGCCATACACGGACTAATGCCTTACTCCTCCAAAAATTGTATTTCTTTTAAGGCACATCAAATATCTTGTCTGAATACTTCCTTTTTTTGTAGCATCCAAATTAAGGCCAAGCAGGTTTTTGCACCCGCTTTTGTTCACACCTATCTAAATACAGCAAAATTAATGGTAGTTATCAAGTTTGTTTGCTTAAATTTGTATAATTGTCTTTGGTATATAATATCCTTGACAAGCCTGTGATGTTGACAGACCATTTTCGGAGGTAAGCTCAAACACTTCTTTGCTAACTCGGCTCCTAGGAACTGCCGCAGGAAATGCAGTCTACCTGGTCTGTTCCTCTCTCCCAGGGGGAAACAGCACGTTCACACTTCCCCTGCCCCAGGCAGCTCAGTCCAAGGCTTTGGAGAATTTATGCAGAAGTCCAGCAAAATTTCCTTGTGACTCATGGGCATGTACTATCAGCTCCACCTAGCACATTGTTTTCTGTGGGACCACCGAGGTGGTCAAGGCACTTGTGGACAAGTAACATAGAAGGATAATAATACAATTTTTAGTTAATGAGAGAAGAGCAGAAAAAAGAACTGCAGGAAGCTGTGAACTGCAATATCTCCTTACCAAAGAGAGAATGCTACATGGCAAGAATATATGGGTAACATATGGGTTCCCTTCCATGATTATCCTCGGCCACTGGCTGAAAGAAAAAGCTGTCACAACACTGAGGGCTGCATATAAAATACATATACATGACATTTCCCCTCATTGGTAGTAAAAGGTTGTATATGGTAAGATATTATAAAGGAAAAGGGGTGCTTCAATGTGATGGTGAAGGGAATAATTCTTCTATATTCCTTCACTTCCTGAAGTGGAGCATATGCCAAGGTCCTGAACTAAATTTATCTCTCAGAGGGAAGAAGTAATATATATTCCACATATGTATTACATATTTTATATAAATTGAACATAGAAAAGTACCTGGTTTTGTTGTATTTGACTATACTGACCCAGAAATGAAGAATAAGGATTATTTAAGTTGCTAACTTACAGATACTGTTACCAGAATGAAATGTTGGTGTTAAAAATTTGGCTTTTGCATATACATTGACACCAGAGTTTGCGTTTGCAAACAATTAAGTAGAAAAATGGAACAAGAGTGGATTAAGAATGGCATGCTGGAATCTCAAGTTTTATAAAACCACCAGAACTGAAGGCGTTTCTTGCACACAGTGATCACATCTCCATTGACTTTAGTTCTGCCAATGCACACTAAGAGACAACCTGGTTTTTATAACTCACTTGGAGAGTAGCTAGATGTAAAATGAGTACATAGCAAGGAATCTTGGGTTTTGTTTGTTTATGAAAAGAAGAGATGGAATAGTGAATATTCACGGTACAGTAAACGTGGGTGGTGAAGAATGTACATGTAAACCATAAAATGACTGAACTGGAGAACATAGAGTACGGTAATGATGGTGCTGTGGTTCCAAAAAAATCAAGATACATTTCCCCAAAAAATCAAGATACAGTATAGCAAGATACCAGTGTTTAAAAACAAGAAACAATGAGTTGGGAACTTGTGGCAGAGCAGATGCTGAACTGTAGTCTGAGATGGTGAAATTTTTCTTAGCCTCTCAAAAGAGTAATTCTCTTCCCTGTTTTGCTCTTTCAGATTTGATGCAGTAAGACTGCCAGCCTCCTGGGGAGAAAGTATATGTCCTTGTACTGGGCTTGCATGGCAAGGTTTTGGTAGTGGGGGGGCTACAGGGGTGGCTTCTGTGAGAAGCTGCTAGAAGCTTCCCCTATGTCTGACAGAGCCAATGCCAGCTGGCTCCAAGATGGACCTGCTGCTGGCCAACGTGGAGCCCATCAACGACAGTGGTAGTGTCTCTGGGATAACATATTTAAGAAGGGGAAAAAAAACCCTGCACACCTGCAGCTGAAGAGAGGACTGAGAATATGTGAGGAACAACCCTGCAAACACCAAGGTCAGTGAAGAAGGAGGGGGAGGATGTGCTCCAGGCACCGGAGCGGAGATTCCCCTGCAGCTCATGGTGAAGACCATGGTGAGGGAGGCTGTCCCCCTGCAGCCCATGGAGGTTAATAGTGGAGCAGATATCTACCTGCAGCCCATGGAGGACCCCATGCCAGAGCAGCTGGATGCCCAAAGGAGGCTGTGACCCTGTGGGAAGCCCGTGCTGGAGCAGGCTCCTCGGAGGACCTGTGGGGAGAGGAGCCCACATTGGAGCAGGTTTGCTCACAGGACTTGTGACCCTGTGTTGGGGGGGACCCATGCTGCAGTCTGTTCCTGAAGGACTGCACCCCGTGGAAGGGACACGCGCTGGAGCAGTTTGCGAAGAACTGTAGCCCGTGGGAAGGACTCATGTCAGAGAAGTTCATGGAAGACGGTCTCCCATGGGAGGGACCCAACAATTGAGCAGGGGAAGAGTGTGAGGAGTCCTCCCCCTGAGGAGGAAGGAGTGGCAGAAACAATATGTGATGAACTGACCCCAAACCCCATTGCCTGTCCCCCTGTGCCACTGGGGGGAGGAGGTAGGGAACTCAGGAGTAAAGTTCAGCCCAGGAAGAAGGGAGTGGTGGGAGGAAGGTGTTTTAACAGTTAGTTTTTATCTTCTCCTTACCTTACTCTGATTTGACTGGCAATAAATTAAACTCATTTCCCCAAGTCGAGTCTGTTTTGCCTGTGATGGTAATTGGTGACTGATCTCCCTGTCCTTATCTTGACCCATGAGCCTTTCATTATATTTTCTCTCCCCTGTCCCACTGAGGAGGGGAGTGATAGAGCGGCTTTGGTGGGCACCTGGCATCCAGCCAGGGCCAACCCACCACAGTCCTCCATATGCTCAACACTACACTAAAATAATTAGAGGTGGTATATTGTTCCTGGTAGTGACAGAAGGAAAAGGAAAAAAGATTTGCCACTTCAGGGGAGAAGCCCAAACCTCAGGAACATACTGCTACTGCAGATTACTCATAAAACACTGCTCATGGTCGTGGCCTATTTTCAATCTTCTCTATTCCTAACGTGCATTCCTTAGGTGTTATGATTTTTTTTTAAATAATATACCCAAATTTGCTAATTATTCTGGATTCTTTTGAGTATATTAGAGATACCTATCCTTAGACAAATCAGTTCATTCCCAGATATGCCTTTTTCCCCTTCACCTTGATAAAACATATCTGAAATCTAAATTTTGATGTGATAGGAACATTACTGATTTTAAGAAGAATGCAAATCTTCGCTCTGAAATAACTTAGTCTTTCACTGATTACAGAATGTGCTTCTAAACCGCCTATGAGTCAGCTTGAGTTGGAGTTCAGATAAGCCTGCACCGTTTGTTCACCAGATGGACCGTAAGCTGTTCAAAGTAGGGGAAAGTATATTGCTTATCAACATTACTCTAAACTTCACTTATTTCTTTGTACAAAGTCTGGTTACTTGATTCAATTTTAGACTACGTCTACACTGTAAGGAGGAGAAAATGTATTTTTATAACAGGATAGGTAAATCTAGCAAAGTAGATTAGAGTAAATATTTTACTGGAATGGAATATAGTTCTTTTTTTACATCATTCTAAGTAGCCAAGATTGATACCCACCTCCTCTCAACCACACGCAGGATGAACTTACATACCTATGCAGAGGTAAAAAATATTTAAGCCAATTATGTGTTAGGATTTTTGAGCAAATTAGCCAAGTCACATTAGTTATCCTTGCTTAAAACACCATCTCTCTGACAGTTAAGTGATATTTGTCATACTTAATTGATTAATTATATTTAATTATAATTATTTGATTAATTATAATTAATTAATTGATATTTGTCATACTTGTCTATTAAGAATCAAATCTGTTTTTTCTCTTGTATACTTTGTGCTAGATACTAACAGTCTCATGTAACATGGCCAACATCAGGAATTTTCGGAGTGGTAACTCTCTCAAATGTCCTCCAGGTAGCCAGATTAAATATTTTCTGATGCAACATAGCTCTCTCGAGCTACCATTATTCATGAATGTGATAATGAGGAATGTCCTTTTAATGGTTTTAACTCATATGTAATTTCTGATTTTAGTTTGTTCTTAGGATTTGTATGGTTCAGTTTTTCAGTTTTTGTGATTTTTTTTTTATCTTCAAATTCTCAAGAAGCTCAGCACTGCCATTTTTACTTTCTAGTTTGAATCAGCACAGGAAAAAATAATTAGTTAAATTATCCTCCTTCTTACTTCTATTTGGCTGTGTTCTTTAGCAACAGAAGAAGGATGTTTTGAGCAGTTAGTGGTCATTGGTTATAGCACGGTTTTAAAAATGAATGCCATACGTACTGCACGCTTCAGATTTTACATAATCTCTATAAATAGAGGGAAAGAAGGATGTTGTCAGAAGAAGCCTGCTCCTTTCCCTGCTCCACTTTTTCACCCAGTGTAGAAGTGTCTCATGCTGAGGCTTCCACCCATACACAGGGCTGACTTTACACAAGACTCAGATCTTTATGTCCTATAAGTTACTGTGGTTTGGATGCAAATCTTCTCTCGAGGCTCGCTTTCAGTAGGGCACACCAAAGACTAAGCATGCACTGTCCTTACCAGAAGATATTATTTTTCACCTTTGGATTTGGTTTGTAAGTGGAATTAGGCTTACAAAAAGAGGCCCTGTGCAGGCAGATTAAAACAACTCCCTACTTCACTTCTATCATCAGATAATGAGATCTTACAGATTAGAAAGCCAATACTAGTAGGGGAGAAAAAGGCAACCGAAGCCATCCGTTACGTATACTTTTTTAGATGCTGGACATTTAATTACAGTCACCTTGCGCCTATGCCTGGTACTTGCAAACCTCGCAGGGCTGTGGAGGTGTTGCACCTCGCTCTTGTTCTTGCTCCGCTGAGGCCAAACGCTGCCAGCAATCCTTTTGCTTAAAAAACCCCCCTCAGTCTTGGGGGATTTGGACCATTTTTGCCCATGAAACAGTGTGCATGCATTTGTGCCAGCATCATGTGTGGGGATGGCTGTTTGTCAGATGGGTGGAAGTGACAGTGTCGTTAAAGGCATACCCTATGGTGCAAGCAAACCACTTGGCCATTGGCAGGGCCCGCACAGGCTGAAGGCCCCACAGACCGAACCTCGCACTCAGGTCTACTTTGAGCAGAGGTGGAGTAACAGCCTGTCAAAAGTGAAGACTGGTCGATAGCTACACCGCAGGGAAATTAATGACTGTATGTGAAGTTCTCGATAAGCTGTGGAAGTTTGACGATTTATCTTCAACATTTTAATTCATTGAGCAGTGCAAGCCGTGCTGCTTTTTTGCTGCGGCCATTTTTAATGCGACCAGCCGAAACAAAAAAGCCCTATCTGCAACGGCTGCAGGTCAGTTCGGCGCGAATTGGCTCCAAGTCGGCTAAAAAAAAAAAAAAGATAACAGAAGAAGGGCGGAATGCCAGCCCTCACAGGGGAACGGCCCGCCGGCCGGGGCCGGGCGGAGAGCGGGTGCGAGGTGCCGCCTCCCGCCTCGCGCCCGTCTCCTCACGCCCGGTTCCCGCCAGCGGCGCGCGGCAGCTTTCCCTCAGAAGATGGCAGTCGCCGGCCGCCGCCGCGCCGGCCGCCCCCGCCCGCCCGTCCGCCCGCCCGCCGTGAGGCGCGGAGCCGCCCCGCGCCGGCCCCTTCCCCGCACGCAGGGCTGGGCCTCGCCCGCCCGCGCGCCGCCGGCAGCGGCAGCAGCAGCCCCCACTGCCGCTCCTCCTCCGTCGCCAGCCCACCCGCCTCCTCCTTCCTCTTCCTCCGCCAACCCCACCCCTCGCGGCGGGCTGGGCTGGCCCGGCCCGCGGGCTGCCGCGCCGCCAGGGCTCCCCGCCGGCTTCCCCCATCCCCACGCGCCGCGCACACCCTCCTCCTCCTCCCGCCCGCCCTCCCTCCTTGCCCACCTCCGCCCTCCTCCTGCTGACGTCTGGCTCTGCCCGGCTGAAAACTCCGTGCCGCGGCGGATGCGGCGGCTCTCGGGAGCGCGGCAGCAGCGAAGATGGTGGCCGCTCCGTGCGCCCGGCGGCTGGCGCGGCGCTCCCGCTCGGCGCTGGTGGCGGCGCTCACCGTGCTGCTCCTGCAGACCCTCCTCGTCTGGAATTTCACCTCCCTCGACGCCGGCGAGGAGCAGCGCGGCGGCGGCGCCGCCGGCCGCGAGAAGCGAGACCGCGGCGGAGACCATCGGGCGCACCCGCAGCGCCGCGGACCCGCCGCCCCGCACGGCAAGGCGATGGTAGGCGCGGGCGGGGGGCGGCGGCGGGCGGGGGAGCGGCCGTGCCCCCGGCTCGGCTCACGGCGCTTCTCTGCACTTCGGCGGAGCGGCTGCCCGGGGGGCGCGGGGAAGTTGGGGCGAGCGAGGCGCGGTCGCCCGTGGCTCGCGTCCCCCCACCCCGCGTGGGCACCTCCCGCCGCCTGGGCTCCCACCCGCGGCCGGGGTCCTGGCTGCCGGCGCCCCCGGCGCGGCCAGCGGCGGAGGGACTGTGGGGCGGGAGCGCCCGGGGCCGCGGCTGCGGCGCCGGAACGTGCATCGGTAGGACCCTCTCCGCTCCCCGGTGCCCCTTCGGCACTGCCCGCCGCGGCAGCGGGCGTTTCGGCATCCCCGAACTTCGCTGGAGAGCCGCCTGCCACATACGTTCCTCAGGGTTCATTTTACTGCTACTTTATTTTTTCCACCTGAAAACCGCACAGGCGCTCTTTTTTATTGCACAGCTCTATCAGGCCCAGTAGGTGACAGGCGGTGAAATCTAATGCAATCATCTTATTAACCGCTAAAAACTCAAGGATACCGAAACTATGCCCTCTCGCCCTATCTCTTATCATTTTCTTTTGCAGACTCCTCATTTCAGTGGTTCGGGCCTGGAACTGCAAGGGGTTGCAAAGCTTATTACCTTATTGCCAGTTGCGTTTCTGAATTTTCTAACAGGCACGTGAAAAAGCAAAGTAACGGTGTTCTTGGTCAATTAGTGCAAACCTCAGAAATACACGATGGTGTGTACCACTGGTATGTAGTATTCTTCAGCTCAAGAGAAGTTTCTTTTGGTTTTCATTCAATTCTTTTAGCAGTAGGCTTATATTAAACAAGTGTCGCCTCTTGAAGTATGCATGCATATTCTTGTTTGTTTCTGTATATCTGTTTACATCTTGAGAGAGGAAGCAAGAGCTTGGGGCTCAGAGATGACTTATCCTCACAAATGACTGTGGGTGTTTTGGCCACAGAGAAAGGACTGTGGAGAACCGTGCCCTGAGCATACGAATCTGTCTCTAACATTTGGGACATCTTTTCTGAAAGGTAGTACGTACCCATCCAGTGTGTGCAGATCCTGCTGTGCTTTCTAGATGTGAAAATGAATATTCTTGCTTACCGAGTTCAATTTTTTGTCTCTACACATAATTTTATCTTGGTACTTGCTGTATTTGTAAATGTAACTATTCAGGCTCCACTATTTTTCTTCTAGCACTCTGCCCTCTGCTTTTCCTATCTGTCTAGTCTTTTATTCTTTTGTCTTTCATTCTTTTCCAGCTTTTTTTCTTCTTGGTCTCTCCAGTGCGGGTTATCAAAGGTTGGTGGGTGCTGGTACCCGGGCAGGCAGGGGGCTGGGAGGAGGCAGGTTGCATCTGGGGCTCCAGCCCTGCTCCCCAGGCTTTCTAGGAAATAATCCTCTTCTGTGGGCTCCGGGGAAGCATCAGAATGAGTACTGTTAGCAGTTGTCCTACAAATGTCCTGGCACAGTGTCTGGTTTGCGCCTGGTGCGTTGGAACAAACGCCGAGTTTGGGGCTGAGAGCCAATTGTTTCTGTGCTGGTGACACGTAGATGTAGAATATGATTATTTGGATGCTGGCAGTTATGAATCACGCCTTTGTGCGTACAGATTTGATCAAAGACCTAAAGATGGAGCACTGGGGTTCTGAATAGAAAATATGTTTTAAAAGACATGCTGAGTGTACGTATTTTCCCCTCGTTATCTAAATGGCTAGTATGGATCACACTGGGCTGTCTTACAACGTCTGACATAGGTATTAAAAAAAAAACAAACCACAATGTGCAAGACAACAAGTGACAGCACGCATGACAATGTACTTTGTCAAGAGGTGATTTGGCAATACTGCTTCAAGATGACTTTGTGGTACCTGTGGCTTTGCTTTACCTACACACTGGGAAGTGGCCGCCGTCCTTAAAATTACTTTGTCAGAATACAAAACCCCACACTTAAGCATCTGTCTATTGATTAAAATGTGTGCTTGGTGGAAAAGCGATAGGGAAATTGGATTTTTGCAGATTTCTGCCTTAACAATATGACAGCTTGCTTAAATTGGTAGGTGAAGTTCCCAGGCACTCCTGACATGCAAATGTTGATTTATCTAACCCTTCCTATGTTGCCTGTCTCTGAGGCAGGCCCAGTTCTGATTTCAGACTCAATTCATGAGGAAAATCTCTGTTTAATGGAATGACACAATACAGAATCATTGTGAAAGAAGATTTTTTTAACGTTACTTTGTTTCTACATTACAATACAATTTGTGTAATGGCTGAGCAAAGTTGTCATCCTTCTCAATCCAAGTTTCCTGTAGTTTGTGTATGTCAAGTTGTTTTGCAGCAGTTGGAGAAGCTGGCTGGTGTGAACACAGTAGTCCCATTATATCCAAATTGCTTTGGGTTAAGCGCGTCTGAGAGACCCTGCAAGGATTTTTCCAAGATTTCTCAGTCTTGCATTTTAACCAAAAAAGAATATTAATTTTAATGTGTCTTTGGTCTGTTAACGGAGTGGTGCATTTAATACATCTTTGGGGAGTATTTTCTCAAAAAGCTGCTAGATGCTTGTGATGCAGTACCTGATTGCTATTTTTCACTCACTGAAGAGAGCTTTTAACACACGGATGCCCTGATAACTGCCTTTACAAGAGCCTTTATACTAAATAAAGTTACACAAGCCAGGTTTTGGACACTTTGCAGAAGATAGTGCTTCTCAAACCTATGTCTGAAAGTTGCCATATGAAGTTACAGTGTGTTGTGGTTTAACCCCAGCTGGCAGCTAAGCCCCACCCAGCCGCTTGCTTACTCCCCTATGGTGGGATGGGGAGGAAACTCAATGGTGAAAAAAGTGAGAAAACTCGTGGGTTGAGATAAAAACAGTTTAATAGGTAAAGCAAAAGCCGTGCACACAAGCAAAGCAAAACAAGGAATTCATTCACTGCTTCCCATGGGCAGGCAGGTGTTCAGCCATCTCTAGGAAAGCAGGGCTGCATCAGGTGTAATGGTTACTTGGGAAGACAAATGCCATTGCTCTGAATGTCCCCTCCTTCCTTCTTCCCCCCGCTCTATATGCTGAGCATGATGCCATATGGTGTGGGATATCCCTTGGGTCAGTTGGGGTCAGCTGTCCCAGCTGTGTCCCCTCCCAGCTTCTTGTGCCCCCCCAGCTACTCGCTGGTGGGGTGGGGTGAGAAGCAGAAAAGGCCTTGACTCTCCCTAAGCACTGCTCAGCAGTAACCAAAACACGCCTGTATTATGGATGCTGTTTTACCACAAATCCAAAACGTAACCCCCATACTACCTACTATGAAGAAAATTAACTCTACACCAGCCAAAACCAGCACACAGTGTTTTTATTTATCATATTTTTTCTTTGTCTCTGACCTATGTACAAGACAAAAACGGTCACATGTATTTTACTTTATTTATAAGTAGTGTGAGGATTTGGTAATTTGTGTCTGTGGGAGATGAAACACCATCCTTTGAACCAGGTTTTAAGAGGTATTTAGAGTTCTATTAAATGCTGTCAGATACATGTAATAAGCAATTTCATTTGGAAAATGGAATAACATTGTACCATAGTAAAAAGTGTTGCCACTGTACCTGTGCATAATCGAGTATGAATTGCTAACTTGGCAGGAAGAAACAATTTTGAATTGAGCTATTTTGCAACTGAAAACACTTCCTGTTCTAGATCCCCTGGCCAGCTACATGTGGAGCTTTCACTACTCATAAGCAGTTTCCTGCAGTTTTTCCACATTTAGTTAAACCAGGTTATAGATATCTTTAAAGATGTACAGATTGTATTGGTAGCGGTGACTTCAGTGCGTTCTTGCAACCATGTATGATTTTTGCAGCTGTTCAGCACCCTTTGCACAAACTTTATTCATTCAGCAAAACTCAAGCATCAAAAGTGAGCAAGAATTAGGCTACTTTCAGAGAATGGGTTGATTTTTATGTAAGGGTGTTTATCTTTGGAAAGTATGCAACAGCGTTTTGCGAAAATACCATAAGCGTGCTCCTTAGTCTCAGGCTTTTTTAATGCAGCCTGCTAGTGATGGTGGAAGGAGCTTGGTGGTGAATGTTTTGTGTTGGGAGCCCAAAGGGAAGAAGGAATGCAAATCCCTGCTTCAGGGCTGCTGGTGATGAGAGGGACGTGACTGCAGAGCATCTGCCGTGGTCTTAGCTCACGCTCAGCATTGCACTGAGTGACAGTTGTGCGTTGCAGTGATGTGCTCGTGTTACCCAGCTGTGGCCCCTGCCTTGGAATTAGGCATTGAAGGCAATGGCTGTGGACACGTAATGCTCCTTGGTGCCCCGTGGCCCCATTGGGTTTTAATTACTGCCTGTTTTACCATAAAGCAAAAATGCTAGCACATTGTTACTGTGTCAGTTGAGTGAAATATAGGTCTTGCCTGCTGGTGTGGAATCAAAGCATTTCTTTAGTCTGAAATTTTGTGTACCCGTTTTAAAGAAATGGTATGTGTCTTTCAGCATGAAGCTGTCAAAGCAACCGAATATAACTATTGATAGCTTGAAATGTTCAGAATGGTAAAATGAAAAGAGAAAGTGTTGCATGTTTGGGGACAGTGAGGATTATCTGTTTCAACTCCAAGCAAAAGTTAACCTGGGGAGCACAGTCCTGAGGATCACTAGTGCCTCTCCTCCTTATTTTCATTTCTGCAGTGGGAAATGTGGTATTTCTTCTCCTGGGAATGTGGAGAGTGAGGCTGGGTCCTCTGCTGTTCCATGGGTTGGTTAGCTGAATGTGCTCAAGCAGATTATATTTCTTGCTTGTTCCCCGGCTCACTTACATGATGCATGCGGAACTCCGCCAGGTTAAAGATATAAGAAGCCAAAAGTTATTATAATGTGTGCGTAAACTCTGTAATACCTCTTGGTTACTGAAACTAGGAAAGGCATCCAGCTGTTACTCTATTCAATGCTAACAGTTATAAAAACTGTGATCAGTTGTGGTAACTGAATGCAATGTAGCAGCAACTCTGTAATGCTGGAGAAAACTAGGGGAATCATACAGCAAAGAAAAACCAGGAAACCTTAGTCCACTTTAGAGAAAGTCCATCCATCAGATATTTCCCCCCACCTTTTCCAAATGCTTCCCAAAAGTAATAATGGTGCAGAATTCTGACCTTGCCTATCAAGCAGAAGCTTGGGGTTTTTTCAGGTTTGGAAATGAGAGTTTTCAATTGAAGAGTATTTGCCCCTGTAATGTTTAGATTCTGCAGGTGGCTTCCAAACACTGTTTTGCCAGAAACAAACATGCAGCCCAGACCTACCTTCTGCCGAGCATCGGTGTGTTATCCGTGTGGGAGGTACTTAACAAGTGAGTTTCTGCACGGCCCACAGGTTTCAGTACAGCACCTGCATTAAAGCATAGCTTTGACTGGGGTGGGAGCAAGGTGGGCATGGAAGGAGAGAGCTCCTGCCTTGGGCAAGGAACTGGGCTACTGCTGGAAGACTCACTGTAGTCACTGGGAGTTCACTCTAAAAAGTTGCACTTAAGCATAAAATAATTTGTTAAGCTCCAGAAAACAAAAGAGACTTCAAGAAAAAAAGAATTAATTCACCCCAGATTTATCCTTTTTGCTTAAATTGGTGAATGTATAGGTTCCATATATTATGACACAACTGGATGGCACCTATTTAAACATCTTCCCTTCTAGGTAGCTTGTTGTAGACATGCGGCCTCAGTAATTTAATCTCTGAATGTAAGAAATGAGGGGAAAAAAGGTTTTCAGAAAAATTTCCAGACCTGAGAAGTGCAAGGGAGCTTAAAGTGAGCTAATTGTTTACATGTTAAACTTCAGTCCAGTGTGAATCAAGCTCTGGAAATTGGGTCCTCACTTGTTTTAGTACACCTGCTGGTCTCAGTAAAAAAGCTTAGTTAAGGTACCTTAGGTTGTGAATAAAATTAATGGCATCAAGCTATTATGTGGCCAAAAATGATACATATCTTAGAGAAAGGATCCATAGTACTGACTTGACCATCAAGTACAGTTTTGCTTGTTAACGAAAGCTTAATCACGCTGAAGTACAGCTTTAATAACAATTGAAAAGGAGAATGGAGACAGCTAATCATTTTGTAATGGGAAAGGGGGGAGACAATACATCTACAGCTAGAAGCTGCATAACGATTTTTACGAAGTCTTAGCACTTAACAAGGCACATGTTAATAAAACAAACAAATCTTTTCAGTAACAGAGAACTAATGTATGCGTTATTTAAGAAGAGTATTAGAACCAGATTAGATTGATGGACTCCTGCAGTAGTTACCTCGTTAAGCATCTTTTCTGTGGGGATGTGGGAAGGTATTATATGAAGTGGGTCTGCGTTAATTGGTTATGCCATCGGAAGTCTTTTTCAGGCCACTGGTGTATTTTTGTTATGTTGGTTTTTTATTCTTTAATGTATGATGGGATTTTGCAGATGTTCCCTTTGAAGTGGAAGATTTTTCATTTTTTAGCATGAGAAGACCAGCTGTTGTACAGGAGACATACAAATCCCATTTACTTCTTGTCAGCTATTGCAAAATGAATAGTTTTTGGTGTAAAAGGCCCTCATTACCTGCCACATCTCAGCTGTATTGAGAAATATTTTTCAAAATATTTTTTCCTTCAGTATTGAAAGCCAATGATATGTGATGCAGCATCTTATTAGTGCTTGATGAAGGGACAGGAGTACAATGAAAGCATGAAGTGAACTTAATTTGTAGGAACACTTAAATTATATAACCTCAAGGATTAATTTTAATCAAATACTTCCTGATTTTTCTTTACAGTGTTAAAATTAGGTCTGGCACTTCGCTGGAGCTTTTCCAGTGACTCTTTAAATGGGATACAATGTCCTGTATTTTTTCTTCTAATTTAGGCCGATGGGGTATCTGATTTGGGCAGATGCAGGAGCATCCCTGCATGGATACTCACAGGGTGCATGAGTGCTGGTGTGTGTAACTGCTTGTATTAGTGCACTTAAAAGTGTTTGAGTCTGATTTTTAGACTTGGGAACCTTAGTCCCTCTTAATTTTTTTTTTTTTTAAGTAATGGTAGGCCTTTGCTGTGCTGCATGTTGAACAGGAGAGTGTTCTGTAGGAGCAGGGAAAGTCAGAGTCCTGATTTTCTTCTCCTGTCAGTAACCTCTTGACGTCTGTAGCAAAGCATTTAGAGCCACATAGCTAAAAGCGACATGCGGTTTTGGGGTTTTCAGTTATTGGCTGTCCAGACTTAGTCCTCTTTGGTCTGATAATTGTGTTTTGGTTTTTTTTCCCCAGAGGAGCTGAGCCCTGGCAGGTTTCAACTTTACTTGTCCCTTTCACATTTGGTGCTGGCGATTATGGCTGTCCCCTTTTGAGCACTTAAACCCAGGCTGAATCTCACAAACACCAGGGTGCTAAATTCAGGCAGTCTAAGGCCTTCTAATGAATGGAGAGAGATGAGTGCCTCCAGAAGGCAATTCAGCTCACTTGAGGTCTGAATCTCTGCAAAAGCCTGCTCCTCTGTGCCGGCAAGGGACGGGGGCCATGGCAGTGATGCTCAGATACCTGCCGTGCCATTGTAGGAATCCATTCCTTCACATGCCAGATCTGGCATTTCTCTTCCCCAGTCTACAAAGTGTGCTTAATTTTTAACTTCCCATCTTTCACGGAAGTGGTGTGGGTTTGAAGTAATCAGTCCTTGTGAAATAGTTTGAGATCTTCAGCAAAGACTGGGACGAGCTTGTCAGCTGCCATGCATTGGCATAGCTCCATTAAAGTCAGTACAGACCAGCTGAGGATTCTGGACCCACAAATGTAATTATTGTTATAATAATAGTGTCAAACAAGTAATCATTATTTTTACTCTCTCTTTTCATTTCAAAATGAGAAAATTATTTCCTCCTGGATCAGTGAAAGTAATTTACATTATGCACAATAATGGTCTACATGGAAATATAATTATTGTTCATTTGTATGGCACCATCTGGGCACTAGAAGCTTTACAGACACATGTGAGGAAAGGTCCCTGCCTTGAAGAGCTTACAGGCTGAATAACTGAATATACAGCAAGTATAACTGCTAGCACTTAGCAAGAGTCATGAGTATAACTTTTGCAGTATTACCATCAGGGACCTGTTCAGCACAGGAGTTCCATAAGCTCTTCTTCAGTGATTTCCACTCACTGATCAGAATTTCTCTGTGATTGGCACTATACAGCCTAAGGGTAGGATGAGTCAAAGGATTGATTAGTGTGGATGGATCGAGAAAGAAATTAGCAAGAGGCTAGTATTATAAATTGGCTGCCCAGCTGTTTTCAGGCAGGTAAAGGAGATTTCCAGGCTTCCCTTGGAAGCAGAAAATGGTCTTGATGCCTTGTGGACCTGTGCCTCCTATGGAGTTACTCCCAAGCTCTACATTAGATACAGGACTGAATGCTTTACTGAGTTTGAGTATGAGCTAGAAGTGAGGAGACCAGGCTTTCTAATTGTGTGGATATAAAAATTGAGCAACATGTAACATTGCCTAAACTTACAGATGGGGTGTAACCTTGCTGAGTTCATCCTTTTATGTGAAGTACTAAAAGGGTCAGTGCAGGACACTTAAATCATGTGACTTCTTATTTTTAGAGATGATCAGACGATTCCTCCAAGGGATGAACTATTTATAGCATGTCTATAATTGGCTTCTTTTTTTTTGTGTCAATTAAATTAAACTTCACAATAAATGAATATCAGTTAGTAAAAAAAGTTGGCTAAAACTGATTTCACACTAACGTGTGGTTGACTCTGAGGTCAGATCTTGAATGCTTCCCACACGTATTTTGTTTTCAAGTTACTGCTCTATTGCTGTTCTGTTATTAAAGAGTAAGTGGGATACCTATTTAAAACAATTCTACAAAGCTGAATGACACTGCAAACTTTAGTTTAACTTGGATTTGGTTGAATGAGTCATAGACACTCATTTTTACTTCATACTGCAGCCTTTGCTTGCCCTTCAGATGTACTTTTTCAGTTCGGTTATGTTGGTGGAGTCTGAGTATTTTTCTTAGAGTTGATGCTATTTGCTGACTTTTCTTAATGGTGAGTTTTGGATTTCATGCTCTCTGAATTTCTGAGAGGTCTTTCGTTTTGTTCTTAAAGCTCAGCCTGTTTGTAGTTAGCTTTGTTCTTTATAATTGCAATCTTTGATTCCGGATGACACATAGTTCACTTAAAACATCTTCGAAAGAAAAAGCGATGGAGGTCATGGCTGTATTGACTAAAGTGAAGTGAGTTCTGTGAAACTATATGCAGCTCATTGACCCTTACTTGGGAGATGAACAACCTGAAAAATGACATTTCCATGGCAAATTTTTGGCTCTTCAGAAACATACAACCACATGTCATAGGGGCAGATGGAGTCCTTGTGTCACGTGTTTTATCTGTAAACTTAGCGGGGTGACAACTGGCCACCCTTAATGAAGAGCCCCACAGCTGCCAGGGTCATTAGTTATCTTTTTAACTGAGGAACTTCTTCCTCAATCTGGCCGTGTACATGGAGCTGTAACTAGCTAAATGGCCATCTGCTAATTATGAAAATTTAAGTTGGACTTCTGTGTAGAAATGGAGTGTTACCAAAGATCTGGACTGGGGTCATCTTGAACAAGCATGTGAAGAAAAAATAATCTGTTATCAAGCTAATATTACCTGGTAGAAAAAAATACTCTTACGAAAAATAGCAACTTGGTGCCTGCAGAGGTTCACATTTGGGTAGCTGGAGATAAATCTATGCACCTAGTTATATGGACTAAGATGTCTACAGGCTTGCTTATGCACTTATAAATTTTCTGTGGATGCCTACACAGAAGTATAAATATGGATTCAGGTGGCTACCTTAAGCCATCTAAGTTCAGCAGCTTGGTCTGCAGTATGTAAAACCCAAGCAAGCAAGCAGAAGAGGAGTAAATGTAGTAAACAAAGCTGTTAGTGTGTATACACCAGGAGAATAATAGTACTTTGCACAGCTACTGTGCCTCAAATTGCTTATGTTTTGGCATTCACTTGAATTGAGTTTAGTCACTCAGTTGCATAAATAGAAACTTGGAGGTGCTGTCTGCTAGCAGTGTATATGGAGCGGTACCTCAGCAATGAACTAGCTTTTTGGCAGCCTTACAAGAAAAGATGTGCAAGCCTTCAGCGCAATATTTTGATAAGTCATTGGTTCTTATTAAAATAATAATTATGGTGATAATTATAACTGTAGTTGGCTCTGACTGAGCTGCTAACTGAGTAGGGGGTGGCGGGAGGAAGATTATGAAATATTCTCGTAAAACCATCAGAATCCTGCTCTTTTAGCTCTGTGAACACAGATGAGGACATTCGCATCTGTATTTCTGGCATGTCATGTGCCAGGACATGGCAGCCCCCGTGTGTTGTGCAGCTCCTCATAGGAGGGAGATGGAGATTCCCACACAGTCTGACTTACAGGCTGATCATCATCCCTGTCTTCCTGTTTCTAATAACAGAGATATGATCAAAATAGGTGATAGTATTTTATGGTGGTACAGTGATAAAATGGTGTAATGAGCTCATGGCTGTCTGGCTTTCTGTAGTTGGCACTGGGATGTTTGCTGTGTCTGCGACTTCATAGCAAGATTATGTCATCTTGTTCCCAAAAGCCCAGGTCAAGCCATGATAATATTGAAACCAAAGGAAAGTTTCCATTAGCAGGTAGCACTCTAGCTATGATGACACTTTCCTGAGGCTTTCTAATCTAATTCAATATTAAACATTTACACTAGGCAGGCTGCAACTGCAGAACCTCCTGTGCTAAGTGACTGCAAGTGATTAATGACTATTAGAAAAAGATTGTCTCAAATCTGTTCATTTTCCAGACAGTGTAAACAGTGATTTTCCCACCTCACCCTCAAGCCCCAGTTATAAAATATGTTATTTTTCTGTTTGGTTTCTTTTGAAGTTGATTTTTCTCACCCCTGGATATCTGAGAAAAGCAAACAGCACTGGCTATTACCTGCCCCACCTTGTATGAAGTTGCAGTGGGCACCTGGAGTGTGAGTTTTGGGATACTTGCTCCCCTTGCTTAGGGCTTCAGTGAAATGCGTCGTGAAATGGGCAGAAGGAGAGTTCAGGTTTTAAATTGCAGGACAAGTTTCTGAATGGGGAAGAACAGAAGGTTAGAGGTCAGCTGTAAAGCTCTGTAGGACCTCTGGGAGCACAACCAGTTTAAAAATTGGATAAATCTAAATGCATTTATCATGCTTTCAGGCACAGGAATTTTCCAGAAGTGAATCTCCTAACAAGAGCTCATTTCGAGGGGTCACTGACGAAGAGAAAGAACAAGGTTTATCTGGCATTTTTTGTAGGTTCACATGGCCTGGGACTTTGGTTCTGCGGTTATTGTGGGATCCACATGTTTATCCACATATTCCACACAGTAGAATTTGACCCAAAGGTATTTTATGTGAAAATTAGCTTATAGGGTTTGTTTGCCTTTATACCACCAAATATGTAAGTAAAAAGTGTTTTACTAGAGTTCAGACAAGTTTGACACAGTTATTTGAGGCGTTTTGGGTTTTGTCCATTTTACTACCATCACCAGTCTGTCAGACTGAACAGCGATCTCATGCTGTCAGAACATTGTCAATAGAATATTTCTTTCTGTAGTTTAAGTCCTTCAGGGGATTCTCACTTTCTAGTTGCACTGATGAAAATTTGCAGTAGTTCTCATGTCAAGGACCCATGAATGAATGTAATTGCGGGGGAAAATGACGGTCTCGCAGGTCAAATCGTTCTTCAAGGACTCCATATTTGGACAATGTGGACATCACAACAACTGATGGAGCATTTTGTTGCTTTTGAAGTGTCACTGTAATTTTGTAATGACCATTCAACGGTCACATACTGTGCTCTAGATGCTTTCTGTTTATGGAGTGTGTGTCTCTTGGAAGGGATAAGTGAAAGGAAGAACTTGAATTTCATACTGCCCTGGATTCAACTTCTGGGTTGTGTTTCCACTTTAGTTACCAGACCTAGCCAGGCTTTGATCTGAAGTCTGCCACCTAAGCAAACCTCTTCAGTGCTTTGAAGCCTTTGGTAGTTGATGAGCAAGGTGCTATTTGTTTTGCTTGTTAGTAAATGTTTGCATTTTGTTGTTAGTTTTAACATAGTCTTGTGTATTAACTTCTTCCTCCTCCTTGATCAATTCACTCCTGTTTCTGGAGGTTTTCTCAGTGGTTGCAGAGGCTGGTTCAAGCTCTAGTTTCAAGTTGCTGGGAGTTATGGCGTTGACTTCAGTAGCGCAGCTGGAACTGTGTTGGTAGCACGGTTGCTTAGGAGGTGGATTAGTGTAATTGGAAAGTACTTCACATCTCTATTAGACACTTGGTAAATAGTAATTCCGTTTTGGAATGCTGTTTCTCCATTGAATAAATTGGTGTGGTTTTGTTTTCCTTGCTTGCTGTCGTTGGTAAGCTGTTTTCTTCCTAACTTCTAGTTGTCTAGTGTGAAAGACTGTTTCCTGTTTGCTTAAAATAAACACTTCTGCAGCATTTGCCTGTTCTACGCTGCCTGCAGACAGCAAAATGTATCCTCAGATGTTTAAATCTGTTGCTATGGTTATGATAGTAGGTTCGTAGTGGTGTAGAGATGCTATAGGAGTTTGAATCATCTCTTTAGTAGAGAGTTAGTGGTTTGGTGGTTTTTTGGGTTTCCCCCCTCCCTGTTTACTAGAGTACAATGTATTCAGGGCTCGATTTTGCAATTCTTATGCGAACAGAGGCATACCTGTATTCCATAGTGGTCAAATATTTTTGGGTCTCAGTGCCAATTAATATAAGCAAGAGTTGCTCATTTGGGTGATTTGGCCAGGATTTTCCAGACTGACTGTTGCTTTGAAATATTTTGCTTTGCCGTATCCAGTTTAAATGAGCCTAGGACTTGGCAAGGCGACAATTTATCAAATTTATGCTCTTTTAGTAGTCACTTTTGAAAATCTTCACATTTAGTGTTAGTTCAGACTTTGATCATTATCCTGTGTAAGCATGACGTGTGAGAGATTATTGTACAGGACTAGTTTTGAGGCACCTTTGCCAACTAAATTTCACTTTTTTTCAGTGTACTCACATGTTTGCTATAGGATGAAGACATAGGTGTGCAAGAGCTCAAGTAATACAGTACACTGAGAATAACCTGTAGCTCTTCTGAGCCACTGAGTGTCTTCACTAGGAGTTGGAGTGGAGACTTGGATGTAAAATGAGGCAAGAATAGTCCTATGAATATGATTGTGTTAGGGTTTTTTATGTAGCTTTTGTATATTCATTTAAGTTGTTAAACTGAAGAGGGTCTTAAAATACAGGTTGTTCTGTTGTCCTAAAGTGTTCCATGATATTAAAAGAAAAAAAAAAAGGAAGTTTGATAGCAACACTTCTTTAAGTGTGTTTTATAAATACTGATTCTGTAAAACCTAAAACTGATATAAATCTGATAGGATTATTTCTGTTAAGCAGTAACGTAAAATCAAAATAATAGACAGCATTCTTTTAACTTTTCATTCCTGTTCTGTGTTCTGAATAGAGATTATCCGTGATAGGAGAGATTGATGGGGCTGGACAGCTACAACTGAGTTCCTGCATGTTTCTGTTGGCAGTGTTGGAATTATTTAACAATCACTGTCATTTTTAGTGTTTTTTAGGAGTGCTGAAACTTAAAATTCAGGATTTTTTTTTTAAGGTCCTTAGTATTCTGCTGGCCTTGTTGGGTCTCTTTCTAAGTTGTGCAGTGTTAATGATTTCATCCCTTGCTGAATTACTAAAGATGCTCTCTGCACTCTGAGTTTTGCATTATGCTTGATGTGTAGAAATATTATGTTGATGGAGGGTGTGTTAAATCCATCTGTGTTGCATTATGCTTTACCTCTGATACTCAGTCATCTTAAGAGGTCATACACTTCAGCATGTGCTTACTGGTGGACTTCTTTGGGCCAGCTTTGAAAGGAATGGGTGGGGTTTCTGAATGGGTTTAAAATGCCTGCTTTGTATTCAAGTGGATTACCTGTGTTAGAATTTAATTTAAACTTATCGATCCCTACTTAAGGAGATATTCAAATTACTTGTACGTGGTAGTCTGCCTGGGGATCAGCCAGCGTTAGGTTAAACTGCAAACATTGATGTTGAAGGACTGTGGTCAGCTTGTACAGTGTGTCAGCTTTAACGGTTGTTTAACAGTGTTTTTAATGGGTGGACTCAGTGATCTTAAGGGTCTTTTCCAACCTAAATGAGATTCTATGAGTCTAACTTTGATGAAAAAAAACCCCAAAACCTCAGGGTCTAGAAGAAAGGTCTTGTGTCTAAGACTGTGTGGCAGCAACTGGAGGCAGATTCAACTCCTGGTTTTACAGGATGCTGCTGTGAGGCCTTCTCATGGAGGAGGAAAGTATGGGGTTGGCTGTCTCTGCTTCCCGTTGGTCAAACAGAAGGACTGTATCACTGGATAGTGGACCTGGTTTGTGTGTACTGCTTCTTTTTTTGGGGGGGAGCGGGGGAAGGAGACTATCCTGGATAGACCAGTCAACTAAAGGAGTTTGAGAGTTTAAAGGGCATTCCTAACCTGACAAGTGACTCACGGGGGAATACAGAAGGGAAGATGTATTTGAAGAAAAGTATAAGGTGTTTTTTTTTGCCACAATATCTGTTGGGGATTACCGTGACTAAGGAGACTGCATAGATGTACTTTGCTGTGACAGTTTCTTATTCCAATACCACTGCAAAAAGCAACTGTTTTATACCTCTGCTGTGTGTTAGGTATGTGCCCACTGCAACCCTGCGCAGGTGTCCCAGAAGCAGACAAGTTCTTCTCTTTGTTTCAGTTTCAGAGTCTTGAATTTGTTTGAGCCAAAAATAAAAATGACTGTTGAAAGAAACAGTTGCCAGCCCTTAGCCTACCCACATAGGTTGTGCTAGCATCTTTCATGCCACAAGAGAAGAGATGCTCCTGCTTCAGCTGTCTGATAGAGACTGGTTTGGTGGGATGGATGGTCCAGGTCTGGACAGTGATGGTAACCACTTGCCAGTTAGATTTTGTTACTAGTGTTAAGGGCTGGGGCTGTGCCTGGCTTGCCCCGCAGCACCTGTTTCTGTTTCAGAAGCAGTTGGTGGGAGGGAACCCATTTTATCTTCTTTCTGCTGCATCTGTAATCAGGATAATTTTTCCATGAGCTGCACACATCTGTGGCCTAAAACCTGTGCTCAGTCTGGAGGTAGTCAAGGCAACACTTCCCACAGCCCAGCATTCACTTGCCATTAGTGAAAGCTTGTGCAGCTTCACCCCTGTGCATTTTATTTCTAAGGATTCAACACTGATATTTATGAAGTCCTTTGGTTTGCACATATCAACAGAAATATGAATATCTTCTGAGCATACCTAATGTACTGCAAGCTTAGTATTTCTTGTAGAATTACCAATCTCCTTAAGTAGTCCTTTTGTGTATGTGTATGGGGGGAGGGGGAAACCCCAAAACCTTTGGCCATTCCATCTGCTGAGTCGTGAGCACTAAGTCCTTGAGAAGAAGCTTTTCTATTATCCTTAATGCTCTAAAGCTAGCTAAATATACAAAATGAACACAGATGTTTCCTTGCTGTGATACAGTTCATAAGACGACACTGCTAAAAGCATTATTTAGCTGCAACTTAAACTTGTGTGTGCGGAAATCTGTTGACCAAACAATTTAGTCTTACCCAAGAAAGCTTCCTGCCAAGTTGAACAGGCTTGCTGAGTAATACTTTTTGTGTTAGCAGTTTATTAACCACTTAATGAATTACCTGGATTTGTTTAAATTAGCCAAAAAGCTGTTTTCTTACCATGTGGAAATGCTGCGAGGACACTGCAATGTGCTGCTGAGGTTGTGCCCTGTTCCTGGAGGAACTGGCTGAACCATGTGAACAGGCATTTGCCTGCAGTTCTGGGGAGCAGCTATTTGGCTCATACTTGAGTGAAAACAGAATCAAAATCAGTGCTGTACAGAAGCCCTTTTAATTTTGGCTAAACTCTGGTTATGCCAATTTCAACGATTTTGTGAGAAAATTTCTTAACACAACGAAAGAAGAATAACTATGAATTGGTTGCGGTCTGTATTTAGTTACAAAGCAACCCTTTGCTGCTACGCTGATCAGGCTGCCTCCCTGCCTACTCTTTTTCCAATTATTTTCCTTGTTTAGACTACTTTCTTGGCACATGTGTGCAAGGACTTATGTTTTAATAATTATTTCAGACTATGTATTTCAGGGATTTTAGAGGTATCAGTTGCTATTGGAAGGGAGATAACTTTAGTCACCTAGCTCATGAATTGTTAGAAACAACCTGTGTGGGATGATATTATCTCAGAGCTGCTGATTTCTGTTACTACTCTGTTAACTCCTGACTCTTCTTGGTACCTCTGTTGTTGCTCTTATCCTGACTCCCTTTTTGTTGAAAACTTACTCCTTTATTCCCACATCAGTCTGAGCTTGCTGTTGCTGCTGTTCCTGTTAGCCCAGGGTGGTGACACATAAAAACATTCAGCTGTGTGTTCAATTACTGTGACATGGCCGCTCCCCAGGGCCCATATATGTGACAGATTGTATGAGGCTGTCCAGCACTTTGCTGGAGTTGTATCAGAAATGCTGGAGGCTTGAACTTCAACCACGCCTCATCCCACACAACCCGTCTGATCACCTGCAGGACAACTCATTGCTGGCCCAGAGATGAACTTTCTTTTTGAATTCTCCCTCAGTGCACCATGGAAATTTGGTTTCATGTACGTGTCTGTGGTCCCTCTCTGCTGGCACCTTTTTTCTTTCTAAAGATCAGATTTTCCTCCTCTCCCTTTCATTTTTTTCATTCTCACTGATGTGCATCTCTACTTCTGTTCCTCCCTTTTCTGAACAAAGAAAATCTCTTGTTTCTGAGCATTTGAGTAACACAGTTTTGTTCCCTTTTTGCAGAGGTAGACCAACTTTGATCAATAGCGAAAGCAAATGGTTGTAGAAATTCACATTGTGCACTTCTTGCATACTTTATAGAGTGTCTTTGTAGCTGGTACTTAGCATAGTGCGTCTGGAAGCACATTTCTGGCACGTAGCTTTTATTTGTGCAGCCAGAGACCTTGGCAAATGATTCATGTTTGATAGGAATCCACAGTCCTTTTAAATATTAAAAAATATAAATAAGGACTTATAAACATGGGAAAGTGATGGCAAGATAAATGAAGGTGTGAGTTTAAACCTTGGTAGTTTATGTGATACTAAGTCCCCACGTGGGCACTTTGATTCCACATGTAGGGTGCTTTTCTTTGGGTTTGCCTGATCCACTCCCAAAGCTGGCAAAGTTCAGCTGGCAAAGTTTACCGTGGATGAAAGCCAGCCCATAGGAAGCAGGTGAGGGTTAGTTACTCTGGGCTATTGACCCAAGTTCTGAATATATGACTTGTTCCAAAATGTCAATATTTTTGACCATTTATTCTTTATATAAATAAAGCAAAATACAATTAAAAGAAATGTTTATTTTCAAACAAGTTGCTATTTTTAAGCATGTTTTTCAAAAGTAATTTTAAACTCGTATTTACAATAAATTATGTTATCCATGAGAAACTGTGTGGTTTTTACTCTAAATCTAAGTAATAAAAAAAAAGTCAATTTTCTATCTCCATCTAATGTGTTACTGTTATTTCCTCTTTGGATGACAGCTGGAGGGGTCAGAGGTGATAGGAACCAACACAGACTAGTACTGGGAGACACTTCATGGCTTATGTTGTGTTAACATGAGGATTTTTTGCTAGCTGCATCTGTAATGCAGCCTTTCCTTACTTTTGCTGATTTGTAATGTATTACTCCTCATTTGCATCCCATTTTGCATTGATGGCATTTTTGTGCCATGGCTGACACTTATTTCTGTGCAGAAAGTCAGTGCAACTCCTGTGCTAAACTTATTCAAAGGTCCTCATCAAACCAAGCTATGGGATAAAAGCAGAGAAAGTAGTGCAAAGGAACTTGTTATGGCTTTCCACTGCAAGGTGAGTTTCTATCCTAAAGTAGAAAGTACATTGCAAAGTCTGCTCTGAAGTCACTGTAAGCAGAAGTGGAAATGTGAATAGTGGGGGACACATCTTTTTCAGACAGTTAGAAAAGTTAGGTTTGATAATAATGGTGGCTGGAGGAAAATGCATTGAAGTGGCTATCACTGGAGTCTTGGTGTCCTAAGTAATGTGCTTTAGGAAATAGCTGCTGAGTTAATATTCTTTTAGTTGATCCAAAGGCCAGCTGAGAAGGGATGAGCATGCTTCTGAGGCTGTGAAAAGCCCAAAGTGAACTCTCTGAAGAAGCAGGATAAAACATGCACTTACTTCCCCCCCGCCCCTTCTCTGGAAATTGCTTCTTTCACATGTGTATGTTCTTTATGATACCAACTGCTTTATGAGAAGCATCTTTCTCTGTTGCTTTTCAATACTAGTAATAGAAAAGGCTGGTAGTTACTCATATGGATGTTAAAAGAGCCAATGGAAACAAGGTATATCACATTTCTTATAGTTTGTAAATAGTGTTGTAAAATAAATTTCAGCTTTGGGTGGGTGTGCATCTTCTCAAAGAGCACTGCGGTTTGTGCCCTGCCAGGGTGGCATAATATAGTATGGTATAATGGGAAAGTTCCAAACAGTATTTGGAATAGCATATATGTTATTAATGGTAAAAGCAATTAAACGTGGAAGCAATTTCTTGGGCAGATGGTGAATTTTCTGATGTTGAAGTCTCTTAAATGAAGACTCAAGGCTCTAGGGTAACTAGAAGTTAGTGCAGGTATCACAGGGTAATGTTCTGTGGCCTCTACCATGCTGGCCTTAGCAGGACATATCTGTGCATGTTGTGTGTTGGAAGCTCAAAGGGGAGACAGAGGTGGTGGAGTCCAGGCTTTAGGTGAAATACTGTCCTTGCATACAGCTGTGTGTGATTCACCCACATCACTGTGCAAGAGCTTTACCTGGTGCTAATGTTTGTTTGTTTGTTAGGCTCAAGAACACCGTGCTACTTGGTATTTCTAATTTCTACCTTTTCAAGATCACTTAGAGTTAAATTAAAATGAGAATTTCCACTATCCTTTAATATGTAGTGTCCAGTGTGAATTCTCAACTCCTCTGAAGCTGGTGGAAAATTTCCCAATTACTTTGGAGTTAAGATTTCACCTTAAGGCTTGTTTGCTTCAGCTTTTGTCCTTTGAGTTATAAACTCCTGGCACAGCTGTAAGACCTGAAATATTTAGTGGTCATCGGTAGTGACTGACTGCAGTCAGAGTCACCTGGAGCATTTCACCAATTTGACATTTGTTTTCTATCAGGTCGATGTTTCCTTTAATATTTCTTACTCAAAATGAAGTTCAGTTTTGATTCACATTGCCAAAGAGGCATTACAAATCCTGCCCTTATCTAAAGCAGTGTGCCATCATGTGACATTTATAGAATGGCGGGTGCATGGACATCCTGAGCTAATGTTTAGGGTTCTTTTGCCAATGCAAAGAATTTATAGATTTTTCTCCCTGCTTATGAAATGCACTTGTCTCAAATATGGCATGAGCAAATGCATCTAGAATAAATGTTTTTCCCTATGCCCTATTTATCAACAAATTAGCCAGCCTTACTTGAATATGCATGTGTACATATATGCATATACATATATATGTATGTGTTTATAGGTGCACATTGCCCATGGCCTGTTCAGAAGCCTGGGGGATGAGATTTCTTGCAGTGTGAAAGTCAGAGATCGAAGGGTTAGTGCTCTCCCTGAAAGGCAATAGGGTGTCAGCTCTTCCCAGTTACTGTATAAAAAGACTGATGCAGGACTTTCATGCTGCATGAATACTGCATTTTGTTGCATAGAGGAAGACAAGGACACTACATCTGTGGAGAGTGAATCTTGAGGAAAAAGAACTTCAACTGATAACAAGGTGAAATTTGTATTCATACATGGCTCAGGTGTTTGGAGAGTACAGGTTGTGTGCAGAGTTGTGCTGCTGGGACAGACTAGCTTTTTGATTCTTAACAAAATTGTTACTATTAGTCTTTCGCAGCACATCCAAAAGCTTTTGTCACATTTGATTTCATGTTAAAGCTGTGCAAAGCCTTCAGGTTTTTTTTTGAAGGAACATACTTAAATTTTCCTACTGTTTTAGATAAGAAGTGGTGCCTGCCTGCTACTTTTTTTTTTTCCTTGTTGTAACTTTTCTTCTTGGTGATTGTAACAAAAACTGCCAACTAAATTTTGTTTTGTGTTTGCAGCATGACAAAGTACATTCTTGACACAAATTCTGTATAGCTGGAACAGAAAGCACAATAAAAGATTTGGAAAATAGCCCGTCTTTATCTAAAACAAATGTTGATAATCTGGTGACCTTTTAACAGCATGGAAGTGTGGTATCTTGTTCCTTATTTGAAGTCTCCTTGGTTATTGAGGTTGTCAGTGGGATCCTACCCATCTCTTGCCAGTTTCTGTATTTTTTCCCCCCAGTGTTTATGTATGTGTCATCAGGAGTTTGGAGCACAAACAGTTCAGTTTCTGCAAAGGAAAATGAAGTCTTGCTAATCTGATAGAAGTTATCAGCAAAATAAATGATAAAGAGGTGAAGAATTATGAGCTTGCAATGTAGTAATGAGCAATTCCATTCTGGAGCCGTTGACAGGACACTGCTAGAGGCTACCATGATTAGGTGTTGCCTGAAAGATTATAAATAAATATTAAAAATAAATTATTCATTTTTATTGTTGCAAAATGTATGTTGAGGGTTTTCTCTGGGGTCCAAAAATCTAGAATAAGTTTGGTAGTGCTACTGAGAGAGGGACTGCATGCACCTTGGTCCTTGTAACAACTAGTCTATCCTCATATGTGTGAGCCTGCTGCAGGAAAACACTGTACCTCTAAACGTCTTATAATTAAAAATAGATACCCCACTGCTGCTGTGTGGCTTGCCCCCTACCTGGGCAGCTGCACATCCATCAAATTCCTTAGCCTGAAGCAGTGGCTTCCTGCTTCTGGGAGGCAAAGTGGGCAGCAGAAGTACGGGAGAGGGAGGGTTACTGGGGGCAAGCAGGGAGGTTGCGGGGAAATCCAGGGCAGAAAGGATGTAGTCTGTCTGTTGTAGTGAGTCTGGTAGGTTTATTCATCTATGCTCCTGAAAAAGCTGTGGATATTCTGACTTTTATTTATCTGTAGGGACTCAAGGGGAGGCTCTTCCTCCTTTCCCTCTCTCTCTCTCACTCTCTCTATAGGTCTTGGACCTTGAGTCCCTGTCCCCTGCCAGCCATGTTCCCCAGCCTACTCCCAGAACCAGTGGGTTGCCAGCATGCTGCCCTCTTGATCCAGTTGTTGGATGCGAAGGATTGCTACGTCTCTGCTTAAAATACAGGTTACAATCTAGGGTTGTAGAAGCTCAGGAAGAGGGTAAAACAGGTTTGACTTTCAGTTTATGCTTTGTGTTCTTGCACAGCAAAACCCCAGAAGGCCAAACAGAAAAACAGTCTCATTCCTTCTTGTTGGGCTACTTCTAACCTCTGCTTCAAAGCTGTCTAAGTGGAGTTGTTCCTTTATTCCTAAAGAGTGATTCTTCTAATACAGCCCAGCAATTCTGTGCATCACCAAGATGATAACTTCTTTTTAAAAGCTGTATTAAAAAAACCTCTTTGTCAAAGAAATAACTGATCCTCCTTTCTCGGCTTGCTTTTTTCCTCCACTTTTACGAGATCTCAAGAAGTGTTTTCCCTGTATGTATGAGTTGTTTCTCAGTACCAGACAGAGCGTGTCATCATGAAGAAAAGATTGAGTATCCTTTTTGTAAGGAGTGCTTGGAACATGTTACAGTTGAGGATAGGTGGTATATGGCAGAACTTGATAACCTCAACTGGGGTAATGACTAATCAGAAGTATCACCTCGGATGTAGGGATGTGGTACCAGTTAAAACCACACAGGAACTGATGCACAAAGTAACTCTTATTTGTTTATTTTTTATGTGCCTGTATGTCAAGTTGCCTGTTGGCATCTTTCTAGCTTGAAAAAATTGAAAGGGCAGTTATGATAGCAAAATGTAACATACAAGGGCCTCAGAGTCTTGTCTTAGAAAGTAAAATATGCTTGCAGTTAGGCAAGCGCGTTATTTTATGCACCAAATTAAGTCCCGTAGTAAACTTGGAGAAATAGAAGATGACATAGCAAGTGAGGTGCTGACCTTGTTAGTTTATATTCATCATCTGGCAGTTTTTCAGAAACTACCACTGTGTACATTATTTATTCACTATTTTAATAGTTCTTGCTGCCAGCTTACAGTTGGTAGTGTCTTTCTATAGAGTTTTAAACCATATTTAAGATGTTGTGTCTTAGGGTAAGAATATATACTGAATCAGTTACTATTAATGATAAAGCAGCCAAAGATGGACAAATTAATACTATGTGAAGACTCTCTAATGTTATAATTTAAAATTCATAGCCTGAATTATTTTTTGATTACTAAAGCATCGATAATTTACTAAACCTTGAATTTCTCAGTTCTAGCAATAATTTCAAATTAATGTTACAAGTTGCAGTTCAGGCCATCTAGTGAAGTTGTCCACTACCTCTGCAGTAACTTTACCGTGGTTAAATTAAATATAGAGTGATCTTTGTGCTTGATTCCTGCAGAGAAATGAACTTTACACTTAAGCTTTTTGAGGAAGACTATATACCAATGACTTTTGTTCTGCACAATGCAAGACTAGCTTCTGTTATTGTCCTGTGTTTCCTCCTGAGTTCAGAGGATATTACACTTTAATACTGGGAGTGGGAGAAAGGATCAGACAATGCTGGGAGACCTCTTGACTCTGCAGGGGTAATACTGGTTACAGCGGGACAGGACTCATAAGTTTTACTCTTGTTGACCTTTTTTTTGTGGCCTTTGCTGGCCTCTGTACCTCTGTTTCTGCATTTAGTCTTTTGTCTCCATGGAACTTGTAAGTTTTCTTTGAAGCAGGAATGTTACTTTACCATATGTTCAGCATAGAGAGGCCCCACTCACAGTGGGGGCGTTCAGGGGCTTTTGTGTTACGTGTACTGATTAGTCCGTATTGTAAAAAAGGCAAAGTAAACAAACGAAGTGAGGAGAGTATGTGTGTTTCTGACTGAAGGCAGGTTTGTGCATAAATATCTGTTCAGCTTTAGGAAACTGAAGTGTGTTACAAAAGAAATGCTTAGCTGTAGCTTTCCACAAATTTAAATTTTTCTTTTTTTTTTCCTCTTCCTTCCTGCATCTAAATTGTCCAGCAAAATGCCTCTTCCAAACCACTGTTTTGCTACTTTAACATATGTAATTAGTCATAGGACTTTTATGAAGCTATCGTCAGGGGCACTGCTTTCTTTTTATTCAAACTTTTGTTGTGTTTTGGTTTTTTTTTTTTTTTTGTGTACCTTGACTGCAAGACTCTTAGAACTTTATTGTTGTCCCCTGAAGTTGTGCTTTGTGTGTTTTACCTTTGCATTCTTCTGTCAGATTCTCTTCAGAGCTCTGTGTCATCCTATTTGTATCCATCTTTATAGAAATATTCTGCAATATACTATTTACTAGGAATTTTGATTCATCTAGCACTTCTTGTCTCCCAGCAGATTGATTTACAGAGGTTGACTGGTACGTGTTGCTGTTTGCTGCTGTCAGAAGTGCAGAGTCATGTTAGAAACTGTGCAGCATTTTGTTGCCTAACTAAGGTAGTTAAACCAATCCTTGAACTGCAGGGATGGTAAACCTTTTAAAAATTGAATTTTATCTCATAGAAGCCTGTTACTCGATGAGAAAATAAATGACTTCTTTGTAACATTTTCTGCTAAGATGTTCTTCCTTTAGCTTTCTGATTATTCATCAGCTTGTCAAACTCTTCCTACTGCCATTTATCCTTTTGTTTTAAATATCTCATAAGTTTTGATCGATTTGTCAAATTTTCCTAGTTTGGAAGAGAACAAGTTTGGGACCTCTGAAACAGTTGCTACAATACCAACCCCTGAGAAATGCTGTGGTTTTGAATACTAATACAAAGAAAAATTGGTTGGGAACATTATTTTTCTGTTAAATGCTGTTACATTAAATTCTCAGGGATCTCACATAAACATTTAATTCCTACAAAGAAAGCCCCAAGCAGATGCTTTATCTAACTCATTCAAAGTTAAAAAAAGAATTAATGCTCTGTTTGCAGTGAACCTGCAGGAGTTTGGAAAGTCGCTCTGTAATGTGATTGATTTTTACTTCAAGGATAAATCTTTCCTTCAACAGCCAAGTGCAAAGGTTCACATGCCTGCATGGAATAACTAAGCATGTGTGTGATTTCAAAGTCTTCCGGAGGCAAAAGAACAGAGTGTTCCCAAACAAAAATGGCTGTTCTGTTTCTCTGGAGAGCAAGAAGCCTGGTGTAGACAGTGTCAGGGAGAAACTTCCGGTAGGCTTTATTTCAAGATTATGTCAGATGGGTTTTCATGGACAGAGGTGTGCAGCTCTTCCTCCTCTGGGGACTCTTGACGTGGTGGCTTGATCTGCATTTGGCCAGGTTTTTGCAGGTGCTAATTGGGATGCAACGTTTCAGTCATCTTGTAAAATCACAATAATAAATATTGGTTTATTTGCAGTGTCTCAGTAAAAACCCAGCACTGTCAAAATTGTATCATTGCAAAGCCCAGTGGTGCAGAAGAGCGGTGGAGAGCCCATCAGTATTCCACCTGCGTGGACTTGCCTTGGAAAGACCATGCTAATGGGCTCTGAATAAGCCCAACTGCCAGCCGCTGTTGGATGGCGCGGGGCTGCAAATGCCGCTACTTGTGAGTTACAGCAGTGAGTGCCTAATACCACGCTCGATCGGGGGCAGGAGGCAGCTTAACATGACATCAATCAGCAGCAGCGATGTGGGGATGTCTGCTGAGGCAAGGTGGCGTTCTCGGAGCACGTGCTGCAGGGAAAAAGGGGCGTTAAACAGCGTCTGCTGTGCTTGTGTGGGAGCGGAGAGAACAGAAGCTTTAAAAAATAAATAAATTTCCTTTTTTCTGCCAAAATATTCTAGGCATAGCTGACGGAAAAAATAAATTAACTGGACTTTGATAAGTATGTGGTTAGCCTGTATCTCCATCTGTATCTGTATTTATGGAGTGTCTTAGAAGTTTTGCTAGTCTCATCTGAGATAAACAGGTTGTGCGTCCTGCACACCTGCAGGTTTTATTTGTACTCTTCTGCACGTGTACTTTGAACATTGCAAACAGTTTCTGTGTTAGAGTAATTAGTTCTTATGGGCTATCATCATTGCATCGGTATTGATTTCTCAGTTGCAGCTGGCTTGTATGTAAGGAGATGGTCCAGAGCCCCAAATTAGGATGTACTACTCTTGCTCCTTACTGTGTTGGTTGGAAATACTTCCGACATTGCTAACCTCCTTAAATTCTCTATTTCACGCTCTACAGGTTGGTGTAACAGGAGCCTTCAATGCTGCTACTTAGGTAAGAAAAAGATGAACACTTAAATGTGGGTGAGTAAATAACAAAGCAGGAGTTTATTGGGTGTAGGGGAGCTGTTCTGTGCTGGAACATTGCCATTTCACCTGCCTGTTGAGAAAAGGATGGTTTTCTCATACAGTTTTTCACTGCAGATCTAATTCATGCATGGCTGAAAGTCTTGTGCAAAGGGATTGTAAATGTTATGCAGAGGATTCCCTCAAGAAGTTTATGACAACAGAGCAGCAATATAGGTTATTGGATGTTCCTTACATGTTTGTAGGTCTCTTTTTTTTTTTTTAAAAAGGAATTTTAGAGGCGTCATACAACTGCAGATTTTGAAATTCTAATCCTTTGGATAAGGTAGCAGGGGTATCTTTAATGAAAATTGTGTTGGAAACAGCTAGGACTACGTGTTTCCTAGTGCTTGAAATGACTGATGGAAGAAGATGAGCAGAAGAGCAAACAGCAGAGGATTATGTTTCAGGGCAGAGCTTAAGCTTTTGGGAACAGGAAGGTTTTATTTTTGCTGAAGTGCTTGTAATGGAGATGACGTTAATGTTTGGTACTTTGCTATGCTCTGCCAGCCCTTGCAAAACAGGTAGATGCTCAAGAAGATGAGCTCACATCTGTGCTTTCTGTAAAAATCTTTCTCAGCTTCCCACTTTTAAACTTTCTATCTTACGTGGTTTTCTCATATCTCTACGCCTTCCTCTGTTTTTCTAATTGCTGCCTGGATGTTGTCACTGTTCCTCATCCTCTAACCACTCTTTTTTTTTCCTTTTTTTCCCCTGTAAATCCTAGCAGTGCGTGTGCTGTACTCGCCGCTGTAACGCTTCCTGTTTAGGGTTTCTGCAAGGAGCCTCAGCCCGGGTTTTGCTGGGTGCTCATAGCAACCCACGACCAAGGCACGGTCACGGCTGAGCCAGTTCCTGTTTTCTCTTAGTGCTGCATGGTGGCCACAAAACGGCACAGCTCTGGAGCCGCCGAGCGCTGGCACGTTTGTTCTTCTGTTGCTGAGGGAAACTTGGACCAGCAGCAGCAGCACACAAAGTTAGGAGTGTGAAGGGATAATGTGTCAGGCAAGTTACTGTCACAGACCCCTGGAAACGTGACTCTCAAAAGCCTTGCTTCTGCCTGCCAGAGGCGCAAAGTTTTCTATGGGTAAGTTTCCTAAGGGTTGTTGGCAAACAGTGAATTCTTGAAACCAGCCATTCTTGCATAAAGTAACTGCCTGTATTTTCAGAGGTAATAAAGTCAGCCATAATCTATGTCTGAGCCAGCATCTTCTGTAAGGAATTTCACAGATAGACTAGAGAGTCAGTGTAGAAGATCTGACTATTTATTTAGTTAGTTAGTTTAAACAGAACAATTGACATTGGAAAATGCTGTTTTTCTGAGAATAGCACACCTGGCATGTGTGAAAACTCACTGTAAGATTTTAAATAACTGGAGACCAGAAGAGGCATTACTGCGTTGCCACCCTCCTAGCATTGTTGTCATCTTTCATTCTATCCTGTTAGTTACAATATAGTCTGAATATATAGTAATAACTATACATGAATAATGTATGTGTTAGGTCAACAGAGTAGACATTTTGGATGTCCTTAATGTGAAAAGCATAGAAAACATTTAAGAAATTTTATCTGGAATTTTCACAGAATTAAATGGAAATTTTTCAATTTCTGTTTCATATTAAGAATTAAAGTTAACTTCAAAGCATCAGACTTGGTTTGTGCTGGAAGATCCATTTTCTGCCCATGTCTGCAAACAATAGTTGAGCAGATACATACTTCGACTCTAACAGTAGTGTCTGGAGTTTTGTTTTATTGTTTCACTGTGTGGAAATGTGTAAGACAATGTCTGTGTTTTTACCAAATGGAAAGAATTTAATCAGGAAATGTCTCCACTCCAAATATGTTCAGGTTTTCTTTACTGCAATCAATACAGTTATTCATGGATTTCTGCTCCCAGCTCACTCGTGACTATATTTAACACATCATTGTACTAGGCTACATCGTTTTAAGAACGCTTATTATTTGTTGTACAGATGTGTGTTGCAATGAGGCCAGTGTTGTATGCAGCCAGAGTGCTGTATAAATCTGTCTCCTACTCCTGTAAACATGAGCAGCATTGCTCTGTGTGTGTTGGTTTTGCTGATGGTTGATGTCTGTTTTAAATTCCTGTAGTGGCTGAAGCCAGCTCAGCAGATCATCCTTGGTGTACATTCAGCAGCCTTGCAGCTTTGCATAAATAATTGCTCAGATGATCTGCATAGTTTGTGTAGTGCTGAAAATAATTTGCATTTGTTGATGATGAGGCCTACAGCATTATATAATCCGCTTGTTGTGATGACGTGTCCTTGGTTGACAGAACAGGGTTGGTTGGTGTTTTGGTTTTTTTTTTTTTCTTTTTTTCAGGAATTTTGTGCCTTTGAAATGAAATGTCTGTTTAATTTTCAGTGACTACTTTCTTTTAAAGATCAATGGTTACACAGGTACAATTAGGAGCATCTCTGCTGTTTTTATTGACAGGGATGGACCAACGTTACATAGGAAAAAGCAAATAGTATATTTTTTTTCTTTCTCTCTCTCGTCTATTGCCTCCAGATGATTTTCTGTTGAAATGTGGTGCTAGGCAGTAAAGTCATGAGATTTAAAGCGAAGACTGCTCCCAAGCTGAGCTTTGGGATTTTTGGGGTATGTATGTGGGACCCAGTTCTTATGGGTGCCAACTACCCATGGTTTTCAGGAACTTCAGTAAAGACTGAAGATCTCTGGCACCATCCAGAGGGCATTTGGTGCTTTTTAGTTAGGTCGCAGTTGGATATTTGTTAACACCTGTCATTTTGAAGAGTTGATGACACTTAGGCATACGGATACCATTAGAGTGAAGTTGGCTCCGTTTGAAAATCTCAACTCTGCGTCCTTCAGTGCTAACATTGGGATCACCAGTTGCTTCTCAGTTATGCCATGTTGGGATCCCCTAGTTTCTTGCATGCATTTTCCCCCTTAATAACCTGCCAGCATTATCTGGAAGAAGTTTTATTGCTCCACTCTGCAAAAACAGCATTTAAACGTAAAAAAAAAAAAAAAAACAAAACAAACCCAAACAAAAAAACCCAAACCATCTGTTGTATTGCATGTTTACTCAGAAAATGCTGTCACACATGGGATCTTCGGGTCAACATTTACTGGTTTAGGTTTGGATAGGTGTACGTATTGTAGCACCCTGTGTTGTGTGCTTCCTGTGGCAAGGCAGGAAGTTTAGTTAGCAGGTGACACCAAATTGGGTGGGAGTGTCAATCTGCTTGAGGGTAGGAAGGCTCTGCAGAGGGATCTGGACAGGCTGGATCGATGGGCTGAGGTCAATTGTATCAGGTTTAACAAGGCCAAGCGCCGGGTCTTGCACTTGGGTCACAACAACCCCATGCAATGCTACAGGCTTGGGGAAGAGTGGCTGGAAGGCTGCTCAGTGGAGAAGGACCTGGGGGTGCTGTTTGACAGCTGGCTGAACATGAGCCAGCCAAGAAGGCCAACAGCATCCTGGCTTGTCTCAGGAATAGCGTGGCCAGCAGGATTAGGTCAGTGATCGTGCCCCTGTACTCGGCACTGGTGAGGCCGCACCTCGAATGCTGTGTTCAGTTTTGGTGGGCCTCTGTCCTGGTTTCAGCTGGGATAGAGTTAATTTTTTTTTTCGTAGTAGCTAGTGTGGAGCTATGTTTTGGATCTATGCTGAAAACAGTGCTGATAATGTGGAGTTGTTTTAGTTGTTGCTAAGTAGTGGTTACAGTAGTCAAGGACTTTTTCTGCTTCCCATGCTCTGCTGGGTGCACAAGAAGCTGGGAGGGGACATAGCCGGGACAGCTGACCCAAGCTGACCAAAGGGATATTCCATACCATATGACATCATGCTCAGCATATAAAGCTGGGGGAAGAAGAAGGAAGGGGGGGACATTTGGAGTTATGGCGTTTGTCTTCCCAAGTAACTGTTACGCGTGATGGAGCCCTGCTTTCCTGGGGATGGCTGAACACCTGCCTGCCGATGGGAAGAGGTGAATGAATTCCTTGTTTTGCTTTGCTTGTGTGCATGGCTTTTGCTTTGCCTATTAAATGGTCTTTATCTCAACCCAGGAGTTTTCTCACTTTTACTCTTCTGATTCTCTCCCCCATCCCACCACGGGGGAGTGAGTGAGTGGCTGTGTGGGGCTTGGTTGCTGACTGAGGTTAAACCACGACAGCCCTCAGTACAAGAAGTACACTGAGGTGCTGGAGCGTGTCCAGAGAAGCGCAATGAAGTTGGTGAGGGGTCTGGAGAGCAGGTCTTAGGAAGAGCAGCTGAGGGAGCTGGGGTTGTTTAGCCTGGAGAAGAGGAGGCTGAGGAGAGACCTCATTGCTCTCTACAACTACCTGAGAGGAGGTTGTAGTGAGGTGGGTGTTGGTCTCTTCTCCCAAGTTACTAGCGATAGGACGCAAGGAAATGGCCTCAAGCTGTGCCAGGGGAGGTTTAGATTGGATATTAGGAAAAATTTCATTACTGGAAGAGTGGTCAGGCACTGGAACAGGCTGCCCAGAGAGGTGGTGGAGTCACCATCCCTGGGGGTGTTCAAAAAATGCAGAGACGTGGCACTTTGGGACATGGTTTAGGAGGCATCGTGGTGTTGGGTTGACAGTTGGACTTGATGATCCTAGAGGTCTTTTCCAACCTTAATGAAAAAAAAAAAAAAAGCAGGGGTGTATGAACATCAGCCAGCCACCCTGCAGCTGTTCTGAAGTGCTCAATGGGCATGCATTAAGAAATGCCATCAGAAGCTGCAATCATGTTCGTGGTTTTTCAAACAGATGTTTTGAGACACATAGTTACCTCTGGAGTGAATATCAATTACAGAAACCTGGGGCTGGCAGACATTTGACAAGTAATAGCAGTGTAACTTGGTTCATTTCCACAATACTATTCTAATAGGATGCAGCTTACTAAGGTAGAGAGCATGGGCTGGCTGAAAACCAACTTTGATTTAATACAGTGAAATTGCTACCCAACTATAGGTAGGAATTAAGTTAATTTTTTATTACTAACTTTTATCCCCCTACAGTTATGATGTAATAGGCCAATGTGAAGTTATGTTTATATTCGTTTCAGGTGTCATCCCTTTAGGGTAAAGCCATATTATGTGATCTTGAAAAAGATAAATGCAGAGATTATCACAAAAGTAACTTTCATCATTTCAGTTGCTCTGTTGCAGACTACAGATTGCAATTTGAGAAGAAAACGTGGTTGCAACCTTTCTTGAAATGCTGTCACACCTGTTTTTGTGGTAAGCCTTTGAACTTTGAAAGGAAGAGAGCCCTCAAGTGAAGGAGGTACCTCTTCTTTGTCCCATGATATTTTGCTGAGGTTAGGCTGTAGTATGAATTTGAAATATCTCAATTTTTTGCCATCAAATTGTTTTAGATTGGATTAGGTTAGAGTATTCCACTTCATAATACTACTGGAAATCTGGTGAAATGACAGATTATGATTTTGATTGACTTTTTTTTCTTTTATTTTTTCTTTCCTTTCCTTTCAAGAGAGTGTGTAATACCAGCAGTAGCAGCAGCAAAAACTTCAGAGATTGCAAGAGCAGTAAGAGTTTGCTTCACTGCATTCAAAGCTTGCAGTAAACACTGTGGCAAAATTAAGACTCCTGCTTTTCTTTGACCTCAGTACAAGTGTAATGCCTTGTAAATGTGCGTGAATATGTTGCCACATCTGATGAGGAAACTGCTGCAGAAAGGTACGCCTGAGCCCTCGCAAAGGATCGGTGGCAGATCTAGAATAAGAAATCAAGACCTCTTGACTACCTGAATCGGCTCTCATTTGTTGGGATCCATGCTTTCTTTTAATCAAAGACGACATATATCTCTCCACACCATCCACAGTTAGTATTGCCTTTAGCCATTGTAGGAAGACTCAGCAGTTCTGAAAAATTCCCAGTTATTCACCAAGGGAATGAAAAATCTGTTGGAGCTGCTGGCTGGCTGTTAAAATTGTGATGCAAGGGTGGGGCCAAGTGTTAGAGGGAACATTGCCAGCAACTGATTTTGTGTGTGTGCATGCATCATTCATTTTAACCAAAACTGAGTTGTCTTTCATTTTCTGGGTTGCCACACCTTGTGTCCCAGCCTGGCTGCATCAGTGGGGTGGGTGAGGCAGCCCTAGCCCATTGCTTGTGCTTTCCCACAGGAGTGTCTGCTGGGTACAGCTGCAAAGAGGAGCAAACCCATTTTATAGGAACAACTGAATTTCTCATGTTTTAACTCGATCACCTAAACTCTATTGTCTTAACCCTCCCCCCTCTTTTTTTAAATGAGACTAAGTCTGAAAGTGGAATTATGACTTTAACGCCTGAACGGTTATTGCAATAAGGTTTTCTCATTTTATTCAAATCACAACTGGCCATGGTTTGCATTGTGGGAATAAATTAAGCTCTGTGGACAGTGTGGTGTTACATCCCTGGCATAAAAGGGTACGTCAGGCAGAAATATCTACGTACACCCTGCAAAAATCCCAAACAAGTCCTCTCCTGCTAAGCACTCTGTGTAGGTTGGTTTAAGTTATTAATAAAATTGCTTATCCCTGTTATTTACTGATACGTAGGCAGGCAATTGGTATAATTTTGTGAGCTACATGATCCAAATTGTTCTTGGCCACAATTTTTAACGGCAGTGTATAAAAGTTTTTAAGGAGCATCCATATGACCTTGAACTGGCTTCATGGTTAAGATGGCCGTGGTATGCTTATTGATCTGTGACAAGTGGTATCACTGGCTTCCAGCTGTTGGCTGTTGTTGGGAAGATATGAATAAGAATATGTTAACTGATAGCCTGCGAGTAATCAACTTAGCCCTGTTATTTTTGTACGAAGCAGACTAAAGAGCTCTTGCATTACATTTTGAAGTGTAGGAGGGCTTTGCTTCTTTTTGTCTGGAGATCCTTTTTACCAGTTTTTACTTTCAGAATACTCTGTGGTGGCATGCCTGAGACTTCCGCTCTTTCTGATACTTGCACCTGACAGTTAAAAAGACTTGTAAATGATGTTGCATGCCTAATATCACTATTTTCTCTTTTGCAACTGGTTAAATGTTTTAAGCACTAGACCAAGCAGGATGGGGTAAGTCTTGGTCTGCTGACTAGACTGGGTTTGTCCTTGGTCTCTTTGGAAGCTGAGCAGTGGCAGTGCAGAGTGCCTCCTGCATCAGTGCAGATTGCTTCCACTCATGACCATCTCCCTGCACCGCTCAGGAGCTGCTGTGGCTGCTTTGTGAATATGGTTCTAGTTGCCTTCCACTGCTCTTCACAACTTATTCTTGTGGCAAAGCTTGTCCCAAGCTTTGAGCTGCTGTGAATTTGTTTGTTTGGTTTGATTTTTTTCAAGACAGTCCTGTTTCTGAGCTCATCTGCAATCATAAGCTGGAAGTACATTTTTATTTGTGGCTGCATGTAAGAATATAAAATCAAATGTCAGGATATGTGGCTGCGAGAGAGACCAACAGTGAGAATGAGTCAGGCTCCTGTGCCATGGGGAGGGAAGCAGCAAAAAAGTGTGTTGCCCACTTGAACTTTTTTTTTTACCAGAAAAATCTTTTTTCCCCACCAATCTTGGAAATGGTGTCCTCTAGTGAGCATAGTGTTATCCTGATGATGGAGCTTTGTTCAGTTCACAGCATGAACAGAGATTTATGGGTGCTTTACCTAGATATTAAATAGTACTGCCCGTGAACTTTCTTTCTGTAAACAGAATATTTATTACAGGAGGTCTTGAAACTTGCACTGAAGTGTTTACATTTATAAACTTTGAACTTAGCTTGGTAACTAGGCAAGATGCTTTGAGAGATAACCGTGCACTTTGCTGGCAATTGAGAAGGTCGGTTATGTAAATAATTAGCAGAATAAAAAAGCCAAACCAACAAAACAAGTTTGTCAAATATATTTGCTACTATGAATCCATTATATGGATGAAATTGTAGCAGTGTCTGATGTCAGCTTAGAAATATTTAAATATTTTGTTGTGCAAAATTTTGGGTCTGGTATATGTTGAATATGTGTCTATTTCATATTGTGACCTTGAAACGGATTTGCTGTTTCTGTGTGTCCTTTAGAAAGTACTTGGAAAACACCACGCAGCATCGTATGGTTACACTAAAACTGTTTGTGGCCTCCTAAAATTGAAAAGCAAATACCTTGGTTGTTTCACGAAGCATAGCCAAAAGAAAAACTTTTAGCTAGTATGTTGCAAGAACTATAGACAAAGTTGTGTGTAAACGTAGTGAGACAACATGGCAGATCTTCAGCTGGTGTCTCAAATGTAGCTGTGTCTCAGCTGTATTTTGAGCAGCTGAAGGTTGGCTCTCTGTATTTCAAGAGTCAGTCCCAGCTTTCTTTGCCCAACAGGCGTTACTGTGTGGGGTTCAGTGAAGTACTTTTTTGTCCAAGAAAAAGAAGAGTGAGGCCCTGTAACTTTCATAACTGCTTTGTTTAAAACCTCATAATCATTATTCATTTAATTTGGCCAACCCTCTTTTTAATAATCCCAAGTGTTAACATGTCACTCTGGGCTCTTGCAGGTGAGTGCAGTTTGACAAGGAGCCCTCTCTCTCTGCTACTGCTTCCCTGGGATGCTGCCCGAGCACGGTCTGCACGTTGGCAGGCACGCTCAATGGGCTTCTTTCACCAAAGTGTAAAACTTGGCTGTAAGGCGGGTTTGGAAAGACACACTGACTTGCTGTTGCACAAAGAAAATTGTTGCTCCTCAGGGAAATAACAAAGTTAGAGCTCTGGTGCCAAGTGTTATAGGATGCCGGCACAGCGAGTGTTTGCATTCTGAGAGATCTCTGCCTTGCCATTAACAAGGAGTGATTGTGCAGGAGGAAAGCATTTGCTTTGCCTTCAAGACCTGTGCAGCAGTGAGCAGAATTGCCATTAGAGTTTATTCATTGCCTGACACTTAGTTTTTTTTCTTGGACACCATCAGCTGGCATACTTGGCTTTAAACTGGAAGGAATTAGTTTGTAATAGGTTGCTGTTAAGTGATATAATAATCTCCGTGTTTAGTAAAAGCTCTGATTTATATGGCATTGTTTTCATCCCAGGATGTACATGTGAGAGGGAAGAGCATCCTAATTGCTCCTAGATTTTGGAGAAGTTAATGCTAAAAGCAAAGTTACTGAGTAGTTAAAGGTATTTATAAAGTGTTAAGCATTTTACAAAATACCCTTTTTTGGCTCCTGAGTAGGTGATCAACTCATATCATTGCATGTAACATTAACAATTTCTGTTAAAATTTTGGTTTTGTTTCTTCATCAGAAATCAAGCTTAAGTCTTTCTTACTGCTTAATAGAGTTTTTGAAGGCAAAAAGGACTTGCTCTGGTGAATTCAGAGAAAGGTTTTCAAAGCTGTTGTGATGCAGACTAGGAAGGAAAATAATCCAATCCATCAGGAGTTTTGTGAGAGCATTGGTTAGAAAAGCATCACAGCGTATCTCTAGGTAGAAAGGGCGTGGACATCTTGAATGCTCAGTTACTAAGGAGTAATGTTCTGAAATGGAGACTTCCATAGCTGTGGTTATAGATGGAGCAAAGGATTGGAACTTCCTAATGGTAAAGAGGCATTTTGGGCTCACTGGGAGTAGTGCTGCAGCACATCAGCGTTTGAATGTATGTGCTGGAGTGTTCAGGAAGAATAATGCTTCTTTTCTTCTGCAGTGCCTTTCTCCCCCCACTCTTGCTGAAGCACATTTTGGTAAAGTACTCATCAATTACATGTTTCAAACCTTTTACTTTATGGTATTTTTTTCCTTCTCATCAGTGATGTTTTGTCATCCTGCCCAGTTATGTTCAGATCTGTGCTGAAATTGGCAAGTAAAACTTTGCGCATACTACAATAATTTATCAGCTCAGATGGGAACCCGTGATCAAATTACTGGCAGGTGTTAGTTGCTAGAACGGTACCCTGGATTAATGGAGATAATTAACTTAGCAGATCTTACAACTGCAGTGTCTGCTTTAGAAAAAGTATAGAAATTGGAGAATAGAGGTACTTTACATTTTCTAGCAGCACTTGAGAGAACCACATATTAAATCCGGATATAAAATGGAGCAACTTTTTTGTCCGAGTAGAATTACATCTGCTTATACTAGCTTTGACCAAAATATTTTATGATAAATCAGTGTTACAAACTATAGCACAGTTTATAGACTGTAGCATCCAGCACTCCACTCAAATGTTGTTTGTTGTGTTTAATAACTCGGTTTGACTCTGCTATAGATTATGTTTTGCATTAGTAGAGTTAGCATATGTGTATCTTAGCCTGCAAACAAAAAGAGCTATACTTTCATATCCTAGCAGAGAATTTTCCAGGATCATGTGGGAATGTTTTCCACTCTTTTCCTTTTTTTTTTGACTCATGACATGAATTCACACTTTTTTGCCCCTGTTTGCAAGGTATAACAGTTTATGTGTACTTTGCTTTGAAATCTCCCTCTTTTGCAAACGATCTGCCTGCTATGGGTGAATAAACTGTAGGAAAAGGACTTATCCCCCTTGTAAACTGCTGCAACATCTATTTGTTCATGGAGTGGGAGTAACTCAGTGACTTTTCAGGTATACACACACACCATTTCTATCTCCAATTGTTAAATCCGACTCTGGGTATTTCATTGCTTCCAGAAGACTGTGGCCAAGATTAATATGATCCAGACCACCCTAACCTCTGGTTCTGTCCTCCTGAAGCTGTCTGCAGGTTTTAGCTCTTAATTACAGTACTCGGTGTCATCTCACTTTAACATTGTAACTCCTTCTTTTTAGGGTTTTATATATTACTTTTCCTCAGCTAGCAATCAAAAACTCAGAGGCTCATTTCCTTGCTTCCTTTTCTGGAAATGAGTTGTCTTTTTTAGCTGAACTGAAGGATAAGGCCCATGCATTACTATTTAAAGATCCTGCTTACCACATGTTAAGGAAGGTTGTGGAGTTTCTTAAACTTCAGTCCATTAAAACAGCTCTAAAGGGCTGTGCATTAATTACATTTCTGCTTAGCTTGGTACAATGGTAATTCTTGCTTACTGAGAAAGCCATGACTTCAGATAGCATGAGCTCCATTTCAGGTGCCTGGGACAGGTTTTCTAGTGGTCATTAAGGAATTTAATGATTTAATTAAAGCAGACTTACAGTTTATTTCCCCTGAAATTTTCAGCTTCTTTTCAATCAAAATAGTAAGAACACATTAAATGTTTTCTTAAAAAAAAAAGTGTATTAGTAGTCTTTTCAAAACAAAAAAAGCCATTGCCTTAGAACTGAACACCCTTGATTTGATTGACAGATTTTGCTGTGGAAATTTTGTGTTTTAAGTCATTCAGTAGAAAAAACTTTCTTGTTAGCTCTGCAAAAATATGATTACTCTAGGTATGAGATAATGTTGAAAAACTGCATTATTTTTCAAATATAGGAATCTTGTCATTTATAGTTTGAGGTGTTTAATACATATTGCCTCTACTTAAAGGAACTGTTGCTCATGGAAGCTACCAACAGAATGAGTTGAGGTATGTTTCCTCTTAGATAAAACTGAATTTCCTGTCTGCAGCCTGGCAGTCACCTGTCAGTTGCAGAATAGTTAGAATAAGAAACACCTTCCTTTGATTTTTACTGTTTCTTTTCTGAAACACTTGCTTCTTGGATAATATTGCCATTAGCAATGTAATGTTCAGTAAATTATCTGCCTCTGACAGAGCAACAGTGTTTGTTTATGCTTTAGATCGGTGAAAAAGGAAAAGAGGTGTTGTATGTGTAGCAATTTTGATATATTTTTTTTTCCCCCCCAAGCCTGGATAATCAGTCTGCACTCATCTCCAAAAGTGCTGGTTTTGTTCCAGCAAGTAGGAAATTTTTCCTTATGCTTGGGGGAGAACCTGCCTGCAACATCCCATTAGTATACAGTTTCCATGTTGGTTTACTTTAATGTATCCTGTGAAACTGAAGTACATACTCCTCAGTTTTATTTAGGAAAAAAAAGCCTGATAACTTTCCCCTGATCCAGGCTGGCAGGAAGATGTCAGGCTTGTGTTCAGACTCCTCCCAATTAGCTTCAGTTGTGTTTTAAAGGCAATTCATGGTTCCCAGGACAGTAGAAAAAACCCTGCATTTTTCTCTGTGAGCGTCCCACAACTCCCACAAAGAGTTATGTGCAGTGCTTCGACAGTGAACATTTCGCATGATAGCTGAGAATAAATTGTTGTTCATGTAGGTATGGAGCAGCCCCTGAGACAGGACTCATCGTAATCATAACTCACCTAGTCCTTTTAATCCTTGCTCTCTGGTAGCTCCTAGCCTTTCAAAAACAAAAAAATCAAACCATAAGAATAACCCCAATGACACTGAAAATCAGCCCAGGAGGAGAAAAGCTAGACACACAGCGTGAAACCCACTGGGAAACTGGCGCTTGCTTGTTTGTGGAAGGTGCTCAAATACAGATGAGTGTCAGTAGAAATCTTCTTTGACGGCCTTATGTGATGATTTCCTGCTTCCAGGAAAAAAAAAATATAAGTGTGCTTTTTCTTTGTGTTTTGTCCAGAGGGATGGCAGGCCGGGTAGCACAGTCAGTTATTTTTCACCTGTTATGTGTCAGAAGGAAGGGCATGCTTGTGTATTAGCTGCTTCTCCCATTAAAAATAATGCTCAGTCTGGAGTTTGTGCAATATCGGTCTATGAAATTCTGTCTGCTGGGAGTTGGGGATGAATTGGCTTCATCCATCCTGCCTTTGGTTCTAGTCTGTGTTTTTCAGTGCGGCTAAGAAGGGGACTCAGGATGTCGGGAAACACTCTTGAAATTTGTGTCAGTCATTCTTGCTGTACTGTCATATTTTTCATTTCCACCATAGTAATTCACTGTCCCAGAGATCAGCACTGACTTGCTGGCAGAAAGTGTCCAGGGCCCTTTTTTGTGGCCAAAAGGCATTCTGCGTGCAGGAGAAGTGAGGGCTCTCTGCCTTCTGTTCAGTGATACCATCTCAGCGGATTTCTTGGATATGAAGAAGTTCCTCTCTGAAACAACGATGTGCTGTCTGCATCCCCTCCGTCTGTATGCTGTTATGAATGCCATGTGTTTTCTTCCACAAATTGGAAAGAAGTTGTGGTTTCACAAGGACCTACTTGCCTTCCATTCCATAGGGAAGAAGATGGAATTTGTTTTGTTTTGGTTTGTTGTTTTTTTTTTTTTTAACTGGGTCAGCAATTATATTATAAAAAGGATATGGCTGCAGTGATTAAGATGAATTAGCCAAAACGTTTATCAAGCTACTAAAGCCATGAAATCATACAGTTAGTGGTGAACTGGTAATAGCAAGTTGGCCTTTCAGCTCAATACTGTACAGATTTTTCATTCAGAGAAGTAACTAGAGAGTCATATTCAAGAACGTAGGTATAACTCTAAAACAAAAACCTTGGGTGACCAGTGTATTTGTAAAGGTATATATTTGCACAAGCAAATTTTCAGAATTGAGATATGCTGTGGGTAGTGGACTACTACTGTTCACTTCAGAGGTGGTTATGGAAACTGTTAGCTTGCACGCTGCACAGTTACAATTGTATGTGCAAATGAGCACTGTCCAGGCTTGGTAACTTACTGCTAGAGTGCTCAGCCCAAGACAAGCTTATAAAGGAGCTTTTTCCTATGGGACGTTCTGCTTACATTGTGTTTGTATTAATCTGCAAAGATACAGCCCTTAAAAATGCAGTCAAGTCAGTAGGAGCCCAAGGAGAAATATGTTCAATTTCAAATAGAAATCTAAAGCCGGTTTTAAATGCCTCAGTTCCAACGATGTCCGGCTATCTCTTATAACATGTATGTTACACAAGAGGTTTGCATCTTAAAGCAGGGTACTATGAGGTTTGATTACGGTAGTTTCAGGCCAAAGGCTGAACCCTTATGGCTAAATTAAATGCCTATTTTTGTACCAGACATGATTCTCTTACCTGGAGGTAAATATGCCTCTGTGTTAAAATATGTTGATATTCTCATGGCACGTCTTCTGCTCTCAGCATAACCTGAGAATATTGTAGCTCTGATCTGCTTAAGCAGCTATTATATTTATTTAGATGTGCTGTTATGGGATTTACAGAGAGCCTGTATTAGCCCATAGATTCAGCCTTCAGCCTCCCCCAAACAAGATATTATGGAAGAATACCTTTCAGCACTGGATCCTGGATGCAATGATAACGTATTTGTTTATATGGTTTTTCAGGCTGCATTCAGAGATTCTAAAAGTGTAGACAGATTTCAAATGATGATTTAATTGTTTACAAGTGAGTGTTTTCTGCAGCGTACAAAAGAGATGAACTAATCCCAAAAGGCTTTTTGATATAACTTGAACAGATGATTTCCTGACATTGTTATATATCCTGGTTTAAGGCGATGAATAATTAGCTATTTAAGTTTAAAAAAAAAATACCTTGAGAACTAGATGTCAGCTGAAAAGCTGTCAGTAAATTTGGAACAGCTTTGCATGTCAAGTTGATTATAGCAATGAATAAAAGGAATTACCAGGAAAATGAACCATGCAGTGTGCAGTTTTTAACTTCAGTCTCCCCACAATTTCTCCCATTTCATTCTCCACATTCCTAGGGCCTGTGATATTATCAAGCTGTGGAGTTCCCTTTCACAAAATCCTTTACTGTGGGCAACCCTTTCTTGCTATTTACTCCACTTCATCAATGTGCAGTCACTTGAAACTTTACATTCAAGGATTTCCCCCCTCCAGACCCAAGTGCCATTAATAGCATCTTTTGTCTGACTTCCTGAAATATGGAAAGCCACTTATTGCACAGCATCAATTCCAGGCCACTGCCCAGGACCAGGCAGCTCAGCTGAGGGCAGCGGGTTCTCCTCTCCTGCACATCCAGCAAGCTGCCATGTTTACCGTTTAGTAACAGAGGTTATTTTGTGTTTTCTAGAGTGGATCAGGTGGGCATATTCTCTGTGCAGTTAGTGGCAGAGTAGTTATAGGTCTGAGCTCAACGGTTTGCAGGGTTAGTGGGATCATACTAAGTGAATTGCAATAAACAGTTTTGGAGCCTTTTTAACAAGAGCATTAAGTTTCTTTTGAAGATTTGAATCCTGCATGTGGCTCTGCATAAAAGGTCACTATGGACATTCGAGCTAATTAGGGTCTTAAAAATCTGGTTCATTTAAGCAGGTGGGACTGAATTAATGTTCTTTGAATTATTCAGCTTGAAAATAAAATCATGCATCTGTATTAAAGTTAGGAATTTAGATGGGCTGAATCTCCTGACACCTACACTTGTGGAAGCAGTACTGACTGCAGTGCGGTGAATGGAGATGCTTTAGCAGGAATTGCGAGACTCTGTATTCATGTTCTTACATGAGCATCACCATGGTATCTGAAGGCCAGTGCAAAATGGAGCTGCTCAAGGGCCATCTTGTGTCTATATGGCAATTGCTGTTTACCAACACAGAACACCTGTTTTGATATGCTGAAGTGGCAGACAGCCTTTCTCCCATCATCACTGTCAGGGAGGTGCACAAAGTCAAATTAGGCAGGTGATGTAACCCAAAATAATACTTATTCTAATCAAAAGTGTTTAGGTACTCCAACAAACGTTAGTAAACCACAGGTTCAGGTTGCCGACGGGAATTAATACTACACAGCCGACTTAAGAATTCCTAAGCTTTAGAATGATGACTCAAGACATGCAATCACTCACCTAATAAGGCAAGGGCTCTCAAACTCGAGGAGTTACCTTGGGCGGTGTCCCGACCCAAGGGGAGAGTCTCTGACTGCAGACCCGCTGCTCCGAGGAGGACTGACCCCATTTGGACCCCATTTATACCCTAGTCAAATCTGACTTGTGGTAATATATGGTCATGTTAGTTCCTATTGCCTGCAGGCTCCGTCTGCTGGCGACTGGGTGCATGCCACAGTCACCAACAAGGGAGAAAGGGCATGAAAAGTATCAGCGGCCGCTTTGTTTCAAGAGTCAGAAAGCCCCAGTCTTTATCAGGGTGCGTGCACCTGCCACAGTCATAACTGTAGTAAGCCAAAGCAGTGCTGGAAACCTGTTTCAGAAGAGAGAGGGAGGTTCCCCTGGCAGAGGCAGCTGTGCTGTTTGTGAAGAGGAGGCTTATGGAAAATAGATTGCAGATGGTCTGACAGCAGTGATGCATTGAAGAAAAGGGACAAAAAAGGAAAAGAAGGAAAACCTGGAAATTAAGGATGGGGATGAGAGGCTCCTCACTGACTGCTTCCCTACTTGGAGAGTGAGCAGCAGTGAAGTTGCTTTCCACTGGGTATTACTGCAACTCTTTCTTTTGCCTGTGCTTGTTTCTTGCCATACCATTTAAATGTGTGATGTGGAACAAGGCTTGTTCAAGAATGCTTTAAAATCATTGGAATTGGGCATTAATAAACCATGTGTCCCGTTTTAGTACAACCATGTTGGCTTCAGCTGATCAGCTGATCACGTGGGCATGTTTCACCTATGTTGAAAATAAAATATCATTTTGGGCTATAGTAGTTTTCACACTGATTCAGCATAAATACAGTAGCAGTGTATACTGGTATAGTGATATCAGTGTGGTGTATACTAGTATAGTGGTACAAAACCAAACTCCTACAGTGTATTACCAAGTACTTGGCTGTTTATGAGGGGCTTAATGGCATCACATGAATGGATTGGTAGCTAAATGAAGGATTGACTAAGCTAATCTCTGTGAGAATCCTCTTTAATGAGTTAATGAGGTGTTCTTATGGGCTCCCTGCACACACATATGCTAATGAGAGTTTTTCCAACTTACCAAGTGATGAAACTTGGATCTGCATCCAGGCTGATAATAAAAATGATGGATAGGTTCTGTTATTTGGGAAAAATATGTTTTAGTTCTGGCATGAAAACTGCAGAGGGGAGCCAAAACTGCTATTCTACCTGCATATTCTTTATCTTTTCCTGTAGCATATTGATTAAACTCAAAGCCCGGTGCTAAGCCCTCAGTATTTCCAAAGTCTGAAAATCAGCAGTGGTACTTAAAAAAAATTATTTATCTGTTTTATCCTTTAAAGATCAGCATTGCCAAATTCTGTGTTCAAAAATTTCCCAGGAAGACCCAGGGTTTATTTTGTTTTGGGTTTTTTTTTTTTTTTTTTTTTTTTTTTTTGTTTGGTGGTTTTTTTTGGGGGGGAGTGTTCTGTTTTCTGTGGGTTTTGGGGTTTTTGTTCTCACCTGTCTTAAAGATTGGAATGTATTAAGTTTATGCAGAGGAAGTGTCTGGGCCTAAATTGATTTATCAGGGATGTTATTCCATAAAACCACAATATTTTTAAGCTATACCAGGGAAATGGGGAACACAAATATTGGTGAAATTTAGGGCATTGTATTATATGAAGTGGTGGGATTGTTTGTTTTCTGGCTGTGCCTGAATGGGAGGTCTCGCCCTTCCTCCTGTCAGTGGACTCCTGCATACCTGACATCTGCCAAGGACTGAATTTCTGCAATGCACCTCATTTGACTGTCAGGAAACAGAAAGTTATGTTTGTTTACAGGGTGGCCAGTGGTGGGGGGAGATGTTGTACAGTGCATGGGTTTGTGTGAGAGGGGTGAGGGGGATGGATGACGAGCAGCTGTGGCCAGAGTGTGTCTCATCTGCCTGCCAAGGATCTGGGAGCAGTATCCTGTTGCTGGACGTGTCCTCTTCACCTTACAGAAGGCTTGCGTCCATCAGACGCAATCTGGCTTTAATGCAATCTTCAGATTTCGTTAGTGTGCTCTTTAATTCTTGTTCCAGGTCATTAATGAATTTGTTCAATACGACCTCCCCTCAGCTCAATACAGTGCCATTTATCATTATCATTTGTTTACAGTCCTGCAGCCAGTTCTCAATTCCAGTGCTGTGCACTGGTCCTTCCCAAGTCTTTTTGAATTAATTTTTCAATTAGAATTTCATGAGATACCGTATCAGATGCTGTCCTAAAATCCAAAAAATATGACCTCCGCTGTGTTCCTTTAATCCACTCTGTCTGTAACTCTATCAAAGAACAAATAAAGCAATTAAATTTGTCTGGCAGGCTTTATCCTGTATAAAGCTATGCAGACTGCTTCTTATTCTATTACCCTCAAGATTTGTAGCTGGATTTTCTTAATGAAGCTGACTTCCCTTTCCCTTTCCCTTTCCCTTTCCCTTTCCCTTTCCCTTTCCCTTTCCCTTTCCCTTTCCCTTTCCCTTTCCCTTTCCCTTTCCCTTTCCCTTTCCCTTTCCCTTTCCCTTTCCCTTTCCCTCATAAAAGACCTAGGGCTGTGTTCCCAGCCACTTGCTGTCCTCAGTTTATTCTTTTGAAAGATCCTGTGCATGAGAATAGCAGGATGGATATACTCAGGGCATGACCCAGGCTCTGTGCCAGGCTGCACCCCTCTCCGGAGGGGACCCAAGTGATTATAGAAGGGCACAAGATGGTGAAGGGCTGAACCTAGTGCTCACAGCATTAAATGACTATACAGCATGGCTCTCACTGGATAGCCATGCTTTACTCCTCTTTGAGACCAGGGATTGCGTGGGTGTCTTTCTCTGTGCAGCGCAAAATCAGGTGAAAATGTGTTTGCTTTCTTTTGTTGTTGTTATTGGGGTTATGCAGAGACCGCTTAAGCTGGCCTACCACCGTATCTCTTTCATTTCCAAGTGCTTTGATATGGACTTCCACCTCGATTACCTGTGATAGCTGCAACTGAAATGTGCAACTCTTCCACCGGCTGGCTGACTCCTGTTCACACTGTAGCAGTACCTGACTCCACTTTGAAGCTTGTCGTGCCTGAAGCCTGTCCTCTTTGGCTGTTCGTTTAAGTTTTGAACACGTTCCTTAGTGCAGGTTTTAATCTTCCTCTGGTAACTTATTTATAACTTACTCTGGAAACTTTAAATGAGCCTTCTGTTTGAATTCAGTCACAGCCTTCCTGCTGATTTTCTGCACCGTGTCCTGTTTCAGATAATATTCAAGCAGATCGGTTTGGGATTGTTCTGGTAAGAGATGACAACTGGAACTGCTGTCAGCCAAGACAGTTCTTTTTTCCTTTAAATGCTATGCTTATACACTGAACTGAATTAGTGTTTCCCTCCATGTGCTTTTTTTATGTGGCTTTTTATAACACTTGGTTGCTCTATAAATTTAGACTCCTCTAGCTCTATTAAAGTTGTGAAAATGTTGCATAAGGACATGTATCTTTTTTCTTTTTTTCTTTTGCCCTTCCATCACTAGAACTACAAATAACCCACATCCATGTGCCTGAATATAATTATACTCAAAATCGTACCCAGGCTGTACCTCCTGGGGTGCTCTTTCAGAGGCTTCCATGGCAGCATCTGCTGGAGAAGTGGGCATGAAACTGCGTTTCACAGCAGCGAGGAACTGTGGGGCTTTCAGAGACGAGCTGGGGCATGCAGGGAGAAACATCTTTCTTAGTGTGATCCGGTACACTTTGCCATCTCTAAACAACCCAGTTATATTGATCTGTTAGATCAGTATTCGTTGTCTTTTTACACATTTGCTTTTCATGCTGAAATTTGTTTGCTGCCTGAAACAAACTGTCTATTTTGTTAGGACAAGCGAACAACACAGCAAAGCCACTGCTCCTGCCTGCTCTTAATAAATTGTTAAAGAAAGCAGGACAGTTGACCTTTGCTCTGAATTGGTTAGATGTATCGTTCTTAAGCACAGATTCGAAAAGGGTGGTGTTGGAGGAGCTATACTGTATTAAAGTGTCAAGGCTTGAAAGATAAGCCTGCCCTGAGTTAATAAGTTAAAACATTAACTGTCTTTCAGCTTGTACCTGTGAGACAGCATGTCTGGCCTGGGTAGCTGACATATTCAAAATGTCAAAGCAGTACTTGGGCAGCCACACCTCTGTGGCCAGACATATTTTATAGACATCTGGGAAAGCTTCCTACTGGTATCTGCACACTCCTGCAGCTGGCCCTGGCTGAGTTCAGGGGTCTGTGCTGAGCTGGTAGCAGCAGATACTTTTCAGGTGGTAAAAGACACCAAAGATGAAGCTGCTACTATCCCTATTTGTAACTGGAATTTCAAGATTTAATAGACAGCACATTCAGTCTGTGGCTTAAGTGTTTGGTAAGATTGTATGGATTTATTTTGGGTAATGGTTTTTATGGAGGCATTTGAGAGTTCTGGGCTATTTCTGGGCACTGACTGTTATTGCAGGCTAAGGAATAGTAGGTTTTGCTGCAGTTCAGGTTCTGTAAATGACTGTAGTCTTCTGTAAAGCTCCTGCAGACAAGAAAACAGATTTATCTTTGTGTAAAAGCAGGGAACCAGCAGGTGTTGGATTTAACTGAGCTGCCCTTCAACTGCTGGATAAGCGTGCGAGTGTCCATTTGGCAGAAGACACGTTTGCTGTGCTCAAGTCCTGGGCAGACACTCAGATTTTTGGCTTTGAAGGAGCTACACCAATTTACTTTACTAGCCAAGGATTAGAACAGTTTTTACCAAAGCCATTGGCTATTAAAGAGGCTGCAGTTGTTTCTGGCAGCGAAATATCCAGAACTGGTGTGCAGAGGCATTGGGCAGATCAGTTTTTCGACCAGAACGTTATGTTCTACCAGTTGATATGTACCTCAGCACAGAGAGGGTAATCTTTACCAAACTACGTCAAGCTAGTCAAGGACTAAGTAGCTGTGAACTGATGTCTCTGTTATGTCTCAAGTCCTGCTGACTTGTTTCAAGTTAAGAAAACATGGAAGTACTGCCCTTTCCTACAGCTGCCCTGTGGCTGAGTAGAAACGACCTGGCAGCTCGGGCCTCTCTTCACATTTCTAATACTGTTATCACAGGCTTAATATCCAAATGCTTTCTAATGCCCTTTCTTCCACGTGGAAGAACTGTCCCGGTGTGGCAGAGGGTGGTAAGCCTTTGCCACACTCAAGTGTGTGTTGGTAAAGTTATTCACCACTGTGCTCTTTTTATTCTCTGTAACTTGGGTTATCTCAACTCCTCTGTAATCCAGACAAAACCCCCAGTGCACTTGGAAATGGAGTGGGGAGGAAAGCTGTACGCATTCAGGGTCTCAATCTCAGATTTTGCTATTTTGTCTTGAATTTTTGTTTTGCAAATGGTATCTCTGCAGAGTTCATCTTCTCCATGTTTTTGCTGCATGTGCTACTTTCTCCTTTTAGTAGGTGTCTTTCTATGGTTTGTTTCTTCCCATCTGTGCTCCAGCTTTACTTGATCAATATCCTCTTCTTCTGAAGGATTACAGGTGGTTTCAATGTATTTATATTCTTGTCCTTGTTTCTTCCTAATATTTTTCTACCTGAGACTCTCTCCGAAGTATGCTGCAACTGAGGACAGTGAGAATAGCTCAAAGCATGCAGAGTAAGAATCCAAATTAAGTGCCTGTATTGTATACTTAAGGGTGTTGACCAAGATAGTACTTTTATGGAGCCGATCTTGAAATTCTTTGTCTTAAATTTTAGTGGATAGCCTGGCTTAAGCTGCCCTCCCACTCTTTGCAGTTTCTTGGCAAACTAGAATAGGAAATTATCTTGCTTAAATATATTTCCCCCCAATGGTTTGGTTTTAGTTAGGATCAGTTCTCCAATTTGGCTGCACAAACACTTCATTTGTCAAAATTAAGGGCTGGCAGAGGCCACGTGGGCTGATGTTGCCACTAAAGAACAGGTTCATTAAGCTGTGTACCAGTGAGGCTATTAGCAGTGAGTGCACTAATTGCAAGTCAGTGGTTTGGAGCAGCCTCTGCATGTTCCGGCATCCTGAGAGCTCGCAAGAGCTGCAGGACCACCTGGCATGTTTGGCTGGGGTTGATCCACCTCTGTTATGGCCACATGTCATGGGCACTAGTTGAGAGAGGAGCCCCTGGAAGGTGTCTGCATCTTCCTCATGCTGGCTTTGCTGCGGGAGTTCTCCCCACTTCTGGGGCTTCAGTGTCTGTCAGCGCTGTGCACGGGACTGAGAGCAGGGCTGAGACCTGAGCTCGGGTCTGTACCAGATGTAGCAGGTGGTGGCTGTCAGGCAGTTGAGAAGCAGCTGTCATCCTGCCCCAATGCTGACCAGCAATGGGGCTGTGCTGTTACTTGGTGACACAAGTCCCTGCTGCTGGAGGAAAGGAGCCAGCAAGCGGGGTTCAGCCTGGCCCTGCTGACTGTCCCAGGGGGTTGCTTCATGCTAACTACATCCTTCAGTGTTTCTGCTCCTCAGAAGCTATTGTCATGGCTTTGCATGCTCCATCTCCCCTCTGTTTCCTTCTGTCTCTGCAAAGGACGAGAAGTGTCTGTGGCTCTTAGTCATATGAAAATTCGGGTATGTGGCTTGCAGAGGAGACAGGTTGGCTGCTGCTTTTCTGCACTGTTAGTTCGTGTGATGGGAAGTTGTACACACTTTGGGCTTGGCTGCTGCCACTGCTTGCCCAGAGCCTGAAATCCTGTCTTCTCTAAATGTTTGTTTCCAGGCCATTGCAGCTGTAGTAAGTGGTGGAAGGATTGGTATATTGATAACACAGTAATTTCTTCCTGAGGACCACTGTTCATTCAAACAATGTTAGTGGCAGGGAAGAATGGTGCAAATGTGCTAATTTTCAGTCTTGGCATTTCAAGATCAGTCTTTCATTGAATAATTGTTATTAACGCGTAGTAGGAAACATTCTCTGTAGTTTTTTTTCCTTTCTCCTAGCTGCCTTTTGGAGAAGGAAAAAAAGAAGTCAAATAATAGCTTTTACACCTGTGTACTAGAGCCTCTTGGATGTGTGTTAAGATGTCCAGCAGAAATAGTAAAATTCTGATTTATGTGGCCTGTGATGATAAGCCGAGATTTTTATGGAATTGGTGTATTTGCTTGAAAGGATCCTTTGCAGAGAGCAGTTACACTGAGACTCTGGATACATTAGTACTAGCAAGTCCTTCCCATCTTTTCCTCTTTATGCAAACATTCAAACATTCTTATGGAGCCTGTCAAGTGATGCTAAGACCAAAAAAAAAAAAAAAAAAAAAAAAAAAAATCAGGCTAGTGCTGTGTAGACCCCTGGTAATGTTCACCCTTCTTACCCTTCCCCTCAAGTCAGTGCTTGCAGATACTGGTGCAGCTTGTGATGGTGGGCAGCATGATAAAAAGCAGATCTGCAAAAGCATTTTTGTATTCTTTTTTCTTGATATATAAATGACATCCTGTTGCACAAGCCCTGCTCCGTAGAAAGTGCCTAAGCATGTTGGAGATGTTGCTGTTGTGACCCCTCTGCCTTGCTGTACGAGGACATGAGTTGGATGACTTTAGGATTGCCTGTACCCCTGGCCTGGCAGCTCCTGTCCAGGCTAGTAGTACTGCTGCTGCCACAAGTCTCTCTTCTCCAAATAAGTCAGCGTGTGTGAGCTAGCTGGTGGTGTAGAGGTGGTTGTTAATGTGACTTATATCTAAGGGTTACAATTAAGGTTACTTAACACTTCCTGTAATAAGATGCTGGGTTTCGTTGCAGGGACATGCTGCACCCCCTCAGCCTCTGTGTGTTGGTGCACAGGGTGCTGCTCTGGGACGCTCGTGCCACCACTGTCCTTGTGATGCATGGGAGGTTACCTGACTTGTGTTCCCTCTCGCTAGTGGAGAGGTGGGCGGAAATGTGGGGAAACGGCACTCCAGGAGGTCCCTTCCGATCCTGGGGTTTTTTTTTGTTTGTTTGTTTGTTTTGTTTTTTGTTTCTGTGAATATACAAAGATTTTGAGCCAAATTTGAGCGTAGGATAAAAACCACAGGCTGGCAGGCTAACAAACCCCTGGGTCATAAAATGAGTCAGCAGAAGAGATGAAGCCGCGGTGCCCTGGGATAGCTGTAGCCCTCAACTACAATTTGTAAAAACAGCACTGCCCACACAGGGAGCTGCTGTTATGTGGTCCTGCCTTGCAGGCAACAGAGCTGTTGGAGAGGATGTGTGAAATGTCACTTTTAGGTGAATGTTTTGTGTCTTCGTCTGAAACTGTGGTTTCATGGGAAGAAGTATTTGGTGGTGATGCTGGCATTTGTTACTGCTACTTGCCTTCTTACGCTATCCCCAACTGCTGGTTCTTCCTTTATATCCCCCGCCTCCTGGTTTTGCTGTGCCAGCACAGCTGTCCTTGCCTTGTGTCATGAGCTGGGTGAAGGAATTGATTCAGCTGTAAAATGACACAGAACAAATAAATAAAATTAGAAAAAAAAAAACAAACCTTTCAAGCCTGTTTGGTTCCCCTGTGTGGGTCAGGGCCTGGCTGCATAAAACGTGGGTGAAAAAACTGCTGCAGTGCAAGTCCTGCGGTTCTGGGGTGAGGGCACCTGCGACTGGCACTACTGGTTGGGAGCCACTGCCCCGTACCAAGCCACACGCAGATCGGTGCTACCTCCAGGGATGAAGAGAAGTGACTAGAAACTGAGTGAAAATCAGCCCATCAAGTAAAAAAAAAAAGCTTTTCACGTGACTGCCATGCTCATCAAAGCTGAACAGAGCTGCGAGGGAACCAAAAATGCGCAGTCCAGAAGTGATGGAAGGGGCAGCAAGTGGAAGGCATGTCTGCAGAATTGGGTCCAGTGCAGACAACAGCACTTTGCTGAGTCTAAGCACTGGGCTTTCCTGCAGTCAGTTTTGGACCATCACCAAAAATATGTGTGATTAGATTGAGGTGTAGATTGAGTTACCATATTCAAACCTGATGTCTTTTGAAATGGTGCTAGAAAAACATTTTTTGTGGCATGGGAGAGAGATGTGTCTTGTGGTCAAGGCTTTGGACAGTGTCTTAGGGGTTCTCTCATATTTCCTATGTGGCTTTGTAATATTCGGTTTCTTTGTACCTCAGTTCCTCTGAGTCTTCTCATCCTTTAGTTTTGTTTCGGGAAGGTTCCAATCTCTGTGAAAACAGCTGTGTCTTTGGTGTATGTGAGTGAGACATCAACCCTTTATGAAAAGTATGGTAACCAAACTCCAGACTAGAATTGCTGTACTCAGTGTCACCTTTCAATAGTAAACAGTCTTACCCTGATCAGTCTTTAAACATGATAAATGTGTCATGCCATTTATACAGCAACATCATACTGTTTACACTCCAATTCCACTACAGATTTCACTTGATCACAAGCACTGGAGATTAATGATTCATAGCACTTGAAAAATGGCAGTCTGAAATTTCAGATGGGATGATTGCCGATGTCCCCAGGGTTTAGTTATAACAACTCTTGTGGTACTGTGGCAAGCTGCTGAAACCTGGTAGACTTTAAGTGGAGCATATACAGACCAAGCAGAACTTTGCTCAGAATGGTGTTGGTTGTTCTGCTGGTTGTTCATAAGCGTTTCCATCTGTAGATATGGACAAGTGAGAACTTTGCTCTCTGACTCAGACCTTTCATTAGCAGCTAATAATCAATGAGATCAGGCAGGTTGGACAAAGCAGAGAGGTTGTAACTGAAATAAAAAAAGAAAGTGCGTACCTCATCCGTCACACATGGGCTATTCCTGTGCACGTTACCATACATAACTGCATCAGGCTGCGCACAGGAGCTGGAGAAGAGCAGTGGGATTTACCTAAATGTGACATATTTATTTGGCACTAGTGATAGGTAGATAGTTTTAAGAACATGCCTCTTCCTGCAGTAAGAGTGAAAGCCTTTCTTTTAAGTTGCTGACATTGGGCTCAAGTTTTAAAACTATTTTTTGCAGTTGAAAACTAAATTTGACTATATTTATGTCCTCCCTCCTTCTCCACCCTCCTCAGCTTCCTTTTTGCCTTGCATAGAGAGGAAAATTGGGATGCATTTTCCGTGGTTGTGTTTTGGGGACCTTCAGGTCAGCTCTGAGAGCTGTGATTGGTGCCATACCTGTAACTGCATGCATAAAGCAGAAAAGTAGAGTGGGCAGTCAGGCACTGAGTGAAAGAAGCAGCCTGTGTGCAAGGCAGAGGTGGCATTCAGAAACAAACTGGCAAAGCCTCTTCGTCTTTGTTTCACAGTCAGTGGATGCTGAGAGGCAGTGTTGTTGTACCGTGTGAGCCGCTGTTGGGAGAAAGGGGAAAAAAAAAAACCCCAAACCTGCACCATCTCTAGCAATTGTGCTGGTGCAAAAAGCGTGAGATAGGGAAGGAGAAATCTACCTGATTTGTTTCTACTTTTTCCCCGTAAAAGCCAAGCTTCATTTTTTTTCTCAGGTAATTCAGAAGCAAACATCATGTCACGTGCATGAATGATGTGTGTTCCTAATGATGGGGGGAAACAGGTCCTCCCGCAATGCTATAGTACAGGTTCCCAGCACAATGGCTACAGTACAAGTTAATACAGGTAACCATAGCCAAAATGAGGAGGAGAAAAAGACAGGAAAAACTGTAGCATCACAGTTTAATAGGCCCATGCTGATGCACCATGTTCCACATGGTGAAATAATGCCATTCAAAACCTGGTTTATATTTACAATTTTCTTTAGTCAAGAAAGCTTTTGAAATTAATAATTACCACAAGAAATCTGTTCTGTTCAGCAAGCATTGGACTTAATTGGTCTGGCTTTTAAATAGTCTGAAGCCTTATCTATTACAGGAATCCCCTGAACTTTCCAGGATGTTTTATACATACAGTAGCTGCTTCCTCTTGTAGAAATAATGTCATTTGGAAGTGAACAGTACATGCTGAAAAAGCTTTTGTCTGCAGTCAAATTGGCAGCGACTGAGAAAATCCAGATGATCTCCCAAAGGGGAGTCTGTGCAGCTGGGCTGTTCTTTGTTACAGTAGTATTTTGCTCTTTCTATTTAAACACGTTTTGTATTCTATCTGCCACACACACCTGCCAGTATTATGATCTTCCTGCTATGATATAAATGTGAGTGGGACAATGTAGGACAATGTTGTGACCAAACTAGCATCGCTTAGAGTCCAGCTGCAAAATGGATGAGTTTATCCCTGCTAAGCCTATAATAGAAGAGCTGTGAGTGCTGACATCATTTGTCTTTAGAAATGTAAAGCCACCCAAGGACAAGATTCCTCTCACCTCTTCTCTCACCTTCAGATGATTTTCCGCTCTCCCCACCACCCCCCCCCCAGCTTAGCTGATGACATGATATTTGGATTTCACTGAGGTTTCTCAGTCTCCTTCCAGTCTTGATATCATTTGGCCAGTTGTCAGATAGTATCTACTGTGTGTGTATAATAATGGTACTCTGGTGTTAGAACACATTGATGAAAGATTACATTTAAATTAGCAGTGTGACAGAGGTGATCATAGACTTTTTCACCTGGGCATGGTGTGCTGCCTGGCCCATGACTGAGTGGAGGAAAGATGTATCAAGGGTTTCAAGGCCAATTTCCTCCTTGACTTTTTTCCCCTGGGTTAAAAGCTTGTTTCTTAATTAGTATTTTTACAGTGAATATTAAACCAAAACCTGCTTTATAGGCAAAATTAAAAGGAATACATAGTTTCTTGGAGGAAAGCCAGATTTTTTTTTCATTCTGTTCTGTGGTTTAGCCAAAGTGAGAATCGCAATGACCTGAGTATCTGTGGGTATGAAAACTCAAAATTAGTCTCAGGAGCCCAATAATCTGACAGACAAGAATTTACTGTACTAAACTAAAGCTGTCTAATTTTGACAGATTTGATGGATTAAAGAGAAAGCATCATTGACCTGGTTCCACTCTGTTAGGCTTTCCAATTAAACAGGATGTCGTAGAAAGTGAGACCTTGCAAAGTAATACCTGGATCAGCAGGACTGAGGTTTTAAATGTCCCTTATGCTTTAAAAGATGTTCCTTTAAATATTTTGCTTGAGCACTAATCCCAGAACACTAATGATGGAGTCTCCTGTAGGGATGTCATCTCTTTCTAACCTCTTAATTAATTGGCTAAATAGATGATTTTAGTGCTTTTGTGTTTAGAAGCTCTGTAATGACGTTTGAATCCTCTGGCCAAGCCAAGTTAAGAGTTCAGATTTTGACACCAAGGAAGATACCAGGCTGCAGAAAATGCACAGTGCGCTTGATCATGTAATGTGCAGAGCTGGAGAGACACGTTCATCACGATGAAATTTTAATGGAAAACAAAACAACCATGGCGTAACTGCAGCTGTTGGGAGGAAAAATTTTGCCAAGGATGTGGCCAACCCTATCATCATCAAGTCCTGATCAACCTCCCGAAAAGGTTCTAATGCCTTCAAATTACAGGAGCACCAGTCAGCTGTAATCTAAGGAAGAAATGCAACAGAGGATTAAGTCAAAGATGCAAGGCCCTGCATGTGGCCTAGAGTTGTTCTGTAGCTAATCTGTCTCTGATATACTCTGGTTGCTGCAACTTCCTTCACTCATCCAAATATTGTAGAGATCCTGTAAATTCCGTGCAATGGTAGGATGCCTGGACAAGGAGGATCTCTTAAAAAAAAAAATAAAAAAATATCCTGTCATCTTTGTTCAGGCAGGTGTGTTTGTTCCAAACATTGCTACTTTGGACCAATAGTGGCTCAAAACACCTTATTTTCCACTATTCCAGAGTAATGGCTGTTTCTGTCTGCTCTTTTTGTAGATTGAACCTCCTAGTCCCTACACCAGCTTGGAGACTCAGGTTAGTACCACCCCCCACATCCCCCCCACTTCGTTCTTACAAGAGATCCTCTGAAGGAGAGGGCTGATTTGCTGTTGCCCACTGTATTTATGATATTTAACTGTGCTGGTGGCCCTGGAGAAGGTGCAACTGTAACAGCAGTAGCAGTAGCTCCCAACATGACTGACGGGGCAAGAGGAGAACTAGACTCTTTACAGGAAACAGTAGGTGCAGATGGTGAGGAAGGGACCTGTTCAGTTGGACAACAGCAGAAGTGACTTATATTTGTAAGAAGAGAGGATGCAGTCCTCAAGGCAGTGCAAGCATCCATTCATGGGATTCTTATTTCTTTTTGTATACTCAGCTTCCTAGCTTTTGTTATGATCCCTGCTGCTAGTGTGCTACTCTAAAATACTGTTGCACTGCTGATTTCCTCTTTAGACATTACAATGAATGGTAATGAATCCTTGGAGATGCCTGGCACCAGAAGGTCAAAGTGACAGAAGGGATTTTACAGTCACTGATGCTTTGATTTGTGTTTTCTAACAAGGCAGCATCATTGATTTCCATTCTCACTGATCTTTGGGAGACAGCAAAGGCAATGGTCCTTGCATACCGAAGCTGAGTGTTTATTCAGAACACATATTTCCAATGTCCCTTAGTGACTGCATAAATATTTCTACCTTTGTCTTCTGCTGGCCTTTCTCTGGGGAAAGCTTTTGACTGTTTTATTATTTGTTTCAACAAGACTACTACATCTTTTTTATTCACCTCACTTTGGAGCCAAGCCTTTGAGTCAAAACTGGCAAGGAAGGATCACACAAAGATTGTTATACACAGTGGCATTATAAAGTGGTATCAAAACACAGAGTACATAATAAAGTACTAATCCGCGCATGATGTTGAACTAGAAATATACAGTAATAATGAAGACATTTTATTACTGACTTAAAATAGTGTAAGAACATAAGTTTGTGTCAGTAAAGGTACTAGGGGAGAATGCACATGTGACTACGAGCATGAGAATTTCACACTCAGAGGAGAAGGAAGTGAAAGGGAGATCATCAGCTCCAGCCGGTACAGCTGCCAGCTGCAGCAGATTACTGGCTGAAGTGATGCCTTCAGCCCCAGCATACCACTTCCTTGTCCTGCTCTGCCAGTCTGCATCTTCCCTGACCTGCGTATCATTCACTCTTCCAGCCTGTTACCTCCTGTTGTGGTTTAGCCCCAGTCAGCAACTAAGGCCCACACAGCTGCTCGCTCACTCCCCTCTGGTGGGATCGGGGAGAGAATCAGAAAAGTAAAAGTGAGAAAACCTGTGGGTTGAGATAAAAACAGTTTAATAGGTAAAGCAAAAGCTGTGCACACAAGCAAAGCAAAACAAGGAATTCATTCACCTCTTCCCATTGGCAGGCAGGTGTTCAGCCATCTGCAGGAAAGCAGGGCTCCATCACGCGTAAAGGTTACTTGGGAAGACAAATGCCATCACTCTGAATGTCCCCCCCTTCCTTCTTCTTCCCCCAGCTTTGTATACTGAGCATGACGTTATGTGGTGTGGGACATCCCTTGCGTCAGCTGGGGTCAGCTGTCCCAGCTGTGTCCCCTCCCAGCTTCTTGTGCAGCCAGCAGAGCATGGGAAGCTGAAAAAGTCCTTGACTAGTGTAAGCACTAATTAGCAACAACTAAAACATCTCTACATTATCAATGCTGTTTTTAGCACAAATCCAAAACATAGCCCCAGAGTAGCTACTGTGAAGAAAATTAACTCTTATCACAGCCGAAACCAGGACACCTCCTTGCTAAGACTGTCAGCAGGAGTGCCAGGAGACTCCAAAAGTTGCTGTGCTTATGAGGGGCCTTAATATTTTTGGGGTCAGGGAGGGCATAAACACATTGTTTAATGAATAATTAAGGTAGAAAATAAGGGTATGCTTATATATGTTGATATTTCTTTGTGTTACTGAGAGCCACACCCACTTCTGAATCCATTTTCTGTAGAAAGCTGCTTACTTCCAATCTTCAAATAGAAGAGAAGAGCCAAAACCAACTCATTACGGGCAACGCACTTATATCCCAAAGTGTTCTAGACTGCTGGGGGCTGCTCAAGTGTATGAGATAGGCAGGTATCCTGGGATGGGGAGGGAAGGGACTGTCTCTCTCTGAGAGGTGGAAGTAAATCTGGGTATCACAGCTGAAGGTCAGGGCATGACTTTGGTTTCTAGGGGTATGTTTCTCTTCAGGTGAAGTGGTCAAAAGCATTTGCATTAGCAGTGGAAGTTGTTTTATACGCAGGCTAAGAAGTTAGCAATTTGAGACTGGGCTACAGTCTTAGCTGCAAGTGTCTGTTTCCTTTGCTGTGAAAAAGCACTGTGAGAAAAATAACAGCAGCAGCTTTAACATTTTGCCGACTCAAACAGGATGTTAACTAATACGGTTAGTAAAGAATCCCCAAATTCGCAGAAGTTTCCCCACATGCTTTATTTTCTTCCTTTTTCTTTGGAGCAGAGAGTAGTGCTGCATTCATTTGAGACATGTTGAGTAGGCTGGTGAGCACCTTCTCTGCTTTGGTGGTTTCCTGCACAATCTTGGGATGAATCAGCTCATTCAAGAGTTTCTCTCCACTGCCCTCTGGTTTCCTGTCTCAGCTCTGGTTTGGTTGGTATTTTGAATGTTGACATTTCAAACCCAAGCTGTCTGTTGAAAGGGGACCATATTCTGGAGGCCTTCTCATGAATTTTTTGTATCATTTCCCCTCCTTTCCCTAGTCTTCCAATCAGCTGTACAACTGTTGAAAATTTTACAGGTATGGCTGCAAGTGATCTTCTAAAGCGAGAATGGGTACTCTTCCAACCAACTCAGCTTCAGCAGATCTCTTTGAATTGCCCTATAAAGGTATATTTTGGGTTGTGTGTAAGTGAACAGAGGGAAAGCATTTACTTGAGAGCTAAGCAAGTGTTTTCAGCTGATATTTTTCCAAGGAAAAGGCAGTTTCTGCAAACAAAATAATTTTTGTGCAATTCCCTCATGTTCTTATCTCTTTTAGAGGCATATCAAAATATTTTGTTCAAATTAGGCTGCCAAATCACACTACTCGTGCTAATCAAATATAGCAGCATATCAGGGATTGGTCTGATTCATTTCTACCTACGTGTGCTGGGACAGTGTGTCAAAAGATGATGCAGTCAGGTAGTTCTGTTCTCCCTGTTCTTTTTTTTTTGTAAGTGAGATTATATAGCTCACAAACAACTGTCCTTAAGCTTTTCTGATGTTAAGTGGTGTGCAACAAGTGTGAATCATGTAATGTATAAATTTGGTGCAGCAGATTAACAACTATTTAATCAGCTGTGTTTGAGGGAGTAGGATGTGGCAAATTTATTTGCACTGTGTTGCAAAATGATATTCATCTAGGGTGAAACCCAGAAACTTTGTCTTTTCTATATTGGAAAAAATATTTTGAAAACAAACCTCCCATTTCCTATTTCTAAATGTCACTGTGTGCTAATGCCAAAACCAGATACCCCTGAGCATCCTTGAAGTGTTTGATAAGGTCACATTGTCAGGATTCTTTTGGAGGGTTCAGGTGTGTTTGCACTATCATACAAGGAGAAGCTACATGTAATTTGGAGAGAATGAAGAAAACAAAGAGATAGTCTCAGGAGCTGAGATGGTCACACATTACATCTGAAACAGCTGTGACTCTCTTTGTGACTACTTTTCTCATTTCAGAAGTTATCTCCATCAATGAGATTGTGGCTCTTTGTATTTTGCACTTCCCATCCTTCATTTCACAAAAATACCAGGAGCCAAATGTAATGGCTTCAGCAGCGGTTAGCCCAGAGATAAATATTGGCCCAGTTTTTCATTACCTCAGAGCAACGGAGTTTGTTATCGTGTTTGGGTTAGAGAGATCATTATCAGTCGTCTTCCAAAGCTGTAGCTTTGTGACTGTTAAAAGTTGTGTGATCAGATGCTATGGAGCCCTCTAAGGCTTACTGATATAGGACCATGGAGTATTGCAGCTGGTGGAGGGAATGGGGCTCTGCGTAGCAGGTAATGGGACTGAGTAATCAGTGCAGCAATTGCAGTCTTCACCTCTTTTTTCACCTATGAGAGGTAAACCTTGCCATGAGTTTTCTTTTTGCTAGTGCTATCCCCAGCATGAGTATGCTGCAGTGCTTGCCCTGAGAGCCACAGTCTGAGGGGTGCCAGGCTAAGCCTGTGGTAGGCAGATATGTACCCTCATGTCTGTGTGGTAAGCAGTTGGTTTTCCACCACTCAGAGGTCACCAGCATCTCTTCTAAGCTTATGGGAATAATAATAAAAAAAAAAAATTACAATTCTTCTTCCCAGAATATAGAATACTAGTTTTTCCTGTGTTGTTAGAAGTCAAAATATGAACTGATTTTTGCTGTGCGGTTTCCAGAAGATGCTCTCACTGGGGTAGCTGCTTGTGCGAGAGTAGCTGGTAGCTTGCGGCCTCCCTTTAAGTGATGGGTGCAGTTCCCAGGTGCTGCTGAAGTGTGAAACTTGGAGATTGCTGAAATAACATGCACACTCAGAATCCAAACACGAGACCTGCCTGTAATACATATGCCGCTCCAGGAGGATTTCAGCTGGAAAGTTACCTTAGTCAAGGGGGGACGCCAGTCCAGAGAGGATTACATTGGCTAAGAACCAGCATGAAAGATGCTTTGAAGGCCTCTTCCCATGGAACACAAGTGCTCTCCCATGTTGATGAAGTAAATATTGATGCTTGAGTATGGGCAGCAGTGTGCTTGTGATAATACAGTAAAACCAGACTGCTCTTTCATACCCTTCTGTAATTAGGGTGTACCCTGCCTGCAGCGTAGCAGCTCAGTACGTCTTACTCAAGTCAGCCTCTTGTCTCTGAGAACAGCTCAGATGCTGATCGCTCCCAGACAAAATTTGGTTTTTAACAGTAGTGCCTTTAAAGAGACCAGGGGAGAAGACTGCTTGTTGTTGTCCTCTCTACCATTTAATTTAATTTTTTTTAAGAGCTAGCTCTTTTTAGAATGAAAATGTCCTACCCTGGAGAGCATCGTGTAAGGAACAAAAATTGTCATATTAAAAGGTATTTATTATTCTGTAATTCCTTTCTCTGAAATTGATTTCTGGCTTAATTCAATAAAAGACTCAGAACTGAAGGTTCGTGGTGTGTCACTCTGTTGTGGGTGTTGCACTTCATGATTAAGTGGCTGCTTTGAACAGCAAAAACGTACTCTTGGTGTGTTTCTTGCGAGTGCCTGGCAGGATGCCTTTGTCATTGGGTACCAGTCAAATAACTTCATTACCTATAGGACTCTAAATAATTGTGTGCTCAGTTGTTTGGCCTTTAATTATTTCTTCTGTTCAACCCAGAAGTATAAAACCATAACCCTCAGCTGTGGGTGCCAAGAGGGACTTAGGTCTGTGATCTGCCCTCATAGCTTGCAGGCAGGAGAGGGGCCGTCGGGAGGCATACGGCTGCCTCGAAAAGTCATACACCTTTTACCCGGTTGTTGTCTGGGAACGATGGGGTGCTGTCAGCCCTGTTTGGATCCAGAGCACAAGTATAGCAGCAGCAGCTGTTTTAAGTTGCCTAATTGTGCATCTTAAAACAGATGATTGCCTTTGCAGGTAAGTGAGTGTTTTGCCCTTTATGCATGGCCTTGGTCAGGATCTGCTTCACTGGGGGCTGCACAGCTGATTTCACTTGAGTTGCATGTAATCAGCATTTCCCAGTAAGACTAGAAAGAATTGCAAACTTAAAGGTACTACCTCTACTACTAAAAACAAGACTAGAAACACTCCCTGCATTATTTGTTGGAGTATCATATGGAAAAGAATCATTAAATAATTAGGGAACTGGTTTTTAAAAGAATATGACTAAAAGTAATACTCTGAGTCTTTTGTTTCTCTGGTTTCGGGTGTGTTTGGGATTACTTTCTGAGTCTTATGGTTATCTTACAAGTTAGAAACTTGGGGATTTTTCCAGTTTTAGTTGATATTCATGAAAAAAACATCAATCGAGGAATCTTGGAGCCTGTAGATAGAGAGTGTCTTGCAGTATTTGTGACAAGATGATTGTGATTGGTACCACTAAAAATATGGAGTCTTTAATAAAATCATGTTGTGAAGATAAAGTAAACTTCCAGGGTACTTGCTTTTCAAAATGCAGATAAATAATTTTCTTATAACTCACTAATTGGAGGGCAAGGAGGGACACATGCCATTTCATAAGGTGCTGAAGTGAGTAAAGAGCTGAAATGCCTATGGATATATGGCCACTGGAGAAACTTCTGCAGTTTTTTGCGGTGACTGTACTTATTTTAATTGAGGATTTTGCATTCTGCTGTCAAAGTGAGGAGGAAACAGCATGTTTACCTTGCTGCTGAGAAACATGAAAATACAAGTAGAATTCATGGGCTTACCTCTGAAATCTTCGTAATGCAGTCCCCATAGAAACATCCAATGCAGTCAAATTGCTGAGCTGTTATTGTCTAATAATCAGATACACTGATTTTGGCAAAGATAAGCCCAGAAACACAGCAGCTAGAAATGTCTCCATTGTTAAATCACACAAGAAAGAGAATTTAGGTCTTTGTAGGAGAATGTATCTTTCAAATATATCTATTGAGCGGGTCCTTTTTGGATATAGGTGGGAAATACTCTGCAGCATTAACTGGATATTATTTGCATTGAAGATACCTAGGTACAGTCTCATGCAGCATTTTGGGATGTTTTAACTTTTGTTATACATGCAGTTGTATGTGATTCAGTCATGTACGTAGAGAGGGAGAGCATATGACTTTGAACACATATCTCCAGCCCTTGTTTTCTGCATTGTTTCCGTGGACAAACTGTGAGAAGTTAGGCATTGAAGGCCAGTGGAGTCCTTCGCAACAATCTGTTGCATGAAGAAGGTACACACCACGTGTCACTTAGATTCCTTCCTACCAATGCTGTGAAACTTGAATCTGATATGAAACTACTTTTTTAAAAAAAAAAAAAAAAAAAAAGCCTTATATAAAGCTTTCTAACTTATGTAGGAAAAAAAGCACCTAGCCATTGGCTCACAGCATTGGCTCACAGTGGCTTGGGTGCTGTGTAATAATGTAATTCCTTTCTCTTGTTCTTTGGAGGATGTTTGATATTTTCAGTGTGTTTTCAGTCCACTTGGTGCTTGCAAAAGCTGTCCCATGGACAGCACTGAGAATGAAATCTCCTCTTTGAGAGGTACAGCTTGGGCAAACTTCCCAGTCCCAGCACATGCAGAAGGGAACTTCTGTGATGGACAGGATGGTATTTTCGACTCTTCTCTGAACTCTGCTTCCAGAGCTCGCTAAGCATCCTTGCTCTCATTTAATTGAGCCTGAACTATAGCTCATATTCTCTGGATGTCAGCTGTGAGTTGTTCCTTTTTTTGTTCCCAGAAGTATTCGTGACCTGTCCAGTGGGTTGTCCGTCCCTTTTAATGCTCATTTGAGAAAATATTCTTGTCCTTTCTAGAAATGGGAAAGTTTCTAATTGTCCGTAGGTCCATTCATGCATGATGCAGCTTCAGGAACATGAGGTGCTCTTATGCAGTTATCTTATAATTATGAATATTTTTAACAGTACACCTACCAAAGCCTTATGCTCCCAAGCTAAGACCTTAAAAAGATAGGAGAATTGTGATATTTCCCAGCAGAAGCTGATTTGCCAGTACCCTTTTAATTTGCACAGCATTCAGAATGCTTACCAGCAGTAGCCAATGTCTGTGAAGTGTTTAGCCTCGGATGGAAAGAGAATTGTAAAATTTAGTTCTGTGCTTGCCTGTTGTTATCGTATAGGGCAAATTGGCAGAAGGGAAGATACATAAATTATGTTAATTATAATCAATTACCATCAGAACCAAACAGTTCATTGTGACCCTGTCTCTGCTGTACAGTAAAGGTATTGTATGCTGTCGTGCTCTGCACTTCAAATGACATCACAGAACAGGAAAATTCTTGATTATTCCAGAATAATGGTAACTGGGCTAAAGGAGAAACGATTAATATTTGATAGCATGAGGTCTGCCTGATTGCTTAATGCAGAACTGTTCTGATAGCAAATAGGGAATTGTGCCAACAAACTGAAGTATTCTGAGACTAATTGGATCCTTGGGTATCTGTTGGCATTCTTTAAGTGAAATACATCTAGAAGTTGTTCTGATAAATGTATCTAGAAATAAATAAGTACTTCATATCTCACAGATTGCAAATACAATATGTATTTGTGGAAGTTGCAATATTGCAGTGAGGGGCTGTTAAGAGTTTTACAGCTGTTTCTTTCTCCTGTGCAGCCCTTGGTGTCGGAACAGCAAGATAGGAGGAATTCACATGATATTTTCCAGTTAAATGCTAGGTGGCTCCCAATTCAACAACTCCTAGACTAATATTTGAGAGCATGCTTACTTACAAGCACCCACTCAAGAGCAGCTGACTTCAGGGAGGCTTCTCCTTAAAGTCCCACTGTGTATCATGCCTTCATTTGTTACCTAAAACCAGATTTCCATTGCAGTAGTTAAAAATACATTTTTTTTCTCTGGACCCATTTTACATACAATGGACTGGATCCTCTGGTGAGTGATTCACTTTGCCTCTCCTGACTGTCGGTTGACAGTCCTTGCTGAGAAGGTGACTTATTGTATTAATGTGAGCAGTGAGTAAAATGCAGGTTGACTTGCCAGCCTGGAAAGTCACCAGCGTGACTGGTGTGTAGTTGTGGAAGGTTGTGCAGCAGGTAGAATGAAAAGCTACACGCAGGTGACCATCGTCTGATGTTACCGCTTCTGTGGCGTTCTCTGTGCAGCATTTCTTTGAAGACATCTGGGATGCATTGTGCTTTGGGATTGGTTTGAAATGATACTGCAGTGTGGGATCTGTTTCTGTTTTACTTCATTTTCTGTAACAGCTACAGGTAAATGCAACTGAAAAGGCTTTTGTGATGATGCTGCTTCCCTGCCTGCCCCTCCCCGCAATTTTCTCTTGCTATGGTTATGCTGGGATTATACCTCAATGGCATAAATAGTTGTTCTGTAGCAAAGTGATTTAAAGTGATAATTCCATTTTTTGGGCAGTGAAGCATAACACGGAAAAAAAAAATAATTTCTTAAAAACAATCAGATAATAATTGGATAAATCTAGACATGCACAGCTGTGTTTTGCATGCAGCATTTTCCAGATCTAGTTACAATAATTTTGTAGCCAGGGCAACTTCGAAGTGGCAACATCCACTTTCATGTAGCACACTGAGAATTTTTTTCTGTTTTTTGTAATTACCTAGTACTTCAAGTACTAGAGACCACAGTAGAAGGAGAACCTACTTCTAAAACTGTTGTTCTCAATTTACAGAAGTACGACGAATTATGCAGAAGGTTCTTTTGCTGGCTTGCCTAGGCCGCTTCACAGATTGCATATGCACTTTTTCCAATTAACCTTCCTCCTACGAGTGCCTTGTTTTACAGCCTCATTGACGTACCTTTGCAGTCCCTGTAGTTCTGCCTCATTGTCAGAGTTCACTGGTATTGCTACAAGAGGAATTAACTAGGTTGTAGGCTGGCCATAAGAGTATATTAGAAGCTGGTAAATCCAATGGAGATATGGAGCTAACATCTATATTACATACTCCTGTGTTTTGTGTTCTGATTGGGAAAATGACTGCAACTGGATAGATTGCAGTGCTGAAGCCAAAGCAAGATTTAAAAGAAAAAGATGCAAATGTTTTATTGTCTCAACTTACGACCATGTTTATTGTTGTGGTTGATGACAATGCTGAGGCAGTGGGCTAGTGAGTGACAATCGGTTGCTTGTCACTCCCAAGAGTGCTAGCTGGACATCTGCAGAAGATTTGTCTGAAAACACTTTTCCATAGGAAATTAGGAAGTAAGCTAATAATGTTCAATTACTCAAAATGTTGCCTGTATTTGCTCTTCAGGAAAAAGTAACTGAAATTGTAACTTGCTGGTCTGGACCCTTGTTAATACTCGTGAGAACTGCGTGGTTCAATGTCATTTCCGTAACTGAAAATCTTGCACTGGCCCAGGTCAAACGGGGCATTTTGGCCATGGAAACGGCACATCCCATGTGCACCAGCTGTTCTCCCTTCAGCACTTTTTTGTGACATCCCAGTCGTGGTGACAGGGGTGGCCCTACCCATGAAGCATTGCATCCAGTCACATAGGCAGCCCTGCGCTCCTCTATCAGGTATGTTTCGACTGCATCCAGGCACAGCAAGCTATGTGTTAGATAAGGTTATCTGAAGAGTATGAGCTTTTGGAGGCTGCATCCAGTAATCAGCAGAGCATCTGAATTTGAGGCTTGCCTTTCAAAGCTAAAGCCAGACCCTGTATTATTGCCTAAGCTCCATGTATTGTGTGTGTGTAGAGAGCTGACAGCCTCAGAACAGGATTAGCAAAATCTGTCATGCAGTGAAAATACCGAGGATGTGAGATTTCTGAATCTCGCACCACTGCAGCCCTTGGGCAGAGCCATAATGTGCCCTCTCTGGCTGTTTGGCATTTGCAGCCCATCACCCTGAAGTGTTGCTTATGTCCATTCTCAGAGGAAAATAAAACTAAAAACAGCACCCTGCCAAGGCTTGCTTCTTTCTGTGAAAGGTGTGGGATTCTCCCCCACGGGAGGTGCTTGCCCAAGAGGTGGGAGCCCCAGAGGCACCTTCTGCTTAGGCTGGGAGGGTGCAGCCCCTTTGTGCTGGCATCCAAGGGCGCCCTGGCCACACTGCCCTGTGCTGCCCAAGCAAAGCGGTGGGACTTCGGAGAGTGCAAGCTGTGCTGCCCCTCGTGAGAAGGGTCAGTTCCTTGCTCCTTGTTGCAGGACTGTTTCTCTATTTTATATCTGTGGCTAAACTGGAGAAAAAAATCTGCGGTTTTAAGACGCAAATCAAGATGAAAATAGTGGTTGGGGAGCCTGTGGTGCCGGCTTCTGTTAGGTAGCAAATGCCAGGTGCTGACATTTGTAATGGGTTAATAATTTGTATGCATTATAGCAAAGACAAGCTTGAAGAGGAACTTGCAAGAAGGGTCATGCTACAGGCAGGTTTGATAAGCTCCTGTCTCTGCTTGGAGAGTCAGCTTTAAAACAATTGTAGCCCTGAAATAGTTTTCTTCTTGCTCTTTACATGTAATGTAATTTATTATATATATTATTCCATGACTTCAGAGGAACCAGAAACAATTTTTATTATTATTTCTTTCTTCCTGTGTCTTTTGGCATTTAATTGTACTTTATCCTGTGTAGTAAGTGTTGCCTAATATTTGTAATTGCTTATAATATGACTGTCTTCTAATGTTTGAGTTTACATACAGCAAACAAAATATTTTTAATAAAAGCTGATAATAAAATCATTATATTGGAAGAGCAAGCACTTACTGCCTATAAAATTACACTAAGTTCATTATCTGCAAATTATCTAGGTGCTAATTTGGTTGTGGCCTTCAACAGCATTTGGTTTCTTAGTGAGCAGGAAACATGCAATGTTTGACCACTGCTTCCAGAGCACCTTTCTGGCAGCTCAGCTTTGAACTTTTGTTGCCACTTTTATCACGATGCCTGGTAGCTGGATAAAGTGTCTTAAAAGGGTCAAAAAGTTAGTCTTGACTAATAGTTTGGGGAAAAAAAAGGCAGAAAAGCAAAAACCAATTTAAATAACAAATCAATGAAGCTTTATCAGTAAGTGCCAGTTCAGGCTCATGGTAACCTTTCTCAAGGCCTGCTGCCTATTCCTTTGCCTGTGAAAACACAGAAATGTAACATAAATGGAGTAAATGGAAGTCATTGCCTTTTTATTTTAGACATCAAACTGATGACTGACATACTTTTTCTAATCATTGTTTTTTCTCCACTTAAATAGCTCTGTATTCTTTATAGCCCAGCCTCTCAAAACTGACACAGAGACATAAAACTGTTGATGTTTTTTGTTTATTTTTAAATTTTGATGTGGAGCCGAAGTTAAAACACACCCAGGTCTCTGCTCCAGATTTCTTGTGTCTGACCCCTGTGCAGGAGTCCCTTTCTGTCAAGCATAAGGTGTGGCTGGCGGTGTTTTACTCTCCCAGTCATATGGCAGTTTGATAGCCTGGGCCAGAAAGTGCTGGCGATGTGCAAGTTCTGTTACTGTCAGTGATTTGGTTATTCGTGTGGAAGATTTAGCGCATGTATAATTTGGCCTCATCAGGAAATTATTTAGTTCAGCAAGGTGGGGTTTATTTCAAAGGTACCTGATAGATTACAGGTTGCGCCAGACAGGAGGAGCTGCCCCGGTTGCAGCTGGGGAGTTCTGTGGGTTTTGGACAGTGGACGTTTGCTGGGCAGAGCTCCTTTGGACTTCCTGTGGGAGGCCTGCAAATCCCAGCATGGCTCTGGCTCACCTGAGGCAAACCAATGGACTTGGAAAGTACAAAAGCTTCAGAGAAACAAAAACTCAAGTGAAACTCTTTTTTGGGGTCCTACTGTGCAGTAGTGACCATGCGGAGCTCTTCTACAGCAGATGTGTATGAGTAGCCTACATATTTGACTAAATGGCTGGCCCCTGTCTTCATGGAAAGCAGAGGTTTCTGATGTGTAGCTGTTTCCTGTGACTCCAGAAGGTGGAAGTCCAGGTTGTGTCCATTGCCTGTAGGTCAGTTCAAGTGATAGCAGAACGCTGAGTAACTTCTGTAGAGTTAGTGGAGCCTTTGTGGTGCCTGTGAATCCGGGGGTGTGCAGACTCTGTTCATATTACAGATATTTATAGATTGTGTCTGGATACATACTGTATATAAAAATGTTTTAATATAAATTTCCCACTGTTTTGTCTTGTACTACCTACCATTGATATTTTTGATAAGTTCTGGTTCCAGCTTAGAAGCAACAGTTTTTCCCTGTACATCATACACCATGATACACACAGTTTTGGAAGCTGTTCCTTTATTGTGCAGTGAAAGAAGTTAGTGAAGACCTGTTTTGTTTTATTTTTACAAAGAGTGCCAGTATCACGACTGATCCGTGCGTCTATACCACTTTTTACCATTACCTGAAAATTCACTCTGAAGGCCGTGCTGTTAAAATATGAGAGCATTATTTCATATTACATTTACTCCAGAGTGAATTGGGAGCCTTTGGCGTAGTGCCTAGTTTACACTAAGCTTGCCAGCAGGGGAAGTTAATCAAGAATTGTTGGTCCAAGGTGAATTCTTGCTCTGTTTTAGCTTGAATGACTTTCCACAGCAGACAGTCCTACATCTTGAGCTAATCTGTTCAACTCCAGGATTAGGTCATGTATTTTCAAAAGTATGATTTCCTTGAAGATGCTCCTGAAACAGCCATCTGGGCCTGTCTGCTCCCTCATTCCCAGCTGTGTTGCTGGGTGCAACCACAAACTCCAACACCAGATATTGGCATCATTCAGAAAATGTCATCCATTTGCTGTGCTGAAGTTGTTCCATGTGAGGGAGTGTGAGTCTGAGGCTCCCCAGTGGGAGAGCGGGCATTGCAAAGAGTCGATCAAGGACCTGACGTGACCCAGCTGGCAGTTTTCATTTTTTATTGGGATCATCAAACCCCCTTTTCCCCACCAGGATCTTAGCTGGTCATGAAAATACAGTGTTAGCAAGCCGTGGAAGGTCATCCTGGGAAATTCAGGCTGTAGAGGGTCAACAAGGCTTGCCACTTGCCTGAGAGGGAGATTTGCTGTCTGGCAGAGATGCTCTTTTCCCAGAAGAATGTTTATTATTTCTTTAAGTGTCTGTGTCCCTCTTCAGTCCTTCCAGCCCTCCCTTGTCACCTCCTGACATAACTGTTGTGGCTCTGGCAGCATATGCTTTTTCTCTTAGGTTTCATGTTCTTAATTAGGTTTTAACTCTTAGTTTTATGTTTTCCGTTATCTGAATGTTTTTCTAACTGAGATTTCTTTGCTTCATATCTGTCTTCCTTCTGTGGCAGTTTTATTTTGTTCCCTATAGGTATGTTGGCTGGAGTAGAACACTTTCTTGATGTCCTTATTTCCATTATTGTCTGTCTTTGTACGTATCTGAATAACTAAGTATTTTGACATCTGAAACAATACAGTGGGGGCTAAATTTTGTCAGTGCTATTTGCTGGGTTAATGCAATGTTTTTCTATTCAGATTCAAAATTATAGGACTCAGGCTGAAATTAGACTTGTAGCTTGTCTTTCTAGTTATGAAACTGTTGTTTTCACTAGATATTTTGAAATCTTGATTAACTCTATATTTCTACAAGGGAAAATAATTTACAGAGCTGGGTAATAGCCCTTACTCAGTAAAACACAAGCAGAGCAAGTTAGGCAGTTGCATCAATGTGAACACTCATGTGTTCATTCAAAGCAATGTGAATGCTTTGAATTGAAGATGTTTAAGTGTTTCCCTGATTCTGGCCCTTGATGCAAAAACATTTGCTTATAATTTCAGTGAATTGGCTTTTGCTGTCTTAATGGGCTTTTTAATTATTTATTGGCAGTAATGCTGAAAGGGAGTGAATTTCAAAGATGCATGCACTTTAAGTCAACACATGCGAACAACTGCATTTAAAATGACTGCTTCAGCATTCAGTAGGGAAGAAGGATCCATTAGGCTGGTCAAAATCACAGGACTGCTAATGCTGTGCAAAGATGTGCAGTGAAATTCCTAAAAATGCTGAAGGGTGTTTGCCAGAGTGCTTAAAGGCATCCAGCTCTTGTTACCTTTGAATGAGAGACCTGTAGAGCTGAGTAGGAAAAACTTTTCATAGCAGTCACAAGTTTTAGAGATTTGAAGTGGTTTTGCACTTCACTTCAAAACAAAACCAGATCTTTTGATATTTTCATAAAAGGAGAGCAGAAGATACTCCTTAAACACAGTGCTGTGTTATGCATGTGTGTACCAGAGAAGACCTAGAGGTTCAGGCATTCTCCCCACTGACATGCTGCAGAGCAGGAGGCTACATGAATAATGGCAGTCACCAGGTAATATAAATTTTTGAAGAGGTCTTTTCTATACCAGTCTTTGGAGCATAGTGGAAATGCATCCTACTGATGGACAGAAGTAGCATGTGTGCTGCAAACTCCCGGTCTTAAGCACCCATATCTTCCCCTCCTCCCCTGATATTCTTTGGGAAAAAAGGAAAGGTTAGAGCAGGAATTTTGTTTTCTCAGTCTCCCAGTTGTCATGTTTTTACCATAAACCTCAACCATGCAATAGCAAACATTGAATGTCTGCCCAAAGGACCAGTCTGCCTCAGCCTAAGAAATATTAGTGCATATTTCACTGAGGGTCAGAGCTCTGGCTCAGAGGCTGGGCAGTAGAACAGAAGTGGTAGGTGGTATCTCTGTAAATGCAAGTGCCGGGTAGTGTGACCAATAGCCAGAGGCAAAGTCTTACAATAAAGGTTTAATTAAGGGTCTCGGGGAATATGCATCATTTGAGCATTATAACGCTCAGCAGGAACTTTGAGTCAAAGCCAAAGGATAATAAGAATTAAACCACATTTTAACCATGTACATTACAAGGATTTATATTCTTTGCTGGAGCTGAATAACACATTATTGTAGTGCCATAACTGGTGTTATATATGACCTTATAAAATGTTGTGATCCTTTCAAGTGTTTATTATTAAGTGAAAACTGAAGTATTTTTTCCACTTCCATCGTTTTTCCAAGTTTAAAAATGGTTTTGTAACATAGCTTGGAAAGAATATTTACACTAGCATCATTATTTTTAGGAAAGTTTGCATAGCTTAATTCTACACAGGTATATAAAGACGTAATGGTACTACATGTAGAAGGATAGCTGTGAAGTGCTTGCTTTTCTTTGCCAAAATTTCATTTAACCATGAGATACCATCTCAGCAATTGAGACCAAACTTGTAATTTCAGAGCAGAATATGAAAGCTGCTTCTTTGAACTTCTGTTATGTGTTACCAGAGACAAACAAAAGTAATAGGAAACAACAAATAGCTTAAAATAAAGAATATTTTGTGTCTGTGTAATAAAGCATGTGTGGATCTAAGCAAGAAAGTGGACAAAAAGGAGTCATCATCGTCATCACCGATCACCATTTGATCAGGTGGTGGAAAAACAGAGTCATAGAGCGCTTGCAGTGTCTTCTTCAAGATCACACCATGAGTCACTAGCCAGGTCACTATGTTTGTTAGGCTTTTTGGTTCTCTTCTCCTGGTACTGTTATTTGACAGCCACTTCTCCTTGTAGCCCTTCATAAGGATGATGTCTGCCTCTTTTACTGATTGCTGCTGTTGATTTCTAGGCAGTGCAGGGTGCTAAAATAATTTTTGAATGTTCTTGGGTAAATGTGGTTAAAGAAATGGAGCTAAATGCAAAGAATTATTCTAGCTCTGGCAATGAAGAGAATAAAAGGTGACAATTCCTGGTGACTGTGGGCGAACTAGATGGTGAACCCTCAGTCGAGTCCCTGAGGTCTCTAGAGCTTAGAGTCTGAAAATCCGCTGCGAACTTGAAAACTTTACCAAATTCATATACTAAGCTGAGATAGGGCTGTGAATTGATGCTTGGATAATAGAGAGCTGTGCTGGCACATGATATAGCTGCACTGTCCTGGGCTTGTCCTCTGGTGGCAGAGGGTAAAGGAGGATTCTCAGAAGATGCTCCCCACCTGTCACTCTGGTGATACTTTCATAACAAAAGCCTACACAATGTTTGTAACACTTATGTGCCCAGGCTGGTTATGTCTTGAGCACCTGAGCATTTTTTCCCAGGTATGACTGTGCTAACTGGACTTTTTCCACAAGGACTTTTATTATACCTTTACTTTTCTTCTAATTAACTTTGAGCCATCCTTCCAAACTGTTCCAATGATGTGTCTAAAGTGGGACTGTTGTGTAATCTATAAGACCATATGTAGGCCCCTTTCTTTGGTCTCTCTAATGATTTTTTCCTAGCCGATTTTCTGCCCTGTAGCCCAAACTTTCAAATATTTACCAAAAACTTGGAAAGGCCTCCTCTTGGAAGACTTCCCCTTCATTATATGCCTTCCTCTGGATCATCTGGCAACATCACTCTATTCCTTAAGCACTTTCCCTTAATGTAAGTATTGCTGGTACTAAGTACAGTCTCCCTGCTTTTTATTGTTATTTGTTGTTGCTTATTAAATATATTTCTTCATATATAGTGCTAAAAATAGTTTTGCTTCAGAAGGAATGCAGTGCTCTTTCTGGTTTCACAGTCTTGGCATAGCTGTGTTATACCAATATGAACTCCAGTTAGTGGGATCAGTGAAAATGAGTCAGTACTGATGTTTCTCCACAAAGCTACATAAATACAAAATTTCTTGGCATTAGTTTAAAAATTTTAGCAGGATCCCCTTGTTACTTAACAAAGCATTAAGTACTTGTCCAGAGAGCACAGTAACAACTCTCAGGCAAATTTCTAAACACCAAAACAAGCTTAAGGCAAGTAATTTGGTATTTCTGCATCACCCTTCATGTCTTAGAGTTTTTTTGTTTTCTTACTGTTCTTGCATGACTCAGAAGTTTATAGGCAAATGCTAGCCAAGAACAAACATTATTATTTTTATTATCATCATTATAAAGTAAAACTGTGTAAGTCTGTCTGGTTAACTGCACTTGTATCGTAGGTGATGCCATGGTCTGAGCATGAGAAAGGAGTGCATTGGTTGCTGACTGGTGTCTTATAGGGACAGAGTACCAGATAATTTCGGACAAGGCTTGATTCTACTTACATTTTTGCCCTAACTGGGCAGCTGGAAATTTGTCTTGAACGTCTAGCTGTCATAAAATAGCTACTATTTGTGCCAACTCTTCAGCCCTCCAGGGTCTTGCTGAAAGGGGTTTGAGCCCTGTCTTGCTCTTTAGTAAGAACCTGAGGGGTCATTGGGTGAAATTCTGTGTTTTCCACAAGGGACTTCCAAAGCTTTATGCCAGTGTTTAAATCTAAGCTCAGTTACTTCTAGTGTTTACATGACATCTTGAACAACGATGCCTTTGGAAGGGACGTTAATGATTTGAGTGGCTCATCAGGCCCTCCAGTAACTAGTGTCCCATGCTCTATGCAAACAATAGTAAGGTTGAAGCAACTGCAGTAAAGACTGTATATACAGCTTCAGCTAAATAATTTGCTGTGCGCTGTTTCTCTGTTTATGATTCAGTTTTAAAGGCCCTTTCAAGTGAAATTGGATATACTACAAAGTGTTGGTTTCATGTGTTTTATTTGCAGTTTAATCAGTGTGATCCAGCTGCCAGTGCAGGGGAAACCAGAGCTTGATTTTTAATTATCCCTGCTTTGCCTAAGTTAGGAAATCCCAATAGTCCTCTCTGAGAAAAGATGCCAAAAACCGCATTGTTCTTTAATTAGCTGTTGTAATTGTTTCAGTCTAATCTCCATGATTAGCAGCAGCATTAAATATAGCAGTAAGAATAGGCCTGCCCTCTTTGTGCTGCCCTAGTAAACACAATATTCTTACTTCTGGTAAGGGATGTAATATAAAATCAATTAGAAGCCAACTACTGTTGATTGGAAAATGATAAAGAGCAGCTACCGTGAAGTGCAGATTGCTTTGTAAAGTTGGTTTATAACCATACTTCTGGGATGGCTTTATTGCCCAGTATTGTGGGAAAGCACCAGAATAACAACCTCTGTTGCAGAGAAGCCTTTGGGGATCTTGCAGACTCCATCCTGTGTGAAGCCTTAATACAAGCTTCAAAATAATCTTTGCTGTCACTAAGGTTAGTGCCAGTCCAATTTTTAGGAGTGGGTCATTCTTACCACCATGCAAAGCAGGTGCGTTGTCAAATATGAACAGTTGCAGAATATTCCCCATAGGGACGAGTTTTTATTCTGCATTTATCTGAGTTCTATCCTGAGGCTCAAAGATGCTCTGCAGCGGTACATTTGTAGTGGGGAATTCTGCTTTGCAAGGAACATTTCTGCACAAGCATGTGCGTTAGATCTGTTTCAGAACGGATTATGATATTTAGACATGTAAAGATGCAGGAAAACTACTTCGTGAAATAGAAGTACAACTCCCATGCCTGCTTTGATGGTGTTGAGGTACCTGCTAAGGTACCAGTTATTAAGTCCCTAAATACCTTTGTAAATTTGACTTGAAGTATCATTGCATGTGGGAAAAGTAGGGATAATACTCTTGGAAAATGCAGACTTAAGGTAGGTCATGCAGTTTAAAGTGAGTGTTTGTGAATGTAAAATGAGCACTTCTAGAGAAACTTAATTGGTGTAGTAATGGCTCTAGCCACAGACTATGGAAATGTGAATATTTTGTCTGGTGCTGTTTTTGTAAAGTAATTGATACAGCTTCTTATGTCTTTTGATGACATCTGTCAGAGCCACTATGTTCAAGTGTCACCAGCGGAATTGGCAGTGTAAGTTCAGGTTTTGTATGTCGGAGTGCTGGTATGGCACAGACCTGGGAAATGCTTCATCTGGGCATACACCCAGGAAAGCTCAGGGGCTTGAAGAGTTTATTCTTGCTTAACCCTTATGAAATAAGGGGATCTTACCCTCATTAGGAGATTAGAGAAATCAGGTTTTGTTGCACCTAAAAACCATATTTCCTGAGTCTAAACCCAGTGCTTTGGGGGGAAAAAAACAACAACAACAACAACAAAACCCAACAAAAAAAAATAAAACCCCAAACCAATCCAACTAAACTTCCAGAAAAGCAACTGTAATTATGAGTGAGCTAATGAAAGAATAGAAGTGAGCTTACATCTGTATCAGATTAGTTTACAAATGTAAAAACCAATCATTTTCTTGTCAATGAAATTGAAAGAAATTGCGCAGTTTTTTGGTCAATGCTTTTAGTTACCTGAAGAGTTCTCCCTAATTTTTAGAAGGGTCAGGTTAAGGATCAGACACTCTGAGCCAGTATCTGATGCCTTGTTTGAATAGCTCTGCAGAGGAGTTGATCCAAGTCTACAGCAGAAATCCAGTTCAGTTAAACCACTAAAAAAATCAGTCTTGTCCAATGAGAAATAAACTCAACTAAAATCTAAATGTATTTTTTAGATTATTTCATTTGAAGATACATTGCATGAAAGACAAAAGCTACCTGTGCACTAAAACAAATCTTTTGTGATTGTGGAAGTCACTGTGCAAGCGCTTAAATGTTGTGAAGCTGGATATTACTGAAATCTGAAACTGCCCATACCAAAGCGCTGATTAAATAGGTTTGGCTTTATACTGCTCTCTTATTCTTTCTGCTTATACATAGGGAAGGAGAAAAGAAAGATGCCTTTTTTCCTCACTAGTTTATCTATAATCTTCCAGTTTATAGACCTGATTAAAAATAGAAAGAGGAAATAACCATACGTAATCCCAGCGATCTTAAAAACTCATGTAACCACATGTGCTCTATCAAAAGCAGCACTTGATAGATCCAATTTAATGCCAATTTTGCCATTTGGTTTGCAGTAACAATATTAAAATTGATAGTTGAAGTAGGTCTGTACCTGGGAAGGACTGAAAACTAAATACTGCACGGTGGTGACACAATCTTCCTGTACCTGGGAAGGACTGAAAACTAAATACTGCACGGTGGTGACACAATCTTCCCATACCATTTATCATCCAGGGTTTCTTGTATTTTCTTTTCACAGTGGTACAAAACCTCAGCCTATTTAGGAAAAACCTATGCTTGACTCTTATGATATTGGCTGGTTTTCAATCTGAAGATGATAAGCTCCAACATGTGCTACCATTGCTGTTGTACAGAGGACCATTTCTCCACCAAGCAGCCCATCTATCCAGTTGCACTTCACTGCGAACACAATCCAGCTACCAACAGACTTCTGCTGTTGTTGTGTTTCATGTAGAGCTTAAGAAACCTGGTCATGAGCCAGAACGCTGCTAGGTCTTGTACAGTGTTGGTAGTGAAGGCACACTAACTTACACTGTAAGGAGATAATAAACAATATAGGCTGATTAAAGTACTGAAACCAGAAGAGTTGAATCAATGTAAGATGGAAAAGGTTGGAGAATTAAGTCTGGTTTCTCTGCAAGAAGCAGTTATTGTTTTGCATTAGTCACAGGAGGAGGCTTAACTAGGCATTAGTTAGCTGATCATTTCTATTTATGCTGAAGTGTAACCCCGTGAAGATTTCTTTAAATCACTGTAAATAAGCTGGGCTAGTTTTAGTGCTTCCACAGTTAAATCCAGAGGATTTCAGAATAGAGACATTCTGAGATGGCAGTAAATGTGTGACCTGCTGCAGCAGCTGGATTTCTGGATACGATTTCTGCCAGTTTTTAGGAACCAGTAACGGACAGGTGTTGTGGAGTCAGGATGTCTTCCTGCCAGCTGTAATCACAGTAAATGGAACCAACTTGTTTTGTTTTACTGCTTCTGACACAATATGTTCATACTGTTTTGAATTCCCATAAGAGAAAATACAGACTTAGCAGACTGCATGTTAAATATATGGAGTTCTCTGCACAAAAGCTGAAGGGAGCTGTGTTAATTATTATGTTGCCTTCTTCCACTGCCAAAAATAGCTGATTTTGCTGTAAGTTGAAGTGGTTGCAGCATTTCCTTAATTTTATATTTCAGGAAATGTCTCAAAAACAACAAAAAAATTTGTGGTAGTTAGTAAGCTCAATACCGCTCACACCACTGGGATGAGCTGAAAATCGGCAGAGAATTTGAAGATACAGAAAACACAGCAGCATCAGATTTTTACATTAGTCCTTTTACCTCAGAGGTAAACCAAAATACTTTCTTTTCATGGAAACTACTATTATTCCTTCTAAAGAGGAAAGATTTTTAACTATAATGGCTTTCAGTTTGGCACAGTTTACAGCACTTCTTTCATAAATAAATCCTTGAAATTTCTGGTCGGAATGAATAGGGAGCAGCAGAGTACCATCATGCAGTTAAGGGGTTGTTAGCTTTTAAAAATACTTAACATATCAGGCATAGTACATTACATGGTAAGCATAAAGGCTCTCATTGTTATAAATGTACATTGATTCTGTACACTCATATTCTGCAGAGCACTGCTAGAAACTGAAGCCAAAGTTGCACAGAAGAAATGAAATAGAAGAGGCCAGCAGGCAGGTTTGTTGCTGGCAGGAATGGCCTGTGCTCAAGTGGGTTTGAGGGAATTGCACAGATTTGGGGCGGTGGAAGGCAAATGCTGCCATATGTCCCTTCTGCCAGTAAGCGCTCTCCAGCATTTGTCTGACCCCCTGAGACATATCTTGGAAAAACCTTGGAGAGGTGGCCTTATGGATTTTTAATATGTATATATGAAGTTAGGTAATTCTAATCTCTCTCAGGCTTCCCAGCAGTGCATCTAAACAGCAGGACTGTAAAAACTGCTTTATGTTTGGTGTGAAATCACCTGCAATGTCATTGGGCTTGCATAATCCTGTTGCCTTGTGGCCGTTATTAAAGAAAATGTGTTTCTGAACATGAATTTAAATAATTGCCATGCAAGCACTGATTGCATAAATGTGGCAGAGATCCCTCTGCTGCTTTCAGCAGTGGCCAATCCATTCTTGGGCCGAGAGGAGGAGGTACTGTCCTTGGCAGCCACACGAGGAAATTCTCATGGCCTAATCTTGCATCTAGAAACAACTGATATGCAGTAAATGGCCACCTAAACTTTTTGCAACTGTTATTTTAAGATTTTTAGTTAGCAACAAGAACATGAAACTTTCTGTTCTTTGCTTCTTGGGTTTCAGTGCAATTATGCCGCTGATGTGCTCATTATAATTTGTCTCCAGTAATCCTTAGGGATTCCAGAGAGCTGCTTCCATTAGACTATTAAGTTCAGGCTGTACCAACTATATCAACCAGCAGAATTTCTCTTTAGAGATAAAACTGCATTAGAATCAGAGTACATTTATTTTGAATCTCACACATGCACATCTTGCTGTGGGACTTTCTGTGGAACTTGTTAAAAAGGTAATACTCTGTTTTTAGTTTAAACAGGCATCACTTTGCTTGTTCTTCAGTTGTGGGCTGCCATGAGCTGAGGGTGTGGAAGAGATGATTTCATCAGCCCCAGAGCCAGGTCCTTTCCCAGCCAGGGCACACCCCACCCCTTCCAGTACAGAGAGCTCCTACAGCTCTGAAATGCACAAGAGTCTCCCCAAATAAATATAATTTGGCCTTAAATAGTAGGAATGTCTGTGGGGTTCTTGCTGGCAAAGTGTTCTATAGCACTTTGTTTCATAAAGTACCCCAAAAAGTTTGGTGTATGATTGAGAAAAGCCACCCACTTCAAGAGCAAGCACGTAATCTAAAGTGACCAAGGTCCCTGAGGCTCCCAGGTAGTGCCATTGCTACATGAAGTGGTGCAAGAGCCTATCAGGCCACTCAGCAGGACCAGGAAAATTACTTTCTTCTCTTTGTCACCATCACTGCCTATAAAACAACTGAATGAAATAAATGGAAACCAATTGACTCCATCCAAGCATTTTTCTCATTTAAACTCAATTCTTTACTGAGCAGTAGAGCTTCTCTGATTTACCAGCTGAAGATGTGCCCTGACAAGGGAGTCTTTGTTTGGATTTTTTTCTTTGGGTTTTTTTCTGTACTTTTACAAATTTTTTTAAACATAACTGTTGAGTGTTTTGTGAATTTCCGAATTGTTGCAGGAGCAATCAAGGGTGTCGAAGGCTTCTATGGGAAGCAGCTAACAGGTTGCTTTTTAGAGAATTACTTTGAGAATTACCCTTGCCATTGTTTATGGCAAGATTGTTTTCCTGCAGTTACAGAGGATGGTAACAAAACTGGTGGTTCTGAGACCCACCTCCTCAGAAGGTGAAAACCTCTGAGGCTCCTCAGAGATGGCCTGGTGTTCTGGACTTGTTCTCCCCTCAACAACGTGCCATCTATGCAGAGGTGCTGGGCAGACGGCTGAGCTGGGGCAGCAGAGCCAGGCGCTTCCTGTGGCCACAGCCAGGCTCTGCCCTCTGCAACCTGCGGCCGGGTGCTGAAAGCACCTCTGTGCTCCTGCACAGGCTGTTTTTGTCTAGAGATTGTCCCAGGGTGTCCAGGGCTTGCTCAGGGATCACTTTGCAAGGCTACACGGGGAGGATAACAGTTGCACCACATGGCTAGTGCCACAGGGCTGCAGCTGCAGACAGGGCACTCTTTCAGCAGCTGTGTGACAGTCATGTTATTCTTCCAGAAAATGCAAGACTGAAAAAAAATCTCCAAGGTAGATCTGTGGAAGAATTCCTTTTCTGTACTAAAAAATAAAAAAAAAATAAAAAAAAATTAGCAGTGAACATCATTTTTTAGTTCAGTCGAAAAGTATACAGTACTAAAAGAAACCTTTTTAGTCTTTGGGTTGCTGCTAGTACTAGGAGATGTTTCTTTTAACTCTGAAAATATTTGCATTGATCTGTTCCATGTTTGTACTTCAGCCACTTAATGACATACCAGATCTTAAAATCATAAAATCCTGATTGCCCTGTTGCCTCCTTTGCTATCACATCATGGTAGTTACAGTTCTGCCTCCCTCTGACATGACAGACAGTTTCAGGTCTGTCTCTCCTCCAAATAACAACTACAAAGAGTATTTCGAAACAAATGAGAAAGAAGGGGTGAGGCAAAATTGGCAGACTGGTTAACTGGAGGATACAGCAATGAGTTCATATTTTATAGCCTACATGGCCTCAGTATAAAAGTTAAGATCTTTAACTAGGGGTATAAACCTGTCATTATGTGGCATATTATCCCTTGGATGTATCACTTCATAGTGTCTTTTCTGGCCTTCTAGTAGAGGTGAAAGGCAAATACAGAAAATATGAGATCTTTGGAAAAAAAGAAAAGTGATCTTCATTTTCCTGGTCATCTTTCTTTTGCATACAGTAAGGCTGGAAGAAGAGATTTTTTTTGTTTTTAATTAGAATTTTATTGATGTCTTCCTGCTAATCCTAGCGGGTTTTTTAAAATATTAAATCTGTTTCTCATTTATCTTATTGTAGGAATTAGATGTTGAGAAAGCATATAAGAGTTTAATCTTTATAGCTTGTGTATAAACTGTAGGTTTGCTGAGGAGCTAGAACATGGGCAGAGCCCACGGAAATGTGGCGGTGCTGAGCCACTGGGTCATGTCCGGCGCCTGGGCTCCTCCTGGCACCGCAGAAACAGGTGGCTTTTTGGCTATTGCTCTGTAGAGGCTGTTAAGAGTAACAGTAGCACGAGTATAATTTTGATTAGTCAAACATACTAACCAGGAGAAAGAACACATGAGCAATCCTTTTTCTTCCACATCTCTCCTACTTAAGGGATAATTTGTAGTGCAGTGATACACCTATCTCCTTCCTGGTTTTGCAGTTAACATCATAGCTTTGACCATCATCTTTTGTGTAGATATTTACGTGAGTAAATAAGATTGAGAGGGTTTAGGAGGTACATATCTCATAGACTAACTATTTAAAACTTCAGTATGTATTGGGACCTACTTGGGTCCCTGATTTGATTAATTATTTTTCTATACTAGGAAACTTCTTCATGTGGAAAAAGTCCCTGTGTAGAGTTAAAAAGTGTTCTTGTAATAGCTGTTTTGTTAAAAACCCAGGACCTGCAAAACAAAAAACTATCATTCATTAGCTCTAAGTGAGCCCTTATGCTCCCTCAAAGGCAACAGGAATTCAGAGCCATGCATACATACAATCTTACACCTTGTCTCAGTTATTTCTCAATTTGTGTTATTCTTCTTGCATAGCAGACTACACATTTTAAATTATTCACATTCCCCTCATTTCCAAAAGAAAATCTAAACAAAGGAAAAGAATTTCCAGCTGACTCAATCTCACTGTGTATATTGCCATGCAGTTAGGTCCTCCAGGATGGTGAACTGCCGCATTTCCCTATGCTAGTCCATGTCAGGAATTTCTGTGGCTTGTTAAGGCCAGGTCATTCAATATGAGGCTCTGAAAGCCTATGGAAATTTAAGATCAATTGCAAAGAGATACTTGAAAAAAGAAAGTTTCTAGAGTTGGTGTCCGCTTGTCAGCAATGAACTGGCATGTCCTCAGAGGCCCCTGCTCAGAGCTGTCCTGCATGGGAGGGAGGTGCACTGTGTGGGAGGCAGTTCCTGCCTCAAAGAGCTTGTAAAACAACCAGACAAGGGTTATGGATGGAGACAGAAATGGAGAAATTAATGTGTTCCTGTCCATATAGTTTTTGTAATAGCTACTAGGAGGTTTTCAGGTGAAGATAATCATCTTGATGAGGTGCGTAATAATTCCTGGACAATACCTCATTTTGATACTGTTTTCTATCCATCTTAACCATGTGGGGAAAATAATGTGAGTTCCCCGTGTTCTACATTTGAGAAATACGGCATTGCATGTTTTCTGTTGTACGCTGGAAAGGTGAACTACTGAAATGTGCAGGGAGTTTTGCTGGGAGGCATGTGGGTGGGCTCCTGCCATGGCCGAGGGGGTGGCCAGCAGGGTCGGGCAGGTGGCTGCTGTAGCTGCCAGTGCTTGCTGGCTAGGTAAATCACAACAGGCAGGGAGGAAACTTGGCGTGCAGGTTGCTTGAGCTAATGAAGGACTGACTGTGAAAGAAATAGCAGTCAAGAATGACGATTGGCAGCAATTACCAGGTTTAGCTCGGGTATGCAGAGAGCATGCAGGCTATGTCACTGGCTGGGCTGCCTGGCTGCAATAACACATACGTGTTACGTGATATCGACAGACACCCTCTCGACAGTTGCTAAGCTGAACAGTGAGTGTTTGTATCATATCTGTTGTCTGCATAACTTTTCTGCATATGCTGTGACAGTTGCAGCTTTCTGATCTCCAGCACTCTCTGGGACCGAGCAATGTTGGCAGCTAGGTAATTAAACAATCTCCAATATAGTTTCACAGTTATTATTTATTTGATGTCAGTTAGCTGTGGTCACTTCAAAGTAATCTGAAATTGTCTTCTTGAGACCCTGACATAGAGAAAACCATGTAATCTCCCTGCTTTCTTTTTCTTTCCTCTTATGTTTCTACCTTCTATCACTTCTTTATGTGCCTGTGTGGTTTTCTGTTTCTTCACATCGCATTGAGCAACAGTATGGACCATGATAATTCAGTGAAGGCCATGGGCTATTGAAAAGCTGCTTGGTCCTGATTTGTATGTCATTGAGTAACCAGTGTGGTTCACTTGACAAGTGATTCCTTGCTGCAGATGAACAATTAGGATAGTAGGGACTGCTAGTTTTGCTCAGTAGTTTCTAAATTAATGGTGTCATCAGAGTACAGCAGTTGTATCTCTTATTATAGCAACATACATTTGCTTTACTGGTGGCTAAAATCAGCTGTGGACCATATGGGTAGCTTTTAAGCTCTTTTGGATTTGCTAATGTATCATTTAATGATTGTGACCTCTAATGTCTGGCATCACAATGTCTATTATTTGACCTATAAAATCAGTGAAACACAAACTGCCAGCTGCCAGAACTCTGTCAGAAAGACTTTGTGACTTACCTAATTTAATGTTGGTGCGCATTCTCATTTCTTTTTATATGGACTCTGCGAGTTGGTTGTGAAGCCTCCCTTATGTAAAATGAACTATAAGCCCAAATGAGATCTTGTTTAGATTTTCTAGAAAGGGAATGTGAGTTATAGGAGTTCTGTTTTGATATTTATATAGGATGTCTTAATTGGGAAGTCTTTTGCCCACAGCTTTCCAAACCAGTTCAGGAGGATACTGTGTTTTGGGGTTTGGTGGAAATTATTTATTGCTTGTGCTAATATTGAAATGTCCAGTATTTCAGTGGAGATGTGTGGTATAGAGTGTTTGGGAGGAAAGATGCTGAAAAAGCACTAGACACTTACTGCATTTTAGTGAAAGCTGGCCACAGACTGCAGTGAGAATTCAGAAATAAATCATCCTTGTTTTCTCCCTTTGAATTTGCTGAATCTGCAAATTGAATTTGCTGCCTCCTGTTTTGCTTTAGATGAGCTGTAGTTTTCCCATGGAAAATGCCTTCTGTTTCTCTTACAGGTCTGGACAACTCTCACCTGTCCCTTATCATTGATTTTTGAATTCTCACAAATCAGTAGGTCAGCCCTATTTAGTTAGGTACGTACTACTTCATGATTGTTCTACTTATATAGTGCTGTGCTACAAAATTCATATGCCTCAGGCCTCATTCTGGATTGACTTGTGTCTGTCCAGTGCAGTTTGCTGCTGCCTGAAGGAAACGCCTTCTGGCTGGAAATGAGCTGCTGGAAAACCGGTGTGAACTGGTAACCTCCCAGAGCTGCTGCTGGTCTGTGCAGGCTGCACAGAGCTGGTCCCGTAACCAGCTCTCATCTAGCTCTAATGTATTTGTTTTATTTGCTGTTTTATGCACATATTAGTTTTAGTGGGATGAGTGTCATCTGCATGATAATTACAGCTATCCTCACTTCAAAATGAAAAACATGACACCAAAAAGCCCTAGGCTTCCTTGGGAGCCTTTGCAGGCTTTGTCAGCAGCCATGAGTCACCATGAATTGCATGAATGTATGAGATGAAGCAAACGTGATGACTTTTTCCTTTGTTCCCTAACCTTTTCTGAATAAGCAGCAGGAATTGCCTTTCTGTGCCTTAGCACCTAAAATTTCATTGGGGCATGAAAAGCTTCCAATTACAAACCTTGTAATTCTTGGACATGGTGTTCAAATACTGGGAAAGTGCCACATCAGCAGCTTTATCTGTTGCCATTGCAAAACAGAGAATAATTTTTTTTTACATTTTAACTACTTGTTTGAATATCCAGCTTCCTTTAACTGGATCAGCAAAGAGAATGCCTGTCAAAAGAGGTTTTTTTCCTTCAACGCACTCCTTTGCTTACTTTGTTGTAAACCTGATTCTTCATAAGCAAGGTTGCAAATTTATGAGGTTGCAGTGAAGACAAACAGGCTTTTCCTGAGCTTTGTTCAAAAAACTATTATTTGATACATAAATCTGTTGATATTCGCAAAAAAAAAAAAATTAGGCAATGTATAATATGTCAATTATATGTAAAACATAAATATATAATAACTATGCATAATAATGGCATCTGCTGTTTTTACTTTCATCTTCAGCATATGTAGCATATTTCAGTTTCACAGTTTTATAAATATTTCCATTTTGTGTGTATCTTCAGAAGGACTGTAATGCTACTTGAAAAGTAGGAGGAAGATCTCTGGTGTCAATATGAGCCCATTTGAGGGAGTGATAACTCAAGAGAGACTGGGACTGTGGTGCTGGAGATGGCAAATTAAAGGAAGGCAGAAAGTTGTGAAAACACTGTGTGTTCTTCCATGTCCAGTCTCCTGGCTGAAGGTCATTAGCAGCAGAACAGGCAGAGACTTGCAGGGAGTCAAAAATCTGATTGAAATGTCTGGGAAAGGAACAAGGAATCCATTTTTATTTGTTTTCTGTGATAACATAAACCAGATTTTAAAGGGACAGAAAGTTTTTTGGATTGGAGTACCTTTATCCTGACTTTGAATTGCTTGGTTAACTCTTCATCTTACACACATAAAAATATTTCTGTTAAATAATATATGTAGTCTGCATGCATTTTTGAATGCCTCTTTCCTGTCTTTCCAAGACCACCATCATAACTGTAGGAGGGAGAATGATTAATACAACTTTAAAAAAGATGATCTACATAAACATTGAGATAGTGGTACTGTGCAAGGAGCATAACCTCAAAGCTTTTTCCCTGTAATAGGAAAAAATACATATTTCTTTGGACATTGTGAACTGCCATATCCTTCTGCTGTGGGGTAATAAATTCGCTAGATCTGGGAAATCCTTTGTTGATGTAGTTAGCTGGTTTTGCAGCGCCATGGCATACAAGACTTGCTGACTAACTTTGGTTTAGGACACTGTTATCCTTTCCAGTGACTTACATTTGATTTAGCCCCTGCTACCTTCATACTAATGTCATGGCCACAATGGTTGTGGCTGCAATACCACTTAAATCTGCTGTTCCTGTCAGCTGGGGGGAGTCTGTGTCCTGTGGGCCAACAAAGCCTGCTAATTCATTTCATGTGGCCTGTAGCCTGGTGGATGGAGGCTGGTTTTTTCCAGTGGGTGTCTCTGAGGTGCACTGCAGCATGTGGCCCGTGTATTTGGAAAGCCCTAGGAGCCTCAGCAAAGCCAGGACTCCCATCCTCATTTCAGCTTTGCATGGTGCAGTCTTGAAGCTTGCTCCAGCACTTTGACAACCATGAAAATAAAAAAATGTCCAGGGGAGTGAACTGCTAGAAATGTCAAATCCATGTTTTCATTTGTACTCAAATCACTTGCAGTTTGACTAATAAGCCTTTAGATCTAAACTGCTAAACTCATTGGAAAATATTATTTTATCTAGAACTTTGGAAAGAATACTAAGAGAAGAAGAAAACAAAGTGTTGATGCCAATTTGTTCGGGTCTTTGAGAAAGAAGATATAAGATTTTGAGCTCAAGGGTTATTAGGGAGAAACCTAGAAGTTTTGTTTGATGACTTCTATTGCTGACAAAGAACTGAAAAGTACGGGTGGCTTTTTTGATCCCAGTATGCCTATGGGTGGTTTTGTTCAGTCACTGTTGCAGGGAAGGGGTGTTAAGTCCTGATGAGGTCCTGAGCCATGCCGGCACCGAGGCGTTCATGTTGATGCAACTCTGCCGGTCCAGCAGTGCAAGAGACAGCTTCACGTAGGTGGATATAGTGTAAGAGCAGGTGGGGTGGGGAACTAGTGCAGTTGTCCTTTGCTTTCGTGTTCTGGTCCTCACCTGAAGCTGTGTTACAGCTTTAAGACTGAAAGTTTTTGGAGATCTCATCTGCTTTCACCAGCAAGCCAGCAGATGAGGAGGTCTGACTCATCTTGACAGCACTTCACACAATCCGGCTGCTGTTGTAACTGCAAGAGGAACCTGACCCATGGCTATTTTTATGTTCCCTTATCTATTTAGAAAAGAGTCTTTTGTTTCTTGTCTGACAGGTCTGCAGATCTGCAAAGGTTGGAATCCAAGCAAAGGCAGCAATCAGACAAAAGGTGAACTATTGAACACCAAAGCAGAAGCCCCAGAGATGTGACAAGATTAAAAGACAAGCACAAAGGGCATTGTATCAGCTGTAGATGGCATCTGACAGGAAGGATGCCCAACAGCAAGGTTCAAGATTGGGTCAGAAATTATAGTCTGAAGGAGATTGAGGGCTAAATAAGTGTTAAATAGGCTTAATCCAGAGTTAATTTCTTTAAACTGTCCATGTTTTCTAGAGTATAATCGTAATATTTATGGAATTCCTTATTCTTTTTCATTGTTAATACCATGTACATTCTGATGAACGTATATAATTTTTGTTACTTATACATTTACACATATTATATTTTAGAAAGCTGTTTGCTTTATATTTTCCTTCTTCCTTGCTTGATTTTTGTAAAATGCTCAGGATCTCAGCGGTCTGGGCCCTTTGTTTAACATTTCTGAAAGCTGACTATCAACCTTCACATCCATTTGTGCTGATTTCAGAGTCTGCACTTGCTTGACATAAGTTATTATTGAAGTTTTTATTTTCTCCTCTAACTCCCTTTTCTGAGTCATGCATTACTCTTGTTTTTATACATTTTGCCATTAAAACTGCTTGACCTTTTTTGTATTGTCAAGAACTAAAATCTTTAGCTTCCAGCAGTTGCACTGATCTTCAGTCAGTTTTTCTTAAATAAATAAAAAAAAATCTGCCAGATACTTAAGATTGTGCCATCATCTGCATGAGGGGTAGGTTGAATAGTCTATTGTTGGCTTACCTGCCGACCCAGAATTGAACTCTGAACAAAGGGACATTACACCTTGTTTTTCAGAATTCCTGGGAAAATTTAGCCCTTGAAAAAAGTGCTCCTGGACAAAGTGTGGCATAGGATTTTCCAAATCTGGAAAACTGTTGTTTCAGCCTTGTTATTCCAGTGTTCCTTTTGCTTCATATTCTCTATAATGAAAATTGACAGTTGTTTTACATGCTGGAAAATCTTGCATGATTGGTCTCAGCTCAATATCTGCAGGAGGAAATTAAGATTACACTACCCACACATTAATGATGAAGTTCCCATGGCTTTTTAATGACATTTTACTTTAAATACAAAGACATTGTATTGGTGAACAAGATCACTACAGTAAATCCTAATGATCATGATCAGATCATATGTATTAATATGATCTGTAATTAAAAACAACTGCTTTGTAATAGCAATTAAAACATTCCGTGAATAATTAATTGCTGCTTCTTAAAGACCTTTTTTTGCACTTAATGAATGTCAGACTGACAGTCAAGAGGACTGGTATTAAACAATTTCCTGCAAATACTTGTCATTTAATTTTTTCATGTCAGACAGTTGCCTCGCAGTTGGCATGCTTGGCACTGCCCTTTCCCTGCTTGTTGAGCTGTGTATCTGTGTTTTTACTCCTATATGTGATAAGTATGCCATTTCCTTGCTCAGACCCAATTTTTATTGGACTTAGTGCATGTTTTTTGTCTGGTGTTGGATATTCTTCATTTCACCATTCTTCCCTGCTCTGCCTCCCCAGATGCCTAGAAGAGCAGTGGAACTACTTTGTTTCAACTACTGCTCTGTTAATACAGCCTTGTTCCTGTGGTGGTGGGCCCATGAGAGATCTCTGCTCTTGTCACCACATCCCATGTTCTTGGGAAGCGTTCCAGCTTAGGTGCTTCCTCCTTCAGTGAACTGAATCATATAAAACTTCATTGAGATACTAAATGGAGAGGTAGTGAGGAGATGAATTGCAGCATGGATACATCTCCTACTGTCTTATTGGCTTCTTTGAATTCTACCGTTTTGCCCAGTCCCCACTATGTGCACTGTTCTCCACATGGCTTGCATGAAGGTAACTGCAGAGAAACTGGTGAACAGTTTGTGGTAAAAGTATTTTTGTGTAATAAAAGCAGTGGTGTAAGGAACAAGGGAAGGAGGAAGCTCTCTCTTTGGCAAATTTCTCAGGCAATGTCATCCTGTTTTTTTAGTGGTTCCTTGCTAAGAAGTGTGTTATTTTGGACACACTTGGAGGCAATTTCCATTTGGTAGATGTGTTCAGAGCTTCAGAAATTTCTGTGACAGCCAGTTCACCAAACGTCTTTCAAAATATCTGGAAATATGTTGTAAAAAAGTATTGGTTCCTTACAGGAGATTGCATTAATGTGCATTGCATAGAATAATTAGCATTGCAAGTAATCCAGTTACTCAGTACAGTTAAAAACATGTACTTAATTCACTTCTTTGCTTTCTGCCTATGCATTTTTGTTGGTGGTAAGGAATATTCCAGCTTTAAATTAAAAAAGGAAAAAAAAACGTATTTTACCCCAGCAGTTGCTGTTCATGATTTAAAAAACAGTCCATGGTTGGCATCTTTGAAGGGACCAAGGGCTGAATGATATTTCTGGATCACCTGTAGAAGTGTGGCTCATCCAGGTGAGAGACAGGCAGCTGCCATTGTGTCTCAGGCTGTATCTGCTGCTTGGGTACTGTGCACATATAGCCAGTCTTGATACTGGCCATTGGAACTTCAGCTGTGGATTGTAGCTCATGATCTGGATTTGCTCTAAGTTCAGTCACAGACCCACTGATGAAGACTAATATGTATTTTCTGAGCAGGACCGTGCTCTAACATGCTGGATCTGTCTGGGGACAATGTGACTTGCCAGCAGTGAAAGGCTGACTATCTCCTTTCTATTGATATCCGAGTGCGGACTGCCAGAATTTACCTTGATCTGTAAAACCAGTACTGAAGTAATAGACTTACATGTGAGAACAGTCTTGCTGACTGTACAGACAGAGGAATTTGTATTTATAGCCATTATGTAACATTGTAATTGTTCCCTGGACAATTTATGGCAGATAATATGAACAGGGGTTTTTCAACCACTACTTCTGTCTTGCTGCAATGTTCTGTGTCAATGGGGACTTTTGGCTAACTAGCACATATTTATTCATGAACAGGGAAGGAAAAAATAATTCAAGTGACTCTACTTATCTTAATCACTTCTATAAAATCATCACAAACCATTTGTTTACTGGAAGCAGCCAAGCTCATCCATTGGGTCAAAGAGTTAAGGGTGATAATAATCTTGTTGCTCTTTCCAACGCATTCATTATCTTAGAGATTTCAATGCAAAGAGAAAATGTTGCCTAATAGATTCCTATGTCTGCTCCTTTTGAATTTCCTTGAGCAACTCTAGGAGCCAATAATAGCCTGTGTACATTTTAACAGTCACTCAAAGTCTCTACTTTCAGAGAAATGTAAAATTTATTTGAGCATAAACTGAGAGTCTGGGCCATAGACAGAGCCTAATGTTGTTTCTTCTTAATAAAGGCTTTTGCTATTATAAAGGACAACACTTGAGTTAACTAAGTAAAGATGACAACTCATTCTCAGCTTTCATTGCGTGCAAAATGCATCTTTTCACATCAGTATTTATAGCAGGCTTCTGCTTGCATCAGATTTCTTCAAATCTGCTTGGCTAACATAATTTGATGCTAATAAAGAGTAATAAAGGGCAACAATTTCAGATCTGCTGACAGTTATCAGTGGACCTGCCTTTATAAGTGATAGGAACCTAGAGTTTGTTTTCCTAGAGGAGCCTTCTGTACTGCAAGTGCTGATCTCGGATACTGCCATGCTCTGAATCGCAATGTGGTACCTGCTGGGAAAGCTCATCTCCGGCTATTTGTTTCTTCCGTGGCAGAGGGTTTTTTTCTTCTTCCCTGTTTGCTGTTAAGCTCATTGCTGGGCTGCATTGATATTCCAGCCAGCACAGTCTTGAGTAAACATTTCTGTGCCATCCTTCTTGTGCAGTGGGGCTTGCCCAGCATGGGGGCAGTGGGGAGGGAAGTGGGGGAAGTGAGAGCTGGGGAGCTGGTAAAACCCTGTGTTTCGGCATCTTTCCCATGTTTTTTCTCCTTAAACTCCCCGAAGTTCAAAAAGGGAATTATATGCAACCTGTCACCACAAGGGACTTTTCCAGGAAAGTGTTGAGGCGTCTCTGGGTTTTACACACTGCTTCCATGGGAAGTGATCTGCTGCCTGGCAGATGTGCACAAGGACCTGAAGTCTGGAAACTTGCTGAATTCTCTCATAGCAGCATTATGTCACTGAGAGGCAGTAGGTAATCAGACAAAGTAGGATAAAAATAGTCTTTTTTTTCTTGGATATACAGAAAGCACCAACCAAACAGCCAAAGCCTGCAAACTGACAGTACTTTATCTGCACCCATGACAAAAGGTACACAGTGTGTATATGTCTTTTGTTGGTATTGCTTTATGTAGAGCTGTTGATATATCCATCCTTACAAATCATGGATTAGAAACTGCTAGCTTCAAAACTGTAATACCAATAGTTCCCTTAGGCTGATTTCTGGCAGTGCTCTCATCTCTGCAGTTTATGCATCCTAGATAAGATTTTAGAGAGAGATTTTATTCATTCAAATCCTTGAAAATACTACTCTGCTGAAGCATTATTATTATTATGTTGGTAAATGTATAGTATTATAATTGCCATTTGTCACTTTGATAATTGGATTGGTTGGCATAGTAAAAATACTAATGGAAAATACACATTTTAGAAGATACACACAGCATGATGTATGCTTTGTCACCGTACTGTCTCTGCAAATGAAACTGTGTTATAACCATCAGAAAACTCTCAAAACAAAGTTTCTTTCTAAAAAGTGTGTTACAGTAGTATGTACATCAAGGTTGCTGTAGATTATTAAATACGCTTGTAAAAGAGAACTCTCCTGTGTATAAAAGACCAAATCCTGTCCTGCACATCAGGCTTGAGATACAAAAACAGAGGGCAAGCTGTGAATGAATTTCCCATTGGCCCCATGAGAGAAAGCACTACTGAATGTGTGGAGGCACTAACAGCTTGTCACTGTAAACAGAGTACTGACTGAAAGGTGTCTTCGCCTTTCACCATATCACAATGCTTGTTGGGAGCTGATGAGTGCTGCAAAATCAAGCAAAAAATCCAGATGACCAAAGAGTGACTGGTTAAAAAGCCAAAGGTAGTAACTTCATCCTGCAAGTTCTGCTACCATTTAATTCCAGTTAAGTGGAAATAATGCCACCGTTGCATACGGGTGATGTTATATTCCCACACAGCTTGATTTGGACCAGTGCTGATGCTGTAGAACACGACTTATCAAAATCTCAGGTAAATTTGATAAAATTCACACAATATCTATTTGTAGACCCAAATTAAAGTTTTCAGTCTCAATTTATATTATTTTGATGCTTTAGAATAGGGAGATATGAGGAAGATACAAACCAGAATTTCTTGACAGAGACAGGCAAGACCTGCTTTTCATTACTATTTCTCTTTGTGGCAGTAAATCTTTTTTTTTTTTTTTTTTTTTAAAACCAAGGGAGATTCTGACTACTGTAGAAATGGCTGGTCTGTTGAACCTTCAGGTATGTAAGTTAGAGGTTGCTCAGGTTTGTGCTGCTGAAGTTAATTGTGTGGTTTTTCACATAGTGCTCATGGATGAGGTCAGAGAGCACGCTGTGTGGAGCTCCTAACACATGCACACACTCCTCTGCTGATGACTGAGCAAGTAAATGACTTTGTGATATAGCCCAAAGCTGTCACTTTGATCAAATGTTTTATTAGCACTTATTTATCGTTTTCTCAGTGGCAGGTAGTTGACTGGGAGAATAAGAGCGGATATTCTGGGAAAAGTGCTGAGGGATGCAAGTTGTTCACAGCCTGTATGGGGCACGGTTTCATGGTAGACATCCAAACCATAACTTTAGTTCCTTGAATGTTCAGGAATGGTAAATACCACAGGTAGGGAGTTAGAGTGGCAGATATATGTAATGATAATGACATATATGTAATATGACATATTAATATAACTGTGTGAGTGAACATATGTTATAATACTAGAAATGAAAAAAAAAAAATATTTAGCCCTCAGTCAAGAATACATCTCGACAGTAATGCCATGGACTCTGTTGGGCTAATGTGGAAGACAATTTCGATCCTGTAAGACAGGCCAGGATCATAGGATGGAGGACTTGAGTATAAACTCTAAAGCTTGACCAAGAGTTAGGGAAGGCTCTGAAAGAGTGACTGGAGAGCATTCAGAGCCAGGGTATGAAGGAAGGTATTACTTATGCTGGTGTGTTCTACCATTGTACAGCACTGTATGCCTGAACCTGTCCCTGCAAAATACATTGGGCTCACTGTTAGTAAAGTGTGAATAGCCATGTTGCAAAGGAAGACGTTACAAATTTCTTGCATGCAGGAAGTTATTGATTTATGTGTCCACCAAGAATATAAAAGTATAACAGGACTTGAATTTCCCCGTGCTTTCAGAAGAAGCTGTTATACTTCCTAAAGGTCCCTGGGGTAAAGTTTATTTTAGATGACATGAAAGCCTGCTGATTTTAAATAAACCCTTGGCATAGTTGCAGTGCCAGTGGTTGCCCTTAGAAAGAAGTATTTTTGTAATGTGCTAACATAATGATGTTAGTTAAAACAGTGGAATATATTGTGATTTGAGTTTTCTGCATGGCATAGTCTATGAATAGTGACTAGCTGAGTTAACATTATGCTGTGCTGTTGATCTAGGTCTGTCAGCTGAGGATGTGTATATGCTGGGATATGATCATTGTCTGTGTGGAGTGATTCCTTGTTTCTGACATAATTGTAAGTGGGAAGTTACGGAAATATGACCATTGTTAAATGCAGTGTAATTACAAATCAGTGTTTTGACAGCACTGTGCTTACAGCATGAGTGAAAGGCTGTTATGTGGCTAAAGAAAGTAGGGCACTGTACAATCTGGTGTTTGGCTCAAATGTAGTCAGCATGTTTAGTGCCGTACAGAAAATGGTTTTGGTCTGCAAAATGAATATTCATTCAAGTAAGGGTAGAGGGCATTTTCCTGGAAAATTTATGATGGCTTCTACTAATGCATATATTTTTCCCAGTCATTACTGGAGCCAATAAAATGACAAGGTTTTGAACTTAAGGTGTATCTTTTTTTGGTGTCGGAAATCTGTATTCTGTTATGTCTTTTAACCCCAAATCTCTGTTATTTTTCACTATGCTGTTAAAACTGCTCATTTGTATAGCTCTTAAAGAGCATATTTGCAAGAACAGAGAATGCAGCACCATATAAGCAACGCTTGCTGAGGCCAGGTCCTGGACTGAGTGTTCAGGAAGGCTGAACTGCTGACAGGGGAGCTAAGGAGGCAAGTGGCAGAGACCATAATAATATCCTCTGGCCTATTCAGTTTTTATTTCAGTAATGTAACTTACTGATCTTGCAGAAGAACCTTCTGTGAAGATACAAACCAGTGTCTAAAAACCTCTTTTCCCGAGTTGCTTTGTCATGGGTCTGGAAGTCTGTCCCGTGACCAAGAGGACAGGACACCTTCCAGGATTAACATCCATGCCTAAGCTTTCAATTGATACAGAACAGATAATTTTTTAAATCATCTCCTAGCACTGGCTGGCACACATCCATGAACCTGTAGGAATCATGCCAGTTGATGTGGGCAGAAAATTTGGCTATTGGATGCAAACCATATGTGGTTTTGATGGGAGAGAGAATTTCCCTGTTGCCCCGTGCAGGGCTGCTGTGAGAAACGTGCCTGCCTGCAGCTGGTCACTGTTTTACGAGCACAGCAGGGACAGCCAAAGCAGAGTTGCACAGAAAGCTGTGGAGCGGCTCTGGAACAACTCGTGAGGACAGTGACCTTGAGGCAGTCCTTGGAGAAAGAAGAGTAAGAGACAGTCTTTCTACCCTGCCATGTCTCTCTGTTTAGGGGAATGGGCAGGGGAGAGAAGAATTGGTTAGAAGTAGCCTGGCCTCCATGGGTAGAACTGAAATGGTGGAAGTAGAGTTTGTCTCTCATGAGCAAGAAGTGGTGCCAGCTTCACTGGGTCTGTACTACGAGCAAGTGTTGCAAATGTCCACCCATCCCTCCCAGTCCTTAGGGTCCAGGAGCAGTGCTCTACACTTGCATGAAAGGGTCTGCTTGGCTTGTTTCAATTAGTAGATACAGGATAATATGTTTGGGCCCCATGATACCAAACTTCGTGTTGCCATTTATCCAGCACTGGATAACCATTGCTCATCTGCAGTAAGCATGCATATTGAAGTGTTCATATTTCAGTCTCACCTGAAATAAGAGGAAACATGGAGGCCTTTCACTCTTGCATGCTTGGTTCAAAGACTTCTTGTGGTGCTGAGCAGGTTAAAAAAGATGTGAATGAATCTATTTCTTTTAGTGCTGCTCATACTAATAGGCTTTGCTCTTCATGCTTGTCGTATTGTAATTCTGATTTAACAACATTTATCAGCAGAAGATCACTGCAGAGTCTTTAATGATTATAGTTGTTCAAGCTGATAGTCTGAGACTATTAAATAAGCTCCAATTACTTCCCATTTATTTGTGTTGTTTTTTCCCTCCAAGTAACAAAATGTAATCCTGAAGTTCATTATTAGTCTTTGCATTGTGTTCATCTAAATAGATTTTCTACCTAATTAAGGCTAAATACGTTTGTGCTAAACTGACTGTATTTTACAAGGATGTTTTCATTTGTACATGAAGGCGTCTTTAGTTTCTACCATCCATATTTTAATTATGTTTAATTTCTATAGCTGCCAGAGATCCTATTGTGTGTCTCAGCAATTCACCCTGGGCTGCTCGAGATTGTTTAGATTGGAGTTGGAATAGGCCTCCAGATGAATTTAGTTGGAATCTAGTTAATAACAAGTCACCAGGAAGCAATTTCAAGTGTTTACTACTGCTTTAAAAGATATAAAGTGTATACTGGCTGAATTTTGGATGAAAGAAATAGAGATGAAAGGAGAGGAATTCAGTTCAGATTAGCCGTGCTATTTTTTATGGGGTGGATCACTGAGAGGGGGAGGTAGGAAAAAAAATTGATTAACAGATTGGCTGGTAATCAGTATTCAGCATGGTTATTGTGTCCGTATTCTGACCATTCAAATGATTGAGCTTTACCTCTATACTGTTTTTGTTATTTATTTATATACGATCTGTCTGGGGGCACCTTTGTCAAATAATGAAGCAGTACAATTTGGTGATAATTAAAAACACAGAATGTCACATTTTCATTTCAGTATTAGAATAACCATCAGGAGGAACATCTTTGTAAATATACCACTCTTGACCTTACCTGGTGAACTCCTGTCCCACGCCCCAGAAGATGTTGTGCAAGCCCAAGGCCAGGCCCCGTGCAGACATGGGCACTGTGCTGTGCCATGCCGTTCCCTGCACGAAGCCTTCTCAGGAAGGAGTGAGAAAAGCACAAGTAGCTACATGCCTGTTAAAAAGTTGTGGGGCATTAGTATCTGCTGCTACTCTATAGAAGTGCGCGTCTTTTCAAATGCTGTTTGAGGGTCCTGTTCAAGGACCACAAAGTAATAGACATTAATATAAAAAGTCACTTAAATTACCTTTCCCTTGAGAAAGTGCTGACTTCTTTGTAAGCTCCTTCATGTCTGAACTCCTCATTGGAAGGATTATAAGACCCACTTTCTCTTGGGAAGAAGCTGTAGGAAAATAAACCTCCAGGGTTTTCCTGAGCTTCCTCAGAAGCCACGTTTTGCACTGTCAGGCCAGTCTTTCTTCGTCTCTTTCCTAGTTTTGTGGTGCATTCTGTTTCACAATGTGGTTAAGCTGAAATGAATCCAGGAGGCTTAATAACACTGGTAAATATTCCAGGACAGTTGCTGAAAGTGAACAGTCTTGTGAGGGTTTGTTCGCCTGGGAACGGAACAATGTGTCATGTCATGCAAGGGTGGGTTCCCTTGCCCACACTGAGGCAGAGCTAACTGCGCTCCAAAGCAGAGGCGGAAACCATTAAAATATGAATGCGTGCATATGTATGTATATGCAGGCAAAAAAGCCTGCTCAAACTCAGTTAGTGTTGATGTTACTGTTGGTGAATTTGACTGGGAGGGACCTTTGCCAAGAGAAGGGCTGTGTGCATTAGTCTGGAGTCTCTTAATGAGATCAAGCATCATTGGAAAGGGAACAATGTGTGTAAAGTGGGGGCAGGTACTGGTTATAAGTCAAGTTCTGTTACAGACTGAATAAATTTGACTAGTCTGTGGTGTCTTCCAGTCCTCCTGTGTAAGTACAAATTTTCTCTGAGAAGTTTAAATTAGCAGAAAACAAAGTTGTCAATTTTTGAAATACTATGGATATGTGCTTTCACAGCTCCTTCTAGCAGTATTCCGAACTTTTTAATAACCAGATTAACATTTGAAATTGCTGTTAATACACTATGACTGTTTATACAGTTACTGTGCTAAGCTGGAGCAAATGTGAAAATCTGTCTGGACTCTTGAGGGGTGCAATATTGTTTTACTCCCTAACCTAAATCATTCTGAAAGTAAGTCACATGTTACCAAGAAACAGAAAAAGTCTTTTGAGGGAAGCAGCCAAAGTTTTCATTCTGTTTCAAGCCAGAACATCTCTCCTTAATGTACAGATGTTATGTATGCAGCAAGGAAAAAATCCAACTTCTATTAACGATATTTTTACAAAGTTGTTTCTACTGTTTCGGAACACACTGCTGAAGTTGATGTTAAGAAAAAATAAAAATCAATTGGAACATTTTTGGAAATGAAGGGAAAAATAATCCTCCAAACAATCACTTCCCAATGCAGATGTTCCAGTGCAGGGTCCCCTGTATCTATGCACTTTGTGGTGGTCCATCTGTTACTCTGCAGCCTTGAAGTGCAAGTGTAACGATAGTTTTGGGCTAGCAGTGCCTGTAAGTATTTGTACCGCTGAATCCTGAAGGGCTTATGAAGGACTCGTGCTTTTTCAAGTCTCAGAATTCCCCTTTCAACAAAAATGATTGCTTTTTCTCATGATCATTTTACATAACAGAAATGACTGACTGTATTTGAAACAATGACATCTTTCGTCTTTACCAGTTTGCAAGTTCAAAGTCATTAAATTCGTTTTCACCTTTTGTATCTCCCTCTTCAATGTCAGGCATAAAGTAACTTAATATATTTCTCACAAAATGTTTCTCACAATTCTTCATCCACTGACAATTAAAGTACAATGGACTTATTACAGACAAATGGAAAAACATATGGAAAAATCTAACTACATCTGCTGTCTTTTCTCCACCTGCTCTCTTTGGCTGTGCTTTTGTCCAAACCTGCCAAAAGTACTAGTTTTCCAAGGGTCTCGTGGCACATCAACCACGTCTTCAATTAAAGTTCACAATTTCTTGTTTGTTTTGACGGCGTGGCAGGATGTCTGCATCCCTGAGGCTGCACGATGACTTCAAGCACAGCAATGGTTATTTTGTAGTTTGAAAGATGTGGATGTGGTAGGACAGCCGACAATAGGGTAAGTGCTGGATCCGGAGTCAATTTTGTATTGGCAGGGTCCTACCCTAACCGGGAAAACACCTTTGACCGAGTGGCCTTCTGAGCTGTTGAAATGAGTGTCTGAAGGATGTCGAAATCTGTGCCATTGAGCACTGGAGATGGTACCTGCCGTGATGCTCAGCCTCTGGACCACAGTGGGCTGCAGCACGCAGGTGAGGTGCCTGAAGCTCCCACACGCTCAGTCATCCTGGGGAATGGGCTTGCTTCTATCTGACAGTGATAGATAGAAGGGAGAGAGGATCTAACCCATTATTCTGCCTGGCTCAGCAATTTCTTGCTGTGAATTTTTTTTTAAATTATTATTTATTATCGTTCTGATGGTGACCATCCTTCTGTATGCATCTAGCAGAAGAGTGAGAGTTTGGACAATTCCAGGCAAAAGCCCTGTAGTTTTACTTTATGGTGATGGAGAAAGATGGTTTTTCTTGGAGTCTTGCAGAAAAGGAGAATAGAGCAAAGCTGCTTCCCATGACGGCCTTGGTAATCAGCTGTGGGGCTGAAGTTGTCATGCTCCTTAGTTTGTCAGCCTACAGCTGCCCATGGAATGGGTGGTTTCTTTGGCCATGTGCCAAGGGAGGTGGGTGCCCAGCTGTTTCAAAAAAAGGGGATGAAGTCAGATTTTTGAGCCCACTGGAGCATGAGGAGTATTTAGAATTTCTGCTCTTGTTCTGAAGACCATAGTTTGTAGTTCTGCTGGGGGGAAAAGTTTTGATTTCAACTAAAAAACAGCCCTCAAATACGCAAAGGTTGGAGCAGAAAAAAAAAAGATTTAATCCAGGAGCAGCCTTTGCTTGTAGAGATGCCATCCTCTGACTCCTCTGGCAATTGGAAGGTATTATTATTGAATAATTAACAAGCATTACAAAATAAGATGTCACAGAGCTGTAATTAATATTTAACAGAAACTTGTTTTAATTATTCTCTCATAGTGCTGCTTAAATTATTCTTGGTCGCAGGACAGGTAAAATAGATGGTCCCATAGAAACTGACCAGGTCTCTTCAAGGCTTTGATATATGATGCAGATTTGGAAGCTGTTCACCACCTCCTCAAGCCATGAGCTGGTTTGGAGCCTGCAGCAGCGCAGCTCAACGCAGCAAAGTCTGCACCAGCTCTGGGCACTCATTTTGTCTCAGACATGTGTCTCAGATCCTGCATGACTGCCCAGTGGTTGCATATTTTCACATGTGATCGATAATTGTTATGTATTTTATTATGTGACAGGAGAAAAAAAAATTAGTTTTTTATAGTACAGGGGTTTGATTTATAATTGGCCCTCAAGGCCAGCACAACCAGTGCTTTGTATTTAGAGGAAGGTCTATGTATTTTGTTGTTGCTCAGTGTGTGCATATGCATATTTCTGGTTTGTTTTGCTGTGTCTTTAAGATACCAGTCTTTGCCGGGGAAGAACATGAGAATATGTTCTCAGTACAAAAAGACAGCAAATCCCTCCACGCTGGGGAGAAAAATCAGTTGTGTCAGATAAACTGAAAATGTGAACATTTGCCATTTGGGGCTTGACTGCACGTGGTCCATCTGTGAGTATTTATAGGACTTCCTTGATACAATGAATAACTTTTCCTGAGAAGAGAACATTTTCTTATTGTCGAGAGGAAATGATCCGTATGATGCAATGAACACCTTTCGCAGATAAATGCAAGCTCTTATTGTGTGCCTTTGTGAACTGATCAGGGTTTTCTTTAACTTTCCTTACAAAGCCTCTACAAAAGGAGCCATCTAGCGGCACTGTATTTCAGCAGGTGATGCTGGAGCAGTGCCTACCTGCATGGTATGGGCTCTTCCCCTTGGGTTTGGTGTCTCGAGTTGGATCCCTCAGCCACGCAAAGTCTGCATGCCCTTGCTGTCAGCAGAGCTGGTGCACATCAGGCCGCTGATGTTTGTGGCTCTGCTGATTTATATGCACATTAGATTATCTCTCTCAAAGCAGATTTGAAATTGGTCTGGTGTTGGCTTTTTGCATATTGCAAAAATTAGCAGTCATACCGCCTAATCCTGGCTGTTTGCAGTGGCACCCCTTCCAGAGTTGGTCTGAAACTATGTGAGTTGGTTCCTTTGTAGCATATTCTAGTCTTACAGCGGAATAACCCAAAGAGAATATGCTGGTCTATTGGAGTTTTCCCTTGGTCGATATTGCAGCCATAGTCTTTCACCTCCTGCCTTTAGCATGCAGGATACAGAACTGTACCTGAAAGATTATGTGAGAATTTGTGACCTACATTTTCTAAAATGGGCAAACCCAAATGTACATTTATCCTTCAACGTGCTTAAGTTAGAGGCAAATATATATGACAGATGCAAGTGAAAAACATAGGGAGGGAGGCAGTCTGCAGGTATGTAAACTACCTGGGGTCTGGCTGAGCGCATGTGTATTGTACTTGCAAAAGCCTTTGAGAATGTTAACAGGCTGTCATTAAAATCCATTGTCGTTACAGACAACTGTAAAGTTCTTCTAAATTCTATTTGAGCTAGGTGCAGTGAGTGGCAGCTGCTGTTGGGTCTGTAGTAGGTAAGAGCATCAATTTATTCCATGGTCTTCTCAGTAGATCGCAAAGGCTCTGCCTCCGTCTCTGCAGAAACCTGGGCTTTCTCTCCTGAGATAGATGTGACTTTGAATTCAATCAAGCTCGCAGTACCTTACCCCCAGGCCCTCAGTCTCCATAGATATAGTGGCTAATATACCAAAACCCATACATTTTGTGCGACAGATTTTAATAAAACACACTAAAGGTGGAGTTTGGAGAATTAAACCCCATGCGTTCAACAAGGAACAGAATTTGGAGCAGAATTCAAACTCTCTCATTACATGCAATGGTTCTGAGCTTAAAATGTTATTTTTGCATTAATGTTATATTATTGTTTTTAGCATCAATAGCAATCTATGCAATTGGCAATGATCTCATGCACACTCCTGGGTACAGACTGTTCTTTCCCAGTTTGGGAGTAGTTGCTTGTTATTACTGAATCGCAGCATGCGCACATGCAGAAGAGGCCCCACAGTCATTAAAACTCTCCCTGCCAGGGCTCTTACCACTGAGTACTCAGCAGTTAACCTCTCCATGTATCTTCTGAGAACCAGATAGAGTTAGGACAGAAAATTTCTGTTTGTGGAAATCCTTCTCTTAGGCCTGTGTTCAGTGATAGACATCTGCAGTGTCACACTTGGTATTTGAAATATGGTGCTACAAAGTGATGAAAACCCTGCAAAGGTTTCTTTATAGAGGCTGTAAACTGAGTTGGCTTTCAAAATGTGGGAAAAAATACTTTGACCTGATCCTGTGCTTCTCTGCGAGAGTGGAATGGCTTTCATTGGTTTTGGGAGCAGGAGTGGGTCATTACTGAGCTACAAACGTGACCTCCCGTGGCAAGGGTGCACAATTTTTGCTATTAGTCCCCAAAGGGAGGCTGTGTCACTCTGGGGCTGCTGGAGAAGCATGTGTAGAATCACACAGAAAGGGAGTGTTTTTCCAGCACTGTAGTGGAAGCACAGTTGAAATACATGCTCTTGGGTCGCATGTGTTGTGTTTGACACCTGTAATACTGAGTAATTTTAATAGGGTAGCCTCTCAAATGGGTTGACTTTGGATAGAGCCTCTTCTGATCTATATCTATTCTAGAGAGAATTACTCTATTGGACCAAAATGGTGCTTTCCATAATAACTTCTTTGTGCATTCTGTGGATGAGATTAAGTCTATACAACAACAAAAAATAGAAGTGTTAGGTGTTTGTTTGAAAATGCTGCTTTCATCTTTGACTGTGGATACATACAGGCTATATTAATAACCTCTCTGCTTCTAATTTGGCTGCAGTATAACCTTCAATTTTTTCAGTGTATTTAATATGATTTGCAAGCACAAAGAGAGATAAGAAGGTGCTACTAATGAATAGCTAGACAAAAGTTGAAAAAGATGGTGATTCAAACAGCAAACCCACTGACGTACGCCCCATGGTACTGTCAGAACTGGGAATGCCTGGTTCCAAGATCATCTTTCTGCAGAGTGACTTTGTCCTTACTTGAATGTCTTAGACATCCGTGGCAAATGAAGTCTGCAATTAATCCAGCACTGTAAAATTAAATATTGCAGAGCGAGTCAAACCCATCCTCCTGTAGCCAGCTGAAAACCAGATGTGCTGCTTTTGTTTGTACCCCTGCACTTCACAAATTTAGTGTCAGCAGCTGCTGCTGTTTTAAGCTCAGAGTGCTGAGCTTCATTTCCCCTGCACTGCAAACCATGTGTATGTTCTGCTGTCACATATGGATCCTATCTTGAAATCATTATGCTGTAAAAATCATGCTTGGCTTTGGTGAAAGTGATTGTGAAAGAAATGCAGATTAAAGGTGGATGGAGATTTCTGGTTTGTGGCATTTAACACTTGCATCAACAGGTGTGGGATTGAATGAGGCTGGATTTGACTCAATGTATATCTATAGCTCTTGGTTGGTACAGTTGTTCTACAGACCGTGCTGTATTTTTAGTCCTTGCTCCTCCCGAAGGGTTGTCTCTGCAGACACTGGGTGTCCTCTGTGGCGGGGAAGTTTTGTGGTGTTGGCTGTCCCTGTGGACAGGGAAGAGTTACAGTGGAGCTTAGTTTTGTGTCTGCCTTTGAAGCATTTAAACTTCATTTGTCTTTTCAAATTCCAGCATGTAGGCTTGGAAGAGCATTTCCCAGAGGGGGGCAAAGCACTTGAAGGTGGAAAACAGTTTAAAGAGGTGAACTGTAAAACAGTAAATCTGCTGTTTACTTTGCTTTTTTCTCCTGAGGTTTCATCACAGCTTTCTACCACTCTGTGCGAGCAATAGTAGTACAGAGCATCAGCCGGGTAGGAACGCTCTGCTTAAACGCTCAGAGCTGCAGCCTCCACCAGTCCTGGGGGAGCTGCACAGCTTGACTGGCCACTCCTGGGTGCAAGGGTGGTAATATGGAGAGCAAAGATCCCGACTGAAACATCACATAAGTATTGTGTCAGATGCTCTTTGAAACAGGAATGGGCCTGCACCTTATCTTTTGATGCTTTGGATGGGGCAGGAGGGCAGAGCGTGGGGCAGGGCTGTACTCTCCTCGGGACATGGGAGGATGTGTGCCTGTCGCTCTGGTTTGGGCCAGTGTCTCATTTGTGGGTAATAAGAATTACCATGAAAAACCAACAGCAGTGAACATCTCCTTTCCCTTCCTTTCCCCTTTATCAGCATGTCATTTGCTGTACAGATTAGGATTTAATTTTTTTTTTTAGCTAAAAGACAAAAATCATTTAGCAAGAGTCAGACTGTGAGAGGGAATGTTGCCAAGATACACAGAAATATCCTATCACAGCATCACCTTTAGAGACCTTGGAAAGAGTTTAATGAAGAAGACAGATTTCCTCCCCCCTCCCCCCATCATTGCAGCTAGGTATTTTGGCCCTAACTTGCAGCATGGTGGAATGCTCAGTTACTGATAAAAAGTGCTTTAAACTGTATTAACTATGAAAACTAATTATAGGAATGCTTTGCATTACTGTGGAGTGGTGTCCCTGTAGCACTCTGCACACTGCTGTTGTTGAAACCCAACAAATAAAGTTCACATTTTCTCTTTCATAGTTTCCTTCGTACTTCACATACTTAACCTGTTGAAGTTTAAGGACTATTTATAAAGAATAGCTCAGGCTGTGTTTGGGATATATTATTTTTGTATTAATAGAACTAATAGCATCTTGGATGCTTCTTGTATTTAAGTTTCGTATAACTGGGGGACAAAACAGTTGAAAGAGACAAGGGAAAGTCCTGGGTGACCTGTTGTGGTTATGGATTGCACCATCCACACAGATTTACCTCAACCCTTTTGTGTCTCATTTAGTTATTCTCATTTATACACCAGATACCTGCAACTCCAGATAGCTCTGTGTGTTCTTTCCTACATTGGAGGGCTGGTACGATGCCCTGCTGTCAAAAAGGGAATGGTATATATGTGTTAAAGGATAATCACAGTGTATGTGTTCTGATTCTTTGTGGTCAGTGTAATTTAAATTAGGCATATAGCTGTACAGATATATACACAGCCATATATACCTATTTATACATGCATATATCTATATATCTATATAGATACATGAACAAGAGTGCAGGGCCTCTTGCATTTAATTATTTGATGAGGGAAAAAAGGTGAATTCTGGCACCAGCTTAGAGGAAATGTGACAGCACAACAATTAAATTTTCTGAGCTATTTCACATATACAAATCCAAGATCCAAGTGCATTAAAATAAAGAAAGTCAAAGTATACAAGTGGAATAATGAAGCTGAGGTTTTGGAGTTGGCTGAACAACAGAGGAAACGTGACAACTATCAAACGTCTGAAGTCTCAAAGCTGTGGCACCTCAGTGGAGATGTTTTGGGTATGATGTTAATAAGCTTTACATTTGTCTTGCGCTATTTGCAGTTTGCTGCTGGGTATGGAGCGGTCTTTTTCTTTGAAGATACATTGGAGATACAGGCTAAGTGAAAGGAGCTGGACTCTGAAAATAATTGTTTTTTTGTTTTGTTTTTTTTGTTTTGGTTTGGTTTTGGGTTGGTTGGTTTTGGTTTTGTTTGTTTTGGGTTTTGTTTTGTTTTGGTTTTTTTTTGGTTTTTTTGGGGGTTTTTTTTTTGTTTTTGTTTTTTTTTTTTAGTTTGGTTATTCCTGGGAATAAGGACTGTCTTGAAACTATTGTTTGTTTGTTCTGTTTTCATTTTGGTGTCCAAAGAAGAGCAACGAAGCTGGTGAAGGGTCTAGAGCACAAGTCTTCTGAGGAGCGGCTGAGGGAACTGGGGTGGTTTAGCCTGGAGAAAAGGAGACTCAGGGGAAACCTTATTGCTCTCTACAACTACCTGAGAGGAGGTTGTAGCGAGGTGGGTGTTGGTCTCTTTTCCCAAGCAACGGGATGAGAGGCAAAAGCCTCAAGCTGCGTCAGGGGAGGTTTAGTTTGGATATTAGCAAAAACTTCTTCACTGAAGGGGTTGTCAAGCATTGGAACAGGCTGTCCAAGGAAGTGGTTGAGTCACCATCCCTGGAGCTATTTAAAAGATGTGTAGATGTGGCACTTAGGGACATAGTTTAGTGGTGGACTTGGCAGTGTTAGGTTTACGGTTGGACTCAATGATCTTAAGGGTCTTTTTTAACCTAAATGATTCCATGATGCCATAAAAAATGCTGTTCTTTTTTTTCTTTAAAAAAATAAGAGAAAAGAATTTGATTTCATGTCTGCTCTTAAAAATTAGAAAGATTTTTTTTTTTAAAGATATGTTCTCTCCAAACTGAATATATTTTGTTTGAAAAACATTTGGGTTTTGGTTTGTGGGGATTTTTTTTTTGTTTTTTTGTTTTAAAAACTTCTCTGCATTCCTCTATGTCTGATAGTTAAAGCTACTTGTGAGCTGCAGATATTAATGGATAGAGAGTCACTTCTGTCCCTTACAGAACCACATCTTCTAATGAATAAACTATTCAAACATTTCTCATTGCTGAGCTGCAGAGGTCAAAGTGATACTGACTTCCTGTGTGGCCTTGGATAAGTCATTATCTCCCTCTCCTTCCTCTGCAAAACCTGACTGTTAAATAGTTCCTCACAGAAGAGGTGTGAGAAACGATTAGCTAATGCTGGTAAAATGTTTTGAATACAAAATGTGGTTCATAGGTGGTAAGAGAGGCTCCCATCAATCATTGTTAGTGGATGCTGTCATTTAGCAGCCTCTGATTTTTGGTTAGGTCTTTCACCAGTGGAAAGAAAATAGGACAGACTCAAAAAGTCTATCAATATTTATACTTCTGTCTTCAGATGTTTTAATAACAATTCCCCATAGATTTCATCTGCTACTGATCACTTTAAGAAATGGAGATATTTCCTGTTCCATGGGTCTAAAAATTGTGTCCTCCACTAGCCTGAGGATTAGTTTCTGGGGCTGGAGCAAAGGTAGCTCAACCTCACCCACCCCTGGCTATCAGACAGGTTCCCATTTGATAGTAATATACACATGTAAGTGCCTTTTGGTTTTGTTCTAGTCTGTCACATCTTTCCTACAGCAGATTGCCATGTTCTCTGTTGTCTCTAGGATCCCTGGGATAATCCTGCATTTTCTTTGGTGGTGTAAACTTGCTCTGCTGTTGATGCGCTAGAACGAGCTCCTGTGGTAATAAGTGGAGGCAGGGCTGAAATGGTGAAGCAAAGCATTATTCTGCAGCAGGCAACTATTTCACATGGTCTGTTCTTTTTCCTTTATATGATATATTTTAAATGTTACAACATTATGGTCTGTGTATTTATCAAAGCATGCCCAGCGTGGAGAAGAGGAACATGGTGGTTAAGAGCTGACATCTGAGCCTGCCTCTGACCCTCCCAGGGAGCCTGAAGGTCTGCAGCTGCTCACCCTCTCACACAGGGCTTGATGCTACCACAGCTTCCCACCTGCGGCAAGGCTGCAGTGCACCCTGTGGGAAACACTTCTCCGAAGTTTTATTATGTAAAAATTCAAAAAAACAACACTAGGAAGGGTTTGGTTTGTGGCAAAGTTACTTCACTGAAAGAAAGTTCGGCTATAAAGTTGTGTGGTGCTTTCTGCAGAGGAATGGGGCAGTTCCTGGGATACCAAACTGTGATCATTAACACAAGGAGTGAAGGAAAGTGTTGAAGGACCTGCTCTTGCTCCATTGAAACCTGTGTCGGTTTTGCCATTGATTTTTAATGGTGTCAGGGTGAAGTCTCTGGTTAATAATTGCTCACAAACCTCTGTTAAAACCTCCCTGCTCCATCTGAGTTGGGGAATGGACTCTGGATAGGTGATGAAGGTGGTGCAGGCACCGGTTGTCTGTGCTGACTTGGGCAGCTCAGAGGCCTCTCTCAGCTCTGCATTTCTGTTATGAACCCTAACATGGGGATTTTTTGCAGTATGTTGGATTGTAATTTATTTATGTTTTCATATAAGAAATTCTTGTAATGCATGGGATATGACTCTTTGTAGTAAGATGAGTATAATTTTTCTCCCCATTTATAGGATGGCTATTTTTCCCACCGACCGAAAGAGAAAATGCGAACAGACAGCAATAATGAAAACTCAGTTCCCAAGGACTTTGAAAATATTGATAACAGTAACTTTGCTCCCAGGACTCAGAGGCAAAAACACCAGTCTGAGCTGGTGAAAAAAACCCTTAGCAAGCAAAAGGAGCACTTGAAAAAGAAACTGGAAGAGGACAAGAGGAAGGAGAACTTGCTGCTGGGGAAGAACTCTAATGAGGTGGTGCAATTCAGTGATCACCCTGGAAAAAACAGCAGCAGCAGCAACACCAACAATTTGAAGGAGATTCACAGATCTCCCAAACAACACCATTTAAAAAAAAGTGGAAACAGCTCCCCTGAACTGAGATATGACCAGCCACCAAAGTGTGAGGTAACAGGCAAAGAGGCAATCTCAGCCATGTCCCGGTCTAAAACTAAACAGTGTCGGCAGGAGATCGCAGAAGTGTATTGTCAGCATAAGCATGGAAAGCTGATGCCGGAGAAGGTGACGCGTTTCTGTACACTGGAGGGTAAGTTGATAGATGGTGAAGGAGAAATAACATGGTATCTCGGGGGAAGAATTCTGTAAAATTGAAATGGTCTTCTGATGACAAAAAATGGCTTTATTGCAGGAATGTATAATGTACTTAGTCTGTGAAAACGAGGGAAGGTTTGAGGATGTTTTAACCAGGGAGTTATATGGATGTCACAGGATCCTTGGTAGATTCCTGTAGAATTTCTTTTCACTTTGCATCCACCAGATTTTTATTGCACCACGTGATCTAGGTATTTAGCTGCTACTCCTGTTTCTTTTAGTTTGTAATCTACAGACACAGAGAAGAGTAGCTGAAGTCTTGTTATTCTGTGCAGGAGTTACATACTTTTTGGGGATCAGGGAACAGCCATGGTGAATTTTGGTGCCTTAGGCTAACCAATAAATGAGTGGCATTGCTGTTATGGCCATATGGCCATTTTTCTAGCACAGTGGAGTCCTAGCTAATAACCAGGACTGCTAACCATTTTGATAACCCAGGTAATTATCAGAAGTATAATAAAAAAAATTCCAGAAGCATGGGAAAGAAATCCAATTTTGTGGCTCACTTTTATTTTTAATGTTCTTCAGTCAGCAAAACTAATTTTCAAAATCACTGTTGTAGAGTCAGTTACCTCTGCTAGCCTAAGCCAAGCTTTGATTTGTTGCTTTCAGTTTCTCCATGCAATACATCAGATATCATATCTCAGATACATGAGGTATCTCTCAGCTTGCTGAGGATGTTTCCAAACAAAAGCATCTCTCCGTAATAGGAAGCTTAGACTTTTAATTTAGATGACACCTATTACCAGGATAATGGTGTGAGCACCCCATTTCCCACCCTAGTGCATCTGTGACTTGTTTTGTTTTGTTTTTTTACCATGTCTCTCTTAGTGTTTTTTCTCCCTTTCTTGTCATGGTAATATTCAAAATTGTTAAGCTGGGTGGGCAGACATTGGAGATAAAGACTTAATGGAGCAGGCAGAGGACTTGGTGCTCTGTTCAAGGAGAGGGACAGCAAAGGCAGCACAAGTTGAAGGGAAGATAAAACAACAGCAGAGAGGTAAGAATTGAGTAAAACCAGACATTAGTGACAGGCTGAGCATCAGGGTTGCCCCTGAGGTCCCATTGGGGTGCCACTGGTGGAACCCGCTGTGATAAGCATGTCCTTGGTATCCTTCCCTCTTCTCTAATAACAGGAGAGTCAGCTCTGGTCTGTGAGAAAGCTGATGGAGGTCAGCAGCTTGCAGATACTGTCCTACACTTTTGGGGATCAAGGACATATCTTAGTAATGTCATCAACGCTGTATAACTTGTGTAGGGTAAATGCATCACAGATACAAATATGTAAGTGATATGCAGGAGAGACCTGGAAGATGTGTTGTCATCAGTGTGGTTGCACACTGCAGCTGTGTGCCATTTTGCACACACCTATGATTCCATTCCCTACCTGGTAATCTGTCTCCCAGGGATGCAGGGTGGCTTTCCAGTAGTTTTAAATAACTGCCATTTTTAAAAACAGGCTTATCAAGAAATATTTATTGCTTCTTTTTTAAATACAGATTTTATCTCATATGCCCTGCAGTCAGGATAATAGCATGGTCTTAGAACCAAGAACAGCTTCACCTTTTACACCTGAAGCCTTTTAGCTTGTATGTACATTGCATATTGGTATAAATGCTTCCTTTGATAAGACATAGTAAAATGTCCAGGAAAACTGGGGGCTACAAAATGACTAGAGAAATGGAGAGGTGTCCAAATATGGTTTTATTGTAAAATACATGTGAATTTAGTAACAACTCATGAGGTATGGATATATACCACATTAAAAAATTAAACGTAAAAAGACTGTGGCTACAATTTTTAGGTTTGCAGTGATAGTATTTAATTTAGATTTTTATTTTAGGCAGCGATGCTTGTTTAAAAAGAATAATGGAGGGATGTCTTAACCTAGCCAGATGGATCCTTGTGGAAAATGTTGATTTTTCTTTGCCTCAAGGTTATTTCCTCCTGTCCATGCTGACAGCTGAAATTAACAGCTTCAACAGCCAGATTTCCTTGGCAGAAAACCTGGACATCCTGTGTTACATACAGGGTTGCTCTAGAGCAGATTTGGGAGCTTTGCTTTGGGGCGTTGATAAAGCAGCAGCATATTGAATGGGACAAGAGTTGCTTATGCAGGAGGTGCCAATGCACAAGCAGATTGGGACATCAGACCTACGGAGGAGATCCAGACTTTGAAGTCACTTCTCAAATTTCTGAACACAGGACTGTCAAGACAGACATGTAGGAACCCCAAAACTGAAGGTGCCCAGTGCCTACCAGAAGGCCTTATAAGTATATAACTTGGTAGGTCCCTTAAATTTTATAGCCCTGTTAAAGATATATTGCCTAAGTTTAAGTGTGTGTGGTCTGAGATCTCTCCTCCCCACTGCAGAACATAAATACTACTGCTGTTCACTCACAGACTGGCTCCTTCCCTCATCAAAGGTGTCTTCATCAACTCCAGAGGTCCTTTAAAGGAGTTGAACTTGATTAGGAGATGTTTGTGAAGCACTGGCCATCAGCTTTTGGGGATATAAGACACCCCATTGTTAGGATTGCTGGTAGGGGGAGGTCACAGTAGAGGTCTTCCTGCTTTATGCATCAAAAAAGGTATACACTGTTTGTCAGCAGAAGGGAGACATCTGGGGACTGAGTCAACGTATTCAGTACATAAGTGCTATTCCCTTCAGTTTGGTTTGAAAAAAGGTTTCCTGTCTGTTTTAAGCAGAGCTGTGAAGTATAAATATTTATGCATTGGAGCAGCACATTCATCCATTATCCCAACATACAAGCGTGTTCCCAGTGCTATGGTTTCCATTGAGCTGTCATCCAGCATTTAATCCCCTTGGATCCTGTCTCAACTGATCAAAACCATGAAGTTGCTAAGTGTAACTATCAATCATGGACATGACTCCATCTAGCTGGATTGTCATAAATGTTAAGTGATACGTTCACTTGAGTGGTTATCAACGGGAACAGGATCTTACAAGCTGTTTCTTTTTTCTTTTAAGTATTTTATTGTTTCCAAAGGCAACAGGCAAAGGAAGTCAAATATAACTATCTTCAGTGTATAAAAGAAAGGATTGTTAAAACCAAGAGCATGATGTTTACTACCTGTTTGACATGCAGGCATTATTTCCATTAGAACAAGAGGACATGGGCTGCAGTTCCTCTAAGGACGTTGCAGAGAGAGAATGTGCTGAAGCAGCAGAACAGGACATGGCAACTTTACCAGTTTTCTGACTTGCAGAGCATGTGAGCTGGCATTTCCCAACAAGCCGGTCCTGAAAACAAGGCGCAAATGCTACGGAACAGGGGATTGGTGTCAAAGGCTTTAGGTGCAGCTTTATCCAAAGTCATGGCTGAGATCAGGGCAACAGGCAGCTTGCAAGTCACCCTTCACTCAGAAGGGAATGTTTGGAGATTGTAGAATTGTGTCGAGGCAAAATGTAGTCAGTGAAGGTAAGAGGGGAAGAGTAGGTTCAGCAAAAGGTTGGGTGAGGAAAGGGCAAATCCAGTCCTGTGCAGGCTGGGTAGAGGGTACAGGGAGACATTCTTCTGGGGCGTTCATTTCTTCTCAGGAGATGTGATATGGAGATCAGCAACCTGTGGACAATGTGGCAGATTGTTTCCTTGCTGGGGCCATCTCCAGCCTGGTCCTATACAGGCCAGACTAGAGACACTGATTCCCATGGTGTGCCAGACTCGCTTTTGCTCGCTAAAACTGTTGGTGGACCTGGACCAGCTGCCTCCTGTCTTTGTCTGTCATCATATGTGGCTCCCCTCTTGTGTAGAGGTACTGGGAAGAAGCAGAAGTTTCAATGCGAATTCTTTGCTCTGAAATAAGCTGCACTCTGTACCTAGATAAACTCCTTTTTGACAAAGCACAAGTGACCTGATCTGTGCCATGTTTCCCCTGGCAGGATCCCTTATTACCATGGGCAGGAGTACAATTTAGAATGGCCACTGTGACCCTGACTGCTGAGATTGCTGCCCAGATTATTGAGCAGCAATGCAATTACAATTACACAGCTCCACATTTCAACATGCATATTAAAGTTGTGACTTCTACTTGCAGTCTTCCTTCTGTGATGAAAAAAGCCCAGCTTCTGACCCACTGGCTGGATTCAGTCCCTGAATTCTCTGTTTTTCACTCCCACGTGGATCATGGTAGTTTGTATTTCTGAATCCCTTGCCTTGCAAGTTTGCTGGATATGCAGCATGGTTCCTTCTTAGTAATTGGCACCAGGTCCATGAATCATCGCAGGCACAGTGCCAAGTGGTATCTGCATTAGTCCTGTGAGGCAGCTTCTCTAGGCTGCCATATCCCCAGGGGAGACTCTGGCCTAATCCTTATGATTAATTACCCAACTGGGTTTATGCTTGACCCAGATCTATGGCCCTAGATAGACCGAAAGTATGTAACAAGTTTTTTTTGAGAGGTGTTTTCTAAGATGTAGTTCTGGCAAAAGAAAAGTCCCTAGGAAAGCAGAGAGCCTCAAGTGAGCCTGATTTATTTCCCCTTGGCTCTTCTGTTGTCTTTTCTTAGTTTATAAATCAAACAGGTTTTCTGCTACCTTCATCCCTGTGGGTAAACCCAACTCATAAATAAAGTAGAAAAATAATCAAGCTACCCTCATTCCATATCTTTCATCAGCACTGAAAGAGTTCTTTGCAGATTAGACTGCTTTCTCCCTGGTTGCTTATTGATAATGCTGCTCTGGCACATTGAAGCAAGAGCTTTCAGTTTCTTATAGGCTGCTGAGAAGAAAATTTTCCATTTCATTTTAGAAAACACAGCCTTCTTTTGTTTTTTCAAACTGAGAGAAAAGGGCTCTGGAGCTCTGTTTACTGAGTAATACACACAGGTAATAGCAATCTGCATTTCTATAATGTTTTTATCTCCCTACTTCGAAGCGCTCAACAGAAAGAGGTATGATTTGCAGGAAGGGAGAGGATAAGCCACTAAGATGCCAAATACTTATGTGGTGGAGCAGAGCAGTTCTTCAAGGTGTGGAAATTAGAGCATCCTCTATATAACTTGAAAAGAATGGGAGTTGTAACTAAGCAAAAACAGAATTTCATCTGCTCAATACGCATGGGTATGCACACAGTGACATATAAACATATGGCTTTGTTTAGCTTTCACATATTTGGCAATGCATTTTTGGACTCACTGGGTTTGATCTGAAGATTATTGAACCCCAGATTTGTCTCTATCTCCTGGTTTCAGGATTCCCAGACATGGGCTGCTGCTGCTGCTTTTCTATATGTTTAATCTGTTAGTGTGACAATATTACTGTGGTGAGCTATACATGGTTTAAGGAGCACGTAAAAGCCACTGCATGTGCAGCCCAGGCAGCATTTTAATTTGCTGCACCACAGATGACTCCAGTTGCAATAAATTTACTGCGAGTAGACTAATTGCAAAATAACCCTAACTGAGTAGTTATCAGCGAACAACATCCTGTGGAACAAAACTGCTTACAATTAATAGCATTTAAGCCATACGCTGGTATTCTGCAGAGTGCTGAGATGTAATTACACTGTGTACAGAGATTGTGTTCTTTTCTGGAAACCATGTTTCCAGCACTTCTTTCATTATAAAGGGCTGTTTCAAGATTCAGTACTTGCATTTTAGGCAAAATGAGTTTATGAAATACGTGGTCTGTCTCTCCTCTCCCCTTACATGTGTAAAGCAGAACCAGCTCTAATAAAATCAGTGAAGCTGTGGCACTGCAAGAAGAAAAATGAGATCTCAGGAAGAATGTATGTTGCCAGTGATTCTCAGATTAACTTTGATTGTGGCCACATGTGCAAGTTTGGATAGTTAAAATTAAAATGTAAGTAATGAAAAGATACTTCATTGTTTTAGCTGAAGATGGACCATACGTCATTGTATGAATGAGGACTGGAGTATAGAATTTATGTGATGAAAATGCATGTAAGTGCTAGGACCCAAAGTGCACATAAGCTGCTGTCACCAGACCGGATGTGCAGGCAGGTGTCCCACTGTAGGGCTGCCTGCGTTGCTGTTGGGTGACCAGTGTGCTCTGGTCATTTGAAGGGAGTGATGAGGCAGCCTTGATGTAAGAGCTGCTGAAACACTTCCCCCAGCTCGCAGCTGAGTTGCTCCCTGGGCAGAGAGCCAAATGAATGAATTTTCCTCAGAAATTGGATCTAGCCAGCGGGTCAGAAACTGGACAAGTTTCTTTGCAGATCTGCGTACATGCTGTAAGGGAGTTGAAATTGCTAGAAATGTCCTTGTGGCATCCCAAAACAGGGTGACATTGTTTTGCCACCTCCCTGCATTTCTGGGGACAGCTGCAGTGTAAAGGACAGGAGACTGGTGTTTCTCAGGGTTGGGTAAGCTTGTGGCGTTGCAAGGCTGAGAGATTCTTCTCCCAAAAATAAGGCCATTATGAGCACAGGCTGGCTCTGTCAGTGCTGTCTTGTGTAGTTTCAGCTTTGGTAATAGAAGAAATTGAGTGAGGGGAAAACTGTGTTGGGTGTCTGTGCCAATTAATCCTTTCATTTAAATACAGACGATTCCTGTCTAGATCATCTGCAAGTTTAGAAGTGGGAGAATGAAATCAGACTTATGTTCCTCTGTTTTTTCCATGTAATGCTACTGTCTGGTCACATTTTTCCACGTTAGGCCTGTCTGGTCACCTGTGGACCTGGTGGCTGCAGAGTTGGTCCCTGACAGGCCAGGGCAGCAGACTTGTAGAAAAACATCTTGACAAATGGCATCTTAAGGAAATGCTGAGAGCAATGCATGACACAGGGAATGGAGGGCAGAAGGGCTGGAAAAATTATGGTCAGCAGCCCTAGTTCTCACCAAGCCTCTGTTTTGGAAAATGATATCGTTTTATGGAGCATTAAAGGGGGAGCATGGGCAAGCGTGGGAGAGGATAATGGCTAAGTATGTCCTCGCTGCAAACCTCCTGGGAAGGGAGCATGAGGGTAGCAGAAGCTCAGTGAATATTTCAAAGATTGCTGTGTATGTACAGAGATAAAAAAAAGTACTTAAGTGATTGCTAATGCTTCCCAGTGATCCTGAAACATGTGGACAGAATATCGGAGGGGAGAGTCAAATACAACTATGGCTAGAGAAAATTGTTGGTACAATGGTATGAGCTGGTAGGGTTGCAGGGAAAACAAGAAAAAAAACCAAACAAAAAAACCCCCAAAACAAAAAACCCAAAACAAAACCACCAAACACAACCTCCCCCTGTGGTAGGAAAACTTGAGCTATACTGGCAGTCATGTTTTTTTTTCCTACAAAATAGGTGTTGAACCTCTGGAGCGGACACATTACAGTGATTTTAGTGCACAAACCTTTAAGAGGAAACATGGCATCTAATTCTCTTATTTTTATTCAATGCTAAGCAAGGAGCTGTGTGATGTAAATGCACAGTAGTACTGAACTGAGCTTGAGTTAAGGTTGCACAAGCAGCCTCAATGTTATATTCTTTCCTAATTTGATTTTGTAACCGTAACAAAACTGTGTTAAGAGTGTCATTGTTACGTACTAATTGTAAGCAGGCAACAGCACCTTTCAGATTTGCTTTTTGGTTTAGGCCTAAAATGTCACCAAAACCACAAGGAGATTACTAGGGCTGACTCGCTAGAAATTCATCTTTGCCTTTCTAACCATTGCACTTCTCTAAGTACCACTACTTAGCGAAGCAATACTGTGTTTTCACAGGAATCCACAGCTGATGAACTGTTATTTTGAGAATGGGGGAGTGTCGCGTCCCAGAAATCCCACACTAGCTGCAGCTCGAGGCTGCCACAGTTTGGTCTGAAGTCAGTGGCACTCACTGTATTATTTTTAAAATAACTGGGGGGAAAAGTGTTGACATTTAATGCTCTCCTTCTGAGCTGGGGCAAAGAATTCTCCTCTTTTGTAGCTTCTTGAAACAGATGCCTTAACTATTTACAGAGTTTGTTACAGGATTAAGTATATAGTTAAAGAGAATGCACCCCTTTTCAGGCAGGTTTTTGAAAGGATACATTTATTTGATGTATTTCAGGAGTTGCTGGGTTTTATGAGAGCAGTGGCTGTTTTGTAATGCCTTTCCTTGGAAATGAGGAAGAGTTGTTTAAGGGATCTACTCTGAATTAAAATGCCAACAGTCTAGGCATGAAGCCAATCTTACAGGACATTAATGCCATTTTAAGACTCCAGACCGTAATTTAGTTGTTTCTGTTGCAAATATTTCTTACGCAGAAGGTAGTTTTAAAACATCAGTCTTTTTTTTCCCTGGGTAATCATGACTTTTATAGAAAAAGTGAATGACAAGAATCTGCAGCTGAGCAACCTTAGAAAAGATTTTGGAATTGCTCAATGTATATTTAGTCTTCCAAATAAATGCTCATCTTTGATAGTTTGAGAGTGTGTTAGAAGTAAATAGCCCTGATTCCCCACTGTCACTATTTTAATATCGATGATATGTAACTGATTTATCATCTAGTTGTGTCAAAGAAGTTATTCCTGATTGGCACTTTTGTAAGGAAGAACAGAGTACGCCCAACTCCCAGTATCTCTTGCGGTCAGCATCAGGCTTAGTTTAATGCATGTTAAACTCTGAAGTATTCTATTTACATTTTTACTATCAAAATAAGATAAGTTTTAAGTTTTAAAGTCCTGGCCTTACTGAAAGGTCCATGGCAAAAGTCCATCATTTTTCTTCTCTAGTTTTCTCATCAGCCTCTAGGGAGGCCATAGAATTTTTCAGTCCTTTCTCCTAGAGCTTGCTGAAGCTGAATCCTCATTACCATCTCTTGTGTTTGGTGCTTACCCATCTGTCTTCTTCCAGTGGATGTCACTGTAAGAATGGTGGGAGGTTTAAGCCAAAAAACCAGAATTATACTGCAGGAAAATCATTATCTATTAACTCAAACTCTTGCAGTTTATTGAAAATAATTTAATAGCGATTGTATGTGCTTTCAAATTGTGAAATTCGTAGGATTGATTCTGCACGGCTGAATCACTTGTTGCCTTGTAAAACAGAATTTCTCCATATTGCTGTTCTCATGATAAAACACAGTCTTCTACAGGCAGCACTGACAGGAGAGCATTGGCCGTACTCCAGTGGCTGCATTCCCCTGCTGGACCACCTTCTATTATGCTGCTACCACTTTTTTGGGCATTAAAAGTTTTGAAGAAAGGCCCTTCTACCTCCTAAAAATGTGCTTCGTCTAGACTGAGAAGAGAGGGTGCATTTAGGTTGTCAGTGGGTGGTACATATTAAGCTCGTTTGTAAGCATATAAAGGCTTAGTTCAGACTTGGGTTCAAGTTTCCTATTCATCATTACTGCATATACATGCTGGCTGTGTTTTGGAGGGACCATGTTGCTCTCCACAGGCAGTGAAATTCAGTGAAAACTTCAACTTCACACATTTTTGTTAACAGCAGTATGGATGCTGCCTTTGAGTTATGCCAGGAGTTTAGGAAAAAAAAAACCTGTGTCCTCATGAATCAAAAGCTTTTATTTAGACACCGCTCTCCTTACCTTCCATTATTCCCTGAGGAATCACTACCATGGCAAATGAAGATTCTTGTAGGAGGACACCCTTCTGACCTTTGTCATGCTGATGGTTTGGGGGCCAGCTTTGTGAGATTGAAAATGAAATCTTTATGACACAATAAAGATATCACGTCATCTTTGTGTGGATCAGCTTGAAGAAGCTCATCTCCGGAGCTCATCTCCCACTTTCTTGCTAATTCCTCTGGGTTGCACTTGCTAACTTTAATGACCAGTTGTCACCGAGGCGTGATAGTCTGCAACAGTTGCAGGTCTTGTCAGGAAGCACCACAAAAAAAAAAAGCCATCTCTCAAAAGGATCTTTTTCTACAAATCTCGTTGGAAGCCTCACAACTCAGCTGAATTCAAGGCAGCCTTCCATGTAACTACAATATAATTGCTTGTATCATTCCCATTGTTGCAAGGTGATTTCTTCTCTTTTGTGGAGACTTTCTTGCCCAAACTAATGGTGAAGTGTTTTGCTGAAGTCTTGATTCATTGGTATAACTCATTAAAAGTTGTAAGAGAAAGACATCACCAGTGAGAATGCACCTTTGCTTGTGACCAGCTGTAAATAGCGGCTTAAGCAGTCTCTCTACTTATTCACCTGTGGTTTTAATTGGAAGTTAAGGTTTCCATTCAGCCAATGGGTATTACCGTGCAGTGGAGTATTTTAAACCGTGCTACTTTTATACTGAAAGCTTCTGTGTATGCGGTGTGTTACTGTACTGCATAATATTGTTGAACTTGACAATAGCATGGCTAAATGGAACCATACGTTTTCATGTTCTCCATCTATTTGTGGGCTGTGATTCTTTCTGGGCAATTTACTGAACAGTAGGGAGGTAAAGGGAATTTTAAGAGAGGAATTTACAGCAATTTACCAATTTGTATTTTCCCTTTTGCATGGGACCTAGGTGTAGGTGCTCTGAAAGAATTTCACTAATGTATCTGTAAGTCTCTGAACAGGTTTGAGGATCTACCCCAAAGTCATTCTCTCTGTCTGAGAAAGAGCCACGCTCTTTGGTCACGTATTAAAAAGGATTGTAAGGAATACTCCCTTACAGAAGGCAAAGCTGGACAGGAGAACCCAGCCTGGCTCTATTGCCCACCTTGCCAGAGTAAGCAAATGGCTAATGGGAGGTGTGGCTGAGATTAATTGTGAATAAAGCTATGAGATTAATTGTGAATAAGACTTCTATGTAACACACATGCTTTGCCAAGCCACAGCAGAGGGAGGCTACGTGGAGCTGATGTCTTTCTGTAAATAATTTTACTGTTTTCTGCCAGGAGGTGAAGACAAACCCAAGGTTCCTATGAAGTATTAAAAGCAAAGTGGGCTAGAGGTTTAACTGATATATAATGCACTAGCTTTGATGACCTCACTTAAATGATGTCTTATTTCAGTAACTTTATTTAGTAACCTTTATCAGTGCATGTTAAAATGTTGCTATGCACTTCTATCTCCATAATTTTAAGATCATTGAGGGAAAATAAGATGGTTTTGTTCCTACAGGAGCAAGCAAAGATCAAGAAGAGAAAAGAGGTATTGAGGGCTGGGGATTCTTGTCTTACCTGTCAATGGAAGTGTAGGGTCCAAAGCAAAGCACATCTGTCCAGTGTTTTGGGAATATGAACAGTTTATGGCAGTGCTGATTCTGAAAATGTTCTACCAGCAGATCCCTAAAAAGCAAATGGGAAGATCACTTCTGTCAGGCTCCCGAGGAATATATGAGAGGCTTCAGACATCTCTGGCATTCTTCACCTCGTCAGCCAAAAGGAAATCTACTCAAAATGGTCCACTTCTGTATCTTCCTAATGAGAAATCCCATTAGATTCAGCTCCATCATTTACAATGCAGAGGCTGCAGTTTACACACAAGTTCACACGTTTTCATTTCTCTTGATCATTTATGGCCATTTTTAGGCATAATTTGCCAAATATGCAGACAGGATCATCTCTGTGTTTTTCATGATATTTGCTTTCTGTTGCTGCAGACTGCAAAAATTTAGGAAAGAAATAAGAGTGATATTAGAGAGCCCCAGTGCAAGCTTGAAATGGCTCAGAGTTATACTGGAATCCATCCAAGGAGAAGTCTCATTTAGAAGAAGGGGGAAAAAAAGATTCCCTATGTTGAAAGAATATTTTTCGGAGTCTACTTATTGTATCTTCACCTGGGGATGTGGTTACTCAGAGAAGTCATTAGAGAGCTCCCAACTAAAGAGTGGCAGCAAGGATATGTTCCATTACGCCATATCATAAACCAACTATATAAGCACTAACTAGAAAGTAAGCCCTAGACTAGCACTGTGGAAACTTGAGTTTCATTCCTTGATGTGTCACAGGCTTGTTGGGACTATTCAGACAAATCATGCCATGTACAGACCAGGGATAACAGGTACTTAACTCCATTGCAAATATATGCAGAGTAAAAATGGTGTGTAGTGGTATTGTTGTTAGTTGGGTATTTAAGTGGATTTAAAAATCCTGTTTATCAAGAGATTTGGAAATAATTTTGTTACAAAATAATAACATCTTTTTCTAAGTCCCCTAAAGGAGTTTGCTGAACAAAAGGATCTTTAAGGAGGAAAATGGTAACTGAGTTTCTCTGGAGTCACTTAATTTAAGCACTAAAATCTGTAGTTCTATCCCTGAAAAACCCTAGTGTTTTGCTGGGGGGATGAGGGCAGGCAAGAGAGCAGTCCAGCTGTAGGTCTAGTCCGACTTACTGTACCTTCAACAAATTTATTAACACATCACTGGCAGTGGTTCTCCAGCTTTGTACTGCAGCGATGCACAAAGTGAAATCGGAGGAAAAGTTTTCTGTGATGTTTCCCCTCCCTTTTTATCTGTTCAGCTGAGCAGCTTCAATGTGGTACAGGGACTTGTGTGTGATGGCTACTGGTTGATGGCTACTGTAAGAGGTGTCAGTTGTGCAGTGCATCAGTTGATTGCTTCTGCATTAGAGACCTGGGAAAAGCACAACAGTAACTTTCTCTCTTGATCTGGTAGCTATTAGCATTTCTGATATTTTTGTGCCAAAACAAAATTGTTCCCTTTGTTTCAGGGTGGATAGGAAGGGAACTCTGTTTTTAATTATCATATATTTTAAAGACTGCCCAGTGCTGTATTAGTTTCCACAGTAAATTTCCTAAGGTAAAGTGACAAAACAGTAATTTTTCATTATGAATCAGCTATCCATGAAAGATTGGATTTAGGTCAGAATTTATTACCCTACGGAATTGAAGCCAATATTTAACATAATGTCAGCTATCTTGATATTAGAGGATTTTAATAGCTATGCAATTTTATTCAATTATGAAGTTATTTCAGTTGTGTAGTATATGTCTAGGCAATTGGATGTACAGAGCCTTGAGGTGAAAATTGGATAAACATGGAAAATGGTGATTGATTGGTAGAAGGTTGCAATAATGTCTGCCTTGATATACTTTTTATTGTTAAATTATTTATCTAATGCAATCTCCTACACTTTTAGTAGTCTTTAAGTTGGCATTAAATCAATGTTTAAATCTTCACAGTCAGAAAGGCCTCATAGCTCAAACTGATAAATATCTCCTAACACATCAGGAGGAATAATGGTCCATCTTAATATCTGAAAGTAGGAAAGATATTATTCTTTCTATTTGCTATGAATACCTGTAGAAGGACTGAGCCATAAACCAGAAGAATTAAGATGTGGAGACAGAAAGAAATATTAGAAATAAAAGTGTAGTAGTAGTTTGTCTGGGGAATTGAGAGCAAATTCTGTTTGCTTTGAAAGATAAGTAAAAATTTTCACCAGGGCTGAGCAGAATAGGTCGAGTTCACGTACTGGCTGTGCTCAGAGGGCACACACAAATCCTTCCAGAGGGCTGTGGGGTGGCTTATTCCTGGAGGCAAAGAGAAGAGAAGGGCCACAATTACTTTGTCTGCCAGGATGTCTCGAACATCTACTCCAGATGACTAAGCCTGCCTTTGACTGATTTGTGCTCAGGATACAGAAGGTACATGGTGGATCAGTGGAATAGAAACACATAGCCTTGGAAGAGCTGGAAACAAAACCATGGGATGGCATTTGGATTTGTGCCTCAGAGCTAGTGGATAAGAGTGATTCCATGCAAATACCCACTGAAACAGCCCATGTACTGTGAAGCCTTGGTGGACTTGTGCTCTGCCCTGCATGTCCTCACATATGTCCTCTTGCCTGGAGTTTGCCTAAATACAGATTAATAATTTTGTATTACATTGTCCAGAAAACAGTATAGATAACTTGTTTTTTTTCTCATCTACTAAGTGTTGTATGGCAAGGGCCTGGATTATTTGTCTGGAAGGCCAATAATAGGACCAGTAAGCACAGCTGAAGATGCCCTTTTGCTCTCTATGTACCAGTTCAAACACTAGACAGAGATATTAAGCACAGTCAATAGGCAAAAAAAATAAAATCCTCATTCAGATGGTAACTAAACCTAGTGAAGAGTAAATGGGAAGTGCAAGTTCCTTTCCACCTTAAAGGTGGCAATATTGTTGAACACTAATACTGGAATTTTTCTTTGAATAGTAGGAGGCTTTTTATTTTTTTGAGGTAGAGATGGAAAAAGTGTTCATCTTCAAGTATTACAAATTTATTTCAACCTGTATCTAAAGCTATCCAGCTGCAATAGCACAAAGCTGCCCTAAATAAACCTTTAAAACTTTCAGAGTTCATCCAGAATTCAAGCAGTATGTGAAAACCTTGCATCATCCCTGAATAATACATTTCAAAGCTGATGAAACATTTCATCATTTGCATAAATCTGGAGTAAAAGAATTGTGATTTGACAATTTTCTTTTCATTATCTTAGTTGAGAACTGAAAATGATAATTTTTAGCTGGCCTAAATTGGCGTAGCTTCATTTGGATAAAGCAGTGAACCTAACCGACCCTGCAGCTTTTCTAAAATGCCATCATCTTCCTTTCAAAAAGCATTTGCCTGTGCTGAGGCAAAACACAGAAAATCCTACATTTCTTCAGATTAATTGGATTAAGCTAGACTGGAAATTGTGTAATACTACACAGTAAGCATTTAGCATTCCTAAAACTTCAAGCTTCAAAGAGCAGTTTCCCCAGCAGTTCAGGCTCACTACCTGGGCTTGTTTATTGCTTTGAACATGCAGACATACTTTTATGATTCATAATCATCCATAAAGAAATTCAGCTGTTATTTAAAATGCTCTGTAGGGAAGGCTCAGTAGTTATTAATTAATAATGCATCAGTAAAGCAACAAAAAGATGCAGTTAGATGTATTGGCTGGGTCTCTGCTGCCTTCAAAATCATGTTTGTCTCGTTTCCCCAGGGTTAGCTCGTCAGTGTGCGTTGACTCTGGGTTGTCCTCTTCATACTCCAGGCACTTCTTTAGAAAATACTGACTGATGCACGAATATGTCCGTAATTAAAAGTAAATCAAAATGCATGTTAGCATGCTGGTGTGGGTTGAGAGGTATAAACTGACTCTTAACATTTTTTCGGTGCCAGAAACCTGTCAGGGACATGTGAGAAGAGAACACAAAAACACTCAGTAGTATCACTGGAATGCAGTGATTTAAGGCTAAGTATAAAAAGGAAAAAAAAAAACAAAATCTGCTTTGAACTGCTGTTATATATTGCTAAAGAGAATTAACAATTGAAGCGTATACTTTAACTAACTAATGAGGTTTATAGACAACAGTGTCACCACTTTATTACAGTGCTGATGAGGATCAACATGGTGAAAGTCAGTGCAAACCTGATGTAAAGGGTGTTAGAGTTAGACCAACTGAATGCTGCTGCTTTTGAAGAGAAAGGATGAACTATTTGGAGATTTCTTATACACACTGCTGGCTCAGAGTTGAGCTCTATTTAGCAACATTTTGTTCGCATTTTACTTTCATGCTAATTACCACATTTGCAATGCATCCTATTTTTGTGTGGTAATTGGTAATCTGGAAAACTTACTTGGTGTGCAAGATTTAATATTAGTTCCTGCTGTCATGCTGACAATGAATTAGCTTTTTTGACTCTGTCATATGTTCTCAGCAGGCACATATGTAATTAAAATGAGCACACATTGGGTTTCATATTAACACTCAAATCACCTTTGGCAAAAGGTCTCTGTTCTTTTGGGATTATACACTAGGGCAATGTAATTATAGTGTCAGGTGTAATTGTTATTTTTAAATACTTCTTCATTTAACATAATATTAACTCTTTTCATACTGGTTGTCTTTTGGATTTGGAGAGTGATTTTGTTCTAATAAAAGGGTTGCTAGCAAAAAGGCATTCTGTTCCATATTTGTCTTCAACTCTGTGAAAGTTGTCCTGCTGAATGGTAAGCATTTGGTATCATAAGACATTGAATTAGTTTACATAAAAAGTCATTCCAGAAATTGAAAGTGTTTTTACAGTAAGGAAAAGATGGTACTTACTGTGACAGTAAGGTCAGGGTGGTAGGCAAACTGCTTTTTCTTTTTACTTTACCTATTCTAAAATAATATTCTGAAGTATTCGAAAAGATTTCCTTCTGAGGAAATTTCTTGTAGTACTGCCTTAGAGGTATGTTTTGTCTGGGTTTCATCTTTTAACAGTGAACGTTGGTGGTAATGTTAAAAACTTCTTTCAGTTGATGATAAGCAGTATCATTAAATTGAATATAAACATGAAAAGGGAAGGAATTGTTTAACATCAATAAACTAGAATAGTTACATAGTAACCTGGCTTTGATAGGAAATGTAATGCTTTCTTCTTAACCTTAAGAACTAGATGCAGTATTTTCAATAAGCAATTATTTTGTGCAGTCCTTGAGTAGGCAGCGCAATCTGTACACTGCGGTTTGTTTTATAGACAAGCAGGCTGGCATTGCATCTTTTGAAGTAAATGCATGTTGGTGTCTGGACGACGCTCCTAGTCATATGGTTTAGTTTTAGGTAGTCCTGCGAGGAGCACAGGGTTGGGCTTGATGATCCTTACAGGTCCCTTCCAACTCAAGATATTCTATGATTCAGTGATTCTATAGTATGAAAAAAAGACTTTTTTCTGACCCTAGAAATAAATACTCAAACTGATCAGATATGAAGACAAGTCAACTACATGTTTTAAAGCAAGGTTACAGCAAAACCAGCTGACTTGTAACAGGAGTCATGGGCAGAATTTGCTAAGGAATCACAACTTTGCCTTGGGAAAAAATGAGTTATACCACTGAAAACTCTTCTAAGCATCCTCAACAGGCTACTTTGGCCTGTATTTTTGACAGTATTAATCAGATCTACAGCCTTCCAACACTTAAAGTGAGTGTAGCAGGACCCAGGTGCTCAGATCGGTAGGGAATAGTTTTCCGGAGGGAGGTGTCACTGTGGCACAAGGAGAAGGATCCTCAAAAATGACTCATCTTTAGTGGGGGCCAGGCGATGGGTTCTGCCCTGTCAGTCTCACAGAAGAAAGGGAGAGAGTGAGTGGTTTGTGTATGGATAAACAGTTCGCCTTCTAGCAATACTGTCTAGGGAACTAACAGAAAGAGATTTTTCATCATTCTTTTAATGTCAAAATAAAGATATTGGAAAAGAAATTGTATTTAAAGGAAATTGCAGCTCAGTTGTATTTGATTCTTTTAGCTAGAATGGGGGATTGTTAAGGAAGCTCGAAGTTAATCTGCATTTATATAGAGAATTGTTCAGAGCTGGAACATGAGCAAACTTAGCAGAATTTGGTTCAGACATGCTAATTCTTTTGATACTAATTTTACACTGTTGATTCTGCATTAATTTCAGATGGGTGACTCCTGCTGCATAGCAGGGGATGGACTGAAATGAATTCAGCAGGTCATCTGAAAAGAGTTATGTTGCTACTACTCATTAACTAACCCCTTGCCTTAAAAAGTAATGTCTATCCTTAGCTACAATTAAAAACAATCTTTGGGGGTTTTTAGCTTTTAAGCTATGAGAAGGATGAGTTCCTGATAGTCTACAGCCACACAGAAATGTTTGCAGCAGCAGCTGCAATAGTAATTGGAGACCTTGCTATAACTGGAGACCTCAAAAATTACTGACTCTCCAGTGCTGTGATTTTATGCCTTTCTGTACTTAAGGTGCTAGCATTAGGATCCTTACTGATCCTACCCCTGCAGATAGTGAAGTATATAACTATTTTTGTAACAAACTTGTTGGGGCTTTTTCCCTGTTCCCCCCCCCCCCCCCCCCCCCGTCTTCCTCTTCCTGAGGGTGCTCAAGGTATTAATTCTGAGAAGAACTGGCTTAACCTACCCTACATGCTGATTTAGTTGCTGTCACTCAGGTGCTTGGTGCCTGAGGGCTGTGGAGCACTTGCTCTTCAGTCTAGGAGTCTGCAGTTAATGGCAAGCTTTAACCAGCTGACAGCCAGGGAGTCTTTCAGTTGCTACTGCTATGTTCTGCCAATATTTCTTATTTTCCCTGGTCTCTTTTTTAAATAAACATGTCATTTTACAGTCTGTGAGATGTTTCTTGTGTTTCACACTTTTTCATCTCCTAAATTAGTTTTGCTTAGCAGTTTTGCTGCCAGTTGATGATTTTTTATGTCCTACTGTACCATAAAAGCCAAGTCGTGAATGAATTTGTTTAGTTTGGGGCTCCATCTTTTTAGAGAAGGAGGAACTGAATTACATCTGAACACAAGCTTTTTTTTTGCTTTTTGTTTATTTTTTTAAGCCTCTCCTTGTGATAGGGGTGGTCAAAGAGCTTGTGTGTGAGTGAGCAGGTGGCAGGAAAAAAACCCAATTATATTGGAAGCCAATGCTACTGAATTACATTTAGAGTTTCAAAGCATTTTTTAGCACTTGCTTTACCTAATTAAAATGCATAACTACTTGAAAATGTGCCCTGTCTCATAGTACGCTGCACCGTTAAGTTATTCCTAGAGATCCATGCTCACTTGTGCCAAACTCCGCAAATTCAGTGGTGTGGGATAAGCTGCACACAAGCAGAGCTTCCCTGAAGCCAAGGTCCTGCTAAAACCTTGCCAGCACGCAGGCGGCAGCGCTGGAAGGGCAAGATCAGTTCCAGCTGCAGTAAATGGTAAGTGCCTGGTGCCAAATTTAGTGCTTCTGACTGCTAACATGGAGAGTTGCAGAATGGGAAGATGGACTCTGAGGAGCAGAGCTAAAGTAATTTTAGAAATAATATGCATTATTATTTTTGTCTGTAAAAGGTCAGCATTTTTTTTTAAATTTTAAACATTGCACAGATATTCATCTTGTGCTGTATGGAGTGGACTCTTCTACAAGTTACTGTTTAAGCAGCTCCTTGATGTCCAAGGCCTTGTTAAAATCTGAGAGAAATTTATAACTCTGGTTTATAAATTATGGTATTATTGCAAGAATGTATTTCACATACAAATTCTCCCCAGATGCTTTTAACAGCAGCCAGTAACTTATTTAGTCAATAAAATGACATTTTCTGCACATTAGGTTTTTTTAACAACAAAACTGAAATGTCTAGTGAAATACAGAAAAATCACTTTATTTTGCTTTTGTTGAACATTTTCCATTGCTGGCAATTTGATTTTCCTTTGTTTTCCTCTAGTGGTATGTTAATGGATTCTTTTTATACCATGATGGAGTAATAGAGTGAAAGTCCTTTATTTTAGCAACAAGACTACGCTGTTTCTTTCTATTCTTTGCCCATAAATGTAAGTGCGAATATACATCCTTGTGAAAACCAGTCCAAATAATTTTCATGAGAACATTTAAAAAATCAAGCTTATTTAATGAGTAGTTATTTGTTCCTTGCCTGCGTAAACATTGTGTTAGGAATTGTTTTCCCTATTGGTTCAAAGGGATGAATGTTAAAAGGCCAGCATCCGTACCCACCTGCTAAGGCTGTAGTCCACTTAATCTTATTAGTGATGTTTCTAAGTAACTGATATTCAGGTGTGAGATGGGGAGTTAAGATTATGCCTTCAGCTTCTCGTGCGTATTTAATTATATATGTTTATGAATTAAAGAGGTTTTTAATATCTAAAAATCTCTCTTCTGTATGGCAAGCTTGCTTTTGAAATTGCTGGGAATGCTCACCCTGACTAATGTGGCACACGTGTCTGCTGCTAATGCAGCTTGCAGGACTGGAGTCAGCCTGTTTGAGGGCAGGCTTTGGGTTTAGTTGCAGCAGAGGGTGGAGAGTGGGCTGGAAAGCAGAGAAGGCACTTAGCAGCTGTCTTGTAAATGGATGTTTCGCTAGCACAGAACCGATCACAATGAAGCATGGAATTCAAGATAAGATTTTCAAGGCATCCTAATTGGATTAGAGGGATTGTATTAAAGATATGCTGGCTATGAAATGTTTAGAGGATTAATGCCTGATGATTTTTCTTCTTAAACCATCTTTACTAATCCCTCTTGATCAGAAGCAGCTTCTGCAAAGCATTCCAGCCAGGAAGGAGAGCCCAGCCCTACCATTCCCATCTCCTGAAAGAGAGATGTAGATTGTAATACACAGTGACCAGACCAAAAATCTCCACTTTTTATTAGATCCAGAGTATTTATTGTCACCAGTGCTTGTTTTTTTCTAAAAATGTGCATATTTACCTCCTGAACATTTTCGATGTTAATGAAAAATTTTGCAGTATAAGGATGGCCTGTGCCATTAACAGCTCTCTATTTCTCCTGTGGTTTGACTTGTCCATAGAAGTTAAAATCTAGCTAAAGCAATGTGGTGTTATTTATTATTCAAATGTTATTGTAACTTAGCATACCATATGAGTAATCTTTTGAAATCTGCCAAAGGAACCAGTGTTAATTGCTTACAGTAGAATCTGTTTGCTGCTGGAAATGTCACAATATAATTATGTTGCATTCCTCTGTCTGACAAGTAATATACTAAGAGAAGATTGGTCCTTTTCTGTGTTGGGTAAAATTATTCACGCTCATCCTTTAAGTAGTACACATGGTAGCAAGCTTTCTTGAAATACAAGAACTGATCAATGAAAAAATAATTCATGTGTTACTCTTCAGATGAACAAATGAGAAGTACTTTTTATAGGGAGTGTGAGGTAGACTAGGTGAAGTTATGGACTTCTTTAGAAATTTAAAATACACCGAATTAGTTCATTTAATGCACATAATACAGAGGAAAGTAAAATGATCATATAGAGTAATGCCAATATTAAGGGAAGGCAGAGATCTCTGAAGAGTGTTTAGTGCTCTAATTCCTGTCTAATGGTTCCCACTTCTGCTCATTAAAAGGACTGTGTCACCTGAGGAGCCTTTAAGCAGTGGGTGACAAGCTGGGGAACTTTAAGCAGGGAGGCTGCAAATGTCCTGGTCTTGCTGGGAGTACCAGCTGAGCTGAGCCTTGTGATCTGCAGAGCTGGAAGTGAATCTGCTAACACTGGAGCTAATGTCCCCATATTGTGCTGGTTTTGCTGACCAGAGATAACAAGATATCACAGGTGCTACAAGGGAAAGCCTGCAGAAACAGAATGGCCATGCTTCTACAGCTCTCTTTCTTGGGAGGAGATTTGCTTTGGGTCATTTGGGAAAACCATTGCTTACTAGTATCCTTTGACATAAAGGATATTCGACAATAGTTATGTGTCAGCACACATGATGAAAAATGTATACTCTGAATGCAGAAACTGCATTTGTTTCTGCAGGAAGCTAGTTTTTTAGGTGTGGCATTTTAGTTTAAGTATTTCAATTCCATTTTGTAAGTAACCTACCAGTGTGTGTATACACACACAAGGCATATATGTATTTATGGTACATACACATACATGAATCTGATGTCTCATGCATCTTTTATTGCTAGAGTGTGACATTCTTAAGAGCGCTCAGCAATGTCCCAGCCCTGCAGCTTTTGAAAACCATAAAGCTTAACTCAAAGGCATATGGAGGAAGCAAAGCCTGACAGCTTTGGACTGAATCTGCCCAGACATATGCTGTTTATCTTTTCTCTCTCTTTTGACTCTATTGTGAAATTCCTATTAATTTCACTTGCAGTGCAACTAGTGTCAGCTAAAACATAAGGCTAAACTTTTACATTTTACAACACATGGACACAAGGCACAGGTATGGAGGTTTATTTTCACTTTTGCTCATGTCAGTCTATTCTCGGGGCCTAACTAGACCTTTTCAAACTAGCTATGTAAAATACCTGTGAAAGTCTTGTCTTTTTTCGTCTGTTTCCAACATTACATCCATAATTATCTTGAGCACAGAATAAAGGCAGACTGTCCTTCAAATTCTGCATTCAAAAAATAGGAGACATGTAATGGGAATCTCAAAGGAAGGATTAATTTCGAGTTAGCAGACCAGATCCTCATATGATATAAATTAACTTGGTCCTGGCCTTACACCAACTGATTATGATGATTAACTGTTCATTTCTTAAGAATATCTGAGGAAAAGATACTTTACATAGGACTTCAAAGATGACAGCACGGTAAAACAGAATGGGAAGACATTGATCAGGCAGGTAACAAACATGCTTTTATCTGCCTATTCATTTCTTAGTAGTCTCAGCACTACATAAATATCTCTTGGGAGGTTATGTGAAGTAGATACTTATTTCAACTATGTAATTGCATATGTTTTCACTCCTTATTGATTATTCGTGCTGTGAGCATGACAGAAAGAGATGGAGTAAAGGTTAGGGATGTGCCAGTCTCCAAACACACTGCAAAACACAGAAACAGGCACTGGGTTCAGCAAAGGCTGTTTCAAATGCTAATTTGAGGCATGAGCCTTGATCGAGCTCTGTTGCTATTATGCCTGGGATTTGTTATGTTGATATTGTTACTTCCTTGCTTAATGTATCCCTTGGTTGCTCTGTAGTAACTAGTTGGCTTTCAAGTTTCTGTTCCTTGAAGGATTAAACCTGCTGATGATCTGAGGCAGAAGAGAAAGTCTGAACTGAAATAAGGACTTTTTCTGTGTTTTCTTCTTGTCCTGCACAAGAAATCTAAAAGCGTCTCCAGCAGGGAAGGGAGCAAAATGCTTCAGTGTAGAGAAGAGCTGACTCTGAATCCCAGTGTTGGTTTTGATATGAATGGCAGTGAGCCTGTCATTGGTGTCCAAGTTGGCATGTAATCCATCTGCAGGGAGAGGGCTGGCATCCTCTGGTGTGTAATTCAGGCCACCTAAACCAGGAGTTGATAATCTAATTTAGGTGCCCTTAGGGCAAACTGTGGGACCTGGGAGCACCTCTGGGCTTCCTCTGGGCTTTCTCTGGGCTGCCATCACCCATGTTCCCAAGCAACAGCTGTACTGTACCAGGAGGAGACTGATGTACATACAGTCCACCACTACTGCCTGAGAAAAACCTGAGTCTATCAGCAGAAAGGAGCCTTGTAAAGGAGCCTTGTTGCCACTCTGGCTAATTCTGCCTCTATTGCCATTGTTTGAACAGCCTCTGGAGAGTCCTCCTGTCTCCACAAACTCTTTGAAGAGGCTGATGTGTTAAGTTAGGCACTTAAATTATGTTGCTGCACTTGGGCAGTGTGGCGCTCACCACTGTCCCTGATCAAAGGGGCAGGGGACTGCAGGCAGCTCGATTGCCAGCAGCACTGGTGGCGGCTCTGCAGGAAGGATGTGCTGGTGGCCCGTAGCATGCACCGGCTAAACAAGGTGCCCAGAGGAACTGGATACTTCCCAACACTGCAGTGCTGGTTTTGTAGAAGCCAGAGAAGAGCTGTTGACGTGGCTGTAGTTGCATCCAAAAATGCAGATAGTGGATGAGGTTTTACAAATGCTTCAGTTTGGGTTTGTCTTCAGTTTTCTTGGGAGTGGTAGGATGACTTATCTCATCTGACAAATTCCTGTTCTCATCAGTTTTGGACTGCTGAAAGGAGCATCCTTAGCAACAATCAGTGGTGGATAAGATGTCTAAACACATGCCTCATCTGAGCCCTTTCACTACTTCTTTTTTCTTTCTTGTAACCTCTCCTGTCCTAATGAGCATGAGGTTTCCTTTACAGTAGTTGCTCTGCTGGGTGGGAGTCAGTTCTTGGGCCATAAGACCTGAATGAAGTGTCTCCTGCTGCAGTGAGCTCACTGGGAGAGGGGGGTGGCTCCGCATATTAAGAAAACATTCATGCCTTTTGTGTTAACCATAAAAGATAGGACTGCTTTTTTTCTTTTGTCTTGAGTGTATTGTCACAGAACTGGCGCATTCAGGAATTACTCCTGGTTTTGGTGATTAGCTGGTTGGTCTCCACAAGTTTTGACTCCAAGTTGGGGGTCCCACTCTGAACGGGCTGCTGGTTAGTCTTGAGAGCCAAATTGAAAAAATCTCTTCTTTAGAGCATTTTCTTAAGGCTGTAATGGTACAGGTACCTGTAAATAGTGGTCTTCCTCTTTTTTGTGTTTTCCAAGAGTGTTATTTCCCAAATGTTAAGTCAAACTAAAGTATAAGGTGCAAGAGGAGTGAATAATCTTTGCAAGTAATATTTGTGTCTTTTGTTGGATCTGCTTTATATTACCTTTCTAAAGTCCAGTAATGTCACTTAATATAGTAAAAATAACCCAGTGCTCACTTAGAAGGCATTTTGTATTCAACCCTAATAACACTGATCATGATGTGCTAATTGGCCGTTAATTGATACGATAAATATTATTATTAGGAAATTTATTCTAATTCAACATTAATTAATTTACTGTTGCTTTTGAGTGTTCTTTATTTATTCATGAGAGTCAGTGGGAAAAGGGAGAGAATGCTTGGCTAGCACACTCCAGTAAAACTACAAATAATTGAGATTTGTCTCCCAGGAATGCTACCATTTTCATAATTAGAATAGTCAGAAGAGCAAGCTTGTTGCTGAGATTATTGGCCTGCCTACATAAGTATCATAGTAAATTAAGTTTAGTGTGTGTTGCAAGTGCAGTTTAGTGGTATCTGATAATTAGTCAGTCATTTGCAAATCATAAAAATGGTTTCAGTAACTACTCAAGACTGCAAGACAGAACAAAGTTTTTGTTTGAGATGTGGCAGGCTGCTTCAAACCAAATTCTCCCTGGTTTTGTTTGAAATTTAGTGGATATAAATGTGCTGTCGCAGCACACACACATGCATACATACACAAAACCTGAAGTTCTGTACTGAGATTGATTTTGAACAGTCCCGTGTTATCCCAACTGCTTTCACAGATTTTGTGATACAAAAGATATCTGTCTTTGTTCTCAATGTTCTTATATTTCTTCATTTACAATGAGTCCTTCAAATTATGTGAAAAACATCCACAGAGTTTTCTGGTGCAGGGTGTCTTCCTGGATTTGCTTAATGGATGATACCTGCCCCAATGGGTTCTTGAGTGAGTCTTGGAAGTTGTGCATGCAGCACAAATGTTAAATAGCTATAACGGAAGGATGACAAAGCTGGGATGGAAATGTTTTCTTTCAAATTCCAAAGCAGAAAATTATCTTCCCCCCACCCTTGGGAAAAGGTAGAAACAACTAATCTTCTTATGATCCAGCTGTGAATATGAAACCATTTTACCTGTGTCCTCTATCTTCCTACCTTCCTTCTTTCAATCACTTTATTTTTCTGTTCATAGGCAAGGTAGAAATCTCTCCAGTACCGGGGTTGCAGCAGAACTGTAATGACAGTGAGTTTCCATTTTTATATGAAATTCTGCAGGGATGCAGAGCTGCTTATCAGTTCACAGACTTACTGTACAGAATTTCCAGTGATCTTCTGAAGGGAGTTGTCCAGCTGTAAGGCAGTGGTTCTTTTCCTTTGACTGCCCTAAGTTTATACTGTCACCCTCTGAAATGATTAAAGCAGACTCAAAATGCCCACATCAGCAGCCCCTTTGTTCCAAGCCAGGGCTTCTGCTCAGCACGGAAAGAACATTACTGAAATCTGTCTTTTTAATGTTAAATGGACTAGTCATTGAGTGCTTGTAAATGATGTCTCACTGCTTCCCGCCTACCTCGCATTGATTTTTGCTTATGGGTTACTTGATCATATGAACTTACAGAGGATCATAAATTATTTCTGTAATTCATGGTAGAGTCTGAGAATAAAAAATATTAGAGCAGGGTTGTTGAGATAAAACTTTCCTGCAAAAAAACTGAATACCCACTTTTCAATAGCAGCATGATTTCTGAAATTTTATCCAAACTGCTCAACACTAACTCACAGATAAAAAGTATGGGTAACAGCAATTTTAAGGAAATGTACATAACGTAACTAGCAACACTTCATTCTGTAAACCATAAACATTGCTCTTGAATCCCTGTGCCCTGTGGACAGTTGCACAGAAGATCATCTCAGCTAATTTCACCTCTCTTACTTTGCTGAGCAAGTTAAAACCCACTAAAAGAAGGCACACATATGACCGATCATGTTAATTATCTTTGTCAGGAACTTCGTTTGTTTTGCTAGAGATGAAACCCAGCCCCTCTTTGACCTGGATGGTGGATGTGCTCGGTTCAGCTGGCATGCAAAGGTGCTGATTTCCTGAGATGCTGAACACAATCAGTTCATGCCGCTTCTCAGAGGCACAGGAAAGCAGGCGATGGCCTTGTAGCGAGCAGGACATGTCTGTGATACACAGAGCTCTGTGTGGCCGGTTGGTTGTCAGTATACAAATTAACCAAAATAGCACATGCTGCTCAGCCTACTTTTTGGTGAATGCCCTTATTTGCCAGAAAGGTCTGATACACTGTGAATAGACCAGTGGGCATTTCACAAATAAATAGTAATAGTAATTAAAAAAAAAAAATCAGCGCTCACCTAAAATCTTTTCTTTCACTAAAGATGTTCACAAGGGCCTCCGTGGAAACAAATGAATCATTTCCTAGACTGGAGGTGAAAATTGGCATCCCAAAGTTGGTATTAGTGTTGCTAAAGATAGTTTTCTAGGTTCTGGCATAGGAAAAATTGCTTTTCCGTCTAAGTATGATTACCACACATTGTGCTTCAGGAGTTACCTTGCCTGTGCAAGGTGTCTTTGCTGGAGGGTGCTGCAGGAAGACACAACATGCCCTCTCGAGCCTGATGGCAAATGAGGCACTTGCTGTAATGGATCATTGGGCCTTAACTCCAGCAAGAGTTCTGGATAAGTCCAGATAAATGTTGCTACTATCAAGCCCTCAGACAAAGACTTCTCATCAGGTCCTGATGTCTCACTGGTAAATTGCTCAGTGAAATTTTTTGTTCTTTTTATATAACTCCAACTACTTCTGTTAGTAGGTCTGTTACAAAAATTGGGTTTTCTAAATGAAGGAATGTTTTTGTTTTGTTTTGTTTTGTTTTGTTTTGTTTTGTTAATCTTTTCGCCATTTAAACAAGGCAAGACTGTTTTTGCTCTAACCAAAGTGGAAAACATTTCCAGATGAAAGCCAAGCCTGGAAATTTTCAACCTGCTGTGTTGTTATGAGTTGTGAGCAATTGAAAAGAAGGAGTTTATTGTGGAAATCCGAGTTCAGCAACTACCACTCAGCTGGCTGTTGCAGAAATGGTCTTGCTGAAGGGAATGGGGATGCTCTTGTGAGTCTAAGTAGGGACTGCAGAGCTCTGCCTCTTCGGAGTGATTATGGCTAGTACTCCCGTTATGATGACAGGGCTTCTGATTGCATTTATGGATGTAATAGCAGTAAATAGCATGCTGAACTACACAGCAGTAACTCTTCTGATGTCCTCTATCCATTGATTCATGCTATCAAGGCAGAGTACAACACGCAGCTGTGTTCAGATGAAGTCAGCATCAGCCAGGTATCTCTGCACAGAGGTATTCTGTCAAACAGCCAGGACAATACCAAGCTGAGAATAGAAGTTGCTGGATTGATTTACAAAAAATAATGTGGCTCACAAAGTTCATTAAAAGATTGCTTTGTGCTGCTAGAGAAGGCTAATGATCTCATTAATTAGCAATAGAAGTAAAAGATTAGGGGGTTGGCTCTGATTTATATTGGTGGATGATTAAGCATAATGTGGCACCACAATAAATATGAAAATGATTGCACTATGTTTATTATCCTGGCATTTAGTAAAACTGCAATAGTTGAAGATTAAACTCTTAACTATGAGTATTGATTTCTCTGGGCTCTAGTGCAAGTTGAAACTGCACTAGAGCTGAGATTCTCCTGTTACCTGCAAAAACAGGTATGGGTTTTTCTGCTAACACACATTGATGAGAGTCCTGTCACGCTTTGAGCAAGAAGCCAGAAGGGCAACTTTTGCTTTTCTCAGTAAGTTTGTGAAAGGCATTTGGTCACAGAGCAAAATGCCACGTTTTGTTTTCAGCATAGGATAGCAAAATAAATTTGCTTTGATACAAGGGCTGGAAAATGTTTGTTATGAGCTGGGTGAGCACTGCCACTTCTGTTGAGATTCCATGTGGCAGTTTCGCTGAAGCAAGGCAGCAAGAGAAATCACTCTTCTATCCACTGTTTCCATTGCATAATGAAACAGCAAACTTTAAGGAAGTTTAAGACAAGTCCTGCTGCTTCCAGGCCAGAGCTACTGTTTCACCTGTGCCAGATGGCCATAAAGAGGACACTCCATTCACTCTTCCCCACTCAGTCATATGTGCGAAGCTATTTCCGAGGCTAGAGCTGTGCTCCCAAGATGTAACTAACATAATATTCTTCACGGTTTTTGCTTTACCTTGTATTAACATTGTGGGCTTTTTATTACATTTTATAAAACACCAATCTGCATGAGTTATCCCAGAAAAAGGGAGTTCCCTAAATGCGTAGGAAAGTTCACTCAACAGGCGATTCCTGCACTCAGAGAAGCTTTCTCAGTGAGATGGGGTGCAGCTCCAATCCCCCTGATACTGCCCCAAGCGACTGGTGCAGGAAGAGAAGATGGGAATTTTCCTATGTTGGCTTGACTCATTTTTCTTGGAAAGGCAGATGATGGCACGTGGAGAGGTGACAACTGTTAGTGAAGGCTGAGTGCAGGGAGTGCCGCAGAGGAAGGAAGCTGCCCATGACTCCTCTGTACCTGCTGGGCGAGAAGGAGAAAAGTGAACAGAGGTGAACATATTGTCAGGGGCTCTTTGAGGCCAGGAAGAGAAAGATCATCTTGGCAACTGCTTTTTGTTGGGCTGAAGTGACTGAGGGTGGAGGCCACTTGAATTAGCACCCTGAGTGAGCTTTAGTGCATGTGGTAAATGGCAATGTTGTGATGGCACTGAAGTAGCTATCAAACGCAAGTACTACCTTAAAATCCTTTTAGATTTTTATCACTGTTGAATGGTAAGTGAAATAGTCTGATGCATCTTCTGTGTCTTCTGTCCTAACACCCAGAAGGGGATGTGCTCCTACATGAGAGGCAGGTCATTAATATGCAGGCATTAACATGATGTGCAAGACTTTGGTATGCACAAATTTTATAGAAATCCAGTGGCTAGAGGTATTCTGATCTTGACATGGTTCATGCAGCTCTGAAGTCCTACTGTATTTTTTAGTAAACAGATACTCAATTGAATGTTTCCTGCCAATTCCATCTCATTTGCAAACCTGGCTGGTTCTTTATCAGTGGAGTAGTCTGCAAAATAGAGGGTGCTAATCAGCCATGGGCTAAAGCCAGGGAAGTAACAGTATAGAGCAGAAGTAGCTGATATTCTGACAGATGGAAAAAATACAATGTTCTTACTTTCATGAAATTCCAGGCAGCCAAGAATAGGATTAGATTAAAGAAGCCATAGTAGTATGCAGGTGGAAAATGGGACTATAAAAACCTAAACGAGAAGGAAGGAAGGAGTGTGTGGAAAAAGAGGTTAGAGTAGGAAAATAGCAGAGAGAAAAATAAGTCACTACAGGAATTTATTAGAGAAATCCAATGAAGTGAAGTGGCATTTCAGGTGAAAATTTGGGAGGATTTTGTTCTCAGTAATTCCTAGATAAGTGATAGTGTGGGTATTGAAAGCAAGTTAGTTTAAAATAAAAGACCCACAATATGGCTATTTTAAATTCCCCTCACCCTTTACATATCATTGCAGAAAGCCACTAATTTCAGAAGAGAGGTATCCAAAAATGTAATGAAAACCACTAAAAATATTTGAGTCTCTTGGTGGGACATTATCAGCTTGAAATCAAAGCAGTTTAAAAGAAAAATTTGTTGTTTTAGCAATTGCAATTGCCCTTCGTTCCCCTGTCAGTTCTCCTTGCAAGCACTCTTTCTTTCACAGTCCCTTTCTGTCCCTGTCGCTGTGCAAAAGCTCTAAGCACACACATTGAGAAGCTCATCAGCTATGTGGGAGAAACAGTAGAACTGAGCATAAGCAAACAGCCATAATAAACAAACTGAAAATAATAGAAGAAATGAAATTTGGGGGGGGGGTGGGTTTCTAATCTTTTAATGCTGTTCATCCAAGTCTTATTGAATTAGTGGTGGAGCTTTTTTTAAAGAAATAAATACCATTTAAGTTGTTGGTGTCCCATTTAAAGTTGAGTGATGCAGTGGGGCTAGAAATTTCCCGATGGGTAGTCTGAATACGACTGGGGGCAACAAAGTTACATTAATTTATGAGCAATACTACTGCAGATATATGTTTCTTGAGGGGCTGCAGAGAGGTAAGGGTCTTTTACATGGGGCAGTGAGCCTCTGGGACTTTATAGGCTCTCCAGTGTTCAGTATCTATGTACATTCCTGGGTAGGCACATAGTTGCCTTTTAGCCCCATGCATAGTCCGGCAAAGAGCCTTATTCCAGGGACTGGGTACATCTCTTACACATGCAACTTTCCTGGACCTCCAGGATAGAAAGAACAGATTGTGACTTAATGCAAGTGTGCTAGGGAAGCACTGCTAAGGAGGAAAAACTTGAAGGGAGGGTTATGGGAGGTGTTGAAGCCATCCCTTTCTGGGGGAATGCAGCAGGATCTCTCTCTTGTGTTTGCCTAAAAGGAGTGTTTCAATTACTCAAGGGCATTTCAGTACAGTTAGGGGGATGTTGTGGTTTAACCGCAGTCAGCAACTAAGCACCACCCAGCTGCTTGCTCATTCCCCCACCCCTGTGGGAAGGGGGAGAGAATCGGAAGGGCCAAAATAAGAAAACTCGTGGGTTGAGATAAGAACAGTTTAATAAATAAAATAAAACACCAATAATAGTAATAATAATATAATGAAAAGAAAAATAATGAGTGAGAGAGAGATGAAACCTTGGAAGAAGGGGAAAAAAAACAAAACAAAACTAAACAAGTGCTGCAACCGCTCACCACCCGCCGACTGATGCTGCCAGTCCCCGAGCCACAGTCGCTGCTTCCCCCGGCCAACTCCCCCCAGTTAATATACTGGGCATGACATCACATGATATGGAATACCCTTTGGCCAATTCGGATCAGCTCTCCTGGTTGTATCCCCTCCCCTCCCGGCTTCTTGTGCACCTGGCAGAGCATGGGAAGCTGGAGAAGTCCTTGACTAGTGTAAGCACTACCTAGCAACAACTAAAACAGTGTGTTATCAACATTATTTTCATACCAAGTCTAAAACGCAGCACTATACTAGCTACAGTGAAGAAAATTAACTATCCCAGCTAAAACCATGACAGGGGATCAAATTGTTCAGGTAACCTGAAACAGTGCTCTGCAAACTTTGTCAGTCTGTTTTTTCTGAGTTTATGCTACTCCCTTTAATAAGGAGAAGATGCAACAAGAAGGATTAGGCAAAGGCCTTTTTTCTATGTCCAACTTCTTGTTTTGTAATTAATAGCTTTAAAAAACTGTATTGTCTACTTTTATGAACATATGTTTCCAGTTTCCAAAACCTGGGGAAAAGTGTCTTTTCCTCTTGCTTACTCTCTCTTCACACTTGGTAAATGCCTTCTTTCTTGTTCCTTGTATCAAATCAAATAGACATGAGCATGTTTTTTTAATAACTGTAGGAGATGTTCTGGAAGGCACAGTGGGCTTTGTGGCTGTACTCATGCTGCCTGATAACCGTGCCCAGGTGCAGCCTCAAGTTTGTCCTGCAACCTAGCACAAGCCTATTGTGTCCTCGCTGTCTGCGAAAGGAGTCTTGAGATGATGGGTACGTGGAGGTGGGAGGAGAATGGGGGCATCACAAAAGGCATGAGGGCAGAAACTGGGTACTACTTATCCAAATACACTCCTTTGGTGTTTTTAGGAGGACACAGAGGATCCATGACAAGTTGAAAAGCAGATGGTTGAGCTAGGAGCTCTTCAGGGTTTCATGGTTCTTTCAAACCTGAGGGTTTCATTAGCTGTTAGAAGATCCACTTCTTACACTCCCAAGTTTGCTGAGGGTCTTTTCCTGAGTCCCCTTCAAATTCAAGTCAGTTAGGAAATTCTAACCTCTAATAGTATGAATATCTGCCCTGAACACCTGGAATCTGCTAAACGGCATCAATTTATCTCTAACTCATTTGGACTTAGTTGGCTCACCAGGCTTTTGTTGGGAAGGTAGGAAAAAACAGCTTTTCTTATGGTGAGGAAAAAATAAAGGTGTTTAGTAGTTCCTATAAAAGAGCGTAAAACCCAATTCTGTTGGTTTTTTTGGGAGGGCAGGGGAGACAGCACTTTCAAACAAAGCAGGTTAAAGTCCTGTCCCACCTATGGTTGCTAGCCTGGCTGGGTAGTTTTACTGAGCTGGTTATTTATTGAGAACATAGGTGTGCCTTGAGTTTGAAGTATCCTATTAGGCCAAAGCGTTGCATATGGTTGAAGGCAGGTCTGTTAACATTCTTGCACGTGATTGCAGCTGCTGCTTTTAGTTGCTTCAGCTCATGCATGGCCATTTCCAAACCTTTACTTGTAGTGGGAAATGAACGTTTGAGTCTTGCCCATGTTCACATGCATTTCCAATAACTAAATACTTGTTTTCAGTATAATCAGAAGTTCAGACTTTTGAGATTGTCAAATGGATTTATCTTTCAGAGGAAATAAACTGAAGTAACAACTCAGATCTTAGGACTTTGAAAAATTGTACCTTGCTGGGGGGGGAGGGGGTGAAGGGACTAAGTAACTTTTGAGACAATGATATTGCCTTTCATTTAAAAAAAGAAAAAAGTTAAAATATGCAAGAGAAAAATTGGGGCAGGAGGGTTTTTTGAGCTTTGAGGCACTTTGCTTCATTGCTCTGCTTACACTAAAAATTTCAGGTTCTTCCTAAATAATTTTTGTTGAGAAAGGTCCTTACAAGGTTGGAGTACTCAAGAGGTTGTTTAACTGAAGAATGAATGTCAGGTTTTGGATAAAATTGTATTTTTCTTACATTGTGTTCAGGTTTTTGAGTTGAAGAGCTGTTATACAAACCAAAACCGAAGCACTTTAAATTCCTGAGCAAAAATGTACCTCTAGCTCTTCAGTTCATCGGTAGATCCTGTCTTGACCTTACGCTGTAGTGTTTGCTTTAGAAAATGGAGACCAGAAATTTCTCTGTTAAAATAAAATGAACATAAATTTTAAATAGGACTGTAAGAACCCCTCTCTTACATGAAATAGGAGACGGGCAGATTGCCATTTAAATGTTCCAGGATACACCTGCTGTTACAAATAATCGCTATCAGTCAAGATAATCCTCAGCAGCTTTAACAGAGTTTCACCAGCTTCTCAGCAGACCTGTGCTGATCATGGGAATGAGCATCTTTTGATAAATGGGGGGTTTAATTTCTGGGGGAGCAAAGGGGAAGTTGGCCTTGGCATTTTTTGAATACTTTGAACAGTGCTTAGAAACGTTGAGGTGATTCCTTTGAAGATGCAAATGTACGTACCCAGGTAGAGCTTGGTCCGACTCATAAACATTTGGGTACTTAGCCGTGTTTGTGCAGCCTTTTTCAGGTTCAGGCACGCAGGCAGGGCTGCGTGGGGAAGGCTGGCATGGCTGCTGCCCATGGGATGATGACCCTGTGTGGTGACGGAGGAGAGGGGTACGATCTTGATGGCGCGCAGTCTGGCACCCCTTGTGAGTTCTCGCTTCTCCTTAGAAACTGGTTTTGAAGAAAGACACGAGGTGAAACATGTACTGCTCTCTGCACCCCTGCCCTGTGGATACACTCAGAGATGTCCTGTGTTTTGTTTTCGAACAGGAAAAGCCAACAACAATGTACAGTGGGATGAGGACTCCGTAGAATACATGCCAGCCAACCCAGTCAGGATCGCATTTGTCTTGATTGTTCATGGCAGAGCTTCTCGGCAGCTCCAGCGCATGTTTAAGGCTATTTACCATAAAGACCATTTTTATTACATTCATGTTGACAAGGTAATATATCACTGGTTATAAATTGCCTGTCGTGCCATCTGTCAGTCTGCCCATCTTTGTCATCTTCTTCATCTTCTCTTTACCTCTGCTGCATAGAGTGCATGTCACTTTTTGTCTCTCCATCTGTTATACGTTTGGAGCCTCTTTTTTTTTTCTTTCTTGTTATCTTCTCTATGTAACAGCCTTCATTTCTCCTTATATGTCTGTGAGTATTTATCCATGTCTGTCTGTTGTACATTTAGTTAACAGTAATTGATAAGTTGATGCATACTGATAGTGGTGGCCCACTGGATGGAGAGCTGACCCGAGGTGCCTTGGGCAAGTTACTTCACTTCACACTGTAAAAGGGAGGTAGTAACAGTCACCTCTTTTATGAAAGACCTTTGGGATTTACTGATGACAAATGATAAATAAGAGCTAGTTACACTGATTAGCGGTTACTGTAGTTCTAATAAAAAGAATTAAACAGGGATCTCTGTACATTTCCAAATTAGTATTTAGTAAAAGAAGGTTGTGCACCAGTGAGTGAGGGCAAAGCAATGGCAATGCTCAGTGAGTCAAGAAGTAGAATTGGTGGTTAGTGAATACAGGGAGGGACAATTTTGGACAGAGTAACTTGAATTTATTACTTTTTTCTCTTGTAAAGCGATCCAATTACTTGCACCGGCAAGTGCTCCAGTTTGCTAACCAGTACCCAAATGTGAGAGTCACTCCTTGGAGAATGGCAACTATCTGGGGAGGAGCAAGTCTTCTGTCCACCTACCTGCAGGCCATGAGGGACTTAATGGAGATGAGTGACTGGCCATGGGATTTCTTCATTAACCTCAGTGCTGCCGACTACCCAATCAGGTACAATGAGTTTTTTAAGAATGTACATGTTTTGTTCCTAAAGGAAGTGTGTATTGTAGGACATAAGGGATGACATATCCATGCTGTGCTGCAAAAAGCAGAGGTCAGAGGGGCAGTTTCTTATGTCTCATAGCAGAAGGCTCCTCTGGGTGAGGCTGGTGTCTGACAGCCACATTTTAGCCAAGGAGACAATCACCTTACTGTACCCCGTGTGTCTGCTTCTTACCTAGGAGGGAATGTGGCTGTGAGCAGGTTAGCAGCACTGGTTCTTCACTTTTACTGAGGAAGCATGGGTTGCTCTATTTAGTCGTTATTTCCAGCAAGGGGCGCTTGCAAGAGAGGATGAGTGAAGTAGCAGGAAGTACTGGATGTCAGCAAATGAACCTCAGACATGGAGAGATTCCTCCCTCCCAGGGTTCTGATCAACAGTTTGATTTGATGTCTCAGAAAATGTTGAAGGTATGAATATAGATTCAGTGAAGGTAATGTTCTCCTCTTCCTTTTTTTACTACTCTTTCTGCAGAGGATAATGATAGCAGAAGAGTCAAATAAGTTGCTAAGAGTCAATAATATCTTCAGCATCAAGTGCTGCCTGAATATCTTTATTCAGATGGCATCAGGCAAAGAACTTCACACACCACCACATGACAATGCTCGTGATTTTAAGTGAAATTTTATTCTTTCTGGATTTACATAACCCAGGCCCCACAGCTGCCTTCCATAAGGTTTACTACATTGTGCAAAAACAGGTAGTCCATAAAAAACCAAACCAAACCAAACCAAAAAAAAAAAAAAAACAACAAACAAAAAAACAAACCAAAACAAAGAAAAAACACATCCAAAGAAAAACCCCAAAAGAACCCAACCTGCCCCAAAAACAAGTGTCCTTAAACTGTTGGTTTTAGGCTATAAGAATTATCAAGAAGAGGGAAAGAGGAAATTCTCCTTGTGACTTCTGTTTCCCTATGTGTTGAAATGAATTGATAAAAGGGGAAGTGACTTTCCTGGGTGATTTTCTGATGATTGATGACATAATATGCTTTTAATACCTATAGAAAAGAAATATATTAGATGCTTTCATGGCCTTTTGCTGATTAGGTTTCTGCAAAATCTCTGTCAGTGTGGGTCCATTCCTGAAGCTTCTACTCAGACAGAAATCCCCACTGAAGTGAAAAATTAAAAAACCCATGAGCATATGCCTTAGGAAGGTTTTTGTGAGAACTGACAAAAGGCTTTATTGCTGGTGCCCATTTCTAAGCACTGTCAGTGAAATGTCAGAGAAAAATGAGGGAAGAGCATCAGAGTCACAGAGATTGCATTGATATTGGGACATGGGGATTTGAATTAAGAAATCACAATATTTCATATTGTATCTGATTTAAATACTTTTGGTGTCCAGCAGGAAGAGACCTAACAATTTGACATATTATCCTTGCTTGTAAGAGAGAGTATGTAGTTCTCTGTATATCTCTTGAGTTTTGGGAAAAAATAGCTTGTTATTCCCTATCATTCACTTTCTCAGTGAGGAATGCTGTACTGATGATAAAAAGTAGACTAATGCAAGACCATAAAGGAAGAGTTAGGTGATGGCACTTTCAGTCAAGTAAAATAAATTGTGGGAGAATAATTGCTGAAGGTCTAGTGTAGTTATAGACTAGTTCCAGCAGATGTATCCAGTTACCCTTCTGTGGTGTTGAGTCCACCCTAAACATTGTGTAATGCTGAGGCCATGACCTCTGGCAGTCTCAAGTGCTCTTAGTTCCCTGTGGAACAAGTTAAACCATAAGGCCAAATGGGATCAGTCACTTACAGACATGGCCTTAAACAATCGCAGGATTTGTTGAGTAGACTATAGTCAGTTCGGTGTTAATAGATTCTTTGTAATAATGCCATGGTATCTTGCAGTCATTCAAACTCTAAACAAGTGCCATTCAGCTGGAAGAATTCCAGGCACTCGTTTCTTCACTGGGGAAATTCCTGAAGGTCGTGCTTCTCCATTGCAGCTGCTCTCAGAGCTGTATGGTGGGCTCTCAGCAGCCCGGCAGGCATCTGAAGTCCTCGCTTCCCTTTCTGTCAAAGTATTCTGTTACCAGAACTGATGGAAATGTGCTGCTTCTCCATACCATGCACTTCAACAAAGAGTAAAAAGCCTTTTTCAGTGTTACAACTTTAATGACAGTAACTTATAGGTACTGTAAATTTTTTTGAATATGGAATATTACAGCTATAAACCCTGGAAAATGTTATCTCATCAAATATATATGTAAGTCCATTTCATTTTTGTAGTGGATATGCTATAAATTAATATTCTTTATAATCTTTAGGAAGGCACTACCTCTCTGCATACCCCATAGAGAGCTGACTGTTTTTCCAGGAAATAGTAAATAGGGTTTTTGAGGGTTTTTTTTTCCTTCTTTCAGACCTCATGCCATGATTTGTCAGATATTGGGCTAGGGGCAGTTTACACTTCTCTCACTGGTTAGTCATATTGCAGTGGTTTTTGCTAGGTTTCCCTGCATAAGAACATATGAATTTTGTGGATTAATAGTTTTCATCCAGAGCTGCTTCACATTAAGCTTTCACTTCCCATCTGCCATTCCATCTGTAACACTGAAACCTTTACTACTTCTGTTCTGATCATAAAAGCTAATCCAGCCTTATAAGTCAGAAAAACACTCTCAGTGTGTGGGGTTAATACTATATGATGAAGCCTAAATCTGTCTGGGAAGCAGTCTGGTATGTTCACAGGCTACAATTGCTAGGAGCCCTTCATCCTTCAGAAGAGATGTCCAGAAGCAGATGTCAAGGATCATACTATATAAAGGCAGGGGGGAAAAATATTAGAACCATTCATTTTGGGAGGGAAACAATTAAAAATGTGTAAAATAAAACATATGCAAGCCAGGAAAATTCAGATACCCCTATTGTTCTTCCTTATGCCTTAATGTTTAGTTTGTGAAGTAGAGTCTGTAGGTCCAGCACCTAGCACAAAGGAGGTCCTAATCCATGTGCTTCTAGTTGTTACTGTGGTAGAAATCGCTGGCAAACAGAGTCTGGACATAAAGGTGCCTCCAACAAAAACACTGTTTCCCTTTAGCCATGAGGCAATATGCTATTTATTGGCCTAAGCGAAATGATGTGGTGCATTATCCAACCTTGACTCCCTTCAGTTCTGTTAAACATTCTCAGCAGGAAAATGAGGGATGAAGTGAGTAAAGAGAAACCTCTACAAGCGACTCGGAGGTGGGGGGTTGTATGACTGCCCCTTCTTTTGCTCTGGGGTTGTGAATAAAAAAAGGGCACATGCCTTCAGGGTTCTCAAGAAATCATCTCTCACAGCCACTGCATTTATAAAAAAAATGAAAGAAACCAGCACCTCCCTTCCTTTTCCTTCACTTTTTTAATTTTAGTGGCATTTTTTCATGATTTAAAGTCTTTTCTTTTGAGAGCCTCTTTCAAAACTCTGTGGGAAAGCTATTGATTAACCTCTTGCTTTACATGGGTATCTATTTGCATTATTTATTGCCTCTGACAAACAGCATCAGATAGTCAACCTTATGTTTAGGGACTGAAATTTCACTCCCAACAAGGTGAACTATGGTAGAGCATCTATTGATGCTGAATGTTTAATGTGCATTGCAGGAGTCCTTGGATAATCTGGCAGGTGAAGTGTTGCACCACTTAAATTAAGAACTTTAATGAGATCATTTAACAGTGAATGTCATGTCAGTGCTAACCTGGCCACAAAGTTTGTATAACGAATAAACATAATGAAACATTTGAACTATTTATAATTTACAGTAAATCACAGAGCCTCAATCACCAAAGGGATCACCAAATCTAATTGCCATCTAATGCTTGGTCTTTAATAAAGGTCAAGCAAAATGATTAGCAGAAGCTTGGGGAGTGCTTCAGAACAGTAACAAAATAGAGTGGCTTATTGATGGAGCAAGGAATGCAGATACAACTGCATTTTCAATTATGAGCAATCAAATAACAAAGAAATTTAAAAGAAACCAGTGAAACAACTTGTGTTTTGCTGTTTGGCACTATTTTAGGATAAAGGTTGCATAGCTGTATTTCCCGTAAAAGCCTGTGTTGTGAAGACTCGGTGAAATGAGACACAGTCTATAGAGGTTTTGGTCTGGAACTTGAATGAAATGTGTATCATAATACAAACAGCACCTGCGGAAGGGTGGCTACAGACTCGAGGGGGTAAATGGGATGATCTGACTGGGACTGGTCCTTTAAACAGGTGCCAATTTGATGTAATTTATGGAGATCATCTTTGTCAGTCAGAATCACACTCAGAAATTAAGAAAAATGAGCTAGCAAAGAACTATTGACTGACCTGCTCTTGTTTCATTGTGTTGTCCTCTGATGGTCAAGGTAACATTGTTAATGCTAAATAGCAATATTCATCTAAAGATTTAAATGCTCCTTTAGAAACTTGAGGGATGCCCTTTGAAGTAGGTAAGCCTTTTTTCTCAGGTCGATGTTTCCAGCCCAATCAGCCAGCAGCAGACAGGCAGTCTGACTCTCAGTCCTGCATTTCCTCCAGCAGACCTGCACTTCTGACTTTTTAAGAGAGCTGTTAGCAAAGATAATCACCCAAAATCAACAGTTTTATTTGAACTCCTGCCAAATCTGAATGTCGTAGACAGCCTAATAGTGATAAAGCTGTCCTTTCAGTCATCTGTCGTCTTCACAGCTTTCATCTCTAATAACTTAAATGGCCAGGTCCTCCACTGGGGCTATACTGGGGCTGCTGCCTTTGGATATCAAGAAAGAAAACTGAAGACAAAATGGCTGTGAGGAAAATTAATTATTTAAAATTCTTCTCTGCGAGCAGCCAGATAAGTATTGGAATTAATACGAAACCAAAGTGATGACTTCTGAACGAGGTCCCTGCACAGCAAATGTTTGCCAAGAGTGAAAAGGTCGAAGTGGAGGGAATAGGTCTCCAGGTTTTCATTCTGGTGGCAGGTGGAAATAGTTATAGTCAACAGGTTTTAGAAAGAAGTTCAACCTTTGGGAAAAATACTTCAGCACTTTTTCAAGTTATTTTTCAGGTGCCAGAACTACCTGAGAAAACAGCAATTTCCTTGTTTCAGCCACTGGCCCAGATTCATGCCCTGCAAAACATGGGTGACTGCCGCTCTATATAAACTACATTAGGGATGATTTTTGCTCTGTCAAATTTACCATGACCTGCCCAGATTTCACCTGGGCGGTTGACCACATGACAGAACCTTTGAAGCAGATGACTGAGAGAAAAAAGTGACAAAATACAGTTTGCATGGAGTGAGTAAACCGGGCTCAAGCTCTTCACTGCTTTTGCAAAACTTCTCAGCTTTTGCAATGTGCAGGCTTGAAATGCAATATTGGAAATGCAGGAAAATCTCTTCTTAGAACTGAAACAAATAACTTAAATTTCACATACAGCATACTAGCTTTGTGAGAAATGTCTGAGATCCAGTTGTGCCCTCTTGATGGTTATGAACTTAGAAATCCCAAAGCCAGCAGGGCTGATGGAAGCTGTGTAATAGCAAATAGGATCACCAAAACCATTGGCTCAAAAGGCAGTTGTCATGTGTGTGTGTGTGTCCCAATCATTTTGTCTTGACTTAATTTAACAATTCTGTGTCTCAGATTCAGACTTCAGAGCTGTCTCTTACAGATATTTATTTCCTGGCAATATGTAAGCTGGTGCTGGACACAGAAGCCTGTATAAAAGATACTGACCTTCCAGGGCTGAATTTGACCTTACACCCCATATGGAGCCACCTAATGCAATGCTGCTCTGAAATGCAGGCTTTGCCACTAGAATAATGTACTGGGCACTAGGCAAATACTACAGCATTCTTTAAAGTGCCCTTTCACATGTTATCCTGAACTGAAGCACTGGTAAATCATATCTATACATCTAGATGGGAGTAGAGCACAGCTAGCTTTTGCAGTACAACATCTGTTAAGATGCCAGTGCCTGAGGTTTTTATCTCAGTATTGTCAGTGACATTGTATGCGGTTTTGTTTGCTCAGAATATCTTTATCTAGCAAGCCAGACATCAATCCACTCTTAACGCTTCACAGGGAATCTTTCCTGTCCAAAAAGGAACTTTATCAGTATTTTTCTTGATTCTGCATTCTTTGAGAATTTCAGATGTGCTTCTTTCTTAAATCCCTCAAATAACCTTTTCTCCTTCTCTTTCCTCACTTTGCCAGCACATTTGCTTGAGATTTATGTATATATTTTGAAGGTTATATTTTTTGTTTGCTATCCCACTTCTCTGTTTTACTGTTAAATTATCAGGGTTTGGCAAAGCTTTGGTTTTGTACATGGTCACAAATGGGTGGGGTGAAATGTTGAAATGATTGTGGCTTAAAAATTTTATTTACATCTGGTGTTAACATAATATTTTCTTTAACCTGGCAAATGTTAGTGATGGGAGACCCACCCTTTCTCTGTGCAGCCACAGCAGCTGAGGTTACTCTTTCTCCACCTCCCCTCCTGGGTTTAAGGCTGTAAAGCAGCTTTTGCTTTTGGAGAATTGTTACATCTGCAGCTCTTAGTAACTTTTTTGGATATTTAGTACTTCTGAAATTTTCTCCATAGCAGCCTCAGTTTGGCAACAGAAATAAACCCACCCCAAATTGGAGACTGGTTTGGCTATCCAGGCATCTCCACAGTGCATACAGATTAAAGATGCATCAATAAAGCACATTTTTAGAATAGCGGTATTACTCAACGTACCGTTGTACTTGGCAGCATGTTATCTTGTTGATTACAGTGCTAAACATTCAGCCCTTCATCTCTTCCTATGTGAACTGAAGCATCTGAGCCAGCGTCTGAGGCCACTCAGAGGACCGCCTGGCAGATGAAAGCCCCAGATGCCAAGCTTTACAGTTTGATGGGCATTGCAGCATCTGAGCACTTGCTGGGCTGCCTGGCTGGTATCCTCTCCTCTGCTATCTTGGCTCTGGGGCTGCTAACAGGGAGGTTCTCCAGCGAAGAGCCGAACGGTTTTCATCTGTTTGCCATTTGCCTTCTGGATGCAGTTTACTTTTTACTTATTTATGACTGAGAAAAATATCTATCTCCTAAAAGAGTTAAATGTGAGTCTTCACTGGATACCATTCAGCCTGATCTATAAACAATAACAGTACAAATATTGTGATAATGTGCACCATTGGTTCCTAGGCAACACAGTTACATCTTTTGTCTTCAGGATGCTAGAATACTATCTAAAAAAGTATTTTTGTAAGGGTAACTGATGTGTTGGGGCTGAGGAAGGCATTGAGCAGTATGAAGGATCTTGCCAGCTCAGCTATTTCTCCTTCACAGCTCCAGGGCTATTTATGAAACCTGTTTTTCACTTGCAACTTGTCTTTGTGGACAAATAGTCTGGGGTAACCAAGTCAAAAAAAGGATCCTTTGTGCAGAATGGCTCTTGTACTTTAAATCCATGGTTAGCAAAATTCCTCATTAGCTGTCCCATACTGGCAAGCCCTTCCCATTGTACTCAGCTGCTCATTGCATTCCTGGGCGAGAAGCTCCAGTGGGGTTTGAGAGTGTAGTGGGATGCTGGTCATTAGGGAAATCCCAAGTGTGACTTTCTCCCCTGTGCACTCTCCTGCAACTTTGCTTCAAGTGGCTTTTACTCTGTGGATTTAATTGTGAGGTGGGTAACAGAAGCTGAAGGGAAACAGGTATTATGGTATTTACCTGGGCTTTATGAGCAGAAACTCTTTAATCTCTCGTCAGATGGGTTTTGGGTTTGGGGTGTTTTTATTTTAGAAAGTTCAGTAAAATCATTATCAAATTGCAAAAGCTAAAACTGCTTGAAAGAGGGAAACATTCCTATTATAGCATTGCATTTTAAACACGCTCTCCCTTCGTGGCCTCACTGAATTCTCTCAGGAAATTAAAAATCTGTTGAAGTTGCCATTAAGACTTTTTTTGTTCAGATTTCAGGATGCCACTTACAATAAAACAGCTGCAAAATAATATCTGGTGGCAGTTCAAAGTGAAGATGAAACAACAATGTGCTATTATACCTTTCCCAAGTCACTCTTAAATAGTTGCGAACCAAAAGGCCATTAAAGGGTGAGCAAAAATCTTGTTCTGATTCAGTCTTTTAGTGGTGATATTGACAAAGAAAGGAGAGGAATAGATGAACTCTTTTCCTCAAAATAGGGCTAAAAATGTAAGAGTTGAGAGGTATTTGATGTTAAAGATTTTTCAACCAATTTATACATAAATTCTGGTCTTATCTTGATATTAAATTATGCACTTTGACATTTTTTTATTCAGGATTACTGCATGTGAATGAGCTGAAGGGCTGATTTGAATGAAATACTTTGCAACAGAATTAAATCTGCTTTGGAACAACAGATATTTTTTTAAAAGCGCTTCTGTATAAATAAAATGCAGTAGTAACCCACTGTGGTTACAGAGGGTGGCACGAGTGTACAGTCCCAACTGCCTCTTCCCTTTACTCTGAACCAGTGGAAACTCCTATTTTCCCCAGAATCACCGTGCAAGGTAAGATCCAGCTGGCCACCAGCTGCCTCGCTGCCTGGGATTTATGGAGAGCGCTGATGGGAAATACTGTATTAACTTGTACAGAGGCATCCAGCGTTGCTCTGCCTGCTGCTGTCACTCAGTGAAGTCCCTAAGGCCGCTCCACATGCTGATGTTCCAGTCCGCAGGCTCCAGGAGCTGTGGGATGCAGGAGGGTGGTTGCAGGACAGAGGAGAGAAGCACGAGGCTAGGATCTTCCAGTGTGCTCCCTTACATGGGAGTTGCTTAAGAGGCTCCCTCACCTTCATTCTCTTATGCAGGGAACAAACCCCACTTCATCAGTCTATCCATGCTGCAGAGGAGGCCTGGCTCAGCTCTCATGTCTCTGTAGACCAAAAACAATACCTGTGTGCATGTTCAGGGCTGCAGAGCTCGGGTGGATCAGAAAAGATTAGGGCACCTCTGTGCATGCTTCATCCTTTGGGATGTGCTGCAGAATGTGGCTTTTTCTCCCCAGTTTGCTGCTTTTTTCTTTTTTTTTTTTTTTTTTTTTTTTTTTGTTTGTTTGTTTGTTTGTTTGTTGATAGTCTTGACTAGCACCAACTAGTCAAAACTTTAGATCTTGAGATATTCTGGAAGCTTTGACCTGGTGGTGCAGAAATTAAAGATGTACGTTTTGCTGTGCAATCCCAGCTAGAATTAGCGGCCAGTTGGCTTATTACAGATGAATACTTCATTTCTGCTCACCCTTCACAACACTATTAGGCGCAATGCATTTATATGATACTTCTGAATCTCTCTCTATATAAATAGTGGTGCTGAATACCATTGACTATGTTTGCGACTGCGCTTCTGTAGTTCCAGGCTGATTGGAGGGGATGAGGCTCTAAATGGTTCATTGTAGCACACATTCCACTCTGCCGCACGCCATTTAATTATATCCATCATTCAGCATTACTTGATGAACCAGCTGTAGGCACAAGCATCCCTAACCTTTCATCAGGATAATTGCACTCTTTGGCACATTAGGAACTGGTTTGGGGCCAAGTCTTTTCCAAATACGGAGTCAATCTCTGTTTAAAAGTTAGCTGCCCCAAAATGATTTCTAGCAAGTAATCTTGAAACAATGCATTCTTGGGGCAGCTGAAGACTAAAAGGTCTATAAATCCAAATTGCTTATTTGTGTTACATTATGGTTTTAAATAATTGGGGCAGCCTTGGAGGATGTTTTAGCACTGACTCAGACCATTGTATTCTGAAGATGGGATGTACCATGCCAGTCAGGTGCAAGGTAGCTTCCAGATGGTTTCCGTTGCAGGATCCATGGCTATGCATGCTCTATGAAGGTCAATGTTGTTTTTAAACCTTTGTATAGGTAGTATCATGTAGGCACTGAAACTGTTCCCACAGGGCTCAAGTCATGTTGCTGGTGGCAGCTACAGAACTGTAGCTGAAGGCTGAAACATCCTGGTCTTTCTTCTGTATGTGAAACTGGTACCTGTGGTGTGTCAAGAGCCTGTGTGTCAAGAGATACCAGTGCTGGGTGTCATCACAGAGTGCCTGGAGGACCTCCAGGTTTGTGAGCCATTGCAACACAGGAGGGGAGAGGCAGCCAGGGTGTCGCCCCAGGTCACCTCCTGTCTGCTAGGCAGTAGGGCTTGGCAGCATCAGGAGGTCAGCTAGTGACAGACTACCTAGCTTAAATTCATATGCCTTTTTTATAGTCTTTTCTTGAGTTGAAGTGAAGCACTGGTTCTCTTATGATCTCATGATTAAATAAGACTGTATTGGTTGCAGCTCTGTTCAGCACAGCAGTGAGTGGGAATACCAGCCTTCCACCCTCCCAGTTGTCTTCTCATCAGCCCCAGTTATATCAGTTAATTGATCTATATGTTCCCTTTGTAGTTTTCTTACTCAGGCCTCCCCTCTGCCACACGTTTGTGCCCCTCATCCCAGTCCTGCATTCTTCACTGACTTACTCCAAAACAGCCCCAACGAAGAGTAGGGCAAGTCATCAGCTGGCATAAATTGTCAAAATAGGATTATTGCTCAACCCAAATAAAGGTAACAAAATGTGACCTTCTGTTGTTAAAACCAATTACGTTTCCTTCCATCAACTCTCAGTTCATTATCCCTTTCACCCCCCAGGCCCTGTTCTTCCATCTTTTCAGGCTTGGTGTAGAATTAATGTTAAATCCCATTAGCCTGACCCCATTTTCCCCATTTTGCCTTCTGGTTGTTTGAATTGATGCACTCTGACAGGTTGATTCTGCAGCTCAGGGATCAAGAGGAGTGGCAGGCCCATGAGGAGCTTCAGGAAGGGCCTGGTTTACTCTAATTCACTTTACTTTTAAATGAGGTTTGTGAAAGGGCCTCAGCAGCAGTGTCTCACTGGGAGGAGGAAGGACTCTCGGCTGCATCCCTGGCACAGAGAGCACCGCGTGGCCCCTCTGCTAGTGGGCTCCCACTACTCATTTCTTGGGATAACTCTTGTTAGGAGATTGAAGCTTGTCATTGGATGAGTGTATACTCCCTCTTGCCTTTTCCTCGGAAAGTGTGGGATGGGAAAAAAAAAGTTTCTTTAGCAAGATACATCTTTCCATCAGCATTAGAAGGACCATCTGCTCTCAGAGCAAGGTGAGACTATGTTGACCACTTTTTGTCTAGGTTTATGCCGCAAATTAAACAGGGAGATGGCAAGACCCAGTACCAATATTGAGTGACTAAGCTATATGTTGTGGCCTCTCAGAAAGGACTTTCCTGCTGCCTTTTCCAGCAGTGGGGCGGTGGTCTAAGGTTTCCTGCTGCTTGCAAGCTTAGCATGAGCGCTTTCCATTTCTTCATTGACATGAAGCGCCAGGTAGCCACCTTGTTGTGTGGCAGCAGGGAATGTGCCTGGAGAGCTTTGCAGAAGACACTGGACCTTTGCATTTGGGAGCAGGCCTGCCATGCTTTCTCCTGCGTGGAGCCAGGAGGTGGCCCTGCAAAGAGGGGCTGTGGCAGGGTGGCTTCAGCAGCCAGTTGAGTGTGCGGGGAGGAACGTTTTCGCTCGAGTCCTGCAGTGAACCGCTCTTTGGTGTTTTGCCAGGCATGTGCTGATTTTGAAAGTGGCGTGGGGAAAATATGATTGAATGGCTCTCGTTTCCTGACGTGACAAATGGATGAGGGTGGGGCGACGGGGTGAATCACGGCCCATGGGGAGCACACAGTCAGAGCGAGAGGAAGTTACATTTCAGAAACTGAGAGATGACCAAGATGTAACATTTAAGCTGGAAAAGTGGCACCTTAACAACTGTATCTGGAAAAGTAAAGATTTCTCACGAGTCTTAAGTTGCAAGACTGTCGCAACTGATTGAGGAACACACAGCCCACAATGATGGACTAGATCCATCCCTGGCACGAAGGCTGGCCTAGCCTGATACCTGTGCACATGTCACCCTCGCATTATCTCTCTGCATGTGACAATGAGGATCCTAGCCCCAGGGTGAGATGTCTCAGGAGGGGAGTACCATGCACATGGCTGCGTTTCTTCACAGATGCTGGAGTGTCTCCGCTCCAGCAGGACAGCAGGAGTGCACCCCCAGACTGACAAACTCTGTGGTCTGCAGGCAAAACTCTGCAATGATGAGCAGGGTGGAGAAGGCAGCAGTGTTAATACTGCTTGTGACTGAGTTTTCTTCACATAAAACATTCTCAAGGTCTCTTCCCACTTTCTTGGAAGAAAGTGAGCATTTTTTGTTATAATTACGTAACCTAATGACCAAATAATTTTTCTTATTGACTTCTACAAAAAAAGTTTCAGATGGATGTGGGAATGTATAAACTACATGTAGTGAATGGTTGCTTTAAATCTATGCTTGTATCTAATTTTGATTCCTTTTCTTTTACACAAAACTCTTTGTAATTTAATTTTAGAGATGGTGAAAAAAGATTGCTGAATATAAAATATGCCTTGTAAAATATACACGGTATAAACAGACAAAAAGATTCTGTTCAGCCCAATATCTAGATTTTCTTCTTTTAACCAAAGTCTCACTAATTTGAGTAATGGACTTGATCATTTCTGCAGCTCACTCCACTTTGTTATTTAATCAGTGATTATTGTTTTCATCAAAATGGGATGTGTCGTGTAGGCAGATGAGGTTCTACATGAATATGCAACAGCAGACAAACACTGAAAAAATGCAAAGCAGGGAGCATCATTCTGTACTAAATAAAATCCCAGTGCTTTGATAAACCTAAAAATTTATCATGTTTATTTTTAATAATTTAATATCCTTGGGTATTAGCAGCTGGTTAGGCAAGTATTTCAATTTTATTTTTTTTTAGATAATTTTCAGCAAACGTGTTAAGTGGGCTCAGTTCTTTTTGAGAAATAGGATAATCATGTCTGTCTTAACTCTTTGTAGTGCTGCATCCTTACAAATGATATCCTAGCATTGACAGGGAGATGGATTGTGTTTTGGTCCATCAAGAGTTCATGTCTTAGCTTGTTAAATGTGATAGTTTTCTATATTGATCTCTGCATTGATGCAGTTGATTAGTAATGGAATGGCTTATTATTGTAATAACAGGTAAAGGCAACTTTGTGAAAATAAGTTGTCTTGGCAAATACATTTCAGCAGCTGTTAGAAGTCAGGTAGTAACTGGTAGCAGTTACGTTTTCTGCCACTCTGACACATTAATAAACGGGCCTTATGGAAAAAAATGGTTGCTCAGGAATTTTTCCTATGGACAATTACCTGCTATGAAATACATAAGCAAGGACAAACAGCAGTGCTCAGAGTGATAGGAAGACAGTGCTAATTTTCATCCATTAACATACTATCCACACATGCTAACAACATACTTTTACAGTCTAATCGGTTTAGCCTCTAAACTGGGAAATGCCACAAAACTTTTGTTGCAGTTTCCCATAGCTCATTCCAAGAACACAGAGCCAGGTTTATGGTCTGGCTTACACTAGCATAAACTGAGTGCACTGCACTGATTTTGGAGCATTACAGATATGAAAACAGAATGAAAGACAGTCTTTTGCATAGGGCTTTATCAGCTGGAAAAGGGTAGGAAAAAAGTATATTTTTTTTTTGATTAAAGGAATTGCAAGAGGGAACTTGTCTCACTATGGAGGGTACTAAGAATATTAGTGTTTTAAGGAATAAAATAATGGTTAATTTGTGTACTGCTTTCTTCCAACATGCACCTGGTAGAAGAATGGGCAGAAAGTGAATTTACCAATGTTTCTGTCATTCCACAAGTTATTTTTTCTAGTGAGAGAAAACCCTTATTGTCATAAAAGTTGTTAAATAGGAATACAATGAAAAGAGAGAAAATAACACCCAAGACTTTTTTTTTTCCTTGCAGGGTTAAAGTTAAGTAAATAACATCATTAAATTTAGACATTCTGAACATGAATCCTCTTTAAACATGCATCTTAATGTAAATAACAACGTCACTTAAGGCTGTGTATCTAACCTATTTGAGTACACTGCTGCTTCCTGCTCACTCTCTATCAAAATGATCGTTTATGTCAACACTCAACTTCCTTATAGATGAAAATGTAAACTGTGATAGCCCTTTGACAGTATAATATTAAAATAGCCTTTCCGTGCTGAATTTTCAGCAGATAGCATGTGTTCATTAGCTTCACACTCTGCATTCAATCACTTCATACCGTCTTAATAGAAAAAGGTTAAAAGCGTTCAGACTTGGACTCGTTGATGTCATCCACCTAACTGGTACAGTTTTGTCATGAAAATCACAATTCTTTCCATTTATCCTAACCACAGTTACCTTGGAAAATTGCTGACTAAAGTGTTAATGGCAGCTATTTATTAGTGGAAGGTCAGCTGAAGTGACTAGGAACATTGGCCTCATTGTACTTTGTCTGAACCAATCTGGCTGCGTGTGACAAGTTTCCCATGAAGGTCTTTGCAATAGGTGCAAGCTCGCCTGCCCCTGCATGCACTGATGCTTCTCATCCCTTTGTATCATTAATTTGGGAAGAATTCCTTTTGAACCAGAGCAATGACCGTTGTTGCCTTGTCTTCTGAAAGTCTGCCATGTGGCATGGAGAGTAAATATGAACAAGAACAAGTAATTGATTATGCTGCTCAGGGGAGAGCAGAGCTGAGCCAAGGATCCTGATACTGCTTGGCTCTGGCATGACAGCGGTGCCCCTCCATGGCCCCCACCTTAGACCAGAGTCAGACACCTTCCACTCTACTGCTGGAGGATGTTGCCTCCTGTCTGCAAAGGCAAAAGAGACCTGAAACACTTATATGGCTTATTCCTTACATGCCTGTTAACTACAGCAGGGGTGGTAATATTTAACCGTTGCCTCTACCAGACAATAAAAACTAAAACAGAAGGTTGTATGTTAGGCTATTTTTTTTTTTAAATTTGCAGATTTGTGTTGGTGGGATAAAAAGCCAAAAAAGGCTGGAAACAAACTAGAAATGTGTCAGAGCCAAGATAAATAGATTAAAATATGCCTAGACAAATTGCTTGTACTTCAGGCAGACAGAGACTGAAGTGGGGAGCAGGCAAACGTGGCAGTTCTCTCTTAAATAGCTTTCACATCTCTCTCTCCCCACCCCCCACCCCCACGAATGGAAACTTCTGCTTGTGAACATGAAATGTACCAATGCCAAAAGGAAATCCGCGTACTCAAGATTGGCACCTTAGTTTAGGAGAGCCATCTCATGTTTGGAGCTGAGATAATGCTGAGTAAAAATCACAACTTTGGGTTACTTACCCAAAAATGCTAAGCATTTTGGATCATGCTGTAATTTGAAGTGTCTAAACCTCACATTGCTATCTTTTCTCTTCACCAATCTGCATTACTTTAATATTTTTTTAAATATGAATAATGGGAATGCCAGCAAGGCTTGATAAACAGTTTTTGCCAGCACTGATAAAAATGAGCTTTCCTCCATACATGCAGTTCAACTAAAGTGACATCTCTTGTCAATGTAGTGGGAAAGGAATTTTGCTTTACTACAATATATACCTTTAACAAGTTTTCTAGCCCTTATCTAAGTTAGACACACATCTTTGCCTTTACTTAAAAGTATTTGTTGGAAATATGCAATTATAGGCCTTTTTAGCAAAGGCTATCTGTCAGGTACTCAAGCTCTGGGCTAGCAAGATGAAAAAAAAGAAGATACCAGTGGTGATGTGCTGATCATTCATAAGCTTACATAGAGAAATAAATAGAAAATTGTTTAATAAGTCAGGGTGAAACATTTCCTACCTTTCTAGCAAAATGCCTCTGAGTTTAATGCATCAACATCAGGTTATTTAGGGAATAATTTGTCCTGCAGGTAGCTGATTTTCTGTGATTATCTTCATGTGTACCAGGTTCTGCGCAGTTGCACATTTGGAAGGAGCTTCAGAAGCTTTTGTTATTCAAGTGTTTTTTCAGTGCATTCATTGTTTATAAGCGTACGTATAATCTAGGCTTAGCAATGGCATAAAATTAAATTTGTGAAAGGAAAACTACTTTAAATAATGCATTTCATACTTTTACTGTAAAATACATAGGTTGCTTTAAAATTGGGAAAAAAAGAGCTGCATATGACATGGTATTACAGAATAGTGTTTGTCTTATTTCTTTACTTTTTATTGCCGCAGTAGGGATGCTCAAAAAATGTCTTTGTCACAGACAAATGAGTTCCTAAGATCAGTTCAAAGGGACCTCTGGGACAGAGGAGATTTTTTTCTAAAATGTTTTGTAAACATCAGTGGGTTAAATCTCAAACCATCGTGAGTTGTGTGATATATCTGTGGTGTAGAGATGGACAGACTGAGGTACAACTGGATTGACCTCCCTAGAAAAGTCTCCTTAATAAGTGTACTTGTGCACCTAAGAGATCTAAGATTAAAGGACAGCTCTCAGCTCTTAATCTTGTGTGTAATCATTGCACATGGTGCTTCCTAACACATAGACATGTAGACCCTTACCCATAAAGTAATTTATGAGAATATAGTGTGAAAGTCGCATCATTTCAGAAGAGCTACATGTGTGCTACAGTTAAGCGTGTTAAGTGCTTTACCAGATCAGACACCCAGTGATTGTGCTATAGTATGGTGTGTTTGAAAAGATCCTTGATAATTTAAATGCTTGCATTGAAATTGCACTGTAAAATAATTGGAAATTGAGTAGATTATTTTATGCCTAGCAAATAGCTAAAGAAAGTCAAAAGCAACAAGTTAAAAAGTTTTAATGAGTGCTTGTGGTGAGTATTTATTATTATCATAAAAGCTGTAGGGTTTATTAGCTGATAGAGGGCTGGAGTTTTTCATTAGCCAAAGGCATTTCAGGGTTTCATGGGATATAGCTGGAAAATATTCCAAACAAATGAATATTATATTTTAAAAGAATAATGAGACGTTGAGGGTTTTTATAAACTCCAAAGTTTGCTAAACCAATATCTCTAATTAGATGAAGAAACTCTCTACAGAGGCTTTGCATCAATGGCTGTGCACATAGCAAATGTTTTAAGCATTTACATATCAAATACTGCTGGCAGCGTTTTGGCTGCAGTCCAGAGCTGTAGATGGTTTTAATCACATTTGTTCATTAATCCTTGGTGGAATTCTCTTATATGGTCTCTTTAGGATTTTCATTTAAGCATGTGCTGCTGCTTGTCACCAGTGGGCTTATTTATTTATTTTATGAATGCTATCTGAAGCCTTGAGTTTATAGAAAATAGGTTGTGGAGTGGCTCAGGAAGCAGACGATGGAGTATATTCTTTTTCTCTCAGTAGATCTCCTTTGTACCCAAGCATTTATGTACTCTCACTAGGAAGAGGTTTATTCAGCAGTGTGACATTTAAAGAAGACTTTCACTCTTTTGTGACTATGTTAGTTCTTTTCTTTTCCATAGGAAATAGACAATGGTTGAATGGGAAGCAGTAATTGAAAGTACAGCAAAGATGATTATATTGCTAATAAAATGTCTTGAGAGTCATACAACACTGGCAGAGCTGCACTGAGAGTAGCTGCATCCCATATGATGACTGATCAGTGTGCCTGGAGCATCAAAATGCAGAAAGCTAATGCTTTGAAATACATGGGTGCAACTTCCCAGCCCAGATGGCAGCGCTGCTGCTGGAGCAGAACTCTAATCTCTCAGGTACTCGAGTGAGTTGAGCTGCTAAAGCAATAGTTTTCTTCCATTATCTTGTTTCTCTGTTAAATCTGACTTGAAAGACAAAACAAACCATTTAAGACAACACTGTTTTAAAAGCAGAGGTGTTAACAGTCACCTAGAGCCTTCCACATGCAGTTGGCCTCTGAAATCGTATCTGTCCTTCTCATTTTTATGGTACGTTTTACAAATGACTGCTGTTATGGGAAATCAGCTTCTCTGAGAAATGCCTGCCATGCTAATATTTGTTCTGTGATAGATAGTGATGGCTAAATATAGCCTTCCCCTTTCTTTGCATTTTTAGATGGCAGAGTCTTTTTTTCTTGCTACAGCCAGGGTGAGGCTCTTCTGAGCCTCCATTGCACTAAAATGCCTTTGGGGAGAGAGGAGGAGTTGGGAGCATCAGTGAGAGGATCAGGCTGCATATCCAGGGTCTGAAAGCTGAGCCCTGCAATGAGAGGTTTTTTCCTGTACTGTTGTGCTGCATTTGCGTGGTTGATCATCTTGTTCTAAGCATTTGCTTCAGGAACGGGTCTTGTAGGTTTTGGGTTTTTTCTGCTGAATCATTCCGCTGTTGTATCCTTTTGTTAGGTTACCTGTGCACACCGTGCACACACACCCACACATGTGCTAGCTGGCATGGTGGAAGGGCCAATACAGATTAGGGTCCCTTACTGGAGTAGGAAGATGCCACCCAATTTCACTGCCAAGTGCTGCCATGTCCCCAGCAGATGTGGGAGCGAAGCTTTCAGAGTGCACTGGACGCTATACAGGTGTAGATGGGAATTTGCAGTAATTCTTCCCCGTCTCCTGGATTGCTCTCCTTCCTCCCCACCTCTTCTGCACCTCAAGGTGATGCAGGGCTGCTGGCAGCTGCAGAAGCTGGTGAGCCGGTCTGAACACATGCAAATGTACACTCCTTGCATAAGAGGGAGAGGGCAGCAGGGCGGGATAGCCCCAGGCTAGGAATAGTGGAGAAGAAACTCTTATTCTGCCCCAGGGGTCTTGGCAGCAATGGCATGTCCTAATACTGTGCAATAATGTGTTAAGTAAGATTAAAGTAATCATTTATTGAAATCAATGAGCTTAATCATAATTATTAGAATTTACTGAAAAGAAGGTGGCAAAATTGAAGGCACTCAGCTCTTCCAGGCTCTTGTGTGCACATCTGCATGTTTAACCACGGAGTAATGTCATGCTTAACTCTGAGGAGATAAGTTTGCTCCACAATTTCAGTTTTCTTCTCTGAAGTCTTTTTCTTCTCTAGGGACCTTCTAGAAATAGTTTCCTGGCAAAGAGCTGCCGGAGTTGCTGTACATCTGGGCTCTGTAGGGCTGTGCCTTCGCACAGTCACAGTGATCCTGGGAAAGGAAACTGTGGAGAGGAGTCAGATGGGTACGGGTAGAAATACCAAAGCTTTGGGCACTGAGAGAACTTGCAACAGTTTTGACTTACCCCTTCTGACTATGTATTTGCCTTCATCATCCTTGCTTCAGAGGCCCTTCATTGCTGCTTCAAACCACATTAGCCTCCTTGCCCTACTCTCCCAAACGCTTTTCCCTTCGTGTTTGTTACTCTTTTTTTTTTTTTTCGTCTGTTCAGCTGCTTTCGTGATACTCGCCTACCTCTCTAGCACCCCACACCACGGCAGAACTGCTGCTATGTTTGCTGTTCACCACGGCAAGGGCTAACCCCCTCCCTGCACTCATGTCCCTCTTCATTGCAACTGTAGGGTCTTGTGCAGCAGCTAGCAGGCTTGCCTTTAGATAATGCTAAATTAATCATGATGAATAATTTTACCCACTCAGTGTGCTGTCTCCTCACAAGTGGGTATATTGTTCTGTACTGACCTAGGCTGTTTGAATTGCACCGAAAGCAAGCGTACAGCCCAGCATGGAGGTGTGCATGTCGGTGTCTGGTGAGACCTGCTGCCGGAATTCAGGAGCTGCCCTCAGACCCCAGGTGCTGGTGTCATGGCACAGCATCGTCACAGTCATTGCAGTGCAGCTGTTTCAGTTCAGCACTTCAGTATTTTTCTCCTAGGGAAAACAGCCTTTGTCTTTGCAAAATATGGTAAATACATGAAAAAAAACTCAGAGCTGTGGCTGCAAAGCATTGTCAGCAACACTGTAGGTGCTGGTCTGTGCTCAGTTGCAAGGATGCTCAGGTTTGGTGATTGCTGATCGCTGCAACTAACAACTATTATGCACTTACCTAACTGCATCGGGATGGTTTGCTGGGGAAAAGTTGGGCAGCTTGTAGAAGCTCCGATCCTGCTGTTGCCTGTCATCTCAGTAATGTTGCATGGTTAACATAGCAATTTCTTACTGTGACCAGTACTGTGAATTGTCACAACCTAAGGACACTTACATTTCTTTTGCTGGGAGTGTGTCAGTAGGCAGGGTAATGAAAAGTTCCTTTTGTCCCATGTATGTAGCAATAAAAAAGGTGTTAATTTTTTTTTTACCAGTCAGATTAAGAAAAAAACTCTTCCACACATCAAGATTACAACAGTGACAAAAGAACTAAAGGCAAATATCACATTCAAATCAGATAAGTGCTTGGGGAGACGAACTGCTAAGAGGCCAAATACTGTTGCTTCTAGCAGCCTTTACCCTTTGTTTCTGGACAATTGTGGAACCAGGACTAAGCGGGTCTGTTTTAAACAATTTTAAAGCCACATTTTAATTGTCTTGCTCTACCTTTTCATATTCCAACATTGTAATTTACAAGTAACCACATTTGTGATCAAAGTGAGTTACAGATGCCTGGAAGGGGTAGCAGAATCCACATCTCAGTGCTGATGCTTGCATGTAAGAGCAGGCTTTCAGGAAAAGAGAAGAAAATAGAATAATGCCAGAAAATAAAGATTAAAAATGGAATTTAGCCTGGGTTCAGCTTAGCGGCTGTCCCTAGCCCATGCTTGTGCATGTAATTCAGGATAAGTTCATGACAGACTTTTAAGTTGGGACAACGTGAGGTATTCCTGGTGAATGAAGTGCTGAGAACGACCTGGGAAGAGCCAGTGCAGTAAAAGCCATCCCCTCCCGGGCACTGCTAGTGAAGCAGGGCTGAAGAGAATTATGTTGCCTGTAGAAGTCTAAAGCCCAGCAAGACCGTAGGAGAGATTTTCTTGGATTTCATTAGATTTTGTCTCACACCTTGAGCCAGTAACAAAAGAATTCTCCACTATGAAAGCCACTTCCCAAGCAGAAACACTGTATATATGCATAACGTCTAAAACCATTTATTTAGCCTTACCTTTCTGATAGATCAGAAAGTAAGTCACTAGAAGACAGAGAGATGTCTGTACTTTGTATGCAGATGCACTGCAGCCCCTAGCACTTTCCATGAAGTTTGAAACAAGATTGCACAGTCTGGTTCTTGATAAAGGAAATAGTTTATAAACCCAGTCCGGGGATTTACCTGAAATGGGGATGTTTTTTGAAGACCTCACTGGTGAGTTCACTTGAAACAGATGGCAAGCTGAACCTTCCTACCTGTGACCTTGCCCACTGAAGCAGAAAAGAAACCAAAAGAGATTTTTGGCAGTGCTGCCTCTGCCACAGCATCATTGTGGGTGGGCTCCGGAGTTTGGGCTGGGTTTCAGTTAAGTCGGTGGCTTTTTGGGTTGCAGCAATCTGTGGTCCCCAGGAAGTTTTTCTTACTGTCACTGCTCCCTGTTTTAATCAGCAGGGTCTCATCTGTCTGCAGAGCCGCAGCCTGCTCTGTGCCCAGCAACCCCCTGGTTCCCAGTCCAGGCTCTGGAGTTGCGGAAGCCCCAGGGTCTATGCTGGGACAGGCAAACCAACACCAGTGTGTCTGAAGTATCCCTCTGGAGAGGGGCACCGGGCTCTCACCACAGGGGGCAGCCCCTGCAGTACCACAACGGCAGAGTCCAACCCCAGAATCCAACACAGCAGTTGCTCTTTCCTTCATCTGATTCTTACACAGGATCAAATACCTTGTTTCCATACCTGTGTGCTGCCAGAAGTTTCTGAACTTTTGATCTAACTTAGCCAAACTGTTATGCAATTGAATAAGTTTTGATATATGAATAGTCCCATTGAAGTGACTGCTATTCCTTACATCCTTCAAGTTGCCCATGCGTTAAAGTACCTTGCTGAATCAAGGACATTTATATTAGCCTTCACTATCTTCCAAAAGTAACAATCGCTTGTTTTCCTTTTCTCAGATTCTCCAGAGACTTTCTTAATCTGTTTTCACAGCTGTAAGCTAAGGAGATCTCTGCTCTTTGCTTGGATTAGTCACCAGGACTTGGAGGGTTTGCTTAAAACCAGCAAGCCCAGCATTGCCTTTTGTTCTCCACAGTGTTTGGCTGTGGTTGTGCGCAGGGACGCACTCATACCACTTCCTGGACAGACCTGCCAGCACATTCAGACAATGCAAACACAAAGTCAGTGTTTCTCGTTCCAGTTTTCCATTTCAGTCCCCAGTGTATACACCATATTCTGAAATTATTGCAACGCTCAGCATGTATATGTACTTACTGAGTGCCTGGTTAGCCTGCTCATGCCCTGGGACACCTCAGTCCCAGGCCAGGCACTGTTCATGAGAAAACACTAGTGGCAGACCTTGCTTTGCTTTGGCAATATCTTCTGAGTTCCCTTCTTGCTTTAGGACTCGCCTTTCTCTTTCATAGAACTCTAACTCTAATCTTGACCCTAACCCCAGGCTGAGCCCCAGCCCAGGGGCTCAGCCACATCCCCAAGTTGAGCAGTGCTGTGGGTTGAGTCACCAGCAGCCCTGGAGCTGCTTTTGCAGCCTCTGGAGCCCCCCTGCCTGCCCAGCCAAGTGCTCCCATCCTCTGAGCCTGACTCCATGGGAGACGTGACTGAGTTTTGATGTGTGGCATCTCTGCAGGCAGGCACTGTGCTCTGCCCCTGCTACCTCCGTCCATCCTTGCTGCAGGAGGGGAGCAGCAGTACGTTACTGAGGTGACCTAAACAAATTCTGATGGAGATGGACCCCTCCATCTGAGCTGGCAGACCTGCCCTTAACACCAAATCTACATCAGTGGAGTCAAAAATATTTTATTTCCCCATCAGTCATCTTCTCATGGAAGCCCTCCCACATGCATGATCTTTCACCACACCGAGTTCACTGGAGGATTAGTTTGCCATTTACCTCTGCGTGCTGCACACCTGAAAGCCTGCACACTTTCTCTCAGCTTCGCTACTCTCAAATTGTCCTCCGTCCTGGCTAATGGCACAGGTAACCAGCTGACTAATCCTTCTCCCTGGCACCTCGCCCTCCAAGTGAGTTTAGTAACAGAAGAAAATAAAAGTGAGAGCTGTGCAGATGCATCCATCAGCTCCAGCCTCACACACCAACTGTGGAAAGGCTTTTTCCTTGATCTGTATTTGTGCTGTGTTACACACTAGGGAAACTGATAGGAATGTAATATGTATATTAGTGTGTTTTAATCCGTAACATGAAATACTCTCCCTATCCCCATGACTTTCTTATTTCCTTCTTAGGAAGGAAATACTAGAAATATGTTGCACTTGTTACTTTCTGTTATACTGTGATGGTTAGTAAAATATTTTGTGCCAGATTTATGCTCAGTGAATTATCCCTGAAATTTGTGGAGCTGTAGCAGAATTTAATTTGGCAGTGTGGAGTTGATGTTGCTCCCAGTGATGTCTTCAGCTGAAAATCTCAGCTTTCCATTGCCTTACTTAAAGAAAAAATAGGCCTATGTCTTTAGTATTTCTCAGAAGGAGTGCCAGAGGCACTGCAATGGTGTAGACTCTGCTGCTGCCATACATGAAGAAGCGTGGTAGCAATCTGTGCCAGAGGCATTTACGAAATATACTCCTCAAGGCAAAGTTTTCTGGGAGGTGAGGAGGATGTTAGCAGCTGCATTAGCATCTATGGCATGTTCAATACCTTTGATTTTCTTTTTAATGTCGTGTGATGGAATAATTCAGAGGTGGTGCACAGCATCCTCATGATATTGGGGCCAGAAGAAGCAGTTTGAATGAAAGCTTAATAGAAATTCAGCATGCTGCCATGCTGAGCACAGAATTGGTTGACTGCATAAGTCTAAATGTCAAATAACTAGAAAGTTCTACAAATGGGAATGTGATGTTTTACTTCCACGTTGTCAACACAAGAAAAGAAGCATACTTATTGACAAAAACTCTGCATAAGTTCTTTTAAAAAAAATATTAAAAGTAGGAATAAGTTGCCACCAGTGTTTTCAGGAAGTGGGAAAGTGTCAATTATTAATTATTTCGAGAGCTAAAAACCATGTGGGCATCTATAAGCATTATCTAAAAAGTGAGAAGCATTGAAAAGTTTGTATGGCAGCCCCAAGTCCAAATACACTTGGTAGAGCACTGCTGAATAACGAAATATAGGTTGGTGAGCAATCTAGAAATGATGGTGTTTTATTGAGTGGTGTGGATTGTTACTTCAGTTGATTTCATTTCTGTCTCGTAAGGAAATCAAAGCTCAGGAACTTCCAAACTTGGTTATATTTCTAAAGATCATCTTTGCATGCCAGCTTTTGCCTGAAAACTCACCCAAAGATGTCAGCCATTGAAACCATTTCATGTGGAAGCATTGCTAAGTAAATTCACTAAATGTCTATTCATCCCAGTAAGATGGAGAATCACTGGAGCAGCAAATGTGAAAATCTGCACAGCTTACTATACAGAAAGCACTTTTCTGAGGTTGCCAAATTGAGATGCAGAGTCTGACCCTGGGAGGTATTACAATTCACATGAGTGAGCATAGAAGGAGGGTCTCAGGCTCCTACAGCCTGGTTGTTCAGGCTGGTTGATAGGCAGATACTTCATTTGGTCCAGAGAAAATCAATGGTTAACTTGTTCTTTATTCATCAGTTCAATAATGAAATGCTACCTGTGATGACAGAAGAATTTGGTTTTATGAGAAACAAAGATAGTTTACTAGGCTGATAACATTTTCAAGTTGTTGCAGCCTGACCCCAGAAGTTAAACACATTTTGTATGCTGGTTTAACTTGGTTTTCTGTGCCTTATAATAATGAAATGTTTTCAAGATACAATACTATTGACAACTGTTTTATCTTTAGTTTTTCTGCCATCAACTCCATTACAGACCATTGCTTGAATGGTGTTGTATCTATAATGTCGTGGTTTTGAAGGCAACTCAGGAGTTGAAGATCTTTTTAATATCATTTATACAATTTTCCTAAATATGCTGACCTAGATAAATAGAGAGTGTTTTTGCTCCATTGTTAAAGAAATAACAGACCACAAAAGCTGTCAAGTGTAAATAAATACATTCTTGGACATGTCAGCTGAAATTTTGAAAATACTGGTGTCAGATTGCCAGTCATACTAATTGGAATTAACCTTCTAAATTTCTTTGTTCCTATTAATGATATTGGGGTTTTGACATCCAAACTCTCTTGCTTTATGCATTCCAACCTTGGCCTCTTCTCTGTGAAAGATGAAGACAAATGAAATGCCAATAGATACTTAACCAAATTCTGTAGGAAAGATCTAGCAAAGCATACAAAATGGGACTATCAAGGCAGTCATCTTGCAGCTGGATTTTCATACTTAAAAAGTGCTGAGCAGTATTACTTAATACGTACTCTGTTACAATGCTTAACACATCTGCCAAGAGTTGATATGAAATTCGTTAAGATGTAGTAAAGCTGTGCTTCTTTCCAAGTACACTTTCCTGAGTAGAGGGAGGCAGTGAAGTTTAGCAGCAGGATGGAACTTTTTTCAGCAACTGCCTCTTCAAAGAGTCTGCGGATGGTCCCCAAATGAGAACAATAAATATATAAATTACTCTAAACATATTAGTTTTTGCAGTGTAATTTGTGCATCTTTTGTTTTTTCTCTTGCAGGACAAATGACCAGCTAGTAGCATTTCTGTCCAGATATCGTGATATGAACTTCTTGAAATCACACGGGAGGGACAACGCAAGGTAAGCTGGCCCTTTCCTCAGCTTATTTTAACCATGGCACTGGGAGTTTTTCTATAGTGACAGCTTTCCAGCATTAACTGAGTGAAGAAATTCCTAGTCCAGGAAAGAGAAGTGAATGAGGAGGAAACCCTCTCCTGAGGACAGTTGTTTATTGGTCCAGAATGGCTCCTCCCCAGAATCAGTTTGCAAAGATGCTTTTGTGGGGAGGAAGACATTAAGCAGACTGATGCTTGCTCCCTTCTTGGGGCCTGGCACAGATAGATGTTTCGGGAGCAAGCAGTAGTTGCCCCACACAACAGCACTTCCCTGCCCCAGTGGGTCCCAGCTGCACTGGTGACCAAGACCTGCGCTAGCCGGAGTCTGCAGCAAAGCCGCATGCAAGCAGAGCATCTCTGCAAGGTGTGGGAGCCTGTACCAGCCTGCGCATGCTAGTGAGGGTGAGGATGGTGGCTGGAGGGTTATCATGATCTGCTACAGTTTTGAAGTCCTTGGATCAGCGTCCCTCTTCCTCCACCCTGCACAGGTCTTGGAGAAGAGGGTGCGCTGTATTTCCCACAGCACATCGGTAATACTTACAGCTTTGTGGTTTGAGGGAGCAGCAGTGACCAAACACCATGTTTCCAAAGCTTTAAACAACCTCTGCAGGTGGAAGATCTTTCCCATCTGATTGCAGTGGTCCTCTTTTCCTCTTTATTGATAGTTTTGTACCATAACAGCAGCCTTGCAACAGTTCCAGCAACTCCATATGCTGAGTCCCAGTGGCTTTGCACCTAAAAATATTGTTTTATTCTGCCTGGGTCACCAGATCATCCCTTTACTTTGTAAAATGTCAAGCATACTCTAAGGCTGGGTTCAGATAATGCACATAGAGAACGTGACACAGAGTTGCATGTTCAGTGCAGCAGGTGGGTAGAATAACGCACAGGTCTCCCTCACTTCTTGGCTGGTCTTGCTCTTGTCACTAGATTTATCAATTCTGTCATGTTCCTGTTTAAATGAAGTCCTCATGAGCATTCATCTTGTGCATGCAGAAATTCTATAACAGGTAGTAAAAAATAATACTGTGAGGAATAATATTTAAATCTGAGTCAACAATTTTCACAAGAGAGTCTCTGGTTTGGGAGATGCAGGGTGCCAGAGTGATTGGCAGGCTCAGCTCTAGCTGGTAATAGTGATTGACAGCAGAGTTAAAGTAGAAAAGGTGAGAGAAATGGCCAGGGAAAAGCAGTCGGTCTCCTACGCCTTTTTGCTCTTCCGATGCACCTGATTCTTCTAAAATTCCCTGGCTGGCTAAGGAAAAGAACTAATGAGTTATGACATGCCTGCATCAAGCTGGTTCGAACATGCCAACCTCAGCTGGGTTAGAACAATTTATATCAATTAAACACACTAAGCTGGTATTAATTTAATAATAAAATGAGCTAATGTGCCACTTGTCCTCCCCTCACAGGAATAACAACCCATTTATTAGTTCAGTGCTTCCCTTTGACTGTATAAGCAATTAAATACCTTTTAGCCTATTACAACATGTCACTGTGTTTTATTTTTTCTCCTGGATTTCTACCATAAATTCTCTGTGCATCTGGGAACACAACGTGGGACACAAGTGCAGATTCGTTGCCTCTGTCCACCATGGTTGTGTAGTCCCTGAGTCCCATAAGCGCTCCCACTACTGACCCCTGGATGAATGGATCCCTTCACATCGCCCCTCGGCAGGCCCCCAAAATTTCTATCAGGGAGATACAGTGGCTCCCCTCCTCCTGCATAGCCCAGATAACTGTAGAGACAGGACTCAGGCCAGCAGCTGCAGAAGCCTCTGAGTAATATTGACATTTGGTAAAAATTCATTCCGTTGGTGTAAAAAGCCGATCAAAAAGCCATTAGCCCTCTGCTTGTACTGCGGGTGAATTTCCATCTCTACATCCACCTCTTGAGAGAGAAATTTTATCTAATGTGAAGATCTCTAGCCTGATCATTCATTTTTAGTGTTTCAGGAACTCTGAACTGTCTAAACCAGTAAATGTACCGTCTGCTCTGCCCATTTGATGCACAGTTTCCAGCTGAGTTTCATTTTGTGCCCAAGGTGTGTAAGCTGTGGTCATGCTGGTGAGGTTTATCCCTGTAGTTAGAATGATGAAATCCTCTGGACTGAAATACCTTGTATAAGCATGGGCAGGTGAGATGAGACCAAAGGCCCATCTAGGCTGTCACCCTGTGTCCTGCTGCCTACAAGTCAATGTGCCCCAGAGGAGCAGAAGAAGAGGGGGGTAGTGGTGCTTCCTTACAATATTCTCCCAGCCTTCTGTGACCTTTGCTTGGGGACTTTCCACAGCCAAACTTGGTGACTTGTTCATTTAAGAGTAAGGGATGATTATTTTTTTTCTATTAATTTTTTCCAGTTACTTTTTAAATTTTGCTGTACGCTTTGCCTTGTCACAGCCCTGTGGCAAAGAACTATCCCATGGGGAGATTGGTATGGCCAAGAGCTTAGTACGGTCTAGAAGAGAAGCAACAGACTCAAGGTTTGGAAACGAAAATTAAAAAAAAAAAAAAAAAAAAAAAAAAAAGACAGCTTTTGGAAACGATTTAGAACACAGGCCAGTCTCCCAAGTTATTGGGCAATAGGAGAAAACTCCCTTGGGACATCCTATCTCAAAACAGACTGGAACAGGATTTTTTTATTTAAAATGGCTAGTTGAAGCCATGATAACAGAGAGGACACTGGACTAGACTGACTGCCGCCCCATGTACAATAATAATTTTGCTCTTCCAAGGTGTTTTTCTCAAAACAAGTGAACTAATAATACAGGAACTCAGCATTTATATATCACGGAAAGCAATGTATAACCCTTGCTGCTACTTCTAATTTGTGGATTAATAATGGCTCCTAAACAACAAGCTTTCCAGCTGTCTAAGTCTGCTTTGTAAACAACTGGAAACTCCAAATTTTAAGTCATCCTAGTCTCTGGATCATACAGTGGAGGGAGAAAGATTAGAAATGCCATCTTAAAACTGAAATGCTTATACAGCTCAATTACAATGTACTTTGTATTCAAGCCATGTTCATAATCAGTACATGTTTTACTGCCAAATAAGGAGAGAAACCAGGCTTCCTTTTATAGAGTGAAGTTTTCTTTTAGTTATGCCAAAGTCATTAAAAAGTGCATCGCTCTGGTTTTCCTTTAGTGGCTTCAGAAAAGGGAATGGACATGAAAATGGCTCCTTAACTCAGCTGGAGAAACATTATTTCCTTAGAGAGCTGGAAGTATGAAATGAAATTGAATACAGTGGCTGGAGTCGTTACATAGTACTTAGTAGGCAACACTTAAATTTTTTCCTCTTTTCAGTGTCTTAGACTCTTAAAAGCAAAAGAATAACCCAGTAGTTGTATAAGCTATTACAACTCGGAACACCTGGAAGATTTGGTTTTTTGGCAGGAGCAGCACCTGGCTGATGTATTATAAAATATAAAGACAGTTGAATGTGACATCTTCAATGACAGGCAGGAAAAAGAGGGTTTTTTTAAGAAACCTTGCCACAGTAGTCATTTGGGAAACAGTGTAAGCATGCTGTGAAGGTTGGATGCTGTTGCATCTTAGAGGAATCTGAAGCTCATAGGCAGAGTACAAACAACTATACAAAAGGCCATTAAAAGTTCGTTATGTATCTGAGTTCTTTTCTTGTGATGGTTTTTTATCCTCATTAATGCTATTCTTCACAGTTGTGTTGTCCCCTTTCTGGATCCTGGATTCCAGATACTTTCAGAGGTGTTGCTGAACTGTGCGACTTCTAGTAAGGAGCATCATAAGCCCATCCCAGTTCTCAGAGGCTATATAGAGACCTTAACTCCCAAAGGGCTGGAGCGCATTCCCAAAATCTCCACCTCTTTCAGTCTAGTTCTGCTGATGCATATCATTACTCTTTCAGACATGCCTTTTTTGCACTGTAGCATATGCTGTTCATTCGCGTTCTGTACGCTGGGTTGATGGTGGTTTGGTGGTCAGTTAGAAAATGAATCACACAGTAAATGCTATTGTGTATTGCGTTGATGAATCACCCAGTAAGTACCCAAATATGAGGAAAAAAAATTATATATTATCCCTGCTGCCAGAATAGTTTAACCACTTAGCTCCCAGCAGTGCATACTTTGCTGCTCATGTGGAATATTTGGTGGTTCATTTGGTTCAAATTTCCCTCAGCCATACTTTTTTTGTTAATTTTTTTTAAATGCTTCAGTATTCTGAAGCACCCAGACTAGGAAGATCTATTTTTTTGCTTGTAAGTAGTTCAGCCCAACAGTTGCATGTGAACTGTAGCAACTGAAATAACAACATGCATCTTCCATGCAAAGAGACTGCACTTTAAAATTTTAGACATTACAGCTAACTCTCAGATGTTCCTTATTGCTTTATGCTAAGTGTTAGGGGAACCGTAAAGCCTTTACTGCTTTGGCATGAGAATTTGCCTCCTTGAAGGGCTTTTGTTTCTGCTCAGTTTTGGAAAACAATGCTAAGCTGTCAATGCAAAGGAAAACAAAAATAGGTTGAAGATGATAGGAGGATGTGGTAAAAACAGCCATATGTCTTGACATAGGACAAAACAGGATGGTTTTTGGTCTTGGTAGAGTATACAAGCAAGATCATCCACCCGTTCAGGAAAGTGCAATAAGTGAGAAGGTTTGAAGTAGCCATGACTGAAGGGGATGGGGGTGGGGGGGAATTAGGAAGGAGGTGAAAATTAAGGTACCAGTAAAGTAATCAGAAGTCTGATTGCTATCTAAGAACATTGAGCTGCACACTTCATTTTTGGCAGTATATATAATAATATTGGTGTCCTTTCATCCGAGATTCTGCAACATTTTATGAAATAATTATTGTATGAAATATTGTTGGCCCTGTTTTACCTATGGGTCAATAGCCTGATTTGGTAGCTTGAAAACCTGTATAGAAGTGACTCACACTTGCCCTCAGTCACCTGGAAAGTTTGAATCCCCGTTTCCTTTCCTTTCTTCAATCATCTAGTATGCAGATCCCGAGATGTTAAGCACAGGGGAAACACCCAGTGAGATGCTATTGTGGTGGACAGCCGGGTGTGCTCTGCACGGTGTGTCACTTTGCATTGCCTGCAGGTGCTGCTGCAGCAGCTGTGATCTGCTGGCCATGGTGGAAGCAGTACCATGTGCTTTAGCTGCTCCAGCAGCAGCATCATGTAGATGAGATGGCTTCAAGCTCAGCTGCTTAGGCCCAGCAGCATTCCCAGGTTGGAGACGCTCAGTCGTGTGGGTGTTGGGAAGAAGAGGAGGTGAGGGGACAAGAAATCTTCCAGAGAAGACATTTATTGCGACAAATAGATGACAGAATGTCAGGTTTCATATTATTGAGTTTGTCTGGGGTAAATTCATGCTACATCTCTGCATGCTATCATTTGTAGTTTTCTCCCTGTTTTGCTTGTTTTATATAAAAAGAAACAAAATCACTTGAGTTGTGGCCTCCCTGATCGTGAGAGGAAGGCATTACATTTTTGTCCTTGTAAAAGCCATTCCAGTGTTTCTTAAAAGATATCGTAAGTGAAGAGTGGTGGAAAGAAATCCACAGTAAAGTCTTTGAAAGTCCCTCCAAGCCTTGTATTCATGAGGGACTGTATGGAACTGTTATCAAAACAAGACAATTCCTAGTAGAGTCATTACTGGAAAAAATAGATTCTGCAAGTTTTCTACAACAATTTTAGAGGGTTTTTTTATTTTTTGGGACACTTGAAGAGTTTGCTCTCTGACCTGCAACATTAAAATATTGAGAAGCATTAAGGCTTTTTAAGACTTCCTCTGAAAGAGAGATTTCTGAAGGTGGAAAGTAAGATTTTTTGAAGCCAGTGGAAGTTAATGCTTAGGAAAAGGTGGGTGAGAAGAAAGAATCATGAGGAGTTTCTTCTAAACATAATGCAAAGTTGTGGTATGACTAAAGCATTAAATGGATATACTGAGAAAACTACATCTGAAAGAAGCAGAAACAAATTCTGTAGAGTATAAGACACCTCTTATAAAGCCTGAAAAATCTAATTATGACCATATAGAGATGGAATAATGACCAGATAAAATGTGTGTATTCATCAGCTTTCAACAGCATGTCGTGTGGATTACCCTAAATGCCATGGATGTTTGGTTTCCATAAAGATGCCATTGATTGAGAAGGGCCACGTTTAACATAATATTTCAAGGTAGACTTGTAACTTGAAAGAGCCAGTCAAAATACTGTACCATTTTTGCTACACTGTAAATAATCTATACCTTATATTGTCCAGCATTTGTGGCAGCAGACCAGTTGCCTATCCCAGATTTACTTGCACACTGAGCTTAAGACTGCTTAAACATACATTGGAAACAACTGCGGTAGCTGCTTGGTCTCGTGACAACTTACAGCCCAGCTCCTACAGACCCACAGAAATTGTGGGAACAAATGTCATTAACTCAGTGCTGGCTTATTTTTCGTGGCCATGACACTTCTGTTTTCTGCTCTGAATTCAATCCCTGTCCTTGCCGAGGGGCAGCTGGCAATCCCACGGTGCACGGTTGGCCACCCCTCCATTCACACGCCAGCCATGCTCTGCTGCTCCACGAGGTCTGGTGCCCTCCTCTGTTGCAGGGCATATAGAGATATGCATGACAAACACTAATCATATTTTAAAAGTAAAATTTCCCTATGCTCCTTGTTAACTTCTGCACGTTTAGCACAGTGGGCAAAGCTACTAAAAGCATTTCAATTTGTGTGCTTACTTAGAGGTTTGGCTTTTGCATGTGAAATAAACCCAATCTCACTATAGCAAATACAGTCAAGAGAGAAATTCTGTATGATATTGTTGATGTTTGTGCATTGGCATTAAAGCTTAGGGGACTGTTAGGATAGTATTGTGTTTATAATATTTTCTTCAGAGTAAGGGAATTAAAGAAAGCTTAAAGTTTGCTTTTGACCTCATGACATTTGCAATCAGGATGCTGCAGTTTAAACACATTTAAAACCAGGTTAGAATTTTTATTTCTCCCTCTCTTTTCTTCCATCATTTTTATCTATACTGAGAGTTTTTTTCACAGCCTTTTGAATCAGCAGGAATTGTGCATTCTGCGCTTTCTGCGTGCTGCCTGTCATACCAGGGAGGAAATCTTCCTCATCTTGACAGACTAAGTAGGTGCTATTTCTTTTTGATATTGTTCCCCTTTTCAAGCTTCAACTCCATTTTGGGAGTGGGGGGTCAGCCCTGGAGGCTTTAAGCACGACAGAAAGAGGTCTTGGGAAACATACTGCAAGATCATATCTTTAGAAAAACAGATATTTGCCAGTACAGTATAGACGTTGTGCTTAAATAGCCAATCGTTAATTATTTCAGATTTTTTAAATACCCTCTAACCCTTCATAGAATGGAGTTACTCATGGAAATGGGGTGAAGTCAGGGTTGTGTTGCAGTCAACTGGAAATTCATCGCATACTCAATGGAGGCCAGGATTTCTGGCCTGCGGTGGGAGAGAATGAAACTGCTCTGTGCAGGTTTGGTTTCTATGAATTTGCTTATTACAAAGAATTATTCAGTGACTGGTTTATGGAGATACATTGTAGCCTAGAGATTGCTCACAAATTACTTGTTGCAACTGTTGAACTCAAGATTGTCAAATTGCTGTTCTGTGCTTTCTACTTGGTCACCTAAATTGCAAGTTAGTTTTATGCTTCCCAACTGATTGACTCCAGTAAGTGTTTCCAAGGTGGCTGTACAAACACTGCTGGCAAGAGCCTCTCATATTTCTCATCCGTAAAAATATTTATTTGACTTTTCCCACCAAATTGGATTCTTCAAATTTGACTTCTTCAAACTTTTGTCTAAGAGAGTTAAAAATGGAGCACATAGAGTCAAAGCAATATGCAGAGTTTGTCCACGTACATTAAGGAGAACATGGATGTGGTGCTAGTGGACCTCCAAGCTCTGCAGATCCTTGCTTTGATATTGACTTGTGATGAATTGTTTTGCTGATGTATTGTTAACTTTTATTCATAGTTCATATTCTTGTAAAGTAAGTAATGATGATGAGGTCCTGGTAGGTGCATCTGGCTAACAGTGAAATGTCGATAGGAGGTTTTCTAGGCAGGAGGCCAGAAATAAGAAACATATAGGAAGAAACCTTTTCACCTTTAAAAATATATTCTTTCTTTAAAAATATATTCTTTTCTTAACCTTTTACTGATGAGGTTACTGATAAGTAACGTTTAGCAATCTGATAGCCTCTAATGCTTAAGAAAGTTTTATTCATTCCTTGACTTCGGAAAACAGAAAACAGCAAACTCTCTGTCTTATATACTGCATAAGTGTGAGCATTCAGCAGTGGGGGTCTCTCAGAGTTGCTGTGGTATGCAGTGTCACTTCCAGAAAACTGTCCAAAAAGGTGATATTTGATTGTGATATTTTTGCTGATATTAAGTAACTGTGCAACAATATTTATTAGTAGTTAAAACATATCATAAGAAGAGCTGAGCTATGTGTTTATGTTCATGTTTTAGGAGTCTGTGCTAAACATCTTATAAATGCTTTATGTGTTACACAATGCTACAGTCTCATCTGAAATGCATTTATAAATATTTAAATACACTACAAAGTAAGAGGGGTTCCCTAAGCTGGATTGCAATCATGAGCTTCTGGACAGTTAACTACCTATACTCAGTGTGACAGACCACGTGCTGCAGGCAGTAGGTTTTTTTAACAAAGTAGAAAAATAACCATCTGGAACCGTGTAGACCCTGAGTCTGCATCCACACATAGTCAGGGCGCAAACAGCACCTTTCACATGTGTAGTTGCCTGATTGCTGAGCTCAGCTGGCAAGGCACGTTCATATTATGCTATGCTTGCTCCTTACTTGCAAGTGTAATCCAGGCTCTTCAAAATTGGAGGCTCTTTAGGAAGAGTTAAAATTGATTAATGGTAAACATAAAATGTCTTAGATGGAGTGTCCCATGAAATAAGGTAAAATGACATGCTTTTTCTTAACCTTAGTCTTACTTTAATTATATTTTCTTCTGGTTGACTCTTTTCTTATCATTGTTATTTTCCTCCTGTCATTTGTCTTAGATCAGGAGAAAGGTCAAGTGTCTTCATCTGATGGCAATCTCTGTTGTATTTGGCTAATGATACCTTGGTATGTCATTGTCCTGGCAAGTACCTTTGCAGTTGTCAGAGGTGTGCTGGTCTTGCCTGAAGTTCAGGGTGCCAGGAAGCACCTGAATTTTTCCAGATTGACTAAGATTAATGAAATGCTATTACTAACCCATTTTTTCTACTTTAATTTGGGAGTTATCTGCTAGGTGCCCTGTAAAACCCAAGAGAGAAAGACTTGAGGGAAAAATCACCATTTTTTGCATTTCATTGCTCTCTCTGAAGCTTGGCATGCCCTCATAAAATGCACTGGTTTGGTATTACATTGCACATAACCAGAAACTACTGAAATACAGAAATATAGCACTAGACTCAAACAAATCAGTAGGGTCATGCTTTTGCCCTCCATCTTCTTATCTTTCTTTTTAGAAATGGCTGCTGCAAGCATTGTTGGATAGCTAGTCAAGAATCTTTATGAACTGTTTGTAGTGTTTGAGGGTTTTTGATTTCTTGAAAAGGCCTACATGGCATACAAATAGCACCTTTCCCTTTCCCTCAGGCAATATCCAATATGCTTAGAGTAAGTTCTTGCCTCCCTGAATGCCAAAATTGCTATTGCTGGAGTAGCTAGGAGCATCAGTCATCCTAGAAGAGACTCTGGAGAGAAAAAAAGGCCTCAAGCACCTTTTCCACTTTGGTTGCAGTTCAGCTCTCTGTGTGCCAGCAGTACAGCCTAGGCTTGCTAGGGCAACCCACTGCCTCCTCAGGCAGGATCATTCAGCTTCTAGCAGATCTAAAACATACTTGGTCCACTTGGCTCCCAAGGAGCATAAACAGAGGGCAAGCAATTGCCCAATGGAGAGCTGTGTTTTCAAAGCCCCTTGTATAAGTTATTGCTTCATAGATAAAAGCAGATAATTTGCTATGAATATATGTGTTATTCTGTTCAGGTGCAATGACTGTGTGTGAAGCAGGCCAAGTAAGGGTGAGCCTTCTGAGAAGTGCCTGCTTCCTCTTCAGTTGTTACAGGTATTTAAAACCTGATACGATATTTCTAGGAAGGTATCCAGAAGCATTAGCAAAAGGGTCATCTCTTTGCAGGTCTCCAAAGGCATTGCTGCTCTTCAGTTGGGCTACGCTGCCTTGCTGGAGGATGAATGTTTGGAAAGTACATTTAGTTATCTTCTAATAACCTTGTATAGGATTTTAGGACTGAGATTTGTTGTGAAAACACTCGGACTCCCAAGATCTGTCTTATTTCATGCCAAATGCCGAGATTTGCTTGTCCAAGCCATTAGCTCAAACAAGTCATAGAACTGTGTATGTATACAAAGAAGGAGCCTGTCAACTGTTTTGGAAAATGTGAGCCTAGATTTGCTGGGACCTTCTCATCTTGAGTGTGGCCATACTCTTCTATTGCCAATTTCAGGCAATGAGGCTAAAGTTGTGTAACTGAGCTTTCTGGTATTAGTTAACTGTAAGCCCTATCACCTAACATAGCCTGAGGGAGTTTGTAAGTTGAGGGGTTTTTGAAATGGGCAGGTGGGTTTTTTTGGTTTGGGGGTTTCTATTGCAGTCAAAGAAACTTCTATTTGAAAATGAGAATAAGGGGTGATAAATTGGTAGAGATAGCAGTTGAAAGAAGTGATTTCATGGAAAAGAATTTTACATTCCTATTTAAATATGGTCGATAAAATTCTATTATTTTCTTAAACTAATTAACTCAAATGAGCATTTAGTTTTGAGGGAAATAAATAAATGACCAAACTTTCAGACACATTAATATTTGATTTGGAGATAACTGCATAAATATTGAATTTGAAGATTACATTCCAGAGCACTGCATTAAAATTGCAAGACTCTTCTATTATCCTTCATAATGGAACATGAAATTAGAAACTTGTTCATGGAAAGAAAAATTTCTCCACTCTCATCTACACATTTTCTGCACTGTTGTGTAAACAGAGGAGCTCTTCTTCTCATACTGTGAGACAAGACACAGCTATCAGTAGGACATAGACCCTGAAGTCATTTACGGTCCTTTTAAAAATTAATATGCACCATTTCATAATTGCATCTCAGTACTTTGATCGGTATAGAACAAAACTTTAACCAGGGAGTTAGCCTACGGGGTTAACACTCACGTCTCCAGATGCAGGAGTCCAGAAAGCTTTGGTGTTGTTCCTTAACTTTTATTTCTTTTCCCCTTCCCTCAGTTGCTTGTGTTTGAGGACCATGTCTTCTTGATTTCCTAATCCTAAAACTTTTCTAAGAACCCTGGTGTAGCTCTGTGTTGTTCAGGAAGGAAACACAGGTCTTATGGTGTCCTCCTCACTGTAGGTGCGGCAGCTCTTATTAGCCTGCAGTTGTTACATCCAGTGAGATCTGTGGTCTTGTGGATGTTAGTTACTATAACGGTCTGGTTAGCTAGCACTTATTATTGCTCAGAACATGTGGGATGTATTCAACACAGCAACTCACCGTTATTAACAGTGCTCAGCCCCCCTTACAAAGGTATGTGCTAATTCATGGCTGCCCTACTTCCCTTTCTGGGTAATAATTCTGAAAATGGAATAACAAATAGAAACCTGGATCAGACAGTCTCAAAACATGTGTGGGCATCCAGTCCAAAGTGTTTTCAAACACAGACTGATTTTCCAACTCTTTTTTTTTCTTCTTATATTGGTCTCAAATAATTCATTTCCATAACTATACAGTTTCACAGTTCCTCCTTTTATTCACGGTTGAGCAATAACAAAACATTATTCCCCATAGACTTGAAAATGGAGCAAACATACTCATTCTACACCAAAGTGCAATGCAATTGTCTTTCTTCCTAATTAACTATACCACAATAGAAAAATTTGTGGAATAATAACAGAGGAGAAAATTGGTCATTTTACCTTTATGTATGGTTTGCTGTTTTTCAAAAACTGTGTATTTATTTAGAGGCAGAAGCCTATCACACAGATGGTGTTTAGTTCCTGTTCATGTTTGGTTCTTCTGCAGTGGTTTGGTAAGAGTTAATGGACATTATGGATTTTCATGCAGTACAACTCTGTAACTCGCACAGTTCTGTCTTAGGACAGCAGAAGGTGTAAATGATGTTTAAAAGCAATCTGTTGGTCTTTGCCCCTGTAACTGAATGTATAACTGATCAATCATTTATTAAACCTCTCTACATTATTTATGAGTAGAACAGAAATATAAACAAGTGACCTTTTTATCCTTTTTTGTTTGAGAAAGTATCTTCTTTATTTATAGAGCTAGTGATGATAACAAAATACAAATTAACTTTTAATGACTGCTTTTGTATTCCCTCAGATTTATCAGAAAACAAGGACTGGATCGGCTTTTCCTGGAATGCGATACCCATATGTGGCGCCTGGGGGACCGGAAGATCCCAGAAGGAATCACAGTCGATGGAGGGTCAGACTGGTTTCTCCTGAACAGAAAGTTTGTGGAGTATGTCACTTTTTCTAATGATGATCTGGTAACAAAGATGAAGAGGTTTTACTCTTACACGTTACTTCCTGCTGAGGTATGTGAATTCAAAGCAATCCTCTCTGTGTTCAAAACTGCAACGTTTGTGCTTGTCTGAAAGATCACCAAAGTCAGAGGGGCTTTCACCTGATTTCAGTGGGCTTTGGATCATCACAAAGTGGGTAATGAGAATTTTACTCCCGTGATGAGTAAGTCCTTTGGTGTTAGAACAACTTTTGCGGTTGTTTAGTTGCTTTGTTTGTTTGTGGGACTTTTTTGCAAGGAGTGGCTTTGTTTTTATACTTTTAAGCCTATTAATCTATTACTGAACAACCAGAAGTCCAGCTGCCCTTTGCTTGCAAATTGTTCCTCCACAAAGCCTTTGAAAGCTATTAGAGGTGGCGAATTGTCTTCGTAAGTAGCTTTCCTCGCTATTATCCAGCCCTTTTCTTTAAAAATAAAAACGCTACAAACAAAGGTTTATTGTTCCATTCAAAACTCAGCTAGAAGGCATAGTCACAAATCATTTTGATCACTCAGAAATCACTCTGGCTATAAGTGATGCAGAAGGGGAGTGCACACCAGGATGGGTTTTCATGTAGCATGCGGCAGTGTGTCAGGGAGATGTGCGTTATCTACAAAGACTGCATAGAGCCTGGCGGGTTGTCAGGCTGTGCTACATCTGCCTCAGCAGGTACGTTGCTCCCCTGGCTTGTCAGGCTCCTCTCCCAGGGTATGTAGCATGCAGCCATCCCAAGAAGGACCTGATGACTGTCTTCAAAATGATAACTTCCTTTCTCGCTAGTGGCTCCTGAACATTTTGAGGGATTGATGAGACCAATCTTGCAAATCTAGGCTTATTAGCTTGTGGTGGAGCACAGTGATTGTCATCTTTTGATAGGGGTTTATTATTCCACACACATGTTGAATAATCTTGCTTTAATCCCATTTCTGTTAAAAATCACCTTTTCTCTCAACTCTGATAACCTGTTCATCCATTATCTAGGAGAAATTTCTGTATCATTATAAAAGGACACAGGGCAATGGGTAATTGGGTAGGGTTTTTTTTTTTCCCCTTTTGCTTGAATGAGAATAGATGCCTTTATGGGTTTAACCAAACAGCTCAAGCATAAAATCCATATTCACTGGGCTGTCATTTAACATTAAAAAGGGTAGGGGGATTATTTGGGGGCCAGCCATGCTAATGTTATGCTGGGTATTTATAGGTCTTGCTGTTGCTGATTTTAAAGAGAAGTCACTGCTCCAGAAATAATCTCTTACAGAGCGAAATTTGATCATATTCCATAGCTTCTTTCTGCAAGGTTTTCTTTGCAAGGTACATACCTGGTTTCTTAAAATCACCCTGCCTTCACTGATCTGTTAACCTGCGATATCAGTCCCCTTACACATGATTTATGTAACAGCTGATATTACGATGATATAATTAGGATAGCCCAATAGGAATTCCTTGCTGCCTTGAGTCAGCAAATAAAGACTTACGATTTCAGATGTAATTGCAGGAGGCAGAATGTCCTTCTGGTGCCTGGGGTGAACTGTATATTTCAGAACAAGGCCATTCAATTAGCAATGCATTTCGGAGTGCTGGAGATAGACACACCCACAGAAGAGCTGTCTGAGACTGTATTTTTTTTCATAGTAACGGGGGTGATGGTGAAGGTTTGAGAATTGACTTAGGAAACAATTTGAGATATATCATTAACACATTACTCAGGAAAATAGTCCTAAATCTGTTAGACCAGAGAGTTACTTACAGAAGAGAAATAACGGAATTTCTTAGAATTGCTCATACAGCTGAAATAAAAGTAAAACAATTGCTGGCAGTGGTGCCTTTCCTGGAGTCCTTTGGAATCCTGATGCCCAAAGCTGGTCATTGCAGAAGTGCAATTATTCTGTGCCAAGTAATTGTAGCAAGGCCTCAACTGTATGTTATCACAGTGTGCCTGGGTCTATAGCGTGTTGTGATTTTTTTCATGCTCTATGGAATGTGTACATGTAGAGTGCTTTTCATATATGGCAGAACAATAGAGCTTGTTAATTCTGTCATTTCAAAAGAAAGTAAGCCACTTGCATTAGGTTCAGGCCCATGGGCTGAAGTGAAGGAGAAAATGGAAGTCTGAGGAGCTGAATGTACTGATCTGCTCTGTCTTTCTTGTAGTCCTTCTTTCACACTGTTCTGGAAAATAGCCCATACTGCGACACCATGGTGGACAACAATTTGCGTATCACAAACTGGAACCGTAAACTCGGTTGCAAGTGTCAGTACAAGCACATTGTTGACTGGTGTGGCTGTTCACCTAATGACTTCAAACCAGCAGACTTCCACCGATTCCAGGTAACAAGCAGTCTTTTCTCTGATACCCACAAAGAAGCTCTTCGCCCTATGCTGGGGTGGGGAGAGCTGTCTGGCTGCATGGCTGCATTGGGGAGTGGGAAGGGAAGCTTTTAACTCATCAAGCAATGTGGAGAAAGAGGTGTGAGGAAGCTCTGCTCTTCATTTCAGGAGAATAAAAGATTGGTTCTCCGTGTGTTCTGGCTCTTGAGACTTACTGCTGTGTGGTAAGGTCACAAAGCAGCTCTTTGGACTACTCAGCATTGGTAGATCTGCTGTGCTAGAAAGGAGGGAAGATTGACGCATCTCCCACTATACCAATATTAGTTGGTAACCCTTGCAAATTTATTGCAAAGGGTTTTTTCCAAAGTTCCAGCTCAGATGATTTCATGAAGCTCCTGGCTTTCATTGTTAAGCAGTGTTTTTCAACTTTCAAAAAAGCTTAAAAGTTGACTAGGGTGCCTGCTAGAGGCTTGCATAGCACAAGGCAAATCAGTTTTTGTGATTATATTCATCAACATTATTACATTTTAGTTTATCTCCTGGCTTTGGGGGGCCAGAGTCAGGAGGTTTCAATCACCCAGGCTTGGCAGGACTGCCTTAAAAAGTTTAATTGGTTACTTTATGATACAGTTTCCTCAAGGCAGACATGAAAGGAAATCCTTGTGCCCTCAGTCTTAAGACTGTATCTGGCCTATGTATCTTCTATTAAGAATGAACAACTGCTTGTTTCAAGGTCACCAGATTTGCAATTCCATCCCTGCAGCTCCTCAGGGTTCCCTGCATAAAGCATGTTTGTTCAGGCTTTGTGTGGGATGGGGAATGTGTTTCCCTACAGCACAAAAATGATGACTGCTCTGAAACAGAGATCTTTTCTTTATTGTAATGTGCTGCCTACCAGGCGCGGTTGAAGTCAGTGACACAGGCACTCACAAAAAAAGCAAATGAGACATTATCTAAGAGTGGCTCTGCTGTCCCAAACACGAATCCCAGGAAAGTCTCCATCACAGAATAAATGGCAAGTCTTAAAAAACTCCTGCCAGTCTGCAGAGGCTGACCTGCTCCAGGCTGGGAAAACAACCCACAATGACATTTGAGAAAACAATCAGGTAAACTGAGCTGCAAGGGAAAGTTCAAAATTAGAATAGATGTAAAGGCAGCTTCTGATACTTGCCTGATGAGAGAGCCCCTCAGATGAACACATGGCACCAGAAGGCTTGCTCACGGTTCCCACAAAGGCACGAAGCAAGCTGCAGAGGACCGTCTCATAGTAAAACTGAGCATCCTCAAAAGAATTTTTCAACCATCTGGGGCACTTCTGAACTCCTCAGCACCTCAGAACCCATGCTCAAATATGAGCAAGGCAAAACAAAGGCTTTTTAAAAGCTAATGGTAGTTGGGTAGCTTATAAACCAGTAATATACCCAAGGTTGAGTCAAGTGCAGAGCAAAAAATCTGTACGGGACCGGTCAGAAGCTCCCTGCCTAACCGCTAATAACACGTGCCAGTGCTGCGCCATCTGCAGGCTAACGCGGTGGTTTAGAGAGTGTTCCCCACCCCTCCAGCATCTGGAGAGACTTCCAGAGCAAGGCAGCAGTGGGTGGCTGTTGGTACGAAGTGTTTGGCACACCTATGTTTTTGCTGAGTAATTACATAGTTTTTATCTGAATCTTAATGACACTCTTAATGACAAATGGTCACAAAGGTGACCTTTTAAGTCACCTTTGCCCACGGGGAGAACCAGTTCATGTTGTCAGCTCCAACCCATTGCTTAGGACAAAGTGTCATGGCTGAAAATGGGAACTCACTCCAGTGTCTTTTCCTTTCACTACAGCAGACTGCCAGGCCGACTTTCTTTGCCCGCAAATTTGAAGCTGTAGTGAATCAAGAGATAATTGGCCAGTTGGACTACTACTTGTATGGCAACTACCCATCTGGCACACCCGGCCTCCGATCGTACTGGGAGAACGTGTATGATGAGCCTGACGGCATGCACACCCTCAGTGACGTTGCCCTCACCATGTACCATGCGTTCTCCCGCTTGGGCCTGCGGAGAGCTGAGGCTTCGTTCCATGCTGCTGGAGACAACAGCTGCCGGTTAGTTTGAGTCTGTCTTTTTCTGGGTGTTTCAGGGGACACAGACTGGACTGTCGAGTGCCAGCAGAGGTTCATCTACTTGGCTGTGCTGGCTGGAGCATACTGTCACAAACAGAGCCAGGCAGCTGCAAGTGTGCAGCACTTATTTCCAGGAGTATTTATGCCCATAATAAAGCATTGGTTATTCAGGGTTGACATTATGTGACCTGTTTGCTGTGCTTTTAAGGAGCTCCTCTCCAGCCTGATGAAGACTGACAGGATCCAGTTGGGCAATGCTACCCCTGCTGCTGCTTTTTTTGATTAATTTCAGCAAGTGTATTATACCCGCAGCTCCTAAACCCTCCGTGTGATTGCAGCAGAGGTCATGTTCACCTCTATTATGCTTACCAAAAGCAGAGGACAGGATTTCAGAATTAATCTGAACACAGGCAGGTTAATGGTCCTTGCTTGTTCGTTCCCCTGGGTGCATACATGGAGTACAGAGAACTACTTGCTCGAGCTCTGTTTGCCTGCTTGGTACAGCTGTCTGTGCCAAAAGTGTTGCAAGTGGTGGGATCCATTAGCATCAAATAAATAAAATATGTGTATGTATAAAGAGAGAGAGAGAGCAAATAAAGGTCCTTAGTCTTTAAAGGCAACCCCCCCTATATTCTAGATTCCTTTTTCAGCTATAAGCCTAGCAAAGAAGAATTCAGTCTAAAACGAATCTGAAGGAAGAATTCCTGGCATTAGACTTGAACAGAAAAGGCTCTCTTCATGATAGATGTCTGCTGCCTGCAAACACATCTGAGGCTGTTTACATTCAAAGCAGAGAGGGTTCATCTCTTTTAAAGTCTTACTTTACAGTCTCTCAATTCCTTCTTCAGAATGTATTTTTTGGACCCTGCCTTTTTTTATCCTAATAGAAAAAACATACAGCATAAATTAGCAAATACTGAAGATACTCCTTGTGCTTTGACAGATGGACTTTGACCCGTTTGTGTTCTTGAGAGGGAACTGAATGCACCTTGACCTTCCTACTTAGTCATGGAAGTGCTGAGCAATGTGCCATTTACAAAGATGTGGCAATAGGTGATCCAGATTCCTATTACAGTTTTGCCAGTAAAGGTTACTGGTACAAAGCAATAAAAGATCAATAACAATTAGATAGAAATAATCACTAGTTGCATGCCTTCCTTATATGAAATAAAGGCAGACCTAAAGAAGTCCTGGGTTATTTGTCCTGCAGAGTGGAGCCAGCAGAGAGGACGGGAGCTATGTATAACCAGTACTGAAATAATATGACAATTACTTTTGTGCTTATTCCTTTTGCCAGTGTTCTGATGATGATTTATATCAATGATCAGTTTCATTTCTGAGGAGCTTTTCATTGCGCAGGAACTCAAGGTGCTTTTCAAGCTTGCTCAGATTATAGATAGGGAAGCCGTGTCATCCACTGCTGATTGCAGCTGTCTCCGGGATAAAGCATGGCTCCTTTACTGTAGGCTGGAGCCTCACGAAACAGTGCAGGGAGGAATTGCAAACAGTGATATGGAGCGGAGGCTTCATTTTCATACCTACCTGAGCCCCCTCAAAACACTGTGAGTCAGCGTCCAATTTAAATCACAGAAAGGTGGATAATCAGCTTTGTGAATCATATCTCTTCTCCTTTGATACTATGTTGTCTTTCTAGGTGTATGCATATATATACACTTCTTCTTTCCCTCTCGTGATTTTGCATGTCTCTAATGCAGTAATGGCAGGGGTATATTTGGGCTGAGCACCTCAACAGTATTCCCTTTGCTGTTAGGGCTAACAACAGCATGAAGTTAGGTGATGTTGCAGTCACCACCCCAGCTCATTTCACACTGCTGCAGGCACTGTGAGGAAAGCCTCTAGCGCTTCAGATCACGTTTGGAGTCAGTACCATGCTCTCATCCGCAGCATCCCAGGAGACTTTTATAAGACAAGCTGCCTTGCACGCTTTTCTAACAAGGGCTAGCTCACAGCCTCAGAAAGCCGTGCCCCCTGCAGACTGCTCTGGTACCAAATTAGATTGCATATCAGCATCTTCAGTGGAAGCAACATTAATATGTGATTGAGATTTAATTTATTTCTCTCCATCTCTAGGCATTTTTACTCACTGCTGCCAAGAGACAATTTATTCAGACTATTTCAAGGATATTTTAAATATTTGCTGCTGCGTACATATAAAACAGGAGGCCTTAGTACTCAGAACAGAAGTCAGATTGTTGCTGGTATTGGCTGCGTAGCTTTGCTGTGGTTTTGCTCAGCCCGTCAGTGCCTGCCCTGTTTGTGTTATGTTTATTTCTCAAGCACTAGAGACTTCCTTCTGGATGGTGCTGGTTTCATGTAAAGGAAAGTCCTTCTTGGTTAGCTCTTAGTGCTTATGTCTTGAGATGTAATGACTAGCATGAGGAGTCAGACTTAGCTGATTTGACTGGGTTCTGGTTCGTTATGTTACTGGTTCATTTTAAATGTGCTGCAAACACACTTGTTTCACAGTTGATGTCAGTGCTGTAAAGCAGCAAAATATTTTATTTCAGAGCTATGAATAACATGTTTTTAATTATTTATGCATCCATATATACACAAACATCATTACAGATGTTTCTGAGACTGTAGCAGACAATTGACCATAAATTTTAATTATTTGAAACCATGACTACAATGTCTTTAAATCTGAACTGTAACTGAAGGTTTCGCAGTCTCCCAATGAGAGGCTTTTCCTATTTGTTTGACCTTTTTCAGTTTATTTTTAATTATGAGTAAAAAATCCATGGGAAAAGCAACTTCAAGTCTTTAAGGAATGTTGATTTTATTTCTTAAAATAAAGGAGACCTTCAATGGGGACCAGATCCTGGTATCCTTCGCTGCAGTGCCACCCTACAGAGCACTGCCCTTGGACAATTTGTTGGGGATCAGATTTATATGCGGGGAACAGAGCAGGGCATCAGCTCGCCCGTGCCCGGCCTCGCAGCACCCTCTACTGTCCCCAGCCTGCTGCTGTCCCACAGCAAGCGAGGGAGGCACCGCCATTGCCAGGCATCTGTAAGGATTAACCCTGCTGAAGGCAAAAAAAAAAGAAGGCCACCTGATTTGGAGCAATAGACACATTTCTTAAACATCGTTTATCCTAGCAAACAGTGCTGCAGCCTAACAGTGTATATCTCTGGGTGCCACTTTTTGCCCAGAAGAGGTAGTAAGGGAAGGAAGTTTTCTGGCACGCAGAGGTATCTCCTAAAGAGCTTAGAGCTGTGAATATGTTCTAAATGAGCATATATTCTTAGTAACATTTTTTTATGTTTCAGGGTAATCGGAACAGCCCAAGAATATTTGATAATGAGTCATGAACACATTTGAGATCTCTTATTGTACAGTGGTGAATTTTCTAGTTGAAATGAATGCTTCTTAAGCCATTAGCTCCAAGTAAATGGAGATTTCATGTCTCTCTTGTGTAACTGATGAGCATGTGCATGTGCTGTTTTACAGATACTACCCCATGGGCCATCCAGTTTCCATCCACCTTTACTTCCTTGCTGACCGCTTCCAAGGCTTCCTAATCAGACACCATGCAACCAATCTGGCTGTCAGTAAACTAGAAACTTTGGAAACATGGGTGATGCCAAAGAAAGTCTTTAAGATTGCAAGTCCACCAAGCGATTTTGGAAGGTTACAGTTCTCAGAGGTAAGTATTTGGAGCCACCCATGCAGAAATTCACGAGCCTCTGGAGAGATTGCATACTAATTCAGCAGCCTTTGGAAACTGTATTTCCATCTCATTTTTAGGTGAGAGTGGCTCTGTAGCATAATGCACATCCATGAAGGAGATACTTTTGCCAGTTCAGATCTGTGGTCAACCCTCACTTCTTGCATTACTCTGAGTGTCCTCCCTCCCTCTTGTTTTAAGAACAAACTGAAGGCATCTACTGTTGTAAAAGGGACTCAGTAACTTAAAAGTTTTGTGACTGTGATGTTGTGAGTGCTGTGAGAGATACCTGGGAAAAATGCCATGTTTCTGCAGCTCCAGATGTGAACAGGGATGTGGTAAGCATTCCTCTCAAGAGTATGCTGAAAAAAACCCTTATAAAATTAGTGATAGTCACATGTGAAGAGAATATTGATGTTGTAACATGAAAGAGAAAATTATTGCCGTGGTGGCTGAGATTTCCCACAAATCCTGTTTTTTCTTCTAGGAATTTGTCTCAGGATCTGTAAAAAATGTACCCTAAAATGTATCAGGAAAGTTGACCACTAACAGAACCCGATATCTGTGTTCTGTTTTAAAGGTACAACTGTCTGAGCGGTTAATTTCATGATTTTTCTTGTTAAGCCACAAATTTCAATTAAGGTATAAAATTGATTGAACAAACGTGTTCAAGTAATTATGGCCAGGTCCATAAATTACCATCTTCTTGGGCAATTAAGAAATGCCTAGGTAGGATTCAGTGTTTTGGTGTGCATGGCAAATCCATGACACTAATGTGCCATTAAAGAGATGGATGGAAAGTGTGTTTCATTTATCAATGTGTCTGATGGTAGGCTTGCCATTTCATGCTGTGATAAATGGTCATACAAGCCTTAATTCTTGTGATTTGTAGGAGTATTTCAGCTGTTTATTTGGTACTTTTAATCTCACTTTCAGCCTGATGCCTTCTCTGGGTCCTTCTTTTGAAAGCAACTGGGCTGGCAGCAGGAAGAATTTTTTCTAATTGTATGATGAAAAGAAGTATATTGATCTTAGTGTTTTAGAACTCAAATAAAAATCTTTAGAAAGAATACATCTGACTTCATCTCAGTTGTAGAGAGAAAACAAACCTAGGACTCGAATTTACTCACTGGCCACTTGCCAGGTCCCCCGTTGCCCCAGTGCATTAGAACCAAACTTTTTTCCCCAACACCAGCCCTGCAGCAACAGTGAGCCTGATCAACAGATGTCCTGGAGCAGCAGTGCCCGATGTCAGCCTCCGCTGATGGGGGAAGCAGTGGCATGTCGGTGGCCTCTTTGCTGCACTGTGCCCACAGCTCTGTGGAGTGTGTTGCCCTGCAGACAGGACTAATGAGCCATTCTTCACGGCCTCTTAGACCATGGCTGGTCTGTAAACAGCCCTGTAGGAACTGCTGCTGCAGTGAAGCCATGTGAGTGCAAAGCATGGGAAGGATTTAATCACTGGTGAGCTTTTTTCAGTCTAAGGAAACATTTTCTTCTATTTGAAATGCACAAAAAGAGTTTTGGTGGCTGCTTACTTGTTTTCATTATTTTTTCTCACCTAAACTCTTTAATTGTCCTCTCCTTTCATAGATGATTCAGATTTTAAAAGACCAGGAGGTACAAAGTAAATCATTTAATCATTCCTTAATTGTTTATTTTACTTTCTGCCTTCCCTTGGCCTGCAGGCATCTCTGCCTCTGAGCCAAATTATTCTCTTAATTACCCTGGTATAAAACCAGCATTAACCTCTTCAGCTTCAGTGTGGCTGGAAAGCCTCTGATCTGCTACTGCTCATGAAAATGGCACTTCTTTGACAAAGTCCAGCAAGTGTAAAACAAACTTAGCAGTTCAGCTAAGATGAGGGCATCAGTGTTTGCAGGTTAAGCACCAGAAATTAAACTTAAGATTTGTGCTTATTGGGACATATGACTGCTGTTTTTTCAACAACTTTCACCCCATGGTCTGGCAGAAATGTACGGGGCCTTTTTAGCTGAGAGATTTCTTCCCTCTCCCAGCTCACACCAACAGGACCTACAGGAGGAGCACAAGTATGCTGCATTGAATGTGCTCCCGGGTGTATTTGTGACCCTGATGCACAACTGAAATTGCAGTGGAGACGATAGGTTCTCTCCACGCAGCCCTTCTTGCCCTCCACTCCTTTGCTTTGCTTCTCAGACTTTGCTTCCTGAGTAGCAGATTTCGCCATACACCATGTAAAGACAAGTGGAAAAAAATCAGCCAGCTGGGTTGTTTAATGGCCAGTGGGGTTAATGATAGCGTTTCAATGGCACATGGCTCCTGCACTCAGTAAAATAAAATAAACTTACAGGAAATCCAAGAGAGATGATGTCCAAGCATGGAACTCCCACACCTCCTAAAATTGGCTTGTGCACAGCGCACACAATGTGTATCCTACCAGCCTGGGTTCATGACAACTTTTACATGACGGGCAGAAGATTGATTTGCTGTACAGTACTAAAAGTCTCAGCTCAGTGTGTATCAGTTGAACACTAAGTTCATTTCTGGTCTTGTTAAGACTTGTGATTCATCACAGAGAATAAAATAAACTAGGTGGCAGGCAATTAGTGTGCATTGTGTGAACCTAATGGTCCTGTTTGTGGTGAGCAATGAGACACAAACCCATAATCAAGGCATAATTTATCTTGGGAAAATTTTATCTTGGGACTGCACAGAGATAGAAACAGGAGTTTTAAGCCAATGAGAGAGTTCCAGCATTCCAAACGTACCCCGTGCACAGTGCCTGCTCTTGAAGCTCAAAATCATGGTGATTAAAATAATGATGTGGAAAATGTTAGTTTCTGTGCCACATCCCTTCATAATTTATCAGATATTCATTACTGCTTGATTCCATCCCATACTTTGTGTATTCCATTTGAAAGTGAAAGCCTACTTACAATGTTTTAAGGGGCTATGAAAAATATTATAGGATTGTAGTATCTCTTGGCCTGTAAAATCAGACATCTCAGTACTGGGAACTCAGCTATGTAGAGTTCAAGGGAAAAGGTATAAACCTCTAACTAGCGCTTTAAGTAAAATTCCCTTTAAAATACTGTGCTTCTAAAACCAACTTGTACTGTAAGCTGTGCAGCATGGGATAGTATGTCCCCCAGCTGGAAACTGGACATAAAGGATATATCCTGTAAATAGGTGTGTGCAGCTCCTTGCTCTTCCCTTCCCTAAGGTGCCTGTGGTGCACAGCCCCAAGCGGTGTCAGCACCTTGTCTGAGCCCCGGCTCTGGGGCCTGCAGGGTGTTGCAGGGTGCCCAGGTGCCTTGCCTTTGTGTTGCTGAGGGCCTGCTCTGTGGCAGTTTTCTCCTTGTTGTTTTTGTGCTGCTGTTCTCATGGACCTGCACACCCTGACCTGGGATTGCCACCAGGATGAGAATTGTCCCTTCATCCCACTCTTCTCCTGCCCTTTGGCTGTAACTTCTGGTTTACATTAGGGAACTCAATAACATGCCCTCACAGAGCTTAACAACCAGCCAACAATTTTGTTATAATTTTTACCCAAAAGCAACCTTCGCTCTTCTATTCTACTCTAATAAACCTGTGCACATATGAACACATCTCAACATCTTTTGTGCAATCTGCTTGTTGAGCAATGTCACCTGGAGGTTGGAGCATGGGGATTGTAACTTTCTGATTTCTTTTCCCAGGTATGAGAAACTAAAGAGGAGGAAATGGGGACAAGGCCTGTTGTGACAGGACAAGGAGTAATGGTTTTAAACTAAAGGAGTGTAGATTTAGACTGGATTTAGACTGGATATAAGGAAGAATTTTTTTATAATGAGGGTAGTGAAGCGCTGGAACAGGTTGCTCAGAGAGGTAGTGGAGGCCCCATCCCTGGAAACATTGAAGACCAGGTTGGATGGGGCTCTGAGCAACCTGATCTAGTTAAAGATGTCCCTCCTTACTGCAGGGGGGTTAGGCTAGATGACCTCTAAAGGTCCCTTCCAACCCAAAGCATTAATTCTATGATTCTATGAAATAGTTGTATGTTGGGGATGAATGTTTATTTTTTGAGGATGACATAAGTTTTCTTTGAGGCGTTCTTCAGTAAGAAGTATTGGATGTGGTGGAAAGAGCTTCCTTACAGGGTTTTTTTTGCCCAGGAGGGTGTAGATTTGTTTCACGTGTTGTGGCTTTATTATTTCCAGGTCTCTTGAGCTCCAGTAGGTGTGACATGGCCACACTCAGTGAAGGTTGGCAGAGTAGATAATAAGATCCAGTCAGGAAATTTTCTTTATCAGCTTATTTCCATACATATTCAGTCAGTCTTGTCAGGAGAGTATGCACTGACAGCTCCTCGAGGCAGTTGATGCTTGGGTCTGATATCTGGGCTACGCTGTCTGGTTTGATTAGCTAGTGTGCTAGGTGAAATACCTCTGAAATACCAGCAATTCTGCTGTGTTGATTGCAGAGTAGTGGATGGCTCATTCTTTGTCTCATATTCTGCAGTGTCATAGTCTGGTAGGAGGAATTTGTATGATGACAGATGGATTTAGGATGGTAGGTTTTTATTCTACTGGCCGTGTAGCTTTTTGCTTTCAGTCCTCCTGCAATTTGTCTGTCAACCACAATGATTTATTTAGAAGGGATTGGGGACTGGACAGTTTCCAGTACAGGTATCAGTGGTACTAGGCGTGAGGTAATTGTTACGTTTTATGGATTTGGGGAGATTTTGGCATTATATTGGAACCACTTATTCTCATCAAATGAGATGAAATCTAGGAGAAAAATCTCTGAAGCAGATGAGCTACAATTATTTGTTATGCTTTGAGGAAAGCAGGTTCTGACCATGCCCATGTGAGGTGAAGATTAGGGACAAGGACAGCTCTGTGTTGGGGAAATCTTCAATATCCACACATGCTGAAAGAGGGGATCCTGTCTGTGTGTGCATGGGCCTCTGGAGGCCACTTGAGAGAATCCCGTGGTTTCTGTAGTATACAGAACAAATCAACCTTTAGGTCATCTACACTGTTTGGAGATTAAGGCCAAAAAAGACCTGAAGGGCTATGAGGGGTTTCGGTACCAGGCTGGCCAGAACATCTGTATGTCTCTCCAAGAAATGACATCAGATGTCTGCTTGACAAAAGGAGCCAAGAGGCTCTCCTGTTCTTCACTTCAAATGGGGCCCCTCAAATCTTTTTGTGTTTGGTGCTGATCACTTTTGATTTGAGATCATGGGAACAGGACCTCATGGGACAAGGGAGGTGGGCACTTCCTCCAAAAGCAAATATGCAGCCTTCAATACTGCAGTCCACCTACCTTCTTGAGAATTGATGTAAGTGGTTCGTTAATGGTCAACCTCATAAACACATGCTAGATTTAGTGCTGGGAGAGTAAAATGTCTTTCAGTTGGCTTAAGAACACCAGTTACTACATTTTCATGCTATCTGTTTAGAGGTGCTTATTTTCAGTAGTATACAAGTGTTAATGGCAACAGCTTGTGAGTTTGTATTATCCTGTGGGTTATGGGTGAACCATTAAAATTCATATCAAGAGAAGTGAAATATGAAAGCTGCTAGGCAAAAGAAAGGTCCATTAAATATTTACACTAGATTGTGAATCAGCTGCTTTACTGTTAGTTAGTGAATAAATAAAAAACAATCTCACTGTTAGGGCAGTTAGAGAAGAGTTTACCAGAAATAGCTTCCCACATCAGGCAGGAAAGGAGTGCAAGAGGACAGCATCTCATGGATAGATTGTAGTAAAGAACCTGATGTGACTTGTCCTAAAGTCAGCAAAAGCCTCTTCCTTGCCCTTAGCAGTAACTGGGTAGGTCTCTACTGCAATGTCCATCTCTCACATATGTCATACATTGTCATGACCCAGGAGATGATGGGTCATATTTTTTTCTATGCATAGGCTTTGTTCAGGCTTGGTCCTTTGTTGACTGCATCCATGTGGAGGAAAAGGAGAGCTGCTACATCTTGTTATGTCACTCTTAATGTAAAGAAAACCCTTACATCAATCAAAAGTGGACAACAGGACCAAAAAACCAAGCCTAGCATTCGAAGTTGTCTCACAATTTGTGTACACATTATGATCTTAGGTCATGTTGCCCTCAGCCTTTACATGTATGCATAATTCATGTAATGAAATAAGATTAGTGTGTCTTGAGAGCTCTCATTTGACATAAGGGTCTCAGATACTTACAGAGATGACGGTAGCAGCAATGTGGTCTTCAATTTCAGATTGGCACCGAATGGGACGCCAAGGAAAGGCTTTTCCGGAATTTCGGAGGACTCCTCGGGCCAACAGATGAGCCAGTTGGCATGCAGAAATGGGGAAAAGGCCCCAACGTCACCGTTACTGTCATTTGGGTGGATCCTGTTAATGTAATTGCAGCAACATATGATATTCTTATTGAATCCAGTGCCGAATTTACTCACTACAAACCACCTTTGAATTTGCCCCTGCGACCCGGTGTCTGGACGATAAAAATTCTGCACCACTGGGTGCAGGTAGCTGAAACCAAATTCCTTGTTACTCCTCTCACCTTCTCTAATCGGCAGCCTATCAAACAAGGTAAGTTTTGTTATATGGTACAAAAATAATACAGTTATTGTGTCTGTATTCACTGTAAATGCTGCTGTTAAAAATGAAGTAGCACTGTATTGGAAAAGGAGAAAAGAAAGGAATTTTATAGATACTAAATCAGAAGAAATTGTTGCACTAAGACAAGCAGAAGTGTCTGTATCCAGTCTGTGAAACACAGCCACTTTGAACAAAAGGCTATTTATATCTTTAAAATATGCACAGTTCAGAATCCAGAGAATTTCAGAATCTCAATAATCTAACAGCTATCGTAAAAGCCATAATTTAGAAATAGAAAAAAAATGAACCTTTCTTTACTGCTTTTCATTCACATTTGCTTATAGTTACAGATGTTTAAACCGTTATCTTGACAAAGTCTGCATGTTTAACGATAAAAGCATTAATACACAAAATGCTAAATTAGACAAAATTACCCTAGGCCAGAGCTCACCTGACATATTGTCAGGTCCAGGCATTCACTCTTGCTTGATACCTGCCAAAACCAGCTCAGTACACGCAATGCAGTTGTGTTACAGAAATATCTATGGATATGGCATTCCCAGTAAGTACACTATCAGACCCACGTTGACATTTTTTTAGAAAGAAGCAATTTTCCTCCCCACCACAGCATCCCTGAGCCATCCAAATACAGAGGTCATTCTTGGGCTGCCAGAGTCTACAAGCTCCCAGCAGCAGTTTGCACTGGCACAGGTATTGTTCGAGTGCTCAGGTCTTCAGCCAGTGCCGAGGACATTTGGCTGGGAGAAGAGAGAACATTTTGTAGCCACACCTGTTTTCTTATTCAGTAAGATCAAAACAAGTTTGTTGCTATGAATATCTTTACCATTCTTCTTAATGTGCTCAAGTGCTTCCATCTGCCCAGTATTAATATTCATAACTTTAGACATCTTAAAGTTGCTAGATACATGAATGATCCTATTAAGTTTTCAGAAGTTCTTCCTGACAAGGCAGCAAATAAACTGAGTCAGGCATTTACCTTCCAGCACAACGTGCTGCTTCTGTAATGCAAACACCACCAGACAACTGCTGAGAGCTAATGCAGCCCTTATCTTGCTCAACAGGAGCTTGATTCTACACATTTCTCAGCAAAAGAGCTAACTTACTGATTTGTTCTTCTAACATTTGGTGGCATCGTTTCTTAAGCAGAAACTAAACCACCAACAACCTACTGCTGTTATTAACTAATAGGCAATGATAAATTGTGAAGAAATGCCACGTGTAGAAGGAATACATTTTTAAAGTTTTAGGCAACCTGTTTCTAAATGCAGCTGTTACTGACTCATCTCCTGGAAGTTAATGAATTCCATGTTCTTTGCTAATTTAACAGTAAGGCATAAACTGGATGGAAAATGTGGCATGCAGCTAGTAACCTTGCTGCTTTTCCCCATAACATGAGAGCCCTGTGGACAGTTAAGTGTGTCTCAGACTTCAATCATGACCCCACACTTTATGGTGTAAAGGCAAAACTCCCTTTGGTCCAAACTCTGAATCTGGAATAAATCCACTGAAATTATGGAGTTACTCTGTATTGCCTATTGATACACACTGGGAGAAGATCTGACTCATATTTTTTGTTAAGGAGCCCTGTTCATGCATATGGTAACTAGAATTTACTATAGGAATGAAGTATAAAGCTTGGGAACAATATTATCTAGGAAAAAAAGCCTCAGGAGTGATTTACTACTCATGATGTGATGTATAATCTCCAGATGTCTGAGGCATGAAGGTAAAGAAGAAAATTAATTAGAGGGGCAGATAGTGACACTCCACTGTAGTTAGAATTGTATTTACAATGCAAATTCCTGTTGTTTGGGTTTTTTAAGGCTTTCTGTCTCAATGACACTATTGTGCTCTGTGCAGGCAATTGTCATTTAGCTTTGATTTCCAGCTTTTGTCAGTTTTTCACCACTTTATTATTTAAATATATTTTTCTCTGCCAAATAAAGGCATTGTGAGAGTATGACAGAAGAATTAGAATTTCCAAAAGAACAATTTCTGTTACTGTTGTAAACAATGTGAAAGCTGCCAAAATTCTTCTAAAATGAAGGGATAGTATTATTGTCGTGTCTTAACACTGAAAATAAAACATACATCAGACTTAGCCAGGAGTTGTCAGCAGAAGAGGGAAATATGTTTTATTAAGGATTTCTTTAAAATTTTGTTCTTCCAACTATCCTCCCTCACCCCAACCACCCCCACAAAAAAAAAAAAAAAACAAGGGGAGAAGAAAAAAAAGCTATAGCTTTTGTCAGAAAGATTACCCTGGAAAGTAATTTGCTGCTCCAGAAGCTTTTTGAATGACTGATACATTTCATACCACTTTGCATGTCATTTGCTTGGTAATGATTTGGCCCCCTCTGTCTCATATACTCCAGATGTAGAAACTGGAGTCCACGTAGTTACATACATAAAAATCTGTCCATGGTCTTGTGTGTAATTTGTCTGGGTCATTCTAAAAAGCGTTTGCACAAATCTGGCAGCAGCACAGCAGCCACTAAAATCTTGTATCTTGAGAGCATGAACATGACAACAATCACTGTATTTCCTAAATCATTACTTATCTACACATCACTTCAGCACAGAGCATAACAAGGCAAAGTTGCTTTTGGTTCCCCAGCATCATATGAAGGGAACCACTTGCTCCTCTTCTGAGTAATCAAAGTGAAATGTGTTCGTTCCTGTATCCTGACTCTCAAAATTCATGACTACAATTCAAAATGAAAAAATTAATCATGGGACAGCTACCAGCAAACATGTTTTGTTTAACAGTTTATAAAACCAGCATATGCAGCTAGTTTATTAATTTTCTATTCCCCTTTATTTATTAATATTGGCCTAGAGTCTGTGCATGCGAGTAAAACCATAAAGGCAAATCAAGAGCAGGTGTTTTCTTTGATATTATGTCTAGATGTGCATAACTGACACAATGTACATTGTCTTAAAAGCACAGATTCATTGACCTTTTCAAAACCTGGATCTATAAGAGTTAGGGAGATCAGTTCTTACATGGAATTACTGAGTATGCTGGGAGGTTTGGGGTGTTCCCACTGTAAATGACGCTTCCAAAGCTATTTCAGTGGAAAGTCTAGAATATGATGTTATTTATTCTTTCTTGCTTCTCTTGCCCTGCCCAGTCATCCAAATCTGTGTCTATTTTCTCTAGTGTGAGCTGTGTCACTGATCAGCTCTGCCTTCAGCAGATCCTCTGGCTCAAGAGTGCCTTCAAGTGTTTGCCTGGTTGGAGAAGAAAAAAAAGAAAAGAAAAGGAATATTAAGGGAATTTGTGAAATAAATAATTTGGAGAAATCAGGTTCACTTGCTCCACCAGTGTCTCCTTCCCCTTACATCCTGCACAGCCAGATCCTGTTTTATTCTTCTTCTAAAAGGCAATTTTGAGTTTCTCACCATATGGCCAACTGTGTTAAAGCCAAGTACTCCATGCTTACTGTAAGGACGTGGGAGGGCTGCCAGGGACCAGCAGGATGCCCCAGGATTAAATTGTGCCAAGACAGAGAGGGAATGTAACATGTGGAGGAGACAAAACAGGGAGAAGATCAGTGGAAGATCACTAGCAGTGATAATAGACAGGAATGGGGGTTTCTTGCTGTCTGCTTTAGGCAGCCTGAATTTAAGTGCAGTTTGGAGGCTCGAGGCCAGATGTCCAGGTCCCCTGCATAGGGACTGGAGAGGCAGAGCCAAACAAAAGGTATAATTCAGAGCATTTAGCCAGCAGTTCACAGATTATAATCCAAGCTACCAAGTAGATTTCAATTCCTAAGAAAATAGCGAATTCAGTAGAGGTTGGCTCTGCATCCCCATCATCCCACTTTCCCACCCTTCCATGCTCTACAAAGTCCGCGTGAAGCAGTCATGCCAAGTGTGATCACACACGTCTCCGAGGGGCAGAGAATAAACCAAAGCAATTTCATTTTTTAATTTGAGTTTATATTCACAGCAAAGTTTCCACAGCAATCTCCCAGCTGGAGTGACAATAATGAGTTGTCATGCGTTTAATGCACAGTACCTGTTTCATTAAAGCTAAATAGGTTACTGGGAGCCAGTGGGCAGATTCAGTTCTGGGGCAGAAAGAGCCCCAAACCTTGATACCAAACACTGGATTGAAAATAAATAAATAGATGAATAAATAAAACCTTTCTTCCTTCAAACAAGGAGGGCAGTGAAGAAGAGCATCCTCCTTCTTCTCCTTAAGAGAGACCTTTCGTGTTCAGTTCCTAGCTTGATCACATGCCCTGGACAAGGGGCTTCTGATCTCTGCTGCTCTGCAATGGGACAGGGAGCCTTAAACGCCAGCTCTTGGTCCCTGTGCCCTCTAGCTGCAGCCACCTCTTTCAAAGGCTGGATGGCATTAGCAGACGTACTGCAATGCATACATGCATCTCAAAGGCCTTTTAACCTAATCCATATTTATAGATCATCTTAATTAAGTATATACTGGCAAACCTTTGTTTTGCCATTGGTTGTTTTCAGTGGCTCAATCAACTCTAATTGCATCTATACGGATTATAAAGTGGGTGGCAACTTGTGTCAGAACTGCTGTGATTTCTTTAAATTAACCAGAGGTAACATGACATGTTCTTGATAAACGCAGTAATAGCAGCAGGCAAGTGCATGGCTGCAGAAGAGTAGACATGCCCTGGAATTGTTATTCTGAGAAAAACCCTGAAGACAGGGATTTGCTTTGAAATTTAGTTCAGATCCAGTTGACAAGGAGTCGATTAGCTTCACAGTGAGCAAATGCAGTGCTGTCTTGTTTGCTGCAAGAGAAAACAAACAAAATGTCAATAAAAAATTACCTCTTTGCCAGAGGGTTTCAACACAACTCAAGTAAAGAAATAAAGCTGTACATTCTGTGTCACTTAAAAAAAAAAAAACCACAGGTCTAGCACCTTAATGTGTATCAAGGTAACCACATTTTTCATTCCTCAGCCTCTGTCACTCTCTGTCTAAACTCATTTGCTTTTTCTGCAAAATGAAGAGCAAACCCACACAAAAATGCTGAAATCCCAGGCTATGTGGCTGACTACAGGCTGTGTACTTAGTCCAAAGAAGTTATACTAAGAAAAGTCAGTTGACAAATGAAGTGCCCTCCCAGAGTGAAGAACAAACAAAAATGGGGGACAAAAATAACTCATTTTTTTAAAGCTATGGTTTAGAGTCAATGGAATATATTTTGCATTGATACATGTCCTCTTGAAGTCAAAGGGCTATTTGGATGTGTTTGCTGGCAAAAAAAATCTGGCTTAATGTCTGCAATTCAACTAATTTTGAATTGGTTGCTCTAACTGTACGGATTTAAATAGCTAGACACACATCTCATAGGGGCAAGCCTTTTCGTTATTTTTTTCATGAGCAATGACTGAAGTGTCAGTGCTTTAAAAGCATGCCCAGTAGCTCCAGCCTCCTTTTATACAATATTTCAGGGCTTGGGATCCACAGTGTCCTTCTCATGTCCCAGCCCTGTAAGTTATAGTCATGATTATCTCTTTTGTCTTTCCTTTAATGCAAAGAGGAATATCCCACGTCTACCATAGCTTGGATGAGCAGCATCCTTCTTACTTTCTCCTGTGAAATTTTTAACAAAGACTTGGAGGCTTCAGGAGGGGGTTTTGTGTTGAATCCTCAGCATTTCCTATTGATTACATAGCTCTCTGCTTAGATTGCTGTTACCCAACTCGTTCTTTATAGGACACGCAGACACCTAACTTGGGGTGTTCGTTCTGCTGAGGGGCCAAGCAATCCCATACTGGTTCTCACGTTGGAAAAGCACATTTTCACTGTGGGCAGCAATAGCCCTTAACACACTGAAAAACAGTGTTTTGTTCCCTTTAGTACTGTCCTCAGCTGTCTTTTCTTTTCCTATCATCTGCTGGTATTTGTGTGTGGCTTTTCGAAAAAGTTTCTCTTCAGTCCCATTAAACACTATTACTGTTGTACCTGCCAGTGAGCCCTTGCAGTGCAGCCGGTTCTGGAGCAGAGCACAGCAGTCACTTAGTGGTGCAGACCGAAACAGCAGTGTGTTGGTGTGAGAAACATAGCATATCTGACACAATTACAGCAATAGCAGAGTGGAGGAATCTATATTTGTTGAAGATGCTGAGGTTATCACCCTTATTTTAGCAAAAGCAGCCTACTGATCTTAAACAACAAGGGTCACAGACTCAGAGAAAAAGATGATCTGCTGCATTGCCAGCACTGGCTCCTACAGTTTCTGTAGGTTTCATTCCTTCCAGTCCTGATAATCTACCAAGTCCTGAAGCCTAGAACAGTGCAAGGCTGAGCCAGAAAGAAGACCAAGTTCCGTTTCATCTTGTTACTTGTCTGAAAAAAGGTCTCTCTTGTTCCATGCACAAGCACAACAGGCTTTAATTCAACAAGCTCTCTGAATTGCCAGTTTCAGTCAGATGATCCTGCTAGTAATGCCAACTTTTATTTGTTTTGGGGTTTTTACTTAGAACGTTCCTATTTAATTAATATGTTGACAAACAGTGTTCCATATTTAATTGCTTCCAAAGGAGGAAATTTAATCATGTGTACTTGTTCTGTTTCTTAAACTGCAGTGCTCTGGCAGAGCACACTTCTGACACGTGTGCATGGAATAAAGTCATTTTGACTAGAGGTTATTGTGGATATCTACCATTTAAAATAAAAAGAGGGATTTAGATGAATGCAGGAGCAATTAAGTGATGTATAAGGGTGATAGGGATGTGCCGAACTAATTTAATTGGGGATTTGAAGTAATAGACTTACACAGTATTTGACATTAAAAACTTTGCAAATGTAGCAGCGAAGCTCCAACTAAATGTCCCTTTTCCCTCGAAATAAATGTACTAATTTATTGCCAGTGCCTGAGATACTGTCCTCTGCATGGAAGAAAGGACTCAGTGTGAGGCCGCAGTGCAGGCAGCAAGGACATGTGGAAGGAATTGTAGCCATGAATATGTAATTCCTGGCTTCTAAACGCTATCTGAGCACGGTGGCTTTCCTAGCCTGGAGCACCCTGAATGGGCCCATTTTGTGTTCTAGACAGTGTGTATGTTGGCAGAGCTAAACATATCCTCTGTGCTGCCAGAGCGATGATGTTAGGGAAGTCAGCTGAGAACAGAAAGAAATAGTTGAAAATTTACTCCCAAGAGGCACGCAGTGAATATTTTGGAGGGTACCATTCTGATTTTATGAGCAGCACCTTGGTCTACTCTCAGACCTTAAGAAGTCGGCCAGCCTTAGACGAGGGCAGTCTGACACTCAGTATCCAATTCAAGGTCTTTGAAGGGATTATCACAGCCTGACAATGATTTTTACTGCAATAGTACAGATTTGGGGTGATGTACTGCATTTTGCTGAGGTAGAAGAGTTACTGTAAGGAAAGCAACCACAATGCAAAGAAAAGTGTCATTAGGAAATGGTTGTGATCCATTATTCGGCACAAGAGCTTGAAATATAATTGTCATTAGAGAATAGTTTCCCAGCGAGACTGGAGCACTTCCAGGAATGATGCTGGGGCTACACATATTTCATTATGATTCTGGTCTCTCCAAGGCCATGGTGGTGTCCTTCCCATGCCTGGAATGGCACCACCTGGTTTTTGGAGGCAGATTGAGCTAACAAATGTTGTGACTTTTCCACAGAAGGGCAAGGTTCATCAGTTTGGAAAAAAAACACAGGCTGAGATCTTGGCTCTTCCTCCTAGACAAATCATGATAGCACTTGAAGGTCTGACAAGGGTCAGCAGCCTTCTCACACCAAGCATCCTTAAACTGTTTCCTAATTTCAAAGCACAGCCTTCCCTGGGTGTCCACAGGGGTAACTTCAGCTTCGCAGGGCTTATTTGCCAGGTTTCTCTTGTGAAAGAAACAAAATTATCTTCTCCTAAATGCAAAATAGGTTTCTCCCGAGAAGGAGCTGCGTGTTGATCAGGCTCTAGGTACAGCCAGTAGCTCGTACCTGGGATGCCCTTGAAGCTGGGCCTGCCTTTTTGTTGTGCTGTGCCGAATAGCTCTGTGTCATGCATGGGTGTCCTACAGCTCTGGGGATGCCAGTTATACGTGATGATAATAAGGACGATACTGATTTCAGTCTCAGTGCTTCACCCTGCTAATGCAGCGCTTGCAGGGTTAGCGTCATGGTGAGTGGAGCTTGTAGTGGTGAGCTTGAGGAGCTGAAAAGCTGAGCACAGCCAGCCATCCTGAGGACGCAGTCTGTCCTCAATGCTGGGGAAATCAACTATAGTGCACCACTAACTTTTACCTTTTCATTTGCTGTACCCTTAGATCCTGAAGGGTTGGGTTGTTTTGTTTTGTTTTGTTTTAATGCACTAACTTTTGGGTTTATTTCTGCAATTCCAGAGGAAGCCATGAAGTATCACAGTGGGCCTCCAAAGAACGCGTACATGGAGCAGAGTTTCCAGGGCTTGAACCCTGTCCTGAATATCCCCATCAGTGCTGCCCGCGTGGACCAGGCCAAGAGGAATGCAGGGCTTGTGGGCGCCCGGCTGGAGGCCTGGGTGGACTCTTTGGTCAGCAGCGTCTGGTCAGCCGTGGACATCTGCAGCACCGGCCCCACTGCCTGCCCGGTCATGCAGGGCTGTGCTCAGACAGCCTGGAGCTCCCTGAGCCCGGACCCCAAATCTGAGCTGGGCCCTGTCAAACCCGACGGTCGCTTGAGGTAGCATCCGGTACGCTCTCCTCTGGCATAGGTTTTTAAAAGGGAATTTAACCTTGCTCGTATGTGAATCTTGCACCAGATTTCAGAAACCTAAGGGAACATTATACTTTTTTGTTACTTATTGCAATATAATTAATTTTACAAAAAGAAAAAAAAAAAGAGTTCTGACAAGGCCTTTGGCACTGCCCTCTCTATCAGCTCTGTCAGGAGCAGCATCAGTCATCCCGCAGCCTCTGCTGTCCCATGGGGGCCTGGCCGTACCGCTCACCGCCGCACCTGCTGCCTCTGCAGGTTTCAAAACAGCTGGGGCAGCAAGCCACTGAGAGGGCAGTGAAGAAGCAGCTGCTAAAAGTGTTTTTTAAAAGTAAATTTGTCTGTTCCTCTGCTGTTTCATAGGCTTTCATTATTTTGCTACCAGGGATAAATCACAGCAAAATTCCCTTCTACTTAGGCTTTCTGGGGAGGTTGGTTACTGCAGGCTAGAGCCTGTATGGCCACATTACCTCACAGAACATGAAATAATTATGGTACACCCTCACTCTTTTTTTTTAGTAACACAAAATAATTCTGGACTCAGCTAATGTCTGTTGTTATCCTAGTTAGAGAAAACGAGCAAAAGCAGAAACTTTCAAATTATTTTCAGAGATTTTTTTTAGACTAATTTCATTATAAACTCTAAACGGAATGAATGTTTTGCTATATCAGTCTTTTATGTCTCATGCAGTCAGGTTCAGGGTCTGGATACTAAGAGTATTAGTTTAAAGATCAAAGAAGCATTTTGGATTTCAGCCCTTTCAAATCTGCAGGTTTTTTTCTAAGCCCACCAGCACCTAAGCATTTTTGCAGACTTTCAGTACAGCAAGTGTGTATGTGTAGGTTGGGGGTGGGTTATGATGTGTCTGCTCACACCCTTTGCTGATTTTGCTTGTGGGCTGAGCTGAGTTTTTTTCTCAGGCAGTGGAGTTGCACGGAACCAGTAAAATGGTGGAATTGGGACCTAAATCTGCAACAACACATTTCTTCCCTAATCTGAGTAGTGGCTAGTAAGTCTTAACACTAATTCCCTCCCTTGATCTCAGATCTGCTAGCCCTTTGTGAAGAAGGGTCCTTCTAGGCTTGTGCAGGACACGAGTTCCTGACTGAAGCCATGAGCTGAACGTGAAGGAGAGCAATGCCATGTTTCTCAGTGCTTTTACTTTATTCTGTCAACAAACTCTAGCCTTGCCTGTCTCCAGAATTTCTAGCAGGCTGCATCCTGTTTTAAATAGGCATGTTTTGCATCATTTTAAGCTGCATTTTCTACAGGAGGAAAAAAACTTCATTTACATTCCAAGAGCTTTTTAAAACATAGGTTTTATATGTAAATTCATCTCCAACTAATGCATTTTACATTAGTGTAAAACATGCACTTTGTTGTTGCTGTGGTAATCTCTTGTTAACAACATAACCCAAAAAGGCTGTTAAAAGCTATTGGGTTAATTAGGAAAAAAAATCCCATTGATGTAATAAAGTAAGGTATCTGTTTACCCTTCTGTGTGGATGGCTATCTTTCTGCTGATGAGACTTAAGCATCCACATCAGGAGGGAAATAGACCCTTAAATCATTCCGTAATCGCATCTCACAGAAAGGTTGAATTCCCTTTTAGACAGTTGCAGTATGACCATAACACACAGATCCCAGTGGCTTGTAGTATCTCTCTCCGTAAGTACTGGTTTAAAGCTACTTGCAGTTTGCTTTGGACTTGAAATTGCAGTGTCAGCTGTGCTGGCATTAAGGCAGAGCATTGAAATGTTTATCTGGCACAAAAACAGATGCATAGAAGGAACAATTTAGGTATTTATTATTTATGTTTTAGTCAATGACTAATTAGTAGGTGCTGCTGTTGCAGCTTGAAGATTATGTTATCTTACTAACTGAAGCTGCCTTTATTAAGAAAAGGCCTTCCTCCCCTCACACCTCCCATTCTTTTTTCATCTTGATTTTTGACAGTCACAAGAGCTGTAGTTTTAGGAAAGCTTGTAGCAATGAGAGCTGGTTGAAATATTTCTAAAGATAATGTTCCAGCTTTTCAACTGGCTCTAGAGGCAAGCATGTTTAGAACCAGGTTTGCCAACAGGTTTATATAATAGAAACACAGTGTTATTACTTATTCAGTATGGTTTTCTTAACAGTGCTTGTTTTTAATCTAACATTCCTTCAAATTTTCTGGGGACCTCTAGTCCTCACTGTGAAATCCGGGGCTTTAGTCACACTGATGCAATGGCAACTGCACACTTCAAGCCCTGCAGATTAAATGAACAACACCGTATTTAGGGCACACAATAAAATTCATTAACAATCCTAGTCAGATTGTTCCTAATAAGACTACCAGGGTAGTCTCAAAATCTTCAGTCTGTCTTGCACATAAGCATATGTATAAGGCTGTGCCCACACACACATGCATGCAGATAACTTGGGTTTTAAATTTGATACTTTTTTATTCTTTAGCAGGAACGTTTTTAAGTGCTTTGTTGGTAAGTTTTCATTATTAACTAGACCAAGCAGAAGGTGGCAACAATCCCGTCTTTCGTGGTTAAAAGAAAATCTTCCACTTTGATAATTTAAAATGTAAGGTGCAAATTATTTTGTTTCAGTACAAAAAAGGGAAAGAAAACAAATGGTTGCTGATATATCTATTTACATTATATGCTAGGTTTAAAATATCTCAAACCAAAATTTATATTAGTTTATTTTTTGAAAGCCAAAAAAGCATCTACACAAAGAAGTTTTGTAGCAAGCTGGCAATCCCAATGCAGCTTTTAAAGCACGTGATGTAAAACTGAAAAGGCTGGTCCTGCAGTCCTTTCTCAGGCAAAAGTTCCATGGAGTGCTGATGCTGAGTAAGGACTTCAGAGTCAAGTCCAGCATAAATAAAAGGTGTGACAGTATGCTATGAGTAAATACTGTCTGCGTTTGAAGTCATCAAAGGATGAGCTGCCATGTTTGGAACATCCTCTGGGGGCAGTGTCAAGCTTTAGACCTAAACGACAACCTCTACTATAGCTATTAATATGAGGACACAGATATGTAAGTTGGGATAATAATAATAATATGGGACTCTGTGTCTGAGTTACAAAGTGCTGTAGTTCTGAAGAAAAACCATGGAAAACAAGACTTTGCATCAGTGATCAGAGCTTGCTCCAAGCTGATGCTGTGGTAGTGCTGCTAAGACCCACATCCTGCTTAGTGGCTTTTCTGGTTCTGAAATGGCAGGCACTTGGAGCCTGTGATGAATATTAGATATTGTTAGAAGAGAATAACTTCACAGATCTTACATTTGGTGAAAAGGAGAATTCAGAGGAGGGACCCACAGTTTGTACAAAACAAGCAAGTTATGCATCTTCATTTGAATGTGCAAGTGTTATTTTCCCATCACAAGGCTAGTCCTTGCTGAATAGGACTCCAGCAGAAAGCCAGTTTTGACCAAAATCCCTTTCTGTGGGAGAGGGGTGTATTTCCATATGCTCACATTTGTCCTCTGGGTGTAATGCTTTGCTCGTTTAAATTCCCTGCCCATGCTGCACGATAGCCATGTAACACTTCTGTGATCAATCAGTATTACACAGAAAGGGAATGTGGCGAAACGCCTATATACATGATTTAATGAATTATGTCCAAAGTCAGTCTTAGCATTATGCAAACCTGTTTATATGGTAATGTTAAACCTTGAGGCTAATAGAAATAGCTCAAATGGCAGTTTGTTTTCAGATTTGTCCAATTCTTTCTTTGATGACATTTGGACACTGAGTAGTAATATTTGTGTTTTCATTTTCTGCTATTCAAGGGTTTTTTAGAATTGAATTATGTCTTCATTTTTTGTGCTCTCAGCAAGCAGAGAATTTTAACAATTCCTTCATGATATTAAGCGTTATACAGGGAAGTCCATCTGGATCTCTGTTGTTAAGCCTTCATTATTGCTAAGCCTAGAGATACAGGAATGTGCATTCGTGTATTACAAATTGACTTTCCTAGGTATTCCTTCTGTGCACAATGCATGTACAGCTGTTTAATGGCATATTAACAATGATCCTGCAGCACCTTCAAAAAGACCAACTAACATGTATGCACATTCCATTCATCTCTTACAGCACTAAATACAATACTAATGAAGTCTCCATCACTCTTAACTACAATTATAGTGAACATAGTGAATTCAGTGAATCAAAACTGGGATATTCTTAAACCTGGCCAAAGGGAGAGATGGAGGGTAAAGAAGATGCTGAAACTGTGCAACAGTTTGACACAACTGTGCTGCAAAAAAACTTTGAACAAACTGGGTGCCTTCTGCACAGCAAGGCTGAGAAATGCTGATACCATGAGATCCCACCTTTGACTTCCCAGATAAAAAGAAAACAAATTCCAGATTTTTTTATTGGGGCCAGGCGATGAGGACCAACTTTCCATTGATTCTTTAGCTCTTTTTCATCACAGCTGTCAGAGAACTGCCAGCTTGCTGCTGGCTATCACACCCTTCTCATTGTCTTCCCATATCCCAAAACTTCAGGAGCTGGCCACATGAAACCTTGGCGAACTCCACCGCTTTCCACTGAGCAGAAAGTTTTGTACTTGTGTGAGCCAAATCCCTTAGGCTTCTTCAAAAACCCTTGCTGCAGATCAGAAAAGTTTGCTTTTCAGAGCAGCCTTCAGTCAGCTCAGTACTAACACACGTGAAGGAACTGGTAAAAGTGATAATTGTTATCTTTTCCTGATTTTCAGGTATGACTATTTAATATATGTAATAGTAGGTTTGATTATTTCAGCAACTGAGTAAGACCAACCTGGTAGAAAGGTGCTAGCGGTGTTTCCCACTGGCCATTGCTTCAATCTGGTTGTGAAAAGATAATGATCCATATGTGCTTTTATTTCAACCATTCAAGGCCTCCAAGATAGTCTTAAGGATTCATAAGACATTACATTAAACCCATATTAAATGACTATTGAAAACATCATGGGAAAAAAAGTCTTTCCAGACCAAACCCTCAGGCTTCTGGCAAGACAGCTTCTGAGCTGATGCCCACAGAGAGGGTAGGAGTGATGTAGCGTTGGAGGGGACAGGACACTGTCCTTTTAGGGGCCCGGCAGGAGTTACTGAGAGCAGGAATACCTGCCTGCAGAGCCCCTGCTGAGGGCAGTTGCTGCTGCAGCCAGGCACAGAGGAGCCAAACAAATGTGAATTAGGGTTAAGGGCAGTGAGGAAGAATTTTTAGGGAAATACCTTTTTTCCTTAGACTCTTCAAGAGTGAGCAAATGCTTTGATTTGTAACTCCCTTCGAAGGCATAGAGTAGAAGAGGCTGGCCTTTGAAAACCTTCACCACCACCATCACAGTAAGGGAAAGAAGAATCAGGCTGAGAGCATTTAAAATTGAGACAAGAAGATCTTACAGCCCATGTTACCCAGGACCACAGTAGCATTCGGCTGTCTCCAGTTAAGTGTGGTGTTGGCAGCAATTAATCCTCATGATGTGATACTGCAGGTACCATGTTGATTTTGCTCCTTTATACTAACAGTAGTGTGCAGATCACTCTCTGCTCTTTGCTTCTGCCTTGGCTACCTTCTTTTGCTCATGGGTGCTATCACAGCTGCTACCTCACTGTGTCTGCAAACACCTTTACCTGATAACAACAAAAAAAGGTACCAGAAATCTCCTTGAACTGAATGTACAATCTATGCAAATTCTCTTTCTACTTTGTTAAAACCTAGAAGTATTACTTGTAACCTTGCCAAATAAACAGCAAGATCTGTACAGGTGCCTCTGATAACAGAGTGACAATTTTAGGCGCGGTTCATTGCGCTGCATTTGTATATTGTAATGACTTGACTTGTCTTTGGTTCTGTTGTAATTAACACCCTCAACTGAGAAGATAGCAACCTCTTCCTAGGGGAGCACCTTCAGGTTGCTGGGAATATTCTGGAGGAGGACGTCTATGGCATTTCATTTTATTTTCCTGCTTACATCCAAAAGAAGGCACAGACCTCCTGGGCAAACTTAGGATGTTGTTTCAGATTTTCCTCGGGTGGATCCTATCAGCTTTGGATCACTTGGTGTCTGTTCCCATTGTGGCATCCAGTGCGTTGCCCCTTAAAGAAAGCCTTACTTTCATCCTTTCTAAATGTGGCCTTAAACTGTGTTAGGAAGTTAGGTGTTCTCTGTGTCTTGCTCACTTTTTCTGTTTGTTGTGGAAGGAATAAAAGGCACCTTGAGATTTCTATTACAGCTCAGTTTTGTTGCTGTCAGCTTACACTTCACAGATTCAATAGAAATTGCTTACAAATGCAGTCTTTAAGGGAAGAAAATGACCTTCCCTTTGGGCAAAAGGAAGGCTCAGATGTTCATACAAACCTTAGGAAATTATGAGCTCTGTCTTTTGCAACTCACTGTAGGTAAGGAAGGTTGATTTAATTACTACAAAGTACAAACTTAATAACTTTTAATTTATCTTCAGACTATAGCAGGACAGACTGCTCTCAGATGCACAGGACAAATTCTGGAATAATTTCACTCATTTTGACATTACATAGTAGCATTCCTTTCAGATTTGTACTGGTAGCTAGGAGAAGATACATCCTCTTAATGATATGGTCATAAAATCTGAAGAACTTCACCAGTTCGGGCCAGATTTTGCATGACGGTTGGGAATCTAACAGTGCACTTAGAAGACAGAGGAGTCTGGCTGTATCATCAAAGTCATAAATGCATTTCCAAAAAATTTGGCTTTTGGAGCTTCATCCAAAGGTTGCCAAAGTCAGCAGAAACCAAGGACTTCTGCTCAGGCTTGTATCTGTTGGGTTTCTTTAATACTTTTCTCCATGGAGAACTGTCGTGTTTCAGTAGCACCAATATTCCTGGCAGGCTGCAGTGCTTTTAGGAATCCCAAATCCTATCCTGTTTTGGTATTCAGATGCGGATAGAACCCAAAGGCAACTGAAAAGGGTTTACATATAAAACAAGGTTTGTGAAACAAAAAGAATTAATTTGAGTTAATGAAATGATTTTTCTGACTTTGTCATTTTGGTTTTGTTTTGGGTTGATTGGATTTTTGTATTGCCTAACATAGTCCATAATAAGTTATTCCTATTCTGACATTTTCAAAGACTGGTGGTAATATAGTTTTAAGAAATAACTATTTTGTTATAGATCATTATATGCATAAAACTGTACAGAAATATTTTGTAAGCTATTGAATAAGAAAAAAGAAAACCATGTATATACAGCAAAGTTTAAAAAAAATTGGAAATTCAAATGGAACACACTGAAAGATGTAGATATTTTGCTATTTATTTAAAGGAGTATTTTATGAGATATTGAAATGTCTTAAATTGACCGGTAATCAAAGTTCAAAGTCAGAATGCTTTTCTTGTAGTAGAATGTGATTTTCAGCAATTATTGCACTACCCGTTTTTGCACCCTTTTGTCTTTCATTTAGCAGGAAACAATGTGCCTTAGCTGTATTCTTTGTCAATGGGAGTTTGGTTTTTTTGTCCGACAAAGCAAATTTTTTTGCAGAAAAAGAAATGGATGTATTAAATACTGTATTATACCAAAAACACTGCAGTTGTATATAAATGCTTTCTGTCATACTGTGTTTTCAGATGCAGAATTTTAAAATAAAAAAAAAGGCTGCCTTTAGGAGTAGGTGTGTACCTCATCTTATTTTCAACCCCACTAATGTGAGTCTTTATTTAAAAGAACTTTGCTGCTTGGTGATATTTAGGAGGAAAGATGGGACCAAGCCTTACTGATCTGTGATCCCAGGGCTGATGCCAATATGCTGCCCAGTCAGTCATTTCTCTGGCTCTGTTTCCCAGCCATAGCAATTATGGGGGAAACGTTCACAGCCGCCTTTCGGAAATCAATGTTTGCTGGTCGAGACGATCACTCGCAGGCGCACAGTGCTAATTGCAGCCTGACCAGGGCGGGGGAGGCTGCCACCAGCAGCAGTGATGGCAGATGGGTCGTACTCCGCAGGACTCCCAGCTCTGCCTGCACTGTGGGATCCAGAGACATGTCCAATCTTTTTGGGCCAAGTTCTCCTAGATTTCAAACTTAGATGACTGTTTGGGGCCAGATTCTCCCTGGCTTTTAAAGATATCAAGGGATGGGGGGCAGAAGGGATTAACAAGGAGTTTGACTTAGGTCTCTTTTCTGAAAGCCGTTAACTATGAGGAGTGTTGGAGCAGTTTCTTCCGCACATCCCCAGACTGTACATCATCCCAAAGAGAAAGGACTTAGTAATGGGCATACGAATAGGCAGCTGGGTGCCGAAATAGGAATTGATGTTAGGGCTGACTGGTTACAAGGACAGCAAAATATGAGTCCTTTGCCTTTACTGAAAGGATGAGCTCAGAAAGACACATTTCTTCCACAGTTCCCCCAGGGGGATTACAGACCTAAACTAGCCATTGCCTAATGGTCACCCAATGTGAGCACGTAAATGTATTTTCTTAACAACAGGCTCCACTCTGAGCACTGATTTCTTAGAGCTGCTTCCATGGGTGTGATGGGGAAAACCAGTTAAATTCTCGTACAAGTGGGTGATTGGTATCTCTAGCACCATCCTCATGATGTATTGCAGGTTTGTCTCCTAGTGCTGCTTTTTTGATGTGGGATGGTTGAAAAAAAAAAACCTCCTTGATGACCTTCCAAAAGTCTTTGACACCACCAGGGGTCTGCGTGACTTTTTCATGCACCCCCCAAGCAGTACTGCAGGTTCTCTTGGCAGCCAGAACTGCTTTTGATCTTGTGTTTTCTTTTCACCTGCTGTTCAGGAATTCCACTTTTTTGGCACTTACATGCAATGAGGTCTGTTTAAACAGAGGAGGGAACACAGAGCTAATATTTTAGTCTTGGCACACAGAAAGGGTTTTCAGGGGGGGGGGATAAAAAAATAAAAAACTGGTCTCAGTTTTGAAGCCTGGTTTTATTTATAGATGGTATAAGAAGTATGCTGCTTTTTTTGCTGGCTTATTCCTCAACCAGCTGCTAATACTTGTGACATATTAAAAAAAACACTCAACTTTTGTTTTAATTATCACCAAATGTGTCATTGGCCACTACTTTAAAGAAAAGAAAAGAAAAAAAAAATCAAGCTGACAGGTGCTCAAGTGTTTTGTTTTCTTTGTGGACTTCAGCTACAATCTGCACGCTCTTGGAGGCTACACATAAAAATCCCAGTGCATCACAGAAAGGTCTGTCTGAGCTGTCTACAACATCATGCTGGCTTGAAAGACTATGTATCTCTGTCTACTTGAGCTAACATCATCACATTTTTTGCATCTGCTATGTCTAATCTGTCTTGATCATAACTAATATTTATAGAGTGTAGAACATGGTTACTTCATGGTAATGACACAAAACGTACTGTAGAGCAGTTTGCCAATAGGAAGGCACAGTAAACCAAGTGCAACAGGAATTTAATTGCCTTGACAATAAGGATTTCATTTCAGTGCCCAGATATTTGACATTTCTTCATCCGTTACTAAAGAATCTGTAGCCTATTTTCTAAAAGAATCAGAAACATTAATCTCAGACTTCACAAACACAAACAGCTGTAAATCTTTTCTGTCTATTAATGATTAAAAAGCGGGAGCTTCATGACATTCTACTATAGTTAAAACTAGACACGGATGGCAATTTTTCATTTTTTTAATGAAAGATGAGCTTGGCTATGTTGGTGCCAAATCAGCACTTCAGCATGGTTTATTCCTTCACCTGGCTGCTCTTGGCTGGAAGCCCTGGCTTGCAGGTCTATGAAATAGGGCACAGCTGAGACACCAACTGCTAATCGCACCCTGCCAAGGAGAGGCTGAACCTGGAGCTGTGGGAAATCAGGGGGGGGACCAGGTTCAGACACCAAGCTGCATGGCATCAATTGCGGGACACCAGTTTGTTCTGGGCAGCTCACAGTCAAAATGGTTTCACACCAGGATCCTAACTTCATGGGCAAGGAGTTGCATGTTAATTTATTAATAGTATTTACATGATTCATAGATATGCTGGGTTTTGCAAATTTGTCTGATCCAGCCTCTAGTTGCGGGCCTCTTCTAGAAAAGGCCAGATTGGACTTTTCAGCTTCAAATAAAGCATGATGTATGCATTTGCTGTGCACCAGTAACTGCCCTGTCCTGGGGAAGCAGTTAGATCCACAGCGTTTGTCAATCTAGAAGCAAAGCTGTCTGTTGCAGCAGCATGACAGATCAGATGCTGTGGTCCCTGCTGGGTCTTCTCTTAGCCTGCTTGAATGGTAATGAAAAGATGTTTGAAATGCAGCAGGAATATGACATGGGTTTGGGTGCCCAGATATTTAAGGCATAAAACAGACATTTGTGCCTAATCTGCCAATGCAAGTTGTAAGATGTAAACCATTTTTTTCCTTCTCGCCATGAAACATCATCTGTCATGTTCTTCTGTGCTGGTTTCAGGCTGCCAGTGGTCCCTTCACCTCTGAATTAATACCTCCACCAAAACACGCCATGCAGCTCTCCAGATGCAGCCCCTACAGCTCTCCATTGTCTCAGGCATGGCAGCTGCTGGCAGAGTGCAGCTGCAGTGGGCAGCACTGGCGGCACGGAGCCTCCCAGCCTTGCGAGCCAAATGGAGACGTACAACCCTTTTCCACTGGTGGTGCAGAGTTCCAGTAGCAGCAGCTTACATTAATTATAGACCATTTATAAAATATACATATTGAGTCAAACGAAGGCAGGCACAGGCCAAACAGAATATCTATATATGAATATACATATATATAAAAGTACACATATATGTCTGCATGTATATATATATATATGTAAAATTAGAACTGCAGAATAATTCTGGTCGGCAGAGCTCTAGGGAGGTCATCTGAGCAAATGCCTTGCTTGAAGCCAGACCAGCTTAGACTAAAAACAGGGCCATATACTCTCTTCCATCCAAGACCTTATAGGCTGGATGCCCATGTCCCTCCATGGGTGCCCTGGCCCAACCCCAACCCTCCCGGGGATGAGGATGGAGCTGACACCCCTGCACCACTTGCCAGCACCAGACAATGCTCTGTAAAGGTGAGGCACCTTTCCAAGCACTTTGATTGACCTCATTGCCTCAAAACTGCCTGCACAGCCACCGCAGCCCTTCTCAGGACTCTGGGCTGTTTTGGGGCTGCCCCAAGTCTACCAGTCCATCCTTTTTTATCTTTTACAGCCACAGCAACTGGGAGAAAAGCAGCAATGCACCACCACATCTCTGTGCAGTTGCAGTCAGAGGGTGATGGCGCTGCAGGAGGGCAATCCATATGCTGAATTTGCAAGTCTGGTGGCTGCTGAAAAAAAAACTTACAAACAGGGTTGTCTTTTTGTTGATGGTTTGGTTTGTGGGGGTTTTGGGGTTTGGTTGCATTTTTTTTTTTGGCAGGGGTGCTGGGTTTTTTTTGTTTGTTTGTTTTTGCAGAGCAAGGTTGTTGGTTTGGGTTGTTTTTTCGGTTTTGTTTTGGGTTTGTTTTTTTTTTTTTTGTGGTTTGGGTTTTTGGTTTCTTTTCTAACCTTCATATCCTGAACACTGTGGGTCAGTGTGTTGGGAGTCCAAGCAGTCTCTTGGGTTTAAATGCCTCTCCCAGCCACTGTAAGAGACAGTTTAGAGCTTCCCAAACAGCTCTGAAAAGGTCAATAATAATTAACAAACGTGGTATAGAGAGGTTGTAGTCAGTCCCTGTGTGTCTGGATGTTGTCAAGACTTAAGACATTGCAGCCCAGTGCTACATCAGCCACTTTTAGGCTCTATTTGTATTTCCACTGCCTATAAGTTATCCTAGAGCTGGTAGCATGGCTGCAATGGAGCAGCTTCTTCCCAAGGCATTTTAGTATTGCAGAATGTATAGCCTTCACGAAGGAGCAGTATTTCACTTGTATAAATGAGTTAAAATAATTTACTCCTCTTAGTCTGCTTCTGTAATTGTTTTTTTTTTTTTTTCTCCTAACTAGGACTTGCATAATAATAGAAGAGATTTGACTAGAAACATAAAGTACATTTTAATGCAATCTCATTTATGAAAGTCTATCACTGGATACATATGGCAAGGAAATGAAAGTATTCTTATAACAGATTAATAGCCAAGATCAAATATTTCACTTTCTAATAGAGTCCGCCTATATGTGCTTTTAATTCCTCAATAAATTTAAATTTAAAAGGGCTTTTTTTAGTGCATTGAAAGCAAGCCACTGCCTGCCACGTCATCCCTGATTTTCCATTACTGCTCACTGATGGTTTGCATTCATTAGCAGACACCGACTCTGGCCCTGGCCTTCAGAAGAAGAAATGACTTTTTGCCTCCAGGAAAAAAGAAGAAGTGATGTGAGCTAATTTCCAGCAGCCCAGCCACAGCAGGACACACCAAGCCAGGGGCTCAGGGGCAGGCGGGTGTCCCCAGGGAGGGACAGCACAGGAGACCATCCTGGCCCTGTGCTGTGCCCACAACTGAAGCGGGATGCAGCCATGCTCTTGCCCATGCAGGGAGGTGAGCTGGGCTCGTAGCTGGCACTGCCATCATGCACATGTGAAGGAGCTTGCTGCCGCCCCATGCAACCTCCACACCTCCTAACAGATACCTTTTTTAAAATCTTGTTCTAAAATGCACTTCCTTAAGACAGCTTTGCAAAGAGCAGCATACAAACAAAAGGACGAGTGCCCCGCTCCCTGGGCAGGTGGTGGGGAGTGGTGCAACGCTGGCTCAGTGCTGGCATGCTCAGTTTGTGCATGTACCAACCAACCCTAGTCGTGCAGAGCGCAGAACAGGTAAGGGGCTTTGCAAGACCTGTTTCCAGGCTGTGTTATCCAGTGCAGCCAGCCACCAAAGTGTTTAAGTGACTTGTATACTGACCCAAGGTAATGGGCTGGGGAAAGTGTACCTGGGACCTGCAGTACGGGGACCAGCACTGCAGAGACCTTACACCTTCCAATTAATGCAATGTCTGAATGTATTTAAAAGCATGCACTTTCTTTCCAAACTTCCCTGTTTAGAAGCTTTTCTCTCTCACTTAGTCCTTCTCTCCATAGAGCCAACACGTCCTTAACCTAAGGCCTGCTGGACCACCACCTCCTGTTACCCTGGTCTTTCTTTTGTGGTGCCAGCACTCAGCTACTTGCTGAGTTTGAATTGCACCACAGGCCCTTTCTTTTACATGGGTAGGTAAGTGCTGAATTAATTTGTTCATTCATTTAATTAATTAACATAAATTAAACAAGTATCAGTATAAGAATGCATTAAGAATTAGCACAATCTGTATGCTTTTTATTTAGTATGCCTTAGCATGTGTGTGAATCAGTACCAAAGCGACCATAATGCTGTGTATCTGTTCAATGAAATGACACTGACTTGTGTCTTGATGCTGGCTCTTGATGCAGCCTCAAAACCAAAAATTCTCTTCCCCCTCCTGCCCCGCTGCATTCCCCCTGCCCCTCCCCCTCCCCCGCATCTTCAACTGGTCTTGAAGATGTTATAAAACAAACCAAGAAATATCAACGGAGACTAACACAGCAGTGATGCTCCAGGTTTATTTTTAGCCCAGCTCTCCACCTGGTGCAGCTTGGCTCATGCCCAATGTGTGTCACACAGAACTGAAGGAATTTGAAAGTGGCACTGCCATAATCAAACCCAGAATCTCCCCAAAACCCCCCTTCTCATCCTTAGTAACAGCAGATCGAGAGGCTGCCCATGCGGGGAAAGAGGGAGTGGGACCCACTCTCTTCAATCCACAGAGGAGATTTTGTTGTTTTTTTTTGGGGTGGGGGGGTAGAACCTTAAACCACCTGTGTTCAAAGTGCTGCCTGCCTCACCCTGCTCCCCGGGGCACAGAAAATGAGAAGCGATGGTCAGCTGAACACACTTAACAACACATTTACCCTTAAAACAGGGTGGCTGCAGAGCTGAGCCAGGAGCTGGTCCCACTACTGGGAGCTTTGCAGCCCACTGACCCTTCCCAAATCACCTCTGTGCTGTCACGACACTTGGCTGCTTAGTGTCTCCAGGCTGATTAATTATAAAAAAATAGGGCAGGATGAGAAATAGTGAGGCAGCGATTTGATTCTGCAGCTGCGCTTTAATTTTGGTATGTGAGCATCACCGTGCACATACGTGAAATGCATTCTAGAAACTCGGTGTTAATGACTTTTCATTTTCAAGCTCTGGAGTGAGGCTGGCACTGCTGATGGGAACCGGCAGCATTTCCTTCCTGGGCTCCAAGCGCCTCAAGCCCTGGTGCCCAGACAGCCCAGGCAATGCCATGTGTGAGGCAATGACCACACTTGAAAGTCTGAATTAGTCATGGTAAATAAATAACTTCAAAACAAGAGCTGGCTAAGAACTACAGTTCACTTTACAGCAATATTTTTGTGTCTTAAGAATTTCCTTTTCTCTGCTCAATCTGGATAAAAAGTGTCATTAACCCCAAATACTGTTGCTCTCACACAAGCAGACTGGTTTTCTTTCTGTATTTGCCTAACATTTTTGGCTCGATTGCTGACCACCCTCGACTTCCTTTTCTCACTCTAATTCTTTTTGGACTTTAGGATTGAGCTGAATCAACAACAAAAAAATACTATCTATTTAAAATATATTGAAATAACCCTTAAATGGTTGTGAAAAGAAAAGCTGAGCCTGGCCCTTTTCCATGTCCATCTTAGGTTGCAGTACAGTTTGTGTCTTCTGACAAGTTCATCCACATTTTCTAGTGCAGCTCCACAGAAACCTGAGCTATCTAGTAGCTCCCACAGAAACCACCAATTATTGCAAAAACCCCACCAGGCAGCCCCTGCACTCTGCAGAAAGCCCGGCAGGGTGATGGCAGCGCGGCTGCCCCAGATATCCTGGAGCATGCAGGATCCCGCCTTGGTCTCGCTGGGTCTGGGTGGGGATGAACAAGCAATTTGGATCAGCCTGCCTTGTCATCGCCAGGGAAAGGCAAGATTTATTCCTCCTGTGAAAGGCAGTGGGGAGCACGGCCCCTGGGAATTGGAGTGGAAGGCTTGGAGCACTTTGTCTCAGCTCATCCCTGCAATTTGCTGCTAAGAGATTCCATAAAGTGATGGCCATTGCAACACATCAAAAATCCATGCATGGTTATGCAGCACCAGGGCTGCAGGTGGACATGCAGATGCTGCACATTAAACACGCCTGTGGCATGCTCTGGGTGTGACAAGGGGATGTCTACTGCCACCCAAAAGCAGCTCTGTCTCCCAAGGGGAAGAAAGTCTGCATTGACTCAGTTCTTTTGGTTCCATTTCCAAACGAATTTAGTACTCATTTGCAAGTGATTCAGTGGCTTTCCTCTCACAATTAGCAGCAGGACTAAGTCAGATGACTTACATTGTGGGCATGTTTAAAGGAATTTTTTCTGACTTGTTGGAAGAACCACAGTGCCATGGAGGAGATCCCATCCATCAAGGGGCTCACATCAGCACGGGGCCAATGGAGGATTCCAGACCAAGCCCTGAAGGTCTTTTCTAGAGTGTTTAAAAATAAGGAGGGGAAGGGAAAAAATGAGACACAATTGCTTAAAGGCAAGTAAAAACAGCTCAAGTGCATGCTAAAAGCAGAGCATAGTCTGTAAGTCTGTGGGATTTTTGTTTTGTTTTTCTCTAATTCCTAATTTTTTTTCTCTGGGGGGGCTCAGTGGGAGAAGGTGATGTAGGGTGAATGGCCTCAGCTTTTGGTGGGTGAGGGTTTAGACACCCTCTCTTGCAGGTGCTGTTAGCTGAAAGACTTTGAATGGCATGAGATTCTCTGTGTGACATTTCTGATCGCGTTGGGACAAACCCTTTTGCTTACCTCAACCCCACAGAATATTTCAACAGTGATGTGTAACACCAAGGAATCCCATTTTCTTCTGGATTTCAGCAAAGTTGGGGCTGGAATTACCTGGAATCCTAGGTTTTAACACATATCTTTTAGCAAAGCACCAGTCAATATTCTGATGAGAAGACTCCCTCCTGACACAGGTTTCATCAGGAGCTTGGGAGTTTTGTTTACTGTAAGACTTTTTAACAACTGTAAAAAAGCATAGCTGAGTAACAGTGCTGTCATCTCCAAACATAACTGGGAAGTCAGCTGCAGCACCAAGAGAACAATGCTGACAAATATTTCTGAAGGGTGCACACCTCCTTTTGCAAGCTGGGGACCCCAAGGTGCACTCCTAAAGCCAGAGCCTGGGGCTGGCACCCTGACTGGCAGGGCTGAGCCCCATAAAAATCCTCCTTGGGCTGCTGGGGCCTTGTGCCTTAAAGCATACTGCTGCCTTGGGCAGCTGGTATTGAGTGCAGGCCCGCCGAGCCTCAGGCTGCTGCAGCCAGTGTGGCAGAGGCTTGGGGCTGTCCCACCACCTGCAGCTCCCATGCAAACCCCTGTGAGCCCTCCACATGGCTTCCTCGTGGTGAGTAACAGGCCACAGGCCTCACTCACACTTCGATGTGCTTAACCAAATCTGATACTCCCAGCTCATCTTTACATGGACTTACCTCACCCCTGAGCCCTTAGCAAGTCACTGCAAAAATTACAGCATAGTTTTGGTCTTGCTTCATATTAAAGGAAATCTCATGTATAGCTCTTTTGTGCTCTAACATTCCTATTCTAGCTTTTTGGAGGTGTTTTGTTACCCATCCATTACTGCATGGCAAAGGTAGTGAAATATGTCTACCCACAGAGAAGTGCACCTGTCCACACACAAAAGTTTCTGGGGAAGGCTCTTTTCTTCTCCCTCACGTTTGGTGTGTCGACAGTTACTGCATCTGCACTCACTGCATGTTATTATTCAGATTGCATTGTTTGTAAGGCCCTGAGTGACTAATCAATAACTGCAAAGTGTTAAATGTTACTGTGTGCCCCACGCATTGCCTTGGGGCTTGCCTGCCTGCAGTCTACCACAGTGGGGCAGGGTGGGGAGCATGCACCAGGAGCGAGGGACAGAACGGGAGCGTGCTGGGGACACACACACACGTGTAAGCATATGAAAAGGGAAGCGAAGGAGGTGCACTGAAAAAAAGTAGGGCTCCATTGCTAGACATTACAGCCTTGCACCAGTTTACTGTGCTGAAGCACGCGTTCTGCTGTGTTTAACTACTGCACTCTGGAAAAAATTAGGAATTAGTGACTGTGTAGGCATTTGGTCTCAGTATTTCTATGTGCCATGGTCCAGGTATCCTGCTGAAGTAAGGTGGGTTTAATGCTCAGTATATATATAGTATAGTATATATATATACCTTTTGGAAAGTGCTTTTTTTCTTATCTTGCCCTCCTCCAATTTGAATAATAAGTTAGGTGACATCTAACTAGAAAGAGGAATGTCTAAGCCCTCATTAGTGGCTCAGCACTGAGGTGGGAGGTGGCACACAGCTGTAGGCAAGGGCACTTGGGCTCAGAGCCGCTGGCCCAGAAACCGAAGTCCTGAAGCCAGTGAGAGGATACGGTGCACACCTTTGCACTGGTGTCTCTGAAACAGTGAGTCCTTTGGGTGATATTTGTGTTACATGAGAAAAATTGTCAGCAAATCTCTCTCTGCTGGCTGAATGGGGCTGACTGGTGGGAGAGTTGTTTCACATGGGCTCTCCATTGCAGGGAAGCCTCCCAACCTTTCCTCTTGCAGAAGGGCTCAAACATCCACTGTCCAACCCATGGAGCAGCCAAACAGCATCACGAAGGCTATCATCTCCCTATCTCATACACCCTGCCATCCCCATCTCCCCTTCTTCCACACCCCTCCGCCTCCCCTTCTCTGGAGCACCATAATGAATTGTGGTTAATTAGGTAGAAAGTGGTACGGTCATTCCCCAACCTTTTTTCCCTAATCAGAGGGGAAAAAATCTCTATAATTGAGAGTGTACTCTGCTGAGTAAAGTCAGGTTCTTGGATTCATACTTTGCCTTTTATAAAGCACCTACCTGAAGGAAGACCAATGGCCACAAAAAATGAAGCGTAACATGTGGCATCTTATTGTTTCTTGGGAGGTAACAAAATACTCTTTGCTATAAAAGCCATTTTCATTATCTGAGCTTTCATCTAATATAAATGGCCCACCCTGGAGAATTATAAGCTTGGCTGGATTATAAGCACCAAACTCACAGACGTTTGTGCACATGCAGAGCTTTACTGACGTCAGTCAGTGGCGTTATCTCATGTGGTAAGAAGTATTCCCACCTGGGCCCAAGGGTTTAGGAAACAGGCGTTCATCACTGGGCACTGAAATGCACGGTTAATCTCTTACAGAAGTGTGTGCTTTTTTCAGAGTCAGCTCTGTTTAATTTTGATCTAAAATTTAAGATACAGATCAGCGAATAAAGATGAAGGGTTCTGCCATCCCAGGACATGACCACAGCTTCCCACTGCTGTTTTATTCCTAATGATTTTCAATGTTGCTTTTATACGCTGACAAATGTGCCCTTTAAAAACACTTTGCAAATGCAAGTCCATGTAGTAGTTGCCTCATACTCCAGTATCGCATCTTCACCGCTGTCCCCAGAGGCGACTGCATTAATTTAGCCGGGCATAAATGAAACATTAGAAAACTAACATTACTTAAGAAGAAGCTGAAAGATCTTGTGTGGGTTTAGGCAATGCTGTTTCTCCAGGTTTGTCCCTTCCTTTCTCCTGTTCTTGCACTTTGAGCCTCATTCCTCTACTTTATCAAGACCTTTAATATGAGGACTCACAGGTGTAAACCCAACAGATGCCCATGCCAGCCCTCACTGCCAGTCACTGGTTGACCTGCAGCCTGCAACACACTGGGAGTCCATCCATTCTCATTTTCTCAGAGTGTTATAACAGCCTTTCTACTTCTCCAGTTGCAACTTGTTACACAAATATCGAATATCCAATTAGGTTGCCCCAGCACATGGAGTGATTTTGGGTTTTTTCTCCCACTGGAGACAAAATGGCTATTATTAGCAGGGTGCAGCTAGCAAGGGAAAGAGCAGCTGCCCTCCTGTGGCTCCTTTCTTTCGCTCTTTGCACAAGGAGGAGTGTCTCCCGCCACTCCCCACCGAGATATGTACATTGTGTTGGGTCTGACAGGAGATTCTGGGATAAAAATCACATCTAATGAGAAAAGAATGACTGGTTTTCCGAGGAATTCTTATATTCAATTGATCAGCTCCTCAGGAGATTGCTATCATGCTACCCCAGGTCCTATTTGAGGTTTTGGTCCTAAAAATGTTTGCATTAAAGCACCGGTGGTTCCCAGCCTGATTGTTGGTTGCAGTCACTACATGACAAGGGAGGGAAACCCATTCCTCTGTGGTAGGTTCCTACTGGGTAGCAAGATGGGTGAGAGAGAGATGTCTGTGTCTGGCACGAGCTTGAGAAAAGAGGTGCTAGTACTGCAGTGTCCCAACAGAAGAAAGGGGTAGCTTATTTCTGATAACACAAAATCTGCAACTCATGTCAGCGGGCACTCGATGTGCCAGGCTGGGGACGCAGAAGGCTGTGAGCCCTGAAGCGTGATGGCCACAGGGGTTGTACATCATGGGCAGTAGCAAATATTTCCTGGCCGGAGGGTACTGTATCTCCAGGGCTTTGCGCAGCAAAGAAGAGACCTGGGAGCTCCCCCAAACCTCATGACAGATAGAGAAATAATTTTGAGATCACTCATTTCCCCATCTCATTCCCCGTCTGCTGCATCATTCTCTGCCTGTTTGCATAAGGCACAAGGACTATTTTTAAAAGGCAATTTGATTTTATTAGTGACAAGGAGATAAACAAACACCCTGAACTCTTTGGTTCCCTGTGGAAATAGCTTTGATTCAAAATCTTTCCAATTATGGGCATAGTCAAAACAAAGTTCGCCAAAGAAGAATGACATTTTCTACATTTTTTTCCCCTGGTAGCCTAATGGTCGGATGCCTGCTGGGGTGGGGGAATACAGGAGGTCAAGAATAGATGCTCTCCTTAAAGCCCTGCTCTGTCCAAGGGCTCAGCCCAGCTCTGTGCACACCCCAGGGCTCCTTTAGATAGCATAAATCTGTCTTTTCCATTGTATAACACCTGTACAGTCTCAGGGTCTGAGAAACAGCCCCTAAAACCACCAGTGTCCCTAAAGCTCCCAGAAAAGCTTTTTGGGCTGCACAGGGGAGGAAAAAAGGACTTTTTTCCCTTGAGCTGGTGATTGTGGATGTTTTAGCCGCCTAGATCAAATCTCACTAGAGAATTTCTGCTTCCACAAATAACTCTGCTTGTCCCCCTTACCCTCAGTTACATTATTTGTAGGCAGATATGTTTGTAGCAAAGCAGCATTGAACCTATATACCTAATGATGTTCTTATTACAAAAATATTTTTGTTTAGAGGGCGGGGCAAAAAACGAGTCCAATTTTTACTAATTCTTTCAATTCTGAATAAAGGGGATGGAAGAAATATATAAAATACCGACAATTTACATTCCTCAGTGAATCACGAGTCTTTCACATCCAGAGGAACAGGACTTGGCTCAGCACCATTTTATAAGTAGTTAACCAACATTTAAAGGCTTATTGTCTGAAAACAGTCCAAAAAGCCCAACAACTTCCGTGGCTTGGTTTTCTCAAGTACACTTAACTGCACACTTTTCAGTGACCAGACCTGCCTTTCACATGCATCATGGTAAGCCACAAAGAGCTGTGGCTTTTCCAAGATGCACTTTTGGGGGAAAATAAGACTTTCTTCCTGTAAACTATTACCATGAAGCAAATGCATCTGCTTTCCCCATGGCAAGACCAACTTCTCTCTGGGATCAGTCACAGTTGCTCCGAGACTTGCCTTTGCCAAATGCCAAGCTTGAGCCATGTGCAAGGCTGAGGGATGGATGGAGGGCTCACTGGCCCCACTGACCAGGAATCTGAGGCAATGTTCATGTGTTTATGCAGTACTTGTGATTATTGTTGTTCAGCTCCAGCACATCTCTGCTTTTCAGCCTTAAGAACACTATGGGAACATTTTCTTTCTTCAGATAAAAATGGACCATATCTCAGCTTTTAACCTTGCTGCTGGGTTTTAAGGTAAAGTCCTTTGGAATCTAATTTAATGTCTGTTTTAAGGAAGGATAAAAGAACAAAAAAAAAAAAAAACCCCAACCCAACCACCATTTTAATTTCAATCTGACAAAAAAAAAATAATCCTGTTTGATCCCAAATGGGAACTGTTGGCTGTTTATCTTCCCATTTTTTCTTTCAGCCCCAGGTCAACTCACAGAAATATCTTGTGCTTCTCCATTTAACCACTGAACTGAAAGATCAGTCTGATCTAGATCCTATCGGGATCTAGATGTAAATATAGATGAAATATATCCCTCAATGCACATAACATAACACTGAATTTCTCACGGTGTGTTTCACCGCTAGTCACAGAAGGCAGGATCCTGCCTTCGCTTTTTGGCCACACTACATGAGTTCGGAGGGGGGAAAAGCCTCAGAGAGGTCTGAGGCTGCCATGGCTTTCTCTGTATTTCTGGGCCAACTATAATGTTTTGCTAATTTTTTCTCCCTAGATCATTCATATTGGAGACAACAGAGATGAATTTGGCCCTCATTCATTTCCCAGTACTGCAGCTTCAGACACATTCACTCACTCGGTACCAAACCTGTTTGCTTGGGAGGTTCCCAAAGCAAACACACAGCCTGGGCATTTGATCAACAACGCACTGTCCATCACTTTTCCCAAATAATCCCTATTTACAACCAAAAAGCTGACCCCCACTTCCCTAAACAACACCAGCTGTAATGCTTTAAGGCTTTTATTTTCTTCTAGGTAATAGGAAAGAAAGAGAGAGGGAGAAAAAAGTGACCAGGAGCACAACTTCTCAGCCATGAGAGTCTTTCCTCAACTCCAGTGGGCTTAGGATCCCACCTTGTGGATCCTTCCACAGCTGCATCTCCCTGCCAAAAGGTTCACTCCATATATTTACATGTAGATATATTTTTGCAGAATCCAAATACATACATGTATACATATATACTTTATTCTATATAGTGCAGTATATACATACATATATATAGAGAGAGTGGAATAAAGCCCTAGGTCAAAAGAGGGAGCAAAGCAGCTTGCTATATGTCTGCTTTGAAGGAATGGGACCTCTAAAAGGCACATGAGAGGTTTATTACCCTATGCAAGAGCAGATCTGAATGCTTGCAGGCAATCTTATTAAAAGCAGACACTCAAGCTTCACAAAAAAACAAGGATTAAACTGCTCCATGTGGTGCACAAACATAAACAGGCTTGTAAGTAAAACCACCCCAACCTCTGGGCATGTGATAACTTCCCAAACTCAACACAGATAAAACCCAGTTTCCAGCAGAAGGGCAATCTAAAGCAGCTCTGACTCCAGGGAAGTAAGCTGACTCTTTCCATTGGCTTTATAGAGGGAATCATCTTGCCCTTCTCAAGCGCAGGGCCGCACCAACTGCCGTTTAAGTGCTGGGTTTTAGCAAACCTGTGCATGAAATGCTGGGCTTTGCAGGTACACACAGATGACTAACATCCATCAGGCACTTGTGTATGCAAATGGAAGCTCTCCCACTGAGCTACATGCCCAATTAGTACATATAATTGCAAATAGATATTATCTAGGTTTCTGATGTCTTTGACCAGCTAAATGCCTTAGTATAAACTTATACAACAATACGCGAGTAGCTCCACCGAGGCCCAGGTCTGTGTGTGTTTAATGGATTCAGGATTTGTGGAGCTTAATGCAAGCAACCCAGGGAAGATAAGGGTTTATTTTTAACTTCAGCATGAGCTACAGGGGTGTTATGGTACAGAATCACACAAGACACGTCTCCTTTATGATGCAGAGGACCTAAAAAGACAGACGTAACGATAAAAGGAAGCAACGTAACATTTCTATGGGGGGATATCGCAAAGCTAAGCTAGTCCTTACAGCCCTGTGAAAACACTGCTGGCCCCAGAATGTTACGCAAAGAGTATTGCCACTGTATTTTCCTGTACTTAGCAAGTTAGCTGCACATTTTTCACACAGTTCTGCTGAAGTCCTGTTGTACTGACCTCTGCACTGAGATTTCTCATTCTTGGAGTAACTGAGTTGTGTTAATGTCAGCAAGGTATTTCAGAGAAGAGTTTTTCTAGCATGGTTCCATTACAGTAGGTCCTCGATAGCTGCAAGTGCACCCCTCCCTGCAAATGAAAGCCATGAACGGCAGTGGGATCCCTCTGATTCACAATGCAGCCCAACACCAACGGGAAGCACATTCAGAGCAAACACACAGCCCATGACGTATAAATACCCCTGCTGTACAGATACACAGAAAGACCATCCATCCCCAGGGAAAGTGCTTCTGCTTTTGGTTTATTCCTCCTGATTTTCATGTCTGGAGTAGCCCACACCAATGTACTTTAAACTTTAACCTTTATTGTGGATACAAAGCAAGCTGTATATTCTCAGTGCCACCCTCACACCCCCAATCCCCCCCCAAAAAATAGCATGATAGTTGTATTCACAGCATAACAGAAAAGCATGCTGGAGTGCAGATACGAAGCTATGCTCATGAGCAAGAACAGAGGAGGGACAAAATTCATCCTTTCCTCTGGCCACCTGCATCCCGGTGGGACACAGGTGACTATGAAGTGATATATTTGACAAAACCCAGAAAGCAGCACAGCAGGTCAAGACGTGACTTGGGACATGAAGATGAAAATGTCTCATGTACCTTCTCCCTCCTAAAAGCAGATACGTGGTAATGAGCAAATATGGCTGAGTACAGGAATGCCCCTTTGCCTGACCTTCAAGCTCTGGTTTTGTGCTTTCCTACCCTCATGGTGGGTGTTTGATTTTTACGCCCAACATACCTGTAGAAATCATGCACCTGCAGTTACCAGGGAATTTCATGACTGCCACTGGTAACAATTATCTGTGCGATATGCTGTGGAAAGATGCACAGGTGCCCTCGAAGTACGTTTTTCTCTGCCCTGTGAATAGCTTCTTTTGTTAATAATTTTCTTGCAATAACTGGGACATCAAATTATTTTGAAGCTGTTCTCAAAGGTATATAGATAGTTCATTTTTTTGCTGACAGCTTTAATTATTCAGCGCTGCTGTAGCACCAGATGAAATATAATCACAGGAAGGGGCTCCTAACACCACAAATAATAGCCGATTGTGAGGATGGCATGTTAAAATCAGCAGTGAAAAACAGCTTATACTCTCTGACCTCTACCCAGTCAAAACCTACTGTTGCTATAGTTGCTATTCTAGAAAGAGTGTTATTCCTCTTAGCTGAGAGTCACTTGTGAGAGAAAACATTGCCTTTCCTTGAATCTTTTCTGTGGTCCTGAGTCATTATATCTTATCAGTGGACTGATTACTCATTTACAATACAAAACTATTAAAGAAGGTAATTTTCTGTTGTACCACACTTGACACACATTTCCTATTTACTCCCATGAAGACGCAGTGACTCTTTAACATCTTGAAAATTCTTATGAAATAGAAATAAACTCAGACTAGAGTGTGATGTGGGCAATGGACATTCCTCAGAAGAACTGAACCACCACAGCACATGCTCTTGGTGGGCAGCCCTGCAGCTGCAAATATGAAACTCACAGTGCAGGAAAAGAAGTTTATCACTCTCTGATAACAGGATGCATTAATGCAGCAAAAATTGCTGTAGCTCTCTGACAAAGGCAGCCGGTTATTCCTGGGGTAGCATCCTTTCATTTTGTCCTCTGCTTATCTCCCAGGAGGATTGAAAGTAAGACTAGATACACTTCTTGATTCCCACAGTGATGGGGAAGGGGAGACTCAACAGCATGGTGGTTTCTTTTCATTCCCCTACACTAAGGAGGAAAAGGGGGTTGATTTAAAAGGTTGGGTCTTTGCCCAGAGGAATCCCTCCAAGAGCTGCAGTCCTTTGCTCTGCATGAGACAAGCCCTCACAAGGAATCCACTCATCCATGGGGAAAGGGGGTTGCTGGCAGGGGGGTGGTCAGTGCCAGCCCTCCACGCTGGCCACACTGACCATGCTGTGCCTATCCCAAACCCCAGCTGCTGTCGGAGGGGGCTGTTGCTGGTGGACAAAGTAGCATCAGAGCAGGCTGCCACTGCAACTTTTCTTTGGTCATGCAGTTTAATGACATAGGATATGAAAAGCTTCAAATTGGCTGCCAGATTTTTATCTGCTTTTTTTTTTTTTTTTGGATGGTGCTACTCAAAGGCACAAAGAGCACAAGAGGTGTGCCTGAGATCTGTGCTGCTGAAGAACCTGTCCCTTAAAACCATCCCTCAATGTTTAAGGCTCTCCAGCACACACAAGGGCCTTTCAGTCTAGGTTGGAGGAACAGTTGACAAGAGGCACCCCGGAGTGTCTGGTCTGATATGCAAAATCACCTGGCTGGCAATGAAAATCTAATTAAAGCTTCATCTGAGGCACAGCTCCTTATGCCTCACACGAGGGAGTATTTTTTTCCCATGAGTAGCACCGTAAAAGATATGAATTACAGCAGTACAACAGAGTGCTTGAGCAGTTTGGCAAAATCTTGTCCTGTTTTTTCAGACTCCTCTGTCCCCCCGCCGGTGTCCCACCCACAGAGTAGACCTGGAGGAGCTCCCTCAAGCAGCCCCGCAGTTGCCTTCTCCAGAGCAAGCATTGCTCCACCAGCCCAGCAGACACCTATGGATACACTTGAAAGCTTAGATCAGCTACCATGTTTTGCAACATCTCAGGCCCTCCAGTGTCTTGTCCCCCACCTCCTCATCCCCCCAGAAACTACAAATTGCATCTGCAGTTGCAGGAATTTTGGCCACCAAATGTAAGACGGACATTTCTTTTTTATCACTTATGGGAGCTTAAGAAAAATAAAACTTCTACCTTTCTTACATTTGGGAGAAGGCTTTTCAAGCCTTCTGAGCTTTTCTGACAGGTTTATTAGATTTTCCTTGGCTTCCTTAAAACATACTGGAAGGCAGAAGATCTAGCTCAGAGCCTTTGGGTGCTGCACCCAGGGGGACTGAACCCCTCCAAAATGACTCCAAAGTTCAAAGGCAACCCACATCGAGGAAGTACATCAAAGCTCAAACATGAGTGTGGAAATGTTGCTAAGTGCTCTTAAGAGCTTGCTGAAATTGGGTACGACAGAACCAGTGGCAGGACCTTTGTCTACAGCTAAGGTCAAGGAGCACTAAGCTGGTTGAACAGAAAAGGGCATCACCTTGGCTGACAGTGATGCAGGGCCTTATGGCATCTGAGCCACTCCCTGGGCTGTCCATAAATATTTTTCAAAGTGATTGTCAGTATGGGAGCAGCTAGAATTCCAGGCTGGAAAATAATTAGATCTAAGGAAAAACAGAAAGAAGAACGTGGTAAGGAGGACGACCTTGCCAAATCCCTTGGTTGAAATGTTCAGTCGGGTTCCTGTCTGGCAAAACTCAAAAATAGTGGCTGGGAAATTCACTTAGTTAAGAAGAGAAGGAAGAGTAAGAGTAAGTAATTAAGGTTCACATTATCCTTTGAGCCTGGCATCTGCTTAAATTAGCTCATTTGATCTCTACTTTCTCCTTTAATCTGGGTAGTTTTGAAAGAGTTATTACAGGACACAGGTCTCTCTTCTGGTTTACATTTTTTGCCCTACTATTTATCCAATTAATTCATTTGTTGTGCATTTTAAATTCCTTTGTCTACTTTTACCAGTTTTCCCTCCATGCACTGTCTGGTCTTACTGCCCATGCTCTCAGCTTCCTTTCCACACAACATATTTGGGTCTAGGTTTGTTTTGAATTTATTTATTTTTTTAGTAAAGGAATTTCTGAAGCTTTTCTTAAGATTGAAATGGTTATATTGTGGCCAGAGGACAAAGTCAGCCAAGATGCCCTACAGAGCTAGAACCCGGGCTGTTGGAGGGCAGGTATCAGTTTTCTTTGCTCTCCCAGCTCCTGTCTTGCTCTGACTCTGGTCCCCACAGCCCCACCTCACCCAGATTTCTCTTTTCCCCTCCGAGCTCTGCAGATTCATTGAGAGCCTGGATAATTTTAGGGCTGGCCAGAATGATACACAGAAGGGAAAAAAATGTGCCCAAAAGCCAAGTTTTCCACCCATTCTCATTTGCACTGTATCACTAGAGAGCATTGTGTCTTGGAGAGGGTTGGGTAGGTACCTGGACACATCAGTTTCCATGCAGGTAATACACTAAGACAGCATTCAGCCCTGTTTGGATTATTTAAAAGTATGGCAATTTTCACTTTCCAGGTGCCAGAGGTCACTTCCTGGCAGGAAAAACAGTGTAAGAATTCAAAAGAGTGGCAGCCTTGGGCTCTGCACTGAAAATCCTTCTCTTTCACCATCCCACTGCTTGCTTTGTGGAAAAGGGCTCTCAAAGCTAGATGTGTTATCAAAGTTAAAATTAGGTCCATTGAATTTTATTAGCAATTTTCTACTTTGTTAGCAATTTCATGCTGCCTATTAACATTTCTTTTTAATATATTGTTATCACTCATCACAAAAGGCTAATCCTATTAGTACTTTCCATATTGTATTACAGAAAACAAACAAGAAGGCTGCAGTGATTCCTCACCCTGCCATTTTCACATCTCTATAGACAGCATATTTCTCCTTGCACACTCAGAGCCAGCACTGCCCAAGAGGACAAGTTCAAGGCATGACTGGTTGGAAGGTGCCATGCAAAACATGCTCAAATGTGTGAAAATGAGAAAACGAGAGGAGATGAGCTCTTTGTAGGCAGAGTAGTGAGATGCTTTTTTATGTACCAGAGCATCCTATTGAATCTAATCAAAAGCAATGTGTTTCCCTGTTAGGGTTTTAAAAAAAAAGTAAATATTGCCAAGAGCCAATACTATTATACTTACATTTGATTTTTAACTTAAAATACAAATAGATTAATTTTAGCGAAATCACTAATGAAATATCTATGGATGCCTAATTGGTTCATCCCTTACTAAATACTCTAAGACATTTTCTACAAGAGACATTCATGCTTGTGGATACATTTACAAAATACATTGAATGCAGTATTTAAAATGGAAGCATAATACTCCTGCTCATTATGAGCAGAGAATGTAGGTCAGATTTCTGGATATACACCCATGATCTCTAAACTCATCTTTTCCCTTCTTTTTCACCCTGGAATTCATTATGGGCTATAAAACAATAACATCAAAAGATGACAATTAGTGATAACCTCTCCAAGAGGTGGACTGTGCTGCTCAGGATGGGAACTCGTACCTCCTTATGCTACATATACCGTGCTGAGCCATATGTTAGTAAATAGGTACCTAATATTAAAATGTGTGAAGAAATCACTAGGATATACTGCAGTATCTCACCAAAAAAGGCCCAAATGTTTGTCCTATGCAGCACAGCAAGTTTTCATCTTGCTGGTGTATTTGCATTCAGAACTTTTAGGTTTCATAATCCTGTTTTCGCTTTCACAGCTGGGACCACATTAACATGGCTTCCATTTAATCTAGGGACTATCAAGAGAAAGAAAAAGGGGTATATCTTCTGCATAGTGGCTGTGAAATTACCCTTATCCTTTGATATATTAAAATTGAAGTGCTGTAAACTTCTGTTGTCATGGAGATATTTTCCATGCCATTCCATGATTGGCCATCTGAATCCACTCTCCTTTGGGTTTTCCAGACTAATTAACTGTTATATTTTTGCCAGCAGAGAGAAAAAAACCACATGAATGGTTTTTGGTCTGTGATTGCATCCCTTACAGAGCAAATTTCATTTCTGTATACTATTAAAGGCAAAATGCATAAGCGTGGCTTGTATTTATAGTGCAGAAAATGCAGTAATGCTCAGGCAGGAGTCAAGTGTTATCAGGTTTGAACACACAGCTGTTATTTATATCTCCATAACATGAAGCAATGCAATGCTGCTTAAGACTACACATTCCACGTTACCAGCGCAGGGCAAGGCGACGATGCGGGTTGTGGGACCATGATGGCAGGTGAAGGCAGGCAAGGCGCAGGGGCTGCTGGCACAGTGGGCAGCAGCAGCAAACCTAGGCACACCACAACCCTCACTCACTGCAGGCAGCTGCAATGGGGTGATCACAAACTGCACCAAAATGATGGCACTTCCTACACCAGCAGCACTTCTGACACATACAGACAAATTCAGGATTCAGGCAACAGAAAAGGACCTCTGGGCAGGGTCCAAAGCAGACTTGTGCCAATTATAAAAACATTGTGTTTACCCGTGCCTTTGTTTTTCTTGCCCTTGTGTCATGGGGTTCTCCAAAATTTATTTTAGAATTCAAGGATGACCAAGTCTGTCAGATTTGGAGAGCAGGTAGAAGCAACCTCACTCATTTAAGTTTATATCCCCTCAAAATTTCAGGCTACCTGTATCCTTCCAAGCACCATGTAAAATAAGTTAAACACCCACATGGTCAGGCGCCATTTGAAGAAAACACCTGGTGGTACAGGTTCATCTTACCCACTCCCTAGGGATGCAGTTGATAATAAATTCAAAACTAATTTATTTACTGCTGTACAGTCTCTAACATGGACAGGCCTTGAGATCAGCCTCCCTTATTCTTTTCAGATTAAAGTGTCTTTGATGTACTTCTCTTCCTGCCTTTGAACATTTAGAGTCCATTGGCGACAAACTGAATGATTTGGTACTAAATAGACTCCTCTCTCCTTCCCCCCAAGAGAATTAGCATCAGGTCTTAATTTACTAATGGACTATAGACATCCATTAATGTAGTAATTAATTCAGTGCTAAAGTGCCTGTAAGATGGAACCACGCTGAGTGCACGGGCTAAAAAATTACAAGTGATGTCTTCCCAGTGAGCATCACAGGGCTCGGGTGGAAAAGTTAATTTAACAAATAAATAATGGTGTACTTTATTCCTCGTCTGCAGCTCTGTGTCTAATTACAGAATTTGACAACAATCCTATACTCAATTCTGAATTTTTGGACAGGGGGCCAGTTTTTTCCATCTTTCAGAAATTAAACATGAAGGCTGTTTGCACCAGCGTAAACAACTGCAGCTCCCTCTGAGTTTGGCAGAGAATTGCCAGCAGCATGGCAGGGTGCTGGCTCTCGTCCCAGCTAACAAACTACACCGCAAAGCCAGGAGCCTCCAGAGTCAACACGAGCAGCTATTGCATCTCAGCCACAATAATAACGTGGATGATTCTGCACATACACCACCCTATCGGCATCTTAGATCCATGTCTTCCAAAAGCAGCCTGTCCTGCAGCCTTTGGACTAGCAGCACATTTCAGTGCTCCCTCTAGATCTGCCTTTGGGGTTGCTTGTGAAGGAGGTGGCTTCCAGTGCCTGGGAGTATGTCCTCAGCTTCTCCAAACCTCACCGTTACTCCTACAAAGTGAAGCCGAATATTTGTCACACTGGCATACAGCTGCTTTTGTTGGTATTTTAAAAAGACAGGATGGGTGTTTCTCACATTTCAGATTCCCTCTGCTGATTGAAATCAGCCACCTTCCTGAAAATAATTGCTGCCAGTAGCAATTATTAAAATTAAAATATTTACTAATGGTTTGCAATGCCCAGACTAAGCTAGGCATCATGTGCCAGGTCATGAATGAATTTAATTAGACATTATTTAGAAGTACATCTCGGTTCATAAATTAAACACCTTTCCAGCTCTGTTCATTTGTAAGGTATCCATTGCATTCAAATGAGAAAGACAAAAGAGCAACAGAGCAGTTTTCACTCAGAGCCGTTCAAAGCACCACGAGGTAATCAGAATTTTTTTTAAAATGCTAGATGACCTATTTTAGGAACACACCAGCCAATTTAAATAAACATACAAAATCAACGAGGCATAACAATTACGTGAGTTCAGGGCTGGCTAACATGAGCTTTCAAATGGATTTCATGCACTAGAATTTCATTTGGATGAAGAAGCTGGGCTGCAGAGGATACCACAACCTTGAAAAAAACTGCACCAGGTTATTATTGCCAGGTTTGTGGGTGCTGTTGATATATATTTACATGGCTTTTACCTCCACTTTGTGCTTCAACTCAAAAGAGCACAAGTATGCTCTGGTCCTGCACAAGATTACCAGTAAAGTGATTGCTCCTAATCGGTAAAATATTACAGGCAGCAACTACGTACCATGGTTTGATTGTATCAATAGGACAATAATTTCATAAAGGTTTTTCATGCTACACTACTGATATGAAGGGATGATGTGTGTACTTCAGTCTCTGTGTTACCTGTGATGCCCCCTGACTACTTAAGCAGGGTTAGGGAATTACACAGAGATAGGGATGCAAGCAACCAAGTATCTGTTGATGGTTTATTGTGTACACAAAGAAACATCAGTTGTGTTATGCCTTCTTCAGTCTCAGTACTGATCACAAAGCGACACTCCAGATGTGTAAATAGCTTATCTGCAACAGGGAAAAGGTTTCATGAGCTGAGGAGTTTTATGTTTGTCCAGTGTCAGTTGAATGGTCTGGCTGCCTCTGAGCCACACCATGAGCATGTCCTGGTTTGCTCCCAGCATAAATCCTTCATGAATGTCTTTGCCTTCAAGTCCATGCTTCCTTTTAAAAACAGGCAAAGGAGTTGCATGTGGTGTGGGCTTATAGGTGCACAGAATAGGTGCGAACGCGCTATTTGGATGGGGGTGGAGAATCTCTCTTATTGGGCACCTTGGCATGGTACGCATCATTTGTTCAAGAAATTCAGTTACAGCCTTACTCAGAGAATATGGTCTCACGGGCTTTAGACAAGGTATTTCAGAGAGGTCTGTGCTATTTTCTTCTCTGAGGGTGGCTTTTGGACCTGGCACTGTGCTGCTTCACATTGCTGCCTGCAGCACCTTGCCTGGGAGAACCAAGGGCAGGCACAAGCCTCCCCAGCCAAGCCATGGCTGCTCATACTGCAGCTCTTTATTCTAGATGCCAGCAGCATTTCCAGTGTTAGTGACATGCCCTCACCTCCTATTTATCAACTGCTGAGTTCTATCGAACGGCAGGGGACTTCACACCTCTCTGCTTTAATTCTATGCTATAACAAAAGTAGCTCAGCTCCCAAGATCGCATTTGACTTCAAAGCTCTTGTGATCCATGTGTGACATACATACATTGGATTAGAAATCCATTTGTCAGTCAGAGCTAATAACAGTACTCACTGCACAGAGCATTATCTTTGTCAGGAGCTGGCACATCATGAATATGCATGTGAGAGGGTGAGCATGTTTGGTACAAATGTATTTACATTAGATGGGCTGTGACAAGGTCTTAATGTTCTAGATGGGAGTATTTGTGATAACCTCAGAGCCTGGTGCTACAGAGATGTGTTATCCATAAATAGAGGTGGAACAAGATCTGTTGCTGCTTTCCTTGCCCATGTCTGCTTCTGGATCAGGCCCTCAGATATTTTTTAGAAGTTAAAATAAACATTAAAGGCATCAGAAGCATTTTGAAAGTTGGTGTCTTGGTGTTTCTCTCTAATTCTGCCACTAAAAAGTCAAGGATGGTGTTTTCTTTCAAAGCACAGCTTCTTTACTTGGAAAGAATGGATCAAAGGAGATCAGAGATGACTGATGCCTATAAATATCATACTTAAATTTGCTGCAGACAGAAAGGAACTGCATGTCAATTGGAGCTGTGTTGACTTCTAACACTACCGACAGCCACGGCTGGGCTGGCACAGAACGGAGCAGGGAAATCTCCCCCGAGTCTCTTGCCTCTGCAGTTTTAACAGGCTATTTTGGCACACTTTATTGAGTATCTAGTAAATAATTTTTAAGAGGTCTTATGCAGGCTTGAGCAAGCTATGCTCAGCATTCTGTTTTTTTTCTTCCAATCAATTGTCCATAAAGTTGTAAGCTGATTTTTGTCTTCCTAACACACTTATCCAGTGTTAATGGGACAGGGGTAGAGGAAATTAAAAACCCAGAGATGATGATGATACTGTGATAGCCAAAAAGGAGCCTCTTTCTACTTTTTAAAGTTCATTCTTGCTTGAGAGAGAAATGAATAGCCTAGACAGAAACGTAAGACACCTCCCTAGACGCTTGGCTGGATATTATATTCACACAGTTTATCAATCGGTGTGATTCATAGAGTGTACAATCAATCCCCACATATGCAAGAAGTCATCACACACAGTACCAGTAAATAAACATTTGCACTCATCACCCGTGAGCCCTCCACCCCAGCTGCAGCAATCCCTGCTCCTGCCTTGCTTGTCCAAGGGCACCCAGACACGCACAAGCTCCAGTCCTGAGAAGAAATGCCCCAATACACCCATAAATGCAGCACTGTGTCCCATAACCATTCATTTCACTCCAGCCCGTGGGGTGGTGAAAGCACAATTCTTTATAACTGTGCTTCTGACACAGCAGTGAAACCCATTTTTACATCCACCAGTGCCGGAGCCAGAACAGTGACTCTTTTACCACAACATAGGAGGGTTTACCCTGCGGCAGCTACTTATTTCACAACCCGCAGAAATGGTAAAGTCACTTTCCTTTGGCCTTTGATCCGTGTTTAACAACATATAGTTTTTAAACCTTGGCCTCAAAGGCCAAAATTAATGCAAAGAATGTCCTGAACCACAAAGCTTCAGCTACCGCCTCCAAACCGTGACAGGGTTATCAGAGGGAACCAGAGACTCTTCTCTGGGAGTCATCAATATTCTCGTGATATTTGGTAACACTGGCAGTACAAGGGGCCGTGGTCCAGAGCTGAGCACAAAGGGAAGCAGGACACATCTCCTCAGGGGCTCCTAAACCACGCAGCAACATTTTGCAGTCTGCCCTCTGTGAACTATGTACAACTATCGAAAATGAGCCAAAAGTAAAAGACCCATGAAGTTTAAAAATCTCCCACAAAAGCTTTTCCCCAACTTCAGGGCCAAGGAGAACAAACCGCCCCCGCAGTATGTGGTGGAAAGGAGAACAGAGACAAAAAAAAGACCTCCTAATTAGAGCAAAACTCAATAAGCCATAGGTTTGTTTTAAAATGAAAATGCTACCACTTTTTTTTGCAGCAGTGACCTTACTTTTGCCTTGAGGATTAATACAAAGCACAGCAGCATTTGCAGTCAATGTTTTCAATGGAACTGCCTGAGAACATGTGAAGTTTGGAAGATACTGGCTTTTTGGGTCAGATTGGAGTTTTCTCACAGAGGTTTCAATTAATTTTCTTCCATTTTCTTTAACTGTGTATCAGGTCTGCATAGCTTAGCATGCTCATCTCAGCACCCAGCTTTTGTGGATCCCAAATACCCTGCAAACATCGATTTAGTCCCATATCTTCCTGTGGGGATAGTGGAAACATTGCTCCTTTTCAGGTGGAACACCAAAGCTGCAGAGGCAGAGTCAGGACTAAATCGGATTTAAGTCACACATTTGTCTCTCTTCAGACCTGGTTCCTGTGTACAGTAGCTAATTTAAACACACCTGAGCTGGGTATAATTAGCTGAGTGTATGAGATATTATTCAATATATTATTATGTGAATGAGATAACAGTTTTCCTATGAGTTTGCATAACATAGCAGGATGAGAAGGTGCTAATCTGTACTTCCAGCTCTCACTTGCCAGCTCAATATTAATATAATGACTTAATATATTATATGTTATATCAATATTATATTAATATCTATATTAATGCAATAAGAATACTAATAGTATTTGCAATTACAAACCCTCAGACTCACGTAACCATACACTTATCTCCTTCCTGAGGACCCATCCATCCATCACGATGGGCACAATCTGACACATCATCAAAGTACCTGAGGTGCCTGTGTGAGCTGCTATACCAGAATTTCACCTGCTTCTCTGCAGCTCCATTCTGTTCAAATTCAAAGAGTTGTCCAAAAACCCCACTTCCTTACGCTGGGCTATGCTTTCACGATCATACACTGATGAAGAAAGAAGCTTTCTTGTCAAGCATTGCTCAGCATGCTCTGCTCTGCCATTGGCACAGAGGGTCCCTTTCCTGCCAGTATTTAACAATATATGGTGTAAAGTGCTTCGTGGTATCTTGAACATGAAAGGTGTTATTTTCAGCATACTTCTATATTATTTCAATAGCCATGTTGATACCTTGCCTCCTGACACCCTACACTTGACCAACATCAGCACCTGTTATCTTCCCGACATTGACATCATAGGCAGGATGCTGCCCGCATTACCCATGTAAAGTATGATCCCCTCAAATCTCACTGCCGCTGGTGGAGCCACAGCATGGTGCAACTCTTACCCACATTCAAAAGGCATTTGCACAGCTGGTTGTGGCTGCCAGATGACTTGGACACGAAGCAGCCCTGGCAGTCCACCAGAGCCATGGCATTGATTATGATCCTGTGTTTGCTGTCGGTGATCGGGTGAGTGGCAGTATGGGCACATCATCACTCATATTTCCTAGTGCCTCCGTAGAGATTAGTTCATAACGTGTTGTCAGACTCTGGGCAAGTGAGGCTGTCACTGTGCCACAGGGTAACAGGGATGAACGCTTCGGAGCTCAGACCACTAAGTAACACAGCCACTCTGGGCATCCCCAAAAAGTCACTCAAGGTCCTGCTTGTGATGACAGAAAAATAAAACATTGGAGCAGGAAAAAAAACAAGCTCAAAATCTATGACAATATTACAGAAGCAGTTGAGCAGACCTGAAGTTGTTACTGGCGCTTGCTTCTTTTCATCTATGAAAGTCTATTTGAAGGGAAGGTCAGAGACTTTTTTCCTCTCCAGTTTTCTATTATGTGTTATTCATATTTTCATGTGATAGTTTCTATGAGAAATGCACACCTTCCAGCAACTAATAGAAAATCCAGATAATGAAGACTGCAGCTCCTCATAAAAAGATCTCCAGGAATGAATTAGCCCTGGATAGTATTACTCTCTGCCTTTATATTCATGTTTATATAGAACAAAAAAAAGCTAGCTGATTTGAGAAATCATAGATCCACTACAAAGGACAAGCTACAAAATACTGTACCTTGAAGGTGAAAGTTGGACCATTTTTAATGTAAGATAAGGGAGCCACATGTCTTTGTTTTACCTGCCCTGGCATGTTTTTGTAATAGAGCAGCCTGTTGTAATGACATTTCTTATTTTGGCTGTCCATTTGTCACAGTGGGGTTTCTTCCTGGTATAGTAGCACAGAAAAAGACCAGGACTGGAAACTTAACATCTCTGTTCTTTGTTCCTGTCTGTAATTCTCAGATTCTCATGCTTCCTGATACTACATGAATGCCAGCAAATGGATTTTCTCCTTTCAGGTTATGCTGTTTGTTTCTCCAGATGAGGTGTGGAAAACTCTGTGCCTGACAGATGCCTGGGAGCTGGTCTGGCATCCTCAGCACCAGATGCAAAAGGTGGCCTAAAGAGCAGCTGCAAGGTGCTTCCAGCGGGCAGTGCCCAGTGGGCTGGAAAGGGCACTCCCCAGTTCGGAAACAGTACCTGGGGGTCAGCCTGCACTGCACCTACTGACGTAAGAGAAGGCAGGAAGGGAAAGCTTTTTTGCTATGAATTGTTGTAAGCACATCAGAGAATTGTGTCGGCATCCCATTTGTACTGTGCGGCATGTCATCTCTGCTCACTCCGAATGCAAAACCTTTCTCCATTGCTTGCAGCTATGCACACATGTAGTGACAAGACACCCCAATGAAAAGGTCTCTTAGACACCAGAAGAAAAATCTCAGGTTCAGGGCTATTCAGACACATTCTGAATTGCTTCTGTGACTTTCCAGAAAAAGGGTCTGGAAGGTATGATTTACTTTCTCCCATCTTACCATTCCTCTATGCAAAAGAAATTCCATATATGTTCATTAAAGCTGGCTTCTGCAGTCTTTGGGCAGCTTTGCCGAATAGGGTCAGGACAGCAGAGATATAAGTTGTAGAGGCCATAGGGTCCTCTGCATCCATTGTAGTCCCCTAAAAGCTCATCTTTCCAGAGGGACATGTGTCTGTTCACCCACTTTTTCACCTACAGAAAGAGCTGGAACAGTAACAGTCTCCACTGACTTTCCAGAGGGACTGAGGATGGAGAAGAAATAAATACCTCTGGAAATCTAACCTTAATACTCAATGTTTCATAGCCCCCAAGCAGTCCCCACATTTCTGTGATGCCATTTGTTCCAGGTTTTTTTCTGTATAAAACATTTCCAAATTCTCCTACAGAGAAGCAGAAGCCCAACTTCTGTTTCAGCCCCTCTGCCAGAGTTCATTCTCTGGGTCACTGTTATTCCTCGCTAATCTAATAAATTTTCCAAGCTGATTAATTCAGGCTTCTGGTAACAAGTGGTTGCGCTATGAGTGTGCTGGGATTCAACACCGGGCATTTGCTCCCCCTGCGCAGGAGCCTCAGCTGGCAGCAGCACATAGCTGGAGGCTGAGGAGGTACTACAAGCAGAGACAAAATACTGCTGCAATCTGGCACTACAAAGCCAGACTTAGGTAGCGTGTTGTCCCTTGGAGGTACGGAGATGAAAAAACTAAGATGTGAAGAACTTAAATATCACAGACTGCTCCGTTTTGTTCTTCATTTACAACACACACTTTTAAATTGAAAAAAAAAAAAAAAGAGTATTCCTTGGTTGTCTTCTTGTTAACGCTTGAGATGTCAAAGAGCATCTACTTCCACCCCCTACATCCCAGGAGCAATGAATAAGTATCACCTAAACGGGTCTCCACTGGGAATGACTGTGTCCACAGAACAGAGCTCTTCCATCAGCCACGGCCCATGTTCAGGTATATTACCCTGGGATTCAAAGCCAGGCTTCTCTGTAAACACAAAGGACTTCAGCCTACATCCTGAACGAGCACCTTTATGTGTTGAAGTAGCACATGCTCTTTCAGACACATCTGAATACTTCACCCAGTGCAGGACGGGGACACCATGACCACACATCTCGGCACTGCCACAAGACCAGCCAGGGCATTGCAAGGCACTTGGCATGTCATCCTTAGGGGAGGGAGAGGGATTGTGGGGCCAGAAAGGAAAGGACAGAAAAATCATAGTTAATGATGGCAATTGAGAAAGGAGCTGCTCTAAAGAGGAATTTTTTTCTTTTGCAGAGGAAGATTGGGAAAGAATTAGAAATGGGAAAGAAACGTCAAGCTAATAATGGAGCAGGAAATAACAACAGAAGATAATAAAAGAGACTATGCCATAAAAAAAACTCAATCTCTCATTTGGAATCAGTGTCTGAAGTAGTAGTTGTACAGTGCGTTTATACCACCTTTCTAAACTCTCCTGGGACTCAAGGGGAAAATACTTTGTCCCCAAACAGCTTTCCAAAGTGCAGTCGTACGACTGCAGCTTCAAAGGGTAACCTGCAGCTGTTAGCTGAACACTTCACGAGTACAAACTCAAACACCATTCTGGGGAGAACAGAAAATATCAAAACTCCTTTCATACAGCAGAAGACCCTGGAGGAGGGCTCAGTAGCTCAGACCAGGGAGGACCACTCAAAAGATAGTATCAGTTAATTATTTATGGCCGTTTTTAGTGCCTCACTAAAATCTCCCTGTAGTGGTTTCAGGGCTCCCGAGCTCTCCCCCACTGCAGCACCATGCCAAGAGCAGAGTTTGACACTTAAAATTACCTGCCTTGAGCAGGGGGGTTGAAGACAGGGACCTCCAGAGGTCCCTTTCAGCCTCCATTATTATATGATTCTAGGAAAAATCAATTTGCTCTCAGTGAAATCTAACACTGGGATTTTTGAAGGGATGTGAGAGTTAGGTTGCCAAATCCCAAAGAACTTAGAAGGCATTTTGGTTCCTAAATCCTATGCACTATAACAATTCCCTGGCTATTTCTTAAAGGTCAATGTCATTTCTTCTTTAGCTCAAACAATCACAAACCTGTTCAAGTGAAAGTTAGAAACCCTGCTGCTCAGTGACCAGGAACCAGCCTGAATGCTCTTATCAGTCTCTTTTAGTGCTATTAAACATGTTGCTAATTGCAAAAGTAATACAACTAAAAGTGCTAAAGGGAGATTTTTCTACCTGCAAAATGCCACTGTGCTTGACGAAGTCATCTGCAGGAGCTAATGCCTTGATTAATTTTTCTAACATCTGTTTAGAGTGCAGCACAAGAAGGTTGAAGCCTTGCATTGGTGGCCTAAAATAATAGTAGCACAAGGGACTTTCTTTTCCTACCCAGTAGCAGCACTTCTGTAACCGCTGCAGGTAACAACCAGCAGCTTCACGGGAGGATTATGGAGTGACATGGGCCACATGACAGAAGTCACTGTCTTTGCTGATAGAAGAAGTCAGCTTCATGTCTGAGGTGTAGCTAGTGCTTTGGCGTGTACTGTGGATGGAAAGCCAAAGCTCATGCTATACGAACCAAAAGGTGGAAGATCGAGCAGCTAAAGAGCTTAACGAGATGATCTCCCCGCGTGCTGGCAACAGCATCACACAGGCATTTGCTACAGTGTAAGGAGGGTAATGTGGCTCTTCAAACAAATCCATCTCACACTAGGATCAGCTTGTGTGTTGCATGCACACGAAATCAGAGCAGGGAAGACTATCAGGTTGCACCAGCTGGAGATTTGCTTAATCTGGAACATTAAATGCAAATAACCACTGACACAACAGACCAAAAGGTCTGATAAAGTGATACAAACTCATGCTTTTTCCCCTTTTTATGACACCACGTTATTCAGGGGAATGGTCTGCAGAAAGAGGCCCATGGCTCCCAGACACCCTGTACAGCTGGCCAGAGATGCTCACATAACCAGCTACAGCCTGGGTGGTGCTTCCCCAGCACCTAGAGCCTGGCAAGACAAATGTGGCTACTGGAATTTAATGGGAAGCGCAGGGTCACGTGGTGCATTAGAGAGCAAAGAACTAAAGGCAGAACAAAATGCTTTCCCTATACTCATTTTACCCCTGAGAGGTATGATGCCCTGGCGAGTCACCTCGTGCAACCATAGCATGCTCAGATGGTACACAGTCTGGACAACAGTGCCAAACAATCCAGGAACCAGGGAAGGAAATTACCATTTTCAAAGTAATTTTTAATTATATAATGTATTTTTTGAGTCTTCAGATCACCCTGGGAATATAAGTTACAAACCACAATTTCTTCCCATTGCCACTTTCTGCACTTAACTCTCACTGGAGGAAAAAATACCCACAGTAAAGCAGCTCATGTAGTGCATGCTTTGGGCATGTATCTCACTGGAGAATGTCACCATGTTCTCATGAAGGTTTCCTGGTCAGTATATGAGTCATTTTTCAGTGTTTTTTAGTTTTAAGGTAGCATGGTTCAATATTCAAGTAATAGTTGGTATCTCCTGTGACTAACTGTTGCCTGTGACTGAAACATGCACAGGAGTTGTTAATGTGTGCTATGAAATAGGAATCGCTATTTGAATTCACTCAGAAGCCAACTGTTACCAACACCACCAGGTTCAAGGAAGCATTTGAGTGCAGAGTTGACTGAAAATATGGGACTTTTTTTTAAGAATGTGACCATATCCCCTGAACTTGTAGAAGCAAACTGTCTTTTTTACAGAATAAAAAGCACCTTCTTGGGAATCAGAAAACACCAGTTTAGTTCTGTGCTCTTATTAACCTCTATTTCCATTTTCATGCATAAAATCGAGCTATCTTGTCTTTTCACCCTCTCTTTGTTATTTTTAATCTCTCTGATGTAGGGACTGTCTCAAAGTATACTACTTGTTTAGTGCAATACAGTACTGGTGAGTTCTGCTGCACAATGCGCACATTCAATTCCCACTAACTTCAAGGTGTGCAAACCCACAGCAGCTCTTTCAAGGACTTCAACCTCTGGACTCTCTGGTTGCCCAGAGAGGTTGTAGATGCCCCATCCCTGGAAACATTCAAGATCAGGCTGGACGGGGCTTTGAGCAACTGGATCTAGTTGAAGATGTCCCTGCTTATTGCAGGGGGGGTTGGACTAGATGACCTTTAAAGATCTGTTCCAACTCAAACCATTCTAAGATTCTATGACTTGCTCAGAGCCTGGCTGAGCTGCAGTCTTCTCACCCCACTAAGATGTTTCTGTTACTCTTACCCAATGAAGGAAAAAATGCATTACTGCAAAGTTAGAAAAGGTAAAAAATTGTACAGCATATTCTCCAGAGCTGAGCAAACACTTAAAACATCTACAAGAAAGCATCTGGTCTTAATGTTGAAAATTATCAACACAGTGCATCTCCCATGAAAAGCTGCCGCATTCTGCAAGAGAGGTTACAAGCCCAAAAGTTCAGTGCTTAGAGTTTGCCTGAATACTCTATAGACCCACATATAACCCTAACATTCATGCATTTTTAAGAGCACTGCACAAGAATTTCTAGGGTGAGCTACCAAATTTCATAATCCTAAATCACTTCTTCCACTGGGATTTTCAGGACTGAAAGCTGCCCATCAATTGTTAAACGGTGCCTGCACCCTTCAGAAACACTGTCAGCAGAAAGGCCACACACTGATAGATTAATCCATCTGAATATAATCAGAATTGTCATAAACCTTTCTTCAGCTTATTACTATGCAAGACAGAGCCCAACCTTTCTGCGTGCTCCAGGCCATTTAATTGACTCTGGTTTCATGTTTGCACGCTGTTCCAGCAGCCGCCTGGACCAGGGCCAAACCTCCCCCAGGTTCACGGATGGGTTTGGGGGCCAGAAGCAGATGTGCTGTATTACTGTGAGAGCCTGATCTTGAGGGGTTTCCAGGGAGGCTGGAAGCAGAAAGCAATGAAAGTCTACTGAGAGTTTCTACTTACTTTAGAATTTCATCCTCATATTTGAAAAACAAATGAGGTAAAATCATTTGGAAAAAACCAAAAATATGCATGACAGTATCTCTCCTTTCCTTCGAATGAGTCCTGTAGCTTCCCGCATTTCAAAACCACCTTTTGTTCCATTTCCTCACAGAGACACTTCCCCTCCTGGCTCTCCTGAGCTCTTTCCATAGACTGTCTGAACCCACCACTCCCTCCTCCCTATTCACCCCTTTCAATCTGGTTAACTTTGCTTTTTCCCTGCATGGCACAGATAATTTCCAAACAGCCCTTCCTCACCTTTTCATATTATCACTCTCCAGTTATTTTCAAAACTCAATAAAACCCCAAAGTTTTTGCCATGATTTTAACTACTCCATTTTTCCCATTTTTATGTGGGTTTTTTTCCCCGCTGTTAAGTGCTTTGCAGTGCTATTTGTATGACAAACATCAGACACACAGCTGAGCTGTGTTGTGCAATAGTGTTCCGCCTGAGACTCACCCACATGTTAAGAATAATCCTTGATATAGATTAGTCTAGGGGCTCCAGCTCCCCACTTGCAGGTGTGTACCCAGAAGGCAGCCGGGTGGCAGCCTACAGCCCACTTTCACTTTTCCTGACTTTTTTTTCTGCCACAAATTCATGTCAGTAATGAATCTAGGGACTGGCTCCACTTAATCCAGAGTCTTTTCTGTCCATTTGGACTGGACATGAAGACATTTCTATTTTCCCATAAAGGTTATCTTCCTTCTTTTGAAGGTAACCACCTTTAAGAATAACTGACATCACTCACTATGTATTACTGAGTTATTTCATATCCTGCCAATCAGGACCTCATCTGCTCAAAAACTGAAAACAAATACCAAAAAGGTATAACTAAAACATGAGAGAAATGCACCCAGAAGGAACACAGCTCATGAAAATAAAATTTCAGGAGGGACAAACCAACAAATTCTGGAAAAAGAAGAGACCATAGGACTACAGAGAAGAAAATAAACCCTAGACCTCATTTTCTGACATTACAAGGTTATGAGTGAACTAAATTGGCACAATGTTTCAGAATGATTGATGGGGACAGGCTGAAAAAGAGTTTGTTGTGGTCTCACTGGCACAAACGCTACAATTTCAGCAGATGAACAAAAAAATAGAAAGTGGGGGGTGGTGTGTCATAGAAGATGAAAAAAAATATCTGACCACTTCTTATTGTTATTCAACACCATGTAGACAAGACATCATATGGACATCTCCTGAGACACCAATATACCCCACTGAACCGGCTGGGGTTACACCATGAGATGGCTCAGCCTTCATTTCGCCCCTGGAAAGATGAGGCTGACCGAAGCTGTCCAATCCAGCTGTCTCCTCACCAGTAACAGGAGGTGCAGACATCCAGCGTGAGTCATTTATGAGGCTGATCTAATAGCCTGGAGAGATTCCCATGCCTTTCCTGATGGAGAATTAAGAATATCTGCGGCAGTGAGAACTTCCATGGGATCCTTCTTGAGTTGTTCTTGGAGGGACAAAAAAGGTTCAAACTAGACAGAAGAGTCTATTAGGGCTAAAATTATTTGTGCATGCAACACATTCAGGGACTTCTGGGTTTGCATGGGCACAGCATCAGATTGTGAGCAGGCAGGTAACTGCTATCTTGCTAATTGGGATGAGGGACATGAGGAGGAGGGTACAGGCAGCTGCGTGTGCTATTCAGTGTCTGCACTACACCAGCACCAACCGAAAGTGAGGAGATAGCATACCAGGCCAGATGTGGTTGGGGTGCTCTAATGTTTTCATGAGTTTTATTTCTGTAGGAGCACTGTAGTGGCGGGTGCTGTGCACACGCAGATCTGTGGAGGCAGTCTAGCCAGAGGGGGTCATCACCAAAAGAGAAGAGGGGAGAAAAGACAAGGGTAGAGGCAGGTAGATGGAATACTACAAAGAACTGACAAGGCAATGCATTAATTAAGATGACAGCAAGCATTTTCATCACAGAAGCAACCTAAGTACTGTCAGGATTTTTTTGTGGAGAACAAGCCAAGGAGAACTTGAACAGACTTTAGAGAGCAATTGCTTGCAACAGGCACATAATTTTTGGAGAAACATATACCATCGGTCCCTGGAGGACCAGGCAACAGCCAGTCGTTACTGTTGGATTAAAAGTTTTGTGTTGAAATATGAAAGAGTTCAGCCCTGGGAAAAAAAGTTGCAAATGCCTGTCTTACCTCTTACATAAAGCCCTTGGTGAAGAGGGGGGAAAAAATACAAGCTGTTTGCGATTGAACTGAAATTGTCCAAGTCCCACTCCCTCTGCAGTGCATACACGCACCCCCATTGCAGCATGCTGCACACAGGGTGTCAGGCTGTCCTGCGCAGTGACAAGTACAGTGACAATAAATGTCACGAGATGAGGTGGTTTATAACAAACCTTACAAAGCCCACAAACTGCTGTAGTTACTGTACAGACTGATGTTACTGTGACTACGTAATTTAAGCCTCAAAATTATCCTTAGCCAGAAAATTCAACAAAATAATTCAAAAAAACCCCCAAATACACTTAAAGAAGTAAACCTCTGCCAAAATTAAAACTTGCAAACAAAAGTTATCAGACATTCAAGCCAAATTCAAACATGCAGTGAGCAGATAGCTTGAAGTCTAGGTGCTTCATTAAGCCAGGGAAATGTGAAGGTATAGTGGGGCTGTGGGACTGTTTTATCTGGGGCATTTCATCTGAGCACATTTCATCCCCACTCAGTGCCTGCGTGTGCTGTGCCAGCTGGCAGCCGAATCGCAGCAGCCCTGCAGCCCCGCCGCTGCTCCTCCCCAAAGCCTGCGCCACTGCCAGGCAGAGAGACCAGGCCCCACTCACCCAGCCAAAAACTCTAGGCAGCGAGGCAGGGCCTCCACCACGTCTGCAGAGCCAGGGAGCAGGGAGGGAATGGAATGGACGGTGTGGCAGGGATATGGGTCCTTCACTGCAGAGCTGGACTGGGGTGGGGGGGTATGTCACGGGGGATGCCTGCCAGCAGGCTGCTGTTCCTGTCACTGGTAACACGGAGACAATGTGTCCTTCACTGTACATAGCAGCTTGTTAGACATTTTCACAGTGGTGAAACACCCTGGGCAAGGGCAGACCTCAGGAGAAACCCAGTGGGAAAGCCACAGAGAAAGCCCAGGGAGCAATGCCTCTGCTCGGGATAAACAGAGTTACTGGGGGATTAGTAAGTACCTGATGGCTCTTTTACTTAAAGAGCTAGAAAACTTGGGAGCCTCCAAGTGAAACTGGGCTGTGAATAGGTTGTCCCACTTAGGAAGGCAGGGGCAGTTTTTGCACCGTGTAGTTTAAAGTAAAGCATTCAGAAAAGTAGCTGCAAGGGTTACATGGCTCTATTAGGTTGCTGTGGATTTTTTTTTTGGTCTGACAGTGAAGTTTCTCAGTGCCTTTTGCTACATTAAAAACAAGAAGCCAAAGAAACAAATGTCCTGCCCATCTGTATCTCACATCACACCCTTCATAGAAATATAGGAATTAGTATTTTCCCTTTCAAACATCCACAAAGGGCTATCAAACAATTCAGACCCGTCCTCCATCAGTCACCACCAAGCTTAAAGCCAGGTAGACCCTTCTAACTGCTCATTTCCCAATACTGAGACCAATATTTGGGGTCTGAATTGCTTTCAAGAAATCATCACGAATCTCAGAACTTGCCACTTCCCTTGAGGCTATTTCAAGGGAATCCCAGAAAGTTTAGAAATCGAGACTATATCATGAAGTGGAATTGCATGAAAGAATCACTGCAGGAAGCACTTTCAAAACTAGAGACAGGGAGCTCATGACTAGGCATAGCTGAAGTTTCAAGCACTATAAAATGCCCTTTGGGTAATTTTCCCACACGTCAGTAGGCTTCAGCCTTAAGAATTGCTATGAAATGGTAAGTAGCTCCCACCCCGTAAATGTGAACAAGTGGATGGTACCTCGACAGGAGAGCAACAGAGATTTTTAGATGCCTCCTAGTTTAGCAGGTTTCCAGGTATGAAATTTAGGAATGCAGCATTCTTCCCCACCACACTTTAGTTAGCAGCATAATGTTGTGCCATCTCAGTGCCAGCAGGCTCTTTCCACATGTATTTCTTGGGAGCTTAGGAAATAGTTGAGTATCTTCAAGAGAGGGATGCCTTTGGCAAGGGGCTGACACTGCAATTCAATATGCATGCCCTGCTCCCACTGTCAAGGTAGATCAATGTTTAATGCAACGGCCTTGACAGAGTGCTGTTAATAAAGATGCAGAGAGCAAACAACAAAAACATCTGAAATAGCAAGGCCACGTCACATAGCTTGCTCTTCAGGGATCTGAGCTATTTTGCAGTGAATTTATGGCAAGCATTTTAAAAATGTATAAATAAGGGCCCCACCCTGCATCTCCATCTCAGGTAATGTTGTTCTCCACCTCTGACCACATCTCAGGGTAGTGTGGGGAGCAGGAGACACGTGGCCACCCATTTGCCCTGACCACCGGTGCATGAGGGAAAGGGGAGCAGTGGTGGGCGAGCTGGTGTCCCTGAACTCTGCTTCTAGCACTGGCAGTGCTTGGTTGATGTGGAGGACATTACCTAGCCAGTGTGGGACAGGTGGGAATGTTGTTACTTACATCACATATCTCTGTCTTTTGCACAGGTTACCTTCTACAATAAGTTGCCATTCAAAATTTGCCTTCCTATTAGAATATTTGTCAAATATAGAAGCAAAAAATTATACAGCAAAAGACTGAGTAGTAGTTTATGCATAAATCTTGTTAAAATAGATATATGCTGAACATCCAAAGCAGTGGAAGGTTTTGACCCTTTAAACCAGTAATGGGATTTGTGCTCAGAATTTCAGCTTGTTTTTCTGAAAACCTGCTCAAATAGTGCTTACTAAAAAGTCTGATTTGTGACAGTAAAAATGTGTGTGGAGAACACAAACGAGGCAGCTCTGGGCTGAGCTGCACAGAGATGTGAATCAATGGACCAGCGTGTAGCTGGCCTGGGCAACAGTAGGGACCAGGCAACACCAGGGGTGACTGCAGTCTCATAGTCTTCTGCTCAATCAGGATGTGGCTCTCACCTCATAAAATCTGGACTATACATCTCCTACATCTCTCTCTTCCCATTAATGTCTTCTCTCCGCCTCAACCTCTCTCTCTTCTATGCACTCTGAGTGCCACATGTACCTCTCACAACACAGCCTTCCCTCAGGTTCACATCTCTACTTTAAAAATCACCTCCTCCATGAATCCTTGTTGTTAATCTCCCCAACAATACGTTTTGCAGTAAATCCCTGAATTGAATTACCTGACTGTTGTCCAGGCCAGATGAGCCCACAGGCCTATAAGCTTATCAACACAAGCAACACAGCTAATTCTTCACCTTGTAGACACCGTGCACTTTAAGGAGTTTATTAATATCAATAAATAATAAGGTTTGATTCTCTGTATTAAGAATAAACAAACCTCCAAAGATTTTTTTCAGTTCAGGGATTTATCCAGACATCTGGATGCTTATTTGCAGCTTCTCCAGATTTTCTTGGCCAGCACATTGTGCTGGAAATTATGAGATTTCCAATGGATTTTTGGTTTTTATCCAATTGGAAGTACTGCAAGAGGAGTTTTTCCTCCCAGCCTTCCAGGATTTCTAGTTCATGTGCCAGCTGGAATCAGCATATAAAGAGGGGCATAAAAAGAAAGCCTTGATTAAGAAAAGCTGAGGAAATATTTGTACTTCAAAGGTATCTTTTCAGCTTGGGGTGACGGTTCTAATTAGTTTCTAATGAAGCAAAGCTGATGAAGCCTTACTTTGTGTGACTGTTTAGACGACTGTTCATAGCAGATGAGGACACTGGGGAGGCAAGATCTAGGCCTGTGCCAAGCTCGTTTTTATGATCAGTTAGTATGTGTGATGGATATCTGAATTACCCAGTTTTGAATTAAAGATGGATTACTATCTCCATTTCTGACCCTCTCTATTCTCCAACATGCAGGTATCTCTCAAGGACTCCTGCTGGGACTGCTTTTGCTGCCTATTTTGCAACATCAGTGGAAGGTGAGGAGAGGATGACTGCTCTGAGCTCAGTGGTGTTTTTTCCAATGCCATCCTCCAGCAAAAGGATGGAAGTGGATCAATGGAAGGGGAGGAAAATGTGGTGATGGGAGGGCAAGGCAGAGATCAGAAACATTCATGTGACCAATAAGGGCATAGGAAAAGGAGGAGGAGACTGAGGAGATGTGGCCTGAGATAATGGAAAAATCCCCAAACACATGGCCTCCCTCCTTTCTCCAAAATCAGCCTGAAACTGGAAAGATACAGCAAAAGATAAAGGGCCAAATCCAAACAGGGGATGGTAGGAAAAAAAAGCAGGCAAAAACTGTAGGAGCAAGGGAAACACCATGCCAAAGTGGAAAAAAAAAAAAATGGGCCGTTTGGTGAGAAGGAGACACAACCTACAGTGTTGGCTTGGTAGCACCCCAAAGTACCCGTTTACCATGAGCAGTAAGTGGATCAGCTTTAGCAAAGCCACAGCAATTCAATAGTGGAACCCTGTTAGAAGTTGTTCCTCTGTGCACCAGTTTGACTTCCAGGAAAACTGCTCCTAGTGAACTTATTAAAAACAGGATTCCAGGAAAACAGATGTCATGCACTTGGAAGAAATTTGCATTATATTTGACTTCATCAGTGTGTGATGAACCAACAGCAGGTTTCAACCCATGTGGTCTCTGAAAACCGTCAATGCACTTATCAGCAAATTTAGGACACAAAGCATGGAGCACACATTCAAAATCACCAACAGCTGAAGCTGGAGACAAAGGCAGATTAGATATCCTGCTGTGGCCTGGCACGTCTATTGTGGCACAAGCTTCCAATGCCAGTGCACCCACATAAGTTCAGGGAATGTCGCTTTTGTTGATCAGAGTAACTGAATGCAGTGTAATTTCTTTGAAAGCAATGCCTGTCAGTATCAGCTAGGGGAAATACAGGTACTTGTCTATGAAGGGATGGATTTTCCTCATGGGTCCCAGGGAGCAGAAGGTAGGCAGAACTTTTGTTAGTGCTGGTGGCTATTGTGAAGTCTGCTGTGACTTCTGTACACAGAAAAGCAATAGTTGTTAAATGCTATTTCCTATAAAACATAAAAACTCTCCAAAACTTTAGCTGATTCACTTCTTGAGAATCATTCACAACATGTTTTAAGACTTCCAAAGCTATCAGAGCAACAGAATTAAGAGAGAAAATAATATTGTAATTAATTAACTTATTGAAATTATAAATCAAATACTACACAGGAAAGGCTATGCATCACTCTGCAAGTTATTCATTTAATCAAGTAACTGGGCAGAAATATTTGCATTAATAATTGCACTAGAAAGTACTGATCACAGTGTTTAATAAATCCAGATTGTTAATTCTACAAACTCTATTTCAAGTCTGAGATGCATGTGCAAAAAGTTCCTCTGGTATAAAGGGAGGTTTGGGGCTGTGACCTTAGTGATTACAACAAAAGCTTTCTCTAGAGCACCCTGACACCCGGTCAGAGAAATGGTTGGAAGCTCACGCATGTTATGCCCCTTCCTATCTTCTGCAGAAGGTTCAGGACAAATGGGTTTTTTTTGTGACAACTTCTAGGGACAGCTTACAACCCAACAAGAAGACCCTGGAACTGCAGTAGCCAATGCCCAACCCTTACATTTCCTGGATATAATTAACCTTGTTAGCACCACCCCACGAAGAACAGTTCCCATAGGCACCATCCAACCCTTGCAGAGAGCCCTCAGCTGTGCCCTAGGTCAGGAGCTCAACCTGGCCCCACATGAGCTGGGGTTTAGGGAACAATTGCACCAGCAGCCCTGGCGGTATCTTGGCTTCCTGGTCTGAGCCCTCTCCTGCTGTGCATGTCAGCTGTCTTTTCCTTGGCACGCTCATCCCAACCCTAATCCAACTCCTGGGCTGAGATTTATGGGAGGGGAGGGCAGAAGCCATCTGGCCAAGAAGCAGCCCTCACTGAACTTTGGCAGCCCCCTCCCAGCCCGCTCTCCCACATGTACCGGCTTTTGTTTCCCTGGATCCCAAACCCAGTGGAAGCTCTAATGATTTTTTTGTGTTCAAGATCTGAACATTTTATCAAGCCATTACAGATGCAGCTCACTCCAGACACATGGAAACACATGATCCAGACTCATTCTCCCTTTCTGGCCAAGTGAAGGTTCCTCTACTTTGCCTAAAACACCTTAATTTTATTTCAACTCTGCTATTTATCTAGTTTTATGTCTCTACTACTTCTGCTTTTCACTGACTGGGGACTTTTTGACTTTGTGGATAAAAGCAGTAGAACAACAGCCACACTGAGTTATGAGGTCTCTCAGACTGCTTCAAATCAGAATAATTTAATTCATCCATTTGATACAAATGCAAGGTTATTAATATGCAAAGTACAATACTTCACTGCATCAACTTTTTCCCGAGTTGCAGACATACTTTACAAGCTATAGACCTGTAAGGTTTTGTTTGGCGACACCAAGATGTAGTTTTTGCCCTTTTGTCTTTCCTGCTCTTTTTTTCCCCATAGATCTATTTGCTAAAATAAATTGAAATTGGGTAAAAGAATATAAGGCACAATTTATACTAGATATATCTGCAATTACTAACTCTGAATTAAACATATCCCTTCATGAATAATGAAGCAGAAATAAATAGGCCAGAGGAAAAATGAGATAAGATCTTCAATCCATGTATTTTTAATTGCTTCATTATCTAAAATTTGGTATGAATAGCAGTGGATACAGTTTGCTGTTAATGCACAAAAAGAAATGAGAATTTTCAACCAAATCACAAAAGGCTATCAAAAATTAATTTTGTGTGCTGTGATCATTGAAAATGTAAGTGATTTTGTGGCAGAGTGACATAAAAAATACCATTTATATGCTAATAATGAACAAGTCATATTTTTTCATTTTGATGCAAAATAAATTTTATTTTCATTTTAATGAACTGTAATGAATTATAAGCGGTTCCTTTTTATCTTTAGGTAAAAGCTGGGGGAAAGATAATGGAAGGTTGACAAAAAGACTGTCTCTGAGTGAAAATAAGATGGAGCAGAGCATGACCCTTATTTTGACCTGTTAAACTCCATTGCTGATGTGGCAGTCCATGGTCAAAGGGTGCCTTTTAGATCTGAGGTGTGCACTGCAGCGGCTGAGCTCCAGGAACACCCCATCATGGGGCAAAAAAAATCATCCACACTGGGTGGAGGAAGTCAACCTTTATTTCATACAAGCCCAAGCAGCCTCAGGAGGGGTCTGCCACGTACGTGTCCACATATGTGAGGCAGCTCTAAGCTTCGGGATAACTTCTCTAACTGCAGATAAAAGCAGTGAGCATCACAAGGTACACTAGATATATTTGCAGTCCCTAACTCTGAATTAAACATGTTCCTTCATGAATAATGGAACTGAAAAAGGCCAGAGGTACTGAGGAAACTGATCCAAAGCCTATTAAAGCCAATGAAATGTCTCACACTGATGCATAACATATTAATAAATAATTATGGGATGGGGCTTTTTTGCAGTAATTCCTAGAAGCACTAGGCACAAGCAGGATCTTTATCACTTCAGTTGCTGCACACAACACAAGAGACAGTCCTGTCCTAAAGGCATTACAATGTAAGGATAGATGGCAAGGTGGATAAAAGCAGTATGGGGAAACCAAACAAGGCATGAGATTATTGTGCTCAGCAATTATGTGCAGCAGTCTCAGCATAGCAGCTGCTCTGACACTTCTGAAACAGTTGAGCGTGTACCAACACCAGCCGAAATCAATAGATATTGCAAATGGTAAACACTCAGGAAAACCCAGCTCAGCTTTTCAGAATGAGCCAACTGTAATGAAAAGCCAATTTGAAACTGCTTGTCTTGTATTTACTGCTCCTTGTTCAGACCAAGGAGTTCCCTCAGGGTACCTGCGCCTGCCTCGATTTGAAGGCAACTCCTTTGCACCTCCTCTCTCGTGAAGACTGCTCACACATAATCAAATTCTAGCTTTAACTTCCTTCTTGGGGTATTCTGCATATTCTTTAAAACAACCTGTTTGGCAAACTGCACTGCCATGATGCTCAGGTTGCTGTGTGCACCACTGCTTCATTTATAAATTTATCAAGTGCACCAGGCTGCAGGTTCACAAGCATCTGCAGAGGACACAGGTATCCAGTGGGGTTTTCAAAACACCTACTCAAGAGACCACTATGCTTCTAGATTCCAATTTGCATTTATATGTATGAAAATACCTTTAAAAAGCTCATTCTAAATAACTCCATCTCAGGAAGAGCCCTTCCACTTATTATTTGGACTGAAGTAGTAGCAGTAACACATTAATGTTTATTAAACTCTGCCATGAGAAATTACAAGCCCAGACTAAATCTTGGCAAAAGGACATGCAGCAACAAACATAACTTACAATACAGGAAATTCTGATTAGATACTAGGAAAAATATTTCACTCTGAAGGTACTCAACCATTGGAACAGGGACACAGAGAGTGTGTGGAATTGCCATCCTTGGACATATTCCAAACTGGGCTGGACAAGCACCCTTGTGTAACTGGACCTCCCATGAGCCCTGGATTGGGCTGGAGACCTCTAGAGATCCTTTCCAACATAAATTAAGACATTTTATGTCAAAGGTTTACAGCCACTGTTATGTCACAAAAATGAGGGATGGATCTTACTGCTTAGAATTAATTTCTCAGACTCCTCTCCTCCCATACAAATGCCCTATCACAGACTGCAGCCCTGAGACCCCCTCTCAAGGAAACCTCCTTTCACAGTGCCACAGCCTGCACTGACTGCAATTCCCAACAGAAACAGTACTGCTATCTCCCACAGATGGTGCAGACATCTCACCCCTGGAGACACTGGCAGAGCTGGGCGAGATCACTGGCACCCGGGGCCAGAGAAATCACCATTGACAGCTCACCCACAGTTCTCTTCTGGGCTTGTCCTCACACAGTCCTTGAGACTTCAGCCCTCCTCAAAGCAGGACATACATTCTGTGTTCATTTGTGCAAATATTTACTTGTGTATCTTTTTTTTCCCAGTAGTTCTACCTTTGCTATTCCTCTATGAATCACACACTTAACAGGGGAAAAAATGCAGTAAGTAACATTTTTACTGTGGGTTGTGCATATCACTCTTGGCCACCTGCTAGGAGAGGCAGGCGGTGATCAACAACACTGCAAAACTCTGGCTCATATGTCTCACCGACGTACTTAAAAAAAATAACCTGGGTAAAATTATGAAACACATGAAGGAATACTGAAGAAATACATTACTGAAACCAGTGTCCACACTAAAAAATAAAAGAAATCAGAGTTATCTGACAGCCCAAGTCAAACTACTTTGGTAGGTGATTGTCTAGGTTGAGTCTGGCCTTAACTTCTGCAAGGGATTTCACTTCAAGGAGGAATATTGGATTGGAAAAGGACATAGCAATATCTTTTTCCAGCACTACCACTCATGCAGCTGCATCACATCTTTATCCTGACAAATGAATTGATTGCAAAATAAGAAAACCATTTCATAGTAAATATTTCCTAATTTTTCACTGAAATTTTGGTGTTCTGGATCTCCCACAGATTTGTAAAAAAAAAAAAATTTGCTCTAAAATTAAAATTACACTAAATGTTTCTGGACATCTTGATCCATCCTTAACTTAAATACCTAGGCTGTGACTTTTTGGATGAAAGGGAAATGTGTAAACTGCAGCTAACAACTTCTGGTATTAAAATTTGTTTAGAGAATTGTAGAGGGTAGCATAGCATAGAAAAATACAGAAGAAGAGAAAACTAAACTTCTAAAAGAAACCAGATAACTGGCAATTATTAAAAAAAAAAAAAAAAGAAAGAAGCTGTGATAACAAGGCACCGATCCATTGGACAGACATGTAAAGCAGAAGATGATAAAATAGAGAGCTATGTAATATTTACATGTAATAGCAATGTAATTCAGAAAGCCACTTTTAATCTTAAGATTTGAGAGGAGTTTATTACTAGGTGTAATCAGTGATGAACCTGCCCATCAAAAATACAGAAATAATGCAGTAGTGGTCATGTCCTGGAGAAAAACTCAGGAGCTGGGCTGGAAGAAACTCCCTCTGACAAATGTAACCTCTCTTTGTGACAAAAGAAATGCATGTGAGGATTTTGTTAGCATATTGACTGCCAATCAAATTGACCAAAAAGGCTTTTACAGAAGCAGATGTTGACCAACACTCGTCCAGTGGTAATGGCAAACAAACCCAAAGCACCAGGTCTCACCTCTGAAGTGTGTGTGCATGTCTTGAGATCCTGGCCTTTCCCTGGGGCAGTTTCATGCTCCTAGATTGGGTGTCATACAGAAAGATATGCTGAAGTTCAGCTGCAAGATTTTAAGGTTGAAGAAAGAGAAAGTCTTGGCCAATAGGATAAAACCACTCAAAACAAAGTAACTACTCATCTTCAAATAGGCTGGCAGAGAAGCACGGCAGATGAACACCCATGTTTGCAAACCTAGGCCGATTCCAACTCAAATACAGCAAAAATCAGGTGCAGAAATCCATGAAGAAGTAAACAGGATTAAGACTTCTATGAGAAGGAGACAACTCAATAGCCCAAGGCTTTCATAGCGTGCCCTTGTGACCTCATCCCAAACCAGAGAAGACTGAGAAGGATAGTGCCTGAATCCTTGGTTTAGCTAGCTGCAGAATACCATGTTTGCATTTCCAGTAGCTGTCTATTCCCCAGAACTGTTTGTGCTTTCAGAGGTTATTATCAAGCTTACAAATTATTAATGTTTTCCTTTCTTTTAGTGTCTGCTTTGATTTTTTTCTTGAGCTAAATGTTAAAATTTCCAGTTGCTACAGAAGGGAATAGTTTAAGACCTCATTTGCAGACTTGGTTTTGTTTTTCTCCTTCTCATCTCTGGGAGGTATACAATACTCGCACCACGTTTGACAAGATCTCCAACACAAAGCTTTATTGTAAATACTATTGGTTTACCCTAATTATTTCAATTGTTATTGTGAATTTATTTGAAAATTAATAAAAAAAAGAAAATGGCAAGAAAAAAGGAACTGGACAAAAGACTATCTAAATGAAGCTTGAAGAGGAACGAACACTGTTTTCACTCTTGGAAACACACATAAAAAGGCTACGTAAGCAATAATAGAAAAATAACAGATGTCTACAAGAAAAAAAGCAAAATGAAGAAAACACAGAGTTATGAATAAACACAATTTGACTTATCAATTATAAACATTTGTTTGGTCCAACAATGAAGTTTTGACAACTGTTAAAATTTCTGTTTTAGTTACTATCTTGATATAGTTACTGAAAATTGCCCAGATTTTTAAGGATTTATCCTAATCACATAAAATTGTACCATCATTTTCTTTGGCTGCTGCTATGCTCAATAGGAAATCTAGCCAACAAGAGACATGTAAGTCTTAATCATGCTTGAACAAGGAAGACTTACAAGTCATTTCTCAATAAGACATAATGAGACAGACAGAAGGTGACTTGCTTGTTCACATTGTTAGGGGAAATTAAAGTATAGATTTTCTACAAAGTCTACATATATTTTTTTCCAAAAATAACTGTTATTGTATTTTCTGTTTTTAAATTTTTCCACTTTTTTATCATTGTATTAAGGTTTGGCTACTTTGCGAAACAAAACCAGTGAAAGAGGCAAATATCTGCCCACATGACACACTTTTTTCTATTGGCATTTTCAAGAACTAACTGTGGCCCAGTCTTCTGGACTACATTGAGCCTCTTCCCCTGACCCAGTGGCACCAACAGAAGAACTGAAGGAAACTTTACTAAACGAAACCTGCTTTTCAGTTAAGGAGGGGCTGCTTGCATCTCAGCTCTCTGTAAATCAGACAAGCAGGAGCTGACTTTTTGAGCTGGAAGCCTCAGGAGCAAGCAGGACTTCCAGGATCACAGGCTACAGCTGCTATTATACTCACGCCAACACTGCACAGCTTGAAGCAGGGATTGCAATGTTCCAGGTTAGCCTTATCTTGGTATCAATGGTCCTTATGGAGGATGAATTCAGCAGAGCCCACCTTCAGACATGGAAGTGAAAAAGAGTTTGCATAAAGCCTGATCCGTCCTGATCACCACTCAGTATATCCTCCTCATTAAGAGCCACCTGCTCATCTATCAAAGGCTTGCAATGGTCATTTATCACATACTAGGCACACATGGATCAACGCCCAGAAATGAATCAGAAGCAAGAATGGCAGGAAGGAAGAACACCCTTCCCACCCTGCTGCTCTTTCATGTAGTGCATGCCAAAATTAACCAACAACTCTGAAAAGTCTCCAGCTTCCAGTCATCCAGCACTCACCCAGGCTCCATGAGTCCATGCATGAAAACAACAAAAGGGATATATTACTGAACATAGTTTTTTCCCTTTGAGACAAGTCTTGCTCTGCGATAGTGTGCAGAAAAGTATTGGGCGATAGATCTGATAGGAAGGATGACAAAATGACAGGATGGGCACTGCTATGCTGGCCACAAACCATGCTCTGCCAATATACCTCCATGATTAGGTGGCCCCAAGCATAGATGGGCTCTTACAGTCATTCAGTCAACAACACTGTTACCTTGGACAAGGAGGGCCTAAAATTGTCCCCCCTCCAGACATGCTTTGTATTTGCTGGTTGTTACCCTCCTGGTTTTCATCAGCTGCTAGGTACAGCAGCTGCACCATCTACACCACCACAGAAGACCATTTTTCTTTTACATGTAAAGTTTGGTGCATAAAAAGCAATACAAAGCCTAATAACAAAAAATCCAAAATAATGACTCTTTCCCCAACTCCATGAAATCAGTTAAGGAAGAACATAAACGTTGAGAGATGTTGGTGCAAAAGGCCAGAATTCATTTTACATCATTTGAGTCTGCTCACTTTTGGAGAGCATTGTCTGCAGATTTATGATTCACCAGGTAGTACTAAGGATGTCTAGGCAGTTTGGCAACAGCTGTCGGAGTCGGGGCGGCGGTCCGGAGTTACTGACGACAATCTCAATATGAGTACAAGCATCAGCCTCACTTTATTAACCGTCGTTACAGAATATATAGAGCTACAAACGATCACGCGCTTAAACAAACAATCTGATTGGTGGTGAGCTTCGGTTCACGCGCCCCTTAGGACATTCCGATTCGTTCGACATAGCCGACCACGCGCCTCGGACCGCCCAGACCCACCCCTCAAGTTCCTGCTCGCCAGCCCGCCAAAACCCAGAGCCTCCTCCCCCCTGCTCTCAAGGTTGCCTCAAGGACGGCGGGCGATCAATACTCCTTGAGACAGCTTGGGTTGCTCATATACACGTCGTGGCCTCTGTTAGCTAGCCACTCCTCCACAGTTCCCTTCTCTTCTTCTTGAGCAAGCCAAGCGTGGGTCAAAAGGCGGTTTACAAGTGTTTTTACACATCCAAAAACACAGCTTAACACGAGCAAAATTAATACTCCAACTAAGATTAACATGAAAAGAGCTTTTACAACATCCATTAACCATCCTGTTACGCCCAACCCTTTTAGCCATGCATCAAGCCCTGATTCAGTTATGGTGATCTTATTGAAGTTGTCTTGTAACTGTTCTAGTTTTTCATGTATGGAACTGGAGTGATCAGAGAGGTTAAAACAACACATTCCCTCAAAGTCCTCACATCCATGTCCGTGTGCCAGAAGCAGAAAGTCAATGGCAGCGCGGTCTTGTAAAACCGCATGTCGGACACTGTCTAAATCGGTCAGGAGACCAGATATCATTTCTGATGTTAAATTAAATTGTTTTTCTGCCCAACAGGCTAGATTCTTTATATTTTGTGCATTTCGTTTAGAAGCTAGTTGAGGAAATAACAGCGAAACTAGGGCCTGAGTACCTGTGCCCCATATTTTAACTTCATCCTGACAGTTTTCACCAAACCACGATACAGACCTTTTTTGTCGTTTCGAAAAGGTTCTGTTTAGGTGCCCGATAAGGTCTCTGGTGCTTGGGGTAAACATAGTGAGCTTTCCTATATAACAAGGTCCACCCACTGGATTCAGGGGAATGCCGGGCCAGGCACGTTCCCCACAAATTAGAAAAAAACCAGGGGGAAGTAAGTGGCCTCCACTCGTATTGACCAATTCATGACAAGTGAGATCGTCTTTTTGCCAGACTTGGTCGTATCCACTGACGTTTTGCCACAGAATTAACTTCGCGTTATGCGGGTTATTATACCCTGGCTCCCCAAAGGAAATAACTCCAGATCCATTAAAAGGAAGTGTCCTATTGTCACTCCAAGTAACCTCAGCAAACCATGGTTGAACACTAGCCATTAGATCTATTTCTTGCAAGGGAATTGGGGAGGTATGGTTTAGACCTTTTATAAACCCCTTTTGAATGGCTGAATTGTTACACACAGGTCGTGTATTTGATTCCCCGGACTGAGTGTAGGGGCCTGTGTATTCTATGGTTCCGTTCCACCAATTCGCATACTCGTTAATTACATCCTCTATTACAACAGGTATCCCAATCAGACACGTCTGAAAAGGGTTTTCTGGCCGATTCATGGATAAGCAAAACGCACTTTGCCCTGAGTAATTTGCCCATGCAACCCACATATTCTCTCTAGGGTCAATTCTATGTATTCCTTCGCTTATGGTAATTAACATAATAGTCAAGAATGTGAGCGTCATCACTTCTTTTGTTTTGTTTTCCAGGCAAACCTCTTTTGACATTTTCTCTTAGTTTGTTCCCACCGTTCAGGGGCTACTTTCTAGTTTATAGGGACTAAACAGTCTCTTTGGCACTCTATTTTTAGTACTGTTGGGTTGTTGAATTGTTCCCTTAACACAAGTCGTCGCCACGCTATTCCCCAAAGTACTCCTGCCTCGGAGTCAGGGGCTACGTGGCCAGTGACCCGTAAAAGTCTTACCGTCTGCCCCTGTTGTCTAATGCACAGTTCACACCACTTACATACACAGATGGACGAATTTATCCAAGAACGTTGATCACAACCTTGACATTCAACAAGAACCCAGGGATGACATTGCTTACAATCTGGACACTCTGTGTTCACGCCGGTTGATTCCGACATCACCTTCCCAGCGCTGGTCTCACTGCACGACTAGGTACCCATATTGGTCCCTCACCTGTGGAGACACACATATATCCTCTCCCATTAAATATGACCGACACAGGTCCCTTCCATTCCCCGGTACGCGGGTCACGATAATTTACTCTTAGCCTTGGCAGAGTTGTGTGATCGCTCAGTGCAAGTTGACGGTTGTGAATAACTATTGCGGGCTCTCCCCTATCTCCCATAATACTGAGATAATTTAAAGTAAACAAAACCTTCAACAATCTCATTTGGGGATCTTTTTCCACATCCTTTTGTTTTGCCAGATAATCTTTGATCACCTGATGGGCTCTTTCTATAACCCCTTGTCCTGTAGGAGAATATGGGATTCCAGTTACGTGTTTAATACCCCACATTTGCATAAATTTTCGAACTTTCTCACTAGTATATGAAGGGCCATTATCCGTCTTTACTTGTTCAGGTACACCCATAACAGCAAAACAGGCCAAAAGATGCTTACACACATGTTGAGCTTTCTCCCCAGGCAGTGCCGTGGCCCAGAGACATTTAGAGAAAGTATCAATTGACACGTGGACATATTTAAGCTTCCCAAATTCGGGCACATGTGTAACATCCATTTGCCAGACTTCTAGGGCCTTGAGGCCCCGGGGATTTACCCCCATGCCAATCCCCGGCCCTTGTCCTCCACATCGCGGGCATGCCTGTACAATAGAACGCGCTTCAGCTTCGGAGATTTCATACTGGCACCTTAAACTCCTCGCATTCGTATGGAATGTCTCATGTCCCTGCCGAGCCTGAGCAAATTTATCCAACGGAGGCAAAGGACAGGCAGCGCTCACCAGGGAATCAGCTAACTGATTTCCTTTTCCTAACCCTATTTCAAACTTGTGACTCCTTATGTGAATGATACAACACAGTTCGGTTCGCTGCGTCAACAGACCCCGAATCGCTAAGAACAGCTTTCCTAATTGTGGATTCTGTATCTCTTTTACCAGCGCGTCTTGTAGTCTTGGCACTAATCCTGCTACATATAATGAGTCTGTGACCACATTTAACGGCACCGTTAGCCAATTTGACAGCGCCCAGGCTACTGCTTTTAGTTCGAGTGTCTGTAAACTGTCTCCTGTTTCGCATTGTACAAAATGCTTGTTCCAGCACGTTCCCTCCTGCCAGACGCACACCGCACGCTTATTTTTCTTTCCCGCATCTGTAAAGACTGTTATTCCGTTCGCAATAGGCTTTTCTACCACCTTAGGCCGTTCCATCCAGGTGTTGTTTTTCAGTACCTGCAGTAATCGGCCTGCTGGTTTCCTGGAATGCACTGTCCCTTCATAACCTAGCAATGCTTCTTGCAATGCTATGACATGGCGCAACCACCATTCCAGGTCCGCTGCAGTGACAGGTATGCTTATATCATGTGGTTCACGTCCCGTTATCTCCATTATTCTTGTTCTCCCCTTTTGAATTAACTCAGCCACTGCTTCTGGTCGTGTTAGTACGCTTTTTCGTGGCTGTATTCTTGAAAAGACCCATTCTAATATGATAAACTCTGGTGCCTTATTTGTTGCCTTTTTATTTTTCTGTTCCCTGCTTTCCTCTTTGCTGTGCTTGTCAGTGGCATTGCTAGATAAGGAAGGGGAATCTTCCCCCATTTCTTTTTGCCATTGACAAATCACAGCGAAAGGGGAATCAGTGGCATTGCAAATTAGCAATGACACTGGCATTTCTAGTATACGCCGACTAGTCCAAGCCCTTGTTAGCTTGTCACATATTTTAGAGATGGCTTGGAGCTGTTCTGGCCCTATATCGACGCGGTTTGCAGGGTGGGTACCCCGTAAACTACGTACTAACGGTTGAAGGTCCGTATTTGTAATTCCAACGCAATTTCTAATCCATTGAATCTCTCCAAGAAGGGTCTGCAAATCTTTCAGATTCGCCAGTTCAGTAGTTAGTTGTATTTTTTGGGGCCGAATTTTTGCTTGATCAATAATCCACCCAAGATATTTCCAAGGTGCGGCCCTTTGAATTTTTTCAGGGGCAATTTGTAAACCTTTAATGCCCAGTGCCTTAGACAATTCTTCGATATGGGCCTCGGACCATGGGGCTTGCTGTGCACAGAGAATATCATCCATGTAATGATAAATTATCGTTTTTGGCCACGCCAATCTTATTGGCTGTAGAGCCCAGGCAACAAATAACTGGCACAAAGTGGGAGAGTTTTTCATGCCTTGCGGCAAGACAACCCATTCATATCTCTTTGCTGGCTCTGCCTTATTGATAGTGGGCACTGAAAATGCAAATCGGCAGCAATCTTGCTCATGTAAAGGGATGGTGAAAAAACAATCTTTTAAATCTACTATAAGGATATGCCACCCCTGTGGTATCATATTTGGTGATGGGATACCTGGTTGCAGAGCTCCCATGGGTTGCATAGTTTCATTAATTTTCCTTAAGTCATGCAACAATCTCCATTTCCCACTTTTCTTAGGAATAACAAAAATAGGGGTGTTCCAGGGGCTAACAGAGGGTCGAATATGCCCCGCTTCTAACTGTTCCGCCACCAGCTGGCGCGCAATTTGCAACCGCTCCTCAGTCAGGGGCCACTGGTCAACCCAGACCGGATCGTTTGATATCCAGGTCAATGGAGGGTTGGGCGGCTGCTCTCCAGGGCCCTGTCCCGAAAAGGTGTTGTAGTCATTACCACTCCTAACTGCCCCAGAATGTCGCGACCTATGAGAGCTTGTAGCCCACCAGGCAACGCCATCACGTGAGGCCTGAGAGCTACTTGTTGGCCCTCCGGAAATCGAAAAATTACTGGCTGTTTGCTAATGTGGGGAATAGAGCTGCCCCCAACTCCGGCAATTGTGGTTTTGATAGCTTCGCAAGGCCATTGACGGGGCCACCTGTTGTTATTAATTATGGTCACATCGGCACCTGAATCTAGCATAGCCGTTAATGAGACAGAATGCCCGTCCTGGGTAATTCTTACCCGTTCTAAAGGTCTCTGATCCATGCTTAGTGTAAAACAGACAGCGGGACCAGTAGATCCAAAACCTCGATCACCTCTTAAACAAGGTACGCTGGGTGAGTCCCCTAGAATGTTATCAAAGGCCAGCAGTTGGGCAATCCTGCTACCTTTCGGAATATATAGTGGGGGGCTAATGGTATATGCCATTATACATATCTGCCCGGTAAAATCGGCATCGATTACCCCCGGAATTACAATTAGTCCCTTAATCCCTGATGAGGATCGGCCCACGAGTAATCCCCCAATTCTTTTTGATCCCTTTACTAATGGCCCAAAGGCCGTGCTTGGAATTTTTTGAACTTGTGAACAGAGTAAGGTCACTTCTATTGCGGTTTCCAGGTCAAATCCCAGGCTCCCGGCTGTTGCGCGAGTAGCGTGTTCGAAGAACCCTGAAACTGACCGTTGGGGTGAGTCGGGGGGGCCATTTTTGTCTGCGCGCGGCCTTTCCTCGCGCTCTTTCTGGAGTTTCCCGAACAGGCTTTTGTAGAATGACTATCCCTTTGACATCGTTCGCACCAAACAGGTGTTCGGCAATTGCGTTGGCTGTGCCCAGACTCATCGCAACGATAGCAGTTCCCTTTGAATGGTTGATCTATTACCGGGGATCTAACTTGTTGTGCTGCAGCAGCCAAGGGCTGTATTACCTCCTTAACCACGCCCTGTACTGCGGCTGCCATAGCCTCATTTTGATGCTGCGCTCCCGCCCTTTCTACTCGGGATAGCATTTCATCCACCCCCGCACCCTTAGGTAAGCTTGCCAAGATACTTTTAGTGGCCTTATTGGCATTATCAAAGGCCAAAATCCGAAACATCTGCTGTTTACTCTCGTCCCCCAGATCTGGGTGATTCATTACTGCATCCCAAAGCCTATCAACAAAATGATTGTATTTTTCTGTTGCTCCTTGAGTTAGAGTGCTAAAGGAAGGGGCTGACGACCCTGGCAGGCTTAAAAAGGCTTCTAAAGCAATTTTTGCAGAGAGCTGCAATATATTGGTTGGAAAGGTCGTTTGAACATGGTGATCAGCGAATTGACCTCCTCCCACCAACATCTCAACCGTTATCCCATAAAGAGGGTCTCCCAATTGTTGGTGTTGGGCAACGGCGGCAGCCGCTCGTTGAGACCAAGAGGAGCCCCACAACAAAAATTGGGTAGGAGTTAACAATAATCGCATTAACGCTTGGCAGTCATAAGGACAGAGTACGTCTGCATTGAAAAGCCAAATTACAATTTGCCGTGCGGCTTCGGATTTTACCCCATACTGAGAAATAGTATTTTTTGCCTGCTGTAAAATTTTCCAATCATGGGGTTCCCATTTTTGCCCTCCCTGTGTTGGTACAACGGGGCAAGCCAACGGACCAAGACCCGAGGCCACCTCCCACTGCCCATCTAAGAGGGCGTCTCTAACAATACCACTCCAACGGCCAGGTCGAGCTACCGCTGGAGGCCCAGAAAGACGGGGGGGGTACAGTCCTCCGTCCCAGCTCGCTTGTTAACCAGAGTCTCTTGCTGAAGCATCGTCGTCAAATTCTTTAGCTCTCGAACCACCTCCTTGAGGAGTTTTTTCGTCTCTCCGGTAGATCTCTTTTCTGCCTCTCCAGCTGGGGGTGTTGACGACGCAGAGGAGGTGTCAGATGGCGGCAGGGGAGGGTAGAGAGGCGGTGCGAAGGGCGCCGCCTTTTCTTCCTCTTGCTTTACCGGCGGAGAACAGGGAGGCGCTGACCGGCAGCCCTCCTCCTTTTCACCCGCCCGAGTCATTTCCGCCCTTACCACTTCTGCCCCTCCCTGCAAGGGAGCTGGAGCTGGAACATTCGGGGGAGAGACCCCGCCAGCTTCCCTTGAAAATGTCTCTCCTTCCACTCTTCCCCTCAGTTCGATGGCATCTTTACAGGGGGTCACCACCACCCCTCGACAAGCGAGAGGAGGGGGTCCAAACAACCGAGCAACTAACCCATGCTTCGGTTCCGCACTCTTCGTTTTTTCCGGCGTAGGCGCGAGCATCTGCGCAGCTGCGCACGCGACCTCTCTTTCTGCTTTCATAGCTTTTAGCGTCTCTAGCACATCTTTCCAGAGCTCACGCACCGATTTTACTTCCTTTTCCACCTTCTCATCGCCTTCAATAGTCTTTCGCCACATCGTATCGCCCAACTCTCGCCATTCAAGCACGGAAAACAACGTGTGAGTGTCCTTAAAATGTCCCATCTGCTGTCCCAGCTTTATTAGCTTGGTCAGCTGTTTCACCGTTGTCTCGATCCCTCTCTTAGAGAGTATGCTTGCGAGCAACATAGCGGCTGCTTCCCCTTCCATGATAGCAGCCGTTCCCTCTGGGAGGCGCTGGCCAGGCGCTCTGTATCTACCCCGTATCGGTAGTACTCTCCCAGCCGCCTTTTCTCCCGACTCCCCCTCTCTCGCTGCTCTTACCGCAGTCTCGAGGTTCGGAAATCAACCATCCTCTGCGACCAGATGTCAGAGTCGGGGCGGCGGTCCGGAGTTACTGATGACAATCTCAATATGAGTACAAGCATCAGCCTCACTTTATTAACCGTCGTTACAGAATATATAGAGCTACAAACAATCATGCGCTTAAACAAACAATCTGATTGGTGGTGAGCTTCGGTTCACGCGCCCCTTAGGACATTCCGATTCGTTCGACATAGCCGACCACGCGCCTCGGACCGCCCAGACCCACCCCTCAAGTTCCTGCTCGCCAGCCCGCCAAAACCCAGAGCCTCCTCCCCCCTGCTCTCAAGGTTGCCTCAAGGACGGCGGGCGCTCAATACTCCTTGAGACAGCTTGGGTTGCTCATATACACGTCGTGGCCTCTGTTAGCTAGCCACTCCTCCACAAACAGCCTATTAGATTGTTATAAAAGTGAATGGAAATTGAAGCTGGAGAGGATGCTGTAAAGTAATTGGGTTATTAACTGCTTCCATTCTGAATGACATGCAGGTGCATCCAGAAAATGCTCTTTTCTATTATTTTTTGGACACACTGCACCAAATACTTCCAACACATTTCACTGAATGCCCCTCTTAGAAGAAAGGTGCTTTATTCTCCCTGTTAAGGAGAGGGTAGGAGCTATCTCCCAAATCGAGGTCCTTTTCAACCACTTGCTGAAGGCTCTATGATTCCTTTAGAAAAAAAAGGATAAATGGTATCTTTGACAAATTTCAAGCTAAGTAACAGGCTTTCACCTCCCTAAATTTCCTGTTTTCTTTCAGAAATTCTTTTACAATACCCTTCATTTTGGCATGTGGGTACAAGGAAACCACTACTAGGTATGAACACTTAGAAACTGCTGCTTTTCAAGTGACTGCAGTAGGAAAACAAAACTGCTATGTGCACAACAGGGCTGGTGTGTCCATGTGCACTTACAGGGTTAGTTTTCAGTCTTGCATCTTTGAAACAAGCAGACTCTACAGGTCTAAAGGTCACAGCCAAAAATCGAATCAAACCTGTGTCAAGGAACTCTGCTGCCGCACTTCTCACTTCTCGTTCTTCTGCTTTTAAGGGATGGTAAGGAGGTAGGGGTTAAATACAGGCAGCCAATAGACAACAGTAGGAATAAGGTTGGAGATTAAAGATGCATAGTTGTCCAAGTGGTGGGATTCTATGCCAGACTTTCAAAAAATTTCGCTCCACTCTCACCAAGATCCCCAATACGTTGTATCTCTCACTTTCCTCACTTACAAATCTGCCGGTCTCCACGGAAAAGGCTGCAATACGTCACACAGTTATGATTAGTTGTTCAATAATAGCTCAGGCTTTGACCAGCCAACACAGCCTCATTCAGTAAGAGTAGACAGAAGGGAGAGGGATGGCTAGAAAAGGGATTTCATCCCCCCAACCCTTCAATGAAAAGTTACAACACTGAGGGGAAGGGGAGCAATTTGATTTAAATTAGGACAATATGGTAAAAATTTTCCATTTTCTTTACAAGCAACTGAAGTACGCAGAGCAGCAGCACGTATTGCCACATTAATCCAGGCCTCAGGAAGGCTCATTACCAAGAACCTGGACAACAGTTAGAGCTCTCCATGAGCTAGTCACATTGCCAAACATGAGTGCTCATGGACAACTTTAAAAGCAACAAAGTGCTGTGAAATGATAGATTAGAATGGTTTTATAGATGCCTCAGTAAAAAGTAAAGCTGCAGAAAAATATAACTATGTCTTTATGAAGGGGGGGGAATCTGTTGAAAGCAGATGAATTGAAACGCCTGTGTGAGAATAATGTAAGACAGGTCAGTAATCAGTATCTACAGCAGCCATCTCTGCTTAGCTCTGTCTAGAGAACAGGGAGCCAAGAGGGAAGAAAAGATGCACAAATGCTGAGATGTCACAGGGAGTTTATTACGTTTGGGGGATGTCTTAGCAAGCAAGTTCCAAAGGCAAAATTGATAGCCATCATTTATTTTTTTTAAAAAAGGATGCTATCCTGGAGGAAATAAAATATCAGAGGGAGTTAGCTGTCATGTATTTCAGATGCATCATTTTACACATAGAACAGATAATTTTTTTCTTTTTTTTTTTTTAGGGGAAATAAGCCTTAGGTAGTCTCATAATATCTTGGTATAGTGTCAAAAGAAATGTGAACGGTTCAGACAGACAGATCTTTGTGAAGCCTGTTCAGAGAGTACTATAATGTATGCTATTTGGCAAAGAGATTTCCAAAGTGTTGCCAAGCCCCAGTCAGTTTATGGATTTAAGACCCCAGTTGTTTAAGACCCTGTTTACAAAGCAATGCATCATGTCACAGCATGGCAGTGAAGTTGTAAATGGCTCCCAAATTTTTTAAAAAACTCTACACCACAGTGGAATACAGATCACTCTGAGACACAGCCATAGGCTTCAGGAGGAAATGCAAGCATTTTCCTACAAAATCAGCATGCCAGCTCCTGAGCTGGTATAAATCAAAACAACCCTTTTTCAGATAAAGAGAACAATGATGATTTACACTTACTGAATCATATTGAATATCTCTTGAGTTACACTGGCCTAAGAGCCTTGGGACCGGATCCTCAGACAGAACTGGATGCCTAACTCCTGCTGGCTGCACAGAATTAGGTATCCAAATCCCTTCATGGAGCTAAGCCTAAGTGAAACTGCAACCTACAGGCATGTTTACAGCATGCAATAAATACAATGTACTTCATTCATATCCAGACTAGTTCCAGATTCAGCACCAGGAGAGCGATGACAAGTGACACACAGCCTAATTAGCCCTGCTAAAAGGGCTGTACAGGACTAACACATATATCCTGCTCCCAGGAGCTGAGCCAGTATCTCTGCTGAGCTATGGCTTATACACATACTCACTTACTTGGCACTGTTTCATGGCTTGCTAACACCAGGCTAAGTTACACATCACGTTTTCATAAATGACATAAGACCATCCATTCAGTACAATGCTGCAAGGACTCCCAAGCCTATGGAGAAGCCTGGCAAACTCATGGGGAGACAGCTGTAAGAAGGGAGCAGTGTCTGGGACATCACAGCTCGTGTGTACTGCATGTGCCACCACACTGCTGACAGCCAAAGCATGGAGCCAGCTTGTCTCTTTCTGCACTCCGTCCTCCAGCCCTGCCAGTCCTTGGTCAGTGCAAGGGAAAAATGTCCTTCACCTTTGACCACCAACAAGCTACAGACAACCTTATCCTCCTCCAGCCCCAAAACCCCTGCATGGACTTTGCTCAGAAGGGACCTGCTTATGTCTTTTACTGTCCAGGGAAACAGAGGCTGCATTTAGCTGTGTTGTTCTGGCTGCTATTGAACAGGGTTAAACAGTTCTTTCAACCAAATTTTATTTTTTTTTTTTATTTATTTTCCTCCATCCCTGCCCCTAAGGTTACTGCCCTCTCGATGCCATATGCATAACCACACAGGGGTACACTCTTTCACCCAGCTCTGCTCAAAGGACATGTGTTAACAAAAAACTACTTATAAGAACATTTCTATTTACCTGTATCCCTTTGGCAAAATAGAATAACTTGTAGGTTTATAAGCTATGCAGAAAAGGACCTGGGTACTGGTGGACACCAAGCTGAATGTGAGCCAGCCATGTGTAGGGCCACAAAAATGATCTGAGGGCTGGAGCACCTCTCCTATGAGGACAGGCTGAGAGAGTTGGGGTTGCTCAGCCTGGAGAAGAGAAGGCTGTGGGGAGACCTTATTGCGGCCTTTCAGTACTTAAAGGGGGACTATAGGAAAGATGGGGGCAATCTCTTTAGCAAGATCTGTTGTGACAGTACAAGGGGTAACAGTTTTAAACTAAAGGAGGGTAAATTTAGACTGGATGTAAGGAAAAAAATTTTTACAACGAGGGTGGTGAAACACTGGAACAGGTTGCCCAAAGAGGTTGTGGAGGCCCCATCCCTAGAAACATTCAAGGTCAGGTTGGATGGGGCTCTGAGCAACCTGATCTAGTTAAAGATATCTCTGCTCACTGCACAGGGGTTAGGCTAGATGACCTCTAAAGGTCCCTTCCAACCCAAACCATTCTATGATTCTATGTGCCCTTGATTCTATGTGCCCTTGAGGTAAAGAAGGCAAACAGCCTGGGTTGCTGGAAGACCATCACCAGCGGTCAAGGGAGGTGATTAATCACCTCTACTCAGCTCTGGGGAGACATGTCTGGAGCGTTGCCTGTCCAGTTCTGGACAAGCAGGTACCAGAGCAAGTCCAGCGAAGGGCCACTAAGATGATTAAGGGCTTGGAGCATCACATGTGAGGAGAGGCTGAGAGAGATGGGTTTGCTCAGCCTGGGGAAGAGAAGGCTCGGGGCTGGTGGTGTCTTTTTAATGTATGTAAATATCTGATGGGAACAAGTAAAAAACGCTAAGCCAGACTCTTCTCAGTGACAGGACAAGAGACACATTGAAATATAGGAAAAACCATTCAAACTTAAGAAAAATTTTGGTTTCTTTTTTCTTATGTTTGATCCTCTTTGCAAACACTAGAACACATTTCCCAGAGAGACTGTGGTGTCTCCATCCTTGCAGATATTAAAAACCTAGACATACCCTTGGGCAACCCTCTCTAGCTGACCCTGCTCTGAGCAGAGGTGTTGGACCAGGCAGTCTCTAGAGGTGCCTTCCAACCTCAGCCTTTCTGTTATTCTGTGACTACTCCATGTACAAGTACAAATTATAACTGCAGAGCTGAAGAGGGCAGCAAACCTTAGGGTGAAGGGAGAGGACAGGATGTTGGTAGTGGTAATATCTGAACCCAACATAGCTGTGGCCAGGACACCATGTCCAAAGGTAACTCCATGCTCCAGTCTGCACTCTAAGCCACACACAGTACCGTGAGACCAGCCAAGATAAACCTCAAAGGCATCAAAGTGATTACTGCCATAATAGATAGAAATACAAAATAAAGTAGGATTTAACTGGCACCTGATGGGGTAAGCAATTTGGGACATAATTGGAGGACAGAGGTCCTAATGAGTTATTTGGCTTTTAAGTTACTTGCTGTAGAGTTTCATCACATTTTTTCATACAAACTGAGCATGAAAGTTCCTCCTCTGATGGCAGAAAGAGAACAGATAAAACTCAGAACTCTACACAGGTTGCTGCCTCCTTCCTCTGCTGGAAAGTGATAATTATCTCAGGCCTGCCTAATACTGTAGGATTTATCCCAGAGGGTGTTAGTACTTTCATTGTTCTATACAGCGCTGTGTTTTTTCATCCACAGATCTCAAAGTGCTTTACTGTGGGGAAGGCAAGCAGACTGCTTTAAAAGACATAAAACTCTCTTCAAGTCATATACATTTTATGATGTATTTATCTCTCTCTATGCATGATCACCAGAACTGGGACAAGTGCTTGGCAAGTCCTATAAGACAAAGGGAAATTTCTTTGCATAACTTGGGAGGAAAGAAGCCAAAACACCCCCAAAAGGAACATGGGACTTAGTGCCTGTGCAGAGTCAGCAAGGAGGGTGCAGCAGTAGCTCTCAACCTCTTTGCCCTGTACAAGCTCAGGGTGGCTTCTCAGTCCTGTCTGAAGCACCAGTCAATGACAGCTGTTACAGCAACCTCCCTGGTCTGCAGCACCATGTAAGTAGGGTCTAATCCCCCACTCAAACTATCCCAGAAGGCTATGCCAGGGGCCTGTGTGACTATTGAAGAGCTCTCTCATCCATTTCTTCCCCAGAGAAGATCTGAGCTTGCCTGGGACACCTACATATTTTGAAGGCTCTTCATAGTGCTCAGATGGTGCAGGAGTGAAGATTACACTGATGGTGTTTTTGCTTAGAAGGGGCATGTTAGTCTTGAGTGACAGAAAACATCGAGTCAAGATGACAAAGCAAGAAGAAAATGTCTAGATGAGCAGTTTAGTTAGCTGTAGACTACTTGGACATTACTGAGCTGCAGGAGGAAAAGGAGGCATGCTGCCAGAGAAGGGTGACCAGGGTGCTGGGACAAACAGGCTTGGGCACCAGGAAAGCCACTGCCAGTGGGGAATAAAGGTGCAAAAGCCTTCAGTAGCTTTGCAAATTCAAGGGGAACTGCTTTATGGTGATGCTAAAACTTAATTGGATCCAGGTTGGTTTGGATTTCTTTAATCCTCACAGATGTTGAAAGAATACAGTCTAGAGGGATGAACTTGCAAAAGATGATGTTTTTCTTACAAGCCACTAGGGACTTTTATTCCGACTTCAGACATTGTGAGCATCTCACTGTGGGCCAAACACATCATAAGTTTATTGCCCTTCAGCACTCTGATCCTCCACGCAGGAAGAGCAGGTAAGATTTCTGGTTGGTGTAAAGCAGATAAACCCCATCATAGTGCAAAAATATTTTCTTTCTTGCTCAGCTATTTCACCAGAAGAATATCCATACTGATCAGCTCAGTATCCTGCCTCTGACAGCAATAGCTTACATATTTATAAAATGGGGACCAGAAGTAAGTGGGACAGCCACAGCGTGCTCCCACCCCTAAGATCCCCCCACCTTCTGACAGCCACCAGCTTAGGGAGCTGGTAGACAGTGGTCGCATGTGCACCAGCATGTTGACTGACCCTTCAGAAACTTGCCTGATTTCTTCCTGAACCCACTTATAGCTTTGAACTCCACATCTTTTGCAGGTGATTTCCACTTCTTTTTTTGTGTTTTAAATGTATTGCCTATTTCTTTCTCTGTTCTTCATTTAGTAAGAAACAATGAAAAATCATTCCTTGTTCACCTGCTCCACACCAGCACTAATTTTAAGTAACTCTATTCTATGTTATTCTTGGTGATTGCTTTTCCAGGCTGAAGACTTGTAGTTTTCTCAGATGGAAGCTATATAATAATATTCATTCCTGTCTCCATACTAGTCCTACTTACATCCTTTCTGAGATGAGGACTCTAACTGCATACCAAATTAGAGAGATGGGCACAGCTTTATACAGTAGCATAATGTTTTCTGGTTTGTTCTCACTTCCTTTCCTAATAATTCTAAAGGGTCAATTTGCTTTTTTGACTGCTCCTAGAATTAGCTGATGCTTTCAGAGAAATATTCACAATGACTTTCAGAGCACCGTCCCCAGTGGGAAGAGTTAATCTAGAGCCCATCATGGTGTATGAATAGTTAAGGTTATTTTTTTCCCTTGTGCATTACTTTGCATTTATTAATACTGAGCCTTTGGTTCCATGCTGTCACCCAGTCACTTTTTATCATGTTTATTCTGCAGTCAATTTTAGCTTTTACTACCTTGAATATTCCATTTCAGTAAATTCTGTCATCTCACTATTAATTAATCGTCTTTTCCAGACCATTTATGAATGTGTTGAATGGCACAGGTTCTACCTAAAATCCGCAGGAAACCCACCAGCAGCAAGCTTCCACTGTAAAAATGGTAATTCTTATAATTTGCTTCCTGTCTTTTAGCCAGAGTGCTTTCCCTCTTAATTTTTGAGAGCTTAGTTTCTTTGAGTGCCTTTAGTGTCAGACTTTGTTGAAAGCAGGACAAAAATGAGCAACATCAGCTGGATCACCCTAATAAACATGTTCTCCTTGGAGAATTCCCATTTCTGAGGCATAACTTTCTTTTGTACAAAACCTACTTTGACTTCTTCTCACTGTATTATATTTACCCTTCAATCTTCTGGTTTTATTTTTACTACAGCTTCTGTTCATTTGCTTATTAAAGTCCTATCTCCTGTTTTATTTTGCCAGCTAGTCCCTCCTGAGCCTTTCTTAACAATTGACTTAATATTCATCACCTGCATATTTTAATGGTCACAGCATAATCAAAACTCTATTTTTCTGTCCTTTCTTTGCTATCTTCTATCAGAAGTTTGATTACTTCTGCCTTATTCTCTTCTCCCTCTGCCAAAAGGATACAGAACTTGTATTATTTTACTCCTAGAGGAGTACACTCCTCATTATTTCACACCTCTCTGCTTTCTAAAGACTTTGCTTTAAAAAAAACCTTAAATTCTTAGAAGCATTAAGTGCACAAAAGCAGCCTGCTTTGGATAATACCCATCCTTCCTGTATAATCTCCCTGCAGTCTAAGATGTTTTCCGTTCTCTAATAAATTGAAAATAAATAAAACCCTACCCTTTCACCGTTTAGAGAGAATTCAAGCATGTATTAACACACTGACCATTCCTCCAGCCTCGGATGTGGTGCTGAAGGCATTGCAGAACATGCTGCCGTGAAGGTCCTGTCTTTAGCCTCCTGCTTATTAAGTTTCATTTAACAGACTCGCATCTATGAGACTAGTGGTTAATGTGGGTCTCGATTTCCAATAACCAAATCGCCCCAGCACTACAGCACATCTGCCCATACCAGTGGGGGACATTCCTCATGGTGAGAAGAACCCCTGGCTGGTGGACAGTTCCTCTCTCATGACCTGTTTGTCTCCCGGAATAGATGCTATCCTGCCTGGAGACTTTCCTCCTGCCTAGCAGTGCTGGGTTGGAAGTAGGATGGCTCCACCATATCCCTCCAAGCCATGCCTACATATCTTCTGGTCTCTCTAAGCTGCACCATGGCTCAGCCACCTGCACCTCAAATGACATCTCACCAAGGGCCAGGAATCGCCCACACTACCTGGACACAGAAACCGTCAGTTAATTAGATAGGTGATTGTACCCAAAACACATCAGGCAAGTAACAGACCCCTGACCTACATCTACCTCCCTTTTGTCTTACTTCCAGAGGTTTTTGGTTACTTTCTTGTCATCTATTTATCTGATTTTTTTCAGTCTTTTTCTGAAGATTTGGATATAAAAAGAACCCCAGAGCTGAACTGCCCCATGACTGCTGCTTTTTCACTCAATTCCAACCGAAATCCTGCCTCCATTATTAATGCCAGAACTTTGGGTGACCTTAAAGATATTATGGGCAAGGTCAGAACAGAGTTTCTTTGCCAACTAGAGGTGATAAAAAGCTTTTTCAAAGTAATTTTCTTTACAGACTGACAGCACATATGCCTTGCTTCAGTCACCTTTAGGAAAAGGCCTCAGTCAAATTGATGGCAGGGGTGTGGTGATATGAAGTTATATATTTACTTAATTTTTGAATATAGAGGGTGATTATGACTGAAAAAACAAAGAATGACTCATTAATGCGACTTCAGCACTTGAGAGGCAAAGGTTTTCTTTTAGGTGAGTCTCAACAGGGAACATAACATATTTTATTAGATATCTCCGGGCCCTTGCTTTCCCTTTTACATAGAACAGCAATATCTGCTTTTTTGCGGTTGAGTTTGCTGAAGGTCAAAGAAAGGTCTTGGTTTTCTACCCTCTTCCCAATCCCACCAGTATCAGGAAATCATTATTTCTATTCTATGTCCTGGCCCAAACCCATAAAATAGTACCTTCTTGGCAATGAATTTGAGGTTGGCCTTAGGTTAGCTTCTCTGAGCTTCCTCAGGAAAAGAGAGTTGTTACTAACTAGTTATTAACTAAACAGGAATATCAAGAATAGGATGCTTTAGTGTCAGTAATACAGAAAAAGAAAAAAATATTTCTTCTGCCAACAGGCTGTTGCAGCTCTGAATGGCACCAATTGTTTATGAGTGCCTTTTGCAACAAGAAAAGGGCTGACCCTTCTTTCAGTTTTCACTGATCCCTCTCCTTTTCACTGACAGAAGTCCAGAATAGAGTCTGATATAAGCTTGACATGGATGAGTAGAGAACAAGGGCACATGTTTTCAACTTTCCTGGGCTAAGACTTTACAGTTTAGTCTGTAATAATGTGAGTACCTTAACTCTAATTTGCAAGAGAGGCATATGTGATATATATTACATAATCAACCAATGTATTTATAAGCACAAGATCAGCTTTCCTCATCCTGAGTTTCTACCTTGCACAGAGTTGAAAATTACAGATTTACTTAGCTACTGATAGAAACCTGCAAGCTCTGAATTATGTATCTTGCAAAGAACTACATTACTAAGCAATTCATGATGTGAAGGGTTCCTTAAACAGTCCTCCCCAACCATTTTAACAGTTTGTCTCTTAAAACTGAAGTAAGTGAGACTAATGTTCAGGAGCTGGAGAGGCTCAATGCTACAGGGGAACCAGAGTATGTCCTCGGTTTGGCAGAGATGTTACATGAGTAGTTAAGCACCAGCTACCCTCCAAACTGACTACACAAAGAGGCACAACAAACACCTCTCCAATTCACCAGACTCTCTAATAAAATTTAGAATTTAATTTCTCTGAGAATATTAAAAACATGCAAAGGCATTTCTTCACAGCCTTTTCTCACTGATAGTGGTATCTAAGCTCTTTTTGAGAATCATTCATCCACCAGAGTGCATATCTTTGAGATGTAACATCTCGTTTTGAAGGTAAAGGGCTTGGAGCATCTTGAAAACCAAGATATATGGAGGAAGGAATACTTACAGGATAAAAAGGGATATTACTTGCAAAGGGCTAAAGCCATACTGGTGTTTACGTGCTGACAGACAACCATGGTGCAGCCAGAGCAACCAGAGCGAGGTAGTCCTTCAGATCAACTCCTACCTCAAATTTCTCAGTGTCTACCTCTCAGTGGAGAATGCTCAGCTTACCAGATCACTGAACTGCCTCCAAGGACACTGCTACACAACACGCCCTGGTGATGCTCCAAGTCACAGCACACAACAATGACAACACCTCCCTAAGCATCACTAGGGATCCTCTGGATGGATACAGTCCTGAGGGACTCAAGGTGCTTACTTGTTTAGGTGGCAACTGGGAGCTTTGCTCTGATGGCTAGGAAGCCTGAACAACAGTATCTAACATCTTTTGTGGATTTAATTAAGGCTGCTACCCCTCTCTTATTAGCATTTAGCTGGAGCTAGAGTTTAACCATCATTAGAATCAGCATAATTACCATTTGCCAGAGATCCATTTAATAAGCTACACATCTCCACTATTTGTATTTCAAAAATAAACTGGAAATAGTAAGCATTTTCTCTCCAATACCCCTTTGAAAATTAGACCATTAAAAAGAGCATACAGTGTAATATACAGCATTTACTATTTCAGGTATATTTTGCAGCACTGTAGTTTATAGCTAGCTACTGACTGGTAACCTAATTTTGTAGACGTGTAAAATGTTGCAATAAACATATTACTATGTATTTCAAACATTAATTGCCTTCCAAGATCTAGGAATATCTTAGTGAGCTCACCAACAGGTTTTATTGGCAGTATAAAATTTACTATGTTGACATACCCTTTAAAATGCCAAATACATCAGAGCTAGCAAAATGCTGGGGTGAGATTAGGGAGAACAAGTCAAAAATTTTATATGAAATTCTTCCCACGCTATGCCCCCCATCTCTTTTACACAGCAACTCAAATTAAGCCACGGGAGAAGTGACAACACTTGTAAAGAAAAGTAATCACTCTTTACCAGAAGCATCCACAGGGAATTGCTAATGAAGCAGCATATTTATACCAGAGAAGACACAACAAAAAGGCCTCATTATATTGGGTGTTTGAAATATTTCACTATGGCAAGCCAATGCAATGCGAGACCTTTACGTTTGTAAGACAAAATGAACCACTTAAAGACAATGTTGTGAAAGTCCTGATTTACATTAAATGGAATTTATTGCTATATTATTAAACTGACAACGTCTGTAAAATTTGCCCCTGAGAAAGGCATGCTAGCATCATTCTGTTATACTTAACTATTAACAGGAACTTCCAGTAGGCAAAATGAAAGCAAATAACAGAAGACAATTCGTGAAGACAACAGACGTTTGAAGACTCTCTGTCAGCCAAAAAGAGCATGTGAGAGAGAAACAAAAATAACTATATAGTTACAAACTTGCAACCTGTATCTTTAAAAAATGCACTCCCTGAAAAATGAGGGTCATCAAGAAAGGTAAATGTCTTCCAAGTCAGTAATCTATAAATTTTACCTATGTTTTATCTTTATGATCAAATTTGATCAGTTTTCATGCATCTCTCTCATTCGAATGAGGACGCACTGTATTTTATTTAGTGGAAGAAATAGTCAAACTAAAAAAGTCCCTGCCTGATGGACTTGATCACCTTTGCTCCTTTGAGGCTGCTTCAACAGTAAGTTATTTTAAGCCATTCTGGAGCACTTCGCAGGCTCCCTCTGGAAGAGGAGGCACCACGGCTCCTACAACGTCCACCACAGGAAAGCAAAAGTGGCCTTTCTCAGGGGGAAAATGGGCACAGGAATGTGCCCATAGTTCAAGTATAAATAAACAGATATTATTTACATGTCCACAAACAAAATGCCAAAAAATAGCAGTATTTTCATTTTCAAAGTAGGATTTTTTTTAATTGTTCAAAACATGCAATTTGCTTAAGTAATAGCAACAAACTCAAAATAACTCAACCATCTTGAAAAGAATAAGCAGACTCTTTCCTGGGAAATGCAGCTTTTCCTCCCTTCATGCCAGAATTGACTCAAAGGAGGTTTGCTATTGCCGTATTTTGTGAGAAATTCGGCATTAAACACATTATCAGCTTTATTGCCATGAAGGTGTCTGACTGCTAACCAGAGCCCCAGTGCTCATCTGAAATTAGCAACAATAGTTGAAGCAATCCCTCACCCCCACTGTCCCAGCACTCCTGGCTAGCGCTTCCCACCAGCGGAGCTTTTTCCCTTTTATATATATTTTCTATGCAGTTTTCACTGATACAGCTACCAAATCATCTCTATCACCCATGTCATACGCTGGGTAAAGCCCAATTCCACTCCTCTTGATAAGCTGTCATGAAAACATGCATCCATACATACCTGCACCTACTGGCCTGAATTGAGTTTCCAAAATATATGCATGATTGACATTCAAGAGCCATAAACAAAATTAGTGGCAGTCATTCAAGCAGAAAGTTATTATCAGGTGGCACTAAACAAACACAGGCTCAAAGCAGAATAGAAGTTTTTTTTAATGATGGATGTATGAGTAATTTAAGTAATCATTACAGTCAGTCTAGCAGAGCACATTTTTCTCATACATAAGCAAACAGAAACCTCAGAAATTATAAGCACTGTGCTAGCAAATTAATCTTAGAATACAGATGTCACTGTGGAAAATTCCTAAATCCTTTCATTTTTCTATTTAAATTATAGGATCATTTCATTTGTTTCAAAGGTTTAATCTGGACCTGCATCCCAAGAGCTCAAACACTGATAGAAGAGATGGGAAGGAAAACAGCATCCAGCCCCATAGCAGGCTGGACATGGCCTCTTCACATCCCTGCATGAGTTTTTGGAACAACCAGAGGAACCAGCTACCAGGCTTTCACACAGAGCCTATTCAATGTCAGCAGACATTGCTTAGTGATGGGTACATTTGCAGAGCAGATGTGACTATTCAAATCTCCTGAGACCAGATCCCTAAATGGATCCAGCTGTGAGGAGCCCTGAGCACAGGTTAAATGCATAGCGCAGCCTTCCCCTTGCAACAGCTTCACTTTGGGTTATAAACAGATGGGTTTAGTCAGGATCAAAAACCTGAGCAGGATCCCTTCTCCTGCAGATGCCAGCAGGATCCTGTCTGCTCTCAGAGAGGGGTGGGCTGGCTGGGGAATCCAGCACCCAATTTTGCCTCCTTCAGCTTTGGTTTAGGCCAGATGCTGAACTTAGTTTCTCTGGTATCTCCATTAAACTCATTGGAAAGACCAATATAGCTGAATTTGAGCCACACCAGGACAATACTTGTGGCTACCAGTGGCAGAATCACACCCAGGTTAATTAATTCTTGCAGGTTTCTAATGAACAGAGACGGTTTGTATTCACAGACAGCATTTGCTGCTGTTCTTAATATATGCAGTAATTATGCAGCTGATGAAGCCTTATGTAGCTGCTACTTCTTTCCTATACATAAATTTACAGCAGAATTTGTGTAATGACGGGATAATGAAGGCCTGGGTCATTGGCGTTCATCTGTAGAAGATCTTGAGAGGCTGGGTCAAAGACAGAAATGTTATTTGGCTAACACAGATAGAGACTGTTGTTAAAGGATTTGTAATCTTATTCCACTCAAGACCCTAATTAACTCTCTGTATGGCTGATAAAACAAGTTTTTTGGGGGATTTTTTTTTTTTTTAAGGTGCTTGAAGGAAGTACCTTCTTTATAAGACCTGCTCTGTGCTGGATTTGCCCCGCTGAGCCTCAGTTTGCCATGGCAGGTAGGGCAGGCTGCCGCTAGCAGCCCTGTGTTTGGATCCCCGCACACAAGAGCACCTGGGGAGCTGGGACAAGGGCCTTCAGGAGTCCCAACTACCTTTTCTTCTCACTTTTGTGTCTTCTGTTCCCCATTTGTGCTCACTTTCCACAGCTGCAGGGCTGCTTCAGGACTCTGATTTTCCCCAGTGCTGCAGGACAGTTTCCCTGAGTGCAGCAGAGGCTGCATCTCGGTTGCTCGGGCAGCAGTGTTTTTATTAGGTCATGTTAAAATTTCTTGGTGCCTTACTATTTAATCTGTTGGTTTTGGCACAGCACATCCTTGTTTTGAGAGAACGTCTCATTCCCTCTCTCCCTCCAGCTCACCCTTAGTGCCCTGACACCCTTTTGGACCCAAGCGATGGGTGAGCCCCACGACAGGGCAGAGGCACTGGCCAGCCCTGCATGCCTCCTCCTGCAGTGAACAAGAGTAAAATATATTAATGCAAATGTGCAAGGACCAGCGCTGTGGCTTGGCAACCGGATGCCAGGGAATACTTCTGGGAGGGAAAAAACCCCAGTAGAAATGCAATTTGCAGACAGCCATGCTGCTGGGCAGGGCAGCCAGGCAGTGCCAACTGCCTCCTGGTAAGTGAGCCTAGGGAAAACCAAGCAGTTTGACCGCAATCAGCACCATCCAAGCAGATCCTCAGCTCCAGAGAGACAAAAATTCAGCTTTTTTACTCCTTTTCTTGCAGGTGGCAGAAACTCTCCTCTCTTCCCAGATGCTTCCTCTCATATTCAACCATGCACTCAACTCCCATTCCCCTTGCCCTGGTCTTTTTCCACTACAGCCATGCTTCGCCAGGCTGCGACTCAAAGAAGCAGACGCAGATCTTCCTCCTCGTCAGTGCATCCAGACCAGGCTCTTGGACCCCTCATCCCCCTGTGCCACCATCACCACCCAGCACCAGCACAACAAGTGGCAATGGTAATTACTGACTCCTGCGCAAAGTTGTGGACCCCAATTACCATGAGACAGCTGGCTGGGAGTGCAGCAATGCACATGGCTGCATTAGGCAGGGGTCTGAGCTTCTGCTCTCTTTTTTCTAATCGATGAGTGGAGAATTAAAAGTGACACTTGACGGTGTCTAGCTTGTTATGTGTGAATGAAACCATTCCTTGCTGTGCTCATCTTCAGCTCCCACAAAAGCAATAAAAGGTCCTCCTGTGCCTTATTATCCACACAGCCTCTGTCTGCCTCCAAATTCTTTCTAGCTAAATGGACCATGGCTGCCTCACTGCAAAGGGGAGGGACCAGGGATGAAGCCCCTGAAGAAGTCAAGGGAGAGCCATGCATGGATGGTGGCAATCTAAAAAAGATACTTCAAAACATGAGAGCAGAGGTTCATCACTGGTTTACACATGAGCCTGAAAAGCTAAAGTTTGTTTTATCCATTGTGTTTTCCAGGGATATCACTTAAATATTTGGTTTACAGAGATCTTCTCCTGATGCATCCGATTTAAAAAGCACTTTGAGATCCCATGAGGATGAGGGATGCTGTGTAACTGGGCTTAGGAACTGTTTGAACAGTCCTTTTCTGTGGTGCTACTTGTGAGTGGGATGGTGATACCTGAACTGACTCTTACAACCTGAGTGCCTTGGGGGAGAGTCTTCATTCAATAGCCTTAATGCTGGGATCCACTCCCCTTTGATCTGTCTCATCCCTGGGATTTATAGTGTGTAACAGCACCAGTTCCTCTAATACCACTGTCCTTGACTCACATCTTTCTTTTGTTCTTAACTGATAAATTTTCAGTCATTTACACCTTCCTATAAAGTGTCTCTCCTTCCTGTGCAGTGATACAGCACTCTGTTCATCACCTGCAACACCCAGCCATCATCCAGCACCCATGACTGCAGGCTTCCTCACATTTCCAGTCCAGCCTCATCTTTTCTGGCATAAGCTTTGCTGATCACATCCTCCAACTTCTCTCTTATTGTTTCCTCTGTTTCACAGCACTGAGGTTAAGCCTCTCATCTGTGGATCCTTGAGGAGCTCCCCAGCTTTCTTCACCACTTCTGTTCACTCTTACCTCTTTGTGTTAACACTTACTACTTAACACTTACACCAGCTCCAATACTGCAACAATGGAGCCACCCTAAAGTTATCTGTGGTCTGCTATCTCTTCTCCAAACTTGCAAGATTGCTCACTGATAGAAACCAGGGAGAGAACCAGTCTCTGTAGCTGGTACATCCTAAAGCAAAAGGAATTAATATTCCACCCCTTTCATTCCCTGCCTTATTCTTGGAGCCAGACCGGGATGCCCCTCTGGAAGTCTGCAGCAGTCTGCAAGAAAGTCACCAGAAAGGCTTAGGGAGTAAGATCTACCTGCTGTGAGCAGAGCAGATCAACCTCTGAAACTGTAGGGTCTTTGAGCTGGGTTTTGCAGCTTATGTGCCTGAGAAGAACAATGCATGTGAATGCTATTCTCCAGATAACAAAGCAAGTAATAATAACAAGGATAATGACTGTATTAACAGCAGAGTTTGAATTCAATTAATAATTGTTAATATCAATGCTACAGCTAGTCATAAATTTATACAGTTCACTCGGTTTTAAAGAAGTCTTGGAGTCGTGATCTCAGCAAATGCATAAGTACAAAATACCCACTTACCCAGAACTGTTGAGAGCATTTGAATGTGAAACAGTATCTCCTGGCTCTGAGTCCAGTGACTCAGTGGAGAGGATTTGGACTTCCTCATCATTATTAGCTTAATGAGAATACCTTAGTGAGTTTTTGTCTCTCCAGGCTAGTTTAGAGAGGTATGTTTGGCAATGGTCAAATCTCTGGAAAACAGCTAGTTGCAGCTGAGATGGGGTAGAGAAGCTGCCCTCTAATGACTGCGTGTTGCTCAAGAAACTGCTTTCTGTGATATGGAGAACTAGTGGGGCAAGAAATAAGGAAATAGGGATTGAAAATAGCAGGAAAGAATATTTAAGGTGTAACATGTAAAGCTGCAAAATACTTGTGTCCATCTCTGCACAGTAATCTACATCTAAACATTTTTTCTTCTCTGTAGAAGCTGCGTTATAATTTTAGTGAAAGTAATGAATTTTAGGGACAGTTACAGCCTCATTGAACCAACATTTCTCATACCTTGATAATGGATTCAGGACATAAACAGAGAGGGCATCCCATCCCACCCTATCTCATCATCACCCCTTCCCTCCCTCCTGCAATCAACATATACACAGATGTTTGCAAAAAAGCATACTTCTCATTATGGTTTCCAAACCAGTTCACTGGACTGTTAGAGATGCCAGCATGGATTAAGCCTCTGGAAAGAGATTCTCTAATAGCTTTGGAAGCTTTAAAAGCTTCATACTTTCTGTTATATTTATTATTACTTGAAGAAATCTATCAGAATAAGATGGTTTGCTCCAACTGGTGTCTCTTTGCCAAGCCAGAAATCATCTTCCCAGCCTTAAAAGATCAGGTATTGATCAGTGATACACAAGATCCAATGAGAATAACAAACTTGCAGCCTATAGTCGTGATTCCATTGCATGACCGACACGTACAGACCCCTGTGCAGTCCCCAGGAGCTCAGTAAGACCCTATGAGCCCATGTGGGCTTTCTCATGCAGATCAGATTAAAAGCTCAGGGCCCAGTAATATCCTCACTTAAATCAACCATAATATGCTATGCTATCTACTATGAAGAAAGCAGAAGAGATAATGGTTTATAGTCTCCACTTGATATACAAATTCAGCTGTACATCTGTCCAATAGCCTCTTAAAGTATTTCCAAAGGGTTTTGGTAAAATATGTTATTCTAATTGTTAATCATCAGAACATCACATTTGAAATGAGAAAAACATTGAGAAGTGCCTTAAAATACTCATTACAGTGGAAAATGTCTATGTCTGACATGCTTTTGTATCCAGGAAATCCCTCACACTTTCGTTTGCCAAATATCACACTCAGCATCAATTCCATGATCATTGAGATCGAACGCTCCCTGAGTACAATTCCAGTGATGTGACATCCAAAGCCCCTGCTTACTATCAACTTAAAAATGTATGAAGGTTTATAAACAAAGGAAGGTCTGACCTAACCAGTGCCTGTCACATGAAACAGCACAACTTCTGTTGATAAACTCTCTTGGGGTACATTCATTGGGAACTAGCCTTTCCGTGCGATTAGCAGTATCAGCACACTCCCTGCAAACCAAACCACAAGCATAAAGGGGTTAGAAAGCATTTAAGCCTTTAAGCCCCTAGATCTCCCTCTGAAGGTGTCCTGCTCTTCTTTTCTAATTCATTAGAGAATAAATCTGTGATAAGCAAAGTAAATTAGGTTCAGTGACATTCTGCTAATTGAGTCATCTTCCTCTGCCTGGCTTGGCTAGGTTTTTAATTACCAGCTAATCTCATCAATATGGTGGATGACTGGCAGTGTGCAGATCACTGTCGTACAACCGCAGCGAAATAGAAATAGAAGTTCATGGCTCATTGTGTGACCCAGGACTCTTTTGTCATACACAGGAATAAATTGTGCAGATCTTCTGGTCATCTAGTGACCTCAAATTATGGAGAACAAGGAGGATAATGCAAGGTAAATAAACAAATAAAACCAGCAGAGCTGCTGGGAAGATCTGCAGCAGTTTCAGGAACAATGGAGCAGGAGGAAAAAGGGCTCTGTAAACCTGTCCTGCATCCTGATGAAGCCCTACTGTGGTGAGGGACTGGGAATGGCATGAATTGTGAAAGGGATAATTTTATAATTGAGATCATATTCATTTTGCCCTATTGTAGTGAGCAATACTGCGGATTCTCCCAAAGAGCTCTGCTTTTTGTAAAACTGTAAAACCTCCCAGGATTCAGGAAGGAAAAGCCTGTGCCTGGCACATGTGTGCAGGAATGCACATCTGGATAGAGTAACAGTAAATCAAGACAAAATTCTCCCCTATAAATCTCTCATACTTATAGCTTAACTACAATGGTTATTATTTATAAGCTCAAACTGATGCACCTAGCTTGACAGAGGCATGACCTGCCATCCTGCAGCCCTGGGTACTCCTGCTCCAGTTAGAGGAGCAGATTTTCAGCATCACTGAAAACATGACCTGGACATTTTTTTGTTGTAGTTTCACAGCAAAACTGAACCTGCTGTCAGACCTACACAAGTGGATCCCAGAGTGCAGGGGCCACTGGCTGGCCCACGGATCCCAGCCCATTTGCTAAGATCTTAAAGCAGGATCAAGACACACATTTGTCTACATCTGTTTCTCTTTTACATTTACTTTTATACTTAGTTCTATGACACAAGAGCCTAGGATACCTTATTGCCTCAATAAGAGATTTAAGCCAGAGATTATCTGAAGTACATTTACAAACTGTCAAACACTTGATTCATAAAGCAAAGAACAAGAGTATTTCTCTTGCACTATAATTCTTCTCAACCCTCACACCTGGGCTGTTGACATCAATGGAGCTTTATAACAACTTTAGAAGGAGCAAGTCCTGATTTTTCATTTTTCTAAGGTAACTTTGAAGCAAAGCCTGAAGCTTAAAATTCTTATCTATTTTTATCTAGCAATAGTAAATTCGTTAGGGTAAGGCCCTTCTTGAGCAGAAGTTCGGTCCTTTTTGTCTCTCTAATGTAACTGTTAGTGGCTCAGTCTCTGGAAATAACCAAATAAATGGCTGTCCTGCATAAATATGTTCTAACTGTATAAAGTATTTATAAATCATCCATGTCATCCAGGAGCCTGTTCACTTGTAATGTGCTGTTTCAGTGAAGAGCACTGACAGTAAGTGCTAAACAAGTCACAAAAACTGAATGTGGAAGGGGTGTGTGAGCACCACCGCAGTAAAGTCATTAAACAGAATCAATATGTCTATTTCAATCGCAGAAAAAAAAGTGGGGGTTTTTTTTGGTTGTTTTTTTTTTTTTTTTTTTTTTGTTTTTTTTTTTTTTTTTTGGGGGGGGGGTTTGGTTTTTTTTTGGGGGGGGGTTAGCATTCACTTAGATACCTTTTCATACAAATCCTTATGAGCCTATTTAGGCACATACATGCTTTCACAGGAGCAGAGAAAGTAATATCTCTGTAAGAAATAAAATTATTCCCCGCTTTCCTCACCACAAAAGGCAGCAGAGCTGGCACAGCCCTACACAGAGGCGAAACGTAGGAGGAAAACTGCAACAGCGAGGCTCCTGCCTGCAAATGCCATACTCCCACCAGTTCATGTTTTATAGTCCTGAGTGCAAGAATGAAGAATATTTCATTCCAAAAGGCCCCGCATGTGCCTCAGGTGAGGTGTAAGGATTAACCTTGCCAGCAATGTCTGATGGTAGCTGCAGGGGCTGCCCAGGCCCTTGCTTGGTGCCTTGCTCAGGGTGCAATGGCAGGGGTAGAGGCACTGAGACAGGTGATCCATGTGCAACAGCTCTTGGGAGGGGAAGGAAAAGGCAGAGCAACTTCAGCCTTCAGCACAGCAGGAACGACTTTGCGCCCCACCCAATTATGCCAAAACTCTGCAATGCAAAGCTTTGTGCTTGGATTGTGTCTGCAAGAGGGCTCAGCCTGTAAGTGCCCATTCAGCATAACAGGTCTTTATATTCTGCCTGTAAACATCTGCTAAAGCATTCCCAACATCCAGCCAGCCATTTCCTTGGCCAGCTTAAAAACCACCTGAGTGCCTGCATAGGTACCTCTGAATTACCCCTGCTTCTTTTCAGGGCAGAGCTTAAAAGTAACTATTCATATAGTTATATAACTGTATATGTTTTTCTTAAAGTACCTAGCCAAGGTCTGCAGACAGAGATGGATTCCCAGCAGCCAGAGAATCACTGGCTGCATCTATTCTGTCCAAGATGGATTGATGATGATTATCGTCTGATGGGAAACCCGGCAGACATAGTGACTTCTCACAAGCTGACAACAATGCAGGGGGAACAAAAAATAAATAAATTAATGGCTCACGTTTATTCTTCCTGCCCCCCAAAAAACAACCAACCAACCGAAAAAAAACCCAAACCCATGTGAATGCTTGCAGGACAGCCAGGGCCCAGAGCCAATACTCAGAGTAGGAGGGCTGGGGTTGGTTCTCATGACATGAAGCCATTGACTTCAGCAGAAAATGACTGCTCCAGGAAAATTCAAGATGAGAGATCACATTTGGCCATTCCTAGGCACCTGAACAACTCACCGTAAGAGTATTCAGATACTTTCTCAATGTGTTTTACCTCCTACTGAGGGAAGAAGGAAGTGCTACAGCCACCTTCTGGCATGTGTGTGCCGTTTTCTCCTGTTCTCCTCTGAAAGCAAGTTGACCTCAGCTGCTTGCTGCAATAAATCTTCTCGATTTTCCCCTTCCCTCATTCTTTTCTGTTTAAAGTTATTTGTACATTAGACTTAAATACATTATACTCATTTCTCTAGGAGCCCTAACACGTTGTTAAATGACCAAGAAGCTATTTTAGTTGTACCTTAACTTATTAACTCTCCTGCCTGCCTCCAGTGTCAGTGCTTCTATTGTAGGATCATAGGTGGTTTGGGTTGATTATCCTCCTAACTCTATTCTATATGCAGAGCCATTATTTCACTCCACTCCACATTATTATAATAAAGAAAAATTTTTTTCTCATTTTTTCATTTTCAGTTCACATTGGGAGACTACATACCTTATTAGTTTCTTCCAAGTTCTTATATTCTGTTTGTTGTGTAGTGCAGTCAGAGAATACAGATATATTCTGCCTCCAAAAGCTGCTTTGCAGAACTTAGGAATGGAGATAATCCTATTTTTATCAGGTGAACTAGTGAGTCTTAGCTCCTGATAGCTCTTTTCCCTATCACCGCCAGCACGCTGCCCACATACTGCCAACTTCCAGCCCACATACTGCACGTAACTGCCTATCTGCACGTTGAGACACTCCTGTCCACCACTGGCATATCATTATCAATTTCCAGCTGCCACTTAACCTCCAAAGCGTTTCTAATCCCATAGAGCATTTCAGCTTCTCTTGCTCAACACGCCAAAGAGACTAAAGCACCAGCACTGATTGTCGTCCCCAGCCCATCAACCAGGACTGGCTCCATGCGGTCCCAAAGCCAGTCCCACCCCATCACCTGAGGGTTTTGCCCTCAATAAGTGGACAGCTGCACTTTCTTCAAAGGAAATATTCCTGACCCCCTTGAGAGCTCCATTTGCACATTGCTTTTCTTTGCCTCGAACGCACAGTTTCACTCAAGCTGCTCTTAAGTCTTTGACTCACACCATAGTTTGCAGCTCCAGTGCAGATCTACAGAGTTTAATTAATGGTCCAAAGTGGCTGCAATAGACTGATTAGTACTTAGTGGCCCCTGAACAGCCTCGTGCCACCCAGAGGTGGGTCATCTCAGCTACACCGGGATCAGAACACAAGCAAACACACACACCATGCTACTCCCTGGGCTGGCTGCATAGCAGAGTCCCTCCTGCATGGCAGAGCAGCTACTGAATTTTCCAGCTGTTCTCAGGGGAACTCACAAGAAGAAAATGATTTTCTTTTAAGTTCAAGTGCAGAAGTCTGCCTTGCTAAAGGGCTTATCTTCGCATATAAGTTTTACCAATTCAGCTTGAGTTGTATAATTAAAGTCGTGCAACCCCCCATAGTGTGGAAAATCCTATAAAAATGCTTTATATGGAGATAGCTATATGAATTTTAAACACTCTCATACCAGTATAAATGCACCCCCTTGAGAGCCTCTACAAATCTAGTTACTGTCCAAAAGCATACATCAAGGAATTTTATAACCCTTCAGTGATTTATGTCACTGTATAGCATCGAATAGGGTCTAGTTCAAGCCTTCCAAACACAGGGAACAGATGAATCTTTAAAATCTCAGGAGGTAAAACAAAAAAAACAAAACAAAACAACAACAAAAAAAAAAAAATCTGTATTTTATATCACATATTGATATTTTATGGTGAGTGCTAATTTAAGTGCCACACAGTTATTTCTCCTTGGATTTCTAGTTCCAGTTCAAACAGGCTTCAGTATTTTTCATTACAATTCAGTATGTTTATTTAGCATTAGAGCTGGCTGAACTATTCATTACTAATTTAGCCTACTTATTTATTTTTATTTATTTATGGTAAGTGAATCTTCACCGAATAAATCCTAGTTCTCCTCCCACAGTGTTCAGACTCTAACAGCATTCCCTGGAGAGTTTGGGAGGACGATTATTCAGACCCATACTCTATTCACATGTATCAATTCCCCATTTATTCTTTCTGGGGTGTGCCTGAATGCCTGAGTGTTTGCAATGCCTCCTAGGAGTTCCTGCAAACCCATTTCTGGAAGCAAACATTATTTCCCATTCAGTTGTACTAAAAAAACCAATAATTAAAAACAAAAAAAGAGAAAGAAAATGTAATCCTTCCTCTCGCACTCTATCTGAGCACTCAGACGAGCGGTGTGATATGAAGTCGTGTATTTTCAGTGACAGACAATGAGCCTGGCTAATTCGCATGTCGCTAATGCAGATCCCCATTTGCATATGCAAGTCCATTCTGTCCTTGCTTCTTTCAAAGATGTAAAGAGCAGAACATTTTGCTGAGATTTTAAATATCTGAGATACTGACTGCTACTATGATGATTGCCTCCCAATATTTACTAGCAAGGACATAAATAACTGAACCTTAGTCATCATTACTGAAGGGAAACAAAGACCAGAGAACATCACATGCTGCAGCATCCTTGTTTCCTGGAGCTGGCTGTTCACTCTTGTGGAGTTTACTGATTCAGTCTGCTCTGGTCTATATAATATACTGCCATATTTATTTACATCCATTTTAAATATTATTATATACTGCCATATTTATTTACATCCATTTTAAAACATGCACTACTAGATGGATGCTTGCATGCATCACTCCATGAGATGTGAAAGAGCAGCCGGGTACAAGCTGCCATTCATTCCTCTAACAATGTCAGCCCTGCACATGATGCTCATTCTGCGTGAGGCTGGGACTCTTCTTGCTTTTGTGCCACATGTCCAGCTCCTGAGGCTCTTACAGAGCAAGAACAGCCAATTCTGCTGACCCTAAAAGCTCCCTGCAAACCCTTACACATTCCAGCTTGTGAAGTGTGTAACCCAGAGAACCACGGGGAAGCTCTTAAGCTTTCATCTCTGGGAGAAAGAGATTCCCACAGTGATCCTAGGGCTTTGCTGCAGGTATGGCAATGCTGAACATGCAGCTTGGGGCAGGGAGACCAAGCAACACTGCCCACAGCAGCCCTTACCACTTTGCTTCCTCTCAAACCAGCAATTCAGATTTCCCAGCAGCAGTGGAGATTTTTCACTTTTAATTTACCTCTTTCAGCACTAGCTAAATATTCCGTTTTTCTCCCCTGCTATAACCAATAAAAACCAAAGTGAACACACTTATCAGCATCTGACACCGACAGTAGAAATCCAACTTATCTTTTCATTCCTGCCTTAGCGGAAGGGAAAGGTGGCTTTGGGCAGTGGGGCATTCTCAGCTCTAGGCATGTTCAGTCAAGAGTTTCTCATTCCCTGGAGACATCCTCAAATTTCCCTTCATCGATTCAGTCCCTGACCTTCCAGTGAACTAAATCCAAGATTTTAAAACACCGAGGACTTGAATACACTTAACACAGTAACAAGCACTTTTCCCAGCTGTTATCACAGCTAAACCTTTTCCAGTTATTTACCCCTACCTCCTTAGTCTGTATTCCTTTAGCTGACCCACCAAAAGCCAAGAGTTTTACCTGCTCACCTTCCACTCCATATGACTTCCCTTTCAGTACTGCAAATGCTGTCTCTAATAACACACTGATTGTGTATCAATTTTCAATTTAAAATCAGTAAGTGTCCCTTTTACTTTCAGGTTGCTAGCTCATTCATCTTCTGCTGCAACAATAACATTCATTTGACAGATAATCCTGTGCAGTTCGGGCTGTCATCGTCCATGCATCACCACACTGGTGCTCCAAAACGCTTCTCTGTTTCCACCCAGCAGGCAGCAATTTCTGCAGGCTCTGACGCCAAGCACTGCAGGACCCTCCACATCAGCTCCTCTCTGCAGGGTCCCAGAGCTTTGCTCACATCTACCCCATCAGCGTGCTGGGTCACCCACCCAGCAGGGGAGGTCAAACCGGCAGCTTGTGTTCCACAGGAAGTTGATTGTCACAGGTTAATTCAAGATCTTCCAACAGATAATCTCAGGCTGTTTTGTTCCAGGTCCCAGTCCTAATCCAGTCTTTCATCACATGCTCCATTAGCCCTGCCAAAATTTCCAGCTGGACTCTTCAACCTCAGTCACTCAACGGTTCTGCTGCAGCCCCGTGCATCTTCCACATCCTTCAGTTAAAAATCATCCTCTCTGAGATGTGCCATGTTAGCACGGCATTCCCAGAACCTCTTCAGTACACTGACCCATACCATGCTCCATTTTATCTGAACACTATTCAAATATGTGTAGTGCATCAGGGCTATCACCCTGAGAAATATTACCTCTGGCCATCTTCCTTTGCAGTCATGCTCAGCACATACAAATGCAGAGGAAAATACTGTTTAAACCTCTTCTAGCTTCCTCGGAGCCTTTGGCAACTGTGTTCCTCCATTCAGACCACTATCATCTTTTCCTTTACGACACCACACACTTGCTCAAAATTTACTCATGGCCCAATGTATTTGAAAGGTCATCTTTACTGCATTTGCACGTGCCTAACTGAGGTTTCTAATATCTCTTACATGTGACACACTGCCCTGCTACACATAGCGGTACCATTACCAATACCGCAGGAGGGCTCAGCAGCAGCTCAGAGCAACCCCCATGCTTATGACACCTCTTGGTTATCAGAGGAGCCTCCTCCCAGCATCTCTGCCTCGTTCAGCAGAATTGCTCTCCGCTTTCCCAGACAGGGGCTGTGCAAGCAGTCCTACCTTCATTTGCTAGTTTATACTGAGGCTCTGATTACTCCCAGGCCCGAAGGGAGCACTTAGCAAACTCCATGGACAAGAGGAAGAGTGTTCAATGGGATTTGGGATGTGGAACAGTTCTGGAATACAGGAACCATCCCACGGTTCCTATGAAAAAGCCTCAGGACACCATTTCTCTCCTGGATTTCTCTGGGAGACTAGATCTTTTGTCTTTTTTCCTATCCATGATCCTTATTGGTTTCCCAGACCATAGTAAAAGATGAGTTTTTGAACGATGTTTTGTCACCTAGTATGTGGGAAAAACATGTCTCCTGTCATGTTCTGCTAGTAACCTGCCTCCTTTCAAAAACAGCAACCATTCAGTTACCCCATCTAAGGCACGTGCCCCGGAGATAGCCACCCAACACCTACCCATCACATGAAGTCCTGCAGAGTGGGCTGCAGAGACACATCTCAGTCGTCTCTAAGAACTCACTGCATTCATGTTCTGATGGAGGATTAACAGCTCATGTGAAAAAAATAAAATTGGAAACTGTCACAATTTGAAATTGTAAAATCAAACCAGACTCGCTCCATTCAAAAAATTACTTTCTTTTCTCTGAAATAATGGGAAACAGGGCTTGTCATGCTTATAGACTGCACTACTCAACAGTTTTCATCCACAGTGAAAGGCTGATAGTCTGTGGCAGATACCTTCACTTGCTCTCTTGCCAGATCCCATGTTTTTGCTTGCAGGCTGTAGAGTGAAGGGAGAGCTGTGATTCATCTCCAGAAGACTTTCAAGAAACAGTTGATCATCTTGAACTGAGAGCCGTGGCTGTGAGGTCAGCCCTCCCCTTCTCCTGACCAGAGTGTGGCTGGGAGGCTGTGACTCATGGTGAAGTCAAGAGGGTTCAGTCCATAACTTTCCTTTCTGTAGGAAATTACTCAGTGCAAGATTCCCATTCCTTTTTGTATGCTTTTAAGAAGCATCTCTTTTAACACTGGTTTTATAGTGATGTTTCTGATCCTCTTCACCCCACAGAGGGTTCAGATCACAGATGTTCAGGGTTAAGCACCGAGCAAAGCAATCCCAGTCACCAAAGGACAGTGTAAGAACGTGCTTTGCCAGAGAACAACAATGTTCAGAAAGGCTCTCAAGAGCCACTCAACATTTCCCTGCTTCAGTCTCTCTTTCTGGCCATGGCATCCAGGGATGGGCACTGGGGATTTAGAGATGGGAAAGGCTAAGAGTGCTCTTCTCATTTCCAACAGGTATCTTCACACATCTTCATTGGTGTTGTGCATGTTTTGTGTAACCTTTTCATCAGTGCCACAATTAAACAAACTCCATAATTAAAATTAAATAAACCCAACATCTTTATGCTGTCTGTATCACTACTTATGGCTTTCTGTCCTAAGAACACAGCGTCAAGCACAACAATATTCTGGTCTGGCAATCACCTCTGGTGCAATTCTCACTTTGCGTCCTGCACCATCCACGAAGGGCTTCCCTTCCCCAAAAGCACAAGAAACCTCTGAGAAATTCTTGCTTTCCTTGATTCCCTGTCAGAAAATAGCCTTGAACCTTCTTCTGTGACAAGAAATGGAGACCTATGTCTGCTAGGAAGTTAAACAACACACAGTCTGCATAGCTTAATAGACACAAAGTTCTTCCAAGATTAACGAAGGACCCCAAGATGAGCATTTTTACTAGGAAAAGCATGATACTTCTTGCAGGTAACTTTTTCCTGAGCAAAAAGTGGAAAAAGAAAAAAAAAAAAACCAACAAAAAAAAAAACAAAAACCCTAACATTGCCTTGGTCTAACTTCAGATTGCATTTGCCAGATGTAACTTTGGTATAAAGTTGGATCCAGCTCCACCTAAAATACAAAGCTATTAAGATTTATGCAAATGTTTGCATCCTCATAAGACAGTGGTAAAACTCTGGGACAAATCTGCACTGTCCCCAACTTCAGGGCTCCTCAGTACCAAGGTCGCTTCTTGATTTTTCAGTTCCATCTGTAACTTAGGAAGGATGAAAGTTCCCCTCACCGTACGCAGTGGCCAGCAGCCAGGTCACAGATGGGCCTTTGTTTGCAGCAGGGGATGCCAGAGGGACTCTGCAAAAGGCCTGAAGTCTTGAATAACGCAGAAAGTGAGAACTGCTTTAAACAAAAATAGTTTCTGACTAAGTCTTCTCATGAAGCCTGGAGCACAAACCTGCCAGCCTCGATCTGTGTCTGAGTCCCCTCGCAGCAGTTCCAGTGTCCTGGCTGCTTCCTGTGGGCTTGATCCGGAAAACCACCCAGCAGAAAAGAGCAGCCTTTGATATCTCTCTCCCTACCTCAATATCCTCCACCCCAGAATACAAGGAAACGTCTATTTGCTAATGAAAGGCAGGAAGCAGACTTAAATTAACCAAGTGAAGTCTCTCTCCATTTCATATAAAGAAACTAATTCTAGTTAAACAGAGGTTTTGCCATACTTCTCATTTTGAGACCCAACAACTGTACAATTACAGTGCATACAAATAAGTGTCATTATTCCCCCATTTCCCACAACAGTTGTAATGCCAATCCTATGAGCCTCACAACAGGAACCCCCACAGAGGTGAGCAGTACATATCCACTTCGCAACAGCAACAGTATTGGGTAGTTACAATTAATGAATTGGCAGTAGGGCAGGTTGGGTTTTGGTATTGCTAAATCAAAATCCTGTTTGATTTGTTCTGACCTGGAGACGTTTCCAAGTATTTCCTCCACTCTAGATCAAGCTCTAAGGGATTTATTTCACTTTTGGATGCCATACCCTTTATTTCTTCTCACCAAATAATTTGTTTCCAAATCCTTTGCCATCCCAGCCTAGGAACTACTTTGAAGGACAACTACAATGAACTGCTTACAGACTACCACATGCACTGAGTCACGTTAGAGATCTGGGCTCTTTTGTTTGTTTGTTTTAAAGGCTTATGAATTTTTTTTATTATATATACTTACACATATGTCTCCCCTTAAAGGAAAAAAATCTCAGATTAACTTTCTTCATGTGTATAACCCTGGCATCTCTAACACCAAGAATTACTTTCTTACACCTATTTTCCCTTCAGGCTTCTTCTAGCTCATCAGTGCATACTGGAATGATAACCCTAAATACAATAGCAGTCTTTAGACTTCAGTGAAAGTGGTTATTCTGGCCATATTACCGAGATGGTCATTGAAAGAGATAATGATTTGCTATTAAATGAAATATTAACATACTCGTGATATCTAGCTTCAGTTCCTGACTCTGCCTTCTGAATAGACTGATACTTTTAAAGCCGTTGTTCAAGCTGCTTTCTATCTTGCAGAAACAGTAGATATTGGCAATGTCAATACAGTGCCTGTAGCAAGAAAATTCTCGGATGGCAACGTACATCAATTCAAATAATCCTAAATGGAAGGCTTAGGAGGAACCACCAGGATTTGGGCTTTAAACAGCTTTAAAATGCTACTGCTCCCCTTAGCATCTTTTAGTCGGGAGGAAGGCTGACCTCTTTGTTGTTTTGGTGGTCATTGGGAAATGTCATTTTGAGGTTTACAAAGTCCACAGGCCATGGGAGCTGCAGCAAAGGAGGTCTGGGCATCCCAGCTACGGGGGAGATCTGATAAGTGAGGACAATCCTGATTAGCACCATGAGCAAAATGCTGACCACTGTCCCCTCCTTTGTATCTACTACCTATACCATGACCTTAAAGCACCACTGAGAGGACCATGCTCAACTGCACAGAACCTACACTACTAGGAGACCTCCCACTCCTTGCAGAGAAGAAAATGCATCCCTGATTTGGTTTGCACATTTTTATTCTCAGCGTCTGTGGCTCATCCTTCTTACTGATGTACCACTTAAAATATGTTTGCTCACACCCACCGCTCCTTCAGGGAGCTGGTGTGACCCCGGCAAGGCCTGGCTGGTGTGTCAGTCCTGTCTTACTAAATGCCTGAATTCAAGAAAACAGAGTCCCAGGACTATGCTCAGCAGCTCCTGCTGACAGACACTCACAAAAGTTCAGACCTCCCTCCCCAGGAGGCCACCACAAGCCACCATGTCATCAGGCTGGAAAGACTCCAGTGCAGGGCAGAGAGCTGATGGGAAAGAGCAAAATCCGTCCGTGGGAAATTCTCAGGCTTCAAAATTTGGCTGTGACTTGAAACATGAAAGACACTGGTGAAATGAAGGTCAAGGAGAGGAAAATATTTTGACAAGGTCAAATGTATTTTGGGGAATTTTAATCCATTCCTTTTGACATTTATCTGACAGATGGGGTGAACCTTAAAAATTGGCAATATTATAGTCTAAAGATCACCAACCCATTCCTGCTCCACATGCAGGACCCAGCTGCCTGTCCTGTAGCCCTTCCTCAAACCTCCAGCCAAGTGGTGGACACATCTAACTGGCCATAGGTGAGGGGCATTTCCCAACTCTTGGTGGCTCTACAGCAGACAGATGTCTGGTTACATGATGGGAAAAAGGCTTGTTTACAGCTCTCAGATACTCAAGTATGGGCAGCCTAGACTACTCCAGCAAAAATAAATTGCTGCACACTTCATTTGGCTCCTGTTCTCTGCAGCAGGTGACTTAATTCAGGCAAGAATTAACCTAAAGAAGTCTCTGGTCTTGTGTTTCATGGGTTGAATTGAATGAGAAGAGTGGTATCAATTCCAGGACCATGCAAGCTTTGGCTTTCCTGACTCATATGAGGAGTGGGTGACCTGGGGAACCCCAATGCAATTACAAAAAACAGGATGGTAGTATTTCACTAGAGCATCCTGCTCACTCACTTCAGGTAATCTAACACAGGGCAGAAATGTCAAAAACACCCCAAAAGAGACATTTTTCAAAATTTCAGGTGATATCTAGTGTCCAGCACATGAGTCAGTAGCTGCCTCAGACCATGACACATAGTCATGAGGCTCTTGAAGTGTCTGAGACACAGCACTATAGGTTAATGTAGGTTAACGTTTTGCAGAGGAGGGAGGCAGTGTTTTATAAATACCGGCTCTGACAGACAATCACATCACAACTAGGGCTTAGAGGTTTGTTTTGAAATGAGACTCGGAGCCACAACATAAAGAAAACACAACCTCTGAGTAATAGCAATTTGCAAGAAGATACAAGGAAAAATTGCTTTATTAACAAATAAAGAAACAGCAGGCTCAGCCAGATGTTGTTTAGAAGACTTGACCTGACAATTGATATACTGATATCTAGTTATTGCCAAAGTAGGAGAACTCAGTGAGATGCATCTCTCTTGCATGCAAAATAAATCAAATTATTTCCACAGTGACACCACAAATACTGCTTTGCATAAGAGTAGCAAAGGCAGAGGGCTCAGGAAAGATGTGAGTGCAGCAGCAGATCATACTGCCCAGCACAAACAAACATTAAAACAACACATATAGTAACTGATGATGGAGGATATGTAGGAAGTAAGACAGCTAAGTGGACTCTTTTGGTGTTACAGAGTACCACAGTGTCACCGAGACAGGAAGGACAAGTGAATAATGTGATAACATAAAAAGGAAATCCATATCCTTAGGTTGATGATATGCTTATCTGTGTGGGATGACCCCCATCAATATTGCTAATGAGCCAGCACCATTACAGTGTTAATTAATTTGGGATCTAACAATAAAGTAAAATAATCAGATCCTAAATCTGAAAGATTAGAGTGGTCAGATGGTGAAAATAACAAAACAAATCTACACAAGAGAACTTCAGCATTCTGTAACAGAGAGATGCCACAAAGATCAGATTAAATATGTTTTCAGCTGAAAGGCAGAAATGTACTCTTTTAGGAGATTACCACATGTTGCCTTGGTGAACTGATGAAAGCTGGAGAGACCTTCAGGGTGTGAGCATAGCTCCTACTCTGTATTTCTGAGTACTCCAGTATTCCAATGTCATTCTATTAATCTCCCTACAAGAGCAATAGAGTTAGTGCCAGGGTACAACAGCAGTTAAAAAAGTGAGGCCAGAGTTAAACTGAGTTAAGTGCCTACTGCTGATCCAATTGGTCAAACCACCACCACAACCTCAAAAACCCACCCAACCCCCTCGCCCAGCAGCTTAGTTTTAGGAAAGTGCATTAAGCAAACCAAAAACTTGCAGTGATGCTCTAGACTCAGCTGATATAAATTATTGTGGCTCCACTGACTGCAGTAATGCTCTGTCTCTCTGTTGAGATAACAAGCTGCATACTGCTTATCTGCCATTAGACATATGGCAATAGTAGACCTGAGGAGAACTCATCCAGACTGCACAGCATATCATGAACATCTTGAGTAACGGGAACAAAAAGGGTTGCCAAGGATATGAAGACGATGTGAACCAACACAGCAATGTTTGCGCAAAACCAGAACCCAAAGCACTACCAAACGACAGAGGGGCTATTGAAGCAAACGCTTTCTCCCAGTCATCCTGAGACTGATAAAAGCAAAGTAAGGATGGCCTGGGAAAGAGCTATCATAAAAAAAATAAGGAATACCAGAAATCCATCTTCTTCCAAAACAGATAAACTGAATGCTCAACTCTAACCTAAAGCCTATTCAGCCTATGTGTTGCGCTGCCCAGTGATTTGGCTCCATACATGTATTCGTAGAATATTACCATGGATGGATGTCTGTGCTCATTTGACAAAAACTGCAGCCACTAAAAGACATCATTACAAGAGCATCATACGCAGATTTTCTGACACCCTGCCTGCCAGAAACTCTCCACATTACAGATGTCCCATTTTCAATTTACAGACAAAACAGTTCAACAAAACACAGTGCAGAGAAAGGCGAGCGAGGCTTAATGCAACAGTCCTTTCACAGCAAGGGGAAGCCAGCAGGGAATGACTGCGACAGATTCTCATCCGACTATGATTTACACTTCACTTTTCTATTAAAGGATAGTTGTATCCACAGCCCTTCAAACCTCTCTTCTCTCTGAAACCTCTAGGAGCATTTATAAGTATTCTCTATCCTTCTCTTTTGAGTAACTGGAGAAGAAGCTTGAAAGACATTTTTCCTCTTGCATCATCCATCACTGCAGCCACAGAAAAACCTACAGCTGAGTATTTGTCAGGAGCAAGAAGTACTCCAGGTTCCAAGCTGGTTTCTTAGTAATATTCATAGCATAGTCTATCATGTCTTTCTGGCTGAAGGCATCTAAAGCATATTATTTTTGTATAACCCTCGCACTTACAGAAGTATGGTTTTCTCCAGGACAGAAGGGAGCAAACAACCAGATCAAAGACAGCTGCAACACACGGCACCCTGTACAGGAGCATGCACATGCTGCCTGGGAACACCTGTGGGAAAATCCGTCATCTTAAGCAATAAGAACTTAATCATTCCTTATAGAGCAGTGAACAGGGCACGTTTCAATATCTCCATGGAATACTAATATCAGGAAAGAACTCTGCTTGTTGAAAAGCGCTGATACCAGCTCCTTAGATTTTGGTTTGCAGCAGATTAACAATGAGACCTTTTACAAAATTGTCACTTGAAAATATGCAGGAAAAAAGGTGTAAGAAACCCTTACCAGAATTGCAACTCACCCATATTCTCCACCTCAGGAAATATTAAATTTCATAGAAAGCAGAATACTTGGCAAGACTGAAATTGCTTGGGGGAGGATTGGGTGTCTTCATGTCCCCTAGTGTCATATGTCTGAGCTGCTTGCTTCAGGATCATTTTAGGAGCAATACAGAAAAATCAGCTTTGGCTGTGGCAGAGCTAGGCTGATAGACATTTATCTGGTGATGACCTTCACTGACCTCAGGGAAGTGCAGCTCCATCAACTTATTACTGCTGTGCAGCTCACTTAGCCCCTCCACCCCATAAGCATAAAGCCAGGTGCTGCCCCACACTGAGTTTTAGTAACTTGGGCCAAACATCTGGCCCCAATCTGTATCTCTTAGGAAGGGAGTAAATACCAGTTCCAGCACAAGGTGCTGCAGCTAAATGGCCTAAAGTCTCAACTACCACATCACTGCTTGGAAGGCAAGAGACTTGGGAAACAGTCAAATGCTCCAAGCTAGCAACACAGTTTACAGGTTAATGATGGATCTGAGCTACAAAATTCAGAATCAAAGATGTCAAGATGCAAAACTTAAGCAAAGGTCCAGATTCATTGCTATGTATTGAATGGTACCACCAAAGAGACAGCAAGAAGACACAAGGGGGCATGCACCTATTAAATGCACACCGAGGGGGACTGGGGCGGAAGGACTGCAGCAGAGACAGAGGGTGAAGTGAACCACTGCTGAGCAGCAGCATAGGGAAGAAACAGCCCGAGGGATGGAGCTGCCTCTCAGGGCCAGGCTGTAGCACTGCCAAGCAGCTTACAGCAGAGGGAAATGCTGTACCTGCAGTACCTGTGCTTTCTTCATTTGGCAGACATACTGGGAGGCTGTAGAAACTGCTTAAGGCTATGTCTGTAAAACACTGGCTTTATGAAAGCACAAGAGAAGAACTAAAAAGGGAAATTTCTAATAAAAGTAAATTTTGTCAGAGCTTTTGGCAAAGCTTAGAATTAACAGGTGAAGCATAAAACATCAAGAGAGGAAACAAAACCCATCCTTAGACATTCACCCATCACAGCTAAAGAAAGATAAACGTTTAGGCTTCTCTTGAACATACCAAATGTACTTTATTCAGAAAAACCGAGTTTAGGCTCTCCTTGATTTTATTCTCAGTCAACCATACTGTCAGCCATCAGCCATCTTCACACCTACAAACCTTGATCAGCCTGCCCCTGCAGCTTCCCCATGGCACCTCCCACCTTGCTACATTTGGCAGCCACACCATGTCAGTCCTCCATGTCTCTGATGGGACCATACAAATGTAGTTACAGGCAACCATAAATACAATTACTACCGTTATCCACTAGGGAATGGGCTGACACCTTGAAATACTCCATCACATCTTAAAACTGTATAGTGCTGTGGTGAGAAATTGCCCCTCTCCACCCTCTCCGAGGGCTCCTTCTGCTTTTCCGGGACCCTGCCAGCCTCAGCAAAGCCTCCTGTAGCCCTTCAGCTGTGGAAGAGAAGTGTTCAGATTTTACAAGAGCAAAATATCTGCTGGAAACTGTGCTGCTGGAGCTAGCAAGTGTTCCTGCACTCAGAGGCCACTTGAACTTTGAGAACACAGACAATATTTCACAGTATAACCTCTGTAGTCTTCTGCTTCTGTTGCGAAAGAGATAAGGATTTAGTTTTAGTTGTTGAAATTTTATTACCTCTCCCAAAACGCTAATTAATAATTTTCTTGCTTATTCTAGCAGAAATCCTAGAAAGAGAGAAGATATTTTCCTTCTACCAGCTTTCTTCATGGGTTTGTTGGGGTTTATTTCCCTTTTAAGTAAAAAGCTTTTATTTAATACTTTTATAACTACATCATAAGAAACTTCCATTTATTCAGCTAAAAGCTCTGGCCTTCTGTCACTAAAAACGACCAGAGTACAGGGTACGGTGAAGCAGCCTGCAAAAACCCTGTGTGATGGGACAGGTCCCCGCTCACTCTACCTCCTTCTCCAAGGGTCCTTCAACCTTCCTGACCTTAGGACAGCTGCAGAGTCGCAGGTCAGCAGTTTTGAACCTGGGGAGAAGAAACAAGCCCTAGAGTCTTTCCCTACCTCTTTTCCCAGCCTGATTTTCAAGTGAGGCATTTTTTAAATTCTTTCTTGGCATACAAGTAATTCAGGGCAGGACAAAAGAAACCAGTTTCTCCCAGTATGAACATAAAAATATCAAGTTCATTAAATCTCCTGTTCTGATTAGAAGTACAAATATTTGGTGTGAAAGGAGTATTTTGTCTCCTACCCTTGAGGCATGCAGGCTGTAAATAACACTGCTGTTGACCAAGAGAAGCCTAGCAGCTTTCAGACAGCTGATTTAAAAAAGTGCAATCTGGGACTGTGTAGTTCAGGAACCTTGTTTTGAGCCACAAAAAAAAAAGTTTCCTTTGTCAGTATGGCTGTCACAGAAGGTGTTATTGCTTCACTGCAGAGCTCTGATAGAACAGGAAGATGAAGAACAACCGGTGCTATGATGCTCTGAAATCGCAGGAAATGGATCTTCAAAGAGATGCAAGTTCATCTGAATGTTTAAAAAGCAGAGCTTGAGAAACAAAGAACCCTAAAAATCATGTTGCCAATTCCTCTCCTTGCACATCCACCAAAGATATGGATGTCACTTCACTTCCACTCCTAAAAGCTCAGTCAAAACTTGTACTTCAATTGTGAAAACAAAGACATGCAATCCTGTATTTACTGCAAAGAAAAAAAATTGAGATAGGGCTGGTTAAGTGTTAGACATAGGCATTGCTGTGGGATTATGAGCCTCTGTGAACCTGGAGCTTAATTTAAACAGTAGAAGTGGTGGAAGAAAGGGTTACAGCAGAAACTTATACAATACTGCTGCACTACTTGTTACCTGGAGATACTTTTTCCAAGAATCACTAAATGCTGGAAATGCAGAGTCAGGCAGTGAGTGCAGACAATGCAGGTGAGGACCAAGTGAGGAGCCTGCTTAGCACCATCACTTCTTTTGGTTAAGACTCCAGTAAAAGTGTTGTCCCAGACAACAGAAAAACACCCATACTTTTTCTAATGGTCATAGAGATCAAGCTATATTTTTCTTCAATCACACAGCTAATCATTGGAGGAGCAGGAAGATCAGCATCCCACCCAGTCAAGAAGCACATCACCTGTGCTCCTAGTTTTGGCAGGTGATGCAGTGAAGGATGCATCTGGCTTTGGTTAGCAATTAGCTAACCAGCCATTAGCACAGACTTTCTTTTTAGACATATCACCTGTGTTGGACCCTATTCCCTCCAGCAAAAAGCATTGTGCACATAGTAATGAGGAATATAAATCATGGCTATTCGTCCTTGTCTTCTGATTTATGTAGCATGTTGAACAAAAGATCCTCTAATCTGGCACAGGCATACTTTTCTTACTAAGCAGCACTTGCAGTCCCATGCAGTGCCCCTTTCCCAGAGGCACATTTTCTGTCATGTCTGCCACTTCAGGTCGAGATCTCACCGAGCTGAGCAGTGCACACATGCATGCACAGTCACTCAGCCGCCACGAGTAGGGAACACCTTAAAATACAGCTTACTGTGGAGCAAAATGACTGCAAAACAGTATTTAGAGTATATACAGTGTATAGATGCAGAAGATGAGAAAGGTCCATATAGACCCATCATTAAGCTGCTATTTCTCCACTCTATTTCTACACCTGAAAAAAGTCAGAATAAACTCTGTGCACACCACAGGCTGCCTGGATGCCCTGAGAATGGAAGATATGTAGTGATGTCCTTGCAGGAATCACACCTGAAATCACAGAAAAGACACATAACCTGAGCGTTCCCCACTGAAGTTTTGTGATAAACAGGAATAAAACTGCAGCTGCAGACTTGTAGTGGGCAACCTACATTCCTCCTCTCAATAACACCCACAGTACAGGTGTCAGTGTGCAAATAGCCATCAGCCAGGCTTGTGCTGATACCAATTTACCTTCACACATCAGCCTCCCTGATTGCTCATTCTGGATAACCTCAGTCATAACTTTGTGAACTCACTTAGTGGTGATGAAAACAAAATGCCATCAAGTACATTTAAATATCCTCACATAAAAGACACACTAAATGATATTTTATTTGGTAAGATATATGGAGAGGAGCATCACTGACTCATTTCTCTTGCCAGATTGAGGAAATCTCCCTTTAGGAGTTTTATATTTTGTTGATTTGGACCATAAAACGAACATCTCTTAATGCAGCAATGGACAGGTAAAATCAAAACTAAGATCTGTATCTACTCTAAATAATATTTTTCACATTATTTCCACCTGAATTTGCTTAACTCCATCATACTTTATGGCTTCCTGTTATTTAAAGCCATCACATTGAGTTATAGCAATTGGGGGAATAGGAAAATGCTCACTTGCACATAGCTCTCTAGAAGATTATGACAAAAGGCAGAAGAATATGCTCAGGGCACTTGATGAATAAAAATAGAAATTTACCACCGTTTCATCTCAGTAATGCTATTAATAACTAAGCCTCTATTAGAGGAGTAAAAAGACTCAAATTAGAGAACTGGAATAGAATAATTCTAAGGGAAAAACCAATATTTTGACTAAAAATGGCCTTATTAGGTGGTATCAAGTAATCTGGTTTTACTCCTCTTTCAGAAATTATTAGATACTGTTATAAGTTGCAAAAGTATTGCTCTTCTCTTCTGTACAATGAACTGAAACAGATTATAAGGAGTTAGTTACACTTAGTTACTCCATAGTTAAGACTGTAGCTGTTAAAGCTGCCAGATTTGTCTCTATGCCTAATTAGTTTGTACTTATTCATGAATCTCACTTTCATTTCCTGACAACAAAATTAACACAAACTTCCTAAAACACTATGATAACCTGTTTAAAAAAAACTAATAACATGGTGTATTGCAGATCAGGCATTTTTTGCTACAATGCTCAAAGAAAGAATATATTGCCAGCAGAACACAAGTAAAAGGGTGAGAGGGCACCACCACAATCTCACATTTACTAACACACATGTCCAAAGCCAATTTTAATTTGGAATTCCCTAGCTTCTTAGGCTGAGGATTATAAACCATTTCTGTGAATTTTGCAGAGCATTTTTCATTTGCTTCAGTGGAAAATTTGATTAATGCCACCAGAATGACATGACTTCATATTGGAAGACTGCAACCGAGGTGTTTCCTGGAGAGCACATTTGGGGAGAACCAGGCCAGCAAGGAGGTCCATATTACACAAAAACAAAACACACACAGGGATGCCTGTAAAAGCAACATGAGAGAACAACTACTGGAAAAGTTGCAGCAGTTGGTTGGGGGGTTTTTTCCATCTCAGATTTTCTGTTTAGATCAATTTACTCCTCCCGGAAAACTTTGGTAGGAAATTTTGTCCAGTCCTTCATATGACAATTATCCAGAGGGCTGATATAATCCTGAGCTTATTTTTTGTAATCAAATATACATTTTAGAAAGTCATCAGGATCCTTACTCAAAACAACTGTGTGCAGTATCTGAGTATTAAGAACATTATGCATTCATACGCTGAACACATACAGGCAACAGTTAATACAAAGTTTCTTTGCATAATACAAAGCAGTTCTGCTGTCTTTAATGAATATTTTAGCATGGATTGAGGTAAACAGAACCATCTTCTGAAGGACAACAGATTTTACCCTTCGTTAAGAATGTCTCTTCAATACAAAACTGCACCCAAACCATGGTGCTTTTTTTTTTTAAGGGCAAATGTGTTAAATGGTTTTCCTGTGCCCAAAGTGCAGGAGCCCAGCATGAGGTCTGTGAGTCCGGTGGCCTTCTGTGGCAGCGTGCTCATTGCTGTTTCTAGAGCACAGTTAGATTTTGGTCCATAGCAAAGGTTTCTAAAAGCAACTGCAATACAAATTAATTATGAAAATATTTACATAAGCCACTAAACCACCTGGCACTCCCCATGGCATCCTCCTGCCATGGCAATTAAACTAAAACAAAAGCATCAGGCACCACTGATTAACAGTCATGTCCTCTTCTTCACCTGCTCCGCTAACCATGTTTGAGGATATGCAACCGGGTATCAGTCACCTGAATTCCTTATGAACTGCCAAACTCCAATTTTGGAGGGTGTTTTACAGCAGGCTGTGGAAAACAACTTGGAGAGCCTTAATTAATGTTCAGGATGATAGTTTAAGGGCTACCTACTGGTGACTTGTGTGAACCAACTCCATATCATTGCTCTGGTTGGGAAAATAATTTGACCTTAACGATATGTTATTTCTAATGGTTACAAAGATAAGTTTATGGGACTTAGTTCATCCTTTTATTTATTGGGGAAGACTCACTAGCACTAGTGTGTATCTTTTGATACACCTATTCCTCTCCTTTCCACAAGCTTTGTGCACACACTCTGGTTAAAGCGCATAATCCCCGTTCCTCTGCTCTTTGGGGAGGGGAAGGAAGGCAAATGCATTAACCACCCAAAAAGCAAAGTGACAGAATTTGTTACTACATGGGTCTCAGCAAAAGAATCTGTATATGGCATAAAAACAAATCTGCTATTACTGATAGTAATATACTAATGAGTATACATGCAGCTACCTTGTAAACCACAACACTGGGTAGGAAGCAACAAGTACAGCTCAAAGATTTCTGGAAAGAAACTCTAAATCCAACTCCAGGGGGAATTAAATGAAATAAAGGGAATTGTTGCAAGACATTGAAAACAGGCTAGTGCTGGGGTTGTTCTTGTACCTTGTTATAACTATTTAATACCAGTACTGTGTTCAATATCATTACACTGGTATAAAATGCTCAGAGCCACTGGAGCTTGCAAAGGGCCTGGGGTGCTGGGAAAGGAGGACCCCAGCGCAGCCCCCTCCCGCAGCACAGCAGTGAGCATCACCCTTCCACAGAACAATGAGCCCCTGCTGCTGTGTGACTTCTGTGTTATTGCTGTCAGAGGACCTTTCATCTTGTTTTTGCTTACTGCCCGACAGCCAGCTTTGCTCAGTTATTGTTTTTAGCTCTATAGACTCTTGCTGCACAGCGGTGTTATATATCCTGCTGATCTCCCCAGGGCACCCTGTGCCCTTCGTCCCTTCCCCAGTGCCAGCCTCACCACCAGCTTCCCAGCTGTAAAGCCACTAATCAAAGTTCCCAGGAAGGTGAGGTACCTTCTCTTCCCCACCTCCTCCACTTCTCTGAATACTTTGAATTTCTAAAAATTTAACTTTTCCATTGCTTGGTTCTATTGCCTTATTTGGTAGTACCAAAATATGGTGGTTAGAGATTGCTGAGCCTCTCACTTCTCAAAACCAAGAGCCTTACGCTGAGTAGTCAACATGGAGGTGGCTGCTCTGATGAGCAAGGCTAAACCCTACCATATTCTTGGCTGTCCACACCTTACAGCTTCTCCACAGCTGAAGATCGGTCAGGATTAGGCCTTTGGAGAGTTGTCCAGCTGATTTTGAGAGATATGTTAAAATCATGACATTAGGACACTCTCATTAGGACAAGGCTCCCCCACAACCATTAGGTGCTCAGGATGGACCTGGCCAGTGCTTCTCACACCAGGGATATGTTGACAATGGAAAAAGGTATCTTCACTCAGAATTAAAACAAAACATGTTCCAAATGTTGGGGTTAATACCAGACCCTGTGAACTGTTCATTCCACAGTTTTGAAATTCAGCATCTGTATTTTGCAATATCTCAGTTCTAAATTCATCACTGAATATTTATATTATTTTCACATCTCCTGATAAGCTAATTGTACAGATATGGGACACGACACAGACTACTGTTAGCAAGTCATAGCAAGAAGTCATATTAGATGAAATACAGCTGTTCAGAGTCAAGCTGTCTGATCACAGTGCAGACAGACACTTTCACTGTAATCTTTCAAAAAAGATGTTTTAGCTCTGGAGAATCTGCCTATAAATTATTTTTAAAACTGAGATAGAAATTACTTGATTGGTGTGATGGCATGCATATCAAGAAAAAACAAAAATGAAAAGACTAAGTGAAACATACACTATTTGCTTGTTTTTAGCTGACAGAAGAAGAGGTTACACATTATTATGCATGCATTTCTGAGCTGGGAATACCTATCCTACACCCGTCTTGGACATGACACCTGCCAGTGGTCTGGGAAGAAGCCAATATATTTCTTATGTTTTCTGCAGGTGATACAGAACTAGCTTTCCACTTAAATAACAAGATGTATTTTATTATCATGTTAAAGTTAGAGTTTGGCCACTTTCGTGTTGAGTTCAATACCTTAGAAAACTTGCTGCTAAAGACCATGACAGCAGCAAGAGTTTAATCTGAAAGGGATTCAGACCATACTCTGGCTTTCAGGGACCACTTTCTGCAGAAAGAGTAAGAAAGTAAGACTTCTTATCACACCAAGACTCTTCTCTCTGCAACTCTGTATTCATAGATGGGCAAAGCAGATTTGATTCATTTCAAAATGTGGGGTCAAACCTCTGAAGGGCTCCTGCTATATCACATCAGCCGATGGATGAGCAAGGAGCCTGGAAAAGCAAAAAGCTAAAGGTTCTTGGGGTGAGGCAGCATTTACGCTGATCTTTCTAAAGCATGTACCTTTTTCATATAAGATGAAAAGGGTTTTCTGTATGAGTGTTTCTCCTAGTCAAATTACTCTAGTCACCAATAGTCAGTTTTTTATTCTATGGTTCATTTATAGTGAAATTAATGAACCATTTGCACAGCACTTCCCTGCTTTCATAAGCTTGTACAGTACATTGTCATCAGTGAACTGTCCACTCAGCTTTTCTAAAGCTCTGTCTGAACACCCTTGTAAGCAAAAAAGTGTGGCTGGACATCCTCCGACATCTTCATGCATTCTAATAAGCAATATATTATCAGGTTTTACTGGTTCTGTGTGTATGTCATCAGAAACAGAACTTTGTGCCATATGGAAATTCACCTTGTGGCTGAAACATGGGCAGCATGTTTGGTTTGGATGAGCCGTCAATACAGTAACTGGTAAAAAAAAAAGATATTTAATATATATGAGCTTGTTCTAATGAACTTATGTTCACCGTGAGGGTGGTGAGGCACTGGAACAGGCTGCCCAGAGAAGTTGTGGATGCTCCATCCCTGGAAGTGTTCAAGGCCAGGTTGGATGGGGCTTCAAGCAACCTGGTCTAGTGGAAGGTGTCCCTGCCCATGGCAGGGGATGGAACTAGATTATATTTAAGGTTCCTTCCAACCCAATCCATTCCATGATTCTATGATTCTATAACTTGTTTGTCAAGGAGTAACTGTTTTATTGGCTTTTATATGCATTGCTAACCCTTCAATGTATGTTTTTGGGCTGCTGTAGACTGCTACTAAGGGTAAAACTTAGTTTTAAAGAATTTTAATATTATAATCATGGGAAAGATTGCCATGTTATCACATGATAAAATCTGCATAATGCAGGTGATGATTCTGCTGTGTTCCGCTTTCAGCAGCAAACATTCAGTATCTGTTCATCCTGGACCAAAATTTAGTATTTTCAGTGAACTCAACTGTCTAATAGATGCTTCTAGTGTTTACAGTAAATACTTAACACAAGAAAATTGCCCCAAAAAATTGAGGTCTTCAGACAAATTTCTGAAAGGCAAGACTTGCTCCATAAATTTTTCTTTCATTCATACAAATCTGTGGCTTAAAGGTAAGAAGCATAAGTAAACTTTGTGCCCATATACACTTGAATCAGGGTAGGACTGAATGCCCAACTTCAGATGTCCCAGACTTTCAGCTCAGGGGCTTAACTTGTTCCCTTCCATGCATGCGTATAAGACTCAGGGTTTTTTGAAGACCTCCCAGTTCAGGAGTTTCACAGCTGCCTAGGAAGTTCACATGATCACATTTGATTAAGGTTGACATTAATATGCAATCCCAGAGACCTCTTCTGGTATCTCCACCCTATTCAGGAGATACTTGGTCTTCTGCATGCCTCGATAGGTCAAAAAGTAATACCTGCACTCATTTATTCCAGTTGAAGCTTATAAAAATTGATGTCAGGTAAGCTTTCACATATTGCTGTTGCTCTCCATAATATACCAACACACCAGCAAGACTACCATACTTGAACTATGACAAAAGATAACTCACTTAGCACATCCAGCCTCTTGTACCTTTTCAGGTAGACACCAAACAGGCATGTTGTTTTGAACAAAGGAAACCCATCAGTAGGACAGGGGTCTAATCTGATCCAACCAGCACGTGTTCTTCAGTATATCCACAGTCACTTTACAGCAGTGAGATATTGCTACAAGATTTCCTCAGGGTGAGGTACTCTTCTTCCCTTTGCATCCCCTCTACTACTCAGATGCCAGTCATGGCTGTTTCCCCAAAAAAGGAAACATTCAGCTTACATGGTAGTAAGAGAACAGTTTTCAATCCCAGTTAACCTTTACAGCAGTAACACTAATTTGCAGTCTGTTCATACTGAATGCTAAAGCCTCTCTGTTTCCTGCTCTGAATTTCATTCTGTGTCAATTAGTGCTATGAAGTCAGTCTAATAATGATGTATGGTTAACACGGGGTTTGTGTCTGAAAGCTAAGAGGAATGCACGGAGGACAGATAATTGCAATGGCGCCATCCGTGAACTATTTGATGCTTTGTTGAAGTTAAAGGGTCTAGAAACATGCTATAAAAATGTTTCAACATGAGTGCTGATAATGTTTAGGGGAAGTTCCTAGCAACTTTGTTGAAATGAATAAAAAGATCCAGCAGCTTCAAACTGACACATGAAGGTAAAAGGACATAGAACTGTATGAGCCATTTCCATATCTGCTTTACTGAAGAATGGTGTGCAAGAAAAAATCTCAACCAATAATCTCCAAGACTGTTACTATGCTTATTCACATTAACATGCTGAAAATAGCACAAGGACAAGCACAAAGTGATACCTGCCAAGTCCCCTGGCTTTTTCCATATTACAACCATAAGTTCCTGCCAGATAGTGACAAGAAATTCTAATGCACAAACCTGTCACACCTAAGATGAACGGATCTTTGGCTACATGAGGTGCTACAAAGGCACCGGGAGACAGGGCAGCAAGTTACCTCTGCCAGCACAAGGCACATGTGGAAACTTTGGACCGGATTCAGCACAGCTCACTTCAGCCACTGGCAGAGCAAAGCCCATCTGCAGGAATAACTGTTGTTTCACATCAGCATGAACAAGACAAGTGGCTCATTCTGGGTGGGCAACATGCTCTTGGGCCACTACCAACCCACAGTGGTGAGAAGACTCATGGGAACCACCTTTGTGCCATCCTGGCATCACTACTGCTGGTCAAATGCTGCAGCCAGTCCCAAACTGACCATCAGAGCATCAGCTGGTCCTGGTGAGTCCTGCTGCCCCTAGGATCGCACCCACTGTTAGGCGACAGTGGGAGCAGGTCAAGAGAATGATTTTCACTCAAATTACGGGATCAGCTGGCTACGTAGGAGAGGCATATGAAATGCAGAAGGTCCATCCCTTACTTTTCCAGCCCTTTACTTTTCAGAGCAGAGCTGAATCTGTTCCCAGGTGTCCCTCCACAATAACAGGAGCTCCAGTCTCCCCAAAAGATGGATTATAATGTGCAGGGTTTGTCCACGCTGAGCTCTGTGCTTCCTGTGGCACTGCCTGGGCTGGCTGGGTTCACACCAGCCTGGAGCAGCCAGCGCAGCCCTTGATGTTGTCACTGCTCCAGACACTTACTAACTTTGTCAGTACTCACTAACTGACATTATTCATGCGTTTGCTGGCATATCAGTCTTGATCACTTTTTGCAATGCCACATTGCATCTTCCAAAAAAGAAAAAGGAAAAGAAAAAGAAAAAAGAAATCAAATTGTCTCTCTTCCTCTCCCATTTCTCCTTGTATTGTTGTAAAAAGAGTGGAAGTCAGCAATGACCTGATGACCCTCAAAATTCACTTTAGGCTAGCAGTACCACCTCAGGAAAATTGTAAATGCCTGTCTGTAGATGCATATGTCTGTAGATGTGAAAGATTAAGGAAATAATGGGGAGAAATTAGAAATTAATTCATTTTGGAAGAAAAAGAGAGGAATTCACCTAAATAGCTACAGTGCTGCATCAGTGAGATATATTAAAAACCCAAATAAATCTCAAGGACAGCCAATGCACTGCCATAACAAATGAATATGGTGGCAAAGGGTAGCCTTTGTTGCTAAGCTGACAAAAATAAATTAGTCACCTGTCAGTACCTGCTTAGAATTTACAAACACATCAGGTTTTGAGGAAAGAGCAGAAAATAGCCAGCATATTTTTCCATTAGAGCATTGTGAAGAGGGAACTAAGCACTTTGTTTTCATTTATGTGGTAACTTAACCCCCCGCTGCACAGTAAATGCCTCCTTCTGGGAGAAAGCCACCATCTCACCTGGAGGGCACAGAGCTGCCCAAGCTCATGAAGGCATCAGAGGAGGCTGGTGAGACACAAATGCTAGAAGTGAGCCAGCACTGGACATGACCCTGTGTGACTGTGCTGAATCACAGAGCCCCCAGCGGCTCACCAGCTCGTGGGAACTAGCCGCAAAACTCATCTGCTCCAAGCCTGCTCACACCCAAGCAAAACCAAGGAGGAGTTATTGGTCTTTGCAGACAAATTTTAGCATTTGCTGCAGATTAAAGATAGAAGAGTTTAGCTTGGGCCACAGGTCCCCTCTGCTACATCAGTACATAAGTGTCACCTCTGCTCCCCAGGTTTTGGATGTGGGGTTTCCCTTTGAATCACAGAAAATCAGCTCCTTTCACAGGGCGATGGGGAGACTGGGAACTAAAGCCAAGGGAAAAAAGTATAACAAAATAGCCAGGAGTAAAACATAGTAATTAATTTCTTTGTATTATTTTTGTTCAACTTCCACATGCAACAAAGCAAGTAAAGCTTTGACTAAAATATCCAGAATGCCCAAGAAAATTTGGAATTTATATTGTTAAGTATTGATGTTGAAGTATGTTATACTGACTCAATGAAGAAACCAAAGCATCTTATGCAAATTACATGTCCAGTTGGAGCAGCTTGAACTGCAAATGTGGAGTCACAAGAAAAAAAATCGGTGAGCCACCCCAGCCCAGAAATTATTCACAGGAATTAGCTGGGAAATCATTACAAGAAGCAAGCTTGAGAGAGCAACGATCTGCCAGAGACGATTCATAAACCAAAAAAAGAGGCAATGTTCAGTCAGTCAAGTGATTTGCTACAAATTATTTGCCCAGGGCCAATCTTGCTGCTAAAGCGATCAGTGAAGATGCGCTACCCGGAGCGATGCAGGAACGTAGTTAAGACTAACAAGCTGCTATACACAGCACTTTAATTAGGCCAAATGAGGAAACGATAATAAACCAGCAGGTCAAAAAAAAAAATCTGTAACCAAACAGAATCAAATTACTTCTTTTTATTGTGACAAGATAAAACCTCTAAAATGAGATTTCTGAATTGCAATGATACCCAAACTCACACCAAATGAGAGCATAGGAGACTGAACAGCCCATTCAGGCACCAGCACATCAGCCAGGCTGTTGCTAGCTCCAGTCCCTATCAAACATAAGAATTTGTCAATGTTTTATTTTAGCAGCAACAAATTGCAGCAGCTCTGCTCAGCCAGCCAACTGGAAATTGGGAGGCAAGGACAGGTGTGTCATTTCTTGAAATACTCTTTTAGGGCTTGTGGCACAGAGACTCCTTTCAGACACAAGCCATAAGGCTGAGAAATATCCATTATGCTTAGCTATGGAAACGGGGATTTTATGAAAGTGCGATTACGAGGTGATAAGAAGAATGTGATTGGAAGTTGATGTGTTGTTGCTTAATTTAGACAGAGGAAGGCTCTTTTTTTGTCCATACCATCTGCCAGCCTAGAAACCCAAGGAATAAAGGCACAAGCTGCAGATGGTTTTTATAATGGCTGTACTCAAGCAGCAGAGGAGCAAGAAGGATAGAGGCCATATAAATCAAGCAGTAATGTCACCGTGGCTGAGCAATAACCAAGCTGATAGCTGCATTTGGCGGAAACAAAGAAAGCAAGAGATACTTTCCTGGTTTGCTGCATTAGGATTCGGCTGCAGCAGGACAGGACACAGAGGACACAGAGTTGGACCTTCACAAGGCTGTTGGGAGCACTGACATATGAGCCTGGTAGGAGCAGGCAAAACAGCATGGCTGCACAGACTAACTGCAGCCTCCAAGAAAAACAGATAAACTCTACTTTAAAATTGCATTCACATATGCAACAGTTCCCAAGCCTGCTCTTATCCTTACTTTCCTCTCTTTTATTCTGAGAGAAGAGAGAAAGAGTAGAAGCTAATTTACTTCAAGTCAGTAGAGAGAAAACAAGCTTAGATGCAAGACGCAAGGCTCAGCAGGACAAGCACAAACTTCTGCTGGTGAAGCAGTCCCCCGAGATGACCGTCTGAGGTCTGCTGGGGAGCTTGAAAGGGCTGCTCTGCTTATCTTGTTCCACCAGAGCCCAGGTGCACTGGACACAGAACAGTATGGCACAGTACAGTGGCTACTTCAATGTTTTCCTCTTAAATTACTAGATCAAACAACCTCATTTACACAAATACGTATAAACAAACAGTCAGCACGGCATTAGTGGAACCGGGTCTCCAAGTGGGACTGATGGCACACAGATTAAGAGGAGAAACAGTAGCATGCAGAGGAAAAAAAAGGGGTTAATTCTATTCATGAAATATATACACACATACATTAATTTCTTTGCATTTTTATCATTGCAGAGAATGCTAGCTTCTTTGCTGCTTCACTGCAAAGTGTCTCTGGCCCACCTGAGCAGATGTCAGCCTGTGGAGATTTTGCAGTGTTCACAGCCTATTCTGTAAGTGGTCTACAGGTAACCAGCTCTGCCCTGAACGCAGAGCCTGCAACCAGGGAGAGGAACACCAGCTATGCCTTTGGCAGGAGGGACACACACACAACGCAGAGTTGTCCAACTTGGGGGAGGGAAGAAAAGCCACGTTGCTCCTGCTGCTGAGCTAGTGCAAGCCGGATGCTCCCAAGGAGCTGGGATAAGGACCCAAGAACATGTCCAACAGGTACCAGATTTAAAGTCAATGCTATTCTTTCAGCACTAGGACATCCACGAAACCAAACTAGCCCCAAGAGCAGCACCAGTGGCTCTGAATCCCAGAAGCTCTGTTTGCACCCCACTGCAGAAAAAGGCCACTTCAGTTAAATATTTAGGTATTTATGTTTCTGCACCAATGACACCTATTGCATCCATCACTGGAAGATGTATCTGAACATCATGAATGCCCTGGGCTACAGCAGCTCAAAACCAGTCCTCAAAGCAGCACTGGAAAATTCACTCACTAAGTTGAACGCCAGCAAGTCCCAACTGTTTCCTCTGCAGAAAAGTCAACCCTGCCATGACCTCAGATGGCAGCTTAAATACACGTTAAAGGAAGATACAGTTCATGTCCCATACTGTGTACCTGGCATAATCCTTTAAGCCTATGCAAAGCAAATGTAAAACGTTACTAAGTCAAAACAGCAGGACTGTACGATTATTTTGGGTATTGTCTAAATCCATCATTTACAAATATGCACAAATAGTTCGAGCAGACTTTTTGAGCAGAATTGACTATTAAGCAGACATGACAGACTCCAGAGAATGATCAGTGATAGATCTGTCAAAAAAAAGACTAGAACTGAACCATTTTCTTGCTAAATACTTGGCAAGTTCCCAGTGACTTTACCAGAACTTCACAGGGAAGGAGGAGGGAGAAGTGGAAGGAGTGAGAAAAACAGCATTATGGCAAAAATCCTCTTTTTTTTTTCTTTTTTTTCTTTTTTTTCTTATTAATTCTACTTTTCACTTGGAATCTTTTTTAGTTTGGCATGAGAGTATGCCTTACGATAGCAGATCAGAAATTGAAACACTGTTTTGACTGATCCCACACAGGTATTCTCCTTCTCACCCACCCCAAAGAGCTTTCTCCCAGGGAAACCTGTGTGAGTTGGGGGGCTTCCTGACCAAACTTCAAAGTTTCAGTCAGTTCATATAACTCCTAAGGAATTAGGATTCTACATGACAGAACAAGAGAGAGGACATCTCGGGTACAATGACATTTTATCTGTGTACATGCACCCTTGGGGCTGAACCTGTCCCTGGACACCCCAGAAACAGTCAGACAACGTAAGACAGGAGCCCCACAGGCATAATTTCTAGATACATTCAATAATCTTCTTCTACAGTTACACAGAACAGATTTACTTTAGAATAGTTTCAGAGCACTTGCAATCTATAGTTTTTCTCTTTTGCAGGCAATCAGATGTTTCTGGGCTATTCTGAAACACAACATTACTCTAGGAAATAACACACTATCAGAGAGCACAGATAAACAGGCTGTTATTTAAGGCTACACAAGCAAGTCCCAGCAACATCCCTTCCCTCTTCACCATGGGTGTAGACAGACTGCCCAGAGCAGGACTTTTCTTCCACCAAGTATTTGTACCAAGATCAGCATGGCGGTGTTGGCAGATACTGCCACAAACAGCAGCCACATGATACTGATGCATCCTTGGTGAGATGCTAGCAGAAAAACCAAGGGCAGTGCTGGCCTGAGCCATGTGAGAAAAATGAAGATTGCTGCCATGCCCAGCCTGCCTTAGGTGAGCCAGCTGCCTGCAGGGATGTTGCTCTCCTGCCTTCACACACAGAAGCATCAATCAAGTTCATTCAAACAACAACACATCAACTAAGTTGCCATCCCAATAACATTAACTATTACTTCACAACCCCCTGGAGTTAAGTGGGATCAGGATCAAGGACTTTTCATGCACTAGTATCCTTAAGTGAGGAAAAGGAAGAGAACAGGGAAAAGCAAATCAATGATGCAAGAGATCCCTCAAACTCTGAGGCTATTTGTTATGACAGCCCAAGTTGCGAGAAAACCCTGAGGTCACCTGTGGCATACATGCATGCAGACTCCAGACTCAATCGGGGAGAACCGTTTCCTTCATTTCAAGGGCTATCATGCTATTTGGTGGGGGGGTGGGGAGGGGAAGGTATAGTTTACCCCAACCTGTCCATCTGGCCTTCACGCTCTCCAGCCACATGGAGCTCATGGTGAAAGCTGTCCTGTCCACATGTTCATCAGGGATATAACGCGTGTATGCCAGTGGCACAGGGTTAGACAAGTACTCCCGCACTGCTGTGGCTGGAAGTGGTAACACAGAGTTTATCCTGCACATCTGGAAAGGAAATGAAAAAATGACTAATTGCCAACAGAAGATTAATAGCACTCTGCCTCTTAAACCCCAAACCACTGCAGGGGCTGCGCACTGACACTGCTCTGCCTGCATCTGCTGTAGTGCAATAGCACCTCTAAGAGAGGAATCACAAATATTTTTCTTTGGCCTTGTGCTATTCCACCACTCCTCAGCTGATTTGCCCTTGGGATAATCTGTCAGAGGAGCTTCAGCACCTCCTGGCTCTAGGACAGGCCTTCCCCACGGCCTCACCATATCCCCTCAGCTGTAGCAGCAACAGGATCAGGAGCTGTGGATCGCTCAAACCAACTACAGTTGACAGGAAGGAGTATCTCTGGGCTGTTTCCAGGGGATCTGCAGCAGGTAGTGATGCAAAGACCCCCATTTTGGGCAGAGTCCAAACTTTCACTGGGAAAGTTTTAGGGTTCTGCAAATCACAGTGGGTTCAAGCCACTGTTCTAAAGCAGCCCTGACTGTTTTACGAAATTACGAAATACTCTAGACAGCATTTCCTCTTCCCCCCCCCCCCCCCCCAAATTTGGAGAACAGCCACTCCTTTGATGCCACCAGCTGAAGAGCTATTTCACACAGGCACTGTCACTTCAGTAGCTGAGGTTAATGGTTTGGCAACTCAGCTGGGGCTAACTTATTTTTCCCTAGTAATGTTTCTAGAGTGCAAGGGGCTTTCACTGGAGTAATTCAAACAATTATTCAACTATGTACTACTCTGGTAAAAAGGGCTTCAAAGGATGTTTTTTTTCTTCCTGAGCCTGTTCTTCACCATCGCTGCAGGGCTTCAGCTCAGAGACCACTTGCAGAGCTGTTAAATGCTCATCCCCATCACAATCCAACCTTGAGATCAGAGGATCTGGCAAAGCATCTCTAGCCCAAATCCTCCCCGAGACTGCCTTCTGATCAGCCTCTCTTTTAGGAGTTTAATGAATAAAAATATATCTGGAAATAGAACAGAGCGGTGCCTGGAGAGGAAAGAGAACAGCATGCTTGAGCCACAGATCAGAGCAATACAATGCAGCTTTAACCGGTGGGGCTGAGGCTGTTGGACACAGGTCCACCGATGACAGCTCAGAAGGTGTGACATAGCACAGACAACTTCCTAAAATGCTTGTGAGGAACAATGAAAAATGGCGAAGCTGGCCAAATCAAGAAAGAAGCACAAGCCTTTTCTGGCTTCACATAGGACTACTGGGGTCAGGTTGGAAAAAGGCATGTTTAACTCAAAAGTTAGAGTAAATTCAAATATTAAGGTAAGTGCCTTTTAGAATGATGGAGAAAAAGGATACAGAAAGGAAATAAAAATAAATGCAATATGGAATTGAGAGGACAAGCAAATATACAAAGGGAAGACAAACAATTGATGAGAAAGCAAACATGGAGATAGAGCCCCCAGATGTCTCATTTGTACTAGTCTACAGGTCTATGCTCAGCAGAGCGGCAATCACCCATGTACTATTTCCCAAACACTTGCAAGCGGCTTCATACAAATACCTACATTGCATGAGGACAGAGACTTGTATGTCAGCAAAAGTATTCACCATTCATTAATGTTAATTCTCTATTTCAAAACATACAGACAACCCACAAAATAACAAAAAAGGAAGGTATAGCAAATGCTTTATGCAATCAATTGCATAGCATGAATAGCAAATCATCAGTGAAAACTCTTGGCAGATTCCTCATAGATTAAATAAATTCAGGCAAATTATGCAATAAAAACTTACAGACAAAGCCATTAGTGGATTGACTTATAGATAACTCTCATAAGGGAGGACTCAGTTTGTTGGATGATTTACTTGCAATGAACTCTGCCACCTGTAACACTGAAGTACCCAACAGACTCTCAGTGGTGTGTCTACTGCGAAGCATCACAGCAAGAATATTTTGTACCAGTTTCAATTGGCAGCTTTTCCTACTCCCCCCATGTAACATGAGTTTCCTTTCAACTGGAAGAAAAGGGACTTTAAGAAACTGAATATCCTAGTGAGGAGAAAAAAAAAAAAATCTTCAAATTGTAGGGGAAACAATTGGGCAAGATGAAAATAGTTTTCAAAACAAACAGGAACATTCATAAATGCAGGACAATTCACTCCTTCCTTCTCTATGGTAAGAATTAAAAGGTGACATGAATGAGTCTAATCAGCACACTCAGCCAGACCGAATGAGTGTGGTATAGATCCCCAGGACTCAAAACACACCGGTTTTTGTGTTATACACATAAACAAACAGAGAGCATCATAGGGCAGCTTGCTCCACACAGGGTTCACAGAGGGGACACATTACTATTTACAACACAGCACATTAAAATGACACACACCACTCACAGGTGATCATTATTTCTGGCTGCTTAAGGGATGATTTGAGAAATGATCTGTAAATTTAGTTTTTAATTAAGCCAGAAGCCCTAAGGGCCTTCTGAGTTCAAGCACTAAGGGGGGAAGAGGGGGAAATCAATTCTTGGTAATGGAAAGGTCTAGCAAAATCTAATAGGCCTAGGCAATATATCAAGAAGCTTTTAAGATCAGTCACACAGCTCAGAGGAAAGCCTAAAACCCAATTTCAGATATAAAAATATGCTGTAAAGTGGAATGGATAGTCATCATTGTTCAAGCCTCTGGAAAGCTACTGTCTTGAGCTCTGACACAGATATTACCCAGAAAATAGATAAATGATCAACTCCAGCACACAGAACTTCACAGGGACACCCTCATGCTTAGCTCCAACCAGCTTGGAAAAGCAGCCATCTCCAAATGACCTTGCAATCACTCCAAAGCTTCATCATGGCCAGAAAGATCTACATTAACTAATGAGAAGTAGTCATCAAAACCTCCTGGAAGAAGGCTAATTTGTGCTGAGACATAAAAAATAGTTCCCTTGATGTGCAGCACAGGTCTATTGGGTTCATCACAGTGACTATGGCTGGAAGAGACAGAGCACTAAGTCCCTCTGACCTCCACAGTGTAGTTTCAGTAACAGGTACAAGATCAAAAAACAAAGATTTTTCATCCCATCTCTTGATTTCAAGCTGGTAGGACCAGATGAGTTGCACCTACAGGTGCCAAGGGAAAGGACCAGTGTTATAGAAGGCCACTCTTGTCATCTCTGAGATGTTGTCATAATCAGGGAAGTCCCCAATGACTGAAGAAAAGCATGTGTTGCACCCATCTTCAAAAAAGGCCAAAAAGACAGCCTGGAGAACAGTCAGCTTTGCCTTGGTTGGTGGGAAAGTCATGGAGTGAGTCCTCTTGGACTGGGCTTGGAGGAGAAGGCAGCAGCTGGGACAAGTCAGCATGGATTGTGCCTGACCAACCTGATTGCCTGCTGTGGGATAACAACTGGAGCTGCAGATGTGGGGAGAGCCATAGATGTCATTCACCTCAACTTTCACAATGCTTTCAACACCACCTCCCAATATCTTTTATACAGCTTGTGTTGTATCAGTCTGGAAAAGGGGAGGTGACAACTAGATGGGCGAGAGAGTAGGATTTTATCAGTACCTGGAAGCCAGTAGCAAGCAGGGTGCTGCAGGAGTCTGTACAGAAACCTGTCCTCTTCAACATCCTTATTCAAGACCTGCAGGAAGTGACAAGAGCCCTCTTCCAAGTTTGTAAATGACACCATATTGTGGTGAAGAGCTGATATGCTCAAGGGCAGGGCTGCCACTTGGAGGGACCCACAGCCATAGGCTACAGGAAACACCAAAATCTCTCCTTGAGGACACATCTAACTCCACGTGCATATTTTCAAGAAGAAAGTTGGGCAGAGGAAATGAGCAAGAAATGAGATGAATGGTCTTGTTTTCACAAACCTTCCCTTCTAGGAAACAAGTCATTTATCAAAGTGCTGTAATCCCACCAACTGTCATAACACTTGGTCTAATTACATCTGGAGAACAATAAGCTGTATGTTCAGAAAGAAACTGCCTGCAACAAGGTTGGTGAGGAAACTCTGCTATGCGTGATCTTAGGTCACAGGTCCAAATACAAGAACAAATACCAGCAGGCAAGGGGTCGGTGACATTTGCATGAAGCAGCTTCATCTTATTTTGCAATAAAAAATTTGGTTGATTAATTTTCTGTATTTTCATGAAATGTTATTCCTAGTGCATTAATCTACATCAGGGAAGGTCTGAAGTGGGTTTTCAGATTACATGTTGGGGGGGGCACAAAATCCATCTTTTGGAAGAATGCAAAGCACATTCAATAATTGTTAAAAATGCTAAAAAGCTGCTTGGGCTGAGACTTCACACTGCAGTTTGCTGTGGACATACTAATGTTGTTATGGCTCTCAGCAATCTAAGTATTGCTTAACTTCATGCCTTGAAGAAAACGTCCTTCAAACCTCACACTACAAATCCCACTGGAGTTGAACCATTCCTTCCTGCAGTGGTTTCAGTGGGACTATTTCGGAGCATACACCACCAAGCAGGAACAAACAGCAGCAGGTCCACAATAGATGCATTCAGCATGAGGAGGACGTGTTATTGCTGTTCAGGCATCAACAATTCCTGATTTGACACCAGATGCCCAAGTTTGCAGCAGTACGAAGACTGCACATACATTTCATTAACACACTCAAAGCAAAATATAGAGGGGAGGAGGGGGAAGACCCTCTCACCAGCAGCACAGCTGGACACTTAGGAAAACAGACTTCATTTGGATTCTTGATAGAGACTTGGGACCGCCTGCAAAACAAGATAACACTTGCATCCTGGATAAAGGTGCCAGAGTAAGGACTAGGTAGACACAAAATACACAGTAACAGAAAGCAATACCCACACAAAATACGAGCACTGGGACCAAAGACTGACTTTGATGGACAGTATCTTGGTATCTCAAAGGTGACTGAATCTAAAGCTCTTCCCATGGTTTAGGAATTGCTTACCTTCATGCCTTGAAGAAAATGTACTTGATACCACATTGAAAGAAATCTTGTCACATGCAACAGCAGATTTTCCATTAGTATCCTAAATGTATATATTGCATGCCATCATCTTGCTGTGGGCAGGGTGGCAAGGAAGAGATCAAGAGAAAAGAAAATGCATAAAGAGGAGTCTATTACTCAACCAAGAGAAAGTATTTTAATGCCACCAGCACATCCCCTGCCTTCTGAATTGTACTGGTGTCTGGTCCCCACTGAAGAACTTGGACCTAGGACTCTAGGAATAATGATTGCTATGGATCCTTCATAAGATGTTGAGCCCACCAGTGTATGCCGTGGGACAGATCTTATCTAAATTAAGTGGCCACAGCATCATGGTATCAGCCACCCATGCTTCAGGCTTGAAGCAATGAGTTGGTCCTTTATAACACAGCAGAGTGCAAACACAAAGAGCACATTACAGGCTGCCACTCTGAGCATTGGCCTGGAAGGATCCCACATGGACCACAGCATCCACAGAGACCAAAGTGAAATTGTTATAAGGAGGAAGGTGTTTCCAGGGAACAAAAAATTTGTAGATAAGTTGAAAGGAATAAAATTTATTCCAGTAAATTTTTCACTTTCTAAACAAAAAAAAAAAAGCACTTTTAAACTCTGTTGAAACAAATTAGAAGGATTTCTAGTTTATTACTTTCTCACAAAAAAAAAATCTCTGATGAAGGAATAGCCAAGCTACATCAGATGATGGTATCACTTCAGACTGTCAAACCTGATTTAACTCAAAGAAATTCTGGCACCAACATGCCACCTCCAGTGGCTTAATTTGCCTGGGCAGGCACTCGACAACAGCTCAGAGCCCCCTGAGCTCACACTCCAGGATCCCGATGGAGCCCAGGCCTCCTCGGGGGAAGACAGATGGCAAGTTTTTCACAAGTACTTGTTATCTGTCAGCTCAAATCGTGAGTCACCATTAGCACACAGGTTAAAGCACGGGCACGGTGCCAAGGTGCACAGTCAGAGCTCAATATTTGGGTGAGTGACTCAGTGCCCAGGGAGGAGGTAGGGCTGGAGGCTGTGCACCCCTGTGCCAGCAGGCTGGTCAGGGCTCGCGTGTTTAGCATGGCACACAGGATCAAAGCTTCTACGGCCAAAAATCGGAGTCTGGTCGCTGGAGTTTACTTGACAAGTATCTCCCAACAGCTGAGAACCAGATTTCACCGTAACCAGAAGGAAAGGTGAGGATTACCCAACAGATGCCCCTGGATTACACATGCATGCAGGGGTGATAAAATAACTGGAGGCAATACCCTGCATATTGCACAGGGGCTTGAAGAGCACATGGAGTAAGAGGAGCTGCTCCGCTCTTGCCTTGCTCACCTGTGGCTTCCCAGGCAGTGCTGCAGACACCCTTTGGCACCTACACCACCACAGCAGGGTTGCACAGTGGGCTGGCAAAGACTCAGCCCCACTGCTTTGTACACTCACGGGGCAAGCAGTGGCTGCTGTTCGGAGAAGTTTAGGCTCCTCCCAAGATCATGTTTTATGCTTAGTTGAAAATTAATAGAGGGGAACCTTATTAGAGCTATGAAATGGGACACAGAGGAGTGCCGTCGCTGCAAATGGAATAATAAGATCAGGTGTGGTTTTGAGAACAAAACCCCTGAAAAACATGTTTGAGCCCTGGAAAGGGAACACACACTAACCCCAGAGACCCCACCAAGGGCTCTGGCTAAACTCCCCACAATGTCACACCACCAGCCTCTGCACTGGGGCGGCTGAAACAGCTTATGGGCTCAGGATGCAAGAGGCTTTCTAATTCCTCCCAGCCAGACACAGAGGCCGAATCATTAAAAACCTTCAAACAGCCTAACTGTGAAGCCAGTCCATGGAGGGGAAGAAAAAAAAAACAAAAAAAAAAAACACACCATCACAAACCAACCCAGTCATATGAGTAATGCTGGTGCCTTTGCAGAGAGTCAGGCCAGATCCCCAGTGAGTGGGAGTGATGGACCAAGGAACCTGCGAGTTCTCCTGACACCCTGAGTGCGGCCATCACTCTGCCTGCAGTCACAGCCACGGGCAGGCATGCAAGAGCAGTTCAAGGTCTCGGCTAGGCAGACATTTAATACTATCCAGCTTGTTTGGATTTTCTTTTCCTTGAGGGTAAAGCAGGATATGTTAGCTTATTTTGCAATAACAGAGATTTCTATGTCCCAAACAAAAACAAACAAGCAGGAACCAAAACAAAATAAAACAAAAAAAAAAATTCCAGAAACATTCCTCTGCTAAAGAGAGTAATCTTGAGACATCTTCCACTGATTCAATTGGGCATGATGCCAGAGCTGGCTGGACTTCGGGAGGAGGTGGCAGGGTGGGGAACATCAAGTATTTTCAAGGTTAGAAACCTGTCACTCATCATTTTTGAAAGAAAATTCTGAATTCTTTTTAGTAGGAAACATAAGTTTTCATTTTTATTATTTTTAAAAATACCTTTCACTTTTCATTATTTTTCAGTTCAGGTAAAGGAGAAAAACCGATAGAAAAATCTGATAAGTGAAACCTTGCTTGACCTTTTCTTTCTCCGTAATTTTATTAGAAAGAAGCTGAGAATGTCTCCTCCATAAGCCCTCACTTTTTACAGCTATTCCCATCTTACTGTGAAAGGATGAGGGGAGGAAGTGAGAAAAACCAAGTCCTAGATTTGAGGCAAAAATAAGATTTCTACAAAAATACATTACAAAAATCCCACATGCAAGTCATTAATTTTTAAAATAAAACCCTTTTACTCAACAGCTTTTTTTTTATTATTTATAGGTGTTTGACTACCAGTCTGGCATTCACTGATGTTAAGCAAATATAAATTCAACAGTCTGTAATTCCTGAAATTATGCATTTAGAGCTGCATTTCAGATGCATGTTATTCACCATTTGCTGTTGTCCCACTTAGATGATGTCCAGCATCCAACCAGGCAGAAAAGCATCAGAGGTCCCAAGTAATCAATCAGCACAAGCATTAAACAACCTGGCTGTAAGGAGCAGCATCATTACTCACACAGCCTACCTGCCAATCGCTTACAAACCTTAAGCATGTCAGAAAAAAGTCAGATTCATGAACTCTCTCCTGACTAAAATAATTTGGTGGCAACATTATTATTATTATTACTATTATTCTAAGAAATGGGCTACCCTGCCCCACAGATGCTGTCCTTTGTACACCCACACGCAGCTCTTCCTCTGCTTGGGCTCAGAATGAGCTCTGGCTTTAGGTTTTCCTCCTCCACTCATTAATTTTGGGTGATCATATCTACCTGACGAGAAGCATGTCCATGGGTCATCTAAGAGCACAACATCTACATGACAGCAGTTGTGTGATTTTTTTAAAATTTTTTTTTTTAAAGCACCATATTGTGTTTCAGCTGGAAGCAGAACACTGACTATGAAAACCAGATGATGTGCTGGCAGGAATTGTAGAGTCTGAGTAACACAGATCAAATTAACCTCCTGAGGTGCCCCTGTGGAAAAAAACCATAACCATTGCTTCTGCTTAAAGCCTGTGCTTTCCCAAACACAGGTTTAAGATCAGAGAAATGAGAAATACTCAGACATTGCAGACTACAGTACTGTACACATAGGGTATAGCTGCAGTCTGAGGCTCTTTGCACCATGACCCAGCTTCCACTCTGAAATGTAAATGTGAAGTCAGTAGGAACCATCCATGTACACCACATTCACAGGTAGTATGCCAGGTCAGCCTAGATAATGCAAATATTTTGTCTGTTCGAGCTTAACAGCAAAACTTCTCAACTCTAATGTAGGAACAATTTAGTCCCAGAGGGGAAACCCCCAACCCAAGAGTTATTTTCCTTCCAACAAATGCATAAATATTTTCCTTTAGCAAGGATATGGAGACCATAAAATAATTAGTTACGCTGATATGCAAAGAAGCCAACATGCAAGAATCCCCTGGTTACACAGCATTAGCATTGCAGAGCTCATAATTAAACTCTGATTCCTTTACAACTCGAGACAAGTTCCAGACAGTGGGCTGAAAATACGTCTTAAACAGATCTTCAACATTCGGGACCATCTGTTTCCTTTCTGCGTGAAGTATTTTTATTTGCTGCAAGTAATGAGCTTAAACAGATTTTAGGAGGTTTGTTATTAATAAAGGAATGTGAAAAATTTGCAGAAGAGAGAAAGAACCACATTCTGCGCCTGGGTCTGCTCAGGAGCCTTGGCATTGCTTTGAAGGCTCCATTTTCTGCTACATCCCTAAATCCAGATTTAGGTTTCTCAATAAAACAGGTTTCATCTTCAGCACTAAACTACCCTTCATATAACACTGTTTAGGATAGGAAGAGAAGAATAATTTCCACACCTGAATCTTCACTGGGAATATACTGCTTCACAGGCAGAATGTAATTAGGCAGGCTGGAGTTTAGCCAGGACATTAGGGTTAATGGCCCTACTGCTGCGAAGTGCCAGGGGATAGATACTTAATGAGTGCAAACAGCAGAGAAGCCCACCACAAGTCTCATCCAGAGCATGGCACCTCCACCTGCCTCCTGTCCTGTCACAGCATCCCCAAGGAGTGCGCCTCTCATGGGGGCAAGGGTTTGCACCAGCAGCGAGTGGAGACAGTGGATGCTGCTTTCTCTCAAACCTCAAATCACTTGTACTCACCCAGGAGCCAGATGATACCATCAATGATGACAGACAGAAATTTAAATGTGATAAGTTTCCTATAACCATAGACAGTGAGATCTTATTTAAATCATGCCAAGAGACTGTATCATCATTGAACGTTCAGCAACAGTTTTATACAAGCGGAGCAACCTTCAGCCAGTGCTTTCTCCCCAGAGAATTATTAAAGCTCTGTTTTGGCCAAGACAGAGGTATGAAATACATCAACACCAACTGGAAGAAAATGCATTATCTGTATCATTAAAAAAAAAAAAAAAAGGACCCTTTTCTCCTTGGTATTCCTTTTGCTCAGAACAGCACAAAGGATTGCAACCCCCCTCTACATCCTTCCCCCAAAACCACGCTGAACCACTTTCTCTCTCACACCCACATGCTAACTTGGTTCATATTTCTCATCATGAAAGCCTGAGAGGAAGAAAGCCACCAGCAACAACAGAGCCAAGGCAATGCACCACCAGGAAGGGGGGAACTGCTCACCTATACAGCTGGGTGTCGCTGAAACTGCTACCACTATCATCAGGACTGAAGCATCCTGAGCCCCAGTACCTGGTCATTCCTCAGCACCTGCAGGGAGCTGAGCCACCCTGAGGACAGCACTGAACTGCACCTGAAAATATGCCCATGCAAGGAAGCAAGTCATCCTCCAGTTGCAAAAAACGAGACTCCAGCCTTCCAGAAAGCCAAGCTCATCAACATAAGGGAACCAAGAGGAACAAAGCTTTCCCTAGCTATCTTGCATCAGGCTCCCCAGCCAGACCATTCCTTCTCATGGCCAAGCATCAGACAATCAATCAAGCCCAGAGCAGCAAGCCCCTTTCCTTCCCAGCTCACCATCAGGCCCACCTCAGCCTTCTCTTACTCTTCTTTTCCCTAACATAAAGCTTTTGCCACAGCAGCCTTCAAGTCACTCACCCCTGCCAGTCACAGCCTCCACTATCATGCCTCCAAGGATGGAGCTGAGCAACCAAACCCCAGGAGTGGTGCTCTCCCCTTTTGTCTAGGAGCAGCTTTGCTCCTCAGCCCTCAGAGCAGCCATGACCCAGGGGAGGGTGCAGCTCTTCATTAGCTCCTCCTCCCCACAACTAACAAGGCCTTACAGGTGCCACAAGTGGGATCTGCCCCTCTGAGGGCTCCAGCCACAGCAGAGCTCCTGCAGTCCCAGCACACTGCTTCGGAGTCACCCATTATGGCTCATTGACCAATAAAGCCCCCAGAGGTACTGGGAGCACTGTGTTTTATTAGCCCCAGATGATCCCTAGTGGAAGGGACAGATACACCGTTTCTTAAGCAAGAGAATTCCCATACAGTATCTATCACCTTACGGATGCTGGAGGAAGAGCATCTAGTCTGTGCTGTACACTTACTCCTCACAGCCCCCAGGACAAGGACACCATCCAGTCTCTGCTCTGCTGCTGTCAGCAGCAATGGAAACATTAGCTTTGGGTGGGTGCTACTTCTAATACCAACATCTGAGCACTGGTGTTAGGAACCAAAATTAGCGTATTGGTGCAATAGTGATGAAGTGCCTAAGTGTTTAATGCATCTGGTTGGGCCATGTCAGCCATTTATTTACTGTAGTCAGTCCCTAAATCTGTACTGTATCTGCTGTGTGCATAAATAATGAATAAAGAAATAAATCTGGCAGGGTTACCAAACACTTTCACTTGGCTTCTCTTGAACCTGTTAAATTCTGCTGTGATTCATCTGCCTGGCTGTGCCCCAGAGAGATACTTCTTAGAGAAGGGAGGAGAGGGTGGCTTTATTTCTGTGCACTGCTCTGGAGCTTCCAAAACCAATTCCCTTTCAGCTGTAATCCTGCTTTCTTTCTCATTTTTATTGAGGCAGGGATCAACAGACAAACTACAGTATCTTACCCTGTTCCAGGTACAGGTCACTGATTTTGAGACAGAAATCTTAGACACTTATATTGGGTTTTCTTTTCAATGAAAATCTATGTTGTCAATTTTTCTTTCAAGGCAACGCCGCCAAAAGTCACTTGTTATTGTCCTTTCAGTGGGAACCACATCCACTTCCTTACGCTACAAGAGGATCACACTGATGTGGTAGTGTGGGGAGATGCCACCACCCTCCATGAGGCAGGACCAACAGCCAGGCTGCTTGCCAAAGGAGGCTTTTGGATGACCACAGCTTTTGAAGAGCCTTTGGCAGCAATATTAGGGAGAGCCTGATAGGTATGAAGCAACAAAGGATAGGACTTGGTAGACCTAATATGCAAGTAGCCTTCAGATAAATAGTAGCAAAAAAAAGTTTTATAAATATAAAACCAGGTTTATATCTGGAAAAATGTCTCTTCCAGCTTCTTGCTGTTTCTTGACTGCGTAAATTGCCAAAGCTTTGGGTTTGCTATAAGGGCTTTTTCCAACAGAATGACTGCTTTCTGTGCCATGCACTTCACCCTTTTCTTCAGTCCTTGTGCCTATTTTGGATCTCACCATACTCATGGCATATTACATGAATTTCTGCTTGCCGCAGCTGACTTTTTTTAACAGATCCTTTATCTTTGGCATAATTCTTTCTATTTCTCCACTGTTGAAAGAAATTATCCAACACAGCAGTAAAATCACAGTTATACTAATGAACAGCTCCGTAGCATGGATTTTTCTTGTTTTATCATCAGAAAAAAAAAATCAGCAGATTCAACATGCTATTCAGTTACCTTTCCAGTCATGTTTTTCTATTTCAAAATAATTTCTATTCTTCTTTTACCACAGGCTCTGCCAGTTTGTACCCTACATATCATCCTGTCATCTTCATTGTGGCTTTGGGTTTTTTTTTTTTGTTTTTATCCTAAACTTTGAGCTGGCAGTCTGAGAGGCATATTCCTACAATGTGTGAGACATCAGGACTTGCCTTTTACTCTAGAGCATCACTATTTTTTGCCATCCAACTTTTTTATGCAGGAGCACTTGATATGCAACATTGCACAGGCTGTCAAGGAGACTCTGACCTGGGACAAATCTCCAATCTGTACTTTGGTTTTGGAACCATAAACACAACATGCTGGGAGCTCAGTCCTGCTCTGTCCTCCAAACAAGCATCTCTATTCTCACTGGCAGATGCAGTCTGATTCACCCGACTGCACTTGTTAATAATACGGAGGTAAGGTGTACTTTATCAATGGATGTGAGTCATTGTTCTCTTCTAGGAAAATCCAAAAAAGATTTAACCACTAGCCAAGGAAATTTGCATTTCACTTATTCATAAAGGATAAAACCTCCTTTTTTCCTTGTTCTTAAAAGCCTTTACAAACTGCCAACATCAACTGGGGAGCAGGGTAGAAAAGATTTATGCAAAAATCTTAATAAAATTCATTTAGACCTATTTACAAGACAGAATTTACTTGGCAGATATATTTTAAGAACCTGCTTAGGAAAATGGTAGATACATAAGCCAAGTTTAAAAAAAAAATAGCATGGTGCTGTTCCCTACACATCATCCTACTTAATGGTACTTTAAATTTAGCTGTGAAATTGTCTAAATCAACCTGAGTAAAATCGCATAGTCACTGCACTAATGCGCAGTGCATGGGCTGGGAGATGGCTGGCATTGCCCCACTGAAAACTGTTGATAGCAATTGTTCCTGCAGGTCTGAGACTGAAAAGCGATGCAAATCAAGGCAAGATGTCTGCTTCTCCATCTCCCTATCAGCTTTGTGCCCCACTGTCTTCTCTGTGCCTGGGCTATCTGAGCCCAGGTTCTCCCAGAACCCTGCACATGCCATACTAAGCAGTTTGAATCCAGTTCAGGTTTCAGATGTCTGCAAATCTCAGCTGCCCTCAAAGCAGGCAAAGTCAGGTCCCTTGTAGGAAAGGGCCCATCTTATCTGCACAAGATGCAGACGAGGTAGGGTAGATAAGGGCCATATGCAATGTCCTTTCTGAGTGTACTTTCAAGACCAAGCCCCACTGGGGTTTCCTCTCAGGCCACCCAGGGCTAGCCTCAAATACAGGCAAATAGCATGGACAGGAAGCCAAAATGGCCTTCAGTCAGCTCAGCTCAGCGCTGTAAATGAAGCCAGGTAGGTAGGGAAGGCAGGAGGCTGCCCATCTCCCTCACCAACTTGCTTTACCTCCAGCCTTGTGCATCCAGGAGCTCTGTCTCAGCCCTCTATCAGGCCAGGCCCATCACAGCTCTGTGCTTCTCTCCCTTCTCTCTCCTATCTTCTGGTTGCTTTAATCAAGCAGACAACAACAATTTGCAAGCAATCACCAGGAAAACCCCTCAGTCAGTTTTGGGCACTGTTTTCCACTGTCTCAGGCTGTCTTGCTCCATAAATGATGTTAAACTACTTCTTCCAGCTGGTGTGAAAGATTGGTGGATCCTGTGCCCATTAGCCCTGCAACTGCAGCTACATCAGAGGCATGCTTTATAGAAGGTATTAGTATCTTTTAAACTAAATACATTGTTTTCTACTGACATTTTCTTTAATGTTTTTAAGCTCTAGAACTAACTACCTACTTCCTTCCTCCTCCAGTGCATATTGGCCTTTCCCTGCCAGATCTTCAGCTGGAATAAATTTGGCCTCCCAACCCCAATTCATTAAATGATGTCAACATGTGCATTCAGTTAAACAGGCTATTCACATGCTTAATGCTTACAGATGAATGTTTGGCTTGTGTAGGCCTTCAGCTGCGATTCAGAGGATATGCCCAAGTCCAACCTGTTCATCAATATACCTGTGAAAGAACGCATGCCCCAAACAAGCTTTTCTGAAATAGGAAATACCCAACTTCCCAGGCACTTGTTCAATTACCACCTGATATTGTGGAACATAAACATCACTGAATAACATCATTCCTTTAAACACAGAACAGTAATGTTTGAGTAACTGGAGCATAAATATAGTTTACCTCAGGCAAGAGATAAATTACATTAATAAAGTGTGGTAGTGTTCCTTAATTAGTTTGATTAGGTATGACAGAAGACGATATTGTTCAGAAAAGCTCCATTTCCTGAAGTAAGGAATGCTGTAGATCCCAATCTCTGTCTTTTCGTTTTTTTTTTTAAACAGGTTCATTAATTGCTAGAGTATTGCTTTAAAGATGATTTCACAGAACAGGCAAACATGGAGTCATTAGCAGAGGCTGATGCTGCTATACTTGTCATTTGGTGTCCTTGACCCATTTCCCTCTCATACCTGGATTCAGTTGTGCTCCTCTCCAAATGGATCCTACAGATCTTCATGCTCGGCAGGGGTTTCAACAGCTGCACCCTCCATCCCATCAACCTCTTCCAGACTACTGGGGAAACAGCCAGACTGTGGCCAGCTGCTCACAGCCCCTCTTTTACAAGTCCATTTCTAATATACAGAGAGAGAAAATTAGAAAATAGCTTCATTACCCATCAAGATAACTCAAAACCTTCAGAAGACTCTGCCAAATCACCATGCTAATACTCCATAAGACACAAACTTCAAACATGGCTCCCATCTTCTTTGCTGTATGTTGCTTATTTATTTACTAGATTTACTGTGCCATCAGGCTCAGCAAGACCTGCTGTGCTGCTCATGCTTTGCAAATGCTGAAAGCTGTGAAGTGTCAGGTCTGGAGGATCTATTTAACAGTGGCCTTGTGGTACCAGACCTAGCTGCAGAGGCTTTGCTCAGGCCCTGAACCTGTTTCTGTTTTGGTCAGGTCCCTGCACCATGCTCCCCACTGCAGCCCTGGTCTTTGAAAAAACTATGTACAGGACCCTAATTCACTGATGCACTTGAATAAATTCCAAAATGTACTTTAGGTACCCAAATATTTCTGTGTATCTGAATATTAGGGCACGATACTTGCCTTCAGAAATCAGTGCAAATTCTTCCTTTGATTTTGCTCTAAGAAGAATCATATTTTTTCTGAACTCAGCAGCTTGTTTTCTATTGACATACAAGAGGGTATAGATCGTAGCTAAAATTTAAAAATGATCAATGTATGGTTCCAAAACAGCTCATGTCCCCAGACAGGAGAGAGTCAGTCCTGCCAGAATACAGGCACCTTGCTATCATCAAACCCTAGCTTTGTAAGTCAGCTCTGCTAAGGCGGATAAAGTAGTCTTTCCTGCCCATTGATCACACAAATCCAATCTGGAGACTTGTTTTCTCTACATGACAGTTACAGGAGGAAGACCTGATTAAATATTTCTGTTCTGATCAAGAAGCGTCTCACAGGCAATCCTGTGACTGCAAACCAAATCCCTCCCCAGAGCTCAGCTGCACACTCTACCTGATCAGCTGTGCTTAGCTGTGCTTCTTCCAGACCTGTGAAAACGCACTTTGATACCAATGCACAATGTGTTGTTTTGAGCTTTAGGAACAGAGACGTATTCACCTTCACACTCTTATACTTGAGATCCAGCAAAGATTGCTTACAATCGAAGAGCACTCAAGGTTTTCGCATCTTTCCTGAAGTACCTACAGAACAAGTGTTCGTCTACTCTTGCGCATCTCTCCTTAATGCCTTCCAGTTAAAATGATGACCGAGTACTTTATTAATGCCCAAACAGCCAGACGTCAAGGCTCCATGTGCTCTCTGTTTATCAAGCAGCACCAAAGACTGTACTAACAGGTCTGATGATATTGAATTTGGTTTACATTTCAAGTGCAACCTGTTCCCTACAGGAATGCTCTGTTACAGGTCTTTTCATGGCACGGGAACAATAACTGACTGAACACCTTCTTGAAGCTATGCCAATGGCTATTTATTTGTTGTGTTTGTGACTGCTCAGTAGCGGAAATTATGGCCTTGATGTTGCTCTCAGTTGAACAACTGAGGATTAACTCCTGCGAAACCAGTGCAGTTACCCCAGCATTACATTTGAAATCAGAATCGGCATTAGCATAGCTGAATAACTACAGTAAAGGATGGCAAAACACATGGGCTTTGCTGTTTTCTCCAAAGTGCTGTAGGGTAGACCCTTTTAGACCAGTACAACTCAAAATACTGTTCCCAGTGATGCCAACTGACATCATTGCACTTTGTCTGGTCCAGAGCCTGGTTGTTCAAAGGTAACCAGAAGCACAGTGGACTTCCCAGGCTGATCACAAATTTCAGAATACATTCTTGTTTCTGCCAGTCAACTTCTGTGACATGCTTAGCCCACTGCTGTGCTGCCCCCAACCAAATGGTCTGACAAGAGTGACAGTCTTCAGCTCAAATCATTTCTCTCATCCTTCAGCTCCTCTTACAATATCGTGACCTCTTTTCCTCTCACTGTGGAACATCCAAAATGCTCCATGACACAGCTATTGGGTGGATTTGAAAGAAAATTCCCCTGAGAGAATTAACCTTTTAAAAAGTTCCTATTGGAAAATTTTAGAGTTCCCAATGGAAACAGGGACAGAAGGAGGAAAGCAAATTTCATGTCTGCTTAAAGTGTTAAATAAGCTTTTGATTCCAAGCTACATGATACATTTTTGTAAACAGGGACACAATTTAAATTATTTCTTTTTATTCTAAAAAGATTATTGTTTTCCTTCCAAAATACCTCATTTTAATTGGTTTTTCTAAAATTACATTTTTAGGCAGAGAAAAAAATAACAGCCCCCAAAACTATTTAAAAAAAAAAACACACCACCCCTCATTGGATTCCTTTTAAGCTGGCAATACTTATGACTTGTGTTGAAAGAACAAGCAATAAAGGCACTTTCTGCCTCTCCCTTGCTACCCTTTAAAACAATCTGCCCACCAATCCAATTGTTCCATCTGTTTCCAAAAGAAAATTGCATTTTACTACTAGGATGCAAATGCTGAACAGCTTGTAGCTAAGTATTAATCCATAAAAACCTGAAAACAATATCTTATTAATTCACAAAAATCAATATTCCAGTACACATTTTGGAGCCAGTTCATTACAGTTAAGCTCAAATTTATACGATGGTCAATGGCAAACTGTCCAAAATATATCTGTTTACCTATAATGAAAGAAACTGGTTGCTAAACCTCATTCCACCAAAAACAAGCTCTGTGACAGGACTCTGGTTCAGGGAAGAAGAAAAAGTGATCTTACAGCGCATGTAATCCTGGTGCAGTAGTTATTTCTTCTTTAACAGAGAATAACACAGGTATTCTGTGGTGTTTTTGCTGTTCTTCCCCTGTGGCCAGGATATTTAAAAAAAAAGACGAAGCTTTGTACCTGTTCCAATGACAATTCCTCCTGAGGGCTTTCTGTCAACTCAAATATCCTTGAAAAGGATGTGGCATCAGAACAGGCTTAGTTGCATCAGTCTGGGTGTCCCATCACATTCCTTTGAATACTGAATCCTATAAAGGTTGATTTTCCCAGATAAGTCTAATATTTTCAAAAATACAAGGCAGGGGTGGAACTTTCAAAGCCTATAGCTCTTATGGTGGTGTTTTTACTAGTAGTCCCAATGCAACACCCATTGATATTGATGAGAATTCTTCCACTGTTTTCAGTACATATCTGATCTAAGATCCTGAAAGTAAATGAAGCCTGAAATTCCCAGAAATAGAATTTTATTGTCGTCCAACAAATATATATATGTACAAAGATATGTATGTATGCATGTATACATGCATATATATGATAAATGATTATATTTAATTTACCAATAATGGAAAATGTTTATGTATTTATATTTATTTATGTATATAATTTTTTTCTTTACTGACAACTAAAGTCTGATCATTTTTCACATGGTGACGTCAGGTTCTAAGATTCTCCTTCCCTTTCTCCCGAGTTCCAGAATGAAAGTTGTTCATGAATCATGAAGGTTAAATACAAATAACTTGCATTACTACTCACAGAAGACATGTGGTTAATTGCTGTCTGCCTTTATTGTTAATTGCTGAACAACAGCATACTGGCACACCCACCACAGGCTTCTGAAGATAAACAAACACAGCATATGCCCGAATTGTTTTTGTTCTCTTTACATCACTTTTTCTTCCAAAACAACAAGGGGAAAATTCATAGATCCTGTCCCTTAATCTCCTTGCCCTTACGCTAAACTCATTAATTCCTCTGGCTGGTAACTCCTGTGTTACACCAAGTCAGAGAAGAGTCAGGCCAAACAGAAAGACTTCAAAGCAGTTACAGTAAATTAAGTCATCTGGTCTCCAAGACCAAGATTTCCTCTCCATCCCTTTCCCATACACAAGCTGGGTTAATTCTACTTCTGATCCCATTGAAAATGCTGAGCTGATGTTCCTTCCAACACCAGAGTATGGCATGATCACATCAGACATACTCTGCACCAAAAGACACCCACAGAATGGGAAAAAAAAAAAAAGAGATTTAACACTCACCATAGAGTGGTTTAGGGAGATGGAGTAGTTCCATCATTTGACAAAGCATTTCTTTCAGGTTTAAGTCCCTTGGAAAGAGGAAACTTTCCGCTGAGGAAAGCGGTCACCCTGCTCCACTGTGCTGGTGTTTGCAGCCCTCCCAGGCTCCCTGGGCCCTTGCCAGCCCTTCCCTGCGTTATCCAAGAGATTTCTCATTGCTGTCAAGAAAGAAAAAAGACAGGTCAGTCAGGCCCCCAGGACAAGGACCCCCAACAGCATTTTTTTTTTTTTCTGTGAGACTGAGTCTGGCTAGCCATAAAGGCAAATCTCTCTTTTTGAAACAAATATCGATCTTGCAAGGAATTGTCCTCTAACATGCAGCGCTTTAGCCTTCCTGCAAACTGTAAATACCTCAGTAGCTTGGAGCCCCAGCCTCTGAATATGCAAATGCAATTTGATTCATGAGATGAGACACATCGTCAAAGGATCTCTGAGAAAGAGGACTGGACAGATTAGACACAACACATTTCTCAGATCAAATCAATGGATTCAGACAGGAAAATAGCATATTTGCTGGAATGATATACCATCTGCATGGTGTTTCTCTTGAGTTCCCATATCACCTTCTTGTTAACTTCCCCATTGCTATCCTTCACAGACATTTTAGTTTTTCCTCCCTTTTCCATGACATTAACCAAGTTCTGCTGCAGAGCGAGTGTTTCTTTTCATTGAATTTAATTTTCTCTTTGTACAAACAGACTAGCAAGAACCATATTTCCTGGTCTATTCTTGGCCACGTCGTGTTCCTGACATTCAGGCTGAAAAACCTAGAAGGCAACAACCTTGCCAAAAAATTCAGGTTGGCATGCAAAGCAGATAAATATCAGTAACAGAAGTGATTAAGGAGCTATAGGTGCTACTTTACAAGGAAAGACTGAAAAAACTAAATCTGTACAACCAGGCTAAATGATAATTAAATCAGCACATCTACAGGCTATTGAACCAAAAAAGGCCAAATCTCCAAAGAACTGGAAATCAAGAGGATTTGGGCACCTGAATACCTCTGAGAAGCCAGGTGAACATGCCAGAATCTCCTCCCCTCCTCTGTCTTTTGAGGAGAATTTTTAATTTCAACATGTCACTGGAACCAGCAGAGTTAGTAGAACTTTAAATAACTCCCTACTCGTGAAGGGAAAAGCAAGAGAATTACAGCTGAAGAAATTAGAGGATATTTAGGGTCATCTGCAGAAATGTTGACAAATAATGCGATAAAATTGAAAGAAAAAAGTCAAAGTATAAGGTGAGAGTCTCATATTTACAGATCAGTGGCAATGGAGGAAAGAGTAATAGTGGAAAATGAAAGCATCTGTTACTGATGCATTGAAAAGTGGAGTGGCCAATAGATGAGCAAGGAGAGTGTTGCCCTAGTAAGTGAATGAGTGTTTATAGCTAATTCATATTTTGCATTTATTAACTCCTATATCACTCAGGACACAGTAGCCAGGAAAATAGAAGCTTATCACTTCTTTAGAGATAGGAAAGAAGGAAGGAAGAAAGAGAGGAAAGGATGTAAGGAACCCCTAGAAAGCCAACACCCGAGAGCACATGTATCAGGTGTGGAAGGCAAAGATTCAGATCCCCACTCTGCACCACATGGACCCTTGCTCTCTTGTGGGAGTGTTTCATAGGTCTCACCTCTTCATTTTCCTGTAGAAAAAAATTAAACACTGGACCCTGCAGTTCTTTACAGGGCAGAATTCCTGGTTCCTGGCCAATCCTACCTTGCAGTCCAGCTAGTTTGCAAAGCTGGCAAGCATCAGTATTTCCACTGCCCAGATGGAGAGACGGAGGGTACACTGATTGACCAAGGTCACCCAGCAAGCCAACAGCAGAGCCAGCAAGAGGACCCAAGTCTCCAGAGTCCTGCTGTGAGCCATCTTGCCTCTTCTTACTGACTGTTTCTGTTCCTGATATTCATCACTCATTACAGATGTCATTAAAATCCAAATAAACCACAGCAAATGCTTATTATTAATTTCCAAAAAATATACAGGGCTGTTTTTCCCATTGAATCCTGGCAGATTCTGTCTTGAAATTTGCCTGATTGGTACGAAAACAAATACGTCTAAATTAGCAATATACGACATGACATGAATGCGAACATTCACTCTCTTTAATCATTCCCACAAGCATTTTGTCATTTTCCTGTCAGTTCTGTTGATAGGAAAGGAAACTGCTTCACAGTTTTAATCTCTTTTCCCTGAGCACATTTTGTTCTTAAAGTTAGCTGATATAAAGGTAATGTATTGGAAACAGGGGAGGCTGGTGAGAAATAGGGAAGAGCTCTCTTTGTTTCTCTCTCTTTCAGAGTGAACAAACATCCATTGGCACTTTTGCAGGCATCTCACTCCTCCCCCCATCTCCTCACCTCCTGAAAATACGCAAAGACACTTTCTCTTTGAACCTTTATGAGAAAAAAAAGGACAGATAATTCAAGTCAATCCTCTTGATTAATCAAAAAATTTTCAGCAACAGCCACCAGCTTCCTCTGTGTGACCTTGATGTCAGGTTCAGAACTCGGTAACCGAATTCTCACATTTTCAAAACCGGACCACATCAAAGGCACCTACACATTGCCTGCATCTTCGTTTTCTGGCCCCAGACAAAAGAACAGATGCACAGATGAAACAAATGGTGAGCTCAAGAGTTGGTGATGAGCACCATGTCCATGCCATCCTCCCTGCCCAACCCTGGGGAAGTTTGTTGCCACATTTGGATTTCGATTTCTCATGTACTTTCTTGCACATTACAGAGCAAGCCCAGAGCTCTGTACAGCATATCTCAGGATAATCAAAAACAATATGATGAATTTATGACAAAAATGATGCAATGATGCAATATGATACGTTGCAATACTATGACTATTACATTGCTGTCTTGCTTTTGGCTGGGATAGAGTTAATTTTCTTCCTAGTAGCTTGTATAGTGCTGTGTTTTGGATTTAGTATGAGAATAATGTTGATAACACACTGATGTTTTAGTTGTTGCTAAGCAGTGCTTACACTAGTCAAGGACTTTTCAGCTTCTCATGCTCTACCAACTGAGAAGGCTGGAGATACACAAGAAACTGGATGGGGGCGCAGCCAGGACAGCTGACCCAAACTGGCCAAAGGGATATTCCATATCATATGATGTCGTGGTCAGTATATAAACTAGGGGAAAGCTGGCCTGGGAGCCACTGCTCAGGGACTGGCCAGGCTTCAGTCAGTGGGTGGTGAGCAATTGCATCATGCGTCACTTGGTTTGTATATTATTATTGTTGTTACTATTTTATTTCCATTATTAAACTGTTCTTATGTCAACCCACAAGTTTTCTCACTTTTTTCCTATTCTCTCTCCCGTCCCACCGGGGGGAAGGGAGTGACCGAGCCACTGTGTGGTGCTCAGCTGCCAGCTGGGGTTAAACCACATCAATTGCACAGAAGGTAACAAGAATGGCTGGGAAAATATATAGGGATAAGAGACCATTATTTGTTTGACATGAACTGAGTAAGATATCACTAGAAAGGAAGGGATGAGGAACTTCCCCTCGTGCCCCAGAAGTCAGTAGTACAACTTTCAGCAGCTGCAGCAGATGTTGAATGGGGCAGCAAGTGAACAGTGAGGCATTGGTGACTTTTGATTAATTGGGCCCAAAAAGCTAGTGTGGTCTTTCAGAGGGAAGTCTAGGTCCATGAGACCATGAGTCTGGGTCCATGAGATATGGAATTAACTCTTCAGAAAGGGATACTTCCATGTAACATGTCCAAACATGTTTTATAAACTAGGAAGACAACTAGCTCTTGTGAATGTAGATGTTTAGCCATCCCCCAAATCAGAGGCATCTAATAAAAATCTGTTCTCATATTAGTTTAGATCACATTTCTTGGCTAGAACCCATTTCCTATGAATATAAAGTGTGTGTTTATGCCTATTGCTTTATCTTTTTCATGCCTCTCAGACCTAGCTATTATCCATCTAGCCAATAGTTATTTATTACTTTGTGATTATAGGCAAAGTAGGTAATGACCTATTAAATCACAAACCAACACTTATTATCACCAAAACCAAACTCCAATTGCTAGAAAAAAATCACTTAATTTCATATGTGGTTAAGAGTTTACTTTTTTTGCAGCCAAGATAATAGATGGTCATTGCAAATATTTTTCCCAGGAAACTGGCAGTTGAAGTAAGTACCCTGTAGCTCATGTTTAAACTGTAAACAGAGGAATAGTTGTTGATACATATTCCAGGCACAGAGCTATGCCCAGGGTAGCAGAAAACAATAACAAATATATTTTAGGTTTTATCTTACAATGTGCTCTAAATAAGTGTTGGCATTTGTCACCACGCTACTTTATCCCTTTGAACAGCTGGAGGTGGATTACGCAGACAGGTACAAGGCAGGTGACACACATAACCTTCCTCCATTCATTTCAAATTCCCCCCCAAAACCAGGCATGACTGCCCTGAATGAGGACCAGATCCAGCATAGATATGGGCACATTCTTCCACTTGCAGCAGGAGAAACAGGGAGGCAAAAAGGGGTGCCAAACCTTAGCATCACCTTTCCAAGAAAATGCTCCTTTTACCAAATGAGAGCCAAATGTCAGCCTGCATCATCACTTGCACACTTACATTCTTGTGATTCTGGATTAATTATTAGTATTGGCTCTGAATTGTACATGAAATTATATAGTGGCAGAAACAAGCCCTAGCAAGGCAACAGCAAGAAAGAAACATGATAGATATTTAGATCATGTATAAACCAACTGTATGTATTCTACATGAGATACTATATTTAACTGGTAATCAAATAACTACCTAAGAGCCTTTGCTAGCCAGAGGCTAAAAAATCTTACTTGGAAAGAATTCTAAATGAAGGCCAAATAAAAAAAAACCTGTAGTTAAGTTTGACATGCTTACATGAAAGACTTTTGTGATAAGCAACTGCAAGTCTTGTGCCAAGACTTGACTGATTGCCAAAAGGTCATGTTTATAAAGGTTGCAAGCAAATCACTGGCTCAGGTCTCCATCGAGAAAACTGTGAAGTTAAAAAAAATCTTTTTGCAATGTTCAGTGAGTTACTTTCTCCACTCCCTAATAGCAACCAGTGTAGCAAAAAAGCATTTGTTAAGCAAAATAGGAGAACACCAGTGCAGTAGATAAAGCCATCATATAATATCTGCACATAATATCTAGTTCCTGAAGTATAATTAAAACTATTTCACCTCCAGCAAGGTGATTCCTGCTGGTTGCTATCTTCCTTTTGCAATACCACTGTACTCACTGGTCGGGATTCAGACAACAGTAAAGCCTAATTCAGGTCACCACTGATTTGGCACAAGCTGCATCTCTGCTTTCAGGCAATTCTCTCCCCAGTCCACCCCTGCTCGACCTCCTCATGGCAGGCTTCCTCCCATCTACTTTCTCAGCAAAAACATGAGCCCCAGTGCTCGTACACACAGAACCTGCTTCAGTGTTAGTTTTTGCTTTCCGGTTTAAGGAAGCTCTTCCAAAACCTGTCTCAGCCTTCTCTTTTTTCAAGCTTAAACTTTTGCATCCTAATAGCAGGAGCCATTGCCTGGCTACATTTAGGGAGAAACTAAGTACACTTGGGCATAATAAATCATATGCTGGTACAATGGGGAACTTTTCATTATAATATGCCCCCTTTTTAACAGAAATTTCTCTCAAAGAAAAAGAAAAAAAAAGAAAAATGTTCATGTTTCAGCCCCTTTGGAACCTTCCATTTATCTTTCCTTCCCTCCACCAGAATGTTTTGCCTGTTTTGGGATTCTCTTGTCTCTGAAAATCCAGCTCTAGGAAGGGGGTCATGGGGGTTTATTTTGCTTGAGAATGCAGTGCCCAGGCATGTGCAGCCTAAGACAAAAAAGCAATAGAGCATTATTCCTGACCATTTTTGATCCAGTTCTGCTGCTGTGGTGGCATGAGATTTGAATTCATTTCTTATGCTCACTAAAAAGTCTGAATCCTCAGCTGATATAAGCAGGCATAACTCTGCTTGGATTTCAGCACAAAATGTCTAAGGAAAATACATCTCAATAGCATTGGAACCCAAAGTCAGGTGTCCCTGTGTGACCCACATACAGTCATGCGGAGGGAAGGGTAAACAATACATTTTCCTCAAATATGTTGCTCATTTCTCTTCCAAGAATAGCCCCTATAGACTATCAATAAAATGGCTTTTTCAGAAGCAGTTAATTGTACAATGGAACACAGAGATCCAGAAAATCTCCAAGGTATCAGCAGAAAACAATGATGAGAGACCTCAGCCCAAGAAAGCACATAAAACATGTTAGTTACAGCATGTGGAAAGTCCTGCTGACTGCTTTCTAAAGAGCCCGAAGAGTCTTAGATTCCAGGAAACTATTTGCTATTACAGGTTTGCTCATACTGATGTGAAATCGGGGTGCTTTGGGCTTTGCCTGTGCAAGATCTAACAGAAAGCTTAACTGTCCTTTTTTTCTAGAGCCAACTGCTTGTTTTTCTTCTCCACATTATAGGCACTTTCTAAAATGCAGACCTATAAGAAACGTGTACTGAGGGTTCCCAAAATCCTGCAGCTGAGAGAAAAGTGCAAGGGAATTATTACTGTTTCTATTTATTTATTTGTCTTGAAATACTGCCCAGAATGTCATACGACACAATAGGATGCAGGATCTCTGCAGAGAATAATTCACAGTCTAAACAAAAAGACCAGCCAAATGCATCACTGGGTGCTTACATCATGCCAGCCACTTCTTAGATGCTATCAACCCAGATCCCATAGCCAACTCACAATAAACACTGATCTTTTCCTTTTCTTTGTCCCCTCCTGCTGTTTTGCATTAAAGCCCATGCACTGGAAGAGACACAGCAGAGACTGGAAAGAAAGTCAGACTGGTGACGCCTAGATACGCAGCCTTTCTAGCCATGAAGCAGAGGTGCTCCTTGAGCAATCCTACATTTGAAGGGCTGTCCTGGCAGTTCTTTTCTGTCTTCCTTGGCAAGGAGTTGGAGGATCCTTCTTCCCAGTCAAGGTTACTTTGAACCCACATTTACCATACAGCAAAGAAACATAAAAAGTATATTGTCCATTTTAAATGGGCTGTAAAACATTCTCTGCACAAAAATGAACAGTCTTTAGCATAAAGGAAAAGACCTTTACTAGTTACATAGATACTATTTACAACATGTCTTGGTAAATTTTGTCCTCCCACTAAAATAGGAAAAATGTTGTGAGCCCAACAAAAGGACTGGAGAAAGTTTACCTCCACCTTACAAAGCAATCTCCCTTTTTCTCGTTGTTGGCTGTAAGTTTTGTTAGGTGATTCATTGGGAAATTTTTCAATAAAAGTATTTGCCAGGACACTTCAAAAATGTGTTAGATTTTGAACAGTACTCACAGAACCTATCCAACTGAGAAACAATCCACAGAAACAGTTGTTCTGCAGAGTCCAAATTCAAAGGCCATGATCTTTTGTCTTATAATTTCTTAAGAAAAATTGTAGATTAAAAAAGTGGTGCTGGGGGGAAAATCTGTATGAAGCCATAGGAGCTCAAGTCTTTTGAATTCCAACATATATTTGTAGGTCAGTGACTGAGAAGTATCCACTAGCTCCAAACATACCTCATAAATTTCTTTAACAGAAAACACATGCTTGGAAGGTAATGCATTATGTTAGTGTCTAGTTCTTTCAATTTCAGAAGAAGGAGTTTCTATAATTATACCCTCTCTAGACTAGGGATCTATACACTACTGTATAGCACATGCTCTTTTATACTTAAGTGTTCTAGATAGATGGTCCAAGTTGCTCACTAATTAGGTGTATGCTGCATCATCACTCATGAGGAGTGAGTGTCACTGCACAAGATTTGCAGTCCAGTAGCAGGTGATGGCTCTGCTCGCAGTTGCATTTGTTTCTAACACAGTTTCTCCCACCAGATGAGAGCTGGTCTACAGTTTTCTTGCACAATGGCTATGTAAGAGGAATCCGATTCTGGCCAGGCACAGGGCTCTTTACGTCTCCCTGACCCACTTCTGTTTTCTTTACCGGCTGAAAAAGCTTCAAAGATAGTATTCTCCTATGGAATACAGGCCTGCTACAACCAAGTTTTGGGACAGTCAGGGATCTGGACATGCTTTCTGGAAACATCCAGGACAACACTGAGACCAGAGCTGAGAAGAGCTTTGCAGTCCCACTGGATAGACACAGATCAAGGTAACTTTCCAAAGTACTTATACTGATGCAGAGGTGCTCAGCCTGCTTTTAGAAACTTTCTTCTGAAATCTAAAGAAGAATTCTAAAAGAAAAAAACAAACAAACAAACAAACAACCTGACACCAAACCCCAAGAACCCTCCCCCACAAAAGTGCACAAACAAACAAACAAAAACCCCACTAATTTCAGTCCTCACCTGGTCAGTGTATCACTACACCTCTCTGTAGGCCTGGCACCACCAACTAGGAGCAGTGCCTGGTTGCAGACCCAGTCCATCCATCTCAGCACCCTCAGTGCTCAGTTGCTTGAAGCTACCCAGCACCTGCAGAATCCAACCTGCAAATCCAAGGGTACCAAATTCCGTTTAAAAATATCTTCTTTTTCCTTTTTGGAGTTTTTTCAGCTGAGGCAATTATTACTTGTCATAAATAAGTACAGCCAGCTGTGAAAAACATTCAGTTCACTGTTCTGAAAATGCTTTATAATTGTTTCTCTCTAGAGCAAAGAATTTTCTAACTACTCTGTGGTGCCTCCAGCCAATAAGGGGATGTAGTGGAAGGAGCACTTATAAGGCTATCTATCAAAAGGATTGGAGCCCCCAGAGTGCACCCACTAAGTAGAAAGTATGGTGTTTGCAACACACTGACAAATCTCTTGGGATTAAATTGCAGATGTGGATGCTCAAGAAAAACCATCACATAGAATGAAAATATGGCATCCACCATGTTAAAATCATGCCCTTACCAGATCTAGGATGTGGTTCTTTGCTTTTAAACTGTCATTCCAAAAAGAGCCTGTATTGATCATGTGAAAAAACAAAAGGATGTCTTTGGTAATTGATGCCTAGGACAGAGTTGAGAATGAAAAGCAAGGCTGAAGAAGACATTACTCTTGCAGATGGCATGCCCACAGATGAAGGCTGCAAGAAAGAAGCAAGTTGACTAAGAAAATAACTCTTGCTTTAAGTAACTTTCTTCCAGTGTCTGAAACAGAGCTGGAGCATGGGGAGATGAGCTGCTCAAAACTCACCTGTCAAACAATTCACATGAATTCAGGCAGATTTTGATTTGCAAGAGTTTCACATTTCCAGATTTTTGCTTTTATATTTATAGTTCCAACAGTCCTAAAATGAAAAGAAAAAAGTCTTAGTTTAAATGGGTGCGGCCCAGTAACCAGGAGAAGTGATGTTTCATTCATCTTTTGAGTCTCCTCTGAGGTTTGAACTTCTAGGGAAAGCCCAAAATGGGGACAGATTTGGAAAAAATAGCACTAATGAGTGGCTTCACATTTTTCAATCTACAAAACAGAAAGCCAATAGGGTAGGTTGATAGTCTTTTTATACATTAAATATTGTTATAAAAGGATGAGGAGTTCCAGGTTATTCTCCGCCCTAGTGGTTGAGGAAGCAGGAAGGAAGGATAAGAAAAAAAAGTGTGCTTTATTAGCAGCCAAGATTCTTTTCGGATACTAAGAAAAAAATTTTCTTAAGGCAGTAAGAGGCTGAAATACACTGCCTTTGAATGTGCAAAAAACCCTTACTGCAGTTGTTGAGAACAGTTAAACTGTGATATGTCTTGGGAGCTGTGTGGGCTGACTTGATCCTTCCTCAGAGCAGCACCTTGAGCTACAAAGTCTCTGGAAGCTCTCTCCAGCCTTACACTCCCAGCATTCTATGTGATACCCTGATGCAACATCAAGTGGAAACATTAGTTCTGCCTTCCTGTGGCCAGTTACAGTGGTAAATATCTGACAGAGGAGTTGAGAGGAAAAAGTCTTCATGCCAAATGAGAGTACGGATGACAAAGACAATATTCAGGCCAGGGCCTAGGCAATGAGAGAACAATCATATAAATGCCTACAGCAAATCCAGCTGTAAAGAGCAGCCCACAGTCTGAGCAGAGGCAATACATCTTTGCGGGACAGAATTTCTGCAGAAATGAGTACCGCTGTGTAGAAAGGCACAACTTCTTAATAAAATGAAATACTCTCAAATAAGGTCATAATTCCCAGTGCCACATTTTAGTGGTTACACAAATGGTTACTTACACTACTAGGAAAATGCTAGCTGAGGAGGTAGACTGAGTGTTTCTAACACTAGGTCTCACTGTGCTGTCAATAAAATCAAAATACTTCCAAGGAAAAAGAGCTAGACCAGTGCAGCAGAGTGATTCTGCAGCAGACAGGCTGTATTTTCTCTCCTGTGGCAGCAGGAGTTCCAAGCACTCACTTCACTGTCACCGCAGCAGCAGCCATCAGTGTCTCACCACCTGGAAGTCCTGCTTCTTTCTCACAGAGCATTGTGTTTATGCAAGTAGCTGCTGATGTTTGGTCTTCTCCCCCAGGAAAGGAGAATGGATGTCACTGCTTCTCTGCTTGATTGCCAAGAGGTGGTTGGCTGTCATTGTTCCTTCTTATCGCTGAGCTCTTCTTCTCCTGCCCAAACCTGTCAGCTCTTGTAGCCTATTCTGGTTTTGACAAAACACAGGCAGGAAGCAATCCCTCCCTCATACCAGGCAGCAGAGTCACGGTACTGCTAAACTATCTGTATCTTCTCAAAAAGCTTTGGGATGAAATAAATAGTAATTAGTCATTTTAACGTGGCTATAGGAGAGCTGGATGAGAGCCAGTATTTTTCAAAGTGACTTGTGTGATTAGATATCCCAGGTTTAAGAAATATTAACAGCTCAATTTTCAGAAAGACATGGGAACTCATACTTTGGGGAGAAATACATTAGGATGTGTGTCAGAATGTCAGAGGCCATCTCAAAACTGAGCACTCAAATGCAGATTTATTCTTAAGTCTAAGCAATATAAGCAATAAGCAGTAAGTTGAGAAATTTCAGGTGGTAGAGCTGTACTCCAGGAGGGAGCGGCTGGCACTCTCCGCAGCCCTCCAGCAGCTTTGCTGACAGGGTAGGTTGCATGATGTATGTGCACTGTTACTAATCAGTGGCAGGCTTCAGCTTTGAAATGCTCATCAAACAGTTTAACACCTCAATGGTGCAGCATAATGCAATTCATTTTGAAGGTGCTCTATTCCCATTCAGAATGATGGCTGGGCCATGTTTACAGTGAAATTGCATTTGTCTGTATAGCACATGCTTTCCAGATACTGAGAAAACATAAATTCTGTGTTGGATGCTAATTCTCAAGATGGGTAATTTGGCTCCAAGCTAGCATCAAGTATGGGGATACATTAGAGCCTACAGGAAAGCTCAGCACAGTACCTATAAAGGCAGGTCGAGCTGTGAACATTCATGCTCTTCCTCCCTCACTGCATTTCTGCTCCATCCACACCACAGCCCCCTTGTCCTACGTGCAGCTGAACACTGTTTGGCTGCCAGAATTGTCACACACAAAAAGAGCATTTATATAGCAGTGATTTATTTCTGGTATTCCCAGCTGTGGAGATCACACAAAGGTACTGACAATATAGTATCAGCTAAATAGGATGCCAGAGAGTATTACAGCAATTATAACACAAACCATGGCAAAAGAGAAGACACAGAGAAACACATCCCCTTGCTGGGAAACCAGAGAACATGAAGAAAATAGGTTAGATATGTCCAATGCAGGGAAAAATGACTTAGTGGTATCTCAGTTTGGCTCCATTGGCAGCCACCTGATGATATGACCACATCACTCTTCCTCTTCATCCCGTAAGGTCGCCGTGCACAGGTACCTCATTTCAACACCTTCAACACTCTGTTTATCTCTGCCTCTCCATGCCTATCCTCTCTTGCCAGGCTTCAGGCTGACCACATATCTCTTCACTTTAAGGACAGTCCTGCTGTCACAGAGTCCGCCCACCCCCTTTTGCACAGCTTTTTTAAGCTTATCCTCAAGTTTACCCTTGCGTCCACACTGAGGGCATCTCTGGAGAATCATTTTGGCCGCAAAGAGACAAGAAATTGGATACAAATTGTTCTTTGCTATTCCTTTTCTGCTAATTCCTGCCTGCTGCTCTGTGGCCCGACTCTGCTCTGGGCTCCTTCAGACCATTCCTGAGTCCCTGAGTCAGTTCAGACCATACTCTGGTTCTCACCAGACCTCCAGCTGCCACCTCCACGAGTTCTCCTCCCACCTTACCTTTCCTCTCCTGCTGCATCTTAATAGCACGCATGGCCACAGTTTGTCATCCACACTGCTCACCTAAGGGGATTGCTGTTTTGGGAGAGAATAACAAAACAAAACAAAACAAAAAAAACGAAACAAAAAGCCAACCAGAACTGCAGAGGCAATGTGGGCATAGACAATGAGAAAAAGTGCAAAAAAAAGACAGGAATGTACAAATTATTTTTCTTATGCAAAGTGTATGTGGAAAACATCTAAACTGAGCATTTGCACATTGAGAAGGTGGCTGCTATGTTTGAGGCTAGGTTACTTGTTGCAGAAGCCTCTCTGTAAGAGTTCCCACAGTTAAGACATATAAATTCTTGTAACCGAATTTCCAGCAGTGCTCATCACCTCTCATTGGTTTAACAGCTTCAGGGGAAGCTCAGTCATACTCAGTAAACACCTGACTTTCAGAGAGGCTTTCCATTCGTTGTTTTGCAGACTGTAATTTGAATCCACAGCCTTTTGAAGGCTCAGAGGGCTAAAATTTGCACTGTCGGACAGGTGCAATTAAACCCATCTGTACCTGCAATTCATTTACAAGTTTGAAGACATGGACCTGTGTAATTTCTAGTGCAAAACTGAGCTTGGGGGGAAAAAAAGTTATTTCAGAAAATCATTGTTAGGAAATAGAATTTGCTTGCAACATGAAGGAAGCAACCATCTTGAGTGACAGGACAGGGAAATCAAACATCACTGTTCAGTCAAACCTACCCAGCAAGCAGCTGGGACAGTCCTTACATGCATTGCCAGAATTCATATCAATTTTAGTGTTAAAAAGGACTAGAATGGTCACTGGTTTCTCCACCTTGCATATGAAAGAATTTCACCCAGTAAGTCCTTCACCAGACACATAACTTCTAACTGAAGTCGATCTTATTTTTAGAAGCGGCATCCAGTTGTGATTTAAAGACTTCACGTGACAATGAGTTCAGCACAATCCCAGGCAAATTGTTCAAATGATTAATTCCCCTTGCAGCAAAAATGTACACATATTTCTAGGCATAATACATCTATTCCTTCTTCACTGGTTTTCCAGTAACCAGGGGAGATGCTTCTACTGGTGGAAGAACTTTTTGACAAAGAAAGCTTTCTCAAGGCCATCAATATTACAGTCTACTCATCAACAGAATGGTAAATGCCTGTTTCCTACAGCTTGGTGCCTGCAGAGCTGAATCAGACCTGATGGGCACTTCTTGTGTGAACAGACACTGGTGTGGCCATCATCTGTACATTGCAGGGGGGAAAGAGAGAGGATGTGGGGACAGAGCAGTAAGCAGAGCTGCCCACCGAGGGGGCCCAGTGTCATAGCTCCCCGGAGAGGGAGATGAGCATGGGACACGGAACCAGCAAAACCACCTGCCTTGCTTAGGACAGGAGTACCTGAGCTGTTTATCACAGCATCACCACTGCCTACACAGTTCCAGTTTTGTGGCTTGACCAGGAGCAGATTCAAACGCAAGTGACAGAAAGGGTACTCAGGGAGCTGGACAACCTCTTAGCTTTGCCCCCATTGGAGGACATAAAACACCAACCTGCACAGTGCTAACATAAAGGATACAGTCAAGAAATCTGCCCCGCTTCTTGCCAGGGTCAAGCAAACAGAGTTCAGTGACAAGCCAACAACCCTGCACTACCGAGCATTAAGGATGGATGAAAGCTCAAAACTTTTCCATCTTGACAACAGCAGTGATTTACAACAGCACAAAAGCTCTGTAGAACAACTTAAAGCAAGGCTCCAAGGAGCCAAGATTAGTTACCAGGCAGTAGAAAATAGGAGTAATCAATTTTGTTCAGCCTGGACTAAAGTTCTGCAACTTTCCTGAGGATCAAAAGAAACACAAAGGTGTTTGAACATCATTTTTTTTAGCTATTGAAGAGAAGGTGATCCAAAAACTCATAGGAAAAACAAACTGCTTGGCTTATGTTTGGCTCTTTGGGATGTATAAACAAAATTTAAATAAACAGGACTTGGGGTAAACGCAGTTAAGATTTCTCTCTTTCTCCTGGGGCTACTTTTTGCCAAGCTTACTGCCATTAAGTAGGACCTTGCTCCTTAAACAGTTCACTGTGAACAACAAGATAATTCAGAGAAAAAAACACATTATACAAGAGCCTAGATCTGACTACAGGATAAGAAAAAACAGGGTTTGAATAAGAGGGTGCTTTAAGCAATTGGACTTCAGCTGTGCTGAACTATATCCTTGGTTTCTCACTGCTCGGTGTGTCTTCTTAGTTGCATATTGTCTCATTTTATCTTCAGTAGGTGAGTCAGAAACAATGGGAAGAAGCAGACTAAAGGAAACAATGAGTGATGATGAGGACTTTGAACAGGAAGGGGTTTGTAGTTATGTTTTTTAAATAAAATGCTTTCACAGAAAGGTTTAACAAAATTTACCTAGGTTGTAATACCCTGTTAGATTAAAGGCTTAGGCACATTTGCAAAATGGAAATGAATCCTATGTTTAATCATTGTATTATAATATTCATTAATATTGCAACAGCTTTGAATTATACAATTACACAAATATTTTGCATTCTATGATTTGATTCAGTAATCTCATTTATTTTAGATTTTATTTTTATTAGCTGTTCGCTTCAAATGCATTCAGTCAGATACTCATGTAGTTTGCAGGAGAATGGGGAGGACGATTGCGTCATCCTAATGGGAAGAACAGAGCCAGCTCTCCTATCTCAGTGCTGATCTGGAGATTAAGTCTCTTCTCCCTGGAGGATTCTTCCTCTCACACAGGGAGGTTAGTTGATCTTCTACCTTTTCCTAATTTTCTTAAAGTAGAGGAAATGTACTGGATAAATAACTGTGTTTTTTGCTTGTGGAAGTCTTCCCAGCTCCTCCAGGGCCTTATCTCATCACTGCACCTATTGCTGTAACACAGCTGACAACTCCTATCCTCTTCACTGGGCATCTCCCCCACTTCTAATGATTTCCCCTTCTTTCCTTCCATGCTACAGTAGTGTTAGAAGAAGGAGGACTGATACAGGTGTCTGCTGCTGAGGCTACTGAGAACTGCAAAAGAGCACATAACTGTTGCTTACGCTTTATACTCTTTCTGTTTATATGCAGGGTGAAAAAAAGGATACCTCAAAGTTAGAGATTTGTTCAGTCCAAGCCTTGGAGGATTTTTTATTTACTATGTGGAAGTTATATACGCATTCCTCCCCATCCTCACTCAATACACAGGGATTAACCAATTTAGTTTATTATTTTAGGTTAACAGAACAAGTGAACAAAAAAGACCAAAATGAAAATCCCCATGAGAAGACCTCCACAAACACAAATACCTGATCTGGGAAGCAATTTGTTTTAGCAATAAATTATGGGTTAAATATACAATATTGAAGTGTGTCTTTAAAAGCAATGGTTCAATTCCCTTGTCTACTGCCTAGGCATCTCCAATTTAAAGATGACTTGAGCATTTGGAGCCAAAGATCGCTAGGTATAATCCTTCTATGGTCTTAATTGAATCTGTAAACAGATAAGGCAAAGCCTGAAAAAAGGATCTCTCAAGCAGGTCAACCTACACAGACATGCACACACACACAAACACGCACAAGCACACACACACACACACAAGCACACACACGCACACATGTGTTCTCCATTCCAAAGCTTCCAAGTATTTTGTTAGCTGGAGGTAGAATTAAAGAAAAATTTAAGTCCCCCAAAGCCTTTCTCTGAAAGTGAACATGTGGTAACAGTTTGAGTTGAATCATCAAAAGCAGTGAAAGTTGAGACTGAGAACAACAACAAAATGAGTACTGCAGATTCACATGAGTAATGATTCATATGATTAATTCTTTTCAGGGGTTAAAAAAAAAAAAGGATAAAGCAGGATTACTGCAGCCAGCCTTAGGCTTGGAGGGACTTTGAAAGCCGACAGAGAAAGAGACACATTTCCAAGGTAGAGGGCTTCCTTCCAACTTGAAAGGCAGAGGGAGGAAAATAAGAAATAGTAACAGGTGTGATGTTCTAGTGCATTGAAAACTGAAAATCTTCTTTCCATATTCATTACAGAAGAATAAACCTGGAGTCACAATATGATATAACCACACAAAATTAATAAGGTCTGCAATCCAGTACTTCAGGGGCTGAAAAAATAAAACAGCTCTTTCAAGGCCATGTTGGCAAAAGAGGGTCAGGCATATAAAATGACTGAGAAATACCAAGCATCTGCTTGTGAAATAAATCCCTGCTATTTCTGAAATAAGGATCCCATATAAAAAATAGCTTATGCACATCAAAAAAAAAAAAAACCAGCTTGTCAAACCACTCACAAAGATAGGATCTTGAAACAAGAATTTCCACTTGCTGCTAAGCCAAAAAATACTGAAGATTTTAAAGCCTATGTTTAGACCGTATCTATCAAAGGGTGCCCAGAAAGAATAATGTAAATTAAAGATATTAATTTATACCAGATTATTTAAAATCACATTAAACCATTGAGAAGTTCATCTAAATAAAAATGGTTTTAATTAATTTTCTGAACTCACTTTAGAAATAGATTGAGAAACTGAAATCAGGGTACTTTTCAAGAGAGCCTGTATGGGACTTTAATCCAAACTTTCAAGTCCCTATAGATATTTCTAATTCACAATAATGATGTAGTTCCCCAAAATAGCTAGGACATATACCTCAGCCTCACACACACACACAAGTAGACAGTGTGGATGTTAACTAGAGTGTAAAACTCCTTGCCACCAACTGCTCTGTCCTGTGTAACGGAGAGGTACAGTGTGAGGGCTGACCCTGCTCCAAATGCTGCTGGCACCAGCCACCCCACCGTGCTAAACTGCTAGCAACCTGCAGTGTTCGCTATCGGCTCAGATTTCTGGTCTGCTGGAAGTACCTGGGTCACCTACGTATTGCAAACCAATTTCAGGAAACTGCCGAGTCATCCAAACAGTTGACTAGGCCACCTGCAACAGCAGCTTTGCTGCTCACCTCCATCAGCTTCTCCCATTGCAGAAACAGCACCTTTCAGAAAAACTACAGACACATGGACTAAACTTAATCCTAAGGGAAATTAAAATCTCAAGGAAGGCTTGGAAAGACAGCAGTGCCTATCAATGATATCTCAATTTTTATTAATGGAAGGCTATACCACTGTGGAATTTTTCTTCTCTTTTTCCCTGCTAAGGTGGTATTCAAACCTGCTCCCAGCACACACTTGTGGTGCTACAAAGATGTAGTTTAGAGAGTAGCAAAGGGTTCAACAATTTCCTCACTACTGAGGGATTTTAAGCTGCCTTTGGAGGTAGTTTTGGCTACCATCAGGAAGACGGCTTACTTTTGACCAGTTTGGCAGTCTGTAACAGCCTCTCTTAGATTCACAGTGAGGCACTGACAGGAAGAAAAAGATTACCACTTCCAGCTCTTCCCTGCTGCTGTCAATCTTTTCTGATAGCCTCCAAACTGAGGCTAGTACAGCCAGGATGCTGAGAACCTCTGTTATTTAAAATCCCCACTCACCCTGGGACGTGGTCCACTTCTCCCTGGCTCTCAGAACTGCAGGATGGACCAGGTGTGCTGCTGCAAGTGTCATCCCCTGTGAGCAAGTCCTTTCCCTTCAAATGAAAATAATTTATAAATATGTAAGTGTAGAGCATTCATCTGAAACATGGACAAACACAAACAATTCCTAAAGGTCACTTGGATGAGAATTTTGCATTACCTCTTCTCACTATCATTAAAGAATGGTTATTACTGCCTTTGCAGACCAATTTTAAATGGTTTGATTCTATTGGTTTTGTACATAGAACATTGCATTTTGAATTATAAATTACACCGAGATCAGTAAAGAACTATTTCTTGAAGTCCAAGTTTCATTTTTTTATCTGCAGACCTGAAGTCACTTTAAGGCAGGGAATATCTTCATATCATATGTGGGGACCTCCTCACTGTTTCAAGGCAGTGAAAAAGACCCCAGTACGCATCTATGACTCTCTGCCAGTGATGCAGGGCCTTAAGATGGGTCTTTTTATGCACAAGAAGTGGTGGCCGTGGCTGAATAAGAATCAGGCCTATTAGTTTTGTCATTGAAACAAAGCTGCAAAGATGCATTTAAGCCTGCAAATTTTGTATCATTGCCTTCCCAGTACACATCTACAGGGTATTTCCTCTGCTGAAGCTCCTTTCCTGGTCTGGTTGCCATAGTACCTGAGCACCTCTGAAAGCAGTTATCCTCCTGGCCCTCAGTGAGCAAGAAGTACTATTACCTGCACTTTACACCTGGGAAACAGGGTACAGGGAGGCTAAATGACTCGTTCAAAGTCATGCAGGACATGTTTGAGTTCCAGATTGCTAACATCAGCCTGGACAATCCCTCCTTCATGTCAGCTACTCTTTATATAGTATCATCCAGCCATTCTCAGCTAAGTGAGTCTTATAAAGACACAGAGCAAGGCATGCATGAAAAGAAAATGACTGTGCAATAGAGGTAGGGGGTTGACACTAACAGATATTTGAACTACAAAACCAAAAGCAAATTAAAATTAAAGCTCCCTTATTAAATTTCTAATTGTCATGTGACACTGTGCAGTCATTTTTAAACCACCGGCATCTTCCCTTTATGTGAGACAAGTGGAGGAAAAAATGCGCTGAATCCAAGTCTTTGTTTGGCTTTATTATGTGCAATTCCTTTTTAGCATTCTCAGCATTTAACCTTGAAAAATAGTGTTGTTTTGCTGCTGTGTTTTCTGATTGTTAGTCTCAAGGCATCTCAGTGGCATCTTTATAAATCTGCTGTAGCTGATAAATATTGCTTGCAGTCCAGTGCTGAAGACTGAAAAACCCAGATCACTTTTAGCTGTCAGGCAATTAATGTAATCCAAAGGAAATGAACGGTATGTGCAACTGGGACTGCTTTTAATAACAGAGGGTTCCTCACTCATGTTTCTAAGGGGAACATGATAAAAAAAATCAAGAAAATAAAGGGTAGAGAGGGTGCTGGAAAAAATCTTGAGTCTCTGAATGCCATTTCATTGCAGATTATGTGACAACTAATATTTGGAGAGAAAACATGATAAATGTATTTATTGATCACCTGTTTCAAATGACAGCCATAGTGTAGTTACACAGGGCTGCATCATCTCACATCATCAGTCTCTAATTTTCCTCCTTCAGGTCGCTCCTGTGTTTTAGGTAAAGTCAAATACAGGAAAGAGGCATTTTGTGTTTAGGGATGCAATGTCAGTATTGATGGCTGTGTTCTTAGCCAAAATACAAGGGGCAGAGTGAGCTAAGCCAGTGAGATACCAAGGTAGTAAGGCACAGGATCAGTAAACTGTGTATATGAGCCAAGATCTGAAACAAGTTCCAAGTTATTCATGGGCATGGGGATGCTACTGCAAACAGAGTGCAGGAGCAGGGATTTTAGCATTTACCCAAGTGATGCTGCTGTCAGTGGCAGCAACCACCTGGCAGGTACCACTAAAGGCCATGGGAGCAGCCAAGTGTTCAGCACTGCAGGTCCCATCTACTTAGTAATCTTTTATTTGGTCAATAACTATTCCCAGTGACACAAAAGACATGCAAAAGGAGTGAGCTCAAAAGCCTATTTGGCATGGGATGGTCCAACATGCCAGCAGTTTGGAGGTGAGTAAAGCAAGGCGACAAGTTTTGTCGACTTCACCAAGGTCCCCTAGCCCAGCTGGGGATATTACTGCTCTGGCGAAAGAAGGGCAAAACCTGGGAGGACACAAGACTGAATCTGCCAACCTCAACAGTCCCTCTGAACAGAACTGGGAGAGCGTCAGTGCCTCTGTTAACAGGACACAGAACCTCTTCTGTGTATTTTCCATGCACCTTCACACCCCCGAGCCTGGTGAGTGTTTTTCTGCCCAGTTCTGCCATGACCCCCATTTAAATGGACCTCTGTGCCATCAGCAGAGTTTCTATGTGCAGCTCTGCAAGCCCAGAGCTGCAGCATTCCCATTTGCGTCTCCTGACTGGTTCGGCTTGCATCTAATCTTTCTTCGTCTGGAGTCAAAAAGAGCTCTGTCTGTATTAAAATGGCAGGATCAGGCCCTTTTATGATACTGCCAATATAGAATAATTAAAGCAAACTAAATGAATAATTCCAGCAGATGAAAATTAACTCAGCCACATAGGCAGATAAAAGCATCTCCTGTTATTTGAAGCGTCTGTGGAGCTGCACCTTTAAACACCATAGCAACCAATGCCATTACTGAGTTCTTTTTTAGATCTCATTTAAAATGTAGGAAAATTGATGTTTTATTCACTCATGGTTAGGTTTTCTATTTTTTTTTTTAATATGAAAAAAATTTTGAATCGGGTATGGCCCTGCTTTTAACAACTAAATTCCTTTTTCTGTAACAGCTTTTCTCATCCTTCCTCATACAGCTTTTCCTTCTCTAGCTCCCTGCAGGTTGACCATTTAACCAACACCAAACATTCCTCCCTGAGAACCACTTATTGATCTGTTTTCTACTCTTTAACATAGCCTTTCCCTGTTCCAAGGGCTGCATCTCCACTCAGGGCTAAAAGCAGTGGCTTAGTACGTTTTCTTCTTGGCACCTGATTCCCTCAACAGTCCACAAATGCTACGTGTTTTTCATCAACAAAACAATCATTCATTAATCCTGTTTACTAACTTAGAGCCAAGTATTCCCATGGCTACAAAATAGCCATGCTATATTCCCTTTCATATGCTGCAGGTGCCAGAAAGTGGTTTCCTCGGCATGATATCACACAGCTTATTTGTTGATTTGCTCTCCCTGGTTTGTATGTGCAAGTTATGGTCAGCCATTTCAAACACCAGTGCAGGCATTAGCAAATATACAGAAAACTAAATTCTTCTCCCAGACTGATCTAGCTTTAAGCACAGTAAGGCTGAAAACTGTATAGGAATTACTGTATGGGATCAGCCAGCCGAGTCAAGCATCTAGTGACCAGTCCCAGATGCCTCAAGAAAAACTAAATATTAACATCCTGCCATGGGAATAGGCAAGTGGCTTCTCCGCCATACTCTATTATACATGTCTGCACCATGACTGTGCTGGAAGTGTCTACAAGATTTAAAAGATGCATGAGAGCTGCCAAAATGGATCAAGCCTCTGGCTTGCAGAGGTCCTGCCGCAGGACACTAGACAACTTCAGATCCATCAGAGAGAGGCTGCAGCAGGGACACAGGAGATAATCTTCTCATTCTAAAAAAGTCTCATCCCAGCCACTAATAAAGTTTACTTTACAATCTGAAGGATGACATACTAATTCCCTTTCAAAATTTGCTAACGTCGCCCTTCAGGATGTTTTTGCTAGTTCAATTACAAGTCCAATCCCCTTTTTAATCTTGCTGTATCTTAGCCGCAGTGATGCTCCTCCAGGACTTAACTCCACTGTTTCCATTCTGCTTGCTGTCACTATCTAACTGTTCACATCCTGTTGGGAAGGCCAGAAATCTGCCATAGCACTAAAATATACAGGAGGCAGTTTATAGCCAAGTAAAACATACAGGCCCCTTAGGTCCAGCTACGAGCTGCAAGAGGCGCCGTACTCTTGAGTCAAACTGTTCATTAAATAATGACTTGTTCAATAAATTTAGCCCTTCTTCAGCTCATTAACTGTCCCTCCAAAAAACATATTAATTTTTACAAGTTTGTTCATTACTCACAGCTGCTTAACGTATTCAAGAGTGCAAACTGCTCACAAGCTGGCCATAAAGACAACTTAAACTGTTGGTGGCTATTTGGTACACTGTGTTCAGCTCTGTGTCTCAGTGGCTATTGGATTTTGATTCTCTCAGCTGAATTAAACATTTCTGATTATTCCTAAAATAATTTTTGGTTGTTCTTTATACATATTCTGTTTCATCAGACACACAGAAAGAATTTGCCTTTTCTTGAAAAATTACCTAAATTAAACTTCAGCCATACAACTGTCCATGAACAGTAAAATGGAGGAGGAACAAGCCCCTAGATGCCTCTGGCGACTACAGAACCAACCTTAACACTGCCACTGACTTTCTGGGTGACATGAGGCATATAATTTTACTGTCCTGCTTCAAGGTTAGAATGTATAAAAGATCTTGACTGTTGCATAAATCAGTTAGGATGACAATTTGACCCTGTAAAACACTAAGTAAATAGCAGGTGCAATTAATGGTGTTGAACGTATTAAATCCATAATTCTACCCACCAACAAGTTTTACTCTGAGCCACCCTTCCACTGAACTGCTTATTGAAAATGTGCCAGCACAAGAACCTCAGACAGCTACATCCCTGAGAGGAGTTTAAATGAACAAATAATTTCTGTGAGCTATTTTTTTTATGTAATGTGACCTCACTAGCAAATAATTTACAGCAAAACTTATACAGGTCTATTTTGTCCTCAAGAGAGTTAAAAAACTGCTGCATATTTCATGATTTGTATGTTTTCACTCACTTAACATAAAAGTAATGACATTTTCTGCTCCATTCTGCACACTTTGAGTTAAAGCAGCAATGGCCAGCTCTGAGCTTTCAGCTCAGAAGACTAATGTTACTCTTTGCCATCCCGGAGACAGCAACAGGAATTTTCAGGGATGCAGTTTATACTTGCTGGGTCGCCTATACTACTGCCTACTAGTAGAGAATATACAGTTCTTATACAAGTAGGAGTGTCGACACAGGTGTCCAATCTAAGATGAGGTATAGATAGACCATTTTGCCACCACTGCAAATGTTTTTTGTTTTTCAGTAAACACAACACTGGTTTCATGCATACTGGATCAGCCAGGATATAAATATTTGAAAGAATATTAAATCAACAACATTTAAGAATTTCTTTTGTCTCCAGCTTCCAGGAAATCTGGTTATAAGACATAGCTGGATTAAGAGCCCAGTACATTACGCAGCTCCACAAACGGTACAGCAAATTATAAGATCAAGAAAGAGTGCTGAGTGAGAGGTAGGGATTTTCTTTGAATGGTTGATTTCTGGAGATTTATTACAAGTTATCCAGCAGGTTATTAGATTGGTATGGACTATGTTAAATATAGGGACAGGAAAAACAACTTTATCTTTGCTGTTGGAACAGATATGGCCAGTCTGACTGGGGTTATCTCAAAGCCATCTGCCTGCTGATGGCACTGGTGACATGGAGCTGAACTAACATTTTCCGCTGCCATAATTGTCATACACAGTACCACTAACTTTTTTTTCAGTAACAGCTTGTTTACCAGATGAGCTATTGCACCCACCTACCAGCAGCATTTTAAATATGTTGTTAGCACTTTTTTTAATGTCACTTGACTGAGTGACCTAAAATATGTTTATGAAATGTACACACAGATGTATTATTAGAAAAGATTCTGAAGAACTGAGAAAAATGAAATATTGTACGATAAGCCAAAATGTAATCTTCACAGACACCATCTTATTAAAATCCGTGAAGCAGCCTTCTTAGTACTATTCCTTCTATTGATATATGGAGGAGTGCATAGGATATCATATTAGCTCTCAGATTCATCCACTTTGTTGTTTTTATGCCAGGAGCAGCACTCCTTCTCCCACGGCCAAACAATATATGCTGCATTTACATCTGCTATATTGCGTGCACTTATAAACAGTTGGCCAAGTTTAGCACTGGAATAAATATGTCATTACAATTGCGAATCATCAAACCTGCCTCCTCCAGAAAAGAATTTGTCCTTTTGTCCTTAAAACTGGGTATTTTGTGCTAGAAAGTGACACGCTTTCATGGAGCTGGCTTCGACCCCTTGACAGGGGAAACAGAAAAAAACCAAAACTCTTGCTGACCTCTGTACACAGCTGGTAAAAAATTAAGATGTCTGATAAATTGATATTTGTTATCATCCCAAAGTGAATGAAAGAAAGGGATATGCCTTAAAAGAAAAAATCAGAAGATTTCACTTTAAAAAAATACTGACATATCTGACTGTAAACCACCCAGGGGTGTGCCCATACAGCTGCATACCTCCTGCTCTCAGTCTCCTCTTCAGCCTGGCCTCTGCCACTGGGCATCACTGACACAGAAATCCCCCAGCTCCATGAGAAAAGAAATGTCCCAGTACCAGGGGAGCTGTACACAAGCTGGAAACCTGGTCAATGAAAGAGAAGGGACACACTCATCACTAAAAATACACCACCTCTGGCAGCTCGTGTTAATATTGAAACAAACCATGATATTGCCTGGGTTTTTTTCTGAAAAGAAAATAATTTTGACAAAAAAACCAGAATTTTCTTCTGAAAATATTTTGATTTTGTGGAAATGGGAGCAAGGAGTTGCTTGGGATTTTTGTTTGGGGATTTTGCATTTTAACTTTACAGGAAACTCGCACTAAATGAAGTCCCATTACAAAGGCAGCACAAGTGGATAAACAAAAGCCACAAAATACATCAAGACATCCTTCAGTAAGCTGGTTCAATGCAACTTACTATAAAACACACACACTATCTTACATAGGTGAAAAAAATTCAGTTAAGTGGTAAGTCAGCTTCATTACAACTTGCTGACAGCTCTGGTATGATGTCCATGTTTCTGTAGCACAGAAACTCAAAGGCATTACTGATGTGTCCACCCTTTTCCATGTAGTACATTAATATGCAAGTCAATAATTCAGAATTACTTTTGCCATCATGAACACCAATCAGATGAAGTTTCATTACAAAGAGATTTCTATAATAAATAATTGACACCCACAGAATGGAAAATATTTCATCCTTTAAATGTAGACCTAGTAGCTGCTCTTAATGAACAACACAACTACACTTAAACTAAATAGAAAAGTTCCCGTAACCAATTAAGACTCATATGCCCATAACAACAAAACCTATATCAAGCGAGGTAAGACAGTGCTGAGATTTTACAGGGACACAGTGGGATACAGAAAAGGTTCTCCACTCTTCCCAAGTCCATGCTAATATCTACCTCCACGGTAACTCCTTACTCTCTTTCAATACTTTGCAAAATAAAAGTGGTTTATGGAATTTCCAAGATACAAATTGCAACAGGAAGTCTTGGACACGCTATTAAAGCAGTATTTGGCCCTGCTGGTTCCATTATTTCTCCAGAAGGCAGCATATCTATCAATGAAACACCTTCTTATTGCCAAGATGCCTTACCCAGGATGTTCCTTCTAGGATGCTGGTGATACAATGACATGGGAATGTGACCTGATGACATCAGTAATGACAGAAAAAAATTATTCACTAACCACCTTTTGGGCTCTAAAACAAACAGGTTTGACTGTCAGAAATATTGCATTAGACAGCTACCAGCCTTTGCATTCACACACTGAAAGCATGTAAGAAGGCAGAGGTAGACTTATGGATATAATCACGATACAAGTCACCAGCATCTCCCAGGCTCAGTGGAGAAGGAAGGGACCAGCTCATGTGGGAAAGGGAAGCCTCTGGAGACAAATTAGCTACTGTGCAGAGCAGGATGAGGGGCTGAGACAAGCTCCTCACCTCCAGAAAGGGGACACAACCTCAGTTCCAGAAAGGAGTCTGATTCTGCCCAGTTCTGCAGCCATTTGCACCACGCGGTCCAACAACTTGGTGCCTAGCAGCATGTCAGACAATTTACCTGCCTATTGCCCCATCTGTCTTTTTTTCTTTTAAATCATTTACTTAGCTTTCTGCTGCACTGTCCTCACAAACAGCCCTGAGGAAAAAGTCCCTTCGCAATGGGATTTTCTGCCCTGACAGCTCACTCTGAAGTTCCTCATCAGCCTGGTTCCATCGCATCTGTGCCACTTCACATCACAGCTTAAACAATAGGAATAAATCAAGTAAATGAAAATATGCATCCTGAAGGCCTAATGCAAGCAACTTCATCCATTTTAAGAGCCACCCTTTTAAGAGTTAGTAAGCTCTGACTTACCTTAGAACCTTGCTTCTGCCTTGAGGGTGCCTCTGAAGTACCCTGTGACTAATGTCCCTATTTTTAGTTTTGTAGCAGAAGCCAAGGAGAAATTAAAGAAATAAAATGGAAAAAGTAATGAGAGCTCATTTCAGCTTATAATGGTATTTTCTCAGGTGACTAAACATTCATTTGACTTTTGGTAGTGTTGAATTTGTTCTCCATTAGGGCAAATATGATTTGGAGGCTAGCTTGACCTCTGAAGTGTAGAGCTTTCCTTCATCTTTATTGTCGGCTTCAGTTATTTATCAGGTCAGTGTGTGTGCTCGGATTCCAGGAAAACTGGGCAAAGAAATGAAATTAGCACTGAAGACAAACACAATTGGAGAAGCTGGCTGTTGACTCAGATGAGCAATTTCTTTCAGACTGTCACTAGCCTCAATACAAGATGAGATGCCTGTCAGAGTCCAGTATCTGTCATCTAAAGATTCATTTCACTGTAAGATGGCAATAAGAAAAAGCATTTAAAAAAAAAAAAAAGAAAAAAAAAAGTCAGTTTAGTCTGGAAGAATTTGCAATAAGTTTTTATATGTACCTGCTCCTTTTTGCATGATCCTACAGCATACAAATTCCTGCTCCCTTTTGCATGACCCTATAGCATACAAATTCCACGGAAGTCTTAAAAAAAAAAAAATCTAACAAACCCTAGGATACATATTTTTTGGAACTAAGATTGCTGTGGAAAACACACTTATTAATAAATTTCATGTAGAAGAAACAAATGTTCTTGAAAGGCAAAGTCAAATCATTCTCTGCAGGTGGAAAGCTTATTCTGTCTGTTCATCTATGAGAGAGAAAAAGAGGGACCAGTTTCAGATTCTCTGTGAGAAAATGCCAGATTTTTCTGATTCAGGTCAAAATATTTTGTTATCTCCCTGGCACATCTGAGTACGCATGTTGGGTATTGGCTGCATTAAGGTTTAAACGTGACACAACTCCTCTCTTAGCATTTCTCACGTTATCTTTGCCACGGCCCTGCTGTAGTGTACCAGTAAGTTTGAACACATCCACAGGGCATAAGAGATTTTGCTAACTAGAGCATTGCTAACTTATTTAGCAAAAAGTCATCCAGGACAAAGACCTTGCTCAGGTCTGTTTTGCTGAGAGTTGCGTTATGAAGAGAGAGACTAAAGTGGGTTGGAAAGCTATTAGCAATCCTTCCTCTGTCCCTTGAGAAACACTAAGCTACATTCAACAGGGCTAAGAAGCTCTATGATACAAGTAAAAATGGCTGCCAGCTGGAAAAAAAAGAAAAAAAAAAAAGCATAGCACAACTCCGGCTCTGTCAGTGGGAAGTGCTCCATTTAGCAAATTCAATTCTTAGAAATGCAAAGTGCAAACTATAATGCTCCCTGTTGAATAAATGGTACAGTTGGCTAAGTTCAGCAGTCTATGTGAGAGGTGACATTTTGCCTAGGAATATTTCTTAGAAAATGAAGGATTTTTGGTGGTTATTTTTTCACTGATCACAATGGGAATTTCTGCACTAGTGAAAGGTGCCAAAAGCAGCTGCAGATAGTCAAATCCAATTTATTCCTCAGCATGAACGGTGAGCAGCAATGCAAGCCTCTGCAAACATGCTTTGAAAATACCCTTGAAAGGGCCATTTCTAGAGGTGAGCAGGGAGTTGCAAGTCCCAGCTCCATGAACGTCTGCCTCTCAGAGGGATTTGCCAACAAGGGAGCCAAATACAGCCTCTGCAGGGCACAGTCATACTCAGTTGGGAATGGGGTGACATAACAGCAGATTTCACCTAAAGGGGAATAAAGAAAAGGTGTTTTTCATGCACTATCCAAAACTGCGTGAGAAGGTCTCACGCCAGACAGGTGCCACTGGTCGACCAAGGTCCTGACCTGCTACCAGGGCAGCAGGTTGACAGGTTGCTACTTGTTCCCTGCCACCCTCACTCACCTCAGGGGGAATAAAAAAGGAGACTTTGAGTGTGAAAGGAAGAAAAACAATCATCTTATTAATCGAAAATAAACTGTGTAAGGAAAGATTTCTGGATAGCTGTGCTTCTCTCAGTACACATTACTTACCTGCTGGCCCTGCTGTTAGAGCTCAGTGGCTCATTTAGACGTAATGTCTTCCTCATTTTTTTTGAGAAGATACTTTCCTATCAAACTACTAACTCTGTTCTACCAAGAAATTTCTGAATCCCAGATCCCAGATCCTTCTTTTTTTCTAGTATCACTAGTAGTAAAGAAATGATGACAATTTTTACACCATGGTGTGTCCCTATGCATCAAATATACCCAGCTGTGCTGCTGATTAATAGGTAACATACAGCCTTCTTCAGCAAAGTGCTGCTCATAGGAGCAGAGGTGTTTTGTAATTAATGCTGAAAGAATAAGGTGGATCATCTTGACTGCTGCACCAAGGGCCAATACATGACAGAGCTTTGTCTGAGTTTCCCAGTTAGAGAGAAAAGAAATTAATTTTCTTGACAACATCCTCTTTGGGATGACAGGAATGACCATAATGGCTATTCCAGCACCTTGTCCCCACAAAGCACAGCAGTCCACAGAGCAGTAAGTGAGAGGTAGAGGGTATGACTCCCTACTCCAAGGGTAGACTCGAAAAGATCAGAAGGGGAACAGAACCGCAGCAAATACTGCAACTGGAACACTCACTTTTTAATCCCTTTCATAGAACTGAGGATTCCTCACATCAGGAACTCCTTTCTGTGAAAACACTAATTTCTCATCTCTTTTTAAAAATTAATCTGTGAAGGCAGCTATTCTGCTTTGGGTAGGATTTCCAGCTTTTGATAGCTGCTCCTTCCAGTTGTTTAACAATGTAAATTATAGTCACAGTGCCACATCTTCATTCCACCAGTTAAAGGTTTTTGCCTCCCACAATGAGTTAGAAAATGCACATTAGGAAAAATCTGGCAGACAGATTATTGTGATTATCTTAGCAGCAGGTATTTAAAGCTCATTGTCACTAAAGTTTCTTGCCAATGCCCAAATTCTTTGTCACAGTCGTAAGGTCTGTGCTGCTGGGATGTTGCCTTGACAGACATCTTCTCCACTGGTGACGCTTCTTGTTTGGACTTTGTGAGCGCAGCTCAGCATGTGCTGAAGCAGTGCCACAGTGACATAGGCTATTCATGGGAAGGAGACGTGACCTGCCATCTGCTCATCCTGTATTTTATGGTCTTTAAATTACACTGCAATAATTTCCTGGCTGTCATCCTGGAAGGAGACGCAGGCAGTGTGAGTTCAGTCAGCCAGCAAGGCGGAGGTGAGCTGAGCTTTCAGGCATTAAAGAGGAGAGTTATTCAAGCATTAGGTGCTGGAAAGATGCTTCCATGGTATACATGGCTAAGATGAGAGGAAAGGAATTTTCTTCCAGCCTCCAGCTTTCTCTTCAATATTTGTTCACTTTGTACCATATTATAATACAAAATGTTTCTGAAGGGGGACACTCAGTGGACAGAGACTGGTCTGGATCCCACTCAGGAGAAGTACAGTGACAGAGTGAAATTGCTTGAAAAGGGCTGAAGAACCAACTTCCCATCACTCAGATATCTGGAGTTTAAAAGTATGTTCACTCTGAAATTGCAAGGCATACAAGAAAGTACAGGGTAGTTTAGGGCCAGCTTTGATCACAGGACTATCATCTCACATTGACTGAGTTTGAGGTTTTGAATAATAAAGCTACACCTCAGGCACAGCTCCAGGGAACGCGTGACACCAAGAGGCCTCTTGGGCACAGAAGGTTGAGCTGGAGGATGACTGTGACTACTGAATACAAATAGCGGTCAAAAAGGCAGTGGGAAGGGCAGGACACGAAGGCCTAATTAGAAACAAGAGGAAGCTTGTTTGCCTCTACACAAGGCTGCAGTGGATGCACACAGGAGGAGCCGTGTGCTCCCAGCAGCTGTCCTCCAGGCAGGGGTCAGCATTCCCAAGGGTCGGGGGAGACATTTCTAAAAGAGAAAATACTAGGGTCAAAGACTGAAGTCAGACAGACCAGATAATAATTTTTGCCCTTTCTATTATTTTTCCTTATTGAACAGATTAGTAGCAATTATGAAAGCTCAAAAGCTAAAGGTCGCATTTTTAAAAAGAGGCAAGAATATAAAAGTAGCTAATTTCCAGGGGAAAACACAGTGTTATTAACAGTACAGACAATGCAAGCACTGGAGCAAAGCCTAAGGAAACATAGGATGTTGGCAAGAAAGTCAAATCGTTTGGGTTTTCTTTAATTTTTTAATTTCCTCTCCTCTCTGTGAAGGCAAATTGTCAGCTCTTAAGGATGAGAAAGTATTTTTGCTTATCAAGCCAGAGAGAAAGAAGGCTTCACAAGACATTTGTCCTGCAGTGGTTTAAGCTCAACTCTCTGCATGGTCCATCACTGATATGCTTACATGTAGATCTGTCCCTCATTAACTCTTGCACTGGTGTAGTCCAGCACAGGAGCATGTGTGCACAGATTTAGTCAGTACCTGCACCCTAATAGCTTTCAAGTGCTGACAAGATCATAGGGACTACAGAATTGGTGGCCCTCATCTTCTGGCCTCTTGGTTATTCAAGGTTGCTGCCTCACTAAGGATTTTGAGCCGAATTATCTACCAGTGTCGATGACACTTTCCTTGGCCTTTGGTTTTGCACAAGGCAGAAATTAATTATTCAGAGTGCCTCAATGACTAGAGTTGACAGCACAGCTGGGGTGATGACAGAAGAAAAGATCTGCCCTTTTTTTAAAGAAATATTTTGGGGATGAGGCAGCAGGAGCAGCAAATGTCCTGCACTCAGCAGAAACCTTGACGTGATGGTCATTCCCCTGGAGAGCAATCAGTATGGTAACAGCAAGTAATAACACCAACTCGTCTGCAGACAGGGAAGTACCAGGAGGGACTGACAGAAATTAGCTTTTTAAGAGACCATGGCGGGACAGGGAACACTTAAGCCACTGTACAACCCAAAGCACCACCACACACAGGGTAGTGACCAGAACTGATCCACTCCAAGGAAAATCAGCTGCAATACAACTTGCAGAGAGCCTCACTCAAGGACCTAGAACCATACAGGTCCATCCACAGAGAACAAAAGTCTCACCGGTGTCTCCCACTTGCACTGTTTGAAGGAAGGGATTGCTTCAGAGATCTTAATCGCTGTGGTGTCCCCTGTGGACTTGCTCATCAGAGCCAGTTAGCCACAGGCTGGTTGGGTCAGGAGTCAAGAGCCAAGAATGGAAAGGTGCTCCCAGGTGAAGTGTTCAGACCATGCTCCCTGCCAGCCCAGCTCCACTACCTGAGAGAACATTAGGCAAACACAGAACCTGCCCCCTCCTCTGTTACTCGTCACAGTCCCAGGCCACAGCCAACAGGCATCATCAAATATACTCCCTCGTTCCAGCAGGCTTTTGAGCACATTCAGTCAGTGCCTGTCCTAAACACCAGCTGACACCTGAAAAGAGCTGGAGATGCATATTCTCATTATTTACCCTCACCTCTGTGTTAAGGCATGTCCCAAGCCTGCTTACAACTGGAACGAGAACAGCATTTGTTTTTTCTCAGTGTAGACTTTTTCTGCCTCCCAGAAATTTGGGTTGCAAGTCCATCACACCAGCATCACAGCTTCCCATGCAGTCAGCATTAAGAGCTGTTTCTTCTCCTTTACAACTAAAATGCCAATGCCAAATCAGAAAATGTTGTTTTTGACAAAGGCTCCAAGCAGCACCACATGAAGGTGTGAAGGCTTTCAAATATGTAGTAGGAGCCATACAACCTCATACACTAGATTTCACAGCAGAACTACTAACACTTACACCAAGTCTGACAATTTACTGCTTTGGAGGGACTCAGAGATATAAATAACAAAATATTTTAAACAAAGACGTCTAAACCCACTTATCAATAACTCACATACCTCCTGGGACCCTGCCACTGAACACTAAATTTTTGTTCAAATTGAAGTTTACCTCCTATGCAATAAGATAATACCCTCTCCAGACCTTAACAGTTGTCTGGAGAACTTCTTTTTCAGATAAGTAGTGCCTTAACATTTAATAAATTTGGCAATTAACTCCTGTGTTGAATCTAATCCCCTGAAAAACTTGGCTAATTGGAGGAAAATCAACAAGAACTATTTTGGTAGGGGAGATGGAGAAAGGCACAGAGGAAGTGACTTTTAAACTATATGCATTTATTTAGCTGGTCCTATCAATAAGTTTTCAGGAAGACTTGCCATCCCCAAGCATCTGCTTGTACAGAAGGCTAAAAAGGCCACAGAGTTAAGAAGGAACTTTCCTCCCCAGAGCCTTGGTGCTTTTGTTGCAGTGGTTCAAATATCATCTCTGGCTCAGTCATAGTTTTATCACCACTTTTTAAGCATTTTCTTCTTGCTGACTTTTAATTGTGGACTTTTTAACTAGTGCTATCATGGTCTTACTAGAGCACATGTGTGAGAGCAAGTTTACTGTCCAACAATGTCTACAACATGTCCAACGCTGTAGGAAGAACAGGTACCCTTTCCTTTCTTGGAGTGGGGGAAATGGAAGAGGAGAATTAAAGGTCAAATATGCTCCTGTCACCTCTCAGTAAGTCACCAGGAGTTTTCAGAACCTGGGCAGAGACTGAGAAGTATTTTAAAAAGGAAGTTGAAGACATCGGACATCACTGCTAGGGCTGTCAGTATTCTCTTTGGAGTAACAAGGAGGATAATTATTAGGATATGGAAGTTTACAAAAAAAACTTACTGGGAGACAGAATCTAGTTCACCTAGATGAACTGAACCAAGCAGTGGTGTGACAGCAAGAGACAACCTGGAGATTGCCAGTGATTGCCAGTCATGCCAGCTTAGCCACGCCCTTGCTCTCTCTGGCTTCCCTTCTGGTCCCTGGCTGGCCTGCTTTTTTTGGTTGAAATGAGGCTTATATGTACACATAAATATACTTTCTCAACTAAGAAAGCCTGAGCTTGGGAGTAGAGAAGATTCTTCTGAGCACACAATATATCGTGTCCTCTTAGCAGTCATCTGCAGCACTCTATTTGTCTCCCTTCCAAAGGTGTAACCTGTGTTCACCAAATTGTATTATAACTAAAAAAAAGAGGAAAATAACATAAGAAAACCTTCCCTTGTATTTATTTTTCTGTCTACATACATCACAGAGATCCCTAGCAAGAGGAGAATGTGAGCTGGCAGAGCATGCCACCACTGCCTTTCACAGGGTACATACATCATCTTAACAGAAGGAAAAATGATTTCTTACTGCTATTTGGCCCATAGACTTGATCCATAAGTAAGATTCCACTTAAGTCTATTAAAGAACATCAGATAATGAGAGAACTACTTGACATATTCCGCCTAAACTACAGCAGCAATTTAAAGGGCAAAGTATTTAATCAGAAATATGTTCAGCAAAATTTAGATTACTAAAATAGCAGATTTTTTTTCCTGGCATCTATTTCAATTGAAAGAAAATGTTCTTCAGACCTCAGCACTGGTTCTTTTATCATTATTTAAAATATCAGTCCAATATCCCACATCCACTCTATATTTTTAATAAGGATTCATGTGCTAAGACAAAATGCCATGCCATTATACACTATGACCAAAGACCATTGCAATGAAAGCAAAGTTTCCCAACAACTCCAACCAATTTTGTGTCAAGCGTGCCTTATATTTCCCCTGTATTACAAAAATATTACAAAAGGCCTGTCAGTTTTGGCTTGTTTCTTCCTTTTTTTTTTTTTGCTTTGTTTTCTTTTGATATATATTCTATGTTCATGTTGGAAATCAGATTTTTGTCTTGCTCTGATATATAAAAATCAAGAAGAAAATCATTCCAGTGTCACCTCAGGGTAAGTCTGGCAGGAGAAGAGAATCAGGCCCAAAGATTTCAATATTGATGATAAAGTCAAGGGCTCTGTGCGAAGGCATCTGAAGCTGAAATGGACTCTGATAGTTCAAAGGAAACCCACTGTCAGCACCAGCTGCTTCTTTAGAGTTAAGGGTGTTTTTACACAGCCTTTGCCCATCAGCAACATCTCACATGCTTGGGCAGGAATTCAGGTAAAGCTTCTCTGTGTCATCTAGCAGCTAATATCAAACAAGTAAAAAACAATCCCAACTCCAAATTGCAAACAGCATAAGGATGGCATGCTGTGAACAGTATGAGGAGGGTGACATAGCCAAGGGAGCACAGACCCTCCCCGATAAAACGGCAAGTCCCTGTACAGGGACATGGTCAAGATACTCATTTGAAGGCCTCTCTTCAGGAGCTCCTGGAGCCTCCCCACACCTGCCTCTCCAACAACGCGGCAGGGCTCTGCCTGCTGCTCATTTGGGGGCTGCAGCACCTCACACCAGCTCTGTGCTGCGTTTGGAGGGAGCCAGGTTAAAACAAAGTCAGGTTTTAAGAGGGAGGAAAGGAAGGTGTAAGCTGTGAGGCTACTGGTGTGCAGTTACGGAGCTGGGACTGGATCACTACAGGAGCCGTCTCCCACAGCATCCTCCTAATGCAGGTCCCCCAGCCAGCAGTAACAATGGGAAATGCTGGCATGTGAATCGCTCCTGCTGAGTGAGACTTTAATTTCAGGCAAATTAAGAGAATTGCAGAGTGAGACCTCACAGGTTATTGCAGCTGAGATAACTCTTTACCTTTCCTTGCAAGAAATGTCAACACAAACAGGGTAAGCTATGAACTCAGGAGAGTCGCTGGTATTTGCCAGCTGGCTACATCAAACTCTGTACGAGATGTGATAACAGACACGCCACACTGCCTCCCACCAGCCAGCTTCTCTCTTCTGCCAGCCTCATCTCATGTAAAAATTATTACTTTTTTTAAAAATGTATGTATTTACTTATTTGTTTCTTCCTTTTTGGGCATCTGTCCAAAGAAACTGAGAGCAATTCTCCCTGTTCCCACCCTCCAGATAAAAAGAGAGAAAAAGTGAATAAGAATCCAATATGAGAGGGATTCAGACACTACAACGTAGGAATCATCTGTCTTGTGCCTGACACACATTAAAATCCTGAGGTCAACGGGTGGTAACCAGTGATAGATGCAGGTTAGTCTTTCCTGTAAGATGCAGAAGTGATTCAGAGAGGGTGGTCTACAGCACAGAAGTTGAGGCAGCCCCTTTCTCCAGTCTCTCCAGGACTAACCACCTCCTGCAGGCTGAAGGGCATCAGGCCATACCCTAAGAGACATGTTGTTTTGACCCATGTCACCATCATCTGAAGTCCTATATCCTTGTCAGGGCAGCCAAGTGTGCCCCCATCTTAATGACCAAGTAGCTTGTGATAGAACCTATTGTTTGAATTAATCGATTATTGCTGCATTTATTAATTTAGACACTTTAGCAGTAAAGGAAATTTACAGCGAGATGTAGCATGATTTGTTTGTGCTTGTATTTACAGAACATGCTATGGCGCATTGTTGTGTTCCCTATAAATCACACAAACTACTGCTGTGTCTCATGTACTCCAATATGTTAAATGCAACAGTCTCTTTTATATTCTTCAGCACAGAGGAGTATCTCACATTGGCCATGAAGATTGCTCCAAATGTCATCGAAAGTCAGCAGTCAAAAATCCCCAAAGTACTGAATGTCGCTGACAATATTACGGTGCATGGACAGATGAACATGATGTCAAGCTTGGTGTCTGCTCCAGAAGCTGGAAGAAAGGCATTGCTCAGAGAACAGAAGCCTGTGCAGGATGGTGACTGTGCAGCAGAGGGATTCCTGGAGCAGCTCCCATGATAACTATTAAACCACAAATCCTCATTTTACAGCAATGCTAGTTAATTTTCTAGGAATTATCCCTTAGAAAATGAGGCTATCTCATCAGCAGTACAGAACTGGCTATTCTTTGTAAGGTCATATTGCAATTTTGAAGTATTAGGGAGCTACTGCCACACAGAACAAGTCGGGCTCGCACAGAAAAGCACGGTGCTGATCTCCGCAGTATGCTGCCTCCACGCTGGTTCCCCCAGCAGCCATGGCTCTCCCTGCCCCTTAGAAATGTCCCAGTGACTTTCACAGAAATCAAAACTGAAACATCAACCCCTATTCTCCTGAAGCCCAGCAGGGCACTTTCATCTGTTATCTTGCATGGAGGAAGATGTCTGTGGAGCAAACGCCAACTGCCTTGTCTGACTTGGTGCCTGAGCAGAGGTGGCAAAACAGCTTCAGAGGTTGGACCTTGCCACCAGGAACCCCTGTCAAAACACCAGTGATGCATTCCCCCAACCTGACCACTGGACCCTGGCAGAAGAGATTAAGGGGACAAAAGGTCCACCTGCCACTTACAACAAATTTGCCCAGGAGAGAGGCCAAGTCCAAACAACAAAACACCTTTCAGAGCTGTACATGCACTGTTCACTTGCCCCATAACCTCCCCAGCAGGGTCTAACAGTGCCATCTACTGACTCCTGCTTCAACAGTTTTCACTCCACCACCCAAGCAGCAAGGGACAATTTTTTAATTTCAATGCTTCACAAAAGAGATGGTAGAGATACAAGCTGCCACTGAGCCAAAGACAGCTGAGAAGCAAGAAAGCTTTTGGGTTTCACTAATTGTTGTTCCTGTTTCACTCCAGATTTAGCAACCATTACACAGACACAACACGAATCAGTCAACAAAGATCAGCCATGGGAACAGGCTCATAGGCACAAGTATGCTCGTATGCTTTTAAAAGCCGCAGTAACGTGATACCCTAAGCTTATTTTAATTAACAGAGGCAGAATGAACTAACTGATGATGCCAGTGGAGTTGGTCTGGGAGCTGCACTAATCTAGAAGGATAGCCAACTATTTGACAAAGTGAACATTGTGGCGTATGCTACCGAGTTGGTTTTAATGGGAGACAAAGATACTGAGACCAGAGACTAGCAAATCAGCAATAGCCTGAACACCAACACTTCCATCTTCATTAGCCAGTGCTCGCTTTTGTGTTAACAGACGATCATGAGCCAGCACAGGCAGACTTTAGCAGGGCCACATGCAACTCTTTGTAACGAGAGGAAGAATGGTGTAAAAACAAGATTTAGAGTACAGCGGAGAAAATGCTCCAGCCAGCTTTTATACCAAGTCCGGCAACAAAACCACCACAGGCAGAAAGTAAAAGAATGCAATAAAGTAAAAATTGGCATCTCTTTTTTTGCATCCTGTGTTGTTTCCAAATACCAAGAGCAGAAGAATGCAGATCGAGATATCTGACAGCTGCCTGCACGGAGCATGGAGGAGTTGTGGCTGCAGCAATGACAGAAAGGGCTGCCAGTGCCACACCGTTGAGTCCAGCCCTTTTCAGTTGCTGGCACAGTTGGTGACATTTTCTGTTATGCTCTTATTAATTTTTTTCAGCTCTTATAATATCTACTAGCTGGACAGGCTGGGTGATGATTTGGCAATCAGGTGCTCTGCCACACAACCTCCAGCAGTGCTACCAGATGCAAGCTACGTGGCCAGTCTGTTCCGGCTTCCTGTCCTCATGTCCAGCTCCTCATCTCTGGGCTGCCTCATACCTCAGATCCCAGCCACACAGCACTTTTCATTTGCTCTTCTCTCCCTCCTCCACCAAAGAATTGTCCATATTTTTTTCTCCTCCCATTTATAATATTTGGGAGTTTTAAAATTATCTATTTACAAGGGCTAATCCCACCCTCCCAAAATCCCAGTACCTGGCCCCTCCTTGCAGACAGCCACCTTCCCTTTGCAAATAGCCACCTGAAAGCAAGGTTTAATCCACCCACCCCCTATTCTTGGGGCTCAGTCCCTCAAGATAATGAAAACTCAGGTCACAACCCAACATCTTAGTATCAAAGCACACATCAAAAGCAAGTTTTGAGTCATGTCTTGTGCTACCTGCAGTTCACAGTGAATGGGGAACCTCTCTCCATATATTAGCCACTCATGAAACTAAGAAATTATGAATTCCACTCACACATTGTGAACTGTTTGTTCTGGTCAGACCAGAAGTTATTTAGGGAAGAAACTTACAAACAATTTGTGGTATTGAATTGTTTGAGAATTTAGCAATCTGCTTACAGGCCATTTTCAGACAGAACAAAGAGGGAATTCATCCAATAACTTAATTGCAAATTATTTTCTCATGTGTAACGGAAGGACTTTCCACTGAACTGTACCTCCTATGGAAAGATTTCAGAACGCTTTGCACACAGTAATGCAGCAGCACAACTACGCTGTCAGAAAGGAGAAGTTTGCTCTGTTATAGAAACTGAGAACAATGAATGAAAGCTAGGCACTAAAAAAGTGACTAAAATAGCCAAAGAGATGAGTGACTGGAAATGGTGACTTTCAGATAATGAGGGCTCAAAAGATTTGTATGGAAAACTTTTTTTGCCTTGGGAGAAAAAAAAAAAAAAGGGAAAAAGAAAAGAGATCTGTTCTTCCCCAGTTAATCCCAAGTAGTCAGGTGAAGAGTTCAGCATTTTCACAAACAAATAAACAGCAACAACAACAACAAGCTTTGGGGAGTTTCATCTGTTATCCTGAATACTCTACTCAGAATCAAGAAGATTTGCCAAACATATTTTAGAATGGAAACTGAGAATCCTGTTTCTGCAGTTTCAGATGGTCTCCAACAAAGTCCAGTTTGGGAGACTTGCAGAAACCAACACTTCCCTGTGACCCCCCTTTCTGCAAAACATTGAGCTCTCAATCTCTGATCCCAGAGAAACTGTAAAGCAATCGGAGACCATCCAGCTAGTAGAACTAACATAGGGATATGCAAGCCTGAGCACAGCCACAAGTATCCGACCCTCTAATGGCAGCAGTGGGAGCAGCATGGATGGTGAGAGAGGCACATGTGGGCCCTGGGGAGCAGGAGGAACCCCAGCTGTGTTCAGAGTACAGCCTGCCCAGCTTTGCTCCTGCCTCCCTGCAGAAGATGTAGAGACTGCAGTTAGCTGTGCAGGCCATCTACAGCCCCTGGCTGTGCTCAGCAAGTGCTTGCCATGGTCAGGAGAGTCCTACACGTGCATATCCAGCCCAAGACATTTCAGCTGAGCAATTAACCCTGGGAAGGGCTTTGCTCTTTTCAGTGGAGTCGAGGTTAAATGTCAGCAGATGTGCATCTTGTTTTCTGGGCTAGCCAGGGCTGACAGTTGCGCTTTACTGCGATCCAGGCAGCGCTGTGCAAAAGTGCAGGTTACGACAGCTGTCAGTTATAACAACCAAAAATAGTCATTTACAACTTCAGCAGTCTCAGACAAAGCAAGGCCTTAAAAATAAAGTTACAGCTGAATCCCCTTTCCAAGTGAGGCCTGTACAAGGCAGGTACATAACAGCTGTGCTCACTGCTACGTAAAAGGGATGTCCCAGGTCTCTGCTACATGCTAAGCTCTCCGCAGAGTGAGTTGCTGGTCACTGGTAGCGATGCAAACCCAACTCAATGCAGTTTGGTTTCTAGCTTCGAGTCTGGATGTGCTTATTTTGCTTCCTTGGGGAAGGAGGTTTGGTTTTGTCTGTGTCACTGAGGACTACTCAGTTTCTAATGTGAAAATGCCAGTTTGGTGTTGAGTAGCTTTACATGGAGAGGTGACAACGTAACACACAATGAACACAGCCAGAAGGGTTTTTTCACCCCTGACAGTTCAACTTCATTTGGGCAACTTTGAGCAATAAGGCACAAAACATATATTAGTATCCCCTGCCTAGTCCAATAAAAACTCTTTTAAAATCTCCAGTGTCAGGCACAAAATAGAGTTTGCATGGTAAAGTATTTATCTAAAATTCATCCTTATATTTAACTTACTTTCAAAAACGCTCAACTAGAATATCATGTCAAAGGATCATTACGCTTTTAGCAAAGTTAAAATTTCAGAAGAGGCTGTTCAGTTGTTTTAATCACCCACTCCAATTCTAAGTTCCTGTTGTATAAATAAAATGTATTTTAATTGTGTCACATAAATTAACTCCACATACAAAAGTGAAATCAAATACTTCAATTCAGGTTTGTGTGGTAGAAATATCCTCATCTAGATGGACTCAAAAGAAAACACTCTCAAGACTTCACAATCATTTTCATTCTTTATCTCAGCAAAGAAAGAACAGCTTTCAGATGAGGGAGGGTGGAAATGTGCTGGTCTAGCAGTTCAGGATGTCCCCTGCACTTTGCAGAAGCAGAGAGCTTTCTGGTCTCGGTTCCCCTTGGCTCCTCTGCACCTGGACGCCTGCCCCGCTCAGCCTCCAGCCCTCCTCCTCCGTGGCCAGCCCTCCGCACTTGCCCCCATCTTCTGCTAAGCTGACACGCTGTTGTATCAGGCTCTCCCTCCCACCACTGCTTCATGCCCAAAGCGATGTTGAAGAACACCACTGAGAAAGACTGATTTCTTTAACCTCCTCTCTGGAGCCAGGCATGACCCTGACACGGCTCGCCAAGGTTTGAACCATCTCCCATGGGGCATGCTGCACATTTTCCTACAGATGCTGCAGTTGTCTTCATTCATACCCAGCTCTTCTCTCTGCCCCGCGCACATGTCAGAACATATCGCCTGTAGAGATCACAAAGGACCTCGCTTATCATTTCATGATTCATCCTACAGAATTTAGTCCTTGTCGCAGCAAAACTCCCACACCATCTTAAGCCTTGGCCTGAACATATATTGCAGATGCTACATCATCATCACCTCAATATTCCCAGCTCAGAGAGAAACCTAGTGATTTTCCAAAAAGCTACCACAGGATTTTCTTGGAAACAAAGCATAGGTGACATTAGTAGCCCAAGAAATTCTGCAGACTGGGGAAAAAAAACCCAACAAAACCCACCTCAGAATTCAGCCTGGTTCTAGATCTCAGAACATCTGCTTTAGAAAGGCGATTTTAGTGGCTACTTAAAAGCAGAGCAAACTTCAGTTGTCACACAATCAGCACAACCGATTGAATTAGAGAAGCATATTTATGCGCCTAACAAGTTTGAATCTGCAGAAAAACCTGCTGGGAGCGATTTGAAAACACTAATGAGACTTTTCCCATCACCAGCTGGGTATATTCTCCTTTAAAGGTTTATGAGCATGTCATTTAGTTTCACTACAGCTTTTGCAAAGTCATTAATGAACTTGTGAAAACAATTAGAGATAAAAGGGCAAGAAATGTATGTGTTAGCCTGAAACCTGTGATAATACAGAGTAGGCAAAGCAGAGGAGAATGCACTGCTTTGAAGGCATCAGACACAAGATCCTGATGTTTTATGCCTGTTAAAATTATCATTCCTAGCTTTGCTCTTGCTAATCCTAAACTGGAAAAATATCTTTGTAGGACATGATCTTGGAGACTCTGTTGCTTAGTAAAACAAGAGGGACAGCAGAATAATCTCATTAGGGTAAACAGAAGACATGAATGTCAGGCCATATAAAACACACCTCATTAATAGTTGCATAAACTGAACGGCAGAGGCATGAATGCTATAGACTGGATCTGACTTTGATCTTTTGAAGATACCTCTGAATAACTCCCAGCCAACTATATATTGCAGAAGAAAAGCAAATGTTCAAAGGGAGAAAGGACCTAGAATCACAGAGTCAGTGCCACAAAAGTCTTTTCTTACTTTGAGTGCACATAGGTTATTTTGGCAAATAAACCCACCGAACACCGTGACCAGTGAATACACTGACTTCTTTCCCTTGAAAAGGCATTTTCTCCTTTTGTGCCAAGCTTACAGGAACAGGAATGGACACGGAGAAAGCCCTGTTCTGCTTTAGGATGTCATGTTCCCACCCTAAGAGTGACCCCAGCTCCCCAGCAGCACAAATATCCTTTGCCTTCAGGGACCACGGTCTGTGTGTTTCACAGCTCTGAGCACCAGCACATCAGAGGCTTCCCGATGCGGACCAAGGCTTGGGGCTGAACAGCATACTAGTCCTGTTGTTAGTGCAGCACAGGACCAAGCTGCAGACAGGCAGCCAACCTCTCTCCAGCTGTCAGTCTGCTTCCCTACTTCCCCAGCGACCTCCAGCTGCTTGGCAGACCTCAGCCTGCCTCCTGCAGCAGAGACAGTACCTGCTCTTCAGCTCAGTGCCTGTGCTCCTTCCAAAAGCATAAACTTTTGTATATCTATCTGCATTACAAAGGAGTAACCGATTAATTTTGGAGAGACTGCTTGGAGAGCAAAAGAGAAAGTAATGACCAGTTTCCTAAAATGACTAGCTTGCTCATCTCATACCATTTTTCTCTTCTGTATATGAACACTACTGTATCCTCAGCCCTGTGCAACTGAGCCTGTGCCTCAGCATTCACTATGCATTCATGCGAGTAGTTTCTCTTCTTCACTAGCTTCTCTGATCAGTATTCTGAAGCTCTCAGACATACAATCGCTAATTCAGAAAATGGAGACTCCAAGCTTCACTTCTTCCCTTTTCCCTTGAAAACACTGCAAGTTTGGCCAGCTATGTGGCAACAATATACCTAAATATAGGTCAAAAAACAATGTCAATTCTGGATGATTTGCAGCCTAAGTTTGAACATAAACTGCAACAGAAACTTGCTGTCTCTGGGAAAGTCTGAAAATCAAGTCCCCTTCTCCTCTGCAATGACCTGAAACTGGCAAATGGCATCACAGTAGTCTGTCCCATCACAGCCTGATGGCTTAGGTAATGTCTGAAAAGGATTAGGACCTCAGGAAGAGGAACATTTTCAGTGCAGTTTCATTTCTTAGGTGACTAAGTCAGTCTCAGAAACAGAGCTTGGCTGCCTCAGCCATGCCATCATTTGTAAGTGGTTTAACCTACGTGCTGGGCTCTCTTTTCCAGTAGCTATGGATAGTTCCAGTTTGGGCCCAGAGTCCCAAAGCCTGAGACAAGTACAGTGAACTCTTGGCTGTGAGTCAAGTCATCCTGGAGAAAAAGAAATGAGTACAAATGGCTCAGAATCAACATACACTGACAGAAAAAAAAGTAGGACGTTTTACCATCCCCTACACCCACACTAACTGGACTGGACTAAGCAGGATTGGTCCACAGCCCTGAAAAAGTACTGGAAATCTTGGCGATCACTTCAGTGAATTTGAATCATACTCAAAAACTCACAGGCTTTGGTGGTGAGTGAGAAACCCTAGCCAGAGTCTTCTGCCTCTAGCATACACTTCTAGGAAGAGCTGCATTGTGTCTTTTGCTGCAATGCTGAGCATCTTGCATAGGCCGCCCTTGTGCACACCAGCTGATGCTGCGATCACTGCTGTCACTCCATAAATCTGCTCACTCCAATATTTGCTCCACTGTATCAGAACTTGGTCCAGGCCCTGTGTCTGGCAGGGAAAATTTTATTGAAAGGTTCTACACACCAGCCATTCCTCCTTTCCCCAACATGCTCCATGCTTCTAATTGCCTTGTTTGATTCTCCTCTCATCCCTCAAACCTTCCTGATGGGAATAAAATACACATTAGATGACAACTTTCAGGTCATTTTCATGTCACGCCTGATAGCTGTTGTAAGAAGGTTATTGATACTGTTATTAATTCTTTCATTTCAATTTTCCCTATACATTTCTGCCCCCAGCAAACCCTCAATACGAAATTATTTTCTGAACTGTTTCCAGCCTGCTCCTGATGTTGCTCTCAGAATGATCTGAAGACAGATAATACAGCTGTTGTTTCTCAAGGCTCCCCTGCCATGCTTTGATAAAACCCAAATTGTGGTTTTGATGGTGCCAGATTTTACAAGCCTATTAAGCTGTCTCTGCCAAGTGATGGCTTTCCCTTTACAAGCTCTGGGCTGACACAGGGTTTCCATGCTCTCCGCAACGTTTAACATCTCATCTCCGCCCAACCGTCTGCCATTATTTTATTTTTTTTTTTTTAATCTGACTGCCATTATAGCAGCAAACTCAAATGAGGAAACCAGCACAGCCACAAGGAGCAATCACCTTATTTGTTCTCAAGCAGGGTGTCAAGGAGAAATATTTGCGTTTAAACAGAAAAACATAAACACTGTTTAAAAAAAAAAAAAAGATACCCTGCCTTCTGGTTTGGATTTCTGTACTGTGTTTTTTCTGGCAAAAGATCTCCATTCACCAAAGCATTTAACACACATTTTAGTCCCTCCTAAATTTGAGAAATCAGAAACTAAGCACATGCCCTAGCACCGCATGGTAATTCCAGCAGCTTTAGTAAGACTCAGACGCTGCAGACGGTAGAGATGTAGAACAGGTAGGAAGAACAAGACCTGTTATTCATTCCAGCACTGTTTCATTACTGTCAGACATTTACTATTCTGATGTGCAAACTGGGTCTTGCCGGCGATATCTGGCCTTCTCCAGTCCTCCTAGATTTTGCTCATGTGGGTTATACTGTACAGGGGGGCAGACACATAAATTTAACCTTTAATTAAACATCAACTCCCAGCAACGTTACCCACTTTCTGAGAGTTTTAAAGGGGTTAGCGAATTCTTGTGGTAAGTGGCCAAATAGAATAGAGTTCATAGTAAAGGAAATATTTGTCATAAACAGAGACAGCTCTTCTGGACAGCAGTACAGCCTGCCCACAGCAGATGGTTGCTTTGAACCACGTTCAGTAGCTCCCCTCTGCAACTGCCTATAAAAGCTCATGCACCTAAAACAAGCCCTCTCGATAGTACCCTAATGCCTTCATGGTGGGTAACAGACCCCACTTCCCCTCCACATTCCCACCCCCGCCTTTCCCTTGACAGACAGTAAAACCCCAACAGAAGGAGTGAGAGCAGTTCCTGTTTCCCCACTTTGCTGAAATGTAGCCAAGCCTGAAGAAATTTTCTAGCTGGGAGTTTTCTGATGTTGACAAATACCAATTAAGTTGCAAAGCAAATTGTTGTGAAATAGAGGTCATAGGGAGAACTTTCCCATTTCCATGAATGCTAGTAACACACAGACAATGGACCTAGTAGAAAACAGCAACCTGGCAGGCTGTGCCAATACCCACCAGTCTCATGTACCCCCAGCTCCCAGCCAGACCTGCTGCATTGTCTGCAGAGGCAAGCACAGACTCTGTTGGATTACCACTGCAGAATACAATGCAAGGCTGTAGATTTGGGAACCAAAAAGGCAATGCTGTGTTTGCAAGACAGAAAACAAGGATTCAGAGAAGAAAGTAATGATCTCTGCAGTGCTGATGCCATTCTTGCATGACTGAAGAGCCAGGCAGCCTGAGAGCGACCTTAACTTTGTACACAGACCTGAGAAGTCCCTAAAACTGCGTCCTGACCAAAGAGTCAGCTTTCAGAGAATAGGAAGACATGGAAATGAGTTTAAATGAGACCTGAAAGGAAACCAGGGCCTGCAGAATAATTCCTGCAGAGACAGACAGAAGGAATTTAATGTGTCTGAATAAGACAAAGGGACAACTCAATTGATACTCACAGGTACTTGCACATGGAAGAGCTAGCCAGGAGCAAGCCTCATGAAAATAGGACCCAATGGGCAGAAACTGAAGTCAAACAAATTCAGCTTTGAAATAAAAGCTTGTTTCCCAGCACTGAGAGTAATTAAACCATTGGAATAACTTTCCTGGGGAAGTGGCAGACTTCCCCATTGGGAAGTATATCACTGCTGGATGATATATTTTAATCTGCTTCGTCTATCCCTACACATCCAAGCGTGCCAAATAGACATATTGCAGTGGTCCCATCCCACATGGCCTGCCTCAGGGCTAAGGGCCTTTGGCTTACCTGTGTCCTGCTGTGAAACAAGAGCCTGAAGCCAAGGAGTTACTTTCCTAGCTAGGGCTTGGCTCTCTCTCCCCTGGCAGGGCCTACAGGAACCTGGGGACCTTCAGACCACACTGGGATCAGAGCTCCTGAGCTCTTATATTCAGAAACAGACCCTGTTTATTTTTTTAGAGCTATGGAATTTGCTGAAGAAAAAAGGTATATTCAACCACTCATGAGTGAAGCACACGACAATTAGTCATACAGATTGTAAGTCCCTCCAGCCACTGCCACCTCTCTCCCCTTTTCTTAGGAACTTCTCTCTTGTTAGGTGCACTCTCTGGAAATGGCTGCAGTACCAGAGATCTTGGGCCTGACTATCTTTTGCTCATAAGAGTCATCTCCCAAAGGCCATATTCTAGTCCAAAGACCTCTAACATGGCAGCCCACCACAGAGAGGTGATCTCCCCTCCCAGTAGCACACAACCTGCAAGCAGACCTCACCTCCAAGTCTGCCTGACAGGGTCCCCCCAGCTCTGCAATTACAGCAAAAGCCCAGTACTCTGAACTGGCATAAGGAGAGGACAGATTGATATAACCATCTGTGCCATCTATTGCTAGCCCACTTATATCATCCCCAGACAGTACACTGTGCCTGAATTGTGTAACCAGCGCATTTTCCTAAACACTGTGGCAGTGTCTATCACTGGACCACGCTTCCCAAATGAACTGGTGGGGCACCAGACCAGAAGTCTGTACTGTGAATAGCAAGACCACAGTTGCCTTCAATGCAAGAGTCAGGCAACACAGTTCACTTTAAATTCTTCCCTCCTAAGCCTTCCAGACACCTGGAAGAGGCCAGTTAAAAAGCCAGACAATATTGCCCATTCATTTGCTTTTCCATCCATTATGCATACTTCCAACCAAGAGACTTTGCTCCAACTCGATAAGCAACTGAACCACATTTACACTTGCTCCCAAATCACTGACTCCCCAGTAACCACTTTAAGATGGCAAGAACACCCAGTTAAAAGTGGCAGTAATTTTCCAGCATGAAGAGATGAGGTCATATCTGCCTATTCTACTTTAGATTTTCCAGTGCAAGAGTGAGCCATTTCTCTTTATGCATTGCAGGCGCCTTTCAAGCATACAGTAAGTTGTTTTCTAATGAGCTGGAACATCTTGCTTGATGAGATCTCTGTTCAAATTGTTATTTTCCTCCAGCTGGGTTAGGGCTTTCTGGCTTTGACACAATGAGAAAAACACACATATTTTCCATGATTTATGTGTTGCAAAGACTCAAGTGTCCATGCTGGCAGATGCAGTACTCAGGCATCCACCCCTCTCCAGCAGGTTGTTTTCCCTTCCTACCAAACTGTCCATAAGGGGACATTCCCCTTTCTCCCCCCAGCTTCAAAAGAGCAGAACCAGTCATGGTCCTGGCACGTGATTACATGTGTAATTTTCCTAGGTTACCCACAAGACAATGTGACGGAAACAGCCTGCATCTCACACCAAGGAGGAGCAACACATGCACCAGGTACACTGTACAAATGTGTCTCTCAAAAGCAACCACCAGTTGTGACACAGCAATGCAACCAGTGTTGCTGCCAGATGAGTTCACCTGTCACAACTCACGGATCCTCGTTAAGCACTTGGCCAACTTGCAGTTATTTGCTTTTATAACGTCTCCTGCTTGACGACAAACCTATCCATGCTGCTGCTTCAAAAGAAACGTTTCACAAATAGCTATGCAGGGTTTTTGTCTTCAGAGGAAATTCCCCATGAGGCCACTGTTTCCACTCCACTACTCTCCCTCCACTGATACCAGGTGTCCACCTTCCCCAGCACGCATGGAGCAGCAGATGTGTGGCAGACCACATTGCACAATTTGTTAGATCAAGGTTAGAGAAAACAATAATAAGCCTGCCTGAACTCATGAATAAACAGACCGGTTTAATTATGGGTATGCTCTGACAGAAAGAATTTCCATTCAAGCCTTTCACAGCGCTCTCCCAAAAATAGATGAGGGCCCCAAGAATATCAACAAACATATCCTCACATCACCCCTGCTGGGGAAGAATCTGAAATGGGATGCTTGCCTACAGAAATCTGTGACCCATGGTATCTACCAGCCCCAATGACGTGACAGCAATGGAGTCCCTTGTTGGAAAGTGAGGCTTTCATTAACGGGTAGGCAGCACGTTTCACCCATGTGCAATGTTCTACCTAAAATGTCACAGCGCTTTATTAAGTTTTGTGCTGTCGTGCTTGACTTAGCCTTCTTTCCATCCTCCTGGCCTGCCCTCAAATTTTTGAGTAACTTGACTGCAGAAAGCAAAAGCCATCCTGTCTTTCCTAGCCATTCTCCTTAGAGCCACCCATGACTGTTCCCATTCATCAGACATTTCACGTCTACCACGCATTCATGGTTCTTGCTTTACGCTGTTTACACCAAAGACAGCAAAAAGCCATCAACTGCATGATAAAGACATGTCTGCCTGCCTCTGGTTTGGTTCTTGAACTGGCCAAGCCTATAGATCCCACCAGGGTGTAAATGGCCTTTCCTTTACAGCGGGCAGGTTTGGGCGTGGGCCAGCTCCTCCAGGCCAGGAAGGCAGATTTCCTAGGATTAGTGAGGCAATTCAGGCATATCACAAAGGCCTACCAGGACTTCTGGACATTTTGTGGTGTTGCAAATTCCTGTAGACATGCAGCACTGAGATTAAAAGATATCCCTTGGTTTACTACAAAGCCTCAAGGTCAGCCATCTCTAAAATACTGTCTCACCGAACTGCAGGAAACTTCTCTACCCCTTCAGACACAGAGACCTGTGAGAAGGCAGTCAAGCCATCATCACTCAAGTGATTTAGCTTTTATTCATGCTGCAGTTCCCACTGTCCATCCCAGGTAGCCCAGGCACAGAAGAGCAAAATGCCAAAAATTGAATATTTAGGAGAAGAAACAGAATCATCATTACACGAAACTCCCGAGATAATCCTGCAGGGAAGGTGCAGCCTGAACAGGAGTGAGCCCTCCAGAGGCAGTAAGTCTCTGGAACTGCGCAGACAGTAAAGCAATGCACAGTTCATCAAGAATTCGCTCATCTCTCACCCTGACTTTACTGAGGTGCTCAGACAACATGGGAATGGAGAAATGGGAATTTGGGTCTACTTGAAAGTCAAAGGACAAGTATAAGCTAAAGCAGTGCTTTGGCTGGCATTTAGGGACTGGATTGTGCTCTCACCCTTACAGAGAGCAAAGAGCTGGACAAATGCACCGCCTGGACCTTGTGCTTCTGGCCAGATATTATTTGGTGGCCACTGCCACCTCGTGGCACTGTCTCCCACGGAGGGGCCCAGAGACAAAGTAAGGACTCCTTCACCCCTGTTACTCAGCAATGAACACAACTTAAAACAAAGGAGCTCTCTGGACTGCAGAGCAGTGTAGAAGCAAGAAGAGACCAGACCGTGTGGTTCTCCCTGGCTGGAACACTCTTGCAAAACATCCTCTACCTAATTCCAAGCCAGTTAATTCAGCCTGGGGCTTTGACTCCCGTCTCTGTCAAGATGTTTTTGCTAGCACAACAGAACAAAGCAGGTTCTGCCGCATTCAGAGCACACTTGGAGCTAAAATCTTTTACATGTGGTACCGTTGCCCTTTAAAAAAGGAAAAATCTAACATTTAAGAGAAGAATAAGGCCTGAAGAGACTTGGAAGTTTTCTGTTCTCATGGGTGGCTGAGAAAAAGCAACACTCCTACCACCAGAGAAGTTGTTTGGGGTTTACTGGGTAGTACCTCCCCGCAGGTAAGGTGTGGTCTACACTGTCCCAGCCACCCTTGCTGTCTCAGAAGCCAGTCCAACAGAAATTTCCATCCATTACTACTACTCACTAATGGATCAAACAGTAACAGCCCAGGCTTAACGATTCAGACACTCCAGGTTCAATCTGCATCCAGGGCCCCAGCTGAAGGCTGATGTTTAAGATCTCTGAATTGTTGTTATGCCCTGACTGTTTTCACACAAAGTCAAGGACAGGGTCTGCCCATGCCACCATACAGGGACACTACTGTGACACTACATTACTTTCATTGAGGCAAGCCCTGGTTCTGCCTGCAGATTGACACCAATCATCTATCCTCAAGGCAGTACAACCTCTTGTCTGTTGAGGGTGACCTACCACCACTGCTGAATCTTCCAGGGCAACTTGATCACCAACCACCATTACAATATGAACTTCTCCGGAGGACTGCCTTTAATGGCAGGTCTTAAATCTCAAGGCTTGGCACCATTTATGCTTGCCTTTTTTTCTTTTTTTCTTTTTTTTTTTTTTTTAAGATCTCTGTGCACATAAGCAGAGTGAAGCCTAAATCAATGCACACAATCGAACTACAGATGAAATTATAAGAAATGGCTCTTTGAAAGACCAGTTCCTCCTTCTAGGGGAGAGAGAACAGCTGGGGTTACATTCTCAACTACCCTGAGCTTCCCTTTGCCATTGCTGGGAGATCACTTGACATTTATTTGGTAGGGTCTAATGCAGAGCCACTGTTTTCATTGTCTGCACAGTCCTTTGGGCAAGGGTCACCACGGGTTAATCCAGGCAGCACAACAGCGGAAACCATTTCCTCTTGGGGCGAGTAAAGCTTTCTCCAAACTTCCCCTTTGCAACTCCAAAACATAGCAAAGTTGTTGTAAAACGTGGGTGAAACATGCAAGTAATATCCCTGAAGATGTTACACCCACTTTCAGATGCCTGGCAGAAGACAGTCAGACATTTTTTTTTCCTCACCAGCTTACGTTACAAGCAGGTCTGGGAGCACACACAGAGAGCAGGCACCCCTGCATGAGTACACCTGTAATTATAACTTCAAACTGCCTTACCCCGACTCTCCTGTGGAAGTGTTAGCAGGAACCCTCCCTTTCGTTGCTGTGTGACCTCTGCCTATTGTCTGTAGAGATATTTACTGTCGTCGTAGTCTCCCTCGCTCTGTAGGCTGGCTCCCAAAGTCTTTTCATATTTGGAATGTGTCAAGTAAATGGAAACACTGACAGGGAGAGTAATTTAAGCAGCCAGGAGCCAAACTACCATTAAAACACTAGCACACACAGGAACACATGCTAATATCCTCAGGAACAATAGCCAATCTGAAAAACAATAGGTAATTTTCTTCTGTCTCCCGCTCTTTTTACGGCTTATACTACCTGTTATAAGTAGCTATTAAAGAGCCCATACCGCAGCATGGAAAAAGAGGTGGGGGGACCCAAAATACACTATAAAACATTCTCCCTCAAATCCTGCCCATCAAAGGGAATTTAATCTCCACCTGTCTACCATTTAAGAAATATCAAGTAGAATGGTGAGAATAGACTGCAAAATGCCTTCTTTTGCCATTATACTCACTACTGAGGGAAAACATTTTTGATGGGGTGACCTTTGCATCGAGCTGCGTTCATACTGAAATGCATTTTGCAGACCATGAAAAAAGCAGCTCCTTTTGACAGCTGAACTCAATACATAAGAACTATTTAAGAGAAGCTGCTTTACAAACAGTGGGTGGCAGATGACAATTAGTTTTATTCTTCTATTATGGTACTGATGGGGGGGGGAAATTATTGCCATTAGTCACAGTATGCTTGATACGACAACAAAGAGGGACCAGGCTCTCTCTGTCTTCTTTCCCATGTTCTATTTTCCCTGTGTATCTGCAGGCATCGCCTTTATTCCTTCATACACACACACACTTATTCTTCTGTCTGTTCCAAATTTTGTCTCCCTTTGCTTTAATTCAGCTCTAAATATGTTAAATATTTAAATGTTAAATGCAAATCCGAGCAGCTTCTTGAGCTGTAGAAGCATTTTGCATTGGTCCTTGAAGATCAGGATAAAAAGTAGAATCCAAGAAAGATGGAGATTAAAGAGGAGGACAGGAAGAAAAGCAGCATAGGGAAGAGAGGGGGCACAGAACAAATCCTCCACCAGAGCAAGTCATTCCCCCTGGTGCTTGAATTACACAAGATTAGTTTCTTTCAAAACATCATCTGTGCCTCACCTCGAAGCCTGGACCTTGCCAGAGCCCAAACCAGAGCCGTTTGCTGCCCTCCTGGGACGCTGGTGTTGCTGTTCCCACTCAGGGCCAGTGGTTTCAGGCCAGACTAGCCCCCCTGGCTGGGCAGAAGGAACACGCAAGGGAGCGAGAAGCCACTGGTCTGGAGAGGGCAGCTGAAAAGCAAGAGGAGACTCAGTCAGTGCCTGCAAGGCAACAGGAGCTTGGGACAGCTAAAAACCCCGGCAGCTTCCCTCGTCGGCTTTCCCTGGCCCCTCGGGAAGGGCTGGCCCAAAGCAGGCACAGCTGCAGGCTGGCACCAGCTGGGGCAGAGCCGGCAGCCACGTGGGGAGCGGGGCCGTGGCCACCCTGCCTGGCCAGGCCCTCGTGAAAGGGGGGATCCCCCGCAGTGTCCCCCTGCAGCTGCCCCCCCCAGAGCAGCCCCATCGCTGGGAGAGGCCCTACACGCCAGGAGCTGGCACAGGTGTTGGCCGTGTGGCTTTTAAAGAGCTCGGCGCACCAGGAGCCAAGCTGCACCAGCAGCCCGACCTCTTTCAGGAGACACAAGATCCTGAAACTTGGAGTCCAACGGTGATTGCCAAGCTGAAAGAGGGAGAAATGGGACCGTGGGGTGCTTTTGGAAATGGGGCAGCAAAAGCGTATGCATCAACGTGATGCTTGCTCGTGCTTGTGCCACGTGTACCACAGGAGGCCATTCCCTGCCCACACCATCACGTCGTCGAAAACCACAGCCGACTGCTTTTGAAAGGGGACCGAGGGACGGGCAGAGACTCTGTCCACATCCAAACGCCACTCAGGAAAGCACACACGCACCTGGCCCATCTCCGAGATCACAGGCTAGGGCAGGGCGCTGGGAGAGCAGCTTGACAAGGGGAGGGATCCCAAAATGGCTGGGAGGGTGGCCCAGCACCCCCCAGCCTGGTTCCTCTGCACCAGGCCAGGATGGACCAGGATGGCAGCAGCCCTTGCCTTTGGGAACAGCAAACCCAGGCGTTGCTTTGCCACTAAAAGGCCTGGCTTTGGAAGCACCAGTTCCTACATGGGGATCCCCAAAACCCCACCTACGTGTGCAGAGAGATGACCCCAGCCTGCGCCAGCTGACAGCCCTCATCAGCTGCATGAGCAGCACCCTGAGTCTAGAAACACCAGCAAAGAGCAGCTGGGTCTTCCCATCTCCTCCCCTTAACTCCCAGTGAACCCCACCAGCACAGAACCTGCTCCAAGCCGGGGTCCTCATCAGCACCCAGTAAACCAGGAAAGGCTATAGCAATCACTTCTTGTGCTCCTTGTTCCTATAAGTACATGGTGAGTTTATTCTGTGATGGACTGAATTTGAGAACACTTCTTCAGTATCAGACGATGGGCTGGGCTGAGTATGCAGCATTTTTTTACTAAGAAAAGGGCTAACTGCACCACACCATTTGCAGAAAAGTGACTGTTTTCCTCAGCTTAGCAGACACGACGTAAAACCGACAGGGCAGAGGCCACAAGGGCTGCAGACCCGCATTCAGCGTAGGCCCAAGGGTGCTGTGTGAGACACCAGTGACCCGTGAAGAGAGACATTTACTGAGCACATTCCCATCCAGGCAAGTGAATAAACAAAAGGACAAGCAAAACTAATAAAAAAAAATCCTATAAAGACGTTATTTGGCCATAAATGAACACCAGGGTGGCAGCATTAGATATGATGGTTGCAGATATTTTTTTTTTCCTTGAAGGTCAGGCAGCTCTTTGACTAATAAAATTTGAGAACCACAGCTGTAAAGTCTATTCCTGCTTCTGTTCTTTGCCTGCAGAGAGAATATATGTGCATGAGTCTGTATTTCAGATAGCTGGGGCCAAGGACAACTCAAAAAATCTTCAAAAAGGATAAAAACATCCTTTTTTGTACAGAAGCTCTCAAACCATGATTTTGGTAGAAAACAGGCACAGTCATATGAAAAGCTACACACAGCATACAAAAGGCAACAAACAAAAGTATGTGAATTCAGGCAACAGTTGCATCATTTTAATATCAGCTGAAGCTTTGAAAATGTGATTAGCATATAGTCATAGGAGACACTTCTCCTTTGCATCTAAATATACCATGCCAACTCTGGAAGAGAGCAGCCACCAGCAGAGCAGGAGAGTTGCATAAGCCTCTGTGCACCATTGTCTACAAGGAGCAAAAGGGCCCCAGGTGCTTTCTTGGTGTTGTGGGAAATAGAATATAGTTCACTGGGCAGTTTGATTTTTATGACAGCATCACAAATCCATCAAGGTCAGCCTGAAACAGTCACAAGACATAGGTATTCACATCATACATTGGCATCCTTTAATAAAAGGCTATGCATCTCTTGTAGCACTTAAAAAGTGATATCTATTTTTAAATGAAGGTCTCCAGATGACTGTTTAAAACCTGAAGTGGGAAACAACATTTAGAGCCTGGTTTTGTGGCTCTGATTTGCATGAGACCATGCTCCCACGTAGCAGGGACAATAAGGAACTCCATGGGCTGCTCCCAACTCAGTTCAGCTGGCAGCACTGCCTCCCTGAGCTGTCACAGCCCAGTGGGGTTTGGATCTGTGCCAGTGGAAATCTTTCCTTCAATTGTTTGAGCGCTGGATGAGGACTGACTTGCACAGACCTTTAAATGTGAACTTCAGTGAGATTCGCTGAGGAAGGCCAGTTCAGCACATACTGTCCATTAAAGGTCAGCAGTTCGGGGATGAGCTTCACTAGACAGGAGCGGGCACTGGCCAGGATCAGCCATTATCCTTCAGACAGACCATAAATTACTTTATTCTTCAGATTGGGTGCTAAAAGCAAGGACCTGAATGTCTCCTAGACTGCAAGGGACACCTGAAATCTGGATCTTTCTCAAGTCTAGGCAGGGGCTCTTTCCCCCCATTCCTTCATGGCTGAGCGCTCGCACAGCACCAGCCCTGCTGCAGCCCCACGCTCAGCCCGGTTCCCCACACCCCCATGTGCTTTCCATATAATCTCAGTTGTTGTTCTAGGCAGACGGCTCTGTTTTTACTTAAGGCAATTCTATGGCTTTCATTGTGTTTTTAATTTTCATTTCACCAATATTCACTCCCACGGCCATGCTTTCTGGCTTCTTCCAGCTTTTGTCCTTTATTTTTACTGCTGGAGTCAGAGATTATTATCTCTAAGAAAGAGGTTTCAGCTGCATTATGTTGATGGTAAGTGCTGTTTTTCCTGCCCTGTCTGATTTTCCATGCAAGATGCTTTTCGTATAGCTTTAAGTGTTTTATTATTTGCAAATTGGTTGCCATGTCTCCAAGTTTCCCTTTCCCTGCTGAGGAAAGCACCAGCATTGCTGTAAGGAGAGGACTGCAGCCTCTGGCAGGCCCAAAGAAACACTCAGTTGAACCTTGGAGAGGGCCACGGAACTCTCCCACAAATGCAGGCTGCTCTGGGGCACCGTGACCTTCCCCGTCGGTATCACGGTGTCTTCAAGCACCTCTGTCTGCATGCAGCAGGGCCTTCCTGTGCCAGGGCACAGCTCACTGAGAGACAGCAACGGGATCGCAGGCTTCCCAGCAGCCAACACATTCGGGTGCTGATACACAAGCTGTGACACCTCAATCCTTGACAGTATGGTCTCCAGTGTGACATGGAGATCCTCAAACCATCGCTTCTGCTGCTGGCACTGGGAGATGCCCAGGCAGCAGGGAAGCACTGCTTCCTTTAGTCCAGGACAAAAGACAGATCCTGATGCCACCCAAAGCTGGCATGAGCTGGACCTGGCCAAGACTGTCCTTCTAGAGCATCATCTTCTCCATGACAGGAGGCTTCTCAAGATGCCACATGAATCTCCAACCATGACTAAGATCTCCAGAGAAGCACTTTCTCCTCCTTTCTGGCAGAGGAGATATGCCCTCCCCAGCCTCTCCAGCAGCGCTCTGTGTTAGCCTTCCCCACATTTCCTTCTCAGTGCCGCTGCTGCCTGCTTGTACTTCGGACCACCAGTTCTCAACCACTTCTTCAGCCACCTTTCACAGGTCCACTGCAGCCTCCCAAAGACATATTACACAGGGCCTGGCAATGCCATAAACTCCCTCACATCACTTATTGCGCTAGCACCCAAAGCTAGAGGAGCAGACAACCCTGTAAGAGAAGGCAAGAGCATTAAAACAGCGTCCCCACATTGTCACAGGTCACTAGCAGCCACAAAAGGTCCAACAAGGTCCTTGTTCCCTCAGCTGGCCATGCTGCCCATGACCTACAGGGGACATTTGTCTGACTTCAGCCAAGTCAGTGTTGTAACCTCAGCATCTGAGATTTTTACTCCCTGCCTACTTGTCATGTCCCTCTATTGACACAAACTACCTGCTCATCTCTCAGCTCTGCAATACCTCCCAGCATGCTGAAAGCCAGCAGATCCCTGCCTGTACATGACCCTCACACTGTACAACATCCCATAGGCTTGTGAAATAATATATAGTCAGGGTCATACAATAGAGCAAGCAATACTGAAAGCCACTGCTGGCTCAGCATTTTTATTTTCAATCAAAGCAGCACTTTTTATTTTTTGTAACAGTTTTTCCCCCTTTGGCATTTTCATTAGAAGACCAACAGGAAAAAAAAACCCTCAACAATCCCTGAGTGAAAGTTATAAGCAGCCTGACACCTGGTAATGAGATATTTCAAGTTATAGCCTGGCACTTCTAAGGTATTTCTAAACCAAGCACTCAGTCAAGCAAACTTAGAAAGAATGGAAAGTTTGTTACTCCCAGGCGTATGTCTTAAGGTTTTTCACCTTGCAATGGAAGAATACAGTACAAATAAGGCAGGCAAATACCTGGCAAGTAAATACTTTTGCCACAGTATAATTATTCCTCTCAACAAAAAGGCTTCCAAGATGGCTCCTGAGACAGTACTCAGCATTCACAGCCAACCTGAGAAGCTCTTGGCTCCTCATTTGAAATGCTTCATGATTTTTCATAAGGAAACAGAGCTCAGACAGTCCCTTTGTCTGTCCACCCCATTCTCTTCCCTCCCCTTCCTCAAGCACCTCTGCAATTCACCAGCCAGTGTTACTCAAAGTTTAAACAGGACAGTAAAGGTCCAAGATCATCCACTTCCACATGTTCTTACATTAAAATATATGCAGAAGAGATGAGAAATCTTGCTGCTGTTGCAAAGCAACAACTCAAAGATGACGCCTGCTGAACCTCTCGAGTGCTAAGAGATTTGTCTGGAAGCTGTTGCAAGGGGGCCCTTCACCCCACACTGGCTGGCAGCCAGCATCTGCCCAACACACAGACCCTCAGCAAGGCTTTCCTTCCCTCCCTCCCTCCCTCGCTCCAGGAACTTAGGGGAAGAAATGGCAACCATAGTGGGAAGCCCTCATTGAACTGGTCAATGCTTTTAAAATTACTGCAGGCTCTTGCTCTCTAAGGGCAAGAAACCCCAAACCTCATGAAATGAGAAGGGGCAGGGCACCAGCGGGGCTGCCAGACCCTTACACAGCCAGCAGGACCGAGCAGGCTCTGGGCAAACGAGCCACAAGCACCTCCCTGCAGAGCCTCCAACACCACTCCCAGCTAAGAGTGCCTGGTATGGGGGCACCTGAAAGCACCCAGCACCCAATCACAGAAAAGCACGATGAGAATAAGATGAGCAGGTTCCCATCAGCAGAAAGACAGGTAACCTGTACATTCAAGCAACCAACCTTATCTCCATCGCCTGTCTCCACTTGGAGCACCCAACTCCTCAGAAGACAATAAAGCTTTCACTTGGCCACCCACACATCTGCTATTAAATTCCTGTGAGATAACTGGGATGTTTCCACTTCCCTCCCACTCCAGCCACAGCTCAAGTTAAGGCTGTTGGCTGCGGCCAGGCTGGCAGGAATCCCAAGGGGTCTAGCAAGGGGTGTCTCCCCCTTGCAGGAGCCCTGCAGCAACCAAAAGCAGAGCAGAGCCACCATGGGCAGGCAAGTGTCAGGCATGGAGATGGGGGAGAAAAGCCGGCCTCTTGCGCTGTTGTCACACTTGTCTCCTGTTTGACACACAGAAGGGAAGGTTTTCTCAAAGCACAGCCATGCTTAGGCCACTCACTCATCTCCCACAACAAATGACGCCATCCAAACATCGGTGCTAATTGCAGAGACAGGAAAATCATCTGCATTCTGCCCATAACAATCCATTGTTATTTTTACGCACGCACACACAGACAGGAGTAAAGAACCCTTCTCATATCAAGCTGTGCTATTATGCTAACTACAGAGAAATAAATATGCCACACTGTAGCTAATAAGTGTCATTCACATCAGTATTTATTCCAAACATGTTTTCCCCATCACGTCTGCTCTGCCTGGAACTGCTCATCACTAAAGAGGAGACCCTTATTTCTAGTGATTTAAGCAGACAGGAGAGAGTTAGCAATTAAAGCACACTTTTGTACTGTTTAATTCTTTTTATTTCAGCTATCAGGGAGTGTTATCTGCTATCACTGTATCTTTCTATTTCTGGAGCCACCATCTACCAGCACTGGTTTCATATTTCGCCAATTTGCAAGATGAGTTCTTGCACCTGGGCATGGGAACAGGGCTGACTCCTGACATGCAATGGGCTTGTGGTCCTCAGCCCCATGCCCTGCACCGTAGGACTGGGTGTCTGTCAGGAAAATGGGCTCAGAGTCGTTTTTACTCAAGGTCTGACACATTGCTGTACTGTGACTCCAGCTCCTTGCCACCCTGCGTGCATTTTGCTCTCGCCTGGCACCTGCCGTTAGGTGATGCCTGCTGCTCCTGGAGCTGCTCCAGTGCTCCCACGGCCACGCCGGGAGCTGACGACAACTAAGCACAGATCCAGGCACCTTTGGTTGTTCCCTTGAGGGATTATTTTTCTGCTCATCAAAGGCTGGAGAGGACTGAATGTCATTCAAGAAAAGTACTTCAGAGCTAAAAATAGTCTCCTGATTTCTGCTTCCCCCCCAGAGCAAATATCTGCCCGGCAGGTAGTAGATGAATTTTGTGGTCCTACCATGCACATCTCGTCTTTCACCTGACGATGCTTCACAAACACAGTAAACAAGGCATGACACCAAACTCAGAAACTCTCACTACCTGGGCTGAACTATACCTATTTTTCACATAAAACCAAAAATAGAAACAAGTCAGAAATCCTCCACTGGTTGTGGAAAACAAGCAAGGCTTTGACTTCTGCCCGAGAGGGACAGATGCACCTGCCCATCCCCACCAGAGCAAACACAGGTCTCCGCACAAACACAAGCGATGTGTGCAGTCAGCTCCGGGATCCACAGCCTGCCCGAGAGAGGTAAAAATGGTTACAAGTCTGAGAAGCGCATATGCTTGCTGCCCTAAGGAATGAATCTCGAGGACTGAACGAGGGCCAGCGCTAACTACCAGCCCACACAGACTTGTGGATTATATGTCGAGGATCCAGTTATGCAAGCATACAGCTGGGCATGTTATTGCAAGTGCGGAGACAAGCATCCATGTGAATTGCAGAGGTGTTGGGAGAAAAGGGAAAAAAAATCCTTTCATTTTCCCCCTGACTTTTTTCATTCTTATGGTTAAAGGCCTGATTTGTAAAGATACTGAAAACCTAAAGCTCTCACTGATGTTCCTGGACTTTGTTTTTTAAAACTGCACAAAACAGTGGACCAAACACCAATTAGGCTCCATCCGTAGAGCTAATGAGACTGGGAAGGTACCCCAGAGGTGGGTTTCAGCAGCAGCTTTTCTATTAACCTCACTTCTCACCTGCTTTTCTCCTCCTGCTCCCAAATATAGTCCTTACTCCTTCCTGCTAACAGCCTGGTCCAGCTGAAAGCACAATTTACTTGCATCAGTGGAAGACAACAAGAATGGTTATGCCACCTTTCTTCCCCACAATAGAAGGGGCAAATCCCACTCTAATCTAGCTGGGAGGTGAAGACAGAGGGTGAAGACAGAGGGTGTTGCACATACATATTTCTATCCAAGATCACATACCAAGTGTTTTGCTACTCCTGCCTTTTTTGTATTTTGTATTAGGGCAAGAGAGACACCTAGAGATCACAGGCTGGGGATTGCAAGCTTCTGGAAAAACAGTTTTCTGTAGAATGGGCAGCATGATGTGTTTACAGAGTGGGAACAATAAATAAAATGAATGAAATATGAAACAAATCAACTCCTGCTTATAAATGATGAAGACCCAAGAGGGAATAGCAATGGATTATAGAGTAGCAGGAACACTCTCCATTTCCATGGCTTGCCCTCACACAACACTACCCCTAAACTGTGAAGAAAAGCACTTCCTTGGCAGACAGAAAGTTTGGGGTGGGTCACATACCTTGCTAGGGCACCCTGTCCAAAAGCAGACAATGCTACAGGAATGCATATGCAATAAGTAAGTGCGGCACTAGCAGATAAAACCCTCAATAAAATGTAACTAGCTAGACTTGGAACTTGAATCCTGCCCTTTTAATCCCAAAGCAAAGGCCCACATCCATCCCACCAGCACAACTGCACCAACAGCATCGCTATTTTCAACTCAGTCACAAGACTGATGAGATGGTGTGTCCAGAGGATCAGCAAAATTACAGCCCAGAACAGGTAGAGCAAGCTACCCATTTCATTAAAATATGCACCTGACCCATTTGCCTTTATAGACCATTCAGCATCCACTTTAACAGTGTTTTATGTTACTATAAAAAGTGTAAGTGGCAGTTCCTGGGTGTTTTCAGCTGGCTGATCTCAAGCGTCCTGCTGCATTATGCTGTTGCATGGCACTAAAATTCGATCAACTACAACTGCGGAATGACTATTGCCCTGATGCCAACCCAAGAACAAAATACATGTCCCCAGAGATTTTGCTTAAACAGTTGAGTGTCACAACCAGCGTATGAAGGAAGGGGAACAGGTTACGTTACGGGGGAACGTTATGTGTAGGACATGTAACACAGTTGTAGCAGTCAGCTACATTTAATCTATGGAAAAAAGCAGACACAAATTTGATTACCTTGTTAGACTGAAGCTTGTCACTGGCACATCAGAGATTTTGCAAAAGGGGCTTTAACTTGCTTGCTGCTTGCTGGGAGTAATCGTCGTAGCTTTGTTCCACTTGTAAAGGCAGCTTCATCAGTAGCACGCTCTGCTGTTCTTGTTTGCTCCCTCGCACCCCAGAAAGAACTAAATGGAGAGAAATTCAACAGGAATGAGGTCTGGGGCCTTTGTTATACCAAGGTCAGGGAAGATAACTGAGTGTTTCTTCTGGGTTTACTTCCCAACTCAGATTTTAGAAGGTGGAACAATTGTCTTAGTGACACAAGTATTATTTTCCCCACTTCTACTCTGCACGTATTTTGGCCTGCAGTTTTCCTTCCCGCACCTTCACCCAGCGAAACTCCTGCTGGAATGCGCATCAGGTGATTACGATATCCATTTCTCTGCTTAACGTAAACTAGCACACCAAGGAGAGTCAGCACGCCACCTAGCTGAAACCTGTGTTACAGAGACTGAGCATGATTAAAATACTGTCATATCACAAGTATCACATTTTACCAGGTTGTAATTTAGCTGTTAATCAAACATCTGCCCATCTTTTCATTCCGGGTACTGCATGATCCAGTCGGTACAGCCTGTCCTGGTGGAGTTGTAACCCTTTTGGAGATGGTGAAATTCCCAGCGGCTGCCACCTCTGCTTGGCTGTGCACGTGCTCCCCCTGCAATGCATCATAGCACCCCAATAGATTTCCCACAGATTTTAATTTGTGCTCCCTATATAAACATATATAGGTTCAAATTAGCAGCCACACACTGAGTAGGAATCACTTGGTGGTTGCTAAGCCCAGTGCAGTTGGATCAAGTATGCCAGGACAGCTTTCGAAACCATGGGTGACCACTAGCTAATGGTGGATCCCAGGACTACCTGACTAGGTTAAGTTGTCCTAGCAAAGGTCAAAACTCTCATTACCTTCACCAGAACCACAGTATTGCTTTGTACATATTCTCCTCTGTTTCTAGTGCTTTTATGAGATTATTCTTATGTATCTCATATAATAAACCAGACTGGATCAACTTAAAACTAAGTGGAAAGTTTTATGCCTTCAGACATCCTCATTCGCTTCATCTGAGAAGAGCAGGAGAAGGTCAATGGATTTTTTTTTCCCCAGCAGAAGATGCACCTTTGCATATCAAGCAATAAAGTTTACCCAGTTATTCTTGTCACTTGCTATGTCAGCACTTCTCTCGTTGTAAAAATATTTGTAAACAAAACCAAATTAATGCAGGTCATGAGCTGACAGCCAATATACAATGTACCAGAGCAAGGAGATGGTGAACAGCAGGGCAATTAAAATAGGTAATTCTCTTTTAAAATAGAACTGCATGAATAGGGAAAGCATCAGAGGCATGAGCTTCTGAACAGAGGCCACCAGCTTCTGAAACTCTTTGGCTCTACTAGAATGGTCCTCTGGACTGAACTGTTAAATCCATCCAGATATTTACTGAGAGCCTGATATTTGCATGAATTGGCAGTAAAACACTGAACAGTAGATAGTCTTGTCTTAAATCTAAATTAGCTAAATAGCATTAGACAAAACAAAAAAATCTTGTCATTTGAGAACATGTAATTTTAATTAAAAACCCTAAAATAATAGCTTTGGCAGTCCCAGATACTTTAAAGATAAATGATGTCTCCACTCCTCTACCATCAGCCTCATCTGCACATCTTGACACCCTCATCACCGTGCTCCCCGTTCCCGCACCCTGCAGGCAGGGCCCCCGCGCCAGTCATAAGGACTTCACATTCTTTCACTGCTGTGAAATAACTACTCAGTGCCAAATCCGCTGGGGCCAGTTCTAAAGCCTCGCTCACCAATTCAACCCATTTTCTTTCCCTGCTTTCTGCTGCACCGCCACACACGTCCTTGTCTGTCATTCCTGGCTTTCACCTAGACTCCAGTAAGCATGCGAGTCACTAAGGTAACTGTTCAGACATTGGGATCAGGGTGTAACCACTGCTTGCATTTCTGGTGCAAGTAATTGGCACGAGTTTGAGAAACAAAACACACGTGCCATTTAGGGGAACGAGGGTGATTAATTACCTGCGGGAGAAAACAAACAAAAGGACAAGGAGGAGAAAGTGCATTTCCAGTGAAGCCAGTGTCACGCACCAGGCTTTTTACTCTGTTGCCATATTTTGAAGATCCATACTTATTCTTACTTCCCATATTATCTTAAATCAGGCTCTAGTGCATCAAAGACAGAAAAAATTATCTTTGTGGAGCAGAGTACAGAAGTCAGGATGTTTAGCTCTGCAGAAGGAGCAGGGAGGCCAGCAGCAACACCAAAGCCCTCTTGGGACTCTTCTCACACAGATTGCCCTCCATCTCCAGAGGTTCAACATCGGATGCTGCCATCTGTTGACAACTTCCCACTGCAAGAACAAGTATTTCTCTCAACGCATGTCAGGCGATTTGAACATGTTTTATGCTCTTCTTAAAGAATGGCATAAGAAGCAATGGCAATCAGCATCCAGAAATACTGATCATGTATCTGACAGCAGAAGCGAGACCAGGCTGTACCCTGCAGATGGGTCACCAACCCTCTCCCAACTATTTCTGACTTAGTAAGAAATTTTCACAACTCAGATTAAGTTCTGACCCCATTTTACCACCTACGACTAGGACTACTGATGCTTACCTTCTTGTGATCAGCTAAGCAGGTAAGAAGGGACTACAGGCAGCGCAGCATCACCATACACTATCCATACCATAATATGACTAGCCCCTCCACAGCACAACAGCCTGGCAAGCGGCTGCATTCACACCGGCCTCAGTGTTCAGGTTTGGCTTAGCAAGTAGAAGCAGACCTCCAGCCAAAAGGCCAAGACTTCTCTCTACATCTAGAAGGGTATGGAGGCAATGCAATCACTTCCAGACTCGTTCAGTGTCAAACTGCAGGGTATCCAGGAGAGCACCAGGGGTAAAGCTTGACAATTCAGGGGTTTGCAGCACAGACGCTTTTCCATAGGTGTCACCCACCCTCCCAGTCTTCCCCACATGAACATCAGCCGCCTGTCCCATAGGGGACTCCTCCACCATTAACGTCTCCCTCTGCTCCACAGGTACCAAACACCTCTGAACTAACATTTCGCCTTGATTGCCAGCTGCATCCTATACCACACTTTCAGCTTTTTGCCATTTTCCCTCTCACCTCTCCCTATTAACCCTTTTATTACCCAAAATGATAGTTAACTTTTACCTATGAACTGCCTTCCCAAGGCATATGCCCTCAGCTTACAAAACATCAATTAGGTTTAAAATAATACCACTTTCAGATTTTAAACATGTCTGAGTATAAGAATTTCTGCAAACCCATTTAAGGCAGTTGTGTTGCAGGGCATGTCATAATCCTGCGTGTCAGCTCCTGAGCCCCACTTCAGAAGTTCCTTGGACCTCAGCTAACAGCGATTGCCCAGGAGTAAAGCTCTCATCAGTGAGGTACAAGCTCAGAGATCATCTTATGAACTCAGAACAGCCACATCAGCTTCCACATGTGGTAAGCCAGTGTGTAGTTAATTTGTTAGATATACTGTGGGAAAGGCACACCTGCTCCTGCATGCTTCTGTCCAAGTCATTCTTTTTACAATGGAGCTCTAATTTCCATTTAATAATTCTACAGAAGTCATTGGGCTGGCTTGTGAAATAAATTAATAGTCTACTCCCAACTGGTCCGTCAACTGAGAATATCAGAAATTCTCTTACTTCAGAAGTCTCTGTGGTTGTAAAGAACATACACAGGCAAACTGGTTCAGAAAAACTGATGTGTGCGTCCTGTATAAAACTGGTTTAAAACATGAATGTCAAACTAGCAGGTAACTTGAAGCCATAGCAAATTCATCTGAAGGAAGCTCTGAAGTGTCACTGACCTTCTTCCATTAAGTATCAGAAATGTGTGTTCTATTCTGGACTCATAAAAACCAGGATTTTTATTAAAAGGAACAGTAGAATCCTGATACGATCTGCAGGGTTACTCTGAGCAAGAAATACAAAAGCTCATGTGCGTATCAGTGCTTAGCACTGCCAAATTCTCTCCACTAAGAATAGAATAAAAAAACCCTGTAACAAAATAGCTTGATTTGACAATAAAAAAGGGGCCAAGACATACTTCTTTAGACTTTGTAACTACTCTTTATAATTCAGTGTACAGATCTTTATCTTCAGCTAAGCAAATTTGTTTCAAATCAAACTGAGAACCATTACACTGAGAACTGCTCTCATTTGAATGTTTTGATGCCATCTGCACTCCATACTTTGTGACCTTAACCGGCATGTGACTGAGACAAAACAGGTAAACTAGCCTTTTTTATTATTCCCCTGCTCTTCTCAGTCAAGCTGCAAGTCTCTGTTACAGGATGCTAGTGTACACACTCACTGTAAGCACCTTTCACAGCCCTGTCGCTAGCTGCTTGTTCCTCAGAGAAGAGCCACCACATAGGGCGAGGCTGTGCTGCCTGTCTACGAAGAGTTAAGACCTGTTTGCTTAGCAGTATCACCTTTTCCTTTTCTTCATAAAAAGTAACAGACTGAACTGAAACAGCTTACTTAGTTATAAACTATAGAATTTCAAGACTTTGTGCCTAAAGACAGTCACTTCCATCCTGAGGCTCTCTGAAAAGCTTTGTGATGAAATATCACCTTCAAGGCACAATACTTCTAACTCAAGCAACTGTACGTATCAAGCATCAGGACATACCACCAAGAAGGAAAATTGTTTCCAGCTCTTTGTACCAGGAGAACCACAAATTCAACAGCTGTTTTAAAGCGTGTTGAAACAGGCTTGCTACATTTCAATAGGCTCCTTCCTAATAAAGACTCCAAACAAAGGAAAATAAGGCAAGATATTTCCAACCGCTGTTGAAGGACAATGCAATCAGCCCAGAAGCTCACTTCCCATTCTCTACCATCTGCAAGTAGCTCTTCAGCTGTAGTCACCTGCTCTGTGGACTGCTTTGAAAGGAATTTTTCTGTATCAAGTACATTATGCTGTCATGCACCAGATGCCTGCAACAAAGATGAACAACTCATTCAGTACTAAATACTCACTACCTATAAGTTCAGATATCCTTATTTCCTCACTCCAAAATCTTAAAAGAAATCCCAAACAGTTACATCTTCATGGCAACATGCAAAGCAGCTGCACAGCAACTATGCTACCCAAAACTCTGATGTTTCAAAGGGCTTTCAAAGTAGAAATTTGAAGAAAAAAAAATTATTCACCTCACTACCTCAGTTACTCTTTACACTGTAAGATGTGGAACAAGTTCGCAATCTGAAATTAAACTTCAACCACCTTAATTATTCCACAATCCCACATCTCATAACTTTTTAAACCACAAACAGGAAATAACTTCTGGCAAGGCATCATCTATTATTTAGCCAAAAGATGAAACTATAGTCACATAGACACATGTGTCTCCATAGTTACACATAACACCTAAGAGGCAATCCCACTGCACGATAGCTGAGTATGTAGTTTAGGATCAGAGTTCCCCTGCTGAGGCTATTCTGTGTAGCGACCTGTAACTGTCATTCAAGTTAACTATTAAAAGTACGTTATATCGCTAACAGAAATAAAAGCTGTGACCAGGGATGGTGTGGAACCCAAACGTCATCTGAAGTAAAGTTGGAACTTAAGCACTATTGAAGAGCTCTCTGCTACAACCACTATCACAGGTGGCGTTCAAAGCCATTAAAATACCAACTGGAAACACCAGAGTCCGTTTGAACGATTTATTAGTATCCTCTTTTTTTACAAGTTTTAGAAAAAGAATCCCAGGATTTTGCCTCCTGTGTGTTTTCGCCTAGCCTCCTCATGGTCCATGATGCCAGCTGAGGTTGTCAGTACAATGTACCTGTCAAGAAAGAACAAATGTTCAGTTTATCGTTTTGTTCTGTGCTCGTGCAGAGCTGTCAGCACTAACTTCATTTCTGTATTAAAATGGTAAGATCCGTTTCTGTACGACTGGGCCTAACAGAAGTAAGATCAGGCTGTCAGAGAATGAAAAAGGAACTTCTCTCACAAGTACAGCTCTGCAGCACACAAAGGACATTTCTTGCGCATTCCCACTGTAAAGTCAGTTCAGCTGCTGTAGCAGGAGCAACTCTATAGTTTCTAGACGAAGTCTGCTTCTATTTTAAGCAGACATTTTTCTTCAGAGCAGGTAGAGTTGCCATGGTGCCAGACAGCTCCTCAACTCTGAGCGCTTTGTCTCGCAGTGTTTTGAACACTGTGCGCTGAGGCAGATGAATATCTGGATCTGGACTGACAACTGAAGCAGCCTTAGTCATCACTAATGCCAACATTTGGATTACCACCATACTTCATCCACACAGCTTCACAGCTGAGAACCTCTTGTCCCACCACTCTACAAATACTCTTAAAAATCTCAATATGACAACACATACTCATAAGCTATATAGATACAGCCAAAGCAAGTGGCTTATCACTGGAGCTTTAAGAACAGAAATGACAAGGAACTGTTAATCCTGCATTTGACGGGACAGTCTGGCTGAGCCCCTGTAGACTCTTCTAGCTCTGTCATCCTGGTGCACTGAGATTTATTATTTTGACTCAGTGAATTTTGGGAAGGAAAAATGGACTGCATAATAGTAACATTTTCTGTGTTGTGGAGGTTTGTTTAACATATGCTCCGAGTCTCTCATCACTTGGTATCTAATCAATTTATACACAATCAGGAAGTTTAAAGCAGTACGACCTACTTCCATTGACCTGGTAACTTACATGACTCCTCCCCCATCTATAAACAGCCTTTAATAAAATTAAAACAAGAAGAGTCCTATTTTCCCGGTAAACTGTAGAAATTGAGAAACCAGGATTTACCAAAGCCAAGCAAAAATAGGTCCTTGCTTAGCAGTGCCCCTTTAGACCCATTAAAAAGAGCATTTATATGGAAGATGGACTTTTAGACTGGTATCTACCTCCAGACTGATCAGAGAGGAAATGTGTTAGGCAAGTCTAACTCAGGCAGGATGAAAAGCATAATAAAAACCCCCACATTTTCACATTAAGACACAGATTTAACTCTTCTCCATACTTACCCAAACTGACGTGAAGGCAGTAGGTTGTTTTGCCACTTTTCCAAATCCTTCAGCTGAACATCAAATCTGGGACTGATTACACCACACTATAAAACAGAATTCCATTACAAACCGAAGAACTTTATAAACTGGATTTGCACATTTGTCATTCCAATGCACTGGATGAAGGAACTTAACAACTGCAATTAAAATACTTTTGGCAGCAAAAGATTAGAGTACCAAGAAGCACGCTCCACTACCTGCAAGATGAAACAGCGCTTCCTCTCAGGTAAGCGGAGACTCTCACACAGCTATTCAGCTGTTATTTCCTTATCCCTCCTTCTCCTCCTCCTCGCTTAGGGTGACTTACACTGCTGCTGAAGCTAAACTAACAAATTAATGGCTAGACCTGGGAGAGCACGAAACCGACCATAAACCACTAAAGATTGTTAAGCATCCTATATCATCAAAAATCCTGTGATTACTCAGGGCTATTCTACTTCTAATCATCATACTTAGTTAGCAAAAAATACCTATAGATTTTAAACAGGGAGAAATTAACATGCATAAAAGTTATCTAAGTTTTAGTTAATCATATTATTTGCTGACCATGACCACTACTACCACCTCCAGTTACCTCACTGGCTCCAATTATCTTAATAAATATCCAAGAGCAAAACAGAAGCACACCTTCCTGCACTGATGGACATTTTTCTCAACCAAACAGCTGTTCCCATATTGCAACTTTTGAGAGAAACATTATATCCAGCTGCACCCCAGAATATCTGTTATGAAATCATCCCAGAAGAGTTCAAGGAACACTATACTCAAACCTGACATACCTTATTTTTATTACAGATACAAAACACTAGAAACTGGGGCGGTGTCAGAATTCTCTGCCTACTACACTCAAGCAGTTTTCAGCTGCAGTATTTGTTCATCATGGAGATAGCCCCCAACATATTTTGACCAAGTAATTTTTTTATTTCTTTACTAAAGAGCCAGCTCTCACTTGTATAGCTTAAGTGGAAACAATGATGCACAGCAACTCATCACGGAACTAGACAGCTCAATATTTTAAGACAAAAGCATTTAAAAAATTTCCAAAACACACATGAATACCTCATAATCCCCAGGAACTTAAAAAAGCACTAATTAACGTAACATTCAACTTTCCCTCAACTGCAAGCAAAGCCCATCCCATGGCAGGAGAAAGGTTGTCTTCTCAACATTTACAGGTATTAAACATCACCTGGAAAGCAACTCAGTTCCTCTCTCTTAAGGCAAGTCTTCTAGATAGCTTAAAGAGCAAAGAAACTGAGAAATCACTAGGTAGCCAGAAAGCCTTTAAATAGAGAGAAAGAGACAGCACTTGCAAGCAGACTTCCCTGAAAACGTGTCTGACGTATTCAGAGTTTAAAAGAAATGTAATTAGTCAACCATAACATTATGAATCTCAAAAAATTAAAAAGCATTTGGTAACCGCTGATAATACCCATATTACTCTCATTTACATGGATTCAATAAGTACCACCTTCTCTACAAGTAATTCTCTCAGAACTGGAGCAGACAAACATAAAAATAGAAAGTCTTATTTAGACACCCTCCTAGAGAACTGAGTTCAGGAAGACAATCCTACCTTGTTGAGTCTGCCTGTGAGATTGACAACAATCTTCCCAGCTCTGTGATCATCAATTATCTCAAATTCACCAATGTAACCTGCAAAAGATTAGCGAACAGAAAAATATAAAATACTTAGCGACACGAATACAACTCAACTAACTATGCTGTACAAAACCAGTTCAAGCACCTTGATTTACTTTTAGTCAAAAAGCACCTTAACATAACAGCATCCACAGAAATATGAATAAGAAAAAAAGCCAGCGCTGCGCACTCTAGACTTACCGTGCTTCATCATCACGGTTAAAAACCGGACGATTACTTTGGAGCACGGCCTAATGAGAACTTGGCGTTTCCCACGTTTCTCTGCATTGTTGATGCTTTTGAGAGCATCGGCTAGAACATTCATGCGCACCATGGTGCCTGCAGGCAAAAGGAGAGGCAGTTATGTACAGCAGCTTTTCAGCACAGAAATACAGAGCAGCGCACTTTTTTAAAGGCCAATTTTAAACCTAAAAGATCTAAGGCTGACAGAAAATTATGTTAAACTTTAAAAAGCATTCTCAGGCTAAAAAAACAGATCAAATCACATACTCGGATATGCTCAAGAGAAGTCACAACTATCATGATAAGCTAGGAAATCTGACACACTTGTTTAAACTCGGCTTTATCAACAGGCACACAGGAAGATTTAAAAGCCACCATCTAGACAACACTTCATCAGTATGACACCTTTCCCAGGGGCATCGCTTTGGACTTTACAACCCAATTATGCAGTACTAGCCCCGTTCAAAACCGAGGTTGTACAGAGTATTAAATGTAACAGGTGCTTCTCGGCTTGTTTATCTGCAAAAAAATTGCAGGATACAAGCGCAACACAGCGCTCTGAAAAGGAAACAGGGCATCAACCCTTGCATTCTCGTGATGAAGACAGGAGCACCCGGACTGCCACAAGGCATGACAAGCCTTGGTACCGCCGCCCCGCTTGTAACAGAGCCAGCGCGCAGCCCGACCGAGCCAGGGAGGCTCCTTACCCGGGCTGCAGCGCCGTTCCCGAGGCGGCCAGGCCATGCGGCACACGAGAAGCTTCCACCGCTAAGCCGGGACCCCCGGACGAGCAGACCCGCCTAGCTCCTGCCCCCCCCCGCTCCCCGGGCCCCCCGCTACCTCCTCCCGGGCCCCGCCGCACGACCCTCGCTGCCCGACATCCAGAGGCTCGACAGCGCGGCTCCCGGGAGTCCTGCCCAGCCCAGCCTCCCACAGCGCCGGCCCGGGCCCGGCCGCCCCGCCAGCCCCCAGCTCGCGCTCCGCATCACTGCGCAGAGCGGAGCCACAGGCGGGAAGGCGTTTCCCCCCACCCTCCGCTCCGGGGGCTCTACAGAGCGCTAGGGGAGCCGCCGGCGGCCCAAAGCGGGCCGGGCCGGCCGGGCGCACCTTCGCGGCCCCGGCGACGCGGGGAGAGGCGGCCGCAGGGCCCGGATGGGGGCGGGAGGCGGCGGATGGCGGCCGGGGCCCAGCGGCGCCCCACACTCACCAGTGCAGCAAGATGGCGGAAAAGGAAGAGGCCGGGCGCCCGCGCGGGATTATGGGAGGGCCATGGGCGCGGGGTGGCGCGCGGCGCCCCGCCAGACCTCGCGAGACTCGGCGTCCCAGTCGGCGGGCGCCGCGCTCCAGGCCTGGCCGTCCCTATTGGCCGAGAGCCGCGCATCGCGCTTCCGGAGCGACGCTCCCGCCCGGGTTCCTATAGCAACCAGGACGCTTCGCAGCGGGCTGGGGTACGACGGGGCTGGAGGGCCAAAAAGCCTCGGTCGCCGGCTGGACGGCGCGCCATGGGCCCTCCCCGGCTTCCCAGGAGGGGGAACCCAGCAACACAAAACCACCGAGCAAACACACACCCCCCCCACCAAAAGAAGAAAAAAAAGAAAAAAAAAAACACCCCACACAAACCACCAAAAAAAAACCAAACCCCCAACCACCAAAAAAAAAGGACACAGATGGTGCCGCTACTGCAGTTCTGCAGTTTGGTGGGGCTTTTCCCTCCTGTTTTTTTTTTTTTCTGCAAGACAGAACACGAGAGGGATTAACCCAATATATTTGATTTCTATTGAACTTTCAATGGGGCCGTGTACAGTGGAGAACCATGTAGCTACTCCGTGTGGTGAAGAGTTACACTACAAAGCTGAAGGTCTGGTGTTCTGTTTCTACTGAATTTTCACTTAAAAGGGGAACACGGCTCTCAGGGCTGTAACATCCAGCGTACAGCACCCTAAACTCATGCTAACATGGGGGTAGAGGGGCTGCCACCAGCCCTCCCCCCAGACAGCTCTGCAACACCAGGCAGCACCACCGCTTGTCCTTGGACGCCCAGCCTTTCCCCCAGCAACAGCCCAGGCCGGTCAAGCAGAGCACTCTCACCATTGCGCCGCGGATCCAAACTGCAGGGAGACACCACCACAAGTTTCACTGATTGGGTCCAATTCATCCACAGCCTCAGTCCCTTTCATCAGTGTTAATCAACCACAGATGACATGACAGCCTTTCCCCTCTGCAGCAGGCACTTTCAGTGTACTGTCATGACTGATAGAAGTTTTACTATTTACAGCGAGCAATTTCAAACAAAAGGTGTTTTTCTGTCAGGACACCGCACTGACTGCCATGTGGCACTAAAACACCATTCTCAGCTCCCATTCTTGACTGAAAGACATTTACACAATTTTCTGTAAGTTCACAAAGAGCAAGTCTCAAAGAATTTTCTCTTTAGTCTGTATTTACCTATTCAAGTTGCAATAGACACTGAAGAGTTCATTTTAAACCAGTAAACTTGTAAAATACAGTAACACAGGTTTTAGCTTTTTAAAGAAAAAAGTTCAGTTTTAAAAAAAGGAGGGAGAGGTCATAGAAAAGCATGAACAATTCAGACAGGCTTATTTACAGGAGACGAACCTAGCATATTCAAGGTGATTTTGTATACAGACAACAACATTCATAAAACCAAATGTGCTACACCGCTCCATGACAACAGCAGTTTTTAGAATAATCAGCTGTTCAGGTAACACACACCTTAACTCATTTTCTACAGTCTCAGTGCAATGAGTTGAAGTTTACACTACAGCTAAATAACTGACCTACAAATTTATATATTCCAGACCCCCTATTCAACAGATAATCTGGTCTATGAAGCCAAAAAAAGCAAACAGATTCAGTGAGACAATGGGATCACCTTCTGCAGCCATTTTGGGTATGTGCCTCAACTATGACCATTCCTATGCAGCTAACTGTCCTCCTTCCACAAGGATCAGTAGTAACAAGCCTCTAACAAGTGTAAGCTTTCATAACTGCCTTTCATACTTGCTGTAGCCACAAATTACAGATCAGTGAAACTTGCACAGTTACAGAAATGCTATCACACATTACAATTCTGCTGTTTCTTGAGTTGGGGTATTTATTCACAGGGTTGCTCAGTTTGGTGAAGACACTTAATAAGCTCCATACATCAAAGGTTAGGATCTTTCACACAAGATCAGCTGCAGGCTGCAGAACCCTAGTCAGCGCAGCAAGAGACACCCAAAACCACAGCAGTTGTTAGAGTGACGTTTTCACTTCATCAGGGAGCCAATTAGAAAAAAAGTCAGTGAGCAATACAACTTCTATTGTCTTAATTATACATTAATTCTCAAAACTGTTCCCAAGTAAACCCATTACAAGAGTGAACAGCAGTTAAGTCTTCATTCATTTTTCTTTTCCTTGTGCTTCAGAAGTTTGTTTATCTCCCTTTTTGCCATTCCAACATACTTTGTAATGATCCCATGCTGGTTTAGTCCAGGAAACAGCAACAAGAAACTTACTAGAGAGAAAAAAAAACTAATTACTTAATACTCCTTTAATAAGTTTCTGTCACCTTGCAATTCCTTACTTCCCCTAAGCCCCATTAACAACAAAAAAAAAATCACCACACATATAATAAAAAATGACTTCTACCAGCCTCATACCATTTCAGGCAGCTAACAAGAAAGTTACTTCTGTTTTGCATGCTGCACACTTACCAATAAGATAGGTCAGAAAGAGATTGTGAACTTGCTGTCCAATCCAGGCAACCACAGCAAGAGAAAAAAGCATGGTCATGAAGTACTAAAAAATGAAAAGGGAACAGTTATCACAGATATGTTGGGAATTCTCCCCCTTCCCTTCAGTATCTGGCAACACTTCAACATTTAAAACTAACTCAAAGTTTGCTGGCTCCTCCGCATGCAATACCTACACATAGACTTGTTCAAATTGAGATTAGAGTCTACAATTGTATGTTCTTGGTTTTTTTTCATCAGACTATCAGTTTTACAGGATGCCAGTTCTTTTTGGTCCAGATATCCCTTCAAGTCAGACTATGCCAACCCCATTGACACAACTTCAGCCTCACACAGTACCTGAAGCTGTTTCAGTAAACTCAGTAGTTCATGTACCTAAGCTGATACATTACCAAGATCTTGTTTTTTGGACAGTTCATGCAGACTGGAAACAAGCTCTGTTTCCAAAAACTGACCTATACAAAGAAGCCCGGTTTAGCTTTGTCTTAATATCACGGGTATGCTCTCAAGTGCACAGTATTGCAAGTTGAGAGTCATGTATCTTGCCACTCCAGGCTTGAGTAAGATGTGTGACTGGCATTAAGTCACAGCCAGAACTGCTTGCTCTTGGTTTGAAATACCAGTTTATTCAGACATGTGCCTTGCTAAAATATTTAAGACAAACAAATAAAATCTTAAGACAATACAGATGAACTCCTAGAACTCAATACCATTTTAGGCTTCTCTTCCTTCAGTGTGAAGAGACGTTTCCACCAGCCAACAATTCGGCGACGAGATTTTACCAAATTGCTGCAAATCTCATGAAATCTTTGCTGCTGTTCCGTAGTCCTTTTATTAAAGAAAAACAGACATAAGAATTCAAGAATTTCACCTGAAATTTTAAAAATCTCCCATGGTATTTTTCCAGCCATAAAAATTTATCCAGTACTTATCCTGGCATTTGCTTCACTTAGTTTTATACCTCATCTTTATTGAGCACTGTAATGCAATTGCCCGTGTAATTTTTCTGTACACTGACTCTTTTAAATTGACTCCCAAAGAGCAACCGCATCCAAACCAGACGACCACTGATTTTAATCTGATACCAGTGTGATACACACAAGTAATACACACCTGATACCACTGTGTATTACTTTGGCTTTTATGTTGGGTCATTATTGGACAAAAACATTTATCCACTAGTCATCTTAAAGCAGATACACTCTAAAATTTACTTTTAACTTAAAAGTTAGTTCAATTAAGGTTCTTCTCCAGCTTACTGTTTTTATATAAGCCTTGCCCTTCTTCAAATCTGTTTCAATCTCTTACAATCACATTCATACTCTCTACATTACTCTTTTCCTTCATTGTATTTACTACTGACACTCTTTCCAAACATATAACCCAATACCCTTCATAATTTTAGTTCTCAATATCTATTATCCATGAAATTCTAAAATCTAGTTTAGCAGAACTAGCATCCTTAACAGAGAGCAAAGAATGTGCCTACTCCTTCAAAAAAAAAACAAACTTGTTTTTCTAGAAGAGGAAGAACAATGAAGATATGTTGTAGCAGTCATCTTTCAGAAAAAAAGAATGAAGGACATCTTACTAGTGTCCTCACTTCATATAGTACAGAGATTGCAGATTTTTTACTACAATGACTCTATAAAGTAATCACTTGATATTTACAAGTCAGATACCCATTTTGATAAAGTTCATAATTTACTTACACTCAGTAAACTTTTAACTCAAGCTTTCCTCACCATTTATTAGAGCCAAAGATTCTAGGTGCAAGAGCAGGAACAAGATAATCAGCCAAACAGAGGAACATCACAAAACAGGAGACACCTGAAAGAACTGATGGGTCCAAGTAGTATATCATCCTGCAAAAAGAAGATAACAGAAATGATTTCTGGATGCTTAGACTGCTAAATACTAGACATATTTAGTCACCTCTTCAGATTGGCTCAGGATTTCAAACAGTAGACCTACCCTCTTGCCCAACCTCAGAAAAATCTTCAAAAGAGACTTAAGTACTTCAACACTATTACAAAGAAATACAGATAAAATTACCATTTTCTTAATGTACTAGATAAGAAAATGCTACAATACAGCAACCACAGTATGAAGTTGAGCAGAAGTAAAAATTCATCATTATTTCTCTCTCAGAAGTTGACATCTAGTGAAATTAACACTGACCAGGGGATGAGGATGAATGAGTGAACATATGAAATAACCAGGTAGAGTGAAAGCTCTAATCTAATTGGTTCTTGAGTAAGTCACAGAATTCAGATCCACTTTGGATTGTCATTTGTCTCACCTCTGAGAGCTAACCAAACCTGTTCTGAACAAGGAGCCATAAATCTCCAAATAGGACAATGCGCTCTTACATATGAAGTGTGCCATCACTCAAATACAGCAGTATGGGTACTGGGCAAGAACTAGCTCCTAAGTGTTAACACTCAGCTGTGCCCAGTGCTACTTAATTGCACTTAACAGAACTTCCTGAACATAGAAATAATAAAGTAAAGAAGTGACACAGTCCATTGCAGGGCCACTCTTTCTCTATATCTTGCACAGTGCTACTGCGCTGAATGTTCAAGTTCATTTTTGATGAAGTACCAATTCAGATTCCAAAGTAGTTCTATTTCCTCAAAGTATTATTCAACACAAGATCTCTTCTGTTATAATCACAGAATACCCTGAAGTTCATGCAGTTACCTCTTTTAAAGAAGTTACTTTTCAGTTTCGTTTGATTTCCATCCTCCTCACCTCCCTTGAAGACCATAAGATTTATATTAGTCAGAAGACGGATTATCCCTGCCTCACCTGGTTCAACATTTTTGTAACTCCCCTCTTCTCCTTACTCCAAAAACACATGTAACTGGCAATGGCATGGACACTTATCTGTACAAGGCAGGTTGGGGTCATCTTGACTACTACCATGTTACATAAAAGCATGTACAAGTGCCTCCAGCCAGCCACATCTGTATCTCCAACCCAGAGACAGGCAACATCCTCCCATCCTGTTGACCAAAAGTTACCTGCAGTCTTCCCTTTTCCTCCTTTCTCAAAGGAGAGGACAGAGAATGTAAAAGAAACAAGTTGTGCAAAACCAATTGAACTTGTGCTAAACACCACACCAAAGTTGCAGAATAGGAAAGTTTGCCCTATGGAAACAAGTTTTCCGTAATGATATTGCTGTTGGTTTGGGGAAAAAAGCCAAAGGATATAACCATATTTGACTGAGAAGCAGGATACAAGGGATGAGAGCAGAATATAAACATATCAATGAAGTACATACAGCTGAGCAGAGTAAAAAAACTACAGCAACCATTGCTGGCAGACAGCTTTTGCAGAAAGCACTGCTCCCAGCCTCCCCAAGCAGGATGTGACTCATGTTACTTCCTGTTCTCAAAATTTACAGTTTTTCTTTTCAACAAAGTTCACACACATTCAGAAACAGAACCTGGAGTAAGAGCCTTCCCATTAGATTTTAAAGATGTCTTACTAATTTACTTAACAGGTTTGCTACCAGCCATGAAAGTGCAATGGTGTTCTAGGCTACCTACACAAACTACTTACAGAAAAGAAAAGGAAACAACACTCATCAGCACCAGAGGAAACCAGGCTCTCTCCCAGCGAAGAACTTTATCAGTCATCAAAATCACTTCTCCCCATCCTTGCAACTGCTCTTCCAAACTGGCAGTTTCTGCAGCCTACATAAAAGAAGAAGAAAACTCTTATTACTAACCAGAGTATCATATTAATTCCCACACCCGAAGTAGCTAAAAAAAGTGTCATAATTAAAAACCCTACTCACAAACCTTTGTGAGAAATTAAATTACTAATAATGTTGTCAGTTTTGTACTAAGTTATGACACTGTAGCAGTGATACTTTAAAATGGTCAAGGTCCTAACAAAGCAGCAGCACAATATTAGACCAAATGATACCTCCTCCCAGATTTTGCCAGGGTATTTTCCCCAAATCCCCCATTTACAGTACTCCCTCCCCCCAGATTAGTAAAAAGTCAAGTTTTAGCTAAAACCTCTCAAGTTTTCAGTGCCAACATCTGGAAAATTGTAACATTATAACTATTTAAAATGTATGTATTTTCAAAGACAACTCTACCACATTAAACTGAAGCTTTCTAGTTGCTGTCCACCACCAATTTTTTATGTGGAAGATGGATAAAAACTCAGAATCCACAGTAGATGAGTTACCCAACTGATCACATTTGGACTACAAAGAAAGTTTTTCCGCAGGTTGCCCCAGACAGTGATCAGGCAGCCTTTAAACCCCTCCTCCTATATTATTCCTACATTCCTCCCTAAGGAGGCCCTACCTGCTCTGGCATCAGCTTGCTAAGCAGTTCACTTCAGGTGCTCCACATTTAACAGAGCTTAACAGTTTCCCCTCCATGGGACAAGGTATGTCAGAGATTATAAAACTCAAGTAACCATAAACAGAACAGATCACTGCCCAAGTAGTAAGAGGTGAAAAGTCATCAAGACCTGCACATGTGCTGTGCAGAGCTAGCAGAGCAGGTTTCATTCTCAGCTGTGTGCTACACTTACCTCATATAAGAAGCCTGACACCACTAGAGTAACAAGGACAGCTGAGTGCAGCTATCACGGTAAAGCATAGTTTTCTTGTGTGATACCATTGGAAACTGTTTGAAAACTACAGTTCAGGGCAAAAAAAAAAAAAAGGAGTAGAAAACTATGACATGCTGCTGAACACCTTCCAGTTATTGTATCTATTTCATGTTATAAACACAAACTATCACATGGTGGAAATAAAAAACCAGCTGCATTTCTCCAGAAGACATTTTATGACAAACTCTTTTGCTTTATTACATCTGGCTGTCTACATTTAACATCATAACCAAGAGTAAATTTAATGGGCAACAGACTGGACTATAAGAGTGTTATTAATAGCAGCCTGCCTCTGTCAGCCTAGAAGACAACTCTTGTAAGTTGTTTCCCCACTGGGCCAGGTAGAGAAAACTTAAAATCAGTTTTTGTCAACACCATCTTCATTCCAGAGCCCATCCATCAAAAGAGTTTTCTCTTTAACCAAATAACACAAAGTTTCCATAAATACGAAATTCTGCTCTGAAAGGGGCATCCCTCCCAAACACTGCATGTATTTTTGGCAATATAGTTCCCTGCACTTTTTCTGCAGAAATTCGAGCCTCCCTTCCACCTCTGCGCTACTGACGGTTTCTCTCTACATGTCGCAGGCTGCACAGTTTCCTGGTGCAAGAAATAAGCACCCATCAATAACGCACTCAAAAGCTTTCCTTCTTCAACCCCTTCACATGCTTTCATAGTAATTTTCCCATTTCCCATGGCGGCCGTTTACCGTTACAGAGATAAATATACATATCCTCGTATTTAGGTTTTCAAACATTCAAGCCCACCCTTGACATTATTAAGCTAATCATCCAGCTCCTGCCGCTCTCCTGCATCACTGAAATATTCGATAGCACAACCACAGGATTGTGAAGGAAGATGAAACACGCAGACATGAATATTCAACGCCAGCCCTGCACATCAGGTAAAGCCAGATACTGTTAGGAGCTCCGGCCTGCGAGCAGCCTCGCAGCAGCCCTGCCCTGCCCGCTCCCAGGGACGGCGCAGAGCGGCCTCGCCAAGCCCAGCCAGGCCCCGAGGCGTACGCCGGGCCCTGCACGCTGGCCTTTCAGAAGAAAAGCGAGCGGCAGGCCGTTCCCTGCGCTTCGCAAGCTCGGGGGCGAGGCGGCCCTCGCCGGCCGCCGCCGTCATGGGTAGGCCTGGCTCCCCCGCTTCCCCCAGCGCCGGCAGGGCCGAGCGGCCGCCAGCCCCTCCCCAGGCACCGGGAGGCAGAGCACAGCACCTCCCCGCCCGCCCCAGAGGGGGCGACCGGCCCCGGCGCCGCCCGCCCTCACCAGCTGGTAGACGCTGTTGTTGTCGCCCTCCGCCATCTTCCTCCGCCCTCCCCGCCAGCCGCGCCCGCCCGTGTCGCGCGGCTGCACCGCCCTTTATACCCTCCGCGGCCCTTCTCGGCACTCTGATTGGCCTTCTCGAAACCCAGCGCGGACCAATCACAGAGCTCTCCTCGCGCCGCATCGGCAACCGGTTCGCTGGTGGGATTCGAATAGCGACAGCCGCCCAATCAGCGTGGGGCCTCCGCGCCTCCTCCCCCTCCCTCCGTCGCAATGCGACTGCGACCGGGGGGGGGGGCCGGGCCGCGACGGGGGCGGCGCCCGGGCGCTGCGGGTGTCCGGTCGGCGCTGGTGGGGGGCCGTGGCCCTGCTCGGACAGGGGCGGCGGGCTCGGCCTGGGGAGCCTCGCGCGGGGCGGGCCGGTGGGGCGGGCCCGAGGCGAGCATCGGTGTGGCGCCGGCTGTGGCCCGTCAGGCTGTGAGGAAGCCCGCCGGCCGGCCGTCTCCGCTGCGGGAGGCGAGCCAGCAGCCCAGCCGTCGGCACTGGAGCGATAACAGTCACCCCCCCCGCCAGGTCTTCCAGGGATAAGGCTTTTATTTTAAAAAGTCTGAGCCATATAACCCGAACGTGGTTATCAGGAGGCAAAGAAGTAAATTACGTGCTCTCTAAAGAAGTTACCTTTTCTTGCCATACATCGTACATAGGAATAGCATGGCCAGCAGGAGCAGGGCAGGGATGGTGCCCCTGTGCTTGGCACTGGTGAGGCCGCACCTTGAATCCTGTGTTCAGTTTTGGGCCCCTCAGGACAAGAAGGACATTGAGGTGCTGGAGCGTGTCCAGAGAAGGGCAATGAAGCTGGTGAAGGAGAATTTCAGTAAAGAAATTTTTCCTAATATCCAATCTAAACCTCCCCTGATGCAGCTTGAGGCCATTTCCTCGCATCCTATTGCTAGTAACATGGGAGAAGAGACCAACACCCACCTCACTACAACCTCCTTTAGGTAGTTGTAGAGAGTGATAAGGTCTCCCCTCAGCCTCCTCTTCTCCAGGCTAAACAACCCCAGTTCCCTCAACCTCTCCTCAGAAGACCTGCTCTCCAGGCATTGGAACAGGCTGCTCAGAGAGGTGGTGGAGTCACCCCCCCGGAGGAGTTCAAAAAACGTGTAGATGTGGCACTTCAGGACATGGTTTAGGGGACATGGTGGTGTTGGGTTGACAGTTGAACTTGATGGTGCTAGAGGTCTTTTTCAACCAATGATTCTATGATTCTATATGTGTCCTACGAACTAGATGAAGCCTTCTGATCAAGAATGTTTAGGGCTAATAAATAGCGCATTATTGCTGAAATAACATGGCACCGCAGGCACTCACCAATGACTTTCTTTGACATAAAGTTTTGCTGTTTTTACAGCACAGATATTTATTTATTGCATGTGACTGACATGAAGCAGCCAGCATATCAGCTGTAGACAGCAGAGTTCACGGGTATGGGATTTGCAGATTCCCACACAGGAAAACGATGAAACAACTCTTAGCTTCACAGGAAGATTCTCCAGCTCTGAACATCACCACTGCCTGACCTACCTAGGATAATTACCATCTGTCCATCTTTATTTTTTTCAGAAGCTGTAGCAGCATTGGAATAAACACAGGAGAAAAGCACTAGGATAAAGATATTTTTTCTGACTCAACTTCCTAAATGTTTGTCACATGTTAACGAGCTTAATCACAATCCCTAGGATGTAATGCAATTCCAAGATGAGGGCAAAGAAAACATCATTTCTGGCACCAAAACTGCAATACTTTTCCAACCCAGCTCACTAGCTTGATGGAGAAGAAAAGAGGACTAAGGATGATACTGTAAAAGCAAAAACATGTCTGTACTGAGTTGTTTGATCTTTTACAGGGTGCTTTTCAGACTCATTCAAGATTGTATGTAAAGAATAGAGACTTTACTGAACACCTTTCAAGTTTATTTACATGTTGCTAAAAGCTGAGTATTTTTGTGTACCCTTTTGCACTTAAAAATGATGGAGTCCACCCTCAAAATCCATAATTGCACTGCAACAAAGCTCAAATAAAAACTAATTTCATAAGGAAGTGATGACAGCAATAATTCTGATTAGTCTTTTGAGGAAGTATGGACACACGCAGAAGCATGATGTATTGCTGTTCCTAGGAGTATTTGCAGCATCCTGCAGAAGCCACCTCTCTGGCTGTTCAATACAATCAGCCCGCTCCTGGTTTCATCCATTTGTATGCTTCTCACCACAAAACCACAAGCAACTACCAATGAAAAAAGCAGGTATTTCCATCATCTCCAACCGCTGTCAGATTCGTTATCTTCCAGCTAATCCTTCAAATGCCAGCTCCCAAATCTGCCGTTACAGCTTTTCTCCCATCCTAGAGGGCCCACAGAGGTGCAGTTCCCTTGTGTTGTTTCTCCATAACTTGGAGGGGCAGAGGGAAGAGTGAGCCGTGCAGGCTGGCCTCTCTGCCCAGAAGCACCAGAGGAGATGCGCCATCGCACTGCAGAGAATGGGACAGCCTGGGGCCCTGCCACGCTATTCAGCACCCCCTTCCCTGAGCAGCCAGCCCTTTTGGAGCACAATGTAAAATAAAAAAAACGTGTGTGTATACATACACTTGTATATATTTATAAATTTGGGTGCTAAAATCAGAATCCTAATGTAGAAGGCAGAGAATGGTAACAGCAGTAGCTCAGAGCGTGGAAAACCATTAATCACCTCCCATACCATTACTTGAGCTCTGGAAAGCCAATTGTGTTCTGTATGCTTCAGTGTATGACACAGATCATGCTGCAATGTGATGCGCTCTTCCTACGCCGAGATTCTCTCTTAGCAGATGCACATAAAATTAAATGCCAAAGCTAACTTCAAAGTGCCTTTACAAGGAGCAGTTTAATTGCTCTGTGCACTTAGAACAGGCATAGAGACACAAATTTTACATGTTAAGCCTCCACCCATTCATCATACCTAATATAATAAATGCATCTCAAAGTTTTTTCTTATGCTATTAATAAAAACATAGTCTGATGGTTGAAAAAATTGCTCTAATCAGCTATGCATTTAAGTACATACAACAGTAGTTTTATGTAGTATCTATATTTTCAATGAAATTCTTTAACTAAAACATCAGTATACTCATTAATAACTGTTTTCCACTAGAGAAAAAACAACACATATGCATGTGATAATTGGGTAGTGTGTTAAGAAAGCAAGAGATGGATGGCAGGTGTCATCTTAAACTTTTTCTAATGCAATTCTTTAATGCATAAAGGTGTGTGTCTGCTAATTTTAGGAAAAGCTTGCAAAAAAAGAAAGGGGGAAAAAAGCAAAGAAACCTTTGAAGTACTTGAGCATGCTAAAATAGGATGGCCAAATGTACTAGGCACAGAGCACACTGATGAATAATTGAAGCAAATTAACCTTATGGACTACAGCATTTAGAAAAATATAACTCTAACCTCTCCAATTCCCTGCAGCATTTCTGAAGTCATATTTTTCTACGCTGCTTTTCATTCAGGTATCACACAAAGCAGTTAGCAGGATAAATATTATGTGATCTGTTTAGCTTATCAGAGGGTGGACAGTACTACGTGGTGCCACAGGGCCGGGGGCTGATGGCTGCTGCAGGTCCCACAAGGGAGGTCGCGCAGTGAAACACCCCCCTTGCCCACACGAGGTAACCTCGCACAAGCATTAAGCGTCGCCAATGCTTTTAGAGATGTCTCGTTCACTTTTCCTTGGAAAACTAGCTCCCTCCCTCTGATTTATATGGGAGATTTGAGTCTTCTACAAATATTTGAAAAATTACAGACAAAATATATTACTATTTAAATAGACTGATCACTGAAGACAAAACTAATTGTTGCAAAGAGAAAACAGACCATGAAGTCCCTGCAAAGTACCAAAATAGTTTCTGTTAACTTACACATCTAATTTCAATTTCAGTTATATTAACTGACACCACTAATGACTCTGGTTTAGCACACCCCAGTAACCCGTTTGGTAGGACAGTGCTCACATGCTGGCTTTATAGAAGCTTTATGGAGGGGAGCAGAAGAGAGGCAAACTAGTTACTGGATTTTTCAAAGGGTTAAGAGCATCTCAACCACTAGCCTATATAATTGAGAGGGGGTAACAAAACTGATAAGCAAACTTTCAGTTTGACTTTGGGAAATTAGTTCATAGCGCTATCCCTTGGTTAACATTTACTGCAGGTGAGCATCGTGCAAAAAAATTGCCATCAGCAGAACGGTTTAACTTCTATAGCTTCAGCTGATTTGTATGTATTTACAGAGATTTGATTCTAGATCTGCATTATTCTAGGTCTTACTGCAGAAAAAAAGTAAATGTCTCAGTTTTACTGAAAACAATGAAGTAACCTTATTTCTTTATAAGAAACACATTATCTTTTAAAAGATAAGTAACTAATGCAATCTTATTTAATATGCAAGATGCACGCAGAGAAATCTGCATTTTGGGTTTAACCAAGACTGTACCCATTTGCCATGTTTGTCCAAATTTACCACGGAAAATGCATCAGCACACAAATGCTGACAGTCCCACTAACTCCTAAGCACTGAGCTCTCTCCTTGACATTAGTTATGCAAATTTAAGTCTCTGTAGTCTCTGCTCTGATTCGGGATTTTTTTTTTTAATTTATTTGGCATTTCATTCTCCCCCATAATTTTCACAACCACAAGTAGTTTTGCATACAAGGAAATTATGAATACATATTCTTTTTTTTAAACTTTATTAAATTACACAGTAAGAACCCATCTCCACACAAGTGTTTCATTTCTGGATAGCAGAGGTATAATACATGAGCCACAGGTGAGTGCATTACCCCTCCCTTCCCCCCAGCTTCCAAGAAATAAAACAGCATGTATAATACACTCGTGTTACTCCAAACAGATTGTTCGTAAGGTTATTTTTAACTGGAGAAAAATAAAAAGGAGCGACAGAGTTAAGAGTCCTGTTCTGCATATGAATGTTCTTCACTGCAACAAACACCTTCTTTCTTGCAATGCTCGGAGTGGCAGAGGGTTCCGGAAGCAATGGCAGTGGAATGCATTTGCACGGGTATTGTTCCATATAAAGCCTGTGACTTCCCTAGAGTTAATCAGGCAATCAGGATGCAAAAAAGGCCATGTCTGTTGAAAATTCTGACACTTCAAAGTGCATGTCCACAAAAAATTGGCAACAGAGGAGAAAGTGAATTCTAAGACCTACTGAGGAGGCAGAGCAGTTAGCATAGTGCAAATACTGTAAATAATACAAATTTGTCTATTACCTATGCCTGGTGTTAATTTATGTTATCTGAAAATTACTAGCCAAGCTTTCTACCCTGATGAACTTCTGCAAATCCATTCAATTAAATGAATTTTATGCCAGTAGTGGGCTTGGCTCAAATCCTTTAATACTTAGATTTTGATTTTAAAAAAAATGCTGTATTTAAAGTGTTTTTACTCTCAAAAATGACTAAAATGGCATAAAGGATCTTTCCCATATCTATTGTTTTCAACAACTGTGCGTAATGAACTCACCAAGTCTACAAAAGAGAAACTTTTTATACATAGCTACACAAATTTATCTGGGTTGAGAACGCCAGTGTGCATGTCTGCTTTAGCTATCAGCACCTCTAAGATTCTGTAGTTGTAACTGAATTGTGTTAGGTTTGTTTGCTCTAAGAAAAGGAAGTTGCCTTTTCCTAACCGTGTCCCACTTTAAAAAGGAACCAAGAAGTCCTTTAGACAACTGGCAGACAAGCAGGACATTGATCCAAGTAAGAAGATGTCATTTTTAGAGAGACTCTTCTGACCATAATCACACTTAAGAGTGCAGAACTGATTAAAAAAACCCAAACCAAAAAATGTTGGAAGAAGATTCACTATGGATGCATTATTGAACAACCATCTATAGAAGTAATATGGCAAAGGAAAATTACTTTGCAGAAAACTTTACAGATCTAGTTGAACAAAAATTGGAGAGTCCTTCATTTCTTGGATGATATCCATACCCCTGTGAACTGAAGCACTATAATTTACAAGTGTGAACTAAAAGTATTCGGAAAGTGAAGTAAAAAGCATATCACTCTACCTCCACCAGAACATCACTTTATTGTTTATCTGTCATCAACAATGTAAAACTCTACTAGATACTCTATCCTGTTTTTTAAAAAGGTAAAGATTACATTGGATTAGCTACGTCATACGAAAGAAACTACAGCAATCACAGTAGAATGAGATTGGAGGGACAATTTGAGTTACAAAAAAGTGTACACTGCAAGCAGAGGGAAGTGCACATTAAATCAAATGCCTGTAGGATTCATTACTTTTAAATGCACAGTGACAATTTTGAGAAACTGTACATAATAGAATCACAGAAATGACTTCAAAATAACTAAAATTACATTTTGCATTTGACCGTCCAACTCATAAGTAATCATTGATGTTCTATATTTTCAGTGCTTTTGGAAAATTTGTTTACCAAACAAAATTTAAGTTGTTAATTTGACTGAACTGTGAAGTAGGATTGAAATAAAAAGTATATTGGAAGTACGCCTAACCTACAAGAATAAGCCAAGAGGGGTGTATGCAAGGAGGGGCTGGGAGGGAGGAGAGAAAGGAAAGAGGAAAGGGAGCAGAGAACAAAGGCTTTTTCTTCTATCTCAGAAGTTCTTCCAATGCAGCGTATATCTGATGTACAGCTCTTTGCTTTCAGTCCATTTCTGAAATTTACATTTTGTAGCCTTTTTCCATACTAACTGGTTGACTCAACCAGCACTGTTGCCACGCAACAAGAGTTAACAAGAATCTGAATGCATCAAATCTCCCCTTGCTGTGATTTCTTCATGGCCCCATTTTTTCTGTTTTTCTTTGAACAGGGTTCGGTGTTTCCTGAATTGTTCACAGGGTCAGGTGGAATTGAGTTCCAAATCACTCTGCGGTTTGTAGCATCCCGATTTCTTTCTGCAGCTAACCCCCAGACACGTTTGCAGTTCTTCCGTAGCAGAAAGACAAACCGTGTTGTTCAAGCGGTGAGCTTTCACCCTTGACCGTGGGGGTTGCAGACCATTGTGTTTAGCGTATCCCTGAGTGCAGCTATCCTGCAGGATTCACTTCCCAGTGCACCGAGATTTCCTAGGTTTCCTCAGATTAAGCCCCAGTATGCATTACCACCGACTGTGGTGCGGCTATGGATGCCTGAGGCCGAGTTGATTCTGGTGGATGTCTGACCTCGCTGAACCAGACTGATCTGCTTTCTCCCTACTCATACCCAGGCAGTCCAACCTTCATACAGCTGAGCCAAGTTATCTAGATTAGTTGCTTCCTTAATCACAAAGTCAACCTATTAAAAAGGTCAAACATGTAATTAAAAATAAGCTAGATTTTTTTAAAGTGTTTAAGTGATCTTAAAATTCACTCTTGAATGTCGCTTGCAAATATAAAATTTCAGTGAAAAAATCTATAGCAGCTGTAAACTTAATCTTACATAAGTTTGTGTAGTCTACATAATAAATAGGAATTTGTACTGGAGGGGCAAAAAAAAAAGATCACGCATCATCCCATTCATAACCCCTATCTTGAAAATAGTCACAACATTCTCAAATATACATGGACATCTGGGTCCACTGACTCAGTCTCCCAGAGACAGGAGCTTAGCCTGTTATGCTAGTAAACACAGAAAAGTTCTGTTCTTTAGACAGCTGTATAGCTCATGTTCTCCCTGGATATCAACAGCTGTGTAACAACTGTTAGCTTGCTGATATACAAAAGGCAATTCTATCCAATTCATGAGTTTATATAAATCTACGATATAGAAAACAAAAGCATTTGATTAAAAAAAAAAAGAATGCAGCAATACTAAGCAGCAGCATACCTTGATTTGCATTGGAATATAAATAACACATCTCAAAAGGGACCCCCCATTCCCAATACGATTTTAGTCTTTAAGGCATATTTCAGCATGCATGCACACGTGCTTACTACCAAATGTTTAAAGCAAGGACCAGTACTGGAACTTTACTATTCTCAACTCACCTGTTCAGCAACAGACATTCTCCTGTTGGGATCCACATCTCGACCCTCTAACTTGGCTTTGACTCGCTTCCACACGCTAACTGCATATGAATTCCTTTCCTGCACGGCTAAAGGAACAAAACAAAATTAATTTGATTTTACATTCCTGCACAGAAGCCCACTGAGGTCTTTTGGGGTTTGTTATTGTCAGTGGTGGGATTTTTGGCTGGTTTTTGTTTCTGTTTTTTTAAGCCCTCTATTTACCTTTTCCTGTTTTAGGGTCCCTGGCTGTCTTTTTGGGACTACAGGCAACACTTTTGCCAGTTCCTGGGACTGTGCTTGGAGGAGTATCTGCTGACGTGGCAAGATTTTTCTGAATTAGCTTTCTTGCATTCTGCGACATCACCTCTGGCTGAGTTTTCTGCCCTGTATTGCTACGTACAGCTGTAAAGAAAGTTTAAAAGCGCTTGAAGTATTCAAAATAATGTATTACAGACACATTAAAGAAAAAGCATACATACATGCTTTTTCTTTCATGCATAAAGAAAAAGCAAGAGATACAAACAAAAGGCACAATTAAATGTGTATCAAATGCAGCTATCAGTACTTCAGTACAAATGCATTTTAAACTTGTATTTTAAACCCTGCACCAGTTGTTGTCACTTCAGTGTTTTAATTTTCTAATTTCTTTCACTTCATAAACAAGAGGTTTTGTTCCACTGCAAAACATTTATTTACATTAAGCAAATTTTTATGGGCTCTTTAAACCTCTAATTCTATTATTTTGTATGGCAGTTATAAAATGCAATTCTTGTTCTTGGTAGAAATCAGAAACCTGCGATTAAGTCCAAATACTGAGAGTAGAATAATCCTTTAAATAGGAAGAAATCCATGCTCATGAGAAACTTTAGTCATGTGTTTAACTGTAAAGTAATGAAAATTTTGCAAACATGAATGCATTTGTAGATTTCAGGATTACTTCCAAAGTCACCATAAATCTTAATACCAATTTCAACAGAAATTACAGTTCAGTTGATATACGTGACAATGCGTTCCATGTATTCCAGGCTTTATGGAGTGAATCTCAAAGGCTATTCAAAGGCTACGATCAAGCAGTCATTTGAATTTTATAGGCTTTTATAATCTTACGGAGATTGTCTGTATTTCAAAATTTAAGAAGAGTTATGATCCTCTCTCTAGTATCAATTCCTGATGTTTTGATGTTTGTACTTTTTCAAGTATTACCTGCAGCAAAGGTTGGCTGATAGGTAGCAGCTGATGTTGGGCTTGAGCATTCATTTGATGTATCTGTGACTAAGGGTGATGCAAAACCCACTAGATTATTGTAGACACTAGGAAACAAAATGGAGTTGATAAATATTCATCAACTATTTGACTTATTGAAAACTCAAAATGAAAGTTAAGTCAAATTTTGCAAAAAGATTTCTGCATTCTAAGAGAACCACTAAGGAGGCACCCCATGCCGTGTTTCTGCTATATACAAGTAGGTAAGCAAAATCCATTCACCTGAGAGCAGGTGACTTTCTTACCTTTGGCTCTGTGTTTTTAGTTCTTTCAAAGGGGAAGTTATTTCCTGCAGCATTTCAACATGTTCCTGACTGCGGACTTGACCCATAACCTGAACTAATGTAAACAAAACTGTCTGAATATTATCGTGCCATGATTTATATTCGCCCAAGAACTGCCTAACACTATTCTCATAGGGAACATCTTCACCGTCTGCCAAAGCCGCTTCTTCATCCTGTAACAAAGATATGCAAAAAGGTTAACTATTTGCTATATTTTGGCTGAGAGAATAAAGTTGAGCTAAGAATTAGCCTTTTCAGCCCCCCAGTTTGTCATCTGTCATTTACAAATAACCATAATTTTCAGTAGTTATATTTCAAGAAAACAGGTTTGAAAAGGATCAAATGTTTTACTGATTAAAAACCAAGAGGATTTGTAAATGCAAAGAAAATGTTTCAACTGCCAAATGAGAAAAAAGGTTTAATTCAACCAAAGTCTGATTAGCCTAACTCTAGAAATAAAGCTTTATGAATTCTTAGAAATGAAATTTATTTTATGTCTTGAACTCCTTATGCATGAACACATTTCACTGTTTCTAGATACTTTAAAAAGCACATAGTTATAAGTGTTATCTTTCTTAAACTATACTGACATAGGTTTGATGAATAAATTTAATGAAGTTTCAGGCATACCTTTGCCATAGCTTTCAGTAGATGTTTGACATCTCCAAGTTGTCTGTTATGACCCGTGAGCACAGTTTTAATACTATCCACCAGATTCTGAATTGTTTCACAAACTGTTTCTATTTGCTGTTCTCTTTCCGTTTGTACTGTTCTCTGTGTAGATATCTCCTGGGTCAACTGCTTGTGAGCTGAGTGAAGCCATTCAGAGCTGCCAATAGGATGTTCAAGACCAGTGCCCTAAAAATAACAAACATTTTTGTATCTGTATCCAGAGATAAAATTCAATTACTGTGTAGATGCTACTGCCAAGTGTTTAGCAGCTGATGGAATAAACTCTGTAATCCACAACCCATTAGAAGGTATACATAACATTAATTTAGAATTAAAAACAAAATGGAGAACTCGTGATTACAGCAATTCTGTAATGTTACATATTTTGCTTTGACCTTTACTTACCACTCTCTGAAGTAGGCGAAGCTCCAATTCAGAGACTGAACTGTTGAACTGTGACGCAAATGAGCACATTTGTTGACAGCGTTTGAGAAGTTCAAATAACGCAGCATCAAGATTTAAGGCTTCTGCTGTTCTAGTGCGTAAACTTTCAAAATGAATGATATTACTGCAGAGGAAAGTGACCTGAAAAATCAAAGCAAGAGTGAGAAAAATTATTCCAATTAAACTGTCTATTATACAAACTGCATTTGTTCTATGTCCTTAGAAGGGAGAATTTTAAATACAGCAGTAAAGCCACTCTGTTACAGTAGCAGTATCATTTCAGTATCATCTAGCCCTGCAGCAATTCTCCCAGAGATTATTAATATTGCTTTTAAAGTGGGACTCCCAGAAATATTTTGTTATTTATGTTTGCTCTTTAGATGCTGAGGAGGAAAAATATATTCTACATAAATCTTAAGTAGGAAATAAAGAGTAAACACACTTATCAAGTCAATAATACTATACTTATGTATAGTACCTGACTTGCTCTTTGACTTTCTTTCAGTACAAGGTTTCTTCTTTCAGCAATAGTGGCATCAAAATCTTGTAAGACTGGTGCCAGGGCAGGATTAGCACCTCCTGCCCATTTTAAACGCTGCTCAATACTTGCTTCAAGTGCTGCTAGTTTCTCCTGCATTGGGGAAAAAAAAAAATACGTAGATACAGATAATCCATAGTGATATATATAATCTTAAGCCTAAATGCCTAACTTTAAAAAGAATTACACATATATAACACATGCAGACACATTCTTATACCCATATATATAAAAGAATGTGGTGTTCATGGTTGATAAAGTGTTAGCTTATGCTGTTTAAAGGTTTATTTTCAGCACGCATCACACTGGATTTGATAGTTATGGAAATAAAGTCACCTGTCTAGATTTCAACCCACCAGAAATAAAAAAAAAAGAAAAAACACCAAACAAAACCAAAAGCAAGTTAAAAGTAATCACATTTCTGGACTAAAAATTACATAAAATCACAGGAGCCCTGAATTGTTTTACAATTTTACAAATAATCTTCAAAAAATGATTGCAAACAGTTCCTTCACAACTAAAAAGGAAATTAAAATTCAAGAAGCTAAGCAGTATTTTAAACAATTAAACATTCTATATTACTGATACCCAAAAGTCTAAAAAGCTGAGCCAAGCCACAGCACACGGAAACCTTAACATACAGAATAACTGATTTGCCCAGGTCTACAGTGGAAGCTTTTGACATCTGAGATAGTAAAATTATAGTAAGGATGATCTAAGTGAAACAAACTTAAAGAATAGGAGCATGATCAGCCTTCAGAAGGAAAGCTACTTTCACATATTTCTATTTTCGCTCATGAAACAGATTTATTGATATTTCAGAGAGAATATTTTGTATGAGACAGCAAAATGGAACAATGTAACAGTATACGTCAGACAGACTGCAAGAAAATACCACTAAATCTGTGCTTCAATAGCAACAGAGATAACATAATCTGGAAGCGGCAGGTAATTTTGCAGTTTGTGTTAGAGTCACATTCCAATATGCTGCTGAACAACCTCCCCAAAAATAATAGTACCTGAACTGTTGCAATTGAAGCTTCAATCTGACTGAGCGTGTGAAGTTTCTTTTTCATGCTGGCTAAAATTGCAGAACGAGGTGGAGGAGTAACAGAAATAGCTTGTGGGCGACTGATGAGGAGATCTTCATGCTGCCACTTTAAGGAAATAATAGGAACACTTGATTATCAATATCACTCATCACAAAATATTTTGCTATACAAACAGCAATTCTAGTACTCTGGTACACTTTATAAGGGCATTTTAAAAGGGCTAGGTGTCAGACGATACCAGCACACTTAAAAGTTCTAAATCATTACAGAGTGTTAAATTATATAAGTAGTGGTAAACTATGTTTTGCTGGCTTTGATATTTATACCATTAATCAGTCATTAACTTACTAGAATTGATTTACACACATTTCCTTGATCTAAAGGAAAACCCTACAATATTCAGAAACAATTCACTTGTGATGCATTAAAACCAAGACAATTTTGCTTACCAGTCTATCAAATGGTTTATTAACTGACATGGAGAAAGCCTTTACCCTTAACCTGCAAATCACTACAAAATGAAGATCAATGATACTACAATAGAACCATGTGCTGGTATCCAGTTGAAGACACACAGTGGCATTTATCTAAAACCTCAGAACAACATTTTCAGGACGGATACTGCTGCTATTTGTATTTTTTCATGAGGCAGAGAGAGGAGCAAGGAGACAGTTAATGCATTAAAACTTGGAAGGAAAGGTACAACATGACATTCAGCAATGCATACCCTCTGTTTTAAGCAATCTCGTCCCTTAAAGTCATAGTCTGTTTGAAAAAAAGGGGAGAATGGGACAACTCTGCTAGTAAGAAAGCCAGTGAATGACTTCTTTTCTAATAAATGACTTAATGGTTACTGAAAAAAAATTACACGTATTGACTCGAAAAAGAATTCACACATTGCCACATTTGCATCTTATAAAGCAGTTAGTCTTCAAAAGAAGCTAACACTTTTTTTCCTTGCACATTTACAGAATAATTTAAAACCAAAATACTTTGTCAAGTCTGTTAATGTACTCTAAAGCTCATTCAGCAAAATATAAAGTTCTTGTGCTTAGACACAGTAACTAAAGCTCACTTTCCACAGACACAATTTGGAGAGAATAACCTGTGTTGTAGTCTTACCTGGAACATGGCAATATGCAACTGTACTCTCTGAAGACTGGTCTTGCAAGATGAAATACTGGTTTCCAGTCTGCGCACTAGATCATGCTTCTTCCATGCTGTATCATATGAACTGGCTAATACTGTTGCCCTGTTCATGACCAACTGCGAGAACTTGCCAATTTGGATGTTGTGCTCCACAGCTTTCTTGCACAGGTCATCCACAGAAACTTTGCTTTCTGCTCCAAAGTCTTTAGCCTCTACCTGAGCAATGATATCAACACCCAAAGCGCTGATGAAACTGCACAAAGTAAGTCCCAAAGCTTGATTTGGAAGGCCAATTAAAAGCTGTCGCACAAAGTCAGCTGTAAAAGCCTTGATTGGTTTGGCCATTTGGTCTTCACTAAAACAAGAGTTTCTGTAAAGGGCTTTCACATTGACGATTTGAACAGGTCCATTTACTGCATTCTGGTCTTCGAGTGAACTGATTCCTTTTAAAGGAAAGAAATAGTATTTTTGTTATAAACAAAATATTTGATGCATCTAGAAAAATATTATCTGATATAAATACAGCAAGATCATAGGAATTGATTTTTAATTTCTGCATACTTAACTTTCATATATGGCAAGTTACAGTAAAAGTGACCATTTTACATTCTTCTCAAAAGGACATGGGATGAGAAGCGGACAAAGCAGTACTGAATATTCAATAACATTTATTTACCTGACAATGTTTTAGAAAAGGTACCACAGAGCCTGAAAAACTCTTTAATTGTTTGCAGTCTCTTCAGAAAGAAAATTTCCTCTAGAACTTGCCGATTATTGTCATCATCAAAGAAGTTAACTTGGGTGCTGCGGGCTTCCCTAATTATGTCAATCTTACGCCAAGCAACAGGTATTTCCATCTTGTTTAGCTGAGCAACGTAAAGGAAATAAATTAGTTCTGTTTTTATAAAACTTTCATATTCCTGACTCAAAGAGTACTCTGAAAAGAGCAAATCCGTACCTTTTCAATCAATAAACCAAATGCAGTTTCCACTTGAGCAAACATTCCATCAAAGGCTACCAAAAGCATCTGACCAGCTGACATTTTGGGAGTTTCATCAACTGAACCATTTCTTGGCTGAATCAGCTCACCATACTGAGCATGAAGTACTCTTAAAAAAAAAAGAAAATTTACATGTTTTTGCTTAGTCTACAAGAAATAAGATTTTCTTAAACTGATTGATCCCACAGCTAGGCCGGATTAGAATTAAGTTGCATCTGAACAAGGTGAAGTTTTTGCAGGCTCTTCCCACCCTCCCTGCCCCACTTCCCACATGAATCCTAATGCCGGTCTCATAATAACAGGTAAGGATACCATATAAGACAGGATTGTATTAAAGGACCAGCTGCAAAGCTAACTTAAAATACAGGTAGAGGACACAGACTGTACTTCCTACGAGAATGGTAAAAAGTTATGAATATTAAGCAATGTAAATATCACCTTTCCTGTCTTGAAAACCAGGTACTAACTTTATAACATACACATATGTGACTGACTGAATGGAGCATGGGGTAAAAAGGTGGAGGATGAGGTCTCAGGTAATGGGTGGGATAGTTTAACACCTTGCCGCTCCTGAAAGGATAGTGTTATCCTCTCCCTCCCTTATATCACTTTTGACCCCCAACTAACAGGCTGAGCAGGCTTGCCAGTAGGTAAACCAGGAAGAAAATTAACCTAAGAAAAAAAAGTAAGTTGTTTTCAACTGGTATAGCAGCCTCATCATACCACTGATGGAGCCACCATAACTGGCTCAAGGGAAGCAGCAAGACCACTACTTCTACTCAGCAGGAAGCTTCTGAATTGGCTCAGTTGTCTATCAAGCAATTCCCCAGAAAGGTTCTGTCCCACATTAAAAGATGCAAAATCTTTTTGTTTGGTTGGGGTTTTGTTTGTCTGTGTTTTGGGTTTTTTTAATCAAGTCACAGATTCATTATGCAAAAGCTGCTCATCAACCTCCCGATGAGAGGAGTGCCACAGTTACAAGCTCTCCCTTTCACAGGTTCCTCCCACAAACTAGTGGACCAGTTCCTATTTTTAGCATCCCTTAACTTGAAACATAAAATCACAACTACATATTTTAGAAAAAGTTGACTACCAAAAGTCAACTTTAAGCACATGCAACTGTAAATTGCCATAGCTCTGTATTTCTATGTATGCACACGGATAAACGCACAAACACAGGGAGGAAACGTGCGCACTTCAGACACTGCACTCTGCTTAAGGGTATTCTTGGGCAAGAAAAGCCTGTACATCAAATAAATAATAAAATTTAGACAAACTAATGTTCTGCAGTCTTCATTCTCTCATACCTGAGCTAAAAACAAACTGATTTACCTTGCAACATCAATGTAATGAGTATGTGTTTCTTCCTCTAGTCCCATAGCGGCATTTCGTAAGTAGGCTTGAAGAGATTCAACCAATGTTTGCAAAGGGACTCCATCAGTTGTTTGTTCAATAAGATTATCTAATTCATGGAGCATACTTTCTAAAGTATACTCTCCTTTCATTAAGCACCTAAGCGCTTCAGGAAAAATGATCTGTCGGAAGTTAGAGTTCAATTCCTGTTGGGAAGTAAGTATGGAAACATAAGAAATTTTCCCCTCTCAAAAAGTATCATATGCAACATCTTTCTCATTTTAGTTTTACATCACCCTGCGGTAGACATTATCTAAAAGATAACATGATGGCAGTCAGGCAATGGTTAAAATCTACCCTTTTTTTAATTAAAAAAATCAGGAACATATTAAACCCTGTACAAACCCAAAGGTTTGACATTTGCACAATGTAGCAGCAACTATCTCAATAGCATCAGCAGCAATACCTTACAGCAATCCTCAGCAGAGGATTAGTGGTACAGAGATCAAATTTTGCAAATCAATTCTGCCAAATTATGTAGCTTTTCTTTTCCATTATGTAACTATAAATGAGTGAGTTGAATTATTTACTGAATTTATGATTTGCTAAACTGATTGGACTAGGCAAGGGAAAAAGAATCAAAGACTTGCCAGATAGTGATTATTTTGCTAGAGTCCTACTCATGCCTCAGAAATCAATGCAGGTGAGAAAAACAGTACCTTAAGTGGCATAAAGCAATTTTCCCCAAGCAGAATGCATCAGAGGGCTAAAGGCAGCTACAGAAAGAACCAACCAATGCTCTCTGTCTCCAAAATGAGACAAGACACACCAAAACGATCAGTTATCTTGACTGCTCAGTGAGCTACACATCTTATCTTATAAGAGCTCACAGGGAGGACAACAATGTGTGTGTGACAGATCTCAGCTGAAATGCAATGAAATTGCATGCATGTTTCTGAAAAATTTCTGAAGTGTTAATACTTTGAAGAGCTAAGAAACAAAGTGACAATCTCAATGGGCTTACACAGGTTGGTAGGAAAATATGTTTCAAATACAGTACAGTGGAACCAAAACCCTCAAAAAAGCTATTTACGCCAGCCACAGTTTATAAACCAGCATCTTCAACAGATATTCTACTCAAGCTACACCTAATTTTTTTTGTTTTATTAAAGTGGAAACATTTCTAAAACACGAAATTATAAATGCATTTTCCTCCTTCCCAATCTTGAAGATAGGGGCCTGTGTTTTCAGAATTTGTTTCAAACTACTTGTTTCAGGTGAAAATAAGTAAGGCTTAGCAGGAGCAGAAAACAGAAAGAGCATAGATGAAACAATTTGGAAGTTGTTCTGGACTGCCAGCAACAGAAAAAACAGAATGAAAGCAAGACATGAAGCTGGTGTGTCTATAAATCTGATACTAACTTCTTTCTTATGGTTACTTACTTGACAGCAGTTTTTATAATTTGTCATTTATAGATTAAAATGGTTTCTTTTAACCAATAAAAATGTAAATGGCAGTAGCAAATGCCTGTTCAGCTCAGCCAAATACAGCAATCAAGACTAAGGTGCAACAAAAAAAAAAATCTCAGCAGCATCATAAGCAAACATTTAGCTGTTTAAGGAAGAAGCTGTTAAGAATGGCTTAGATGGAGTCTTAAAAGGTTGGAGATGAGGAAAGAAAAAGTAACATAATAGTAAGTATCACCTGAAGTGAGATATATACTCCATTCGCTAAGTGAACAGCTTCTGATGCTTCAATTGGGTTAGGAATATCTAAGTCCTGGGGTACAAGATGACACTGCTTCAGCAACTGCACAAGGCAGGTAACATTCCCACTCATGCTGCAAAGCTCCTCCAAGAACCAGGCTCCATCTCTTGAAGTCAAATCAACCAGTTGCTCTCCAGCACTAGATGCTGCACCTTCCATCATCAGATTTCGCCTAGATGAATTACAACACTTCATTAGACAACCTGTGTGCTATTGCATCCTCCACGTAATTAAGTTGCTCGAATATTTGTTTTGTGGTCTCAAACGTGAATGCATACAAAAAAGTTTCACAAGAGGCAACTAACCTTGTCAGCGCACAAAGAGCAGAGATGATAACACTTGCTAAGCTCAGTGAGCCCTCCTCTCCGTTTTCACGAAGGAAAACTTTTATGCAACGTTCAATTTCTTTCAGCTGCTCTTCACAAACAGGTACAGTAACTGCCTCCTGTTTCAAGCGCTCCACCTGCCTGATAAGTCTGTTATTTATATCTGCTGCATAGCGCTGTAGAGTCATTTCCGTAGCAGTTATGAACTGACACATACTTGGAGGTGGTTGAGGAGCATATTGCATTTCATACCTGGTAAAGCAAAAGTACAATGACAAAATTCTCCCTTCTCAAGCACTAGCAAACTGCATTTTCCTCTGCGGGTAGGAAAAATACTCTGCATTTGAACAGTTCCCACATCATCTGCTCCATATCAATTCTAAATACCACAGCAGTTGATGGCTACCCTAATGACACTTTTGTGAAGTCCCAGAATGCACCATATTTCATACCTATTTGCAAGGAAAGATGACGATCAGTAGTCCTTGAAGTAAAGGATGAACAGAAGATAAGAAATAGGAAGGAAACAGGTTCCAGTGTAAATGCTTGAATATAATCTAGATCTTGTAAGCCAAGCAATAATAATGCTGAAATGGCTTGACTTCAGAATGAAAAAAATAATTGCTTGAAAATCTGCTTTAATAGAAAAATCTTTAGTAGACTGAAGTGATTTTTAAATACTAGAAGTTTCTAAAACCCCTAAATATCACTACCCTAAAGCCACAAACATAGTTCTTCATTTGTTCATTACAGGGCAACGTTACTTGGGTTTTCTTTTTGCAGTACACAGATTAAACTCTGGAACAGTATTTTTAAAACAGATTTTCATCTTTTTCTCCAAACTTCTCGAATTACAACTTAATCTTGTCTTGCTTTATAATTAGATCAGTCCTTGCAAAAGTATTCATTTTAATTAGAAAATCAAAATCCTGAAGTAGCTGGAAAATTAAGTTCTTCAAACAATCCATTATTCTGTCAACTTACTTCCTAAAGATATCCTGACAACGCTCTATTGTCATGTTACAGATGAGTTCTTCCATCCAGGTTTTCCATTGCTCTATTCGGTGCTTCTGAAACACAGCTTTTGGATACTGAAGAGCTACTGTTGCATAGTTGTGCAATTGTTCAAGACAACCACGTAACACAGATCTTCTCTGCTGGAGAAAAGCACCAACTTCTCCTTCCAGTTGTTCACACTGACTGATGAGATGTGCCTGGCCCGCGTTTTGCAGAAATGCTGTTGCTGGTACATAACTTGGAGGACCTTTTAAGAAAGATGGTAAAAAATTAAGACACATCCCTGAAGCACACATTTTATAGCATGCAAATCCTGAGCATTAACATCTTTTCAAAAATATTCTTTTACTTTTGATAAAGGAGGCATGGAGAATTCATATTGAGAATTTTAAGCACAAGGTAAGAGAATAATCTCATGCGCAGCTAGGGTAAGACAGACAAGTTCCTTCAGAGAGCTCGGCACAGAAACCCTGAAGTGCTCTAAATCACCCTTTGAAGAACCCCCTTTCTTTTCATTTATTACATACAGATCCTTGCCTTTAAGTTAGGGGATTCTCATAATGCCTCCTGGTATTAAACTCTAGTTATGTTCAAACCATAAAAAAATCCCACAAATACTATTTTATACCTAGGTCCATTTGTGTGCTAATTTCTTGAAGAAGACTTGCAAGTTGTGTTGCCTCTAAATTACTGAAAGCAGTTTGGTAATGTGTTATCCACTGCTCAAACTCATTCAGCTTCACCTGGATTGCTTCCTGGACAGCTCTTTGTTGAGACTGCAACTGTGTGTGCTCAGAATACCTGAATTATTGAAGCCAAAGAATCAAGTAAGTACTACAGGGGAAAAAAATACTTAACTATATTGAATACAAAACCATATTGAACAATACGACTACCTTGTTGACCAGAAAATGAATATATTCTCACCAATTACATAAAACTTCAACACTGTTGTGTTAATTCTGTTTTCCTACAAAACAATGAATGCATGTGCATATTCATGCAATTCTGAAACCCTTGATCAATTTCAAATAAACTTGAAAAATAAAGAATTAGAAACTTAAATGAAAAGATTTTTGTGCTATTTATCAATAGCTGCATTATGTGGATTAATCTGATGGGACACCACATTCCACACATTGTCTCTTGCCTTGAGGATCAAGTGTGGAACACTGACTAGCACAGGTCAAATTGACAAGAGTACGAGGCATAGGACATAGATAAGATTATTCAGTAGGAAAATGGTTTCAGTAGTTCTTCTGTACAAGGAGTGACTTGCTTACTGTAAGAATAGCTTTTACCCAGCTATTAATCTGTCTCATATGTACTTATGAGTTAAATGTTAGAAATCTATATTACTAAACCACCAACTGCATTGAACTGGCAAGAATCCTGACAGAATTCCTCGCTCCTCTGTACCTGTGCTGAAGCGTGTGGGAGGGATGATCCACTCCTTCTGCACCTTCCAGAAATTCTATCTCCTCCAGTAGTTTTCCTTGCAACTTTTCTATATCTGTCAACTGCTCTTGCAGGTTCAGATACTCTTCTAAACTACTGTCCAATTTTGGCAGCACAGCAAGCATTTCATCTCTGTTCTTAAACCAGTTAACCTATAACCAAGACACAGATATTATAGAACTGGAATAAATTCAAACAGGTAAGAGAAGGTAACATATGGCAACACTTAACCCTTCAATGATGTTGTTCATCTAGGACTACCTCCAGTGCTACAACTGCTAAAGATTAACAACATTCTTTATTTAGAATTCTCTCTAAACCTCTATTTTTATTCATCTAGCCCAGATTCAGGCAAAACATTAAAACATGTTTTAGAATTAAACACACAGAAAACTAAATACTTGCAAGTTCAATACAAGCACTTCCCTCAATACAAATTCAGTTTAGCTCAATAAAATTTGTAAAATGACCACGTCTTCCACCACCCCCACAATGCAAATAAATTAAGTGAAAGCATAGGGCCTACTTTGGTTTTAAGACAGAAAAGTATTTTAATAAACTCACCTTTATCTCAGCCACTCTTGAAGAAAAGAGACTACGTGTAATATCTCTTTCCATTTCTCTTTTGCTTTGTTTGTTTTCAGCCTGCTGGCCACCACCACCATAGACAGCTCCAGCAAATCCTGCTTCGCCTCCTGCTGTCCAGTCCACCAGAGGATCATAAACAAAAGCTTCAAGCAATGTAAGCAAAGTCTCTCTCCCACGCCGCATAATATGAAGGACCTGCATCATATTTTAAACAGATTCATTCTGATCTTGCATTATTCTTGTAGAACAGTGGAATTTTAACTGCAAAATACTGTACTTGAGTAGGTACAGAAATTTGTAACTTACCCATAACCCCTACCAATATGCAGCTAGCCTGTAGTAACATCACTGAAACTAAAGACTGCATTCTAGCCTTCCAAACTGTAGCAACAGACACTTGAGGAAGAAAGCTCTCCTTTGTTCAGAGCTTTTTTCTTTTTAAAAACATATCTGTCATGTTTATAAAAGACGAGTCATGAAGAAAGAGGGTAAGCAAAACGCCACAAAAAAACTTCAGGAAAAACAAAACATTTTACGTCTAGAGCTAAAAGAAGTCCCTCTCCCCAGCGAATTGTAGTTGTATCACTACTTGCGTATGTATTTATCTGACATTCTCATATTTCTTAAACACCTGCTATAGGATGTATCTGAAGTAAGTCCAACTGAAATCACAGCAGAAAAGGTGAAGACTTGATAAATTAACAGCAGAATGTTTAACAGAAAGGTTCTAAGACAGTATTTGGCAAGTGATAGCTCTCAGTTTTCTGCAAGTTTCGTAACTTACCTGTTCACAAGAAAGCCTGAAAACCCCTTCTACTCCTGTCACTCCAAGTGCTGTTTCAATATTGTGTGTCATCCGGAACGGAACCTTCTCTGGTACCCTAAGGCTTTTCCCTTTAAGATAAAAATTTAAGTTGTTTTTTTTCATTACCAAGAAGGCAAACCTTCTATTTGAATATCATATAGCATTTTTTAAATTACCTTTTTCAAAGCAAACATTATAATCTATGTGGACAACTTCTCCTGTAGTCATATCTATAAGAACATTATCCAGATGTCTGTCTCCAAGACCAATGATGTAGCCAACCATGGACATAACTGCAGTGGATCTTGCATACGACTTTAAAGAGAGTTTCAGGAAAAAATTATTTTTGGGAATCCTATGCCAACACATTGGACTGACTACTATCTTAAAACATTTTAAGTGTAAGACAAATCAAAATCAACTTATTCCAAGCTGTATTCTATTTGTTGTCTGATGATATTTTACAAGAGTTTTCATACCTTAGGCTGATAATTCTAGTTCAATAATGTAGAGTTATCACGTGTATACCCATTTTTTTATTCCAGATGGTACAACTGCGTCATTTCCTGACAAATGCTAACACTTCCTGTTATGTGAAACTTCAGCAGTCCTAGCTCACCTAACTCAGGAGTATCATTGCTTGAACACATCCCAGGCATTTGTTGCCCCTCATCCCATTAAAAACACAACCTTTCAAAAGGGAAAATGTATTTGTTGTAACTCACCTGTGTAACTCTCCACCATTCATCCGGCGTAGTACATGATGACCAGAGCTCCTTAGCTAGGAGATTCGGGGGAGTTGCTTCCATCAGTTCTTCTAGAACAGCTCTCATGACATTCAAGGGCCAGTCACGACGTGACACATCAAGACTAAGGCCGACCGCCTTTAACGCAGGTCCAATTTTACTGTAGTAAAGTTCACTAGGTCTAGGCACTATTCCAGGATTCTGAGGAGTCTGGTAAGAGTCCTGAGCCTAGAAGAGGTAAAAATGCTAGTTTACATATTGCAACTCATTACCACAGAAGACTATCCCAGATTCAGTTTTGGTGAGAATAATGTGATACCAACTCCTCTATTGAGGATGATTTTTACAGTTCAGAGAATTCTGCAAAACTCAAAGATTAAGAAAACCTAAAGAAACTGAACACACATTGCTTTAGCTTAACTCTAGTCTTATCAAGGTCAATTTCAAAAAAACGTGTATTTAAAATGAAATGAGAATGAGAGAATGAGATGTGGAACTAAACTAATTTTAACCAAGGTTAACTCTATTCGTTCAAAAACAGTTCTCCTTGAACTACCATGCCAGAACAGTATATTCGTTACATACTGTAATATATATAAATATATTATGTGATTTCATTGGCACCTGATGAAGTCCCAAGAGATATGAATACACAGAACCACTCTACACAATTATGAACAGAACACAATCCATTTAAGACTGTTATTTAGAACTAGAAAGCAAATCAGAATAAATGTTTCCCTTCTGAATTGTCCTAGCTGGCATAAATCTTAGTTGTTACCTTTTGTGCTTGTAAAGCAGCTTCTCGCTGTTGCCACCGCTTGTAAAGACCAAACAAAGGTGTAGCTCCATCCACCCACTGGATCAAGCCTGATCTTGTTCCCAGAGGTGTCACAGAGTAGTGCCTCGCGTGGAACCTTGGTGTCTCTTGACGGTTAATGGTGGCAAACATTGTGTTCACGATTGATAAGAACTGCATGATTCTTTCATCTAGATGCAAGTCTTCTAAACCTGCGATAAATTTATTTTGTTTAAAATTTATTTTCTAGATAAAAAAATTATTCTCTTAAAGCCCAAAACTTAGCGTTGTTTGAAATCCTACTTCATTTCAGACTATGAATAGCTTTTTAAATTATGCAGATTAAGGATGAGTTGTTCAGCCTAAACCTAAAGGTTTACATAGCATTTACCTACTAAAATCACCAGTTTATGACAGCTCTGGTAGCAGTACACACAACAGTTACTAACATAACAAATAGATCTTTCCATTTCAGGGAAGGCATGAAGTCTCTAAAGTTCTCTTCTGGATGCTACCTTAAGCTTCTGGAAAAGTGCATCCTGCTAATCCTATCAGTATGCAAGCAGAACACTTTTTCTGATGCAATCCTTATAATGAAAGGATCTGAAGCACCCCTGACTTACAGCTTCACAAAGCTAAAAATCCTCAAAAAATGTATGGTGAGGCAGGAGGTGGGAAAAGAGAGGGAGCAGATGCTCCGAACAACTCTTTCTCCATATCATGCAGGCAGAGAAAGCAAAAGTTGCAACCATGCATCTTCCCAACTTTAATACAGTCTGATTCATAACAACAGACAGTAACTCGTAGGAGAAAATTTCAATTTCTTACCTTTGAACAGGTAGGGATAGTTCTTTCCATCTGAACCCAGGAAAAGCAGCTTTTTAGGTTTCGTTTTGGTAGGCAGAATTGTGATGGTGCTGCCCACACTATGAATTGTGACTGTGTCTCTGGTAGATACTTCTCCAGGAAGTGCTATTTCAGTGCTAGTCATGGCAGCCAACCAAGGACTGATTTCTTCAAGCCGTAAAAGGTAACTAGCCCGTTTCTGTGCTCTTTGCTGCAAACTCAGCATAACCTATTCCAAAGAAATTTTTTGGTTTAGGTTGAAGTTCATCTTAACAGCTAGTATTAAAAAAAAACAAAAACAAACAAACCAACACACCACAACCAAACACCAAAACAGACTTAATGGTAGTCATCTTCCGGAAAGCATGGAGATCTTTCTTAAACTACCTTTCATCCTTGCCACCTTACTAATCCATTTACAGCTTAGGATGAAGATGACAAGATCTAAAAAACATCCTTTATGCAGCAAGTATACCCTGCCTAGTGATAAGCACCAAAGTAACAACAAATCAAACTCCTCAGGAGGTTTGCTCCTGCATTTAAAAATATTTGAGCTGTGGTCAAAAGCAGCAGCATTCAGCAACCTCCTGTTTATGTATCTGCATGCTTGCTCATTCTGCAAAGCAGAAGGGGAACTACAAAAAAGTCTATTTATGTGTAAAACCTAGGTTCTGTCTATCAAGACTTTTAAAAACCACCAGGCTGGCTCTGAATATCCAAGTGAATACATATTTTGCTTTTCCTCAGACCCATAAAAAAACCTAATAAGAAAAGATCACATAGTTGAATAACAGAGTATATTTGGGAAGGGTTGATCATTTGAAGGTTGCTGCACGGCCTAAAGACTACACTTGGATAACCAGAGTACCAACTTGTTAGAATTTAAATCCACTGAACTCAAATGGCATAGTTTCAGAAAGGCATAATTTTAAAAATTAAAGCCCTCTGCCCCCAAAACTGACAGATCTCAGACAGCAGAAGATGCAAGATTTGAAAAAAATACAAGAATTTCATTGGGAAGAAATGCAATAATGCGGTCAGTAAGACTTGTTACAGAGGCAACAATTACTTTGCTTTACTGTGTAGTATGCCTGTGGTGATTGCAGAAGATAGGCTGTGATTTTGATATGGCAAGAGAATAGCAAGAGAATACTAAGGAGAGGGTCAAGCACATGGTGCAGCAAGAGTGTCAAGAGTCTCTACATTGTACTCTTAGTCTGTGCGTATAATACCTCTTTAAACGGGAGCCAGCTGCTTCCAGGTTTAGCAGGATTCAAAGGATTCTTAAGTTTCTCTAGTGCATTTTCAATTGCATCTCCATAGTTATCCTGAAACCATTTCTCATGAGGAGTTTCTGCAGGAGCTGCAGTGATGCTCCGTACATGTTCCAAAGCAAATACAATGGGCTTCATTAGAGCTGTATGCTTTTCACGCATGATTGCTATTTTCTCCTCTCTATTAAAAAAAATAAATTTCCTCTTAACTCCATAAAACCAAGTTCCTTAATAAGCAGAGCATTAAAATGAGACTGCAAATTAGACATCTAAGAATTCATGGAAATGGTTACATCTCTAAAATAAGATCTTCAAGGATGACTGTATTAAAAGGAAGAGTATTTCATTCCACATTGAATGCATGTTCCACTGAATCTTTTTTTAAAACAAAAAAAACAACCAAACAAAAACTGAAACATTTGAACTGGGCTTTTCACCACTGGAAACACTGAGGAGAAGCTCAGAGAGGCCAAACCACCCTAAGCAACTATTTCCTTTAATAAAAGAGCTCCTAACTACTACTTCCTGAGGGCGTACCACACTATAAATTTAGAAGGGGAAGAGTGCAATTCAGATCATGCTGTTCTCCCATTCCATGTCAGCCCTGACTATAGAATTCAAGAGGTAGAGAATGGCTTCACTCTTCCACAAATCTATTCACAGGAGAACCCAGGTGAGAGAAAAGACTTGCTGAACACTGAAAATCAAAAGCAGATTAAGATGTTCTGTTTACCCCAAATATCTGTATTTGCAGTAAACTCCAAACAGATTACATCCTTCAACATGTTTGTCCTCATTTCAGCTGACTTTTAAGAAAAAACCCTGAAATGAAGAACTATAGATTCTAATAATGCACAACATAATACGCATTGGGTCCTAATACATCATTACTAAGGAAATCCCAACAAGGATTCACAGGTAGACTGTTGTTGTCTCATTTGATTAGAGTAATAGCTGTAGCATCAAAATGCTCTTGAAATAAGGTCACTGGCTTACAAAGCAGCAGCTAGAATAGTACGAATTCAGGAGCAACACCACTGTTGATCAGTTTGACTGTATGCTTCCCCAAGAACAAACATTTGTTACAATTATCACTTGAATTATTCAAAAAAGACATACTTCCGTAAAGTGTTGTTGTTTTGTACCCTCTTGACTTCATCTTCCAGTTGTTGAATCCTTCTGAGGACATACATATGCTGTTGCAGTAAAACTCCCAACCAAAGTTCATCCCAAAGAACTGTAACTCTGCGCAGCTCAGCCACTAGCATCTGAACCTGTATAAAAGAAATCAGGATTCACTTAAAGAGTACTAGTATTAAGACTTATTCTTGTAGATGAACAACTTGAAAAAAGATGACAGTCTAACAGCAAAGATGCACCAAACTTTCAGTAGGCCTACCAACAAGATATACAAATTAATTACTTTGTGGTTCAAATAAAAGCACAAGTAACATACATATGGATTATTTACCTGCAATACCATTGTTGGATTTGCAGCAGATAGTTTCTCCACAATTTTGCTGTAACAATCTTGCATCATTGCTTGATCTTCATTTAATCCAACTTTTGTGTCATCTTTACTACTTTCTTGAGAAGCTGGGGGGCTCCCTCCATCACATTCACCACCCAACAGTTCTTCTCCTTGAATATTACCTAGCAAAGTAGGGATGGCAGAAGGCAGCTTGTTTCCTAAATTAAAAACAGATGTTAAAATATTAGCTACACTGTTTCTGGCCTTGAAAGATACATCACTCAATACTTCATTTAGCATCTGGTTGCCATGTTACATTAAGTACTGGCAAAGTATATGATGATAAAAATGAAAACACTTATTTGCCAAACTGGTAAATAAAACAAAAGCTATCAGTGAGGTCCCATAATAAAAATATTCTTAAGATAAAAAGTATCAGAGTTACTGGGAAAAAAAAACACCTCAGTATCATTTTATCTAGTATATAAAAATATATAAGCTAAAATGTATTTGAACATTTATTGTTTCCTCCATACCTGAAGTCTGGGATTCACTGCTAAGTGAAATAGTACCCACTATTGCAGGATATAATATGAGATGAGGAGAATCTTGAGCCACTCGACACAGTAAGTTGCAAATACTCTGACGAACATACACTTCTGGGTGATTAAGGCGGGAGAAAAGCTGAGGTATAATACCTTCAACAAACAGGAAAAGAAAATGTGCTGATTCATTTCATTTCATTTCAAATGATGCAGAATTTTATTTTTAAAAGCATGCTGATTTTCCATTGGGAGAACGTAGATGTCTAGTTTCCCAATAAAAACTTCCTTTAAATAACTGCTTTTCACAGTACAGGCAATAGCTTATTTTCTCCTACTATTCAAATACAGATAACATCAGATGCGATATATAAATCCTTCAGTCAAGCACTAGGCATTAAGTTTTGCACATTGTATCTGTTACATAATTTTTCAAAAATACAGAAAGTCTCTTTAATAGTTCTTGAAGTTAATATATTAACAGGATGTTTCAAAAGAAAGTACAATTTTGCAATAGCTGGCCTCCTCTTCTGCTGCCTTCCACACTTAAAGAATGCAATAACCTTTTGTGGGCAAGTCCCTGAGCAACCAGAACCAGCAGCGTAGTAACAAACAACTACTTCTGAGACATATGGCTTTAGCCACACATCTTTCTCTGAACTGCATTTAAAACTGTAGCTAGGGAAAAAAACTACCCCATTTTTTTTAAGGTGGTAATATAATGTAATACCTCACAAACTACATCTCCTTTCTCCTTTCAATGTCTTAAGGCAGGGGAGGGAAGAGATCAGAATCTGTGCTACTTATCTGTTCTAAGATCAGAATGCATGGCAGACTTGAACACCTTCAATGAAATTATTTTCTAAGGGACAGGCTCTCTTTCCATCATGCTTAAATAAAAATGTTATGAAAGTGCAATGAATACCTTTCTGCTTGTACTTAGAAAAAATGTATCAAAATTAATTTTAACAACTAGGTAACAACTATTTACCTCTCCAAGGAGCAGTAGGTGTAGTTTCTAACCCATGCTCCAGATACTGCCTAAGTTCTCCAGCATGTTTCACAAGCAATCGTAACAGTCTTAGGGTTGCCATCACAATAACATCATCAGTGCTCTGCTCAGAAGTATTTCTTAAGTGCAGCCTGGGATCATCTTCATCAAGCGGAACCTTGAAAGAAAGAAATACTCCTCTAAGCTAAGTATATCATTCATATCATCATTTAGAAAAGTTTGTAACTTGATTTCCTCATCAGCACAAACACTAACCTGACCAGCATTGAGTTTGAGGAAAGTAAAGTATGCACTGCAGGAGAGTTTATAGAGACTGAAGATTCTGTCTACAACTTTCCTCCACACTTTAATTAACCCTTCTGTTGCATTTTCATCAAGATCTGAAAGCCAGGGACAACTTGTTAATAACTGACGCCATATAACATCCACCATATCATCTTCTTCATTATCTTCATTTTCAGTGATTTGTAGAGTCATATCTTCATCCTAAATGCAAATAAAAAGAAAAGAGATTTGATTAAGTCCTCCAACAATTTCTACAAGCAATGTCAGTTCCTAATTCAGTTTTTGTCTAGGCAACTCACACAACAGCATTACTTGATCATATTATTATAGTCCATAGAACAGATGTGTTACCACTTAGCTAACAGATGGTTTCTCAGAGAACTCTTGTATTGTCTGAATTTTAACTTTAAAACATTTACAAGAGTTCATATGAATCACAAGTAGAGGAAAAATAAGGTTCACACTGAAGTTAAACATTTTTTTAAGCAAGCAAATTTACACTTACTTGAATCCCAGCTGGACGACACACTGCCTGCCCAAGAATGCCATAGATTTTCTCTTTATCTTCCTCTGCAATGTTGTCTGGAAGCAACTTCTGAACCTCAGATTTTTCCCGGGGCAGCAGACGAACACCTTCTCCCTGACTGTAACATTTAATGAATTATTGATCCCCAATATATTAGCATTCATAGAGCTACTGAACCCATTAAGACTGTATATATAAAACTTCTTGAAGGAAGAAATCTTCATCCTTATCTCAGAATTAAACTTGCTTCTTTTTACAGAGGGCAAGTGATCAAGAGAATATTCAGTTCTCTGCTTACATGTGACTTTGGACCACAAAGAACAGTAATCATAAATACAAAGCTAGGGTTTACCTTAAGAAAACTAATTGTGAAGTATAAATTTAAACATTAGGATGAATTTACCTGGCATTATCAACTACTTTCCGGCCCCATCTATAAGCCCAACTAGCCAGGGCTGCCCAAGACTTGGCTACTTCAGGTGCCTGTACTGAAGACAAGTGATACAGCTGTCCCAAGATAAAGTCAGGTTCTCCAACTCCAATATTTACTGTGATAGGAAAAATAGAGCAATATATGTTATGGTGTAAAACCTACTTCTAATTTCCTTAACATATAATATTTTTGTATTATTTTCTAAGTATGTAATACTTTTTTTGGTCAAGTTAGGACCCAAAAGTGTAAAATTTTACAAAATGCAATTGTTTTTCAGTTCCAACACTGGCTGCAAAACAAAGACCTGTTTTTCATTTGCCAACAACCACTGCCTATACACTACAATTGCTTTCTCTTTCACAGAAAGATGGAACCGAAGCAAGAAACCCATGATCTCCAAAAGAGCAAGACACTTCAGAGAGCAGACTTTTATGAAGTACCTAGGGCAGTGTGTTTGTGTTTGTGTGTGTATTTATTTTCTTGACCATCAAGTTAGAAAGCACCTACTACTTAACATCCATTAACAGCTCTAAAATAATTCTGACTCTGCAAGAGAGGAAATAAGTTATTTATTAAACCCATGTTTAAGCAAAGAAAGAACTTTATCTTGACATTTGAAGAAAAGTCTGCCAAAAATCAGGAATTAAAGTATGTTTTGTGGCAACAACAGAAGTGTTCAAATTAAGTATAGATTAAACATCACAGGAAAACCTGAGGTAACTGCTTTTCACACTTATTAGGGCCTTCAGAATAAAAATCCTGTCAGTACTTAATCTGAAAGATCTCATTCAAACTTTAGCAAATACAAGAGCTGAAAGCAGACAAAAGCATGACAAAATTTGATTATGCGCCTCTAAATAAATGCATTCCAGTTTCTTCTTCAGGCCACCATCACTTGAATGAGAAAAATGTGAAAGAAATATGACATTATAAATATTAAGGTGTTTGGTTTTTTTAACTGTGCATAGTCACCTTTTGCACAGAACACACACTGTTTATACGTGTATTAGGAAAACAAATACATGACTAATGGAGCACTTAGTCTTTATCAGTATAACTGGTGCTATCCCTCAGTGGAATCATCAGTAATTAATTTAATAAAAAAATAAGAAGAACAAATCTACCTGTAGATTCACTTTCAATCCTAGGATATTCTTCTTCTAGTGTATTAACAGCTGGGAGATCAATCAAATTATATATGTTTTTAGACAAGGTAGACAGACCAGTGTGATTCTGCTGCTGTCGAGCTCTATATACTTGTTTCAACTGTCCTGAGATCTCTTTCCATTCTGCTTGAATCCATTTAGCCAGTGTGAGAATAGATTTAGCAACTGCACATTCAGCTTTGGCAGATTTGCAAAAGGATATGGCACAAGAACTCAGCATTTCCATAGCATGTGTTGATTGACCTGCATATCACGAAAAGCGTATCTTCAGTAGAGCATTAACTTTATTCAAAACACTTCTTCTGAAATTCAGCATATTTAGATACAGCTTGTAACAATATAGTTTTACAGAAAGAAAATTCTCCTTTGAATTTAAAAGTGACAAGTAAGAAAAGACTTGTGAAAACACTTCCAGACTGAAACAGTTAACAGGGTGAAATCAGTTCCTAATGATACTGTCCTACGATTTCTTCAATTCAGGGGAATTAGCCTGTTTATAAGGACAAGAAGCTCAAGTGTCTACAACATAATTAGCAAATACTCACCTGCTGTGTATAACAATTTTGTTTTCTCTATATCAAGTTCAGGACCCCATTTTTCATCTATCTGACCCGGTGCAGACAATTTTTTAAAGTGCTGGACTAAGTCTTGTGCAGTAGTGGTTTTCCCTAGCTGAACTTCGCTGCACTGGGCAAGTAGTCGTGTAGCTAGAGCAATGTTTCCTCGCTTCCGTGCAAATTTCGCTGCTGTTAAGCCCAGCTCCATTAGATGGCTTTTAATTGGGATTGTTGGTTCTGAAAAAGAAAGCAAGACATTGTAAGCAAAATTATTGAACAAACAATAATTGCACCTGGGTTATACAGACAATTTCTGCCCAATGTATTCCATACATGGCCATGAGTAAAAAATTGCTCAGCTCTTTCATATTTCCTAACACCTCCTTCAGAAATTCATGACTTCATTTCTGCCTAGAATATTTATATATCCCACCTGAAACAAAAAAATTTATCCACAGATTATCTGCTGGGCAAGAGTAATTTTTTCACTATAAGCATTCTTCTTAACTAAGAAGTCTACTTGTCCCCTGATACAACTTGGTTTTCTCCCATTACATCTTATCACACTGCACATTTAAATGGCTTTCATGACTGTTTTTAAAGACCCATTGTTGATAGTGTTGAAGTGTTTAAAAGTGAAAACGTTTAAAGTATGAAGAGATGAGCAAGTAAAGTACAATTAGAAGAGCATAGAACTGCCAAGCATTTCAGAATAAATTTTTTTTTTAACACCCTCTACTTTACACTAGTAATTGAGTCCCCTAATCTCAACCTAAATAACCAAAACTTGGCTTTTAAAAAGTAATCCATCTAAATAATAGAAAAAGACACAGCTGCTGCTTTCAGCAAAAGATTTAAGTTCAAATTACTGCATTTACACTAAAATGAGAGCTTATATACCTTTAAGTTTTTCCATCAATTGATTCTGGTACACCGTGTACCTCAGTGCATGCATCCATGGCCTTACATCATGCTGTTTACATGACCTCAAAGCATCATTGAAGAGAGGTATAAGACAGTCCTGAAAGAGGCGTAGAAGTTTTATACTTGTCATGAAAGACATCTTTACTAAAATGTATTTTCATTTATTAAAACCAAAGACCATTTTAGGGCAGAGTAAACATTTATTTGTAGTAGTAGCCACCCTTTATCATTAACTAATAAAATGCAAATATGTTTTATGCAACTCTAGAAAGACATGCTTGATTTTGAGAGGACAACACTAAGAGTAGCTCAAAATCAAGCAGAATTGTTTTCTGAACATGATTACAAATTAGAACTAAATCATTCATGCTTGTTGAAGTTTGACATTGAGTTTAATTGCTGAAGTCATTGTTTTTGATAAATATTTTAAAGTTACTTTTAAAGTAAATTGCATGTGTGTGTTGTAGAAATAAGTGTTAAAATGTATTTAGAGAATAAACATCACCACTTCTCTAAAAAGCAACTACCAATAAAACTTTAAAAATACAGTGTGTAATTGAAAGAGATGGTATATTTATAACCATAGAAAGAAGTCTCCAACTGAGATGTAAATTTAAAAAAACTTGGGTCACGGCAGGTTAGAAAAATAAGTGAGGTCTTTTTACAGTATGATTAACAACAGTCAAAACAATATATGTTCTACATTCAATACTTCATGACATGACATGGAGGAGGACATTGCTCCAATTTGGATTTTAAACACACAGACATACCTCTGATGTCAGCCTGTTGGATACAGTGTTTTCCAAAGCAGAAGAGCAATACAACTGAAGAGTGCTCAACACTGGTAAAGACTGAGACACAGTAAGTGTGGAAAGTCTTAAAGGTCCAATAGCGATTCGTGATGTTTGCTTTAAGTACTTAATAACATTTCTGAAATAAAAGAATCAGAATAGTCATTTTTGTTAGCTAGACTTCAAGAGTAAACAGTGATATCAAAATTACTGAAGAAAAAGCAAATTCTAAAGCTCCAAAGAGATGAGAAATTCTTGCAATATCACACAGAAGTAACAGTACGACACTTTATTATTAAACTGACAAGAAGCAGTACTTTAAAGAACTACATAATCTCCAAGCTAAACATCATCTTATTTTTCTTCAGTAAACTTAGAACTCACAGCAGCTAAAACTAGTAGCAAACTACCATAGATAAATACAAGGCAGAGTACACTTTTCACAAAGTTATGTTTAACAAATAGAACAGCTTTTCACAGTATATTACATTCACAGTACATTTCAACTTACTCAGATATTGACTGCCACTTTTGCTCCTGTTCTATATGGTTTACAGCTGTTGCCAGACACACTGAACTTCTCAAAAGCTGTACTTCAACTGCTTTTTGAAGTTCTCTTGGATCAGGACTTAGCATATTAGGAAGGAGCTTCTTCATGTCTACATGGAGATTAAACAATTGAAACCAGCTAGACCTGCCAAATTTTATCAAGTGTCACTGTCTGAGAATGCATTTTTGAGAGCAAGGAAGTTAGGAAAAAAACCTTTTTTAATACATATTTATGTATGTATGTATTCATATTAGAAATTGATGATAGATTACTTAAACACAAATATTAACTCCAGAAAACACACTTGTATCAACATTCAGAATGACGACTGCCATCATTTTGAAGCTCGATTCATAAAGGTTATGGTCAGTCCACTGAACACAGCAAACTGCATTCAGAAGTTTATCTGTCATTTATAGACAGATACATGAAGAAATATTTACTTTTGTATTTAAAGTAATGTTAACTTATGCATTTATACCTATTTTTTCTTTGGATCCCCCTGCAAGTAGGTTGATATTTTCTCCTGGTAATAATTCTAGTTGTTCAGTGCATTCAGTAAGCTGTCCAGACTCAAAGCTGCTCAAAGATCTGCAATTCAATGTTTATAGTTTTATTTTCACATTTCTTCATTCCAGTTTTATAAATATCTTATACAGCAAAAAAGACTCAAGCCTAACTCAAAATCTTACAGAGCACTTTTAATTAATTCTAAGCAAAAATCCCAATTTTCACATAGATCAATAAAAGGCAATACTACTGCACCAAATGAATAAATTCAATATCAAAGTGAAAGGAAAACACACCTCTCCAGCTGTGAAGATTTTCATATTATCATCACACTATATATAATACTCTTCTACCATAGTCAGCAAGAAAAAGGTTGACTTTGGAAGAGTTCAAAAACAAATAAAAAAACCCAAAACTTTCCGCCCCCTCCTCTATGCACAGAAAAGTAAGTTTTGGGGCAGAATTTCATGAGGCCATGGTTTCAACTCTTCAGTTTACATGAAACCAAAATTTCAGAAATACTGGAATATTGTGCAGGTCACAGATTATACAAATTTATATTGCTTAACACCCTGAAGCAGAAAATTCAACTTTTCTTTTTTCCATTGTTCTACATTAGGAAATAATTTGAGTATCATAGACTTTTGCAGAACTACACAAAAAAAGGCACTGAAAGGTTAAGAGGCTTGATGGCTCAGAACACAGAAGACAAAGGTTCAATATTCTTGTTACTATCCACTGAAGAAGGAATTATCTAAGTAGCTGCATTAGAAAAAATATTCAGCATGTGAAAACTCCCCCTTCTTCTTATCATGCCTCTATTTCAATGACAGCCGGTTTCTAAAATCCATACAAATTTTAATATTTCAGTTCTAAGATAATGAACTCTAAGGTACTGCTGAATAAATTAATTATATCCTTACTTTATGTAGTTAAAATCTGCTTTCAGATTGATTGAGGTATTACTATTGCTTTTCTTCAAGTCATGGACCATATTTTGCCACTCTTGAACAGCAGACCAGTCAGCAATGGAAATATAACATTCACATGCTTTGTTACCCAAGTAGTTTATAACTTCAGGGGAAGAGTCACTTGGCTTAGTCAGAACAGTTTTTCTAGTTTCTCCTGTGAAACGAAAAAATAGTATATATAAATATATATTTATGCTTACATATTTTAAATAGAAATTCTATTACCCAAATGCCATTTCTATGTCTTCTGTCAAGAAAAATACTTAATTAAAAAATAAAAATCACACAACTTTTACAGTATTCTTCTTCCACTTATACTTTTTTTTTTTTAAAAAAAAGAACCTTTTCAAAGGAGGTTTTGGAAAAATTTAGTCCCGATCTGTAAAGAAGCATCAAAAGAGAAAAACAGAAGAATGAAATTAAGAACAAAGAAGGTCTCTTTTCAAAGATGAAATGGAATACTGCAACAAAGTCTCAGCAGTTAAACTCTGAGTAACTAGTGCATTTATGATACAATTATGTCATAAATACTAAGCCTTAAGTTATGATGATTAAAATAATTTAGAATCGAAATAGTAAATTAGAAGATATTTTACCTATTATTTTTAGTTTCATTCAGCTAGACCTCAGTATTGCAAGCCCTCATATCTACACATAACATTGGTTTCAGTGGCATTAAGCAGTTCAGTTTAACTGCAGACAGAAAGAGGTTTTCAGTTTTAAGAATTAGACACTATACTTACAATTGCTATATCATTGAGTGTTCTAGTTTTATGCACATAGAGTTACAAAATTGTATTTCTCTTAAAAAGAAAACAATAAATACTGACCATTCAAGGAATGCTTTGGGCTGGCATTATTCACACTGTTTGAATTGGCCAACTTCAGAACAGTTTTGTCAAAGCCTGTTATGCAGCAATCCACTCCTGTCATGGAGCACAGGTGCTCCTGGTATTCCGCAGTTGCTTTTTCAAACCTTAAATGGTTTAATATCTTAGTCAGCATTTTAGAGAACCAGTTTTCTTTTTTGGTAAATAGACTATATTTTAAACATTTCTTTACCACAATACTCAAAAAAGTTCACGTGTAACCTTCAGCAAAAGAAAGGGATTAACATAGAATACAAGTTCACTGGCTGAATTTCCAGGTTATAGCATAGTATAAAAGCTTTTCCATTCAGGTTTTAATGGTGACTTCAAGCCAAGTACAGACTGAAGGAGATAAATGAGTTTTATACTTGACTGTCACACTTTTTACCCGAATGAGTAAAGCTGAATACTGATTAACTACATATCATTTAATAGAGGACTGTAGAAGTGGGTCTAGGGCAACAATTCGCACCTTAAACTTGACATTTCTGAGAAGCTTCTTGCATATTACAAAGCTGCACGTTATTTTAAGAAATCTTACAAAAAATGGGAAAAGTTACTAATATAAAACCTCTTTTTTGTTGTTTCATTTGGGGATTTTTACAGGGCAGGTAAATAATGAAAGGTGTCCCTTTTTCATTTCATACAGAAGAAAGGATATATTCCTTTAAGGAGATGAAAACACCAAAATGAAGGCATACCCTATCTGGAACATTGACCCACTTATTTGTATCTGCAGACAAAGATTCTACTTCAATAGACGTAGAAGCCACTTTTTCAAAGCTGAACTAAAACTGCAAAGCATCTCCCTCGGAGTCCCTCTCTTGGCAAACTGTGGCAGGTAATCAGATCACGCCGTTGGTCAGAAACTTCATTAGAAAATATTTAAATTAATAATATTTTGCAATGGAAAATTAAATACAATATGAAAATAATATTGCTGTGTATGAAAAACTTAAAAAACAGCTTAGGAACACCATTTATTTTCAAATCCTGGTAATTTAGTTAAAACTAAAAGTTAAAATATCAAAAAATGCTGGATGCATTAGGTATCTTTGAAAGACACAACAACTTTAATTGACATGGAAATTAGATCTGTAGCCTTGGCTCATGCCACAATTTAAAAGATTCAGAAGTAGAACTATGCATAAGAAGGATAAAAGTGTCTAAGTTTGTAACACCCAATTATCTGAGAAAACTTACCGTCCTTCTGCTTGTTGAGCTACAGAATTGATCCAGGCAAGACTCTTCCCAACTACAGCAGAAGACCAGACAGCAATACCCTGAATAGCTTCAGGACAGTGAAGCTCACATAATGCTTCTACCAGCATCATAATTGTCACTTCCAATTCATTTCCCTAAAACCAAACCAAAAGCTTTGTTTAACAAATCTCATATAAAATAAGAGCTATATACACGGTTAAATACTTGGAAATGGTAAAGCAATATTCCATTATATGCATCTACAACTGAACTGCTCTGCATATCTATCCATTACACTGTTTTTGGAAAAGCAGGGGAGCTAAGGGAAGAGCATATGCTGTGAATCCACATCAGTAGTTAGCAATCACTATGTCATAGTCTATACCGATATAAGTATGAGAATTCATAAAGAAGCAGGAAGTAATAAGTATCTACCAAACACCCTTTGTTAAAATATTTAAGCAAATCAAGTCATGCACTGAAGAAACCACTCAACCTTTTTAAGAAGGTTTAACCACTCTATCCACTCATCCCACCCCTGCACTTATCTGCTAGTTACTTACAGAGGAAGGATACCCTCATAATACATCCCCCTCCTGCTCATACCCCCAGGTAACCAAAGACACTACATTACCAGAAGCTCGGCAAGGCCTCACACTAATACGACAGAAGTTTCATAAGGTTTAAGCAGAACTTTCTGCTTAAAAAAAAAATTGCTCAATTCAAACTGTGAACAAACTATAGCATTTGTTTATGTATAGTATTTGACCACATGTATAAAGTACATCCTAATCTCCAGCCTACAGTATCACTTAACCACAAAAGTCTGTCAATATAGAAGTATGAGTTTAAAATGTGACTTTAAATAACACAAGCTTTTACAGACCAGTTGGTTTAAAAACTACCGATTGCCTTAGCTTAGTTCTTTTAGAATATCATGGGGATATTTTTGCAATAGTCTACAGAGTTTGAAAAGAGAGTACCTGAGAGATACTATTATTAGTTTTCATTTCTGTGAGTAAATCAAAACCATGTCTGACTGTCACAGCAGGCTGGCCAGCCAGCAATCCAACTCTCATGATGGAAAGTCTAATCCGCGTTAGCCAATCTTGGCATGTCTGACGATTAGTATAAAAGAATGTCCTGATAACCTTTAAAGACAGAAAAGATAAGTTTTACAATACCATTCATACGAATCAAAATAGTTACATTAAGTACTTAATATTTATAACAATCAAAGTCAGGACAGGTTTCTCCAGTTGAGTTTTCAATCGAGAGATGAAGAAACAAGCAAAATTCTGCATCTTTAATTTCATTAACGCAGATGGTCTGAAATCATGCATAGCACGCAACTGGCCAGGCATACTGGCAATCTAAAAAGCTTCAAGTGAACTGACTATAAATTATACATTACTGTCATGTCAAAGTCTGGTAATTAAACAGCTTACTTCAACAGTGAAGAATGTTTTGCAGTTAGAACTACACAAAAGGGCATTCTGTTTATAAACAACTATTAAATCCCTCAAAAAGCAATTTAAAGCCTCAAATAATTGTGTTACTTTACAAGAGGACTGCTGTCAATCTACAAATAAGAGGTACTACAGACTTGCTTAATTTGTACCACTACACAAGCTGGCACTCCAGAAATAAATCCTGTTTTCACATGTTCTCTAGGAATAAGTGGAAGTCAAAGCCAGACAAGTTAAGACTCTCAAACTTTGTTTGAGAAGTTCTTCTCAAGTTCCATGGTTAAGACCTGAACAACCCTGAAAACACTGTTCATTCAATAGACTGTTTCAAGTAACATCAGTACCGTAAGACAGACAAACCTTGGGTGGAGAGGTAAGGGCATTGGCACATCCTTCATAAGCATTGTACATCAATTTTTCCAAGTTCTCCAGATACTGTAGAAGGAGAACAAGCCTAAGCTGGTTGCTACTGTGTCCTTCGTCATTGTCTGCAGTAGTCCACTGGCTAACATCCTGGTCAGGGTTTAATGTATGGGCTGCAAGACTCCTAATAATACCTACACATTTTACCAAAACATGGAAAAAACGTTACTAGACAGTATTTTATTTAAAAGTCAAGGGATAGCAAAATCTCTCAATAGTTAACAATAATTATGCAACTGCTTTTCTGCCATTGCATTTCTTGATGCGTCAGTCAAAAATGTGCTAAAATCTGTAATTACTGAAAAATAAAGCCATTGTGCTTCTTGCCTTGGACATGAAGTACTTCGCTGCACAATCTTACCAAAAAAATCCCATGAAAATGAACTATATTTTTTTACATTACCTTCAATTGTTTGAAATGTATCTTGGGCTCTACCCAGAGGAGTTCGTAACTTCGAAAGAACAGTAAACTGCGCTGCTTCCCAAACAGCCCATTGCCAAAGAACAGCATCAGTCTTCAACAGATTACGAGGGATGGTTGGCTGATCTCGCTTATCTAGTCTTTGACAGCTATAGAATAATCTTTCTAACCAATTATCCTTCCTGAAAGAAAACATCAGTATGTTAACACAAGTTCATGTGGTAACAAGTTTATACTGCACACGCTTCAGCTCCCTATTACTCTCAAACAAATCTCTCATAGGATTATTTCCAAGCAGCAATGTACATAGGCAAATATACAAAAAGGTGTGTATTTGAAGATATTTATAAATAAAGTATAAAAAAAAAGATTGAAGGTAAACCAATGTAATTTGTAAAGATAATTACAGATTTTAAACTAAATATAGCTTGGAATTGTTTGCTACAAATTCAACATCCATGGATTTCAGTTTTAAAGAAAGTTCTTACCCAGTTCGGTGAGAGTTTCCGTACAAAATAAAACTAATGACATCAGAGAAATCCTGCGGGTGGAATGTATTACTTGGAGCTTTGCTCATATGACTTCTTATAGCCAAAGAAATTTCTTGTATTTCTGTGTGGGTACGGTTACTGTGGGAAAAGGGGGTGGGGGGAAACAACCCATGCTATAATATACTGGAATAAATCAAAAGAAGTTGTGCAAAACAAGTTACACACACACACATATATATATGCAATGACTGGAAATAAGTATACTTTTTGGTATTAAGACAAAGTGCTGTAAGCGTTCAGGTCTTTGAGACAAACTGCAGGACATAATACTGCTGGAGCTCTGGGTAACATGGATCTTACAAGTATTCATATTTGCTGCAAGAAGTGCTGCATAGTTGTAAAATTTGTTAATTACTTTGTGTACTACCTACTGTTCTTAAACCTGTAACAAAATAGAAGAGATAGCAAGACACTTCATGCTTTTTGATTTTAAATTAAGACAATATGATGACATCTGACTGGCGTTATTTTTCAGATAGATGTCATTGAAAAAAGAAACTAAACCATTCTCTATACGGTAGTTAATCTGAATAACATACCTCAACACAACATCTAAAGGAATTGATTTCAGAAGTTTTCCAAAAGTTTGTCTTACACGAGCACCACTATGGACTAGTTGAACACGACACACATCAACACACCTGCATCACCAAAAAGGAAAAAAAGATGCTGTTAATGGAAATGTTATCACAATTCAAAATGATATACAGAATTCTGTGCAAGTACCTTTGTAAAAGGTCATCTGGGAGGGAGGAAGACAGGGCATGGAGGCTGCTACATGCTTGAAGACAAATGTTCACATCTTCCAGAAGGGCTGAATTAAGTTGTTGAAAGAAAAAAAAAGTTATTCTTGCTAGAATTAGATAGCTTATGCATTATTCGGGTTGTGGGAGAACATCTAAAGACACTTTTACAGCATCACTGGTAGGAGACGACACAGGTTTTGAGCAACACTTTTCTTTTGATTTCGTTGACTGGTTTTACTCTAACAAGTAACTGCTTAGTAACAAAAAGTCACTTGTGCTGCATGTTACTTATGGGCCTTTTCTAACAGCTGACAGACTAATCCTTCTATGTTCTCCATACATTGGCATTACACACAATACGTTTCAGTAAGAAGAAACTAAGGTAAACCTAGTAACTCCTGGCCTTGGAAAGTTACTGCTCTTGCTAGTATTATGCTACTGAAAGCATTTGTCCCCATATTTCTATTTCCAGGTTTTGAAATCCAAAACAAAACATCACATTATGGAATGGTTCCACTGCTTTTGATAAAATAAAATGCAATCTTACAAGTAAGATTTGGCACATCACTGACATTTTTGGTAGATTAATTTCACAATCACAAATTATTATTTTAAGAAAATTGATTGTTTGCAAAAGTATTAGGTAGGGATCCCTTTGAGAAAAATTAGAGAAAGTAAGTCAGTCTTTGTGCACTACAAACTGAAAGCATCCCTAAAAGTAAATGAAACAAGCACAGTTGCAGCTACCAGTGGTATATGACAAGGTCACTTATGTACTTAATTATGCCATGTAAAAGACAGTTAATAAGTAAAAATATGCAATATCTTACTGTTTGCTAAAAGTCCTTTACAAAATTTATGAAACGATGGGAGAGAAAATAACGGTGCATATGTTTCTGATTTTTTCATCAGAACAGCCACTTCCAAAGCCCATGTCATAAGTAGTTTCCTTCAAAAAACAGAAGTATTAGTCACTCTATACAGTTACAGAAAGGTATCTTTCAACATAACTTAAACTACTTCACATTACAGATGAGTATTACACCATAACTCATATTTTTTAAACAAAAGGTTTTGTAACATTAAAAATGTCCCTAGCTTTCACAGCATTTTGGTAATACAGGATTGTAAACTATTGTAAAAGGGCATTTTCAGTGAGCAAAAACTTTTTTCAGTAAAATTTGATAGCTCTGCTTTTACTGTATAGATCTTATGATGGTTTCAATTTTTCTAGTTTTCATGCATAAAAATGAGCAGCTACTTTTTCCACAGGTATTTCATTATTAGTGTTTCAAAAAAACCAAATACATGACTGGTTAAGTTTACCAAGTTTTACAGATTAAAATTATCCTGGTTTTGGAATTAAGGCATTCTAAAGAAACAAGAAAGTCTCCTGATAAATAAGAAAATGTTAGTTACCTGGTATCTTGAGTAAGGTTATCCTTCTTAAGCAGTAGCCCCAAAAGGTTTAGTATGATTGAGAAGTGTTTTTTTGTTGCTGTGGTTACAGTACTTATAACTGCTCCGTCAAACAGAGAGGGAGAGGAAGAACTGAGGCTACTGGATATGAAATGGTCATGCCTGAAAAGGCAAGGAAAAACATCTAATATAAAACCACCCCAAGATTAGGGATACTTCCTTAAAGTGGACAGAAGGGGAGAAAAAACAACAACAAAAACCCCAAAACACAAACAAACAAAACCAATCAAAAAACCCAGCAGCAAATTTAATGTACACCCACACAGTAACCACATTATGTCAAAAGCCAAGTATTTTGATCCCTGGCCTAAAAGAACAAAGCTACAATTTTACATCAGTCCATGCAGCCCAGTAATCTGGTTTCAACTGTGGCTGGTATCAAACACTTAGTGAAAAATCACCAAAACTAAGAAATGTACAGAGTAACAGTTAAACTAGTGTATTCCCTTACTTTGACAACATTTTGTAGTAATAAGGTCCAAAAATTGTTTAAATCTGTTGTTTACATTTCATTACCTCTCCTAGATCTCACAGTAAGCAAAAATAGTAAATACTCTTTCCTTATTTACTTTCAGTAGAGTTCTCCCTCAGTTATCTCTATTCAAACACAAGACTTCTAATCTGTCTTTGAATAAAATGCCAAATTTTAAGCCAGGATATGCTTTCTTGGCTGAGATACAGACTTCCTACAATTAACAAAAGTAAAAACTGATTAGGGAAGTTTGGGCAAAAGCTTAATTGTAATAGCCTATTTAAATTAATCCCTCCAATAATATATTATATTCAGATCAGTCCATCCTAATGCTCTTAAAATACTGATGAATTATTAATCTTCATACCTGGAACAGTGTGAATATAATGTATAGAGTACTGCATACTGGACAGCAGGAAAATGAACTGCTATATCACCATGAACAATCATCAGATTTTTACTCAGTAGTGCAAACACAGTCGGCGAAAGGGCCCACATCTATAAAACAATTGCAACGTAAGCAAAGAAACATAATAAAGAGGATCTGTTTTTAAGTGTAGTTTCCATACCATTAATTACTGTGTTTTGCTTCTTCCCAAGGGAAATAATTTAACTCTATTAATTTTCTGACCTTAATGGTAACTATTTTCTTTCCCCTTTTTGAACAACCTATTAAAAGCAGTTTATGGTTTTACTTGGAAAGATCTGGAACGAGTGTTTTCACATGGCTGATATACTACCAGAGAACACACTAAAGCTGCTTTTATCTGTCTTGATTTTCAAAAAGAATTACTGTGACGATCTTAGAATCAGTCCATGAATAACCCTGGTAAGATGCTCTTCCCTTCTTTTCATTATGCACTAACTAGAGATACAATCCACCCATTCTGTTTCCCCTAAGTTTTAGTACTGGAAGTTTTTCTGTAACATAAGTTAGGAAACAAATATGATCATTTTAATTATACGTGTGCGCACTACTGGTGAAATACATTATGGTGTATATTAAGTGAAATAGTGTTTTTATACTTATCACAGAGTTTTTACTCACCCCAATTAATGAGTTTTTAGCATTTCCAATAGTACTTAGAGCACTGAGGTCAAATATAACAACAAACTTTGCATTATCCACGTTGAATATATGCTTCTTGAAAGAATCATGCTGGATTTCAGAACAGGCCTCAGGAAGATGTAAACTATAGAGAAGACTATTTAGAGCACAGGTCATTTCTCCTAGAATCAACCTGTAAGCAGTCTCCAAAACAGGAATGTTCTTCAGGCTCAATACGGCTTGGTATACAGCATGGGCTGCTGCAACAACCTTGAGAATATAAAATAATTATAATAATTGATTAGCATGAAATCATAAAATATTAAATCACCAACATAAAATTTAAAATTATGCTCTTTATCTATGAATAGCCTAGTCTGATACACATTACCTATCTCCAGTTTTCTGTAATTAAGTACTACTTACTTACAGAATCTATTGATTACTTTCTGGATCATCCACATAACACGCTGAGTATGAAAAGCCACATCAACTAAGGACTTCTCTATCTGGTATGATGGCCAACTTCCCAATGCCTTATTAAATCTAAATGCCAAAACCAAGAACTAGCTACATCTGCCTTTTCAGAAGTTTCATAGATATATAGTTAAATTAAAAAAAAAAAATTAAGATGAACAAAGTTTTACAGCTTAATAAATATATTCTAGGAAATGCATGAAGGCTGTTGTAATACACCTGTAGAAGTCACTTACTCTTACCTCCTTCTCCTTATGATAACGAAGAACAAGTAGTTTAGACTCTGGTATAAATAATTTCTCTACAAATGATGATGGTAGTTTTGTATTTATTTGTTCAACAATCTGGGAATAAAAACCAAAATTATAAATATCTTTAACTACCTGAATTAATTTTTATTAGAATAGATTATTAAAGATTAATTAAAATACTATTCACTATATCTAGAAAAAACAGCTTCCCAGCAATACAAGTATTTTTATATTTGCTTTTCCAAATCCACATTCAGATAATTAGTTATTTTCAGGCTTTAACAGCACAGCACAGAGAGAGTTTGTGTGATTACTTTAGATCGATGGGGCTTTAAGAGTTTGTGGCCTACACATTAAGAGCTATGTTTTGAAGAAGTCTGATTTCCCAGGTCATGGCATAAGTAGATAAATAGATATATTAAGTACTAAGATTCTGAAATTCATCAGGTGATGTTATCAACTGCAGGGGCCAGAGAATGGCACTGTCCAACAGTCAAGCCAGATAGGGAGGGGAAAAAAAACACAAACCAAAACCAACAAAACCACTACACACCCCAAAAACCCAAAATATGAACATTCAAGCTAAAACTAAATGCCACTTTATCGACAAGCCAAATTCACAAACAAGCTAGCAGCATAAGCTTTACACAAGAGAAGAGTTTTAAATATTTATCTAATACACACACAGAAAAGCAAGGTTGGTTAGAAAACAGTATTTTCCAATGAGAAAACCGCAATAATAAAAATCTGTACAAACCAGTGTCAACAGATTCAGGACTGAAATGATGTAATCAGTGCCACAAGTCTGACAATTTTCCATTTGATCTAATCCATATGTGATGACCATGTCACAGTGTATGGTCATACTTGGATCTAGGCTACCAAGTAAAACACCAACACACTCATTGGCAGCTGTAAGTACGGCTTCAGAAAAGAATACTTGGTTTGCTGCAGTCACACATCTCATTACTCTGTACAGAACCTGGAAAATTAAAAACACACCTAAATTATACTCCATGAAAAAGAGACAAGGACTGCATGCTATTTAACTATATTCACATCTATTTGATATCCTGTCCCATCACCTACTCCACAGCTTGGTAAACTCTGTCAATAGAATATTCTGAATAATGCATATCATGGCATTACACTTCAGAAGTATAAGAGAAAACAAATCTTCAATTGCCTGGTTTCCTACTCAAAGACCTGCAAAGACCTAGAAAACCTAAATTAATTATTCAGAATTCTGTTCAGTTCCAACTGATGTGAACAGAACTGCTGTTGTAAAAGACAGACTAGTTTTCTTTTCTTGAGCTTTTGTCACGAGAATCCTCTGCAGATTAAGACACAAGTTACCTAACTGTCTTGGCTTTAATTGGGAAATCCATGCACTTATTTATCCAGAAAGTTTTGTCTTTTAGAGAGCTCTGCAAGGGCATAAATTCCAATTGTGCAGCCCATGCAGCAACAACAAGATTTTGACTGCAGGTGTTTTTATCTTAGCTTTTTTTTTTAAAAATCATTCACTCCCTCTACAGTTCCTGTTACAGAATTATAGCAGCTACTTGGCATATTATATAATATTTATTCTGAGTTTACACCATCCTATACTATAGAACAAGAGGACTTTGCTATCAGATTTGATAGATACAATTTCAGCATGGATAAAAAACCTCTACATTTTATAAAATTGAACTCATAATTTCAATTCAGTTTTTATAGCGTAATAACAATCTGAATAAATGGTAACATTATGGTTACAAAGAGAGATAACACAAGCATAACCCTAGCTGCATGAAGTTAAAATGCCTAAAAAGTTAGTTTCTGCTATATATGACTCCCATGTACCACTATCACAATCTATACCTTAATATTTAATAAAATTCTTGTAGCGTATTTCTTCAAGAAAATACATTTGCTCAAAGGTGAGCATATACATATTCATGTAAAATTCACAAAACCTAAACAAACTCAGTGGTGAATACCATCATTATATGGTGATAAATCATGTCAGCAACAAAGAAAGACAAAAAGAAAAACTAATTCTTACATCAGTTACATATGCTTCCGTAATTGGTGGTCCTCTAATTGGGCTGAAGCGTTCCCCAATACTCCTCACCACAGTACTGAAAACCCGAAGAAGTGCAGCCAGTTTAGGTAGTGATACTGAAGGAGGAGGAATATCTTCATCTACTGATTCCCCAGAAGCCACATGGCTGAGGTCCTACAGCACAGAGGTTTTTTATATCAGTACACATCATTAGTAGTTATAATACATGCATAAAAGATTAAAATATGACATTGAAAATACTTCATCTATTTTCCAGACAGATTATAGATACTATCCAATTACAGATAGATTCATCCAATATCTCTAACTTCACATACGTATGAAGATGGGATATAGGCACACAATGACACTAGGCAAGTCACACAGCAGTAATGAGATGCTGCTCATTAGTTTAGCCACTGAAACAGAGTACTCAGACTGTATCTTGTAAATCAAAACAGAGGCTTACGAAGTTCCTGGCCCCTGAAACATGATCATCCATATTGCTGCACTGTTACAACAGTTCTCTGCACACTTTTACCACTCTCGCAAAAAATTACCATGCACAAATTGGAATCAGGGTGTTTGAGTGGCCATTCCCATCGCACTGTTTACATGCGGCTACCTTGATGTGGAGACCACAAGTTTACTAGCAGGCTGCTTCATGCCAGCTGGCATCAGTGCCTGGGAACATTCCCAGAAGTGCTGATCTCATTACTATAGACATAGCCTTGGTCTACCCCACTGTGAGATAAAAACACACTAGCTGGAACCACCTCCTCCATGATTTAAGTTAGCGCATGTTATTTTAAAACTATTCCGTGACTAAGAATACGCACGTTGTCCAGTTCAGCAGACAAGTTGATAAGCAGCGACTCACTGCACTGACTAATCACTTTCAGCTGTGTGCCTACAGTCACAGCAGCAGAGGTTTCTGTGGGCTTTACACTGCCAAAGAGGTCTGTGAATCCTAACTCAAAGTTGTACCATCAGAAGCCTTGGCGTACATATAAGTACACTAATAAAATCAAATTATTTCTTCTGCTCTGAGTGAAACAGATTATGCTGGAAGTACAATTTCACCCATAGGATCTGCATGTTAACATACATAATAGAGCATAATCTAGTTATAAGCATATATACCAATACATATGAGCACATATACCTCAAGAAAAAGGCAACACTCCCCCCCGCCCCCAAAAACCAAAACTCTTCCTTTAATGACAGCATCAGATAAACTCTATGCCCTGTTAACTAAGCAAAGGTTACAAAGTCAAAACAAAGTATGTTAATATACTTTCATTTTCTATTTTGTTTCCTGCTGCATTCTTTCCTCCACAATAAAATCTGTTACTGTATTTAAAAAAAAAAACACAAACAGATCTACCATTACTCTACGGAAGCATTAAGAATCCTTCTCCCCCCAGTAGTCACTACTTCTGAAAACTCTGAAGTTGGACAATTAGAGAAAATACCAAGGAAAGACCATGAAATGTCTTCACTGCAACTTTTTAAAAATTCAGGCATTCTTGTTTGGTTAATTGTTTTTATTTATACTTATTAGAACATGATATTCTCAATCGACAATGGCTGAAAGCCTGGCTATGATACTATTTAAGAGGTTCATGAGGATTCACGTAGAATTGTCATTGTGCATGCCTCAAGTATACTTCATAACTTGATCCTCTTTTCCCCAGGAAAACCATAAAATTGTTTCCTACAAATGCAATGCACCCATAAGAATCACAGCTATGGATTTATTAAGAAATCCACAACAGTTAACTCTGGTATATACCACAAAATCTTATTTACCTCAGCATAAGCTTCCATATCTTCTAAAAACTGACCCAAGAGCGTGGTAGAAAAAGTAAGATCAGCCACCCAAAAGGGCTCCAAGCTCTGCAGCCATCCTGTATAAAAATACCAGGGCAATTAAAAAGAGGAGAACAAGGTAACATACGAAAATTAAATTTTTATTGCATATTGCTGAGGTAAAAGTTGCTAAGGTAAGAGAAGGTCATCTGCATGAAAATTTTAACGTAAGTTGTTTTTAAAATAAATATAAATTGTATTTTCCTCCTTTGTCCCTTTGACAAATCCATTTTAAGGTTCAGTCCTGCCCCACAGCAGTTAACCGTTAAGGACAGAATCTAGGACTATGACACAGGAAACATAACAGACTTGCTGTGAATAACTCCAAGACAACTTCTATAGCTATAGGAAGAAGTTTCCCAATTTCTTAAATGCCAGTACAGTATCTTTACCACAAAGGTTTACTAGAATTACACAGGAGAAAATATATTCTTTCAGAAAATATATTAAGATCTATAAACTTATTAAAAATTGGTAACAAGTTACACAAAACAATTGATGCTTAACCATAACCTGAATAAAGCATCCCATTTTTTCAGATATAGCATAAAATGGCAAATGCAAATTTACTAAAAAGTTTGGAATGAAGTCTCTTGTTGTGTAGCCAGAAACTCATTTTGTTGTTATGTTAAGTTCCATGTCAGTAGGACCAGACATGTAAGTAAACCCACATCATCTGCAAGCCAGAGTGGACTACATCAGTGACTCCTTCACCAAACTTACCAGACACCTGTTGCGTCAATGAAGGTTTCTGAGTGTGATCTATATGCCACCCAACCAGTATGTCCACTGTGTCCTGGAAAGCAATTTTGAAAAAAGGTTAATTACCCAATTTGCTGCACCAACATTTCTATGCAAGAAAGAAAATACAGAGGACAAAGCAAGCTTACCCTAAAATTGGTGCTGAAAATGTGTGGGTAGCATCGGGACACCAAAAGTATGCACTTGACACATTTGCACAGTAACTCTGGTGTATCCACATTTTCTAGAATGGACTGCAGGCTGGTCATTACAAGCTAAAAAGTAAAGCAAAGCCATTAGACATTTCACTTCATTAAAACAATGTGAAAAATTTACAGTATTAGGCACACTGATTTATTCAGTGTTGAACACTTTCTAGCAAACTACTTTGATTCAAACATCTCAATACACTTTCTGCAGGAAAGAAAAACGTAAAAAGCATCACATACACTGCATGAAAATAATCATTTCAAGTGGGGATTTGCTTGAAATATGGCAGACCCAGGTCAAGGCTTGGGGACACTGTTTTCTTTAATTCTTTAGCCACAGAACAACTAGTTGTTCTAAGTTCCTGTTTCTCCTGCTGAAGCTTTTTGGCTATGTAGAGTAAATATTAAATTGGAGCACAGACCTGGACATAGTTGTTCTACACCCAAAATCAAAGAGCCTAAAACTTGAACAGGGGACCAGATTTGTCTGCACACATCCTATTTCCTCTCAGATCTAATTACAATTCAAGTTAGAAATTGTAAATAGGAGGTAGCACAAAGCAATCAACAGGCTGGGTTTTGTGTATCATTCCACTTGAGTTCTCCTTTTGGATCTGCAAAATATATTAAAAAATTGCCTCGAAACATATATCATCCTACAAAGACTTGACATTCCTTTCTCATGTAATCAGAATCAGAGAATCCCATTCAGTCAGAAAGCTCCCTCCCAGTTGTAATTATATTTACTTATTATGTCAACATAGCATTACTTACTGTTCATTCCTATTTAAAAAGTTGATTCAAGCATTGCACTAGAAAAATCATTAATAATCCTGTTTTAACCTGTAGCCTTACCTGCATTAAAGATGAAAAGGCTTTCTTTTCTCCTACAGTCTCTAGTGCTTTGTAGGTTGCACACAAATAAAGAAGTTTAACTTCATCTTTTGTGGATGAGCTGAATTTGCTAAAAATCCATTTAAAGATCTTCTCAGCCTCGTAGCTCAGAGAAGCACAAAGTAGGCCAAGACAGCAAGCTCCTTCCTGTCTCAGTTCTTGAAGCAACTTGCTACTGTATTTTTGGGGAGGAAAAAAAGAAATGTGATATCTCCAGACATGAGAGCAGAACAGAAGAAACCGTGAACAAATTAAAAAATTTCCTAAAGCAGAAAAATATCTGCATGAATGAAGCTGCTTCTCTCCTACTCAATGGCAGCAGTGATGAAGCTAAAATAAAAATTAATAATCTGAAAATTCTATGAAATATTATTTCTATGGAACAAATCAACTTGAATAGAAGTATGCAATAAATAGGCTGTTCTACCTACGCCACACTATCCAAGGAAGAAAATTCTTAACATACAGCTGACTTTGGGTAGTAACACCGAACTAAACACCAAAAAGCCCACATACACCTGAGCTCTTAAGTGGATGTAAATGAATTAGAACAGGTTGTAAAAACCTTAAGTTCAATTTGCAAGCTAGACAACCACAGCACCACACTACTATACCCAGGTCATTAAACACAGCTGAGACAGACTTCCTATTACCTACAATATAAAAGCCACACTTGAGCATTCAAATTCTCTGTGTGAAGTGTACTCTGGACAGTCTAACAGTATTGTTGATATGCCTAAGAGAGTCTTAACTCCCCCCCAGTTCCATCCTGTTACTGCAACGTCACACCCATGCAAAATTTGTGAACGGATTTCTTTCAACCTTTCCCCCCACCTCTATTCCATTTTTATACTGAAATCCAAACCTAACGTTGTCATTATTTTTCCTCTTTAAAGCCTTCAAACTGCTTAGTTTTTCCAGCTTACCTTTCATTGAGTACATCATGAATGGCAGTCAGGATATTATCCAGTTGTTTAACTAGTACCTATAATGTAAGATACACAAAAGGCATATGCATAATAATGGCACAGTAATTTCTGCAAACTAGGTCCTGTTTACACCCACATTAAAAACACCACTGCGAATTCTGTTTGCTAATAGAATGCTTTTATGTTTTCCATGGCCACTGCAGACTAGCATGAACTATATTAAGCAACACTGCAATATTATCCTACATGTTATATTTCATAGTTATTTACAGTAGCCACGAAAATACACTGGCAGCCTTCTATCAAGGTTTGTTCTAAGTTTAGTTCTTGCTGATAACATTACATCACAAATATAAGACTCGCCATACAGCTCACCAATAGCATCTACTGAAGACCTAGTCTCCTAACTAATAATCAATTATATCAGCAAAATAATTGATCCGATTTAACTGATCAGATAATACAATCTGAAGTATTAAAATTTCTCCTTGGGCAATCCTGACTTTCATAGAAATGGAGTACTATTTTTGGGAATGAAACATTATTGATGAACCAGTGCTTGTCAATAAACACAACCAGAAATACCTGTTTACCCAATATGCACTAAAAGAAAAAAATCACATTAGTGAGTTGAGTTGCAAAATAATATATTAGCTGCAACTGTATAGGATATTAACAAGAAGTTTTCTTTATTAGTTAATAAAAAGGTTTGTTCTCTTTTCTTCAGAAAGATATTAATCTTTAACACAGTGGACATTATCTAGTTTTTGTTGTTAAGATTTGAGCAATGTCACTCTTGTGGCAGTGGATGAGAAAGAGGTCGACATGCTTGGCCCCTCAGAACTTGCAATGACCTTTTAAAAATGTGCCTGGTATCAGCAGAAGAGACTACAAAAGAGACAGGAGAAAGCATCTATACAAATTTAGAAGCTGGAGCATGATGCCATTACATGACAATGCCACTGCCTAGTGACTTTTACTACTTTATTGAACACGCTTATATTTCAACCCTGAGAATAAGAACTCTGTTAAACTACACTTATTAGTGTCAAGAACTGCAGGAGCTACTGCTAGGTTAAACACTGTTCATTATAGAGTTTTAGGCTTGACATCATGGATATCACTTGCCCTGGATATGACCTTGACTTGATCTTGTTCTCATTAGCAAGCTGGCAGAAGTTTAAAGAGAAGTTTCTCAGTGACAAGCTTTTAACATTCTGACCACGAACAAGTACAAAGTTTGTCACCACTGAGTAAGATATTAGAATGACAATTCCAATATGTTCCAAGACACCAATAAACGTAAATAAAATGCAGTTCCAAAAAAAACTGGGGAAAAAATGCATCACAAATTATGGAATTAATTAAATAAAACAACCACAGAATAATTGTGGAAAGCATTTACTCCCCAAACCCTTGTATTAACAAGGATTTTGTTTCAGAGGAAAGCTGAAGTATCAGCTAGGCTTGGACACAGTCTGCTTACACTTAGGTGTACAGAATAGAGAAGTCTCAATGTTTAAGTGTCATGCCTTTTGGAAAAGAGCACAATTATCACTGGGTAATTAATATATAATGAGAGAATGAACCAATTTATTATAGATATGGATAGACACATAACCCACAACTGAAATATCACAGCACTGCCTGTAAATGAGTGGCAGGGTATTAAACCATCTCTTCCTGCTTTTTCAATACTTGGAGAACTCCTAAGCACTTCAAAACAGTGGGGGAGATGTGTCAGACAAAATACTCTTAATGCTTCACTTCAAAAGAAGTAATATTAAAAACCTATACTTACAGGAGGAATCTCCCCCCCCACCCCCAAATCCTTAAGGAACACTTGAGGATATTAGAGAGTTCAACAACCCATTAAAAACCCAAAGACTTATTTTGTTCTCTTCCCATAAAAGGAATCCACATACAAAGGTGGATAGAAAGCTGAGTAACTCTAAGATAAGCTATTCACAAGACTATATAAATATCTGCATATTTTTAATTTAAAATACAGAAACCAAAAATAGTTCTTGAACAAGACAATAACACGTTTTACTTCCTTTTTCCTCTATTTGCTTGCTGAAGGATCCAGAGGATATTGCTAAGACCAGTCAAAAAATCCACATGCATGCCAGAGTTATGCCTACAGCTCATGCATTCAGTAGTTCTTTAAGGCAATACGTCATAAGTAATCAAGCAATAAAAACTTCCTGAATGCTGGAAAAAAGACAGGCAATCCAGGAATACACTTTCCTTTGCCGTGGAAATAAATTCCTCGTATATAATCATAGAATCATTAAGGTTGGAAAAGACCTCCAGGATCATCAAGTCCAAAGATATTCCTCACAGACACCTCCCAATCCTCAGATTTTTAAAAAGTTTTATAAAATGAGAAATACTCCAGTGCTATGGAAAAATAAAAATTACTAACCAGTTTGTTTTCTGGTTGCTGAATGAATTCTTTCAATTGCTTTACAGTAGCCAGTCTTCGGTCTCTGTCGTCTTCCCGAGTAATCCTCCGAAGAAGATTTGACAGTCGAGACTCGTCAGAATAAGACAACGATCGCTCTGAAAAAAAAAGAGGCAATTATTTCTTTTCTCTACAGCATTTGATCGATATCATCTGTATTGTCTGAAATGTGTATTTGTGGACTCAGTAAGTCATGATAATTTCAGAAAAAAGTGGAAAAAATCCTGAGTTGTTTTAAAGCTAATATGAGGAAAATTAAATGTAAAATCTAATTTAGCTACCAAAATATTTCATTTCTTCCAGTGGCAGCCCAGTACCTGGGAAGAACTCATTCAGAACTAAGCAGAACTGTTTTACTTCTGCACAAAAGCCTGGATTTAGTTCCCTTCTACATAAATGGAACTAAAAAAAGGGGTGTGGTACAGTTAAATCAGACTTCTGACAATATACAAACAAAAACAATTCAACAAATATTTAAAGAAAACCTCGTGGAAAAAACCAAGCTGCTTCTTGAAGCAAAGAACCAGATTTAAGCTCAAGCAACTACAAAGAAACAAGATTTTCTCTATCATTTTGGCACAACAGAAAGATTATGAGTCAACCTCCAATAGCTAGCAGGATTCTGCTTTGAAAAGGAAAATAGATCTACTCTTCCTCTATTGAGGAACAAAATATACAGCGTGCAGAGGTGCAGTGGCCATTGATTTAAGTGGATCATAATACAGGAGAATTAACATCTTCTTAAGAAAACATTTCATTTTAAGTTGACCAATAGCACTGTTGATACCAGTGAAGGTCACAATTCAGTTTACCTAATTTAGGTACCAATTACAATGAATTCATATGAATAATTCATTTCTCTCATTTGCAAAAGGAATTGAAGTTTCTTTTGAGAAGTTTAACATTAGGTGTTTCATGGTGATGAAAATTAGAGGATTCGTGGAACATGATGAGGTTTTCTTAGTCACCATGACTCTTATGAGAACACCCAAGACAACTACAGACAGCTTTTTTCTCTGGTATGTTACACATCAGTCATCTGATGGGAGCAGCCGTAAAGGCAACCTGGTTATAATGGGAAAGTTATAATGGAAAAATACTGACAGAAGATGATGGCTGCCAGCCTGGGAACCGCTAGCCTGAGAACCTGGCCTGGGAACCTGGAGCCTCCTTGAAGAGCAGCTGGGTGCCCAAGAACCTGAAGCATCCTGAGATACCCTCAATAAGCGCAAACCCAAGAAACTGCTACAACAAACTTACTGACTGAAAAATAGGTGAAAAATAGACTGTAATGGTGGAAAACATCCTGGGAAAGCAGGAATCAGCAATTGCTATTGGCTGCTTCTGCTGGAAAAACAGACTGGGAAAGCAAACACTGGTCTGAGAAAACAGACATCATCATCATCTGTTGGCTGTTCCAGGTGAAAAACAGTAGTTAAAGCTACTAGTGGCTCCAGGTGGTTGTGTCCTACATCCTCTTATGTCTCTAACAATACAATAACAACTCACTTTCTACCCAAAATGTAGCTTCGCTCCGAGAGCTCCCACTGCAAAGACTTCACTACGCAAGACCCTCCTGGACAGACCAGACCCTCGCTGGGGACACCTGATGGACTCTAGGCTCCGTGATGCAGATCATCTTTGAAGTGAGACTTTGTCTGTCATCAGCTGGCCCACTCCTGGGAGAAGTTTGGTGAGTACTGTACCGGTAACACTCTGAATAATATATATAGGTGTGCATATAAGTAATTAATCATAAGTATATACCTCCTTTACTAGTGGTAATTTGTAGTAACTTGTAATAAAGAAGTTTAAGAAACAAAACCCTTTGTGTCCTTGTGTATTACAGAATCCTGTGAACCCACCCACAGGCCAGTAACTCTTATAGATCATGGTATCATCTACAGGAGAGCACGTCTTCTGTGTTACCGTCATGAAGAATATTCTCAACCTTATTTTCATGTCTTATTTTTTGAATTTTAAAAGAGAGTATGAAGAAAATAGGTTTTGATAATCTGTTTCTTGCCAGGCATCAGTTTAAGCAATTAATTTTGAAGACACCTGACATTCTGAAGGATTAGGCAGGCTTAGCAAACTCTAAAATAGCAATAAGAGTCTGAAGGATCAAATCTATGTTTTGTTCCTAGCTAGAACAACTACACAAGACATGTTGAGATGTTATCTGACAGGCATGAAGAGCACTTCTTTTAAGATGTTACTGATTTTACAGAAGACTAGGCATACATATCAATTTAGGAAGAATTAAGTTTCTTTTCCCTTGCTTCACCTTGAAGCCACAGTCTTCAGTAGCGGACGAAAAGCCACATGTGTGGTGAGAAGGAATCATGATCAGTGAAGACACCTTCTGAAGTAGTATCCGAGGTCTTCCTGAGTGTTGGTGCCAGTCTAATAACTACAATCCCTGCTAGATGACTACTTGCATCTGAAGATCTCCTCGTATTTCTGCCCAGAGTTGAGCTAGCAGCTGTAATCCAAGGCTTGCTTGCCAACGGTCAATACATAGCCAAACTTCAGAAAGATGGACCTAGCACAGTTACCCACCCAAAAAATTGGCCCAGCCCTGGAGGAGAAAGAAAAGGACTAACAGGAAGGATGCAGCCTGCTCGGGGGTGTACCATGTCTACCATTTTCTTTAAAACCTGGCCAGTAGCAAAAGGTCAACAAACCAGGGAAAAAAATTTTTTTTGAAAGATCAAACAGAATAGTTCAGAAATAAAACATATGCAAACAAGAATAAAAGTTCTTCCAAAACTTTGTTCCAATGGAAATCACCACAGACTATGGCACACAAAATAAAAAGTGCAACTGCTATTCATGAATAATTCCATGTGAAAACTCTTCTGCTTGGAAAGTACTGTGTTCTGCACTACTAAATGTATCCTGAAAGCTTAAGCTGAACCAAACCTACACACACTTGTTTCACTATTAGACTGTCTACATATGAAGCCTCTCAAACAGCAGTTCGAATCTGACCTTGAATAATTCAATGCATTGGCCACCCCATAATACAGTCCTTTCCAAGACAATAGATATGCCTTATGAGAAAGAGAAAAGTCTCTTTTACAATATTCCTACAGCTCCACTCTACCAACACTAACCTCGACGTACAATACATATCACTTCACTTCTGTCACTCGCAGTTTGCACTGATCTCTGCCACTCAGCAAGCACATGGGAAGCGACACCAGCATAGCTGGGTTAGGTCACTAGATGCTGCTCTTGAAGGGCAAACTAGGATGCAGTGGTTTGGAAAACAATGAAAATTATTTTTACTAAATAACTTTATGAAAAGATATTCTAGATCTTTGCAAGGTCCCTAAAAAAGTCCCCCCTCCTGTCCCTAAAAATGCTGGTTAACTCTTTAGCATTAGATGAAAGTACAAGCTTTGAATTAATTAAATCCACAACTTGCAACTTTTTAGTGATGTCTTCTCTGCATTTATCTTTTTGTTAGTAATCTCTTAATGGAAAACTGTGATTTATTTTGAAATATGGTTGTGCTGTTCTATATACAAAAAAAATCCTAAAACCAGAACTGTATAAATAAAGCTACCACCACCAAGGTTACCAGTATGAGACACGTATTTAACCACTGCTAGTACAAGACATACTGTTCAAAACTCTCTACTAAAAGCAGCTTTGTTTTTATTCAGTTAATATCTGATGAACGTTGGCATTGCTCCCTAAGGTTAGCTGTCTGTTGAGCCATAATCATAACCTAAAAAAAAAGAAATAAAAAAAAACTAACCTAGAGCATGACTGAAGCTATACTAATCAAAGCACTAGTTAATGAACTCCCATATGACTTCCACTTAGTGAAAAATCAGCAAGGTCTCAGCCACATGCTAATTCACAGAAGACAACTATTTTAAGAATTGCTTAATGCACACACTAACAAACAAGAAAATATAAAAGGATTTAAAAAATAAGATCCTGTTGCAACATAATGCCACTGTATTTTGAAGATATGAAAAATCAAAAAGACTTGCTGAAACCTACAAGCTCAAAGACAGCCCAGTTAAAAAGGAGACACTCTTGAAATCTGACATCTGGAGGACAGAATATGTACAGAAGCATACAAGTCCTAGGCAGCAAGTTCAGTCATCTGAAATTACAGTTCCTAACATTTTAAGGATTAAAGTGCTCCCGTACCTAAGGGAACAGTGAATTTTCTGCTAGCACTAATAGTAAATTCATGTACAAGCCCGCTCCCAGAAGTATTATTTACACAGAGTTCTCTTGGACAATTCTCTATTTCTTCTACATGGACATAATTTAAGACACTAAAAGGACTAAATTTTTATATCAAGACACCAGAATGAGATTACAAAGTCCGAGTTTAACCCATTCCAAAGATCAGGCTTTTGCAACAGTCATGTCACCACTTGCACCTCAGTTTTTCCACCTGCAAAGTACACTGAACTCTTTTCACCTTTTGTCTCCTCTGAAATATAAATCCCTGAGGAGAAACACCGTGACCTCATATGTTTCTAATGTGCCTGGCATAAAGCAGTCAGTTTTTGTCAGTGATGCAACATACTAAGTGATGCAATAAATGACAGTGCTTAGTCATAACAAAGTTTCTATTTTCATTAAAAGTCTTTGGAATAACTTTCTTTTAAAAAAAAAAAACTACAATTGAAACCCGTATAGTGGGAAGAGTAAAGCCTTCTTTCTCAGAAACGTAGGCCCAGCATTCTTGCACCCTCTTGCAACTCCTGATTTCCTCTCGCTGCATCTCCCAAGACCTTGCCCACATTCTTATGATGCCTCCAGTTCCTCCCTGGCCTCTAATCCTCAGCTGAGCAAGAGGGAGCTGATTCAGGAGTACACATCTACTGACTAATCAGCTGGTATGATGTGATGACTAGTTGACCTGCAGGCCAGTGAGAACAGATAACGGTTGAGCTCACCGTTGCAGGTTTTCCCACACTAGGGACTTGTTAATTAACAACTTTTTACTCAGGCATCAATTTTCAACAAATCTAAGAGCAAGTTCTCCTTCTTGGAACGCTTGATCTCTATGCCAAATTTGGCTAACCTGAATAAGGGCTCAAAAGGTATTTAAAGGAAATCGGAAGACTGATAGCATAAGCCATAGAGTCGAGAGATCTGCCTAACCTGGGGAGGAAGTCTCAATGCAGGGAACAGTAAATACAAGACGACAGTTTCCATCAACATCATCTGATCATATATCACAAAAAATAAAATCCATATAGATTGCCTAATCGTAGTGAACTTCTTTTCATATTCTGAACACAAAAGAGGTTGCCAAAAGAGATCATCTTTTCCTGAAAAATCTGTGGTATCCTTACCCTGTGATTTCCTCATGTCTTTTGTGGCTAAAGCACGATTCCCATGTGGAACACTGGTAAAATCAGGATTGGTCACATTGTTAACTCTCAGCTCTTGCCCCAACGACTTCCGACCATAAGTATTTTCCCCAGATCCTCCATTGACACTGTAGCCACCTGTGGAAAAAACAGCGTGAGATTAAATCAGGCTATCAGATCATATATTTAGTAGGTTAGTATGTTATGAGTTATTCAATTCATATGCAAATCAGCAGCCCTACCCTCTACCACCTTCTTTAGCTTCCTTTTTCACTTTCACATGCAAAAAATATTTTGTTATGCCCTGTAAGTTTCCAGGTCATGTATTCAGAATCTAATCAGTCTTTTTTTGAAGCATATGAAAAAAACCTTCTATTGCAATGAAGTTTAACATCGATTTTGTTGCATTTGGGGTTTTCTTATTATTACTTTTGACACTGTATTTTACAAGGCCCTTCATGTCAAACTGCTAGTACACGTGGCTAGATACATTCACTTACTTGCTCCTTGATTATGCACATTAAATTTCCACTCTGTTTTCGTCATAAATCCAGACTCAGTAGAATGGCCAAAAAAAAGAAAGCTTTTAAAAAGCCACAGATTATTTATATGTATAGATTGAACAACTCTCCCTAAATATACAACAGCCAACATTTTCACACACTAATACTGACACTATCTTAAATTAAATATTATTTTAATATAATAAAATATCTCCAGTTAAACTCAATCCTACATTCTTCCACTTGAGAAACATATGGTACATCTCTCATAAAAATATAAAATGGAAATGAAAGTGTCACTTTGAGTAATTCAATTATTTTTACTCCTAGATCCACAAGAATTTACATATGAATATGTTAAAACCAAAGATTTTTCCAGTCTGCCACACCATTTTGAGGGGCAGGTTCTTCCTCTGTAGTACTGTGGAGAAGTGAAACTGTCCCCTGAGCCTGCCCAATACTTCACTCAATGTATTAGAGCTCACTTTCGAGGCAGCTGTGCAGGCGGCTTTCTAAAGTCCCTTCCCTGCCTGAGACAGGGACGAATCGACTAATAAAATTAAACCCAGAACAACAAAATATACACAAGACTTCTTTCAGAAAAAGTATTTCCACAATTCCACCAGCATCAGTGTATAAAAGAAAGCCTGGGGAAAAGGAGAGGTGGCTCTCCATAAAAAGAGGCAGCCTACTGAGACTACTGTATGGATAAAAAAAATAAGTTGAAACATCAAGGTGAATCTGGACCTTAGCTGTAAAGAACATCATCTTGAAGGCAAGGCTTTTGATAAAACAGAAGCTATGAACTACCAATAGAAGTTTGTGTATTTCTGTACACACGGGACTACGCTACCATTCCAGAAAACCCTGTGCAAAGTCTCAGTTGTAATTACTTAATTACAATTACAGTAAAGATAATTTGTGTATATTTGGATTTACAACATTAAACTCAATTTTTAAACATAAACTAACATGTATGCCACCTTAACGTTGTTTTGTCATAACAAACCAACACTGTCCTATGAAGGAAATTACTTCTAACAGCAATAATTATATTAATGACTGAACAGAAGTGCATCACTAAAATTCAAAGCAACAAAGAAATTAGTTTAACTGAAGATGTCAGATAATCATGCATTCAGACCACAAACATTAACTACCAAAAGTAGACATACTACCACATACTACTGGAGTTCTTAAAGTTATTTCATACTTTCCCTCCAGCACACAAAATATCCCAGCTTTTTCAGTTGTCTGCAAAGGCATGTAGTATTTGCTACAGCGAATTGAACACAGACCTATATTCTCCCACTTGACATATAGATGGTACATCTTTGGTAACAATATGAAACAAGTTGTCATTTACAGTAATTAAAAAACAGCAGGGCAATCAGTTTCTTCAGCAATAAGGCTGTAAATATTACATAATAACTCTCTTCAGTTACCTCCTGGTCTGAAAATTTTTTGAAAATTCTAATATTTAAAAATTCTATTCATTTCCCTTTAAATGTTAAATCTGAGACCAAATAATATGATCAGCTTTGTCACCGATATTAATTTTAGCATAAATATGCAGAACGCATGACATGAACACTAGTGCAGCACCTTTTTAGCAGTAAGGACTCCAAGCACATCATAGTTACAAATCAAAAGGGGAGAAAGTGTTGCAGGAAAGGAGAACATCTCATCTATAAGTAAAAACCAAAGAGCCTTCTATTTAGTTTTAAAAACTTATATCTTCCAACTCCCATCTTGTTTTATAAAGTAAAGGAGAGAAAACAAAAGGGAGAGATCTAATTGCCGTCTTCCACTACTTAATGTGAAGGGTTATTTTTAAAAAAAAAAAACAACGGCCAGACTAATCTTACAGCTGCAGAGCAAAAGGACAGGAGTCAACAGTCGTAAGTTGCAGCAAGGGAAATCCAAACTGGATATGGGAAAACAATTATTTACTAGGAGAGTGGTAAAGCACTAAACAGGCTGCTAAGGGAAGCTGCAGAACCTCCCATCCTTGGAGGTTTTTAAACCTGAACAACTTCCAAAAATTATCAAGTTGGAAGTCATTTTTATTATCAACACCAGAAACGGGGAGGCAGGGGGGAGGAGTGGTGGTGTGTGTGTGGAATCTCTTCTCAAGGATTCTAGGTACTTATGACATACGGTTATCCAGGATAGAAAAGCTAGAAGTTCTTAAAATGAAAATGGCATGCTGGCAGCCTCCAACAGATTAACTGAAAAATCTTAGTAAACAGAGAAACTATTCTGCATCTGTAAGCTCACAAATTTCTCCAGAAATAAAAATGAACTAGAGATACTTGGAATTTGGTTTTATAGTATAGAATATCCTAATCACCTCTTTTCAAGTCATACCTGAACAAAATAGCATAGTTAAAGTGCTGAGCTAGCAGAGACATGCCCTGTAAGATAGAGTACTTGAGGGAGAAAGAGGTGCATTTTTCTTTTCAAATGGCACTTTCTCAACAACTTCACAAACTACCTTACTGAATTTGTCCAAAACTTACTGTTTCACTATACTGACAGTATGTTCTTTAAATACTAGCACACTTCAAAGTGTAAGACTAACCTACCGTGCCAGTCTGTGTGAAACACAGTAGAACTCCCCATGTTAGCAGACACACTGACAAATACACCCACTTTCTAAGCAGTTTCTCTGTTAAAGTTAAGCAAATCTTAAGGTTCTTAAGGTATGCAGATAAACAAATACCTGTTTCATGCTCCTGCCTCCTACTAACAGTAGCTACTACTTATAAAAAAATAAATTTGCATCAGCGCACCCAGTTGTAACCTCTCCTAAGATGTAGCAATTCTTTACAGATAGTTACAGGGCACAGAAGTAGGGGGACTGCGAATGCTTTTTAGGTTCCTGAACAAAAACCTCCCACATTAATATTCCTGTGAGATTTTTTTCTGAGTCTGGCCCTGCCTGAAGAAAATTTACATAGCCTAAGGAGTGATTCTGCAAGTAAAGAATCCTCCTATTTGATATCTTTGTTTGGAGATTAAAAAAATAATCAGAATACAGATTTTTTTCATAAATATGAAAAAGATTATTCTGAATTTTTAGCTATTTTCTAGAGAAAGTTATTTCCATTCTCAAAAAAAACCCAGAAAAACTGTATGAGCCATACATCACACAATTTATATGAAGTCAGACTGAGGCACGCAGAAGTAGAAATTCCTGTTAATGACAAAATATAGATTTGATTCCCCAAACAGAGATTCCAGTTTGCTGCAGTAAAGCTGCAATAGGTAATATATCAGACTAGTAGCCCGTTTAATCAGGCAGTCCATTTTCAATACCAGAAGCACTAGACAGTATTCAGGAAGAAATTACAACTTGCAGACCAGACACATCCAGAATACTATTCTTTAGGAAAAAGCGCTTACACTGTTAATGCATTAAGTCTTCTCTCACATTCTTCTCCTAATGCAAGTGCATATTTTTCTCACTATTCATATCAACCACAACGTTTCTTTGATCCCTGATAAATCTCTCAACACAGTGATACTGTGGCAATGAGTTATATCAGTTCACTGCCTTTTTTTTGGCAAAAAAATTCCACCATTTAAAGTTTACTACCTTTCACTGAATGTCCCCTCACAATTTACACATGAAACAGCAATCTGTATACCTTTTTCTTCATTCTGTATGTCAGTGTGGAGTCTGATATCATCGTGTCTTTGTCGAGACACCACAGCTGAATTTGAGGGTTGTAATCCATAGGAGGCAGAACTGCCCCGATCTCTGGATGAGGAGTATTTTAAATTGTCCTGGTCAGCTGATGCACTGTCAGTTCTATAAAGAGAAAAATATTTTTTTTATGTAGGGGTATAACAGGAATGGGATTCACATTCACTTATAAATGCAACATATTTAAAAGACAATCCCAAATGTATTTTCCTGTGTCAAAAAAAGCTATATGTCTAACCTGCTTCTTAAAAAGTGACCTTAAATTCACATTGGGATTAGAATTGACTAATTATTACAGCAACATGCAAACGAAATGCATTCGAGTGCGCCAGTGCCTTTTCTCAGGACGTTCTCAAGTCTCTTTTCAGCTGGATGCCTATATAAGGAAAAATTACTTCCCAGAAGTGAAAAATAAAATACAACTAGGTATATACCACAGCTAGGAGATACAGTGTCCACCATTTGTCAAAGTCGTTATTAATCCACACATGAACATTTACATGATATGCTACGGGCCTTACTGAGCAATGTAAAACCACTTATTAGATGGAGGTGTTACTAGCATGTAACTGATAATCAATATATGAATCACATACTAAGTTTTTGCAAAACAAGAAAACAGGCTTTACTGTGGAAAAACCTGAAACATAAATTAAGAGCTGTTATCCTTTAGAGTAAATGTTTGCAGATAAAAAGTAAGTTAAAAATCTGCATTAAGTTTAAACCACTCATATCAGGAAACTGATTTATAGCTCAGAATAAACTTTTAAGGAAAAAGATGAAAATTATGAAACCAACTCTTCTCACTGAACATACTATGTGATTTCAGTTTTAAAAATTCAGTAACTTTAATATACTAAACTCGTGCACATGAGACTTCAGAACCTAAATTCAACCAATCACTTTAAACACATTCTCACAAGCAACACTGGAGGTTTTACGTTAAAACCAGTGAAACAATACCCATCCAAAACAAAGAATTTTGTTCAACTCAATTATATTTGGAGTCAAGCTATTCAAATTATTTACAGAGGGCTTTTCCTAAGCAAACTCTAAAGATCTACTACTTTTATTTTAAGCTTTGGATAGTTCATTTGATTATTTAACAAAAAGCAGGACAGATCATTCCTTTTCATTCCTGTGAATTAACCATAATTTGTGTAAGGACAAACACCACATGTTCTTGGGAAAAAGCCTTTCATTTTTACTTTTCAAGAGAACACTGTGATTAGCACTGGTAGACAAATTCAGGGAAGAGGAGTTAAATACATCTCAAGGCCAAAAGGGAAAAACACAGCTAAAATTTTTGAAAAGCAGTTGTTACTTAAGCTGCCCTGAAGGCTTGCTATTTTCAAATATAGCTCATCCTCAGTACAACTGGAAGAATACTACCACAAGGGTTGATATTTGCAGAAACAACTGGAATTAAAAACCCCCCCACACACATATTTTATCCTCTTGAGAATGTTAAAATTCAATTTGGAATAGGGTTCAAAAGAAGAAAATTGTGCTTTTGCCCTATTCTCACAGTGAAAGGTTGACACTAGGTTTGCTTGGCAGGTATTATTCCCTTTCGCTTTATAAGCAAATTCATCTTTAGATATACGCAATGATGGGTTAATAGTGTACCCCCCCAAAGAACATCACTTTTCTTAAGGCAATGAGCTGTAGACTGTATCATCTCCAACTGTCAAGCATTAAGTCTGACATTCTTAAGTCTGATGGGAAGCTGATTAAACATACAATTTTTAAGACTGTTCTGTGTATCCCAGTCAACTGAAGGACAACACGTGTTCTCAGCTAACCTCACTTCCCGCAGCACAGGTTTGGACGTTTTGTAAAATTTTCCATTGTGGTAAAATACATAAGCCTATTGTTTCCCTGGGAAAATCCACACACTCACTTCGTTCTGTCTTTGGGAACAGCTTTCTGAAAGCTAACCTGTTCACACTTTATCACCCAACTAAAAGTTGAGCACAATTTTATTAAAAACATAATTGTTCTCCTATATATCAATTTAAGAGACAATAGTTCCAACTGAAAACATTGTTCCCCAATAAACATGTAGGTTAGATATCCAGCAGTTTTTGCCCTTTCTTTATCAGGCAGAGAAAAAACACTTCACAGAAAGATACTGTTTCCAGAGAACTAGGTTCTCTGACCCAACTGGCTGCTGTGGACCTTATTGCTTCGAAGGAGGATTTAGAACTGAAAGGAGCTTGCAATAAGATTCACACCAGAAGCAGAGCCCACCATCTCGTGGGCCTGTGCACTTCTAGCTGTCCAGTGCTGCACATAATTTCTCAGGTGGGAAGCGAATTTAAGAATTGTACTGTAGGCTTCTGCATCAGCACTCTGGGAGTTTGTGGCATGGGCTCATCAAGAGCTTGGGATGCGACCCCAGTACCTGTCACCTGCGCCTGTGCTCCCTTACCAAGGAACCCAGACACCTGGGTGACACAGGACACCGCTGTGCGAACTCACAGCAAAGCACAGCCTGCCTGCACAGGAAGAGACATTTACTTTTCAAATCTGTTTCTGAAAAATACCATTTTTCATGTCAGTAATGCATTCATGATTTTAAAAGACAACCACTTAGAATTCAAAATGCAGCCACTCTACGGACAGGTACTTGCCAAAGGCTTACAAATAATTACTTTTTCCACCTCCCTCCAGCCCTTTAAGGTACACTGCAGCCATTCCACCAGGCAATGGGAAGAACTGTACTCCTGGCTACCTCAACTTATGCCCACATTTCAGGAGGGCACTTTTCCTGTTCACATGGCAGTATTTCCACTTTAATTACATTGTGCCAAGCAGATGGTAGGTTACGTGACAGATGTAATGCTTAGCGTCATCTTTCAAAAGAAGTTCATGTAACAACAAATTTATCAGTTACATACATTGACATTGTCACAGACCTGAACAAACATTGTATACTAATAAAATCACAATGTACAATGTCAGCAACAGATAAGCAGAAGTACAAATACAAATGTGATATTAGACAAAGTTGGAACGGGAAATTGCAAGGATTAACATGACTATGATCACCTTACACTGTGACTTCAAAAGCGTATTTGCCACTTCATGAGACACTACTCTGTTTTATTTCCACCTGAAAAGCTCATTGATGGACTAAGCAAAGTACTTCAAGAGCTCATATGACAGTTTTCACCTGTGCCTGTTTCTGGGTGGAAGGCTGCCTGATTACCGCTAACACCAGCACCAGTTTCCTGCATACATTGTTTTAGCAATATCATTTATACAGAAAAGATTGCATTTAATTTTCTGCAGGGTGATTTTTAACCTGCCTTTATCCATCAGAAAAACAGTTCACCCACCTAAACAAGCAGAAATGGCCACTAGTTCTCTCTCAAAAAAAAAAGCTAATTTTTTTCCTAGGGACATAGAAAAGGAAAGTTAGACTTTTCCAAAAGTGTATATCTCATTCCACCAAAAGTATCAGCATGATTTGACTAGCCAATTTGTATGACTGAAGAAAACATGGCTGAGAACAACTGACTTTTTTCTAGATAAAAAGATTTTTCTTTTTTAAAAGAAAAGTAGGTCAATCAAAAATATATCATGTTTCTTTAGTTATATGGAAGCCTTAAGAATTTTTGTCCAAGAAACTTGTTACAAACAATATGGTGTATACTGTTCATTATCTGTAGCTCTTTCAGAATGACACTGCCATATGGACATTATTTTGAGATAAAAAACACTTAATTATTCTATTTGATTTTATTTCCAAGTACAGGATCTACATGGAGGATTTATTCTGAGACAACTCTACTGTATGAGTTGCATTATTGTTCAAGTCAGTCAATTTTACTTGCTTATTTGCTCTATTTGCCAAGTTTATTTGCTATAATGCAGACAAATTCTTCATTACTTAAAATTTTTATCAATAAAATATTTAAAACTTAGAGTCACTGTATCCACTCAAACTAACAGCTTCCCACCAAGTTTCCAACTTGTGTTCCACTGGCATGCAGAGCAATGGCAGCCTTCTTTTGCCATGCTCTTTTATCATCACTTGGTCCACCTTGCCAAGCCCAAGCCTGGCTGAGCCCACCCCAATGCCTATTTCTGTTTCTACTCCTGTGTAGAGAGAGCACAAGAGTGTGAGTGGCTGTGTTTTCTATTAGTAAAATAACAACTAATTAACTATTTTCCTACCACAATTCTGCCATCTCCACTGCTGGACAACTACCTGCAGTCACAGTAGCTTTTCAAATCACCTCTTGATTCTGCATCACCCCCTTCTTACACAGCAGCTCACCAATTTCCTTCTGTCCTGTGATGGACATTAGGAGGGAATGTCAGCAAAATGTATCACACGTGCATGCTGTTCTTATTTTTCCAGAGGCATCTTCTGATAGCCATTTTTGGATACTGGGTATTATGCTAGCTAAATCCTTGGTCTGATCCACTATAGCTATTCTTGTATGGAAGACTACCCGCTCTCCAAGTTCCTTTTGCTTCCCACTGACATACTTTCATCTTCTTTCATCCTTCTCACATCTCATTCTCCTCTGTCTTCACATTGAAAACAAAGGCTTTCACATTACAAACTTAAGCTCCCCCATTTTACCAAAAAAAACAAAAAAACCTCTTTGATCTCATACCTTCCCAAGCTTATCAGCATATTCAACACACTCAGATGTGAAAGGAGATCAAGAATTACTTGTTGCCAGTTCAGTACTGAACCCACTCCTGTTCAGCATCTCCCACACACTGTCCACTGAATCTCTTTCCAAAGTTTCCATAGACGTCTTCACAATGGCACCTCACAACTGATACTGCACCTTGTTCTCTAAGTGCCTTCAACATCACAGACTACTATTCTCTCTCTCCCCCTATGTACACATCTATCTCACACTTTGCGCTCTCCTCTCTCTCAACTATCCCTGAAGAGATGGAGAAGCCTTACCAACTTTCATCCTACATGACTCTACACCCATTCTCAAGTAGTTTCAGCAACATCCTCAAACATCTCTATGTTATCAACTTCCAGGTTGCTCAATTATAGACCTGTCCAAATTAAGATTTCAGCCTATTGCTAACAAAAATTTTCTGTGTACCTTGTTGTACATGCAAACGCAGAAGAAAGTCTCTGTCTCAACTTTCCTTACACACAGCACCCACTACTATCACCTTGCTTGTCATTCAATGTGTTAATCCAGCATTATGAAGAGACAACATCCACAACACTAGTGCTTGCCTTTTGTGAAAGACATGCCTGTCCTACACAGCCACGTAAAAAGCACTGCTCTAACCATCACTTTCTTAGCCCATTTGCTCCGATGAGTTTCTTTGCTCCCTGCCAATACCTCCCATTCTCTCTTTAATTAAACACAGGGCACTTGTCCTCAGATATAAAATGCTAATACTGCTCTCCTGCTTAGGTTATAAGCTACCTGGAAGGAGAGCCATATTTTAAAACTGTCTTGTCTCATCATGTCTAGACCCATGGGGAGCTAGGCGGTAACTTGGTTTGGCAGGCACCATGCTAACAGAAATTAGTAATTTGTAACACTGACTTACATTGCATGAGAAGGATACACTTCATTTTCAAGAAGGAACTTCAGTACTGAACCTAATAAGATACTTCTGGAACTTTTTTCAGATGCAAAAGATTTTCACTTTTCTGTATACTCCCCTGCTAACCTACATTTATGACAGGAAAGACAGAGTCCTGTTAATTAGAATCTTATCTTCCTTTTTGCACATTCACCTAAGAACAAGAAAGCCATGGTGCATCCCACGCTTGCTAACCTATTACCCTGCACTCACACTCCTGCTTAGTACCACCATAAGCACATGAAACTTGCTTTGCCACCCAAGGCATTTCCTATCAAAGGGAAGTATTGCCTGTTTCAGTATATAGTTAGCCTTCAGTACTCTACTGAATTAACTCTGCTCACACACAAGACCTGCACACTGACATGATTTTATCCACACACCCCGCCCCCAAAATTGTATCCGGGAAAATGCAGTGAGATCTGTCAAACAAAAAGGAAAGAAAAAAAAAAAGAAGTCAAGGTCTAGAAAGCTATTAAGATTAGACCGGGGAACAAGATCTTATCAAGCCTTCTCAAAAACGCCTCACCATTCTCCATCACATACATCCAACATTTATCTAAAAAGTTTTTCCGTTGCTATTAATTTAAAGTCTGGTACACCTCAGTGCACAAACTACTATGTCCATATATATCCGGACAACTTCTTCCTGTGTACTACACAGCTCTATCAATACACACACTGTAGGAAAACCAGTCCACGTGCATCTGACAGATATGACCGCATTCTTGCGGGCACAAAAAAAAAATCAAGTTCTAATTAAAAACTACTCTTCCTTAAAGAAGGATGTGAGCTCCAACTTGCAGTTTCACACTGTTTTCACCCCAAGTAATGATTAGCATTACTAAAAACTGAGAGGAATGTGGACCTAGTAATTTTTACTCACATAAAAATATGTGTTTGAAAATGCAATCCATCTGATAATACACCTGTGCATCAGCAGTTCCTTTTTTCCCCTTTAGGAACTTGAAACAACTACATTTACTGCAGTTTTCATTACTTCGACCATGTGCATTCCCTCTTCCACGCCCGCAAGAAAGCCTTTACCAGCAACATCACGTAAGCTAAACGAAACTAACAGAAGAAAAAGGGGAAGGAAAGAATATGTTGTTATATTTTGTGTTGCGGGGTTTGTCCAAGAGCATATTTGAAACAATCAATGAAAAAGAAACACTCATTGCCAGTTTTGTATAACAGATCTTCTTTCAACCATGCATGTGAATCACTTAATCAGTTAATACCAAAACAAAGACTGATTTAATCTCTGCATCGTTCTTCAAACTCTTAGTGTAGACTCACAGGTTCCATATCGTCAAAATTATCTTTCTGAGATTTAAAATACTTGAGCATAACATCCAGAGAAAAATGTGCTCTGTGTTTGGGACTGTGTGAACATTTCTGGTTCCTGGGCAATCTCACCAGATTAAAAAAAAATAATATTTAAAGGAAAGGATAAAGTTAATTTCTTACAAGAGACAGAATCAGTGAAGAGGTGTTACCTGTTTCTTAGCAGGAGCTCTAATCACACAGTGGGATGGAAACAGAACTAGGCCCTATCCAGGCTACAAAGCTCCCCTAGTCTGCCACACTTTCTCTAGTGCTTTCAGATTTTTGTTTCTGCTGTGGCTTTTGGGATAACTATTTTAGCAGTCCAGTTTACAAGCAGCTGTACTTGAGAGCTAAGGAGGCATCAAACTACAGCATGGGGAACAGACCAGAGTCAGACACTGAGGTAACAGTCTAACTTCTTAAACCAGCCCTATCACCAGGCAAAGCATTTCTGCAGCTACGCTCTTACTTTCACCCCTTACACAATTGAACCCATTGCAGACAATGCTATATTGGAAAAAGTCGGCTTCCTAGTCCCTGTAAGACCTATTTTTTTAGGCTAAAATGTGACAAATTAATATATCCAACCAGAAGGCATTTATAGAAGTCATCCACTGCAAAGACAGGAGATGTACATCCAATTTCTTCCAAGTGGGAAGGGCAAGAGTTAGGGTCCAGAATTCCAGACTGCAGCTCAGAAATCTGAAGCAAGGTAGTAGGTTAGGGTGTAAAAGAGAGACCAGGCTTCTTCATTTCCCCCCTAAAAAATCTAGATGCTATAAGATGATGTCACCAACGAGGTTTGCAAGTTTTTAAGTGAGGAAAAAAACAGTAAGTTATTTGACCAAGTAGTTCAATAACAGAAGAAATTAGAACTTAAATAACCACGTTCCACACACCATTAAGAATTGAATAGCCTCTAGCGTTAGCCCTAGGGGCTGCACTGCTAGCTGTTCAAGCAAAAGGAACACTTCCTTCACAGTAAATACTGAAGTTACATCTGTGTTTCATAAGATCTGCCTTCACATCCACCCAATCTTCCTAGTCCAAATGACATGCGACTGGGACTGTCATCTGTACATACATTCCCAAGCACGTGCCACTCTATTCTTTGCTGCAAAGTTTAAAAGTAGGGTCCCACATGGTCTTAACTTTGTTAAACTTTCAAAACCACTAAAAAAAGCCCCAAGTCTTCCACATTAGAAAAAAAAAATAAGAAACACTGAACTTATTTACAATTTCTACATGACAATTTTGACTCTTAAAATGGCCAAAGCTGAGCGGTACGGCAAATACGTTGGCACCAGATATATTAGAAGTAATCAAGACCTGAAACACACTCTCTATGCTTGACTAAAGAAGCCAACAGACTTGGAATTCCACTTACTAAGAAGTACCAGGTATAAACACACCTTTAAACCTAACACATTGTGTAAGCTCTCACCCCAGCCTACTCACAGATCAACTACTTTCCCCAGATTAAAAAAAAAATTATCCTGTACTATTTTATTAATCCTCAAAAGACTACGAGTACTTCTACAGCCTCTGCTCTTCTCTGATTAACTGCCAGCTGAAAACGAGACTGGAAAAACGCAGGTATGAAGGCGGCCGCAGCCCCCCGCCGCCGGCAGGCCCCCAACGCTCCTGCCTTTCAGCCAGGCCTGCCCCAGCGCCCGGCGCGGGCGGCCGCTGCCTGCGGGCACGCACCAGGGGTCGGCCAGGTACGTTCCGGCCACCCCGAGCCGCGGAGACCGAGGGAGGAGGGACACCGGGAGAAGCGGGGGAGGAGGGAGCGCTCTCACCCGCCAGCTCAGGGCCCGGGCCGGGGTCCCACCGAGCCCCGAGCGGTGACAGACCTCTGCCTGTCCCGTCTCCGGCCGCCCGCAGACAGGGATCCGGAAATCCCCTCCGTGCCCGGGCACGGCCGCGGCCGGCCCCCTCCCCGCCGCCTAGGCCCGGCGGCCGCCCCGCCGCCACCCGCCCCGCGCTAGGCCCGGCGGCTGCCGCCTGCCCGCCCGCCCCTAGGCCCGACAGCCAGGAAGTGGCTCCGCCGCCGCTCCGAGCCGCCGCGGCCCGCGCCGCCCCGCTCCGCTCCCCCAGGCCCGGCGGCCGGGCCGGGCCGAGCCGAGCCGAGCCGAGCCACCAGCCCCAGCGCCCCGCTGCCCCGGCCCCCGCGCCCCGCAGGCGGCCAGACCGCGCCCCCTGCCCCAGCCCTGCCCACCTGGGTTGCCAGTCATTCCAGCCCCGCGGGTGGTAGTGCTGCCTGCTGCCGGTGCCGCTCAGCCGAGACCCCGGGGCTCTGCGGCTCATTACCTTGCCCGAGACGGCATGGCCGGCCGGGCAGCGGCGCGGGACAAGGGCGGCGGCGGCGGCGGCGGCGGAGGAGGAGGAGGAGGAGGAGGAAGGGTGGGGAGAGGCGCGGGCGGCGGCTCCTCACTCGCGCTCGGCAGGCGGCTGCTGTCTCACACCGGAGGGAGGGGACGCAGCCACCGCGGCTGCTGCCCAGGCGCGCGGCATGCCGGGATCGCGGACATGGGCCGCCCGCCCCCTCCGCGGGGCACGCCGGGAGGGCGGGGGGCGGGCGACGGGGGCGGGCCGCCTCCGCCAGCCGCGGGACGGGCTTCCCCACCTGCGGAGGGGGTCCCGGTGCTGCCCGCCCCGCGGGGCCGCGGGCGGTCTACCCTGTGAGTGGGCGTGGGGGAGCGGACGGCCATCGCGGCGTGAGAGCAGCGGGGGATCCCACCCGCCGGGTGCTGAGGGGAGCCAGAGGTCGCTGAGCTGTCAGGGTCGGTGACAGCCGACGCGCTCCCAGCCCCTTAGCTGAGAGGGGAACCTGGGGCCCCTGGGCGTGAGGGCAGCCAGGGCATCCCAGCCTGACGGGCGTGAAGGGATATGGGGTGTCCCGGGCCCTGAGGGGACCGAGGTCCGCGGGGCATGAGGGAGGCGGGGGCTCCCAGTCCCCCAACTGGGAGGGGAGCCAGAGGATCCCAGCGGTTGGGTCCTGAGGGGAGCCTGGGCCCCCTGGGCGCTGAGGGAACCAACGTCCCCAGGGCGTGCGGGGAGCCTGGGGCCCTTGAGCCCTGAGCAGAGCTGGAGGACCCCTGCCCTGCTCCCACTTCCCTTTGTTAAGAGGCTGCGGACATCCCCCCCCCGCCCCCGCAGGGGTCTGTGCTGCCCCAGGCCTTGCTGGAGCATCTGCGGGGAGATGCGTCCCTCTGAATAGATCAGATCCTCATCCCCACGTTTCTCCCCATTAGGACAGTGTGATGTTTGGCAGTGGTCAGCAAAAAGTTGACTAATCGCACATTAAACACTAACTAAACCCCCAAGGTTTCTGCTTCTTCCTCCCTTTTTCCTCACAGCTGCTAAAATGCATTTCAAAAGCAGGCTAGCGAAATAGTGTCTTTCTAAGCCTGGGTGACTTTTCTATGTAAAGCAGTCACCACATTAGCTAGAAGGGCATTTGATGCCCATTATGGGGAAAGCCTATCTGTAAACAGGAAGGCAGGCAGATCTGAGGGGAGAAAAAAAGTCTCCTCAATTTGGGAGGTATTCTGAGTACATTTCCCAAAAAAGATATGAAGACTGTCTCAGGCTTATTTTTATTTCTCCTGCAAGACCTAGAAGCTTACATTAGCTGATTTGATAAACCCGATTCCTGACTGCAGCATAATTCCTCAGTTATGAAAAATTATAATAGTTTAGTCAGATACTCAGCCAAGAGACCCAAGTAGATCAAACTCTTTTTAATTACTATATCCTAGATCTGAGGCCACTGAAAGACCCAAGGAGACTTTTAAAATTCCCCTGTGCCTAATACACCATGGTTCTGTCAGTGACTTAGCTATGACAGATGGCATACTGTCACCTCCCTTGGATTCTGCTGGGCAGCCATCATCCTGCTGATAATGGTCTTGTTGGCTTACAGTCCATAAGCAATGTGTGCAAGACACGTACAGATTTCAAAATCAGTTTCAGGACAAAAAAAAAAAAACACAGGAATTGTATCACAAAGCTTCATTGCAACGTAATGCCATTTTGGTGCAATATGACCCAGTGCCCATCAGACTGTGTTTCAACTGACATACGCTTGTGAATCAGTTTTGCAAAAACAACCAATTCTGTGAGCCATGATAGATCTTTTTTTCCCCTTCTTTATAATTGAGATGGACATCCAGAATTACACAATATGCGGTAAAATTAGGTTTTTATAAGCACAGCAGCAATACCTGCTGAAAATTTGCTCACCCTTTCCAACAAAGTCTAGCAGATCCTCTGCCCCTAGTGATGCAGCAGATGATGATTTTTCTTTTTATTTCATGACTGAGTAGTATCCCAATGGTAACAACAGGAATCACTTGAGGGGCAAGGTAATGCTAGGAATGTATGTTAACTACTCTTCAAAATAATTTAGCAAGGGGAGGTAAGAAAGAAAGCTGGCATACTATGACCAACAACTGGCTGTGTATAGCAAGAGTTTAAGAACCACTGATTTTGTGTTTGGTACAGTAAATTTTGTATCAGAAATCCTGTATTCTAGTGGTGAATTTGCTGTGCTCTGTGTGGTCTAATGCAGATGCCTCTTCTGAGTGCTGTTGTCTCCATTTGTGAAATGGATCAGTGATGTCTAGCTTTCTAAACTGCTGTTGTGCACAGCCTTAAAACTGTAAAATGTTATATTGTTGCCAAATGAAAAGACGTACTTGATCTGTTTCTACAACAATGATTATATTGTGAAATTTGGGAGGTATTATAGATAATAGTTGAAATACTCATCAAGATTTGTGAGATAGAGCAATAATTAATTGTATAGCGCTTTCTCAGTTGTGGATTTCAGTCAGCCACTTGGCAAAGATGGATAGGGCCATTCAGACACCACTCTATGAATGAGGAAGCCCAGGGAAGCTGAGGCTGGGATTTTCAAAGCTGCCTTCTAATTTTCTGTCCTGAAGTTTGGGACTTCAGTTTTGGAGACTTAGTGGCCAGCACTGACATCAGTTGAAGCTGTAGATTCTTGAGTCTTGTTAAAAAATAAACAAATAAGATGTCTAAATCTGGACCTTCTCAAAAATAGAAATACATGTACTTAAAAGACCTGTCTTAAATCTTAGAATGAGTTGATGATACTCGCAGCAATACGTCTCCCATCTCACTCCTGGGCGTATGCTCAATCCACTCCATCAAACTGTCCACATCCATCCTAATGCCGAATTCTGGAGTAACAGACACTGTGAACCACACTTTTCCTGCTTTATAATTCATGATAATGATTCCTCTATCTAATATATGAAAGAAAGCTGTATTAATCTGAGTGTTATTTTTAGTTGGAATAAAGTGCAGACTGTATGTATTTAATGTGTTGAAATAGGGCGGTAAGCACCATATTGCATCTTTTACCACTTATTAGTTTATTTCCTTACTAAGCAGTATGTCTAGAAAAAACAGCATGTGCTGAGGATTACAAGTCACTTTTGGCCCTTGGCTCCCTCTGATCCATAACAAAGCTACAGATTGAGAGAAAAACAATCACCAGCCATGAGAGGGAAAGAGATGCTATTTCCTCTTCTGGAAATAGGACAGAAGCCAAGGAGCAAAACAGTATTTAACTAGAGCAGAGAAGTACCAGACGCCAAGATCCTGTAGCCTGTATATTACAGATGGATGCCTCTTAAAAATTATAAAGGATTCCTAGAATAGTTATTCCCTATACCTGCCAATTCTACTGTTTTGATGGCAGAATCCTGTTTTTTATCAGTAACCTACCAGATTTTCATTTGAATGGCCCCACACACTATTGTCTGGACATAGCAGACTCAAAGCACGTGTGATGTATGGCCAATCTGTGCAGGCGTAGAGAGCCCAGGGTGTCCAGAACATATTGTACTTGTGGCACAGGCACAGCCCGTCAGCGCATGCACAGTAGGTCCCGCAGGACTCCTACTGTTTTCTTCATTAAAAATGCCGGCAGGTATAATGATCTATGGAGATTGTACTGCTGAGCAAAGATACTGTCTATCATGAAAAAATGGTGCAGTCCACATTGGGGCCTACCTTGTTTCATGTCAAACTGGAATTTTTCCTTATCCTTTGGTATGTATTAATACAGAAAGCCAATGTAAAAATAGTCCTAATAGCAAGGCATATTGAACCGTTCTAGGGTTTTGTGTTGAAAATCTTTTTAGTGCAAAAAAAGTCAATGTTACATTTTAGAATTCCATAACAAATGCACTGTGATTTGAATACTAGGAAAAATCGTCTTTTACCTTCTTTTCTTTACAAAAAATACTAAGGAAATATTATTGTAGTGTTTCTGAGTATTTATAAAACCACTTTGAATTTAAGTGGGATAGCACATGGAACCATCTGCTCCATTTCCTCAAGGTCTTTTAGAGGATAACTTTTACTGAACAGTATTCCTCTACATTAGTGCAACAAATACAATGCATTCACTTTTTTAGAACTTGCATTTTTCCTCTACTGAATTTCTTTAAGGCTATCACATCTTTAAGGCATTTTACATCTCCTAGGTAAGGTCGCATTATATACGGTATATGAGTAAATATTTGAGTTCCTGTCACAGGTGTTCATTTTAGATTAATTACATCATGGACTATAGAAGTCCTTGGTTGGGTGTGTAGGCTGTTTCTTAATTTTCTATTTCTTAACAGTATGCTTTTCTGTTTATTAACCAGATGTTTCGTTAAATGTCCTAGACATCATTTACATATTACCAGCAACAGTCATATATAATATATAAACTGAGCACTTCCCTTTAAGAGACTGGCTCCTAAGCAGGTAGTCGTTGCAGTTATTTTGGCCTGAAAAATACATGGCCTAAAACAGTGGTAGGTCTTGAAATATTTAGGTCTTGAAATGTCCCAGGAAAAATGGTAGAAAAGTAAATTTTTTGTCAATAAAATCAGCCATATTACATCTGTTAAATTTCAACCAGGGATAAAATGGCGAGATAGCCCAAAGCAGTAGTCTCCATGCTGGTCTTCAGGAGAGCAGAAACTGCAGCAATCCTTTTGTGAGTTTTGGAAGGCACACAGAATGCCTTAGAGGAAAGTCATAGTCTGCACACAGTGTATTACGTAGTCAAATTGACAGCATCATAGCAACTCAGTTAAAAAAACTTCTCAACATCTCTGAAAATCAAACTCGTTGTGGAACAGTCACATGTCTGACTGGTAGGCAACGCTGGCCAAGAATCAAATGTGCTTTTACTCATATGGAATAAAATGTGTGCCACAAGCAGCAGTTCCCTCTCTTCTGTTCAGTGAGATGGTGCCATACCCAAGGTCCTGGCCAAGATGTTCTGTTATCTGCAAGCCAAACAGCGTGGCTGCAGATTAGTTCATGTTGCTGCAAGAGTTGGCTGTTTTGACTGGCAGCTGTTGGGAGATTTGTGCTGCTTGCATTATTTCTGGAGAGCCTGGGCAAAAGCTTAATGAGAAACACTGCATCCTGCAAGAGTGAAAAGCTGAATAAGGACTTACGAGCAATTGTGTATTATGAAATGCTGCACAATGCTCGAACGGAGCTGGCGTTCACTGTACTGCACTGCAGAAAAAGTCGAAGTTGGAGCAAGAAGCAGTTATCTTTTACCGTGGATGCCAACAGTACAAAACTGTTATACTGTGAAGTCCTTTTGAAATATTAATAGTGTACTTGATGCTTCACCTTTCCGGTGAATCTGATTATCTGTCAATTATCTGCACACATTTCTCAAGTCCCACACACATTTCTCGCAGTCCTTCTGAAGGGTGTTTTTGTGGAAAATCACAAGTTGAGGTGTTTGACCACAGAGCTGGCAATGGGACCAACAGTTATTACTAGAGGACCCACAGCCCACCTGGTGGCCAAGGGACCACATAACGTCTGCTTCCATGCGAAACCAGCTAAAAAGACAAAGTCTTTCACACCTCTGGATGTTTGCATGGTAACATGCTACCAGGGTAGAAAAACACTCATCAGCATAAAACAAATGGAGTTGGACTCCTTCACTTGTGGCGTGTGGATAAAGCTGGGGTAAACTCAGTGACAGCAGCAGCAGAAGTTGCTCTGCTCCAGCTCAACCACGGCTCTTCTGCTTGGCACTGCGGAGGACGGACAGCCCTGTGGCCACAGTCACCTGGCACTATCTAGAGGAAACCCAGGAGGGTTTGAAGTCTCCACAGGGGGAATTGAGGCCCCAGGCACTACTTAGTTGAAATTTCACCTGCATAGTTGTTATTGCATGTTATTTTTGTGAGAAAGGCTGTGTCCATGTCTAAATAATGACTCAGTTCAAGCTGAATCGAATGAGAATAAATTGCCTTCTACTGCTAGATACATTCAGTGCAAAGACTTGGTATTTGAGCCTGTGAAAAGCTTGGTGTGGGAGAGCTGTCTAGCATTATGTAAAAGAGAATCTGATTTCCCAAATTACATACATGCATTGTAACCACCAGAACATCTTCCTGTAGTGCCCTGTCTTAAGTCACTACAATTTCCAGCTTCTCTAACGACAGCCTTACAAACCACAGCTTTCTTCAATACACATCTTTCACTCATCTCCAGGCCAGGATGAAAAAATAAAATGCATTCTTGTGCATAAAAGGCGTACATTATTCCCAGTCAACCTGAATTCTGACTTTTTCCCAATTTGCACGTTTTGCTTTTGCAGCCTTCAGAAAGTTCTCTTAATTCAGTTTTTGCATGTTTACAGAGAAAACTCCAGGGATTTAATCAGAAATAAATAGAAGAAAGACAGCAGATGTCATCATGCAGAATTTACATATTCTTTTAACGTTTTTTTTTGTGATTTACACATTACTGATACTCCTTAGTCCCCAATACTTGTGATTTCTCCTGTAAAAATCATGTTATTCTAAAAAACTCTGCATATTGTAAAGCTTTCTAGGCAGAAATGACGTCTTTCCTTATGTTAAGCACAGTAAGACCTTGATCTATTTGGGATCTTGGAGCACAACATAACATTAAGTCTAATAATTCTGCTATCGAAGAGTCCAAGAGCCTGAAGTCAGTGGGAGCTTCATCATTTGAAGCAGAATGAGCCCTTAAACAGAGCACATTTCTCTCCTCCTCTTTCTCTCTTCCATTGTTTTCCTAGATCAAAGTTTGCGCTATGCTTTTGCCCCATTCCTTCTAGCACAGCTGTCCTCCTTGGACCACAGCTTGTGCAGTCGATGCACACAGCAGCGTTACAGCCGTTTAACCCAGAGGCCTTATAACGAACACGATCAGCCTTTCATTCAGCTAGAAAGTAATCAATAAGTGACATAAATTTATTGTTGTCTTTCACATAAGTTCCTTTAAATTCTTATTTAAGAAATTAATTAGATTGTTTTCAGCCTATGGTTTGTAATTACTTAATTCTCTCAGTTCTTTGAACTTGTTGTTCCTCAGTCTTGCAGATATGGCGATCGTTCAGAATGAATAAAATTAACCTTGAAATAATCAGTGATGCACAAGGATAGTGCTTCATCATGGTGCTTTTTCTTGTTATTTCTGTTCACTGAATATAAAAACAGGCAATGTTTTGCTCTCTCAGTTCATTCATTCAGATGTTTGTGTAAAACACTGACACTAGAAGCTGCCCTGCATTTATTCCATGTCTGATGTGTCCATTAGTTAAACACCTACTCTCCAGATAAATGGAATTCAGCTCCAAGTGTGCAGACCCAGTCCACCACCAACCCCGTAATGACGTGTTCACAAATCCATAAATCCTGGCTGTATGCTTTCACCAACACACAGCTAAAGAACAAGCTAAGCATTTAAATGCTGAGAAGAAAACCCATGATGAGACAAAAAAGTGACACTGAGAAATGTAGCGGTACAAACCAGAGCTGCACAAGTAATTATTGCTGTTTGGGTGTAGGTACCCCTCTGAAATGCATTTGTGTGTATGGTGTATACATACTTACATACACATGCATTTCTATAGACACTAGCTGGATCAACATAACTGATTTCCTTGAAATCTGGAATCCAAGTTGAAAAAAAATATCTCAGTTTGAATGAAATACATCCTTTAAATTTTGAACTTCATAAGATTAAAAATGACAGTGAAGCAAATTACAAAGCAACCCATCACTTCTAAGACATACTGAAATCAATTGTACAGGGTAGATTTTTAATGCATGACCCTCTTCTTTTTGCTTCCTGCTGCCTGCGAGTGTGTTGGCTGCAGCGTCCTGGCTCCCTAACGCTGAGAGTACTTTTGGGGTATGCCTCCCATACTGGCAGAGCTCTGTGCTGTGCTGAGTTGGCTACAGCCCAGCATATGTAGACACAGCCCAATACACATCAGGGAGATGCACATCAGCATCTTAAAGCAGCTTCACGTGTAACTAACTGATTTTTTAAATCAGTGAATAAAGAGCAATTTGTGTAAGTGACAGTGTATATGCGATTCCTTTCAGTTCCCTGAACCCTACTTCATTACAAATCATGTGCCCTAGTAAAATATGTAAATTCGATGTACATTTTTGTAAAATGCCTGAATTGATTAATTACTTCATTTTATTTATATATTTAGATTCTTTTACCTGGGTTCAGCTGTTCCTAGTACCTGCTGAATATTTATGGCTCTGTGTTGCGCTAAGGTGGTGATTTGGAGACTATCTGGCTACTTACAGATTTCAGGGTATGGGTGGGCTCTGATTTAACCCAAGGAGGGTAATGAAGTTACTGTCCCATCTCAGAGCCCTCCTATGGCCTTCTAGCCCCAGTAGCCGAATAAGAGTATATCTGTTCCTGAGTTACTGCAGGGCATAGACTGACATATTAATGCAAACTGGAATTGAGGATTATGCTAATATGTCAGACTGTGCACTGGAGTGGGGAAATAGGGCAGGGAGCTGGGAACTGCAGCCTCAGCTGCCATCTCAGCATGAACCGCAGAGCTCATGAGAAGGGCTGTAATTCCCACCCTGAATGTGGAAATTTATTATTTTATAGGCTGCCCTATTTATTTCCAATTTTTGCCTGCTCGCTTGCATCCACTTTGAAAGGGGTCTTCCCATGGTACTGAGTCCCTGTTGGACCGAGTTGCAAGATTTATTCTCCGTCCTATCTCAGAAGGAAGATACATACTCTGGTGTGCTCAAACCCACTGCTTGCTGGCCCTTCAGCCAAGCAGTGTCCGCTTTCCTGTGTGCCAGCTGTTGTAAACCCCAAATGATAACTTTTCTTATGCCTTGGTTTTCTTAGCAAAGCCTACGCCTCTGTACTGCCCAAAGTGGTTTGAGTGCACAGTGCCAGCACACAGTTAGGTTCCTCCAGCCTGCTACTGCCACTTCTATCGCTGGGATGCTGCTGCTTCTAGCACAACTGCCCCACTGCTCTCCGGGAGTCAAAGTGCCACCGCTTGACTGACAAACTCAGGTACTGCCCTGAGGGGGATGCAGCCTTCATCTGCAGTGTCAGGATGCTGACAGTCTTGGGAGCTAGTCATACCAAGCCACAGATCCTCCCTCTCACTGCATACCTCCATGCTGCTAGCCCCGTTGCACGGCTCGCTCTCATTCTGTTCCACTCTCTTTGCACTACCATTATATTTGGCATTTTCCTTGGTTTCATCTGTTTTCCTTCATGTAGTATCCATGAAAGACCACCATACCCGCATTCTCCACCCCAATCCTCAAGTCTGTGAGCTGCTTCTGCTCTTATCCCAGCAAGTTCAGTCCCTCTTGCTATTTGGAGACTTGTCTGTTAATAGTCTTTCCTGTAATTATGTCTCCTCAAAATAAATTATTAGGAAATCCTTAAGGTCTCCAGAGCTACAGTTCACCTGCAGCACGCAAACACTTTCTCTTTGATCTGAAATGGTCTCTTTAACAGAGATAGCAATGGCATGCAAACTCAGCAGAACACAAGCTGAAAACCTGGAGAGTAAGATGGTTTTGGACTTGGAGAGCCATGTCAAATAGCCAGGGCAAGCCTTCGACTACCTCCCACATGCAAGGTTTGCCTCAGCTTCAAAACTGTCCCCACTGAAGACACCTTTTTATAGCCCTGCCCTTAGAGCTGTGCTGTGTCAGTTCAGAAAGTCTCAGCACAGACAGTCCCTGCCATAGCTAGGCTGGACAGTGCAGGTGAGAGGCCAAAAATTAAAGAGCACTTCTTGTTCTGAGGAGTGAGTTATGAAATACACATTCCTTATGGGGCACTGGGAGTTGCTAAATGAGATTCTGATAGTCACCATAGCAATGGAAAAGCATACTAAGAAGAGAAACCACAGAGAAGATATATGCCAGAGATATGTCTCCTTGACAACAACCAAGGCATGGGACTGAGAGTGCTGCCTGGAGAAGCTAAAGCTGGATCCTCACGTCCTCCTCTTCTGAAGTGACTCAGGGCATCGGAAGGGGCTACTCTAAACAAAAGCAATGAGCACCGAGACAAGAATAAATGGAACCACTAGCACTAGGAATGAGACTCCCACTGATTTACATGAATTGGAAATATAAGTCTGGGTATATCAGTTCCTTTGCCTACCTATATGAATTATGTATGAGTTTTACATATTCACATGCTGCAAAGTCAAGTATTCAAAAATTATCAGGCTTACTATGGGCCATGCAGCTGTCCCCAGTCCTCCTGTTTCTTTGCCTTATGAGATATTCCTTAATAATATGATCAAGGGAGATTTTTCTTACAGGACCCCTGCCTTGTTCAGCACACTAGGCAGATGATGCTTACTGAATTGGTGAGTCAATATTTTGTCTTTTCCTTGTTGTTCGATAGTTTGCCTCAGGCCTTCTTTATTTCATGTTGTACAAACATATTCACAAAGGCAGAATAAATTCCCTCATGACAATTTCTGCAGCAGTTATTACAGCAGCAAGGTTAAATGCTACCAAACTGGAATAATGTTAAAAATACTAGCAAAAAAATAAACTGCAACTACAAAGGCAAAAAAGCAGGAAGAAGCAAGCCAAAACTGTTCTACAGCTGTGCCGCTTACCAGCTCGCCTGCAGTGCTCCAGCAGCCAACTAATCCAGCTGTTACTTTTGCTCTCATTTCCCTTTCTGTTTACCCAGATTTCAGTAAGTTTTTCCAGCCTGGGAGTACCTGAAGGCCCCCCTCACATCCCCCTCGTTGAGCCCTCTGCCCCTCCAGGGAGACATCGAGTTAGCTGTGTGCTCTGTAAAGGAACTACAATACTTGGGGGGGGAGTGGTGTCTAAAAAAATATAGTTAATAAGTAATACCAAACCAAACAGGGCATCATTCAACTTAGTGCAGGGTTCTCCCAGTGAACTTTGGCACTGAGAGAAGATACTACTGTACAGACTTGGGATCTAAAAACAAATGTAGGGCCCTGGTTTATTTTTCAGTCAGGTGCTAAGTATTAAGCAAAGTCTGTACCATGGTTTATCGTGTCAATGGTGAAGATAAAGCATGGTATTTTAAGGCACGTAGAGTATCACAAAGCAGGAAGTTCTGTCACTTTTGTATTAAATAAAAATCATAGCTGAGTTGGTTGAGATTTTATTGACATTAAATCCTATTGTTTCCCCCATCTTGCTTATAAATAAAGGAAGTAATTGTTCTTTGATTGTTTAGGCGATTTAAAATTAATTCCATTGTTATACTCTACTGCAGTTATTAGCTGAATGATGCAAATCTCCCAGGACAGTTGAATAGCTCCTGCCATGTTCCTCCTTCCTCCCTCCCAGCTGATCCTTCCCTGCCTTGGAGTTTTCAATTTTCTTGGAAACCAGGAGGAACCTCTGAGTCTTCCTGTAGCAGTGTCAGCAAAGATGGCTTTTACCATTTGTTACCAGCAGTCAGTTTAAAAAAAAGAAAGAAAAAAAAAAAAAGAAGAAAAAGGGAAACCAGAGTCAGAACCTGGGGCCCAGCAGGCTCTAGTCTGGAAATGGCAGGTTCTCAAGGCAGGAGGCTTGCTGAGGAGCCCTACCTTCCTTCAGGTCAGCTGCTGCTGAATCATGGAAGGTTATTCTGGACCACAGTTTGCCCCTGTAAGAGGGAAAGGGCCACCAAGGCACGAGGGTGAATTCACTGAGAGCTGGGGCTCATCCTACAGATGTAATCGCTGGTACAGTGTAAAGTAAAATCATATTGACTTTGGGCTCATCCAACACGTCCTCTACTAGTAGTCAACGTTATTTTTTCCTTCTATATTTCTGAGCATATTTTTGTTTCCTATACAAAAAGTGGATTTGTTCTGTAGTTAGCCCAAAGCTGCACATGCTGTCCCTACTCCCTGAGGAAGTTTTCTTCCAGAAACCATGATGTCATCAGTGACTTGGACCTGGCTATTCTGGACACTGCATGCAGACACTTGTGTGCCAAATGAAAAAGAACAATGGCAAAATATTTCACAGTCTGCCAACAAGACAGACTGTGTCGTGCAAGGTGCCTGCCTGTGAAGCCAATTAAATACACAGCACTTGAAGAGAGCTTCAAAATGCATTCAGCATGAAAGCACAAACCCAACAAATGGGCAAGTCCCAGAAAAGACAGCACATTGAAAAAATAAGGGAGATTTCCTTAATGCCTTTTATCCACGTGTGCAAAGCTGACAGACTTCATAAGCCCTGGGATAGATCTTGTTCACATTGTGTGAGTAATACCATTTGTCTTGTGGCAAGAAATAACTCCGTGTCTGCTTCGGTTTAACCTCGCAGCTCTCCGACCCAGGGCAATGCCGCCGCCTCTGGAGCAGGGAGCAATAGCCTGAAATACAGCTCAGCAGTTCCCCATGGCAAACGCACAGAGGACACCTTTACCATTCCAGGCTAGGGGGGCTGCTCAGGCCCTTCAGAGGTCAAATATTCTCCTTGAAGTTAGGGGAATCTATACATAAAGATCAATATGGCCCAGCCTGATACAGTGACAGGGGTTGTATGTCAACTTGACTTCAGTTGAGCTACAGGTAAGCAGGACCAAGAGGGTGTAGGTCAGGAACACTAACGTGAGCCCACAGAAACAACCTTTTGTCCTCCCTTTCTTTTTCAGAGTTGTTTTTTCTTTAACTGAAACAGAAGATGTGGATGTGAAGGGGGAACACTAAACAAATGAACAATGAACTCTGCATAAAAGAAAGTTTTCATTAATATCCCAACCTCCGGCTTTGTAAGGGATCGATATTCATCTGTACCAGTAGCATTAAATGTGACTCAGGATATTACTAAACTATCAAATAAGAGAGGAAATTGTAATACAATTGCTATGAACGCTGTTAGGCCACAGGCAGATCTCAGCCATGTGTGGATTTTCACTTACAATTAAGGACTGGGGGGGGGGGGGTGGGGGGTGGGAGCGGACAAAGCTTTTCATTTAGCAGGGTGAAAGAATTGCACAGGATTTTTGGCCAAAGGAACATCCCACCCTTGGAAGTCAGGCTCTCCCCTATAGGGTCCCCTAACACGGAATTTGTCCCCATACCTCTAACACGAGTACCTCACTCATCTTTATGACATCTCCACCAATTCCTTCAATGTGTCAGGTTTATCTTTTATTCTAAGCTGAAATAAAAACATAGTGCTGCAGCAAAATGGCTACAATGCTGTACTTGAGCTCCCTAATACAGTCTTGGCTGCATTCATTTGAAACAGCAGCTGGATCCAAATTTTGCAAATTGTTCAGGTCTATAAAAAGCCAAGCTGTAAGCCTTGGAGCAGACATCTCTTGTCCAAAAGGTGCAGTTTTGAGTTTGAGGATGTGCCCTGTCACAGAAAGAGCACAAACTTGAATAGCTTCTGGTGAGACGTTGAGAAATGTGAAATGAAAACCTGAGTTGGAAAGCAAATGAGAAGTGAGTCAATACACTGCCTGTCAAACATAGAAGCAGTTTTCAAACTGATGATAGCTGAAAGTAAAAAAAATACATATTTTTTTACAGTTGCAATCAACAGAGTCTCTACCTGGCACAAATTCACTGCAGCAGTGAAATGACCCCGGGGGCTGAATCAGGGACTGAGGGGTTTCAGGTGGTGACTTTTGACAGACAATGAGAATTTCTCCTCCCTGAAGAAAGTTGGACCAGCAGCAACGCACGTCCCGAGGACTGCTCCTCATGCCAGAGGCTCTCAGTGCTGGCCAGCCTGGGGACCGTACTCCTATTGAGCTCCACTGATTCAGCATCCCTGGCATGTATTTGTCACCTTCCCTTACCCAATTCTAGCTGTCACTGTAGGACATGGTCCTCTGATCCCAGCTCATGACCCACAGCTGAGACTCAGGGTTTGATGGGTACAGGTGGGACTGGTGTTATAACAAAGCCACATGCTCCTGTCTCTGTTAGGGGTCGGCTTGTAGGGCAAAATTCTGCCTGTGCAGAGAAAATTCAGGATCAATTCAGTAGAAAGAGATGTAATGAACATGTTTAGGAAAGAACAAAAGAAAACAGCTTCGCTATTACTTTATCTGTCTCTTCTAGAAACCTTTCCTGATTCACTATGTTTTTGTGGGTTTAAAAGCCAAGTCCTCTTTTTTCACCTCCTAAAACACCTCCTCAGTACCTTTTGTGGGGTGGCAGCTATAAGAACTTCTGAAAGCTCCCTCTGATGGGAGGAGGATAAGACCATCAAATATTGTCAGAGCTCACCTGACTGCCTTCTGCTGGACAGACTGTAAAATCACATCCCCTTGCACAACCTTTTTTTGTAAAGCACAACACCAATATCCTGCAATATGTGCATATGATGAGGGAAGAGCAGGAAAGGACTGCAAAGACTTTAACAGCAGGTGTCTCCTAGGTGACACAGTCGAGGCACCCATGTCCCTGTGTCCACTCTGGCCAGGGCCACTGCAGTGTCAGTCTGTGCTGGCACACGAAATGGGGCAGCTGGTCTCAGAGAGGAAAAGGAAAACAAAACCAGCAATGAAACCTTTAAACAACTTCTTTCAGTTCTGAAATGGAGTCGAGGCAAAGTCGGACCATACCTCTGCTGTCACAGTGTCATGTCCCTGCCATCACCCCAGTGCACAGCATGTTTGCCCCAGGTCCGCCATCTGGACTGACTTCAGTTCATGAGTGTCAGACCTGAACCCACTGTTTTTCCCAGTCCATGAGGGAAGTCAGCAGGCTGGAAGGGCACTGAAACACCCCACTCAGCCCATGTGGGCACAGTGCATCCCACTGCCCATCAAGCACACCAAGCCAAGAAGGCATGCAATACAAATACTGGTGCTGGCAGGGCTTGGACAGGAGCAGAAAAGTCGTACACCGTCCCCTCTTCCACTCAGCCCCACAGCCTGTACAGACAGAGGGTGAGCACAGGGGACTCTCAAGGGATGAGTTTCTATATATCATGACCTGGACGGCAGATTCTAATTTCTCTCTTCTGAGAAGGGCTCATCACTTCCACCGCTCCTCACCTTTTCTCCTTTTCTTGTCTCCATGTCTTCCCTCATCAGCTTTTCCTTACTCTCTCAACCTCCACGTCCTCCTTCACACAGCCTCGACCAGATAAGCCAAGACTTTCCCACCTTCTCTTTATTTAAGACCTTTTCCACTTTGTGTTTTTCTGATCTTCCCTTCTTTCCTCTCACACCTCTCCTTTTCCTCTCTCACCCAGATGTCGTGCCCTGGTTTTGTTCCCGGGTGCAGTCCATGACCCTATAGCTTACAGACATTAGGCAAATACATTTCTAGAAACACCTCCAGGCATTGAAAGTAACAAGTGGTCAACAGCCTGGGGAAAGCTTTCCAGGGGCCAGCAGGGTCATCTGCTAGTTGCCACCCACAGATACTATTACAGACCGAAGTGGTGATCCCAAACCTGGATTTAGGTTTCTTGTGATGTCAGGAAGTCCGGATGAGGCTGTCACCCACACCCCCCCACGTGGGGCAGATCCCAGTATCTCTGCAGTGTGTTGGGGTCCCCATGATCCCTCCTCCCACCTGCAGCAGCAGCGGAGTCAGCCACAGCCCCCGCAGAAGCCAGCGTGAAGGGGCTCCATTCCTCCATGCCCGTGTAATTCTTACTACCATCAGCAGATGGCCAAATATTACCACACATTCATAACATTTACATGAAAAAGGCCACATAATTGGGTAGAAAACACCTTTCCTTGCCAGAAGCATTTATCTATAAAATGGCATATGTACATTTGGCATTTACCTTTCTATATGTAACATTATGAAATGTGTGACAAACGTTACACTCATTTCCTTTCCCACTCTTGACATGCTTGCCAAAGTAAAGAGCATTAAGCAAACAAGTAGTAGGATAAAGCTCTGCCCTAAAACATAAATATTATTTCTTTTTTCAAATTTATTTTACAATTAAAAAAAAACCCAAGGCCTAGACCTGACTGCAGTGAAGCCAATGTTAGCAGCAGCTGGCAGCAGGTGGCAGAGTGAAGGCGCTTTCGCGCAGAGCGAGAGGCAACTGGATTTTGAATGCAGAAAGTGTTTCATTAAAGACGTAAAAAGGCCCAACGAGGGGTTGTTTTTGTAAATGCACGGGTTTATAGTTTTAGATGTTTTGAAGAAAAGCATGCAAATGCGCTCTTACACTGCCTGTCAAGGGCGGAGGGGCTTTAACTTCACGCTTTAACATTGCATAACGTCTGAAAAGAATCAATGTGGGCACAAGCACTAACATGACTAATAGAAGCAAAAAGCCAAGGAATAACCTTTCCAGCATCACCTCAGGGCATGCCTGTGCAGACAATTGGGTGCACACTGGGTTGATTCAGCCAGGACACGTGCCAGACAGTGAAAATGAGCCAGCTGTAGCTGCAGAGGAACAGGAGCACTGACACAGCAGTACCCAACTCTCCATCGTCTTTTTGGGACCATGGCAGAAAATTGCACCCACATTTTGCTGCTTTGGCCAGGACTCCCAGGCCATTGATGCTTTTGTCTGGCAGATCCACCTCTCCAGGGGCTGGTCAGGAAAAACAAATTAGTAACTGGCTCTGCATCCTTTACTGTACATCAATTAAAGAGGGCAAAGGGAGAGGAAACAGCTCCATCACTCAAGCATGCTTCAAGAGAACGATTTTCCTGAAATGCTGAGTTTCCAGTAGCTCAGGAATTACCATTTGAACTTTAAGTGATTAAGGATTACTCTAGGGTGCCAGTGGTAACCAGACCAAAATGCCCCCTCTGTTGTGCAGTACTGTATTTTACTTTTCCTCAGACTGTTTGAGTTCTGTTCCAGCTTGCCAGCTAGCTTGGTAGCCACTGAAAAGGCTTTTGGTGTCACCTGCAGGAAATTCACAACTGCCCCATTCCCATACCCTAGTTAATTCTTGGCTGACATTGATCAAGAGTCATGGCCTGTAACTCTCAGTTACATGAAGGATGTAGCATAGCTTTCTAAAAATTCATGATCTGTGGACCAAGCTGGCAAAGAAGGGTGAATTCATACTTGACTTCTGCCTTTTATGCTAAATCAATAAAACTACAGGTATGCACGCAGGGCTTTCGTGCTGGGAGACAGTGTTCCCACCTCTTATCCCTGCCCACAGCCTAGGAGGGATGTGGAGATGCTCCAGAAGAGATACTGGGCATAAAACACAAAGCAGTATAACCTACCCTGGATTAAACAGAGGGTAATGTTCAGAGATCACTTCCCTTGAGTAGGAATCTGATCCCTGACCCTGTTTTGGATGCTGCAGAACTCCTCCTGGCAGCGGTGTTCAGGCCCTGGTGCCTGACGGAGACCTTCTGTCTCACAGACAGCATCGCTCCTGAAATAGCAACTGTCCTTGCAATGACACGTCCCTCTCTGATAACTGGGCAGTGGGTTATCAAGGAGATACCAGACCTCCATTCCCTCCCTCAGCTGCCCAGATCGAGCACTTTCCCACCCCAGGCAGCCCTCCCCGCACACCCCCACTGCCTTCACCTTCCTGACACCACCATTGCCTGCGCTCAGAGACCTTTGCCTCTGCACCACCACTCTCCAGCTTGGATGCACTTCCAGATATATCCAGTCATATGCAATGAGGAGATGCGTGTGCAGGAACAGGAGCTACAACATGTCCTTGAGGGTCTTGGGCAGACAGGAGTAGGATGTGCCCCAGGAGGCACACACAGCCTCAGCCTGATTTTTCAGGTTTATCAGATTATGCCCAATTTACCACTTTGTGCAATCTCCAGTTTTGTTCCATGTCCATGTGCAAGCTCTTGATCACTCTTGAGGAATATTATTTGCACTATCCTGGAATTTGAAAAAGATTAAAGGTGCTAATAAGGGGCTGCTGTCCCCAGCTGGGACCCTGTTAATGAAGTTCTTGTTCTACAACAGCTCAAAAAAGAGAGCCCTGAGGGCCAGACCATGGTCAAGGATGGCATTAAGGTGGTGGATTTCCCTTTCTGCCCATCCACGAAAGCCCCTGTCTTTGCCACCTAATCTCCAAGACCTGTCTGTCCCTTTATGGAGGCTCCTTGGGGCAGGCACTTGGCTGAGCCTTGTGGGCTGTCCCTCTGCACAGTGGCCATCCCAAAAAGGCACTGTCCAACACCACCACTGAGCAAGACCATCCCTGAACAGAGGCTGAAGGACAACTTTGTTGCCTAAATAACCTCTTGTAGTAACTCATAGGAGGAGCTGCAATACTCTGGCTGTTAGAAGGCTGCAGTGGTCTCCATGTGCAGACATCACTTTGTCAGCAGCTGGGATGAGCTTACAATTGTGCATCAGCATGGGCTCCCATCATTTTGGAAACCAGTTCCTAAAAGTCCTTTTTGTGTATTATATTTGTACCTACAGTAATTCATTTCAGGCTTTTCCAGCTTTAAAAGGAGCCTGTGAGGTCATGGAGACTTAAAAACATTTTTTCTTCAACTTAATGTATTTATCTGTGGCTCAGCAATCTGATTTAATCAATTTGAGCAGATATAATTTAAGTACCAAAGTTTTCAATTTAAGAAAATAACTCCCTTTGTCTTCTGAGAGCCCTATTATGACTGAGGGTATCACTGAATTTACGACAAGCACAATTCCACTCTCAGACACCAGCAATCCTAGTAGGCAGTTTTAAAAACATGCAATTCTATATATGTCAGAGGAAACAGATAATCTGAAAGTAAAATGGCTCACCAAAGAATAAACAAAGCATCCTGCCAGTCTTTTGTGCACCACGTTTTCTTGGCTGCAGGTTGGGGACTTCCACAGAGGCATATTTTGAGCCTGAGCCCCTTTTTTGATGCCTGCTCCCAAACAGAGCAAACCCAGAGGGAAGGGGTCCGCTGTTTCAGAGGGGTGAGCCCAGGACAGGGGATGCAGGCAGCCCCCCAAGGCTGGTGGGGGTTGTCACCACTGCACACAGTGGGGATCAGCCCCTGGGGCAGAAAACCCACGCACCTAAGAGCTGCTAGGTTTTCGGGCAGTGACCAGGTGGAAACCGCAAGGTAATCTCCACACACGTGCATTAATAACCACCTGCTCCCATCCTAATCACCAGTCGTGAGGTGGCTGCTAAGCAACTAAACCCTGGCAAGGAGGCACTTTTGAGATAATGCTAAAAATAGTCCCCAGCAGGCTAGATGGAGCAAGCAGCTGTAGCAGGTGATGTCAAGTTTCTTACTGCTGCCCTCCCTGCCATTGCTTGCAAACACCTTCAATGACTGGGTAAATTCCTCTGGGCTTCCCAGGGGACAAGCATTGCAGCAGGGACCAACACTACTGGCTGTCCCCGACATGCTGCTTCTGCACAGGCCCCCAGCAGCATCCCTGGCCAGCAGCCTTTTGGGGAGGCTGCAGGGCATCTGGATGGCCTTCCCCTGCACTGCCTGTGCTGGAACCTCGCCCGATAGGGGAAGGAGGTCCTCAGCAAATCTAGTGTTAAAAGGAGCAATTTGATTAAACTGACAAAAAAATCACGGACACAACTGGAAATGACAAATCATATCTATGACTTTGATATAAATGAAAGGCAGAGCATGTGCATCCCTCTGTCTTTCCAGTCCATTGCTCGGGGCAGTTGAAATCACTTTTGTAGCTAGTCTGTACTGAAGTCAGTTTGCATTTATCTTCACATAGGGGCAGAAGATAAAATAAGTCAAAACACAGGAAAAAGTGCACATATCTTTTACACAGCAGCATTTGAACTTCTGAGTCCAGAAGAGAGAGAAGTGGCAGGAGGCAGCCTTGCATTTTACCTGTTTGGCCTGCAATGCTTTGCCCTCCTCTCAAGGGCAGAGCCGGCCCGGGCACAGACCCTCCCCACTGACTCAGTCCTGCCCAAATTGGGCCACTAGACTTTTTTTGGGGGAGGCACAGTGCAAACCACATCAGGGAACAGATCCAGTGCAAGAATCACCTCCCTTCTGTGCTGGTTTCTTTCATTTCATCCTTCTATGATGGAGTGACTACCTCAGTGGACAAGGGAAGAGCCATGGATGTAATCTATCTGGACTTCTGTAAGGCCTTTGACACAGTTCCCCACAGCATCCTTCTCTCTAAGCTGGGGATATACAGATTTGATGGGTGGACTGTTCAGTGGATAAGGAATTGGTTGGATGGTCATATCCAGAGGGTAGTGGTCAATGGCTCGATGTCCAGATGGAGACCAGTGATGAGTGGTGTCCCTCAAGGGTCCATACTGGGACCAGTACTCTTTAATATCTTCATCAATGACATAGACAGTGGGATCGAGTGCACCCTCAGCAAGTTTGCAGATGACACCAAGCTGAGCGGTGCAGTTGACATGCCAGAAGGATGGGATGTCATCCAAAGAGACCTAGACAAGCTGGAGAGGTGGACCTGTGAGAACCTCATGAGGTCCAACAAGTCCAAGTGCAAGGTCCTGCACCTGGGTCAGGGTAACCCCTGATATCAGTACAGGCTGGGGGATGAAGAGATTGAAAGCAGCCCTGCAGAGAAGGACTTGGGGGTACTGGTGGACAAAAAGCTGGACATGAACCAGCAATGTGTGCTTGCAGCCCAGAAGGCCAACTGTATCCTGGGCTGTATCAAAAGAAGCATGGCCAGCAGGTCAAGGGAGGCGATTCTGCCCCTCTACTCCGCTCTGGTGAGACCCCACCTGGAGTGCTGCGTCCAGCTCTGGAGCCTTCAGCACAAGAAGGACATGGAACTGTTGGAGTGGGTCCAGAGGAGGGTCACAAAATGATCCGAGGGCTTCCAACCTAAACCATTCTATGATTCTATGATTTTATAGTTCTTGAATGATGGCTGAAGCCAGCACAGCAGTCACCTACAACCCCACCTCTCAGGCATTTCTTCTAGCAGCAAGAAATTTCTTGAGCACCCCCTTCCTCCATGAGCAGCAGCCCCCTTCCACCCACTTTAACCATATCAGGGAAATTATCAGGCTGAAAAGAGCCCCCCAAGCCCCTTTTCCCAGGGTTATTTTGGCCCAGGTCTGCTCATGCAGACCCCCATGGCAGCCACTCCAGGTTCCAGCAAGGCTGGGGTGCGATGGAGGGTGCCCACTCCCCACAAGACCTGTGGCCAGGGAAGGGTGCATTAGTCACAGGCATTAGGCAACAGCCTCCTCCCCTGCCTTGCAACACCAACCACAGGAACAGGAAAGTCTGGGCAGGTGCCACCCCACATTTAAGGATGACTATTGCTTTAAATAATGCATCCAAGAGATATGTTTTACTCCTCAAAATACCCCTTTCTTTTAAAACAGTAGCCAAGCTCACAGGGAACTGATAAGCAAAGCTGCTTGAGAACAGAACAGCATTAAACCTTCCCCTGTTCAGACCAGTAGAGGCAGAGGAGAACCCCAGCAATCAGCAGGGTCCCATACCACCAGTATAAGGACACCTGCAGGGACCAGGACAAGCTTAACCCAGGCAAGCACCTTTACCATGTTTTCTCCTACCTTACCTCTTCTGGTAGAACAGCATAAAACCCTTGGTACCAGCCTTGTAAACCTCTGCACCATATCTCACAGCACTTCCCTTGGAGGTACCTGTAATGGTGCTTTCCCTTTCCCCTGCCCTCCTCCCCTTAAGCTGCTGTTAACGAGCCTGGGGGTGCAGCTCTCATAGCAGGTGATGTGTTTCCACCTGCAGCCCACACACATGATGTGAATCGGGTCCTTTGGTTACCCAAAGTAAGCCCCAGAAGGGAGTGAGGTCTGAAGAGCAGCAGGCAGCTCCCAATCTCTCCCAGCCAGCACCAACCTGCTCGCTTTTTCCAGGACCTTCCTTCCTGCACTTGAAAACACACTCAAATGGAGAAACAGCAGAGCTAGAAACCAAAGTTTCAAGTTCACTGAAGAGGAAATGGCCTCTCTGCAGCTGCGGAGAGGGCCATAAATTTCCTGGCAAGCATAAGCAGGGACGTGGGTGCACATATGTCTTCCAAATACCAATGTCATTTTCAGTGGAAGTAAAAGCTAATTGATCTTTAACATGCAGCACTTAATTTCAATGCCTTTTGTACATTAACACTACTAGTGAAACAAATACCAGATTTTACTAAAATGAGTTTGTGTCAACATATTGATGACTCACACACCCAGTTGCAAAGGGAGACTCTGAATTACTCAGAAGGATTCTGCTTCAGCACTTTTTATCCAGTAATGATAGGTATATCCTGGCTGGAAATCCTGGTGGGTCCTGAGTCTTTCTTGCTCTTGCCCTGAAGCTGAGGTCTCAGCACACTTGGAAAGAGATTTCCAGGTGAGAAATATTGTATGTGTCAGTTGCACACATGTGGCATTGAAAACCTCAAGGCAGCAGCTGCCACTAAACCTTTCTACAAACCCTAATGGAGAGGGTTCAGCCAAAACAGGATGCCTGTAAACATTTTGCAGCAGGCTTTTTGTTACCCTTCCCAGGTCATCTCTGCCGCTGAAGCATGCTGGTGATGTGACAGCATGACAAGCACTGGGAAAGCGGAGTTGCCCGGGGCCCACAATGCCCAGCCTGTGGTTGCAGACTGCCACAGCTCCACATATACTTGCTGCTCCTCTTTACAGCTTACTTTGACTGAATTATCATTAAAAAGCTGAGGGTTTGATACCTCACAGCTGTGAAGTATAAAGAAAGATCTTTAGAGATATCTTGCACCATAAATATACTTGCCTGTGCTGGTCTATATCTAGGTGATAAATGAAGCCCAAGACACTTGAAAGAGCTTCTTAATCTTTGAAAAGCAAACCAAAGCCAATAATCCTTTGTAGTTTTATTATACCATATATCCAATTTCTTTTGCTCTGCTTCCAAAAGTATTTGTGGCAGATGGGCAGTCTCCAGCCTGGTGGGGTTTGCTGGTGGGGTTCATTGCATAGCCCCACAGGCAGAAGCACCAGCACCACTGAGAAGGAGTGGGGTGAGGAGGGGGAACCAGCTTCAGCTACCCTGGAGAAAAAGGGATGTGGAGGGACAGCCTCAGATTCAACAAGAGGTGCCCGGACCCTCGAGGCATCTCCCTTCGTAAGTGCGGTCACCTGCTGCTGCAAAGACTCTCCCAGGCACCACAGCTAGCAACAGAGTTTGGTTTCTCCTGTAGGAGCATGAATGCTCTTTTCCAAGAGGTATAACCGTGTCCCAAGCCATCTCTGAACTGTCTGAACACCAGTAACTCTTAGCAAAACCATCAGCAGTTCTGGATTTTCTGGTTTCTGTTCCAAACCACCTTTCCCAGCCACAGTCTTGACTCATCCCAGGCAGCCAAAGGACTTCTTGTGGTCTACTCTATCACTGTTTCAAAGAATACAGGAAGAGAGTCGAGCTCTCCGCTCACGCGATGTTTTAAAAAAAAAATGGCTTAAGGGAGCAGCCGTCTCTCATTTCCTGGAAATCTTGCAGAGCTTTGGTGACTCTTGCAAGTCCCAGGCATCTACCCCAACCTACGGCCATCCACCACTCCCTGCAGACTCAAAACCCTCTGATGAAGAAGACCTACCTCCATCACACCCTTACAGTGAGGTAGGAGGATACTACAAAACCAAGAGCCTATTGCTGTGCTTTATTTACCCCCTAGGCTCCACTATGAAGTCCCTTCAATAATGTTTTTTATGGCTCCATCAATCTTATTTAAACTTCAGTACAAATAAATTGTAGCACATTCACAGTCCCATCACAGTGCTCTGACTCACCCAGTCCCAGCAGACATTGTATATTAAATCAATTTTGGAATGTATTCCAAAGAAATTGTTTCAGCTTCTTCAGTTACAAACTACCCATGCTATATGTTAGGGCAAAACAGTGCAGGATATCTAATAGGAGGACTTTAATTAGCTGCTGATTAGCCTCATTAGGACTCAGCTCATTAATAATGTAAGTCATGCTCTAGTCCCTTTCTCCCTTGGCTCAGTGGAGGTAGGGGAGATAACTCTTACACTAATGGCAGAAAATGCAGCATTGATCCTGGATTTCCTTCTCCTTCCCAGAATGTGGATCCCTTATCAGATGCAGGGATGAATTCTGCATTTCATTGCACCTGGGGTACCTCTAATAAATTAAATGAACTTCAGATTTACTCTGGTATCACTCAGAGCAGAGTTAAGCCCACAGACTAAAAAGTTTACCAACTAGGTGGGAAAAAAAAATGCCTTTTCCAGCTATTGATTTCTGCCACATCCAGTACACACAGCTTCAGTTACTCGCATGGGAAGCATACAAGACTAAGGAAGTTAGGGCCTGGGGTAACCAGGGCACCTGTTCAATGCAAAAGTTTCTGTACTGCTGGCTCAGACCGATGTATCTTATCAAAAACATTCAGGCCTTTATTTACCACTAGCTCTCGTCCTCATAGACCACTGTCCCCTGTAGCAGGCTGAAAGCTGCCATTTGCTCTGGGCTTGTCTTTTGGCCGCATCCTTAAGATGTAATTCAGCATCCCATGGCATGCAAAAAAACCCCAAACAAACAAAAAAACAAACAAAAAAATCCCAAAGCCCAATGTTTTGTCCTGTTTTGCTTTGCTGCAGCAGCGAGGCTGTGTGCAGTGTCACCCCGGAGACCAGGTGGGTGGGAGCCCACATTCCTGCAGAGCCAGGGGGATTAATGAGCTGCAGCATGTGCAGCACCGCAACAGCACACAGAGATGCCAAAGTGCCAAATATGCTTCCAAATAGGAAAAAAAAAAAAAGTGTGCTTAATCTGAATTACTATTTGATTTACTGGCTGACAAGATAATTAGTTGTCCCACACAGCTAATTAGCAAATTCCTGAGACTGTAGTAACCATCAGACCTAAAGCATACCAAACTCCTTGCTAACTCAGACTCACTCCTTGTCTCCTCTGCATCCTTTTATTATGAATCCTTATCTCTTTGAGAAATGCTTGTGCAGGAATAGGAAACACCTTCCTATTTAACTGCCTGTGCTCTGGAGTCATTTCCAATCAGTGGATATCAGCAGCAGCTTTGGATGCAGAAATCCAGTTAATCTAATCTGCCTGGCTGGTTGATTAATATCTGTGAGGTTGGTGTTCAAGGGAGAATGCCTTCGGAGACTGGCTGGGCTGACAGCATTAATAGCAATGATTATGCGGTCTCACACTTTCTCCATCCCATTGCTTTCTGCACAGAGAGCTGCCTGGGCAGTGGAGAAGGTTGTCTTCTCCCCAGAGCCTGAGCGAAGCAGCTGGGGCTTTTGCAGGGCAAAGCCCAGGCTGTGCCGAAGCAGAAGCTTTCAGATCTGCTCCTTTAAACTCAACTGCATTTCCATTCCCAAGGAAGAGGTAGAGGAGCTGCAGCAACAAGGACTTCTGAGGCAAAAGGGCATCTCTATTGACCTTGAAAAGCTACTGAAATACTTCCCTCTGTAGCAAACTGAACCAAATCCCTCCAGGTCCTGCCAGCACGTTTCATCATTTGCTATTTTTGCTGCTGCTGTGGGTATGTACCTGCACCCACAAAGACTGTCAGTCGGCTCCAGACACGGATTGACCTTTTGCTAAGCCGTGCTGGTCAATCCTGGAAAACAACTACAAGTACTGAGGCTTTCCTTCTCAGTCGTGTCAGGCTGCTCAGCAAAAGCTGCTCAGCGACATCCACATCCTACAGCGTTCCTAGAGAAATCCGGGCATTCCCCAGTCCCCAGCAGTGGTCCTGGAGGAGAGGGCTTGCATGGCCTGTGCAGCCCTGGCACTGCCCCAGGATGCCCACTCTGCTCTGCCAAGCACCATGCTGGCCCTCCTGGAGCCACCAGCCAGGAGGTTTTGGGGTGGGCAGTGTTGGATTTGGCAGGGGAGGTGCTGAGCAGTGCCTCCTACCCGCAGGGCCATGGGGAGCCCCAGACACTGATCCCCACCCCACCTTTCAACATGGGGAAAGAGTTGGACCCCACCAACCTTGCACCAGCTCTGTGCAAGTGGGTGCATGCGGGGGGCCCCAGTCATGGGTTTGGGGACATGCCCTGGAGGTATCTTGAATTCATACTAGATCAAGACAACAAGGTACCAAAATCCCCTTTCCCCACCCAACATCTGGGTCTCCATGAGACAGGCAATCAGCTGCACGGACCAAAAGGATGCTGCAGCATGGCCCAGGTGACCTGGGTTCCCCTTTGCTTTATTCTTTGCTGAGATGGGGTAGGGTAGGGGAAACACTGGGCTTGCATCCACAAGGATGCTCCGGCAGCAGCTGTGGTGGCATAGGGGTGGCCAAAGGGCAAGTGGGGGAGAAGGAGGCTAAAACCAGATCTTTGCTTCTCTACCTCTTGATGAGTTCCCGTGTCACTATCACAATGGTACCACAACACTCAGACCCTTGAGGGGCCACATCTGTGCGATTTGCCAGGCAGGAGCACTGGGCTGCCCATCTCACGACTCCTCTTCCCCCACGCCTGCTAGGATGGACTCTTCCCAATGTTTCACAGTCTCCCATCCCAGCGCAGGAGCACAGCACCACTTCTTTTGGTACTGAAAATAAAACATAGGGTCTCTGGCTTCTGAAACCACATTTCCATTGAGCGATCATCCTTTTGGTGCTGAGAGTGGCTGGGATCAGAGTCCCGCTCCTGTTGTCACCGAAATCGGGAATAAACCTCGTAACACTAATGTAGTGTTAAAAGGCAGGCATTCTTTATTCACGGCGCCGGGAACACGGGGGATAACTCCTCCTCAAACGTGTTCACCTTTGCATTAAAATCCACCAGTTTTTATACCCTTTTTCTGTCGAGTCATGCTGTTTAACATAAAATTACATACAATGCTTGCTATTAACATACAATATTCACTATTAACTTTAACCTTTACATTGATTGGTTTCTTTGATTATGACTTCATCAATATTCGTATCCCAAAATAATCATTGGTCACTTCTACTAATGACTACTAATTGATTTCTTGATATTCAAATCAAGATGGGAAGGGTAAGGGTGTTTCCAAGCAGCATCACTGGTACATAACAGGTTTCTATAGCAAGTTTCCTTAGTTTTACACAACTTAACAAATACAATAACTAACAGATACAGTTCCTAGAGTTACAAGATTCAAACAAAACTCCTCTATTCAATTCTTCATTGTTTTCATCCAGTTTCTATTAGTTTCTTAATACAAAACAGTAGCTACCTGGTGAGGTTCCTATGGCTATGAGTTTCACAACACACAATATTCTGTTTAATTCCGCACCACCTTGGTTACACTGTCAGCAGCAGAGGAAAGCAGCAGGTTTCGGCAGCCTGCGCTATGAACCGCTGCAAACACCATGGCAGCTGATACCGTCTGCCGTGATGACTCACTGCTGTTGATTTGGGCAGAGGCAAGAAAAACAGCCTGAAATGCACCAGTTCAACATTCATATTCTCAGTGAGGGCTATTAGCTCAAGCAGGTCCCCGTCCCCCCACCCTCTCACCTTCTTTGAGTGCAGCATTACTGAAATTTATTTTTCTATATTGGAAAAGTGATATATTGACAGCCTTATATTTGGTAAAGCAGCTTATGTCACTGCCAGAGATGTCACATTGAAATGGATCACATCTGCATCAACAAAATACCTGGCACAGTTTGACTCTCTCATCTCCCCAGGCAATTTTTCTTTCTTTTTTCAAGGCTGCTCAAATATTGGCTTTACTGCCACGGGAAAGATAGGAGTGACCTGTAGAGCAAATAGTCATGATAGTTTTTCAGAGCTATTTTTCCCAGGGCTGTTCTCCCAAAAGCATTCACCCCAAAAGAGATGTTTAAATCAGGGTGAGCCCCTGGGGAGGTATTTCAGCCCAGCACAGTGCAGCTGCAGCCAAACCATTGGGCAGGACCGTGACCACCGTGGAGCTGAACTGAGCGCCAATGGCCAGTGCTTCCCAGCTGGGGAAGGGATCACACAGCACAAAGCAACCTCATTGGGGTTCAAAACATGCCCCTGCAGCGTGGGTGGCAGCTCGGCTCCAGCCTAGTGTGGGAAGCAAGCCATTAGGTCACATCTCCTATGTCCAGCCATGGCCGCCACGAGTATTCATTTCTATCTTTCCAATAATTTCCATTTTCTTTTCATTTGCAAAGGCCAAGGACCACAGATGAGCTGTTTGGACCCACAGAAATGAAAAAAGAAAGGCTGCTGTACTGACAAATAACCTCTACAGCTGATAGTGCCCTGGAGCTGTTAAAGCATAACCCATTTTCTTTGAGAGAAATCACACTGGTGGATTTTGTGGTGATGGATGGATGGATGGATGGATGGAGTCATGCTTAGCTCTGGATGGTGCTCACCAGAGAGGGACCAGATATTCCCACTTTCTAAAGTTCATTTCTAAAACCTATTGTGCTTAGTGGTAGTATTTACCATTCAATCCTGGGCAACACACACAGTAAACACTTTATAGTGTTTACTTGTTTGTTGATTGTAAACTCCATTTTTAAACCCAGGAAAATGTTAATTATGCAGCTCCAGATATTGCAGTGTGCCACTGAAGCAAATAGATAAGCCTGAGACTTTCCATCACTCAATAATTAATTCTCAAATTTACAGAAAATCTTTACCCTATGTTGGGTTGAAACACTAAAAATAGATACTTGATCAAGCATTTTGTTGGGAGGAGAGGGATGCTGGTGTCCCACAACACAGTATGCTTGCCTGAATGCTTGGCTTGGGCTTTGGGAGCCACCACGGTGTCCCTTTGGCCAGCGCTGAGCATAAGTCAGGGCTCTCCCCTCACACGCAGGGTCACAGGACCCAGTAACAGGAATAAGATATGATAATGGGAATAATGGTAAAAATACACAGAACAAAATAAATAGTGCAGAAGCAACATTTTCCCAGCCAAAGCAAGTTGCCATAGGACCCCTCCATAACTCCTCTATACCTCTCCTGATTTGCATAGCCGAAAGATGGCAGCAGTCTCTCACATATGTGCTGCTGCAAAAGCTCCCTCTCTCTCTACAAATACATACAAACATCTATCAGTAATCTAGTCGTGATGCACATTGGAGGGAGGTTTTCCTGTCTCATCTGCTGTAGCATGCAGCCAGACTAACTGCCCTGGGGCTGCAGCGGTGGCCACACAGGCTGTAAGTGTGCAGAGCAAGGATGCTGCTGCTGCCTGCCTACAGCACCGGCCTTGCCCCTGCCAAGCATTGCCATGCACAGAAGAAATGGCAGTAATCATTTCACGCACGCCTGGTCATCCCCATCAGCACTGTGCGGATGCTGGGTTGTCCATCCAGGCGCTTGCTAGGTGTCAGTGAAAGGACTTATTCTTCATCTTCTGAGTGTTCTTTGGGGGAGAAAAAGTTAATAGCATCCTTTGCCAAATTTTGCATCTGGAATGAAATTCATTCCCCTGCTACCCCATGCGGTGCAGCTCCCAGCTGCCTCCAGTGCACACCCTCTTCTAGTTCCGGCACACCGGAACAGCTCAAGCAGAGAAACTCAGAGAAAACATTGTCTTGATTTTTGCCTTTTCCAAGATGATAAATCCACCGTGTGATTCCATCCACTTGCTTTTTTTTTTCCCTACCCTGTCCCTATTTCTTGTCTGACTTTGCTGAGCTCCATTGCGGGCATCCCCAGGAGCCTGCTGTGCATTGACCTGCTGGCCCCTGCAAAGGCTCGTTTCCCATGGGATCTCACCAGGCTGTTGCCACTGCCTGGGATCACACCCATCCCTCCATCATCCCCATCACTTTGCAAATGGAAGAACCTGAGGTTTGCTTTCAATATGTCTGATGCAAAGTTTTGCTTTATAATCCCTATGAAAATGGAAGGAACTAAGAGGGATGGAGAGCTGCAGAGAAATGCGTATTTGCAGAGCAGATCATGGCATTTGCACATGGGGAAAAGCTGGAGGTTACAGCTCCTCCCACCATGGGTGACATGGTGTCTGCACCCAGAGGAAGCCGCTTTGTATCAAGAAGCCCATCGGCAATGGGGCGTAATGGCGCAACAGGAGCCATGCTGCGTCAGGATAATCACATCTTCGGTACATTAAGGTTGAAGTCAGGGCTGAGCATTTCCAGCCCCCCAGGGGCCCGTCCAGCAGATCCAGAGAGCCCGCAGCAGGGAAACTACCCTGGCCCCATAAGTCAAATTGTGCCAAATTAAGGAGAAAAACTTCATTTCTCTGGATGTGACGCTCCCAACATGCAATGTCGCATCCAGGGCAGGTGGAATTTCCACGGGCGGGGGGAAATGCTGCTGCTCGGTGCTGCCAGCTCTGACAAGGGCTGCTGCTGCAGCTTTGTGCCCGGCTCCCTGCTCATTTTCTCCTTCCCACGGGGCCCTGGCCAGTGTTTGCCATGCCATCATGGCAGCCGGGGGGGCTGCAACTTGACCTGCCCCATGCACTTCCAGCCAAATCACTTATGCACACCTCACTTCCCAGCCACAACTCTGCCCCAATTCCCAGTGTTTTGGTTAAAACATTATTTGGATTTTAACTTAAGTGGCATAAACCCCCTTCCAGGATGCTTCTGGGACTTCCCTCTTTGGGGACTCCTGGCCTGAAGTGATGCTCTCCCAGGAGCAGCGCAGCAGGGCAGCAGCCTGTCACTGCTTTTGGAGAGGGACAGACCCTTTACCCCTGCTTACTGTTGACCATGACTGCGGGCAGATTTAGCGTGAGACATGAGCATGACCTGAGCCCTCTCTGCTTAACACTGTCACATCAGAAGTAGCAACAGTGAAAGGCATCACTCAGAGCTGGGGAGGGAAAATAATTTCTAATTATGAGAAATTTTTATGAAGAAGAGCCTCTGAGGTGAGCTACGTCTGCTCGGTTGGTAGCACCAACCAGAGATGCCCCTTCAGCATTGAGTTTCAGCAGGACCCACAGCTCCACTCCATCACCTTGGGGAGCACCTGACTCAGGTTTCCACAGCAGACAGCCCACTGCCACCAATATGGGAAATTTGGGCAGAGAATTAGGGACAGAATTAATGAGTGACAGCATTTACTAGAAGCAGCAAGGTGGCCTCACCTGCAAATGCCACAGCCTCCTCGCCTGTCATGGGAAGGGAGCCCTAAGCTGGCAGCACCTTCCCGCAGGACACTCACCTCCTTCAGCAGCCCACGGGAGCCAGCTTCAACAGAAAACATCTACTTGGAGCTCTTTGCTTAAAGAAAATGCATCAAATGTTTTCCTTAGCATGGAAAACTTACCATGTGCCAACTGCTCATTAAGCCCGACTACTTTCTTTCCTCTGCTCCACACGGGCATTACTGCTCCAGCTGCCGCTCTCCAGCACAAGTACCCAGAGCAAGGCATGCTAAAAGCCCAGATCCAGGCTTTACAAAACAAGGAATCTGGGATTTGGACCAACTGTAAATAAAACCTGACAGAAAACATACTGAGCATACTTGGCTTAGTGTTTTCTCCTTGATTTCCTGCAGATGTGATGAGTTTCCATTACAGTGCTCCTGGGCTGCACGGGCAGACACCCTGTCTGCAGCTCCCATGCAGTCATATGCTTTCCCCTCCTTTTTTTGTTGGTATTTTCTGTGCTGCCCAGGCATTTCCCAGGGCTGGACACTGTCCAGAGGCCAGCATCTGTGCACTGTCCCTGCAGCTATTGCTGTCCCCCTCCGGGCGAGCAGAGGCAATGCTCCCCTTTCAGGTTGCCCAGCCAGAGCCTGCAGGGATGCATAGCCAGGTCATCCCTGTGCCAGCTGGGCAAGGCTCACCATGGGGTAACCTTGGGTAACCCTGGTGTAACCCCAGTGCAATGCAGACCACCCACCAGTGTGGGATGAAAGACAATCTCCAGCAGCAGAGCAGCCTCTGGGACACCTGAAAGCTGCTTTTGGCAATGTGTGAACTACCTCTGCCCCAGTGATGTTTGTGCTTCCTTAAAAGTCTCTGCATTGGTCCAGCACTGGCAGGATAGACAAGGATGCATCAGGCACTGCCTTACCCTCTGCAAAGCCAAGGAGAGCCTGACTCTTCCACCCAGGCTGAATTTGGCCCGCAGCCCCAGCGTGACCTCAGCAGCATTGCTAGGGGACAAGCAGCAACAAACATTACAGTGATCTGCCGTGGAAATAGGATCTTTATCGTCTCTCTTGCAAAATGCAGAGTATAATGTCTCCTAGATTTGCTTACACTGGCAGGCATTTCATTTGGTTTCTGGTGGTACTTGAGGATGCCTTGTCTGGGTTAATGGAAAAGCCAAACTCCCAGAGCTGTTTGGAAATTACGTGTTCAAAATGAGCATAATAGAAAAACAAGAGTGCAATGTTTTTTGTGTATTTGCAGGTGTGCTGCGAGAAGCCGCGTGAGCATTATCGCAATACCTATCCATAACTCATCTTATGGGCTCCTCCAATGCCCAGCTTGTGCTGAAGTGTTCAAACAAAGCAGAGTGCTGAACTGCTTTCCTAGGAAAAAGGACCAACTGATCTAATCTCCATAGGATGTTTATAAGCAATGGTAACTGCCTCCCTTGGATCACAGAGAAGCATTGCTGCAACCACAGGCATTGAGCAGTGTTTCGGGCTTTGCAGAGCAGCTCTCCGTGGGGAGGCAAGTGGCACTGGGCGAACCAGCCACCACAGGAGCCACCACATCCTCCCCAGGACACCCCACACTTCAACCCAGCTGATGAGCACCATGCCCTGGGCACAAGGACACCACAGATAACTACAGGCGCCCCAGGAACTCAGCTACCTGGGGAGAAAGCAAGCCCAAGCAGGAAAAGTTATCCATGGTGGCAATCAATAACCTTCAAGAAAAAGCAGAGGCCAGCAGCAGTCATGGTTTAATAACATTGATTTCAGGCTTTGTTTTTAAACTGCTTATTTGGTATTGCAGAAGGCATTTTATGATGAAAATGGGGATCTTTCTCAGTCTGGCATATGGGAGCTGTGCTGTTTTTTACACCCTGGGCATTGCCGAGGAAGTCAGTGAAGGGGCACGAAGTAAATCAGTGCAGAATTTGGCTCCATGAAAAATCTGTCATGAGCAGAGAACCCAGTTCCCCAAATCAGCCAGCAGGGACAAACCATTTAACTAAATTAAATCACTGCAAGGGCAATTCAGAGAACTAGAGAGAAAACTGCTTTTGTTTTTCAATCACCAGTTCCACATTGACAATTGTACTGCATCCTTCTGGGCTTGCTCTCTGGTACTCCCTGTCTCACAGGGATTTTTCATGGGCATTTCCCCATGTAGAATGACGGATTCTTTTTGTTTTGCATGTACTTACCTCTCTCTCCTGGAAAGATCCTGGTCAGATGTTATTTTTATGTTTCTTTTACCCATTCCAGCTCTGCTGCAGCTCCTTTTTTTTTTTGTACCTCTGGCTGCAATTTCTCACCTGGGGCATCTTATCCAAAGCACTCCTATTTGTTTTACTCCAGCCAGAAAACTAGTCCCTCACCAGCAACTAATCCTTGTATGAAAGGAAGAAAATGCTAATAAATGGTGAACCATTACCATTCCTACCACTAGGGAAGTCCTTGCTGTAAATCAGCTTTCTGCACCCTCACCCTCACTGCCAAGACAGTGCTGCACAGGCTGGCAAGTGCAGGGCAGGTACCTGCCACAGCCCTGCCCGCATCTCCTCTTCATAGCAGGCAGCATTATTTTATCTTATCTTGGAGCCTTCACTTAGCAAAAAGATGCCACTAGGCCAAATTCAGATCACATAACAATTCGGGTGATGGCAAAGGAATTGGAAAGTAAATCAGCCCTATCTTTTTTCCTGGCCCCCGTAGGGCTGGTTGGAGGCGATAATAGGAAAAAAACAACCAACCCACCCTTTACTTTAAAAAAATAGCAAAACAAAAAACCCTACAAAAATCCAAACAAACAAAAAGAAACACATTATGTTGGGGTGAAATTCAGGGTCAGTTTTAGCACCAACTTCTGCACTTGGTGTCTCAGACGCACAGAGACCAGGGAGGGGAAGCAGATTTCATCAAAACTGCCATAATCCACGTAGCCCTGAATTAGGATATTTCAGAGCCAGTTTTGCATCAAAAGGCTTGGCGAAGTTTTGAAAGCTGAGGCTTGTATAGAGGCGAACTTGCCATCCAAGTGGGTTTTTCTCTCCCAAAGTATGAAAACCCATGAAATAGGGGCAGTACCTGGATTTCCACCCAGATAAGGGACACCCCCAGCCTTGCAGTCTGGCTCAAACCCCAGGAAAGCCCATGGGATTTTGACTGTCGCTGGACCAGACCTTGCACAGGACCAGGGATGCTCTGAGTCCAACCCCGCTCCTTTGGGCTTACCTTCCCGGCCTGACCCCAACCCCACAGCACTGGTCCAACCAGCACATCATCACCCTAAACAGTTGTATGTTATTGATGAGGACAAGATCCGAACTGGAGACGGCCTTATTTCAGCGGTGGGAGCTGTGATTCATCCCCTATGGCCTATAGCTTGTGCAACATATGGCAATGCTTTTTTAGAAATCCGGGATGGAGAGACGGAGAGACAGCACGCAACAAACCAAGGAGTGTGGCAAGACGCCTGTCTGGTAACAAAGTCGGCACGTGGCTGCAGATCAGCTCCTGCATCCCTGCGTGCCTGGAGGAGACACGTGGACCCCAAGAAAGCCACCATGGCTGCTCTCCGTCCTGGCTTCCCACCCTCCTGCTGTCTCACTCGTGTGATCTGCACTACTAACACTCAGTCTGTTTGATTGTTTTTAATGGTGAATCCAAGCCAGAAGATACCCACAGCAGACTATCTATCTTTTGGTAAATTAAAAGAGATCATATTCCACCTTGCAAAAAGTATTTGGGTGGCTCCTTCTCCTGAGAAGCTGACAGGCAGATTTAGCCCAAACTGCAGACAGATTTTAGTTACCACGCAAATGTAAGTCGAGAAGTAATTCCACTGTCAGTAACGGTGTTGTTCTGGGTTCATTCCAGCATGCTAGAAATGAGAACTTGGCTCAGGACGCAGGCAGGGACAGATGAATTATCAATATATCGTTGTGCCCGCCTCCTCCTCCTCTTTTTTTGAAGCAATTCAAGAACAATCTTCCCTTGTTATACATCTTAGTGGCTTCTTCTGGGGACCGTGTTTGCAACACATGTGGCTTTCGGTCACCACAGCCACCACAGCACCCAGGTGAGCTCCAATGCAACATCAACACAAGCCCATCAGGCTGGGGCAAATCCCATTTAAATGGAGCCATGCTGGTTTTGGGACCAAATAATTTAAAGAAAATCATTAAAAGTATCAAGGAGTACAAACGTTTGATAAGTCATCAGTGACAGCTGAAACTAATTTAACCCTGCGGTTGTGGAAGTGGCACTTAATTAGCATTCTTATTGCAGAGTCACACACTGATTGTTCAAAATCTTATTCAAAAAGCAGCCAGAGGAAATCATACTGATGCCAGAGCTTGCCAGGGACGCAGCGGAGATGTGCTGCACTATCTGCATGGTGATAACTTGCAATACAATAGCCTACAACAGCCTCAGCCTTTCCAAGGAGGCTCAGCCTTGTGACAGCTGAGCCCCCACAGAGCGAGTGGCCACCCCGACCCAGCACAGCTCTCGCCCAAAGCAAGGCCTAGAGATACTCCCCGACCAGAGATTGGGCAGGTTGGATTTCTGATTTACCAGGCCAAGATTCGATCCCCAAAGCACACAATGCAAAATCTGTTATCCAGCTCTGCCTGGAACTTCAGGAGGCACCAGAGATGCAAACTCCCAGCACTGATTTTCCCAGGGTGATGAGTGCCATAGAGGTTAATTTATTTCTCAGTCTCTTTCCCATCTTTCAATAAAATCTGATATACTTTTCTGTTTGATGAAGCTACACGTGAGATCACCTCTGCTTCGCTTCCTGGGATGGGTTAGTGTGGGGGAGACCTTCACCATGCTGCAGGGGATACAAGAGACCAATGACCAACATCAGCTGCTCCAAAAAGCTGATCCTTGTGTTCCCAGAAGCAATGAAGGGCTGAGCCAGGACGTAGCTGGGACACATCCTCAGCGGGGACAAAGCCATAGACCCCAGCACGCTCCCAGGCAGGTGCCGACTGCCCCAGCCCCCAGAGCTCTGTACCTGGCTCCCTTCTCACCTGTTTCTTTAGAAACCTCTTGCCCAACTCAGAGGTAACACTGCCATCCCACAGCTCCCACCAAATCAGAAAACAGGTCAGAGTCCCCAGCAGGCTCAAGCTGCTTCCTGCCATTTTGGGGAGCCTGAGCAAGCACCATCGCTAAATCCACTAAATCGATGTTTGTTCACTAAATCAGTGGGGCTTTAAGCACACATTGAGAGTCTCGCAGCAGACAGGCACACGTGTAATGTGTTAAACTCCATTTAAAATTAAAAAGCCCCTAAAGTGAGTGGCTGAGCTACAGGTTAAAGTAATTTAAATTGCATGGCTCCAGGTCCTATGTACAACCCTGCCGGTGTACCAAAGCTTTGCACACCCAAACGCTCGGCTGAGACAAGGGGACAGCTGAGACATGGCCAGACTCTGCCCCTGCACAAGCCCAGCTCCAAAAATCAGCAAAGACCTGTTATTTTCAGCAGATCTGCAATAATAGGCATGGGATTAGGTGGCAAAAAAAAAAGACAGAGCTCAGTGTGCAAAACTAATCTAATCAGGAGGCGTCTCAGTCTTCTCCCAGCAGAGTTGAGCCGCAGATATAGCTACTTATCCACGGGGCCGATCGCAGCACCTGGCTGATCCCCAAATCCCCATAAACAGAATTACCCCCAAACCAGTAAATATACTTGGTGCTGCCCAAAACCTTATTGACTATTGAGCCTTTTTTGTATAAGCCGTTCTCAGCAGAGCACAGAACTCTCATCCTTCAGCTCAGCCAGCTAATCAGGCTAATGAGGCGATACGCTCTGCAACTTCCAATGGTTTATAATCAGCCTGAAATTAGGTTTTACTGTAAATCTTACAAATTTTGTAAGTCGCTTGAAACTTCAAAATTATGTAGTTGTGCTCTTCTGCAGAAGAAATGTCCGTGGGTGAGACTTCAGTGCTGGTAACTCTGCACGGGGTGGGAGAAAGGGAGAGCGACAGGTAGGACATGCAGAGGATGCATGTGTGGGTTTGTACATAAAATGGTAATGTATGATAGTAATGCAATACACAAATATATATGTGTGTATTTATATATGGTTAAACATGTATATATAGTGAATATATATGTATGTGTATGTATATATGGTTAAATGTTTTCACTAGGCTTGCTGGAGACGGAGCATTTGCAGGATGCTTCAGAAAAGTCAAGTTTTAAAAATGCAGATCAGGGGAAACCAACAAATGGAAAATAGGAGGAACATAATCCTCCTTCAACTTGCATTTGGTACCCTTGAATTAATATAACTGCTCGACTAGAAAGGCGTTGTTTAAAGTCACATTTCAGGTGGTGTTTTGGAGGCAGGAGCTCCACAAGTGTGAGAGAAAACGTATTTCAAATTGTAAATAAACATACCATTATAAAATGAGCACACTGCCTCCATCTGAGGTGAGGTTCAGACAGCCCAGACGGTGCATTTGGCCTCTTCCAAAAATAAAGTCGACTCTGGTCTCCTCCCTCAGGACTCTGCATTTCCCCTTGTAGGGGGCATCTGTCACAAGGATTCGTTTTCTCCAACAGCTTAACAAGGTCTGTGTGGAAGACAAAGAGCAGGGCTTTGGGATGCTCTGCCCTGGCAGCCCAGATACAAGGTAGTGGTCACTCTCTCCCTGAGCTGCAACCCCACTCTGTGATCATCCTGCACACAAAAAATAACCCCCTGTCCTCTTCTGTGAGACAAACCATCTGGGGAGGGAGCCCCTTCCCCTGGTTATGAGAAGAATTTCAACAAATTTCTAATAAGGAAAAAGTGTTAAGCATGTTGTATCTAAAAATGCCCACCAAAAAAAGCAATGTATCCTTTAAAAATACATAGATACTAAATCCATTGCATTAGGGTGCAGCCATTTGGCATACGTCATTAATTATGTAGGTTCCCTTAGTGAGCACAGACAAGGCCGCTGCCACTGCTGGAAGATTCAGACATATTCCCCAAATGGCATATTAATAATGAGATCTTTCAGAGGAGGATCCATGACTCATTCAAGAAGAAAAATGGGTCATTCACTGCACTGAGCCGTCTGAACAAAATAGCAGCTTTTTTTGGGTTTGCTCAGTTTAAACAAGAAAAACGGAGAAAGTAATGTGAGAGGGGATGTGGTGGCTGTAGCTGCCAGATAATATGAGCAGTGAGAGTCAGCACTGGCATTTTAAAGTTAAAAACCCCACCCCGACAGGCACTTTGTGCCTTGTATGGTTGTATGCTAAAACCAGGAGTGGAAGAAACTGCAAGCATCCTCCGCCACTGCCTCACCCCACTCCACCAAAAGCCACAAACTCACCAGTCCTTCCCCAAAAGTCATGTCCTGGGGGTATCCAAGGTTGAAGGGACCAAACCCACCAGCGCCAGGATGCTTTGGGAGCCCAATGGCTATTGCTCTGGCAGTCATCACTGCAAGGGATATCCCTGCGGATGCAGAGAGCACCCAGGGGGCCAGGATAACATGCAATGAAGGATGAATTTACTGTAGATGTCAAATACACCCAAAAACGTCAAATCTGAGCAAGGTTTTTTGGTGCCCTGCCTGCATTACTGACAGAGCAGGAGCCACTCTGTGTTACCTGTGTGGTTATGGAGCACAGGGTAATAAATAACATTGAAATCCCAATCAGGCCAGGTGTGCATGGGGATTGGAGGGATCACGTGCAAAGCAACACGCAGCCCCCTCAGACAGCTACAGCAGGTCATTCAATGCAGAAAAAAAGGGCAGGTTACAAAGCTGGCATTTAAGATTTCATTAGAGCTGTTATTGCTGTTACCAAATTATAATTGCTTTCACAACCTAGCTAAATCCAGGGTAACTATCCATAATAGATTAATATGTTCATCATTTGCATTCAGCTTTTACTTGGGGCTGTGACTTCCTGTGATGCTTTGGAGATTAATAAAGGCCACAGCCCTTTCCTGTGAGCACTTGCCCTTCACCTCATGTGGATGAAATACCACATTTAATTGCTTTAACCCTCACTTCTGCCATTTCCTTCCCCTCCCTCTGCCTGTGATCTTCATGTTTGGTGTCTGCTGGGTGCAACGCATGGCCAGTGGTGGGAGGATGGAAGAGGTTGGCTGTGATGGAGGAGATGAGGTCCAGCAGTCCCCATGCTCCACGCAGGCACCCATGCCAGCACTGATGAGCAGACCAGGAGCCCACGAAGGTGTTACGTCCTCATGAGGACATGAGGAAGCTGCACAAAACAACTTCTATCTGCAGACCTGCCATGATGTCCTGCATCCTAATTTAATTATCTCAACGAGATAAAAGAAGAATTAGTGGCAAGTGGATTTTCGCTGTTAAACAAATACTTGACAACAAATGCTGAGCTCTTAAACCACCACTAGATTGTGGGTCAATTGACTTTCAGGAACCCATGGCTATTGAGCCTAAACACTATCCAAATCAAATTAATTTTTTCTTCAGTATTAAAAAAAAAAAGAAAAGAAAGAAAAAAAAACACCAAACAAACCCTTCCCTACCGTCTTCTACAGCCACCTCTGAAAATTCAAGCCAGCCCTGCAGCACTGTCCTTTTGCAGTGCTCTGCAGCGAGTGCCGCTTTGCAATACCAAAAATTAGTAAGTGTTTAATCTAAGCTGGCATTTTCCCAAACCTCAGTCTCCACACACTCTGGAAGTGGAAGACAGTGGTTATTCCTCTGGGAGCAGGACCACAGCCCTCCCATTGCAGCACTGCTCTCACCTCCTTTCCCAATGACATGGGGAGGTGGCGATTCCTCCTACCTTTGACTCAAACCGCCTCACCTTCCTACCCCACAGCAGATTTCTGAACACAGCCAAAGGAGGATATTTTATTAGACTCCCCTCCATTCTAAGGAGGCGCAAGAAGAAAGCTTCTCCTGCAAGTCTTGCCCTGTCCCTTCCTCCCAAGGTCTCCCACAGCAAGTCACTTGGATTTTGTGTTATCCCAAGCAACTGCACGAGTACAAACGGGTGTCACAGGGGATGAGCAGAGCAAACACACACTTCCTAGACCACGAGTTATGTTACTGGGTTTCTGCAGGAGGGATGCAGTTATAACACACACTGCACTTCAGCAAAGTTCCCATTTGGAAATCTGCTTAATAACAGCGCCAGCCACTCCCATACAGCCCTGACAAACAACACTCTATCAGCCCCCTGACAAAGAGCTTCACAAACAATGTAATCAACAGCCCAGCATAATTTTCAAAAAATACAAATGAGCAAATATCTAGTTGCCATGGTAACCCGAAGAGCTGGACCAGACTTTTGCAGATTACCAAATACAGCTACATTTTGCCTTTGCAGCAGGAGTGTGGCACCCGGGACCTCACTAGGGGACAGCAACCAGGTATCGCTGAGGAGTATCAGCTCTTTCGACAATCTGCCCAAAAAAGCTCCACCCTTTCTAACTGACACCAGGGGACTCACGTTGACCGTGCCAGTTGCGATTTGTTTCTCTCTCACATGACCTGAGCTTTGGCTCCGTGGCCTTCAAGGCTGACCGGTTTTATGAGCAGAAACCACAGCGGGGATTGTTCTCTCAGATATGCGCTTTACGTCTGATCAGCAGTGTCTCTGACAATTTGCACACAGGAATTAAAGTTTCCAGCCAAGTTACCAAGCCCCTGCAAAACAAAAGCAGTTAATAAAAAAACCTTTACCATCCTTTTTAGGTGGCTGTGCCACAGAGCCCTGCTCCAAAAGGGGGACAGGGCTGCTGACCCACAGACCACTGCTCCCCATCAAGGCAGTTTTCACAGGAAGCCTGGAAATCTTTGGTCACAAGAGACAGGGAGAGTTTCGGGGTACCAATAAGGAGCAATCAACAGCAAAATGGGCCCTGGTGCTGGCATGAGGCAGCCCCTGTGCTGAGCCAGCCCTGTCCTGGGGTCCCCCAGGCTGGAGGAGCCCACGGCAGCAAGAAGCCTCTCCCGGAGGAAAACCAGCACTGCTTGAAGCTTCACTCAGCTTTTGCAATTAAGGTGCCATCACACGCCAGCAGCTTGCACAGTTTATAAATCCACCTTCGATCACATCTCTGCCCCTTCTCTTGATGGCCTCTCAGCTGAGCTCCCTGCCCGCCCAAGGGGCGGCTGGGCTCAGCCGTGCCCAGAAAGAGATGCATTTCTCAGCAGGTTTGTCCCCGCTGGCTCCCCACCATCCCACTCATTCCCTGGCAGCAGCAGGGAGCAGCTGGAGCGAGGTGGGACAGGAAAACCCGCCCACAGAACAGGAGGAACATCTCAGTTAAGCCAATATCCAGTGGGACCCACATGGCACAGGGCCAAATCCTGCTTGCCTTCCTTGTGCCCCGCTGCTCTGTCTCTCCCTGCAGCACACATTTGGGATGCACCAAAGCTGGGGGGTTAATGCTAACACCATCACATAGATAGATAACTTTATTTATCATAAGGTTTTGTGGTTTGGGTTTTTTTTTGGTTTTGGGTTTTTTTTTTGTGATGAACCTCACTGCCACAGCCAGTAAATGTCTATAATTTACTCACTGGGCTGCTGGAAGCCTTTTTTTTTGGTCCCAAGATATTTTTGGTCCCTATCAAAGGGAACCATTCTGCAGCATCCTTGCCCCAGGGCAGGAGCTGCTCTACTAGGCAGGCAATTAAACCCAAGGGAAATGGGGGTGGGGGGAAAGGAGATGCACAAGAAAAAACTCACGATTCAGCTGTGCGCAGGCCTTATCCTCCAAATAATTTTCAGGGGGAAAAAAAAAAAAAATCTTACTAAATTAACAGATGAAAGGAAAGCTCAGCCCAGCCCAGCCAGCCATCTGAGCAGTCCAGATTAGAAACCGGGGAGGAAAATCATCACCAGGCTGCCTGTGCTGGGGCAGGCTGCTGCCAGCTGGCAGCACCAGCGTGCCCCAGCAAGCTGCTGACAGCACAGCACTTGTCTTCACAGCTCCCTTCCCTGGACATCCAGCAGTGTATTTCAAGAAATAAAAAATAATAATAATAATAGGGTGTCGTGGTCAAAAAATTAACTCTATGCCAGCTGAAACCAGGACATAGGGGAAGAAGGAAAAAAAAGAATCAAAAGGCAAATGGTCCAGGCAGGCCCATCTCTCCGCCCAGGGCTGGGGGCAATATTGTCTCTAGAGACCATGAAATAGGTTATAGGAAGGTAAAGACATTTTGTCACCAAGGGACAATTACTTTTGTTCATTTCCAGGCTACATCACACACTGTTCACGCTTACCCCAACTTTCATGCATTACAAAGGAAGATGTACAGTTCCTAAAAAACTCAGAGACATAAAAGGACCCTCTGGCATCAGTCACTTGCAAGTGATGTGCAGGAGAGGTGTGGGAGAGTCCTGCCGCTGCCAGGTTTCCCACTGCCTGCACAATGTGGCAAGGCAGGATGGAGAAATTCAGGATAACAGGGGAGTTAGGGATTATGGGACAAGGAGTGCAGAAGAATAAAATATAAAAAGTTCAGCCTGAAGAACTGTAGCTCCTCCCGGCCACCCAAAACCCAGGACCATCTGTGCCAAGGCGAAGGGCACATCCAATCTTCCACTGAGCACTGACCTCGCCAGATCCATTAAAAGTTCATTAGGGAGGTGAAAACTCCTGTTGTTTTCTGAGTTTTATTTGATTACTGTGAAATAGAAGACACTAGCAAGGAGAGAGGGGTGTTTTTTAAGTAAGGATCCTGAAGTCTCAGGAGAAAGCAGAGGGGGTTGCAAAACAAAGCCCCTATTAACTTTGGTCCCAACTTTCAGGTTGCGCATGTTCAGTTCTTTTCACCTGGAAATGAAGATATTAATTGGAGCTGACAGCTTTCATAGGTTTCCCCATTAGCAATATTTTTAACCACAGTAGGGCCAAAGTCTTCAAATGCTTTCCCAAGGGAAGGTTTTAACCTTTCTTTTGAAACATCTCATGCCACTTGCAGGGAAAAAAGAGAGGGTTTTTGGCTCAAGGCATAACAAGCCCCAGCTGTGACGAACTCCCAGCTCTCTGAACAGGGGACACGGGAGGAACAGGGAAAAGAAACTGGGGAGAGGCAGCTGGGAGCGGAGCTTAGCACCGTGCGGCAGCATCACCCAGCAGGGCAGCTGTCCCTCCAGCACCCCAACCCTCCTCATCTGGGTGATGGGCTATGGGCATGGCTGAGCCCGAGGGGGCTCTGTGAGGTGTGCTGGCTCCGGTCCCCTGCGGTGCAGCTGATTTCCACCCCAGAGATGGGACCACACTTCAGTACCACCGCTCCAGCCAGGAGTCAGCCAGACACATGTACCATGCCACACGGATGCCCGACCCTGCTGTCCTCATGCCAGCAGCAGGCACAGGACCCATCCATGGATGGCTTCTAGGGCAGCGATCAAAATGGTTCCTCAAGTCCTTTTTCTGCCACAGATCAGACTCTACACATCAACATTTTGTTAGCTTGTTGGATCCAAGAACATTTTTTTTCTTTACAGCTGGTTTCTTTACATACTGTGATTAACTAGATGTAATTTATTGCTTTCAGATGAAGTAAAAGCCTCAAGAAACCACATTCAACAGTCTCCTGCCCAGAACTGAAAATTATGCAGCTTGCTTACTTTCCATATAAATATATGGATAGTATATATAGAGAAAATCCATTTAAAAGAATATATTTTTATTTATATGTATTATTCTTTTATATATATATAATGTTAAAATAATTATATATATTATGTTAAAATATATATATATAAAAATACATAATCAGGGATGACAGTAATTCGTTATTTTATAAAGTTGCTCCAACACACTTGTTCCATTTACAACACCAGCATTACCCCCACCAAGTTTTGCAGTTTCTCTCCAAGTGGAAATGTATTTTAGCTTTAAGGCGTGCTGTCGCCCAAGGAAGCGGTTAGAGACTCCCAGTGGAGCCTCAGTTATTTACCTCATTGTATCCAGTGTAATCACTCTGGAAAGTCTTAATTCTGAAATTTTATGTCTCTAAGATGGTGACATGAAGGGAGACCAGACAATTTTATGACAATGCTTTTACTCATCTTTGCAGGCAAAGGCCGAGATGGGGCAGCCCAGGGCTGTCCCAGCTGCTTTGGTGCCATGAGACCCTGAGGCTTTGCTGGAGCAGGGACAAAAGGGACACATCGCTCCCAAGAGAGGCTAAGGGGCCCGAGGGGGAGGCAGCCCCCTCTGCATGGGGCTTCTCACAAAGCCACCTGGATGCCACAGGGCTGTGTAGGACCACGGCAAGGACATGGGGGGAGAGCCACCCTGCAGAGAGCACTGGATTTACCGCATTTGACCGGGTCCAGCAGTGCCCTTACAGCCGTGCGCCCTGAAGGAGAAGCATATTTTTGCCTTGATAGCACTGCCCTTCCTTGGACCCTGGCACCACCACAGCCCCACTTGCACCCAGGCCCTGCAAATTCACCCATGTGCAAGGAGGAGGGTCCCATCTCCCAGTGAGCATCCCAAACAAGGTGCACTGGGGCTGCTGCAACAACACATACCTGCCCAAAAGTTATTTACCTGGTAGATGAAAGTATTCTGTGGTGCCAGCACAGAACAGGATGACATCAACAACAGCTGCCAGAAAGAATGTCATCCCACTAGGAAACAGGACTGCACCAAGAGCTGTGAGCTCTCACCACCGAGGAAAGTTTTGTGAGAGTGGGCTGACCCTCAGCTGGTGCACATCTGCCCTTCACCTGCCTTCCTTGTAACTCGCTCAGCCCAAAGCAGCCAGGGCCAAACCCTGTTCATCTGCTGTGGGCGCAAATGTTGCAAAGCTGTGAGGTGCCAAGTGGCCCCATCCACCCCATGCAGTGATGACGTGTGGCTGATGGGGCCAGGTGAAGGGCAGGGTGTGCACACAGGCTGCCCTGGGGACCCCAAAAAACAGTCAGGGTCAATCAAATAAACTTTCCCAGGCATGTGCTTCCCCCCCCCCAACACGTCTTTTTAATACAGAGCAGATGGGGTTAAAAACCAGCTCCTTTTGCACAAGACCCCACCTCCCTAGGGAGTCACTGCTACTCGAGCGCTAGAAAGACGGAGGAGCCTCCACCTGCTGTTTGCTGTTTATTGTAGCGGAGAGAAAAATAATGCACACAAGAGGTATTTTGCATAACTTAACAGAAAATAACACTTTTCCTCCACTTTTCACAGATCAACAAGCAAAATTATTTCCTACACACAGCTATTTTTTTGTGCTAATAGTTTGATGAATTGATAAAATCAAGGGTTTCCTCTAATATGCTGTGATAGTTGATCCGAAACCCAAAGCTCAGGCTTGGGGGGGGCTCCTTTGCTGTTTAACACAGCTCCCATCGCCATTTGCCCATGGGGAGGGTGAGCACTGGGTTCATCCCTGCAGCGCTCCCGGGAGGGATTTTCATAGCCGAGGTCTGGTTGGGAATGCTGAGCAGCTCTGCGGCTCTCACCGTCCATGCCATGTCCTGGCCGCTCTTCTCTGGCACAGCTGGAGAGGTGACACAAAATGAGGGGGGTGCAGGCAGCACCGGCAGCCTCAGTCCAGGGCCAGCGAGGGGATCTTGCAGACGAAGGGGAAGGCTCTGCCACAGGCATTGTCGTTCCAGGAGCGCAGCGCTAACCCCCAAAAAAACCAAGGCATTAGCTGAAAAAAGGTGCGAGGAGGTAACTATGCGCTGCCCTTGGACTGGGACCTCCTGCTGTTGAGGGACGCTTTCCCTGGATGTGCTTCCACTTGCACTGCTCCCAGCCATGCCCCCTTCCAGCATCCCCATCCCTGTCTTGGGGATGCTGGTGGGGATGCCTGGCCCCAGCACAAACATGGTAGCAGGGAGGCAGCTGCAAACACAGCCCTGTACCCCACAAAGTATCAAGAGGCTGCCCATGGATGGGGTGTTTAGGTATGTCCAGGGCACCTGGATACACCTGACTGGTCTCACTGGCAGTGAGGGTATGAAGTGGGATTTTTGCACAAGCAGGGTCTTGCCCCACTTCAGCAAGATGCCCCTGTCCTGAGCAAGGGAGGGAAAAGCTGGCAAACTGATGGGTGTTTCCATGGGCCTCCCATGTGGGAGGGAAAATGGGAAAATTTGACCTTTGGCTAAATTTGGTAATTCTTCAAAGTAGATGATGCTCCCCTCCTGCCACTGCTATGGGAGAGGGAGATGGGCTGTGAGCAGAGGAAAAGGGAGTGTGTGTGTGTGTGTATGTATGTACATGGTGAAAGAGAAAATACATCCCTTCTCTGGAAAGAAAAAAGAAATAATAATAAAAAATTTCAATGCAAATCCTCAGCCTGCCAGCAACCTCTTCAGAAAAGCACAAGCCACACTGGATTGAATTTATTGACATACAAATAAGGCTTAAGGTGCCGTCGACGCCCGGTGCGGCACTCACCGCTGCTGTGCCTGTACCAGATCTGCACGCAGTCCTCCTCCTCCGGGATTGAGTGGATCCCATCATCGGGCTGACTGCCATCCCAGTAGTGGTAGTCGTAGGAGGAGCCGTCAGTCCACTCAAAGTGACCCTCCTGTCGCAGGGCAAGTGGAGAAAGGCAGCGATCGCAGAGCCACGTTTGCAGGGGGGGGCCACTCCCATCCAGACCCCATCCCCATCCCCAATGCCACACAGCCCGGGGACAGGGGGAGAGACTGTCACCACTCAGCAAAGGCCAAACAGCTCATTTGGGTTTACAGCAGAAAACTTACCCTGGAAAGCTCCAGCATTCGCAGTGTTCTCACTAGGGGAAGCCCAGAAATTAAACCCATATATTTTTTAACACACCCATCCAGTTCTGTGTTCCTTTTCCTTCTTCTTTTCCATTCCTCTCCCAATATCTAAAAAAATTTGCTGGCATGGAACTGTTCTCCTGATGGTCTCAACTGTTTTTTTTTGTTACATATTTGACTATATATTTCCAACATGTCAGCTTTGAAAAGTTGCAGAGTATCACAAGAAAGTAACGAAACTTGGTGATTTTTGACATTGGAGAGGTTTTCAATTTATTTGCTCTTCTTGGACCGGCAGTACAATACTCATTCTATTAATCCATTAATAAAGTAAGATGTGAGAAAATAGTAATTATTAATCTTTTAACTCTAGTAACATTTTTGTTTTGAAAGCAGACTGGAGGGGATGAAATGACAACTTTGCCTCATATGCTGCACTACAGACCCTATGCTACCACCTGATTAATGGGGCTATAAGGAGTGAAGAAGAAAACCAAGTGGCTTTCCATGGGGAAAACACAGGGAAGTGAACTTTTCAAAGCCATTTCCCGCATGATTATGGGGAGCTCTCACCTGCCGCAGGTCATTCAGCCCCACCCAGATGTCAGTGGGGATGCCCGGCACACGGCTGTTCACCAGGTCATACACGAAGACGTTTTCTTCCCAGCTGGCAAAACAGAGCAATACAGAGCCACTGAGGGGGTATGTCAGGCAAATGGTCAGGCATGCCGCTAAGCATTTGCCCTATGGCGTGGCCAAATGGGTCCCCCTCTTCTAATTGCTGTTGATTACTTTCCCGGGTCTGTGCAAGAGGTGAGTAGTGTGGGTGAGATCTGGGGGAGAGGGAGCAGGGGAAAAAGACTGCACAATCATGTTGTATTTCTATCCCTTTTTCAAGAGTAAAAAATGCATTTTTGGGAAATTTAGGGTATACTATGTCAGTTTTCCTGCCAGGCCAGGAAAAGGCATTTTTTACATTGCCTTTTTGCGCCCAGTGCTGCAGAGGGATGGTTAGGCTGGAACACGAGCCTGCAGCTGGCACAGAGGTTGTGTTGTGGGAATGTGACTTCATCCCAATTTTCCTTCTTCCCCAGGCTGTGCCTGGGTGGGATAATATGTTTCTGTGCCACTTACCTGTGGATGGAAGCCAGCTTGGCTGATCTGATGCCGATGGAGAACTCGGCACAATAGAGGTCAGCTTCAGCCCAGGTTTTGTTGATGGGGAAGTACCGGTAGCAATGGCCTTCATACTCTGTCCAGAAGAGTGGGCAGGAGTAGGCGTGGACGGGCTCTGGCATGGCTGGGGGCAGAGCAGAGGACATCCAGCAGCTCATGGTGAAGCAGTGTGGCCGGGCAGCTGAGCAGGCAGCAGAGCAGACAGTGGAGGCAGCACTGCCCAGCCCTGCTCCTCCCCACCTCACCCAGGCAAATAACCACCAAACACATGCACGGGAAAACCAACTGTTGCAGAAGCTCTGCAAAAGTTTGCAAAAGCCACGGGTTTCTCAGTTTTAGCATCTGCCTAAATCAGGAGGGACATTTCAACCCAGTTTGACATCGTTTTAGGCAGAGGGTGCTTAAAATAAAGGCACTGACATTTGCTACTGGGGAAACCAAGATAAGGGCTGCTCTCACCTCTATCAGGCGCTACTGGAGCCACCATGCTGGGATGGGAGCTGACAGCCAGGGGCTGCAGGGTTATGGCCACGCTCTGCCCTCCTGCGCTTGCCTTCTGCAAGGCCACTTGCACCTCCTTCCTCAGAGCAAACCCCCTCCCATCCCCTGTGTCCCTGGACCTGGACACAGCCACGCACTATGCACGCGTTGGGTTTTGGCCCCATAAATAGCCGGACGACGCGCGCGTGCCGCCAGGAGTGGTGCCAGCCTATCTGCCTCCCGCCACCAGATAAGAGATGGGGCTCCATGGGGCTGCTCCTCCTCTCCCACCATTTTTCAGCACAGCAGGGGAGTTGCCTCAAAAGAGGCCATTTTTGAGAGGTAGGATGCATTTCGGGAGCCTTTGCTGTTGCTGCTGTGTAAACACTGCAGCAGCATTAACACCTTCCTCTGACCTCCTCCACGTCACGCTCCCACCATTGCGAGTGGGGAGGATCCAGCGCACACACACAACACCCCACCCAACACTCATGCAGGTGTAGCCCCCAAATCTTGTAGCACATAGGCTTAACTCTCTTAGCTGCTGGGTTTTGAGCCTTGGGGAACTGCCAGGTCCCCCAGAGCCAGTTCCCACATCCCTGTGGGGTCCTGCCAGAGCAAGTGGGGAGGCGGGCACCGTAGGGGGAGCAGGGGGTTATAGCACACATCAGATGCCATGAAACTATCCAAGCAGGTAACAGGCTCAAGTCTGAAGAGGGCCTGTGGTAGTGAGGGGCTGAGAGGGAATGGCTTTCCCCGAGGGTGGGGAGAGCAAAACCCAGCAGCAGGCAGGATGTGGGAGCGGCAAGGGCAGCATTGGCTTGGGGAAAAGGAGAGGCAAGGTGGTTTCAAAGCAGCTGCGGGAGCGTTCGCAGAGCCGAATCCTTCCCTGCCCCAGCACTGGCAGCTCCGGGCGATAATTCGTATTTCATCAGCTCTTTCCACATGGGGATCTCTGAGCATTTTACAAACACCTGCCAGCCAGCCCCCAGGTCCCTCCTGTCACACACCCCTCCCAGGTGACAAACCACAAATGCAAAGAACCTTTTTTTTCCTCCTGAGCAAGGTGCAGAGGCCAACCTGACTGCCAGTAGCACCCACTGTGCTGAACCCCGCGGGGCTGTCACCCCATCTCCCCTGCCTCAGGATCCCCATCTGCTCCCTCCAGAGGAGCCGTGGCTGGGAGTAGCTCTGTACCCCACAGCAACAAGCCCGCCAAGAGCAGCAAGGGGCTCTCCCACCCTCATCAGCACTAGTTATGGGCTGCAGAGGGAAAAAGATAAGGCATGCTGGGCTGGAAACAAGAGGAACAGCCTTACAGGAGGGTGGCCAAGCCACAGCCAGCTCAGTGGCAATGCAGGTTTCAGCTCTTGGATTCACACCCAGCCATCCTTGCATTTGGAAAAACCTTAGAATAGCCCTAAAAATGCAAACTGTTGCTATTATAGCAATAGAGCAGAAGGACCAGGAATGCCGAGACCTGATGTGATTTCCTGGGAGCCAAGCCCTCCTCCCTACGTGGCGCCAGCCAGGGGTCCCTGCCACACTGAAAGCAGAGCAAGGGCACAGGGTCAAACCCATGGGACGAGGCTTCAGCTTCACTGCCGGGTTGTGGATGAGGCGCATTCCCCCACCTGGGACAGGGCTGCTATCTGGTCCTGGCTCACAGTGACTCCAGGCTGCTGCTCCCTCCTGCCGAGGGCACCCCGGGGGTCTGCGGCAGACAGGCACCGCCAGCTCCCCCAGCAACCGGGGTTTTATTATAGAGGCTGTGAAGCGCCTTGATGAACTCTTCACCTCTAACAGCACAGTGGCAAAATTCACAGGGTTTAACCCAGCAACATCCCCAGCAAACGGGGCCTTTCGCTCCTGAGTGCTAATTGCAGCGGGTGTCCGGGTGCCCTGGCTCCAAGCCGGGCCCATCGGCGCCCCGATCGTCCAGGAAAATCACCCATGTTTTGTTCAGAGCAGCCAAAACCAAATCAGAGAGGGAGACAGTCCTTCTTTGTTATTCCGTACTGCTTCCCATTAGGTAGCATTAATTTGACGAGCTTCAGCGAACCAGAGGTGCCTGAAGGAATTTAAGGTTAAATATACTGAAAAGGAAAAAATGGGAGGTCAGCGTTTAATTAGCATCTTTTCTGTTAGGTCAGGATCAAAGGCTTTGGCTGCCTCTTTGGAGGAGAACTATGGCTCCCCATTTCAGAGGCAGGAACAACTGGGGGTGCTGCTTTATCTGGGGTCTTTGGGTGCTATTTTTAGCAGAAAGGCCATAAGAAATTGGATGTATGGTTGTGAGTATACGAGCCCACTCATGGCTCTGTCGGAAAACCTCATAACCCAAGCCAGCAGCTGCTAATGGTATTTTGATCTAAAAGAGAACAAGGGAAGCATTTGGGGGCGATTTAGACCAGATCCTCGCTTTTAAGCACCCCAGCAAACATCATCCCCAGCAGCATCAGCTCCTCCACACAGGGCAGGAGCAGCACAGCCACTGCCTGTGGGACGGGGGCCCCTGCTGACCTGAAGTCAGTTAATCCATTTTTCCCCAAATTCCTGGTGAAAAATGATGCCAAGAATCCTTCCTCCCTTTGCTTATTTACAGTGCCACAGCTTTAAGGTCAGGGCCATATTTTAACACAGCACCAGCAAAATAGGCATCCAAACTTGGTTGAGGATAAGATTCATATCAGGCAGCTGTTACTAACTCAGAAAAGCTGGAAAACAATAATTTTGGGTCAGAAAAAGAGTTTTGTGGTCTCTGGATTTGTGTTAGTGCCAACAAAACTGGAGCCTTTTTATTTATTTACTAGCTGAGACCCACTTGCAGAACCACCAGGAAAATCACTTGTCAAAATCTTGCAGAAGCTGGCACTGCTCTGCCAAAAAGTTTCACTTCCCCAAGTGGCCACTTTCCAGCTAGAAATAATTAACTGAGAAAACCCCAGCCAGTTTTGTGTGTTTTTTATTCCAGGATGCTACTGAAAAAGATAAAATACCAACTGTGTGAATCCCACTGACTCAGCTGGGGAAGAACAGGTTTTTTCCTGAACAGCTTCATCCCAAGGTGCAATGCTGCCTTACCTCCAGCCATCTGCAGATTTGAGATACAAAGTTTGGGGCTAGGACAAGGTTCACAAGAGATGTCCATACAAGGAAGACTCCTGGGGATACTGCAGCTCCATCACAGTGTTTTAGACCGCAGATCAGATCAGGTCAGGTCAGTGCTGGCAGCAGATACACTTCTTGCTGCAGAGCATTGAAGGGCTCCGTTTCATCAACAGCTGATGACTTACCAAAAAGCTTAGAGACGTTAGGAGACACCTTACTGAAAGGCATGGTCTTGAAACACCCCTTTTGGCACATCCAAAAGCTAATGCTGCCATCTGACCTGAAAAAGCAAGTGAACCTCTTCAGTTCTTGGCAAGCAGCTGGGTTTGGAGAGTGTCCATCAACGTCCAAGAGGCTTGTCTGAAGTTGATGCCAATAAAGAAGAGCTGAGGAGATCCCCATCGTGCAAAGCTGGGTCCTTCTCAGGGCAGAGCTGCCCATGGATCCCCTCCGCTGGTACCCAAGGGCTGCGATGCTGAGAGTGATGGGGAGCGCTCCCCAGCCGGTGGTCAGAGCAGGGGCTCAGGACGAGCATCCTGGCGCCCACCAACAGCAAGTTGTCTCTTAGCAGCTTGGGGCCATGCGGAAGACTAGCAACATGGCTTTACCCTGTGTTGACACTGCCAGAGCAGTGGGCAGTTATAGGGATGGGTGAGACAACAAGGCTGGGACAAGGGAGCCCCAGGACCCCCTAAGGATGGCTTTGGCAGAAGCAGCCTGCAGCAAGGCTGCGGGGTTCAAAGTGCCAGCTGAGCCAGACCTACATCCCACCACAGCCTTGACACATCTGCCAGCCCACATCCTCTTTATTGAATAAACCCAAAGCATAAGCATTAAAAAGGGCGTTTGGTGGGCAGGAGCACGTGGCAGGGGCTAAGACAGTGCTATTGTATGGTGCTGGGATGTCTCAGGTCACCCATGGCTTTAGGAGGATGTCCTTAAGCCCTGACACCACAGTCATTACGAACAAACAATCCTGCTTTCACGTCACTTGCAATATTTATCTTCCATTAACAGATGAAAAAGTCTCTTGCTTAGCATCCACCTTCAAAACATGGGAGGGTTTTCGATCTCTGTGTGTCTGGGGGATGCATGGAGCTGCAGGGGATGGTTTCCACTGATGGATGTGAAGCTCATTTAATTACTGAGCAATATTTTACACACTGTGATGTGTTTTTTAAAGCACATGTTACAAATTTCCAGGTAAATTTTAAACACCAGTTGAAGCATGTTGGAAGTGACATCCCTTCACACAGAGGGCTTTGGTTTTCTAAATCCTGTAACAAAACCAAACTGGTTTTAGAGCTTCAAATCTTCTGCCAGGTATGTTTGTAGCAGTGAGGCTACAGCAGGCGCCGGCAGCAGCCCTCCTGCAGCCAACACTAACAGATAGGAGTTATCTTGCATGGTTTTTTTCCTCCTTAATTAGTTTTGGCGAAGCTCCCATGGATTAGGCATCTGGCAGGAAAGCTGGGCTCGTACCGATCCTTTTTCTCACAAACCCACCGAACAGCACTTACGGAATCCCTCTCTGCTCACATTCCCCCACAAATCTAACAGGGCGCAAACAAACTCAGAGCAGCAACTCTTGCTCACGCCAGCCCCATGAAAAAGTTTGCAAGAACCATAAGTGACATAAAGCAGCTGCTGTCACCAACAGCAATAAGGGAGAATCACTTATTTGTGGCTGCTTTTCACATGCAATAATTGTGAATAAATAAACTAGGCGCCACAGTGGTCCTCCCCACCTGTCCTGCCGGGCTGCCATCCTGCACCACTCACACGTTATTTCTGCCCGCTGCCCCTGCTGTCCACACCAGACCCACGGTAGGGACAGCTGAAGGTCCACGGCATCATGCCATGTGAGTGTGTTTTACTGAAGGCGAAAGCGCAGCCTCTTACACACAGAAACAAAGCCAGAGCAGAGACAGCCTCAATACCCCAGGAGAGAGAAACCGGGTCTGCTTTTGGCACGTCCCCCCAGTGAAGAAGAAAGTTGATTTCAAGGAATGTCAGAGATTTCTGGAGCAGTCAGAGAAAGGGGAAAGCCAGCTGCTGACCCTGCAGGAAGTACGCGCTCTCCTCTCCCTGCCAAAGCTGTCGCAGTTTAAGGATTACCTTTACCCCAAGCCACAACCAACACTTTGCACTCACCTTGGCTGATCTTTATGTTTGTCTGAGGAAAAGCCTGGGCAGTGAGCAACACCGCGGAGAGGAGCACACACATGTCCCACCCGGTGCCCATTGCCAGGGAAGGAGGATGGGACGCTCCCCCAGCTCCGCAGGCAGCCAGTTGCAGGGGTCGTCACTCTGTCCGGGACCTCCCCGCTGTGCCAGGGAGGCTGCCGGCGCGGAGGTGGATATAGGCGCTGTGCTGCTCCCTCCCCCAAAAGCAGCAGCTCTCCCTGCAACATGCGCCTCCCCACCCGCCACCGGCTGAGCCCAGGCGCACTCATTGCATCCCACCCTGAGGGACCTGTGCCCAGACCTTTGCCCATGGCCTGGCTTGCGAGGGGCGTGTCTCCTCTCCTCCCAGAGAGCCTTTGTCACATGCCAGAGGCTGCCGGCGAGCAAAGAAATACCTTATCTATTCCCCAGTTGCTTCCTGAGACATGATTTTGTGTCCCCAATTTAGCACTGCCCAGCTGCGCTGCGCTGGCTGCCTTGCCCCGCAGGGATGCTGGCGGGCATCAGCAGCCAGGCACGGAGGGGAGCTCAGGGCAGACCTTCCCCTTGGGGTGCCTGAAAAATGTGCCCCTTTTGCCTGCTGTGCAAGGCCAGCAGCCCTTCAAACACGGGATAATGCTGGCAGCTGGAAGGCGAGGGCTGTGTTAATGCAGGGGAAGCCGCAGCTGCGGCAGTGTGGGCACCACGGTTAAGGCAGGCTGCAGCTGGGGGAAGCAGGTGGAGAGGGTCCCTTGGGCTGCTGGGGAGCACTGCCCTGTGCCAGGCTTTGTGCAGCCTGTAACTGTGGGGTTTAACCCATTACTTCCCCTTTTTGTGCTTTTTTTTTTTAACCAGGGAAAGGCAATGCTCTGACACACTAAAACAGCCTGGAAGGGGAAACCACCAGCTGTGCCAGGGGGTCCGAGGCTGCTCCAGGAACTCACGCTATGCCCATCTGCTGGGTCCATGCCCAGTCCATGCAGTCCTGTAACAGCAGAAAACCTTCGGCATCAGGCAGTGTCATTATTATTAACAGTCAACATTATTTAGCACATCTCCTTTCTGTGGTCAAAAATTTTTTGGAAATAAACTTCAAATTTTAAAAAATACTGTATAAAGTCCTTTCCTAGCTGTTGCACTGGTAAGGGAAAAAGTATAGGCACAAATGCTATGAAATTTTTGTGGTCCTGCTCTGTTTCAAATTTATGCCTTAAATCAGCATTGAACGAACTGCTTAGGAACACAGCCAATGCTATTCCCTTTTTATTTTTAGCTACAGATGAAAATTTTCAGCATTTTCTGGGACTTCAGTTGGGACGACCCCTGTTTTTACAGGCAAGATCCAGCTACAAACAATTTGGAGTGACAGAAAGCTTTCAGTACAGCAAAGTATCCAGACTTACTCCAGAGACAGTAACTCATTCAATTGACTTTCATATATTAATTTTTCTTTGCACTAAATGAAACCTTTTAAGAAAACTCTCCTCTTCCTCTCATTTGCAGTTCTATACATTGATCTGAAACTATATGGCTCAAGGAAAAGTCTATTGATATCAGACCACTAAAAATGATGGAATTTAAGAGTATTAGAAGCCAAGGCATGCCTACTCCCTTCTTAACTATGCACCATCCCTAGATAAAGTCAGCATTATAAGCAATTATCAGCAAACTATGGAACAAAACTCTTCTGAGCATATTAATCGAATCCCAAGGCACAAATGTTTATGCTTAAAGAGAGAGCAGAGATCCAGAATAACTTTAGTCCCGTTTCTAATGACAGACCCACTGCAGCAGCATTCCCCACTGCAGCGCAGGCAGGAGCACTGAGCCCCCTGTGCTGCCCCCCGAGCTGGCAGCTCCATGCCCAGCACAGCAGCTGGGCACCAGCTTTGCTCCCACCACTGGGAAAGTACACGCACATCATGCACACAGAGCCGGCTGGAGTTACATCTGCACTTTGGGTTACCTTCTGATTTCACAAAATGTGAGATGTATTTTACCTGCTGGATGCAGCCCCAGGAGCACAGCCAAATCTTGTTTATTCAGCCGTTCTGCTCCCCTCCCTCCCCACACTGTTTTCGGATTGCCCTCCAGGTTGGGAGCTCTTCAGTGTGCTTCAGTCTGGCTTTTATTGACCTTTCCTCAGGGTTTCCTCGCCAATTTTTGGCGGTGTATGTACATGACGCCCCCTCCCTGTGAAACACAGATGGCATGGCTCCAAGGACAGACTCATGGGCAAGAGTGCCTTGTGTAGACATTTCATCCCCAGTGCTTGACCAAAGCATATGACAGGTCTCAGGTCAGCTCCAAGTGGATGCCCAGAGCTCGTGCTGCTGCCCACAGACCCCACATAGAAGAATATTAATGTTGATCGCAATGACTGCTGAAACCACAGCCCCCTGTCTGAGCCTTCTCAAGTTATGGGAAGAGATCAGCCTACTACAGTGCATGTTTGCCCAGGACTCCCCCTGGGCTCCCTCTCCACCATAATTTATTGATGAGACAAACCAGAAGGAAGCCAGACAACAGAGATTTGCTATTGACCTCGCTGCGGGACAGAGAAGGAATTTCACCTTGCAGGGAGGCAAGTTAGAATTGACACCTGCCATCCACAACATGTTCGCAAAGAGGATGCCCATGGACAGCCCTGCTGTCCCCATTGCTTTGTGCTGCCAACATACACCGGCTGTGCTGGAGAGCAGCAGGGAGCTACGTGCAGTAGTCAGTAAGAAGCAAGGCTGTTCACCAGGGGACAGTGTGCATGACCACACCAAAGGTAAGTTCCTACCTGTGTTCACCCGCAGCCACAGCAATGGGGCAATGGTTTGACAACAAGGTCATCAAGGCCTTTTTTTGCCATACTCTCTCCAAGGTCGTGCTCTGCTCTGCCCAGGAGAAGAGTGTTTACACTGTCTCTCTCCCCCAGCCACCAAGAGATGGCTTCTTGATGCAGAGTGGAGACATCTCTTGTAGCCTCCTTAAATTCATTCCATTCCATCCTCCACAATGGCAGGGTCACCGTATCAGACTTGGCTGTCACACGAAGAGCATGCACAGGAATGCTTGGAGCGCAGAGGGGCATGAAACACCCACAGTGCAGTGTAAACCAGAGCAGGTCCCCAACCAGAGGTGTGCTGTGGGGATGCTGCTGTCAGAGTTACAACACAGACCTTCACTCTGGAGCACAAACACCCTGGTCCACAGCAGGGACTATTGCCTGACTCACCAACACCTGCCCAAACAAGTACCAAGGTTGGGGTTTTTTTTTGTTTTTTAAGACTCACTTGTCCTTAACTGTAGCAGCCAAACAACAGAGAGAGATGAAATATGCATGTATCTGTTGTTTTCTATTTAAAAATCAAAATATTAAAAGCACATGAGGTAACGGGAGTTTCTTCTGGGCTGCATTTGATGAACAGAGGGGAGGGAAATGAATGCTGTCTGCCCCAGCACATGCCAGCTCTGGACTGTCATTGCTCTGACCTCCAGTTTCAAAGTCAAAGAGTCACAAACGAAGGCAAAACTTCCCGCAGCACCAGCCCCAAGTCCCTGCCCCAAATACCACCTCTATTTCGCTCAAGGCAACTCTCCCACTTGTAGCAAAAAGGGACTGAGCCAGGGCAGACGGAGACCACGCTGGTTTGCACCTCTCCCAAGCAGTCGACAGGGACCCTGGGGACCAGCGTGGCCGCAGGAAGGCTCTGTGCCACGGGGTGCAGGAGGGGGAGTGGGCCATGGGCCTGGGCCACTGCAGGGCCCGTGGGCTACCACCCAGCGATTACACAGGTGACCTTGGGTGCCAGAGCCCGGGGCCCTTCCCCACCTCCTCTCTTTGATCACAGCAGCACTGATGTGGCGGCAGAGCCGACCCATCCGTAACACCCCGAGGCCTTCCAGCCCAACACAGATAAACATTGCTGAAGACAGAACAGATCCTTCGTTCTCCAAAACAAAGACATGGAAAGACAATAAAGTCATGGGCCAGGCCCAGCTCTCTTCAGAGCAATGTCCTTCTTGTTTGATTTCTTGAACAGGCTGTAAGCAAGATACAGATTTTTATGCAGTCTCAATGTTGATAAATAGAGCAATAAAAAATAACAATAATTTGGGGCCCACTCCTGCAAAGAACCGAGACCCAGAGCCTGGTGCAGACTTTGACACATCCAACCTGCAGCGTGGTGGGTGTGCTCTGGCTGGGAACCACGCACGGCCCAACCAACACACTTGGCTCACTCTCCTGGCTGATCTCCATCAGCAGGTCCCCAGTTTCTCTCAAATTGCTCCTGGTTCATCTGCAGTGGGTAAGAAGGGCATAAACACCAACATTTTGGCTTTTCTTGTGCCATAAACATAACTGACGGAGATCAACACAAAGATGAATTCTGCTAACAAGTATCACCCTGGTCTACCTGGCACAATTAAATAGAATTTTATTTTCAATAAATACACAATCTGCATCATACCAGACAATATGCTGTGAAAAATAAAATGTACAGAAGCAACCGACAGGACAGCTTGACTGTAGCTAAGTTCACTTGGTGACCTGGAAAACTACCTCAGTTAACACACACAACACAGAAAGAGCCACTGCAGTCTGTGAGAGAATTAAAATTGTGTATTTTGGGTCTTAACTGCAAAAGTCCCTGCAGCAGGTTTCTTTTGCATAACACGGGTTCAAAAGACATGAGCTGGCTTTCCTGGTACAAATGCTATTGGAAATGTTTACTTTGCTATATCATCACTGTATCTACTTGATGCACACAGACTGCTATTAAGAGTGGGAGGTCTCACTGCTGATGTGACATCAGATCCGTTTGACGAGGGGACCCATGCACACATGTGTGCCCCAGCGCACAAATGCACGCGTACGTACTAACAGGAGCTTAATTCTGTTAAAACTAGTACAAGGACAAAACTGGAGTCAGAATCGATTTTACCACAGGTTCTACCATTTAAAAAAATATTCTAGCCTAATTACCACATTCACCAACGAGAGCACACGGGTACTTAGATCTCCAAGAGGATGAGCCATGGATTTGGACTGGAAGGACAGCAGAGGCAACTCCCAACTCTTCCACCCGCTCAGCACTTCCTGCGGCACCTCCATGCACAGCCCGCGCTACCTGGCCACGCACTCTGCTGCACAGGATGCAAACAGGCGAGCAGTGCCAGGTGTGAGCAGCGAGAGGTCCGGCCACCCGGGCTGCTGGTGGCCCCAGGGGAACGGCCAGAACCTGGTGGGACATGGTTTGCAGAGGCCAGCGTGGCCAGTTGGGTGCCGGCAGCCACTTCAATCCAACGGAGCTGCTGTGGGGTGCATGTAGGGTGTGAGGTGGGGTGTTTCGGTTGGTGGTTTATTTTTTTTTCGTCTGCCTGCTTGGTCTGGCTGCTGTTAGTCCCCCACCTCATGTCACCTCCAGGGATGCTGGAGAGACACGGTCGCACTCCTCCCGGGACCGCAGGCTGTGCCACTGCTCCACGGCTGTCCGGTGTGCGTTGAGCATCCGGCGCCAGTGGTTGGACTCAGGGGCGCCCGTTGAGTACTGCCCGATCACGATCCTCCCAATGAAGTCATTGCTGCTCTTCACATTGTGCCCGTACACTGGGGAGAGCAGAAACAGAGACCAGTCAAGTCAAAAGCATCGCTCGTCCACCTGGACCTCTGCCCCTGGAAAGCCAAACATCCTGCCAATGCCCCCTCATGCAGCACACCAGTTTTGGCATGTAACTCAGCACCTCAATATGTTGGAGAGACCAGATCAGGAGTTTGAAAGGAATAAGATACGCTGTACTACAGACTGAAATACAGTTCAAATAAACAGGACACAAATCCACAGTTATCATGGTATTTAGCAAGAATAGATGAAGTAGAGTCATAGAATGGTTTGGGTTGGAAGGGACCTTAAAGATCATCTAGTTCCAACGCTCCTGCCACAGGCAAGGACACCTTCCACTAGGTCAGGTTGCTCAAAGCCCCATCCAACCTGGCCTTGAAGCAGAATTACATTGCGTAAAGAAATGCTGAAAGCTCAGTCTGGGCATCGTGAAATGATGAAAGCAGCCAAGCAGCCCACACATGGGTAAATGAACAAGCAGTATCTCAAACTGTCCTCCTCCAAAAGCAAACGTTCATGCACTGTTCCAGTGCTAATCGATAGCCTTCCCAACTCAGAGACAGGAATCACACATGTACAGGCTCAGTGGGATGTTTATACAGAAACAATTGGCCATAATTATCGCTGCAGCTACTTGCTAAAGTCTGGGAAAGCAACCGAGGGAGAGACATCAACCCAACACCCCATCCTTCGGATTAGCCCAGTCTCCTAGAACAAAAGATTGCAGACAGCAGCAAACTCTAATGATGGACCTGATCCTGGGAAAGGCTGCACGCTGCTGACGGACAGGAGCAAAAGCACTTTCTGTTCTGTAAATTGAAGAAAGTTCTCCAAAACAAAGACATGGAAAGACAATAAAGTCATGGGCCAGGCCCAGCTCTCTTCAGAGCAATGTCCTTCTTGTTTGATTTCTTGAACAGGCTGTAAGCAAGATACAGATTTTTATGCAGTCTCAATGTTGATAAATAGAGCAATAAAAAATAACAATAATTTGGGGCCCACTCCTGCAAAGAACCGAGACCCAGAGCCTGGTGCAGACTTTGACACATCCAACCTGCAGCGTGGTGGGTGTGCTCTGGCTGGGAACCACGCATGGCCCGACCAACACACTTGGCTCACTCTCCTGGCTGATCTCATTAGAAAGTTGAGCAAAAAGTCTGTGCAAGCTGAAGACAGAATATCCCCGGGCACTGGCTGGAATATTAAGGATCTCCTCAGGAAAGAGGGATTTTTAAGAACAAATGTCTGCAGGGGCCCCAAATCCACCCAGGTTTGTGCAGCAAAAGCAAGTTCAAAAGGGGAGCACAGCCTGGCATGGAGCCAAGCACTGCTGCCACTGCCCCACAAGCAGCACCAGCTCTCCAGGGCTGCTGGAAACCAGTGCTCGCAGCAAAGCTACATTTGGGATCGCTGGCAGCAGCACCACCCGATGCAGCGCGCACCCTTCCAGGCAGGCAGGACGCCGAGCACTAAGCACTCAACCTCACTTTTAGCCACACATCTTTGTCAAAGTTGTGTATTTCCTATCATAATATATCCCCCAATTAATTAGTGTTATTTTAACTATTTAGTAAACTATACGGTCTACCGCTACTCAGTATCTCTGCCATCTCCATACTCTGCAAAGGCTGGTTCCTAGCTACTGCACCAGTATGGGATCTTGCTCTGGGTGGCTCAGATGCCACCTGCCAGCACAGTCCCAAAATAAAACTGCACAAGGTTACATCTCGCTTTATACTTTCCAACAGCTCTGACACACAGTTTATGGGCAGAGATGCTTCTCCACGTCAAATTACCTGGGGATATTTTTGGTAACAGCAAACCTTCAAATGTGCCAATCATTTCTCCAAATAATTGCACTATAAAAAAAATTACACAGCAACTCAGAGCACTGTAAGTCTATCTTCAAAGTACAGTTAAAAATGAATTGGGGGTACATCTTCCCCTAAGGAAGACTGCATCCCTCCTGCTTGTCGCCATCAGTTATTTAGGGGCGATGCCATTGGCTCTCTGCAACATGCCGTCGAGGAAGTGCCCCTGTCAGGAGGCCAGGTTGGTGTTATTTGGAAAGGCCACCTTTTACAGATGCAGTAAAGAATTTTAAGCCATCCATCTCCAACTAGTACACAGCCTGCCAGAGTTATTAATGAGTTCTCCTACAAGGCAACGGATCACAAGTGTAGCTAGCATGGCTATGCTACATGTCCTGTTACGATTTATTATCCCAGAAAAAAACAAATATTATGATAAAATCACATAAAAGTACCCCCAAACCAAATGCATCCCTAATTTTTATATAGGTTTTTTTTCCTTCTTTTTTTTCCCATTCTTTTTTTCAAGAATGAAAGAAGATGAAGCCTAATCCTGGGAAACAATACCAAGTAATTTAAACCAAGAAGTCTTAAAGGCCATCAATTAATCAGAGGATAAATTAACAGTAGGGAAGTACCCCAGGCATACCAATTCTTCAAAAATAATCCATGTCAGGATTGTAAAATGAGTAGGTGTGCTAACTAAGGGACCTTTTATTTTACTGTTGATCCGAGTATTTTGAATTCTTACAAAGCGTCTTGCTAATCTCTTCCTGTCAGGTAAGTAGCATGTTGATTCCTTTAGGGTATTAATGGGCTAATTACACAAGCATTGTTCCTCCAATTGTTAACTCGTTTAGATAGCACAGAGGTAGACTTATTGCTGAAGAACAGGGAAGACATTTTCCAAGGCCAAATGCTTATTCACACACAGATGATAAGAGGCAGCACTAGGTTCAACCTCAGGTTTACTAACTCGCAGCTTCACTGCAGCAGCTTTCTCAAAAGATGAGAGATCTTTGTGTGCCAAAAATTCAGCTTCACTCATCAGTTCACGAGCCTTTAAAACAGAATGACATGCCTTTCTCAGTGGCTAATTGCTTTATTCCACTCTTAAAACGGCCAGTATTTGCTGAGTAAATTTGCTGATGGTTGAGATGCATGGCGCTGTTGCATGGACCTTACCCAGGAGAAGGTGCTAAAGTTAGTGTTGTGAAAATAAGCCCTTTTCTTTGCTCACATTCAGGAGCACAATTTTCCCTGTTGCTGTCACTGGTTCTTCCAAGAACAGCTTGGAAAGGAAAACTGTAGGAGCTTGTAAGCCCAGGTGAGAAGCTGAAAGCAGAGGCTGGCTCTGTTGCTGGCACTTGCTGCACTGGGCTGGAGCCATTCTGCACTGCGGGCTCCTGTCCTGGTGCAGGGAGGGGGAGCAGCTCTCCCCCGTTCCTTCCTCTGCTGCAGCAATCACTTCTTAAACAGATGAGGAACCGTTTTCTTGAACGCCAACAAGCACGCACTAGCCATTACACTTATTACACCACTTACACTCATGTCTGGTACTTCAGTCTGCTCCAAAGCCCAGCAGAAGTAGGTAACATCACACTCTCGATACAGACCCTATACATACCACTCAGGTACAGACGAGGACTCCCAACAGCTCAGACATGATCCCCAAATGACAACTTTTTACGATACAAGGCGAGCTGCACACTGTTCCAGGGCTGAACACCGAGAGGACCTGCCGATACAGCAGGCATCTGTGGGGAGACCTGGGAGCCCCTTTGAGCAGGAAACCGCTGCAGAGCTGTGGAGACTCCACCAGCCTTGGGGTGGGCAGGCTCTGCCAGAGCCCCTCTGCTTTTTGCACACAAATGCATGCAGTGACCTGCATACCACAGCTATAGTCCCACCTGCAGTGGAGCCAACTCCACACATGCTCACGTCTTCAGCCTAGGCAGGAAAAAAAAGCTCCTTCTCTTTCCTTTCAGCTTCTTCCACAACAGGTAGAGGTGGAGAAGCCCCTGTGGTCCAGCCCATGGGACAGCAGTTGGGCGCTGCGCCACGTTCTGAGCCCAGGTTACGGTACAAGTGGACCAAACTGTATTACCTGATGTCTGAGGACCCCCTTCCAGAGTCTGAAAGGTGCTCAGAATAGATTTCAGATTAAATCTGCTCTTGGCCGCAAAAAACAGTTAACTTGGTGGAGCTGCTCAGAAGCAGAAAATGAGGTAATTATCATTTAGGGTTTTCAGACTGACCCAGACTCTGGTTATGGACAAGCAGACACTGCTTTCCATTTAAGAAACCTATTTTCCTGACAAAAACTACACACCTGATCTCATGTGCTCTTTTTCTACCATCCCAGTAATTTACACAATAGCAACATCCATTTCCAGGCCAACACAGAGCAAAAAGCAATTAAGGAAGCAAAGGTCAAACCAATTCCTTCTACAGCTGCTCTTTACTGAGGGATGCATTTGGAAACAGAAAGGCTTCTTTAAAAAAAAAAAAACCAAAAACTCTTTATAATAGAAATGCTGAAATATAAAAGAAAATTGGGTTCACTCATGTCCATTAAAAGGGTTGAATTCTTGATGACAAGCAATGCGATGTAAATAAAACATTTTTATGTTATATACTTATTGATGCATCACTCCTAAATGATCCATATCAAACCGATGGGGGCCTGAGTGCTACATTAAACTTTTCAGGGTAGGAAGCAGAGCAATCAGTCAGGCAATGGCCCATGTCCCCTGTGGGGCTCCTGTGCAGGAGGGGCGGCTGGGTCACACCCCCAGCCCGCTGCCGTGCTCCCTGCAGAGCTGAGCAGCACCGCACGGTGGGTACCAGGCAGTGCACAGCCCAGAGCTAGACCCTGGGGGTGGCAGGGACTGTCAGGAGATGCGATGGGACTTCGAGCTCCAACATTTGGCTCCAAGTGCAACTCCAGCCTGAGGTTTCCCATGCCTCCTACCAACCTTGGTCACGTGGAATTGCTTTTCGCCGGCGACAGTTTCACCTGTCACTATGTAATCTGGCACTCACCATGAGTTTGCCTGGGTGGCATCGGCCCAGGCACCTGATCCAGCCAAAACGCCCTTCACCTTCCCCTTTGCCTCTACACTGAGACTTGCAAACCAAGTACTTGTGAAGAGCATGACTGCAAAACAATCGTGATTTGTGACTTATGTGCAATAGTAGAATTTAAGCTGGTATTTGAAATATTAATTCATCCTTTGATTGAACATATTAGCAGCCTTGAAATGACCAGAAAAAAGCACTAATTAGAAAATTTCCTTACGCTAACTTCAAGGCTATCAGTACCATTTATGTGATGGTGGACAAGCTTTACACAGAAGCACCTTGCTCAGCTCTGGTCACAAACCATCTGCATCTCCTGTAAACCTTCTGAGACATGCCCAGTAGTTACTCAGCAGTTACGGTCGTGCTGCACCACCGAACACAACCACACAGCGCCTCTGCTGCCGCCTGCAGCTGCCAGAGCACCTACTGCAGCCTCTCCGGGAGTAACGGGCAGAGAAATCTCAGCACACTGGAGTGGGTGGGCTCCAGCACAAATAATTTAAGTCTTCTTCAGTCACCTACATCAGTTCCCTGCAATGCAATTAAAACCATTTAACTCAGAGAGAAGAAAAATAACAAGCAGGAACGTGCCTCTGTTTTTCATCTGCCTTCTTACTCAGGCTAGACATCAAGCAGAACATCTTCACCCAGTTTATACTCGTTTGCCATTAGCTTATGTACAGCACACCACCACCCACTATCTAACAAATTGCCCCCAAAGTTTTTTTTTTCCCTTTTTTCTTTTTTTTAATGTAATTTGGTTGCATCCTGCATATTTTAAAAAGTCATAAATAATTCAGCACCCCTTGGTGTGGCTCACGCGCACCCCTCCAACACACAGTGTTGCAGCACAACACACCAGGCAGCGCGATTACAGAGCCAGCCCGCCGCGGCCAGGGGCATTTCCCAGCACAGCAGACACAGCCACTGGAACCAGCTCCCCAGCTGAAGAAACCCCCAACGAATTAGAGGGTCCTGCCCTCTTCCTTTCTACTACAGGATAAAGATATTCAATCTAAATACTAGAGAGCAAAAATTCAGCTTAATTTTTATAGCTGGTCTAGAGGAGAATATTGGGTGGCTGGGTCAATGATCAGGCATGAAAGTCATTAAAAAAGTCTTACCCACTGTTATATACCTGCAATTGCTGTTGCCACAGCCTGTAAAAGTTTCATCTGATATCCTTAGCCCACCAGGCTAGGAACTGAATAAACACCTACATGGCAAATATTCTTAACTGCAAGGGCTTTGCGGCACAGGCACACATAACCCCGCGGTCCCAACGCAACTACACCCCTGCAGCCGTGCTTGCTGCTGGCTGGCATTGTGCTGCAAGCTGTAAAACCTACGCCCAGAAACCTCTGGCCATCAACATCCTGCTCTGGCGGCCACATTGCACACTGTGCCCAGATGCATCCTCAGATTACAGCCAAACCAGGGGAAAAGGGAAAAAGAAGCAAAGACATGCCCAAGGCTGCAAACGGGCAGTTGAGCGGCAGAGTCTCCCTGAGGACATAGGTCTCACAGACCATGGGGTCTCTCTGGCAGGAACCACTATGCTGTTAGCACTGACCCATCAACACTCCCTGCACTTTCCCACCTTAGCCTCAGGGCTTGGCAGGGTCTCAAAAAGTGCCCTATTTCACATGCTTGCACCACTCACGCAGGCAACAGGCAACGCTTCATCCCCCATCCTTTGCAGATAGAAACCAGTCCTCAGCCTTTTCTATGCTGGCCACTGAGCTCTGCCATCAGCTAGTGGGTCTGAGCTGTCAGGTTAAGCAGGTCTGAAAACTACTTCTGAACTGCTTGACATCAATATTAAAAAGCTGTTTAGCACAAAGAGGGTGCTGCTAAGAGCAGGCAGCAGCAGGACTAATGATGCGCACTGTGAAGGTCACAGGTTCAGACCAAATTCTGCCCCTGGCTCCTTGAGCGTGGCCTGTAATATTTAGTAGAGAGAATAGAAAAGCATGGGCGAAGATGCAGTGGTTTCACATTTATCAATTTAATCTCCATCAGGCTCTGATGTGCACGTAAAACTCACTTCCCAGCATCTCCTTTGTGAGGCTGCTCCCTGCAATGTCTGCGCCTGCCCAGCTCCAGAGGGAACTGGAACCGCTTGAGTGCACGGCCGAATCCTGGCCATGGTCAAACACACTGCGGCTCCAGCATCCAGCTGCTGCTCCATGTGGGAGAACACCACCTCACCAAGGCAACTCTCTTTGGAAAACTATTTCCCGCCTCATCCTCCTGCAAGGGCAGCCCCTGTGCTCTGGCTGGGGCAGCCTGGGAAGGGGACCCTGCAGATGCACCGGGCGCTGTGCCCCGAGCCGGGTGTTTGGCTCAGTTGTGTCTGGCCTCAGAAAGGGAGAGGAAAATCCTGTCAGAGAGAGCAGGGACCCAGGAAGCAGGAGAAATGCAAACACACAAATGTGTCTTGCAGAGGTCTCAAGGACACACAGGGATGACACCTCATGAAATTACCTCATCTGGAAGAACTGGAATAGCGGACTGGATGCACCTCTTGCAATAGTCTGATGCATACTGAAAAGGAGTATCTACAGCTGCCTTTTTCCACCTCCAATTCCTCCCTTTTTTTTTTTTAAATTGCATCTTAATTCTCTGCACTATGAGCCCCAGAGCCAACAAAGCACATGAACGACTTCAACATGCTCCAACACCAACACTGTACAGGACCTGCAAACGAAGGCTGGGATGGCCATGCAGGAGAGGCAGCTTCTGCTGGCACGTTCATGTGTCTCCTCTGACAGCCGCAGGGCCAGGCTCAGGCATTTCATCTCCAGACAGCACTCTAAGGCCCAGAGCAGCTACTGCCACTGAGATTTTTCCTCGTTTGATACACAGAAAGATTATAGCCTTGTAAGGTGTTTCAACAATTTCTTTCACCACGGCATGAGTAAAACAAGATGAAATGCTGAGGTCGAGAGAGGCACGACGCTGCTTAAATTAATGGGTTTGGTAAAATGAGCAAGCGCTGATGATCAGTCTGGAAAGAGAAGGGTTTGCTCCTTTCTTTAGCAGAAAAAGATTCCTAAAAAATTCCAGAGAGCTCCAGGACAATCGGTTTCTGCCATGTCTGCAATCAGGTACAGCCTCCAAAGCTGCACATGACTTACTAACAAAGTCAGTTCACTCGAAGAGTCTAATTTTGCCTTCTAAGCAAGCCACAGATTGGCTCAGGAAGCACCAGCATCTTTTTGCTCTCACCAGGATTAAGAGTGTTTTACTCTTCCTTGTTAGAGCAGTGAGCCTAATAAGGCTTTTTTTGCAAAAAGCCAAATCCATCCCTGGAGCATCTTCCCCGAGGGGCCCTAACCCAGAGGTGACACCAGGCGGGATTGGGACTGCAGGGCCCCACTCAGCATCTCCGACTGACTCTCGCTGCCTGCTCTGCTGTCACCTGCTCCAGGCTGACAAACAGCACTTATCATGAAGGCCGGGAAGCCACAGGTGGGGATCTGGAGGATGGAGAGCAATGGTGACCTTCCTCCTCCCAGAACGGTTTTGAAGCCCATGCATCACACCCGCTGCAGAGAGGCTCTGCCAGGCAGGGCGGTCTCCAGGAGGCCAAGATCTCCTGCTGCCAGTGCATCTCCCCGTGTCCCTCTCCCATCACCCCAAGAGCAGGAACTGTCCTCTCAAGACCTGATGGGTCACCTCATGTGGCCACAGGACCCAGAGCAAAGCAGCCAGGACCGTGGGAGGCACCAGTCAGAAGCACTCTGCTCTCCTCAGACCTGAGAATGGACCATATGGTGTCCGGTGCATAAACACATGAAGTATTTTATAACGCCAGACACAAAGGCCAAAATCTAATCTAAATTAAAAAGGTATAAATCCCCAGAAAATCCAGTGCTGATATCAGTGTTTTTTTCTTTTTTCCCCCCTTTGGCTAATATAAGCTTACACAGCTTTAAGCACAGATTAGATTCTGTTTCTGAGCTCCAGGTATACAGACAGTCCAATGCTTCAGAAACACGCGTCTAATAGACAACAAGAAACAATTTTCCAGAAGCAAGCTGCCTAATTACCTATCCATCTAAGAGATGTTACAGTGCCCAACATGATAGCATTTCAAAACAGAAACCACTTCTTCCTCCTGTGTTCCAGCATGGGGAAACAAGTTTCATTTGCCTCACATATTAGAGAAGATTCCGCTCCCCCCGCCATATACATGTGCAAAAGTGCCTGAATTTTTTTTTTTTTTTGTAGGAAAGAAAAAGCAACAACAGAAAGGAGAGATGAGCATCTGAAGCAGCAAGTCAAAATGTAGACATGTAATGACCCAAACACATTGCAGATTCCATCCCTCCAAACAGGCACCTAAAGATGATGCTGACGTCTGAAGGTCATGCTTTCACACAGCCAGGCAAATCAAAGTTCAGGTGTATTTCCAGAGAAGCCTGAGGACAAAACCATTATCAGCCTTCAACCTGCTCAGCTAATTGGGACATTTGGAAATCAGCATGTTAATTAAAAAAATACCACTGAAAAGCCTCACTATCTCTGCATCCCATTCATGGGACTTTTACAAATCTTGTGCAAAGCAGGCAAACACCAAAAGCATTACCTTGTCTCCAACATCTACACCACAAGTCTGACCACCAGAGCTGATGGCGAAAAAACCGAATAGTTTTAAGGTTTGAGGAGCTTCAGCCATCTTCTCCTCAACCAGGACTCAAGTCGCATGGAGGCCCAACTTCAGGACTCACCCAGAATGAATCCTAGTTAGTTTTATTTCCAGTTGCGATGGGTAAGTGTGGGTCTGTGAGCTGTAAGTTTTTGACACAGCAGTTTATCCCTTTGCCTAACCTGGGCTCACCTGGAAGGTGAGGTCTGGAGCTGATGACCACCATCAGCTTTGGCCCATCTCCATACAGCCTTTTCTGCCAGGTCCGGGCCGCTCTCCTCCCCACCATCTCCACCACCACCGACTGCCCCAGAAACTCTGTCATGTAGTTCAAGGGCAGTCCAAAACATTGTCTATCAAACTTCCAAAAAATGCTCATTAGACAACATACAAAACCAAACTGGTGTGTACCAGAGCACCTCCAACATGCCAGGGAGTGAAAGGCGACAGCGAGCAAGAGCTGTGCTCACCAGGGGCTCCCTGTGCCATTAGTGACCATTTATTCCAGATACAGAAACATTCCAAAACATCCACCTTCAACAAGAAGTCAGGATGTCAAGGAAGACCTAGTTCCTCAGGATTTCAAGGAAGACCCAATTCCTCTCCTCTCAAGCTGTAATGCCACAAAAGGAATAAATATGCTCAAACAGGCAGTATTTCTTCAAAAAGAAAATATTTCAGTGAAAGCAAACCCAACTAAACTACCCAGAACTGCACCATTAGCAACACACACCAACAAGGATTTTTTTTTCCCCCTCTAAAAATTCAAACTTCATTAAATGGTCCTTAAATTTTCCCAAAGGCCAAGGGACAGGGAAAATGACCCAATAGAGGAACCAGGTATATTGCTATTGAACAGCAATCTGTTATTTTAATCAAGTACTGCCTATTAACTGGAAGTTGATTAGAGCCCTGGGATAAAGCATCAAAGTGATCCAGGGGCCTGAAGACATGCATTATTACAGCACTCGGTGCAGGGAGACACTTGATGGCATTGTCAGCGCCCCTCTGCAGTAGCCATTGAAACCACGGGTATAGGTGTGCAGTCTCACTGTTCAACAGTGCTCCCTCAGGAACTCAAATACTTACAAAAATAAATTTAAAAATGGTCCTAATTCATTAGAGAAAACAGATACATGGTCCATTTTAAAAACATACTGAAGAGTGAAGAAAATCATATAAAAAAATCCTACAAATAGTTCAGAAGAGAGAGTGCCTGTGAGCTGCCTCCTCAGCCAGTAGTTATGATGATGATCTCACCTGCTGTCATGCACATATCGAGGACACCTCTCCACCAACAAGCAAACCCTGCCCCGGCCCACTTCCCTCCCCTGGGCAGAGCATCCTGTCCTGCTGGAGCCATGGCCACATTTCACACGGGAACGGTGCAGTGGGACAAGCCCCACCACCGCTCTCCACCAGACACCGTCAGCCCTCATGCTTGCCCCAGCTCCGGCTATGCTCTTGGCCAGGTCAGACAGCAAAGCAGGTTTTCCCTCTGCATTTGCACAGACGGTACCCAGAGCACAAATATGATTTTTCCCTCTTTGGGGACCCTGCTTGCTTCACAAGCCCTACAGATCTTGCCATCTAAACAGGTACAAGAGCTTATTTAGATGGAGAAAGACACACACAGTCACCACAGGACGTCGGGGAGATATATATTCCCTAACTGTGAGCGCTGAAGGTTGTATTTTTTTATGGTAAGTGATCAAAAGATGTTAACGAGTCACCAAGATGCAGTTTGCCCTGGAGCGCTGGTGTTTTTTATTGGGCCATCTGGGCTTTACTGCAACGCAAACAGCATTACCGATGATTGTTATTAACAACATTATAATCATTAACAAAATACCACAGTGCTCGGATTTCAGGTGTCATCTCACCTCCTGCTGCACAGCCCAAGATTTCCGAAGGTTAGGCTGGGATTTAGAGGAAAGCCTGCCCAAAATCCATCAGCGGGGAGAGCATGGTGCCTCTAGGCACCCAGCATCCAGCCCTCCTGAGCGCAGAGGCTGCAGTCGCACCTGAAATATTATTTTTTCTGCTTGGACATGACCTCAGGCAGCAGCTGACAGCCCTGCTGCCAGGGCCAAACTCCACCTTCCCCTTACTATGGGACAAAGAATAATTAACACCTTTGTTCACAGGTATATGTGGCTAGGAGAATGTACTGTCTTTTAAAGCCCGCCCCATTTCTCTGCAAGAGGTGGACCCATGACTTGCTTGCACTTGAGCAGAAGATGGCACGTGGGAGATATGCATCAAGTTGCCAAAAAACAAAGAGTGGAAAAAAGAACCACACAGAAAAGTGCATTTCTGTTACCGTATGCATACAGATACTCATTACCTAGGCAACATGTTTGATGAGAGTAAATGAAAATCAAACATCTTCTCCACTAGCTGTTGCCTCGTTTATCATCTTTTTTCTGTCAGGACATTAGACTTGTTATGAGTATCAGTCGCTTTCCTGGTTTTAGCCTCTTTTGGTGAGAAGCTGCAAACAGACGATACTTGCAGCAGCGATCCTGACCCTGGATGCCTTCTCCTGGAGAGGACATCTCTACCTGAGCTCATCCCACCTCATTTTAGGCACTAAACTGGAACATGTGAGTTAGTGACAGCCCCGATAAGCATCTGAGGTAGGAATAGAGGGGAAGGCAGAAAGACAGTTTGTACAAGGTGTGCTGCACCCATGTGGAAGGAGAAGCATTTTGGTCTGTAAATGCCAATAATTTACAGCATTGAATCCTAGCATGCCTAAGGAGGAGGAAAGATCTAAGAACCAGCTCAAACCTTCCCAAGTCTTGGCTAACGCATAGCTCACCTTGTGCACCTCAGCTTGGAGGCACCCACTGCCCGTCTCCTAGTCCAGCTGCACTTCAACCCTGTGTTCAGTCCAAAGTCCAGCTCTCCAGAGCACCACCAGGAAAGCAGGGAGCAGAACGATGCTTTACAGAAAACCGTCATCCGCAGTGCTTGCACACACAGTCCTTGCTAAAGTCGCAGCAAACTGGTGCATAAATTCTTACTACAGTGCACGAAACCCAGACAGTTTGATTCAAGATGCATAGGAGAAAAACACACAGGGGAAAAAAAAATTAATCTTACTTTGTCTAGATAGTGCCTTACTTTGCAGTGTGGTACCAGCCACACAGAGGGAGCCAGGAGCCTCAGCTGATAGGGACTGGCATGGCTCCACTGCTTTCCAGTGAAGCCAAGCCAATGTAAAGACAGCTGCAGACTGGGTCCAAAATATGAAGCCACAAAAAAGGTTCCTTTAAATTATTGAAGATATACTCACTTCTTGCTCCCATGACTGCTTTTACAGCTCTCTCTCCATTCAAAGCATTGTCACCAACCCTTCAAGCAGGATTATTTTCCTTTTCAATTGGACTTCGACTCAGCAGCAAATTTTATTAACTGACCTAATGGACTAGAGATGTGGGTTGAAATAAATAAGAAAAAAAAACAACTGAGGCTCCCAACCACAGCAAAAGCAGGAAGCCCAATGATGTCCGCAGCAGTACCAAGCTGCAAGTCACCCTTCAGTCCAAGAGTGGCCATGAGAACCTGGCCCCACTACTCCTCTGAAAAGCTCTGCACGCTCCTTCCCAGCTTTGGAGCTGCTGGTGACATTTCTGGCCTGGGATTATTTATTGCAATGTTCAAAGCAAGCAACACATCACTTAGAACGTGAAGCACCACTTAAAAGGCACGTCACTGAAATCCGACTGCATTACATATGATTATAAATCAGCTAATTTCCCATTGACTTATTTGAGAATACATCCATTTGCACAGAAAAAAAAAATCAGACATCCACTCATTAATGCTAACTTCATCAGCCATGGCAAGGAGCAGCGTATTCCGCTCACCCTTCTGACTGCACACAGCTGCCACTCTGTTTGCCTTTTCTTCTTCTATTAGGAAAAGGGGAAAACAAAGAAAAGAGTATTTCACTCCTGTCACAAGATCACCTGATGGAAGCTTCCAAGAACAAATTCATCATTGCACATGCAAGGTACAGTCAGGGTGACGTGCATGCAAAGCAGTGATTAATTATAGACTTTTTGCTGCGGAAATTTCTGAGCATGAAGGGCAAAACTTAAATTGCTGATCAGCATCGCTTTTGTTATAACATGTTTGGAAACAAACTAATGTGTTGGAATTTGGCTCCTTTTACCAGCTTTGACACCTGTATCTGCCATGTAAGAAATAAAGTCTAAAAATACTTCAAAATATGTTCTTTCAGATTCAGATTCCTTTCTCATTGAAAGATGGTGAGTAATGTGTGGGAAGTTGCCAAAAAACATGTACCAAAACGTGTTTGTAGCCCAGTGTGGCAGAAGAGCATGGGTCCCACCGCCCAGCCCCTCTGCTCCTCCAGAGGGCAAGAAGGTCTGACCGTGCTCCTGACAGTGCCCAAGCTCCACAGCACACACAGGCTGGGTGAAGTCACAGCACGGGAGGGAAACCCACCACTTCCTCGGGGTCTCTGCAGCCCTGCCCAAGACCTCCACACTGTGGAACGGCAGAAAAGGCCACCAGTCACAGTGGGTCCATGGCCTCAGTTCAGCCCCACTGCTGCTGCCCAACCCGCAGGCAAGAGTGCAGCTGGGGACTCATCCCTGCGCTCTGCTACTCCTGCTCTGAGCAGCATGCCCAATTTCCAATTTCTACTCACTGTTTTCATGCCCAGAGAACAAAAATAGGAGATTCAGAAATTGTTTAAAAATAAGAATTCCTATCCCAGCCAAACATCTCCAGCGCTGACAAAGCTCTCCAGTGGTTAGCTCTGGGACTCCTCCTGGCCCACTGCCTGCGTGGTCTGTGTCTTGGTCTGTCTCAGCTGTGCCACACAGGGCTCAGCACCAAGTCCCAGCCCTTTAAAAATAAAGGCATGAACAAACCAGCTTACAGAACAGGTGATGTCAGTGTCAAACACCCACAGCTGCATCATCTCACCTACAAATTATGTCAAGTACCAGAAGTTATCTTTGCCAACATTTGGACTCTGGGATCATTCAATACTTCTCTCTCGTTCTTCTAATTTTTTACTTTATGCCCCAGTTGGTTGCTGCTGAGAAATGCAATTAATGCCTCCCCCTCCCCTGCACAAAAGCACTCCCAATGGCACCAATTAAGCACAGGACTGACGAGGCATGCTCCCAGCCAGCTCCAGCCGTCAGCCAGCTCCAGCCGGCAATGCTGGGAACAGCTTCTGCAGAGGACAGAGTGCTAATTAAGCTTCCCAGGAGACCCCGGCGATGGTCACCCCTTGCAGGGTGGCTCCTGGGACAAACACTGTCCTGCACAGGCTCATCTGCACACTCACAACTGCATCCTCATTCACCTCGGAGGCAACCACGACCGCGCCAGGTAGGTAACACCACCACATTTACCTGTGAACACTAGGCTGGCGTTCTCCAGTTCTTCCTGTGGGACCTTGAAGCTGAAGGACTCATTGTAGAAGGGATCTATTGTGCCCCGCATGCAGGAGGTCTTCTTGGTTTTTGTTAATTTTAATCCATGAACAAGCTGAATTTTCACAAAGGGATCTGGCAAAAAACAGAGAACACAGGCTCTGCGTTATGGGCGTCGTGAGTCAGTACCCCGGTTCATGAAGGCTGGGGATGGACCATGCTGGAAAACAGTATTTGGAAATGACTGGGACTTGTACCACTGCGTGCTCCCAGGGATTTGCAGTGGAGGCAAAAGTCAAGCAGCTGGATTAAAAACGCTCCCTGCCAAAACCACAATTAACGACAACCTTCATAGAGGCCAAGCATACTGTTCTTTTGGAAAATGCCAATATTCTGGCAGCAGCAACAGCGGCTGGGGCAGGGAACGTGGGAAAAACACCTGAGGACATATGCATGAAGCAATTACCAGACAGCATGCTCAGAAACAGCAGACAGCAATGCACGGACACTGGAAAAACCTCACACCATCCACAGAGCAGCTAGATATCATAAATGAAACTACTGCAACATTAACACTCAGGTAGCACACAGCACCTGCAAAACACAGCGCAGCCACAAACAGGCTGCCTTACAGAGCACAGGGGTAATTTAGAGCTCCTGGTTCCTCACATCACCCTAGTTCAGAGATTTTTACTTTAAATATACTTTAAATATGGCAAAGATATTCACACCCTCCATTTTATCTCATGGTAAGTGTTCCAAATACTTTCGTTACTGTTGGCTATATATATAAAACGAATATCCGGAGCCTTGTATTAATAGGAACTGAGCATTCAAATCCCCCTGGGTCCCCCACAAATTGCAGCCTCACCACTGATCTGCTTTAAAAGCACATATAATCTGTGCATGAGTAATGCGAGAAATTCACCATCCTTTACCTGAACCTTGACTCATGTCTGTCTGAAGAAGCTGTTTTGCTCTAATGATGTCCACGTTCAGTCTTCCTGCGCTGGGTAGGTAGTTTAGTGACAACAGCAGCTCTCCCAGCTCCACTTCATTCTGCAGGGAAAAGGGAATGTGGAAATTCAGAACAGAGCTCAGAAGGGAAGGGAAGAGCAGGAAGAGAAATTAAATAAATCCCATTTGTCTAAGTGCCTGAAAAATAAATTTTAGTCATGCTCTAAACTGCAACCAAGAACCATCTGGTGGTACCTTGTGCTGAGCAGAAACAAGAAAGAATACTATCCCTAGGTGCAGATCGTTCTCTAATCACTGATCCTTCACCAGCTTTTCAGCAGTCATGCAAATGACTAAAAAACCTATAAGGAGGAATGAATGCAAGGTCAGTAGTTTCTACCTGCTCCATTTTGAATGGTTCCAGGTGGTTCTGATCTTACCAACCTCACATCCTTATTAATGTACAAAACACAGACCCACTGGAGAAGACATCCTCTTTCCTTCCCAGCCCCCAAGGACCACACCAGCCACCTGGGAAGTTCAGGCACGAGATGGTTAATGCATCCCTGGGTCACAGGAAGGCAATTCAGAGGAAACATCTCCTAGGCATCCAGCCATTCTATCCAGAGACCACAACACAGCTTGACTGTGCCCTTGCTGTTCATCAGGCTGTACCACAGCCATAGCTTCACATCAGTATAGCTATTCAGCTATTATTTCTTTTCCTTTTACTTAATGATGCTTAAAACTAGTAATTAAAAAAAAGATCTGGAGAACTGACATCACTGGTCCTCAGACGTGACAGCTTAAAATAACCTCTCCCCACTAGCATGACCTGGCTCCGAGATGCTGTTATTCTCAGATGCAAAATACACACAGTGAAACAACTCTGGAGACTGAAAACACACCAGCCAGCCCGGGCAGGGCATCGATCTATCTACCTTGTCTCAGGTCCATGCAGGAGTGCAGAGCTAGTTCTTCATTCCAAGTAGCCCAACAGTTCAAAACCAAGCCTAGATTGGATGGTCACAGCGCATTCCCAAAAGAAAAAGGAGCTGCAGTGGTATTGCCATCATAACAAAAGGCTTAACTATCTTTACTGATGCCCCAAATATTAGATTACAGAAATCAGAGACTAAATGACTGGGCAGATAATAAAGAAAAAAATCTCTGAGACACAGTCACAGCCTGAATTGACCCGAAGAACCAGGTTCATCAGCAGATGGGCCAGCACACGTGGTACCCATCCCTGGCAAAGCTCTGGGGAAACTGAGGCTAGGGCTGCCAGGAAACCCAATTAGTTCATGGCTATTCAGCTGCAAATAGAAAAGCACAGTTTCCACTGAGCGCAGATGAATGAGAGGGCTCAGACCGAACCCGAGGAGGCACTCAGGGAAAAGCACCGTCCCTCTGCCAGGAGCAGCACAGCACCTCCTGCCTGGCCAGCTGGCAGCACAGAACAGCTCCCACTACAAGCAGGCCACTTGGCTCCTCACCTAATGAGTGCAGTACTAAAACTGACGCCAGGTAATTGTATTAAAAGTTTTCCCCGAGGCACTTTGTCTCCTCTCCTGTTCCTCTTGACTACTCCCGGTGAAGGCAGCAGGACATGCGTGGCATGCAGGAGCAGGTGGCAGGCTGAAGTCCTGCACCTCCAATGCTACATAATACAATTCAGTTCAATGTCTCACTGTCCTTTTTTTGGCTTTCCATGGAAAATATGGCAATAGGCTGCCCAATTTCACATCAAAGGTCTCTGCGTTTCAGAAGCTGACAAAGGAACCCCTCTGTGTTTAACCCTGCACATTTAATGAGCAAAGGACAAGGGAAGCACCATGTGGGGAGCAGGGCGAAGGCTGCAAGTACAGCAGCGTCCTGACTCAGCCCCTGGGCTAAAAGCGTGGACCTACATTACAGACCCTAAGGCAAACCCACATGCCCTCCTTACGTGCTCCGATGCCCCAGGAGCCAGCTCCAGCGCCAACCTGGCAGCATCCATCCCAAGCTGGCCCACTTTCTCCCTGACCTTCCCCACAGCCCCTCTCCCCCGCAAGAAAAAGCATCTGATTTCTTACCCCGAACTCCTTTTGTCACAGCATCTCCTGGGTCACATTACATGGCAGTATATGACTACACAGCACACACACTCATATTCACCACATGCGTTTTCTCTTGTTGCTACAGTATTTTTGATTTACCAAGAAGGCACCCCTCTTCCATCAACCTTTGTCAACTCCCACACCACAGTTCTGTTCAATATAAGATACTTTAAATTCTTTCCATCAGAAAGCAATTCCCCAACACAAACTTGACCCAATATGCACACAACACTCGCGACTCTTGCGAGGTCAAGCCATACATACATACACTGTTGTGCCCAATGGCTGCACAACGTAAGGGTCTAAGAGAGTCTCACATCCATCTAATTTAATCTATCTAATTTAAATTATCATCTTTGGTTTGATTTTTCCCAAAACCGCTCCTCTCAGGTGTGTGGCTGGAACAGCCTGAAGACATGTTATCATTGAGAACATTCGGTGACTTCCAAATATATTACCAGAACAGTAACGAAGCATTGCAGCACCTACAACGCCACCCACATCAGGATCCACTTGTGGTACGCTCATTTTTTATAACATATCAACAACATTTTTAACATATCCAGTCCTACTTCTACTTGCATTCACCACTGCACTAGGTTTCATGCAGGCTTTAATTCCTAGAAATTCAGGTACAACACAGGGACAGCACAAGTTAGGAAGCTAATTAGTGATGTTATTACCTGCTGGGAAGAGACAATCAAACAGCTCTGGCTGCAAACACCGAACTTCTGGCACAGACAGGAGGCAGGCTGGCAATGGGCAGGGCTGTAGGACCTTTCAAGTCACCTCAAGCTTAGAGTGCTGAAAATCCACATTAAGATTTGGGGTAGCTACTTCTGGATTTGTCCATTGGTGCAATCTGTTGACCCTATCCAAGACCTGCAGGAACTAAGGGGCTTCCCTGGGTCAGGGAGGAGCAGTGAAGCTCAGCAAGGGAAGGTAGATCTCCATGCACCTGACACATTTATATTTATGCTCCATTTTAAAAAAAATTGCCCCACCTTGTACCCTGACATATCAGACTGGGTATGTAACACCCACTGAGGCACAGGCAGGAGAACCAGGCATCTACCCCCACCTGAACCCTCCCCAGCACCATGTCCCGTAACCCCTGAAGAGGTTATTCAAGGAGCCGCTATAACGTAACCATCACACTGCTGCCTAACCCACGAGCCTTCGATAGGTAAAGGTAAAGCTAAATCCCTGATTTTCCGTAGGACCTAACCTAACAAACAGGGATATTGGCACCTCTAGAAAAATCTTTTTTACTATCTGGGCTAAAATTTGAGTAAGGTGAGATATACAGTGCTATACTCTGTGTGATCCACTGAAGTCAGAAGACAGACTACCACCAGCTTTAATGAGTCTCAGATCAGGCCTAATTTCCCAAATATCAATAGCATCTTCTGCCCCTTAATGCTTTTCAAGCGTGCCCAGATTTCTGTTAATTATTTTAAGGGAAGGAACATACAATCCAGCCCACAGAGGCCACGGCAGGATGGGTGTTCTCAAAGCCAGCAAGAAAGCAGCAGCCTCCTTGTAAGCAGAGCACCAGCAGTATTTACAGTGATAACAAAAGGTGTTTTCAGAAGGAAACCCAGATCCCCAGATAGCTCACCTCCCTGTACAGGTGACTCAGCCTTTTCAAGGCACTTAACTGGAGCAGTGAACTGCCTCTGATCTTATAAATGCATTATTTCTAGCTTAGCCACAAGGATCTAGGAAACACATTTCAAATCTTGCCACAGTGCCTGAGGGGATGTCAAGCACTCAAGAAAATGAACCAGTGGCCAGCAGCCACCACACGTTCCTCCCCAGCACGTCAGACCAGCACTGCCTCCACTGTGCTGTGCTGCACCATGCTCACTAGCTTTCTCCTGTTCTTTGGTCACCTGTCATCATTAGCAAACAAGCAAGGAGTTAACAGGTTGCTCCAAGAAGCCCAAGGTACAAGGTGTAACTCCTCAGGTTTTAGTTCCTTGTGCTTTCCCTGACACCGCAGTGAACCTTTGCTGATGTGACGGTCTGGATAATAAGTCACGCTGGCGGCAGTTTGTGTCAGAGATGAAGATGTAGACAGAGCTGCAGCTCAGTGGACTCACTGGCTCAGCAGGCAAAACAGAGATAACTGGGGATCACAGTGGGGTCCACTGCGAGATGGAGAAACAGGACCCTTCTTGTTATGGGTCATGCAGGAGACCCAGCTCGGGGAGGGACGAGTGGCCACAGAGGTCTCAGGTGGCTTGTGGGGCCACATGAACTGCCCAGGGTGCTCCTCTAGCCCACGGACCCACTGAGCTCATGTGCACCTTGGAAACACTCTGTGCTGCTATAACCATTGACCCCCATGCCCATCACCTTGTTTATAGGCATCTTTGTCAGCAATGGTATTAAGACATGTCTTGCTAGGACACTGCAGACACAGAAGCGTGGCTTTTCTTTTGTCACACCCTGGAGCCTCCCCAGGCCTCAGACTCAGATAGGGGCTCAGTGGAGGAGAGGGATGCTTATGCATGAGAGGTGTCATTGGCACATTGTTCACCACAGGGAAAGGAAGTGCCTGAATTTTACTTTTCCTAGGTCTTTTCATCAGGAAACTAAAATGCTATTGGTTTCGCCTTGAATATTTTGCTCACACTACACAGTGTGCAGAGGTGCCCCTCAGGCACCGCCATGCAAAGGCATCATTTTAGTTGCCATTATTATGCTGATGACATGCTGATTTGTGCTGAGATCCCAGGTGACCCTGGAAAAGCAATTTCCTGTTTGACGAGGTGCTGGAGTGACACCAAGTCTGGGATGTCTGAGGCTCTCCTGAAGCTCTGATTAACATTTCACTCCTGGCTGTTCCTCTCTGCAGCTGTATTACACAGCCAGCCGTTTGGATTTGCAGCCTTGGGCTCACCTGTGATCCAGAACCTTCTGCAGTTACCATTTGGGTTGAACCAGACACACATAAGAAGTTGTGGGTTTTTTTTTTTTTTTCTGCAATCTCTGAAACACAAAGAGGCTACCTCAAGGGAACAGGAGTTTTTAATTAAGGCCATTTGCACATCTTGTTTGGATCAGGGCAATTCTTTCCTCACAGCCCCCCCAGACTGTTCACTATGCATTGCTATAAGACCAGCAAAATTCTGCAGCTGAAATCCTCCCCGGTTCCCGATGGGAACCAGAGCACATTACATCAGCACAGACATCTATGCAACGCTCCTAATGAAGTTTCAGATTGATTTTCCTCCTCAAGGTTATCTGTGACGGTACCTCCAGGCACATTAGAAAACTGATGGTTTAGAACAGTTTGCTCTAACAGGCTTTCTACAGCATCCTGTGACACACAGCAATCATTTTGTGAAGACTGAGCTATTAAGGACCAGAACCTGAAAAAAAAAAATATACTTACCAATGGATAAGAACAACGTTACCCAAGTAACAGATGCTGAGTATACATATGGCGAAGAGAGTCACAAAGCCCATTCTAAAGTCTAACTGGCTTTGCATTAGTTTGCACAGCCATGAGGAAGCCTCTCCTGTGCAAAGACCTTTGGGCAGGTGAGGGAAGACTTCCTACAGAGGGTGCCCCGCCCCCCGGGCTCCTCCTCAGCAAAATAAACCCCACCACATCCCGGTCCTCTGCAGAAAGGGCAAGGAGTGAACAGCACAGAGGGGAAGGGATCAGGTGACTGAGATGGCAACTGGAAGCAGAAGAGGCAGATAAGGATAAAGAAGAGAAAATGTTCAAGAAGAAAAATTTCTCAGTGCTAGAGCTTTAAAAACTGGAAAAGGAAAGGGGAGAAAAAAAACTGAAATGGATCTGGGGAAAAATAAAGATACAGTGAAAGAAAGATGGTAGAATGCCATAAACCAAAATATGACAACAAATCACAGGTTAAGAGCAAAAAACATTATAAGGAGGCAAGACCATATGGAGAAGGAGTGTGAAAATCCAAGAGCCTGCTGCAGTGCTGCTGAGCCTTTCCTGGGAAGGCAGGGGAATGGATAAACACCCATCACAGCATCCCATCACTGTTCCCTCAAGTCCAGTGACCCGCAGTGTGGTAACATCCTGCCTCCAGCCAGGCTTTGCCCAGGGCATGTCTCCCACCAGATATAGGTAAAGAGCCAGGTTGATTTTAACAACCCATTAATGAGCAAGCAGACCCCCATGTAACCAAGCCACGCTCATCATCAGTGATTCTGCACCACTCCTTTAATTAAGCAGCCGCTAAGCTTTTGGACAGCTAACAAAAAAAAAAAAAAAAAAAAAAAAACCACCAGGAAGAAAAGGAAAAAACCCTGACAACACTCACTTCCATATTTAATTTCCCATGATTGTGTCATGAACACAGACATCTATTTCACACTGATGCACGCAGCCCTGAGTCAACTGTTGTGTCAACTCTTTGAACCGTTTCTGCCTGGTCACTTTTACTTTATGCTTTATGTCTGTAGGAGAGAGGGGTGCTGGCATTATTTTCAATAATATGCTGTGCTACCAAATGAAGGCATCATCCATGTTCCCCAAGGATGGCTCCTTCGCAGGGCTGCAATGGATAAGCCAAGGAACAAGGACACCAAGGACAATCTTGGTACACGCACAACTGGAGGCCTCCAAGCTGCATGCCTCCAAGCTGCATGCCATCACCACCTGGCTGCACAGCAGATTTCAAAGTAACCCCCAAAAGAAATGCTCCGAAAAGACTCATTACCTGAATTTCAAATTCCTTTCTCCCTATTCCTTTCCAACCAAGGCATGGTAAGAACAACAGTGCAGTAATTGTTGTAGGCACATACCCCCTCTACTATAAAAATGACTTAATTTGAAGGGAAAAGGCATTTTTATGCTATTTTCCCACCACAACCAGGGAATTTTTTTTTTCCTTTCGTGGATTGATCTCCAAGCTCTCATTACTGCTGGTCTAAAACATTTATTCCTGCCCACTCAAATCTGCTAAAAGAAAAATGAATCATATGTCAATAAAACCTGGGGTCCTGAACATGTGTTTCAGAATTAATGGCGAAATGTGCGAATCTGAGCCCAGCTACAGCAAGGCCTGCCAACTTCATTCATGGTAATTAAGCAAAGCCACACACATTAAGGGGTATTTAAGGAACGCAGAGTGTTCCTATGGGGACTGGACTCAAGAGTTACTCCATGAGCAGCTACTGCTATTTAGAAACATATTAATTACTCTGCAAGAAAAAGCCTCCTAGAACTACCACGGATAAAGAATTTGGCAATACCTGCATCGACATTTTCTACAGGGAATAAGTCCTTCTGCTTAGTTGCTGCCTCTGACGATGTACTGGATGGCAGCTCCCCTATGCCTCTGCTTTGGACTCAATCCCACCAAGTGCCGAACACACGATCCAAGCTAAAAAAGCACTTATGCACAGATAGAGTCTTTTGCCTGAATCTTAGCATCAAAGTGTTTTATTGTGCTGATTCCTCAAGGGTGACGGGACAGCACATTGCTCACCCATATTTGGGTTCTCTGACAACCCATTCCCAACATAATGAGCATGGCAATGCTGCACAGCCGTCCTCATTACACCCAAGGTAAGTTCTCAAGCTGTTCATTAACAAGCATGAGGTGGTAATGAAGATATTCTGCTATTAATGATGATGGGCTTTCACCCATTGAGGAGCTGTACACCCCATCTCACAGCCCTAAGGAGCTTATCCTGGTCCAGCTCGCAGTGGAGTCAAAGGAGTCATCAGCTGCAGCAGCTGGACCATGCCTCAGCCTGCAGGAAACCCACCCGTCCCTGCTGACACCACAGGCACCAAGAGATTGCTGGCATCCCCAATCTTTTTTAGCAGCCCTCACTTGTGCTGGCACAGTCCTGTACTAAGGCAGTGTCCCAGCTCTGGGCTTGATGGGGCTCAGCGTTAGGGTGGGAGAAGGACTCAGCACCTGCCTTTATCAGCCCACTCCATGGCAATGGCTTCCAGGCGGATACAGCAAGTGCAAAACATGTTCATCTTAGCCGACACCACTTCAGCTGCTTTCTCTGCTCTTCCACAGACCTTGTCCCATCCCACTCCCACCAGTATGGAGAGAAAACCTCCACAGCTCATGCCATCTGGATTCACTTTCCTCCATTTCTCCAGCTCATCATGTTTCTGTCTATAAATGCCAGTTAAAAAAAAAAAAAAAATAATCACATATTTTGTGTCTTTCATCTTTATATATCACATCTATGCCTGCCTGTTTTTCTTTCCCGCCCGTCACTGGTTTTCCAAGCACCTGCTTCAGCATTTTCCCCACCACTATCTTTATTGCTGGCAGGGTGCTGCTGCTCCATGTCAGAGTCCCGGGGTGGCCTACCCAGCCTGGAAAATTTTCATCAGCTCATGATCAGAACTGACTCAGGTTCAATCCAACAAGAAACTAATAAAGACTGTCTGTCCCTCAACTAATCAAGCAAAAAAGTGAGAAGTATAAAAAAAGTTGTCAACATGTCAAATCTATCATTCCACAGGCAGAATCTTCCAACTAGCAATCAAAAAAACCCTCACAAATTTCTAGCACAAGCATCACTGTTATTGAGAGAGATTCAAATGCAGTTTTTCAAAGTAATAAGCTTTATTGTTTTACTTCTTCCAGGACTTATTTTAACCCTTTCATCATTGCATTTAATTTTAATCACTATTAAGAGAAAATACACCTTATTCAATGAACTTTAAAAATCTTATCACTGAGAAAACATGGGAAGATGATACCAAACATCCTCCCTGGATATCCTAGTACAAGTACTGTTCTTCTCTTTGCAGTTGCAGTCTGTCAGCTAAGGCCCAGTCAAAAAGAACAAAGAAGTATGAAAAGACCAAAACAAGGTAATTCAGTAATCAAGGTGCGAAGGACTTTTTGCTTGAATTAAGTTTTTCCATATGATAACAAGCAGATAAACGCAAAGGGCTTGTAAGGTTAGGCCTGCCCATTCAAAGGGAGTTTTCTCTTTTTCTCCTTCCCTTTATAAATATCAGAAATGCCAATTTCTGCATAAATAAATTATCTTGAATCCTGGTGAAGCAGACAGCACTGCTGAAAACAGCAGCAGCTTTCAACGAAACTTTGGAGAAGGAGGGAGGAAGGGCTGGCTCTGAGCTTGGCACAGGAAGGCAGGGATGATCTTGTCTAATCAAGGTCTGTATTAGCTGTGGAACGAATCCATGTTACTAATAAAGAGATACATAATACAGAGAAGTATTTATCATGCAAAAGTGGGGGTGGGGGGAAGCAAGGCTGCATGGTATAAATCACAGGAGGATAACTGGGTGCAAAAAGGAGAGCTCTGTCCTCAGATACACAATGCAGAGCCCGTGATGAACCACAAATACTGAAAAGAAAAAAATTGCTGCAGGCACTTGTAAATAAACATTTGGGGAAAAGGCCCAGGCAGTGAGGGGAACCCAGGAATATATGTCCTTGTTCATTTTCCTTATGAACCGTTTCGTAACACAGCTGTCCCCTCACCCCCCACTGCCACTCTACTGAGCAAAGCAGACCCCAGTGACATGAAGACATGTCCTACATAAAGACACACTCAGGGACCCCACGAGTCCTTTTTGCACGAACAATGTTCAGGCTAATCCCGTAACACTCCTACTTCTACTACAGCAAATCTAGTGGGCCCTCTTGCAGTTATCAGGGGTCTTGATCTTCTTCTCCCTTACACACTGCAGAAGGTCTGAGCAAGAGGTAAAAGCGCTCTCCAGCCCCTCTGCACACAGAGAGGGGGCAAAGCAGAGGCAGGGACCCAGCTGACTTTGCACATAAACACTGCTCAGTGGATTTTACTTCCATAAGTGTCTGATCATAAGTTTCCACTCCAAATCAGACTCTTGGACCCACACCATAAATCAGCGGTGAGGTCAATGATTTACTGTTCATCTTGTCTAATACCTCTAGCTATGCCACCTTTTTGTGAACACAGAAAAATCAAAGAAACTGTGAACCATCCAAGTTCACGCAGGGTTTTGATTCAGCGAAGGCTCTAAAACTTAGAAACTGCAATCCCAGAGCTGGTGAGGAACTGGGAGAGGCAATCATGTTATACCAACCTTGAGTGGTACTCCTGTCCTTAGCACAAATGCCTGAGATAACGCTCATGCCAAGCTCTTAGCTTGGCTTTTTACAGGGTCCTACGCCTCTAGCTATGTGGGTGATAATGGCTAGTAGCAAATCTGGTAGCTAACTGCCATTCCTCGTTGCGAAGTTCAGATTTTCCCATTGAACAGCTCGTTTCCTGGCTGGAGAGAAGGTGGCACTGACCAGGGCCCTATCCTGAGACCAGACCTGGAAGCACACAGACCCTCTACACCTTCTCCTCACAAACCATCTCATGGTTGAATCTAGTCCAAAATGCATCCTCAGACTTGCATGCATGCGATGTGCCACTTACATGAGACAAAATCTATGCCAAGTTTATTTCCTTCAGGGACATGATGAAAATAAACTACCACTACCTTGCAATTTTTTGCTCATGCATTATGCCATAAGTCTGTAGAGATTGTGTCTTCTATACACTTTCTTGCATGAAATTATTACTGAACTGGCACCAGTGGTTCAACTCAGGTTGCCAAAGCACAGCCATGTTAACAACCACAGGGGTGACTCACATGGGACAGTGTCACTGCAGTGTCTGCGAATGGATGCAGGTCACTGCAGTGACAAGAAAGATCTTCCAAAAGGTGCAGACTTCCAAAGCAGTCTTGATTTATTCTCATTAGAGTTGACATAGGATCTTTTGTCATGCCACCTCCTTTGAATATGAAAGGGGACAGTTCCTCTACCTCACAGTATTAGCTATAAGACCAGTTATGGGCCCAATATTATTTCAACCCAACAGATGCTGTATTAACAAGATGACAGTGACTAATTAGAAACTGCATTACTTGCCAACAAGCAAAGAAACCGCACAAAAAAAACAGCGACAAAAATTGTGGCAATAATCTGATAAATTCTGTTACCTGAGAACTAGGCACAAGGGCTTTCCACCAGTGTCCACCTTTCACAAGGTCTACATCACTCAAGGGCATTGACACTTTGCCAATAACACAATGGCGTGAGAATTTGTCAAAATCCACTACGGTTAAAAGCAGAGTTCTTCTCTGGGCTTCTAAAAAGGGGATTTCAAATGTGTACCTCTCTTCAAACACCGGGTTCTGTGTTTTGCGTTTCACTCCGGTCTGCTTGGAGTTCTTCTGATCAGGAAGAAGGCAGATCTTGACGTAGGGGTTGGAATGAGCCATGTCTTGCCTTGAACCATCGTAAGAAATTGGAGGAGGCAGATCTTTAGCCTCAATGACTCGCACTATTAGATAATTATGCAACAGGTCATACTGAGTGCTAAAATGCAGCATCCCCAGCTGATACTTCGATAAGATCTCCTCATCCGTCAAGGAGTCCATATCATCACTATTCGAGTCAAGAGAGTACAGTCTTGGTTCAAATTTTCTAAAATAGTCATCTGGGGTATAGGTTTTTCGCAGGATAGTTGGCTGAACTATTTCTTTCTTAGCTCCTATTATTCCAAACTCGATAGGTTTAATGTCAATTAATGGAGAACTTGGCCTCCTCGAATCTAAACCTAAACAAGAGAAATGCACAAATATAATTGTTAGAAACTCAGCTGAAGCCATTACAGGCGCAAGTCAACTTGTGCTTCTTTGGGTACAGCTATTGTGTGTCTGTGCAATGCCCAGCACAGCAGGCTCCCCACTGGGACTTTTCACCATTACATTGTTAACAATTAATAGAACCCTTAGTTATGCTGAAGTGCAAGCTCAGCTACACTTTTCCCTCCCATCCATTTTCATGTCTAATTACCATGCATATGCTTCAGCAAGAAAAACAGCGTTGGCCCTTCCACTGTGTTCCTGCAGAACAGGACGAGATTTTAATCAATGTACCTTCAACTTGACTTGATTCCCTGTCTAAACGATGAAAGAGCAAGCACTACAGTTTGATTTTCTTCCCCACAAGAGTTACATTAATGTTGGAAGGATGACCTTACTTGAAATCCGCCTCGTGAGGCTGTAAGTGGACCGTGATGCATCTGAAGATGACCGCCTTCTGTCAGGGCAAACATCCTGAAGAGTGGGAGGCAGCTCACTGATTGTATTATCAGAGTCTCCATCTTTGTCCTCATTTTGGCTGCTTATCCTGTTACAACAAGATACCTTTGGGTGATCCAACCCAGTAAAAGGAGTATATACAGAATAAGGACGCATTCTGTTATTCTGAGTCTAATCTTAGGTGCACATCCCTGGATGCTGCGGAGTATCTCCTCATCTATTTGGCAAGCAAAAGGCTGAGCAACTTACTTCAGACCTATGTAAAAAACAGATTCTTTATCATCTTTCTGCCTGTCTTTCAAACAGTTATATCAGTATTAGAGCATGACACAGGCCACACAGGCACATGTGACTCAGATCTTGATCAGAACTATTACATCTGTCTTTAAGAAAAAAGAAAGGAAAAGAAAATATCCACAAACCACAAAACCCAAACAGTAGCTTATCGCTGTAAATTCACGGCTACACTTCAGAAGCATGGCCTTTACTAGGAACGAACCAGCATGGGAAACCACCACACAGACATCTCAAACCTACCACACACTTCTCAGCAAAATATTGCTTTGCAGGTACACCACTAAGGTTTCAAAACTCAATCTTATAAACAGAATTAATTAACAGCTATTTATTGATGTGGCTTTTTAAATAATTGGCTGCTTTTTATCCACTTCTATAAAGCAGAGGTAAGTCTCACAAGCTAGTAATTTTACTGCCCAGGGATCTCGGTGGGAGCAGGGAAGTCGGCAGCATCTGAATAACAAAGCAAGTTGCAGTGAGAGCTGTAGCATCTTTGAGAATACTCAACGGAAGACCGGCATTGTAAAGAAGTCCATATGTAATTCCCATTCCAGTTTGTGTGTGTGTGTGTGTGTATATGTTTTCATATAAAACAAAATTCTGGTTAAAAACCTCAACATGTCACAGCTGCAGTGGCTCACAAAAGCAGTCAGGACCTCCCAACCTTGACTGAAAGAAGAGCAAAAGCAGACAGTAGTAAGTGCAGGAGAGAAACTCTCCAACTGCACATTCAGAGGGGAGCGGCTGGCAGACATCTGCTGATGGAAACAAAATCACACAATGGTATGTGATGTGTAGTGCATCACACAAAATAAGCCTTTTGGCTAATCCATGAGACAGAGTACTCCAAAAAAAATAGCAGCAGATCACAAGGAAAGCATCAGCATGAAATGAGCAAAGCAAAGAGGAATACTGTGTGAGTTTTGCTCCTGATTCACCCTTTCTACATGCGTGGCTCGGTTGGGTATAAATGAAATATGTTGAATCATTTGCTTTAGCAACCATTGACTGGACTAGAGCAATAAATATATTCTGCAAAAAGCAGTAAACTCACAGAAAAGGCCCCCCAAATATAAAATAGATCTAAACTGGAATTGCTTATCCAAATTTACAAAGTTCACAGCAGGATCCATGCAAATCTCACCAACCCAGAGTCACACAACTCATCCAACATTAAAAAATAGTCTGCTAATAATCAAAACCAAACCCTATGCTAAAAAGGCCATACAATATTTGCACAACTCTGCAGCCCATTAAAGGCAGTCCAAATCATGCAGTCTGACATATAATCAGTACTTGGAACACAAATAGCTTTTTCATGCCTAAATGTGAGTCTACACAATCATAGGTAGCATTCGGATACACTTGCATTTGAGAAGCAAATGCACAGAATGAGGAGAAGGCAGGGTGAAAAGGGAATCAGGAAGAGAGGCATTAAGGATGTTCTACAACGGGTAAACGTAATAGCGAGTTAATAACATACAGATGACCTTTAGTAAGGAAATTGCTACTGAGCCACAATAATTTTTCCTCAAATAAACTCTGGCTCTGGTTAAAGCAGCTCTGTTTCTGTTTAAACCTTTGGGAAGAGGAGTCATGTCCTGATTTCAATTCAGTCTCACAGATAGTGCACCATTTATCTTTGGGGTTTATGTAGAATATTCCATAACAGGCAACGCTGACATACACCCTCGCTCCCAGCCCATTTCTGCAAAGACCAGGAGGATGCAAGCGTTCCTCATGAAATAACAAGAGGCTACCATGCATTCAGGTCAACACAATTAGACTCACTTCAGTAAGAATTTTCTTTCCTAAGTTGCCACTGTAAAAAAATCCAGAAAGTGAGAAAAATCAACAGTCTCCCAAGAGGAAGAGCTTAAGCCTGCAGCTTTAACATCCCCTCCTGAATTTCCAGGACAATGAGGTGTCTTCCGAGCTGCCAAATGGAAAACCTATGGGCAAAAAATAACGGATGGATTATTAAGCATGGGCATTCAGATGTTTAATAGTAGGCCAATGAAGACCATAAAAACAGTTTTCTCCTGGGGACTGGGTGGGGAGGTAAGGAAGGAGCAAACTGCATTCTGCATTACACCAGTGTCCTGGGCCCATGAAGAAGTGGCAAGATGGAAAGATCTCAGCTGAAAACCTAGATCTGTTTTTAACACAATTTCAGTCTGCAAGCAGGGAATACAATAAATTGATTTGTTCCAAATTCAATGCACGCATCTAAATGCAGAATATGGTGCTGTCAAATCCATCTTCCATTTTAGGGGTTTCCACTGAATCCAAAGCCCCCTTTTCAAAAACAAAAGAAAAAAAAGGACGAGGGGTCAACTGGCATACGCAGATCTCTGAGCACTTAAAAACATACCCATTACACACCTTATTCTGAAACCAATTCCAAACCCTTACTCTGCTCGCACATCTAACTCCAGACATTGTTTCCTACCTCCAAAAACACATAGAGAGATTTAAGAGTATAAGATTAACACAGTAGAAATAGAAATATTCTTCAGCTTCTGAATTCTGAGCCAGTAGAGGCTGCATGGGATCATTTCCACCTTAAACCTGCACACACAAAAAGCATAGCCCTCCTATTGATCAGCAAACAAAATACACCATTTCCGTCTCCTGCCTTTTACTCTCCTCTTCGTCTTCCAGACTCTTGTTCTTCTGCAGGCTCATTTTCTCCCCCTCTCCTCTCAATCACATCCCTTGGCTCCTTTCCCTCTTCTCTATCTCCTCTGCTCTCTTTGCCCTCCTCACTCCACTCATTTCTGGGTTCCCTCACCACTTTCCAACAAATTCACCCTGGAAGCGTAGGCATCGCCATCTTCCCTGGCACCACCCTGGGTCCATCCCAGCTCAAAAAGAGGAGCCTACAGCCTTTTCAAGCAAGCAAAGCTTGATCTCCAGCTTCCACATCAACGTGTGTTAACAGGCATCCTTAGAGACCACAGGATTTGCAACAGTGCCAGAGGAGATGATGACTTCAGTGATCCTAAGGCACGGCAACATCCATGCCTCCTCACAAAGCAAAGCTACTTCTCTCATGTTTTCTTCTTGGATACCTGCCACCCCTCTTGCGCATTACCTCTGGGAACTCGCCTTATCTCAGCACTAGAGCAGAACAGGGAGACCCTAACTGCACCAGATTGCCTGAAGCTGGAAGGAAAGATGGATACGTGACCTAGGCTGGGGTTCCGGGGACCCTAGCCAGGGCTGCTAGCATGAGTAGGTGCAGCATAAAGCACAACATGGTTGAAGAACTGGGCTTTTTTTTTTCAGAGCATTTTGTCTTCTGCTCACAGCCATTCCAGTAAGTTAATTGTAGAGGCTTTCAGATGGAGCAGGACTGGCAGAAAACAACACAGGCTGGAGAGAGCATTTTATGAGTCCAAAGGTCTCCATGTTCTCTGCCTGTGGCAAAGTCCAGCTCATCTGCAAAGTCACTATACATCTGAGTTTTGAGAGCAAAAGAAGAACAGAGCTTCAATGCTTACAGTGCCCCTTTAGCCAGACAGATGGATCCAGCGGTCAAAAACTACACCATGGGACAATCACCCCACACCCCTAACACACATGATGTCCCTTCTGCTCCTCAGCACACCAGAGAAACTCCAAAGCATCCTCTCACATCAAGCTTAGCCACTTGTTCCCAAGTATGCTATTGTTCCTGCAGCAGTCTTTCCACATTCAATACTGCAACCTCATCACTCTGTTCTGTGCGCAATGCTTTCCTATTTAGCATTGATTTTGTTTCCATTTCCCATTAACTGCAGGTGAATCCATTTCTAGGCACATATCAGACTCTTAAATACGCTGCTCCACATTTAAAAACCACTCTAACACATCTTGAGCATCTCTATTTTTATTGCTTCAGTATTAATTACCGTCCTATTCTACCTGGATTCAAAAGAGTATATAGATAAGATTGCGATTTAAACATAGGACAATTTATTTCATGCAGCACCAAGACATGGACCTTCCAGACCTGACAGAATAACAGTAGGTACTCACAGGAGTAGATAAAGTTAACTGAGTCTCTGTGCCTAGGTACCAACTTCTGAGCATCATATGATGTACTAAATAGGCATCTCCCGTGCCACAGCTTCTGGACACGCCAGAGCTGTGTCCATCAAACAATCTGCTCTCACAGAAGACAGTCCAACTCAGCCAACAGAGCAGACACTAAAAGAGAAGAGATCTCTGCTCCCTTCTTGGTTTCACTAATGCCTCCACAGAGACACCTCTGTGCTGCAAATTCCCAAATGAGACAGAGTAAAACAGGGAAGACTTCACTGATTTCCTTTGTAATAGATTTGCAAAAACATTAATCAAAGCCCCAGATAAAACCCGGCATTGCCGCTGTTGTTCTTTAATGATTCAAGAGGAAATCTTGAAGACTACTAAGATGATGCAGGAGATCAAGTCTTGCTAAATGAAACTTTAGACGAATTTCCCCTTTAGAGCACGCACAAGGTATGCCTTTCATCTGCCTATATGATAACCACCTTCGCGCTAGGATAAGAAAATGTTTCAAAGCAACCTCATCAGCATTTCAGCTAAGCTGAAGTGCTCCAAAGGGCTGAGCCATTTGAAGAGCAAATAGGACTGAAGATGAAAAGCTTCTTCAGAAAAGGGTGCACAGCTAAACCAGTTATCAGCTTGCTATGCTAGCTTATAAAATAACTTCTGCCTTACTCATCAGAGAAGTGTTTTACAAAGACTAGCCTTACTATTTGAGCTAACAGGGCTGCCCTTTTTCACCTTGCCATTGAGTAGCCTACATTCCCACCCTCAGCAGGAGGTTCCTCCTTTCTACATAGGATCCTCTGAATGTCCTATTGCCATTTCGTATCAATGCTCTCATCACAGCTGAGCGGCCCTACTCCTCAGTTAAAGCTATGAAATTGTGCATCTAAACTTACAGCCAGGCTGGAGCTTGAGCAGGAAAAGGTCCCAGGATTTCAACTTCATCTTCATTTGTTTGACAACAGCTACAGTCGAAACACTTCTGACAACAATTTCTACAAGTCCACCGGCACAGCAAGAGATCCGAGATTCTAGCGAGCAGACCCTGAAGCCATTGGAAACCAAAGTACAAGATTACAACCCATCGGTAGCTATTGAGAAATAACATTCAGCTGTATTTATGTTTGTGTTTCTGCAACAGAACATTAAGAACTATATTTATTCCATCTATATCAACAGACAAGTGCTATGCAGTTACCAGCCCAACTTCACTGATGCCATTACAAGGCAGGAAAATAAGCATTCACTGCAGGTATTTTCCCTCTAGTAGCAATGTATTATTATGTAGGTTGGCAAGAGGGTGATTTACAAAACACTATGGCGTAGCAATATCCTAGAGTGGAAACATGCTTATTCTTTCACACACATCAACAAAATAATAGATTGGCAAATGTACAACAGAAGGAATTAAAAACAGAAGGTAAGTGAAAGCTCTGACTTAATCCAGCAAGGGTCTATTTAATTTGAAAATCTTAACACAGCAATGTGAACATATTTCATCCCTGTAGATCTACCGGCACGTAATATTTGCATGATCCATGCACATACAGCATTACAATCCGACAAACTTGCCACTGAAATGGATGCTATCTACATGCCTCCCCTCTGCTATGATGGTCAATTTAATGAATTTAATGAAGAACCTTCAATTTTTTTTAAGAAGTTACTCAACTCAAAAAAGTATTTCATTTCGTAGGTTTCCACAGTGGTGCTGGCAGCATCACCTATAACAGTGCTCCTCTGCCGTTACAACCCCGGGGTGTGAGCACCCCATCAGAGAGGCAACAGGCAGCTGCCCCATTTCTATGCCATCCCTACAGCCCTCCCTCCACTTCAAAGCTCTGCTTGTTTCAAGAGGAGCAGAAAGCCAAACTTTAGCCCATTTCCCACCCACACCAGCTCCAACTTCTGTGATTTGTAAGAAGGCTCATTAAGCAGCACAAGGGCACTGCTACTAAAGGGCATCGCTCCGTAGTCATGGGGGGAGACACGCAGCTGCCAGTGCACAGCACGTGCACATCCAGGGTCAAATCGCTTTATGATTGTATGTGACCTTGCAATGTTCCTAATAAGCTGAAGAAATAAAGCACATGAGAATTTCTCTGTAGATATTCCCCCAAAATACTTGAGACATTTTCAGTATTCGTAAGTGTGCAGATACAAGGGCACTATCATACCACGCAACGGGGTTTCCTCTGAGGAACACAGATCTGCAGAGAAGATTCCACAGGAACATTTCTTTTTGCTCCAGTAAAACACAGTTTTTTCCACAAACAAAATCTGAACATTGCAAAAGAAAATTACCAGCCCAAAATGCAGTACATTACTTATATCTAGGACATCAGTAAAGAGTCAGAAAATACAAGACAATCCCCTCAGGAAGGAGTGAGGAGACAGAGCAGAGTGAATCATCAGATTAACTCACCTCGTTTATTGGTTCCAACTGTCCTTTTAGACATCCAGGATGAAGCAAAGAGGAACAAAATGAAAAAGACAAAAACAGGTTAGCAATGCTCAAATAACTTTAAATTTTCTGCCGTGGCATGCCCCAGCCTGGGATGAGCTCGGATTTCTGGCAAGACTGTACCTTGAAAATGTTAGAGGAAGGAGAGGTCTCCTGACCAGGCATCAGCTTCTGCTGTTTCCAGTCCCTCCCCACCAGGCTCCCTCTGCTCCTCCTTCCCCAGGAGCAAAATTCCCAAACCCATCCTGGAGCATGAAAACCCTGCTCACTGCCCCTTGCTAACGTGCTAACATGCTAACAGGTTACCAAATGCAGCCAGTTATTTTCTTTTCTTTAATAACCTGTCTCTAACTGCAGCAACTACCTGCTGCTGATAGCAAACCATATCCAAATTTTCCAGTTAGATGCCACAGTGGAAAAAAAGGCTCCCCTCCAGATTCAGCCCATACAAACACAGTTTCAATGCCAACTCATTAAAAGCAACATTTCTAGGAAGGGACACAGACTCAGAATACTCTCCATTAGGTACACATCACTTGAGGTAGCTGGGCATCCTCAGTCTCATCCTCAGATTCAGACTTGAAGAATATAAAAAATAGAAATTAAGAGCTGAAAACTTGAGCCATGCAGTCCAGTTCGAAAATCTGCACTGCAGCCACCTCCCCCAAGTCACGGAGAAAATCTCCAGCAAAGGAAGAAATCATCACAAGCCAGTGTTTTATTCACAAAGTCACCCTTGCAACATTATATTTGACCCCCTTCATTGATAACTGGAGACCTAGCAGCATTTCAAATGCCTGCTGAAATGTCTTTCCTATTGTTTTCTGTCTAATGTCCAAGAGTTTCCTAATTGTCCTGGCTGTCTTTCTATAGAGGGAATCCCTTAAAAAAAAACAAACAAATAAAAAAAAAACAAAAAACCCCCACACCACAAAAACCAAAAACACCAAAACAAAAAACCAACCAACAAAAAAACCACAACAACAACAATACCACCCCACAAAAACCACACAACAAAAAACCCCCACAACCCCCCCCCCCACACACTATTCTCTACTCTTCCACATGTAGAAGTTGATTTCTAGCTTTATGCTCAGGACAGGGACAAGAGCAGCCTTTTATAAAGAAGCTGGGATGCAGAAGTTGCCTTTAGTTCCAAGAACTCTCCCATGGACCACATTTCAGCCCAAGCCTCCCTTTTAAACTTCTCAGAAACCAGTGCTTGATGAAAAGGCCGCCACTTGTTTGAAACACAAATTAAGAGACTGGAAATGCTGCAGTGCAATGTGACAAGACAGTGATTACCAGATACCCATGGACCAACTGTTTAAGAAAATCCTAAACGGTTTAAATGACTTTATCATTCTTTATTAATGCAAAGTTGCAGCCAAAGCATGGCATCCAAAGCTACAGTGGTTTAGCAAAGCTTCAACAAGAATATTTAAATTGCTCTAAAATGAAGCGGCTGGATCTGTGCCACACGATCGAACGCCATAGCACATGCTGTGCAAAGGAAGCGGCATTTCCGAATGGCCCACAGGGACACACGGCAGGCTTGTGTCAAACAGCCCTCCTGGTTACTATCGGCCACCGGTGATGTGAAAACACTCCTGCGTGCCACCAGCCCCAAGAGCACAGGCAGCAGTCCCACAGGCACCATAACAAAGTGCCTCTGTGACCACCCACAAATCTTTGCCAGGAAAAGGAAGGACAGAAAAAAGAACTAAATATTACAGTGCAGAAGAGGTAAACAAGAAACCAGTGCCATGGCTTAAACACCGCTTAAATGCAGGGGCCTATGAAAGGAGAGCAAACACAACCAGCTGTGTGCATCCACCTTGCTCACACTGGGCAGGAGGGTCAGGGCTGGGAAAGGGCAGAGGTTTAAGGAAGGATGCAACAGCCAACAGGCGCTGGGGGATCCCAGGGAGCAAAGTGGAGAAGGGCTTGGCCCCCGGGGTCAGAGAGACACCGTCATGCCCTGCCATGTCATCCCAAGCAGGACGAGCTGAGGACAACCCAGCTGGGAGCCCCCAGCCACGAGTGCACCCTCGTCAAGGGCCGATCGCGGCTGTCCCAGGCGCACATCCTCACCTGGAGCCGGGTGCCAGGCAGGGCTACATCTCCACTTCGCACCTTGCTGCGGGATCCCAGCACCCCCAGTCTGCCCAGGCCCATGGGGAGGGCCGCCTGCTCTAAAGCAGCACAGCCACTGGTCACAAACAGGGCAAGGGACCAGCTACACCAACCTGCCATGGCGGGGTCCCCACTGGTGACAGACCGTGTTGTGCCCCTGCAGTTACACCCCCAGGGAAGGCTCACAAGCCCCACCACAGTGGACACTGCAGTCTAGGGACAGTGGGGTCCCCCCAGCCACATACCCGTGGGTGGCCTCCCACCACCCCAACCTGACCAACCCCACAGTGTGGAAGTAACAGGGTGTCCCCACCTGGGCACCCCCATGTCGCACATGGGGGCCCCGATGGCGACGCTGCCGGAGGGCCCGCCCGGCCCCACTCGAGGTCCCCGCCGAGCCCCGCACCCCGCCACGGGCGGCTCCAGCCCGCCCCCCCGGGGCAGCGCCCGCCGCTCCCCGCTCCCACCCCCCGGGCGCCGCCGCGGCTCTGCCCCGAGTGGGAGGGGGGCTGTGGGGGCACGGCCCCGTGGGACGGGGGGGTCACGGGTGGCGGTGACAGCGGGTGCCTCTATCAACGCCCCAGAGCCCGGACTCCCCGCGCAGCTGGAGATGCTCCGCTCGGGTTGATCTCAAAACTGGGCGGCAGCCTTCGGAGCTACAGATGGAAAACAGGCGGCTGGGAACTGCAGGGCCGGAGGGGAAAATCGCGCAGGGTTTACACCGGCCCAAAATTTAATTCAGCCTCACACTGCTTGGAGGGGGGGAGGGGTGCAAACCATCCATCACGCCGAAGGCTGGGGCTCGCCGCAGCCCAGGGCGCCTGTGCCCCCCGCCCCGCCGGGCTGTGCCCGAGCTGGAGCGGCCGATCAAGCCCCCGGCGCACCTCCGTCTGCCCGTGGGGCTTAGCATCCCCCCCACCACCAAAAAGTCCTTGTGCGGGCTCGGGCCGGGCTCCCCGTACTCGGGGCCACCCCACTGCCCCCGGCAGAGAGGGGAGAGGGCTGCCGGCCGCCCCCCGCGGGGACGCGCTCCCAGCCCGGCGCCTGGCGGGCAGCGAGCCCCGCTGCTGCCCCGGCCCCGCCTGCCCCCCTCGCCGGGGGCCGCCGCCGGGAACTCCTCCCCAGAAGTTAACCCGAAGTTGCGCACCAGCACCGGACCAAGAGCACCGTGGGGGGGTCCCGCCGCGGCACCGGCACCAGTCCCGCAGGCGAAGCGCGGGGTCCCCCCCGCACACGCCCCAGACGCCCCCCGCACACGCCCCAGATGCCCCCCGCACCGGCTCAGCGCCGGGGTCCGCCGCGCCGCCGCTCCGCACCCACCTGGATGTACGCCATCTTCCCCGGGGCGCTCCGCGGGGCGCGCACGGCGGCTCTCCGCGCCGCGCCGCTCCACCCGCGATACGCCCGCGGTGCGGCACCACCCCGGGGGGGGGCGCGACGGCGGCGCCCCGCGGGCGAGGAGCGGGTCCGCTGGCCCTCCGCGGCCGCGCAAGGCACCGCCGGTGCCCGGGGACGCCGTCAGGGCGAGGAGACCCGCCGCGCCCCGCCGCCCCCCTCGGCTGATCGGGTGGGTAAAACACGCGTGGGGGGGGGCTGCGCTCCGAGGGGGCTGGCGGAGGCTCCGAGCGGGCGGGCTCCTGCCCGGCCCTGCCCGTTGAGCCTCCGCGGGGCTGCGCGGCGCGGCGAGAGCCGCGGGTGCAACAGGTCCGCTGCAGCGCGGGCGAACACTGACCTCCAGAGGGCCCGGCACGGAAATTCAGGGCTGGAAACCCCTCCGGGCCCCCGGGGGACACAGCCGGGGGGCGGCACGGCACGGCACGGCCCCCGCGGGGCCGCCGGCGGCGGGGAAGGTGGCGGTGGGAGCAGAAGCACGTACGCGCGGAGCGGCAGCGGCGGGCGTGAGAGCGGTGGCCTTGCCTGATAAAGCAATTTTCATAGCAGCGTGTTCCTCCACAGCACTCGCTGTATGAGAAGGTGCGGTAAGCACACCAGAGTTTCAGCAGGGATGCGGTTGTTTTATGAGCTTGAACGAACAAACTTAAAACATATATACTCGCATCTTCCCGAGAAAAGATGAGAAACTGGAGTAAGAAGCGAGCGTTTAACCCACAGAGCACACGAAGCATCACATTGCTTGGCTTCGCGTCCTTGTGCTGACGTATCAGAACCTAGCCAGGGGAGATGCGGCCCAGCTATGGGACCCTCTCAGGCAAATCCCACCGCGTGGGGGGTTGGACCTGGGGAACTCAAAGCGGGGTCTTTTGAGGTCAAACTCTTGGAAGGGGAAAGCAGAGGAAAGGTGTTCCTCTTGAGCACCACCTTGGTACCACACAAATTACAGGCTTCCCTACAGGCTGCTGTAAATGAAGGCTCCTGCCCCTTGTACTCAGAGGAAGCTCTCCGGCTACACTTCTGGCACCTTCTGAGCACGTGCATTTACACTAAACCCAGGACAGAGGCAGGAGGAGGCATTTCACACTCAGCCCAGCTGGACGGGCAGCAGTTGTGAGCTACAGGGCACTTTCCTGACTCAGAGCAACCCCGTTATTTTCAGTTTACTGTGGTGAATTGCAGAAACACTCCCACTCCGGAGGAGGGGATCTGTACAGCTTCAAATGTTGGCCAGCCTAAAACCACAGGTCACTACTTCTCCTTGTGGTGAGGAGGGAGCCTCTGGGGCAGGGTGGCTTTGGAAAGCTGCTCTCATTTAATGGCCCTTTGAAGTACTCATTGAATTCAATTAAAAACTCCCCTTGACTTCCGTGGGAAGGGCCATACTCAGTTAAAAAAATAAATTCTCTTTTTCTCCCCAGGGAGAGCAGCTACCACTTTAGAAGAATAATTACCACAGTGGAGATAAGCAAGAAAAAAACCTGCAGTAGTTATTTGTTTCAGGCAGTTTTGAGCATATGATTAAACTGTGGTACCAGTTGTTTGTCAATTTTTGCTCTGCAATTCTTTTTAATTCCACTTCTTTCTAAGTGCCAGTGTTTAAAATGTCAGCCTCTACTTTGAATATCATTGCTCTTTTCATCTTGACTCACCACCGCCTTGATGCAGCTTGCAATAAGTCAACACATGGATTTTGGGGTTTTTTCCATGTTACAATGTAGTGGAGAGAGGCTTAAACTTTTCAGACAGATTTTTTGACTCCTTAAAGGCAGAATGCTGTGAGTCACAAAAAACTGTGGCATGCCTCACTATATAAACATTATGGGCATGTTTGTACTTACTCCTTCAAAAACATCTAGGACAGAGAAAGGAAGACCTGATGCTGCATCAGTTGTCACTGGCTTTTTTTTGGCTGACACATACAAGTATTATGAACCCAAAAAGAAGAGCAAAAGAAGTTTTATAGGGTGGTTTACTAATACTATTGATTTTTACATGGAAAAATGCCTTTTTTTCCCCCTCCATGCATTAGTAGCAGATTGTAGTACAAAGCCGTAAGACAGATGTGCATCCCTTGCACACTCATATATAGACATGCATGTAAGTGCCTTTTACACTGTTGCTTGAAGGCTTTTAGATTACAGTCTCTCAGCAAATATATTCGCTAAGCAAACACAGCTCTAACCCAAAGAACATGATGGATTCAAAACAGCAGACAGGTGGTTATTGTAAAATCTAATTTCAAATCTGCATATGGCTGATGCTCTGATTAAGCTCTGCTTCTACAGCATTCAGAATAAACAGACCCATTTGACATGATGACAACATAACCTTTGGATGTCCTTTGCTGTGCACGCTCTGTGTCTGATAAGACACATTCCATACTTCCCACATGTAATGGCTGCAATGCAGATGGCGAGGGTTGCAAACACAAAATTTCTACACAGAAAACAAGACAATTAACACTGCTTTTGCAGAATATGATTTTATGATAGATTTCTATTCTTACTGATATTAATACACATTGAGAATAACATCAGCCACATCCAGAGCATGTGCTTGAATCATTACAACCAGACCAGCAAGTAGCAAAATCTACCCCCAGCACAGCAAATCAGTTCAGCAGCTTCTCAGACAAACCAGAACCAGGGCTGCCGGTATTCAAAATGGCATGTCTGCATGTGCCTTCCAACCCCTAGTCAAAGAATTTCAGCTGCTTCATGCCTTAAAGTTAAGAGAGAAGAGCATCAGTCTAAAAAAGTGGAGAAAGAAAGGAAAGAAATTTGATGGCTATTTCAAAGGATTTTCATTTGAATCCTCCTAAAGCAATTGGCAGTGCTTTTTCCTGCTGCAAGGGGGAAAGCGAGGAGAAAAGCGGTGGTGCAAGATAAGATGAGATGTCTTACTCTGCTGTTCATACACCAAGTCCTTATCTTCATCACTGGAGCCTGCTGGAATAGCCAGCTACCACTCTACCTAAAAATAAGCTTCTTATCTCCAGATGTTTTTATAAAAGCTGGTGCTTCCCCACTGCTATTAGCAGCCCATAAAGGTCCAGCTTCTCTTGTCCTTACAGGATTAGCTTTGTTCCCCACAGCATCATCCCTCCAACAAAAGCATCTCACATTCACTCTTCCAGAGCCATCTCTAGCAACATGCTTCTCTCCTTGCAGGTTTCATGGACTCATTGCAGTTTCCCTCTGGGGTTTTTCAGGCATTTTTCTGCCTTGGTGTTTGTACCCTGAAGAGGCAAGTCCATGAGGTTTTATCCAAGAAGTTTAGGGCAACCAGGAACAGGACTATCCCCTGCAACCCACACCTGGGAGAGATGAAGGGCCAAGTGAGCACTGATGCAGAGACCCTGAGCAGTGGAGTAGCACTGGGGGGTGTGTGTGTGTGTGTCAGGGACTGCATAAATACCCCTACTTGGGAGAGCAGATCTACCCCAGTGTCAAAGCAGAAAGCCGCAAACTCTGCTCACCTGCTTTTGCCCCCAGCTGCATCCCAGCAGAGACCCAACACACAGTGCAGGTGAGAGGGACAGTTTGCTCTGGGGCAGGACAGCTCTGCCTTGCTGGCCCCACACCTCATAGTCTTTCAGCAGCAAGGATTAGCTTTAGCTTTGACTTTGCCATAGGAACCTGTATTTATTCTAGCTCTAGGACTGAGTTGGTGTCAGGGTCTGTGTCGTGCCTCGTTAAAAGTGCAGAAAATTCCTGAAGTGTCCTGAGCTGAGTTCTGCTTCCTGCTGATGGGAAAGGTGCAAGCTAAACCCCACCACCTGCCTACCCAGGCTCATGTGCTGATCTCTTCAATCCCTTCTCCCAAATTCCCATATAGCAGTGTGCCCAGACAGCTTTGTTTGGAGTAGGGAAAGGTTATCCCCTCTCCCAGATCATTCCTGCTGCACTCCAGGGGTCAGCAAGGAGCCTGGGCCCCCAGCACCTCCGTCCCAAGCTCTGGCCCCTTGAGGCATGCCAGGGTCATAGCAGTGGGTCTTGTGCCAGCAATAATGCAGTTTCCAGCAGGAACTGGGCTGACATCAGTGTGACAGACACAGATTCCAGCTAGTGACAAAAGGGGAAGGTGCTACAACCCATTTCCATGACTCATCCAGCCTTTGGTCTCAACCATCTCTAAATTAGACCATCAACTCCATGGATGCTTATGAATATGCCCGATTCGAAGCCAAAATACCATTTCCCAGGCTTCTGCATTTTCAGTAGCCAACTCTTCTTCATATTACATTGCCTTGTTATATTACATCCGCGTTCTGTGCAGTTTTCCTAAGCTCTCGTCCCTTTCTGGTTTGGCATTTCCTACCCCAGGATCCACCTCTTGTCACATGTCCCATACCCAACTCACACTCCTGGCCAGGAGGAAACTGCCGGCGCTCCCCCAGATTGTCGCTGTGCCCTGGAAAGCACTCCTCTGCTTCACTTAAGAAACAGCCTCTGCTGATGCTGCATCTTCTGCGGCACATCTGGGTTAACTGGCCACCTGGCAGCTCCCTAATTGGCAATATCAGTAAAAGCACATTTTTTCTCTTTTCTTAAGTCTCCAGATAAAGTGGCTAAATTTGATCTAAAATCCTCAGATCCTCATTGCCTCATATAATTTATAATGGCCTTGCTTATGCTATAAAAATTACAGCTCCTCTCTTGCACTCACACTCTATTTTGTCTTTAACATACGTTCTGGCAGGGAACTGAATGACGCAGCATAATCTACTAAAGCTATTTCTATAGTAAACAGAGATAAAAACCACAGCCAAAGGGCACACAGCCTCTGAAGAAGCAGACACTGCATATTATTGTATCAAGCACTAAAATCCAAGTTCCTGCTCAAAAGAAACTTGTCCCTGGAGGGAGCCATTGCCACCCGTTTAAGCCGTGCTGAGTTCCAACAGGATGACCACGTCTCGGCACTAGTCCCGTGGTAGCAGAGCCCTCGGAGGCTTCACGCAGCATCACTACATGTGAGCTGAGCGTCAACAGTGTTGAAGGCAAACGGTGACTGCTAGGTCATGTGTAAATATGAATTTGAGGTCATGTTCTTTTGACGACCTCATTTTGCATTGAAGATGGAACCTCTCTGGCCTGGGACTCACTTGCCTGTAGGGTCCCTCCTGACTTGGTGCAATTTCATCAGCGGGGGAGTCCCCCAGAGAAGACAAGGCACTGCCAGGACTCTTCTGCTTTGGAACTCGCTCCCTGATTTTAGGCCAAAAAGCTTGGATATGGTATGCTTTGGGTCATGCTAAAAAGCCTGGAGTATTTTCAGACTTCCGAGGAGAGAATATTGTATTTATAGGGAAGTTCAGTTTTTCAGTTGCTTTTGTAATTCATTTTGTTTACAATTGCTTTATTCAAGCTGTAAGGCTGAGGAGTTAGCTGCTAGATTTCTTTTCTGGGCTCACATTTCTAACTGTTTGCAGACATAGGACAGAGCTATTTTTGTCATATAAATCATTAGAGAGAGACTATCTCACAGTCCCCACTGAAACAAATTCCTAAGGAAGCGAGCTCTATTTTTATAGAAAATTTCTACTTAGTATTTGTTTTAATCTAATGACTGAGAAATGAGCAACATCAGCCTTTCTGAAGCCGAGAAGTATTATCCCTAGTTCTTGGGAAGACAAATTCAGCAGAATGAGAGTCATTCCTACCAAGAGGAGCTGGATGGGAGCTACAGACTCAGCTTCCCAGGCCCCGGGGCGGGTTGCAGCGTGACCCCAGCAAGGGGGGCTGAGCAAATGGGGGACAGAACCCAGGTCTCCAAGGTGACACAACTTTAGAGAGAAAGATACTCATGATACCTCGACTGCTCATCTTAAAAAGTAAGAGGATATCTTCTAAAAAGGTCCAAGTGTGGGATTTTATAGAATAAGGCAAACTCAAGGTTGTCTCTCTGAGACTCAAGGATAAAACTAAGATAAATGCTGAGGGTTTTTGTTGCATTACGAACTCACGGATGACTTATTGTAGAAGAACAGTCTCATCCTCTGGAAGTTGTTTGAATAACTGCTACAACTCTTCCTGTTCGATTCACACTAATTTAATAAGTCACAATTTTAAATATTCTTTTCCTATTCATATGAATATTAAAAACTATATCAAACCTAGAAGGAGGAGGGGGAGGAACAGGCATTTACAGTTTTCTCCTTTCCAGCAGTGGCCTAAAGACTAAGGTAACACAGAAACAGATGTGGTCAAGCATACATTCTTCAACTCAAATCAGCAAGGCTTTCTAACTGAGCCCTGGGGCTGTGCAGCTGTGAAATGTAGCAAAAGTTATCCAAAACCATTTAAATATGGCTGGTAAGAGAAAAGCTTTTAAATTATGAAACAAATGACCAAAACAGAACAATAGAGTTTGTTTAAAGCTTTTGGAAAAAACAATATCAACAGCAATAAAACCCACTTTGAGCTGTGAAGGAACAGCTACGGGAATGAGTTTAGTATCATTCAGCTGCAAATACCAAATCATCGTTTGGAAAAACATGCCCATGTCAACTTCAGAATTCAACAGGTTCAAAAGGGCAGGACTATTTTTATTACAAAAGGCTCCTTTTACAATCGTCCCCTCACAGCAGCAGCGACCGTTACATCTGGTTTTCCCATCTCATTAAGCAGATGTGCAAAATACTGTATTACGCAGTAGAGCTAAACTGGGTGGGCTAAAGGGGTAATTTGCATTCTAAAGCACTGCAGTGCTAAGGCTAAGAAATACATGGAATTACTGAATATTTCTGCCTCGTAGGGACCTCGGTTTCACCTGTCTGTTTCTGTTGGTCGTTTTTTTTCTCCTACATCCCATTCCTATGTGTTACCCTGCAGTTTTTTCACTAGGACATAGCCCTGCTGAAGAGGGATTCTGTAAATCCAGCTAAATGCAACCAATATAAAAGAACCAAGCCCTTTCTGAATTTAAATTTCCTTCTCACAAGCAACCTCTTCTCTGGACATTAATGGAAACCAAAATCACTACACAGAGCAACACACTGCTCAAATCCAGGTGATAAAATTCCTTCTTGCTGCTGGGCGTTCCCCTGGGTATGTGACTGAAGAAACCTGTTCTTATAGATTAGATGGTAACACATTTGCTCTTGGCTTTGCTCCCCATGTTACACAAAGAGCAGCAAGGAAGGTTCCTCCTCTCATATTGTGCCCAGCAACTTCAGCTGATCAAGCGGTGCCGTCAGGGAAGATGTCTCTGTTCCTGAGCAATGTCGTGGTGCGGGTCCAGCTCTATCTGCTGCCTCATCCCACTGTGCCAATAGCTCAAACAGTATCACCTGCCATCACAGGTGACAAACTGCATGCCCACTGACCTCAGAAAAGCAGTTTATATGAGTTGAGGACTGCATTACCCCTTTCCCAAGGGAGGAAGCTTACTTGTCCTCCTCCCTGCGGCATCCCTTTTACAGCGTTGAACTGGGAACCTCCTTAGCAACACGAATAAGTTTCCAAGCAGAAAAGCGAAAAAAATAAATCCTATCTTCTCCTGGCCTCCTCCCCCACTGTAAGAAATGGCCAGCATGCAATCGCAATTCTGTCCCCATTCTGCTGGGATGCCATTAAAAGGTTATGAAAATACTGCACAGGAAGAAGGGAGTTATCCATCTGCTCCCTTTGCTGCAGGGGCCTGCCTCCTCTACAAGACCGGACCCATCACGGAGGGGAAAAATCTGCTGAAAACAAACCCTAGTTGCTCTCGAGGGGCAAAGATGTGCCAGAGCAGCCAGGACAGCATATCCCAGGATGTGCAGGCTCTTGCGTTCAATCAGAGTGGCACATTATCCACCCAAAATTAACTTCTGCTCTGCAACTCGCAGGTTTCCAGGGCAGCTGTGTTTGCTAACTGCTGAGAGCAAGAATTTTTATTCAAATAAAATACCTGTGCACTTCACATGCAGCTCCTCCAATAGCAGTCAGGCAAATAGATACTCAAGCTGTCGCACTCCCACACCCCTTTGATATGCAAGTCTCATTATAAAGGTCTTTATTGGCCGAAGAGATGAATTTCATCACCAAAATGGCCCTTTTTGAAGTAGCAGATGTTGTACCCCTTCAGCTGCCAGAGATGCGTGAACAGCACTTTCACCAGCTGATATTTTGGAAGGCAGAAAGCAGTGCTCGAACCACAACTTCTTCCAGAAAAGCTACAAGCTCTGAAAGCTTTGGCCAAAGAAGCTGTGCAAATCCCAGAGCTAGCCCTCAGAAAAGTCATCACGTTTTCCATTGAGGGCTGACTCTCCTGATGACCATCCAGTTAATCGCCATCTGCTCCAAGGTGAGGCACCTGCCCCTCCTTGCAGCGTAGCTGCTGCATTCCCTACTTTCCCCTTTTTCTCACATCTCCCTTCCAGCTTATGTACATGGATGTTTCTGTTGTCACTCTAAGTTGGATACTAATTTCATCCCGCAGCATCTCATTATAATTAGCTCTTAATTGCCACTTAACACAGGGATCATTTTGGAAGACCATAACAATTCTTCCTTGAGGAATTATTTGAGTGTTGAAAGCTCATTATGTGCCCCTATAAACGTTTGGGTAATGAGAATGAGTTCAAGAGGCAAATTTAAAACACTGCTGCTCACACAAGCTCTGGATTTGCACTGTTTCTTTGAGTACTACTAGCATTTCCAAGGAGAAAACCACACAAGTTAGCATGTTTTGCTACCAATCTCCCTCCCTCTGGCATCCACCATGTCTTTATACTGAAAGTGGGAACATTTTAAGGAGCACCTGTAAAATGTGAGGGGTAGATATCACAGGACAGTTGCATTGCCCCCATGCGTTGCTGCTGCTCTGCTGGAACTGGTGCTTTCAGCCAGATGGAAGCATGCAGGACATCCCAAAGACTCTGCACTTCCAGGCAGGCAGCCACTCAAGGAGCCAAGAGATGAGCAGACTATCAGAATAAACTCATCCATAGGCATATACAAAGTTTTGTCCAAGACTTGCTTTGTTCCTGAACAAGTTAGACCCCTGTGAGATTTGAAAACAGACAATTTGCCAAATTGTTAGCAAGATCTCCTGCACTCTCGCAGAAGTTACAACTAAGAGCCAGTCCACTTTATTTAGTCATCCCCCAGCCAGGGCAGCAGTGATGTGATAGAGAGGAGTGATGCTCTCTTATCAGGTAATGCCTCATACGCACCATGCCTCTTGAACCAACCAATCATCCTACCCACACCCAGGTTAACGTCTAGTTGCAGCACTCCGGAAAACACCACATTGAAATAAAAGGGGAGAAATGGGTTTATTGGTTTGTCAGAGTCTACTGCTATTCTTCTCCCACACACCCCCCCCTTTTTTTTTTTAATATTCAGGAGATGTCATTAGTTTTGGTCAGGTCTGAATGGCTGGTGAGCTCAAATAGCTTCTGGGAAAACACTTACAGGCGCCATACAGAAATACTTTTTGGAGAAGTGCCCATGATTCACAGTCCTTACGACTAGTGAGTTTCTTCTTTTTGAAGCAGACTTACAACAAGCCTCCAAGCGTGTATGACAAAATAAGATGCTCAGAAGACACATACCCTCATACAACCACCTCTTTGGCAGCAGCCCCTCCAGCAGCAGCAGACCCAGAGCTGACAGCAGCCTGAAATACCAGCTCGAGGAAGACCCTAGGCAACACCTCGCTGCAAAAGCCAAGCCTGCACAACCTATTTAAAATCAAGTGAAAGTCTGTAAAGTGCCTGCTAATACACTGGGGTTTGTATGCCTAAACGTGGTCTTAGGAGGTGAATTTCCAAGAAGCCATAAGAATATATTCCTAAATGCATTGTACAGGACAGAGAAGTCTTTTGCAACAGAAATAGAAGAATGACTCATTTCCTCTGTAGCTGCTGCTCCGGCGGTTCACTTGCACAGGCAGTGGAGTGGCTCCCTGCGCCATGCCAGCAGGAATTGGGAAAATCAGGAGCAGTTTCCAGCGTAAGTAAACCTAGCTGAATTTCAGCCAGGACTTGTCTTTAAAACCAATGATCCCAGATTCTCATCTGGGATAGCAGAGGAGACAGATTTGCAAGTGGTTCCCAAGCACTCCCTTCCTTGATGGGAGTATTGTATTTTAGCATTTTAATTTTGCACAGAACACTGGAAGAGTGAGCAAGAGTTGCTCTCTCCCTTGCCCTCCCCTGAAGCATGGCTAGTAAGCACACTAATTTGCCAGTGAATTCAGCTCCAAGTTTCTCTTCTCCCCTATCTGAAACTGGGAAGGAGCAGACTGAAATAGCAGTGGAGAAGTGGGCTATCTTGCTGGATTTTGCTACTGTTCTTCCTCTGTTTCTACGGCTAGCAGGTTTCTGTAAGAACAGCAAGACTCTTCAAATCTTCCACTTTCTCCATTAGAAATCCATGACAAGGGTAATTTTTCATCCTTAATTCGATATCTGGTAACCTTCACAGCATAATCCCCATCACTCCTGTCCTCTTGATTCCTTACCTCCCCTTTTTATTCTCCCACCCAGATTATTCTATGGACTCTTTGTGGCAGGGATAGAAGCCTACAGAGAATTACAAGTATCATGAAAACACTAGCAAACCCTTATTACATCCAGTCTAGCCCTGAGAACTGGTTATTCTCTATGCAGCTTTGGTCCTGGTTTTAAGGGGAAAAACAATTTCCAGGGGTTTCAAGAAATGCACGCCTGTAACTTCAGTATACAGAAATTTTCTGAGTCTCTGAATCAGCATTGCTGTCCTTTAAGGGGAAAAATAAGGCTTCTGTAACACAGAAGACTGGTACACAATGACATTTGATGCATACATGTTTGTAACAAACTTTAAGAGTTTTGTGTGTAAATCGTTATTTGAATCCTAACAGACTGTCGCACAGATAGAGAACATACGCTATCTATAGCTCTGTTGCTGATCGAGTATTACGGTGCTTTGAATCTCTTATAAAGGAGTTGCAAATATGCCAAATCTTGGTTATGTATTTAAAATAGGGCACTGCAGGCACACGCACAAGAGCACAGGTAGTCTCTTAATTAGGCATACCGTATGTTTGAGAAACCCGGAACAGTAATATAACATACAGGCAGATCTATGTACAGTCAGCCCTCCCTATCCTGCTTATTTTGGAGTGGTGAGCTACTCAGACCCCTCGAGTAAGCAGAGTGCTGTGCTCTGAAGCATCAGCAAGCACTAAAGGCAAACCCACGTGCTTAAAGGGGTGCAGGTTCTTGCCCCTACATCAACCGCCAGCTTCCCAGTGCAATTGGCCCAACGAAAGTGGGGCTGGCTGCTTTTCTGCCAGCTACTCAAATGAATTATCATCAGTCAGAATATCACTTACCTCAGGGAAGACTCACCAGGCAGACATTTAAAGAGGTGACACAGGAAATAAACCAGCCTAGAAAAGCAAATTTCTCACGTCTGAACTCTTTCAGAGCCTTATGAAAATGGGATGCACAAATAAGAGTCCCTTCCCCTCCAGGCAGCTTTAACTTGCATTAGCAGTACTTAATCAGCAATTCACTACTGACCTTGGCTGCATTACAAGGGAGGTATTTGCACAGGGATGGAAAGATTTTAAACAATTTATGCAATGAGTTGGATGCAAACAGGCTTTTCTTTAAACACCAAGCATGCGAGTCCTTAAGCCAGTTAATTTTTTGTTAACAGATTTATCGCAACGGGAAACTCCTATGTTTCTTTAATGATTTTCTGCTGAATAGAAACTCAGGCTTCAAACAGAGAAATATTTCAGAGCAAGGAATGAATGGAGACCAGAGGATAGTTATTGCTTTTAAAAGGAAGTCATTAATACGAGATAATGCTATTAAAGAGTCAAAAGATCTAAATATATTTCCTCCATGCTGACTTGGGTGACTGAGTGTTGACACTAAAGGAATGACATTCTTCCAGTCTTTGCCAGCGAGAAGTCCATTAGCCAGCTGGGCTGCCTCAGTGCTGTACCAACGACTGCCGCCCCTCTTACAGAATCTACTCCCTGCAAGGTAAGAGGCAGGCACCCAACGATCTGGAGATAGTCAGCCTAGCTTTCATTTAATGATTAAAAAGCTAGGGTTCTTGCTGTTATTTCATTCTTTAATAGGGAACATCAGCACAAGCCATGAGAGTATAGTTCTGGCATCTTACCAAAGACTAATAAAGGACAGGTAACTTGCTGGCCCATCCACATCCTGCTGGCTTCAGCAGGACTTTTTCCATATTTAATAAAGGACGACCTATGCGGTTTGGAACGGAGACGTGTCTGTACATGCCGTGCTGAAAAGCTCACATGGATACTGTGAAATGAAGTCCTACCTCTTCATTAAACACCAGAAAATGCAGATTTTATGCAGCAACCTGAAACTGGAGCCAGAGGAACAAGAACTGATGCCTTCTTAACCTCTGAGCGAGACAGCCACAAACCCCAACATATTCCATTTCAAAAGTCAGCACCACCACAGACGGTGCCAGCCACACTCTGGTCTCTCTCCTGGCTCTCCTCCCGTATCCCTCTGCACAACTCCCAAGGCGTGGACTTCCTGCTTTCCCATGGTTTTGCCACTTTAGTAGTCTCCTCCTAAAGAGCACATAAACCTGCCAATCAGAGTTTTGTGGCTGCAGGTAGCCTTTACTGAAAAAAAGATAACAAGGAATTTAAATCTTGAGGCATAGACGCTTTAAAACAGCTGTTTATTACTATAGTGAAATATTAAAACCACCAACTTTTTATGGAAACAATAAAAGTGCAAATGTATTTTGATATTAAATAGGAAATGAATTTATAAACGTTTCATTAAAATGGGCTGATGCTTTGAGCCTATAAACACTTTTTAAAAAAAAAAAACAATAGCAGCTGAACACTTCAGTTTAATCTTTGGTCTGATTATTAACCAGCAAAAAACAGTTGTACCAAGAATGTCCATTGCAAACAGACACTTAAAATTTACATTACTCTTTCTTCAGAGATTCAAAATCAAAAGAGGAATGTTTTTGAGATATTTAGTCAGATAAGAAATAATGATGTCTTTGAGAAATACACAACATTTTTCAATACAAAATGAAGTCACATGTATGCATTTCACTACTGTAAATAAACTTATTCTCTTGCAGGTACGACTCCTCTTCCCAATCAATGTTCAAGAAAAACTTCATATGCGCACAGTCTTTGCAAAATTAGGTTGCAGATAAAGAGAACCAAGAACGCACATTAGTGCTAAATAACACACTCTTTCTTCTGTGCTTGTGTTTCAGTTTACACACACAGAGGCAAACATACTGAATCTATGGTACATTATAACAGTTATGACCTTAACAAATACATATTCACAACCTTGTTTGGTGTACAGTACCCATGGGTTGGGAGAAGAAGAAGGAAAACGGCCCATGGGATTACTCATGTAGGTCAAGTTCTCTGTACACCTCCTTGCAGATAAGGCCCTGTTATAGCTCCAGGACACTGCAGGTACCCGTGCTGTCACGTTTGTTGTGGAATAAGATGAATACCATAACAGACCCAACTTTTACCAGCTCCTTTTGTCAATCGTATTCATGAATGCATGCTTTATAGAAGATAAAGAAAATACACTTAATATCTCAGTTGTATGCCAGAGCCACAGGTTAGTCCAAGAGATTTTCTCAGACCTCCCACCAACTGCATGTACATTGCCTTACTGGCAGGAAGCCCCCCTCTCCTCAAGAAAGCTTGCCCAAGCCTAAGGTTAAAGCAAATGCATACACTTTCTCCCATCACCAGCCATCACAAACTCAAAAGTGGCTTACTGGGCAAGAACTCACACTGAAGATATGCCTACAAGGCTAATAAGCTGAGGGCTTGCCTCACTGTTCAGCCCTGATGGATTCAACCACTCTGGAAATACTTTCAAAGCAAAACCCACTTAAATCTCTTTTCCCTACACTCCAAATCTGCCTTGCTTTCCATAGCTCTCCTCCAATTTTATCCCCATGTCCTCTGCATTGTTTGCAGTGTGTCTTCACTGAGAGTTTACCATCATTCGCACTCACCCGTCAGCCCTACTTTCGTTTTCTAAACTATTTATATTCTCCACCATCTCCTTGTCATGCATTTCCTGATGCAACTGTGTTTTCCTGGCATTACTACATCTTGGTGAGAAAGTCCTTACCAAGTCTATTACAGATTTCCATGTGTTGCAGCAATACTAAATACACACCAAACATGCATCCCTTTTCAAGGAAAAGATCACTTTTCAGAGACAGGAATGCGCAGCGATGTAACCACACCAACAGCTGACTGAAGTGGTTATGATGCCAGAATTAACAGCTAAAGGGTTTTTATTTCATGAGTTCAGGCAGCCACAACACCCTGGGCCAGTCATCTAGTCCTTCTTTGGGCAAAAGATTCAATGGCATTGATTGAAACTGCATTTAATTTCAAATACCAAGTAACACAAGTCTGCAAAAATAGTACGCATCATGGTCCACTACCACCAAAAAAAAAAAAATCAAAACACTTAGCCTTAAATACCATGTGCAACGAACATTTGATCAATACTACCTATAAATACACTATTTGTATTTGTAGAAAGAAGCACAGTGCTTCGTATATAAAAATAACCCAACTTGTGGGTGTGACCTAGGCTATAATTACCTGAAAATAAGACTGCAAGAGCAGTTAAAAAAATAGACAGAAGTAAGCGAACATCTGCCTAGGGAGTGTTTCCATTTAGAAAAATAGATTTTTATAAAGCTTCATAGATTTTGAAAATGTTTGTTCTGTGCTCTGATGGGTAGAGCTGTGAATAAAGCACACTGGTATCTCTGTGTACATCAGGAAGAGGAGTAGTATATTAGTAACTTCAAGTTATCCTAAAGCTTCCCAGAAGTTACACTTGGTCATTTATAATTCATTTCAGACTGCTCACCTAGGACACAGTCCAGTGGGTAATAAGGCACATGCTCAGCTTCCTGAGAACCAGCAATTCAGCAACACATTTTGGGTACTAATACATCAAATACTTGAGCAGGTGACCCAAAAAGCAAGGATTTGAAATTCTGAATTTGCTGACATGCTGGGACACATCAGGTTCCCGTACCCCAGGTACCTGCATCGGGAGCTAAGGACACTTGTGGAGCTGGCTGCGTTACAACTTGCCAGGTTATTCCAGCAACTGGGATGGAACCAGGCAAGAAGTGGAAATTATCTGGCTGATGTCTATAGTTAGAGGACACCAGAATCCATAGCCTAAGACTGCCACTGTACCATGAATTAGTGCTAAATAATTCTGAAGTACCCTGAAATATTTCACTTCCTCCCCACTGCAATTAGATAACAATTTGCTATAGCACAGCACTAGAAAATCCCATCAGGTTATTTGGTCAAAACACTGCCACAATCAGACAACTGGTTAGGCAGTCATCCAGAAATCCCACCAAACTCCTACTGGAGAGCAGGAGGGCGCAGCAGTCAGCTTACAGCACTGAGTTTTGGACTGGTTTAAGGTTTGTTCCAAAAAAAAACCAAAACAAAAAAAAAAAAAAAAAAACAACACAAAAAAAAAAAACCACCACCAACCCAAAAATCCCAGAATTTCTTAGTTTTGTTGTTGCTCCTTGAGGTAAAGCAAATTCTAAGAAAATAATACTCGAAGCTGGGGAAAAAAAAAACAACAACCAAATCTCAACAAGAACCCAGAAACAAATGAACCTCAGAGTATTTCCTTAAAAGAAAGTTTTCCTCAGGATGATTCAAACCATCACCCCTTTAACAAAATACTAATGCCTCCTCCATAACAAGTATTTAGTGCAGCCAATTATCCTAAAAAGAAGGCCTTTGTGAAAATAAAGTGCTATTTGTTTCCTTTTACCTATATTTCAATCCTTCAGTATAACCTTCACTAGAACACAGAGGAACGTACAACTAGATTCTTCATACTGTTGTCAGAGAGGTTTCGCTTCTTCCCTCAATTTTACATTAACATTAAATTTCTATTCAGCACAATGTATTTGATTACACAGGAAATGTAAAGCATGTCATTGAGCATTTCAAGCTGTGATCAACACCCATGCTCTAGTGCTCATCACATTTTAAGAGCATCTTGGTACATCGGGGGGGGTGGTGGTTTGCACTTACAGGATTTTTAAATCCCGAATGGATTTTGTATCATAAAAAGCAAATCTCAGAAAAAGGTCAATTTTGCCACTAAGACAACAGATTAATATGGATTTCCAGAAATGTCAGCTTGAACCTGTTAAAGTTAGGTTTGCAAACAGTCGACTGAACATAAGGCTTCTCGACTAAGGCGTTTCCCCAGAAATTTCACAATTTCCCCATGAACAACCAATGAGATTAAAAAACAAGAATCACAATTTCATTAAGTCTTGGCCTCTGGTTTCCTAGTTTTCCCAGGTCAGGGACAAAACCGCAGAACCACATCTAAACAGATCCCACCTTCCTCAGGCAGATGCAGGCTCTCGATGGACCAGTGGGCTAGGAGCGTGCGTGCTGCCCGGCAGGGTCCATGGGCGATGCTGGCTCACCCAGCTGCCGGCTCACTCTCCCGGCGGCTCCTGCCTGGCCTCGGCAACGTGCTGGCATGGGGTGAGCGCGGGTCGCAAGTACCGGGGGCTGCTGTACATCCTGATGATGTGTGGAGCTTGGATCCAGGTGTTGATCAGCTGGAAGGCGGCCAGGTCCAGCGTGGGCCCATCGAAGGCGGCCAGCAAGTTCACAGGGGCGGCTTCCTTGAGGAACCGGGGCAGCGCCACAGCCTCGGGGAGGCTGGTGTTGCCCAGGAAGAAATGCATCAGCACCTGCTTGCGGAGGCAGTCCCTGAGGTACAGCACCAGGTCCTCCAGGCGTTCCACCAGGAACCGCGCGTCCCAGGCCTCCAAGGGCCCCTGCAGCAGCAGGGAGAAGAGGGCCGTCTTCAGCACGTAGGAGGAGAGCACCCGGCCCCACTGGGAGCAGAAGGGCTCCTCCAGGCCCTGCCCGCGGAGGTCTCGCAAGCCCTTGAGGATCTGCAGGCACTTGAGGTGGCAGGAGGAGGCCGGAGCCTGCTCCTTCAGCCAGCTCAGCAGCCGCTGCTCCTGCCGCGAGGCGTTGAGGCCCCAGAGGGCCTCGGGGGCCGGTGGTGCCTGCGGGCCCTCGGGCGGCAGGGCCGTGAGGTAGACCGCGTCGCCGAGGGGGATGGCAGGGATGAGGCGCACGGCCATGGAGATGTGGCAGCAGACATAGTCGGAGCAGGGCAAGATGTGCAGCGTGGGCGGGCGCCCGGGGCAGGCCGAGAGGCTGATGCGGCAGCGCTCCTGCAGCCGGTACCGCACGGCGCCCAGGCACCGCTGCAAGTGGCCCTGGAACCACCGCAGCACCAGCCCCGAGGAGAGGTGGCTGCGGCCCTGCAGCTCCACGCAGAAGCCCTCAGCGAAGGGCCGGCAGCGGCGCGGCCAGCCCGCCCTCACCCGCAGCCCGCAGAGGAAGGCGCCGTGCGGCCCCAGTCCGCCGGCGCTGCGCGGCTGCGGCTCCAGGTGGGGCGGCAGCCGCAGGGGCACCAGGATGTCGAAGCAGTCGGGGCTGCGCACCTTGTGCTGCTCGTAGGCGCTGCCGATGCGCACGAAGTCGCCGCGCAGGCTGAGGGCCAGCGGGCCGGGCTGCAGCCCCTGCGCCTTGGCGGCGCGCACCAGCTCGGCCACGACGCGCCCGACGTGCGCCTTGCTGTGCCCCAGCACATGGGGCGAGAGCCGCAGCTGCCGCGCGTAGAAGCTGTCCAGGGCGCAGCGCCGCGACTCCGCCGCCGCCGCCGCCGCCCGCACCCCGCCGGGCCTCGGGCCGCCGCCCGCCGCGCCGCAGCAGCGGGCCAACAGGCAGCCCAGCAGCAGCAGCGCCGAGCCCTTGAGGAGCGGCACGGAGCCCGCCTCCGCCGCGCCCTCCCCGGCCGCGCCGCCCCGCAGGGCCTGGTAGAGGCAGAGGAGCGCGGTGCAGAGGCCGGTCACCAGCGGCCAGAAGACCCGCAAGTTGAGGGCGTAAACGGGCACGGCGCGGCGGGGGCTCGGGCCACGGGGGTGGCCGCCGCCCGGCCCCGCGGGCGGGGAGCGCCCGCCCCCGCCGCCGCCGCCCCCCTCCTCCGCCCCGGCCGCCCCCAGCGCGGGCCGCGCCGCTGCCCCCCGGCCCGCCGCCGCCGCCGGCACGGCGGTCACCGCGCAGCGCCCCCCGCCCTGCCTGCCGCCGCCGCTCCGCTGCGAGCCTTCCTCTTCCGAGGGAAGCGGCGCCGCGTCAGCCGCCGAGTGAGCTCAGAGGAAATGCCACGGGCGGCGGGCCCGGCCGCGGCGTGAGGGCCGGGGGCGTTGTCCGCCCGGCCGGCCCGGGGCCGCCCGCGGGGCGGGGAGCGGCACCGCCCGCTCCTTCCCGCCGCCGCCGCGCTGAGGGAGCGCGGCCGAGCCGCGGGGCCGAACGGCGTCCGCGAAGGCCCGCGCGGCGCCTTCCCCGCGGGCAGAGCCCTCCGCCCCGCGCGCCGGGTCCCTCACAGCCGCCTGCCCGCGCCGGCGCCCGAGGCAGAGCGTCAGCAGCTCTGTGGGCACCAACCACCCGTTTCCATGACCCCCTCGCTGCAACAGGACGCCGCTGGGGTTGTCTGGCGTGAAACTGAGTGTTTGTGCCCCCGCAGCAGCGGGAGGGCTGTCGTGTTCGGGGGTGCTGCTGCCCGGGCGGTGGTGCCGTGTTGCAAGCCCCACGTTGCAAGCTTTCCCTCAAATGAAAGTGTTAAAGGTCTGCAGGGGCGTCTCTCCCCTTCACAGCTCTGCCTGAGGGTCTCGGGGCCAAGGGGACAGCGACGTCATCACCGTTAATTCACCAGGGTGTGCGTGATCTGCTGCTGTACTAACAGCTGCTTGCAGTCAAATCATTGAAAAGCCTGAGTCTTGCCTTATGCCCAAATTATTCAGACACTGACAAGCTAAAAGGGAAGAAACAACCCTGGGAGAAGTTACTGGTTTGTTCCACACGGACTTTGGGCCTCTGTTGTATGACAGCCACTCTGATACCAGGCCCGCTGTTAATTGCAGCTCTCATGATGCTTCTGCCCACAGCATCACCCTCGGCACAAACCAAATGGAAGAATTTGGGATCCCACAGAAATACGCGCACAGGGCTGCCTCGAGTGTCGTCCCAAGTCTGCAAACAGCAGAACCAAACACTCAGGTCAGAAGAGAGGCACAAAAACACCACTGCACATGCAGAGCCTCCAGGCACTTCTGGAGAGTTGAGCAGTTGCATTAAACCCCATGGAAATCACTGGGACTTGTCTGCCACTCAGACTTCTTCACCCACACTTCTTCAGGGCACTGCAGGTCTGAAGAGGCCATTAGGACCTACCTTTCCTCCTATCTCATATGATGTCTCCCTCACAGGCTGTGCCCTCCCCACTGTAGCTGAGCTGTATTTCTGGATTTGTCTTTGTGTCCCAACTAGCTTTAGCTTGAAGAGTCCTCTATGATGGTGATGATGATTAAACCTGAGGAACGAGCATCTCAAGCTCCTGCAAGTCTTTTGAAATTCCAATTACCTAAAGATGTGATGGCAGCATTTCAAATTTAAAGAGGAAAACTGTACCACATAGTAACACAGAGATCCAGTCACCAAGGTGTTCTGATGTTTTTCTTGTTTAGGACAGGACTTCTTTATACAGCATTTATCTGTCACAGTATTTCTTGACTGGACTGTGTATTGCTCTTGTTTTTGTTCTAGAATTCATCCCCTCCACTTTCTGCAGACACACTTGAGATCATTTTTAAACATGTATTGTGCTGGAAGTGTGTTAGCTCTGTCTCAGATGTTGATGGGGACAGGATCATCATCCTTGGCTTCTGTTTGCTTAATAAATGTTGACTGAGTTTTGAAGCTGTTTGCTGAAGTTTAAAGAGCATCTATGTAAGCATTCTGTTGTGGTTTAATTTCAGGTGATCAAGTTATTACTGCATCACTGCAACTTGCTGCATCTGCACAGTGTCATGGGTGGCCCCAGGAAGGTGGAGGAGCAGTGCTTGAATACAAGAGGCTGAACCCAGCAAGCTGAAAATGCTGTAACAAGGAACAGGTCGGACAACCAAGTGCAAGAGATAGGCTGTACAAATGTGTGGTTATGTAATTTGTCTTTACATGAAACAAAACACTACTTCAAGTACATAAAAATCATACTTCACAGAGAGAAGCTTATGTTTTATAGCCAAGATGCTGCACTCAAAGTCAAACTAGGTAACCAAGGTCAAGCAGCCTGAATTAATTCACAGGCAACCAAACCAGGGTGAGAGTCAAGAAGAAGGTGAGAGCTACAGAGAGATGTCCTAACCACTCCAACACTGACCCTTGGAGTTATAATGAGGAGGTGGGTTTTTTTTAATTAAAAATAAAACAGCTGTAAAGGTAAGAAACCGTAGGCAATTTTATAACATCTCAACCAGCACAATGTTCCATGCCCCACAACCAAGATCATGTTTTCTGCCAGCTGTGGGACAGCTGAAGCCACAACCTTGCTGCTCAGAAATGTCATTCCACAACAACCATATCTTTGAAAACAACCAGGAAGTGAAAAGCATCTTTATTCCCCACTCCTTGTTTCATGTTTTCCTGTATTTCTTCACAAAGCCTGCTAAGAGGACAAAAACATTCATCGTGCCTGTGACCCATCACTTAAAACACTTTGTTCTGTACCCCTGAAAACCAAAAATGTTTAAAAAGCACAGATGTGCTGGTGTGAAACCCATCCTTCAAGACATTTTGTTGAAAAACACCGTTGAACTCTATGAACCCATTGGCCCATACATTTGATTTTTACTAGCCTGTGCTTTTTTTCAGCACCTTTAAGCCCAGCACATTTCACATGCCGTCAGGTCTTGCCACAGGCATACTGATTTTTCAAGACAGCCTGCACTCTCTTTTCATGCAAGGTTGATTTGATTAGCTGCACATCCACACTCAGGAGACAGACAGCTACATCTGCAGGAGCTGGCATGGCCCTTTGTGCCTGTCAGGCAGCTGCTGCCCACGGGGTGACCTAGAGCTTAGCACCATGACGATTATCACTGTGGGACCTGTGTGCAGGGGAACGGCTGCAGCCTCCCAGTGGGCCCCACAGGCTGGAGAAAATGCAGATGTCACCCCAGCCAGTGGGACAAGCCCAGGGGCCAGCTGGCAGAAAGTGTGTGACCAGCCACACCAGACCTGCCAGTGCAAACACTGGCTCAGCACATGCTTGGACACATGCCAGGCGGTGCTGGTGCAGGGTCACTCAAACTGCAGAATAACAGGTTGTACGCTAATAACTGTGACCTCAAAATCAGGACCAGATTGAATCCACAACATTGATTTTTACTACCACTGTTTAAATTACCAGCTAGTCCTTTCTCACCTCCTCAGCCAGTGACAAGACGAGAGCTGTAGAGCCTGGCTAACGGCCTATTTTCTGGGAGCCCAGCTGCTTCACTGCTACCTGAGCACAGGCTGGGTCTCTGGGCAAAACACAGAATATGTCAGAGGTGGGAAACTTCACAGAGGTGCTCAGCTTTACTATCTGGACCTTACTTGGAAAAAGCCAATTTAAAAGGCCCTCCATCTATCTGCTTGCACAAGCTAAGGTCATTTGATGGCTGCTGTACCAGAACTGAAGTGGTCATAAACACAAAACTGCTTTCAGTTACCAAATAGCAACAAGCATCATTCCTCATTACCCGTCATTCCAGTCCTGCTGAAATTATGCTGCAGGGGCTGTATTTACTTTGCAACGGATACAGTTCATCCACATTACCACAGCTTATCCATAGTTCACATTTTACAACCCATCACAGAAGAAAAGAAACAAACCATTTTATCTTGTCTGGAGAACTTTGCTCCTCTTGTCACTTCTATTACCAATAATATATTGCACATGAGAACAAGTCACAGTGATGCAACTCACTTCTCCTGCATGGTCTTCCACCACTTCCCAGGAGCTGGACCACATGCAATACATCTACTTCTGTGGTGGCTATCAGATTTGTTTTCCTCTTTCTGTCTCTCCCAAAGAAGTAGCAGCTCATTTGTTTAGATTAAATTATCTGTAAACTCCACTGCTGGCAAGTTGTAATGCTGATGCTCCTCATTTTTTGCTTAAGCGGTGGTCTTCTTGTTCCTGTATAAAAAAAAAAAAGTAGTTTATGAGGTTTTTAATAGCAATTGTGTACTCCAGGAAAATAATAGATTGTACATGAACAACCATAACCTCAAAATCAGGACCAGAGAGAATTCACAACATCAATTTTTACTACCATTGTTTAAATCACCCATTGTTTAAATAGATGTTATCTAAACACTCGCTTCAGAATGTCCCATATCCAGGATATCCTGTTCATTAAATAAGGAATAATGTTATTCACATACAAGTCTGAGCTAAAAATAGATATCCCAGTATATACAATCTGCATGATATCTCTGGAGATATGCAGAGGTAAAAGTGAGTGTTGGGTATATATATTAAAGTTTCTCCACGGTTAGCAGTACTTCATCCATCTGTGTAACTGATCTGTTAATGCTACGGTACACCAGATGCTGTCTGAGACATAGGTAGAGCAGTCTGCACCTGCAAGCTCACCATCTGAGTAGGTAGAAGAAAGTGGCAGAAAGACAGAAGGCACAGGTGATGACATTTGTCTGGTGCTTTCACAATGTACCTGAGACACAAGCCTTCGACTTCCAACCAGCTATCCCAGCTTGGTATCTGCCCCGGTGAACCAAAGCTGCATGTAGTCTATTGCAGCTGCAGGAGGAAATATATGCAGATCCCCTCCTGCACCGGTGATGTACAGCTGCTCTTCTACAGTGAGTGGGTTATACCTCCAACTTATTATAATGCACTATGAAACAGCCTATAGCAGAAAAGTACAATAATTGATTGCAAACAAATACAAGTCTGAAAGACCGGTCACTTGACTTCATGCACCAATCATTACACTTCTAAGAATTTCCTCTGAAAGCAAAGCTGCTATCACATCTCCTCCCGCAGCCCACTGGATGGTCCTGCAAGGGAGATGCCATGATCAAAATAAACATCCTTCACCTGCTGTTCCTCTGACTCCCAGGTTTTACAGTATACTATTAATTACAATATAAGCCAACAAGGTCAGGCAGACATGAACTCATTTTGTATTGTGGACTAATAAATCTCTGCCAGTCATAGCAGCAGGGTGACTGAGTCCCCATTTAGGGATGGGAAAACAGGAGAGGGTGTCTTACTACCATGAACAGCTGAGGAGACTCAGCAACCCAGGACTGAGGAGAGCCAGACCTCCAGAGCATGGTGCGTGGACATGGAGGAGTTTGGGGGTAGGGGTGTTACTGCACATTCTCTCTTAAAATATTTTCTGTTTAATAAGTGGGATGTTCTTGTCACCTCTGCCAGTCTGTTTGCTCACTAGCTATCCGCAGAATGTAGCACTTCTTAATCAGAAAGCCTGCAAGCAGACCTGGCTGCTATAAACCATGCATAGCCCAATACAGGATTTCCTTGCTGTAGAAGGATGGCTTCCTAAGTAATTCATACAACAATCTCTTGCCCAAGCCTGTCCTTCCCACAGACAGAAATACCCCAGCTCTACGCTGGTGAACAATACCAGCATCAGCTGGCTCATCTCCAGCTTGTCCCATATTGTTTGAAAACCCTCAAGGACTTTTTTTGCGTAGAAACTTGTGTGAGCAGGGCATTTATACTTACCCATTACACTGGCATTCAGGAAGGCATGCCTATGTTTCCAGCTAAGCAATGAAACAGGAACAAAAAAACCCAGCCTACCTGCATTAGTGTCAGTTGGCATGCTGAGCTCCGTCTGACAAGCTGTGAGCATGGGAAACTGCTGTTCTGTCCTCCAGAAAGCTGAAGTTGCCGGTATCGTGAAGAAAGCCAACTACAGCATCACAGAAAGGAAACATCTTTCAGCAAGGGGACTGCAAGTATACAACCATCATATGGAAGGGGAATCAGCAGTAACTGTGAATGGAAATTCCCTTAGGTATTTCCATCAGAGATGTTTCTTACATTGAAAATGGAAACATGAAAACTCTCCAGGTCAAGATCATAAGTCTTGCACTTGCTCTTTAAGTTCAGTATTTCATGTGATTCCCCATATGAATGACAACAGTCATGCTGATGTATAGCTTCCAGTGCTGTATTTAAAGGCTCCAGCCAACAAGCCCTGCTAACTCTCCCAGGGCAGCAGAGGAGGTTATGATGCTGTGCTGGTGCTTCCAGCACCCTGCTGGAGTGCCCTGCCAAAAATGAACCCTGTGGCTGTGCCTTACTGCAGTTCAGGCTCTTATCCGAGAGCTCGGGTGGCAGGACGAGGCCCCAGTGTGTCACCCTCCCCATGCAGGGCAGTTCCCAGGGTGCAGGAGCCTGCTCAGCCCTTCCCTTTCCCCGCCACCCCCAGGGCTCAGCAGAGCTCGTGGGTCTGAGGACCCCCAAGATGGAGCCAGGTAACCCCCACGTTTGAAAAGCATCAAGTGCATCTTGCATCATGTGCTTGTGTTTAAGCTAGTTTAACAAAAACCAGTTTAATACCAATCTAATTAAACCTGGACGTGTGTGTTCAAATGTAAATTTAATCACTGTCCAAAATGATTTAGCTTATTAATGGTAAGTCACTTAAACATGTATTTGCACCGTAACTTGCTAAACTAATAAAAACCTATTGCATAGCTGAGCCCTAATTTGCTGATTAAAGCAGAGTAATTTAAATGAGGATTGTAACAGGTTCATTACACCTGTTTGGGGTTATTGTGCCATTTGATTTATTTTAAAATCAATTTAGCAAGATTGGACCATTTTAAATAAGTCTGGATCTTTAATGCCTGTTTGCTAGCAAAGGGAGGACTTAGGAAAGAGAATTTAACACAGGTTTCAACTTGCTATTTATTGTTCACATTATTGGAACACACTTTTCCCTTTGCTTCCCAAAGAAGATACGCTGCTTGTCCAGCACTCCCCCTCCAAAAAACTTTGCAATCAATTTGGTTGAAATTGGCCATTGGGAAGGAGAGCAGAGGTCCAAGGCATTAATGTATGCAATTTCATACATGAAAGATCCTGTTAAGGTTCTCAGGCTGTGGCAGGACATTGGCACTGCCTGGCCATCTCATTCCACTTGAGAGCAATAAAGCCAAAACCTCATCGGCTTCTCAGAGAATCACCTGTTCTTTTTTAACTTTAAAAATACAAGTTTTCACAAAGCAGGTTAAAACTTCCCTCACCTTCACCACTACATGTGTAAATCCCATCTACCAGCATTTGTGAATTTATCCTGGATGAGGGTCTCGAGTCACACAGTGAAAACAGCTCCTCAGTGATACATATCACCTTAGCCACGAAAACAAAAATAAAAAAGCTTCTGTTTTTCATAAATCAGTGCAAAGGAGTTAGAGAAGAGACCTTGGGCTCATCCCACAGCTTTCTGCTGGTTTCAGCAGCGCTGTGTCTGTGTCACTGATGGCTTTTAAAAAGGAGCAGAGCAGCAGCAGCTGCCTCCCCTCCAGTGACTCTAGTTACCAGATCCCAGCCGTGAGCCTGCCTGGCCTCTGTGTCTTTCAGCTTTGGGTTGTGCACCCCTAAGCTTGCCACAAAATTAGGGAAGGGACTTTGTGCCTGACAAATAGCCCGCAGCAGTGAGCTGCAAAGATGAAGCTTTGGCATGAAGCGATGAGATACAGCATGCAGAACCAAAGGCGAGCACACAACAGGGAACAAGCTCTGTTATCGGCTTACAGCCTCAAATAATGAGATGATCCTGTCTCGGCTGACACTCCTGATGAGCCTGGGCTGGATCACCCACCCAGGGAAAAGGAGAGAAAAAACAGTGTAGGAGGAAACCTGACTGAGGGAGGATCAGTCCAGGGAAACTGGCTTATCAGCACTCGGTAATTAGGGTGGGAAAAGCTGATGCTCTGGCTCACAGCACCCGTTCTGTGGGGCTGGAGGGCAGCGGTAGCTCTAGGAAGCCTTGTTCTAGACCCTTACCTCATCCTATCAAGGATGGAGATGGGAAAAACTAATGGCTTAGAAGGAAAGTGGCCTGTAGAGAAAGAAAAGCAACCCAAAACTGATAAAAGGGCCTGAGCTGGCACCATTTCTCACCCCTGCATTCCCAGAGGGACTGTAGCGGAGGTCCTTGGGCTCAGAGAGGTTTCACCCCACACCTACACAGAGAGCCTGGCAGCAATTCCCAGCTGGCAGCATCTCTGTCAGGAAGTGCCACCCCAGCGACACCAGCCCATGCAGGGCAGTGTCCTCTGCACTGCTCTGGCCCACCCGATTTGGGTGGGAAGATTCCGGGGGCGTGCTGTGGGCACTGCTCATCATCAGTTGAAATGAAAACCTTGCAGCACAATGCCTGATATAGCAGACGTCTGCACATGCAGTTGTTTAAATCAGTCCTAAAAAAATCAGCCTCACTTATGTAATCTTCCTCCTTCAAGAGAAATTCTTTACCTGCTCAGCTGCCCTGTGAGGGGACCAGCATTACAGCACTGGAGCCTGACATCCCGCCAGGAAGGATAAACCTGATCTTCTCCCAGCATCCCTCTGCACTGATTCCTCAGGCTGCACCCCTTTAACTAAGATTAAACATTCCACAGATCGATGCAAAGCAACACAATTACTTCATTAGCAAGACAGCAAGTGCAGCATATACCTCTTTTTGTTTAAGGCCAGTCAGACGAGCTCATTAAGCGACAGCTATTTTTACATCTGGTGTCACAGGTTTCCTTATTGTTACAGTGCCGACCCCTTGAACAGAGGTAGGATCATCTTTCATGTCCTACCTAATTAAATTTAAATCTGTTTTTTTCATTTATGATACAGAAGGCATCATATTTGCTCCCTGGAACTAAAATATGAGTCATCCTTCTTAACTCACATAGGTACAAATGCAAAGCAAACCCACGGAAACAGGAACCACACAGGCTCGCCTAAGGGAGGCTGAGGTCAAGCACAAGCTGCCTTTACAACAAGCTGGTTCACAGCAGCATTTTATTTCTTACTTTACCTCCAGGAACATGTTCTGTCTCCTGTTCCCTTTGCCATCTCTGAAGTGGTACCTGCAAATGGGGGAGGAGAGCGGTGAATGCAAAAGGTTGTTTTTCCCCTCTGTCGGCAGCAGTGGGAAGGGACACGTCCATGACCTGGCTGAGGTCCTGCTATTACAAGTGAGTGGATCCCTCTCTGGGGGCTTTTAGAGTGCTCAGAGAAACTAGCGGGAGGTTTTGCAGATGGGACACAAGGCCACCTTCCAGAGGAGTAACGAGGTTGCTGAGACATCCTCCTTGGCAGCTGTCAGTACCTGATCTCCACTGACCCGAGACCCATTTGGCTCCCTGCAGACAGCTTCCCATCAGCATCAGGCTCATGTTGCAGTGCCCAAAACCACCACCTTCCCTAACAGCAGGATCACCAGTGTCTCTGGGATCTTTATGTCTGGGTCCTCTCTGAATGGAAAAGAACATGCTCATCATTAAAGGAGGGCATAAATGTTGGAGAAAGCACGGAGCAGTAAAAGATCATGTGTTAAAGTGAAACAGACTCAGACACCTTTGCAGCATCACACATTAGGGACCACAGACATGGCACCACAGAGTGGAGATGTCACCAGCTACCCTCGCAATAATATGCTGATCCTCACAGTAGCAGAGAAAAGGAATATCCATGGTGGCCAAAGAATGAAAAGCTTGAACTGGAAAATAAAGAGCACCAGTTACCCACCTAAAACCAAGACTTCTGCTCAGACTGTAGCTCTTTAAATGACATGACATTGTCCTTATATGAATGCATTATTCCCCTCCCATCTCTCTGCTGTCTGCTGCCATGGCGTGACAGATGACAGAGGCTCAGGGAGAGATGCCTCAGGCTGAACAAATTTCAAGCTCTCTCTGAGAGCACTTTGATATTAAAAGTTACACACTTGAAATTTCCATACCTTTTGCTCCACTGTGGTTACAGTTTTTCTGGGATCTGATCTGACAGGAGCTTTAACAACTCATCTCTGCAGGAAGGCTTTTATTCATTTAAGAAGTATGAAATACCAAGGGTTGCATCTGAACTCGCTAAGAGATTTCAGTTCACGAAATTTCAGCACCAGGCTTTGGCTCTAGAATAAATAATATATCCTCTTTCTAGATCAGTTTTTGTCAGGTTTATGAATTATAAGCCTAGGAAATATATTTTAAATATCACTCCTAAAAATATTAGAATACAATGAATTACTCATGATGATTGAATGCTTCATTGGATTTATTTTCCTTGTTTTAATGCATCTTTCATGGACTTTTGGACATTTATCTGATTTGAAGCCCTTCACCAAACACTTTGAATGAGCAATTTTGAACCAGCAGGTTTCTTGGACACCATTTGCCTCCAACATCCTCTGTCATTTTTAGTTCGTGCTGTGCATACAGCTGTATATATGCTACAGCACTGATTTAGCTCCCTGGTTAGATAACTAAATAAATAATAACATAAGATTAATCAAAGGCAGGTATTTGTACAAAGAATATGTATCTCCCAAACACAGTCCATTTACACCCTGTCCATTGATCAAAGAAGGGGAAGGGGTGGGGAGAAGTAGAAATAAACATAACAGTTCTAGTGGCCATCTTCATCCATCAGCAAAAGGCAAGCTATCCAGGTCAAAATATATCTGAACAGGGCACAGAGGCTCAGTATGTGGAAGGTCAACGGCAGCCAGATTGTCCTCTCCAGGCTTCCAGCCATGTTGTGGGTCATCGTAACAGCATGAAACCACCTCTCCTCTGCTTCAGGGAAACTCAGCTCCTGCTCAGTGGTGTGAACACACAGTTTGTCCCCAGCTCACCACAAAGGGCTGGAAGGCTTCAAGTCCAGGAAAGGCATAAATATGCCTGCGCTCTCTCTGCATCCCAGGACAGCCAGTGGAGAGCATCCAGCAGACTTGAAAAGGGCTAGTAAAATGGTCTTGTCAGCTCTCCCAAATGTAAATGGCTCCATCTACAGCCACGTTCCAGCCACCACCTATCTACTTGTCACCTACCCAGGCATAGTTGACTCAACACCTGAACGCGGCTCATTGCTGGTGATTTCAAGCGGGGCCATAGCAGCTCTTCTCTCTGTGAACACCCTCTCTGAATAAAAGGCACATTGCCCATTCCTCAGCTCAACAGTGGTACATAGTATTAATAGAGGCACTCACTGATGTGCGTTTGCATAGATACTTTCACCCACCCATCAATAATCAAAATTAATTGTCGTGATAATACTTGCACTTGTAATTTGTTACCTTCAGCACAAGAGTTTGATTCTTTCTGTAACCCCCTGAAGCAGAGCAATGCTGGATAAGGGGCACAGCTGGACTCACCCAGTGACCTAATGGTTTGAATCAGCAACACCTTATAAGATGATTTTAGAAGCCAAGGAAAGCAAAGCCTGCAGAAAAATCAGAGCCTACTTATGCCCAGCAAAGCAAAGAAAAATGAAACACCTAAACTCCATTTAAGGAGTTGCTTAATTTAAGGCAAATACAGATGGGTGGTGGCTACAACCTCTGGAACTTCATAGCATGCAAGTCTAAACGAAGCGGTGAGGAGCAGGGTCCAGCTCCAGAGACTGAATGGACTCTGATCCATTTTGGATTCTTTATCCTTAACAATAACCAAAAGAAAGCAAGACAGCTGCTGAATCAAGTCCATGATGGTGTGTTGTAGCAATTTCAGATTGTTGACTGTTTACATGAGAAGCAGATTAATATCTTGGTATGTGGGAGAGCTCAGGAATGAGTACGTGTTGCCTAAGATGAATAGGGTGAATGTTGAGTAAGAACAGTGTGTGGCAAAATAATTGCCAGATGCAGTAAGTTTTATCAGTGGTTTTATAACGTGGATGATTATTCTCTAGGAAATCTCTGTAAACTTCTCCTCATGCTGTGTTTTCATACCTAACACGTGCAGCTTATGTACGTAATTTGTTCTGTTAGTTTCTCTTGGTTGTGACAACAAGACTTCATAAGTTACATATTTGGGGTTTTTTTTTCAGTAAAACAGAAAGACAAGTATATTAGAGAGTTCTGCTGATTATTCTTAACTTGCTACAGCTCAGCCTGGAATAAGTACTCAGTACAAGGTGACATACGGAGGGTATATTGTAACACCTTTTCTAAAAACAAAGGCTGTATCAGTATCACATATATTTTGGGAAATGCAGGGAGGATAAAAAGAGGAAAAAATATAACCATGGATTTTCTTGTGGATAGGAAAGTCACTGAAAACAAGACACAGGGCTTTCACCACTGTGAGTGGTGAAAGAGTTATTTCTGTTCGAATACCAAGTCTATGGAGAATGATGAGTCAATTGGAAAGAAATATTGAAGTAACAGGTCACTCTACAGGTCACTTCAAAGCAATAGATTCAAGTAAGCATTTATATCCCAACACTTTTGCAACGTCATATCCAAGCAATGTATCAGGTAGGCCCAGATGGCTGTTTCAAGTTATGAATTGCCAATGATGCAAGCTGAAAACCAGGCTATACTTGGCCTGCTCCATTTGGGATTTTTTCATGGATTAGGCAACAAACCACAGGAGGGTTCACAGTTACTCATACCTGCTTACCAGGATAAATCCTCTCGCTGGTCACCAACCTGAAACATCCAGTGAGCATTAGGGTTGGTGCCACATCTGTTGGAGAGGAGCATATGTTCCAATTTATGATGTGCTAGTACTTTGTGCTGCAAGTCTCTGCATTTATGACAACTGAGAGGCAAATACAACCGGCTCTAGAGTCTGTCTATAAACACGTCTGTCATCTTCCTTTGCAAGGCTCAGCTCCCTGAGAAGAGTGAACTGATTTCTCATGCGTTATCCCTCTAAACATATGCCTGATGTCTTACTAGATTCTCACATTTTGTGTAAACAATAGCACTTGTGTCACTTGAAATTGAGATATAATTATTTCTCATTAGCAAGCATCACTGCAATATTTGGGTGGGAGGAATTGAAAAGCGGACAGTTATATTTTTTTAAAAAAATCACAACATTTCAGCCACCTTCAAAGTCTTCAAGTAAATTGCATTTTTCCTGCCTAAGTCAGGACAATGAGGGCTGAGAAGATGAGATGTGGAAGACAGCATCTCATCTGTCACTAGCAGTTAGTTTTCCAGGTCAGGGCTGGAACTGAGCCATTAAGCTATACTTGCAGAACAATCCTACCAGTGATTTTAAGTCCTGCTGCTGTTCTTTTGCTGTCTGCCCATTCTCACCAGATACCAGGAGTGCTGTACAATTAGTGCAGACACACAAGATGTTCAACTCCTCTCAAATTGTATTTCCAGTGTATTTCTGCCACAGACTTGCTAGGTGGCCACAGGCAAGTTGCTAAAGCCTCAGAAGTTTAGCCTGGAGCATCCAATTATCCCCATTGCTCTTGGGCTTAGAGCTAAGCATAAACTTACATGTCTAGTAGACTTGCACCTGACAGCCTTCTCTTAATCCAGTCCTAAAGCAAAACCCCTTTTTCACAGGAATGCCACGGGCTAGTAGAGAAGGGACATTTGTTAGACACGATAGGGTCACTCCTGATAGAAGAGTGGGACTCTGCTGCGCCTGCGTCAGGACCTGCAGCCATCCGCCTGGAGAGACTTGGGATAATACACCCAGAGAGCAGAGGCTCCACCGTGTTTTGGCATTCAGGCACTAGTCCGGGGAAAGCAAGTCATGTGTGTTTTCCTGCCTCAGAAGCTGGGTGTCAGCTCTGGAGCAAATCTCTGCCCCCAGAGGAGGGAGGAAACAATCTATCGGCAAGACGAGAGACAGCTTTAAATTAGGCATAGGCTGCTGTTTAAAGGGGAAATTTACTTTAATCCAGAGGTAGCAACAAAGATTAACGGGATTGAGTCATCTGCTTTGACATTGCATGTCTGTCTTCTCCTAGAAGCAAACACTTTCCACTCCACTAAATCTTTGAGCCATTTGCATACACAGTTAGCAGCCTCTGACTATACAGCTGCCCTCAAACCACAAACTTGAGAGAAATTCATGACACCTTGCTAAAATGCAGCTGGCAGAACTAGTCTTCAAAATGCACCGCAAAAAAATTCATATCCCCCTCACCCGCTGCTGCCTCTGCTCTGACCCAAGCAGTCCCTGGCCAGTGGTTGCAAAAAAAAGAGAAAAGCACTTCTAGTGCCAGAAATAATCTTTTTATTCTGCAGTCCAGAAAAGATATTTAAATAGAAAAAACACCCACTGTGTGTGTATGACTTGATTTCGTTAATACCTTGGTCTACATATGTCCATCTGTACCATCAAATCAATAAATCCATCTGTCCTAGGCACAGGTAACGTTAAAAAACAAATCACTGACATGCAAACAGTTGGCTAGAAAATACCTGCAGGGAAAGAAGACAGCTTCAGGCATTCATGTGAATCCTGGAGTCTAAAACAAATAATGAGACTGTCAAGGTGGTCACTAGATGCATCTCTTACTTTCCTCTGTGCCAGTTCAGGAGCCAGGCATTATAAGGAGAGCTACAGCGCTGCACCCTCCTTCCTGGGGATGCAGTCCCGCCAGCGGATGCCTTTTGCTATGAAAGCCCTTAACTGCAGTGTAATGCAGTAGGAACGATGCAACTGTACAGAGGAGGGGAGACGTGCACCCCAATCCAAGCCCTGTTCCCCACCGCCTCGCTCACCACCTCCCAGGCTGCTCTTTAGCGCAGGGCTCGGTGAAGGATTTGTACACTGGGGAGGTAAGAACAGGGTGATCTTAGTTGCCTAAAACTACTCAAAGAATATTTACCAATATCATAGAATCATAGAACGACCTGAGTTGGAAGGGACCCACAAGGATCACCAAGTCCAACTCCTGTCCCTGCACAGGACAACCCCAAATTCACACCATGTGTCTGAGGGCGTTGTCCAAGTGCTTCTTGAATATTGTCAGCCTTGGCACCATGACTGCCTCCCTGGGGAGCCTGTTCCAGTGCTCCACTACCCTCTGGGGGAAGAACCTTCTCCTAATATCCAACCTAAACCTCCCTTGGCACATCTTCCTGCCATTCCCTCAGGTCCTATCGTTGGTCACCAGAGAGAAGAGATCAGCGCCTGCCCCTCCTCCTCCCCTTGTGAGGAAGCTGCAGATCGTGGTGAGGTCTGCCCTCAGCCTCCTCTTCTCCACGCTGAACAAACCAAGTGACTTTAGCTGCTCCTCGTACGGTTTCCTCTCTAAACCCTTCACCAACTTCATGGCCCTCTTCTGGACACTCTCTACTAGCTTTGTATCCCTTGATGTACCGTGGCACCCAAGACTGCACACAGTACTCAAGGTGAGACCGCACCAGTGCGGAGTAGAGCGGGACAATCCCCTCCCTCAACCGGCTGCAATGCAGTGCTTGATGCACCCCAGGACACGGTTGGCCCTCTTGGCTGCCAGGGCACACTGTTGGCTCCTGTTCAACTTGCTCTCGACCAGAACCCCCAGACCCCTCTCCGCAGAGCTGCTCTCCAGCCTCTCATTCCACAGGCTGTATGTACATCCAGGGGAACCACACTCTTCTCCGTGGCATCACATAACATAACAAGCAGTGGCAGCCACAGTCTCAGAAGGTTTAGGATAGACATGGGCAGGAGGGAGAAAAAAAAAGCATCACTTTTAGGGTAGTGAAGCACTGGAACAGGCTGCCCATAGAGACTGTAGAATTTCTGTCCTTGGAGGCTTTCAGCACCTGACTAGACAAAATCACTGCTGACTTGCTTTAGTGTTGGCCACAGTACTGCCTCCAGCAGGAGGTTGGACAAGATGAACTCCAGAGCTTCCTTCCAAGCAACACTGCGTGATTCCTGGGCTTCCATCAGAACATCATCTACTTCTGCTTAAGCAGCAGCACAGGTAAAGGCAGGGCCACAGCCTTAATTTTTGAAACAAAGATATTTAGCACCAAAAAAAAAAAAATTTAATATCAGCATAGGTATATTAATCTGCATCTTAACAGGATGAAATGCTGCTGCTGCCATAAGCTGCATTAAAAAGAGGACACAAAGAGGTACCATTCCCTGATCTGCTTAGGTTTGGGTTCTGCTCTGTAACACTGCAATATACAGTGGTACTTCTCAAAAACACCTCAAGTCAACAGGAGGCTGCATTTATTGAAAGCAACTAACAGCAATGAACTGAGTTTTCTGCAAACAAATTGTTTAGAGATCTGTTACCCATTGAACCTGTTAATTCACTTACTCAACACTAGATCAGCCCCCCAACTCTAAATATAAGTATCAACAAGCTTTCTTCAACATGAGTTAAGTTCTGCCACTCTAGCTGGGAGTACAACTGCAAGGCTGCTGTCATTCAGGTTCTTCATCTCAGCCACTCTAGAGAATCTGGATTTACAACTGGAAAAACAGTACCTTTACACAATCTCCTCCCTTATCACACACATTCCTCCTTTAAACTGGCCAATATTTTTTACTTACCCCTCTAAGTTCCCCGAGCTGAAAATACGTGCAGAATTCAAGGCAAGTGACATGCCACAACTTTGAAGCTAGTGACAAAAAATGACAGGCACCCATTTGAAATTATATCTTCCCTAAAGTCAAGAAGCCAGGCAGACACAAGACTGTACAGAATAAGTAACCCCTTAAATGCTACAAAAAAATAGGGAGGTACAATCCACATCGCCCCCAGCACAGGAATTGTATGGCATACCCTCAGTCAATCTGTAGCAAGCCTAGCTTTATTATGCTCAAGTAAACCACACAGATTTAATCCAGACAAAGATCAAGCCCATGGATATTTCTTCTATCTGTAATATTTATCATCTCAGATAATGATTTAGCTCTCTGCCAGACAATCTTATGAGTCCCATTTTACATAACTCGTGGCATAAGTCCATTCAGCTTATGTCAGCACCACCACATTAATCACAGCCACGGGGATTTGATTATTGCCTAGCCTAGCTGCGGCAGCAAGAGGCTGAAACACGTACTGGCACAGCCAGACCTACACCACCGTGCCATCACGTGCGCCTTGCCACCCTGGTAGCTTTCTGTAGTTGTTACTGATGGGCCACAGGTCTTCAGAGCTGCTTTGAATTGTCATAACCGTCCTTCTCACTTTGTGAGAGAGCTTCTGTTGCCTGTTTGCTTTCCTTTGCTGGGTTTTCCTCCTCCTCCCGAGCCAGCAGCAGCGCCTGCAAGTGCAGAGATCCTGCTTCAGAGCTGTCAGAGCATCAGAAAACACCCCCAATGCTCAGCACAAGGACTGCACCATCTGGCCCTGTCGCTCACCTCCAAGCACTGTCATTACCTTGATCTCCAATTCAGAGCAGCTTCAGAGATTAGGGGCAAGATTGTCCCCAGCACTGATTGCAGGAGAGAACAGTGAGAGGTGAGACACTGATCAAGGAGCAGATAACATCCCTATGCCCCCTACACACACAGGTGGATACCCTTTGCTCCTCCTCACCAAAAAATTATACTCTCTCTCCTTCTGGAGCAGAAAATCAGGATCAAGCCCTTGGTTATCACAGGAGCTAGACAAAACCATCATTATTTTGAGGAGAATGATGTCATCCTACTGCATATTACAAGACCCTGCTTATCTTCAGGTTCAGAATAAAGGCCCAAAACCCAAAGGCACAGTGAAGACCCTGTCATCTTCCCCACTCCCTGTTTTGAAAAATGCAGCACTTCACAGCCTCCCTGTCTGATCCAGGTTCTTTTTCCTCTGTCAACACAACCAGAGTTCATCAAGAATCACTACGATAACAGACTTGTATAAGCTATATACTTTGGCCTTCACCTGCCATTAACCCCTGTACGGATGACTGACTAGTCAGCTTTAGTTCTGTCTGAAAATAAAAACAAAAAGAAACTACAGCCTTGCAGCAGCTGCACGATAGGAGTTCTGTACAGCACTTGAGCATCTCTAGCCCGTTCGTAACCTTTTACCACCTTTTGTAGTCTTTCAAAATCTGAAACAGTTTTTTAAACAAAAAACCGTCCTTTTTGCATGAGGAAAATGAAAAGCAACTCCATTTTTTATGTAAAACAACAAAAATAAAGAGTAACTGCCAGTGAGCAGGGAAATGCATAGCCATTGGAAGTGCCACGAGAACAACTCACCCTCACTTTAATGGATGGGCGCAAATATGCTGCTCCAGTAAAAAGAAGGAATGAATCCTCATCAGGAGCACAAAGCAGAGTTGTTCTCCCAACTCATATTTTATGCTCACAGCTAGAGACAGTATTACTGTCTGACGGCCTACTCGAAAGTGCAGGATGTTTTCAGCTGCTGAGGACAAAGAACTCGCTGTGAGCACTTTCAGTTACTGTAGATATGGCCAAACACACTGACCTCATACAATGATTTCCTGGTATTTGATGTTGCCAGCCTATGGCCAAACTAAACACATTAAAAATGAGATTTGTCTCTCAAATGTTCTTGCCCCAACTGAGCAGTGTGGGATGGTCTCAGAGGCCACCCACATCTTGAACGAAGGATCACATGAACACTTCTCTATGTCAGCAGCAAATCCCACAACTGTTGAATGCCACCGCAGACATCTTCAGAGAATCCCTCTGTAACCACTGCCTTGGAGAATATCAGGCTTCTGCCGAGTATCGTCTATCTGGGAAAGCACCATGGATGCCTTGTCCAGTATTCAACCCTGATGTAATGGCTGAGACCAGGGAACTGTCTGGCTCGGTTTCCAGTTTATATCACAAGACCTTTGCATGCACGGGTGTGCAACTTCCAGCTTTGAGTCAAAACATACTGTGCTCCTCCCTCTTCAGTTCTAATAATGGACTTATAAAAGATGCTGTCCCATGCTGCCGCCATTATTAAAGACTTTACAATGGACTATTCATCAAGCAATCTCTTTTCCTCTTTTTACTGAATTATTAAAATCTGTGACTTACACTACTGCACTGCATGTTCTTTCAACACCACTTGCTACCCCTCTAGCCACTTTCATTAACCATTCTTTTGTGCTGATTCCTCTCTTCTCCAAATCACCTAGGAATTTTCCACAGACCAGCATATCAAATGCTTTAGAGAAATTAAGGCAAGAAATCTGCTAGATGTAACTTTTGTTCAGAGAATTGGTCAAGTTAGGGAAGATAGTGAGTCTAATTTGACATACCTTTAGTAAAGTCAAGTTTACTTGCACGCTGCTCACAACTGTCTGGGGCTGAGGCAAGTAAAATGAGAATCCCTTAGAGCTAGCTCCTTATTACACAGCCCCTGAGAAATCTGTAATTTTGCTTTGAGTTCCTAGAGTCTATTTATTCCAGTGGGCGTGCAAACCAGTCATAGAGAACTAAACGCTACTTTGTTTGAACAATGTAAATAACATCAGTAGTTTGAGTATAACCAGGCCAGACTTGCAATGGTGTAAGTGATAGAAATTATTCTTAAAGAATGTACAAAGTGTCAGTCATAATAAATCATACCGAACAGGAATTTCTACATTAAGATTTAACCTTCAGTCTAAGCTCCTTCACAAAAAAAAAAAAAAAAAAAAAAAAAAGAAAATAATCCTCTTTAAGAAGTCTTTCATGTCTAATTACACAACAATCAGTTCCTACAAACACTAAACAGAGCTACTCAAAAAGGTAGAGTCAGATGTACCTGGATGAAAGGCCATCTGAAGCCATACCAAGCTCCCAGATGCTTGGATTTTAGATGCTCTGAGATGCTCCCACAGGTCTTGGATTCCTACCGGCAACTCCATACTTCTTATCCTCCTCTGGTCTCAAAGCAGCTACAAAGTCAGTACGTAGCATTTGGCCAGCACAACAGAACTAGAACCAGCATGCAGCAAAACTTATCAAATTACTTAACTGGCCTCAATATAACTGCGTAGTTTTGCTATGTAAGGTAGAAGTAAAGGTTGGCACTGGCAGCCCCACTCCTAATGACAGTAATGGGCAACACTTGCTACTGGTTTATTTCCTGGTTTCCAATTCTTTGATTTTCAACTAGGTTTATATCCATTACATCCCACATCCATAGCTGACCTGTTCAATTTGTTATACCCCATTGCTTGGGATAAGAAATACTGACTTCTAATAAATCATAGCTTTTAACCAGAAAATGAGATGCAACAAATTCTGCGACCTGACCTGTCAAGCTTAGCTATTCTTACCAAGAAAAAACAAAAAAAACAATCAAAAAATGCCAAACCAAAAATCACAAACCTGTAGAAATTTTAAAACCTGTAAAATTGGGAAACAAAAGTTAGCTTATGGCAGTTAAACAATCTGTGTCTCCCCAAAGTTTTACAAGGATATAAGGGGAAAAGCATGGATATGTGCTTTCTATGTGACCTGCAATATTATTCATAGGGTGTCCCTGCCTTGCCACATACAATCAAGAGATTGTGCTTCTAAGCTATAAAATGGAATTATCTCAGAGAGACTTTAAATTATTTGTATCAAGATATCAGCATCTTCTATATAATTCATATGCATTTGGAAAGCTATCCTATTTCCATAATGATGGAATAGGAAAAGAATGGAAGAGTTAGTAAGTTCTTAAGACATAAAGAACAAGAGATACAATCTTGCAAGAAGTCTCTTTCATCCCTACCAGTTTAAGCACACTAATTCCATTGCTGTATTTTTATCATCTTGGATTAGTATTTAACAGAACAGACATGCAAAACTCTGTCTTTCTTATTTTTATCGCTCCATGCCAGGCTGTCACCAGAAAGCATGGGGAAATTGTTTGAACACTGAGAAAGCAAGAGTGTCTCTATTCAAGCGCCACTGAAGACTAGAAGCAAAGCAAGATAAACTTGAAAGCTCTAATAGAATATTAAGTGCAATCCCACAGGTGCTCCAAGTTGCTCTCTCCACCTGCTTTATATCAGAGATCCATTCCTTACACATAGACACACACACACACACACATTCAGGACAAAAAACAAAACAAAAAAAAAAATCAAAGGAAGAAAACTTCCACTTAGAGAATTCAAAACTGAGTCTGAAAAAAATTCCAAAAAAACACAACCAAGTCTTCAAATAAAAGTCTTATAATACCAATCTTTATTCAGGACAGACTGAAAAGAAATACTTACTAGTACTTCATTTACATACCCTGAAAATATAACTCAAAAATATCCTACTTAGTCAGTATTAACCATTTTAAAATGAGCTGATGAGCTCTAGCTTATTTCAAGTACATATAAATTTGAAGGCAACAGATAATGTATTTACCATTTGTGTGTGTGTATACATACTATATATACATATACGTATAGGTATATATACACACTATATATATAAATCATGTATATACATACATATTTTGCTGCCACCTTGTGAACAGTCTCTGAATAAGGAGGTTTAGCTCATACGGACCCAATTCTGCCATCTTTATTCACTTTTAGCTCAACCGACTTCATACAGACACTTTTTGAACAGGTACTCAATGTGAAAAAGGCTGGCTGAATCAGACGCTTAGTGAAGAAAAATTTTAAAAGGCTGAATAAAATAACTGTTAGTCTTCTGAAATTTCCATACACTTTTGTGTCACAGTTTATTGCTACAAACATTATGGAAAAAAAAGTATCACTAAATTCTTTCTGATAAAAATATTGCGGCTTTGCATCCAATTTGTATAGCTGTCTTCAGAACTGTATAAGCTGGTGCCTGTAAAACAAAGAATAAGAGTTTATACATCTACTGAAGTGTTTTGTTTGAGCCAGATTGTGGTAAGGAATAGTAAGCATTATCTAAAAAAAACAAAAACAAAACAAAGCAAAGACACAAACAAAAAAACCCCACCAAAAAACACCTGTATCTGTAGTCTAATCTACCCTAGAGAAAACTAAATTAAAAATTATCAACTTTGCAGAATGTTTCCACTTCTCCACAAATGTAAGTCAAGAGGTTAAAAAAAAAAAGGAGAGAAGTCACACATTCCTCATGCGGTATTCAAGGGAGCACAAAAGTTTTATTTCACACTAACTGACATGGTTGTGTTTGTCTACCAAGATGATGCCTTAAGTTCCCAGCTGTATGGATAGAACTTATTAGCCTTATCTTCAAAAATATTTAATCCAAACTTAAAATAAAATTAAAAACTGTGCAGAGGACGCATCTCAGGAAAACACAATCACTTGAACACTTGACATGAGTTCTAACAGATTCAATTATGTTCTAGAAGAATGAAAGCTATGATATGCAGTGTTTTCTTATATTTATCTTTGGAAAAGAATATCGAGCACCTTATCTGCTATTTCTCAAATAAAGAACTACATCACAGTCACTCGATAAGGAAGAGAAGAATATGAGATCTATATCCTCGCTAACAGTACCAATCAGTTAACATTGTACTTACGCCTTCTGCATCATGTTCAAGCCCAATGTCATGGTGCTCCCGTTCATCATCCCGAAATTGCTTTATTATCTTTAAAAGCAGCAGTTAATTAGTAAGTCTACTTTGCAGAGAAATCAAGGCAGCTCATATACAAAACTATACGCTGTTGACCATTGCATGCACCATCTGAGGCCCAGGTCTCTCAAAAGCTTCTCAAAGACCTGAATCTCCAATTCAGCAAGAAGGGAATTATTTACAGTATCGCTCAAATCTAAAGTTCTTTTAATATTCTCAGAAAAAGCCTTTAAAAACTAAGCTGCTCTTTAATATATCACTATCTTTTTCAATGTTTCAAGAAAACCTATAACCTACAGTCATAGTAACTCATAACACTAATTAGTTTCACACAAATGAATTTTTCTGACAATTTAAGTAATGAAATTAAGGTCCCTTGCCTTGCCAGATAGTAAGGGTGTTTCCCTGTAAGCCAACAGGGCTTTTGTCCATTCTAGTGTACTCTAAAGGACACTATTTTTCTCTTCTAATTTTTCAACTGGGACAAAAAGGTTTAAAGCATTTTCTTGAGATGCCTGCAGATAGCTAGGATTGCTTAATAAAGTGCTCAGAGGTTATAGACACCCAAGCACTGTCCCTGCCTAAGAGGTTCACATCACTTTTGGTTTCATCACTAGTCCTCCTCATATTGACACTGTGAATAGCATTGCTGCTTAGCTTTTTCTCTTTATTTTGTGCCCTCAGTTTACAGTCTTTTATTTTCGGGTTAGTATTTCCCTTGTGCACGTCAGCAAAACCTGGGTTACTTCAGATACTGTTTCTGTAAGAAGATGACACATTTGGAGTAACCACACTTGGCTACATGTTAAAATAAGCACAACTGAACATACTAATAGTCAGCAACATTGGAAATGAACATGCGGACCCTAAACTAAGCTCCCACCAAAGAGAGCACAAACGAGCTCGATGTGCTGCATGTTGAAACAGGTCAGTCTCTCACAAGCACCCTATAGGAATGTGTCCCAATTTGATGCCTAAAATACTTAGGAAATAATTTTCTTGCAGAGCTATCAAACGTTAGCTCCTTACATGCTCTGAACAGTATTCAAGAGTAGAACCTGAATGGGGTGCTGGCTGGCAGCAGGCTCAATGTGAGTCAGCAGTGAACCCTGGCAGCCAAGAGGGCAAACCGCATCCTGGAGTGCGTCAAACACAGCATAACCAGCCGGTCAAGAGAGGCAATTGTCCCGTTGAACTCAGCATTGGTGCAGCCTCACCTTGAGTACTGTCTGCGGTTCTGGGCCCCACAATTTAGGAACGATGTGAAGGTCCCTGAATGCGTCCAGAGGACGGCAACAAAGCTGGTGAAAGGGCTGGAAGGAATGTCCTGTGAGGAGCAGCTGAGGACTCTGGGTTTGTCTAGTTTGGAGAAAAGGAGGCTGAGGAGGCTGAGGGGCAACCTCATTGCTCTCTACAGCTTCCTGAGGCGGGACGTGGAGAGGGAGGTGCTGATCTCTTCTCCCTGGTATCCAGTGACAGGACGCGTGGGAATGGTTCAAAGCTGTGCCAGGGGAGGTTTAGACTGGACACAAGGAAGCGTTTCTTTACTGAGAGAGTGGTCAAACACTAGAACAGGCTTCCTAGAGAGGTGGTCGATGCCCCAAGCCCATCAGCATTTAAGAGGCATTTCGACAATTCCCTTAACATGCTTTGACTTTTGGTGAGCCCTGAATCGGTCAGGCAGTTGGACTAGATGATTGTTGCAGGTCTCTTCCAAATGAAATACTTTATTCTATTCTAACTATATAATCATATTCAGTATAAGCAGAATGTTACTACCCAATCATATTTTCTCCTTCTGTTTCCCCTCTAAACCCTTCCTTTCAATTAAAAGTAAACAAAATTAAAGCATAGCTCTCCCAAGTAAAAGGGAAATGCTGAATTACTGAAAGCATGCTGGAGCTAATCCAGCATGCATTTTAATTTTGGTGCTTGATCAATCTAGTGCTGCTGAAGGAAAAAAACATCCTTTTACTTAAAAGAATCTTAAAGTTTCTGTTGACTTCAGCATTCTAAGTGATAAAACAAAAAGAGATCTACTGTAAATTCTATGAGAATATTATTTTAAAAGACTAACATCTCAGATAATTCAATTAATATGTTAAACTACTTTTAAAGTCATAGTTAAATACCTGCAATAGTTCTTTGTACTTCTCTGGATCCTCCTCCATAAGAGTTCGGATCTGGCTATTGTAATGATCCGATATGCTCTCTTCCACTGCCACTGTGCAAGCCATTGCGCCTTTCTTTCCAAGTAAAGCACTTCCAGCCCCTGTGATTGCAGTACCAAACACAAACAATGAAATCTGAAGCAATACAAATAATTAACACATTTGAAGACTTTGCAAAACAACAGTAACAGTAATAATACTGACTCACCTAAAACAAAACCTGCTACATTCCAAAAAGGCAATAAAACAGTAGGTCGAACTCTGTATGCAATCATTAGTTCATTGAACTTTTTCAGGTGGTCTTTTTCTTGATTACACATTTGCTGCAAAAGAACCAGATTACAGTAAGGTATAAAACCAGAAAAGTTAAACATTTCCAATAAAACTAATAAACACCAAGAAAAACAAACTGGCTCACGCCACTCACGCTTTGACTGCAGATGTAACGCTATTCACATCACAAAGAGGAAAAGTTAAAGAAGAGCAGATGACGTTATAAAGAAGGGCAGATAGTCATAAATAGGTAACATAAAAACATTTGCAACATAAGTCTTTGTGACAACACTACAGCGACTGTAGTGTTGCTAACTCCCTTACCAAGTAATGCTGTTTATAAGCCTGCATGTTTAAATGTGTTTAGAAAGAGATGGACAGCTATCTTACTACGAAAGCTACGATCTTGCCACTTCATTCGACCATTGTTAATCAAATGCAAATTAACCGGAAGCAGAGCGATCGCTTTTAGGTCCCCGCACCTGGATAATCGGTCCCACACTCGACCTGCCCAAGACGGCCATCTGCCCCGCATAAATGCGGTTCGCGCCGTACTCCCCGGCGTGGTCCACCCGGAGGATGCGGTCTATGACGGGCTTGTTGATGCCCTCCAGAGTCACGCGTGTGCTGCAACGCCTGAGGGACACCCCGCCGGCGGGCAACGGCCACCTCCCCCGGAGACCTGCCGGAGACACAAAGGTGACGCGACCTCTGCCGCCGCCGCCCGGACCCCGGGCGAGGCGGGCGGGCCCGAGCGGCCTGAGGCGGGCCCGGGCGGCGGTGCGAGGCCCGCGGCCGCCGTCCTGACAGGGAGGGGGTGGGCCGGCGCGGGAACCGAGCCGAGCCGAGCCCGTACCCGCCCCGCAGCGGAGGGGCCGGCGCTGCCCCGGCCAGCGCCGCACAGCCGGAGCCACGGCTGCGGCGGCCACCTCCATCCCGCTGACCCCGACGCCTCCGCCTACGCGTCGCACCGCCGAACGTCATCACCGCGCGCCAGCTCTGCGCCGGCCGCCCGCCACCATCCCGCCCTATCACGAATCCGATTGGCTTCGCCGCGCCGCCGCACTGGAGAGCGGAGCTGCCAGTCAGGACCCGCGTCCTCTGGCTGCCATGGGAACGGGGGCGGGGCCACCGCCTGAGGCGGGCGCTCCACCGGGCGGCAGCGGGAGCCGCCGACAGCCGCCCCTGCAGCCGCGCCGGCCCCTGCCCGCAGCCCCCGGGGGTGCGAGCCGCGGCGGGGAGAGCGCAGGGGCGCCAGGCCCTGGGGCCTGAAAGGCGTTTGCGCACCCGGCGGACGCTGCACGAAGGCCAGTCTGCGCCGAGTCAATCAAACTAGTTTTAAGAACAACAGACATTATATTTAAAAAAACCCCAACATTTATTGAATGTTAATTTCTTTAAAATGAAGACAGAAAACATTCCAAAACATTATATATATAAAGAATAGTCTTTCACATATTAACTAACAGTGTGCTACTGGCAAATTTCAAGTAATAAACACAATTCTTTATAGAAAATTCTTAAGCACAATCTTTAAATAAAGGAAACAGTAGTCTACTTATAGGGAATGGTATTTCTGAGTCACACAGCTCCATCATTTCATTTAAGCGAGAAGAAACACATTTAAAGTGTACTGACACATAAGTTTTTGAATGCTCTATTTCCAAACTTAACTTTCAAATATTCACATTTTAGAACAAAGAGAACAGTAGTAAAGATGTTTGTACAAGAATAAACCACAGGTAATAATGCCTTAACACATTTAAAAAAAAAAAAAAAAAAAAAACAAACAAACTACTCCACAGCAGTGAGGCTGGTACCTGAGTAATGGCTTTCCCTGTGACAGCCATGCACCACTCGGTGACCAGACTGGTGGTGTCTTCCTACTCCCAATGCTTATTCAGAGCTCTTTTATCAGCTTGTGGAGCTGATCATCAGATCTCTGAAACACTTTGTGAAGTTATCCAGTGTTCAACTGCACTCGCTATTTCAGAGCAAAATAAATATCAAAGTCTCTTCTCTAAAAATATTTAGAAAACTGATTTCAAACCCATGCTGTATTTTCTTCTCCTACACACTATTTCAAAATACTGACATATGTCTCTCTTTTGCTTTGGTTTTAAAAGAGAAGTGAGTTGGAAACATGTAAAACCAGACCTTTCCCTTCCGATTCTTAAAGCATAACTTGTAGAAACTGTACAAAGTTCTTAAACAGAGTTTCAGTTCTGATCACATTTTACCAAACCCCCTGAAAAAATAGGAACTTAAACCCCAACAACCCTGAAATTGTAGCAGCAACAAGGTGTCCTACCATATGATTTTTTGGACAGGTCTAACACAGTATAAATTAGTTAAATTTCCAGTCTTGGAAACTTTAAGGCCCACTAGCATAATCAAGACTAAGACCATAAGCGTCCATTACATAGACCGCAGTGCCAGGGTGCCAGTCAGCTGCTCAGTTTTTAGGTGCTGCAGATGCTTCTACTCTTATCTAGTGGTCCTGGGAGGTTCAGGAAGTCAAGTTCTTCTGGCTTTTTGTGGTTTTCAAGGATGCCTCTGAGCTTCTGTTATCTTTCTGATTAGGAAGAGCTTGTCACGACTCTCCTGGAAAGACAGAATAAAAAGTACACTCTAGATGAACAGAAGTAGTACAAGTTACCTATGAATAGCTCATTTCTTTATTAGAAATAAATAGGTGCACTCACCACATTGTGTTCTAACTAGTGGCTCCCAGCACACTCTCAACTGTCTGAACAATTTTAAGTTTACAATAGTCTTGACTTCATTTATATCATGTTAAGTCACATATTAATAGTTCTGCGTTGAGCCTAGTTAAAATGTCTCACACACCTAAAAAACTTAAAACCATACTTCCAAGAAGCTTAACAACAGTGGACAAACAAAAATAAAAAGCACGCAAGGATTTTCAGAATTCCTAACTGATTTGGGAACCCTTGAAAAAGCAGTAAGGCTTTTCCTCCTGAATTCCTTACTCTTCAAAAGTCTCTCCCCAGCAGTGTTTTTCTAAGGGCGGGTTGTTAAACGCCAAATCAAAAAGAAGCACATACCAAGAAATGGGATATTTCCTAAGAAAGTGAGAAGCTTTACCAGTGACACTAGGTTCTGACTATAGCAGAGTGTGACAGACCACGGTATACGAATGCTGTCAAACATGGCAGCAGCTTTTGATGGCCACAAAGAAGCATGTCTGCACTTGGACCGTTCTCCAAAGGACTAGTTAGTGGTGACTTGCTCCACTTTGAGTACCTGTTGCAAGCGGTGCTGGGACCTGCTCAGGAATAAAACCAGACTTGATGAAGTAGAAGGACAGACTGGGAGGGAAGGGTAGGGAGTTGGGTGCCTGTTTGTGAAGGCAGAGGAGGAAATAGAGGTGGGGGTTCTGTAAGATAGTGGAGGGGACAGGAAGCACAAGATTCAGGTTCTTGTTTGGCAGAAAAAAAACCATGCAGATGGGTGGATTTAAGCAAGACAAGAGATAAGGAAAGGGGACACCGCTTCTCAGAGGCGTAACTCATGCATGTGTGTTGACTGATATATCCAGGCCTTGCTGCAGTTGCAGCTGATATCCAAGAAAACCAACTAGACTGAGAAATATGATAGTGCTTTGGTTATTTTTGCTGTATAATTTGTAAAACATTCTTCACTGCCTGTGCAAACACCAAGTATCCAGAAGACTATGAAAACTGTTGTTTCTCTGCATGCCTGATTACTGACACAATAAAGAAAACTCTAGGGGCACAGAAAAGTGGGTCAAATCTTACCATAACCAGTTGTTCCCTCAGCTGCTCAACCACTCGTTTGTGTGCTCCAGCCAAGGCAATAAAATAGAACATAACGAGGCTACAAACAAAAAACCAACATTATATGTTAGCATCATGCAAAACAGAATTAGCCAGAAAAAGGCTGTTAGAGACTAGAGGAATTGTCAGTTTGCCCATTTGCTTCAGATGAGAAGATGCTGGAGGGGGAAGAAAAAAAAATTAATATACAGCTGGGGTAGGTTGGGCGTAGCTCTGCTCAAAAGCATCTGTGGAGATATTTGTGCTACCAGCAGGCAGGGACAGAGTGCTAGAGGACTTAGAGGCATGGCCACGTTCAGATGTTACAGGTTGTGTTTTGACAGCTCTCTCTAGACTGTCAGGTCCAGTCCTGCTCTAAGTGTATGTGTTGGGGCTTTGCTCCTCAGAAATTGATTTTAATGAGGTTTCACTGGAGTAACTCTTTGCTCCCATTGGGGTTTGTAACTATGGTAAGCAGCCACAGATCAGTATTGCAGCCATTCCTTATAGCACGTATTCCAGATGTAATCTGTGACCCAGATTATCCACAGTGCATTAAATGATGAAGCACAGTAGCAAGAACTAGAATGGCAGAAACGCCTATATAAATCATGTATTTTCTTTTCCAGATAATAAGTAGTAGGGTAGCAGTGCAAGTCATCCCCCACCTCTTACACAGGCTTTATGATGAAGTAAAAAAAGAAAAAAAAAATACTCAAACCAAAAAAGAGGACTTGATATTTCCCATGCATGCAATAATAGGTTCAGTTCAGGAGAACACATAAACATGGGTTTTGGAAGAAAGGGCTGGGTGGAGTCTGAAATAAACTGCATGGTTCCTCAAGAGTATAGAGGTTGTAGAAAGTATCCAGTAAAAAGGCTCCAATATCTGAAAACAGTCGGGTTTAAATGGAATTTTTTTGCATTTCAGTTTAACATAAGAAAAAAAAACCCTTTTTACTTCAGGAGTGATCAAACACTGGAACAGGTTGCCCAGAGAGGTTGTGGAGTCTCCATCTTCAGAGATATTCAAAACCCAACTGGACACAGTTCCTGAGCACCTGCTTTATTTGGCCCCGCTTTGAACAGTAGGGTTGAATTAGATGATCTCTAGAGGTCACCTCCAACCTTAAAAATTCTATGATTCTATATCGATTTTTTTCTTACAAAATGACTGTTTTGGAGCTTTTGTTTGTTTTGTTTGGTTTGGTTTGTTGTTTTCTTTAAACCAAGGTTTGGGCTTTGATGCTTTTGACTGCAGATAAAAAATCTGGTCTAACAGTTGTTTGGTTCAGTTCAGTATAGAAGGAAATGAACCATGCAGGTGCACGACTGAATCAGGTCTCCACAGTACTCACCAGATGACCATAAAAAAAGGCACTGCAAAGGCTTCTGATGCTATACCATATAGGACCTGCTGCAGACCTGTTGGAAACCCAAGTATTGTATCTGGAACAACTGCCCATGAAGTGTTAAAACTCCTGAATGGCCCACATGCCTTGGAGGAGGGAATACTGTCAAAGAAGCAGAACAGAAATAGATGCTGTATCAAAACGTAAAGATAAAATAATCCAACACAAGCCTACCACCATTTTGCCCATGGGGTAAAAATGTCCTTTGTTTTTAAAACTGTAATTTGAATTATTATTTAGTTCATATAAATAAATTTTATTATACACAACATATTTTATTCCAATTTATCATTCCAAAGTTGTGTGTCTGTGTTCAGGAAACTGACAGTGTTAGAGCAAATGTCAACTTCATAGAAGTTAAATTGTCACTTACTGTGCTATGCTGATTCCCAAAGGAATAAAAGCCAAGAGGAGTCCAATCAACAGTACCACCAAGAAGAAAAAATTGGAACTTGATGCTCTGATAGGCCTAGCTGCAGGTTTACACGTGTGTATCAAACTGATCTGAAGAGGGAAATTGAGCAAGACTGTTACCAGTACATCTATATACGTACATCCAAGTATACTTTCCCTGTCAACTGAATTTTCCATCCTTGAATATGCTACCAGCTACCACATAATCTTCCTTCCTTTCATGTACACTGACTGAAAAAGGCTAAGACAAGAACACCCTACATTCTCGTATAAGTCAATGCCTCCTATTTTGGGTAAGAATTTGATCCAGAGGGCCTCACACACTTGCACACAGTCAACTGACATAGTCATTTGGTGTAGGATCCATGGCACAGCCTTTAGCTTTGATCTACTAAATCTTCACTGGATACATCCCTGCTTGTAAGAACTAAAATATCAGTATGAATTTGCTGCACAGAAGGAGCTGCCTGGTCACAGAGCAAAGCTTCTGATACACAGAAATCACGTCTTGAACATCCAATCCAGCTTGGATTATCCATTTTGCTTCCAGATTTTCAGCAGCTTGTCAAAATCATGTCCAAGCTCTAAGCTCTGTTGCTGGGAAACAGATTATTGCAGGGAAGTGTTATAAACTAGCTTTATTACATAAAAAGATTTTATTTTAAAAAGTCAGACAAATAATTGATGAGGTAATTATTAAAATGTTATTTTGCTTGTTTTCAAAGCAAAATTCTACCTCCTCTTACAGGCAAAAAATCTACAGAAAATAGAATACCAATATGTCATTTCCAGTACACCGCATCATTGGGTGGGTTTTTTTAGGGCTGTTTGTTTGTTTTAAATTAACTGCATACCTACATTATAAAAACCACAGAAAGGTGCTCAGTTTTATTTGTTCACCACAAACCTTTGTTACCTTTTTAATATAAAAGATGATGAAGTATTTTATAGTTGCTATTGCAGGGAGAAGTGGTGAAAAGAAGGTTCCAATCCAGCAGATAGTCTGCCCATAAATTATTTCCAGGACATTGTCAGAAATTCCAAATTCCCGCAATCCGCACCACTGAACTGGCTTGCAAGAGCAGTGAGTAACTAACAACCTAAAACCAAGAACATCATTAGTTTAAATTGAAGTTACAGAGCCTAGCTGAATTCTAACACATTTGGAACACACAGATATTTAGCATTTAAGCATTAGACAACATAACAGACAAATGTCTGAAGAAAAAAAGAAAACACTCAAGTATATAAAACTAACAGAAATATGTTTGTTTTATTTTAAAACTGGTAATCTGGTTAGAAATATGGGGAACTAATAACAGAAAAAAGAAACAGGTTTCGTAAGTCATTTGCAAAGGTATGCTCAAAAGGCAGAGATACTTACTTTCTAGGAAAATCTACAAAGAGGGTCACTGCAAGAATTATAATAAAATCAAATATCATCAGTTTATACATTTCTTGCCCAACTTCAGATTCCCAGCACTATAAAAACAAGTCAGGAAAAAACAAGATTAGGAATCTAAATAACAAGTGAAAAATAAATCTGTCAATCACTAAAGCAACAAACCTCTCAGTCAGTATGAACAACTGTCAATCACTAAAGCAACAAACCTCTCAGTCAGTATGAACAACATATAAAGTTCAAATTGTATTAACTCCCATTTCTAAAATATTTTAAAGTGTTTCAGAGCTTCCATGGCAAGCTTTTTGTTTGTTTGTTTAGTTGGGTTTTGTGGGTCAGTTTGGTTTTCTTTTTTGAGGAAAGACCATTTGTCTTATTGGAGCAAAAGGCAGTAACACAATTGTCTCCAAAACAGAGCTACCTCAAACAGTCTTCATGGTAGTCAGGAAGTCTATGCTAAATGGAAATCTGCCACTGGACTAATTCTAACCAGAGCTTTAAATAAACAAAAGATATATATAAAGAACTGTACTGGTTTGCATTGAGCAGTAAGAATCAGCACCAGACATAACATGAACAACAACTCTAGGTCTGATTCTGAATACCTCTGGACAAGCAAGTTTCATGGAAAACAAATGTCTATTCACAAGTTCAGATGATTAAAGACCAAGATAAGTCTGCTTACAGGATAGAGTTCGTAATTGTATCCACAGGCATTACAGTTGTCGGTGGCACAGTAGATCTGACTCCACAGTGAGAACAAGAGAACACCGATATTGGCCAACCGCACGAAGACACACCTGGAAGAAAGGCAAAACCCAATTCCACACCTGCTAAAAAAGAGCCATTCTAACACCTGGCTCAACTTTCACAGAAGTCCAAGGAAGGCTTGAAACACAAAAGGGTCATACAGAGCTTTAATTGAACCACCAGCAATTTAATAAACACACTTCTTTCCTTAGTAGTAAGTTAAATTGCTTTTCACCTTCCCTGCTTTAGGCTACAGTCCCTTGTTTCTTTGCTCGTTGTTGTTCCCAGATCAGTCATTTCAGTTGCAGATCTTGACCCTGCAATGGTCTGCGATTCTCTCAAGTACAGTTTGAGAGGCCAGGTGACAACTCTGTGTGCAGCATTTCCTTCTCATGTGGCTTCGGATCTTCAGAGGTACTTAGCCAAATCAGAAATAAAAAGCACAGGGGCTTGCACAGTTCAGATGCTTCAACCCAAATCTTACTGCCTTAAGCTGCCAAATACCAGTTCTTCATACTCTCACACTGAAGTATCTTTTAGCCCAAAACTTTTAACTTCTGCCTTACGCAAAGCCATGCTTCAGTCACTGCTGTACACACACATTTGCTCTTTCAAGGAACTGCTGCTTGCAAAGCAATGTGAATCCACAGCTCTGCAGCCACAACTTCTCTACTGACTATTTATTCAGGTTGTTGAAGATATCCAGATCACACAGCTAAATGGGACTGAGAGAAAAACTTGGACACTAAAATGACTGCACTGCACTGTCATCAAAATAGGAGATTGTTTCCAGATTTAAAATTAAAGTTTCCAACTAAACATAAGTCAAACAACGCCTGCCTGGCTTCCAGTGCACAGGCCCTCCAGTGCAGAGTCCAACCTCTCTGCTTTTTGATATTTCAATGTTTACAACACTTACAACCTATGAAGAACAAGTTGTTGAAACATCCAAGGCCACAATAAAAACATCTTTACCTCATGAGTGTGAGCCGGATTTCAAAGGCTGGTGAATAATCTTCAAATCTGATCAGAAATGAGAATATCTGAGGAGCAGTGAAGTTGGCCAATGTGATCACCATGGATGGCAAATACTGCACTAAGAGATTAGCCTGGAAGTTTGTATTGCTGTCATTCTGTACAAGAAGAGATGAAAGATAATACTCAGAGAAACAACTTCCTGACATCGTGCTCTCTCCAGCTACCCACCAGCCTCTTTTGTCCAGGATTCAGATAACATCTTTTACTCTGTCTTCATCCTCCATTTGGAACTACAAACCAGACCACTCCTACCTACCTCTGCAGTTTGCTGCTACACCCTTGCTTTCATAGAATCATAGAATGACCTGAGTTGGAAGGGACCCACAAGGATCACCAAGTCCAACTCCTGTCCCTGCACAGGACAACCCCAAATTCACACCATGTGTCTGAGGGCGTTGTCCAAGTGCTTCTTGAATATTGTCAGCCTTGGCACCGTGACTGCCTCCCTGGGGAGCCTGTTCCAGTGCTCCACTACCCTCTGGGGGAAGAACCTTCTCCTAATATCCAACCTAAACCTCCCTTGGCACATCTTCCTGCCATTCCCTCAGGTCCTATCGTTGGTCACCAGAGAGAAGAGATCAGCGCCTGCCCCTCCTCCTCCCCTTGTGAGGAAGCTGCAGATCGTGGTGAGGTCTGCCCTCAGCCTCCTCTTCTCCACGCTGAACAAACCAAGTGACTTTAGCTGCTCCTCGTACGGTTTCCTCTCTAAACCCTTCACCAACTTCATGGCCCTCTTCTGGACACTCTCTACTAGCTTTGTATCCCTTGATGTACCGTGGCACCCAAGACTGCACACAGTACTCAAGGTGAGACCGCACCAGTGCGGAGTAGAGCGGGACAATCCCCTCCCTCAACCGGCTGCAATGCAGTGCTTGATGCACCCCAGGACACGGTTGGCCCTCTTGGCTGCCAGGGCACACTGTTGGCTCCTGTTCAACTTGCTCTCGACCAGAACCCCCAGACCCCTCTCCGCAGAGCTGCTCTCCAGCCTCTCAGTCTCCAGTGTGCATGTACATCCACCAGGGTTGCCGTGCCCCAGGTGCAAAATCCGGCACTTGCCCGCGTTAAACTTCATATGCTTGGTGGTTGCCCAGTTCTCTAATTTGTCTAGATCTCTCTGCAGGGCCTCTGTGCCCTCGAGAGTGTCAACAGCTCCTCCCAATTTTGTGTCATCAGCAAACCTAATCAGTATTCCTTCCAGTCCTGCATCCAAGTAATTTATGAAGACATTAAAGAGTACTGGCCCTAAGATGGATCCCTGTGGAACCCCGCTAGTGACTGGCCGCCAGCCTGATGTAACCCCATTTACTATAACCCTTTGAGCCCGACCCATCAGCCAATTGCTCACCCATTGCATATATGTTTATCCAGCTGTATGCTGGACATTTTGACCAGGAGGATACTGTGAGAGACAGTATTGAAAGCTGCTCCCTTCACCAGTAACTCGCCCCTCTCCAGGTACAAGTATTTTCGTGCTTCCCCAAAGCTTCTGTTTGAAGAGGCTCATCTCACCAAGGCTTGTGTCTGACTATGTTGTCTAACCCAGCACTACAGCTAGTAGCTTTTACACCTATGCCAAAGTGCAGATACTTTTCAAGTTATTCGCACTGGTGCCAAGCAGCTCCCCTGACTTTCCTACAATCTTAACAAGCTCCGCTACCTACTCATTTAGGTGAGGTCAAGATATCAACCCTTATACATAAAGCCAACAGCAACTGAAGCTGCTTTTTGAGTTGTCCAGTGTTGTGCTATCCTCCTTCTCTGCCCTCAAACAATACCTCTGGCAAACACTTCTTTAAGCCTCATTTCATGCTTCTCTCTCTGCAGTCCTGGCAGTTTACAGAAGGGGTAGGTCCACCACGAGCACAACTTTCCTCATACACAGCCAGAGCCCATTGCATCACCAATGAATAGAGGGAGAGAAAAAGTGCAGTCTCCATTCATGTCAGGCTAATTCAACCCTGGGGTCCTACAGAGAAGTCAATTACTGTTGTGAAACTGTTGAAACTGTTGTCTGCTCTTGTTCTGCTTCTGAACCGCTCTTCCCATCTGCTTGTCCTGCCAGTGGTGAACAACCCCACCCAACCTGATTCTTTCCACTACTGATGCAAGAACCTTTTCTTCTGCAAAGCGCTCTGTGTTCAAAGTCTTCCTGTTTCCCCACATAGCTGTAACTCAAGCCACAATACAGATCATAATCTTTACTCTCCCCTTCCCTTGCTGTTCATTTTTGCAGTTCAGCAGTAAATCAGGTCAAGAACCTGATCACGACGAAGTTTGTTTTAATCACATCAGTTCCCTGAACTGGTTCACTGCCCAGACACACAAGTGCTTGTACTAGCAGATCACAGTGAGGTGAGGACAGTTACGTGGAAAGGGAAGTGAGGGCTGCTTTTCTTGTCAGCTGCATTAGCTCCAAGCCAGATGATGCTGGAGCCTCTGTACCAAAGGGAGACATCACAGGGGCTTTTTCGCACATGCTTCTTGACCCTTCTCTATCTCTCCTCTACTAAAAAGTTCTAGGTCTGTAGAAAGCATTTTCAGATCCCTGGCTTGAAAGGTGCTATATTAAGATACTTGACTCTTTCACAATATTTCCTCTTGCTGTAATCACCAGCCCTGATTAAATCTGTCCTAATGACATGTCTGATACTTACACTGGAGTTTTCTTGAGAGAAGACAGTTGCTTTATAAATAGAGTAGAAACATCCTGACAAAACTGCAAAGACAATTATATTTATAAATATTCTCAGAGAGTAGATGCGTAGCTTTTCTTTCATTGTCCTGTCAGCTATTTTTTGCTTCAGTCTTTCTTCCTCCAAGTCTGTCTACAAACAAAAGAAAAAGGACGTGTAGTTTTCTGCTGCAACACGCAACACTTGACACCATATCTTTTACCTCTGGGATGTGCAAATCCATAGCCTGTTCTAGGAGGGTCATTCCACCATCTGCCCAAGCACACTGAACTGAGAGTGCCTTTTCATCAACACAAACAGGTCTGTGCAGGAGAGGAAGCCCCATTGTGCTCAGCCCCTGCAGGCTGAGGGCCCTGTAGCCAAAGACAAGTGTCTCGTAATCCTCTTATCTCTGCTATATCAGTAACGTATCTCCTTGAGGACAGAAAGACAACTTGTCTGTTTATTGTGAGAGACTGATCTCAGATAGCTTGGTACTAAACTCTGAAATGGGTAAATCAGTGCACTCATCTCCTTACTTCTGCAGGTAAGGAACCAGTCCTCAGGCCATGGCTCAAACTTCCTTCTCCTACTCTTTGTGAAGGAAAATTGGGGGATGGCACAGACAGAAAGTACAGTCTTGAGCAGCTTGTCGTGTAAACTTGATATGACACACCTTAGCTGACGTGAAAATCCAGTATCGCCTGTGAAGGCAATTTAACTGGGGCAAACCCACAAATTACCCAGGTATATTCTGAGGACTTATTTCCATCAAACAGTAATATTAAGGGGCAAGTTTTTCTAAGGTGTGAGTTCTAGAGGCAAAAGTGTAGTAAGTGATGGAGGCTCTGGTTATATGATGAAAAAAGGTGACTGTGAACTTTACTAGAGCAGAAAGCAACTCATAGTAATTTACGAAATCTGTAATTACTGCTTGGTGGTTTGAAGTGGAAGTATCTTTTTAAAGGTAATTGTTTCACTACAAAAATCTCTGCTTCCAGTGTACAGGTAGCAAAAAGAAGGTACTGGTTTCACCAGAAAAGCCTTTCAGACTCTCTTTTCAGAGAGGTTTATGATTTGGGAAATGTATTAGCTGCATCAGCATTTTGTACGTGGATGTGTGTCAAAGACCTAGTCAAAAACTTTCAGTATCTTCTTACTGCGACAATGCTCTCAACTTGTATGAAGAGTACCCTCTGAATTTTATTCCTCCCCAAACTACTGCCTACCACATTGCAGACTTATAACCCAGTATACTCAAACCAATTCCTGACAGTACAAGGGTTTTGCCTACAGCTGGGATAGCTTTTCCTGTTGGATTATGTAGAAACTAACACAGGAAGCAGGACTGGAGTGTGAGGAAGAGGCAGATAAGACAAGCAGCTAACAGGCTGGCTTCAGTTCCCAGTGGATGGGGGAAGGGCCATCAACCTCAGTGCCGATGCTTCTCACACAATTCTAGCTACCTAGAAAGCATGCAAGAGGATGTGGGTTGCCCTGCCCCCGATATAAACTACTTCAATCCTTCTTATCCTTATTCCATTATCTGCAGAATTATACACCTCTCTTTTTTAGGCATCTAAGCTATGTGAAACCATAATCATAGTAAAATGAAAGTAACTCACTTGGAGCTCATATTGCAAGCTGCGATGTTTTAGCCGTGCTGCATTTGGATCTGTAATGCAGAAGTCCCAGCCTGCAAAGACTTTGTTACAGTAACTCTGAAATTGATCTTCAGTGTGTACCAAGTTCTGCTTAAATCCTTCCACAGACCTAGAGAAAAATGCAACTTTACTTCATTCATGAAAAGATGTATTTTATCCACAGAAAATGAAACAGAAAAATCACACCTCAAGCAACATACACACACACAGAGACACACACACACTCCCCACTCGCAAACAGCCACATTTGCTTTATATCAGGTTACTTCCCTCTGCACTTAGCCACAGTTGTACCTTCTCACCTCAACCAGTGCTTCTCTGACACTGCAAAGAACTGGCTCAGGAAACAGAGGTGGCAGGAAAAAAAAAACAAACCAAAAAAAACCCCAAAATAAAATCTTCCAACAACAGCTACTCTACAGTTGAGGGTCTTTTATTTATATGTAAGCGTATGTATGAAAACCTAATATTTCAAATTTATTTATTTTTATTTATTTTGCTGGCTCAGTTTCCCAGAGACAGAGAAACGCTCCTGTGGCACTGCATCCTCAAGCAAAAGATTCTCCATTTCCATATAAAACAGTTCTAGAATGTGGCATGTTCCCTACAAGCAAAAATGCAATGTAAATTGTGCAATAGGTAGCAGTGAATAAACTATGCCAACATCTTTACCTTTTTATTATCCAGAGAAGACTTAATGCAAGGTAGGCAAATGTAGCCAGCAGATATGCTAGTGGCAAGTTGTACCTCAGGATACTGAGCCATGCAGCATCTATTGTGTAATAGCCATAAAACAAACTTGTCACTTCAAGGAACCCCTGTGAAAATATGAAGTTTAAATAGAATTTGTAACAATAGCAACAACTGCCCAGTTAAATCCAACCTGGTATCAAGCAATCATTTTGTAAATTTAAGATTACTGTCAGGGTCCCCAGCAAGCTACAACAGTCTGTAGCTTCTAAAACACTGCCATTGCCTTTACCAAACTGTAATGCAGATGCTACGTGCTTAAAATCCGCCCTCTCTCCAATCAAAGAGCTCTATGACAAGGACACTGAGACCCTACACAGAGAGCACAATAGGCAGCGTGGTCCAGAATATGTAATGTTTAGCAGCTGGGGAGGAGACACACAGGCTGCAGCACGTGGCCAACCAGGCCTTGTGGATGCTCAGTAAAAGTCAGTTTGAGAACTCCCCTTCTCACAGATAAAGGATAAAAGCTAATTTTACCCCAGTTGTGCACAGGCCTTATCATCTTTCAAAATTATCAAAGCTTCATTCCCCAAGTAAAATGTTTTCAAATTGTACATGTTATACAAGACACAGAAACTTAATTTAAAAAAATCTAACTACTTACAGTGCCACTGAGCAAATCTTTGAGGTAAGTATAGAAGTAAACAAGTCCCTTATCACCACTGGGTTTATAAACTGTGCAGTGAGGCTCTGCCAAAAGAAAGGCAGGAAAAGTCACTCAAATGGTAATGCCCATTACACTGCAAGATCAAGTTAATTCAAACCTGGCAAGTTCTTATAAAAAAGACCATTTCTTTGTCCTGGGAGGTGGAGGAGAAGCTGATGGAAGGGGGGAAATCTTACAAACAACAGCAGTACATAGAGAAGAAATTTACCTATGTTCCTTGGAGGAATTTTAGCAAAGCTACTGTTGAATATTCCATAATTAGAAATGATGGTGGGAAGGGTAACAAAACTGAACATCAGGATAAAAATTATAAAATTCAGCAGGACCAGAAAACGCAGGAAGGAGAAGTACGACTGGATGCCAGTACCAAATTTCCCTGGGAATAAAAGAAACGTGCCAATAGTTAAGATGATATCACTGAAAATACAGAATGAGCAGATTACCATTTCAGTTACATTGTGTTAACTGACAAAAACATTACTAAAGCTAGTTTTCTGCTGGAGGCTTTTAGCAATATAACTGAAATGGAAATGTGACTTTTTAATAATTTTCTCCAATGTATTTCCTTCTACCCCATCATGGATTTTACATCAGCAATAATAAAGGAAGCAGGTAACTTCTTAAACATACACAGTTACATCTGAAACTACGCTCACACATGTAAAACTACCAATAACAGAAGTAACTTGATAGAGGAAAAATTGACATAAGACAGTAAATACCTTCTATGCTGTGAATATCATGTCGCCAAAGCTCCAGGTAAGATGACAACTCCTTGACTTCATTGAGGACTTTTTTCAATGACTTACTGCTAGTTCTATTCCACTGTTTCCATCCAGAGAAACATTTTATGTCAGCCTGCAGACAGTCCCTAAGAATCAAGAAATACAGTTACTGAGCACATCAAATACTTTTTCACTACATGTAGCAGGACCTGGCACAATGGAGCCTGCTTGCAGCTTTCAGAGGGATAGCACAGTGCTAAAAGTTGGAGTAACACACACTAGCCGTCCCCACCTGCTCCTCCTGGTAACTGCGACATCAAGTTAATTCAAAGATAGCATGTCATCTCACAGAGAACACTTGCCTCCCTTGGAGGAAAAAAAAAAATATCCAATTGACAATAACACCACACAGAAAAAATACGTAGCTGAACTTCCCGGTGGGATCTCAGGGAAGTTGCCATTAATGATTTCATATTTACAAATGACTGGAAAAGGAAGAGAAGATTCTTTCCTCAAAACTTCTCACCAGAGCATCTTCACCAAGAGGCTTTTAAAAAATTGCATCAAAATATTCAGCTTTCCTCTTTCAATGTTATAAATGCAGCTGTTCAAAATAGAAAATAATTCTTTTCTTGTAGAAAATTCACAGATCTTAAAATCAGAATGAAATGTCAAAATATGTTGTGGGGAAAAAAGTAAAAAAATAGGGAGAGCTATAAAGAGGCTTAAATATCACATTTGGATTTTACAATTATAACTTTTATATCATATGCTAGTACATAATAGAAAACAAATGTTATTATTAATTTTTCATTACTCATTTTTTATAGCATTTTGAAAAATTTGCTGGAAAGTGCCAATTCAATGAATTTGAGAACATATTTCTTTGCCAACATGTGTGGGGGTGTACTGTTCTAGTAATAAGCTGCAAACAAACAGCGAGGATGTGCCGCAAACTGTCTATAATTTTTAATCACTTCTCACTTACAGATTTTCATACTATAGCATATATTTGCATTTTAAAAATTGCTGCACAGTCAGCAACAGCATCAAGGAGAATTCTGAGCAGCTCAGAGTTTGCATTTCATTTTTTCTTTTAAGAAACCTTAAAAACAGACAAAACTTCCCAGAAATGTAGCTTGAAGATTGACTTGCACGCAGCAAATGCTGCTCCAGCCTCTGATGCCACCGAAGAAGGGCAGCAGTTAGGTTCCCATGAGGACACCATGAGCTAGAGTAGTAGACAACGGTCTCTGTTTTAAAATACTTGGTACACAACCCTACTTAAGTACATAAGCAACTCACTGCCATGCCATGCCACTGCCATGTGTGCTGTACATTGACAAAGTTTCCATATTCCTTCTCAGCTGAAAGTAAAATCATTTTGGCAGGAAGCTGAATTAAACCCTATATGCAACAAACAAATAGGCAGCAGATGACCTCACCTTTAAGTGCAAATACAGCTATTCTCAAAAGACTTAATTTTGTGGAAACTACAGACGGCAGCATGTAGTGTTTTAAACAGACACTTTGGAGAACTAACTGGCCCATGTTTGGTCTGCATTTTAAATAGAGGCGTGGGCTGCATATTTATCTGTGTTACAGAAGTTGAGTGTTCAGCTTTCAGAACATTTATATCAAGCATTTTGTGTTGGCAGCTGCTGCACAATACACACAGATTACTGATCCGTAAAAGTGCCAAGAAGCCCCACCAGAATCTCTCAGTGCTAAAATGTGTAAACAAGCTTGGGACATCCCAACTCTGTTCCTAACACGCACCATCGCCTGCAGTTCCTTTTTCTTGAAGAACTGAGCTTTAAATACCCAACTTTAAATAAAGATTCAATATATCAAGTACCTTCCTTTACCATGACCTACATCTTCTGCTGTTCCTTGTGCACAGGCTGTAGGGTTAAACTTAACCCTAGGGTCAGGCTGTAACTCATTTCCCACTGCTCTTGCGACCGAGTAACTCTTGTTCTCTGTGGAGCACCAGGCATTAACTGTACTTTCACCTCTCCTGGTTCATAACCACAACTACAAAGTACCTGATTTAAAGGTCCAAATGGTCCCTGACGATATAAAAACACATAGTGTATCCTCTCTCCTCAGAGGAGCTTTCAGCTTAGCAGTAGGACATGAGACAACAAGCAGAGAAATAGAGGCGGAGCAAAGCATGCTCTTTGTAATCCCCTCCCTGCTGGAGGTTACCACCAGAGGGGCAGGAACTGCCTACAGCTCACAGAAAAGAGCCATTTAAAAAGGGATATGTTAAAAAAAAAAAAAAAAAGAAGAAGAAGAAGAAATGGTCCTGGAAAGCTTCTTTCCACCTGTACTGAGCCACACCAGAGACAGCACAATGTATTTTAGAAGAACTGCTGAGAAGACTCAAGAACAGCAGCACCCACATAGCACAAGGGGGTTGTTGATGACAGATAATCCACAGTGACCCTTAAAAACACAAAACCCTGAGGGGGGGAAAAAAAAAAGAAAAGAAAGGCAGTGAGAAACGTGTTTGGCTGCTGCAGGTAATTCCCAGTTTTGACTCCTTTCCTCCAATTCAACCTATTCCTGCCCCCAGCCAGCTACTCCCTCACGCCACCCGAGGCTCCCGCAGCTGGAGGTGCCAGAGGGAGCCCGCCACGTTTTGGCACGAGAACCCGGGCAACTTCTTGTCAAAAGCACATGCCACAGGGCGAAACGGATACAGGTGAACCCAATTCTGCTTCAGCCTTGCATCGCACCTATGCTGTGTTTAAGAAAAGGTAATTTTATTTTTTAAAAAAAGGGGGGAAAGCCGTGTGAAGATTCACCTTAGTCTCCTCTTCTCCGCCATGCTCAAGGGGTGTTCTCTCGCCGGACGAGCGGCCGGCTCGCCCCCCTCCTGCTCCAGCCCCCAGGCCTCCGCAGCGCGGAGCCCGGCCGGGCCCTGCGGAGCCGCCCGCCGCTCCTGGCCGCCCCCGCGGCGCCTCAGCGCCGTCCGGTAGCTGGGCAGCTCCTGCAGGAAATCCACAGGTGCGGCGGCGCGCGTCTGCTCGGGAAGGAACACCTCTGCGAGAGGGAGGAAGCACAGGGGCTGCGGAGCGGGGCTCCTCGCAACATGGCACCCGCCGCAGCCCCACCGGGCGCCCCGCGGCGGCCGCCCCCCGCGACCCCGCAGCGCTGCGGGGTCGCGGGGGGGAGGCGGGGGCGGTGCCGCTCCCTCGCGTCCCTCCCGCCACCTGCCGGAGCCGCCGGCCCCCACCCGCGGGCGCTCCCTCCCCGCGGCGCCCGCCGCCCCCGCGCCCTTACCGCCGCCGCTGCTGCTGCTGCCCGGCGGCCAGCGCGGCGGCTCCGCGGCGGCCCCGAGCCCGCTCATGCCCGCTTGGGGGAAGCACCGGCTCCGCGTCGGTGCTGCCGTTTCCGGGCGTTACGGAGCCAGCGGTGTGGCGGCTGCCGGCGGAGAGCCGGGACCGCTGGTGGGGCGGGGGCGAGGGCGAGGCTCCCCGCTGGGGCCGCCCTCCCCGGGGCGCCTCGCCCGCAGGGGGCGCCGGCGGCCGCCCTCCCCGCCGGCGGCGGGGCCGCGCTCGCCCCTCAGGCAGGGCCCGGGGGACTGCCCCCGGGGTCGGGTCGGGCCGTCCCCGCCGCCCCGGCCCGGCGCGGGGCTTCCCGGGGGCGCGGCGCGTGTCGTCCCGCGGCGAGGGGCGCGGCTGAGGCGAGGGGCGCAGGCGCGCAGGGCCCGCGCCCTCCTGCAGCGAGCACCCCCTCTTTAGTCCCGGGCCCCCACCCTCCGTGGCATCGATTTCTATCCTTAAACTCGTAGGTTTAACGTAAGGGTTGCAGGTTTGGCGATATCAGGGTCTTTTTATTCCTCTTGCCCAGGGCTTTCTTTAAAAATACCGCGAAGAAACACAGCGGGATGTAAATGCTGCTAGCAGAGCACCCGCTCCCTCAGCACGAGGCAAGGCCCCAGCACCCCAGAGGCAGGGCGGTGGGGTGTGCTGACTGCTGGGTGTCCCTCACAGACGTTTGGCTTAGAAATAGGCTTTGTTCCGATGTCTTCTGTTACTATTAAATGTCCGTGTGGGTGTTGGGTGCTGTAAAAACTTGCGAACTCTGACGGTTGGTCAACTCCTGTTAGGTCGCGGGCCCAAACTCCCTGGCTTGTTCTGAGTGATCGGATCCAGTGACATGGGCTGTGGTGGAAACAACACGGCTTCACCCGTGAATGTGAAAACAGCATGAACTGGAGCAAACAAAATCGGTAAATGCTTGGATCTCCTTTTCCATCTGACAGTGAGGGTGGCTTTTGTGTTAAGTTGTAGTAAACATCCCTGAGAGACTTATTTCTTGGAATAATTCTTGCCTTTAGTGTGAAAATAACAGCTTGTGTCACGAAAAAGAAAATGAAACCTCCTGTAGTTTCAACAGTATTACATGTGGGGGGAAAAAGCATTTCTAGTGTTTCTTACTGTATTCTACTGGTAGTTAAATCGATAACCAGATTTTTGTGACCATTCCTCATCTGCTTTCTGCAGTACTTTTAAAAATAATCATGAGGTTTCTGGATGCTGGATGAGACATAAATGAGCATATTTCTTAGCTTACCTCACCTGTGTGTCATCAGCTCAGGTATGCAATTTTTCGAATTGCTTTATTAGCAATAAGGATCTATGTGGATAATCAGTTTTCATAATAAAATCATAAAATTATTGATAAAATATAAGTTCTCAAATTAATTTAGTTATACATGTTTATGATCAGTAAGATGATGTATTACTAGCAGAGGAGAAAGATATATCTTACGGGGAATTTTTGTGAAATACAGAGACATGGAATTAAAGCACAGGAACTTCCTTATTGCACTGAACTACTTTTAAAAAAACAAAACAAACAAAAAAACCACCAAACTACTGTTTGTGTTGAACTTTGTAGGTGTTCTTGCCTTCATGCTGGTAGATTGGTCTAGAATACAACTAATATATTTTTTAGCTATTTTTCCATGAGAATAAGCTCTAACATGCCCTCATCCTTTGATAGGTCACTCTGGGGCTAGTACAAGAGGGCAGGAATTCAAGCCTATTGTTTTTTCCCCTTCTCCTTTTCAGAGATCTCCAGGATGATTTTTTCTGAGGTGGGATTTTCTGTATAGCAAAGGCTGATGCTGCGTGACTATTTGCTGCCCTCCCGAGAGGCTGGGCCGTGTTTCAGCTTCAGAGCATGCAGGATTGGCTTGTTTGTAACAGAGCTGGGTACCTCAGTGAAGCCCGTTACATGGGTGATTTTGGTTCCTTGGTTGAGCGTCACGTTTCACAGGCTTTGATTGAACAACTTCCAGTTGATCATTCCTGAAAATTCAGGAGATGGCAATTGAACCCCCTCGGTAGCATTCCTGAAAAATCATTTAGTATTTGTTCAGCATTCATGCTAAATGTGCATTTCATATGCCAGAGACGAATGCGTATTGTACCACCAGTACCCACTTTTATTGGTCCCTTGAAGCCAATCAAGCGTGGGCCATCTTTGTGTTTGCCTGTGAACATAGAGCAGGGCCAGTTCTGCCCTAAATAGGAATACTTATGGTGTAAGACTTTCCTAGGAGTGTCGTCCAGGGTGTCAGTTTTGCTTTTTATTTATGTTCCTTTTCTTACCACTAAGAATACAAGAAGAAAGGTAATACACTTGCTGATTAGTTAGACTCTTTCCGAAACTCTGTGTGCTAGAAAAGTATTGGGTTAATGACCCCATGAGAATAAATTTAAATAAAGATTGGAGGAATTGAAACAAGATTGACTTCCCCAGGAATCTTGTGAGAACATTGTCGATTCTCTCTTTTTTTTTTTTTTCAGTTAAGAAAGCTTTTTAGGCACTTGGAAACGTTCCAATGATTTTTATGGATCACAGCTATCCTGGGCAGGAAAACAGGCATGCTGAGGAAGAGAGAATGGATGATTCTGCCAGAGCCCAGCAGTCACACGCAGGGAGTGCAGTAGGTTCAGTAGGTTCCTCTGGTGCATTATTTGTCCAACGTACCTTATTCACAAAAGCAGCGGTTTTCAGTCTGTGCTGAGCATGGAAGCCAGTGCCATATACTGTTTCTCATGATGCTGGAGATCCGTCTGTCACATTTAGTAACACCATGTGTTTCCAGGACACTTTTCCTTTCATATGGTTCCTCTTCACAATGCCACAGCTCAAAAATGCTTCTACGTTCTGGGAAGTTCTGAGTGATAGTTTTAATTTTGGGGGGATCTTGTGTTCGACTACCGCTGTGCTTTGCCCTGTTGCCTGTGCAGCATGCAGGCAGCTCCTGGATCAGTAGGAGAGTTCTGCAGGCAAGTCCTCTGCAGTAATTCCAGGAATGTTGCTTTGGGCAAAACGAAATCTTAAAGTAGTACTAGAGAGCTTCACTTAAATTCATGTTGAATGGTCTAGTACAGGATAGACATGTTTTTACCCTGTTTAAGAGCTGGAAAAGCACTAGCCATTTGGTAAAAGTGATCCTCGGCCATTACAACAGCACAGCTTCTGAACATGGAGCAAATTGATTTGTTACCAATTCCCCACTGGCTAGTGAGGGTGCCTTTAATCCAAAGGTTGACAAGGGTATTTTTCTTTCATTTGTTTGTTTGTTTTTAATCTTGCTGACCAGATAAGTTACTTAGGAATAGTTGCTGGAAGTTTTAAGATGTGTGTTTTTTCTGGGGAGATAAAATATGCCAAAATGGTGTAACAAGCTGTATTAACACAAAAGTGGCTGGGGTTCTGTAATTCTGTACAGTATTAGCAAAAAGGAGAGAAGTAATGGGCAGAGCACAGGTCTGGGACAGCAGAGCCAGTCTTGTCCTTACCCTGTTTCCCTTCTCACCAGTGCCTCTCCCGGTGGTGGCTGCTGGGCCCCACATCAGTGTGAGGATGCTTCCCTGTTCAGAGGACAGCATTAGCCTTCGGGAAGGGCACTGGGCACCAGCCTGGCAGTGACTATTGTGTGGTGGGTGTGCTGGGGTAACCCTGAGTCCAGCTGGCAACATCCAGCTGCTACAGAGTAGTTAAAGTAATCGAGGCATCCCTGCCGAGGTGCTTTGGGACAGAAATTCCTGCAAAAGGCACCCCCCAGCACTTCATTGGCTTCTCTGTATTGCACCCTGCCTGGTGCTCGGCTCTAGCTTTGTCCAGTCCGTAGTTTTGCCCATGTCTGCTTGCAAGGAAGACACACAGGGAGGGGAGGAAGACAAGACAGGAGATATTCCTTCCGGTCCCTACAGAGTACAGGGCTGGTATTAAATTCCCCATCCAGGAGCTGCTAATTACTGCCTATATTAGCGTGAACTGTTTTTTTCACCCCTAGATGAGCCTTCCTGTAATACAAATAAAAATATGCGAGGTCAAGATTGTTATTTGTCTCTGCTCTACAAATGATTAATCCAAGTATAAAGGTAACACATCATGTGTCTGAAAACCGTTTCTCTTTATCGTTTTATTGTGGTATTGTTGCCATCCAGGCCAAGAGGAAAGCACGGTTTAATTCACGGAGGGAAAGAGACTGAGTATCTCGGAGATCAGCGCGTGATAGCAGGTATCACGAAAAGGACATTTTTGTTGTTGTTGTTTTCCTTGCTCCGAGCCATAAGAGCAGGACTTCGGCTCCCCGTTTCCGAAGGGGGGCGAAGCGGGCGGCCACGGCGGCACCCCCGGCGTCGGGGCGGGAGGCGGGACCGTGGCTCCGGGAGGAGCCGCCGCCGGGGCGGGTGCCGGTTCCCGGGACGCCCGGCCGCCGACGCCGAGGCACCTGGCGCGGGCGAGCGGGGCCGGGCAGCCGGCTCCCGGCAGGCAGGTAAGGGGCCGGGGCCGGGGCCGGGCGTCGCCGGGGCTTGGGCTGCGCCGGCGCCCCTCGCCGCTGCGGCTCTGCGGTTTCAGCAGCGGTCGGTAGGGCCGGGGTCGCCGGGAGCTGGAGCTCGCTGGGCTCCCGGCGGGGTCTGCCCCAGCTCCCCGACGGCGGGGCTGGAAGGGGGTTTCTCCGTGCATCTGGCCCGGAGGAGTCACCCGAACTGCCTGACAGGCGACTGGGATTTACTAATGCTCGCTGTTAATTTAGAGTGATAGAACTGTTAGGGCTGGGCCGCATGCGCACTCAGGGGTGTACTCGGCTTGTGCTGCCTGGAAGGTAAAGAGCCTCTCAGAGCGGTGCCCTGACTTTGATATCAGCACTGCTGCATGGCACCTCATAGCTTTATCGCCCTGTTAGTGTCATAGGAGCTTCCCTTGTCTTCAGCTGGAAGGGTTGGTCCCATGGGGGATTAGCAGCCACATCCTTCCATGATGTATTTAGCCAGTGTGCCACACTTCATTCAGTCTGTGAGGTGTTGCACCAGCTCTACGGGAATCACCAGCTTGCAGCGTGACATCTGCTTTTGCTTTGGCGTGGACTGCGTGCTGGAGTCTGCTAGCTAGTGAGTGAGTGTAGCGCTGCATTTTCCAAATAGCAGGTTGTGAGTTTTGTATGTTACAATAGGTAACAGGTAGCCAGAAGTACTTTTGTATTAAATAGGTGCAGAAAATCTCAGGTTTAAGCGTTCATGTTCTTTGTGGTCAATCATTCTGTCACTCCCTCAAAACACACAGGCGTACTGTTTAAATATCAATCACTCTCTTTTTCTTCAGTCTTTTCCTTTATGCCCTAACCTACGAAGGTTGAAATGTTGCTGTGCAGAAGATTAAATATACATCTAAGAGCCAAATCTTTACATCCAAGATTTTATTGCTAAGTCTCTGTCCCTTAGTAACGCTCTGTTAGTTAAGCAAACCTGCAAGCAGTCCATGGTACTGCATGGGAGCTGTGCTAACTTCTGCTTCCACTGACCTAGTGTCACTATGGTCTCCTCTGGCAGCCCTGGGACCGACAGCAGCCTGATCCTGCTCCATGTAGCAGAAGCAGCCAGTCAGTAACTCTAGACCCATGTTCAAGGTGTGATAGTTCAAGTGTGGGTTCCGGTCAGACCCTGCCAATGCGAAACAGTCCTGGCACGGGATAAGGATAGCAGCGGGCTATCCTGCTGTGCTAAGCAGTGTAGTTGAAATGGCACCTGATCCAGGCTGTTATGTCAGTAGTCCACTCAAAGCAGTCAATTTCAGCTCTTCTTTTCTTTCTTCCCCCCCAACCCCCACCCCGCCCCGAGTAAGCTTAGTTGGGAGGACTTCTGTTCTTGCCATGAAAGTGGTAAAGTGGTGAGGTGGTGTGGTATGGGCTGACGTAACAAGAACTAGCACTTGGCAGTGGTGTCCCCTTTCACATTTTTGTGAAAAAGCCTCTAATTGTGACTTGTGTAGTCCATAGTTTCTGTATGTTCATTGTAGAATAGAACCTTAATGTACTAACACATTACACTGCATTTTAATGTAGCCTCATTTTGTCTGAAAAAGAAGTATTTAGTTTATGTGAAATTATTTGTTCAACAATTTGAAAACTGCATATAAGGATTTTGAAGAGTTAAGAGAAACCTGTGACGAAACTGGTTATCTTTTCTTCTGGCTGGTTCTCCCCTCCCCAGCCATTTTTCAGCTTCGTAGTTGATTTGCTAGAATATTGTGAATAGCTTTTGTTTTCCCTCAGGGTCATCTTAAATGCTGCTTGTGCAAATAGTAATAAGATGAAAATATCCTAACAGGAAGTTAAGCTAGAAATTACAAACAGAACAGTGCCCTTCTTTTAGTTCAACAACACCATGTATCTTTAAAACCCTGTTTATTATCTGAGATGACTGTATGTGAAGTTTTCATAAGCTTTTCCAATTGAATTTGTGAATGAGACTCCTGTAACTGATACTGCTCATTAAAGTATAATTTGAAGGTTGCATTTAAACTGTATAGGTATCTATTGCAAGTACAGAATAAACAAACCTTTCTTTTAAGGCAAAACATTTAGAACTGTTCTAGTAAACAGCACCTCATGCCTCTAATAGACCTGGTGTGGTAGGCTGCCTTTCCACTGAAAGTAGAAAATTAATCCCAAATAGGTACTCACAACTACTTCCTTTTTTTTTTTTTGTATGTTTAGTTTTTTATAACCAGACATTTCCTCCAAATACAAGTAGCTGGTAATGTTGGTTAATAGACAGACTTCAAAAACTTGTTTTGCAAAGCAAGATTTAATTCTGCTATATGCAAAGAACGTGATAGTCTGCAGTTTGGAAATTTGGTCACAAGACTGGCTTGCACTGATACAATATGATTCTTGCCTTAGCCTTTTTTTTCCCCATAATAGTCAAACTATGAGCTAGGTAATGTCCTTCAAGTGTTAAAGAAATAATGGAGAGTTCTGTTCATGGTTTCTTATTCTTGTTAATCTTTCCTCTCTCTGTCAGGTATTCTGTTCTTATTCTTTGGTTCCCTATTTCTGATTTTAGTGGTTATATATCCCTGATTGTTCCTCTTCACCCAGAGCTCATAGTTTTCCCAATTGATTAAGTTTGCAACTTGTGGTCGGAGTTAGGAAAATAAAAGCAACAAAGCAGAAGAGAGACTTGCTTTCAGAGGGGTCTCTGGGGAAAGCACTAGATAACGCAAAATCACTGTGATATGTACTTCAGTCCATAAGAATTGTGATTCTGTGGAGCCTTTTGGGTGGCATGGTAGATTAGGGAGAGTCCTATGAATTCCACAGAATTAATGAAGTATCTGAACTTTCATCCACTGCCATTAAGCAAAAACTCTGAAGTGTGTGCCACGTCTTTACGACACTTTACTGGACACTAAAATTTAACTATATGTTGTAACGATTTTTTTAATGTTTCAGGAGCATGTTTATATTAAAGGTGTCTAAACTCAGGGGAAGAAGTAGAATCCTGCTTGAGACTGCAAACACGAAGTAGTCAGCAGTCCTTCTCCAAATGCCTTATCTAAGCAGCCACAGGTAGTAAAAGGGATTTAACTTGTGAACAAAGTGATCAGGAAGACAATATTGTAGTCTTACTATATTTGGGAAGGGAGGGTGCAGGAGGAAATTACAAGATGAAAAAGACAAGGCAAATAACTGAGTAGGTGCGAAAAATGGATAAAGACCAAATAAGGAGCAGAGCTCGTAATGCTGAAGCAGTAGCTGGAGGCAATGGGAGCAGCCAGCTGAGGGCAGAGATAGTCTGACACTAGGATGTTCCCCTGTATTAGACAGACGCTATCCTGCCTGCTTCTGCCAGCCTGCCTGGCTACTCTCTGCACCCCACTCTCACCAAAAAGGGCTAGGGGGACAGGGAGGATGGGATCTGAATTCTGGTAGGTAGCATTGCACAATAGAACTAGGAAATACCTTCTTTTGTGAGCTTGAGATCCAACAAGCTGTTGGGAGAGACAGCAGCATTGCGACCGTAATGGGGATGCTGTCACTCTCTCCTTTCCCTTCCCAATTTGGTTGTCTGTCCTTTGCCTATATAGTAGTAAGCAGATGAGTCTTTAGTGCTGAAATTGATTGAAGGTCTAAAGTAACAAAGTTGACGTTGGCTCCTGTAACCGACCCTGCTGACATCAATAAAAATAATGGAAGGCCAGTAAGAGGTGGCATTTGTCAGTGCGGACTGCATACTTTGGCAATATGCATAAAAGGTAAGTCCCTTTCGCTTCCGTGTATGATTCACGCTTGTTTCATTGCTAATATGTCAGTTAAAGTTCATGTTTCTTGAGTGTAGTGTATGATTAGTGTCAGTTCACAGGCTCTCTAGATTTTCTGAGAGGCTTTCCTGGTTTGTTGCAGCAATGTTGAAACTGTTGGGATTGAGATAGTGGAAGAGCAGTGGTCAGTACTGGAACCTAGTTGCTGATGCAGCATGTAATCTACTTTTAACTCTGGTCTGTGTCTCAAACTCTTTTTTGGCTTCCAGAAATCAGTCTGACTTTTTCAGTATGAAGCTGTGTGGAACATGTTAAACAGAACAGGATTCATGAATAAAAATAACTTAGGTAACGGTGAAGCCCTCTCCAGTCGTACCCTACAAAACTGAAAGATCTTTATGAAAATAGAGCACATTCAACCTTCTGAATCTGTTCTTCTGTGAGTTCTGTTCCCTTCATTCAACACTATTAAGTCAACTATGATGTTCTGGAACTTCCTGTTTCCATTACTCTTCAAGATTTGTGCAAGTAGAATTTACTTTATGTAATCCTTTTTACTGGAGGATTACAGGTAAAGGACTTGAAGGTGTAAGTGGCTTTCCTGAAACTTGATACTGGGACAAAGTGCTATTTTAGCAAGACATTAATGTTTGTTTGATTTCTATTCTAAATGAGGATTAGTGTCTATAGCAGAGAATTACCTGTACAGGAATGGATGAAACTAACCTGGAATATTTGTCAAGGCTGTTGGTCTGTGACGTGAAGGCAGTTATTTTCTGGGAAATGATCCAGAACTGTGAGTCTGCACTGCTTGAAGTTTCCTGTTCTATATCATTACTGTGTGTGATGAATGATTTAAGTGGAAAGCACCCACTCTCCACCGATGCTGTAATTTCTTTACGTATCAATGATTATTAAACCCACTGATCTTAAACCCTTCTGGTCTCCAGAGAAAGAACACAAGATTTGTCGTGTTGCTTGCCGAAATCCAAAATGTCGTCCAACAAATGGACGCCACTCTGCAAAGGGAAGATTTGTCAAGCTCCTGCTTTTTGTCTTTCTTTCACAAATGACCTCTGTTCTCCAGCTATTCCCTGCACATACCTCCCCCCCCACCCCCCCGGAAAATAACTCTTGAAAGGGAAAGGTTAGTCTAAATGTCATAGCATTTCCTGGAGCTATGGTTCACTGCATCCCATCATAGGTCAAAAAGAAGAAAAAAATGGTTTAGCTTGAGTATTACCTGGTTTGCTATCGAATGCTCTCAGGTAGCAAGAGGAAGATCTCTAGTTTTTTCAGGAACAAAATGTAAAGATTTGAATTTGCTTCAGCGTACATGGGGAATTTATTTAAAATCCTTAAAACTTTGGGAGTGGAGATAAAACAGAGTGGCTTCAGATGCTGGGTTCAGTGTTAGACCGTAAATGTCCCTGTGGATTTTCATAGAAATCCTGGCATAAAGCACATCTTATGGCTCAAAGGAAATAAAGTGGATAATGATGGAACCAATGGACAGTCTGTCTGGGCTTATTTGAGTGTCTTAGCAAGCCTTTATGGAATTGCCTAGAGGTCTTTAAAATGAATAAGAGAAAGACGTGATAGATGTATTTTTTTAGTCACGCTGATCTCTTTCTTCTGGTTGGTTGCACTTCAGCAAGTTGGTTGATAGAGCTGGTTGATGCTTCCTACCAGCTTGCTTCTGGGTAATGCTGATTCTACACAACCCATACATTTCCATCAAAATATCTGTTCTCTCTACAGTTTGAATGAAGACCAGGCAAGTAGACGAGCTGTTTAGATCAGTGGTCAGCTTTCCAGCTGCCTTGCTGGCAGGCTTCCCAGCTTTCTGGATGGCTGAGTCTGAGTGAGTTGGGTTCCTGGGAAACCAGTTAAAAAAATAGAAAAATGTAATTTTGCACACTCTTCAAATTGAATTGTCTGAGAATTTTCTTCCCCTGAGAAAGTCATATTTTCCTCTTTAGCTTTTCATTACAGTTTGAAATGTAAAACAATTTTATAGGGGAAAATTTAGTTTTCCACGCAACTCTGCAGAAGACCATGATTATCTTTTTCAAGAATTGTTTCCATGCTTTTTAATGGAGTATAAAGACAGGATGTACTAATTCCTGAAGAGTTTGTATAAAACTTGAGAAGTAGCTTAGAATATATCTGAAAAGATCATCAGGACCTTAGTGGTTCCTGTCAAAGAAAACCTACCTCTCAGGAGATTTAAACTTCTCATGACTTTTATGTAAGAGCCTTAGATTCCTGGGGTGCATGTTGGTTTTCTTTGGCCATAAGGGGAGAAGGCTCTGCTAATTCCTCTTCTGAATATATAAGAATCTCACTCTGTCTCTGTAGGTGTGAAATTGTTGCCTGAAAAAACACAAGTTTTACCTAGGGGAGACTATGTTTGTAGTTTCTTGTTGGCAGTAATCACATTCTACTATTTCCAGAAAGGATGGGTGACACACTACATATTCAAATTTCCTGGTATGCTTTTTTATTGAACGTTTGCTGAAGACATGGGCCTCATGGCGTGCTTCTTCAGCCTATAATGAAAGTGTAGACAATGTTCTGATTAAAATGTAGGACTTTGAATTCAATCAACCACCTGCGTTTATATGCAAATCTCTTTGCAAGTCAGTGTGCAAAACCTGGGCAGTGTTTTACCACTGTATGTCACACTGCAAGATTTTAGACTGTATTCCAAGATCTTTAGGTTGGTAAATGACATGATAGTAATTTAAGAGCTTCTTTTGGCAAAATGAGAAGATTTTGACAAGCCTTCAGAAACTAGACACTGTACAATTATCCATTTTGAAGATCATAGAATCATAGAAGATACTTTTCTTCATGTGATACTTCCTTTACTGCAGTAGATATCGCAAATAAAAACCCCTGGAGACAGCAAAGTTGGTTGATACTGTGCTGTGAAATGAGATTCAGCTCTGCTTTTCTAGGATTGGAGTAGAGATAAAAGCAGGGTCTGATGGATTTTGCCAGATGTGTCCTTTATCATTTATTTTTTTCCTTCCCTGTTGTTGAATAACTTGCCAACTGATCAAACTTGGCATTGTGTCTTTGAGAACAAATGCTAAAAATTGCTTCCTTTTTAATTTAAGTATGACTTTTGATTAATTGTAAGAACTGCCTGTTTAATTTGGACTCTGTTTTTCTAATATAAGGTTTTCACTGACTTACCTGGACTTCTGTTTGTTAAACTCTGACCAAGTCTGGTTTGCTTAAGACTAAAATGGAGTGTACTGCGAAATAAAGCTAAAGCCAAACCTGTTTGCAGGTTAAGTAATTAGAAGAGCACTCATTAAGAATGGGTCTCTAAATAATGTCAGCTGTATATGTAGCAGTGGTCCAGTGGGTCTCTTGTTCACAACTAAGGCTACTAGTAAGGAAGTGGGCAGATTTCACCTCCTCTTTGGCTTTGGAAATGTAGTAGTCAGAGAAAATTTGTGTATTTGACTTTTCCTGTATGAGGAGGAAAGAGAGAACTTATTTCCTCCTTAATGTTTCGACATGCTTCTAAAACCTGGTTTCATTGTCAGTGCTGGGGAAGACTTCATGTGGCACTCCAGCTCCTTAGTTTTGTAGAGAGCTTACCATAGAGAAATATTATATAGTTCCCATCTGAGTTGCAATGTGGGGTGGACCCCAGTTTCCCCATGGTAAATAGCACTAAGTTAGAACCATTTCCGATTTATATTGTTTCATGTTATTTGTCAGCAGGGTGGCAAAATCTTCTAACTAAGATACTAAAATGAAGTTCCTTTCTTTTCATGTTGTACATACATACATCTATTTTATAATCAGTCTTCCCATGAACGTATTAATGAAGCAGTAGAGACGAAAATAAGTGTCGTGGTTTAACCCCAGTTAGCAACTAAGCACCACCCAGTTGCTTGCTCACCCTCCCTGGCCCCAGTGGGATGGGGGAGAGAATCCGAAGGGCAAAACTAAGAAAACTCGTGGGTTGAGATAAGAACAGTTTAATAATTGAAATATAATAATAATAATAAAAAAAATTGTAGTGAAAAGGAAAACAACAAAAAAAGAGGAACAAAACCCAGGAAAAACAAGTGATGCAACTGCTCACCACCCATTGACCAAAGCCCAGCCCGTCCCTGAGCAGCGATCACTGCCCCCTGGCTAACTGCCCCCAGTTAATATACTGGGCACGACATCATATGATATGGAATATCTCTTTGGCCAGTTTGGATCAGCTGTCCTGGCTGTACCCCCTCCCTTCTGGCTTCTTGTGCACCTGGCAGAGCATGGGAGGCTGGAAAAGTCCTTGATTTAGTAAAAGCACTACTTAGCAACAACTAAAACATCAGTGTGTTATCAACATTATTCTCAGACTAAACCCAAAATACAGCACTATACCAGCTACAGTGAAGAAAATTAACTCTATCCCAGCTGAACCCAGGACAATAAGGAAGATTTCATCCCTCAAACTGAGGACTTGTCATGTCTTACCATTACAATGAAGCCTTTGAAAATCGAGATTACCACTTCTCAGAGACACTGGAAATTGATAGAAGGTGAGTTTATTTAATTTTGCTGTTGTGACTGTGCCATAAGAAATTAAATTCTGATTTATAGGCAGGAGAAACTTTTTCTCCAGAGTTTTAATTTGTGGAATTTTTTGATCCCTCCTTTATGCTTGCATTCTCAGACACAAATTTTTAAAGCTGTTATCAGGAAGGCAGCATTCAAGAGAAATGGCATGTTTGCTTTTTACATGTTAGGATTTGTGGCATAATGTCATGGATATTTTTTAGTTCCAGTAATTTTCACAATGTGCTATTTGGAAGTCCTTGTTTTCCAAGCAGTTATTCCTGTTTAGGTAGAGTCCAAGCTAACTTCAGGTGGAGAAAAGTTTTAGTCTTTCTAATTCAGCTGATGACCAAATCAGAATTATGATGTTGGAATTCTGAGTACAAAATGCCTCTCAGTATCAGAGTTTGTTTTATAATGTACTCAAATTTGATAACAGGTATCAATTTATTAAGGTTATCTGCTGGGAGTTTTTGTGACGCTCAGGGTTCTCCTTTTTGCTGCTCACACAGGAGGATTTCTCAAAACAATCTGTTCTCTCACCAAACCCCTTATGATTCTTCACTGCATGGCTCCTATGGAGAGCACAGTGGAGGAGGACTGGATTACCCTCTGGCCATACCAATGGCCTCCATGAGACATGGCTCTGAAGACAGCGAAGGTTTACCAAGAGTTAATGTCCTAAGCAGAAGTCTGTATGGAAAATCCATGGGTATGTAACTTCTCATATGAACAGCTTACAGAAACACTGGAACAAATAATGGCTTACTCTGTCCTGAGGGAGTCCTGCAGCTCTGGAAAGCTCAACTCTGTATATATTTGTACGTGGCAACAGTGGCGTTTTTTTGCCTTCTTTTTTTTTTTTCCCTCGAAGTAGTTCAGATGTTATATCAACAGATCAATAAATACAGACTTGTATGGACTGCATAAGTCATTGAATACTGGGATGTGCATTGGAGTAAGATACAGGAGTTTTGTTAATGGGATATATTGCTGTGTTTGCAGTAGAGCTGTATTTGGTCAGTAGGGCTGATACTCTGCATGTGTAAATAATCCATAGCAGTATACAACTTTCTGTATAATTCTGATCCCTTTCAACAGATAATCTTTCCTTTGAGCCTGAGCCAGAACTGGCATATAGCCCACCTTCTACCTTTCATCTGCTGGATCACCCCCATACCCACAGAATTTCCAGTGTATCAGAAGGTAAGACAAAAGGATTGTGGTGTATCAGAATATTGAATGTCAGTCTTGTCTTCCATAAAATAATAAATATTTAAAAGCCTTCTGTTTCAGGTATGAAGATCTTCATGTAATAAAAGGAATCATAAACCATAAATTCTCTTTTACTGTCCTACGTCATTGTAGCTGAATTTTTCAATATCTTTCTGAAGGTGATGATCTTTGTTTCTTGAGCAATGAAAAAGGTAACGCCTACCAGTTTTAACCCAAACTCCCTATAAGTGGGTCAACATAAAACAAACTTACACGGTTATCTGAAGAGACTCATGGCAGGAGGAATTAAGGGGAGGATGGGATGCATTTTTGAGACTATCTTTAGTGAATTGTTCACTATGTTGTTTTCATGTAAATTCTAGACTATAACAGTAATTAGAAATTTATATTCATTAAAATACAGGTGGTCTGGAATAGTATAATCTGTGTTCTGTTCTAGGCTAGCATAGTAGTTCATTGTTCATGTTTTGGGTAGGAACTGTTCTTCCCATATTGGGTATTTTTTTCTGTTACAGTCAGTTCGGTTCCTGTCTGCTGCTTCTGGAATGTAATTAACAGTTTTTTTCTGGAATTGTTACCTAATGCATTGAAAGAAGAATCTCTCTTTGCCCCCAAAGTGAGAGATTCTTGGGTTTTTTTCTCTTCTTCATCTTTAAGAATGTGGTCTTTAAGTCAAGATCCGATTTGGCAAAATCCTGTATTCGTATTAAAAAGCAATGTTTTTGTTGGTACCTGGAAATGCCTCACTCCCTGAGTGACCACAGAAGTAGGACGTTTCCAAACATAACTATCATGCATGGCTTTTAATACCTGATAGGAAGGAGAGAGTGCATTTCTAACACAATCAACTAGAGGAAAAAATGGGTGCTGAAAGTTCAAGAAATACCTCTGCAAAGAGGCATAGATGCTTTTCTTTTTCTGATTCTTTTTAATTGCTACAAAGGAAGTTGGCTCAAAGTGGAAATGACACTAACATCAGGGGACCATTAGATCTAAATAGTAAATATGGTGAAGAAGCCTGCAGCATGGGCGTTAACTAACAGGCGCTTCAGTCAGTTGGGGCCTTCCACACTGGAGGGTCAAGCTCAAAAGGGGGTGTAACATTGTGCAGGCTGGTCGTTAGCTTACTGGGAAGGCGAGGCAAGGAAAACTGTTGCTAAACTCATCTGCTTCATAGCTGGAAGGTGGGTGTGTTTAAGGAATATAGTAACTCGTGTTTGAATAATTGAATGAAAGAAGGTCGAGAGAACAGTTGCATCTTGGCCCCAGGGAAATGGGAGTCTGGTACATAGAAATTATTCAGCGTGATTGAGTGTGATTCTAAAACAATCCTTCTGAAGTCAGTGGAAGGATTTTTAAAGAAAAGACCTGTCTTCTAGGAAGAAAGTCTTGAATAGTCAATGTGTGCATTTATGAATGGATTAGATGACAAAGTTTTCCATGACAGCTGAAGACTGGGCTCAATACCTCTTTTCCAGCACATATCTGAAATTGCATATGGTTGTCAAGCATGACCAGGAAAGAAGCAAGTGGGGGAGTATGTGTTTGCATGTAGGTAGTGAGATTGAAGGGTATACTTTTAAGTTGTTTCTGTGAAAGTGAAATTTGAATTTCTTAAGTCAATTTGTCAATTTGTATCTGGGCTTACTAAACAGTGCATATTATTTAGATGGCTTTATTTGGAGAAGCAACAGAAGACCACCTGATGAGATCTTCATGGCTTCTTCCAGCCTGTTTGAAACAGATCCAGTGTGGAAAGGAGGTAGGAGTTTAGATAGGTGGTTCAATATTAAATAGCATCTTGCACAAGGATGGTGTGGCTGATACTATACAGAATTGCATGTACGGTCTTTCTGTGGTTATGGGAACAACCTGGTTTTGTGTTAATGCTAGTGATTAATCTTTTATACTCTACTACCACACCAAAATCCCTTGATAAAAGAGGCACAGTGCAGTGTGAATATGTTTTAAATTGTAGAAAGAAAAGCTAAACTCTTTGTTAGAATTTGTTTGACCAGGTAATGGATTGTTTTCAGCCACTGTGCCTGGAATTAGCATTGAATTCCAACTATGCAAAAACAGCCTGATTGTCAAGTAATACCATTCAGTCTATTTCATAGGTAGTGCTAAGTTCGGGCACTAACTTCAACTAGAACAAATAAAACAAAGTTAGCTTTCAAGTCAGGATGTAACATCATAGAAATGTAACTATCAAACAGTGATCAAGCAGGAAACCAGAATCTTGGAGTGTGTCAGTATTGTGTTTTCCTTTACATTGCAGCTCTTTGTATTAACATTAAACAAGCATCAGACAAGTGATATTTGTTTTTTAACATTCAGTATTGTACTACTTACTTACATCTGTATTAGAGTACTGATGAAGCTGAGGATATTCTGGGGAGTATTGTTAAGTCTCAAAACTTGCCACACCTTGGTAGCAGTGAAAATGGGGAATGTTGTTATATCCATTTCAGATTTTGTATAAGAATTACTATATTATTATCCCAAAATTTGGATTTTTTTTTTTTTCATGGGTTTTATGCAGAGGAAAAGTTAATTGGAAACCTTGCAAGTATGTCCACCAGTGAAAGGATTAAAGCAATCCAGAAGATGACAGAGACGATGAAAAAAAAGAGAGAGACCAGGTAAAAATAAAAGTTTACCTGTTTAGTTTTACAAACACTATGCTTCCAACATCTGGTTATCAAGAATAGGTGTTTGCCATCCTCTCAGCTTTGGTTTGTCACTTTGAAAGAACTGAAAGTACTTTTTAATGCACTTTTAAAAAGTTGAGATCTTGCAAGGGAAAATAATTTAAAGATGGTTCATTGTCCTTTCTCTGGATGAGAAGAATCTGTCTTGGTAGTATAAAACAGAATATCAAGGACTTGAGATTTGATTATGAATGATGACTTGCAATTTCTTTTCAAAGGAAACTTGGATCTTGGCCACTGAAAATGGAGAAGAGACCACATGGTCTCAAGCATCCTTTTGTTTCCTCACAGAATATATTTAAATTTTGTTCCCTGAGTGAGTTAGTGGAGGGGTTAGAACATGCTGTCATAGCATGGACAAGAGCCATGGTATCAGCTAATAGAAAAAGAACCAGCAGAACACGTCCATGTTTTATTAACTCGGCACATGTGTGAAACTGTATGTGTAGCAGCTTCTTTGACTTCTCGTTTTAATTACAACCCATACTATAATGCTTGTCATCCCCTGCCCTGCTCTTCCACAGGAATAAAGTTCTTAAAGAAGTAACAAAAAAATCAAGGCATCAGAGTAATCAATTTTTCTGCTGTACACAGTGTCTGCAGGGAACAGTAGTGGTAAGTGTCAGAAACTTCTGTCAGTCACAGTAGAGTAAACCACTAGCTGCAGTGCTATCACTCTCTCCAGAGGTATCTAGTATCTTGTTTTATGTTACTTACCAAAGAACCAATTAATTGTTCATTAATAATGACTTGCATTATGGTAGCACTTAGGAATACCAGTTAAGTGTCTTATGGTGCATGTAGTGGGGAACATCTGTTCTTATCATCAAAATGAAACTGTAAAAAATGTGAGGCTTTATTATGTGAATTTGAGTCCTGTTTAAGACTGCTTGCTGAGATTCATCTCTCCTCTTTTGCACTTCAGTCATTTCGGCGATTTGGAAATAGATTGTCAGAATATTTTCACCAACTGCAGTTATGGCACAAGACTCTGAAGATCATTGGCGCCAAGTTTGGAACAAGCGTTCTTTCTTATTTTATTTTCTTGAAGTGGCTGCTAACTTTCAACATCTTCTCATTCCTCATAAACTTCAGTTTCATCACAATCCCTCAGTTGGTTGCAGCAGAAGCAAATAACCTTTCATTCACAGGTCTGGAGCTGTTCACTGGAGCTGTAAGTATGTAACAACAGATTTGTATTAGTACTGCGTTCAACAGATCTACTTAAAAAACTGACGATAGAGTAAAAAAGTTAGTATTTCTTATTAAGAGGTGGAGTTAGAATTTTACACAACTAGAAATATATTTAATGCCTGTTTGAAGAGGAAGCTGCAACAAACATGGACTCAGAGTGAGATGAATAGAACTCACTCTGATGCATTTTCCTCGCTGCAAATGAGTGCTGTGTTCAGCAATATTTAAAGACTTTCATCACTTTCAGAAAGAGACACAAAGGAAGCCATGCCTTCCAGAGATAGCTACAATGGTCTTCAGCAAAACATTTTTCCCATGCTATTTTTCCTCTGAAAATACAGTGCAGATTTCCATATATGATCCTGTGAATTTTGCTTATTTCCAAAGCTTTATTCTTCCAAGGAGCACACAGATCTTTCTCTGGCAACCTGTTGAACTCAATGGGGCATGGAAACAGGAGGATCTTTTCATTGTGTGAAGATCTTTACATTCAGGGAATAAAGTCCCAGGCTGTTTTTAATGGAAGATTTTGCACTGCTCTGTCTTGGCTAGTATTAATCAACTAAGAGATCTGAGAAGACGACTTACTCTTCCCGCCCCCCGCCCCCCGTTTTTGCAGTAAAAAATGTGTCAATCTTATTGTCGTTAAAGGATTTCTCTAGTTAATAAGGAAGACTCTGCTCTTACTAATGCTTAGTTGAGAAGAGATCTTTCTAAAAAGGAAAGGTGTCAGCCTTTTCCTTCTAAAATTGCTTTTGCAGTGCTGTGTTTTGTAGTAATGCTGTTTAACTTTGCCAAGTACAGTCACCATTGCAGGAGATCAGCTATAATGTAGTGACTAGTGTAGAATGTCATGAGCTTCCTTCCTGGTTCCTTCACAGTTGATACAATTTGTTGGTACAGAACCTTGCTCCCAAGAAAGAAGCAATTAAGCCTTTCCCTCTTCAGGAATTTTCAGAAAAGACCAAATCCTGCGGAGGTGTTGAATGGTCATGGCCATCCCACATGAATCTTAAGAAGGATAAAAGTCATATATCTCTAGAAGCTCTTAAAACTATGGAAGATTTTAGCTGATAGAAGGAAAACAAAGGGCCTGATATTTAGAAATTTAATCACACCTGTGATTTCACAGCAGGGAATGGGACATCTCCTACTTCCAAAAATTTGGCATCAGATGATGATACTTCCCACCATATGCAGGTGATAGCAAACATTCTGAATGATGCCCATATCTTTTCAGGGTTATTTTCAAGAAACAGTACTCTACTATGGCTTTTACACCAATGCTACAATCAGTACAATAGAGAATGGTCCATCTTACAACATGCAGCTGGCCTATATTTTCACCGTTGGAATATATTTTGTGATCTGTTTTCTTATCTTGTTGTTCAGGTAAACTAACTATATATTCTTATTTCACTTATATTAAGAGGGGGGGAATCCCGCCAAAAAAAAAAACCCCACCCTGTAAATGGTTGGCAGTAATAATTACCTGAGTATATTTCTCTAAGTCCTTATTTCCAGGTCTAGAGTTTAAGTAGAAGTTTCTGCTCAAAAGACAGTCTCCAGAAATCAAGCCTGTATTAGACAAATGAAGAATAACTGCAAGATGTAAGGGACATGCAGAGAATCCCAGTTCAAACCAATGAATATAATGATCCCCCTTTTGTAAGCTAATATCTTCTAGTACTGATGTGGCCTTCCAGAGGTAAAGATTGGCAGCAACAACTAGGAGAAGGCAATGTGATAGTTGTTTCTTACATAAAAGTTTATTTTCCACGTAGTCTTATGTGACATGCTCTGACATAAGTCCAGTAGCCTTGGGATGGGATAGAAAAACTGACAAAGCTCCCTTCTTGCCCTGCTGTACAGACTTGGTGTGTTTCCCCATTACACATCTCACAAATTTAATTTTCATTGCAGCATGGCAAAATCCTTCTGCAGGAACTTCATTAACCCTCAGGCATACTCTGGAAATGCTAGCAAACTTCTCTGCACTTGGGACTTCAATATAACTAACGAAAAAGCCGTGAAGCTGAAACAAAAGAATCTCAGCACACAAATAAAGGTACAAAACACAGGAGGTACGAAAAGGTAGAAAGGTACAAAACTAGCATATGTGAGTCACTCTGCCAGAGACTTATTTGTGCATACAAATTCGGATATGCACATACAAGTCTCTGGCAGAGTGCCTCAAGCTTGCTAGTCCTGTTCCTAACAGACTTAAGTCTTCCTGACTGTTAAGTTTCATCTGGCTTGAGCTCCTGGAGTTGGCTTAGCTACTTGTTTTTCTTTTTGCTTTAAGCTACATATAAATATTTGTATGCTTCTGCTCTACTGAATTAATCTCTATGACTATTGAATATTTGCCGCACAGAATATTTCTTCTGTTTTTCCTTCCTGCTATTTAACCATTTTGTAAATGAAAGGTAGGCTTGTAATATTATCTGTGAAATACGGTGTAACTGTTAAGAGATAAAACTTTTAGGATAGGAGCGCAAAGTTGTCCAGTAAGTGTTCCCAGGATATTACTCTGCCCATCTTCTAGAGAAATAATCTTTCATTCAGTCTCTCAAGTAGTTACTTGAAACAAGTTTTGCTTTATGCTGTTGACTAAGGAATTCTTCATTAGGATTTGTTTCCGTGCAGGAAGACCTCACTGAAGTAAACCGACAAACTCTAAATTTTTCTGTAACAGAGAGAGTCGTTCGTATTGTTGTTCATCTTGTTTCTTGGGTTGTTTCCCTGGGAACAGCAGTAGCTGCTTGTGCTGGTGTTTACTTCCTCTCCATTAATAACCTAAAGGTAAGGACAGATTTTGCAGTCTGTTTTTGGAGATGTGTTTTTCCACATGGGTGTCTTACACTGAGTGCAAGGAGGGGCTCTGTTCACTACTAGGACCGTAAGGAAGCGTAGCTGTTGTTTCTGCCAGCACAAACACAAATTCTGCTCTACCTAAAAAGCTGGTTTGCAAAGACTCACACCAATGGGGACTATGGCAAGAGCATAGGACCTGAGGGATCTGAACAAATCTCCCTCCTCACCCCAGCAGCTGGTTGCCTGGGCTCATGGCTAGGTTAGGGATAGAGCAGCTGGTGACCTTGAAAGAAACAGCAAGAAGAAGCCTCAGCAAGGTCTGCCTCTCCTTTGCTTAGGAGCTGCTTTTAAGCTGAGTCTCCCACCCTTGGTCCCTTGGGAAGGGAAGAGCGTCACTGTGCTGCTGGACATGGGCCCATAGAACATGGTAGTCTCTAACCTGAGAACATACAAGGAGGTGTGCCAAGTGTCTTTTCTGTGGACACGACTTGAGGCAGCATTTCAGTTAAAGCTCTAAGTTGGGGTTGTTTGGTTGGTGTTTTTGTTTTTCCTCTCTAAGCTGTTTGTGAAAGGGCATGAAAATGACCTGAAGAGCCAAGCTGCCATGTTGGTGCTACCTATTGTTGCATCTCTCCTCAACACATTCATCCCGTTCTTCTACTCGTGGCTTGGACACCTGGAGAGATTTCAGACTCCTGGACACCAGATTTATGTCACTATTACGAGGTATTTGTTGCTACCTCTTAGTGCTTTTTACCTGAAGTTGTCTGACTCTTCCTTTTGACAGCAAGCTGTGTCTAGGTGGTGTGGTGGGCAGCAGGGAGCTATGGAGGAGAATTAATCTTCTCCAAAAGCTTATGTACACTCTTCCCTCCATGTTTTGTTTATCTTCTGTGAGGCTTCTGGAGTGTTATATCTCTGCATAAGGACAGGGTATGTTTTACCTCTCAATTAGGCACACTGTAACACTGGGCTTGGTTTTGCTTGTACCTTCCCTAGATGGCCCTTGGGCTGTTAGCTCCCCAGGGAAAGGAAGGGGAGAGAGGACTGAGGAGGTATCACTTCACGACAGATGCATGGAATTAATAGCACGTAACCCATGGTGCCCCTCAGACCTTCCTCTCCTGTGGAGCCTACACACCCAACCATCAGCCTGTTTAGCAGAGGCTTGTGCCAAGGTTGTCATGCCCAGCTCCCCTTCTGCTAGGACAATAGAATAATGCTGCACCCAAGCTCTGAGGAGAGCTGCTGCTAGTCCTGGCACTCCACAGTGCTATTGTTGTTATTATAGGAGGTAATAACGTGTAACCAACAGTCATCCTGCCATCATTCCTTCCAGTGAGCTTATGGACCAGCTGTCAGTGCAGTTACTGTTACCTTTTCTTTTTAGAAATATCATCCTGAAGATGTCAATTGTTGGAATACTGTGCTACTACTGGCTTAACATTGTGGCTGCATCAGGGTCACAGGTAAAGTTTCAAAAATAAAAATCATTGACTTACAATGCTAGGTTAGGAACCACTTTGATAAGCAGCTTGCTCCAGCAAAGGGAAGTACATGTAGTGTCTTGGAAAGCTGAATTTGCCACCCCAATGTTTTTTTTATCAGCATCTCCAGCGAAATGAACTGTAGGAAAAAATGAATCACCCAACTCAGGTCTCAGCTGGTTTGCAGCATTGTTCAATAAGAGAGCAACTCTGATTAGTCAGGGTGTTAGCAAAAATTTGATCTGTAGCTCAAGTTTCAGGTGCCCAGGCATTTGGGAACAATGTTCGAATTGCATGATTTTTTGACTTCTAGATATGATTTTTTTTTTCCTTCTACTTTTTGTAGCCTGTGCTACAAGAACTACTGTTCTGCTTTCTTGTAGGAGTGCTGGGAAACTCTGGTTGGCCAAGATATCTATCGTCTTGTTCTAGTTGACTTCATGTTTTGTTTGCTTGGCTCTTTCTTTGGAGAGTTTTTACGAAGGTGAGTACTACTTTTCTAATCTTGTTTTTATTCATTAACCAAAGACACCAGAGACATGGTCTTTTTCTTTTTTTCCCATGTGAAAAAAAGAAGTCCAACAGAAGCGTGGCTGTGGCACCACTAAAGCTTCCTTGGTTGTCTCTATCAGGCATAATCTCTGGGTACATGCCTTGCGTATATTGCAGCTCCTTCTTAGGAGGAGGTCGGTGTGTACTGTTCTGTTCTCCCAATGTCTTCTTTTTTCCTTTGGAGATGGAAACACAGGCAGGGAGGAAGCCACACTGTACTCCCGTAGAACTCCTGAATGGGGTGACGGAGGACCAAGTATCTCAAGCAGAAAAACTTGCTTTTCTGTATATGCACAGGCACATTGCTGGCTTTCCTTGGTATGTCCCCCTGAATTTTTTTATCTCTTACTTATGTCACTCTACAGAGTGCACACAAGTTTAAAGTTTTATTTTAATCAGACTTACTAAGTACGTAATGTGTCTCTCAAGCGTAGAGTTCTGTAGCATGGTGAGAAAGTATTTTTAACTGAATGTGAACACAGCGAAGCATGAAAGCGAAAAGTCATTTAATTCTGACATCTGCTGTACGTACCTTCCTATTGCCAAACATTATTTATGACTTAAGGTAGAAGAATATTTAAGTGCTTGCCAGCTCTACAGAGCATTTAGGGTTCCTGGCTGTACTTGTGTAGGAGATCCATAGTTTGCCCTTTGCTTATGATGTGAACAAGACTGATTTACAAGGTAGGACTTTGTTAACTTTATGTTACATCAACATAAAACAGCACTGAGAAGGCCCTGAAGACTTTCCCTCCACAGCTCTTGCCAGTGTACTTTAATCCTCCTATTTCATTCTGTTCAGATAGGAAACCACCTCCCAGCAAAAGGTCACAGACCAAAACTGCCGTGTCAGCTGTCATTAATGTTCTCCACTAAGCTGTGCAAAAGCACAGTGACTTACAGCCACGAAAGATTAAAAATTCAATTACTCGTATTTATTTGTATGTATTCAGAGTAACACCCTGCAAGCCCAGCACTGAAACGTTATTGATGATGAAGCTGATCAGGTGGTACCAAGATCTGTATTCAAGGAGAGATGGGATAGTTAACAAAATCTTTACTGTTCTTGCTACAACAAGCAGAAACTGAATCTTCCCAGCTCAGGAAAAATGAGGTGATAAAAAGGGATTGTTGGCCCTCAGTAGGAATCTTCTGGGTACTTGCTTACCTGTGTGTGTCTCAGCTACTTGCAACCTCAGTTAGTTTAAAGTAGAATATACTTTAGGATATATTAAGAATATTGGTCTGAAAGATTAGGTTTTTTATTAAGCCTGAAATTTTTCAAGACTCAGGAACTGAAAAGCTGTTACAGTTTTGTACTGAGGCAATTTCAACTGTTTAATCATAAGCATAAGCAGACTTTTCTGAAACAGTTACAAAACTTCTCCCCCCCCGCCCCACCACCACCTTGAGTTGCATGAAAAATATCCCAGGTCTTATTTCACCCCTACTGTGTGTTATGGGAATTTGCTTTTGCCAAATTCTGTTTCATTTCTGATGTGCTGTCTAGTCAATGAGCTGTGGCTGCTTTGCATGACATGTGGTTAATGCAGCCCCTGAATAATTTGTCATTGATGCTTGTATTCAAGAGGTCATTTGTAGAGATTTCTAGAAAGGGTTTTATCATTTAGCAAATGCTATTGTGCCGTGTTAGTGTGGTTTGTTTTTGTTTTGATTTGTTCTGGTTTTTTTTTCCCCCCAGAATTATTGGAACTACAGTCTGTGTGAGCCAGGGGCTGCCAGAATTTGATATCGGACGAAATGTTTTAGATTTGATCTATGCACAGACTTTGACCTGGTAAGTGGTGCATTTATGGCCAAAACTTCATTTGCACTTAGAAATACCATGGAACTTTCTTTTTCAGACATTTCTGGGTGCTTCTCATCATGGGGGGAAAGAACAGGATAAATGCCTGAGAGAGATGATATACTAAGTACCTTTATAAGGATTGTGACTTGCCAGTTCTCTTGTAACTATGCAGGTAATAACAGTAACTTTAGTCAGTAGTTTACCGTGTGGCCACCTGGTCTGGGGGAAACCCATAAAAGGAACATCCTAGAGTTTTGTTTACTTCACCACTGGAATGGTGTTCCTGTTGAAATAGTCTCAGTATTATAAATACTGGAAAAGATGCCATATTTCTAAGAATGAATATGTTACTCCAGTTACAAGAGAGTTTTGCAGATGTGTACATAGATATGTATGTTTGAAGTTGCAACATCAATGTTAATATAATTACATTTCCAAATAACCAAACACTAACTGTATGTGACGTTAGTGTGATATTTTCTGCTTTCAGTGCACTGAGAGCTATGTGATGAATAGTGAAGATTTAACTTTTCTCTTATAAATCCTTTCTTGTAGGATCGGTATCCTCTTCTCACCTCTGCTGCCTGGTATCCAGATGATATCATTTTCTATAGTATTTTATGTGAAAAAGGTAACAAGCTTTACATGTATTCATCATAAACTTGCACTGTTTGCAATCTGGGCAGAATTTATTGCATTAAAGTGCTGGTTTTGTCTGGAGGCTGTGGGGTTTTGCATTTAGGGGAGCCGTTTGGTTGATTGGTAAAACACACATGAAGTGCGTGCTTTAAAGGAACACAATTTAGATGCATGCCTTGAATTACAAACCTGTGAAACTTGAGAGGGGTGAAAAGTGTGGAAGGGTTATAGGAGGGGTAAAGAGCACACTTAGAGAGCAGAGAGAATATAGTAAAATTAAAGGCTGGGGAATTAATGGTGTACAAGTGCATATGTCAATACAGACACTCAGCCTGTGGCTGTGACTTTGGCTTCCCGTTTACTCCCCAGCACAAGCCCCTGCCGGAGTTATCTAAGTGTAAGCAGGGTGATTCAGCTAAAGATCACAGTGGAAATTTCTTCTTTTCAGAATTCTTTGTCCCAGGAGTATGACTAGATGATTTCTTTTTTTTGTTGAGTCATTGAACAGTTCGTAATGTTGAATGTAGAAGAGCAAAGCTATAGCTAGAAAGATTGATTCAAACTTCCCTGAACGGTGGGTTTGTGTATGCTACAAATGCAAACTCTACCCAACGGAGTCCGGAAGAATTGATCAGAACCTCATTTTGCCTCTTACGATTTAAAGGCTACATTCTTGAAATTTTCTAGAACTACAGTATATCTATCAAATTAATATAAAATAAGTTCTTGGAAACTTTTGCTAGATGCTATTCCAGCAATTGCCACCAGCATTTCAGTGGGATTGACTTAAACCAAGTTGAAGCGGCAGGTAAGACCATTCCAGGAGTCTGTACCTGCATCTCTTTAAAGGTCAGTCTGATGATGAATTGCCAACCCCCTCGCAAAGTCTGGAGAACTGCTCAAATGACAACATCCTTCATGTTCCTGCTGTTTTTCCCTTCCTTTCTTGGAGTCCTGTCTGTCATTGGAGTCACTGTCTGGAGGTATGGAAGATCGCTGGCATTCAAGCCTACTATGTTATGCTGTGTGACCTGATACCAGGCAGAGGAATCTGTGTTTTTCTATAGAAAAAGCCAAATTAATTGCTAATGGAAGGTTTCAGATGTTTGTGAGATGTTCTGTGTTCTGGAAACAAGACATGCTCAGTGATTTGGCAAGAATGCAGTTAACGCAGTAACTTGTCCCATAAGAAGGTGGGAGGAGAAACAAAGTTACCTTGAGGTTTTGGGTTCCTATTTAAATGTCACAGCAAATTTTGGCTTTTCCTCCTCCTTAGAAGTTTCTGTGACCTAGTCCTAGTTCCTGGACTTATTTATGTTATAGGCCATATTGGGTCTGCAGTGAAGAAACACCTGGAAAAACTCAGTTGAGGTCAACTTCTGGATTATTTACAAACTTCAGAGGCTCTTTTTGCAGGGAGTGCTGACCTCTGCAATAATGCATCTCAGTTGTTACCAGTATTTTAAAGCTGCTTTGTTTATGTGCATGTTGCTCTGGTCACAGTAATGAGGGCAGCATGAATACCCCTTTTCTTTTTCTTGGCAATTCTCAGTCACATGATTTCAATATTTAGTAAGACAGGTGGCTACACATGAAACCAGGTGGGATGAAATATTTCAGAGCAAACATTTCCAGATAGCAAGTGGGAATTTCAGACTGTCTGGAGTGGTTCAGTTTCAAAGCAAACAACATTTTCCTATTTCAGTCTACCTGAAAATGTTAATTCTTGCTACGGGCTGCCTTAGTTCACCACATCCTGTTACTGAAAATCTGTAGTGACTCATATCCTCGAAGGCAAGGTGAAATGATGGTTCCCTTAAGCACCTGTGGTGAAACTTTGACAATCCAGGTTTTCCATTTGCTGTGCTGTTACGTTTAGGTCAAGACTGTGTTAACAGGGCTTGGTACTGATCCATTGCACGAGGTCTTTTATCTCTGACTGTGTAGTCTGGGGAAGGCATTTTAATGGCTGGAGACTGACCCGAGTGAAAAATCAGACATAGATCATGGAAGTTCCCAGAGGGTCCAAAAAGAGCAGAGGGCTATAGCAAACTAACAAGCATCTTGATGTACAAAATCACAATATTAACTAAATCACCGGTTAATGCATGAAGCTTTAAGTAGCTGTTTTCTCACACTTTCAGGTTAAAACCTTCAGAAGAATGTGGTCCTTTCAGAGGTTTGTCTTCTATGTATGCTGCAGTCTCTGAGTGGATAAAAATGCTGGAAAATTACGCGGCCTCAAAATGGGTAGTGTGGATCTACCATAACTTAATTACAAGTGAACTTTTCTTCTTCATCCTCACTGTTCTTGTCCTGTAAGTACCTGCTAATGAAAAGCACTGGAAAAGGACCTGAAGTGGAAAAAACTGGCTATGGCATAGCTGTTCTTCATTAAAAAAAAATCGCAAAGCGCATTTTAAAGCATCAGAAATGGTTAATATATTGGAAATTCATGTATTTGGAGTACATGAAGAAGTTATAAAACCTATTCCTTTTAGGTTAGGATGCCAAAGCTCTTTACAAACCAGCTTGATGTTAACCCTAGGATACACTGCTTTTAATTGAATATTTCTAGTTTACCGCTGCCTAGGCTGCAGATCTTATTACCCCTGGCACACTTAGCTTTAGCACCATCAGCAAAAGGGAACATGCTGCACACAGTTGGCAGGATAAATTGCTTCCTGCCCTGGCCCCAAGGTGAATAAATAGTAGGGAAAGAGCAAGCTTTCACAAGCACAGGGAACACAGGCCAGGTGTGTACTAGGACCCTGAGCGACATAAAAAGCAGAAGTTTGGCAGATGGTTGCCTTGCCTTTTCTGACCATTTCTCATCAGTGGAGTCATTGGAGGAGATGATACCATGTAAAGAATAGCTGAACTACTGTAGGGACACTGCGGTGGAAGAGCGTGGTAGTGCACAAGCAGCATGTTAAAGTGAGCACACCATATGGGGACATGCTCATAAGGAGGTTGCAGTCTGCTTCTAGCTAATCTCAGGTAAATTCACATACTGTCCCCTTGGACAGTAAATTAAAAAGTAAATTATTTTGGTAAAACCAGTATGTGCATATTAAGCTATGTGTCCACTGGTAGGGTTTGATGTTGTAGCTGTGCTGCTTGATATTTCTAGCATGGGCCATGCACACCTGAGAGCCCAAACCTGTTCTCATAAAACAAGATCTCATTCATTCCAGTGGGACCAGGATTGGCCTGGAAGCAGTAGGTGTTCAGTGTTGTGATTTAAGGTCCAGGCAAGTGTCTAAGCAAATGACACAAAGTTGGATAAGAGCATTATGTTCCTATTTGTTATCTGAAATGCACCTTGTATTGTTGACTTACTTTAATTGTACCTCTCATCTTGAATACAAGTCCATAAATCTTTGGGTCTTTTCCAAGAAAATGTCTTAAGCAATTTCATGTGTTTGCCATTCCTGTGTAATTCTACACACACATTTTTTATATGTATATGTATGCATGCATAGATATGTCTTTTAATGGATAAAATAAACAAGATAACTGTTTAGGCAATGGCTCGGACAGAATACTCACGGACATGAGTGCTCATATGTTGGACTTTGTTTGTTTGTTTGTTTAGAATTATTACTTACCTTTACTGGAAAATAATAGAAGGAAGAAAGACCATGACCAAACTCTTACGGAAGCAAATTATTAATGTAAGTTTTGACTTTCAGCTTTATCTTTTTTAAAAAAATTTGGCTTCCTTGTTGATTGTCTCATCCTGCTATTGTGGAGCTGTAATCTGCTTTTCCTATGACAATGCAAGGGAGGGTGGGAGCCCTCCCCCATGGGAATTGCAGGGAAACTTAACTCACAGATATATTTGTTGCAAAATAATTTTATCTCCAAGCTGTGCTGCTGCAGCTCCCTCTGTAGACAGATTATTTTAGAATAAAAGGAATTTTAATGATTATTCTGGTGAATGATTACTTACAGGCCTTGAGCCTCTCAAGAATGATGAGTACATTCCAGCTAATGATCAAATATGTCTTGACCATAGGAAGGAAAAGATAAAATGTTTTTACTTGAAAAACTATGGGCACTGCAAAGGGCAAAACAAAACCCATCCGTGGCAAGAGGACAAAGCCAGCAGGTCAGTTTGATGGTTCAGGTACTACTGTTGTGATTAGGTGCTTGGTACCGTTTCGTGGGGTTCCTCTAGTCTTGCAACAGGCTGCCGTTTTGGGGTATGTCTGTATTTAAAACTTCATGTAAGTTGATTGATTACTAATTAATTCCAGACAGCAAAAGGATACCGTGGAAGTTCCCTAACTATTTGTTCCAGACTGGACTTTAACCTGGGAAGGTTAAAGGGTCTTAGCCCTCACTAGACACTATTTATGATTATGAAACTGCAAGAAAACCTTCCTAATCTAGGTGTGCAGTGATGGTCACTAGAGGGTTCAGCCACCCTTGAACCTTGCCTAGACTAAGAAGGAGGCTGCTTTCCTCCCCTGACTCTGGATTTCCTTAGGGGTCCATGGTTTGTGCCCCCCTGCCCAATCTTTTCAGCTGAGGTAAAACTGAGTGCTTCGACCTAACCCCATATAAATCCCATACAACATCAAGGTAGACATCTAACATCTTAAACTTGAATTTATTTTTCAAGTCAGTCCTGCCTGCCAAGCCATCAAGTTAGCGTTAATATGTGCACATATAGGTGCTGTGCAGTGTTTTTATTTGGGTTGAGTGAAAAATCTTTGACCTACATACTTGTGAACAAAAAGGGTTTGTTAGGTTCCCCTCCCTCTTTCCCAAAAAACAAATCCCCCTGTATGACTGGCCATCATTAATGTTATAATATCAATAAATATTGATAATAATTGATATTGATGTATTGATAAATACAAATATTGATATTGATATTGATAAATATAAATACATATTTACATAAATATAAATAAATATTGAGTGTAAATAGGGGAGCTTAGAGTGAACGGGCATTTTCTGTGTGCTGGGGACTTTCAAACACTAGACAACCCTGTGGCCATATCCGGGGTCACACTTGGGACTCCTGAGGGGTGGGTTTGATAGCCAAAAAAGTGTGGGTGTTCTTGTAGTTGTTAAGGTTGGATTTCAAAAGGAGATGCCAGAATAATCTCATTGTGGATCTAGCAGAAGAGCCGTCTCCCTAAAACAAGGGTAATAAGGTGTGAGTAGCGCTGAGCACAAGCCATGACTGGAAGCCAGAATATAGTACTGCTAATGCCAGATATTCTGTCTTTCAGAGAAGCTCCTCTTCATACCACCAGTCCAGGCTCCCTGCCCAGCAAGTGCCGGGCTACCCAGGAAGGGCATTTCACAGAAATCAAAATGCATCCCACAACGAGGTGAGATGGCTAAAAGAAGGAAGTCTCCGCTAGATTTCCGTATATAGAACCTGGGGGATGATATAGACAATGGGCGTACATTGAACAAAGAGGACATCCTGTATGTATAGAAACAATTTTAAAGATTGATGTAAACATGTACAAAAATAAAATCAGAATAGCTGTTGGAACAGTCATACTTGCAGACCTGCTTAAGATCTGGAGAGTATGGTTTTGCTACTGGTAACTGGTGTCTCTTTGAATACAAGGTAACAGGCACGAGGGAAACATTGACCTAAACCTACTTGTGAATTTTGTTTTCAGTATCCTTATTCTGCTGGGATCTTGAGGGGGACTGGCTTCCCACTAGGTAAGTAAGCAACAGATGCTAAACACAGAAAGCAGCTCTTAGAAGCTCAGCTCAGTAAAAATATTTGCTATAGTACAGACACAGCATATAACAACTTGATGTGAGAGACGCAGAATTTTAGCATTATATATAAAGAGAAAACAAAAAGACTGGGTTTTGGGGTAAGCATTTTCTATCGGATGTGCTCAGTGGTAGCTTGTTGCGATGTTGGTGGTGGCTTCTGAAGATTGATCACAAACTTCTGCACACCAGAGTTTAATTTCTGTGGGTAAGTGAGCCATTTTGTCTTTCGGGAGCAGCCACAGGCAAGAATATTACATCACATTAGAGGGATACTTCACATCTTCGTGTGAATCTCAGAGGAGGTTATTAATGATGTAGAGTCCCTAGGTCACTCTATGTCTGCAATAGAAAAAGCTATGGAAACTTGTGTGGCAGCTTGAACTATTCCTGGTTTACACAAATATGCACCTTCATTCCAAATACTTGAGAGATAAGACACTTAAATAGCACAGGACTTTTTAACAGGGGTGGTTATTACATGGACACCAGCACAGTTAACATCGTTACTTCCTTTGTGAAAAACAGGTTCAGAGACATCCCAGCCCAGCAGCAGGCCTGGTGTGTCTGAGGCAGTGGCGCTCGCTCTGCGTGCCAGAGAAGTGGCTCAGTGGGAAGACAAAGAATATGACAAAGGTTTTTGACTGTGAGCAGGCACAGTCGATAATGAATATTAAGTCATTGACTGATGTTCTGCAGAAAGCAACATTCACTTGCACTACTGACTGAAAGAATCATTCAAACTCCTATTTTTTCTTCCATTTAAGGGTTAAAAAAACCAAAAAGAACAGATTGCAAAATGCATCCTGACTGCAGCTTATTATTATGATAGGGAACATCCTGCGTGTTTGGTTTGGTTTTGAAGTAGTGATAGCGTAGTGATCATCAGCCTTCCCCCAGTACGGCCCTTGCCTTGATACAGCAAGGGTCCCTCCACAGCCGGTCACCTGTTGTTGACTAAATATAAGGAAACTTGTGCTTCATTGTAAATAAAAGCTTTGGTCTAAAAATATTTTTTTATCTCAGTTATATTGTTAAAACTGTTTTTATCTGATCTAAACCAAAAGTGAAGTATTACTCAAATAAGGATAGAAGGAAATTAAAGTGCAATCGTTTTTAATGACTGAGGCATTGTAATGGCTGCAAAGTAGCTTGTGTGAACCAGGTTAAGCTTCTATTCCACTTTCACTTTTCTGAGCCATTGTTACGGTTTATTACAGTCACTCAAAACCAGCTTTGATGTCAGAAGTTTTCAGAACTCTTTTTTTTGAGTGACTACTTCTCAAAATTCTCATCTGTGTAAAACCACTGCTTGTAAACAAAAGGTTTATGACATGTCTTTTCCCACTAAGGGATAGATTGGAAGTAATAGAATTGAGTTTTTTTTTTTTTAAGCCTATGTGACTTTGAGACACTTGATGCAGCTTCTTTTTATTCAGAGCCATAACTTTGCCACAGTAATAAATTTTTTTCGCCCATTTTCTACTACTGCCTGGTTTATTCCTCCCTTGTTGCTTTGGCCATAAAAATGCCTTACGAAAGAGGCACATCTTTTGCTCATGCTCATAATTTAGGTTAAAGACAACCCAAAAACAGCCACCAAAGGTATGAAGAAAGGACAAAGTTTACACAGACTGCATGATCAGAGATTCAATTCTGTTATGTTTTTCTGCACGTATAGCTGTGGAGTCTGGCTGTGAATAGCGAACGTGGGCCTAGTGTTTGCACTGTGGACAGCGACTCAACAGTGCCAGCAACTCAAGCAGCAACAGAGAATTGGACCTTTCTTGCTCTTCAGTGGCCGCTCAGGAGCACGTGTAGCACACAGCAGTGAAAGCAGAGGCTACAGCAGCCATCAAATGGCTGGACAGAAGCTGGCTGAGGGCAAAACGTACACATGCTATAGGATGTGCACTGGAAGACAGAGACTGTTGGTTCTGCAGTGCAGGGTGGATAAGTGACATGAACTGAAGGGCTCTTATAATCCTGACAGGAAAAACCACCCCCTACTCCTCTGTTTCTCTGTGCTTGTACACAGCTCAAGATACAAGCAAAAAAAATCCATCACCCCTTGCAGAAGGTGGCATTAATCTGCTGCTAATTCAGAAGTTTGAACTTAACTTAATTGGGACAATGGTGTAGTTCTTTCTAATGATTTTTTTTTTATTACCTTTTGCCTCTTTTATAAGAAGTTTTTTTTAAAAACCTCACTTGGCTCTGTGCATGAGAACTAATTGTAACCATGAGGCATATTATCAAGAACATTTATATCCAAAGCAACGTACCAAACTGCATCACCACTCCATGCACTCTGCTGTCCCATTTCTGTTAAGTGTAGCTTTCCCCTAGTGCATTGCAAAGCGATCACCCAGTGCAGAGCACAGCACCTCGGCTGAAACACAGCAACGCCCAAACAAGGAAACCGTGAATTCAACAGCACTGAAGTAGCACAAGAACTACCTTAGTAAAACATGGTTACACTTTCTAGTCAAACATACAATTGCTACACGCGAGCCTAAGGTATCTTGTGAAATTACATCTGGATAACCTGTAACGGGTAACCGATCAGTTAAATGTTTGAATTCTGCATTCCGCTTGAGATTAGTATCACATTCTTCTGAATTGAAATTATTGAAATTAGGAATTCCATGTACTGGCCATTAAGAAAAGGTGGCCTAATTTATGTTAGGGCTGGCTCCACAGGAGTTTTCTGCTCCTGCTAATCACTGACAATCTTCTCTAACTACTAGCTCCTTCCAGAGCAGAGCCAAAATTGTTCACGGTGCACTGATGGTAGCTGTGATGAGAACACCTCGGGGTTTCACTTGGAGAAAACAGCAAGCAACCTGCACTAATTTGGACATTTTACATCAATCTACTGCTGCATAGCTGATAAAGAAAACCGTACCTGTGAGTTATCAGATACTTTTTTATTGTAACTGCAGAGTCCTTTGCTTTCAAGTTAAATCTGGATTACAGCTTCCCACATATCCTTGTGAGTGCCCTTCCATCATGCAAACAATAAGCAAATTAAAAAGACATTTCAGCTCTTTGTTCTACCGCTACCAGCACTCGAGATATAGCTTTCTTTTAAAAATAAATACATTCATGTGCTGTATCATTACAAGACATAATCTTCTATCCTCCCTTGGTTCTTTTAAAAGTCTGGAAGATAAGAAGATACTCAACTTTTATTCATTAAGTCTCATAGTCTTCACATTGAACAGGGAGAGCTGGCTTTCTTTTCCTTGTCAGGATGCAGCACAGCCATCTTTCCATGCAGTAGGAAGGACATAAACTCACCCTCTGGTTTAGCACCATTATCTTCAGGTTCTGTTTCGAGAACAGTAATGTAGATGTTTTTGAGATGCCATAAATCAACCTCAAACTATTATACAGTTGTAGAACAGACTGTTTAAATTATTAAAATCAAGGTATGATGTTAAATTTTGCCACCAAAAATTGCTGATATGACTTTATAACGAAGGTTTAAACAAAGCAAAGGAACAATCTGAGAATTATAAAGCAACCTGCACATACAGCGCATTGCCCAGTTAGCTTATCAAAACTGATCCTTTCACGTCACCGTGCGATCTCCTCAGACTACAAATGGCTGTACCTCAGCTTTGTCCAGTGTTGCAACAGAGGGTTTGTCTGCATTCGTGATCTGCCCATACAGCAGAAGTGAACTGCTGCTCCTCCTTTTCCCAGAACTATCGTCAGTGGTCCTGTCTGCACCCGCAGATACCCTCTCGATGGTGAATTCACACTGCCCAACTAAGATAGCTTAGTTAGGCTGGTGAGTGTCTACAAAGCACCGGTCTAGTAATGAGGATCACAGTCTTCCACCAAGCTGTCGGTGATGTAGCTGGATTCAAGGATGCTTTCGTAGTAGCTTTTTTCTGCAAATGTGTTCACTGTCCAGGCAACCACTTGAATTCCTTTTGAAGACCAGTGCCTCACATACTCTCTGCATTGAACAAAGACACCATAAGAGGAAGGCTGACACTACCATATTTAAGGCAGACAGTGCTGAGGCTACAACTGAATTTTAGTCTTACATCAGTATCACATCAAGAATTATACCACCTCATCTTTTGCAACATCATCTTTTTGTGTTTTATTACTGTAAGCAGGCAAAAGCAACAGTTTTCTTCCCCTTTGAGATTAAACTTAGGATCTAACATAAGACAAAAATACAGATTGAAAAGATAAAGGGTTAAAATGATAAAATAGCATGCGGTAAAGAAACTAAACCACATTACACAACACTAAATGGAACATCTTGATTAACATATACTATGTTAACTCACCCTTATATAGTAATAGAACAATATTGCCCCTCCATATATTAGCAAGCTTTAACACTTACTGAGAAACAAAATTCTTCTGTATGAGGAAAGCTGAAACCCCACACAATCGCCACAAGAAACTGTGCAGGCTCCAATCTAGAATGACATCCATCATCATGTACAAATAATGTTTCCAGGAGGAATTGAAACGGGGTGTCCCATCTCCAAAATGGCTCAGATGCCAAGGCCTGTGTGTTAGTGCTGTTACAACATTTGCATCAGCTTGTCTCATCTGGAAGATCAGGGAGAAAAGACTGTAATTCATACAAAAGCCATATACATTGGGAGAGGTCGGGTACAGAGTACTAGCTTGCATTTGCAGCTCTACCTGAACCCTTCTCCCCTTCCCCCGCAATCCTTCTGTAACTCTTTTAGAAAGCCCTTTATGATATTTTACTGTTTTGTCTTTAAAACATACTGAAAAAAGGAATGGCTCTTATGTTAAAAAATTGCGTAACAGTCAGGCAATGGAATAAAATACATAGTAAATGGACTTGGCGATGAGAACTAGGAAACAGTCTTATGAATAGTCTTCATTTACATCAAAATATGAGGTTTATTTAACAGGGACCTTGCACGCAGATACCTGGCCATATGCCAACTGTAAGAGCGATGCACTTTTTTCTACATAGCTTTCAGAATGGAGGGAATTGCTGTAGATTCATATGTGCATCTAACGAGCACAGAGTGATCTCATAAGATTATCCAGGAGACTTATGATTTATGCTTCATTTTTTTTTTTAAAGTCTTGGCAATTTTAACAGCCCAAAAGTAATCTGGAACTGCCAATTATATATATCTTGCTCAAATTCCCAGACAGAACTAAAAATAATCCAAAGTAAGCTTTTAGGAAACATCACCTTATAAACAACATCTGGCATGAAAGAACAGACTATGCTGCTGTTATACAAACGTGGAAATTCCAGGTAGAGTTGTTTTAGGGCGTCAACTGCCTGCCAATTAGAGATACACACAGATGTTACCTTTATACACACGCTCATATTTACTACACACTGCAAAGTCATTTTAAAATAAACCTCTTTAAAAATACTTTCCTGTTTTGTGTAACAAGATTGAAATGGAAAGGGGGGAGAAGAAAAACAGGATCTTGTTTGTACCACTAACACTGAAATGATGTTTTGGTTTTTGCAATAAAAGTCCTTTTCGTGATTCTGTTTACAGCAATGAGTAGCATTCTCGGTGTTTGAAATACCCTTAAATATATTGCAGAGAAAATTCTGAAGTACTACCTATGGTTTAGTTCAAGGGGGAAAATGAATTTATTTCCATATTTTGCTATGCTAAAGAAAAAAATTATTCTAATTTGCATAAAATGTTAATGATTGATCACTTGTATCTGCCTTCGATAATGCAAATTATAGACAAGCAGGATCCATAGTTCAAGGCTGAAGATGAGACAGTAGCTCCCCTCAGCACATGCAAGGAATTCGCTTTGCTTTGTTTCATGATGGTGCTGTGAGCTGAACTCAACACTCACACAAGTCTCATGCTAATTTTAAGTTGCAGCTTCCCAGGACAATGGAATGGGACAAGGGAATACGTTGTCTTTGCTTTGACAGCCCAACTTGGGACGGCACAAAACAGCAGACCCAGTTTCACTCATATTAGAGAAGGGCCTGTGCCACACGTCAGTTAGAGACCAACAAAAAAGCAGGTTAGAAACCCAAAGAAAGAGTGAAGGAAGGTGTCTTAGTATAGTAAGTGGTACCTGATTTGCATGGCCTTTGACATCGAAGTAGATTGTAAGATTGTGATACATAGACTCCACAACAGCTTCCCTCAGAGTTGGTACCTTTTCACCTTGGAATTTGCTCCTGTAGAAATGGAGAACTCCTCACTGGAATGCAGTCAAGAGACACATGTGCACGCACACGGGCACACGCATCCCCAGCTGCACAGAGCTGTTTCTCAGGGATTCCTAAACACAGCTTGCTGATACACTAGTATTAGACATGGGATTGACCACCACTAGCAATGGCAGCAGTGGCACTCTCACCCAGTAAAAGGCTACACATGTAGAGGGATACGTGCACATTCCCTTTTTCCCCAGAATCCCACTAGACAATGACGTCCTTCCAAATTCAAGGTCTAATCCGATGCTCACTGACCCCGTGTCCCACACCGAAACACTAACCTCAGTTCTTCACCTCCTTCCTCAACTACCACAAATAAGCATTCAGTCCCAACTGCTGACCACCTGTCTGCCCACTTCATCCTCCTCTGACTGCGTTCCCTAACCCTAAACCAGAAATGCAGATCCTGGCAGAATAAGCAAGATGAGGATGTAGAAGAAGCAGCTTCACACATCAATAAATTATTCCTGATAAGGTGATAGTGAATAACAGCTGATCAGCAGTAACTGCCTATGTGGAAGGTCTCGCTGTGTGGTTCAGGTGATCGCCTTTCCAGTAACAGATGGGGGAAGACGCTGCTTGTACCACAGACTCACAGGTGGCACATCTACAAGAGTCTGGAAATCCCTAATGCAGTGTCTCAGGAGCCCACACTAAAAGTTCTTCCTCTAAAATGGATTCACTTATGATACCGTAGAAGTTGTATTATTATCAAAATTTTAGTAATGTATAAAAATATTTTCCCCTGCATACCACTGGAAGGGACCTCATCAGCCACTGGGCTCAGAGCTCCTACCTCAGACTACCCAGGAAATCTGTCTAGCTCCTTTTCAACAGTATAATACTGATGTTTAGAGTCCCCAAGACACAACCAGTCAAGAAATATATGTGAATAAAATTAGTTAGAAGTAATTACTCAAGCCAATTTTGACATGTAGTGAAACTCCCAGTATCTTTAGTGTCTTGCAGTCAATTTAGGGGAAACTTATGTAGAGATGAACCTGTTTCACATGAGAGGCCTGTGGATTTTGTCCTTGAAAGCCTTCACTCTGCTTCACTATTCCTACTGCAAGGATGGGTAAGGAGGTATAGTCTCATACCATTCTAAAATCAAATGAGAAGTAACATATGGGACTAAGTTTTAAATGTACAAAAACTTTTGTCAGTGATAGATCAAATCAATAATTTTGTTTAACAAGAATGGGTTTTTTTCCCCCCACTGTTGAAACAGTGGTTTCAGAATAGCAACAGTTCATTTACCATAGCCTATGTTTTGCAGATGGATTAAGCCTCCTAATTTCATCAAAAGTCAAGTCACGCAATCTTCCAGACCCATCAGTTGTCCTTTCTACTGTTTCATCATGCATTAGAATGGGAACACCATCTGCAGTAAATTCAACATCCAGCTCAACACCCGTTGCTCCATTCTTGGCTGCCTTAAAAAAAAAAAAAAAAAAAAAAAAATCACAACAGAAGAGACAGCTTTATAGATATAATATAGGCACAGCTCTAGTTAGTTTGTATTCTGGTAAAATATCATAAGGTATTAATGTTCTTCAGTAAGCTTGATCTGCAGAACAAAGTAGGTTTTATCCAAGTTATTGTGAGAAGCATTCATAGATCAACTGAAAGCATGTAATCTATTTTACAGATAAAACCATAGTGATAATGTCTCGGTCTTGGGAGTGGGACTATTTCAGGATAAAAATGCACAAAAGAATCCTGCTCTCTCCTCCTGGCCAGTAACTCCCGAGTCCTTAAGTTATGTTACTTTCTAAAAGAGAAGGGAAGCAAATGCCTACAGTTTAGATAATTTATAGATTAACACTTAGAAGCCAGAATCAGAGCAGGCCATCAGAGCATAAAGTCTTTGCTTGTACAAGAAAAAGCTATCATCCCTTTTTTTATGGAACACCAGTGCAATGTTTCCTTTCAGAGTCAGATTTGCCATTCATGTGCAGTACAGTTGATCCACCATATGCAGTAGATACAAAACTTCCCAGAAGCACCACTTACCATGCTTGTACGAATTAGTAGGTGTATGCAGGCAAATCCCTGTTCCTATCTGAGGAATCCCCGTATCAGAGAGCAATAAGCAGCTGGGCTGCCTTAGAACATTTCGTACATCCTGCTACTGCCCTGGCTTTTTCTCAGGAACTACTCAGAAATGCACCTGAGTGAACTGCACGCAAGACAAGTTGTTCTGAAGGCTAAATGGCTCCTGGGAAAAGGGCCAGTGCACCAGAAAGACAAATGCCAGGTATGCACTAGAGTTTATTTTTGAGGTATCTGCCAAGTAAGGATCTCTATTGTGCAGCTTCAGAATTTATCAGAACAAAGAGCCCTGTCTCACCCAAAGGTAAGAGACCATCAGACCAACAACATCTCATCATCACAGAGATGCTACATTTGAGAGACTGCTCATCATATTTCAAATGATTCTCAGAAACAGATTGTGAACACTGGCTGCACCACGATGCCTCGCAGATGAAGCAACAGTAAGTTTCGTGGCAGGGCTGTACACAGTGAAGTTCTCACAATATCAGATTTCCCTGTAATTGTGGATTCTCATCACGGGTCTTCAAGGCTTAAAAAGCAAACAACCTGTTACTAAGTTGCTGTCCACTCCCTATATTCTGTTGCAGCATCAGTAAAATATAGTATTTCATTACCACTACATCGCTAACATATCCATCAGCACCAAGGATATAACACAGTTCCCGCAAGACTCAGATCTGATCAAACTGTTCTGAATCTGCCTGGGGATGAAGGACTGGCAAGCCATACAGCTTCCTGTGACAAGCTGGAAGACGCTGGAGTTACCTGGGGTGACGGGGGCTTGGAGCCCGCTGAAAAGGCAGATTATCAAACATAACCCACAGGCTTGCGTTACTGCCCACCGACTGCAGTCTCACACCCACCAGACCTATGGGGAGGCAGGCTCCCCGAGTCTCGCTCGCTCTCTCTCCAGAGCATTTGGCAGCTTTGCCTCACGCTTCTGACCTGGTGCCAGGCCCTGCACTTCCCTTAGCGGCTGGGCACGTTAAACGGGCCTCCAGCGCCCCCCGGGGCACGGCCGGCTCTCCGGGCCGGGCCGGGCCGGGCCGAGAAGGAGTCCGGGGAGGGGCGGCGGGCACGCTACGGCGAGACCCCGCCGTGCTGACCTGTCGGATGGCTGCCAGCGTGTTCTCGGGCGCGTCGTGGGCGCCGCCGCGGTGGGCGATGCGGCCGGCGGCGCCGCGGGGCCGCAGGACGCGCTGGGCGCTCTGAGGCGCGGCGGGCTCCAGGCTGAAGAGGTGCAGCGCCAGGTAGAGGCCGGCCGTCAGCAGGCAGGCCAGCGCCGGGCTGCGGCTCAGCGCCAGCGCCGCCCCCAGCAGCGCCGTGAGGGAGATGAGCAGGCCCTCCCCGTGGCACAACATGGCGGCAGCGGCGCCCGCCGCGCCGCGCCTGACCGGTCCCGTCGCTGCCGCCGCCGCCGCCGCCTCTCCTCAGGGCGAGGGCGACGGCAACGGCAACGGCAACACGGCCACGCCCAGCGCCAGCCAACCGACGCTCAGCCGCCGGCCGCCAGCAACCAATCGGCGCTCGCCGCTCACCCGCCTTCCGCTAACGGACGCGTGGCAGCCGTCGCCGCCAGCCAATCTCCGCTGGGCACCGCCCGCCGGCAGGCGCCGAGGGGCGGGCGGAGGCGCCGCGGGGCGACGGTACCGGTAGCTCGCAGGGCTGAGGAACGGCGCAGGTGAAGGCCGGAGGATCGCTGAGAGAAAGTGTGGGTTATTCTAGATAAAAAATAAATGGTGTTAACTGAAGGAAAGGTACCGCTGCCTAGAGAGTCCGAGAGTGTCGGGGGTTTTCTAGCTATGCTGGGTAACTGTTTAAAAATATAATATTAATATTCATTATTTTCCAATTAATTATTGTCTTTCTGCATTCATTGTTATATATTCCATCTATGACCTAGCTAACTGTCCATTCACGCCTGCTCATGAACCAAACGTGGGACCCAGTGCTGTGAAGAGGGCCGAGGTCCCAGGAGCCACCTGAGGGATGGCAGCTCCGTCCTGCCTGAAGAGAGGCTTCTGCTGCAGAGGGAACGTCGCCTCTAGCCCTGCAGCTGAGGGAAAGTGTAAGCAACCGGAAAGGATCCAGGGGAAAGAGCAACAGGACAGGGAAATTGGTGAAGGTTGAACAAACAGGGCTTGCTAAGTCTAGGAAAAGAATAGCGAAGCAAATAGTTTGCATTAATGTAAATGAGGATTTTGACCTTTTTTGTGTTCTCTGTGGGAAGGATGGGAAGAACCTGACTTTGCAGTGAGGAACTCTTGCCAACTAGAGGTGGAATGGGCATTAGGCAATCTTCTAAACTTCATTTTTTTTTTTTTTTAATAGCTCTGATAAATATTTGTCACACATTGTCCTAGCTGGTTCTGAGCATCTCGGATATTCTTTTCTGTCTGTGGTTTTATGGTTCTGCCAGGTGTATCTGAAGAAAAATCAGACATATATATGCAGACATATAAGAAATAATGGAATGCCTAATTAACTGTCTTACGTATTTAAAAATCTTTTGATAAACAACAGCATTTGTTAAGATTAAAGATTAAGATTTTAAAACCCCCTCAATAATATTTAACGTGTTGAAGAGGTAACAGATGAAGGAGTTGTTTTCTGAAACAAGAACAACAGCTTTAACATCTCTAAATGCTTGCTGGGAACTAGACATTTCCATTAAACTTAAATTAATTTTCCCTGGACTGAGCGCTGGCAGACAAACGACCTGCCCCGTGGGTGAGCGTTGCCTGCTGCCCCGGCTGGCTGCGCCAGCAGCTGGCTGCCGCCCGGGCCGGAGGGACAGGATGTCTGCGGTGACACCATGATGCTGGCCTCAAAGAGCATACTGACAAGTTCTCGTGCTTATCTTTCTTATCACAGTGTGCTCAGTGAAACCGATACCTGCCGGTGGCACGTTTGTGGCCCTGGCTATGCAAGGACTGCACAGCCATACAATACTTAATGTGGTAAAGCAGAATAGGCTTCTCCCGCACTAACAGGGGAACTTGTCTTGGAGACCTACGGGTGGAAATGACTAAATCAGAGTACAGGGCGGCCCTCGAGCCCGTCTCATACCTCTGAAAGTTGGAGCTACCTCTGCCTGGGAGCTCGCCCCAAGCGGACAGGTTTGTCCCGCGGGGCTGTTATGTGGAGAGGTTTGTAGGCCGAGCTCGCGCCCTTGGCTAGACCAAGCGGGACTCGTCTAACCGGCTCGGCCCAAGAGGGGCAGCACGCAGCGCGCCGCGGCCCCGCCCCGCGGCCCGCCCCGAGGCGGGCGGAGCGCGATGGAGCGGAGCGGGGCCGCGGGGCGCGCTGGGGCTCGTAGTGCCGCGGGGCGTGGCGGGGCGGAGCGGGGCCGCGGGGCGCGCTGGGGCTCGTAGTGCCGCGGGGCGTGGCGGGGCGGAGCGGGGCCGCGGGGCGCGCTGGGGCTCGTAGTGCCGCGGGGCGGAGCGGGGCCGCGGGGCGCGCTGGGGCTCGTAGTGCCGCGGGGCGGGGGCGCGGCCGGGGCGGGGCGGGGCGGGGCGGGGCGGGGCAGCGCCGCGCCGCGCCGCGCTGCGCTGCGCTGCGCTGCGCGGCCGGGTTGCGCGGCACGGCGGGGCAGGTACCGAGGGGTTCGGCGGGAGCGGGGGGGCCTGGGCGGGCGGTGCGGCGGGGACGGCGGCTGCGGTGGGCCCCCTGCCGCCGGGCGGGGAGGGCCGCGGGGCCCGGGCCCGGCCCTGGCCCTGCCGGTGCCTCCCGCCTCCCGGGGGCCTGTGTGGGGCCGGGGAGGCGGGGGGAGGCGGCCGCCCCGGCCCCGGCCCCGGCCCCGGCCCCGGCCCCGGCCCCGGCCCCGGCGCTGGGGGCCCGCGGGGCGGCCTGGGGAGGGCTCGGGGCGGGCGGCAGGAGGGCAGAGATCAGCCGGGGGGTGTGCGGGCGGGACGCGAGCCTTGGCAGGTGGTGCTCGGCGCTGAGTGTTTACCCCAGCAGGCATGGGCAGTGTGAGAGGCGTAGGCTCTTTTAAGGAAACTAGGCTGTAATTTTTTCTTTTTGGTGGAAGTATTGGCGTCTGTTCATACAGGGATGTATTGAGGAGGAGGCTCATGGGAGTGAGACACAAATTCCTGTCAGCGCCCTAAATATAAAGGCTGGTCTTTATACCAGCTTAATTATTTTTTAAATTTTTAAAATTTGGCTGCCGTTTTATTTATTGTTTTTTGACAGTTGATAGGATCTGTCTGATAGTCATGGGAGACCTTTAGTTTAGTCTTTGATGGAAGTTGTTAAGTCTTTTAGACCTTAGTCTTTTAGACCTTTGGTTTAGCCTTTGATGGAAAATGTTAAGATTATCTGTAGCATGTGTAGTTTTGTAAATCTTGATTATCTCAGTGCTTGCTTTCTTCTCAGTGTACCTGTGACCATCTTTTTTGCTCATATATGCAGATTTTATTTCTATATGGGAAAAAAATACAGCTTTGCGGCTTTTGTTAATGAGAGAAGAGAAACTTAATTGAGTTTTCTCAGGTATAATTTGTTTCCCAGAATACAGTGATACAGGATTAGTTGTGGTGCTGTTTTCCCTTCATGATCTTGGTAGTACATAGGAAAGTAATGTTGTTATTCTTTGCAGCTTAGTTAACATGAAGATGGAGGACTATGAAATATTCTGTAAGAAGCATCTTTCCAGATTCCAACAAGAGGCAATAAAAAGAGAAACCTCTTTCACTGTTCAGCACAAAAATATCTCCCTCATTCAATTCCATGGAGTTCCTGTGCTTTCCCCTCTGGTAAGGCTCTTTTTTTTTTCTCTTTTCTTCCCTGGTGTGCTTACTGTGCTATTGGCACTAGCTTTGATGTCCACATGTAATGATTCTACTGGAGGTGCAGCTCTGTTTGAGGTGTCATCTGGCCTGCTGCTTAGTGTATTCTAAGCATTCCTGGTCTTAATTTTACAAAGTAAAGGGGTAAAATATATTTTTTTTCCACATTGACTACATTTGTTTTCATTTCTTGAAATTTATCATCTTCATAAGGGGAGTAAAAATGTTTGTGGTATTAGGTAGTTGAATGTTATTGCTGGGCTTCACTTTATGCAAAATCGTACTGACATTCCAAATATTGAACGTGTGAGTTGTTTGAAAGTGTCCAAAAAAAAAAAAAAGTGCAAATAGGAAACACTGAGGTAGTTAAAAAGCTTTTAAATAAACTTCTTTTTTGCACGTGTTTGCAGCTTCCTCTAATGTATTTTGCAGGCTCATCAATTATGTTAAGTCATTCTATGCTTAGTGCAAACAGAGCCAAGCAGAAGACTGTTGGTAGCTTGTGCAATAATGCAGCTGACTTCCTTGTTTCAGTGATGGGAAGTATGAATGGAGAGACTCTCTGACAACGATCTCCAAAAATCATGATCCAGATACACATTGGAGACTGATATATTGTAATATTTTTCATTTACAAATGGGTGGATATTTTAAGGTTTCATAGAAGAAATGCATAATTTGACTTGAGACTACTCAATTTCTTAGAACTTTGTGAAACCATTTCTTGTAGATGTTGTTTTGTAGATCTAGTTTTGACATCTCTCCAAACTACATATTCTAAAGTAGTAACTCAGAAGATTTTCAGATTCTGATTGTTGAAAGGATCCAGAAGACTTCTTGCATACGTTTCTGTGTTCTTGTAAAATTCACCTCTGGTTCAAGAGGGCAAGTGTGAGCTAGTCCTTCATAGAGCTTAATAGTTTGAGTACAGGTAGGAAGGTAGGTCACAGAGGGCTCTCTGGGATGCCCAAACCTCCCACCTCTGTAGAGGACTGGGAAAGACCTGTCCTGCAGTCTGCATCCTATGTCATTGGAAGTTGGTACCGTAGCATGTAATATTCATGCAAATTTTTTTATAAATTACCTTTTACATTCATGTTCATTTGCATTGTGCCAAGAAGGCATTTTGTGCATCTCCCATTAAAAAAAAAAAGTATAATTGGTTAAAAAGAAGCTGGCATTTAAAATGTGCGCAAAGCCTCAACTTAGGTGATTGTTGTTCTTCTTTTGTTTCATTCTGTTGTTGTTCTTTTAATTTATTTCTGTAATTCTGTATTGAAATTTGTATTTAGTGATATAAACCATGCTTCTTACACTCTGTTTTGCAGCTTAGCCTTGAAAAGAAAAAGGAGATACAGCAATATAAACAGAAAGCACTGGACCTAGAGACCTGCAGACAGAACTCCCAGAAAAGAGCTTTATTGAATCGTGTTCAGGAGATTCTAGAAAATGTCCAGGTAGTGTTAGTCCAGAGCCTTCTTATAGCTTTACAGAAAACCTCTGGTTACAGACGTTTTGAGAAAGTGCTGGGGTTTAAGTATTCACCAATATAAACATGAAATTAACAGTAGTTAACTCTCCAGAACCAGTGTTTGCTAGTATTTCATGCTGTGTACCTGATAATTGATTATTTAGTGATAATGTCTACATTCATTGTAATGCTTGGGACTTGCTTTTCACTGCTTCTTTTGATATGTGCAAGACATACCACACCAGATGACTGACCGTTGCTTTTGTAACTATGTTTGAAACAACTAGATTGTAAAAACAAATGAACAAAAGCCCCGGTGTTACAGCAACTGGCTTGCTTTATTTGCAAGCTATAGTTTGATCAGAAAATAATCTATATTCAACCTTACGATTACAGAATTAAAATTGCCTTTGCAGCATCTTGTAATTCTGTTGTGTGCTTTATAATTTTGCTGCAACTATTTTGTTTGCTGCTTCAATGATGAATTTAGGTTTAAATTGAAAAGAATATTAAGTACATCTAATCAAGCAGTATTATTTGTCTTTGAAACAGTTGTTATACAGTCTTTAAATTAACCTCTTGCTTAAACAAGTACAGTCAACATTGAATTTGTTGAGTTACTAAGGTGGCAAACATAACTTACTAGTTTGCGTTTTTACTGGAGTATACATGGCAACAGTCATCTGACATAGGATTTGAAGAGCAGACCAGGAACAAATGTTCAGTACAAAAATAAGTTAGCTTTTTTTTTCAAAGGTGTCCCCTTGATAATTGAGTTGTAGTACATAGGATAACCTATAGGATAATTTTAGTGTGAAAATCCTTTCAAACAAATGCTGGCTAGAAGCAGCATGCAATTCTCACTTAAAGTTGGTTTTCCAAGTACTTGACAAATAAAAATTTGTATTTCATTGTCTCTGGATTAGTAGACAAATGAAAAAATTATCTTGCAGTTCCACTGTTTTCGTAAGGAATTATTTTGATTTGTTCTTAGTCATCTATAGATTAATTTTTATTTCATGCTGAAATTTTTCAATTATGTTTCTCATTTAATATAAACATGTTCTCATATTTTAAGAGGAATCTTACAAGGTAATTTCAAGCCATAAAATTATTTGAATATGCCCAAATTACCTTGTGAAGGAAAGAGCATCTTTGCATTCAGATACTTGGTATCAGTAAAAATTCTGGGTCGACCATTATTCAAATTTATACTTTAATTCCAATAGTCTTGTTCTCATTGCAAAGAGCTCTGTATTTTAAGTAATTTGAAAGAAATTGGTAACAGTTGAACTGAAAATTTTGATTGGTTTTAAGGTGGCAGCATTATTTTTCAAGTTCAGTAGAGGCTTGCAGTAATCTGAGGCGATTTCATCCAAAATACATAATTTTTTTTTTTTTTTTTTTTTTTTTCCAATTTTTATTTGCAGATCAGGAAAGGACCTAGCGTGAGTGATGTGAACGCACGGGAGGCTGAGAATACTTGCCCTGATTCAGATTCAAAAGCTTCGACTGACTTCACAGCTCTATCAGATGTCAATTTGGCACGTTCTGCTGAAGCGCATGGTCCCACAGAGCTTGAAGAGACACCAGAACTTACGCCATTAGATACTACTGGGCAGGTGACATCAAATGTGACAGAAGTAGTTAAACCAGCAGAAGAAAATGTTTTTTCAAAGCAAAGTGAGAGTCACTTCTCAGAAGACATACCTTGTCCAAGGGCTGCATCTCCTGACAATACGCATAATAAGCTTGTGTCATCACATGCTTTGCAAAAGAAAGAGGGATTAGGAGTGCCACCATTAGATGATGAAGTCCAAGATCCATATGTAATGAGTCTTCAGAACCTGATGAAGAAATCTAGGGAGTACATAGAGAAAGAGCAAACCAAGCGTAGCTCAAAAAGTAATTCAAAGAGGAGTATGAGTGAAAGTCATTCAGATAAAGAAAATGATAGTGTTAAAACAACTGACTCCGTGAAAGAAAGAGCGAAGCTTACAGGCAGGAGTAGCACCGGTCTGACACTTGATAAACCCAGTTTTAATAAATCAAATACCCTTCTCCAAGGTGCCTCTACTCATACAAATAACACAAGTATGTCAACTTTATCCAGTTTTTCTAAAGTGGACATACCTATGAGAGTTGGAACACCCCCATTGGTGAACTCGGATTCGGATGAAGAATTTAAAAAGAATTCTATGTTTGATCGTGACAGTAGCATTGTCAGGAGCCTCACAGGCTCTTATGCCAAATTGCCAAGCCCAGAGCCAAGCATGAGCCCTAAAATGCACCGAAGGCGCCCAAGACCTTTGTCAATGGGACACATAGTTATAAATAACCCTGTGAATGCTTATGAGTTAAGCCCTAAAGGCAAGGGTAGAGCGATGGATTTAATCATGCAAGATATTGCAGATAAAAATAACGTGTCTGAATCAGTGCCAAAGTTCATGGTGGACTTAACTACAGTTTGCCCTAGCAGAGTTCCTGGTGTCAACAGGAATTCTTCAGGCCCTTGTGATGGGTTAGGAGCTGGCAAACCAAATTGCTATTCCTTTGGGCACTTGGAAAGCAAGGGAACATTGTCGGCTACAATGGAAGGACAGGCAGTGATGGACAGCAGAGGGCCATATAAAGTAGAGACCAGTACTAATACTGTAGCTCCAAAATTGAATGAGTCATTTGCCATCAGTCAGTCTACAGTAACACAGAAGCTCCTAGCTGTGAATGAAACCAAACCGTCTAGTTTGCTAGAAGATACTAAATGTAATTCTCCAGTAGAACTCAATAAATCTTACGACGTAGAAAACCCATCCCCACTACTAATGCAGAGCAAGAATACACGACAGCAGATGGACACTCCAAGCGTTTCCCCAGCAAATGAGCAGTTTTTAGAAAATAGTTTTGAAAAGGTAAAACGTAGACTTGATTTGGACACCGACAACTGCCAAAAAGAAAACAATCCCTGTGTTCTAACAGTTGGAATGGAACAACAGGAGAAGCTGTCGTTACAAGAACAGAAATATCCCATGGGATCAGTTTACCTTACCAAGAATGCAACCCCTGATAGTATGGCAAAAGGTAGAAATTTCCTGTGGTTGAGTGTTTTTCTTAAAGTTACTTCTCAGTTTATAAATCTTTTAGGAAAAACCCGAATGATCATTGGTCATTGGTGGTTCTAAATATGTATATATATCAAAAGGCTAAAATTTTATTCAGCATAAATTATTTTTTTTTTCAGTAACCTCATTATTTCTCTAATTTTTAATTAATGACAAATTCTGGAATTCAGCTCGCTACTTGAGCCTTTTTTAACTGCTATAGAATGGTGTAATTGCTGTCTTAGGAGTTGCTTGGAGTCAGAAGTCTCGTAACAGCTATTTGTAACAAATACTTGATTAAACAATTTATGAGGAAGCATGAGCTAAAACATTACCAGTTTTGTGAACTCTGTATTTATTCTCAGGGGTATCATTTGGCACCACAAATATTAATTTCCCATTTGAATGTAGAAGTTTGAATTTAGTTTTACTAAGAAAACAATGTCTTATTCCATTAGGTCTAAATAAAACTACTAAAAGAACAGATACTGTGTGTAAATTAAAAGAAAATACCTTTTAATGGGTTGCAAATCATGATACAATTATTTTCTTCCAATTCAAGAATGTTACATCTGTGTGCGTCTACCAAATCAAGCTGAAGTGGTATAAATAATTATAATTCACTCAAGCAAGTGTAGGTGTACTGTCCTCAGAGCTAGATTTTTTGTGTCCTTACTTTAATATAGGCTCAGTTGGTGTTACTGCTGTTCCATTCACATGCTTATCCCATAAATAGGAACATGCAAATATTTCGAAGAGCTGTAGTAACTGACAAGGTGCTTTGCAATACATAATGGAAACTTGATATCAAGGTCCTTTGCAATACACAATGAAAACTTGACATCAAAGATATGTTGCACTTTTTACTGATGATGCATATTACTCCTGTTTAAAGCATGTATGTCTGGCAAAGATCAAATAGAAAATTCTTAATGCTTGATTCTTTGTAATGTATCTTCTCAGAAGATATTTTAAAAACTAAAATGTTGGCCTTTGAAGAAATGAGGAAGAGACTTGAAGAACACCATGCACAACAACTGTCGATTCTGATAGCCGAACAAGAAAGAGAACAGGAGAAATTGCAGAAGGTAAGGTAAAAAGGAAAAATTCTAAGCAAAGGTCATGTGTGTTGTATTGCAGTTTGTTGGGAAGCAGTTGGTTTTAAAATGCCTATCTATTGCTTTGCAGAGTTAGAAAAAGTCTTATAGTTGATTCTCTCTTTTGTAGGAACTGGAAGAGCAGGAGAGAAAGTTGAAAGGCAAGAAGGTTGCTACAACGGAAATAGAGATTTCCAAAGTGAATATTAACAGTAGGATGGAGTTGGAGTGGAGGAAAAAAAGCGAAAGTGGCTTGCTGGAAAGTGTGCAGTCTCAGCTGGAGACAGTCCATAATGCAAACGCTACCAGCATTGGTAAAACTGAAAGGGTAGAATATAGATTAAATGTTGTGATATATTTTGTTCTGCAGTGCTCGACTGGACCAGCTGCCCCACTGTATTGATAAATGCATTGTTCCTGTCCTAGAGCACGTGTTGGTCAGGATATGCGAACAGCTGCTGCCTTCAACTATTGGCAGCATATGTGAAACAAATTCTGTGTTGCATCTTTGTCTAGCTGGCATTTAGCACAGTTTCAGCCATCCTTTTGCTGTTCCATGTATTGCTTTTGTATATAATTGTTGTAAGGGATATTTGAGGAAAACAAGCTAAAAGTAAACTGATTTGATCAAGGATGAGGAGGTGGATTTGCATTATGTCACAGAATGTTCATCCTCATTCCATGTAGCTGCGCAGCAGTGTGCCAGGTGTCCTCATTTGTGTAGGAGGATCTGAAGGGCTCTGCCCAGGGGCCTTGACTGCAAGGAAGTACAGCTGTAGCTGATGGAACACCTCTCACCTGTTCCAGAACATTATGGAATGTTTTGTTTTGTCTTCTGTTTAGCAAATTTTTCTAGGAAGTGAGTCAAATATTTAGATTGCTTCTTGCCTATAATTGACCTTGTAAACAAAGCTGCTACCTCTGAGCTGAGTTCTGTTTCTTGAGTGTATTAACGTGCACTTATCAAACACAGATGGAAATTGGGTATTCTAGCAGGCAAACAGCAAAGGAACTTTCATTTGAGAGTAAAATTGCTGAACTATATGATTCTTCCTTATTCATCTTTAGGATCCGCGATAGCAACGTTAAACACTTTAAAACCATTTTCTTGGAGGTGCTCTGTGAGTAAGATTTTCTGTAGAAATGTTAATGTTAGGTAAGTGATTTTTCATGCCGCAGCATACGAACATTTTTTCTCCCAATATACAAGTATTAAAATCTACAATTTGAATAAGAATAGCTAACAGCACTGGCAGCTACTTTGTTCTTAAGCTCAAAAAGGCTTCCTGAGTGCAACCAGAGTTAAAGTTTATGTGCTTGATTTTTATCTGCATTTGTTGTTTTTTATGGAGTGCTGCATTTGTGTATTTGTGTATATGTATATCTATGTATATATGTGTATATGCACACGTTACTTTATGGACAAAGTCTGTGTGTTGAACTGTACATTATGCTTTGCATGCAGGTTTTGCTCATACTGTGACGCCTAACACCTTTGCTTCAACAAGTGAAACTTCATTCTTTCTCTGGGGACCATCAGGTAGTGGAGTTATAAAAACCTCAGTGTCTAGGCCGAGTAACAGGATCAAAACTAGGTGGACTCAGGTAAGGAAAAAGAAGGTTTATTTATAGCTTAAAAAGCCCTCTAGTTTTTATAAGGCACCGATAACTTTATGATAGCTGTGCAGTAATAAATCTCACAGAAAAGTTTGGTGTCCCTTCCAGTATCAACTTTGATTACACAAGAGAACTGTATAGGATATTTTTCTCATTGTTCATATATGCAAAATAATCATATAACAATATATTGCTTCTGCTAAGTTAATATTATGGTGGGTACTTGTGGCCTAGCCAAAACTTTATCTAAACAGCTTGTTTCTTACTTGAAAACTTATGTCACATGATTGATGTTATTTGAGAAATAATTCATAATGCTTGCTTTTTTATCAAACGTTTAGAAGATGCTTCTTTTCTTTTAAGGTTTTCAGTCCAGAAATACAAATGAAGTTTGATAAGATCACTGCTGTGGCAAAGGGCTTTCTCACTCGCAGACTCCTGCAGACAGAAAAACTGAAACATCTTAAGCAAACTGTACACGTAAGATCAGCGCTTTTATTATACAGCTTCTCCTCCTGTTTGTTTTTGCTCATATCTTCAACTGACAGGTGAAATCCTGCATTTTCTGCTTTCAGAATAATTTAGGAATGTCTGTCACGTGAACATGTTTGAGTGTTGCATTGCTTAGTGTCATAAGGTCCAAGTCAAACAAAGACTGTACATCTTACATGCACAGTTCGTTTGTTGTGAAGGATTATGCTTGGTGCTTAATCTTATTTTCCCATCTTCCCCAGGATACTATGGAGTTCATTAAAAATTTTCAGTCTGAAGCCCCATTAAAAAGAGGAAGTGTTTCAGCACAAGATGCATCCCTTCATGAAAGAGTAATGGCTCAGGTGAAATAATTTAAACCCTTTTTTTTTCTTCCTTCCTAGCTATTCCGCTTTTGTAATATAAATACCTAAAACTTCACAGTGACTTTGTTTAAAGGAAAAGGTTTAACCTATGACTGTGAAGAGAAGATTCTATTTTTGTGCCAACACATTAAGAGAATTCAAAATTATCTTTTCAAGTGTTTTGTTTAGATTAAAAGCGAGAAGGGCTCGATGATCAAAACCATGGGAATGTTAACTTGACTGAATATTTTAATAAAATTTTATTTATTCTGTCCAGCTGCGAGCTGCTCTGTATGACATCCATGACATCTTTTTTACGGTGGAGGCATCAGAAAGAATGAATATTCTGCGTCATGATCGTGAAGTTCGTAAAGAGAAGATGCTCAGGCAAATGGTGTGTTACAGTCAAGAGAATGTAAACTATTTTAAGACTTTAAGTACTGAATAATTTTGCATTTAAGAGAGTCTTCCTCACCGAGTAAAAAGTTTTTTAAATCTAAGTTGTTGTTTAATTATGTTTCTGTAGGTAACTTCAAATAAAAAAAAAGTCACTGCAGTAGGAGGTTAATATGTTGAAACTTTTAGTATGTAGATGTTTAAAAAATAGAATGAAAAACATGGTGAAAGCAATAACAAAAAGTTCATACTTTAAATAAGAATTCATTATGGCACACAAATATTTTTAATCTGATAAGGAATATCCTTTAATAAAGAAAAAAACCCCTTGAATTTAGCCTGAATGTGAACTTAGTACTGAAGACACTGTTGGTTTTGTTTGGGGTTTTTTTTGTTAGTTTTTTTTGTTTGGTTTGGTTTGGTTTTGGTTGTTTGGGGTGTTTTTTGTTTGTTTTTTTTGTTATAAGTAGGGGCAGGTCAGATGGAGTTAAGCTCAATAAGAGCAGTAACTAATGTTGTTGGTTCTTTTGCTTTTTTAGGATAAAGTAAAGAGCCCAAGAGAGAGAGTGACACTTTCAACAGCTACACAGAAATCTCTGGACAGGAAAAAGTACATGAAGTATGTGCAGTTCTTCCTTGGGGGAGGGGTGGGGTGCAAGAGAATGGATAGGAGGCATGGGAAATAGTGAAAAGAAGTTTTTGGAGTAACAGCTTCTTTGCAACTAATATCTCCCCTAGGAAGAATGAATAAAAAATTCTTCAGGTGTGTGGTGATTTACTAACAGTAGTTTGCTCTTACTTTCAAGAGACTTTTGTTTGTGTGCGAATAAAATGTTTGTTCTAGGTTGTGCATTTATGCTATGTTTCAGTGGTGAGCAAAATGGTCCTTGTGCACTTAGTTTATGGTTGATTTTGTAAACTGTGAAAAGTGCTCCCAGTTATTTTATCAATCTTTCTAAAGTGCCTAGTAATAGAGATACTTGGTAGAGCATCTCTGGTAAAGTTTTTTTGGGGGGATGGTAGCAGGCATTATCCTGCAACACAGTGGACTGAACAGTTCTGTTTACACTTGCTCATGAGTAAAAGGTGATAATGTGTAGTACTGCTCTGGCAATATCACATGTAAATGTAGATCCTGTTGTAGGTTTTCTCTTACTGTTTCTATTTAAGACCTAGATGATGATTTTATAATTTAAATATGTTTCAATACTTTTGTTTCTCTAGGGCTTCAGAAATGGGAATGCCAAGTAAAAAAATAGTCATAAAACAAAAAACTCCTGAAAGCCGGTGAGTGAAGATTACTTGTATTAGGATGCTTTTAAAAGAACTGTCTTATAATGATAGATTCTGATCTGCATTGTTGGTTTGCCATCAGTCAGCTCAATTCCTGCCACTATTATGATGGACAGTAATGAATTCTTATGTAGTATGGTCTGAGAAAGGCGTTTATCAGCTCATTAGAAGTTAGAAAAGATTTATTTTCTTCAGAGTCAATTCTGAAATTTTATCTTAAGAAATTATTTATTTATGGCTTTAAATCTCTGTGCTCAGGGTTAAGGTTTTTCTCTGAGATATACTATTATATCTCTTAAGCTTCAGTTTGTTGTTAGTACTTTTCTTAATATCCTTTACTTTGCAACGTAATCATTGCTATGCTTATCTTTAGAAAGCTGTCAGAGAAGAAGTGGCTTTCTGTTGTGAGGAAAAGTTCTTGCTTCTAGATTGTGTGATTGTTTGCTTAGATTACAGAAATTAGTGTTCAATATTTGCTGTTCAGGAAGACAGCAGCCCTTCTCTTATGAAGCCTGTCTGCACCTTTTTCTAGTATAAGAAGTCAGATACGTGGCATCCTGTAAAAACAATTTTTATCCCATGTTTACCCAAAAGCTTTGAACACATGCTGTCTACTAATGCAGTTCAGTCTTCAGTTACTAGTTTAAGTGATTCAGTCCTTTTTTCCTGTATGTTCTTATCAATGACTAGAAACCCAAGGCACTGCTGAGTGAGTTTTATCTGTGTGCTTTTTTGTTTCTTTGTTTTAAATAGCAGAAGTAGTAATTCTATTCTGGAATTTTATTTCCTGCCACTTTTGCCTACGTCATCTGCGTGGCAGAACCTGTTAGTCTTTCTGACATTTGTTATGTGAAACACATTGCATAATTCAGTATTCCTTATGAGATTTATTTTTTTTTTAGAGAAGGGAAAAAGCGCTAATAAAATCTTGTGTTTTAACAGTGTACTTCAACCAAATCAAGGACAGAATGCACCAGTTCATAGACTGCTTTGCAGACAAGGGTAAGGGCACAGCATGTTTATAGCCTAAAGATGAAAAGTAAATGCAAAGCATAAGAGCACAGTGATTTCTGAATAATATTTACACATACTGGTGCAATTCTTGTTCAAAGTAAAAATAATCACTTCTCACAGTATTTTGAGAGAGTGATGAAGCTTTGTTTTACCTTATACGGCAATAAAATATTTAGTGTTCTCATCCTCTTGTGTATTGTCTCCATTTACACTGTGTTCCAACATTTCTATTTGTAACATTCATTCCATGAAGCTTTGCTTCCACTTGATGAAATATGTATGTTTTTAAATATAGACTGTAATGCCACAGTATCTGAACTGAATCGGTTTCTTGAATAGAGTTTTAAAAATCTGTTCATGGGGAGATGTTCTCCTATTTAATGTACCTACTTAAGCCATAATAATGTCAATAAGAATTGTATACATACTCAGGAGGAGGCTCTGTGGGACACTGTAAAAAATGTTTTTATGCCAAACACGGTTTGATAGTGTCTTTATATTTTTGGATACAGCCTTTCAACTTTGATGCAAGTAACTTATTAACTCTTTTATATTTAATTAGAACCCCTAAGACCTCAGTGAAGGGGGTTGAGCAAAATAGAAAGAAGGCCCCAGAGAGCAGAGTGTCTAACAAGGCTGTTTCAGGTGTGTAGAAAATTGGTGCTTGGATCTTATAGTAAATAAGTTATTAGTATCTAGAAAAAGTAAATGGGGGATATATTGTTTTCCATTTCTTGTGCACCTGCTTTGCTATGTCTTAAATCTAACCTATCTCTTTAAACAAACATGTGCTGGTAACTTAATCATCCACTTTTAAATTCTATAAACATAGATGTAGAATGTACTGCACAGCTCATTTGCTTTCACTCACCAGATGCCCAGTCATAAAAAAGTTTGCCAGAAATGTTCACTGTAATTGTTTGAGAAGCTAATAGTAGTCAAACTAGACTTGGATTAGAATCCTAATGCATTTGATTCTTAGTTGTATACACACGTGTAACTTGTCTTCAATAGGAAGCCTATTGAAAGGACAGGAAGGACAGTTTCAGACTTATCACTTGGTGTTCAGTCATCATACAGTCCTAAAATTATATATATTACTGTAGTATCTTACAGAATGTTTGAGTCTTAATGACCGAATTTTAAAAGTGGAGTATTCCTGTACTTGCATACAGAGATTACTGATTGGTTACCTTTTATTAAAAACGTTCGATAATAGTACCAAACCTCTCAGTTTTCAGCCCATTCAGCCATGAAGGGAATAAAACTGTGAAACATTTTATACAATTTCCTTTTTAATCAGATTTTAAATTTCTTAAGTGACAAACCTTAATTTATCAAAAGGTAAACAGTTTTAAAGCATCTAAATCACTTTAAGATCTTAATTACACTTTGTCTCAAAGGAGAGATCCACAAGTCAAGTATAAAAATTGGGAAATTTTGGGTTCAATAAGGCAAATTAGTACAATTTCAACTGTGTTCCATAGTGATCTGAATTATCTTTATGTATTAAGTATCAAACCTTTCCTATAAGGGAAATTCTTCATTTATTACTGCCCTGGAGCAATACTGGCAGGGACTATCTGTGAGTTTTAGTGCAGCGTGTACACTTTAAATGTGATGTTTTCCCAGAGCATTCGGTCTTTTCATAGTACTTCGTGAAGCCAAGAGAAGTGGCCATAGAGGGACGTATAGTAGGAAACTATGCATAGACATCTGTAGCATTTCAGTTTGAAGAAGGAGGGGAGAAAAAAAAAGGAGGGCAAAATAAAAAAGTAAATGAGATTACAGCCAAAGTTTGTTCATTTATTTTTCTATTGCCACTTTTCCTGGCAGTGCTGTCACCACTAAAGCAGAGCAAGGCAGTTGTTCAGTTGCATTCAGTGACACTACAGAAAAATTAGCAAAGGTAGTAAATAACCTCTCTGAACTATAAAAAAGAAGATTAAGTAAGCAATATAATTGTAGCAGCCAGAGGTAGCCATTAAGGCAAGTTTTCATCTGCAAGTTTTGTCTGGTATTAACTAGTAAATGAGGGTGCTGAAGAACAGGGACAACAGAACAATCAAGACCTCTACCAGTTACAGTATTACAGAGGCTGTAAAGGAGTAGTAGTGTAAGGGCGTCGTGTCGGTGTCAAGTTTAGCACTGATTTGAGATTTGGATAGCATGCCCAATCTCATATAATTCATGCTCAGTTTGTAATGATCTACAGTGTTTTTTACATTTGCGTCTGGCATCAGACATCAGTTAAAGCATTCTTTCTCACTCTTCTGTGTTGGCAGTGTGTGCTGCTCTGCTAAGTAAGTCCCCAAGTTTCTCTTAGTCATAGTTATCTAAGTCGTGACAGTTGATACTTGGCAATGGAAAGAATCCTTTGGGATAGATCTCTAAATTTCTCTTTGCCTTATTGCTATTTCTTGAATATCTGGGAAGCTATTTAATGCCTTCTGTAGTGGCCTTCTTGGAGCTTAAAGCAGATGTGTCTAACCAGTTGTATGCTGTCTAGTTCGGGTTGCACAACATAACCTCACTGAGTGTTTGGACATCATGTGTTCCCATGGCATAAAAGCAGTACTTCCGTATGCTCCTTTATAAATAGGTTAGACTACTTGTACTAAATGAATGGAAATGCATTCTGAAATTATTAGATGGGGAACAGTTGGCATGGAAGAAATAATCTGCATAATTTTGTGATAATGAAAAAGATATAAGTTGAATACATTTAAATAGAACATGGTTTTCTTTACATATGGATAAAATGTGAATAGTGAAAGGCTTGGCAGTATGTTGAATAGGGGTGTTTTGTTAAATTTTTTTTAATCTGCTTTTTTGAAGTAATAAAGTATCTTTTCAAGAGAGCTCCTTGGAAGTCATCTGTAGTGAGGCAACAAGTTCTGTCTGGGAAAGACTATAGACAGAGAAAATTTAATCTCAAGTCAATTTGAAAAGAAAATATAAAAAGCCAAACAAATGTATATGCTTCTATTATTTTAGCAGAAGTTGCACATGTCAGAAAATAAGAGTTGTAGCAGTGGTTTGGTCTAGGCAATACAGAGTTTTATTTATATCTGCAACTATGTCAGTCTGCTATACTCCTAACCCTTCTATGTAATATCTTGCCTTCACTCATCCCTGACTCCCAATTAAATTGTGCTTATTAGAAGGGCAAAATGGAAGGAGCGTTGGTAGAATGCAACTATTATACATAAATGTCACTTAGGCATTCAAATTAGACGTGAGACATACCCTCAGAAGAAAACAGTAACATACTCATCCAACTACTTCCTTTTTTTTCCTATTTTTTTTTTTTCATTCTTCTCATTGCTGTTTTAAATTCTGTCTGCAAAGCGCTTTGTAGCTTTAATACCACTCCGATTGAGTGTTGTCTTTTTCTGGCAAGAAGGCATTTCTTTTAGGAATCAACTGGTGATGCTAAATTTAGGTTTTGTTGTTTTGTATTCCTTCAATCCAGAGTTCTGTGCTAAAAAGAAAAGTGCAAACGAATAAATCTGTAGAGTGTTATTTGTTGATTTTTTTTTTTTATTACTTTAAATAGGACAGAGATGCTCAGTCAGTAGCCTCCAAACTGTGCCAGGCACGGCATTTAATGTGATCTGATTGCATTAGAAAGAGGGTGGTTGAAATCAGGCAGCTGCTGCAACTAGACCTCATCTCCTTTGTTTCTGCCAAGTCTGAGTAAGTGTTGTGGAAAAGAAATATAGGGCATGAGGCACATAAAGTATAGGGGTGGCAGCAGCACTTGGCCAGGCATGGTCTTTCCCACATGTCTGTCCAGCCTGAGCAGGGGGCAGATTGCCCATGTGAGATGGTGTGTGCTGTCAAGTGTGTTAGCATTCAGGCCAGCACTTCAGGAAGGCGTCAGGCTTGCTATGTGTCAGTAGCTGGTCAGTCATATGTCATAGGAGAGAGACCTCGTGTAATTGCTGCCCTTGCCACTGGAAAAGGTTGGGTGATAATTGTATTCAGAATGACTGTAACTCTTTTTAATAAAATCAGGCTTCTTCAATTCCTTAGTCTAGATTGCTGGGGTTTTTTACACTTCCCTATGCTGTCCTATTCTGTATGTGAGATTTTTATATAACTTGGAGCGCACTTGAGGAGAGTTAAGAGGTAGTGTTAAATAGCTAATAAAGCATCATGCCTGTCAACCTGGTTGTTTGTCCTACGAGATCGCAGGTGAGCTGAAGAGTACAGCACTTTTTGTATAGTGGGAAACAGTGTTCAGATGTGAGGGATCCTGCTGCGGTAAGGTCTCTGTGGGCATTTCCAAAGCTGCTTTGCACTGTGCTGAATGTAGCCATTGGACCACCTGTAAGTAACCACTGCAACTCTGACAAAGAGTAACTGAAGATCCTTAAAAGGACTGGCACTTATTTTGTCACGTTCATTTACTTGCCTCGTAATTATTTCTCTTCCATGGCTGTCTTCCATTTCCACTGCTCTGCACCATGTGGTATGATTTTCACTGCTTTGTGTAAATATTTGCTCACATTGCTGGACACTGTCAATAACTGCCTGAACCTAACGAATGCTGAGTTGTGCTACTTTTTAGTAGCCTGCAGTGCTAAACCCTTATTACTGGAAGATACTTGTGCTATGCATAGTATAATATGGCTTTCTAAGTGTGTATATATATGTATGTATTTGTTCCATGTGGAGAGTTTTTTAATTTATTTATTATTATTTTTATACTTGAGCAGCTTTCCCTTTATAAGGGCTCAGCCTGATGACCTTATTCATACTGCGCTTTTAATTCTGGTTGTGTATATTGACATATGGAAACCTGCAACTCTCTCTTGGTTTATTAATGTGGCAGCTGGGGAAAAGGAAAGACCTATCTTAAATATTTGACTTGTGTAATATTTTTTTAATTGATAGGTTGTTTAAAAGTAGTACATGGTATAATTAAACTTATCAGTCATTTAATCTCTGTCTTGGTGATGTGACAGACTTATCTTTTAAAAACTTGTGAATTGTAGTTGTAGATGTTTGAGAGTAGCAGAAAAGAAGATGGAATAGTTACCGAGGAAGGAAATACTATAAAATGTCATTACTTTCAAACCTATTGGTAGTTTTTATAAGACATTTTGGGTGTAACATTATGAAAACTGTCATTTTAAAAGTAGCCACTGAATATATAATACTGCTTAAAAAAATTGTCCTAAACATTTTCACCTATTTTTGTTGGATAATCCTGTTACAAAAAACAGTACTACTAACTGTAAAATGCTAATGTTTCTACTTAATTTTTAGGAGCATATGCAGGAAGAACCCAAAGAAAGAAGCCAAATGTTGTGACAATTTAAGAAGACAGCACTCCCTGGGATAAAATGGCTTTTTTTTAATGATGGCATTCTCAGCACTGATTCCAGTATTGCATCTTCTATATGTATATGTGTATTTAGAAGTTATAAACATACTTTGTCATTTCCAGATGATGACACATTATCATCATATTGAAATCATAAAGGGCTGTGAAGCTCTAATACTTGTGGAAAAATTGCATGTTAAAACTTACTATATATTCATACTACTGTGTACACATAAGATTCATAATCTTGTTTATTTAAAGGCCACTATAGGGCAACATTAAGTTAATTTGTGACCTTTTCACACACTAATTCTTGTGTCTGACGTATGCTTTTTCCATTAGTTCAAATTGCAGTTTCTGTATATGATTGCCACTATATGTCGTGGGTATAGCTTTAGTTTCATACCATAAAGTTAAAGCAGTTAAATAAGAAAAAAAAAACTTAATTCAAACAAAACTGAGCTCTTCCATCAGTGAATTTGTCAGCAGCCTTTTTGAATGTACTTTCTCTATGAATGAGATTACCTCAATTTAAATACTAATGGCCTAAATGTATTGCATTTCTGCTGAGATGGACAGACATGGATCCAGATTAACTGCTGGGCAGACATGTACTTTTGATGACTCTACCAAAATTGTGCATTTATACATGTGGTAGATCAAACCATTGTGCTGGAAGAGTCCTAGGATTTTTTTCCTTGCTGTCTACTGCATTTTCTTACGGAAGCAACTTTTGGCCAGATGAAAAGTGTAGGATCTACAAAGATTTCAGAAGGCAAAGTTTTAATTGTTGTACCATTTCAGACTTAGGAATGATTGTCCATAATAATAATTCAGATATCCTGTTTTGTTGATAACAGCTGCAGTTTTTCTGAGCAGTTTCTCTTCTAGCGTGATCTAACAGGCCCTTGTACCAAAATCATGAATTTAGGAGGGGGAAAAAATCCCTACCTAAGCCCAACAAACACACTGTCATATTTATGAAAATCTAACATTAAAAGCTTATTCTCATATTTTGCCTTGGTCTTCCTACTGATGGATATTATCCTTCAACTTGAGGGGAGTAGAATTTTGTAACCTCTGTCTTTTAATGAACTTGAGACAGGATGTTAACATTCAAAGTCCAATAGAGAAAAGCTTGGCTGTGCAAGTCTTTGCAGTGCTTACTGGTTTGCTATGTAATAGTACTGGTAGAGAACTGAGGACCTCAATGGGAAATGGGTTATATTTTGTTGCTTTCCCAGTATCAATACACTGCACCACCCTAACTTTGGAGGCTTTGTAACATGTTGACACAGATATAAGAGAAAACAGACAGACCGAGATTTTCATTGTGTTAAATTGCATGAAAGAGGAACCTTAATGGTCAGGTCAGGAAGATGTCTTCAGGAGCAGTGATGAGTGAATTGGCTTGCTTGTGGCACTAGTTGTGGCCTTTATTTACCACCAAGTCTGTCCTCTTCAGCTAGTGACACTGTTCAAAACAAATGTTTTATACCACAGAGTAAGTTACCCAAATTGCATACTTAGAAAAAGGCAAAAACGCTGCTTAACCACTTTGAAGGATACTGCTTGGTGGCTCTTTACAGTGGTGTTTATTTGAAAGCTTGGTGGGGGAGGCTCCCCTGATGATGTCAGTTTAAGAGTTTAACCAGCGGAGGACCTGCCTCTTTCATACAAACACTATGGGTCTTTGAAATTTCAGACATCATACAGAAAATGCCCGAGGCAAGCTTCCTGCTCACCCAGTAGGCATCAAAGCTCTGTTTTGGTTCCCAGCTTTCCTTAGGAGTAGAAGACATCTCAAGAGGGTAAAAACTTAAAATGACAAGAGTAACCTGTGTCACAGGTGACAAAATGTGCGGTGATGTATCAGTACTAAAGACTGATGTTTTTAAAGGATGTTTTATGTGCTGTATTTATTATTAGCATAGGCAGTATGTTGATGTAAAAATAAGTTTACTTTAAGTGTTAGTAAAAAAGAATGCTTACCTTCTGTTCAGGTTTCACATCTAAACCTCTTTTACTTTACGCATGTTTCCAATGTGTGTAATAAAACATTGTAGCACGTGGGTTTTAACTTTCATGAGGCCTTTCTCTTGACAAGTGCCAGAATTTGGTTTTGTACTTGATGTTTTGTATTTATACCTATTTAATTTTATCTTTTTATTTTGTGTGGGGTTGTAATATCATTATAAAAGTGTATTTATTTTTGTACTTTATTTTGTTTTCAGCAGTCTTGCTTTTTACTTAAAACATACTGCACAATAAACTTGAAATCTTTAAAAAGAACTGCATTTTTTTTTTTTTTTTTCTGGGTTGAAAAAGTCACTCGATGTCAAAGCAGGAACAGGCAAACGCTGTGGGCCAGGCCTTCCCCCTCGCTGCCCTTCGCACCCGTCGACGCGGGTCTTCCATCCCCCCCGGCGAGGCGCTTCCCGCCGCCGGGCGGGAAATGGCGGCGGAAGGCGCTGCCCGGCCGCGGCGTCATGTGACGGGGCGGCAAGATGGCCGCCTTCCCATGGTGAGGCTGCGGGAGGCGCGGGCGGCGTGCCGGGGCGCTGCCTGGCCCCGTCCCGGGGAGGGCCGCGCTCCTCCCGGCCCCGGAGGCGGCGCTGGGGGGGCGGGGGCGAGGCCGGGTGACGGGCTCTGAGGGGGCTGCGGGTTGCCGCGGCAGTGTGGGGGCAGCTGTCACCCGGCGGGCCGCGGCGCTGGGGCGGGGGCGGCTCGGAGAGCCCCGGGGCGTGCCGGCGGGGGGAGCGCCCCTGCCGAGCGGGGGCTGCGGGGCTGGGGGAGCCTCGCCTCCGGGAGGCGGCAGCGCTCGCCGGCCTCGGGACCGACCTCGGGCTGCGGGGCTCGGGGCCGCTCGGCCTGAGGGGCTGGAGCCCCGGGAGGGAGCCGGGGCGCCGGGTACCGCGCTCCGCCGGCCTGGCAGCGCGGCCCGGCGAGCTCTTGTCCGGAGACACCTGCAGATACGGCTCAGATTTATAACACGCTGGTTTCAGCTGCGTGGGGTGCCGGGGCGGTGGCGTAGCTCCGCAGGGTGTTACGGGGGGCTCCCACGCAGGAGCGGGCTCCCGCGGGGGCCGGCCCCGCCGCTGAACCGTGAGCAGGGGCTGAGGGACGAGGCGCTGCCGCAGGGCCCGGCCGTGGTCCCTGCGCCCTGCGGGGCTTGCTTTCCCCTACTGAGCACGAACGTCGCTCGAGGGCGGCCGGCGTTTGGTTGGGTTTGATCACGTTCTGATTCTTATGATGTGTCTCCTCTTGAGAGAAAGGAGCCGGTGAGGGAAAGGCCTGTTCCTTTCCTGCGTGACCGCGTCCGGGTGGTGTCCCGGCGGGCTCGCGGCAGGCGGCTGCACGCGCCTTCCCCTGAACTCACCAGGGAAGATGAAGATTTCGTACCGCCAATTTAAGTTCACCCGCACAGTTTAGCTTCAGTTAGTTATCTTTCACAGGCTCTTTAGACGTAGATGCGATGTTAATGGGCTACAAACTGAAGAGGCAGAGTGGGCTTCTAGCAACATGCAATATTTTACAGGAATAATAGAGCTGAGGAAGCTGCACTGCACAGGACACGGAATAACTTACACAGTCTGGTATTTGCTATGGAAAGGAAGGATAAAATAGGTGCTCTCTCTTTGACAGTAAAGGAAAATATGTTCGTAGTTCATTTTTCTCCAAACTTGTTCCTCTTTACAAATGAGCTGATTTACTTTTCTTGGAAGACTTGCTGTCCTGAGGCCATTGTTCTTTTAACACATTGAATATATCCAACTTACAGGTGTTGATGTGGCTGATGTGTTATAGTGCTGAGCAAACTAGAAATCTAACCTAATGTGGAATCAAGAAAAGTAACGTGTAGCAATTAGAGCATTAGGATGCTAAAAAGTTCTCCCCATATATACATTGTCATGCTGAAAATCGTCTGTCTCACTCTTCCCATGCAACGCTACAGGCTTGGGGAAGAGTGGCTGGAAAGCTGCCCGGCAGTGAAGGACCTGGGGGTGCTGGCTGACAGCTGGCTGAACATGAGCCAGCAGTGTGCCCACGTGGCCAAGAAGGCCAACAGCATCCTGGCTTGTATCAGGAATAGTGTGGCCAGCAGGAGCAGGGCAGGGATGGTGCCCCTGTACTCGGCACTGGTGAGGCCGCACCTCGAATGCTGTGTTCAGTTTTGGGCCCCTCACTACAAGAAGGACATTGAGGTGCTGAAGCATGTCCAGAGAAGGGCAACGAAGCTGGTGAAGGGTCTGGAGAGCAGGTCTGATGAGGAGAGGTTGAGGGAACTGGGGTTGTTTAGCCCGGAGAAGAGGAGGCTGAGGGGAGACCTAAAGGAGGTTGTAGTGAGGTGGGTGTTGGTCTCTTCTCCCATGTTACTAGCAATAGGATGCGAGGAAATGGCCTCAAGCTGCATCAGGGGAGGTTTAGATTGGATATTAGGAAAAATTTCTGTACTGCAAGAGCAGTCAGGCACTGAAACAGGCTGCCCAGAGAGGTGGTGGAGTCACCATCCCTGGAGGCGTTCAAAAAACGTGTAGACGTGGCACTTCAGGGCATGATTTAGGGGACATGGTGGTGTTGGGTTGACGGTTGGACTTGATGATCCTAGAGGTCTTTTCCAACCTTAATGATGCTATGATTCTATGATTCCATGTTATTGTGTGAACAAGCTTTCATATTTAATAAAAAGTGGAAATTATTGATGGATTTAAAAGTCATCATTAGTGAAACCAATTGAGGTTTTATAACAACATCAGGGCTGTACTTTTTAAATAAATTCACTGGGGTATGAAATACTTTAAAACTTGAATTTAGCTAAGAAAATTTGAGGGTGTAAGACGGCTCTAACACGTTAGTTGGCTGTTGGAGCTGATGGTACTTACATTGAGTGCAGTAATTCTGGCGGAATCTGTGTGGTCAGTGACCTTGCAGAAACTGAAAGGAAAAAATGTGGCTGCAACTTCTGAATTTCTAGCAGTACTAAAATATAATGAAAAACTAAGGACCACAGGCACAAAGCAGAGCAGTAGGGATGCTGACAAATTGATTTTTACGTAATGCAGCAATGAGGTGGTAGCAGGCTAATAAGTAGGTCAGGTAACACTGATGCAGAAGTGGCCATGGAGAGATAATGAACCAGAGTAAAGTGTTTTAATGCATGTGTTCCTGTAATACAGAAGATACTGTCATGCTACAGTGTTCAGTAGAACGCTAGCTATTTTTAAGCGTTGTTGGATGCTAATTTTAAAAAGGTGTTTTGCAGATTAATTGTCTGCATACTTATTGGTCTTCCTATGAGGAAAAAAATAGCACCATTTGGCGCTGAATAAAAGGATCTTGCATTAACATAGTGTTCAAATGAAGAAAATTATTGCTTTAAAAATTTGTTAGAGTAGTAAAAAGAATTGGCAAATAAGTAATTTAAAACTTGGCTAGAATTCATTTTTGTAATAACTGTGTAACTATCTAGAGATATTGTTTGGGTTTTATGTTTAATATTCAAATAATGATAGGTACATTGACTTGTGCGATGCCCTTCATTGTATTGTCAATACCAATATGTCTAGTGTTGTAAAGAGATTCTTCTCCATTTTACATGCCTTGCTTGTCTGTGCTCCCTCTAAGCTTTTTGAAGCCCTAGCTTTAGGATAAGCACTGGCTCCGTGTGGGTGCTGCGTGCCCAAAAGGTGTTGTGTCCCGAGAAGGGGAGGTGTGGAGTCCAGGCTGGTGGTTCTGCTGCGCAGAAGATGGCTGTGTGCTGAACGTGGAGCGCGAGGGAGGCACCTGGGTTCATATGGTGGGCTGGGTGTTGGAAGAGCTTCAGTAACTTAGGGGTAAGGAGGAAGTACAGCAGTCCCAGGAAAAAAGATTGTTTATCAGGAGGAGAGAAAAAGGTTGGCAGCCTGGCAAGTGTCAAAGGCATAGAGTGGTGGGAATTGCAGTGATGCTCATGTGTGAAAAAAGGTTGACACCCATGGTTAAAAGGACACCTGCAAGCAGGGGTGTATCTTGCAGCACTGGGGATGAAACCCCGGTGTGGCCTGGGTCTTATTTTTCACTCTCGGAAGTTGGCTGCGCTGCTGTGGCCAAGAAAGGAATGCTTAATCTCCTTTCCCTGGCGAATAAGTGGAACATAACGTTCAGAGCAAGGTTGAACTTGTCCCCCGTATTGGCTGTGTTACAAGCTGTCTTATCACTTGAATAGCCACATTGTAAATGTACTTTTTAAAGACTTATTTGCAGGGTAAACAGCTCTTCTTCATTCCCACATGTGTTTTAGACATGTATACGTGCCCAGTGATGCCTTGCATTATTATTAGAGTACGATTGATTTTGGCCTGGCAGTGATATGCCAAGTGTGAGCTGTCAGTGATTTCTTTCTTTACTGCTAGTTTGGAAAGGAGAGGTATGGAAATACTGACAGAACTGTAACGGAGTAATAGAAATGTTATAATTAGGCAGCCAGAAAGAGTTTGCAAGATTTTTCACCCAAATGCTAATTAACCCGTGAAGCAAGTGAGCAAGGAGAATTGTTGAATCATGGGACGAGTAGATTAAAGAGACTATTCATGTATCAAGACAAGGAGTTGGAGATGAAGAAAACAAAAGGAATAAGCACATGGATTTCACTGGACTCTTTTCTTTTGCTCTGCTGTATTTCATTAGATGTCAAAGCTTCTCTTTGGAGCAGCACAACCATAACTTAAACTCATTCTTAATATTTTTTAAATCAATCAGAGTTTTTTGGGGGTACACAGTATCTATAAAAGAGCTGGCTGCTTGGCACTGCTGAAATTCTACCTAATGAGTTAGGTCTCTGAGTGGGAATGGAATTCTTTGAAAGTTTGGGTTAGTTTTTGTGGAAAAGACGTGTATTATACGGGGGGGGGATGTTGTTTGTTTTCGTTAGGAGTCTGATTAAAGAAACCTTTGTGTATTTGCTGGTTTTACTCATTCATCTAAGGCCTTAGTGTGTGCTATAAACTTTCTCAGGTTCCTGGATGAAACAGGAAAGAACAATTAGCTGCTCTGCATGTTTCAAAGACTAAAAAAGAAATCAAGAAGTTGTGGAGGGTAGAATGCAGAGAAAAGCTTTTCAAATATATTTTTCTAGATTTTACTTGGGTCTCTTTCTGCCTTAGTACTTAACTATTGCCACTGCTAAAGGGAGGTACCATGTGGTAGCTATGGTGGCAGTTGTTTTAGGAAGCTCCCGTCCTATGTATTTTTGTGAGTTCGTATTTTGATTTCCCTGTTTAACCATTACTACTATTCCATACAATTAAAAGCAATTAATTTCATATATTGATGTGTTGTCAGAGATATTAGAAGGCATTTCTAACTCTTAAGTCTCTTTTGAAATTTTCATCCAGTGCTAGCCAGGGAAGTTTTAGTCACCCTTTTTTGCCTTCCTACATTGTCAAACATGCTTTAAAAGCCTTTTTAAAATATAAATTTATATTTATATTTAAGCAATTAAATCCAGGATGAATGGTCTATTTTATAAAAGAGCAGCATCCTTAAACTGTGATTGATAAATTAGTGTATGTTACTGTGAGTTCCTAGTGGCAGCATTGTTTTACTCAAATACTTTTATTTATGTTCTTTTCTGGAATCAAGTCTTTCTTCAATTAGAGATGGAGGCCATAGTTCTCACAGTTCTCTCTTAATATCAGATTCAAAATAAAACCTGAATTATATGTATTTTTCTGATTTATTTCGCTTCATGGCATATTTAATTTTCATAGGAGAGGCAAGGCTTTTTATACAAGGACTTATCCACAATGCAAGCATATGAATACTGATAATTTTTTTTCTTATAATTTGACTTTTGCAACTTTTGTTATGAGTACAGTGAACAGATAGAAACAGATTTCTCAGGGAAGAGCCTTGCAGCTACACAAGTTAGTCTGTGTAGTCCCTCATTATATCTGTGCATGATCACTTTGATTTCTTACCTTGTGTTTCACACTTACCTTTTTCTCTCACTCTGACTCTTCAGTTTAAAAGATGTGTTTAATAATCTCCATCAGCCTGTCACACATACAAATGCTTGGTTAAATTGCTCTTTTGACGTTCAGTGGAATGGAAGAGAATCCAAGCGTAGAGGCAGAATACAGTTGAATGGCTGAAAATAAAATTTCTTCAGTTTTACTTTATGTATCTCAACAGAGAGAGAAATTTTGGTCTTTACGTTGACTTATTTTTCAACATGCATTTCTTTTTGTAAATATGCCTGCATCTGTATAGACATAGGATATGTTTCTCTGATCGTATGTGATTATTTATGTGCCTATATCCTTTCCCTTTACTTTTGCTTTTTAAGGCATGCAAGATCAAGAAACTATGTTTCGGAATCTGAAGTGTGCAAACTGGAATCTGTACCCTTGGATTTTGGTGATTACCATCCACTCAAACCCATTACAGTGAGTTTCCTTTTGTGCCTTTGGATAACAAATGTGAATTAAAACTGATTGTGTTCCTCTTCTTACTTCCACTCCTTTAAAACTGAAAAGCTTTGAAATTGGTGGTGGTACTAGTGATGTTGTTTTCTGTGTTAGTGACCCATTATTTTAGAGGCATCAAGGTTTATTCTGTTGTTTGTCTTTTACAGAAATTTGCTGGTGCTGTTAGGTGTCAAAAACAGTCTCTTCCTGACTAATATAGCACTTCAAGTTGTGGGTTTTCTTGGTTGCATTAAATGCTGAATAATGGATAAGTTTAAAACCAAATTGTTGCCTTACAAATAACCTGCATAATTGCTTTATGTAAGATTTGTTTTTGGGTTAACTTCCAGTCAGCTGTATGCTTTAAAACATTTATCATTTCTTTAATGTATGAGAGGCTTTTAAAGATGTGGATGTACAAAAAAATCCAGCTTCAAAGAGATGATAGTCATACCCTAATGAATGATAAATGGACAGCAGCTTCTACTCAGGAAAGTCAGTAGGGAGATAAGACAGAGGCCTTAAGAATGCATTTGATGTTTCAGGCTTGAGTATTGTACAAGAAAAGTAAGGATGAGACTGGCAGAGGAAATCATATAGCAAGAAAGAGGTTGGAGGAGAGGGAGAAAAACAATAAAATAGAGGAGGGGTACTAGAAAGAAATTTAGAATGGTAGTTCTTATAGTTCTGTAGACCCAGAATTGGAAGGAAGAAGAAAAAACTAATGGCAATGCTAGTGCGGAATGCCTCCAGATTCAGGGGAAAAAGAGGTACTTCAATTTAAATGCTAATGCTGATTCTAAAGAGTTTCTTGTAGGTGGGTCCTTGCTTTCATTGCAACAGCGTAATTTATGTAGTACATATTTTGATTATTTATTAAAGAAAATAGGGGGAAGAGAAAGTCTTGTTTAATAGTTTTGAATTTTTCTTTCAGGTTACTGAATCCAAGACCAAGAAAATGAACCGGAAAGGAAGTACTTCTTCTACCTCCTCCTCTTCTTCTAGTTCTATGATGGATCCATTGAGCAGTGTATTGGATGGTACCGATCCCTTGTCATTATTTGCAGCAGCTGCAGATCCTGTGACGACTACTGCTACCATGGTAACACTGGAGGGCAGTTATGTCAACTAAATAAAATTAACAAAACCACAAAACCAGCCCTGGATAAAATATATTTGTCTAACCAATTTGGAGGTTAATGCAAGTGGAAAATATTCTGTGTTAATAGAATAAAATATTCTTTTTTTATTTACCTGTTTTATGTTGTTATTTATTTAAATATGGATTTTTTTAAATAATATTGTAACTTTTTGGATTAGTAAGCAATTGAAACGTTAAGTTGACCTTTATCAGCCTTCTCTTTTTTTTCCAGATTTATATTTAACATTTGCACTTGTACTCTTCTCACAGGATAGTACACGAAAGAAACGGGATAAAGATGACATCTCAGCAGTAGGAAATGACTTTGAACCATGGTCAAGCAAACGTGGTGAAATCCTTGCTAGATACACAACAACAGAGAAGCTCTCTATTGTAAGTGGCAGCTTCTCCAGTTCTATTTATTTGTACTAGACCTATAATGGATTTTGGATGTTGCTGTTTTGTAATTATTTCATGAGTAAATGCTGGTCCTCTAAATTCCAGTTTCAGTGTTGTAGAAAGCTGCACCACAAGCTCTCACTTAAAATGGTTGTTTTGGAGCCAAGTCCAAAAGTCTGTTGATACTTAGAAGCCATCACTTTGTCTTTTTGTAACAATACAAATAACTTCTGGTCTTATGTTTACTTCTATATGATTAGAGGCTTAATTAGCAGTGTAATTATCCTGTGCATTCTTGGATTGCTAATGAGTATATGTTTTCTGAAAGTCTGCTTTTTCTGTTTCTTCACAGAATCTGTATATGGGATCTGAAAAAGGTAAGCAGTTCCTTTGTATTTAACAGTAACAGATTTTGCTTGAGGTAGGTTGCAGTGGCAGGTGTGATTTCCTCTCCTCCCCACATTGTGACATACGGTTGGATCTATGGGTTTTTTTTGTGAATGAGACTGCTGCTGGATTTTTGCTTAAAATGATTACTGAAAACAAACCACCCAACCACCTTGTCTTGTATGCCTTGTAGGCTAATGAATTTGTGATTAAGTGTTGTGGAAGGAAATGGAATTCACCGCCTTCTACTGTAGCTTAAAACTTTATTCCATTTAAAGTGAGCGATGATATTTTGAGGATCATGTTTATCAGCTCTTCCGCTTGCTGGAAGGGAAAGCAAACAAGTCCCTTGGGAACTTGTTCAGTTATTCTCTTTCCGTGAAAGTGAAATGATTCCAACTGTATGCTGAGTGTTCAAAAAAGAACCAAATGTTCAATGTTTTATCGTGTTTTCTAGCGAAGCAAATCCAGGCTAAGTAGTCATAGCTGATTGCATAGTAAATCAGAATTTTCACATATGAGTAAACATGCAGCATTTCAGCTTCTGCAAAAAAAAAAAAAAAAAGAAATACTTTTTTGGAATGAGGATGGTCAAACACTGGAACAGGATGTCCAGAGAGGGTGTGAAATCTCTGTCCTTAGATATCATTAAATTGACTGGATATAACCCTGTGCAACCTGTTAGAACTTCAAAATTGGATCTGCTTTGAGGAGGAGAGTTGGACACAGACCTCTGTCAGACTTTTCTAACCTAAATTATCCTATGGTTCTGTCCAGTGGTTCTTTCCTTACCAGCAAAACTTGCAAGAAAATCCATTTATATTCAGTTTTGCGTACTTGTCATTCCCTGTTCAAAGTGAATGAACTGTAGGTACATTTAAATGTGTGTCTTCTGGAATATCCACCAAACGAATCAAACCACTTGTCTTCTGTCACAGAAGCTGAGTAATTGTCCGAGTCTGTCAGGCTCTTTCAGGTGTCTTTCCCTTTAGAAGTCCAAGTGTTTAAATGTGAAAGAAACTCAAACATATAATTCTTTACAGGAAAAGCTACAACTACTGGCTCAGCAGTTTCTGAAAAAGTGAGGACAAGGTTAGAAGAACTGGATGATCTGGAAGAGGTGAGAAAATTTTCTTATCCAATCACATCACCACTTTAAAAGTAAAATAAAATTGTGAAATAAAAATTTTTTATGAAACCTTTTGAGAAGGTCCTGATTCTGCATGTGCTTATGCAGTATTTAGACAAAAAATATATACTTTCTGTGGGACTTCTCTAGGAATTTCAATCCTTATTGTTATAGAATTCAGGCAGAATCATATTTTTGTATAATTAGAAATTGTGATCGAAAAATTCACCTGATCTACCACTGTTGATTTACCTTGGTGCTGTGTATGGTCTGCAGCTGCTGTAAAACTTCATGAAGCCTAATAGTATTAAGATCTGATAATTTTGTTTGCCCCTGTTGCAGAAGCTGCGTACTGTCTGCCTGAGCTTGACTAAAGTTACATGCTTGGTAGAAATACTGAGTAGTCAAGTTATTTCTCAAACTGCAGTATTTTACTGTGCAAAGATGAGGTGTTCCGTAACTTACTTTCCTAAAACCTGAATCTGTGGGGTACTTCTAGAATTGTTTTGGGTAATGTTGTTTTGTAACCTCTACCTCCTAACTAACTTCAGATTGCCTGTTGCCTGAGCCAGCACAGTTCTGATAGTTGCACATCACAAATAAAGGATTGGATCTTGTAGTAGAAAAATAAAGTACCCTTTACCATAAGGAAATATGTAACCTTGTGTGAAACTAATGTCATTTGCATTTTATCTCTTCATCTGTGATTGTTTTTACTGATGGTAGTTTCTAGACTCTCATATTATGAAATCTGTTTTGTAATGCAGCTTAATAAACTCATCAAAACTAGTGCTGAGGTAGTTTTTAATACCACTCACACTTCTATTGAAGACTGTTCCAGAACCACCTTCTGATTTTTCTAAATGCATTTATAGTCACTTTGTTCCTGTGTCAGTTTGATTCTAAAGCTTAAACAATTATTTCTGCTTCCAGTGTCTCACTAGTTTATTTTTGATATGTAATGTTTTTATAAGGTCTGTAGGATCTTCTGGAAGAAAGATGGCAAGAATGCTCCAGTACTGAGCGTGAAATGAAGATAGTTTTATTTTCTTACTGAGCCGGATTTTTCTTGCTGTCAACAAATTTCTTAGGACCTTGCTGGCAAAACGTTTCATTTCTCTCTGATACTGCTTCTGCACAGGTGCTAGTATGTTTATGTGTAGTGTTAGTGTCCTAATCATACTAGGAGTAGAATACCACCAAAATAGTCTGGCATTTCTGATGTCATGGACAATTTTGTTTGGGTACCAGCATGTATGTCTTTTGGAAACCGAAGCAGTTACGATGCACTCCTGTGCCAAACACCTGCAGTATTGATGCTGCAAAGGTAAGAAGGGAAAATTAGGTAATTCTGTAATAAGTTTTGTGTGTTCTCCCCCTTGGTGATTTGACACTATAATAACAGCACTCTCCTTCCTTCCATCCCTCTTTTATTAAGTAGACTTGTGTTTTCTTGCCAGGGGTCACAGAAAGAGCTGTTGAATTTGACTCAGCAGGATTACATGAACCGAATTGAAGACCTCAACCAGTCTTTGAAGGATGCTTGGTCCTCTGATCAGAAAGTAAAAGCTCTGAAAATAGTCATCCAGGTCAGTTTTACACTTTTGCACTGTACAGAACTGGTGAGTGTGATGGTGTGGGTTGTCCGATTTCTTTCTTGGGGAAAGAAGGGTTTCTATTATTTTGCTACTATTTTATTTTCTTCTTCACTGAAACCCACTTCTTTCAGAGTTTTATGACTTCTGACAACAGTTGGATTTCCAACTTTATTGTTATATATTGATTTTGACTAGGGTATGTGGGATGGAATTCTCATTAAAGAGAGTGGCCAAATGACAGTTGTGGAAATTTTACCTGGTTAGGGATAATCAGAAAAAATAACATGTAGTGATATCAACTCTTTCTAGGATGTGTAATTTCCTCTTCCCCCTCTACCTCCTTTGCCCCCATCCCAAATAATACCAGAATGGCTTTTTGAATGTCAGTGTTTTCCCCATCCAGACTTACTAAGGCAACTGAATAATCTGACTTAGGAACCTAGCAAAGTACAGAAAACAACTCCAGGTTTTTTGTGTTTGGGGTTTTTGGGGGTTTTGTTTTGTTTTGTTTTAAACTTCTCCACAGTCTTCCTCTGGTTTGTTTGGGGTTGTGGGCTGTGAGGGAGGCAGGGGGGAACAGGACAATTAAATGCTCTTTTGTTTGGCTTGCCCTTTAAAAAAAGGCCAGAGGCAGAGTGCATCAGAGTACAGAGCAGATAATGGCATTCTTAAAAGCTGTAAAACTGACGCAATGCTAATAGTCATCAAGCAGGGTTATATAAAGTAAGGATTTTTTTTTTCTTGTGCTGGATACTCTTGTGAAAACTGTTTGCAGTAATTTCATTTTAAATTGTGGTAAAGACAATAAAGGAAATGAAACATAAATGAAGGGAGATCAAAAAATTATATGTGATCTAGGGTGACTAATATTCTATTATAATACTATGAAATCAGCACTATTACTCTTTTAAAAAAATCCATATATAGCATTGTGAAGTTTAAATATCTTTGTGAAAGAGAATACAATATTAAAAGTCTGGAGGAGGAGAAAAGAGACATGGATGTATTGTATTTATAGTGCATTAATACATACATATGTATAGTGTCTGACATGCAGTGATAATCTATGCATCGATACTTTCATATATTCTTTTACAAATGGTTTCACAAAAGATTTTAAAATAATGTAGTTTCTAAGATGGGATTTAGTGCTTTCTTTTAGGAAAGTGGTATCAAAATTGCATATGTTTGTCTCTTAAAGTGTTGTCTGTGTATTGTTCACTTTGCACTTGAACTTCATGCTGCAGGTGCTCATCATTAATTGAAAGACTGAGTAAGAATGAAATAAGTGTTTGGGTAATTAGCATAACTACAAAAATCCTTCATAAAGGATACTCTAAGAAACTAATAATAATTCTATACGTATAAAGCAGGATAGGGTAGAAACCTGACTGAACCTTCCTTGTGGTCCTTCCTAGTAGATAACATAATTTTAAGAACGTTGTATCCTCTTAAAGAGCTAAGCAGTTTTCTTGACATCAGGCTGTGATTATATATGTAGTGTATCATTATTAGTATCACACACTGATTACTGCGCAATAGGAGGAGTGAGTTTGGCCTTTTTTTTTGGTTGTTACTTTCAAAAATCTATACTGCGCTGGAAAAAGCAATTTTAATTTGAATGCCAGAATTATCGTGATTTAAGAACCAATGATGAAATTACACAAGATCTTTCATTTGGACATTGGGGATGGAGCCTTCATTCTCTGTATGAGAGTTTTACAGAGCTTGAAGTGCAGGAATAATTCTGGTTATTAAGGCAGGGTCTGAATTTATAACGTGAATTCCTCAAGTGCCTTTTTACAAGATACTTATACTTGTCAAGATGGAATAAGCTAAGCTACTTAGAGTAAGCTGAAGTAAGTTGATTATGTATGTGAGCTCTAAGAAAAGTGGTAATTAAGTGTTCATGGTACGTGTAGGTCCTAAACAGCTACTGATTTACCGTTCTTTGAAGGTGACTGACTTACCACATGGTAGGGAAGATTCTGCTTTGGTTGTAAGATGTGAAGGCTCTCACCTGTCTTTCTGGTGCAGTCTTAAGTTGCTCCCTGCTGAATAAAGCAGGAAGACTAAGTGTGCTCCTCGTTTAAGCATGTTCAAATGTTATGATTTTCTTGTTTAAACAAAGCAGTCTTGTGGGGTATCGGATTGCTTCCTGGATTTTTGGAATGTAATGAAAACTTTATTTATTCTATTGAGATTGAAGAACTGTCTCCTGATGAAGGAGAGAGAAGAGACAGAGATCACAGAGAATACTGTGCTTGTCAGTCTTAAATAGAGACCAGAGAAGTACTTTTGATCAAAGGCCACATTTGGCTCAAGTAGGGAGGAGGTAGTTTTCTCTCCCCAGTCAGTCACTTGCTTGTTTTCTTCAGGTGGAAGTTGATTTTTTGTGAATCAACTTCTGCCAAAGTTTTTGACTCCAGTTTAGCCTGCAGTTTTTGCACCACCTTGGAAAACCAAGTATAGCTTAATTAAATGTCTTAAAATTATCTTCATTCTTCAGTGTGTATTTTGAATTCATATCGTACATGGACATATTCCTACCTGGACTTAACATTCAATGATACTAGAACTAAGTTGGCTAATATGTTCTTAGATGTGACTTTGTACCAGCCATGTCCAGCTGCTGTGATTGTGTTGGGTGCCTGGGGGTGGTGATTGATTACAGATTCCTCCCTGGAGCTGACTGTGGATCAGCTGGCCTGCTTCCAGATGTTTGAACTGGTTATGTGAGCCGCAAAGATGTGTTGAAAAGCTCATTAGCTAAACTTTTAAAATAGTTTCTCAATTTAGTCTATATTGAATTTTGTGTTTGTTATGGATGCTTAGAGAGATGGTGAGAAACTCAAAAATGCCCTTAAAGTTGTTTTGGAAAAGAAGTGCTTTTTTATGCTTCTTCTGGGAGAGCATTTGTCTTGTCTGAACAACTGTGCAGATCTGCATGGTCAGCTGAAATTCTGCATTGTAGATTACCTTGTATAAAGGAAAAACAGACTTGACTAGCTCTGCTGGAAATGAAGAATAACCTGAAAAATACAGAGAGTACCATGATGTGTTATGTTAGAGATTCTTGTGCTTTTTGCTGGATAGTTTGTGTTGGTTCTTTCCATCTGTAGATATTAATCTGTTCCAGCCTGTCTGGAGTAAAAACACAAATTTGCATTGTCCTCTAAAAATGTTTGGTTTTTTTTTTTCTTCTAGTGTTCTAAGCTTCTTTCAGACACAACAGTAATCCAGTTTTATCCAAGTAAATTTGTTTTGATTACAGATATCCTTGATACTTTTGGTAAGTATCTAACGTGCCAGACTTACTACACAATTGTTAATAAGATGAAATTTATTTTTTGTAATGGTAGAAAACATGCAAAAAGTGCTGAAGTGACTCTCAGTCAGAATTGTTCAAAAACTGTGATGAGTGAAGTCTTCAAAATAAAAATATTTCCTTTTGCAGTTCTGTGCTTTATTAGTGAATATCTAGAACAAAACCTCGGGAAACATCATGATCTCTGTATTTTGAAATTTAAAACACACTGTCATTATGAAAATATTTTGGTTTTGGCAGCCTCTTGATTCAATATTTCATTGTATTCATATTTGAAGAATAGACGTCAGAAAGTTTTCTGTAGCTGAATAGCGACTCTGAAGTGATCAAAATGTAGTTCCTGAATTTTTTAATGTATCTTTATCATTTTTAAATGATCCTTTAAGTGAAATTGTCATCCACTTCATGTAATTCTCTTGGTTTTCTGCCATGTTATGGAAGAGATTTATGATGGCATTCAAAGTTGAAGGGTACTTTGATGTTTAGCAGGATATGCTAGGACATAGATCCAATTGTTTTTTCAGGTCTTGCTTCCTCTTTGTGTTCCTTCCTACTTACTGAAAGTTGCTGAAGGTAACATAATATCCAAACTCAGCAAAACTCAACACCAGCTGTCCTTTCCTGGCCTGGGAGAAATCTGACCTGTGTGCTACCTCTGCACTTAAGGGAGCCAAATAAATTTTTTTATAGCGTGTGAAGTGCTAAATTCAGACTTCACATTTCAGCCTCACTAGAGGGCAGCATAATATTAGTGTTCTAGGAGTTTTTTTCCAGCTAATTTCAATGTACGTTGGAGAGGGAACCTTTGTATTAACATCTTGTGTTTTACAGTTTGTTAGATTGTTATTAAGGTTTTTTTTTTGTTTTGTTTTTTTTGTTTTTTTTGTTTTTTTTTAAACAGGGAAACTAGTGTATGAAAGAATTCTAACAATGTGTGTGGACAATCGTGTCTCGTTGCCAGGTAACTTTGTGCTTGTTTCTACTGTGCTCCTGGAAAAAATCATGTCTGAACTAATTTGAGAAAGGTTAAATAGGACCCATGCTACTTTATTTCCTATGAAAAAAGTTCTGATTTGAATCTGGTAATTTTTAGTTTTTAACAGAGTAAAATCCATTGCTTATAGCTTTCACCTTGCACAGTGTTTATGCAAGTTTACATTTTAACTGTGAAGAATACACTGACAAATCTGAGAGTCTTGGTTTTTGGTAAATTGATGTTTTTGTTGCTACATTGGAAACTGTTGATAGTTTTGCTTTGATTAGGGAAGAATTTTGGAAGAAGGAGCAGGCTGTTAGAAAGATGATCTTTCTGACTTGGGCCCTTTTCATTTTTTTCAGTTGAAGTTCTAACACAATGTAAAAGTTCAATTTGATATTTACAGTACAGATGTATATGGAAGTACTTCTTTAGGAAGGCACCAAAACATTCTATTGAAATACGGGCTTTCCTTGCAATTGGGAGTGTGTTAAGTTCATGTCCTTGAAATATGAAGCATTCTTACTTTGTAGTTGGCAATGCAACAGTACCATTAGGTTACAGTTAAATCTATAGGATTTCAGCCAGAAGCCTGAAACCAGCAAATATTTAAATTTGAAATAAACTACAGAAAATACTTAAAATAAATTTGGTTGTTGCAGCTCTGATAAACTGTTCTTATAAACGTTAATGGAGGCAGACGGTTCCCGTAGCATGTCACGATTACTGGGCACAGTTACCTCTGTTCTGGAGAGCTGAGCTTGTGCTGCAGCTATACAGCTGCAGGGGGCATTGATGGTAGGAACTTCCCAAGCAGCTATAAAAGTAGGAGGGAGAAGGAAAACCTGTGCTGTGCTTGCTGTGCATGGCAGTGTGAACCCCCAGGGATTTCAGGCCCAACCTCCATGCTCGTCCTGTGGGAACCAAGCAAAACAAAGTTGGACAAGAACTCCTGTGGTCCTAGATGAGAAAGCACATCTTCTTGTACTCAGTCAGCATCTAACGTGTGGCTTCTCTAGTCTTGGAAGGGGGGAAACTTTCTTGTGGAACAGGAGCTTCTCACCTTCTGGGGACAGGGATGGGAGAGCACTGGTATTTTAAAACTGTTTCGCAAGGAGCTTATAAGCAGACATTCACAGCAGAAGCTGTTTGTGTAGCTTTATCACTGAGAGAAGAGGGACTCATCCTTCCCAACCGTCTTGCCTCAGACCTGGGTAGATCCCAAGAAGCCCATTTTTGCCTTCTGTTCCAGGCAATCTGGAGAAAGAGGAGGCAGTTAGTGACGCAACTGCATGCCCGCCTGACCAGAGCACTGTCCCCATAACCCATCTGTTCCACCCTGGGCTGGCAGCTTTTTCCTGCTGGCAGCTGACAAATAGTCCCAGAGCTCATGACGAGAGAACTGCGCTGCACTGTTAGATGTTTAGCCCACAAAAACAAGTGTTCTGTCAGCGTTTAGTATCTCCTACTTCTTGCAATATCGTTTTAAGTAATATTCTTTAAAAATTATATTAGCCTTGTAAAGAATTTGAGTGCATAATTCTGGTTTATATGTATGCATTTGTTATATTTGTATTTATATATGTATTTGTTACAGATTTCCTGTATTTTTTGTTACAATTTCTGCTTTTGCAGGGAGGCAGAGGTTAGATTTCTAAGTAGCAGATCTGAGCTTAGCTTTGAGTGCTTGACTTCAGCTTCTGAAATGTTACTTAATGCAAGATGGAAGCTTTAGTTACCTCTTCTTGCTCTCTGTGTATTCAACTCTTACTGCTGCAAGAGAGAGCTGAGAATCAAACATATTGCCTAGTTTATTATGGTATGCCTAATTCCTTGTTGAAAGGAAAGAGAATATAATTTTAAACTGAGAATGAAGTGTAACTTGTTTCCAGAAAGAATGTAACTATTTTTAAGTTATTGTTTTTTCCCCAGATAATTTTTCTCCAGAGAGCGTTAACGATACGGCTAAAGAAACTTGCTTAAACTGGTTTTTCAAGATTGCTTCAATCAGAGAACTCATTCCCCGATTGTATCCTTGTCAAATGAGACTCTTGGAGTGTGTCTGCAGGTTTTGCATAGACTTTTCCAAAAATGGATGTGTTTGTTTCAATAAAACCCAGAGCAATCTGATGTTTATACTGACTTTTTTTTGTTTGTTTCAGGCTCTATGTTTTGAATTTAATTTTGAGTCATGTTTGATCGTAAACCGAACGCTGAATGATTGGCTATGAGCAGCATGGCAGTGATAAAGTTGAGTTGATGTGTGAAAACTTGGGAAACAATAAAAATCTTGTAGATAAATCATAAAAATCAACAAAGTGTAGTGAAATTAATTACAGAAGACCTTGAAATAGTTCGTTCAATATGTATTCGGTATATAAGTTTGGTTTTGTGTTTTTAAATGGCATGCATCTTAGTTTTGTTCCTTAACTTGGCTTCATTTTAGTTACGTGGAAGCAGCAATACTGAAGTGCAATAAGTTCTTATCAAAAATGTAAGAGTAAATGTTAAGTGTGGGAAGGAAGCGAATGGGCAGGCTTATAAACTAATTTAAGGAGTTAAGCATGCAAGTTCTGTGATTAATTGTGGATAGGGTCTCAGAAGATCTGAGAAGAACCAGTACTGAGATATTTTGGAGTTTCTAGTGAGAATTCCATAGAATAAATTCAAAGTGAACTGCGGTACAATTTGGAATGCAATAGTGCTTGCAGTTTTGGAATATATGTATAATTGTGACATCAGGAGTTTGCAAATTAAAAACTAGTGGCTTCAGATGGTGGAGGAGGAAACAAGATTGTTGAGATGAGGAGTGTGGCAAAAAGACAGGATAGAAAACTGAAAGGAAAATATTCATGTGTTGCATTGCTAAAGATAGAGTTGGAGAAACAATTTAGGAGCAATGAACTGTTATCTGTTGAAAATCTTGGTATAAGCTTCATATGTTGCCAAACAGTGTCAGTCGCTGAGCTGAAAATGTTCGTTCACATGTCATCATCCTTTTTCAGTTATATTTTGAAATGAGTGATGTAAGCCAAATTACTACTATAGTGACAACTTCATTATCCCTAAAAAGTGCTTCTTTTACTGGAATGGGTGGGCCTCATCTCCAGGCACTAGTACAGCCCTGTCAAAAAGGACCTGTGGGAAAAGAGACTTACAAGGAGTTCTGCCAGTTCTGCTTTAAGTGAATACTTTCTTCACGTTGAATTACAGCCCTTCTAGAGCTCTGCTGTTCCTCACAACTAGAGGAGGAGTTTTTTAGTTGTGCTTGTCTTTTACAAGCCAAGCATCCAACCTGGCTATCTGCACTACTGCTAATGGCAAGTACTGCAATTTGAATATAGGATATGTGTTACTATACACATAAAATTTTACTTCTGAACTAAAATTTTGTGCTAATGTGCTTCTTCTTTGGTAGGTGTTTCTGTAACTCATGCTCAATTGTCAATCTACAAGGCAGCTACTGAAGTTATCTGTAGGTGATATAATTATCTTATGGATTGTTAAATCTCATTTTCATTTCTTAAAAATGTTAACAGGGGGATTTCGGAATGTCTCCCACGGTTAACGTCTATGATTAGAGGAATTGGAGACCCACTGGTTGCAGTCTATGCAAGAGCATACCTTTGCAGGGTAGGCTATCATTTAATGCTTCAGATCTGTATCAAAGACTTACTGCAGCTAGCTCTGCTACTAAAGGAAAATTTCTTTTAACTACTGTTTTTATCTGAAGTAGTCAGCAGCCTGTCTCTTTCTTCTAACAAACAAAAAAAAAATTTTGTTTTGTTTTAATAATGGGGAATCTTTCTTTAAGTGTTTATAATAAGTAAAAATAATAATTTTCTGTGCTGCTTATGCCAGTTTTTCATCTGCAGGTAGGGCAAAATCGTAGGGAGAGTTTGGACTTTGAGACTACATGCTGTTGTCTGATTGCTAGGCACTGCTTTCACAGTTTATATATGCACTTTTCTATGTTTATCTTCCTCCTTCTACTGCTAGAGTGTATGTGGCAGGCAGAGGGCTGGCAAGCTCCTTGGCAGAGGAGCCCCTTGGTAAAGTGTTGAGACTGGATTTTTGTCTGACTGTGCAGTGTAGCTATGTTCTTGTACTCAACTACTCTTGCAGTTACCTTAGCAGCTCAGCCGAGATAAACTTACCCAAGAAGATACCCTAAAAATCATTCAAGAAGTCATCAATAGTGGAAAATTATTTGTGAAATACATTTTTGAAGTAATTGCAAAGATCTCGACTATAGTTGGAAAATGGTAGGGCTGCTGATTAGCAACACTTGCATGAAATTAGCTGTCATTACGAAATATGAGTTTGTTCAGTGTTGGTAGCTGTTATGTTTGAATAAACTGTCCAGTATGCTTTTGGTATACTATTCAGGGGTGTCCATATGAATTCCTGCATCTGTAAGTAATCATTAACCTCTGGTTTACTCTGGTAGATGATCTGCTCAGTTTATTTGAATCTTGAAATACAATAATGCCTGCATTTTTGTCATAGCCTAATCATTCCTGCTACATAGTGCAAGGTTTCTGAAGTTTTTCTAGGGGACAGTTTGTATGCACAGTCCACCTTTTACTGTTCCAGATACAGCTAAGAGAGATGTATAACGGTAGAGCAGTTAGGACTAATAATCTAGTAATGGTAATTGAAATTATGTAGTAAGGAATAGCTTAGTGTGCTCCTTTTTGTCCACAAAGATGATCATATGAAATAAATAGTGAAAATTTTCTTGGAATAAAATACTAGCTGTTCAAATCCTGACTGTTGTTTAAAATAAGAAATCTTATTGGAATGGAAGGCATTTTATCTTCTGTATTCCAGCTACTGACACTATATTAATACTTTCACAATGAAGACAATGAAAATAGATTTTAAACAAATATTAATTCTTGAATAGGAAAACTGTAGTATCGATATAAATTATGTCTAAAGCCACAGCGTAGTAAAATGTGGGAATAAACACTTGCATGAAACCAAAGAACCAGATCTTTACACGGCAAGGTAATGCATTTCTCTTTAGCCTCATGGTTTGAAAGGAAATGATATCTAAGGAAAAGTGATAGATGACTGGCTTGGATCTATGCAAGGTACCTCTGCTTTGTGATGAAGTCAGCTAGAATTGCATGTGCTCAGGGATCCCAAAAACTCAGAACCCTGGGTTTGTCTGAAGAGGAGAACCTTAAGCTGTTGAGATGGGTTGGTTGGTTTGTGGTGTTTTTAAGCCTGATCTGTTACTAACTTCTCATCCACTTCCATGTCTTTCTCTTTTCTTTAGTAATATGCCACATTTTAGTTTTTTGATATTTTTTATCTGTGTTATTGAAAGCAGTCCTGTATGGATTAGTTTCCTTTGGAGTTCCAGCTTTACTACATAGGCCTTGTGCTTGTGTATCACTTTGTATTATTTATTAATATTTTATCTATATCTATTCTATATATTAATATTTTCCTTTGGGATCCTTGCTTCATTCTGCCCACAGAATAAATACACATGATTTTAAGCAATTTCTGAACTTTGACTGACTTTTAAAATGTTCTTCACTGTAGGCTCTCTGCATACAATGAATATAGGTGGTTGCAGTGCAGGCGCAGGGGTAGACATTGATTTCCTCACTGCCTACAGGTACTTGGAGCTGATGTTAGGAGAACCATGTTTAAACACAGCTGTAACTACCTCAGGGTAGTCGTTAGTGGACATAACCATAATAGTAAGCAAGGAAATAATCAGTCAAAAGCATGCAATTCAGTGCTGTTTGTTGATTTGATGTGTGTGACTAGGTGTACTCCTCCAGAAAATGCATTTTTGTCTTACAGTTCAAGGAGAATCATAGATGATAGATGTAGATAAAATCTTTTTCTTTCTCTTAATACAGGTTGGGATGGAGGTGGCACCACAACTCAAAGAAAGCCTTAACAAAAATTTCTTTGACTTTCTTCTAACATTTAAACAAGTAAGCAAATACGGGTTTTATTTGCAAAATTACATAAATACACTCCGTAGCCAAACTACGGCACGCATTTTTAGAATCTTTGAAGTTCTTAAATCTAGATTTAGGGATGTTCCTGTACCCAGATATAGTATGGGAAATTTTGCATGCATTCTGATAAGTTGAAACTGCACGTCTCCATACTTTAATAATATATGCTATGAGCCTGATATCTTTTTCCCCAGCATGCAAGGAATGCTTCAGAGTATCTCTGTATCTTTGTGATCTTTTCTGTTGTTGTTTCCATTTGTACACAAGCTTTGTCCAGTTTATCATAGCTCCTATTAAATACCTTTTTCACAGCAACATGTTTTTGTCTTTTATTTCAACAGATTCATGGGGATACGGTTCAGAATCAGCTGGTAGTACAGTGTGTGGAGATTCCTTTGTATTTGACTCTATATTCTCCTGCTATAGACTGGATTTTACAGTGTATTGCATACCGTGCTCCTGAAGTAAGTAAGCGTGGTAATGTTTGATACTAAAGGAAGCGTTGGGGTGAAGAATTAATTTTGCCTATTAAAAAAAATGCCTCAGTCAGTACTTACAGGAGTGTGAAAGCGAGCATAAAGAGCCTAGATATAACTGCCTGTTTCTCTCTTCTATACAGGAAGAATGTTTATTTCCACAAAGCTCAAGTTAGACCACTTGTAACTCCTGTTTGTTTCTTGCTGTCCTTTAACTAGTTTAATCTTTATTTCCTGAATTCATTAGTTTCTTCTGTCATACAGATTTAAAAATTATTTGAGTAAACTGTAGCTTTGTAATTGCTTAACATAATCAACAGGCTATTTTAATCCCAGTCGGTCTGTTTTGCATTCTGTGGCAAAGAGTTGGTGATCTTCACCTCTCCTGCCGGAGGTAATTGACCTGGCTGGCAAATAGTAATTATTTTGAGAAATGGCATGGCTGGAGAATTGCAAATTTGACTTCCATAAAATGGTGTTTTGGATTAAAATACCACTACAGTAGGTGTATTTTATGTTGTACTACACCATTGTTTTCTTGTGTTGTAAATACAGGATAAGACAGGATTATTGGAATGTATTGGGTAGGTAATTAAACCAGCTTTTAGTAGACTTCACTACAGTAATTAAAGCTGAATTTATTTGCAGAGTCTCTACTCACTAATTTTAATAAGTAATTCTTCCAGGTTCTGCTAACTGAGATGATGGAGAGATGCAAAAAATTGGGGAACAAGTAAGTATTGAACAATGCAGTAGACACAAGTCTGTAATGAGTATTTGTGAGTCCCTGTAATAAAATTCTCTCTCTCCCTTTTGAAAACACTATTTGGATGCATAGTATAGCTTTTGTTCTCCCAGTAGCTTACTAAATCATGACTATGAACATCTGTTTTCCAGAGATGAATTCTAAAATATGGTAGGTTACTTGTAGAGCAAACGTTAATTAATTTGTCTTGGTTGCTGCATTTTGGCTCCTAAGCCAAAGTTTAGGACACGTAATGTGTTCTCCATCAGCTGTGTCTCTGATTCCTGGTTGTGCTTCATTTTTTCTGTTTTCCTCCCTTTCCTTCCCCCTAGCCTCCACTGGCTACAGTCAGCCCATACATGCAGTTTGCAAGGGAAGTTGTAAAGCAGCTGACACCTTTGGAAGATGGTAATATTTAGGCATGAAATTAGTATCCCAAACGTCTCCTCTAAGTCTGTGTGCAGACTAATCGCCTTCAGTGAGTAGTTCAGGAAGATGGTCTGAAAGTTTTGGATGTACTTTCTGAGCTGTGTGAATGCAATTTGGCCTGCTGATGAGCTAATCTCAGTTCATTTTATTGGGTAGGTAGGCTGAGGTCTGTGAAAGTTTTCAGCTACCTATTTTGTTTCTGATGTGCTTTGCACAGTCCAGTTCTGCAGTGGCTGAGGAACTAAGATACGTTAATCACTTAGCTGAAGAATGCCAGCATTAGCATTCTGTGACAGAGCTAAGGAGTGCAGGAAAAGTGTAATTTTTAAAAATGTGATGTGAAGATGCTATTGTATCGGAGTGTATAATACGGGTAAAAATAATCCACTTACTCTGCTGTATTAGTTATTTTGTGTAGGTGTTGATTTGTTTTGTGGAACTTATTTTTAAATCACCTTCTAACATTTCTCGTTGTAAAGGTGGGCTAGGTGCCTCCTCTTTGTGCCTGTTTGCTCTTTGAAGGAAGGACAAAATGTTGACTATAGTGAGGGTTTTTTTAAATAAAAGTTTTTGGCACGTGTCTTTTTTTATTGGGAAGTTGAATAATCAGGTTTAGATGATCTATAAAGCACGGTAGTTTTCTTCTAAAGTGGAGTTCTGTGGTTTTATGTCTTCTCATGACTGTCAAAATATTACAAAGCAAGAGGCATCAGAATATAAATCTTTAAATAATCTCAGTATGTTTCATGAACTACTTTGCAACCATCTAAGTGAAAAGTGACAGCCTGCTTTTCTCTGTTGCAAAGCATATACCTAGTGAACTGAAAATAGTTGTCTAATGATAAAATGCAAATTTTAGTGAAATTGCAATGGGACCACTAATGCTCAGTCAGAAACACAGAAGATGCTGGGCTATTTTAAGCGCTCCATAGAGTTTCCCTCAAGGTAAACCACCCTGTATCCAAACTGTTCCAGACTAGTGAAGGACACAGTGTTTTATGAGGCAGCTTCTGTACTAAGTCATGGCAGAGTTTGCCCAAAGGAATTGCCTTTTGAGTGATACTAGATTTTGTTTCTTATGTTTGAAAAATAGTATCAGTAAACTGGGTTTTACAGTAATGCAATGAGTTCACTCTTCTGTCAGTAACTTCGGCTTCATAGTAATACAAATATGGGTCTGAATGATTAATCATAAATGTCTAAACATGTCATTGCCAGTTATTGTGTGATAATGACTGTTTTGGTTTATTCTAATCCTAACAATGCAGCTGCTAGAAATTTGACTTTTATAATACATATATATTTTAATTCAGTGAGAGAAACTTCAATAGAGATTTGCCCTGCCAAAGTATACTTCTGAACTGCAGTTAAAAAGAGAGAGTAAGTTTCTAAATGCATCAGCTACTCCTGGTTTATTTGATCTTTATAGTAAACTTCTGGTAAAACGAAGGCTTTGAAAAAACCTGTGTGGAACAAGTATTCTACAGGCAGGGTTACCTTCTTATCTGATGGCTTAATGTTTTCTTGTTTTGCTTATGCACTATTACTTCTCATCAATGCAAGCTTGATTTGTGAGGGTTTTTTCTTCCTTGTCCCCTTTTTTTAAATTTAGAATACATGCTGGACAGTTGTTAGTCTAAGAAGTTCAGATTAATGTAAATGAAGGGACAACAAAATTTTAGTTGATGTCTAGCTGTGTTGATTTGTATTCTGTTCATTGTAGTGCTTTGCTGTTGAATTCAGTAATGTCAGCATTCAGAGCAGAGTTTATTGCTGCAAGATCTATGGACTTCATTGGCATGATTAAAGAGTGTGATGAATCTGGATTCCCAAAGGTAACTTCTTGTATGTGATTTGTAACAATTCCTGTTCGTTGTCTGACAGTTCTTTATACTCTTGGTTGCCTACATAGGTTGCACATCATTTAAACAAAAGGTGGTTTGATTCAAAAAAATCTTTCTGCACAGTGTACCTGGTAGAGCAGTGTTGGACATGCATCTTCTGCTTTTAATTTAAAATTTCTTATTAACTTTCAGCATCTCCTCTTTCGTTCCTTGGGATTAAACTTGGCATTGGCTGATCCTCCTGAAAATGATCGCCTTCAAATATTAAATGAAGCGTGGAAGGTTATAACAAAGCTGAAGAACCCACAGGTGAGTTATTGTCCATTCTGTTTCAGTACTGATTCTGTGTTTGGGGCAAAATTGTAGCCAGTTGTTCAGTAAGCATACGCTTAGCATGACATGGTTTACCTTTTCTGGATACATTTGCCAAAAAATACGATACCTGGTAATATCTTTATATGATCCCTGCTTTTCTGAGCTCTACTTAAGCACAACTTAACTCTACATAACATAATTCTACATAAGCAACTTTTGAGGTTTATCAGGAGTGCTAGATCTTCAGGTCTGCATGAATCATACCTCAGGAGTTAACTCTTTTAAGTGTAATTTTTGCAAGTGTATTTCTCATAACCTCCTTTAAATATTGGTAATCATAAGACACATGTATTTCTAGGATTATATCAACTGTGCTGAAGTGTGGGTGGAGTATACATGCAGACATTTTACGGTACGTGAAAATTACTTTGCTTACTTTGAGGGTTTTCTGATGCAGACTAAGTGCGTGTATTAGCAGTTTGGTATTAGAAATGGAAAAGCTATGACTATTCAATATATGTGTATAGGACTTCAGTAGTGAATGAAAAAATGTATTTCCTTCATGGAAGATGAATAGGGACAAAAGATGCAACTTTGAAGGGGTCTTCACCACTCCCCAGCACTGCATATTTCTTTATTTATTGGCAGATGGACCAGTTTAAGTAAGGATTTACTGGAGGTATGTCTAAAGTTCCTGGCTTAACTAGAGCTCCACAGAAAGCTGATGCTTGGGCAAATGAAAATAAATTATCCAACTGGTTTTCAGTGACTTGATTTATGTGCTGATTTCATTACTGTATTTTGTAACCTCATTTTTCGCCACACAGAAGCGAGAGGTCAATACAGTTTTGGCTGATGTTATCAAACACATGACTCCTGATCGAGCATTTGAAGATGCTTACCCACAGGTAAAGAATTTATTTTGCCAAATCTGTAAAAACCCAATGTGCTTTTTCTTAGATGAAATTAGTTCTTAAACGTTACTGATGTCTCTTCCACAAAATATTTTTAAACACTGGCTGTAATTTGGCAAGCCTTTTGGAACAGTGTAATGCTGTGATTTGTTCCTCCTTTTTTCCCTGCACATCAATCTTTCAGTTCAGAGAAATGCTAAACCAGAATGATTTATCTATTTAGAAGTAGCAATAGTTAACTCCTACATCAGCAGTGGTGTTCTGTTGAAGAAAATTAACAATCACGGCAGGCTGTTTAAACAGAAGTAAACCGTAAAATAATCCATCTCTACTTGACATTGTTACGGCTTCAGTGAATTATTGTGTCCAGTTCTTGAGACTGCATGCCAGGTGAAATATGGATTAATTGAAGAGGTGGTTTTTGTGGTTACTTGGAGGGTAGGTAGCTAGGTAAAGTCCCTGCAAAAGAAGATTTAACAAACTGGTTTGGGTTTTTTTTTGGTTGGTTGGTTTTTTTAGTCTAGAGAGCTGGAGGACATGCAGACTATAAATTGGAAAAATCTGCCAAACTATAAAAGTAAAGAACAAATAAAGCCTGGGCAGGCTGGTCAGCCTCTGTTCACATGAGTTCTGAAGAGCACGTTGGAAAAAACATCTGTTAGGAACAGCATGGCTGTAGTTGATCCTGCTTTGGGGAGAGAAATTACAATGCTTGAAGTGTCTTCCAACCAGTTTTCTGTGAAAAACTAGGGAAGACTAACCTCTGGTGTGGATAGTCTTAATTTAACTTGTATTACAATCATTTTCCCTTTTTTTTTTCTCTTTAGCTGCAGTCAATTATTCAGAAAGTTATTACCTATATCTATGACTTCTCTCTGCTTTTTTCGGTGGTAAGTGATACTCTGTTTAATAAATTTTTAGGAAGAAATATTTTGCACTGTTTCTGTAAGAGAATTTACCTGACTTGGATATTTAGATTGTTTGCAAGCTCACATAGTGAGAGGACTTTTTGTCAAGTAGATAAGTGCAGAAACATTTTGGAAGCTCTCTGCTGCTTACTACTTAAATATTCATTATTCTAATTCCAATTTTCTATACCTTTTTTTCCTTAGGCTGTTAGATTTTCTAAGTTTGTTTGTTACTATGGCATAAGTGACAGTCAACGGAAGATAAAATACCATTTATTTGTGTGTGTGTGTTCATGTAATTCCTGATAGCTGTTTCCATGTTATGATACATACTTAACATGCTCTGTTATAGGGCTTAAGTTTGGCATTGGAATCAAGTGAAACTTAGAGAGGTCAGAGACCTGTATATGAGGTAGAGAAAGAGGAACAAAGCGGGTGTCAAAGTACTGAAAACAATGGAAGATTAAAATTCAGGACTGACCCTATGGATTTGGAGTCAAGTCTGGTTCACAGATTGCTCAGATAATTCTGAAAAACTTACCCTTGCTATATTATTGAAATGATATAGAAACTAAGTATTTCAGTATCTTAACAACCTAAACCCTTATCTTTGAAGAAAATTTGAATGTCTTGGACCTTCATAAGTTGCCTTGGATACATGCAAAATGGTTGCTGGTGTGTGACTTGTTTTCACTGTTCATAATATCCTACCTTTTGTTCCCATAGATGTCTGAATTTGTTGTGATCTTAAGCTGTTTCAATCATATGATTGCTTTTAAAATATTTGCAGCATTTGATTTAAACAGTTTTGTGTTTTGTGTTTTACTCTGGATCTCTGCAGTCAATAAATTGGTATACCTTACAGCCATTAGTGCTTTTCCATTTGTTCCACTCTTTCATCCTTCAGGATGAATTACTGTCTTCAAAAAAGATGAAAATAATTTTAAAGTAGCTATTATTATAAAACTTATCCAAAATATTTATTGTTTTAATGCGTTGTTTGTAAAATACCTAATTTCACTTGTTTATATATTCGTACTTTCAGGAGAAATTCTTGCCATTTCTGGATATGTTCCAGAAGGAAAGTGTGAGAGTGGAGGTTTGCAAGTGCATTATGGAATCCTTTATTAAGTAAGTGGAGAATACTGAGATTAAATGCACTCTGGAGGGTCTGGGGAATGTATTGAAAGATTGATAGGGAAGATGAGTCAGTATATAGGCCACTTAGCTTGTGAAGGTGTTCCAGACTATGGGGAAAAAAAGGAAAATGTCAATTTTGTAAATCTGTTGATTGACCGCTTAACTGTTTACAAAGAAAGCTGAAATTGAAGTAATCATATTGATGCTGACTTGCTGTGGATTAACAGAGTAGTTGTTCTCTGAGCATTTTAAATTTATCTTGCCTTAGTTTATAAAATTTATTTTGTATTCCAGCTGATGTGACAACACAGAACTGATACCTTGGTATAATGGAGGAAGAGAGACAGTCTCTTTTTACAGGCTCCATTATGTAGAAAAATGGGTATTTCCACAGTTGAAAATGAACTTAGAAGATGAGACTTCATCTTCATCTTCAAATATTGTAGAAGTCAAACAGTCCTTTTCTTTTCAAATAATTAACAAGTTCCTTGAAACTTTTTTTTTTTTTTCACCTTCCCTTCAGGTATTTATATACACTGCTAAGCCCCGCCCAAGCCTTCTCTTCTCTCGGCTAAACAGTCCCAGCTCCCTTAGGCTTTGCTTATATGAGAGATGCTGCAGCCCCTTAATCATCTTAGTGGTGCTCCACTGCACGTGTGCCTCTGTACCTGAATGTGACATTTATCCTTCCTGTCTGTCCATCAGTAGCTGAGAAACTATATTACTTCTTCGTAGGTCTAGGATTGCCTTGTTTTGGTGTTCTTAGATTGCTTCAATGTATCGCATCTAGCCTGTTGTCTCCTTTAAGGAGTCAGATTCTGTGGCTTAGCAGTAAGATCCGTGTATTAAGACAGTGTTTCTTGACTGGCATTTGTTGGAATTGTACGTCTATTAACCATGTGATCTTTGGAGTTCTGTTGGTTAAAAAATGAATATAAAGCTTTGTAGTGTCACACAATGCTGATGACTGGAATTACGCATTAAATTGGTGTTATTCTATTCATTGATTTTCATTTTGACAGAACAGGATTTTTGATCACTTTTTCTAAAACATTTTATAGGCATCAACAGGAATCTACAAAGGATCCTGTTATACTGAATGCTCTTCTGCATATCTGCAAGACGATGCATGATTCTGTGAAGTAAGATTAACTTTACTCATACTAATAACTATCGTTTATGCAAAGTTTGGCTGCTTGCTATACAGTTTCACATTTCTGAGGCTGTTTGTTTCATGGTGGATTAAGACATTAATCCAATTAGCAGTGAGGGAAGAGCTGTGCAGTGAAGTGGCAGCATGTACCATTTGCTCTTTAATTACTGCTTTATTTTGAATACTGGAGCAGAATTTTAAAAGGAAAGTAGCAATGTTTTTGTAGAGTTTTCTAGTGAAGCAGAGACACTAAACAGTCCAGTCTTCTAAAAATATTTTTGAGAGTGAAACCAATGTAATCTTTGAGTTATAGCAAATAATAAACTATTTTTGAGATTTAAGTGAATATGTAGCTCTTAAAGCACAGATTGCCATACTCAGTTATACCTTTTTGGGGGCCACTTTTTTCAGCCATTACAAAGGGGTGTGAAATCTTTAAAAGGACACCTGAAATATCTCTAGGAACTTGAGTAGGGGAAGCTAGAACAGGGGAGAAGCTCTTGAACCATCTGTGTCTTTCCCCTAAATCCTTCTCTTCTTTTTCCCGCTTGACTTTGAGTGCTGAGGTTGTTAGGGATCCTGGGTGCTCTGTTGCACCATCACTGTTTGAACAGCAGTTGTGCAATGTGGAAAACAGTTGTAGCTTGTAGGTAACTTGCAAAAATCACATGGAAATCTGTGTCTGATTGAAAATAGAGCCAGAATCACAATGCTGCAAATTTTAGATCTTAAGAGCAAAAATCGTTTTTTCTTCTGGTTTGGGTTGAGTAGAATTGTACGGGCACAATTTCTTTTGGCACTCTGAGCCCAGAGCCTCTTAGTATGGCAGACGCTGTAAAGGATCTTATAACTTTCTTAGCCTTCATATGCCATGAATGCAAGATTTATTGCCAGTGAAGAAGTCAGATTTCGCATGTAATTCCAATTTATACCAGCTAGAGTGCTGTATTTTGGGTTAGAGCACCTTATTTGGCTGTATGTTGCACTAAAAGCCACTTCAACCTTTAAATAGAACAATATATTGAAGCTAAAACAGCTTATTAAAAAAAATTAAGCAGTTTATGGCGATCCATGTTTGGTGCTTCCTCTGACATTTTGCCAAAACAATTGGATAGTTTACCAGGATCCTTAAAATCCCCTTAAACCAGCAGTTCTTTTAGCTGAGATAAGATGGTGTACATCATTAGCTTGGTTCTGTTGTGTCATCTCTTATTGGCAAATCATCATAAATTCTAACTATCTTAAAGTAACCCCTGCATCTATTTTTACATCCTGGTTCAGGGAACTCCCAACCCATTGTGTAGAGCTCGCTAATCCCTAACAGCTGTTGGAGGATAACAGCCTTTAGACTGGTAGAGGTCTGATTCAGAATTGAACTGGAAACCTATAACTGACCTGGAGATCTCATTACAAGTCTTCTGAGCCTTTCAGAGCCCATCAGTTGACTCTTTTGATTGGCAATGCACTAATGAGCTAATCATGCTGAGATTTTCTTTCCTCCTTTACTGAATTTGTATAATAAAACTATTGTTCTCTTCCCATCTGGTGTCTGAGTTAGGAAATTGGTAACTGATATACTAAAGGTCAAAACTAGAGACAAGTATATAATACTAAAAGGATTAAATTGTATTAGTTAATTGTAATTTAACTTTTTGTTCATCCATTTTCAGTGAAACAGGTTTGACTTATTGGATTTTCATGTGATGTAAATTTGTTTCAAATCAGATTTGGACTCTTGCTATAGAATAGGTGTCTGTGGTAATCTTGAAAAGAAACTCTTTTTTACCTATCGGTTTAGTTCAGTTCTTACTAAAACATCTAAAAGACATCACTGTAACAAGATGATGTTAATTATTTTTAAAATTAAGTCACAGGGTTAGTTAAAATAAACAAACCCAGACCAAAAACCCAACCCAAACCAAAAAACCAAACAAAACAATAAACTAATGTTGTCTCTAAAATAAATACATTAACTATTACATATACTATTTAAAGTGTATTTTAAAAGCTTTTCCCCTTAAATAGGATAACTTTCTTCTAATTTACTAATTTCTTTATGTTTTTATAATCGGTTCCTACTCAAGTTCTCATGTTGTAACACAAGACTGAAGCCATTTGCTTGCTGCAGTAAAGAACATTAGCTTAGCTTCCTTTTCCTCATGTCAAAATCTGAGTTTCTGTAAAATCTAAAGACTCTTTTAGCATTTTTAACTTCTTTTTTTAAATTTGGAATTTAGTTTGGTGCATGGTTGAGTTGGTGGTATTCATATTAAAATTAGTTTTATTGTTTTATAACTAAAATTACGAGCTTAGTGGTCTTAGTGTGCAATAACTATTTTATATAAATAAATTACTATCATTTAATAAATTAGTATGTATCATTTGAACCTTTACAGATAAATAAGATAAGCCATATTCCAAAATCTACCATATAAATTTTCTCTTATAGTGCACTAACACTTGAGGATGAGAAAAGAATGCTAGCAGCTTTGATAAATGGATTCATAAAAATGGTGAGTGCAGATTGTGTGCAACTGTTGCGGTGCACCTTATAGCTTGGGTATTCGTGAGATCCCCGTGAGAAACAGGTGCCTATGTAGCTGAATCAGAGACTGTGTGTGTGACTTGCTTAAGACCATTGAAAACCTCAACCGGTGTATTTTAGTGAAATAAGTATGCATGTGTTGAAAGAAATATCATACAGTGTTGAAGCTGACATGGTGCAATATGAGACTGTAAAGTACACGTGTTATTTATTTAATCATATTTTCTGCTAGTTTTTTAAATCTCATGTAAAACATGATAAGTGTTTAAAAGTTAAACAGCAGTTAAAGTCTTGCCTACTATAGCATCAGAGCGGTCATTGATTTATGTGAATGAAGTTCCACTACCCAGCTCTAAATATCCAATAAGCCAATATCAGCTTTAAACAACACAAAATAGGTATAACTTGTATGTTATTCTTATCTCTGTTTATCTTAATTTACAAATAAGATAATTTGTATCATCAAATTAGTAGTCCCACAAAAACTCCAGCTTTTGTCTTGAAATTAATTTTTAACCCTTCCCTCCCTCATATCTCAGTATAATCTTTTTTTCTTGTCTGTTGTGTTTGAGTTGTCAGGTTGTTTTAGGGAGATGTTCTCAAGCTTTTTTTATTCTCTAACCAGGTACTCTCAATACTTGACTTTTCTTTCACAGTCAGAGCTGACAGGCTTTGTCTGTACTTGTCCTCTTTGTTCTTTGTTGCAATTCTATGAATTTATCTCTAGATGATTGCTTTCTCTTCAGCTATAATAATTTGCTATGTAATATGTTTTTAATATAATTTTGCTTTATTAAGCTGTATATGCAGTATAATGTTGTGTAATTTCCTTTAGGAGGATTTCCCACATTGAATAATATTTGATGTGGCTTTATAGTCTTGGGGTGGGGGGGAATCCCATAGCAGCAAAATGACTAGTTATAAATTTTAAACCAGCACACATTAAGATGTGGAGGGAAAAGCAGTTGTAACAGTCATCCTTACAGTCAGGCTTTTTTATTGAAAATTTTATATTTTTAGAGAAGTTTTATTGAGACGAGAACTCAAGAATTAGCAGTTGCACAAATAGAGGAAAGGCAAAGACAGTTGTCTGTAATGTAAGAAGCAGTCCTTTGTTTTCTGGTGCAGTTCCTTTGATCTTTCACTGGGTGGATTAAATGTAATTTTTATGTTAATTCTGTAAAAACTTCTTTTGCATGTGGCTTGAGAAGTAATAAATAATGCAACCTTTATTTCTATTAGAAAAAATTCCATTAGAATACATAAACGTAGACTGCCTGGAGACTGTTCTCTTGCTGGTCTTTTAATTGACAGCTGAGACACTCCAGCTGACAGCACTTGGTTTTTTAAAATCTGGAGGGTTGGAAGTAGGGTGTTCTCACACAAGAGACTTCTCTTCTTTCCTGCCAGCATGCAAGGTTGCAGGCTTTTGCCATACTATATAAGCATATATTTATTAACCAGATTTGAGGAAGACCTGCTTTTCTGACTGGTATATCTAGTTAAGAAAATGCTAATTTCTCTTGGAGGCCCTTTAGCGACTAGGAATTACAGGAATCTGAATACAGATTCACTGATCTATTTTTCTGGGTTTTTTTTGTTTTACCTTTTAAGTATGAACTATACCAAGCCTTTGTCCCTGTTCTGTAAAGAATTAAGAGTTCTGCTAGTTTTGAAAAAACTTCACAAATCTAGGATTGTTTTCTTGATAAATACCTGATCTGTAAAGTAGAAGATCATGTGTAGTATGGACAAAAAACCGCTAGCAAAACTTTCAAGTTTCCCTGAAGGTTGCGTATTGGAAAGCAGACATTTAAAAGGACAGATTCTCCAGGTGCTATTTTGTTGTTAATGATGGGGGGGTTTCATACCAATATATGGGGATTTTGACTTTTGAATAGCTGTGGTTTATCTGCATGCAGTTTTATATTTGTTAAAGTTAATGGCCTAGACTGGTAAAATCTAGGGGTTTTTGTTTGTCTTTCACAGGTTTCATTTGGCCGTGACTTTGAGCAACAGCTGAGTTTCTATGTTGAAGCCAGGTCAACGTTTTGCAATCTAGAGCCTGTTCTAGTCCAGTTGATTCATGTAAGCTACAGTTTATCTACATTATCTAATAAGTGGGGATATCTTTGCAGTTCTCCTATTCCTTGCCCAGAGTATTGGTCTATGTCAGAATAAGTCTGAAGTCTCTTTATCAGGTGTTTTTAAAGTAGACTTTGATCTCATCTCTCATTTTATCACCCTAAACTGTCTGAAGTTCTTGCTTGACAGGCATGCATAGTATCACTGCAACAAAAAAAAATGGCTATCTTGCAAGAGATTTCGTGTCTAATAAAATAAATGGCACTTCTGTGCATTCAGAATATGGGTTCTCTCTTCTATAATCCTCCATCTAGGAGAGATTAGAGTGTGTCTGGCTGCAGATATAGGCAGAGTCCTGCTGTGACTGGGAAGGTTAATCTCTTCTCTGTATTAAGTCCTGTCAGGTGAGCACTAGCTGCATCTGATTCCTTTGCAACATTTTATCTTCTCTTAAATCCTTTTATTATTTTGTTTTGGTTTTTTTTAAAAATGTGTTTTAGCTAGAAATCATGATTTTTACGCCAGGAAGGAGGTGATGACAGCACTATAGCTGGGAAGCAAGGGATCATCTAAAGCCTTGAATAAATCAACAAGTCTACTTTCACAAATCTTCAGAATCACATTTGCTTTAAGGAACAGTGACTAAAATTCTCCAAGTAAAAACTAAAGAGTACAGTGAGGGCATACTGTATCAGGGTCCCTTTTGGCAGTTTCTGTTCTCTAAATGCGTGCAGTAAAACATGCAGTTCGTTATTTGCTGCTGACCTAATAAATCTGTGCATTTTTCTTAATGATTTGCTTTTGGTTTTTATGTGTAGTCTGTGAACCAGCTAGCAATGGAAACAAGAAAGGTGATGAAAGGAAATCATTCCAGAAAGACTGCTGCGTTTGTCAGGGTAGGTCTGACTCTAATAAACTTTGAGCCTGCCTTCTTAGCAGATAGTACTATCTGCTGCCACCTAAGTTTATAATTTTTGCAAAAACAATATGTTAGTATTTTTTGACACCGTTTGTAGTCTCATTTTCTCTTGTAACCATTGATCTTTACTCTCAAAAGCCAAATGCTGCTGTTTAGGAAAAGAAGATCCAAAGCATCTAATGGCAGCTTTGTTTTAAAAAAGAGCAACAAGATTGACTCCCTCTTCAAAGGAAGGTTCATTGGAGAGGTGTTTGTGTGAATTCTAGAAAGTTCAGCTTTTCAAATTATATTTGAAATAAAATACTTCAATTTCTGTGTAACCCAGGCACAGAGAGAATGGGAGGTAGAGGGAAAAGAATGTATTTAAACTTCTGTCTCATGTATCAGTGTTGATATGCTGAAATCAGTATTTGAATTTCAAATAAAGTGCTCCTTTCAGCTTTAGTGCCTCTGACTCTATATAGGTATGGTCAAATGAGCTTTGAACTATGCACATGCTATGCAAGTGGCTTGTGTTCCCCTCTTCTCACCTGAAACGTAGCAACTAAGATATCTTCATCTTCATGTGTTGTCAAGGTGTTTGCATATACTACCATTAATTAGGAAAAATGTTCATGGCACCTGTGTGTGATGTCCTGGACAAAGGATAGGTAGGGTGGCACTGGCCCACTTCTGTACGCCTGGGAGCCACTCGCTCCATCTTGGTGTTTGGCCCGTTCCAGTAGGTCTAAAGCTGCAGCCTGCTGCACTAGATCTGCTTCCTCCCAGATATACACAATGCACCTGCTTTCACCAGTTTGACAGGACTGTCCCTGAGAACCAGTAGTCTGCTTTTCTAGTTAGATTTTGGTCTTGAGCTGCAAGCTGGTTACTTCAGGAGAGAGGAACTCTCTGAGCTAGAGTCATAGAGTAAGTTTTGAACTAATCTACTCATAATAAAAATAATTAATAATAATAAATATTGTTATAATCATTGAAATAAAAATGAGAAATTTGAAGCTGCTGATTTTGAACTTCACATAATATTTGCTTTTTATTGAAAGTCTTTCCCAGAACTGACTTAGAGATTTTGATTCCTATTCGTATATGAAATCAGTAATGATTGCTCTAACTCTGAGGTAGGCATTTTCTTCAGTTTCATTTTTCTTTTAATTTGCTTTAGGCTTGTGTTGCCTTCTGCTTCATTACAATTCCATCTCTGAGCAGCATCTTCACATGTCTTAATCTGTATCTACACTCCGGACAGGTTGCTCTGGCAAATCAGTGCCTTTCACAAGGTAAGGCATAAATCTGTCTACTTAAAGGTTCTCTTATTTCAGAAATATTTCTAGCTGTGAATAATAACTTGGTTGAAATCATAAATCATATAAATATATTTATGATGTAATTAAAATACAGCCCTGTTTCAAGCACTGTTACAGTGAAAGCTTGTCATATTAAAGCAACTCTTCAATTCTAACACTAATCCTGTGATCAAAATAACCAAGACAGCTGACACTAGTTGACGTAGTCATGGCTATGAGGTAGGTTGTCCTAAATTACTTAGAAATTACGGAAAGCACGGAATGTTTTTCTCCTGCATAACTATGCAAGCACACTAATCACAAATGATGTGCTTTATTATGACTGTGGGAAGAGAAACTAGTTCATCTGTGTAGTAGTTCACAGGCTGACAAAATCCTGCAACGAGCTGGAAAAGAATTAAAACTTACGTCAATGATACCAGAAACTTGCTATCAAAGCACATGCATGATAAATGCTTAGCTAAGAAAATATGCCACTATATCGGAATGAAACAATGGAGTAATACCAGATAATATGAAGAATTAATTTTTTTTTTTTTTTATCTGAACTATTGATTGAACCGTGGCCTAAGTACAGTTCTTAGCCATCCTGTTAGCTCAGTCTTAAGTAATTGGAAATTCTGATAAAAAGTGATTTGGGGGAAAAAATTGGAGCTACTCTGGCACCAGAATGAGCATTAAATCTGTATCACCATTTAATATGGTCTTGTTCCTGTTCATATCACAAATGGAAGGCAGTTACCTATTCTGAAAGTCTTCTCATACTTTTAACTGTTTGCAGTATCTTTCTTTTCCTTTTTAAAGTGATGTCATTCTACCTTGTTTTGCAATTTTAATACTGACTTTAAGCGTCTGCTTTCCAATGGTAAATGCTTTTCCTTTACATGTTTTCAGTGGAGCTGTGAGGGTAATAAATTGGATTACTTTGCAACATATTTTGTTGTGGCTATTAATTGTTTTAGCTCTGTGCTTCTTCATGAGAGCTTGTTTTCCAAGCTCTGCATTTACCAGTAAGTTCCAGCTGCAAAAACAAGCTGACTTAGGGTGCTGATTAAGACTTTTTAGTACAGGGTGACTCTGGTATTTCTTTGTTTTGAATCTGATGCTGCCCATATAGCAAAGCAGAGGGATTTAGAGTAAAGCTGGCTGTTGTGTCCAAGTATGTTGTGCAAATAAAAGATCTGCAATGTCTGTTGTTGTGCAATTAGTATTGTGTGGTTTCTTTGTAGATACTAGAGTTTACCAAAAATGAACTCGCTTTTTCTTCCTGTTTTAATTGAACAGCTTACCTTATCCTTTGTATCAATTTTTGTTATTGTTGCTGTGTTGCAGTGCATCTCTTGTTGGAAACAAATCCTAAGCAGTTTTTATGTAATATTTGGTCTTTGAGGACTATGCCGTGCCCATGTTTGGATCAACTCTGTGATTTGATAATCTTTCAATTTATAAACTGCTTTTCCACTATGTTTGTGATCCAAGTCTTCTCTGAGTGAGACTCCTGGGCCCCAACAATTGTCCAAATTTTTCAGTGTGAGAGTTTATAAATGTGCACAGCTGTTGTTTGACATGTGATCACAGTGCACTCGCTAAACAGTGAATAGGATCCCCATTCTGAAATCTTATAAGGTAGCAGGTATATGCAAAGTATTATGAACTCAGTCTCTAAAATGCATAAATATTAACCGCTCTTTCCTGAATTTTAGATCCGCAAGCTAGAGAGAGGAGCATTTGGTCCATCTCAGCTTTTGCTGAAATGAAGCAAGTGCAAAACTCTGGTGTTCAGTAACTCACTTCACTTACCAAGGTTTTATTGTTATACACTTTTTTGCTTCCTTAGAAAAGCTATTTTGGGCATAATTTGTATTCAGAGACATGTCACTTGCATGAGTAATTTAGCATGTGTTAACCAGTTAGGCAACAGTGACACCAGTCGTGGGATATTTTTTTGTGAACTGTCTTGGCATATTCTGGTATAGATAGTCAGATAACATGTCCTTGAAAGTTACTTTTAACACAGTTTCATCTGTATCTCAACTGAATGCATTTCATGTGTTTAAGAAGTACTGATGAATTCATAACAGCAAATTTAAATCCAGTCAGTTAACTGTGTTAACTGATGCCAATTAGACACTGATCTACTAAAACCAATGCAGCATGAAGTGAAGTTTTAAGAATGCAGTTAATGATGGCATTAGACTAGGAAGTGAAATTGTGCCTTGTTGTATAACCTTTACTTCATGCTGATTGGAATTAGCTTAATCAGTTTAAAATTGGGAAGAGAAATAAAACTGAAAGGAATGTACCTGATCTGGTAGCTTGGTCAGTAGTGGGACATGCATGTGTACATGTACATGCAGTTTCTCTTTAAAGATTCCAGCTGTTGTTTTTAGCGAGTTAAATTCTTGGAATTTTTTTTTTTAATATTAAATTTCAACAGGGAGTCCACTTATTTCAGTGAGTTGAGTTTTCACTTAAACATATAACAAAATTGAATTTCACAAGATAGACTTCTGTTGGCAAAAGGAAGATTTCTCTAAATTGCCAATGTATCTAACTTGAAAAAGGAGTAAAATTACCTATTGGGGTAGATAAGGGGAATTTAAAAGATTGCTTTTTTATAAAGAGGATGTGTGGGTCATAACATTAAATAAAGTTTGTGAAACTGAGGATTGCACTGATAAACTACCAACAACTGGAGAGCCACAGCTAATCTGGTTATAACTGGAGGAGTTTGGGTTTTGCCTCATTCCCAGTCTCAAGGGGCAGCAGCAGTAGTAGACCATCAGTCCTAGTGTCTCACTGCTCCAATTTTCTCTATCAAATCAGAGCCTTGCCTGCTGGGATTTGCCACACTGTTAATCAAAGCAGCTGTGTGATGCTTGTTGGAACTCACTCAAATACTTCAATATTAGAAAACTGTAATTGTGATTTTTCTTGGAGTAGATTTTCTTTAATACAGTGAAATTGGGTCAGAAACGTGAATTTATAGGCTCATGGAAAGTCCAGTATTAATACAGTGACAGATGTCTGTCCAGGTATGCTGTTCAACATATATTAAACATGACTACTGTCACTCTTGTCTCCAGCTCCCAAGAGGTGCTTTAAATAAAATGAATCTGTAATTAAGTTCAGAATGTTTTAGGTGATTTTGTCCTGGATGCATAGTTTGTACCTCTGGAGAGTCTATTAAGAGCCCACCTTAGAAACGAGGAGGTTAGATTTCACAGTGATGTGCTTTTCATTTTTTTTAACTGAGCCACAGAATGCTGCACACTGCCAACATAGAATAATAAATTCTCATCGGTCATGCTTTGTGTCATAGGCAGTGCTTGGACTAAACTGAGATTAAATGCATGCTCCATTGTGTCACTCTTCTGGATTTTTGAGATATAGGTGGTATTTTAATTGCACATATTTCCTCCCCATGGAAATGCTGCTTTTGTCTGTCAAAGAACAGACAGCATGATTTTAATTGTTGGTCACAGCATTCAGCAGGTGGGTAGAGATGACGCAACTTTCTGGTAATGTACATTCAATGGCATTTTTATCTTAAAGGCTGTGAAATCCTTGCCTCGCTTCAAAAGTAACACACTGAGTGAATAAAGTAATTCAACTGATTCTGTGTGACTAATTTCACTGGGATATTGTCAAACATAAAAATTTGTTAAAAATGGAAAGTCTTTGTCCCCCAAATCAACTGACACAGATCTTTACTTTGTTTAGCAAATGCAGATTTTAATTCTGAAGCATACAGTGCTTAATGTACTTCTAAATATTTGTTCTATTCTTCAAATGTAGCCAAAACACAGTTTCATTAGTAGATTGCAAAAGGAATTTCTTTTTCTGCTTCAGAAAATGTTAATTTTCTGTTTCCATGAATGTTCTCTAGATGTGATGGGCTTCAGCCACACTTTGGAGAAAGTATAGTATCGAATATCTAATAAGTAATTTTTAATCATAGTCTAATAATGTTTTAGTGTATTTTCTCAGTAGCATTAGATAACAATTTTTAGTATTCCTTCCTAATCTCCTACAATCTTTATAGATCTGAGAATATAAATAGAATATAAACAGAGAGAATTTGAGGTAAAGAATTTAGAGAAATAAGAACCTGAAGAGGTTTTCTCAGTTACAGATTTTGGGACTTCTTGGCTCACGATTCTCTGGTGAGATTGGTATATGCTGTCTCTCTTTTTTAAACACTGTTTTCCTTGAAGGCAGCAAAGTAGCTTTGGGAGAAACTGATGAGATACTCTTTTCCTTACTAGTAGTACTAAATGTTGCTTTATTTGAACAAAATGATGACTTGTACTGTTACGTGGGGCTTCCACAGGTGGAAGCTTCTCCCATTCACTGAGCTTTTTCTTGTTTCTCTCTTTATCCCAGGCAATAGCTTTCCATATGACTTGAGAGAGATGACATCTCTGTCTCTAAGTTTTTCAGACTAGCATTTTGTATCAGTTTGTCAGTTCTTCAAGTCTGTCTAGCCCATGACCTGTTTTTGAAAGTGTCTAGTAGCATCTACTAAGGGAACATACAGGACACAATAATGTAGAATGATGCTTTCTAGCCTTCAGCTGCAGGTGTTCTAAATATGTCCTTCAACAGAGGTCACATATGGACCATGGTATTTAATAAAATAGATGGACCAACCCTTAGGAATTTAATTCTCTATCAGTTTTTATTTTTTGGCCTTTGTAACTTCATGTGACAGTGAATTCCACAGTTACATGCTACTTGGAAATCTACTACTTGGGGATTTATTTCTGTATGGTTTTTAAATGTCAGCTGAGTATTTCAGTGCATGCAGCTGATCTACTAGTGATACTGTGAAAAATTCAGTCATTCTTGGTTCATTTTCCTCATGTTACCTATGAGATGTTGGAGTTTATAAGTTCCTGAAGAATTTGTGTCAGTACAGTCTTTTCTAATAAGGAAACAGTTCCACACCTTAGCACCTTTTTAATCTTCTTTTTATCCTTTTGGAAATGGGAAGATCAGGACTGTATTCCAGGTATAAATGCACAACAGCTATATAACTGATACAATGACACCTCAGTTTTCTGTTACTGTCCTAATGATTCTTATAATTTTCTTGCCTTTTCGACAGCTGTTTAGGATGTAGTTTTCAGGAAACCATCTATAAGGACACCAAAAGCTTTCATGAGTGTAAATAGCCTATTTGGAGCTTATCCTTCTGTAGTTATAGCAAGGGCTGTTTCTTTCCCCGCGTGCCTTACTAATATTAGATTTCATCTGCTGCTTTATTGCTCAGAATCATGAGATCCATCTGCGATACTTTGCAGTCACGTTCTAGACTAGTCTGCAAACATTGTCACCTCGCAGCTCATCGTAAGGGCATGTCTGTCTGCAAAACCTTAAGGAACACGGTAGTTGTTTCACTCTGCTGTGAAAACTTTCTATTCCCACTCCTTTCGCCCTCTATCCCATCCTTTACTAAGTTATGAATCCTCAGGAGGACTTTCCTCCTTATCTTTTTTCAGCTTACTTGTTTTAAGAGCCTTTTGTATCAGGGACATTGTTAAATGTTTTTTTAAAAAACTAGGTATTTGCATTGGCTGGGTCATTTTTAAACACAAACTTGATGGTTCTTTGGAAAACTTGAGAGACTTCTGAGGAGTGATTTCTCTCTGCAAAAACCATATGACTCTTCATTGTTGTATCATGTTTTTCCATGTGTCTGCTCATTTGATGTTTTTTTCACCTCATAATAACCAGGAGAAAGTACAGTATTTAACTATAGCATTTATTATTTCAAAGTTTCCAGTATTACTAATGGAGCTCTCTTTAAAGATTGCTTATGATATTTTACCTCATAGTCTTTAGGGATTACATGGAATTTAGAGAGGCAGGCTGAAATTTGTGGTTGGGTTTGGTTGGTTGTTTGGGTTTTTTTTGTTTGTCTGGGATTTTTTTTGGGGGGTGGTGGTGGTGGTGGTGTTTGTTGCATTTCCTGATTACAGCTTAAGAATAAAATATCTAGTATCCAGTGTTCTTGCTCATACTGTATGATCTCCCTGTACAAATCTTCCTTTCCACTTATGCTTCGGTATGCCTTTGTCTGGAAGTACTAAGGCCCTGCTAACAATCTATAATCAAGCTATTGCTAAAACTAGCACTAGCAAGCTTCAACCACATAATTACCATTTTATCTGTAGCTAATTTATAGTACGAATTAGTATGAAATAGTATGAATTAACATAGTACATTCCAGTTCACCAAGCAGCAGTGCATTCATTTTCTTATTTCGCCTTTGTTACTTCAAATAATTCTTTGTAGTTTCTGGATTGGAAGTGATGTGTAGAGGGTTTTAAGACTGAGAATGTTCAATAGCTTAAGGGAAAAATACGTTTCAATGATGTGGCAAAACTCTCACAGTGGCCTCACCAATGTGAGTAGAAGGAGTTCCAAATGTTTGCAATGCTTAGTCGTCAAAACAGTAATGCGTTAATTTATTTAACAGAAAAAAGAAAAAGGCAACAAAAAAACCCACACTTGCTTCCCATTAATTTTTTTGCTCTGAAGTACAAGGCTTCATTAAATTTCCAACATCTGTTGGATGTGGAAGCAAAATCTTTGGGGTATTAAAATATGCTTGACAGCATTGTAGGACATGAAGGTGATGTGGAATGCAGAAGATGGTGTATAGTACCTGGTTTTGTCCTTTGGGTAGACTTAGCCTTGTGTAATTATATCCATGACTAAAAATAGTTTGTGTAGGTGTGTCAAACTCACTCCCTTTTACTCTTTGAAGGTGGACTTAAGGAGCTTAATTGTTTTCCCCTCCCTAATGGCTTTGTTCCTCCTTGGGTTTTTTGCCTGCCTGAAATCTTCAATTAGTACAGTTTAACTGACTATCATAGATACGGCAAATACAATGTAAGCTAAATTTTTATATGTAGAGAGATTGATATATAGAAATATATGGAGGTACGTATATTTGTATGTATGTATAATTAAATGTGTGTGTCTAAGTACCATCATGAATATTGACAATAGCAAAACATTCAACACCAATTTCACTTGCATTTTCTGTAGGAGAGTATTACTGGAAGCGCTGACTTGGATATCCAAGACTGTTAGTTTTCATAGCCTGAAGGTCAGCATGTATGCTTGGGGGAAAGATTTATAGGATTATGGTCAACCAAAATGAAGGGGCTGCTGTGAAAGGATAAATTTAGCGAAGCATGAAGTATGTCATGTTCGGAGCACTGCACAAGACATTAACAGCAGTCTGCGAAGACTTTATCATGATGATTTGTTGTAATGCGCAGGCTGCTCTCCCCTCATCCAACTTAACAGTGGCTCACTTTAGAAGCAAAATCATACTTTAGACAGATAAGAAAACAGCATCCTTCACCAGAAGAAGCCTTTTTTTAATCTTTTTTTTCTTACTTTCTTTTTTCTTTTTTTTAATCGAGAACATAACGTTGTTGTGGTTTTTGGTGCTTTTTAAGTGGTTCTTTGTAAGCCTTCTTTTGGAAGCCAGGAAAAGCGGGTGTATGGTTTTCTCTTGAAACATCTCTACAGTAATAGCTTTATAAATTGACTTTTAAAAGATGTAGAGAAAGCACTGTTGCATAACCTCATAATTAGTGTAATTCAGAATTAAATACCGATGCTTATTTCATATTTAAGGAAATAGTTAGCACTTCTGTGACAACCTATTTAGTGAACTTTTCCTCCAAACTCGGAGCATATGATGCATACTCTAACACCTCTCTGCAAGTGAATAGGGTGGTAGTGTTTGGAGGACAGTTAGTTTTCTGCAAACTCTCTAATAAAACCTTTGCATTAATATGAATTTGCTTTATTTTTGCTTCTTACGAAGCACGTATCCCTTGGTTGAATGTGCTTTCAGTGTTCCAACATAAGAACCATTTTGTGGTTAGCACGGATTGGCTGAACTTGTAGCAAAATGAACATATTCCCCTTTCCCAGTACTTCTGGATGTACAAAAGTAAAATATCCATCTCTTTAATAGAAAGTGCAACTAACTGCTTTTGTGCTCTATTGCTTTTTTGGTTTGCCTTGCTGTGTTGTGTGGGGGACAGGGGCAACAAGGCAAGGAAGAAGAATTAGAAGTGCGGGGGCGAGAGCCCCGCAGTCTCCCCATTGTGCTAGGACAGCAGCAATATGTGGGGGGTTGCAGGGTGACCTGCAAACACAACCGTGTGGCAGTGGCGAGAGGTGCGATTGCCGTGGTTAGGGAGGAAAAAGATGGAAGCACCGAGGAGCTCATTGCAGCAAGAGCAGGGCCTGGTGAGCCATCTGTGGTGTGGACGGGTCTCTCCTCATTCCCAGCAGCAGACACCTGAAGAGATGCTGGGCATGCTGCTCTTACTAGCAGGTCTAATGAGCGAGCTCATGTCTCTGAAGGTGCTCAGCCAGATGAGAAGGCAGGTCTCATTTGCAGCAATGGCAGGAGGTCAAAAAGAGTAAGTCAAATTAAATTCAGTTATTCACAGCAAAGATAAGAGGTTTTGGGTTTGTGCTAAGGCAAAAGTTTAGAGGAGAAGGTCTAGGACTGTGATTGCTGGCAGAGCAGGCAGTAAATTAAGGTGAGGTACTTTGCAACTCTTCTCTTTTATTGCGGAGACTGATTGCCGCACAGATCATTCCTGTCCCATTATGAAATAACTTCAGAAGGCAGGAGCATTCTCTGCACAGACATGGGTACTTTGGTATGCAGACTATTTTCTGAGACACATTTTTTTCATTTGTCTGGTCACATGTTTTGCTTATATGGTTATGTGGGGCATGCACTTGTTTTTTTCTGCTGAGACAACTGTGGAAGTGACAGCAATTCATTTACTTGTGCTAGAATGAACATTTGCTGCTGCTTTCCTTCTTTTAATAAAGCTCAGAGAAAGATTACTTACCTTCCTTTAGGCTGGCTGTGTAAACTTATATGTTGTTTGAAATAAATAAAAAACATTCTTTCACCTCAAAATAAATGGGCAGAATAAAAGGAAGTATGATGTTTGACTGTGTTCTAAGCACTGAAAAGTTCAGAAGGGCTTGAGCACTCGTGTGCTGAAAAGAAATAAGAGTCAGAAGAATTACAGTTTTTCCAAAGCACATGTTTCCCTGGTATTCCTCATAAGCTTAAATTAGATATCAGTTGGTACTATATTTAGCAAATTTGCTTGGACTGTCATGTGCTCAAATGAGTTTTTCCAGAGTAAGCTGCACTCTGGGAAATGCCCATGCATGCCTGTCAGTGGTATCTCCATCCCAGCCATGTAACACCTCTTGGCTTTTGCCAATAATTCTTTTTCTCTTTGCTAACATTTTATTTCATGGCCCCAGTATCTGTTCCTGTCAAATAAAGATACAGTATTAATTCTGAAGGATGCTTTGAAGTATATGGCTAAACAACTTGAATGGGATTTGGATACTTGGGTATTTTGCAATGTAGGCAAGAAAGTGCAAAAGAATGTTGCTGTCAGAAAATTTTTTGCGAACTCTTAGCATATATAGGAGGTCTTCTAGGGTAAGAGGGAAAATACTGTTGTTTTTAATTTGTGAATATTAACTTAATAAACTGAGGAATAGATGTTCTAGTTTGGGGTTTTTTTGTAGGATTAGAGACTTAATAAGGACTTATGAAGAACCTCTTAATAGCTATTTTGCCAAGGCCATAATGGTGGATAGTTTCTGTAATTCCTGTATAGTGATTCTTGGAAAGAATCATTTTATCTAGGTAACCAGCAATACCTCAGGTTCTAGTACTATATTAGTATTTTATTTTAATGACTGTAAATACTTAGAGAAATGAAGTTGTCTGTACTTCCTTGTAACTTTAACAGCCTTTAGTGGATGAATTTGTGAACAACTTAGCATGATTTAATATGCTTTTTTCTCCCCTTTGGATTCCCTCTTCTCCTGGCATAAGCATTTCTTTAGATAAGTAAATTTTGAATTGCGTGCTAATTTTTTTATTATTATATATGCAATATATTTAAAACAATGGTGTCCTCTTGTTAAGCAAAGGAGAAGAACTATAATTTCAGAAGTCCCGAGTGGTTGAAAAAACAGCATCACTTGAATTACCATGTATTTTGACTGCTGAGTCTCGAGATTCTTTGCAGTTAAGCATACTGCCATTGCAGTTGGAGTGATAATACAGCAACTATATTTTTATTTTGTAGCTGATGCTTTTTTCAAAGCTGCAGTGAGCCTTGTTCCTGAAGTGCCAAAAATGATCAGTGTAGATGGGAAGATGCGACCTTCTGATGCCTTCCTCCTCGAATTCCTTTGTAATTTTTTTTCCACATTATTAGTTGTTCCGGTAAGTTGTGTGTGTATGAATAGCAGATACGCTAGTAGACTGTTTTGACTTTCCTGTTGAAAAATTTAGAGTAGACTGGGCTTTTGGGAGTGGGAGATGCAGTGGTTGGTTTTCCACAAGCAAGCTGAAGCAATTTGCTCGTTGGCTGCAAAATCCCTCACCCCAATGCAAAATGGGGAGGCAGAACAATTGTTCGGAGGTGGAGGTACAGCATTGTCTTTCTCAGTAGCACCTTGCACTTCACTGGATTTGGGGTAGAGTGAAATCTTGCCATCATTTAACTGTGTAAACATCATTTACTGTTTTAATAGACCCTTGCAGAAAAGTGGTATTTTAGCTGAGCACTCATAAAATCTAATACCTGAGGAGGGGAAAAATATAGCGCTCTAGCTTCTATTAGTTTCAGTTAGTTTCTTTGTTATAGGTCGTGTAATCTTTTCAGTGAAAACAATAATTAGATGATGTGTTTTGGCATAATCTTCCTCTTCTGATGAATATTTCACAAAATACCACCATTCTACACCCTTCCAATTTTTAACCAGTTGTCAAGTTTAAATAGAGAGATATATGTAATTTTCCTTCCTATATTTTTAGCAGTAGCTAAAAGATGAGGAAAAATTGTAAACTAATCTGGAAGACCTGAAATAAAACTTACATAACCAAGGTATTTTGTTGACCTTAGAGAAGACAGACAGGCCTCTGACTTGCAAGATTTCACTGCAGTGGAAACCTAATGCTTGAAGATTTTTACCTCCCTCTGTTAACAGCTCTGGCCCTCTCTGAGAAGATTTTTCTTTCCCAGCAGGGGTTGGCTTAGTATCATGGCATGTTTAAAAAAAAAAAAAAAAATTGAAGTTTATTCATTTGTTCTTGGAGAAAGTAGGTTGTTCCTCCTCGCTGAAACATTCTTTAACGGTTTCCTCCTTCCTTTTTTTCTTTGACTACATGTTTGGTGAAGCAGCACACAGAATAGTCCTATTCAAATCCTCATAATCAGAGCACTGTATTCTCCTTTTTTCCAGTGGAAGGGATCTCCCAAGCCATGCATGTTCAGCAATGTGGAGGTGCTGTGTCGTTAGAGGGGAAAGGCTAATTGCAACTGTGACGAGTCATTGCTGACTCTGACTACAGAAGTGAGACTTTGAAGGAAGGCTCTGTCAGAGAAAAGACTCAGATCATTAACAGATGATTAAAGGAGGGAGATTCAACCTCTCGGATTCAGTAATGAAGAAGAACTTGCAGTGAAATAAGCAGGATTCAGAAATTAGCTTCCATAATTTTTTGTTCTATTTACTTTACAGGATACGTGATCAGAAGGAAATGTCCCGAGTGGACTGTGATTTGTCCTATGTGTGTTGGTATCATTGCACCAACTGCCAGCTTGAAATAAGCTGGCTGCAGTATTAAAACTGTTTGCAAAAACTCATTGCTTATGTAAAGCAGATGTCTTTATAATTATATTCCTTTCATATTAAAAGATTGTTGATTGTCTGTAACTTTGACTTCCCAGTGTAGGTGTTCTTCTCAAACGCATAATTATATGAGTAATATACTTGTTTCTATAGCTTACTGACATTATTTTAATAAAAAAAAAAATCCTACTCAGTGCGTTTCATTTTAGAGGCTTAGCTGTTAAGAAGCTGACAATTAATTTTGTACTAACCTGCCATGACTAGAAAACGAAACATTTCAAAGTTTGTCTGTGGAGACTGCCTAGATCAAGTTTATGATTATGGGTCAAATGGGCATTTTAGAAGGAAACTGGAACAAATTTTTAAAAAGATTTGCAGGAAGCAAACTGAAGAAAACTAGTTGTCAGCTTTACGTTTATTGTAGTTTTTGCTTTTATAGAGGTAATATTGTGACTCTAAATCCCATTTTTGTTTTGGGGTTGTTGTTTTTGACTTATCTCTCTTCTTTTCTGTAGGACCATCCAGAACAAGGAGTGTTGTTTCTTGTGCGAGGATTACTAAATGTGATCCAGGATTATACTTGGGAGGATAACAGTGATGACAAAGTCAGGATTTATACTAATGTTTTGCATCTGCTGTCTGCAATGACTCAAGAAGCATATATCTACCATGTAGATAAAGGTAATACATAATGGTGGCTCTGGATCCTTGTGTTCCACTGTGCAATTTGTAGTATTGTATTATCACAGTACCTAGTTAATGAAGATCAGTGGTAGCCAATCTTACAGAAAGGATTCTTTTCCTATGCAGGTCGAGATATTGTAACAAAATAATCATGGGAGGTGGCTGCCAAACAGATGTACAGTCTGTTCTTTAAAGTGAATCTGTGCAGAGTGGTTTACTTAGTTTGTTCTTGGTGATTTTGATGCAAATACTTAGAACTGTGAACTTTTCAAGTGAATATTAGAACTTTATACGTATGGAGGGTTTTCTTTTAGTCTAAAATATCAACTTGATTTATACTTATCGGTGGTGTTTCATTCACATTTATTAACAACTCCAGTTTTCATATTGTAAAGGCTAGTCTTTGTTATTTAAATGATGTATTTGCTGCTTTGAAGGTAGGCTTTCAGTTTTGGAAATTGTGGTGGTAACTTACAAAAATCTTCAGATTTTTGAAGAACCCCGTGTGAAAACAGGGTCTTCACAAAGAGGCAGGCTGGAATAAATTCTGCAGTTCTTCTGGTGAATAGTCTGACAGAGTTACCAACCATGAAAAGAATCTCTCTTGCAGTTAGCAGCACAAAATAATTGTCAGTTGAACAACTACTCTATAGTAAATCTGCAGTTCAAATTCTGTAAGAAAACGTGGTTTAGCTGCTTTTTCTTTCATTCCATTTTTTATATGACCAAAATAACTGCATAATCCCAAGATGAGAAATGTAAATGATTTAGATTTCAGTGGAGAGAAGCATGGAAATATGAATTAGTAGCTTTTCCGCTGTAGTTGGGTGATGGTTTTTTTTTCTAGGTGGACCATGTACCTTAGCTTCTTAAAGTGAAGTTTACTTGGGAACAGGGGATGACCTTTTTATCTTATATGGTCTTAATCCACTTAACTTCCATTTATACATTTAAATATTGTATACACTTAAACTTACAAATTTCTTTTAACTTACTTCTTAGTAAAACATTATAAATAAATGAGGCCCAAACACATGTTTAAAATCACAATTATATAAGCTCTAAAAACTTCAAGAGCTCTCTCCCTCCAAAAAACCCTTTCAGGGCTTTGAAATTGAAAATACACTTTCTGAATTTATCTCTGTGACTTTGAGGTAATCAAGGTTTTATTTTAGGAAAAAAACAAAATTAAAATGCAGTTTCCTTTGAAAATCTTGTTGTTTTCACTAAGTAAAATACAGGCTGTTTGGCACAGTCCTGCTGCCATTGAAGGGGATGTCCATACTCTTCTAAACTGATGGGCGCAGGGAGTCTGTTTCTGTGGAAAAAGTGAAAATTGACACTAGAAGTTGCTTTGCACTTAAGTCTAGCAGATATTTTTGAACCTGGCTGCATCCAGGAATACAGGACTGGCTTTAAGCTAGAAGATTCTTTTCAGTGTTTTGTTCCTAAAATGAAGAGGATGTAGTAGGCAACCAAGTGGTAGGCACTTAAATAAGATTGTTCTGTTTGTGTTTCATGGAGGAGGGTCATTTTATAACTTCCAAATCTGGTCTAGAAATAGCTGGTATTTTCAGTAACAAACAAATGCATAGCTCTTTTTAGCCATACCTAAGCTTGAATTCGTCTCTGCAGTTGATTCCAATGATACCCTGTATGGTGGAGACTCCAAGTTCCTGGCTGAAATTAATAAACTGTGTGAAACAGTGATAGCACAGATTCTGGATCATCTGAAAACCCTTGGAAAAGATGAGGTATGTTCTTACTCAGTTTGATTCAGTACAAAACCAAAGTTACTTTGGAGTTGAATAAACGGACCACCTTCTTGACCAGGCATTGGTCTTTTAGAAAGCTCCAGGAACCTTACAACGAGAGGAAATAAGGCAATTTTACTTGTTTAAAAAGTGCGTTGACCATGTAGGCAGGCTTGTAGTGGAAAGACTGAATGATGTGAAAGAGATCATGTAGCAATTATAATACATTTTTAAGATGCAGGCTAAAGTTACCTGCTTAGCTGTGTGCTGTACACAGATAGTCTGATAGAACCAACAACAATCAGTAGAAGCTACTCTGCTGTATACTCTGTTGTACCGACTGTGGCAGTGCACCAAAGGATGTGATTCTGCTGCAGTACAGAATGATGATTGCAGAGCAGCACAGTGAGGTTACAGTTAGCTTTAAATTAATCAGCTTGACTCCTGGTGTAGTCTGGTTATGGAAATACAATGCTCAGTGTGGGATAATATCTTTTTCTTGAGAGTCTTTCTGCCTATAATGAGCTCCATGATGCTGGTATTGCAATTATTGAGCTGAGCTAGAGAATTGGAGACAGTGCCACAATCACTCCTTTGCCTGCAGTATAGTTATGCCTAAAATCTGCTCCATGTCCATCCTTCCTGTTGTTTCCTCCTGGCTGTCACCTTTCTCTCTCTGTAAATGAACTGTAGCCTGAAATATCCAATTGTGTAATGGGCAAAGTGAGAATTCACAGCTAGTCTGTTACTGGGTAAAATAGAGTGGAAACCACCTTTAATTTGTAAATGTTTTGTATCCCAGACGCTAGGATGAAGTCAGGAGAGAGGTGCAGAGGGAGGGAGAAGGTGTTTTGGCTTTACCTTATTTTTAGTACAGGGTTATATTTGTTCAATATAAAATAAAGAAAACTCTAGGCAGCTTATTGGATTTCTTGACTGGAGTTCAGAGGCTCTGAGAGATCAAATATAGCTTAATGGATTGTATGTGAAAGGCAGGTGACTAATGTTTTCATTATTACTGAAATAATGAGAACTTACTGTTCTGCTAATGTTCCTGTTTCTGAGACTGAAGCCCTCCACAGCTTCCTAATCACCCCTTACTAAACTGCTGTATAATTATAGAAATCTTGTGGCTTGTAGACTGAAATGGGAGGGCAGGGGATGATGAATTGGATGGAATTTTTTAGATAGCCTGTTTGCACAGTAGCCTGTAGTGTTTGCCAATACACAGTGTGTTAGGTGACACGTATTTGGAGGACACTATGCCAAGTCTAGCCTTTTCTCTGCTTTTGCTATCCTGTTTATCCTTCCTTGAGCAATTGTAGAGACGTAAGATGAATAAATCCTCTGCTCAAATGCCTCTACATCACTGTAGACATCACCACAGTGAATAGCAGTTCTTTTTCAGGGCAATAATAGCAGAAAACAACCATTCTTGCACAGCTAAGAATGTCCAAGCGGGCATTGGAAGGAGATTTTTAACAGAGTTTTCAGGACTGTGGGTTGTATATTGAGGATTCTTTGCATCTGACTCCTATATGGAGTATGTGGGTGGGAATGTTTGTAGGGCTTGAAATCTGTGGTTTCCAAAAGGCTTCCCCCCACACACACTTTCAAGCTTAATACTTTGAGTAATGAGATCCTGTGTTATTTCACTGAAGCAGTTGTTGCATAGAAAACTGGATTTAAAGCTAAGAGGCATGGATATAGGTCCTTGCCCTGCCTTTGCCTCTGTGGCCTTGGATTTACTCCTCTGTCCATCCTTATTAAAAAAGGGGGGAGCTTTTATTTTGCTTTGAGTACAAGTCCTTGAGAGATTTAGATAAAAATTGTATTGTAAGAATGAATAATTTCTTGAAGAAGCTGTTGTTGCTGAGGAAAGAGGCAAGGAGAATATTGTCAGAGACCTACATTTGTGCTGAAGTAGAACTGATCATAAAATCACTGTGGAATTTGGATTGCTTCAGTGTTGGTGACCTTTTATTCTTCATCTGCTTGGATGCTCATTTAAATGAACAAGCCTGTGATGATACTGGGTTTTTATTGGTTCATTTCCTTTAAAAGCTATAAAGGAAAGTAAATTTTTCTCACAATAAAATGCTTTCACCAAAATGGCAATTTGGAAGAGAACAATGCATCATATGTTAACACAGCGTGGTCTTTTTGCAATATTAGAGAATGCTTCATTTATGTTACAGTGTTTGAATGGAAATTTTCAGTTCTGGACAGCTCTGTAAAGTTCAAGCTGTTTCTGGTCATGAGAGCATGTACCAGTGAATACTTTCTGCCTTTGTGTGGGTGGAAGACTAATCTTATGCTCTGGGTTTCTTAGAAATGTAAATACCTTGCCTCTTGCTACTCAGTGATAGATGTCCAGATGGAGTATGTTTTATTCAAACACCACTTTTGATCCAAAACGTTAAGAGCACATTGTTGTGTCCTTGCAGTGCCATGTTAGGATGTCAGTCTTCCCATGTACCATATGATAGATACTGGACTTTTTATGGCAAGTATAAAATATGGAGCAGTACAAAGCAATTCCTGGGTACGCTCTTGAGGCTTCTTCTTTCAATACATCTGATTTTTAATTTAAATAAACTTATAAAAACTTCAGTTGATTTCACATGTGTTTGAATACTGAACTACAAGCAGAGTTGGACAGAGTTCTGTTTCTGTGTGGGTGTGTTTTAAATTGAGAAGAGGTTGCTCAGCCTGAAGGATTTTGTGTCACTGGCCAAGATTCTCTAAAGGTGGTTAAACATTTCATTCCTCTTTGGGAGGAGGGAGGCAAGGGAATTTACCTGCTGCAGTTTCCAGAACTCATTGCAAGTGGTGGAGGTACCTGTTTTGGCATGCTTGCAGCTTGCCTGCTGATGACTCAGCAAGAAGACAGGTGCATTGCAATGAGGAACTGTGGCTGGTGAGTGCATATTAACTCCACTTCTTTGTCTCAGAGTTGGAGAGACCTAATTCCCAGATTAATCCTTTTATTACACCATTGTCTCTGGCATGCTGGTGGTGTTTAAAGACTAGAAATAGTTTTGCTTTTCTTATATTTTTTATATATATATATCTATATATATGAATATGCTATTCCTATAACAGATGTTAAAAGGTTCCCAAAGGGCTTCACATGAGAGCTTTTAAGGAAAGGCAAGGCTGCCTGTCATGGCTTTGTTTAGGAATATCTAGATTTGGATCACAAGGATGTAACCACCAGCATCACAGTAGTGCTGGAATTAATTTTGGGCTAGATAGTTCAGGTAATACTAGGAAACAGATGCTATATCAGCATGGAGACTCAGCCTAGACTGGTTTAGTTACTACCTTGGAGTAGCCTTACAGCACATGCTGAGCTCTGTGCTGCCACAGATGGACTGTTAACAAGTATCAGAGCCAGTTATTTTAAAGCTGTACATGGGAGCAGCAGCAGGCTAGATGCACTTTCAGAGGAGCAAGGTATCTAAATGCACAAATGCTTTTCTAATAGAAGGCTCAAGGTATCCTTATGACATAGATGTCTGGCAAAAGTGACTGAAAGACAGGAATGAATATTTGAATTGCTAGCCAGAATTTTGTGAAATACAAAGTTACATGGTCCATTATATGAAAGATCCAATTTTTTTCTGTTACGCTATATGAAATTTGGACATTGCTCTGCACTTTGGTGGAGGGGCTAGGACACAAGGGGGTCACGTTCTGAGATGATGTAGTTTGTTTTTTGTTTCATTGTCATCAGCATTGTTCCAAAGATTATGGAAAACGTGCTGCCTAGAAGGTTGGCAATTCTTTTTGGTGTGGGAATTGCTAGACCCATGATGCATGTGTTTGCCAAATAGCTGAGCTGTAGCTTTCTCCTTGCTGCCTGTGAATACATCCTGTGAGTTGGAGTGCCACCCACAATTCAGTCTCAGTTATGTCAGCAGGCTTGGCAGCATGCTGGCATAGATGTCTCCCTGGGGTTGGAGGTCAGTGCCATGTTACACAAACATGCCTGTTCATCATCATGTGAAGCCTTGTCTGACTCTTCTTGTTCGTTTTCAGACATGGTGGGATTTACTGCATACCTGAGCCTGCCTCTCTCTTCACTTTGTGTAACTGATGACTAGATGCCAAAATCCTGTCCTGTTATACCTACCCCAATACAATGAGAGTGTGCATCTCATTCTCCTAGCTTTTTAATGTGTTTCTAGATCCTTTTTGAAGTACATATGTTTCAAATTAGTCAAAATGTCATCCTTATTTTAAATAATGGATTTTGTATTTGCATTGATACTATCTGGAAAACCTCACTAGTTGATATGCAGACTGGAGTACTGCTGCTTTTGCATTCTGCCCAATAATTTAACTGTCCCACTTCTTGTGAGAAAAGCTCCAACCAGTTCCCAGGAACCTCTTTGAAGTTGGTATTCAGCAGAAGACACGTGGGCATTAGAAGGTCAATGGGAAAAAATTATAGGTAATATAGGTTATTTAGTTAATCCAGGATACATGGTGATGTGGTAGGATGCCTTGTGAATTATGTGGCAAAACATGGACTAGCTGGCTGTACCCTGTATCTGGTTTTCCCTGAATATGTTAATCCTACAGGAGAAATACTACAGTAATATTTAAGCATAATTACTTTCCCTTTTATTGCCTTTCTGAGTTGTATTTCTGCTCTTTGTGTTAATACTACTGGACTAGACTGATCAACTGTATTTCTCTATCTAGTAGGGAGTACAGTTCAACGCTCCCAAATGATGATTGTAGTTTTAGCCTATAAACAGGTTTTGAACTATTGGGATGGAAATTGCTAATGTAGATAACTGTAATAGGAAAGGCTGTCTTCTTAGTAGTTTCAGGTAACTAATTTAGAGCTTAGGGAACTTCTCCTGGGTCCTTGAGCAGCTCTGGGCATTGCATATGTATGTGCACATGTGTGTGTGCCTGCGCACAGTTTCTGATGCGTCAGATTTGTTCTGCATGTACAAATCTACTGTGTGGGTCACACACATACATACAGTAGCATGGATGTTACTGATGCTTCTAGTTTGGGGCATACTGTGTCCTCTTTTTCCAGTCAGTTCTTTAACGGCATGGGTTTCTCCTTTCCCATATTTATCTGGAGGACTGATAGCTCAGTGTGTGCCCTTTCTTTGATTAATAGCATCTGACCTCTCTCTCTTCTGCTGGCAGTGAGAAGGGAAATTAATTTGCTTTCAGTCCCTTAGGGAAAGGGCGGAGGCTGCATGGCTGCATTGGTATCATGTCAGGAGTGCAGAAATCACAGAGATCACTGCGCTCCTCTTACCCCAATCTCTGCCTCATTCTTCCTGTAATTTCATATCTGAATGCTGTATATTAGCTACCCTAACATGTACTGAACTGAGAGGGCTGAAGTGACGTATCAAGTTTATTAATCGAGGTGCTCAGTTGACAGTTTTGTTTTAATACTACTCTGCTGCTGTGGTTTCTGTGTAAGATGGAGCTATGCTTTTATCAGTGGTCTTTCTTGAGCAAAAAACAAAGGACAGCTGCAGCAAAGCACTATAAACAAATACTACATCTGAGATGCATCCAATAATAATTGGTCCTTTAGGCCTATTAAAACTTCTCCCGTAGGAATAGGCAGAATCTGCAATAGCATTTTAATCACTCCTGTTTTCCACTCACCCCAAATCAGGGTGGTAGTACCCTGTAAGCTTAGTGCAGGATTGTTTGTACCCCAGAACTCCTCCATAGAGGCTGAAGGGCATGGTGCTGCTCCGTGGTAGATTACCATGAAGCAGGGGTCCTCCTCAAGGACCCTCCTCAGCAATTTTAGGGAAAGTAGCTGCAAATATGGGGCAAGTATGTTGGTATCACCAAAGTTTCAGTAAAAGAATATAGCAGGGAAAAAATATCCTTGGTTAAATAAATAAAAGTAGAATAGACTGCTGGAAAAAGCCTGAAGTTGCATTAATCTAGATTTATGATAGTGGTCTCTAAAAATATATAGCCATGTGATATAAGTGCAAGGTTGGTTGGTGGAAGGGCGATTTCTATGCAGTCGTAGGGAAACTTGAGTTAAAATTTGTCAGAGCTACATACTGTGCCGTGCCAAAGTGGTATGAGATGTAGGAGTCTTGTGTAATTATTTTATTTACAGCAACTTAGGTTGATCCATGACTGTCACTACTTGTTGCATTTTGAATGGAACGTGGAAACTTTGCCCGTATTCTTGTGTCTGTAACTATTGCTGTGTATTACAGAACGAGTATCTGCCCCTTGCAATTCTGAGAGTTCAGAGAACCCAGTGAGGTTATGCTGGATATTTTGGGATGACTAAATGGTAAAATAGGAATTTTTTTTTTTCCATTATAGACCCTTAAGCGACAGAGTCAGTTGGCACTCTATTTCTTTAACACTATTATAGCTCATGGGGATCTACGAAACAACAAACTAAACCAGCTTTCAGTCAATCTCTGGAATCTTGCTCAGAAACATGGCTTTGCTGACACCAAGACTATGGTAAGGAAAACAGATAATGCAGAGAAATTTTAATTCTTAAGATCTTTTTCAACTCCTCATTTGGGAAAAGGTAACCTTTTCTTGATCTGAATAAACCTAATCTTTACAAGTTGCTCTCTTTAAAAAAATAAAATTAAATAAGCTTTAAAAAACCACCTTATTTTTAAATGCTTCTTAATGAATAAGCATCTTCTCTTATTTCAAGTGGCCTGTATCTTTCTAGCACTTTTAAATGTATTTCACACATTAAGGAACCTGGAAATGCTGGGTGCTGTAACTTTTTTTTTCCCCGTACAGAAAACTATCTTTAAGAGAAATACAGTGTTTTTATTTAATGGAGGAACTGCATGGTGTAAGCTTGGAAAGTGGGCATTCTAAAGCCTTTAAGATATACATGATAATGAGCTCTGGAGTAAGAAATGCAAGTGCTCATGTAGCCAGTGAAATTTAGGGAAAATCATGAGTGTCTATTAAAACACCTTCACATAGATTAAATGATGGCCTATGAAATGAGAAAAGAGAAAGACACCGAAAATCTCAAAATATCTTTCTTTTCATACCCAGGTGAAAACGCTAGAATACATCAAGAGGCGAAGCAAACAACCTGAAATGAGTCACTTCACAGACTTGGCCATTCGGCTTCCTTTGCAGTCCAGGACCTGATGAATGCCTCTTTTCCAAGGAGTCATCTGTACAAGAGAGCATGTAGCTGAGGCTAAAAAACACTGATCTAGATTTTGGCTGGAGGGGTTCAGTGTATTTTTATTTTACGTAGTGTGACAGATTTACTTGGACACGGGTAAAAGTAAAACTGTTCTGAGTGCAATAATTTAACCTGAATTTGTTTCCAGTTTTACCACTATATTCTTATTTTAAAACATGATTTAGATTCAGTAAAGGGTATTTTGAACCTCTATGGTTGCAAAAGCCTTCGAAATCTAATCTGTTGTCATTTTAGCAACAAAGGAAGAAGATAATCTGCACGGATCAATTCACAGCCTCCAAACCTTATCCCACTTGCAGAATAGTCTTCCTCCTGTGTAGAAAGCAGCATTTCAATATAATAATCCTACTAAGTTGTCTTTCTGCGCTGGGATACTGCCAACATTTGTTTTGTCAGTTCCAGTAAAAGAGAAAAATGGTCGAGGTGTTACTGTTCTAATTTGTACAATACATTTTCACAGACATGTTTATGCTTTCATTTTAGTTCAGTGGTGTTTTGTAAAATGGAAGGAATCTTTAAGTGCTGCCTGCAAAGGAAAATGTAAATGTATGCAAAATACTCTATATTCTCAAAGTACACCGTATCACTGAATAAAACAATTTGCAGTTCATCTGTTTGTTCCGGGAGAGTTTCTTTGCGTATAAAAATTTATCACCTTACCCTTGTGGAATTTAGTTACATGTACTGCTATTACACCTAATAAATTTCACTCTCACCACTTCTGTCCCTCAGTAAGGAACCATGTTGAGACATTGCATCTATTGCGGCTTTTGCTTAGTGGTAAGTATTTTAATGAGCTAAATCCTTATATGGATATTAAGATATATTTTTGCACAAAAATGTTTTATTTTGTTAAAGCTAAAGAAGTAATCAGTTTTGCTAGAACCATATGTTTAAGGAGTTAGCAAGCTGATAATACCACCCAAATTATCAAATCATTCTTGCATGTTTTTCATCTCCTCAGTGGTTATTGAAGCAGGGTACATCTGAACTATTAATTTTGTGTTAAGGTTGTAAAGAATTGAACTAGGACCCTTTGGTCCTGGTACAGACCATATATGTGAGCGGAGTAAAACTGTCGGAATACAAGACAATTATGAAGTGGCGTCAACTTGATACAGAACCTTTCCAACCTTTAGTAAGTAGCTATTTTAATTATACTGGCTTTCCTTAAATAATTCTGTATAAAATGCACATAATAATGAAATGATAGTACTGCACATGCTATCATGTCCCGCTTTAATTTAGCTTTCCTTCTTGCTGCAGCTGCACAAAACAACTCTCAACAGCACATAGACGAGTCTTCCTGTTGGGCTTGGAAACATAAACCATGAACTGGGTAAGTGGGATTAAACTCTGAGCTCTCTAAACCGCCAAGTGGGTCACACGAAGCAGCTGTGGTATGGCAGAAATTGCCCTCCGGGGGCAAATGTACTGCTCTAAACCCAGTGTGGAGTTGTTCCAGATTGTAGAAAATGGAAACTCTTGCGGCAGGCTTACAAATGTCCCAACTGTTCCTCTTCCCCATACAGGCACCAATATTTGCCTGTTGTCTTTTGAGCATAGTATAACTTCGGTTTCTTTATTGATATAAGACCGCCATGAGAAATACTTTCAAATGTTTTACTACTGGTTTTATTAGTGCAAAAATAGCTCAATGACAGGCAGAAAGCTCTGGTTAGTTATCAGGAGCAAACTCTAAATATCTAGCTTAGAAGCTAACACAGCCGTTCTAAGAAACTGCATTTGGCTTACTTCCATGTTAGAGCAAAATTAATTTTTGTTAAAGCATTCTATTTATTATAGACCTCCTCTTTCTTCTGTATATAGCAAATATACAGGCCAGACCAAGTTTGACTGCTTGAAAAAAGCTGACACTTTTTTTTCCCCCGGTATGTGTCTTGTTTTTCAAACTATGACATTTTCATGTGCACAGTATTATCAAGAGCAAGGTGCCAGGCCATCCACAAAGCTATAGTCAAGCAACACACTAGTATACATTATGCAATTCTAGATGGGAATGAGTCCTTATCCAAAGGTAAGGCTAGGACTAATATCACCTTCAGCATCTTCGTCACGGCAGTGCAAGACCAGTCATTACCCATCCAAGACTGGCTCTGCAGCAGAAAGCTGTGCATGCTGTCCCTCTCCTCCAAAATAAAGTCACTAGTTGCCATTTTCCTACCTGATCCTTTAACTTTTGTTTTTTGCCAGGCAAGTAGCTGAGGGTCTGAATTCAGCATTTCTCTTAAAACAGAAGAGAAAGCAGAACCTCTGCTACCTGAATTGAAGTAAAGCAACAGCAGAAGCCTAGAAGGGCTGGCTGAAGCCAGTCGCTGACCTCTGAGAGCACTGGTGCAAAACACTCGCCCTGAGGTAGTGGTGGTTTTAAATGACATGTTAAAGGAGCTGGTTTACTCAAAAGACAAGCTCAGACCCTGCAGGAAGTGGTCCAGCATCTCCCTCTTCCCAGGTATGGGAATGGATTCATGACAACCCCTTAAGCTGGAGCCTCTGCATAATTTTCACTTCCCCTCAGGAGTTGCCCAGAATGCATTGGAACTAACTGCTGTTTCTTTTAAGTGTACTTTCTGCTGGAGGCAGCTGCTTTCAGGTAGAGTGGTCCACTGGAAAAGACTATTGTGGAAAGTGAGGTTGCCTTAAAAGAGCAAGAAATTTAGAGGATGTTCAATGCTATTCATTATTATAACGAAGATGCTAATATTTAAGAAACTACTTTCTGAGTTACAAGTCTCCCCTCATCAAATCTGTAGGCATACCAGTAGTGTTTCTTCAAAGTAAAACACCAGCACTTTGTACCACTCACTGAGAGTAACAATGTGACGATTTTACAGAACACTAAAATCCTTTTGAATCACTAAGATGTAGCTAAAAATAAATTTGTGAAATCAGCTTTTTAAAAAATTTACTAAGTTTCAACGTGTTGCAGGCATTGCCCACCTATCTTCAATCTTTGAAGGAGGCTGTCTCTTGCCTTGTAGAAAACATGGTAAAGGTTTCAAAAACTTACTGTTTGGCTGAAGTGAGGACCCAGCTCCACATAATCTGGCATATGCAGTTGAAAACTTGTACTAAAAGCGCCTCATGAATCAAATTTCTTAAACATTTTGATTTTATTTCAAGTAAAAAGATGTAGAAAGGGAAAAGAAATTTGCCTGTTGAATTTTTATTCCTTTTATTACTTCGGAGTTTTAATCTTCAAATTTTATAGATCTACTTGTATATTTGTCTATGTATACTTTTTTGTTGGCAGCAGGTTGAAATCCAAGACCAATTCCTCTATATTGCTTCAAGTCCATTGCTTTATCAAATTCCATCTTCAGAGCCTGCTGTAACTTCTCCTCCCCTTCCCTGTTCAGAGCCATGTTCGGTTTGTTTGTAGTTGCTGAGAGATTTTGGATAGGCCCAGAGTCCTTTTTAAAGCCACCCATCAGTCTAAAAAACTTTATTTCTTCCTCAGAACTCTGAAAAGCAGCTGTACTCCACTGGCCGAACTTTGTATCCTGTGAAGCAAAACAAGGTTAACACTAAAATTAAATAATACCAAGACCAAGGAACACAATTTCTGACTGTGTACCATGAGAACAGAACCAGTTACAACAACCTGGCAGGGTTGACAAAGCTGGGAAGCAGTCATTCCATGGGTAGTACCTCTCAAAAGATGTGATAAAAGAATGATGTAACACTGCTTGAGTGCATCTTCATTAGCATTTCAGTTCATTTAACCTGGAGACAGGGTTTAATGCACTTTCAGAATCTCCTTTCCCTCTGTCTTCAGGAATCTTGACTTTTCTGCTCTCTGAATAATATTTGCCTAGCTCAAAGAGCCAGATGTTGCCCAGTCATTTCTCTTATTCTAAGACAATTGTCAGGCTTAATCCTCTCGCTTTCACTCTGCCACTTCATACAGTTATCTTTTCATTTGCCTGCTGCCTAGTTAGGTACCTGTTGTTTTCAGCAGTGTTTTGTTATGTTAGTTTTGGAGACAGTGTTCAATCTGGCTTATATGCTTTAAATAATGTTTGCATTCTCATCCCTCTAATTAACACTAATATTGCAAGGGTGCAAAAACTGAGAGCGTACCCTTATCCAACTGCACTAAATATAGTACTCTTCAAGCCTGCCCTCCTGTGCAGTTTGCCATTCCTTAACTCTGCCTTCCACTGTATTCTTTGAACTAGCTCACTCCTTCAGGATTTTTCTTTTGTCTGCAGATACTGGCTTCTTTGTGAGAATATAAGTAATGTCTAAGTAAAATCAGAATTCAACTGTTTGTGGAGAACCCAAAATACATCATATGATTTACAAAGTTTATGAACTTTTGGCTTACCTAAGAACAGGCTTCATTATCTAAGGATCTTATTTGACTCCCGAGCTATAGCTACGAGCTATGCAAGCATTTATAACTATTTTTGGCAGGACTGCTACTCCCAATTTTTTCTTTAAAATTGGGGGTGATATTAAATAGAAGAATGTTTGATCATTAATTAAATAGACTGAGCTGGCTACATCAAAGGATAAAATGTGAATTTAGTGGTGTGTTTATGTAAGCCTGAAATCCTTCCAAATGAACAGTTGTAGCTTGCATAAAACAGTCATTCTCCACTAGACAGCCAACATGACACAAAGCATGCTACATAATATTGCAGGCAAGCTATAGCAGGTTTTTTTATTTAAAAAAAAAAAAATGCAAGGCTGGAGCATTATTCACTATCACAGGCCAGAATACCTGCTATTAAAAGAAAGCTATCCATAATACTTCAGTATTTTTGCCTTGCTCAAAGACAAGTTGCTGTATAAGCCCAGGTCTGTGACACAGACGCATGCACACATACACACACACATATATATGTTCTCCCTTTGGAATGGGAGACATCTGCACAGATGCAAAAATAATTATGGCTTGTCAAACCCTCTGCTTTTTTTTAAGTGAACTGCTGGCAGGCACTACACATAGCTTTTGCTGCAGCATTTCCAGCTCACTCTTTATGAAGCTGATGAATTAGTTTTCATAGCTTCTATTGTTCTGCATACTACTGAACAGAGACAGATCAGCACCAAAGAACTGCGATCCCCTGCCAAGGATGTCATTTTTCTCAATGACTTCAGAGACTACTAGATAGTTGCAGTTCCAGAGCTATTGCAGTCTGCCTCCCACTATGTAAAAACCTACAGGAGTTGTTTCTGGCATTTGTTTGAGGCATATTCCAACCTTCTAGGCATACTGTCAGTCTTGCAAAACAACTAAGAGTCCTGAATTACTAGCAAAGCTTTCTCTCCTAAATCTTATTACTCCTGCTAAACACTACTGCAAGTTTCCACTACCTTACTGTAAACCTTTCAGGAGGCAGGCTGAGCAGGATGCAAAAGCAAAGAATAAAGAATCATCTTTCAAGGAGGTGGGGGAAAGATGTAGAAGTTAGGGAAGGACTGACTGTAAGTATCACACACATGCATTATCAGTTGTCATCCCTTTTACCTTTCCATGTGCACCTGTTTCCGAATGTCTGCAAAGTCTTCCAGATAACAATTCAGATACACTGCAGTGACTGCTATATCCATAGCCTAGAATTATTTCTATTTCGCTGTAAGCAGAAAACGCTTCTGTAGCAATTTGTCATGGCTTATTCTCCAGAGGAACCAGAGAAAATGTTGCTTCTGAGGGCTGATGATGGGAATTAGAGCTCTGTACAATGCCAACTGCTGGTGGAGTTCACTGGTCAGCTCCCAGACTCTCCTGGGATTGTACTAACTTGTTCTGTAGTGTAACCTTAAATTTACAGCCAGAAGGAAGACTCTTGTGCCAAGCCATGTCCCTGAGCCACATACAAAAAAGAGTGCCATGCTTTTTTCAGGAACTTGCTCTGGGACACAATATTTCCATCAGATCAAGGTCTAAATTTATACATACCCGTTCCACTTTGGGACTGAAAGCCTTAGTTTTGCCAGATTCTCTATCGATTTCTTCTTGCAGAGCCTGCCGCCTCACCTAGCGTGCAGAAAAAACAGCACAAGACACTATCTTCTGTGTGTTAAATGACAGTTAATTTAATTCACAGTGAAAAGACAGGGGAAGAATAAAATAATTAGGTATCTTCAGAATTTTTCAAGGCTAATTAGAAAGTTGCGTGTGATCCTTTTACACACTCAACTTGAGATTTTTTTCTAGGAGTGTTTTAAAGAACATTTTGCTCTATCAGATATGTTTAATCTTCTAACTGCAGGTAACAGCTACACTGAAACTGCCAACATTGATGAGAGGCAAAGAAACCTGTATTTAACCTAATAAGCTACTTAGAAGCTTCTGACATTGACTGGAGCTGTACATTTTGGACTTAACCCATGGAAGGCTAAGCACATTTTAAGGAAAGATCTGTTTAGAGAAATCTTGGCATAGACAAGCAACCAGGCAGGTTTTTTTGTTACAAATTCTATGCATACCTTAAATGCCGACTTGCTTTAAATCTTACACAGTTAAGACAAAGCATACCTTGTCTATGTTAACTTCATCACAGTTTCCTTTTTTTTCCTGCACAATAGTTACATCATCCACATGTTCCTGTAAAACAGGAAAAAGCTCGTATGAATATTTTATCCATTCTGGTTCATAAGAATTTACACAGCTCTGACCACAAAACTAGTAGAACCACTAAGCGATACAGTAGTACTATTTTGGGGCAAGAAGAAATAGTCAGATCTCAGCTGGAAATGCCAGTTAAACCTGTGCATTTCTTTAGAGATACTTTCTCCCCAAGGCTTGCACAACAGAAATCTGAGGAGCTATTATCCTTTTTTAACAAAGAGGATAAGGGATTTCTTTTTTTTAATTCACACATTAAAATGGACCTGCCAACATCATTGGCACAGAGTAATGTTTGCAGGCAGGGTCATTTCAAATTAAACAGTTTACTAAAATTTATACTTGAAATGAGGGACAGAACTAGTGAAAGTAAAAAAAAAAATTAAAAAATGGTGGAAAAATAATGGCTTCTCTGAATGCATGGGACAAGCTTGAAGCACGTTGATCCCACTAGCCACTTAAAAAACCCAACCAACCAAACAAACAAAAAAAAAAATCAAGCAGCAGCTGCATTGTGCTCCATCTTGTACCAATGCAGAGTACGTGATGGTCTCCAAGGAGCTTCCAGTCCGGAAAGAGCACCAGGAGAGGCGTGACACATACATAAAGTGTCTCCTACAATGGCAGCAGACAGCACGTTAGTTCCACATCTGAGAGCAAGGAACAGGGAGCTGATGTGAAGAGACAGAGCAGCTACAGCAGGAATGGATGGGCAGGATGGCAGGAAGTAAATCAGTGGCAGAGTCCACAAGCAGTCAGATACTGATAACTCTTGCGCGAAGTGCAGCCCTTCAGCAGCTTTTGCTCCCATTGACTGGCATTTCTAGATCACTGCCCTCAGCCTTTCTTTTCCAAATTTGTAATAAGGGTAAGAATTTCTGGGCATCCAGTGTAACACAATAAGTAATAAGTCCAGGACAGTAGTAAATTAGAACCATAAGCTTTAGACCAGCCTGGAAAAGCTGGCCAAAGGGAAGATCTATTAATACAACTAATATAATAATCCAAGCATGAAATAGCCAGGGAACACTAAGACAAGGAAAAGATTTGTAACATAATTCTGTCAGCACTTTTTTGAGGGTTTACAGTTTTATTTAAAGCCATGAATGATTTACCTCGTTTTCTAAAGCCACCTTTTATACACTGATTTCACACACACACGCACACAAGTACATACACCATTAAAAATGCAAGAATGCTATCTGCAATAAGGACAGCTCATTCTCTTGGATGAAAAGAAAAAACAAAAAAAAAAAAAAAAAAATTGCTTCTAGATGGCCTGGTATTGTCTTTTCAGATCTATTAAAACAAGCAGGAAAACAGTTGTGACAGGATTCTGCAAACAGCTGCAATGTATTTTTCTTTAGCTGGAAGGTTAAGTAGCAGGCAAGGAAGGAGGAAGGGTGCACCCCCATCCCTGCTAATTCACAGCGTGTCGCTGACCTGCTGAAGGCTAATGCATGGCAAAAATTACTCCCTCTGGAGGTGTGCCAGTCTTCCCCCAACTTCATGGAAGGGGAGCACATTCACACGTGGTAGGATTATGCTACCTGCAGGCAAACAATGTTGAAGAAGTAAACTGAGTCCTCACTCCTCCTCACTCTACCAAAGTTGACTGTAATGGCATCCAGTGGGAAAAATATCAATCACTGATATTAAATGGGTGTCACTTAAAAAATTACCCTTTTGCTTGCTGCACAAGCCCAACAGAGGATTCTTCAAGGCATGCAGCAGTGTGTGTAACGCTAGAAGATGGTCAGAACTATGGCACAGTTACATGCAAGACTGACATTATCAGCCATTGTCTTTTGGACTGGCAGGAACTACATTTCTCTAGAACTGATTTATCCAGACTTCTCAATCTTCAGGAGTATTTCTCTTAAGTACTTTTTATTATTAAAGGACGGAGTTGAATATGGGAAAGAGAAACAAAACATGCATCACCCTACACCCTTCTCCTCAGTTTTTTGCAAGGTATTTGCTGTGTTTTCCATTGTAATTGGTCAAGCAAGTTTACTTGTCATTGTTAGGCTTATCCTGCCTCCACAGAATGGGAGCAGCTGCAAGAATCCAAATAATGTCCAACAGTCTCAAAAAGGCAACATCAATTTAACTAGAAAATATATACTGGCAAGCCCCGAACATCTGGTCACCTAATGACTGATAAGCATACACACTCCCAGCACAAACCTTTGTGGAAAAAGCCTGTATCTGGGCCTCCACGAAGGCTGAAGAACCTGCTTATATAAATCTATATTTAATTACTAGCACTAGACCCCAGAAAGCTGCCAGGTTTCCACAGAACACGAAGAAACTGCATATATGAGTGCTTAACAAAGTGAAGCACACCATGAAGTGTGCTTGAGAGGCAGCTAGCGCTATGGCCTGCTCTATCCCTAGTTCACAAAAATCTTCAGTGATGCTTTATTAACTAGTGTTTGACTTTTACACAAGCCAAGCATTGAAAGCTCTTGATAAAAAACAACTGGACTGCAGTTTCCCATTACCTATGAAAATAAAACCAAGTTCCTAATGACTTGCAATGAGCTGTTTTCGAAGTTGTTTAAGCAGCTAAAAATACAGATAGATACCTAATGAATTTCTGAGCATCTCACACAGCTTAATTCCCAATGATAACAACAGAGGTTAGGCATGTAGGTACTAACTTTAGGCACTTAAATAGCTTTAAAATATGACCCTAATTTGATAAAAAAAGAAGAAAGTTAAAAAAAAATAAAGCAATAAAACCAGATCTTAATAGTCTAATTTCTGAAAAAAAAATGAAAGAAGAAACCTCTGCATTTCCAGTCTTTCATCAGTTCCTCTCCATGTTTCTTTCACCTCAGAAATAGCAGTATTGCAAGACTTTGGGATTTCCTTTAACAGTCAGTCTGGATACAATTCCAGTTACCTTCAGTTATAATTTACACAGCTCTTAGATCTATTTGTTTTCTTGCATAGATTTATTTTTTAAATTAAGAATTTCTGTTTAGGTTGTTCTCTAGTATTTTTCCATCAGAATTTATACATCAACACTAGTCTACACTTAGGATTCTTAGGATTTTCTCTTAAATTTTTGTCCAAGTTAGACAACAGGTTTTGGCCAAATTTCCCCCTTGTTTCTAGCACTACACATTTCCAGCAGCATAAGCTTGAGGAAAAGTCTAACACACGCAGTTAGATGCACTCCTGCTGACAGTGTTACAACCTGCTCAGGTTAAATGACATGGTATTAAAATCCTATTTTATAGGATTGTTGCCACTTTGCTAAGAGTAACTGAAGGAGGGACAGAAGAACATTTATGACTGCACATACTAGTTTTCTTCTTGTGCCAATACTTGCTGTTAGTTGTAATATTTACATTTTCACAACTGAAACACTAGATGACTACAGCAGTAGGCATTAAAAATTACCTTCCCATGTTTCACAACTATTACGTGCTGAAATCAATAGATCGGCTGATCTCACTGCTCAAAACCCAGAGGAGGCCCCGACTGACCTAAATGTAACCTAAGGGTCTGATCAGGCAGAACAGCCTGCAAAACAGGAAACTGTCTACCTAAAAAGCTTCCGATTCCTTAGCAGGAGGGTGCAAAGATACCCTCTTCTTTACAACTTACCAGTGCCTCATCTCCCACGTCTTCTCTTTTGATCTTGTTCTTTTTTGCATTTGCTTGTGAAGCTGGTTCTTCAGCAGAGTCCTGTGGTACTTCTTTTTTTCTTTTTTTCCTTTTTCTGTCACAGAGCATATGATTACTATTGCATAATACCCTATCTACAATGTTCCCTGTGACATATTCAGGTCGCCTCATTTCGCGCTCTTTGTTCTTTTTATTGCTTTCTAGAAGTGTTATTTTTTGACTTTTAGATGCACTGTCGTTGTTTAAAGAAACTTTTGAATATGTAGTTTCCTCGTCCTCTTTCTGAATCTTCTTTTTCTTCTTGATTACTTCATTATTATCCTTGACATTCTTCCTGCATTTTTTTCCAGAAAGCTCTTCCTCCTCAGACTCAACTTTTCTCTGTGCAGGGAGATGCTTATCAGGAGCTCTGTGACTGTAGTCTTGATTATCCTCACATGTTAAGGAGGAAACATCTTTGCTTCTCTTCTTCTTCTTCTTGGTCTCTCTGATACTTCCAGAGTTCTCAGTAATGTCCTCCTCTGTGCTATTTGTCAATGTCATTTCCTGGAAGTTCTTTCTTTGCCTTTTTCTGAATTCACTTAATGCAGTGGGGCTATCAGGAGCTCCATAGATATTGTCCTGATTATCTGCTAGTGGTAAAAAGCAGTCAGACTTATCTTTCTTTTTCTTCCTCTTCTTTCTTCTCACATCACTCTCCCCATCATTCTGGATAATATCTGTTCCATGGTTTTCACCAGTAAAAGCTTCTTCCCGTGAAATATATTTGTGTGGTTTTTTACGAACTTTTTCAGACTGTTTATGTTCACTGTCCTGGATGTCTTCTAATGCTAAAGCAAAAATGCCTTTCTTCTTTTTTTTCTTAGTTTCTTCACCATCCAATTCCAAATTCAAAGCAGTATTCTTCGTGCTTTTTTTAAAAGCAAATTCATTTCCCTTAGTACCATCTGTATGATTATTTGAAAACTCCGTATCACTACTCTGATTATTCTCCAATGATAAGGAGGAATGACATTGGACTTTTTTTTTCTTCTTTTTAAGAATTTTAATTTGTTCCTCTGAGTCTTCTTGAGGTTCTGAATCCAGATGGCCTTCTACATTCACAAAGCTTTCTGAATGTGCTTCTTTAAGTAATTCAGAGCCAACTCTCTTTTTCTTGGGTTTTTTTTTCTTCTTCTTCAGTTCTAATTGGTCTAAACATTCATCTTCTTTTAAATTTTCCTTTTTCCTTACCTTTGTTTTTGTCTCAAGCTGGTCGTCATCCTCAATTTTAATGACAGTTTGAACATCTTTCTCAATTGTAATGACAGTCTGGCTGCTACTGCTTTTCACCTTTTTCTTTTTCTGTACAGGCTCCTCATGAACTTCTTTTCTCTTTTTCTTTATTACCATTCTAAAAAATGAAAGGAAGATGTTACCCCCACTTAACAAGATGAGGCAACTCCTAATCTATTTGGTCTTCCTTTATTCTGAAACCACTCCATATCCCTCATTGCCCCAGGCACTCTTTTTCCCGTTTCACAATCTGCTTTCTGCGTTGGGAGGGAACCAGAACTGCGTGCAGCACTGAAAATATATTCCACTGGAGTGATGAAGGGGTGACTTTTTGTCTTGTTCTTTATTGCTGTCCTAGTTAGTTTGTAACTTTCTGTTTGTCTGTTTGGCAGCTGCCGAGCATGACATTTTCACAGAAATATCTACCCTCTGAAAATCTTTCCTCAGTGACATGTACATACACATGAATTGGTAAGGGTAGTTTAGGTGGTTCTCCATGTAGGTACAACTTTTCACTCGTTTAACACTGAACTTCACTTTATTGCCCACTTAGCAGTACAAGATTCTTTTAAGGCACCTTAGTCATTACCCTGACTTTGTTTCTATCTGTGGTTTCCTGTCCTTGCTATCCGTTTCCTTCCTCGGGACATTATGCCTATGAGAAGGTTACGGCAGAGAAGCCTTTGGGACCCATCTGGTGACACTCCCCGTCTTTGCTGAGAAACCTGTTTATTCCTGCTTGGTTCCCCATCTTTTAATCAATAACAAATCCACGGGATTTGTTCACGTGCCTCTTGTAAGGCACCCGGTCAAAATCCTGTAACAAATCCCCGGAGCGGCAGGGTACGCCTGCCTGGGGCCTGCCGGGGCCCTCAGACGGGGCAGCAGGTGCGTGACCGCCACCCCCGCCCCTCCGGCCCCGCGGGCGGCGGGGCCTGCCCACCGGCAGCCCCGGTAACGAGCCAGAGCCGGGCCCGGCCCGGGCCCGCCGGCCGGACCACCCGCCTTCAGGGGGCCCGCCCGGCGGCACGGACCGAGGCGAGCCGCAGCCACCCCGCCTCCACCTTCCCCTTCCCCTCCGCCTCCGGTGCGGCGGCGGCTGCGCCCCGCTGGGCCACCGCCCGCCCGGGAGGGAGCCCCGGGAGCGCCCCCGCCGCGCAGGCCGCGGCCCGGGCCCGCCCGCCGCCGCCTCCGGCCGCCCCGCCGCCGCTTACCTGCCGCGGCCCACGTGCAGCCGCCGCCGCCCCGCCGACCCGGAAGGGGAACGGGACCGGGGCCGCGCCCGGCCGGCGGGGGGGACGGGCGGCGTGGTTGCCGCGGTAACGCGGCGCGGCATGGCGGCGGGCGGGCGGCCGCCCAGCCTCTGGCAGCGGGTGTGCGCAGGTGGGAGCGCCCCCGCCGCCGGCGCCGGGGCTGCTGGCCCCCGGGTGAAGGGGGCTGCGGGCCCCGCGGGGGTGGCCGCGGCCCTCGCCCGGCTCCGCACCCCGCGGGGAGAGACCCCCGGGGCGGGCCGCTGGCGGCGCCGCCGTCCCTCGCCGCCGCGGCCAGGCCGGGCTGTGCAGGGCCGCTCCTCGCCGGGGCCGGGGCCGGGGCCCGCCGCCCCCCTGTCGGTGCGGTGGAGCCGCGGAGCGAAGGCGGAGGCCTTGGCTGTGCCGCCTGGGGGAGAGTGCTGGATGACCGTCCGAAAGCCTTCCCGCTCATCAGTCTTACCTTGCTCTTTATTGTCTCAGCTTCTGACAGAAACGTACCTTTCTGTGCGTTTCTGCTCCCAGTAGGGCCAAAAGCGTCCGGCTTCTTGCAGTGGTGTCACGGCCTCCGGTTGACCAGGCAGTAACCTGCGCCCTGCGTGGCTGCTGCTTTGTGGCTTATCCTGGCACGGGAGGTAGATTATTGCCTCGGGAAAGGAGAGAGGCGACCGTGTTATTGCCGTTGTGCAAGTCTGGTGAATACAGAACTTCGGCTATCAGAGTCCAATTCTAGTAGCAAAAGTCTTGGTCTTTTCCCAAAGCCTGGGAGTGCGGAGGCTGATGCGGAGGCTGAGAGGCCGACACCATAGTTCTGTGATGCCTGAGTGGCGTTCTCTTCATTTAGTATTTTAAAATGCCTTAAAGTAGGTATTCTGTATTAAAAGGGCCATTTTAAATGTAGGAATAAAGCTGCTTATTCTAATATAACTCAGCTGAGGCATCTGTAGTACACCTGGAAGTAGCGATGCCAGTAAATCTAATTATAATGGCACAACAGTAAACCTGCTGAGTTTGGCTCTAAGAATTTTCTGTACTTTGTAATCTGTAAGTTTTTTTCATATCGGGTCCATTGACCATTACCCTCCTTTATTTTTCTCACCCTGATTGACTCAGTAATCTGTGTGGGTCATGTACTGCTTTTGCTTTTCTTTCTTTCTTTTTTTTTTTTTTTTTTTTTTTGAAAACGGAGACAGTAATACTTAGCAGTGTCCTGGGGATTTAACTGCTAATAGAGGAATTCAAGTTGAACAGCACTATTATATACTAGTAAAAATAATGGTTAATTCCAAGCAAGCATTTGCATTTTACTTAATGTATTTAAAATTATTATTATTTTGTTAAAAATCTTTTTCCCAATAAAGGGTTCTTTTATCACCGAGAACCTTGAACTTGATTTAAAGCCAAGACAAGAGGCTCTGAAGTTTTCACTTGTTTTAAAAATTAGATTTCATGTTAAACAAATAATTGTTGTATACTAATTTTTATTGTTGCAAACCAGAATAAGTACCTTTAGAAACTAATGTTTGTTGAGGAGAAAAATAAAGACATTTTTAAAGTCTTCGGGATAAACATTGTACCTCTTTTTACTTTTAGAGTATGAAGCAGAACAGCCTCCATTTCCAGATGTTCCTGAATCAAAACATGGATCTGTGAGTATAGTTCAAGTAAAAAAATCTGCATAGGGCTGGTTTTAAAAGATCCTAAATAACTAAATGGGAAAATTAGGTACCCACAGAGTAGATTCATTCATAAAATGCAAACAAAGCTACATTTTGCAAGCATCTTTTGTGAATCAACAAATGTAATATTCCAAATCATTGCTTTTATTTAAAGCAACTTGGGTAGTGCTTTCCTAAAATTAGATGACCAGCTGTGTTTGGTTTGTACATCTCGCCGTCTTGTTTTCTGTGACTGTCTGCTTCGTAGGCAGGACTCTGAAGTGTGCCAGGATCTCCTCTGGGTGGTGTTGAAAACAGACCGAGCACTGAAGTACACAGGAAAGGCAAGCAAGTGCAGCGAAGGAGTTGTGGCCCAATTTCACATAGGTGATAGGTCACTTAGGTGTAGCCATTGAAATTAGCAGAATTAGACCTTCTGTGTAAATTCTATTTAAATGGAAAGCAGGGCATTCAGCATTAATGAGCTTACAAAAATTGTACGTTTTAAAAATCATTGTTTGCTACATATATTTTTATAAATTTGTTTCCAGTGTATGTGTGCGTAAGCATATCTAGAGAGACATTCCTCATTGTATATAGGGAATGCTTAAAGATCAAAGTTGTTCGAAGTCTAATTTTGACCAAATAAATTCAGTCTAGGAAGACTTGTTTGGCAGACTTAAAAACTTAAGAAAGACAAACCACTTCAAATCTTTGTCTCCAGCAGTTGTAGGAGCTGCAAAATTAATTCTTTTGGGCATCAAATAGAGAGTTAACTCTCCTTTAAATTAGGCACTTTTGTAGATGTTTTATCTTATTATTCTGTATTTAGGTTACTTTGTTATTTTAAAACTATCTTAAGACGTTGTAGTTTAAATTGTCTGACAGTTGGTCTGTTTAGGCCTATCCTGTTTCCCCAAATGAAACTGACTTCATTACAGGCTGTTATTAAATTTGAATAGTGAACTCGGCTTGGGGCATTAGTCTGGGCATAATATATTGATATATTTGAGCACCAAAACGAAGTAATATACCTTTTTATGTTGATGCACTTTTTTTTAATTTCCAAAAGGACCATTTTTTGAATCTTGCATATATGAGAAAGGAACCTCTCTGTGGTTGTTGACATGCAGTGTATTATAAGTGTAGTGGCCTGATCCCACCACCTGCTTTTCAGCAGCTCAAAAATCCAAATGAATTTTGAAGTGAAACTGTTCAGATGACACAGTTTTCATAACATGTTTTCTTAGCAAACTGTAATGGTGATGCATTCTTGGGGATATTAGGAGGTATCTGCCTTTCTATAACAGGTGTAGCTCAGTGTCTGTTAGTACTATCCTGCTGGCTCGCTGTAACAGTTCCTGCACTCGTAAAAACTGTACGTAAATTTGTGGACTATTTTTTCATGGTATCCATATTTGTTTCTGTATGGGGAAACTTAAGGCTTGGATTTGCATCTGCTCTGAATTTGTCTGTTTGTGCTTTGTTTAGAAGGGAAGTTTTTTTTCTTTAAATGGTGAGTGTCAGGACTTCTGAACAATACAGAAACAAATATATAAGCTTCTGAGTGGAAAAATACTCAGAAAATGTTGTGAATTTTAATTTTCAAAGAATTACTATTTCTTAAAATGGCTAAAGTATGTTTTAAATTGTGATATCTCACCATATTATCTTAAAAGCAATCATATTCCTGCTGTTAGGTTTGGATGTTTTTATTGTGCTGGAAACTGCAAAATTTTTAGAAGTGTAATTCTTTCTTTTAAAGTGCTCAGAAAATATGGAAATAATTTAATATTTGATTAGAAATTATAATTCCGTATTTTTTTAACTGCCCTTATCATTTTTCCTGTTGAATTGGCTTCTGTATTTTTTTACAGTCTGATTGGGGTTTTTATACAGCTTACATTTATCTTGAACAGGTGTCTTTGGAAACAGGAATATTGCAGCCATTACATATGGAACAATTTTATTCAGCCTCTGCAGCTGATACTGTTGTCCAACAGCCACTTCTTGTATACGAGGCAGCCGCCTTTCCAGAACCACCTGATCCAAAAACATGTAAGTAGGAGTATATTATCTTGAACGCTGCTGTGATTTTTTTTTTTTTTTTTTTTTCATTTGGCAAGGGTTGTCATTTTTTTTAATTTAAAGTGTTAACACCTACAACACCTTTTCTTAAGTGGAATTTGCATGATTAGTCCCCTGGTCTGTAAACAGGGAGTCAGATTGGCCACTTGGTCAATGGAAGAAAGTTCAAATGGTGCATTACAAATCAGTAGCTGTCTAGCTGTTAAGGTAGTTCTGTTCTCTTCTGAATAAGTGACTTTTTATTTAGCCACTTAAATCAGAGAAAGGCAAGCATTTCTTCCTCTAATTTAATAATGGAAAACTAGGATCAATAGACTAAATAGACAACTGAGTTTGAAAACTGCTTTCAGAATATTATCTTTGCCCATCTGATTACAAATTAGAATGGAAACAGCTCTAAAGTTTTATTCTTCCATTTTTATCAATTTCTGTACTTTATAAAATTTACCAAGTAGCAATGTATTTTTATTACACGTTTTAGGCTTCCTTTTTGTCTTTTCTTCTTTTCCATTCATTCTTGCTCATTAGGAATTCCTGTTGCTAGTCAGAAGCAGTGTCACCTTTGGCTTTTATAGATATAGTGTCCTTCCAATTATGAACATTTTCCGGCAGTATATGAACCAATTAAAGGTATAAAGCAGAGAATAAATTCACTGTTTCAGCTGTGTTGCCAGAAGAGAACACTTCTATGACTTAATCTTTACTGACCACACCAAAACCTTAATACTTACTGAACAGCAGGCAATCTGGCTTTAAATCAAGGACAGCACTTCAGCCAATAAGCTGAATCCCTGCCTCATCTGGGATCCTAACAGGTTTTATTTTGTTCACCTTTCTGAGGGAGGTGCTCTTACGGCTTCATACAGGGTCGTGCTCCCTGTTCCCTCTGGCACAGTGAACTTGAGTTCTTCCATGTGCAGGATCTTCATCAGAAGAGGTAGAAGGCTCCTCTACTTAACCCAGTTCATAAGTTGATGGTGAACTGTCCTGTTAGAGAAGATGGAGATGTGGGGAAAAGCTGAGAAGGAAACAGAGCCTGAGTCTCTCAGCTGAGCAAGCGTGATATAGCCATTAGGCTATACATAGAGCATGGGCAATAGCACCACTGTTTTTTGGTGATGCTGACTGCAGCTGCTTTCTTCTGCATGGAACTCAGTGATTCCAATGCGTGTGAGCACAAGTAGACCTCCTGTAAGGAAGGGCAGTGCAGTCAAGCATGAGAGAGAGATGCCAACCCAGACAGCCCTCTCAGGGTGCAAAAATTTGCTCTATGGAGTCATGTTCAAATTTCTGAAGGATCTGGCAAGTAGGAAGTAATTATGGGAAAGAAATTACAGCACTAATGAAATATAGCCTTTGGTTTCTTCTCTGTCTAGAAATTCAGTTTTATGACCAACTCTGTTACTGCAGATTGTAAAGGGCATGAGTATAGATACCAAAAGTGGTCTAGCTGTAACAGCACTGAGTTCAATGCAGGCTAATTTACTTTTCTTTCTGTCAGGGTAAATTAGTCCATGTTGCTTTTCATTTCTGTGGCTAAACTGCTTCTGGTGTCTGAGTTTACTCATTTAAAACTGACATCTCTGAGGCACACCGTAGTTGGCAGTGTTGATGTACCTTTAGACTGAAATTTACTCAAGTTTGTGTTGTCTTGGCTGAAGAGAAGTGAAGACAGATCTGTGGCTGTATCTGAACAGAATAGATCTGTTTAGTTCAAGCTGTGATGGTATTGATAAAATGACTGTACCTAGTTGTGATACCTAACGTTTGTCTTTCTGTGAAATTTAAGTGCTTACCTGTAAGCGAAGACTGTACTGTTTTGCTCAGGTTCTCCTCAAGAATACTTAGAGTATTACATATTTCCAGTACTCTTACCAGGAATGGCTGAACTTCTGCATCGAGCAAAGAAGGAAAAGTGTTTTGAGGTTAGTTTTTAGTTTTCAGTTCAAATCATTGGCAGGAAGTTACAGCCTTTTATTTCACAGGCAGTATTTCTTTATTTGGTCTTTTGCAAGAAAACCAACCAAAATAATATTAAACAATGTATCATGAGTTGTTTTGGATCTAGTCTTGAATGTTGTTCTCTCCAGTAATTCAGAACAGATTGCATGCTACAAACACTTGATCATTATGATGATCTCTAACTCACGACAAATCCTCCTTAAAAATCCAATTGTATCTAGCCTAAGTAGTGTTGTACTTTAGAGAAATAGGCTTCCTTTCAGATTAATATGCATCACTCATTTGAGGGTGACTTAAGGAACTTGAATTTTACTTCATTAGTCAGTTACGTTTGCTGGTCTGGTATCCTAATAGAGGTACATTTTACATTTTAGCTTTTTAACATTCTGTGTAAATTCCATTTAATTGGAAAGCAGGGTATTCAGCATTAATGAGCTTAAAAAATGTACATTTTAAAAATCATTGTTTGCTACATATATTTTTATAAATTTGTTTCCAGTGTAATGTGTGCGTAAGCGTATCTGGAGAGACATTCCTCATTGTATATAGGGAACGCTTAAGAAAACATTAGAACTGGTGCAAAATAAAGCTCATTGTGTCACCATAGCTTAACTCACAGACCCCCAGCAATAGATCAGCTACTGGGAGTTGTGGGGTCTTCCATCATTTCTGCTATTTTCTCCAACCATGGAAGTAATTTTTTTTACTATTTCTTTCCTACTTTCTGCCTGTCATCCACACTTTCCAATATAAAGCCTCTCTATGTTTTTATGCCTGCAGCTGAGCCTTCTTACTTGCAGCTTCATAATATAGAAAGCAATTAATATAAACGACAAAGAAAATATCTCCCTTTTTCTACATGATACACATCTGAGGAATACAGTCTGTGCTCTTTGGGTTATAGATTAAAATGATAGTGAAGTGACGAGGACTTTGTGTTACTAGTGGGTTATTAATCATCTTAGCTCTTGATCTACCTCCTCTCCAACTACTGACATTGACTTCCTGTTATAGGCATGTGTATATACGATAAAAGGCGTTGTGGCACAATCTGTAAAAATTACCTGTGTAGTGGCTATTTGCCTGATCTATACATGATCCATACATGCCTGGCACAGCCAGAAATACACAAAGCTTGCCATGCTTGAATGGCCACCCCAAACTTGCATTTCAGATCCAAATCTGTACATTTAATAACAGTAAGTTATTTCAATTTTTGCCCAGTCTTCTCAAGACTTGTGTGTGTCTATAAACTGATTGATTCATAGATGTGTGTATATGTATTTATAATCTGTGATTAATACAAGTGAAATAGGAAAATGGTTCATTTCCATGTCGTTATGGCATGACATCTCTGTACATCATTCCTGCCATCACATTTACATTGTCTAGCCAAGAACAGATTGAACATATGTATTATTCATCACACTTTTAATGAAATCTATACTGATCTGTTTTTGTTTTTTTCTAAAGGAAGCCCATATCCTTTAACAGGAAAAAGGCACGTCTTACAGCTTGCTTACAATACAGTCCTTGATAGATGTTACATATTTCTGAAGGCAATAAAACAGCACTTAATACAAAAATACGAGAATTCTTAGAAATATTTCAGTTTCAAACTCAGGACAAATCTAAGGTTACTTTGTCTATTTTTAATCTGAGAAATTTTGCAGAGCTTCAGTGATATATCTATTAGAAAGTATCTGTTCTAAAAATGGATTTTGTATGGGTCTGTATGGTGCTTTATAGTAAACTAATAAAAACATCTCTTTTCTAATGTATAGAAACTTAATAAAAATAGGCATATCTTATCAAAAAGACACTAAGTGATTTTTGTTGTTATATGAAGAGATGTCATGCTATTGGGGAAGCAAGTTTAGGAAAGCAAGCTTATGTCAGATGATAATTTTCCACTGTGACATCATTTCTTCCTCCTTTTGAACAATAACTAGTAAAACAATAGCCCTTTATGCTTGCCATATAACTGAATATTTGTGTCCTTTTCCATTACTGTCCAGGTGCTTGTACTTGGATGTTCTGTTTCCTTATCTGACTTAAATACGTAACTTCTAATTATATTTTTGTTTCATAAGAAATGTGTTGTTCCATATGGATTTGGAGATAAAAGCATGCTATAATTTGTATTAAAATGGTTAGTGCAATAACTGGAACTGATTTTTAGGATCAAAAACAGAGCCCTTAGGAACCCAGAGAAAGTTAGGGACAGGGAGAAAGGATGTTGTGATAAACACACCAGAAGATAGCTTCAAAAAATAGGAGAACAAAGAGTAGAAAGATTCATGGAATTCATGAGAGAACAGGAGAGGAACATGATTAATTGTGATTAAGCGAACTGAAATCATGAAGGATGACAGCAGAATACTGGGTTTGAATTGTGGCTAGACAGGAGTCATTAAAGCCTGTAAAGGGCAGTTGTATAGAGTAAACCAGTGGAAGATAAATGGAAGAAGCACTGGAAGAAAGGGAGGAATAATCGAACTGACTGCAGTCAACGCTGAATGAGCCTGGGAGAAGAGAGAGGGAATTGCGAGGAAGAATGAAGAGTGGGTTTTGGATGAGAGGGACTAAAGGTTTTCATGTTTTGAAGGGGAATGAAGATGAATGAGAAGAGAATGAAAAATTAAGTGGGAGAGTTGTTTAGCAATTGAAATTATGGTAAGGGAGATCAGATCATGGGCCCAACAGAGGAATTCAAGGAAGAGGTCAGAAAAGATGCATCCATGCCTGGAAAGGAAGAATTGTAGAATCAGATGGGAAAGTCAGGAAAGGGAGATGGTTATGCTGAAAGTAGTCATTTGTGTAGGAGAGAAATCTCCAAGATCTTATTTGGAAGGTGAAATAGAAACAGAACAACTAAACATTTAATTTAAAGTGGTCTCTCTTGCATTATGCAGTGAATATGAAAAATCTGAAAAGCAAAAACCTAGAAAAATCATCAGCTGCTAGATATATTTGCAGTCTTCAAACTGACATAAATATGAGAACAGTCTGCAGAAGCTTCATTTCTAAATTAGAGATGAAAGAAACCTATTAGGTTGCCCAGTGTATTCCCTTGCTGATTTTTTTTTCCTTACTATGAGTTCTCCTGTCTGCTATCATCCTATCTGCTGTCAAATGTCTCCTGGGGAAAGACTGTTTTCTTAAATCTTTTCTCTCATGAGAACTGACTAATGCCTTCATTTTTCAGCGTTAAAACTGAACAATGTTTAAATGTTTTTATTAGCATAACTGATTTTTCTTTCTGGTTAGTGATCACAGAAAGAGGATGCTGTATCAGACTCTGTAATGGAATGTATTGTATTTAAAAGTATGATTAGGGAAAGTGAATGGAAGAAGGTTTCATAATGACTTTGCCATCTCCTGATCACCAGTATTTTTGCATGATTATTACCAAGCACATAATATTTAAACTGAAAAATGGAAAATGAATTCTGAATATAAATAGTTTATAAACACATCTGCAGGTTAACAATGCACATTGTGCAGATATTTCCTGTGTTTATCCTGATTCATGTAGCATAGGAAGAATGTGTCAAAGGCAGGTCAATTTATGTCATTTTTTCCCTTCTATAAATGTTGACTGCTGTGCAACTAATGATTTAATTCACTAGCAAAGTGAACTGTTTCCTGGCAAAAAAATAACAAAATAAAAAAATATTCAGCTTGACTAAATTCCTCCCTGATAAGTTCACTGGCTCTAACAAGGATAAAGCAAGATGAATTTGACTCCTTTGGTGATGACTGTTTTGACAACACTGTGCTGATCATTTTTACCCGTTGCAAAGGAAAAGCAATTTACTTAAGACAGATTAAATTACAACTGCTAAATTAAATTGAATTTTGTTGTCAAAGTATAGAATTTATTTTCTGAAACAATTCACTAAGTAGTGGGACTCAGTTTCATACTATGATTGAGAATAGCTGTACGAAGACTGTCAGACTCTGCTATTTGTTTTCAGATTCTGTTCAAGTAAAAATTTGTCCATTTAACATCTAAAATGACCTGTAGAAAGCTCTCCAGTGAAGGTGTTGGTCTCTTAAAGCTTAGGTGTGTTGCTTCTCAGAGCAGTATCTGGTATTAGCATGACAAGTGTGAAAATTCCTTAAGGCAATGTGTTTCTTTGCAGCCAAGTACTCTAATGGAGCGCTACATGAACCCCAAAGCTTCTGTTGTCATGAAACAGATCATAAAGGCACATGGGGTTCAGGACTGATAATCGTTTTGCAATGTTGTCTTTTTCTGTTCTTTTGGGTTTTTTATAAAGAAGTTATCTTTCTTTTCTGTGGGACTCAGACTGTACGTCTACCAAGGAGAAGATTCACTTAGAAAAGTAAAAGCTTTCCTGGGTGTCATCTAGGAAGGCCATGCAGCCTAGCTCTAAACTTCACATTTGTCATCTCCTAACTACGTGACTACCCTGTATTCTTCACTGTGCAGTCAGCACCTCACATAATGTTCCTCTTCCACTTCACCTGTGGCTGAAGTGATACACTGACCCCCAAATTACGCCATGTGCTAATACCCCAAAGAGAAAGAATTATGCCATGTAGAGCACTTTTCCTGCCTCTCTGTTCACATCCCCCAGCATTTTTTGCATCATATTCTTGTAGCTCAGGAAGAAACACAGGTGGTGAGGATGATGCATAGAATAAAGTCTTTCATCATGCATTACATTTCCAATTACATGTTTATTGTATTTTTCTTAGCAAGTGGCAATAGCACCTTCATTTCTTACATTTTAATCAAGACTCCAGCCTCTTTCATGACATTTAGCAGTTTCCCAAATGTGTTTGACCCATGTGAATTGTTTTCCTAAAAAGTAATAATTGCAGTTGAATCTCCCATTTGGCAGGGTAAGTATTACCTTCTGGATGGGAGCTAGACTTTCTCTTAGCTAAATAGCTGCTATTTTGATAAAGCACTCAGTGTCTCTGTTCTGCAGGGGCTTAATGTCTTTTAGTGTTCGCTCTCTGGCTGTGTACATCCATAACACATCTCATTTAAGAGAGTTTCAGAAGATGCTAGTAAAGCTCTTCTGTTATTCCAACCAGAAGTCTACATTCTGTTCTCCACATCATGGTTACTCTGGTTTGTGATAAGCAGAATAAACACCTGTACTCATTTATACATTCAATCTGTAAAGATGGAATGTGGAGAGAAAATCTCTAAGAAAAGGAAGGCCCTAATCAATTCTGTATTGATCAAAATTCTTGCTTTCAATTTTGAACTCAAAATGTATCTTACAGCATGCAGTGCTGTCCAGCTAAACAGGTACTGGCTGCATGAGTTACTAAGGATAAGCCACTGCAAAGCATTTTGCAAAATTCTCTTTGGTGGTGAAGAGGTCTTAGAACTGGGAGCAAAGCGGGCAAATGTTTTGCTCCAAAGCTCCAGGTTTTGAACTTTTTACCTGATGCTCAGTAATGTCCCTGGTATCTGTGGTTGTGGATATGCATATGCCTTGTTTCTGCCTTCCTTTCTGGACTATCCAACAGATGATTTCATCCCAGCAGCCATACAGTACTCTGTTCTGTATGTGTCTTAGGTATTCACAACTCCTTCAAGCTCATTCCATGTAGGAGGAAACAATATTCCATCAATGTTACTTCTGTGCCTTGGAAGCAATCACGTATTTTAAGTATGATAAAGAACTTTGAATAAAATGGCAAGTAATTTTCAACATATTTTCCTATATGAGTTCTGTTAATTTCTTCGCAATGAGATTGCCACTTAGGAAGAGCACCATTCTGAGATATTTGTTATAGTTATTCTGTAGCAAACATCCAGTTAGTATATGTAGAATTTTCTCACTCATTTTTTGACTTGACTTGAAAGCATTCAAAAAAAATTCTAAAATTTTGGCTGAGCCATTGACTGTTGGCAGTAGCAATATTAAAGTAGACAGAGTAATGTACTGTATATTTTATTTAATAAAAAAGCAGTCAATTTAGCTTCTGTTCCTCTCCAGTAGTAAAAACATATGGCTAATCCAAAGATAATAAATAATTTGAAACTATCTTCTATCTTTAGAGAAGAACGACCAAATTTATTGCCTGTGATTTCCTAACTGAGTGGTTATACAAGTAAGTTAATCGTGGCTTTTACTATTAATTATGCTCAATGATTCAAAGGCATTAATTTGCAAATAGAATAGCCACAATTTAAATTAATGTGCGTTGTTTTCTTTTGTTTTCTTTTTTTTTTTTTTGTTATCAGCAAGAACCCAAAGAGGAAAGATGAATCATTCACAGAATTCTTTTCTATTCCTTTTGTTAACGACTGGCTGAAGGACCAGTAAGTTATTGCAGTACTCGGAGTAACCTTTCTCCTTTTATTCTTTTTCCCCTGCTATTCCGAAAAAGTAATAGAGATTTGATGCGTTACAATTGTGCCCTCTAAATGCCCTTTACTGTGTGCAGCAAAGAACTGTGTGATGCTTTCTAACTTGGTAGTGTATTAGTTACAAGGTATTTTGTACCAGAATTGTTCAGAGAGAGATTAGTTTAGAATTTTTAAACATTTTAATTGGAGAGTGCAGGGCATTCAAAGAGTCTGGTAGTATGAATATCTTTGTACTAAGGAGCAAAGCAGTGTTTTCAATGCTGCTTCCTACTATGGATATTTTTGAGGATATACAGTCTAGAAATTCTTCCTCTAACTGTAAGCAGCTGTTTTAAAAATACCTGTAATAATCCTTGGTGTCAGAATGCATTTCTGCAGACATTTATGACTTTGCATCTGAGAAATGAACACTTGTTTTGGCAGCCTCAATCATATATTCCTTATTATTCCTGCAGAACCAAGCTACACAGTAGTTTTGAAAGAAATGTTATTGTCCTTGAGACTGCATTTTGTTTTAAAATATAGCTGTTATATGAGAAAAGAAGAAAAGTAAAGTAATAGTCCACGGTGAGAGAATAAGAAAATTACAGAGGTCAGATTTTAAAGAGAATTTTCAATTTGAAAACTTAATTGGAGGCTAGGTTGGTGGTCGGTGAAAACTTAGAGATTAATATCTTTGTAGATATGTTTACTTCATTATGCTATGTAAGTGGAATTTGAGCTTTCTTGAACTCGTCGTGTGAAACATAGCACCTTGAGTCACTGATACAGCAAGAGGAAAGCTCCTTGACATTCACACGTCTTCGGTGAAAAGCTGGTGATTGTGGCACAAATGGTTAACTTTGACTACCTTAAAGGTAGTCATGTGGTCAAAGTTGAGTAAGAGGTTTCTGTGGTAAGAGATGGACATCTTTCAAGAGTGACCCATTTCACCTCAACTCCGATACCTTCAGGTACCATCATACTGGCCAGCCACTATTGTTCAAACCTACCACCGGTGGGACACTTGTAACAGTTTCGTTCTGAAGATCGCTAGGTCTGGTCAACAAGATTCCCATTTAAGGCAGTGAATTTTGTGGTTTGGAAACTGATTATGAGCTGCAGTGACGTTGTCATACTCATTTCTTAAGCATCCTGAAGAGCCGTTGGTTAGTAAGGCAGTTTTGATACCACTGAATTGTGAGGGTGGATAATTGTACCTCAGATAAGTATCTGTGATCACGGTTTTACTAATGTTTCTCTTGGAAGTAAAGCTGACCTAAATGGTTCTCTGCTTTCTCCTGTTCTTCACCCTAACCTGCTTGTAGGCAGCCTAATATCACCCTGTCTGGTGGGATGCTTGGTTATTCTGATCAGGGACCTCCTCTGAGTTAGAAATCTCTCCGCCAGAATGTGTGAGGAGGGTTTGTATAGCTATTTAAAATACAGATAATTTCCCCAATCTGGTTTACCTGGGAGCCTGAGAAACCTTTGTATTGGCACAAACGAAGGATTAAAATGAAGGGCTCAGGGCAAGGTGAAGAGAACAAATGAGCTGGTAAGATATAGAGGTGGTGGCAGGAACTGCTTAAGTCAGCTTTGCCAGCAAGAGAAATACACTGTGGAATCACAGCCTGAATGACTCATAGCTTCTGTTAGTACTCGTGCTCCTAAATAACGTAGCGACAGCTCCACAAGGACACTGAAGTGTCAAAGTCCTACTTAAATTGATCCACACTTGATCTTAAATCCTATAAACAATTAGGCCTTTAAAAATAATAATTATTAAAATTATTATTAAAAACCAACTTTTTTGTGAACTTATCTTAAAATTGCAGATTTCTTAACAAATACTGCTTATGAAGTAAGCATTATTAGAGCAAAGTGAAAGATTGCAATATTAAATAAGAATAAAAATGAGAGGATTTATTATTATGTCCTTCTGGATATGTCATAAATAGTTTATTATTATATCCTTCCAGATATCATATTTAAAATGTAATTAATTCTATGCTTTTTATTATAATTTCCATTTTTATTTGTAAAGGAGTTTTGATTTTTTAACAGGATTTATGAATATGCTAAAATGTGCTGGTCAAATTTTGATGGGAAACATCCTTATCCCAACTGTTTAGATGGTATTAAATAAAAAGAAGTAAAAAGTGTTGCTGCAAATTTAAGGGGTAAATTCTTGTGTTGCTTCTTCAGTTACTTGTCTAAATTTGGAAAGCATTCTGAAAGGTCTGTTAAATAGGAATACATTTCTATATTGTGTTAAAATAGGGTTTATCAGTGCAAAGCGGTCTTCATGCTTAAAAAAAAACAAAAGAAAACAAACCCCAGAGGGATAAATTTTTGTTCTGTCAGAGATCCAGGCTTTTTGAATAGTATCCATACCTGAGTATGAGTTTTTTGGCTCTCCTCTAGTGCCTCCAGTTTTTTCTTTGAAGCTCAATTTTTTTTAAGAATATTCAAAGCCACAGTCTTAGGAGCCTCACTCTCTGTATGATGTGTTTCTAAATGAGATCTTGCAGCCTACTTTTCCTTTATAAGGACACCCAAATGCTGGATCAGTTTCCAGAATTTCAAATGCAGACATTGTACCTTCAAAAGCTGGTTGCTGTAGGTGAAGGAGCTTGTAAAATTTGAATTTGTTTCCAGCTTTAGTATTTACATTAATTGTTATGACATCAGTAAATAAAAGCCTCGGTATAGTTACCTTGTCTTCCACTGGGTTTTGTATTTTACCAGTAGCACTGACAAAATATTATATCCCTTTGGAATCCTTGATTCCTGAAGCAGATTTCAAAAGCAATAGAAGGAGCAGCCTCAGGACTGACTGGTAATCTACATTTCACATCCAGGAGAACACAAAACATTTCTGTTGTCTTAAAAAGGGCAGCTGTACCTTTCAGAGGACAGGAAACTGGAGTTTTAACAAGAAACTAACAAAAGTTTTTGGAAGCTTGCTGAGATACTTACTGATGTCCCTATTCCTACATTCAAGACTGTTGATATAGCCAAGTAAATAGAATTAGAGCCTTGAATGTTTTGTACTTCTATAAATATGCTAATTAGCAACACAGTTGCCTTTTGTCAGCATTTTCCAGTGGTGCTTCTGGATGAATAGCAGCGAAGCTCAGTCGTGAGTAACCGAGCTCTATGTACTGAATCAGGGACAGGGAAAGAGAGTGATCTGTTTTTATGCCCTGATCCCCCTTAAATTTTACTTTTCTGGCATAGATAGGCTGAGTCTTTATTCTGAGTATCATGGGAGTATCATTACCCAATCTTCTTTAGCATATTGATGAAAGAAATATGAAGAAAACAAGAAAAAAATAGTTCCACTGCTCTGAGAAATACTGCTATCATAAAAGTCTACTGTTAACGTGAATTTAATAATATGATGGTATTGTTCAAGTTCACCTTCAACCCTTACATTCAATGAAAAAGAATGGTATATGGATCTAAGTTAGGAATAAGCATAAGTATTTTCCTGGCTGTTGAAGATCAGTCTTTATTTTACAGGGGTTACTGGAACCGAAGATGTATTTTATAAATAAACGTTCATTCATGAGAATTTATTTATCTGCATTTTCTCATTGTCTGTATAGAGATATTTACTTGATACTCAGCTCAGAAGGACACATTTCCTCATTTAATCTATCTGTGTGTACCAAAACAAATGTGCAGATACAGAGAAAATAAATTTATCATGGCTTTAATGAAGCGGACAGCTAAGATAAATATATATATGTCTATAAATGATTACTAAATCTGAAGTGGCTTTTTGGCAAATATCTGTATATACATATATATACATTGATTTTTTTTTTCCTCCCTCCCCCCAATATTTTAATTAGGTAAAGTCCGCTGGCCTCAGCTGCCTTTACAGTTGACTTCATTGTCAGTTCTCAGATGGCCAATAGGCGTAATTTTGCATGGGTGACTGATCTTTCTTTCCATAATGTGCCCAGTTTCTACAGGCTTTGCTTTCTGCATACTGCTGTATTTCACTGGTTTGTCTCTAAACCAGCCATCTTTAGAGTATATTTAATTTGCATTATGTTTTTTCTTTAATTTTCTTTAATAATTTGAGCTTTAAATTTTGGGGGTGTGGGTATGATGAGTGACACATTTAATGGTAACAACAGAAAAGTCCAACAAATATGTCTGCATGGATGCTATTCTATGTGGATCCAAGTAAAGAATTGCCATTCAAGTAACATGGCAGAATTCAAGTTAATGAAGGAGAAAATTTTGACTTATGAAACTACAACTGTGTGTTGGAAAATTGCACAAAGTTTATGTAAACAATATTTATATTGTGTAATGGTGTTTTTTGAAGTTGAGGTTTTATGGCTACAAATGCTGATGCAGGGTTGAAACTTCCCTTAATTATGTAAAGATTGTCAAAATCTCAATGAGAAAATTGAAAACATTAGTGGTTTGTGACCTCTTCCTAATGTTGCTGTTAGAGCACTAATTGGAGATTATTTTTGCTGCTGTTAGTTTTTCATGTTTACAGGATACAAGGTCTGATCTGAAGTGCACAAACGTAGATGGAAATTTCCCCATTGACATTGAATAGGTTCATGTTTGGTTTCCTTCAGTCCAGGACCACAACACTCTTACAGACTACATAAATACTGGTCCTACAAATGAGAAAACTGAGGCAACACGTTGTGACTTGCAAAATATGTAGCAAGTATGCAAGCACAGGAGGAGGGCTGAGTTTTATCATTAAAATGGATAACTCCTCCCCAAGCAGAAGACATATTAAGAGGCAAGAAAACCACTATAATTTTCAGACAGAACTTAAGACAAAAGATTTTTGCTCTGTTATTATTGTGGCATGTTCTTGCTACTAAGACTTCGTGCTGTGCTTTCTCTAATTCCTCTCACATTCTAGTTACCGTTCATGTGTCCTGCCTCATTCTCCTGTCTGTTACATGATTCTGCCTCCCCACTTCCCAAATTTCTCATGTTGGTTTCACACTATCTTTTCTTTTTACCACATCTTTTCTTCATTATTAATAAGTAAATAAATAAATAGTTTGTACATGTTAACAGTTGTGTACATATTATCACTTTGACCACTTTAATAATACTTCTGAGTGTATTTTATAGTTTTATTATACTGTAATATTTTGCCTCTTTTCTGATTTTGTTTTGTTAGAATTGTGGCTGAGACAGAAATGAAACTGGAGATTTTAAAGTGAAATGTTTTGTTTGTACACAACCTATAGCCTTTATATTTGAGGACATTCAAAAGACCAGTGTATTCAAAATGCCAGCAAAGCAGTGGAGGATGCAGAGAATGGAGGGGGGTAAAAGGGGTCAAAATATATTTTTTTTTTATTTTTTGTTTAGCTATTGACAGTATCAAGGAGATTTTATTTAGAGAAGGTGATAGAGAAGAGTTGAGACAGCAGGAGTCACACTTCAAAATGTCTGCTCATTTGCACTTCCTTTCTTCAGAAGATTAAATTTGGTTATTCCCACATTCACAGTCTTTCAAAAATACACCTTCCATATAATGCACAAAAATGTTTTCTTATATATTGTAAGGATTTTTTTCTCCAAATACTTTTCTCTTATTCTAGTGCATTTAGATTACTGGAAAAGAAGGCCAGTAGTTAGTAATTCCTTTCTGACTGTTGAATAGTTGTATTAATACTAACGATGTTACAAAGAGAGGTCTCAGTTCATACTCAGTTTGACCTGTCAAAATGTTCTGGGCTATTTTTGTCAAATGTCTGTGGGAATATTTCCCTGTAAATCTGTGAGGCTCATACTGTGATAGTGTAATATGTGATATGTAATATCTAATTGGTTTTAAATACCAGGTCAGATAAATCAGTACTTCAGTGTCTGATTATGAACACTTTTTTTCCTGCTTTTTGGGTAAATTATCTTAATAGTGTCTATAATCAGAGATTTTTGAGACATTTATTTTGAATCAAAACAGTACTTTTTCATTGTTGCACATGTTTGCATCTCTGGATAGGCATGTAAGAAGGACTTAATATGCTGTAATATTTCTAGGTTCTCTGAGTAGAAATAAAAAATACTGAAAATATAAAAGAAAACTACTTTGAAAAATTTCCAGAACAATTTTTTTGGTTGTTCATACCAGCACATGAATTTTTTGAGTACTTTCCAAACCAAAGACTTTCTCAGAATCCTTTTTTTAAGAGTTATGCAGACCACCATGGTCATTTACTTGCATGTCTAATATTTGTCCCGATTATTTGGTCTGTTCTTTTGTCTTTTAGATTATGAATTTTGCACTGACTCCGTCATTGCCTATGTTCAAACATGGTATAAATATTCAAAACCAATAACCATCAGAGTCAAATTAAAGATGAAGTGGTTGTGGCTGTTGCATTGAAACTTACAGGCCTCCAGAAGGCCTCATTCTTGTTGTTAGGGTTGCTTCAATATTTCTAGAGATGAGCTTTCTAAAACCAGAGAGAAACCCTGATCATTCATTGACTGCACCTAGATATTCCGCTGTCACCTGCACACCATCTGCCCAGGCACCGATGCTCTCTGTAGCTGGCACAGTGGTCCTGCAGGCGGCTAGCTCTAAGGCTGGTGGTTAAATTTGGTGGTTTTGTCTGTTACTGTTAGGGAACAGATTTGAATAAAAAGAGCAATTACAAAATCCTGAATTATACATAGTGAAAATTTTGCTTGATTAAATTTTTTCTTATATTTCCTTTTCAAGGAAGGAATCAGACCTTCTATTTGTAGGACAGACTGGGAACTTTATGACAATTGGGGTTTCTGGACATTACTGTGTAAAAATACTGACTGTATACAGTGTCCATGAGATGACTATGAGCCCCCGTAGGTTAGCTTATCTATTCTGGTGACAAGATAACAGTGGGCCTTTTTTTTCTCCTTCTTGAGAGTTCACTGAGAAACCCAGCTTCTGTCCATGAGGAAATCAGATACACCTTTTTCAGTACCTCGTATATTTATTTAATGCAAGTCTTCTGCAAGTATATCTTCTGGGTGCCAAATTCTACCTGCATAATGTAATATAATTAGTAAGTATCTCACATAATCAGGATCTGTATGAGTTTGCTCAGAAAGCAAGAAACTGGTTTTTTGCTGTGTGTTTCTGGAATTTAGCTTCCCTCTGGTCAGTGTCTGCTTTATTCAGATTTAGTAAAATACAATAGTTAAGAAAAATCATTTTATTGATGCTCTTTTACAGGTGCAACTTATGTTAAACAATATATCTGATATGTATCAAAAGAGATATCAATTTGTCTAATGCATGGGCTTTTAAGATTGTGCATAATCAAAGACTAAATAAGCAGAATATAGTTAAGGTGCATTTTACTGTGAGTTTTAATCTTCTTGGAGGCATACAGCTGTCTTCTGCCACAAATAACATATTCTCTCTTTTCCTAGTTCACTGCTGAGGGGCGATTGCCTTTGCTCAGATTCTATTTTTATTTGATCCAAAGCCAATTGCGTATATTCTCTTAGACAAAACTGGACCTGGCATGAATTCTGTTCTTTATAGCTGCCCTGCTGAAATGATTGATATTTGTCAGTGACTGTCATACTGAAAACTGAGTGCCGTTTCTTGCTTGATTTTATGTTGGTTTCTCAAATATAGTGTTGGATTATAAACTAGACAGTTTTATAATTTGAAAATGAAAGCAAATTAATGCTAGAGTCAGCCTTGCAGGCTAGGAGAAATCTCAGTTTGTTCTTTAGAGATATACTCATTCTTAGAAAAAGTTCAATGTCTTTGATATAACTGCTGTAAAATATGTAGGTCTTTCTGTGATTTTCCCACTCCAAGTTTTGGTTTTCAAAAAGATCAAAAATAGATCAGAGGATGAAAGCCTATCAGCCAAACCAGCACAGTCCAACTTCGTGTTTTTATATCTGATTATAAGAAGCAGATAACTCAGGAAGCCTTGCTTGTCCAGTACTTAACGATTTCCCTTGAGCAGTAGAAATGCTAATTAATGTTCACAGAGCTAAAACTGTTTAGCTTAATGGAGGACTTCTTTTTATTTTTGCCTTATTTCTACTCTTGCAAACAGACCAAGGTTTTCTTTCATATTAAAATAAATGTAGGCCAAAACCCAGCTGACATGACGATGAGACCAATTTAGCTGAGTACACAGACTCAAACAGTGTAGTCAGTATAGCATTAGATAATAGCTGAGATTGTGCTCTAAGTTGAAATGCTCCTTCAGTGAAGACAAGCCCTAAGAGAAAGACATCAGAGAGCATAGGAAGCTTACTAGGGCAGAGACTAATATGGATGAAATTAAGTGAAAGGAAAATGTAAGCTGTCAAGCCTCCCCTCCTAGCTTGAGCTGTAATATCCTGTGAAATAAATTTCCAAAGGAAATGGCAGAAGTAATGTTTTAGCTAGAAAATATAAGACTGCATAAATAGCTTGTTAATTGATGATCTTTGCAGTATATGTGTTTTTATAGTATAAATACTATAAATAAAGTTCCTGCATGGGTTGCATGTGTCTGTAGTTTTGGTAAAATAGATGGTTTACAACTGGTATAGACAAGAACATATTTGATAGTTAAATCCAAATGATTGCTGCATCAAAATTCATAATGCTGTGGTCTTCCAAGTCAAAGCTGTGTTCAATCTGTGTCCCATGCAGGGAGGGTGGCTCTTAGCAGCCATTCTAACGCTGTGCCAAGTCTACTGTTCATAACTGCTATGTTCATGAGTTGCAACATTATTGCCCTAGAGTTCATTATCTTTAAATTACATTTATTATAAAAGAAACTATATAAATGAATTTTGTTTTCTCCTTTGCCAGGGATGCTTCGTGGTCGTTGTCTATGAGAAATAAATCAACATCCATAGAAAATAGCTTTTGGGAAGCAAGATTTGATAGAATGATTTGAGTTTTTGTTAGTGATGGCTGAATTGTAATTACAGTTTAGAGTTTTCCCGTTAAAATTGGTAGCAACAGAATCACCAAAAATGCCTTCAAATTACTGTAGCTTTTGGCTGAAAATTATTCACGTCACATATGTATTACTTTCTTTTATCACCAAACAATGCGTATATGTGATCAAAAAGAGAATTTCAGCATTTTAAGAACTTGTTTAGACATTTCTAAACATTGATCCATGCTTATGCAGATATGACAATCATTACTTTTTTCAGTACATTTTACTTTTAAGTGAAATCATAATGTAAATTAATGTTCTAAAATATATTCTGTGTATTTAATAATTATTAGAAACATTAATGTCATGTCTGTTCATTTTTGCATGCACACTAAAACCTCCTTTGCTGTACAAATGGCACACCTACTTCTCTTGCTCCCCTCCCACCACCACCTCAAACCCTACCATAATGGTAGGAATTTGAAATCCATGTAGAAGAATAAGAAGGATTACTGCGCTCGATGTGCCATTTGTATATTATTGTTTTAAAGAAGAAATAATTGTTGTGTACATAACACAATGTATTTTAAAAGGAGATATTCTTTGTACATTTTATCTTTGGAGCAATAAGCAATGGTATCTTTCAGGCTCCTGAATAGCCTTTCTCTTTTTTATAAAATATACTGTTAGGGAAGAAAGTATTTTATATTTACAGGCTGTCTGTTTAAAAACTTTTTTTTTTAAGTCCTAGGCCACCAATTCCTCTATCTCTCCTTCTATCAGAAGAAGAAGCAAGCATAGTAATTCAGTCCTTCTGGAGAGGTTATCGGGTAAGAGTAATCTATAATTATTTTGCTTGATGTTGGAAACCACAGGACTGTGAAGGCCCCAGGGAAAATCCTTACATAAATTTTAAGTAGGGGATACTATAAATAGCTGCTGAGACCCCTATGGTTCATTGGCTTTGGATGTTGCTCTGCCTTATGCCTGGTGACTACAATTTTTTCACAGGCACTTATGCTGATGTAATCTCACTGTTTTCCTCAACAACAGAAAACCTGCAGAAATTCAATTTTCCAAAGTACAATTAAGACTGAACAATTTTATTTTTTTTTTTAGTTAATCTTTGGCTAGTTGCTAAAGGATGAAGTGTTATTTTCCTTCATGCAGGGATATGTGAATGAGTGTGGAGATGCACAAGGAGGATTGGTGAGGTCTGTTAAGAAATAAAAGTATACAGAAACAAAGGAGAAAAAATTGAGACCAAGAATGAGACAGGAGATGTAGGAGAGTCATGAAGGCTTTTATTCAAGGAAAGGCAAAACAAAATGGCAAGCAGATGATGCAAGCCGTACTAGTAATACAACACTAACGCAATTCCCAATTTAAGGGGGAAAGCGAGGCACATAAAATAGATAAAAAGAAAATTGGCTAATGCTATTATTTTGGAGGATAACAGCCATGCTAAGTCTAGGGTACAAAATAAATTATTTTGAAAATCCTGAACAGATCCTGTCAAATATTTCTTTGAAAGGCTCTAACACCTTCACACCGTGGAAAGAAATGGACTTGAAATTCAGGTGACTTTGGTGATAAAGAAATATCTTTGCCTTAATCAAGATTTAAGCTTGTAAATTGTCTCCAGATATAGCAGTAATTTCGTTGTGATGGACAGTGAGATATCTCTGTCTGTATGTCAGGGGTTTAAATAACAATCAGTATAAAACACTCTTTGTTAAGTTCTTCTTTACTACTTCTAACAAGCATAAATATATGAGTGGCTACTATAACGTGCCGTGCAGCCAAAGATGATGAAATACCTTGAAATGATCTTGACTGATAGATTTTTGTGACACTTTCTGCTTGTTTGTTTTCCTTTATTTTTCTTTTTTTAAACAGAGATAGCATTGACACTAACATTAATTAGCATTGACAATATCACTGCAGGCATCCTTACAGTGGAATATTGCAAAGGCAACTGTTATCCAATAACAGTTATGTTTGCTGAACAGTGCAAGGTTGCTCAGATATCTTGTGCTTCTACCAAAGCTTCTGAAGGGCACTATCCTTCCTTGCAATATATATTAACTTCAAAATTGTCACAGTAGTATTAATCATTCTAAACCAGTTCCCAGAAATGAGAGAGAAATTGTAGCTATAAAATTAGGACACATCAAAAATAATTCAGACTGTAAAATTAGTTGTTACATGTTTTAGCTTATTAGAGCTGAAAGAACTTGGGTTTTTAAATATTAAAACTTAAATTAAAATCAGAATATAAAATAAAAATCCTTAGTAACATTACTATGTAGGGCAATGTGTTATCCTTGGGCTTGTAAATTAAGAGAACACTAAGCTTAAATGGAATTTTATCGCATTAATGATAAAGTATATTATGAAAATTTACCAAAGAATTCAGATTATTTGCTTTTAAAATAAAGAGCTCTGTCAGCTAACACTGATTTATTGTGGTAATAACTGAACACACAAATAATGCCCTTTTGCATTCTAAGGATATTATTGTGTCAGTATTTTAAACTCTTTTCTGATGTTTTTCATTAAATCCTGTTTTATCATTCACAGAATTTAGAACTTTTAAACACTATTATTGAAATAAAAATTTTACACAGTGTGATAACATTGAATAAATAAACACAAGCACACATACATATTTTACATGGCACTGTGATAAAGGAACAGTGTACTTCATCATTGGTCTTCTCAAGATACACTTTAAAGGACATAAAATCACATGCCATAGGTGCTTGTTTGAAAGATGGATGGAGAACGATTCTGGACTAGTGAGTCCAGATTTCAGAAAAAGTAAAAGACTCAGAAATATGGGCAGGATAGTTTTGTCTTTAACAGTGCAATCCCAAATGTGAACCCTTTAAGTTTTTTATTCTTAAACAATGTCATATAAAGTGTGAGAAACCACAGCAAGTTATTTTTCTTGGCCACATCTTCTATGGACTCAGACCATTTTTGAGATATTTTGTTAACCATATTGATCTAGGCAGTAGAGTTTATCTAGTTATATAACTGACTGAGCATTGTGTCTTCTCATGACACTTCACCTGTTTCTGCTACAGCTAGCTGTCAGAGTGTGCCAGTATCAAAACCAAATGGCAATCAGCAAAAATGGATCGGGCAGTAAAGGTTTTTCTATGTAAAGGGGAAAAAAAGCTATAGGTACAGAATATTGAGAACTTTTTGATAATAAAGCATACTAAAAGCAGCACGTTAATCCTCATCTGAAGCAAATTTAAGAAAAATACTTGTTTTGCTAGTAATAATTAATGGCTGCCATCAACAAAGTCCTTTCTACAATCTTTCATACAAAGACATTGATGAGTACTCTGTAAATTAGTTCAAGTTTAATCAAGAATTAAATTCCAGAACAAACAGCAGTGGAAGCTACAACTGCTGAGTAAGGAGATCAGAAAGGAAGATGTCATCTTGAGGGGTCTCCTTGAGGGCAGGCAGGAGCACCCAAGTAAGGCTTGAGGCAGTTCTGTCATCAGAATTCTTTCTCTTCACTCCTCACCGTCCTCTTATATTGAGGTTCCATTCATCTGTTGTGAGCAGTATTCAGTATCTGATGAAGCTCTTGATTGGCAGGTATCAATTTTTCAGGCACCTTTCCAATAGAAGAAGATATATGCCTTCACCCCTCTACTGCAGAATCCGTGCTTAGTGCCATTTGTTTTATGGGGTCTTTTTATTCTTTACAATTTGCATAACCATTCTAGACTGAAGGGATTTTTTTAATTAATAAATTTCCTCTAATGTGTCTGGTCAAAGCTTTAGTGTTATCCTTCCGCTGTTGTGCAGCATGTTCTCACCTAGCATTGAAAGCAGTTTATTTTGACTAAAGCTTGTAGTATCATGGAGTTTAAATTGGACAGTATTATGTAAATATTCAGTGTTATTTTATACATAAATATTGTTTGAGCAAAAATTAAATCAGAATTGAAGCAGGTTTATCTTTGTATCTTACAAAGTGTTGTGCTTTTGCTATCACAATTTATATTCCTTTCCAGCAAGTTGTGGATACTAGCAAAGGCTCAAACCCCAAAGGTTATACAGATATTCACTGTTCTTTACAGCAAGCCTAGATTCAATCCAAGTGACTTCGGTAAGAGTGAACTCTTACTTCAAAGTTAAGATCCTTCAGTGCTTCATGCATTGCTGGTCTGCAATCAGGGTATTGCAAGATCACAATTGCTTTCTGCATCCTTACATGATTACAGCCTGCAATCAGGTGTATCAAAGGAGGTACACATCAGTTGTTTGGACAAGACTCTTGACCCTCTGATTATTTGCCTAGAGATTTTGCTGCTGAGCAGCTTTTTGCTGCTAAAAAGTCATGGCTTTTTAATCGTGGTAGAATTGCACTCTGATTACAAAATAGAAACTTTCTGAGAAATTATCACACATATGCTAAATTATAATCTATTAAGCATATTTGGAACATGTTGATAGTATTTTCTTAAGTTCCTGTTACCTGTTTTACTGCAGGTGATGTATCTTTGTTCCATTTTCTTTTCTTTCACTTTTCTAAAAGATCACTTTGTTCTGGGAGCTCCTGTTCACTGCTTCGATTTAATTGGACTTTGGAGTATTTGAGTCTATCTGACTAAGCCTTTATCTCAGAGCCCTCTATTTTGCTATGTGTTTCACTATACTTTCACTATTTTATTTATCTAGGGAGAGTATAAAGAATCTACTCTACCTGCCTTTTTATCTTTTAACGGTTGAGAGTTATTGTCTTCATTTTCAGTATACAGAGATCACTGTGGCCCTGTCACAGGCCAAAATACAGGTCTTGCACAGGTGCAGTTATAAATGGACACTTCATTTTTTTTCAAAAATGTTGTAGTTAGAGGTAGTAATTTCTCTATCGTCCACCCCTTTTCTGCTACTGTCATTTGTATGTCCAATAAGCATTCCCTTAACCCTTTCCTGTGCAGATAAGCTGACTCCATGTAATATGGAATTATGGATTCTATAAAAGCTTACATGACAGTATAAAAGAAAAAATGTCTCTTGCAAGCCTAAAGAAACTTTCCCATGTTTGGGATTATACTGTATTTTTGGAAATAGTATTTGATGGATTTAATAGAAAATGATTTTGAATTTTTTATGTATCTGAAAAGAAGATCACTAGTAACAGTAACTTAATTTTTTTTTAATTTTTAAAATTTCATATCAACCTTCTAAGAACTTCATATAACTTTTATAGAAGATAATACAGAACTATATTAGTATAATGGGATATTATTAAAGGCCTAAGAGGTATCTGATGTCAAGGCACTGGGTAAAAGTCTTGCCTGTCTTTATTGATCATGTAACCTTGTATTTCTGCTTTGCCAGTGCACTATCTGAAATGTAGCAAGTTATCTTCTCCTAAGTGGATTGAACAGTGCTGTGGGAGTTCAGTTACTACTGTCTATTGCATTCTTAGCTGCACCACAAAGGAGAAATTCTGGGTGGAAAAAATACTTTTGATAAATAATTTATATCATTTTCTTTAAGGGTTTGTTTGTTTGATTTTTTTAACTAGTGGAAAACTAAGTCTTACTCGTTTGCTCTGTATGTATCTCAGAAAAGTGGGAGAAAACCAGAGTGTAATGGAACAGAGTAATAGAGTTCAAATCACAGAGCAAACTCATTACGATAGCATGTAAGAACAAAACAAATGCAAGAAATTTCCTGGAAAACTAAGTAGTCAGCTTCCTGAAAGTAAAAATGTGCCAGGAGAAACCAAGCTTATTGCTGCTTGTTTCTACCATGTTATTCAAATTCAGCCTGAATTACTAGGACATTAAGTCCTAAAACATAATGACATTTTATATATGTAACATCTAGAAAAAATAGAAACTGCATTTTTAATAATTATATTATAATTGGAATACGACTATAAAAGAATAATCGCTTACCAACATCTAAGCTAATAGAAGCATGTCCCCTCCCCACTGTTGTCAGAGGGACAGTATCTGTTCTGGATTTTCACTCTAGCACTGGAGGTGGTAATTGTGTGAATGCCAAGGTAGACAACTGGCAACATACTGCTAATTAATCAAATCCTGCTTAGAACATGTGCGAGTGATAAAAGCTGCTGATGCAAAGCTAGCTCTTTGTTAGTAGGATCTACACCAGTACAAAAGCAATAATAGAAGAACCCAACTTAAATCTTAAATGGAGTCAAGGCCTGTGACTATTGTCATTTTATGTGGAAGCAGAATTATGCCCTTTGTAGGGGTGATTGACTGACAAAGAATAGATATCATGTAATGCATTCCAGTTACTTTAAATAACAGAAATAATGGCTCTCCTGTTTGTGAAAGTTGTACGGCTGGGATTGTCAGTAAGCCTATTTGCAGCTGGTAGCAGGTGTGAATCAGTTTGCTGGAATAAATTTCCTGCTATATGACGCTTCATGCTCCTCTTCTGCTCTATTATGTTCGTCAATGGGTTGGGTTTATAGTGTTGTGGTTTTCTAAAGGCACTAATAGCCTTCAGCATAATGCTTTAAATTTTAATTAACTGAAAGAATAAGCATCTCACTGCAATCACATTCTCAGGAGACCTTGGTAATCAAAATGATCCTCTAACTGGCATATTTATGTTTTCAATGTGGTTCATCAATTATGTGGTTTTTAATTCTGTATAAGTTGAAAACTGTAAACCTCTGGGATTGTGCTTTTATATCAGACCTGCAAAAGGGATGGATGATATGTGTTTGTCCAGCCACAGCCCTGCGGAAAATATTTTCTCATTGTCTTGGGTAACATGAACATATATAATTTTAGTTGCATTTTCTGTTTTCCCTTTCCCAGGTCCGCTGTGATAGTGAAATACAAGAGCTACGTCAGTGGCAAAAGCAGCTGAGAGAGGACAAAAACATTATTAAAAAAGTGAAAGAATTCTGGACTAAGCAGGAAGCCAAAGGTAGGTGAATGAAATTGTATGTTTTAATGATTTTTTTCCTTTTACATTGTGTTAAATTTTTTGTATTTCAAGTTGTATTAAGAAGTAGGACACACAGTAAGACACGAATCACAAGTGAGAAGAGAAGGCAATGTCCAGTGGAAATGCCTGGCTGTTTCTTTACAGTCACTACTTACTCCAAGTTAGTTGCCTGTATAGCTGAAAGTGACAATTAAAAATACAGTACATGGCCAAAGCTAAATAATTTCAAGGACTATGATAATGTGCTGGCACAGTATTTTCTAGGGCAGGATCAGACCCCTACCAGCTATACAACATGTAAATACTGATTTTTACCAGACGGGTTGTACAGTTTTTCTGAACTGTGGGATTTCTATCTGGTAAATGTTCTACTGGCATTTTCCTGTAGTTATTTATAGCAGAAGTTGGCCTGTACAGTTCTAAAAAAAGAAAACAAACCCAAACAATCCAATATAATTGCCAAGGGAAATGAGGCCAGATTGCTTTAAGAACCAACACTGTAACATGTTTCCTTTTTGCCCTGGTTGTGGACAAGGCTTTACTGACAGGGCCAAAGCTATCATTCACTTGATTATTTGCCCAGCCTCTTTGCCTCCTAGTGCAGGAGGATTCACTAGCTCCTCAACCAATCTACATTTCATCAGCCTCTGCAGGCTGGACTCAGATGTGATGCACATAGAGATGTGAACTACACACCAATAGATGGAGGTGAGAAGAGGTTGTTCAGCTGTGTTGTTCATGTGTTGAAGAGAGGAAAAATTATGTTGCAGCAGTCACCATTGTGTGGTCCTTCAGTCTGACGGCACTGTTGCAGATGTGTTCTCAGATGGCTGATCTTTGCCCTGAACTACATAGGAGCATTCAGGGTGCAGTTTCACGCAGTCAGTTGGATCAAACTGGGAGCTGCCAAAAGGGTTGATTCCACTCTAGCTCTTGCATCAGTTTTAGTGATTGTGTAACTGCACAATGGGTTTGGATCAGTGAGGGGTTTTGGTATGGGGCAGGTTAGTTTTCCACAACGTTGTTGCCACGATTGCTGTACCTAACGCAAAGGAGAAAGTGAACTGGGGAGAGAGAGGGATAATGACTTTTAGCAGCCCACAGCTTCATTAAATTGAGCAGAGTATGAGACGGTATTCTCATACCTGGTTACTATTCATGGCTGACGAAGTGCCAATCTCCAGTGATTGGCAGGGCTTAAAAGCCAGGGGCAAGTCATGGCTTAGACCTCTTCAGCTCAGTACACAAAAGCACATCTGTTGATGCCCTCATTCTGAGTGTGATTTTTGTGGGACTTCACTGGGAAAGGAAAAGATTTACATTTGAATTCCTGCAGGGTGAGAGAGTTTAGAATCAGGTTTCTGTAAAGGTTTTAAAATGCTGCTCCTGGTCAGTTAGATACCTACTATCCAGAAAAATCTACAACTCTGGATTTCAAGTGACAGAAAATTGTTGATGTGCAATCTAGAATTAGGCAGCTTAATGAGAGGCCTCTGTCCTGCCTAATGACCTAGGCAGTTTTTCACTCAGCATTGAATATTCATGGGTCACCAGTTGGAGCTCTTTCTCTTTGCTGCCTCTATAGACCGTGCCATTGTTTCATTGGTTCACCTTCAGGTGCCCAATTTCTACACATTTAAAGTTTAAGCTGAGACATTGAATATGTCCTGCTGGGTCTTCACTCAGATGTTTTTTTCTTTCCTTATTCCCTATGCAGCTTAACAGTTCTTTTTCATTAAATGGAGTTATTGTACTCATGCATAGATTTGAAATAGGGTATTCTGGAATTAAGTGTTTGACATCCTCACAGTATTCTTTGTTTTAGAAACTACAGTCAGAATGCCCATACATAAATAGTACTTACTAACATCACTACTGTAGCAATTGGAGCTTGTTCTAAGTAACTAGAACCTTGCAGTTCTTCAGTAACTCTAGTCATCAAATCTTTTGTGGCTGTTGTTAATTTCAAAACTGTCCTGCTTTTTAATAGAGGATACAACTAAAACTTCCCTATGAAGATTTGAATTATAAAATAGTCCATGCTCTGTAAATGTCAAAGGAATTAACAGCAGTCAGGTCATTAACCTGATGCACTGCAATTATTCTTTCACTTTTTATTATGCATCCATTCTATCTATTGTTATTTACAAGTAGATCAGGCTAAAAGGATGGCATGAAAGTTCCACACATTTCCCCTTCTGGTTGCAATTTTCTTTTGAAATTTTTGCCTGAAGGTGAAAGGAGTTACTAGTAACGATCATTATAACAACTGGGATTACAAAATATCGCCTTGTTTTCAGTTTTCCTTATATTGATGTTTTTTCCTTCACACAAAATAAATGTAATAGGCACTTGGGGATAATAATAACATTTAAAACAAATGCTAGACTCTTTCTTTTGTGAAATCCCAGCACCTCCAGATGAGCTACTTTTTATAATAGCAGCAAACACAAAGTTGTATATTGGTAAGTTCTCCATGTTTTCAAGGTCCCCCACTGGCAAACCTTTGACTCCCTGAACTTCTTTTCTATTATTTCGTATTTGTACTTGCATATGTGTTGAATAGTATGAGTTTTTAGGACACCTATTCAGGGTAACGTTGCAGTTACAGTGTTAAGTTTGCTGTCAAGCCTTCTGAAGTGTATGCAAACACCAACTGATTCTGCAATCAGACTTGGGTAAATAGGTATTTCCACTGGGTATTTTGTAATGAAGTTATAGTATAAATCTTTCCAATAAATATCTTAATACATGGTGCTATTGTAACACAATTTCTCCTCTGTTGTACGAAGTGGAACAGTATTTAAGCCCACTGTCACACAAGCTGTGCAGCGAACTCCAGGCAGTACTGGGAGCAAACATTTTAAATTGTTGCTCTGGATTTCTGAAGTAATCCACATTTTGTCGCATAACATGAAGTGAATCAGTGACAACTCTCATCCTCTAGGACAGTGTTCACTGTTAAAAAGCTGCCTCTGTGTGCTGCCTCCTTTAATCCTCTGCAGTGCTCACCTGCCAGTCACATGCACACACTGGTACCACAGGGTGATTTAATGTTTGCAGTTGAGAGAATCACATTCAAGTACTGCATCCACCATGTTCCCCAGGGCCTGGACAACCTCAGGAACATCTTCTGGCTTACCTACGCTAGACAAAGCTCTTGCACAAAGGGAGGTCTGTCTCCAGTTCTGCTGCTTTCCTTGAGATGAGAGATGGTGACTGCAGCAGCAGCTACTGGATGGTTCTGTGGTTTGCATGTTTGCAAGTGCAAGGAAAAGCATTTTCCGGCTGGAGGTATTTTCTTTGTGATCTCCAGGGAAAATGTGTGAGCTGGATTGAAGCTCCTGCTGGCCAGCTTCAGCTGCATTGTGCTATTTAATAGAATGTGTCCAGTAAAATCTGCTTCCATTGTAATATTGCAAGATTTATACTATATGTATTACACCCTGAGTTCATTAGAAAATATCCAGTGGAGAAATCTACTTTTCCAATTCCCACTGCAGAATTAGTTGGTGTTCTGCATACACTTCAAAATGCTTGACATTATTCCAATGTTCCTTCCCAGTATTAGGAGTTCCTCTCGTAAGAAGGAGTCTGCATTGATACCAGTACTGATACAAATACAAATAGCAGTAGATTACTTTGAGTAGTTATTTAGATATATTGAGAGTTAGGCTTGTAATTGAGAAGGACAGTAATGAATGACAACCTCCAAAGTGGTTCTGCATGTATACACCAACAGCAGGACCCTAATGAAAGCTGTTCCCGCAGGTTGTATTTCAGCTGTGAAGGCTTACGTGTGAATTCAGTCTGCAGAATTCTCAGGGTAGAATTTTTTAAGTCATAAACACAGTTAAGTATCAGCTGATATCAAAGCTGTCATAAAAGATATTGTTTTCAAAACCTTCCTTTATGTATCATGGCCTCCTCAGTTGCCTTGCTATCAGTATTATATGTTGCAAGGTGTTACGAACTGACACGCTTCTCTGCGTCTGCACTGTGCTATGTGCAGGATCTTTTGATCACTGCTTCACTTAATTATGAAATGTTCAGAACAAAAAAAATTTTCTTCAGGGCAGCATACATTATAGTACAAATACCAAAACTGGAAGACTGTCATGATTTTTTTTTTTTTTTGTGATAGCAGTTTGTTACAAGGGCTGCATAGATTTTCCAAACATTTATTCATATTTGTATTGCAGTTTTAATCCACAAAAATCAGGTTTTATTTACCAACCCATGCAATTGCCTAAGGGATATTTTATAGCTGAAAAGGATTCATTCTAAGGAGCAAAATCATACATCACCACAGGTAAAAACTGCATTTGTATGTGTGCATATATATAGGGTGTTCGTATGCAGTAAGTGAAGTAGAATTCTTGGCTTTAGTAGCTTAGAGCTAGAACAAAGTAGTAACTAGTGACAGTGTACAAAAATGATGAAAAATAAAATCCATGAGACATAAGTTGTCTTCCAGCAGATCTGACTGCTATGCAAAGAAAACTTTGGCAGAGCAACCAAGGTTTTCTTGGAAGTCTTTGTGGGATTTCATAGCTTATTTGCTATGGTTTATTAAGAGTTTACTTTGAAAAAAAAAGTAGGCTTTTATTTTTTTTTTTTTAAAAAAGACATAAATAGATCTGGTTTGGAGATCTGAAAACAGTGGATTCAAGTTTACTGTGATAAAATTAATCTCATTATAAATTTAAAAAATAAAAGCCAAATTCTTCTCTTTGTACTACATGTCCTGTCAGTGTTAACTGTTGAAAAATTGCATTCCTGAAGGTGATAATAGAAGTTGACCTAGTAGGCTTGCTAATTCATGTTAAATGATTGCAGTTTAATGTTTGTATTTTGGACTCTCTGTTTTGAGCTTGATAGCATTTACGTCATCTCATCAAGGCATGTTTTTTCACATGTTCCATTGTCCACGATACCAGTAAGAGTTACAAATGCAATACATTTCCCACTTATTGCTAAGAAATAAACATATATTTACAACATACCACTGTGGAAAAGGTTGTATATGATATTAGATGATTATGTGATCATAGTTCACAGTCTTCATGCATGTAAGATTTTAAAGGTGCAGATTACAAGGGCATTTTCAGAGGACTGTATGAAACCATTTTCAAAATGTTGCAACTGAGAAAAGTAGGGGCTAAGGGTGGAGTGGACTGTGTCATTTGGCAGTTGAATTGATTCAAGAAACTCCCATCTCTGAAGAAATGTAATCCTTCCATAAAATATATTTATGTTGCTTTGGAGAGTAAGGTAGTGATAAGATTTCTTTTGCCACCTTTGCCAATTGTTTCAAAAAGAAAAATGAATTTCCTTTTAATCACTCTCATAGAGCTTTCCTGTCATCAAATCAATTATTTCAGGACTCTAGGACACACAGCTGTTTTACCACGTCAAAGTAAGTTGTAAAATTGCCCCTTTTCAATTTTTTTCTTAAACCAGTGCAAATTTGTATTGCTTATATCACATTAGTTTTCAATATTATAATATTGTTTTTGTAATTCCTTAACTGAGCTCTGCTAAATTAGTTTAAGAGTATCCATACATAAAATAGCCTTGGGGCCCAGAGATGGTTATTTGGAAACAGCTGTACTAGTTTGAGAAGTTACTGTCCAGGGTTTTTCATTATCAATCTCAGCTGTGATGCCATAATTAATTTTGTTAGTGCTCCAGCTGCTCTTATTTCTGCTATTATTATTCTGCTGTTTATTAATGTTGTTAAACCCTATTTCATTGTAACGTCAACAAGGTTAGTTTAAACTGCTTTTATCAGTGATTCAATCTAACCCAGCTGACTTTGCGCTGAAGTGGATTGTGAGCACTCATACAATAATGAATAGCATAATGCAACTACTTCTTAACCTTGTCTTTCTGCACATTTGGTTTAACTGAATTCATTAATTCTGTTAATTCAATTAAACCCTTTTAATTAAACCACTGAGCTCTTCACATCAACCAGGACAAAGCATTTATCGTTACTAAAAACTCAGATGTCACAAATAAAGCATTAAGATTCATGATCAAAAGAAAAAGAAGAAAAACATTTTTAAATAGATACAGCAATTTATTACAAAGTTAACTGTATTACGAATAACAATGAAGTATCTCTTAAATTTGTATATGACTCCAACACTGTTTATTAGATGCTGTAAACAGTGTTGAATCTAACTGTAGGGGATGAATGGTGAGCTGCCAAACAGCTTTTAAAAAAGGCTGACTTGAGCAGTAATGTGATTCTATTGACACTACTGGAAAGATCAGCATACCTTCCATGGAAGTATCAGCCAAAGACTCAGTTAATGTGAGCTAACACTTAGATTCTGCTTTGTTGTGGCTTTCAGCACAATGCTATGTATACCTTATTTCATGGGTATGTTTTAGGCAAAGATGTATAATTTTATGAAAGTATGTTTGTATAATCTTGACCAGTGTGATATTTAAAAAGGATATTAAGAGGAAGTTAGAAATGTAAACTGATTGTCATTAACAAATCCAAAGGCATTCCTAATTTATTTTTCTGGTTTCAGAAAGTGTGTTAAAACATGTTCATTATTATTGAATCAAATAGTGAAGTTTTAGTTTTCATTAGAACGTAACCAGAACGGAACACTTTCAGTTTTTTTTTTTTCAAGTAGGGATCAAAAGTATCATTTTTATGGGGCAGCTAAGGTGATCCAACAACTTCCCTGTAAAAAGGCAGCCTTGTCCTTCCTCGACCAAGGGTTCTGCTATCCTTTCCTTTGCTTTGTTCTAGCAATCATGGCTTCATGGTGAGTTGGTTCAGCTGGCAGATCTGACAAAGAACTGCTCTTCGGTTCTGTTCTGCTGCCCCTTGGGTTAGTTTTCTACTGGATCAGCGTGATAAACTGACTTGCCTGGTAATGACACAATCCTTACATCCAATGTAAGGGAAATGGTGCAACAGTAATAGAGGGAAGGAAAGCTGCCCATTTGTGATGGCCGCTCACTTTTAGATCAGCTAAGCTGTCCTGTGCCTGCTGTGTCATGTGAAACCATACCCTACATGGTATGTCTGCTTGGTTTGGTAGGCCAGGGTATAATGTAGCCTCATATAAACCACTGATTCTCCCCGCCACTTCACAGCATGTTTAAAATGTCTCTTTTTTTTTTCTTTGTTTGTAATTCTTTATTATTCTTTCACTATGGGTTTATACTATTTATTACTTGTTTTGAGAAGTGTTCTGGGATAGGAAGTGTGAAAACTTTGCATGAAAATTACTTCATAAATTAATAGCATCTCGCATTGACCTCTTCAATGCTAAATTTCTTTTTGAGTGCAAAGAAAAAGGTGTGTTTCTTTCAGCCTTTACCTGAGGTCATAAAGCCACAGCATTCTTCGCTGACATTTTGTTTGCTCTACTGCTCCAGTGCTCTAACATTACATTCCACAAAATTATCTGTATTTAAGGTGTGATAGTCCTTACTCTTGACAGTTTCTACTTTCAGACTGAAAATGTAGAGAGAAGCATAGCACTCAAGACTCAGTTGAGTGGCTCACAGCTTTAGACTTGTAGGGAGAAAGAGAATTCTCCCCAATATAGCATTGCTGATGGGATAAAGTTGTTCCAGAATATTTTACAGAATTTTTAAAAACTAATGCCTCCTACAGAAAATACAGTGAATAAAAACCCAACCTCCAGAGGATGTGAGTGAATAGCAGTGAGCTGGAGCTTTTTTTTTTTTTTTTGAAGATGATGTCCTTTCTGATTTCCTGAAATTACTTTCCTGAAATACATGTAAATGTGTTTAAAGAGATGGTTTAATAACCTGCCTGTTATTTGAGATTGTGTTTGGCAGGATGTGACACAGTGGCACACACAGCAAGACTGCTTTTGATTTCATGAGGCTGATGATCTACCATGAGATTTCTGTTTAGAACTTCTTTTCCCAGCATGCATTTACCTAGGGCTGTCCATATCAACTTCATCAATATCTGCAGCCTAAAACATCCATTTGAAACTGGACATAATTCGCTGCCTCTTGTTTTCTAGCTGGTATCCCACATAGCTTTAGTCATATTTTGCTTTAATGTTTCCAAGAAGAAACAGGCCTTTGCTTTTTGATTAATGACCTGGTTAATTTGATTTGTGCCTCCATGCAGTGGACAAACCCCCAAACTCATGATTCTGAGCAGTGTGTTATGCAGGTGCAGTGCTGATGAGACATCACTGGAAATGAAGAAGTATCTGTCCTACAATGAAAGGAATTTGAAAATATTTGACCTTTTTATGAAAATATCTAAATCTTCATTCATCACTTACGTGAGCAAAACACTCTACTGACACTGTGTGTTACAATGGTTATTTCTCTGCTGGAGTGCTGTTGGAAAAACAATGGGTTCTGTATACACTCTCTTAGTACTTTCAGCTATTTTATTGCCAAAGGGCTTTCTTTTCTTCTTCTTACTTGCGTAAAATTTTTAAAATTTTATTTTTAAAAAGCATTGTTCTTAGGGAAAATAGTAAAAGAAGTAAACATTGTGAGTGTATTAGCTAGCAGTTCTTACAGATCAACCATAGCCTTGGCTTTGCAAGGTACTTCTGTAACAATGAGTGTACACAGCGTGTGGAAAATCTAAACCAAACTGAGACAGAAAGTAATCTTCATAGCAGGTGGGGGCATTCATTTCCAGATACAGGAGGGAATATTCCTTTACATTCCATTCGATTTTCAAGCTGTATTTCTCCTTTGGCAGTAGAAGTTATTACTCACCTATACTGAGAGATTTTAAAAATACTTCTTTCATAGAAAGAATCTTTTCCATTGAGAAGATGCAACCAGCAACATGCTGAAGAACTGAAAATGTAGGTGTTCTGTCAATGGAAAATCCTTGAAAATACAAATAAGATTGCAGATAAAGGGGAGAACAGGCTGCATATTTTAGGAGCACTACAGCAGGAACAGATGCATACTGTCAAGAAGCAAGGAAATACAGTCAGTCACTCCTTATACAGCTGTGATATGTCTCCACCTGAATTATGAGGAAGGATTCAAGAGCTGAGTACGCTTACTGAGTTAAGTTGAACATGAGAAGTCTAGTCAGCATACTTTTGAATGATGGCTGTATGTAATCGTATCAAAGTAAATAATCATATCACATGATCTTAGAGGTGTTTTCCAACCTTTATGATTCTATCATCAAAGCAGAATGAATTGAGGAAGGGAGAGATGTTAAATTCAGTACCCAGAAAAAAATGGCTACACTGTGAAACTTCTTGGAATTCATTCCATAAACAAATAAGCATATGAGTATAGTCATGTGCTCTAATGGATCCTTATTAGTGGTGCCATAAATGAAGTTACAATTGCATGCATGTTTGTGCGACCAAGTAGTTTCCCAAGGAAAATACTGAAAATGGGATATATATATATATACAAACGGGATGTCTTACACTAGGCTTAAAAAAATATTTAAAATGTACTGTAGGTAATAATGCTGGATTAGGAAAAGACATAGTCTGAATAGCTAATGGATTTCTTAAAGACTGCACTCCTGTGGTTTATTTAGGAAAATTAAGCTCAGTAAACTGTAAGAAATTGATGAGTTTTATGGGAGAGTTTCTTTTGTTTTTTTACCACTTTCAACAAAGGGGGTTGAAATGTCATCACGTGTTAGGAAGATTTCAAACAAAATAACTTGTTTCTAATTTCATCTGCCTTCCTTTTACTGTAAATGTAACTCTTTAATTAATCTCATTATGGAGCTCTTGTAAGTGGAGACCTCCCCATATTCCATGGTTTTACAGTTCTAATGTATCTGTTATATTATATAACATATATATACACACATATATGTTAAGATCTGACATGCTGAAGGTATTTCCTCAAATTATTTTGTTTCAAACTGAGCCGTATAAACAGGTTTAAAGTGGAAGGCTACTTGCTGTCAGTAGGACACTGCAATTCAAAGAATTTGACTCTGCTATTTTTTTGTTTTAAACGTTACTGTATTTACAGGTAGTCAGTTGTTTCTTTCTGAAAACAAGTGCTGCAGTCAAAATGGTTTAAAATGTGTTCATCTATGTGATTGCTTTTGATTTAAAAGCACATATATAAGGTTTCAGTTACACAGAAGACTTTAAATTTAAAAAAAAAAAGAGGCAAATCCAAAAACAAAGCGGTGCCGATAGCTGAGTATGTGGTGGTTTTCATCAAGCCTAATTCAAGATGCTTGAGATGTTTCTGAAAGTTTAATCTCGGCTCTAACAGCTGAGAATGTAGTGATAAAAGTCATAAGACTATGATGCAGATTCCACTTTGTTGGTCCACACCCTGGACTCAGACATCTTCGAAAAGTTATAAAGATTACAGTAATGTTTAATTTCTGAAACTACGTTGGGAATGTTTTGGGGGGGGGGGGGGGAAGGAAAGGTGATCATTTAGATAAGCTGCAAAATACGTGATCTTCTGAACTGTGCTTACACAGGCACAGCAGTGCATCTGCTAGCACCAGTCTGAACTAGTCCTCCAGTATCAACGCTGTATTTTTACCCATCACTCTGCAGTTAATAACGATTTGTAGTGGAAAAAAGACAATTGTAATTTGGTGATTTTTCTGTGATTATATAAACAAATTTTTTTTGTTTTTCTGTTTTAAAGGAGAGGAGAAATTCTTCATGGGTTTTGCAATCTTTTTTTTTTTTCTTTTTCTTCTATTAGCCTTTTTCAAGATAATAATGAAAAAATGGGAGCATTTTTATTAAGAATTCTGTTGGTGTGTTTTGTTAGTCATTTAGATAGACAAACCCAAAATTTCTGTTTATAACTATGAGATACATTAAAAGCCTGGAGAAAAGGCTGTCACCAGTTAAAAAGTCAAACCTCCAAACAGTCCTGCAGCAAAACTAGACTTGAGACTCTTTTGGTATAAAAAAAAGGCGGGGAGGGAAGGCAGGGAAACAAAGACCACCGACTGTTAGTGGAGTCTTAAAATATGATTCGGAGATTAGCAAAGAAGTGGGTGACAGATTGCAGAACGTACAAGCTACTTGCCCCAGACTTCCCTTTAAACTGAGACTGCAGTATTAGTCACTTGGATATCTTTTTCCATATAACTGTTGTCTTTTTTTTTTCCACCCAATCATTTGTTTTAGTCTGTGTAAGAGTTTAAATTTGGTGACTTTACAGAACCTATCATATTTTGCAAGAAGGAAATATTTCAGAAATAAGAGGGGCTTATAGGTGTAAATGCAGTTTTCATGAAGCTGCCCAGCAAATCCAGCATTTAGTTTTCTGCCCATGTTGGCTTCTGCCTGTAAATCCGAAAATGCTTTCTGCTGGGGACCTGCCACTCTGGACTGATTTCTCTCCATTCCTGGTCAGTTCTTTCTATTTTCACCATTCTTTTTCCTGTCTTGACTATTTACATGGAAAAAAACTTCATTAATCAGGTGCATGGAAGATGTGCTGGTTGCCTTCATTCTGAATTTTTCTCACAGTCCAGGGTCGTCTTCCCTCAACCGCTGTGTTTCTGTGGCTGTCTCCTCATGAACCTCAAGTCACTGAATGATTTGGAGGACACTTGGATAATCAGTAGCAATACAGTCTCCAATATATCTAATTCTTTGTGGTTTGTTCTTTCCTAAACTCAGGTGTTCATGTCAGTTGTTCAACTAGTCTAATGCTTGTATCTTCCAGTATTTCTTTTCTCTTTGTGCATCTTGAATTGTAAAAATGCCATCCAGATATACCCAAATGAATTCTTAATCTTTCTGTCAAAATATTAGGAAAGCATGGTGCATTGCACAAACAAATTCTACTAGAGATCTTTCAGCCTGTTTTTCCCATCTCCATTAATGGATGTGGGTGTTTGGGAGTCTCCTGTATGTCAGCTCTTGCATCCCTAATCTAATCCTAAGTGAATTAAAAAATGCCCGGGAATTGTTTATCCTCTAAAGTCATAGAGGCAAGACTAAGCATTATACAAACTTTCTTGCTGATTTGGAGAATTAGGTTCTCCTGTCACTTTTATATAGCGATTTTGCAAAAGCCTCTTCTGATGAGTGATCTTCCAACAATTCCATTTCAGATTCATGAGTAGCAGGCACGTCTATGGGCATAATTTCTGATTTATTTTTTGTTTGTTTGTTTAACATATCTTTTTTCAGTACATCATTTTCCTATCACTAGTGACTGAAGATTTACTGATGTGAAAGGCTTCACTAATAATTGCCTACGTGTTGACTTACAATAGTAAGAGGCTAAAATTATACCTACTTTATAAAGAACTGTCTCTTTAAAATTCAGGTCTTATTTCAGACAGATTGCTGGTGGCTCCAATTTCATGTTCAGGTTTCCTTGGCATTTCATTGGGAGGCTAGGGTGAAACTCCTTTCTATATATATATATTACTCTAAGCCCCTGCTAATAAGTTATTTCAATAGATTTTCTTTAATGGATTTTCATCTTCTTACAGTCTGAGTCTATGGTATTTTTCATTATGTTTTCAACTGTTTAAATTAGTGAATGTGTAATTCTCATAGTTCTTATGATTTAAACAAAAGAAAGAGTGTGGGTATATAAACCTTTCATAAGCTACTGTCACAAACCAGTTGTATTATACAGTAGTGTATAAAGTAGGTCAGAGTTTGTTTGCTGTTATGCTGAAACAACCAAGTCTCAAACCAGAACGTCCGTCCTGATTCTGCATTAGTGCACTAAGATGAGGGAAAATTGCCGCTGTTATCCAAAGTAGATGGTAAAGATGTTTGAACTTAATGCATATGTAAATAGGACAAAGGCCAATCCTCAGATGTCTAATAGGAGTTTTGCAGATTTTGGAGTATTTCACTCCCAGGAGCTGACCAAAACAGTAAATCTAAGTACATTCAAAGCCAGTGCTTCCTTTAGCCATCATCTGTGCCTCAACATTGCAACACATACATGATAAACTATGTCAAGTGAGCTGCATTTCCAAGGAACATGGCAGACAAACTAATAGATAACTTCATTATAGTAGGAGTAGCAAGTCAAAAATAACAGTGAACAGTTGTGCTAACCTCTTCAGAACAACCCCCGCCTCACTTCCAAGGAAATTAATCACAGTCTCCACTAGTGCTTATTATTATTGTAGTGTCAGTTATAGTGTCCTATGATTTAGAACATGCATGTGACTAAAGCGTAGTTTTATCAGGTTTGCTCTGTGTTAAAAAATAAGAGTAATGAGACTGAGTAATGAGACTGAAACATATTGCTAACAAATTCAACTGTCCTGACAGTAGAAACCATATGACCTATATAAGTGGAAGCTGTAATACTAGAAATAAGTGAGATGTGAGAATTTTTTTTTTTAACTTAACACTGTCATAGCACTTAAGGGCCTCAGTTGCTCTATGTCTTAGGACTTAAAACAGGAGCTGATGTTTTAAAACTATATGAAATACTGTGATCATGCTACCAATGATCATGATTGTGTTACTTCTGTTTAAATCTTATGTTGCACCTCCTTAAATTAGTGATTATGCATTCTCTGTAGATAATTTTCACACATTCTGTTACACAAACATCTTGGAAAACATAAGGTGTTTGTAATTTTCATGGGAGCTGAATCTAGCCTCCTATGAGAACAGTTTTCTTGGCACTGCCCTGAGACTGGCAGCACTGCACAGTTGCAATCACCACTGCATAACAGGCATCCTCAGGCAGTTTGTTCTGCCCAGTTATGTCCATACGCCTTTCCCCATTATGCAGAAAAACTCTGTAAAGAAAAAGAGATGGTCTCCATTGCAGTAGAGTCACAGTTCTGCAACGGTAGGAATCTGCCAGCGTAACTGCACACAGTGACTAGAGACATAGAGGGATAAAATGGGAACTGTACTGGTAAAGTTCAACCTTTATTATTTTTTTAAATGCAACTGAAAATAGAAGTGGGTCTTTCTCTTGCTCTGCTAAACAAATGATAGGACTCTGAAGACTGAAGTGGTTAAAATTCAGCATATGAGTGGCGTGGTTGTAAGCTTCTTTCGCCATCTTTCCAGCTTATCCGAATCCTGAGGATATCTTACTTTTCTATCTGCATGGGAAGCAAGTATATGTCGAAAACTATTTAAATAACTGCCTGAAATCCAGATTCATGCTGACAGCCTGTGCTTCCTGGTTAGTGTGATGTGATTTGAAATTGTTATGCTTAAGTAACACAGGTTATGATAAGACATGGACGCTCCTGACTAAAAGCGCTGCTAGCAGCTACCTAAAATACCTGCTCATTTTAATGTGAAACTCTGTGTGTGAGCCCTGAGGTTTTTGAACTTCTTGCAATTTATGAAATATTTGCAAAGGCCGGCCTCATCAGATCAAGGAATATTAGATAAAATTAAACACAATAGTTAGTATTTTGTATATGGGACACTGATATTCACATGAGATATTTAATTCATTCTGATGTTTCTCCTTACCAGCTGTACAAATGAAAGCCCTAAAATCCAGAAGGGTCTTGTGCCAGCAAGGCACTGAGCACATATTGCCTTGACCATTGTAGAACATAGGGCGTATCCTACCACTGCGGTCTTATTTTGGGATTCTAAGGTATCGTCTGTGTTCTTTATCATCATACATCACTTCTCCCGTATGTTTTCGATGAGCTGACATCTTCCAGGTTGGTAGCACATTAAGCACCTTAAATTAGCATGTCGGCTTGTTGCAGGCCGGTATTTCAGGTACATACCAAGAGGATTTTCTTTGCTGGTTTTCAATTGCACGCCTTGGAAGGGTAACTAAGCTCTCCTGAAACTGTATGTACAAAAGGGGATTTTTGGGGGGATTTATTTGGCCTTTTTCGCCTCTAGCATAACTTTTATATATAAATCTCCCAGCAAACTTGCTTAATATGAAAGGTGTACAGTATAGATGCATCTTCTGAAGTGTCGGGAGGAGAAAAACAGATTTTTACCTTTATAAAAGTTAAAAGGCAGTGTGTAAACTATTAAAATATTAAGAACAGACTATGACAGCTGAAATCACAGAAGTAGACTGAGGAACAAGACTGTTGTATCAGCAGAAGAAAAACATTAGGTTAATCTGTATTACAGCACTCTGAAAGAATACAGAGCTTTGAAAACAGCTTTCACTAGGGGGTGGGACATTTTGCTTTTATGTAGAGCTTTTGTTCATTTAGAATTGTTTACTCCAGCAAGCAACCCTGTGCTCTTTGTTTGACTGATTTTTCCCATTTGGCAGACCGTTTGCAATCACATGGATGACATTCTTCTTTCCACTGAGACATAGAAAAACTATTCTTTATTGTCCTTGCTTGTTGTCCTAAATGACAAAAATATATTTATATATTAGGTGAACTGTATGACTTTATCACTGACTTCTAATTGAAAATTTTTCAAAGCAAAAACCTCAAAGAACCTCATTTTTTTTGAACAATCCAATAGCTTCTTACTAGCAAACAACCCTGCCCTCCGCTACACGTGCACAACTCCCACAGATGGCACTGAGAACTGTGTACAAGTATCTGACTGCTGAAGCTCTGTCAAAACAAAAAAATGCCACGCATAGAAGAAATACATCTTTTGGGTTGGGTGGGGGATTTTTATCTTTTTATTGAACAACAGAGTATTTGCTGTGGAAGTAAGGATGTTTACATTTTTTTGTTTCTGTGGATGTTTTGGAAGTTAAGTATTTAATGTTTTCTTTTGTGTGGTTGCAGTGGGAAGCAAATTGGAAGACTCAGAAGAACATATACAAAATCATTCAACATCTTGATTTTAGTTTTCTCACTGATACCACAAAACACAGAGCTCATGGACTAAACTTCGTGGTGTTGATTTAGAAACACTCTTAGCATTACAGTTTTACTTTTACATGTGAGTTGTTGTAAATCAAAGAGAGATTATGTAAGGACACAGCATGCCAAGACAAAATTCAGTTCTAGTGTAAGTGAGCACAATTCTGTTAAAACAGATGGAATTCTGCACATTTAGCCAAAGATTTTGAGTCTGTGTTTATCTTGTGTTCCTGAATGCTCACTTGCAAGCTTTTGTGACAGGAACAAAACTCTGGATGAAATAAATGCAGTTACACCCACATGTAGGCAAGTGTTAAAACTAAGGCAAAAATCTTCATTTAGTATAAACTGGACTTCTGCAGAGCTGTGACAATTTACAAAAAATCCAGGCTCTGTTCATAATGGTCTAATTTTCAGAAACACTGTGCCTCTGCATTTCCAACTGAAAGCAATGAGAGCTAGGGTTGCTCTGCATTTCTGCAGGGGGAAAAAAGTCAAAGGCCCTTTTGTTGTCGCTCAGCACATGTGCTGAGAGAGTGTAAAATTAATATCAGTGATAGCATTTTCAGAGCTCTTGTGTATGTGTACTTACTTACATAAGGTCCAAGCAGAATAAAAATCAGATTGGGTCCCCTGCTAAGGAGCCCTCATCTTTTTAAATCAGTCTTGTCGAGCATAGTCCTATTTTGGCCTTTATAATTTCACAATTAGAGAAGATAGCTGCAGTTCTACTACTAGTTCCATACAAGCCAAACAAAGGTCTGGTTGTTTTAAATGAAAGCATGCTAAAACACAGATACCCTCTCACTCTTGCTGTGGTTCAACGTGGATTTCTCCCATCATTTACACAGGCTTTGTCTTCACTGTTATACCAGTACCTACCCCTCTTTTTTTCCTTGTTGGCGATGCTGGTTGTTGCACCAGATCAAACCATTTGAAGAAAAAAAACTCTAAACCTGCATTCTTCAACCCCAGCTGTATGATCCTATCCCCTCCTTTTCACAAGCACTAGCAGGAAACCTCTGAGCCAACTGGAAAAAAAAATATCACTTGTAGTGTCAAGACTTCGGCTGCTCAGCTACTTGAGTGGCTCACCGTGGGTTTGGTAGGTGTCAGAGCCAAGGGTAAATCTGGAAATGTGGCCAAAGGTGGAGGAATGGGCCCTAGCCTCTCGGAGCCCATTTCCTTTAGTTTCACTTAGCTTATATTGTAGAATTATACCCACGGTATCACCACAGGACCATGCTGTCTGTAGCACCATTAGTTTACTGTAATGGAAAAATTTTAGGTGGGTTTGAACACCAAGTTAACACAAACATTGTAAGTAAATAGTAAAGCCTTTATTCTCGTTAAGAACAGCATTTTGAAAATAAAACATTTGCCCATGCTTTACAACCTTTGTAGTTTTGTATACTTATGTACAGTCATCATGGTACACATTGATTGTCTTGAAAATCCTTTAAAGATGTACTTAATAAGATACCAGTATGCAACAATCAGCGGAAAAAAGGGTACGTTATAAAACACACATTAATACATTTAATAAATATATATTATCTATCAAAAAATGAGCTTTAGCTCTCATCAATTAATAAAAAGCACCTGCTTTGTAATCCTGTAAGTTGGTAGAATAGTCCAATTGTTTTATTATAAAAGCTACAATGCTCCCTTTTGCATGGCCTTTGGTTAGACCCAAGGAATCAAGCTCAAACAAAGCCAAGATGCTTGTGTTTAGACTAAAAACAGAAACATCTAGTTCTATAGTATTTCATGTACCTTGTTTATAGAAACAACTGTATGTATTGAGAGTGTTCTTCTGAAGATGCTACATGTTTTCTGGCAAGTGTCAAACACCCTCAACTCATCTGAAAGCAAGACAGGATCTGTAAAGTATGGCTTTTTTCCAGCCACTGATCAAAAGCCAGTTATTAGAAATCTTGTTTTGGAAATAGTTTTTTCAGATGCTTTACGATTTCATTTTTCTGCCTGGAAAAACCATGAGAATATAACCTGCAAGGGATAACACGGTAGCTTTTATAGTATAAAAGCTAATTATAATCAACTGAACTGTGAAAGGCTTGTGCTTGCTTACTTATGTTGTTCACAGATGCTCTACATTCTGGATAACTTTCATAAAAGGCAAAAGTAAACAATTTGTTTACTGTAACAAAAATATAAGTTAACATAAAGGTGCCTTTCTTCAATTACAGTTTTATTTGGGGCGTTTCACGTCACAGACCAGTGACTTACAAGAAGAAGTTGCTTATTACTAATTGTATAAAGTTGGAAAATGAAGACCCTCCTAATCTATTGCCACACCTTCACCACCACAAATTAACCCCAATCCTGCTAATTTTTAATTTTGTGAATAGTCCACATGACTAACCCAATGAGGCTAGTCACGTGAGTAGCAGTTTGTAGGATCTGGCCATATCTTTACATAAGGCCTCAAATTCCAAACAACTTCATCAGGAGCAGGATTGGGAACTCTATCAATTCAGTCACATCTAGAAAAAGAAAAAAGCATTTCTTAAGATAACTATATCTTGTACAGATTTTGTCCAAGGTCTGTAAAATATGTATTAGAGTTCATAAATCTGGTTGTAACATGATAAACTTTTAAAAGGAAAGCTGTCCTACCATTTATGCCATGGTCATCTTATATGTTTTTACAATAGAGTTTTATGAGGGTTTTTTTTTTTTTAAAAGCAAGATTCTGCAGGCAAGTGATGGTACTAGGTTTTTTTATTGTTCCAAATGATGCATCTTCTGGGTAACTATCATTATCTTAAATACTATCTTATTTGATCAAAGCTTTGCTTAAAACAAGCAAAATATATTTCTAAGTCGCTGGATAGCATGCAATATCCACCCCTACCCTACTTGATTACTAAGGCCATTCTAGTTACTTAGAAAATAAAATAAGCAATCCCTAAAACAAGCACATGCTTCCTTTGCCTCGAGGAGGGAAGGGCAGGGGGGACCTAACATACTCCTTTACTCATGCATGACAGAAAAACATTGCTTCTGGAAGAGAAGGGCTTTGAAATAAAGTCCCATAAGATGATCATGGCAAGAATGGCAATATATATTTTTTTCCATGTATATACACGTATCTATCTGTGTGCAACACTTAGGGACTGGTCTTGCAGCCTCTTGTACCTGTATGTAGACCTACTGGTGTCGACGGGACTACTTGTGGGAGTACAAGTCTGCAGGACGAGGTTCCTAATTTAGTAGAAATGGAGGTACGTGAAGAATCAGGAAGACTCTTGAAAAATAAAAAAGCTTGTCTTTCTTCTGCAGTATACAGCAAGTAACTTCTTTCTGTGAAGCTACTAAGCTATTCAGTTATTTGTACATTATATTTTTTTAGTTTGAAAATATATACTTTTATTACAGCATATGCAAAGTTTAATTGTTATACATTTCCTATGCCCTCAAGTAAAAACAATTAGCTTTTAGTATTGAGGAAAGCCAAGATTAACATTGGCCAAACAGTGAGGATACAATGATGTTTTCAATGTCCGATATGTATTAAATGTTAAAGGAATGATTGCTTAAACATAATGAAAAACCATGGCACAAACAATGAGCAATGGGAACCTTTTAAATAACCTGGAGAAAACAAAGACAAAAAGCTTTGAGAAAGTCTGCCTTATATCAACTCAAAAAAGTGGAGGGGCAGGGGAGGAGTAGGGAAGAAACCACCTTAAAAAAAAAAAAAACAAGAACAATAACAAACCACCTCCAGCACGGAGATTCTACTAGCTAGGCACCAAAATGCACAACCACATTTAAATGCACAAACAACTGCAGTCAAGGGGACTACTCATATCAACAGGAATTAGAAAGGGAGGTCTTGACCCTATCTGCTGCTGAGCTTCTCCTGAAAGGTGGCCAGTGCTTCTCAGCTGCTACCGCTTTCCTGCTTGACAAGATCAGCCCAACAGAACAGGCTGGCTTGGCAGTACAGTGGGTTAATCCACCATCACAACAAACTCCTTCTGGCAAACTCGAGTCACGTTCTCTCCCCAGCTAAGTCTTTCCAAGAGTATATCCCTCCAAAGTTTCACTTAATGGCTTCATCTTTAGGAGACGTGAGAGCACGTGGCTCTTTGCTCACACCCGGTGTTGAGGCTGGAATAATGGGGAATCAATCCCATGCGGCCGAGAAGAGCTGCCTCTGTGCTGGACCTACGCTTTTTCTCTCTGCCTCAAGAAGCTCCATAACTCGCATGAAACATGCATAGACCTTTCATCCCTCCAGAACTGCATTTGCTACACCAGCTTTTCAAAGAGAAGAGTATCAGCCTGCAGTGTAATGGTAATTTAGTTGCCACTGAGTAACAATGCTTGACTACACATGATGCTACGTGACTGTACAGTACAGCTAGATAATGAAGCAAACAAGGTACTTTTCATGACGTTTGAAATGAAGGGAAAAGGAGAAAAACGGAAAGAAATCCTGCATGTTTTCACACTGTAGTGGCAATCTCTTGTGGCAACATGAATTAAGTTCAGGTGAGAGGAGGGTATTTTGCAAGCAACTGGCAACCAACAAAAACAGGCTTGCCTTGCACACTAGTTACAGACAAGAGAATATCCTACATTTCAGAATACAACATCCCCCTCTTCCAATTTAAGGTGTGCCTACTTCTATTTTAAATTAGATTCAGCTTCAGTGTTACAATTTTGTTTTTGCAATTATCTTATCAGTTCAATGGTGTTCACATTTAGACAAAATCCTCTGTAGGATTTTGAAAGCTCCTGGATGTTTTGTTGCTTTGTTCTGGTACTGTTATGGACTCCTCCCTCAAAGACACACTGCCAGGGAACATCTGCAACAAGGATTCTTATTCTCTACAGCCTACAGCCTTTCACCAGAGGTGTCGTCCAGTGTAACTTGGCGGAGCAGTTGGTATCTGGAAATAAGGATAATAAACCCATAACTGAGAGATCTAGTCTGTTCAAAAATCAGTGTTTTCATGCTACACGTACATGACAGCTTCCCAGACAGTAGTTCCAGAGCAAAGTGATACAAAGAAACTCATCTTCCACCCATACAGTACATTTACCTCTCTGTAAAAACCATGACTATATATACACATTAATGTCTCATTTTACTATCTGATGTTCTCCATTAAGCTTTGTATCCACCTCAAAACGAAGCAAAACAAGCAAACAAAATCCCCAAATTCTCTAGCTTCTCATCCTTGAACTGCCTCTTCCTTGAGCTGCATATTCTGGTATCAGAAAACACAGGCATAGATGAATGCAGGCATCAGAAGGATGCTATTCATTACTGACAGCAAAGGATAAGCCTTTTCATTTTATTCAAGTTGATCTGTTTCCCACTGTCTTACCCACACAGGAGAATCCTTGTATCTAGTCCCTCTTGTTCACTAAAATCAACCAAAACTTTACTTATTTAAAAGCAAAAAGAGACCTGCAATCAGTTACTGTTATTTGGTTTTAAATGTAGAGGTTGAGTTATGGAATCAGCTCATGATTCAAAATAAAGAAAACCCAACTCACATGAGTATAAACTGGCTCATGGGTAGATTTTTAAGCAGCATGTAGGTATGCATGAAAAATATGGGGATGAAAACTCTTCTTTTTCAACAGTATGCCTGCTATATGAAATGTCTTCAAGTGCAAATTACACATCATGTGAAAAACATTCAGAAGGTCTGTTTGGCATCAGATCACTAAGCCATTCTTACAACAACCAGGCTGCAGAAAAACAGATCTATCAAAGAACGGCATGCCAAACTATTGTCTAAGAAAGAAAAATCAATGCTATTAACATTAAAATATTCTATACTCCTCTTTTATGAATTCCTTTCCCAGAGACATACACATCTGTAACTTACTTAAAAAGAGTTACATACATTTTACAAGAAAATGGAAGATACGTGAGAGACCACCACTATCTGCAACAATGATTCTTATTTAAGTAACCTATTGGCCTGTAAACATTTGTATGACTCACATCATCTTGAAAAAAAATCAGGTTAGAAATTGTGTCACTTAATAGTTACATTAAATACCTTAGCACAAGTTTAATTTGAAAGGGCCACTGAATATGTATGTAGTCTCACCAAAGAACTCGGTTCACTCGAGCTACTCTGCAAAATGTGAACAGCTAAGTAAAGAAATGCAAAATACTTTGTAATTACATCTTTTCTAGAGAGAAGGGAAGCATTACATGCATGCTTGCTGCCCAAATTTTCATTTATAGCTTGCCCCCCTGCTGTGAGTAAGCTAGAAGGTTTTTCAATTAGTAGTGGTTGTATGTATCAGTGCATATCAAAGATTTCTTACATCATCACATTTTGATACTTACAGTCCCACCATTTAGCACAACTGCCATCTCAGTTGGCTGATAAACATTGCTTCTAAAAGGAGCACTAGGTCGGCTTCCCAAACTGCCGTTTCGAAATCCTGCCGTTCTTAGCGCTGTGTTTAGAAAAGAGAAATTGTTCTTAGGAACACAATTAATGCTGTGCATCTCCTTTGAAATCATAAAAGTATCTTGCTTCAGGTTTAGTGATTGGGAACTTTGCCATTGATCTTTCATGCTGCCGTACCAGTTTTCACACTGCTTTTGAACAGCAGTTTTTCTTACATAGTTGGGGATGGATCTCAGGAGAATCAGTTTTACATAAAATTAACTGTTTGCTCTGGAATGGGAAAAAATTTATCTGAACCAAATTTTTGAAGTTTGCTTAGTCTCATTTCAGTAGGAGCTAAATGTCTTCAATCACTGAACCTTTGATGTACCTTGCACAAAATATTTTGCAAAGTGCCTACTGTATTGGTCTGGATACTGTGGGGTTAATTAAAATGGTATTACATTTTGCTTTCTATCAAATTCAGAGGACAGGGATCCAAAACATTGCTTGAGCCAGCAAGCGTGCTCACAACCCCCCCGAGCATTACTTCAGCATGACTAGCATATAAGGATTTTCCAGATGTTTCAAATTATATTTACTCTGAGAAACTAGAAATATGAAGTAAATATTGCTTTCAAATAGCTTAAACATTGCAAATGACTGAAGCAAAAGGGAAGATACTGATTGTCCTTCTGAATGTTTATACCAGAGATACATCAGTCTCTCCATTAATTTTAGCACAAGTTTGGATTCAAGAAGATGTATATTCTGAATGAGTGATATGCATAGTTAGGGATATGCTTCTTTCTCTCTACACCAGCCTGGGGATTGGCACATACAAACTCTCTTTTTACTTCAGGGGTAAATAACAGCTTCACTGAATTCAGATGTGGCCAGGGAACAGAGCTCATTTATCCATGCAACTTGCATGTTTACAATGGGCAGTACTCATCTGTGAGCTGGTAAATAGAAACGCACCTAGTTCAGGCACCTGGGGCAAGAATTTCTCTTGGATTTAATTCAAATTACAATTCTACGCACTCTGGCTGAAATCATGAATGAGCTGAAGTTTACAAGAATTTCAGCATAGACTTTAATGAAGGAGGATTTAACATAGTTGGACTGCATGGAACAAGATTTAAATGGATCCTACTGCCATATGCTGTCCTCTACCCACTGCTACTCCTTTCTTTGGGAGCTGTGCACAGAGATGAACAACAGTATTGATTTAGCACAGAAATTTAGAAATCCAGCCCTGCAGATGCTCAGTTGTTGACTTCAGATACACACAGACCCTCACTTGTTCTATATTTTAAAATTAGGTATTTTTGCAGAACACTGGGAGAACAAAAGATTAAAATGCCTCAACTAGAATTATGTATTTTTTATTTTATATTTAACCATATCAGGGTCAGTAGTGTTCTTTCTTTGTAGTTTGGCTTCTTATTATGTGTTAAACACGAATGATTGCACTGGTATTTACTAGTGCACATAAAGAAAACCTCTTTATAATGCATACTATCATTAAAATATTTTACACATTTACACAAAATATTTAGACAAAATTTCCATGGTCATTTCAAAGTTACCTTAAAAAGCCAGTAAATTCAATTTCATGTTGCTAGATTTTCCTTCCCTATTATTGCAATAAGTCTAAAATTCTTTTAAAATGAGAATCAGAGACAAAGCTTGTGGACAAAATAGTCATTTTGGGGTTTTTTTTCCCCTCATACCAGTTTTACCATTTTTCCTTGTACTTTTTCCATTACAATTAAATACATCTACTTGTTAGAGTATATAAAAAAAAAATAGTGCCAAGAAGATTTGAGCAAATGGCGTGTCAAAGTCTCCTTTTAACACATATTTTAAATTTCATGAACTTGTTTTTAGGCATTGGCTCTGGGTGACTTGTAGTACTAAAAGTTATTAAATGAAATTCAGTGAGTACCAGAGCTGCTTAGGCTTGGGTTTCTTGACAGCTGTAGCATTCTACATTTCACATCCAGATTTTTCATGTGTAAGCAAATTCTCTCTGCCTTACAGAAGTTGCCCTAGTAGTGTGCATTGCACTTCCAGAGAACACTGAGAACTCATTCAAGTTGCCTTTTTTCAGGGTTTCTAAATACTAACACTTTTACAAGATACAGGTATGAAAATAACTCTTTTAAGTAGATATTTCAACTTATCTATCATACGAATATTAAAACCCTAGATTAGTATGTTGTTTAAATCATGTTTAAATAACTGACTTTAAAATAGTTTTGCTTTATTAATGCTTAATGATATTCCTGGAATAGAACAGCTCTTGTTATGTATAACTTGCAGCTATATTTTGCTAAGAAAGAGAGAAACTAGGAGAACATATGCTTGTTTGAACCTATAGTTTAAAGGTTGTTCAGATTCTTAAAACGCTGCTTAAAATCTTTAAAAAAAAAGATCAAAATTACTAAATTACTTTATACAAGTATTAATGGAAATAACAAGAATTAATGGAAAATATGTTTATCCAAGCATGTTTTCTATTTAAAGCTAAAGCTACTTACTAAAACAAATATTACAGTCAGAGAACTGAGGTGTTTTCTAGTTATCATGTCTTCGAAAATTTTACAACTAGATCTTACATTCTTAAACATCATTCTGAAGTATAATTGAAGAAAGTACCCTTCCTTTAATTTCTAAACTCTTAATGATGAATTCTTGAATTGAGGTTAATTAAATGAATAAAAGAAGAGAACATTCTCTACATACCTGCAGAGAGCCAATTGCTAATAGATTCCAGGTGCTTAGCGGCTGACAACCATCAGTACAGTGATCTGACTTCAATTAACACTTCAGCAGCCATAATATGTGACTTGAATATTATTACCTGTATTTACTTTAAGTCTCTACCATACTAGTAAGTTTTATCTCCAAACCGTGTTGTCATAAGTCTGTACTTAAAGAACCACTGCGAAGGAATAATGAATCTGCTTTGATTTATTAAAAAATGTATGTATCCTTCTCCCACATGCCATAGGAATAAGAATGACATGCATTTATTACGATAAATATTAATAAGGGCTTCAGATAAGGAAATATATTTTGTACTGTACTGCGTAAGATTCAGATAGATTAAAACAGAACATAAATTGCACTATAATAGACACTATAATGATTTTATAGTATCATGCGTCTATCCATTCACTAAAAAACTTCATCACTGAATGATTAGATAAAAAAGAACTGGAAGCTCCTTTTTGAAAATGTATGCATGAATGGGAATAATACAGAGTGAAAGATCCAGTTTTGTTCTTAGATCTGCCTTAGTCAGAAACAGCTCCACTGAAGCCACTGCAGTTACCTTACTATGAAATTAAATTAATGGGGGATGGAGGACAGTAAAAAAAAAAAGAAATGAGTGCTTTTACAGTCCATCGTGAAGCTGCCTCTGCTGCTCTGGAACATTAGTAATAAACAACCATTCTTTTAACCATGCCATTTTTTGTTTGTTTTACCACTGCCCTTGGTATATACTCACAGAACTTCTTTCTGTTCAAAGCTTCCATACTAGAAGGAGACCTTTAAAGTTCCTGCTAAAACACTTAGAAGAAAAACGCCTTCCTGACCTGACACTGTGCCAAACAAGAGTGCCGTTTTCCTCCATGTCTGGTCTATATCCAGAGGAAACATCAAACCCAGAGGAAATCAAAGATACGTAAAGATGAATAGGAAGGTGAAGTGCCTGGACAACGTGCCCCAAGCCTTCTTTTGGGGGCTGCCAAAGCAATGTGGCAACTATTGGCTGGGATACTAAAGTCCTCTTCTCAATTAGAGGGAATAAAAAGCAGTTTTGCTAGTACTGAAATCCTTTATCCAACTGTGGGACAGCCCCAGACTGCAACCTGCGCTACGAGCCTGCACATCAGGCTCATGCTTCCCATCGCCAGCCAGATAAGCATCCCTGTGTATTTTCTGATATGGGTTAAACATTTGGCAATGGTTTGGATCTCTTAAGCTAAAAGTTGTTGGTGGCCCTTTCAGTAATTGCTCAAAAACATTCTGATTGCACATTTTAATGATGTGTCATCACACATTGTTCTATGTCATCAAACAGCTATGACAAGGACAGCAACCATTACCTGGAAACCTCTATCTATGCACACTCTGTTCAAACCATAAAGCTGTCAGAGCAAAGACTGTCTCTGAACTTGTCTATACGCCACTTTACTTTGTGACACTGTGGAGGGAAAAAAAGCGACACAAAATCCCATTTTCATGGAAATATAATTAATAATAATTGTTTTGCTGCCCAAGAGGCTGAGCATTTTCTAACACAGAGCACTTGATTTTTTCTTGGTTTTTTGGAAAATATTTCATATTAAGTGATACCTGATAATGACAAAAAACATCATTTAAACTATTTTTCAATAGAGGCTGGTTTTTTCCAAAGGGAATTTTTTTGGCTTTCAGTGTTGGGTTTGCATTTGAAATTGTTCAGTTTTTCAGTGAAAAAACATGCAGAAGAATCATTTTAACCAAAGACGTTATTTTCTGTATTGCATTTTTTTTTTTCATTTTTCCCCCCACTAGGTGATATCTTAATGAAAATTGTAAAAGGGAACAATATGTAGTGTGAAAATATGGCATTTGTAATGACCCTTGTTTTGAACACCTGAAAAATGTCTCATACAGATGATTTTCTTGGCTACTATAAAAATATAGTCCTCTATAGTAAATTCTTACCTGCATTATGCTCATCCATTGAAAAGGCTTTATTTTCCATGTAACTCCGAGGAAGCTGTATATCTTCCTCAAAAGCAGTTTCACGCATCCTTGGCTGTGAAGTATCAAAATAATTAGGAGTGTTTTCCTGCTGTGATGGAAGGATGGTACAGTGGACTTCTGGGATGGCATGAAAAATAACAAACACCCAACCACTGGACACCAGTGCAATAGCAAGAGTGGGATCACTCCATTTGTCTCTTCTCTTTAGCTCAGCATTACCAAAGAGGTACATAGTCATCCAGGCTACCCAAATCAGAATGGAAAAAAAAAGTGTTATAATGAGGCATACTCCATTTTTCTTCCATTTCTTAAACTTTCCACAGAGAGTGAAAAGAGAAAATCCCATGGTAAATACCATCAGGAACATAACATAAATCAAAGCCATAGCAAAATCCATTGGTTCATAGCTGCAGGCCAACTTGTTATCTCTGACAATAGTCAGTATTAACCACTCAGTTGCAATAATGACCTGAACGAGCATCAGGCAGATTGCCACACCAGCTAGATGCCAGCCAGATGGACTCTTCCCATGTCGAACTAGTCTACGAAGTCTCCAGGCTTGAGCTAGCAAGCATGAGAAGCACAAAGCAAAGATAACTCCCCACAGAAATCTTCGGGTAGAGCACACCGTTTCATCTTCTTGTACGATGAAAGCAAATGTCAGCCCAAACAGTCCCAGAGTCCCAAAAAGAAAGAGGAAGTGCATTCCCAGGGGGCTCTTCTTCTCCTTGTCCTTGATGAAGGGCAGCCTCACCAGCAAAATCAGCATCAGCAATAACGTCGTCAGCACACCTGCCCCTGCAACTGCCTCCACAACTATTCCCCAAATGGCATCCAGGTCACACAGGTAAACGTACCGAGGGAGAAGATCCAGTCCGCACCCTCTAGACGTACTTGAGTTTTCAGAAGAGCCATAGCTGATCACGAAGAGGAGGAAGAAACCAATGGCTGGGTAGGTTTTCATTTTTCTGTCTGAGACAACAAAATATTTGTTTGTTTAGCTACAGTTCACTTTGGACAATTTCACAGCAATTGGAAGCACAGATTGTTTCAATATTCCATGGTTACTGGTTTTTTGCACTGGATTTGCAGCTGGCAAAGCCTACCCCTAGTTCCCTTTGCTGCCCTCCCAGAAAGCTCCTTTTGCTTGTTGTACTCAGAATGCAAACTGACTCATTTCTGTGTTTGCACAGATTGAAAACAACATTTCCAAACACTGGCCCTGCAAATATCTTAGAACACAACCAGAAGAAATTATGTGTCCTGTTGCAAAATAATACATTATCTATGGTACTTTATTGTTCAAATTTGGGTGCTTAAAGTATGGGTAAATTGCACTGGGCCTGATGCAAGTGTAAGTTGTATCAGAATTAGACTGTGAAACAGTCTCCTTTTACTGGAATAAAGGCAGAGTCAAAGCCCTTTTCTTTTTCTTTTTTTCTTTTTTTTTAAGGATAGAGCAGTCCCAAGAAAATAAACACTGTGCTTTTTTTTAAAAGGAAAATCTTGTTTTCATGCTCGGTCAATAGGCAGTTGTAATATCCACTCCTTTCATCCTCTTCCAAAGCCCAGGTATTAGATTGCATTTGCAAATGGGAATGATTGGCTAGAGAAATCCCATATTCTGTAACAATGGTGCACACATGCAGTGTCATCAATCAACTACTCAAAAATGAATGACTTATTGTGATTCTTAGCAAGTTGAAAGCTGTTTAAAGGAAACAAACCACAAAACAGAGCATCACTTTCCCCCAATCCAGAGAGCAAACAATGGTAAACTCCAGGAACACAACACATCCCACTCAACCATCAGCACCAAAAGCCTGGTCAAATTCCAACTTAGTTTTCAGAATAACGCAAATTAGGTGCTTTACAAGGATATATGTTATGGCATTTGCTTTTATTAAGCAAAGCAGGGCAAAGGAGACTGTTCATTTAAAGGTTGCATTTTTAACAATCTGCCCCAGCAATAGCTGCCCTGTAAGAGCGGTCTGAAGTAAACACTACATGCACCAGATCTGAAACCTGACACTGTTAACCTTCACTTGCATAGTTAGTGCTGCAGGTTCCAACAGGATTATGTTCACTGATGTGAGCAACATGCCTAGGTGAAAATGTTCAGAGTAAGACTTCCATTTGTATAGTATGACCATATGGAAGAAAAGCATCATATAAACACGCAATGATGTTAGTCACATAGCTCATGTGATGTGTTCAAGATAGAAAGCAAGAAGCAGAGAAACTATCAGTAGCTCTTTTGTAAGTCAGAAATACAGCCCTAAATGATTACCTATCTAAAGATATTTCATAAATCAGAAATGCATTTAATAAAAACATCGAAAACTAACAAGAGTTAAAAATGGTTTAATGTAACAGTGCAATGTTGTATTGAACATGATCAGTCATAACCAATACAAAAATTATTTACCTAGACTGTCTGAAACTGTACGGAGTCTCTTAGAGCTGAGAACTATGCATTTTCTTTTTGTGCATTACAGTCCTGTAGTGATCAGAGTTAAATCTTGAGGATCTCAATCTTCAACCTAACGTTCATTCCCCTTTCACTGAATAATGACCAATGCCCATTTTCAGCCTCTGCTAGGAGACAAATGATGGAAATTATGCTGTTTCCTATTAGAGGCATCAAGACAGCAAATGTGCTGATATAAATGTGTAATGACTTTATGGTCTTCATTCATGCAACAGACAAAAAAGCTTATTACAAAACTTCATCTCAGAAGTGGAAGCTGTGACAAATAATGTGATCTGGGACTGGACAAACAGGAAAAGGGTCATCGATGATCTTTGCGTGCCCATAGAAATTACAGTATCCTTGCACTGTTGAAAGGGCTACAATGTTCTAATCATGCAATGACCTGCAGCTAATGACTAATGATTTTTTTTTCTACCTAGCTGTAATTTACTTTATGGTGAATTGGTAGAACATTTACTTGTTTATATCTGATTTGTATAACAGGTTTCTCAATGAGTCTGTCACAACACTCACGTTAAAAACACTGACATTACAGACAGAAAACTAATTGTCAGTGAAATATATTCATTTTTGTATTGAATATGGTTACACTCAATGAATCTCCTTGCCCAATGAGTACATAATTAACTAGAAGGAAACATTCTGCAGGTAATTTTGCAAATCCTTTTATGCACAGGCGGTTCCTACTTCAACTACTGCATTTACTCTTTAGAATATCCAAAATGTCCTAAAAAGTGTGAAGTGGTCAGTGCCTGCTGACATAAAGGGAGGAAAGCCACTAGGATCTACTAAAGCCATACTGCAAACCACTGGTACCAATTTCAAGAAGCAGGAGGTCACGTGGAAAATTATTCAGAATTCATTCTAAATGTCTCCCAACCTGGAAACAATAAACAGCCCTTAAGTGAGGATGATATTAATTTTCCACTGTCCTATCACTTTCAAATTATGATATGCATGTACTAAATTGGTTTCAATACTAGCATTGTTTATTAGCTACTCTCCAAAGACCTGGGGGGTAATGAATTAAGTGCAAGTATCTCCAGTTCTAAGATATTTTCCAGTTTTCTGGTTACTTTATTCATGTCATGTAACCCTCATGTGATTGAGCTATTCTAGGACAGTCTGTTTCCATGGAGATTGTGCTGCATGGGTAAGCAGTCATATTGTCAGCCCATCATTTGTTTCCTCTTCCTATTTGGAAGTGTTTGGGGGGGGGGGGGGGGGAAGGGAGGGTTAATGAATTTTGAGTACAAAGAAGTAGTTTCTCTTGGAAGGGGAAATGAAGCTGTGACAAAATATATTGAGAATTCAGACAAAATATATATTCAGAAATGCTGAGATGTTCAACTCGAGAGGAGTTTTCCCAAGTAACTACCATTTGTGAAATTAGTTTTGGGAGAGCTGATGGAAATAAATAGTGGTTCTCTTAGAAATCTCCTGGACAGCTATAGTATTGACCAAGAAATCTCTAGGACTGCTGACAGGTATTCTTGGCATAAAATCATATTCTTACCAAATGTCAGTAATTCTTGCTAAACAGTAAGATCCTGTCCACACCAAAGCTTGCAAGCAGGGCTCAAAGTCTCTGCACGAGGAATCTTTTCCTCACCACTGATATCGATATAGCCATGTTTGCACTCTGTTTACTATGTATTTCTGCCTGGCTAGGTAAAAACTGGCAATGTTAATAATCAGCTCCTATGATGATACCAGCCAAAATCCTCTTTCTAGCACTGGTACTCAGCACTGAATGCAGACAGCTGTACAGACAAGGGAAAACACTGCATTACAACATACAAGTTTGGCAAGGGAACACCACGGCTCTAGTTGAAACTACAGATTCAATAAATTTAAAGGAAAACTAGAAAGTCTTTTTGTCAGAAAAGTTGTTTTGGAAAAGAGAAGTATATCAATGTTTTTTATTAAAACAGTGTCTTCCTCGAGCCTGTGCTGTGGGTAGAATGGCAGAGTCCTGTGTCTCTTGACATTTTGTAGTAAAATCTGTCTGCACATTATCCCCAGTAGTTACCTAAATCAGTAACTGTACAGGAATAGTATTTTTACCTCTTTATGTCTAGATTAGCTCTTAGCAAAGTTATGCAACCTCACGGTAGTAACAATAACAGTCTATTTGACTGGCACTTCACTTCTACTGTTACAAGAGAGCTACAGCAATAGTAATACAGAAATGTCACAGAAACATTCCAGCACAGATATAGTAAGTGGCACCAATATATCCCCTGCATAGTTGAATGGAACTGTTCATACAGAAGGAAATCAACTTGAGATATTTTTTTTTTTGTTCCCAGATCCCCCTCCAAAATTATATTTTATTACAAGTAATTCAGCCAACATACCTGAATCCAGAGCAATCACTAACACTTAAAATGAATCAATAAGCCTTAGACATTTCAGGGAAAAGCAGCAAACAATTAGCAGGACAGCTTGCAAATCAAGTCCTCAATTTTTGGTCCAAAATCTGCTCTCAATGACAACAGGAATAACTCCACTGTTTTCAACAGAGTGAAGTCCCCTACATTATCTGGTGTAGAATCACTACAGACATGGCAGACACAAAGCTGCCCCAGCGGGTACGAAGTACAATTACAAGCAACTAAGCAGAAACAGAAAATCTCACAGCTGTCATCAAAAAGTTGTCATGGTTAAAAATCAATGAGGCTAGAAGCTCATTAGCAATAGAGCTAAAGTCTTCTGACCGAAGATTGCAAATATCTCTTATCTGGTCAAAGAGACACAGCTATATGCTGCTAGAGAATATATATAAAGAATAAATCTGTAATCATGCAAAGACTTAAGGTTAGGCTAGTCACAGTTAGATGTATTATCTGTTCCCCTTTTCAGAGTCCTACTGTTAATCAACTGATAGAGGAAAATGCATCCAATCACAGAGAAGAAAAACAATCTAGTAAATAAAAGCAATAGTAGCAGAAATAGTACCCTGCTCTGCCACACATAGGCAGAAGACTGGTTCACTGTACAATTTCCGAGAGAAAACCGCCCCCACCACGAAGTGTTGTGGAGAGATGCTAGTGAGTGAGGAATTAATCACAACACGGGATCTCTGCCAGCTCCTTTTGATCAGATCTGAAGAATGAGCTTCAGGACTGATAACAGAGCAGCAACAGCCAAGCTAAGATGAGACTACTCAAGATGTACTTCCAGACTAATAATTAATAGTGCAATTGTGATTTGTATACAAAAATACAGCAGTGATTTAGACATCCCCCTGCATTAGAATAATACACATCATGCTACATACAGCCTCACAGTCACAGAAAGCAAGACGCCACTCCAAAAAGGACACGTAGAAAAAGTACTGTTTTCATTTAGAAATATTTTGCAATACTGAATATTGTATGAAATGATCTTTCTAATGTTCTAGGTACTCACAACTCCCTTGGGTGAGGTTCTGTATATCACCTGTGCCTTGATACTTCTGACTATCATGCCTGACGTTCATTACACTACTGATAGCAATCAATGATAGCAATCCATGTTTTTGTTTTCTTCGCTAATTTTCAGACCGTTTCTATTCATGTCACTGCCTCACGACAGATGGGTTTCCTCCACCAGATTTCTGATGCAACGAGAGAACACCTCAACACCGATATTCACCGCTGGTAAGTAGCAAGCATATCACCGACAAACAGATACTGAGTACTAGAGCGAGGATAACCAACCTAGGTGTTTAGGTTCAGCACGCAGGCAATCTTGTTAGCCTTGGGATAAACATTAGGTCAGGTGTAAACAAAGGGTTCACATAAGCGCTAAATCCTATCGCTATTTGGCTTTGGGGAGAGATAATCGAGAGACAGGGCTTTTTATTAACTAGAGAAAAAGACTGCTAAGGCTGCGCAGCCCTGCCAGGGGCTGCACTGCGCCCGGCGCTGCGCACCCCGACCGCGGCGGGGGCTCCCCCGGCCCCGGCCCCAGCCGCGAGGGGCCGACAGCCGGCGCCTCCCCTCGGCCCACGTCCCGGCACCGCCGCCCTCGGGCCCCCGCCGAGAAGCGAGCTGGGCAACAGCGCCAAGGCGCCCGGCTTTGCTGCAGCCGCCCCTCGGCCGCGTACGGGGGCGGGGGCGACGCCAGGCAGCCCCCTCCTCGCAGGCCGGTGCGCAGCTGCCTCCTCTCCGGTCCTCCCTTAATCCCCCCGCAGCCTCCTCCTCCTCCTCCCGTGCGATGGCTGTCCCGCTCCAGCCTCCTCTCTTTTGTCCCTTCGCTCGTGTCTCTCCTCGGTTTCTTTTCCCAGTCCCTCCCTCCCCATCCCCTCTCTGAACTCCTCTACCCTCCTCGCCGCTCTCCTTCCCCGCTCCCGCCGCCGAGCGCAGCCCCCTGCTCCTGCCCCCCCGTCCTGCCCTATATCCCGTCTAATCCCCCTCCCGCACTCCTGTACCCAGCCTGTTGTCTGCTCGCCGCCACCGGGCTCCTTCTGCGGGCAGCGCTCGGAGCAGACCCGGCCGAGCGGCTCCATTGTGCCCCCCCGCCCACAGCGCTGCGCCGCGGGGCCGGGGCCGGGGCCGGCCGTCTGTCTGTCCGGCCGTCCCCGCTCCCTCACTCCCCCACTCACCCGCTGGCTGCTGCGGCCGAGGGCGGCGGGGCAGCTCTGTCCGCCAGCCCGCCGCAAGTCACATCCCGGCACCGGCGGCGCGGCGGCTCCGCGGCGGGGAGCGAGGGCAGCGCCGAGCCCCCCCGCGGCGGCGGCGGCTCATGGAGCGCCTGGGCGCGGTGCGGTGCGGTGCGGTGCGCTGCCCGCCGCCCCACTGCGCTACGGCCCCGCGGCCAGCCCCCTCCCACCGCCCCGCCCCGCCCCGCCCCGCCCCGGCACGGCACGGCACGGCTAGGCTCGGCTCGGCTCGGCTCGGCTCGGCGGGGCTGGGCTCGGCACGGCCGGGCGTACCCCGGGGTGTCCCGGCAGCGCGGGGCTGCTCAGCTCCCCTCGGGGGACGGAGCGGCAGGCACCTACACGGCAAGGGTGTGCAGGCACAGACACTCACAGAGCTGCGTGTGCAGCGTGGCACGTATACGCCTCTGTAAGCGTGGACTTGCACAGTCGGACACACGTATGGTCGCAGCTCTACGTGCTCCTACAAGGAGACGTGAACGCAGGACACACAGAAAGGCGTGAGCAGGCACACATGTACACAGGCAGTGCTGTGTGCTCCTGTGCCGCATAAGTGAGTGCCAGAGAAACGCGGGCACTGTGGATTAGGAAAACACCTCCCAGGCATATTAGCTGTGTATGCACACCTACGGCCAGTTTTGGGATTTCAGAGGTGGGAAGTTTCGCGGCCCTGTGACAGTGGGGATGGGCTGGATACATTCACCAAATCTGCCCTGACTGCATGTGTCCAACCTGCTGCTACCTTAGAGAGCAGCTAAACACTTACAAGAGAAAAACGTTAAGTGCCTCTTTATTGTGCAAGTGACATTTTACAGTCTGCTTATGCAGCAGAATTCAGGAGCAGGCCCTGTGAGCGCATGAGGCCCTGCAAAGGCGATGCTGGGAACCGTTCGGTGTCTGCTTCCCACCTCCCAACGTGCAGCTAATGGCCCGCTTTCCAGCTTCTCCACAGTTCAATTCTGAGCCAGTTGTAACCCTTACGCACAGGACAGGGCTTCCTACAAACTTCAGGAGGAGTTATTTGTACCAGGGAAGGGCGATCAGCTTCAGCCTATGATGTTAATGAACAGCAGAAACTTGCTTGCCATTTCAGCTGATTAGAGTAGAGTACATTCGCATGATGCCTCTGTGGCTGGCGGCCACGCTGTATCGTGCATCCGCGCTTTCATGCTTTCACTTAAACAGCTAATGAGAAACTGAGCAGCTACAGTTGACATGGCATTATCAGTGGGGAGCAACTGATGCCTGTCCTCCCGAACGCAGGCAGCACGCTGCCCTTCTTGCCAGGATACCGTATCCAGAGCCTTCTAAGGAGAAATGACTGCTCTGAAACGTACATTCCTCAGCACAGAAGAACTGTAACTTTTAAACAGGCTCATCCTGACCTGCGTGGGCTTATTTAGATGTCACTTACCATGCCTTGGGGGGTTACCTGAACTTCTCAGCATGGCTGACATGGAGTAAATCGAATGGTGTGGCTGGGCTGTAATTGCCTGTGTTTAGGCAGGGCAGTGGGCAGAGAACAGCTGAAGTGGAGGAACAATTCCCCATTTCTGCTCTTTTTTCTCTCAATTTCTCTGCCTTGCTGATTCTGGATTTTAGGCATTGGCTTTATTTGAGTCACACATAAGCAATAATACCCTGCCCTTGCATCAGTCGATATCTACATGCTATTCAAAGTAAAACAGGATAATTTTACAGAAACTGAGGTGGTGAAAGGTGAAGCAGCCGTAAACTGCCCAAGGTCACTCTGCAGTCTGGCAGGAGTGTAAAAACTACCGATTCACCAGATCAGTCTGTACCCCACCTCTGGCTTGGGAGCCTGGGCCAAGCACCCAAATATGACAGTAACAAGCAAAGACCTTTTTGTGTATAAATAAACACATAGTGTTCTCTGTACGATGCTGGATACAGAGAGGTAGACCAGAGGGAAGGATGAATCACAAGAATTCACATGCTGAAGGTCTTGGTCTGCTCACAATGGAGCAGTGTACCGAGCCCTTCAGCAAATGCAAATCTTGGCCATTGTTCCCTTCTTTCTGTGTGTCTCTGACACAACCCCTGGTGCCAGTAAAGGAAATGACCCCCATTTGCCTTTTACTGATAGAACAGGGAAGATAATGCCCCTCTCAACCATTGCTTCTGGATTATTAGCAAATAAGGCTGCTTTCTGTCCTGCTGAAGCAATTTTTAATGTTAGCTACCATGAAAATGTGTAGTACAGAACACAGAATCATCAGGGAAATTATAGGAAGACGTCACAGAGTAGCTGGACTAAATCACAGCTCCTGTTGCATTACTTTTCTTAGTAGTTAACTTTGAAAATATGCTCTGAAATTATGCTTTTATTAAGGGGAGAAGTATTTCCATAAGTAAACCACTAATTCACCAGCAACTTCAGCATTTCCTTGCCTCGAGTGAGCTGATAGAAGGATGGAGTAGGTGCTATGGCCCTGGGGGACCATGTGAATTCCCTGATCTTACATGGTGCTCCCAGCTCCTACAGCACTTCTGGGACCCTGCAGCAGCTGCAGCCAGCAACTGCCTGCATGTGAGCACTGCTCAGAGGAGACTGGCCAAGGGGCAAGGTGTGCAAGGCCAAAGTAAAGGTGAAATTTAGAGAACTCTGCTTATGCCATGCAATATTTCCCATAGCCAATGGCTTAAAATGTAAGCTCAGTGCTTTTGTTCATCTCTGAAATATCAAAGAATACATATATGATCAGTCTGTCTTTATTGTACGCTGGGCATATAGTATGCTCAGCTTAAAAAACCCACCACTTTTCAGTAATTTTCCTCTTTCTGTTTTCTACAACACACATTTGATCATTTAACTGATTTTTAGCTTTTTTTTCTCAATATTTGGCTTCCTGCTTGTCACAATAGGTAAACAGAGTGCCTGTGTGATGCTGCATGTCCACAATTTTTTCTCTTCTGCAGCAGTGCTCCAAGCAGGATTTGACAGCAGAGAGAGCGCATGTTACAGCAGTGCTGAGTGTATAGCACTCACTCATCAACGAATGCCACATCCATATTGCCACAGACTGTCATCCTCGTTTCAGAATTTATTCTGTGTCCTAACCTGAGATAAAGGGAATTTCCATCCTCTATTCTTTTCTTGCCCTTCAGGATGCCAGGAAGGTGTCACGCTTACTGCAGGAGCAGGCAGAAAAACTGCCAAACAGTATTTCACCAACAGCTTTCCTGTTGTACGGCTGGTCCTGCAGAACCTTTTCACCTGGTAGACTGATTTTGCAGCTCCTGCCAGCATGGAACTGTGCTTGTGCCAGTGCAATTTAAATAGCATATTTCATTAAAAGATCAGTGGTAGGCACATGGAAATGACAGTGATCATTAAGTCTGCATTACTATTGCTTGCATTAGGGAGCACAGAGGCCCCGGGCAGAGGCAGGACTGCACGGTGTGAGATGAAGGCAGCCCTCCTGCATGCAGTGCAGTCTATAAGCAAGTTTGCTTTCCAGTGATCTCTGAAAGAATACTCTGAGACAAACCATGCGCCTTAATCATAGGGTGACCAGTCTGTGGTATCACTTCCTGGATGTTCAGATGTCCCAATAATGAACATGACAGAAGATAATAAAGAGCTACTGGATAGATTTGCCCTAACCAATGGTGCGTGGTTGATTTACACCATTTCTGACCCACAAGCAAAGGCACTTTTCATTACACAAATCCCTGCAGCGTGATTAGTTTGCCTAATACTTGCCCTGCTTTTTCTCAGGGCAGGATACAAATCCTGGTGCTCCCATTGGTTGGCAGCATCAAGGAGCCGGCAAGATTTGTGTGACCACTGCAAGATGATTTCTCTGTAGCTGCAGAGGGTTTCACACGTTGCTCCTTGCACTGCCAAAGGCAGAGTCTGCTCTCCGCAGTACTCTGTTAAATGGGTCTGAGTGACCAAATGTGGTTAGTGAGGAGAAGGGGAGAAGGGGAAATTAAAGAAGGAAAGAGTCTTGAAATCAATATGAAGCAAAAGATGGATGGCAGGAAGGAGATGGATAGGTGGATGAGAGAGAAAGAAAGAATTATTGAATCGTTAAGGAGAAATGTAATCCAGAAGAACTTATATCCATGGCATAAAAGAAAGGTGTTTTCAGGATGGATAGTGTGGGTAAATGGCCATAGTGTTGGATGTCACATCCGTGTTCAGAACCAAATTATACCTGTTCTTCAACTTGGGTTAGACAAACCAAGGTAAGAACACACCTTTTATAGCATTGTACCTACTAACTCGTTCACTCTTTGGTAATAAATACAACCTGTCCTGCGGTTCACCCCATCACTTGTCTTGACATACGCCATATGGAAAGGCAGTGAGTCTTCTCCACCTATCAGTCCTCTCAACACCAGGACAAGAGAGTAGCAATGCAGGCAAGATTTACAATGCAGTCAATGTGATATTCGTTTGTTTTCTCAACACATTTCTTTATCACACTAGTAATGCGTAAATGCTTACTGTAGAGAAACATGGACAGGCTTTAAGATCTAATGCAGCTGGCAGAATTTAATTAAAACACAATTGGGATCGAGATGGTTTCTGACACCAGGCACATGTGATTAAAATTCTTATGACTGGGAATTTGCACACCTCCAAATCCTCATTTCACAAGGAAAACCACCAAAGGTTGATATTTAAATCTGCATATCTCTGGTTTATTGAATTATTGTTATACACTCTCTGAGGCTCTAGCTAGCTAGATACATCTCAAACTGGCCAAACCATTTCAATTTAAAAAGTTTATACTTGGCCTTTGCTCAGGCAATATCTCAGTTGGGTTAAAATAAATTTGATCAGTCAAATGGTTTGTGGCTTTCTGTTTCTGGCATGAGAACATTTCCTTAAAACTACTTGTGTTGGGGAGCTAGTGACCCCAGCCAAGACTGGTAACTTTTGCTTGAAAACCTCAGGTTCTTTCTAGTGATCAGTTGTGGATGACAGCGGTTGTGTTGGGGTTTCTTAGAGTGAGAGCTTTACAGTAGGGAAAACCTCCCTCTACCCACTCCGAGTTCTCATTTTTTTCCCTTAAATCTCACATCCTGGTTCTGACTGAGCCACTCAAACAGTTCTAGATTTTAAACAAGATGCAGCCATTCCAGTAAGTAATGTGTGTGTGTCTAAATGAGCAAAGGAGATGTTTTCTTAGCTTTTGCTACAAAGACCTTCTTGGTCATCACAAGCAGTTGTGCTGTAAGCACATGCCTGTGTTCACAGGAGGTGATGGTGCTCCAAGCTGTGCACACAGCCCTGTCTAGGGCTGCTGCAAGGGAAATGTTGCAATCACCTAAAATGGACATATAGATCTTCTACCATCCTCTTCCCTCCTCGCAATGTTAAAGGTATCTTGGTGTAACCGTGCCATGCTTGAATATACTTATGTTTTAAATGGCCTTGTTTTATAAATGTTTTTATTTGTTTCTGCTACTTTCACACCTACACTGAGATGTAAAGGTTTTTTTCTGAATGCTGCTAAGAATCATGCTGTTACCTCTTGAGCACAACATCATTAATTCCCTCATCTGTAGTGTCTCCCTGGGGAGGTGGGAAACCACACGCAGGAACTTCACTGGCCTTCCTCTTTATTGGCATGTTTAGTGAAAAATATTGCCCCCTGTTGTGGACTGTCTAAAACAAATAAATAACATTTACATCCTGGCAGAATATTGAACAAACCCCTTCTTTGTAAGCTGCCCAGGTTTTTCTGTTGCTGAGACTGTCACCTACTGGCCACGGAGCAGCTCACCAGCATCTCGGGAACAAATTCTGATGAATTAAGTATTCGGCTTTGCTGTTAGAAATTACACCGAGATGTTCCTGTTTTATCTGACGGTAAACAGGGCGGTAATTCTGTAAAAAGGGTAGATCAGGAATCCAGAAAGCTTCCTCATTTATAAAATGCTCAGATTTCATGGAGTTTTAATGCAAAGGAAACCAGGATCTCATCACAGTGGAGATGTGGGGTAAAATGCTAGTTCCAGTAAACTTAACGGGAGCAAAATAAGCCATAACCAACACTCAAGGGAAAGGCAAAAAAAAAAAGACCAGCTATTCTGTCTCTGGTGGATTTTTGTCACGTTAGACCATGGATACAAGATAACCTTAAGAAAGGGCCACATCTTAGTATTGACCAGCAGAGCTCAACAAGAATCAAAGGACCTTTACTGAAGATGTATGGTACAGCTTTTATGGGAAAGGAGAATTGCTCTAAAAAGCTGTTTTAGCCCTGTCCTTGTCCTGCCCTCACATCTGTTGTCTCTGCTAGCTCATTTTCTGCCAGTCTTTGGGCCAGAACCTCAACCAGTGTAAAAAAGAGCAAGTCTGAATTCATAGCTAGAATATGGGATTGTGGTGTGGTTTATTCTCCCCGTTTCAAGGAGTGCCCCCCAGCTTCTTCCCCAGACCTGAGAGCAGGTTAAGGTACTGCCTGAAATGCACTGTTCAGCTGAGCTTTTTTTCTGTTTAAGACACAGAAATGAGTTGCTGAGCTGGATAACAGGTGCCAAACTGCAAAACTGCATCTTTACTGGTTATTCCAATGGAGCATCACTCTCTATAGCTCTTCCAAAAATTTGTATTTTTTTCTTAAATGTAATTGAGCTGTATGACTGGCATTCTGCAGGATTGCTGATAGGGAAGGAAAGCTAGTGCCACAGAGGCTGTTTCATGACAAGTATCCTCAGCTCACTTGGTGTTACACAAGGGTGTTGCTGCCTGAAAGCACATCTAAAATAACCCTCAAGCTCACTGCCATATGTTGTACTGAAACTTTAAAGAAGAGATTTTTTTTTTAATGGATGTTTTTCATATGCCTCTTAGATCACATCTGTAAAAAATAGATTTCGTGTATTTTAGAAATGCTTTTTGACTGTGTCTGGAGTCAATCCCTAGCACTGAATTTATGCAAAGTGGCCATATTTCTATTTCTTATTATATTTTTTTGTGAAATGGGTACATTATTTCCCTTTATTTCCCTTCACTTCATTCCTGTGCTTGGACACTTACAAGCTTTAATTGTTATCAGGGAACACCGGGTGCCTGGATGTCTCTCTTATGAAAGCAAGAGGCTGGTTAAAAAGAAAACCAGAGAGATTAGAGTCTGCATGAAATTCCACTAAATTCAGTAAAAAGGGTAATTTCAAAGAATTTAGGATCAGATTTCAAATGCATTCCTTGAGAGGCTTTGTACTGGTGGATTAATATAGGATGCTGAGTCTCCGTCCCTCCCACTGTACAGGAAGGATAATGCTATTTACTTTCCCTATAGGTTACCTCACTACTCACTTCTTGTGCACTGTTGTAAAAGAGCAGAACACTTCAAGGCCATTTGGTGTTAAGAGGACTTGGAAACCTCTGGCTCACAGCCAGGTAGACCCTGGGGCCAGCTCTCACGAACACCAACAGGGAAAAACCACAGCCTTTCCAACTTCATTGGGAATAGGGGTCTTTGCCTGAAATGCTCTCTTTTCAAATTTGTGAATGCAAAACTAGAAAAAACCCCCCCTGGCTTCCTTCTCTGCTATCCCCCACACTTCTCAGTAAGTCATTTCCTTGGAGCTGGTGGGATCTCTCTTCAGGCAGAAGATAGTTGGGGAGCGTTGTCGCTGCAAGTACCATGGGAGTGTGGACTCTCCAGCGCCATCACGCAGCCTCTTCAGTCCTGTCCATTACTTCATTTATCACACAGAGATATTCTGTCACCACTGGAGAAAGATTCCCTTTAAAACTGCTCTTTCACTGGTAGATTTACTTTGAACCGAGACAAAACGTGAGTTAATATTGGTTTTGAGGGTAAATAAAGGACAATGAAGATTCTAGCCTAAAAAATGTAGCATATGAATTTTATCCCCGCACTGCGCTTTCATTTTAATGGTCCTTGCTGTGTGTTTTATTGAAGACTGAGTCATAAGCAGATCTTACTGCTTTGGAAGGAAGGAAATGGAGTTTGGGCAAAAACATTACGTGTCTCAAATGGATCCAACAAAGAGAGACTGCTCAAGCTGTGAAAACGCAATGATGTATCTCAGCAAAAGGGACAATTGAAGGTCAAAAAGAAATTCCTTGTGCTGCATTACAGGTTTACATCACCTGAAGCTTGTCTGGACTCAGTTGATATTTCTGGTGACAGGGCCATCACAGTGAGAAGAGCGGTTCCTGCTCTTGTCCCACCCCTCAAAAAACAGTCCTGGAGTTAACAGGACTCCCTCCCGGGTCTTGTATTTCAGTGCTATGATAATGAACATGTGCTCACCGCTTGGGGCTGACACAATTGTCGTTGTTGGGACTTGGTCAAGGCAAAGCATTTTTGACTGAGATTGTTGAGGAATGAGAGAGAAGTTCTTGTGTTATTGCAGCATCTCTATGGCATGCAGGATTGTCCCTTTGCAGATGCCCTTAGGAGTGTTGTGTTTGGCTGAGGAGGAGAGGGGGGGAACCACACAAGCTGACCTGTGCAGCTTAGAAGTTGCTGTCTGGTGGGCAAAATCAGCCATGCCTAGGAATGTGCAGCAGAGCATCAACCCTGTCGTTAGAAGTCACCTCCATCTCACATCATGAGTGGGATTGGACTGCAGTGTAGTGCAGGAGAAGTCATGAGACTCAAAGGGGTATCTTTCATGCCCTTTGTCACAAACAGCATCTTTTTTCCTGTTTTTTTACCCCAGTTACGTTTGTGTTTCTTAAGGCAGGGACTGGGTAAAGTGTTACCTCTGGAAGCAGAGGTAGGCTGCCCTTTCTCTGGGGTGCTATTGAGCGCATTCAGGGGCAAGATCTGAGACCTGGCAGGGCACTGAAGACAGGGAACAGAGCCCAGGAGCAGGAACAGCTTGGGCATGGAGATCAAGAAACTGCAGGGCAGTGGACAGAACACAGCCAGGCTCAGGGCTCCCCAGGGATCCACTTGGACAGGCACAGCTGGTTGCAGCTCAAAAACTAACTGACTTGCAGCCAAGCCTTGAAATAGGGTAGACAGGGCACTGCATGTTCAGTCACTGATAGTTTGACTTTGAATTTGTTTAGAAAGTTAAGTTTCTTGATTTTTTTTTTTTTTAGGTAAAGCCTGGCTGTTAGAGGTCAGAAGCTTTTTGATCTTCTTCAGGGAGCACACCACAAGGGAGAGGTTTAGCCGTACCTAATTCAAAGCTCTGGACCTTGTGCTGTCACACTCTTGGAGGCAGCTAAAGGCCAGAGACATTCATTTGGCAGGATGTCTTTATAGGAGCCACAGCCCCGCTGACACAAGGCAGCCTAAGAGTGCTCCCTCCTGCCTCCTGGGCAGGACTTCGCGGTCCTTCTTCTGGCTCCCCTGGAGTTATGGCAAGGCAGGTTGTCCTCTGCTGCAGCCAGACGGTAAAGTGAAGAGTCTGAGGCTTGCAAGGACTCAGCAGCTTCTGAAGGGTCACTCAGTATCACCAGACACGGCCAGACCAGTGAGGCTATTTATTTACATTATTATTACCAAAGCTACCTATCAAACACAGCTGTGAAAATGTGGCCTTTTTCTTTTCCTCCCCCTCCCTTTGGCCAGCTGGTGTTCCTCCTACATGGTACAGAGGAATTTTATTTTCTTAAAGTTCAGGCTCAGGCTGCAAATCTGGCTAACACTCAAAGGGGCTTTGGAGGACATCTGATGTTTCTGAGAATCCTGGCCATAGAGGGCCACATTCCTCCAGGTTCCTTCTGGTTTTGAGCCTCCTCTGGGTTTTATATTGTAGTAGGGAGGAATAAAAGGCCCTTTCCATCTTCAGCATGTAAGATGAAGGAACTGAACAGGAAGAAAATTATAAACTTAGTTTTAGAAGTATTAGTGGTGAGTTTCATGAACTTCTTGGTCTTAAAAGAATGATATCCAAATAGGTGTTGCACATGCAGAAAGTCTCTGGTTTAAATAGGATGTGTGCACACAGACTGTCTCTGTAGCATCCCTGGAAGGGAGGCTTTTGTTGGCTCGTGTACCCCAAACTCAGACTGCTTTCAGCTGGCAAGCAGGACCGGGAGATCTGCAGTTGGGCTGCCACAGACCAGCAGATCAGAATGTTTGAGTGTGTTTAAGCTATCTTGATTTTGCAAATATTATACAAGTAGCATTGTGTTCAGTTAGCAAGCCTTTTAGGTGTCATGGCCCTTCAAGTATTTTCAAACTGTGACTTTACATCCTAGTAAACTGAAGAGTCCCACTTCTATTTTGTGCAGGGGCCTCCAGCTGGACCAGTACTACAAATACAGCTCCAGGTGCTGCGGACAGCTAGGTACAGGCATAATATTTATACTTTTCTAATCTGGCAGGTGGATTTGTATGCCTATATAGAAAAAAACAACATCTGGGTTTAATCATTATTTTGTTTGGGTTTGGGAGGGTATTTTAATTTGCCTGTTGTTTGTCATTGTAACCTCAGAAGATAAAGGTCTTTAGCCAGCAGGATGAAGTGATGCTTTGTTTTACTATTTACAGTGTTACATTTGGCTGGAGAGCATGATGCTGTAAGAGTGAAAAAGCATGCAAATAACTTGTTTATCCTCGGAGATGGATGCTTTGTACTGTAACAAACTGTGCTGTTGGCTTGACCCAGCTTTACTTTCCCAGAATTGGGGAAGCTGACAAAGCTTGCTGAGGAAGACTTCAAACCAGCCGGCTTTTGATTTCACAAAAGTGCAGCTCCACAAAGCAACAAAATGCTTTGATCTAATGGTATCGATTACACAATACATGAAAGGAAAGTGGGAAATAAAGATATTAAAATAAAATTCCCAAGTGCAGACTTAAAGATCCCATGGCAAAATTTAAGAGCAGTGTTGAGTAAGCAGGTGGGGTTTGTAGGGTAAATGGGGAAGTTGATGACTGACCACAGAAGACAGTTAGTTTGTTAAAATGGGTTTTTTGTTCAATCTGAAGAGACTTTTTCATAGTGAAACATATAAAAAAATTTGATGTGAATTAAACATTTTAACCTCAGTACCTTTTCGCTTGGTGCTTGGCAAGATCCACACAGGCCATTTTGCACCTCTGCTCCTTGCCTATCCCTTGTGGAATGAGATTAATGCTGCTCCCCACCAGAGCTGTTTGTGAGCCTTAATCTGGTCTTTATAAACGCTATTAGAGAAGGTCCCACATGAGCAAGATCACATTATAAGAATTATTCAGTTGGTTAGGAACTCCTTTTGTGGTGGGGTCAGAAATTAATAAATCTCTTAAATAGCATCCTCTCTGAAAGGAGTTGCCTCTCTGATAGAAGAGTTTCGGTGCTTTACTGTGCTAATAAGTCACCAGATGTCCTCAGGGAGGACTGAGAGCCAGGTCACTGTCTCCATGGACCTCTACTGGTGGAGCTCACCCATGCAGCCAAGTCCTCTCTGAAGAGGGACTCAGATTTGAGACCAGAGCTTGCAGCTCGTGCTTGGTAGGCAAGGTCGTTGTGCCTTAGGAAGAAGTGGGAGATCAAGTCACCTATATGCTATTTGAAACTAAATGAGCCCAGCTTTCTCTCGTATGAGCAATTCTGTGCTTTTTTTTCTGTAAATATGGCAAGGCATTGGCTCTGTTTGTATGGTCCTACCTACCACTGCATCTCAGCACATGCAGCCTTCATGCATTTATTCCTCTGGCAGTGCTGTGCATTTGGGAGCAGAGATGTGGAGGACCGTGGGAAGTCAGGAGACTTTCTGAAAGAAGTGGGATTTAGTTTGTGTTGAGTTTTGCTTTGTGTGCACTGTGTTGCACTTCCCGAGCTGTGCCCAAAGTTTGCTTTGCTTTGATCAGGACCTAGTGTGAGCAAATTATGTTTTTGGAAAAATGTAAAAGATTATATGCAGTATCTTCTCTCAGTGTTAACAGCAGAAGAAAATGCTTAGATCAGTGCTTAGCCTGCCAGTCCTTCAGAATGAGGAACTCTCACAGAAGAGTTGAACATTTTAAGCAAAATAACTTTTTCAGAATTATACTATCAGACAAAGTTACTGCTGGGCCTGAGCAATGAGCTTCTAAAGCTTCCAGCAAATTTCTCGTCTCAGACCACTGACATGTTGCAGCGGTGTCCAGATGAAATACAGGCTGGGAATCTCAGCTAGTTTAGAACAAGCCTGTCTAATTTTCTCAGCAGGAGGAAGGTACTGGACTTATGCAAACTCTAGTGGCTGTATCACCTGTCTCCAACTTCCCCAGCACGTACAGTTGGGTGCCGACCCCCATTTTCCCATTGTTCCAGCTGGTGTGACTGCTGTGGCTTCAGCAAGGTGTTTTGGGTTGCTGCAGCAGGAGCAGACAGTACCTGACAGCCCCCTCCAGCCAGGAGCAGTTCAGGAGCTGGTGTGTGGCCACCACGCTCCTCTCCGGATGGCTGACTGTGCTTTAGCCATGAATGAAGTGATCCAGAAATCTCTTACTTACCTCACAGCAAGCATGTGAAGTGTATGAGAAGCTTAATTAATTAATGCTCGTCAGACAATGAGCTCTCCTGAGAAAAAAGCCATGACGGGGTGGGGAGATGACAGCCAAGTACGGCTTGTGGGGACTTCTGTTTTTTCATTAGAGTTGGCTGAAAACTCTGTCAAAATACTGACTAGTGTGGTTTCTCTCAGAGCCAGGGCTAGGGTTGAGCATTCCTCCTCTTAGCCATTTATTACACCAAAAAGTGGATTATTGTCATGTCCGCATGGTCAGGAGCCAGGGATCAGCGACAGGTGCCAAGCTGGGTATCCATGTGTCTGAGGCAGGATGTTGAACACTTGGTTGCCTGATTTTTTCCACTGGGAACACAATAGTTTTGCCCAAATGTGGTGAATTTCTAGTATGGACAATCTAAATTAAATATTTTGACTTAGTTCTACTCAAATCACACCTGTTTAACTTAAAAAATAAAAACAGCAAAACAAAGCATCTCTGCACAGAACAGTGCATCTCCTATCTTCAGATTCCCTGCTTTCCTGGCATTTCTGCTGCTGTAAGTGCCAGGTATTTCCACTGGCCCAGGTGGTGTGACCTGCTGGGTGCTGCAGCCTCGCTGCTGGTCAAGAGGGAATCATGCCCCAGGGGCTGACACTGAGCTGATGTCCACGCCTGGTCAAAGCCCAGATCTACCCAGATCTAGGCAGGAGAAAGCCACTGTCATTTCTGTGCCAGCTGAGTTGCTGGGCTGGAAAAGTCATTCATGTAAGTAAATGATTAGTAAATGATTGGCCTCTATCTGGTGACTCCATAGTCACCATCAATAACCCTAACACAATCTGTGGTCATAGCCCAAGACAAAAGTAAAACAATTTCCTTCCAAAAAGACCATCATTAGCTGGACTGATGTCAGCACAGCCTCACAACTCCAAGGCTTTGACATCATCTCATAAATTAGGAAGATTTTCAGGCCAGACAACACTTTAGCAGTCTATGTGGGCATTGAAGGGCTGTCGTAATGAGCCTTGTAAAATAAAATGCTGACTGTAAAAAGGAGGAAACAAGTGGTTGCCTTCAGCATTCAGGAACACATTTGAGGGCTCTTAGCTAAAATCAGCTTAACAGATGTGACCAGATCCCAACTCCTTTTAGCATGTACCTGGAGTTAGCACCTTTGCAGTTACTTATGGTGGGGAAAGAAGAGACAGCTGTCTAAGATGCATGGGAAGCAGTAGCAGAGCAAGGAGATGAAGAGAAAAAGAAATGACTAAGTATTGCTGTCCGACTGAAGTAAGGTTGCAATGACTAATCAGGTAGAATAAATGTCTCTTTGCTTTGCAAACAACCATGACCGTAGTTGTCTATGTCCTGACCTTGCTTTCCCTGAAGTCAGTGCCAAAGTGTTCCTTGACTTCATCATCGCACAACAGGCTCCAGCTTATTTTTTTCCATGAGTGATACTCTGCCCCTTGCAAATGATCCATGTGAGCAGAGTGGTGAGCAAGTCAATATGGTTCCCTGTGCCAACAATAAAGCTGATCTCATGGGAAGTTATTGTGCCAATGCTTTTAGCCAGTAATCTTTTGAGCAGCAGTCATGCAAATGTTCAGATATGCAATAGCCCAGGAAAATCAATGGAATCACTTAGATGATTAAAATTACTTTTCCCCAAGTGTTTCTAGCCTTTGTACAGGTCCTTGGTCTGTACGGATGGCTTGTACACGGATCTGTGCACTTGCGAAGATTAGAACAACACTTTTTCATTAAGAGAACTTGCTCTGCCTGAATGCAGAGAAGGTGACTATGAGAAAAGCAAGTTATTATTTTCCCACTGACATGTGTTGTTTCCATGTCTTTCTGAGACGTAATATACAGATACTGTCTGTGAGAGACATGAAAAACTGTTATGCCAAGCTCAGTAAGTCCCTGATGCTTGCAAGTGCAGTTTTTTTTTATTTTTAGTATTTCCTGGAGAAGGGTTGAATCCATCCATGTGAAAAATATTGCAATTGACAGAGAGGAGAGGCATGCATGTGTTTCAAGACATGTGCCCGGGGTGGCTGTGGTTATATAATGGATCTTTTGACATGGCCAATTACATAAAATGATAATACTTGAAAGGAAGGCCGTAAATGTATGCAGAGAAGGAATCTGTAGAGCCTGTGTCAGCACAGGTGATGGGAATGAAGCGGAAGAAAGGTTCCCAGGTTCACCGTGGTTCTGCCTGTCCAGTAATCCCTAGGTGCTGCTGACTTTCGGCAAGCAAAGCAGGAATCCTCCTGCTGCAGCCCCTGCATTGAATGGCCATCGGCAACCATATGGTAATGCCTCTACAAGCACTGGGGAGGAATGAGGCCATGGAGCATCCCAGTTAATAAGATGCAACCTTTGGAAAGCTGTTTCTTTCATCACATTTTTAACAGAAAGGTCCCCACCAAGCTGCAGGACACATGGCACGACCGGTTCTGCAAATGCAGCGGTAGGAGGGGGAGAAGTACTAGTGCTTGTTTAATGATGCAGTGTGTGCACAGCAGAGAGAGGACATACACATGAATGCCCAGTGAAGCATATGCTCTGGCTGCAGGAGCTCAGCCACTTGGGTAGGAGCCACAGCTCTGAAATCCCCAAAGCTGGCACATGGGATTGAGAAAGGTTTTTCTCAGTGAAAATGAAGTTCAGACTTGTTTGGGCAGGCAGTAGGTGATCGGCCCAAATCCAGACGTGGGCTCTGCTCAGCCTATGAGGAGGGCTTCACCCCTAGAGCATGCTCACTTTTCTCTAGGTAATGCTCTTGCTCTGGCATCACCGCTGCCTTACTGGTATAATGGCACTGTGCCTGCTGGCGGGAAGGGAGAGAGGATGGAGGTTTGTGCCACTTGGCCTGTCCTACTGTATTGCAGGCAAGAAATCAGAGATCTCCCATGAGAAAAACCATAATGCATATATACTTCATGCGTTTTAACCTATGTCAACTTTTCCAGGTGTAAAGTCCAGCACTGTGACCAACCAAAGGGTCACAAAGGGCTAAATTTTGTCCCTAGAGCAAATATAGCATTGTCTGCTGTGCAGTTTCCAATGAGTCACGCTGTCTGTGCAGCTTGCAGCATGGGCTTAGAGCACAGTGACCTCTCTGTGACACAGCTCTTCTTCATGAGACTCCTTAGTTTCGCAGTTCGCTGCTGAGGACCACGTTTATGTCTTCATATTGATACAGTCACCAGGTTCAGCAGCAGAAAGGAGCATCCAGGTGTGGGGTGGACACCAGATTTGGTGGGGCTTCAGGAGATTGCCTTCCCCAGGGAAACACATTTACCAGCTCTTGGTTGGTAGCCACTGAGATGAACTGGGGCATCAGGGCTTCTATCCCCAAACTGCCTGCTCGTGCACATAAGCATGACACTGTCTGTGTCTGTCTGAGCATCAGCTGAGGACGTGAAGTGTGGGCTGGCCAATTTTAATGCATTTCCAACAGATGGTGCTGCAATGCCACCAAAAGCTAAATGCAGGGCTGGAGGAGAGGTTTTAGAGACAGTTCCCTACTCCCCATGTTTCCCCCATGGTTTCCCAGTTGAATTGCAGAGGCTTTTGTTTTCCCCACAACAATCTGCACAGACCTTCCCTGGCTTCAGTGTTTATCCTTCTCAGCTCAACAGGACACTGCCTAGCAGGAGCCGGCCTGCAGATCTTCCACCTTTCTGGGAACTCCATTTAATCCACCTGCTTTTGCAGACAAGCTGTGACTCACCACAGGCTTATGGTGAGCTTGATGCTGCAGTCTGCGTCCAGTGATGTGGGGGCAGCTATGCCACACGCCATCAGCATGGGAGCTTAAGGCAGCTCCTTGCCACACTGCATGGGTGTGCTTTGGCATTGCCACCCCTCTGTCTAAATGTTATTTATGTTGTTGAGTCTTTTCTTTCTTGAGATAGTAGCAGGGCTTTTGATGTCCTGGGGCTTTGAAGACTCACAGGATTTAGGGTTAGCAGCAGCAGGTCTTCACGTCAAGCTGCAATGAGCAGTTATGTTGGCAAGGCAGCCATCCTTGCCTGGATGGTTTGGCTCATGGAGGGATGTTTCTTGTGCCCTAGCTTTTCTTCCCTGACTCCTTTAGATCTTCTGCCCACCCACTCATACTGGAGGAGTGGTAAGATCCTGTTGTATGAACCTTCTTCCCCAGGAGACATTTCTCTAGCTCTGCAGCCACTGGGGAACAATAAAGGTCATGTACCACCTACAGCCTCTCCTGCCAGCTGCTTCTCAGGGCCTGAGCACACTAATAGGTCTTAATTGGCCCTGACCAGCCTCACCTGGGACCTACCCTTCCCCCAGCTGGGAACTCCATTTAAGCTCAGACCGGGGAGGGTTTAGTTCTCTCTGGGGCTATGTTGTAAGTGTAGCCACAGCCACAGCCACAGCCTCATTATGAACTTACCTGGTGATCTCAGCTCGTGCTGCAACCTGGCCACAGTCTCTGCGCCTGCCCTGCTTGCCATGCTCAGGTATTGTGGGATGGTCCCCCTGCCCTGTTGGCTCTTATCATGCTTGTTCCTGAGGGTGCAGCTGGCCCTCGCTGTGCCCTGCCACTGCTTGTGCTCTCTTTCTGAACCCAAGAGATGCTGCAAATGCTTCAGACAAGGGAAGAAGCTACTTATATGGGGAGGAAGTTGTTTGATTTCATCAGTACTTGGGGAAGGGGAGAAAAGCACATCTATGCATGTGCTGTTAGTACTTACCTGCCTGCTCCCTGCTGTTTTTACTCATGGGAGCTGTGCTTGAGCTGTGTAGTGTCTCCTCGCTGTTGGCCTCATAGGAGGTGCAGGGTGACTCTCTGCTGCCCCTCTCTGAACCTCCTCCTGGTTCTGCATGACTTTAGAAACTCAGTTTCTTGCTGATGTGATCTGAGAAATTTGTGCCAGGGAGTAAAGCTCACAAAGAATTTGTGAGTGTTGGAGAGCTTCCCTCTTGACAGCGGGGGAATTGCTCTGGGGATGTGCTGTGGGCTGAGCACCCAGCATTGCGCCAGGCAGTTGCAGGGGCCCCACATGAAAGCTTTGGTGCAACATCAGCTATTCATGATTTTGAAAGACTGTTGGGATCAAGATGTGTAAGTTTGCTTCTTATCTTCTTCATTTAAAACTGATATGCTGCTTCTATTCCCCTTCCTCTGAAAGATTTGATACTTTCAAAGCACTTCACAAACAAAACAAGTAATCTTTAGGGGCTGCCAAAGAATGATCCTGGGAAACTGAATTGAAACTGAGATTTTTTTGATAGAGCTGGAGACTCTGCTTCTTGCCTTGGTCTCAGCAAGCACACAGGTAAAGCCAGCAGTGCTTTTAACACTGCTACGCAATGTTTCTACAGCTTTGGCTAGCAGGAATTTCATGGCTGTGCTGAGAGTTGCTGCTGGCTTTAGTGTAAACAAGTAGGTACCTGTTAATCCCCAGTCTTGCACAGAGCCTATGCTCTTGCGCTTGAACAGAGACACGCAGTCGTGTGAAATGTTACTAATGCTCTGTACCTCACCAGCCCCAACCTCATGGCTCGGCTGCAGAGGGGTCTGGGGAAGTGATCCTGCAGCAGGCGGAGGGGCTAGCAACGCGCGCTTCACAGGGCTGGCTCTCTAAAGAGGAAGGATTATTTAAATAACAAAAGAAGAGGGTAAACTTCTAGCAACAGGGGTGGTTTTGCTGTGAAGCCTGCGGCAAGGAGTCGCCGTGGGTGCAGGGCAAGGGAGCACAGGCTGGAGCAGCTGCCGAGCCCCCGCGGAGAGGGCGGTCAGTGCCACCCGGTGGCACACGGCCTCGGTGGTAGGGGGGACAACCTGTCCTGAAGAGTGCGGTTAAACTGCTGCATCCTGGGGAATATGCAGTCGCGTTGTGCTTAATGCTTAAGCACTGATGCAGCAACATGGCCAGGTAAAGCTGGCTCTGGTCTAGGAAGGGATGTGTGGACCTTCCTGTCCTTGTTCCCTTCAGCCTGCCCTGGCAGCGAGGTGCTCCCTTGCCTTGGCTTGGAGAGGAGGGATACCTTTCTCCCTGCACACTGAAATCGTATCTGCTTTCGGTACAGCCTTGCTCAGGGGTATCTGCAGCCGCACGATGCCGGAGGAAGGCGTCTGCCCAGGAAGCACTGTAGACATGCTGTGTGTGATTTGAGCGAAGCCTGTGTCTAGCAGGTTCAGGAGCTGCTGGCCAGGGGTGTGCTGTGGCATCTACTTGCCTCTAGAAGTACTCCTGGCCTTTCTATGGGTGGGACTGAGAGATCTGTTCACCTCTCTCTAGCCCCAAACACATGTTGGGAACATCCTGGTGTCTAGTCTTGCTGTGCTGTGATGCTGAGTTATGGGGACATTAATCCTGGAGAGGTGGTAATGCAGAGACAGCAGATGTGGCAGGGGTGTTACGGGGGTGGTGCTGGGAGCAGCAGCAGAGGGATGTTTTCTGCCTTGCTCAGGTTGCTGTTTGCCTGAGTGCAGACCTGCACACTCTGACCTGCTCACATGGCTTCCTCATGCTTCCTACGTGCCAGTTTATCTGGGCACTATGTCCTCACAGTCTGCCTGCACTGCACGATGAATTTGCTGTTGTTGAATAGTAATAATGCCTAAAGAAGACAATACAGAAAGTATGAAAATAAATCCAAATAAAGAATTGAACATTCAAATCGACTTTACAGTAGCTCATTATGTCACTACCCAGCCCCTTGCAAAGACTGCTTGGCTTCCGTCACCAGGAAACATTGCTGAGATGAGGTGTGCTGGAGCTGTGAACAGCCTCTCAAAGCATCAATCAAATCCAGTTATTAAGAGATCCAAAAAGCAGCTTGGGCATTGATCTGTGAGCTGACAACACTGGTTGGCCAGGACTTTGATCTAAATGAGTGCCCCATCTTTCAGATCCAACTTCATTCCCTTGCCAAAAACTGAGATTGCCCTTTTGTATTTCAGGGCTATGCTATGAAATTAAGTGATTCCTTCTCAGGTCATGTGCACCCCTGAAAAGCAGCGTCTGGGTTGATTTTCCGGAAAACCAGGGGAACCCTTGAATAAATGCACAATCAAGTGACTGGTTCCCCTAATTAATGCTGACAGTAAAATTTGATCCCCACCTCCATGTAGAGGAAATGATGCTGAGATCAATTCACCCTAATTTAGTTGCAATTACCTGGATGTATGCATCGTTGCACTTTGGAATAGTAAGAACATTTTGGCTGTATTCTCGCATAAATGTTTTCCCAGTGGATGCAGTCTCATTGCATTCAGGAAAAAAAACCCTTTTGAATACTATATCCCTTTAAACAAATGTCTGTTGAAATTATCCTTAATTTCTTGGGTTGAAGCACCGTCATGGAGGGAGAGCCCTGGCAGTGGCCATGGCTTTATTGTACTTTTGTGTGGCAGGTGAAAAGCTCAGCAAGTCAGCCAGTCTCCTTTCTTCTGTTCTTCTGCCTTTGGCCTTTGAGCTCCAGCTCGTAGCACAATGAGACCAGAGAAAAATATCTGCTCAGTGGGGTATAGAGCAGTGACTTATGTCTAAGACAGCCTTTGTCACATACCACAGCTTTCAGGAGAAGCAGGCTGCTTCATCTTAACTTGTTTCTTGCATCCTACCCTTATAGTAGCATCGGTGGGCTATGGCTCTGTGTCAGTAGGGCTGAGATGTCACTCTGCCTACTGGTTTTCAAGATTTTGGCCCCTGCCTGTACAGGGGAACACTGAAATCTGGCAGGTCTCTGCACAGGGTCTTGCTCACGCAAAGCAGCAAAACTTTTGGGCTTGCTTGCACACCCGGTGCTCTGTGCAGACTTCAGTAGTTGGTATCTTGGCTAATGCATCCAGGATTGATGATGTTTGCAATCCTGGAGCAACTGTGTCATTATTCATGTGGCTCTGCTGCTGCAGCCATCTGAGCAAATGACTCTATTTGTCACACATGGACCTCCCACGGATGAGCCCCTTGGAGATTCTAATCTCTGCTGGTGTCACCATGAACTTATCTCCTTTTGGCCCAGCATGTGTGCACTGGCCCTGAAATTCCAGCCCTGCAGCCCCTGTTAGAGATGTTAAACCTCCAATTCAGGGATGTCTGACAGCTAAATTACATTCTGCAGGTTTTCAGGCCTGTAAGGTAGGATTTTAGCCTGTTGCTTGTGTCTGACCTGATTTCTGGCTACTCCTGAGTTGCAGTGCTCCTGGAGGGCTATGAGTGGTGGCTGGCCCTCCTGGGAATGCAGGGGTCTGGGGAGGGAGCTTGGCCAAGTTGTAGTGATGGGACATGATCGCTTTCTGCTCCCCTGGGAAAAGCATGGTGAAGGCAGGCAATGGGAAGTCAGGTTACAGTCAGCCCTCACAGTGAGTAGGAACACCTCCACAGCTGCCCTCTCCAGGGTGTGTCCCTGAGACCCTGGGCCCCAAAGCTCAGGAGGAGTTTTGCTTCTGATGGCTCCCTTGCTTGAGCACCACCTTCACCAGTGTGACAGTGGGTGATAAACCCCATCCCACTGCGGGATCTCTACAGAATAGCTATACTAACAACTGGCCTGGGCTGGACCCCATGGAGAAGCCAGATTGCCCAAGAGGATGCAAGTGAAGCATCACTTTTCAGTGAGACCTGGGCTGTCCCGTGCCAGGGCTGGTGGCACTAGGTGGCACCATTGAATTAGGAGCGAGGAGACGGGACATGCAGGTCTCGGGAGCCAGCAATTGTCTCCCAGGGGACCCAGGGAGAGGGAGAGCTGCTCAGGGGTATCTTCTGCCACAGCTTTAGTCTGTGTGCCTTTTCCTAGCACTGAGGGTACGTCCATTGCTCATGCTCAGAATAGTTGAACACCAGAACTGCCTTTCGCCTTGGCCTCCCTGTGCTGTTGGCCCTTGGAGCTTCTCCCCTCTTCCCCACTGAACAATGTGGGGACAGGTCCCAGCACAGCCAGAGGAGCTGTAGGTTCATCTGAGCAAGAGTAAAACATGACTGCTGAATATCACTGCTGCCTCTTCATCCCTCACCAGCACCACTACGGTCTTGCTAGGTAATTAGCTCTTGTCAGCAACTTGTGGCAGAGGGAAGGAGAGGTTTTTCCTTTTACCTGTTTTACTTTATCATCTTTCCATTTCAGCCTTTTATCTGGCTCTTGTCCAGCATTACAGGGTTTTTCCTATAAACTAATGCTTTGCTCAAAGCCAACCTGTACGGAGAGAACTTGCTGTGGGCATACTGCCAGTGTTACAAGCAATAACTGCAGGAAGAGCTAGTCCAGAAAGATGTTTTCCTACAAGATTTTTATTAATATAATTTTAATCAAAACATTCATCTCAACATCTAGTTTTTGAAATTGGTAACCAATACTTCCTGGGGGTATTTTGGTTGTAAATATTTAATGTCACATTTCTGCTGTAGAACTGAAGTGAAAAGTAATGGAAAAATAGTGCTGGGAGTAGGAAGGGATAACAGACTACATGCAGAAAATTTGTGACTAGTTATCAAAACTAATTAAGATAAGCTGCTATTTACTGAATAGTGATTGATTAAAATTTGCTATTATGTTATGAGAACAAATATAAGTAAAACATTATTTTCTTGCAGGAAAAATGATCGTTGCCCACTTGTTCCCCCTTGCTAACACTGTGAAAATCAGGAGCAAACCCAGTGGAGCGGGGCTGTGCTAGCCTGCTGCTGGAGGGGAACTGGGCTCGGGTTTCTGGAGGATGCTAGTGCGGGGAGTAGGATTAGATGTGGCTCCTTTGGGAAGTGCACACAGCCTGCAGTGAGTCCTGGGGCTGCTGGCAGCAGCAGCAGTATGTGAGGGAGCGTGGCCTTGCAGCTCTGCACATTGATGAGCATCCTTATCTGGGAGTCAGCAGCAGCTTTGGTTGCTGTACACATTTTAAAAATGCTGCTCTTCAAAGACTGTGCTGACAAGGGTCCTGTCGGGTGATGGGGCTCATTGTCCTCTGATTTGTACTGGTGAAAACGAAGACAACTTTCTAGGCCTGGTATAATCCCAGGCTAAGAATGATGGGAGAGCAGGCAGCTTGTGCGGGGGCTAACAGCCAGTGAGTCTGTCCTGATCTCGTGCTGTTTGCACTCAAGCTTGGGAGTGCTCATGGGCTGACTCAAAGGTAATTCGTGGCCTCTAAGCTAGTGAGTACATGAGTACCCCTGGAGTGCAGAGGAGCTCTACACTGACAGCCCAGGTGCAAATGAGCTGCAAAGTGCAGGGCTGAACTTTTCCTGGTGTTGGGGTTTGTCCAAGCTGATGTTCTGACTTGGGTGAGAACCAAATCTTCATGCAACTGGCTGTGTTTCAACAAGTATTGCTGTTGATCTGTATGGTGCACTCCACACAGCAGAGTGTGGTGTCTGAGATGAAGTGCTGGTGTCCAGTGTCACAGGACCTGCTAGACTGCCTCAGCTGGGAATCGTTTCCTTATGATGGGTATTCAGGGTTTCTGAAACCTGGCGACCATGCTAGCCAATCCCAGTGTCCTGATGGCAGGAGGGGCTCCAGCAAAGGGGACCTACTGAGGCCATGTGGCAGACAGGAGTGCAGTGATGGCAGGATTAGGTATTTCCCTGATGGATCTAGAAATCTGTGTGCAGCTGCCCCCAGAGGTACTCTCTGCAGCAGTGCCGAGTGGTCGTCAAGTTGGGAAATCCAAGGTAACATGAAAAGACACTCCATACGTCTTGGCCTTCTGTGCTGGTGGCTGCAGCCTGAGCTGGACTAACCCCAGGGCTGCCCAGGGAGGACCTTGGGCTGACTCAGAGAATGCAGTGTGAAAACCCTATAGCTACTGCTAATTTATTACTCAAAGCTTTAGGTGGTTATTATATTTATTATATAAATACATTATCCTATTACCCATTATAATACTGTAAGTATATACTATTAATATGCCATATGCTTAGTTAAGTTTTTCTACCTCTGATTCAAGCTTGTCCCTCTATGGAAAAAATCACTCTGAGGTCTTCCCTCCTGGTCTGCCTGCTGTCTGCTCCTGCCTGCCCAGCACTAACCCTAGCCTTGCCTTACTCCATCCTGGCTCCTCTCCCTGGGAAGGGCGCCAGCTGAAATATAGTACAAAAAACCCCCTCATTTCCCCCTAAAATAGAAAACATGTCAGTGATTTAGAGCAGTTGCTGCTGTTGATGTCAGTGCATGATTATTTAGGTTAAAAATGTGTTCAGGTTTTTGACTTCCCATTCAGAAAACGTGACAGGGAATAACAATGGATGAGTAAGCACGGGTTTTGGCAGTTGGAGTTAAAGATGTATCCTGAGACTCGGCATCAGAAGCTTTTTTAAAAACTTACGTTACCTCTTTAATGTCATAAAGTATCAGTTAGTGCATTGAATAGATTGTCATATAGGGTATCAGGACCATGATTAGGCAGTTTCTCAGACTTCGCCTGTCAGCAGAAAGATAGGCTCTTGGCATCTCTTCCAAAATAGTTCACTGAGACTTTGTTTCAGGGAGAGAGAGATAGTTTTCACTGATTAGACAAGGAGGACTTGAGAAAACAAATGGTAGGAGTAATAAAAAGTGATGCATGATGGTGGGGAAAAAGGCTAGAATCTGCAAGGGACAGGACTAGAGACTCGGGTGGGAATCGAGAGAATCTGAAATGAGCTGAAAAAATAATTGGTGCTGTTTGTTCATCCTTTCTTCCTATTTTGCTCTTTGTCTAACCTTGAATTGATTAGACAGACTGACCGATCCTTATACCAAAAGGTTATTTCATCTAAAGTGCAGAAGAGACACTGAAATCGGAACTGTTCATTTGTGTGTGCTACTGGCAGTATTTAGCACTGCCTGCTGTCAGTCACACTGGCTGGCAAGTCTGTCATAACACTGCTTTCTGTAGCTGCTACTTTCCAAGGGAATTTCACCTTGCTGGGTGTTGCCTCCTTGTCCAAGCTTGCCTGAGCTCTCCTGTCTGCTGTGCAGTTTTTCTTTTTACAAATGCATTGCTGAGTATGAGCCTTAGCTTTAGGGAAACTGGTGTTCAAATGACACCCCAGGGATAAAACTTGGGAATACTTCCTTGTTGCTGTGTCTTCTGAGAAGTAGGGTGAGCTTACTAGAGGATGGTCCTGTAACCTGTCCTCCTCCACACAGGTGCCTGTGCTGTGTGCATGCATATCTCTAGTTTCTGCTCCTTCCAGGCATTAGCATGGCTAACATCAGTTATGGGCCAGTTTCCCTTCATCTGGTCCTCAGAAGAAGCAGGGGTAGTGAGTGTCTTGCAATGGTAAGTTGCTGTTGGTTCTTAATATAGAATCCTTTATTAGCCCAGGGCAAAGCCCAGGAAAGCCCTGACTCCTTGGATCCCCTTGAATGAAAAGCTTTTTGCCAGTTCTATAGACCAAGGAAATGTATCTCCCCATCTCAGCTTTCATCAATGAGTGGAAGGTGATCTTTTAGCATGGTGAGGCATGCAGCATATGAAAGACACCATTCTTGAATGTCACTCTTAAGAAGCCAGTGTACGGTGGTGGACCCTGTGGCTTGTGTTGCTGGAGAGTCGCACTGCAGTGGTCTGTACTGAAGAGGCTTGAGTTAAGCTGATCCTGACATCCCTGGGGACTTGCTTGAGGGTGGCAGCTTTGACAGCAGGTGGTACTTTACCAAAACCATGCAAAGTAGCAGGCATTTGTCTCAGTGTGGCAATGGAGGCTCCAAGGAGAGCAGAAACGGTTTGGCTTCCCCATGGAGTGCTGGTGTTTGTGTCTCGCAGCTGCATTAGCCTCAGCAGGATGTTCCACAGCATGTATGCCCTGATGTTTCAGGGTAAAGGAAAAAGAAATAATGGTCTTGTCAAGGCCACTATCTCAAAAACATCCAGTCTTGCTCCACTGAGGCTCTGATGCACTGAAATCAATAGTTCAGCAGCCACCCTGACCTACCCAGAAACAGTCTGTGCTGCTGAAAGCCTCTCCAGTCTCATTTTATGCAAATGTTCCCTATTCTCTGCATTAAAATGCTGTCCCATTTTTACCTCTTCATTTTGAATAGTTCCTGTTTTCAGATCAGAAGGATGGGAAATGGGTGAAAAGACCTCGAGAAGTAAATGCTGTGCTAAGGGCCTGTCAGTGTGGTCTGAACTAGGATGAATGCTCTGTGCTTGACATGAGATGGGCTGCTTGTTTTTGGGAGGATGGTACTCCACTGAGAGGCTGCACCTAATTGTTGTCTTATGATTGGCACCCCCCCTTTTCTAATCTAACTTGGTTAGACTTTCCATTGTTACATTATGCACCAATTTGCTAAGCATTGTTCTGTGTTGTACAGTCCATCATTAGATTAGTATTAACTGCAGTATTGTCTTCTGATTTTTTTATCCACTGAGATGACCTTTATAGGATGCTACAGTGCAAGTGATTTGATTGTACTTTTTAAAATTCAGCCCTGACCCTCTATTCAGAAGTCAGTGGAAGCTTTGTTGCCCTAGGCCAATGTATATACGCAAGAAATATTCTGAATGAGAGCAGTTTTTGATACTGCTGGGTTTGGTCCCAGTACAGAGGGTGCCAGCCTCAGGTGTCTGTACTCTTCCTGCTGTGATGCTGGGTCAATAATTAGCAAGTGCATATGGGCTTCCCAGCTCAGCCTTCCCTGTAGCTGTGTTAACCTGCCCCATTTCTACAAATCTGGGACCAAGTGTGGTGCTTCAGATGTTACCCTGTGCTGCCATGAAATGCTTCCAGAGAATGAATGGTGGCTGTTGCAGCCTGATGGGCCTTCCCTTACAGTACCTGGCAAGGGTGTTTTCTTCAAGCTTCATTCAGGTGGGTATTTCATTCAGGGCTAGTAACAAACTATAGACTTACCTAAAGATGACAATGACTAGAAGAGTGGTGAGGAAATGTCTAGAGGGAGGATGGCAAAGGATCATGTTGAAGAGGTTGTGTGCTGGAGGGCAGTTGCTGGCAGAAATCATTAAAGGTTGATTCTGATGGCATTCAATCATACATTAACGAATTGGCACAATGTTATGCTAACGAAGTATCTTGATAGAACAAGAAACTGCTGCCTTCTGGAAGTAGGGAGACTACTCCTGCCTGTGCTGCCCTGAACTGACCTTCTGCAGACAGATGTGTCAGACAGTAGGTGATTTAGCTCTAGGAATGGAGTCTGAGTCCTTCATTCTGAGCTCTCCAGGCCAGATCTAGCAAAGCTGTGCAGCCATGTAACCCTGCTGATGTTTGCTTCTCTGCTTGGTCACAAATGGAAAAGCTAAATGGGGAGCTGGCCCTGAGTGGGTGGACAGACCTGTGGCAATGCTGATCCTGAGGCAAATCGCTCTCCCCAGGTCTGTGGACGTTGCACCAGGGAGCTGGAGGACTAAGTGCAATGTGGGAGCTGGGATTGGCCTGCCCAGGAGAAAGGCAGAGGAAAGGTGGCCTGTGGAGCAGATCTCCACTCTGCTGAATTGCATGGAGGTGTTCAGCAGCTCTTGCTATCGCATGCAGGTCACCTCCTTTGTGTCTCCACCTCCAACTGCAGCCTGTAAGCTGCCCTTTAGTGTGTTATCAATCCTGTTCTCTGTATCCTGGATCAGAGCACTTACCACATGTGTTCCCAGGCTGCTGTGGAGGGCTTTTGGCAGTGGTGCCCCTTGCCCTCCCTTCCAAGGGCTGTGGGAATGCCCCCACCAGCTCTGCTTCTTTCTCTATTGCCTTTGTGCCATCAAATCACAAAGGGACGAGGGAAGCTGAATCCTTTGTGCAAGTGGCCTACAAAGCCAGGCCACCTGAAGCATTTAAGTATGGTTTAGAAGGGGACTAACCTTTAGACAGCAGGTTTGAGCTTTATTAAAACAGCTGGAGCTATTCTGACAGTCAGCTCCCCTGGGTGCTGGAGATGGATGAAACTGGTATGTGCTGCTAATTGCAGATGTTCATCTTGCACTGAAAGCCAATGTCTTTTAAGGGATCAAGCCACCCCACTGCCTTCCATGCGGCAGAGCATGGAAAGTCACCACAGCATGGAGATGCAATTAAGCAAAAGGTTTCTGCATCCCTATTCTCCTTGCTTAGCAAAAACTGCTGGAGGAGCTTTGGCTGTTGCTAGTTGTAATGTGGCTTACTTAATTTTTATTATAGGAAGATTTCAGTGCAAATGTAGAGAGGGCTTGGATGCTTCTGGCGCTGCAATTGGGAAGTAGGCCATGCGCAGATCCGCCAGGCAGAAGTTCAGCTCCATGTCCTGATGGTCCTTCTGAAACCCTGGGGAGATGTAGAGCTTATAGCTGATGGTGCCACATCAGAGAAGTCTGGGTTACCTTGCAGAGGAATAGGAGAAAATGGGGAGTGCAAAAACTGCTAGAGCATTAATGAACTGTTTCCTTTGTATTTTCTCACTGTGCTTTGCTATGCTGAGCCCAAGTGTAAATGCAAATAAAGTATAAATACTTATTTACTACTAATACCATGTTTTCTCTACTTCTACCCAAAGTCACCCTGCTGTAGTGTGAACCCCATCATGTTGTTAATTAAGAACAGACTAGTGTGCCTCCATTATTAAAATTCTTCATACTTCTTGCCTTTTAACTAACTACAGTGTCTTTGGGCTTGTGCCAGCTTCAGTTTTAAATCTTTGAAAAATCTCTAATCTGCACAGCACAGGCCAGCCAATTATGTTTTCTTTATAAACAGTAAATATCCATTGAACATAATCTTTTTGTTGCTGATGAGGATGCCTCTTAAAATGAGATCTGTTTTTATCTCCATATCTTGCTAGGGTAAAAAATACTTAGGAGAAGGCACTTCCATCAGCCTTGTACTGAGTGGGAGAAAAGGTGTTAGAAAAGCAGCTGTTTAAAACAGGCCTTTAGGCTGAATGTATCCAAGCTGGAGATTTATAGGATTTATCTGGAGAGGTCAATGCTGTGCATTGTTTTCCTGTTAGTGCATTTTGGAAATACAGAGCAGAGCAGGGTTGTGACTTTTTCAGGATGGTTGTCTTTGTCAGAACCTGATCCTGGGCTCAGGGGTCAGAATTTGCGTGCCATGACATCTATTGAAAAACAGAACTCTATGGGGTAACCAAACCCTTGCTTCTTTATTGGGTAGGGTTTAAGTTCATTGTAGTTTTATAAGATCTGAGCCATTTCAGGAGAAACTTTCTTTGTCACATATGCATTTTGGGAAAGGTATTAATTTTCTGCATGGAGGAGAAAGAACTGAGATTAAATTAAAATTGTGCCTGTCCTGGATGAACACAACCACCTAATGGTATCTCACATCACCTTAAGCATCCTTTAAACTATAGTGGGTACTACAACTTTGGTGCAAAACAGTTTTTCAGAACATATTTTCTTAGCTGAAAAGGCAAGTTTTGTTCTCTTGCATTTTCTTATGTAAGCAGGTCTGTCCTTGTTACTGCAGACTCGTTTTTTTTATTCTTGAGGGTTTTTTGCCATAACAATGTTAGTGGGGAGTAGATTCATAAAGAACAGGAAAGCTCCAGTGTAACCCAGGGGAAGGAGTGGTGCTGACATCTGGAAAGGTATTTTTAAGCCATTCATGTCTGTTCCTGCTTTGTAGTATGTATGACTGAGAAGCAATGACCTAGCAAAACTCCTGAGGCTAGAGTCAGAAAAGCTCTGGTCACACTTCCCAAAACTGGTGCTGGGGCCCTTTTTAAAGGTGTACTAAATGTGTCTTCCCTACCAGTCTTTGCTTGGCTTTGTTCTTCCCTCTCCAGATGTAACATCACATCAAGAAACAGCAGTCAGCAACTGTCTGACCCACTTAATCTTGAGCTAAACTCAAGAAAATCCATTGTCATCTGTTAAGTATGAACTGTAAAGGGGAAGCCAAAGGAGGAATAACATCCCTGCTCTTCTCTACCTGCCTTGAAACTAATGGAACTGTATGCTTTTCTCCAGTTCTACCACAAGACAGTAGCTCTGCACCCTTACAAGGATGTCAATCAAAGTGCTTTGCTGCAATGAACAATGACTCTAATTATCTTGACAGCTGATGGCAAGAATTAGGAGGCTCAAAACTTTCCCAGAGGAGTAGGTAAGATGAGAGCAAGCAGAGCTAATAGTCTCCTGTCCTGCTGCCTTGATGGAGAGCTGACATGATAAATCACGATGGTGGGTCTGAGGGCAAATAAGAAATGGTGCCATCGTGGGACCTGCTGAGGCTGTCATCAGAGGAGCGAATGCAGCTTGTGCTGTCATCCCCAAGGTGGGCTCTGTCAGGGCCAAGTAATTTATTGCCAGCAGCATGGCTGCAGCAACAGGGACCAGCATAAGGTAACTTGTCAGGTACAGGCCCTGCTCCCCAGGTGGGCTTTGCCAGCCAGGCTCCCTCCTACTCTGGCTGGCTTGTATTAATTCCAGCTGAAGGTAGTTTAAAATTAGCTCAGGTACAATGCTTGACTCTTACACCTGAGTCATGCATAGCATTTCCCTGGCTGTTAGGGAAGATGGTAAGGAGGTTAAGATGCCATGTTTGCAATATCACCTTGAGCATGTTCTGGTTATTTAGCCTTCCTTATCAACACAGGTTCTCACTGAGCCCTGAACCCCAAAATATATCCTTGCTGTTGTTAACACCATGTGTAATAAAGCATCAATTTTAAAGCATCAGTAAAGGACTCAGTTCAGGTGTTTGTTCTGCTAATCTTTTTTGTGCTTTGTGAATATCCACATAAACAGTCAAATCCCTCCCCAAAGTGAAGTCATTCTCGGCAGTGGTCATCTGAGGAAGCTGAGAAGACACAATTAACAAGGTGACTTTAGTAGACTTAAAAATAGGTCTGTGAAAATGCTTTTAGGGACCTGGAAAGACTTATGTCATCTTGTTGGGGCGCTGGGGGCTGTTTAGGGGAGAAAGCTATATAGGAAGGTAAAATGGGAAAGTAAAATGGAGGACAGTTCTTATTTAGCTGTTACTGATTGTTTTAAGTGTTTTGGGGTCAGTAGAGATCCGGGCTTTTCATTTGATTATAGCACTGAGCAGGTAGTTAATCACGCAAATGAGAACCTTGTGATGCTTTTAAATAAACAATACATACAATTTAATATTTGTGGCTTGTAAGCACTACAAGCTTTGTTGCTGTCTTTAGAGCTTGGATGTGTAGTTTATAGATTGGTGGTCAGTGGTGCTCTTAACTGAATGGGAGTTGTGCTGATGAAATCTGGATGCCTCTATGGCATCAGTGCTCTTCTCCAAAAACAAATCATTCTGATGACTTTCTGGCTCTTCAGAAGCCCTTGTGTAAAGCCCTGGAGAAGTCTGGGTTCATATTTAAAGGTGTGCATGGGACCCAACTACTTCAAAAATGAGACACTTCAGGTCGTTTCTGAGCATGTGCTTTTGAGGGAAAGACCCTGTTTCTATAGCCTTGACATGCAAGTGATCACAGTTGGTGTCTCTGGTACAGGACAATTTTCATATAGTTAAGATACATGATGTGCAGGTGAAATACAACATGTAACTTTATTTGTCGTATATTGTATGTGCTTCATGTGCAACCTAAGACCATGCATGTTGTACATGATTACTAGTTCAACGTCACATGGAAAACATTGTAATATATTCAGTCCAGTGTGTTGGCTCGAGTCAGCTTGTTAAAGTGGCCATTTGCAGCTCAGAGAGACAGGTAATAGGAGGGGAGAAGCAGAGGGTGGCTGTTGGTGGTTGGATCTGCAGGTAGCTCTTTGCTATGTTTCCTGTCCTGTAGGTTAGTTGCCCTTGAAGCTGGGGGCATCAACAAGGCTTCTGGCCTCACTAAGGTTTTCTGTTGCATGATCTGTGGCCTCCTGTACCTCCTCTGTCCAATACATGTTTTTAGGCCATCAGCAGGAACTGGCTCATGCAGAGATAAACTGAGACCTCCTTTACCAAAGACCTGCTTTGTTATCTGACTTTTCCAAACTCAACTGCTGTTCCCTGCAGCTTTTTGCTTTCCTTTCTCTTCTGGCTTTAAATTAAATTCCCTAAGCTACTTTGTGAAGAGATGGGCTTTTATTGCTCTGGCAACTGGAGCCAAAGTACTTTAAGGACTGGTTTTTATTTTTTTTGTCCCGGGCTTACCACAGCTCTTGTGTGGGACTGTCTTCCCATCAGTTTCAGTGGCTCTGCAGGTTAAGACTAACTGGTGGTAAAGTCTGTGGGCAGAGGATGAGCTGCGGGGGGCTTGTGCACTTCACATGGCCAGCACAAAGGGAGAAATTCATGGAGCTGAAGATGGTATCACACAAAGATGGGGTCCAGTTCTGTCTCTTGGTGGATCCTTGCTCTGCTGTGAACAGAAGGGGCACCTAGTCTGACTTGCACTAACATGCCCTGTGCTGGAACTGCAGCATCTTCTTTAGGCTATTGTTACTGTTGACCTACTGGCTCTGGATGGTCTGGATGGTGAAGGGTTTCCTCTTAAGCCAGTCATTTGTTAATTTTTCTTTGCTGATAGTCAATGATACTCTGCTCTGCCTTTAGCTCACTGAAGTAACCAGTCTTTCTTGCAGGCCAGATGCTGGTGGTGGGCATGTGGCTCAGTGGTCTGAGCACAGACCTTCTTCCTGAGCTCTGAGAAACACTGTGAGTAGCAGTAATGTCACTGAATGAGTTGGCTGAAGAGCTGGGCATGTTGACAGTGATTTCCCAAGCCAATAATAGTTAGGCAGCTGTAGCAGAGGTCTAACAAATTAGATGAGTCTTTCCTCTTTCCTTGACCCCTCAGGCCCTTTAACCCTAGTTTCCAATTTATAATGAAGACCAGAGCCTTTCACCTTGTGCCTTGTGAGGATGTCTTTGCCCAAGATGCATGGTACCCCATGTGCCTTGTCATCTGGCTGTTTTTACTGTATGAAACAGACATGAGAATGGGGAGATATTCCAGCACAATGTTCAGTTTTCCCAGAGAAATGGAAACCAGCAAATGAGACAATATATTTCATACCAGCATAAAGAGTAAAATGGAGGAAAAGGGGGGTGGCAGGGACAAGTAGGAAAGGAAATGAAAAAGCAATTGAAACCCAGGCCCTCCCTAATGATTTAAACTAATGCAGTGTTTATTTAAAGCAGTTAATGGTCTGATGTCTGGGTCCTCATCCCCCTGGGGGCAGGCAGTGGGTGGCGAGGGCTGTCTGGGAAGGTACAGCACAGGTCCCTATATCCCCTAACAGCAGTAGTGTTAGTGACAGGTGTGTAAGCAAGAAACTGAGCTGGGACCAGAAATGCCCCGACTTCTGTTCCCCCAGCACTGCATGGAGTAAAACCTGTGACTGCTGCCCTGGTGTTGCAGGGCAAGCCTTTATCCAGAGGCAACAGTTTGTGTCCCATTCCTAGTCCCATAGAGTCACCCAAGTTCCAGTTCTTCACTTTTGCCTTTCTCTTGGAATTAAATACAGCAACAGGAAACAAATTTACAGCCCACAGTCCTAGTTCCAAGTTCCTTCCTCCACCTTTTGGGTTTTATCCTTCCCCATTTGTTATCCTTGCTTTAGCGACTTGCTGCTGCTAGTAAAATGCATGCTGTCAGTGCCTAACTGTGCAAGATGTAGAATTTTATTTCCAAAATTATTGTTAAACAGTTTGTTTTATTCTCCATTAAAGAAAATTTTCCTTGGTAAGGAGGACACAATAAATTATGATCTGGGGATAAAGAGGTTGTACAAAGGAAGGCAGAAACTTTGAGTTTCCTGGTGAGTAACACCAAACAGGAGCTAGCCCAGTGCTCTCTGTATTCCTGCTGTGCCATCACAGGACTAGCAGTCAGTCTCACAAAGTCCCATGTTACCTTGTTCTCTTGCCTAGGCATCAGATCAAATTGTCATATTTTGAGCTAGTTTTTGTTGATCTAGGGGATTTCCCCCACTCTAAACTTTGGATTTAATGAGATGAGCCTGGAAGGCTCCTAGCCTGCACTGTTTTAAGGAGAGCTGTATTCTCCCTGCTGTGCTCAGCTGCCTCTGCCAGGTCCTTTGAGTGAGTTAACAGATGGGATGGACAATGTTGCCCTGGACCTGCCATCCTGAAAGCTTCCCTGGGCTGTGAGATGGGGTCTAGAAATCCAAATGTGTGAGTCACCCCGACAGATAGCTGAAGATCTAGTGCACTGCTGGGAGACATCACTATGAAGGTGGAAACCTGAGCACTTCACCCCAAGAACACCAGGACAAAAAACTTTCTGGATTTTTTTTCCCCAGCAACTTGCAAGCACACAACTATTTTACATAGTTGAAAAACAGGCAGAACATGTGAGTAAATATGAAGCAGCCACTGGAGTGTTAAGCTATCTTTTAGGGTTTTTCTCCCTCTTTATCAGACAAATCTTCCTTCAAAGTGGTCCTGTCTTATCAATTAAACTTGTAAGAAATTTGACCATGCATTTCATCTCCCTAAGACAGAACTGCAGACTAGGAGGATATGGCTGAATTAACCTCCTGAATAGAATCACAGGATAACTTTTCATTGGAAAGGGTGGTTTTGGTTGCTCCTTTTTATTCATTTATTTTTACAAGGTGAACCCAAGTCCTGGTGTAAGTGAGGCTGACTTGCAGATGAAAACTAATGAGTGAAATTACTGCATTAATGAAGAAAATGCTACTAGCAAGTTGTGAAAAGTACTTTAATCATAATTAATAGGACAAAATTAAAACTGAACTTTAACTCTTCTCTGGTGTTTCAATTAATAATTAAGTTTAATATTGGTTATGACACATCTTTGCATGCTCCAAAGTATCTGTGGCAGGGCAGTCAGAGAACATAGCATTTCTAGAAACTTCTGTGATGATGCATTCATAAACTTTAGCCTGGAGGGACCTTTATGATCTGCTTGTGCCATCCCGTATAAATAACCAGTCCTATAAGATCAGTGGACTGAGATGTAATGTGGCATGGAGCATTCAGGTGCAGCATGTTGTTACACAAGGTGTACTTAACAGTCTGATGGGGCAGATGCTACAGCTACTTCACAAACCATTTCTTCTACTGTTCAGCCAACCTGTTTTGTATTGAAAGTACAAGCTCTTTCTCATAAGTTTCATTTATCATCCCTTTAGAGTACTGCAGACATCCTGCAAAATATAGGCCAGGGGATGCTGTTGACTTTTTTATCCACCTTGAGCTACAGGCTAGTTTCCAGAAATATTTGACTGCAAGATAGTGTCACTGCCTGTGGAGGCTGGGTGGCAGAACATGTGATCCCCCATAATTTGCAGCAGCTGTGCTTTTTCTCAGATCCCTGATCCTAGGCAGAGCTTTCTGCTCCAGCTGGATAGGTTGAAAATACTTCTCCTGGGGGTGCCTGTCTTATGTTTAAGCTTCCTTCATAAGGTACCTGGGAAAAAAAGAGTATGTGAAGATGTACCTAAAGCTGATGGGGTGCCCAGAAGTTACAAACAGGTCTGTTGGTGTTATAATGACCAAGTTCTACAATACATTATGAGGTTGGTTGGGAAGCCCACTGGCAAAGCTGCTGGCCTGGCAGAAAAAGCACTTAAGATGGCAACCCCTATTTCTAAGGCCTCTGCTCCAAAGCTCTGATGATGCATAGTTGGGCTGACTGATATTAGTGACAGTGAAGTGTATGTGATGGCTGTTATCTGTCTGGGACTGCTGATGGATGCTGATACCAGCACCTGGTTCTGCGCAGTGTTTGGAGCCTGTGGGACTGCATGATGGTGGATTAGGACACAGTGAACACAAGTTTGATGATATCAAGCTGGGAGGAGTGGCTGATATGCCAGAAGGCTGTGCTGCCATTCAGCAAGACCTGGACAGGCTGGAGAGCTGGGCCAAGGGAAACCTGATGAGATTCAGCAAAAGCAAGGTCCTGTACCTGGGGAGGAACAACCCCATGCACCGGTACAGGTTGGGGGCTGACCTGCTGGAAAGTGGCTCTGCTGAAAAGGACTTGGGATCACTGGTGGACAGCAGGCTGACCGTGAGCAAGCAATGTGCCCTTGTGGCCAAGGCGGCCAACAGTATCCTGGGGTGCATTAAAAGAAGTGTGGCTAGCAGGTCGAGGGAGGTTATCCTCCCCCTCTACTCTGCCCTCGTGAGGCCACATCTGGAGTACTGTGTCCAGTTCCGGCCCCCCAGGTCAAAAAAGACAGGGAACTGCTTGAACAAGTCTAGCAGAGAGCTATGAAGATGATCAGGGCACTGGAGCATCTCTCTTATGAGGAAAGGCTGAGACACCTGGCTTTGTTCAGCCTGGAGAAGACTGAGGGGGATCTTGTCAATGCTTATAAATATCTAAAGGGTAGGTGTCAAGAGGATGGGGCCAGACTCTTTTCAGTGGTGCCCAGTGACAGGACAAGGGGCAATGGGCACAAGTTGGAACACAGCAAGTTCCACCTGAATATGAGGAAAAGCTTCTTTCCTGTGAGGGTGCCAAAGCAGTGGAACAGGCTGCCCAGAGAGGTTGTGGAGTCTCCTTCCCTGGAGACATTCAAAGCCTGCCTGGATGCGGTCATGTGCCCCCTGCTGTAGGTGTGCCTGCTCAAGCAGGGGGGTTGGACAAGATGATCTCCAGAGGTCCCTTCCAACCCCTGCCATTCTGTGATCCTGTGACACTGCCTTGGGGTCACCCTTGGCTCCCAGCTCATCCTTCCCTTAGGAGCCAGCCCTGTGCTGACTGCTCCTTGGCATAGAGCATGCTATCCCAAAAAATGGTTAGGGAGTTGAACAGCTAGCAAGGGATGATTCTAATATTGCAGAACTCGTACGTGGTCTTTGCTCTCCTGGCCATGCTGACTTGAAACTCTTCCATGTGAGCCTGACTGAGAGGAAGCAAATATCTTTTTTAAGAAAATATCCTAAGACTGACCTTTTTCTTCTTGGTTTGTCTAGAAACTCAGGAGGTGAGGGCTGTAGTTCTGGTTGCACAGCGGTGGAGGGAACTGAGGGAGATGGAAACTGGGACACTTCCTGTGCAGCACTGGAAGGGACTTACAGAGGAAGGGGGATGTGTTGTCTCCTTTGACCCACAGCGTGATAACCCCAGACCCAAAATGTAGACTTGGGTCTAAACAGCTGGGGGGCTTGTAGAAATAGTCTTGCTTCACTTCAGCAGACTGTCTCCCATGTGGAACATGCCTTGATTATTTGTTGTGCTTTCAATATGTCCACCTTCAAAATGAAACTGGTACATGTCATGGAGGTTAAAAGAAGGGACATGTGAGGAAGCTGAAGCCCTCATCCAGTGAACAGTGCACATGTGTGACTTCTTAAGGGATTAGTGCTCTTTCTTAATAAGGCCATTCTTATCTATGCAGGAAGATGGCTGTGAGATGAACAGTGCTGAGAACAGTTGTTTTCAGAAGGTCTCTGCCTTTAACTGCAGATGCCTGTGAAGTCTCATACTACGTTGATCCAGTGGTGAACGTATTGTTTGGAAGCATTGCTAGGAATAGCTGACTGTTTCTGGCTTCACAGGAGTAGCTTCAAAAATAGCAGTAATCTCAGGCAATTCCTTACCTCTCCCACCTTTTCCTCCAACCCACAAGCTTTCTTAACACTTGCACTGTTTGTGTTCTTTGAAAGGTCTATGAAGGTGCAGCAAACTGTAAGGAACTGTTACAAGTTGGTAGAAAGTGAGCTTTGAGTCTACAAAGGCAAATGTTCATCCTGGGACCGTGATTGTGTTATCTAGTCAGGGAGTAAACCACTATTGAGTTACATGTCAAATCTAAACTGTGCCCCAAAGATTTTAATTTCAAATCTCAAACACTTGCAACACAGTGCTCATAAACAAGTTATGGATCAGGAATTAGTCACCAAAACCATTGTGACTAATTTTAAATAATAAGTTAGATATGGGGGGGGTGCAGGGAAATCTTCTCAGATCATTTGAAAGCTGAAGAAAATAATCTAAAAATCATTCATCAAGCTTATCAAGCTTTATTCTTGAGTAATGTTGTGTCATCACTAGCAGGTGGTGGGAGAAATGGCACAGCATACCATAATTAGTAACAGCCATGTATTTTTGATACTAGTTCATCTGTGTGATTTATGTCCAGATGGTTTTGAAAATGGAATCAAGATAACATACAACTTCCTGGATCAGAATTTGCTTTCTAGTTAATGAGTTAATTCAAAGCTCATTAGTGTTTCAAAAAAGTTATCCTGGATTACTAAGGAATAGTATTAAATGTTGGGATCATTCCAGCTTTATCAGTGGATTTCTTTAGACCAATATTGCACATAAAGCACCCTTTTTGACCCTATGTGCAAGACCATAATCTTGCTTGCATACATCAGTAGTGCTATTTGTGGGCAACTGCAGTGTGAATGTGCAGAATTGGCAGAATTTAGTCACTGTTCTAGATAAAGAACAGTGGGTTTCATATCACCTTAAGTTTAGACATCTGCTAAGTTTAAGGTAGTTGTCTACGCTCCTTCTATAGCCGGTTGAGAGAAACAGCTCTGGATCCATCATATTCCAAGAGAAGTGTCTGAATTGCAGCTGCTTGCTTAGACTGTGATAACTATTTGCCACTTAAAGTTAGGTGAGATGAATTTCACCCTAGATTTTTCCAAGTGACCACAGTTGGTGGTTTAGTTGGTATCTAAACACAGATATTAAATAAACTGGCTCTGTTTCAGTTAATAGACTACAGTGGTGAACTCTGAGTTTATACTGGAACCCAATGATGCTTTTCTTTGAGAGGGTAAAGGGATGGGAACAGAAATCCTGTGTTATCTGGTATTCTCTGTTACTCTGTGCCAGCCAACAAAGGTGAGGAAACCTGCTCGTAGGAGATTTGGGTGTTTGTCATGAGGGACATGTTAGTGGGAGACAAATCCTCTCTTGGTGCAGCTGAAGAATATCATGTCTCTTCTAACGCTGGCAGTAAGGAAACACTGAGAAGCACTCTAGATAGATAGGACTCTTCAGACATTGTCCTTGAAAGCAGACTGCTTGTTAGAGTCTGTCTTGACAATTGGAGCTGTGTATTTTCAGAGCGACTCTGCACACTTACTTCAGCGAATGTCAGCTTAGCTCGTCAGGAAATCCCTAAGATTGAAGTGGGCTCCTAGCATGAGAAATGTTTCTGAATTTGCTATTGGAAGCTTCTCTTCAGGTAGAATAGGTATTTCAGAAGGATGCTCATACCTATTTCCTGATGAGTATATTTGACTCTTAATTCACCTTTCATGCACCAAGTAATTTCCATTGGCCATGTGGGGCACACTGCCTCTCACAGAGGAGCATGCTGTGAGTTGCATTGGGTTGGTTCCTGGTGCTGACCTCCTTTTCTGTGCCAAGACCTACTTTATGGTCAGTCTCTATGTGTGCAGTGCCCAGCTGTTCTACCCAAGGTGGCTGGTTCTTTGGAGTAAAATCAGAATAGCAGAATATATAAAAAACAATATATAGGGAGTTATAACGCAGATGTGCGTGGAGGTTGATACTATGGGAACATTCTCCTGGAGAAGGGTCATTACGGAAAGAAATAACCTATAACAAAAAATGCAGTTACCTTTGGGGTAAGAGTGCTTAAAAACAGTTTAGCGAGATAAAAATACCCTTTGTATCTGGCTTAAGCTGCAAAAGGAATCCACGTAAAAATGTTTTACAGTGAGTGGTCAGACTTGTGTGGGTTGTGAAAGTTAGCATCCTTACTCAGTGAAGGAAGGGAAGGTTATGCTTCAATTTTGCACCCCTATAAGATGGTGCCTTTGGGCACAGGGCCACTCTGGTGCCATCGCTCAGTTCAGGGTGGGAGAAGAGGGACCTGTGCTGAAAGACGTGGTTTTGCAGCCCTTGTGGGTTATCCTTCTGCCTTGAGCTCCCAGAAAAGAGATCAAGTAATGAATGTGTGCCCTTTCCAAATGAACCCAGTAAAGTTTGTTCACAGGAATTCAAACATCTGGTGAATAACTCATTCTTGAGCAGAACAAGAACAAAGCAAAAATAACCTGTGGAAGGTGTCCTCCTGGGACACAGGTGAGGGAGCAAGCCACCTCCCTGGAAACAACTGCTGTTGTAGCAAAGGAGGTTGTACTCTCTGGTATTTAACAGGGCGAACAAATGCCAGCTCACAAATCTTGTTAGTGGGTAGGGTGAAAAATGTCTCTATCAGATTGACCTGTGATTGTGTGAATTTGTTTCATCCAACTAATGTTTTTATTTCCAGAGGTTTTGATGCAAGAAATGATGTAACTTCTAGGAGAAGCATGACTAAACTTAGATGAAATAGAGAGGCTAGAGACAGGAAACCAGGGAATTACTTATGACAAGAACTTCGCTCTCAGACAGTGGAGGGTGAGGGAAATCCCCATATCTCTGGACCTGAATTTTGAAAGCCACAACCCTCAGCTCCTCCTAAAGCTTTTTCAGTACCTGTTACTTTCAGCTGAGCTGTCTGTGAAAGGTGCGTCTTCGGAAACAGATTAATACAAGTTAAAATACATATGGCATAAGTCTTTGTAAAACATCTGCCTTATCATTATATAATGAATTAACAAAGAGGAGCCTGAAAGAAATGTAATAAATTATTCAAAAACCTCCTATGCTTTTGAAATGCTAACAAGTCAAATCCTTTGAGACTGCTTGATAAGATTATGGTGTATCATACAGTAAATCTAATTGGGTATATCCAGTCCTGAATTATCAGATTTACTAGTTTGGCCAAAATAATTTAAGCAGGGCACACATGAATGCTGTGTATAGCTGAAATAATGCCAAAATATTTTAATTAAAATAAATTAACTTTTACAAAATAAGGAACTCTGCCCACACTCTCTACAGTTTGGGAGCTGGGAAGAATTTGTTCTTTTACCAGACCTCTGCTCAGCAGCAGTGCTCATGGCTTCCTTCTCACTTTTTTGGCGTGCCTAGCTTGAGATTCTAAGTGCCCTAATTTGTTGAGTAGGTGCCTGGGAGTTTCTGAGAACCAGACTTCTTTTAAGGCAAATATACAACCACAATAAAGACTAAAAATTCAAATGGAGTTTTAATTTGTTTAATTTTATTGCTTCTGACCTAGATATTAGCACGATATATACACTAGTTGGCTTCAGGACCAGACACATAGTGTGTGGGAGAAATAAGCTTGCTGTAGGACCCACACCTTAGCACCTTCTACATATGTTGGTTAGGACAGATCCTTGAACACAATTCACTGATATTTAGGTCTGTGAATCACATTCTTCATAACCTAAATCAGGACAGTATGTAGGTGCATATCCAAGTACTTTACTGGATTAAAGCCAATAAAAGAAGCAGCAGAAGACCTTCTCTGTGATACATAGGCTCTATCTTCTCTCTTCAGCAACAGTTTTAGGGTGCAGCTTCCAACCATAGTCCTTCACAAAGGAGGGCCATGTCTCATGCTGACTGGGGAAATAGACATAACCCTTGAAAATCCATGGTCACTGTGGATGTTACATGGGGCTCACAACAGTATTTGTTTTCACTGGAATATTTTCCTGGTTGAGAGGGATGTGTAAAATGTGATGATTGTTTCCAGAGCTGTTTGGTTGCCCAACAGACTTCCTTCAAAGTCTTTAGCTGTGTGTATGGGCTTCTGAGCTAGCATAGCCTGGCAAAGGGATCCCTGGCACTGTTCAGTACTTTCTCACTTAATGCTTTCTTGCTTCCCATCTCTTCCAAACCTTGGGGACAGGCTGACACAGATGAGAGAGCATCCAGGTCTTAGCTGGGACACAAATGTTGGGTGTGTGACCCTGCGCTGGTTCCCTGTCCCTGGTGTGAACTGAGGAGTGAGTGGGGAGGTGAGCTCCTGCTGCATGGCCCTGCTCAGGGCTGCCAGGGAGGGGAATGGGGTGCTCAGCAGATCCACCATCTCTGACAGGATACTTATTACAGCTCATGTTCTGAGGCTCAGAGCATCTGGGAGAAGCTTTAATTATCACTTTCCCTTCTAAAGCAAATAAAGAACAGTGCTTAAGAGCTTTTTCTGTGTTTTTGAAGACTCTTGATGGGATCCTCTGGCTATCTCTGTGTGAAGAAATAATAAGGCTTGAACAGCAAAAGCATTCCCCTTTGGAAATGTGTTTCCCAGTGCTTGATCTGTGCTGATTGATAATACATTTGCTGAGTGAACAAATTCTTCTTTACCAGCCTTAGCAATCCCAATGCCAACTGAGTTTGTTATTCAGGAGCACTTGACACTGACCAGTACTCTTATCTTATTGCTTGATGAAGGGGAAGAATGAATGAATTGATCCCATTTATGGATGAGAAATGTTTAGGCTTGGAGCACAAAAACTGAGAGAAGTTGCTGTCCTTTGCCCAGGCTGGCCACCCTGCAGGGGGACAGAGGTCAGCTTTTTTGTCCCTCTGGAGCAGAGGGAGGGGAAAATAGTAACTATAGCTACACCCATAAATGCTGCTTTCTTCCTTTGTGACCCTTTGTCCAGACCCTTTGGGTATGTGCCAGTATGCTTAGGCAGCAAATCACATTGCTTTTTGTCAACTGCAGAACATGAGAAATTAGGATTAAAAACTGAAGTACAGAGGAGCCCTTGAATGTTTAAAAGGCTTTATGGTTAAATGAGTATTTGGTGCTGAATTCTCAACTCCTTGAAAAGCTCTGATATGAGGAATATGGTGTTGGGAGGAAACGGGTTTGGTGTGGAGCCAGATCTCCACTGGCAATACCCATTTTCTGGGGGGAGGTGTGGCAGTCGTCTATATAGCAAACTTATGTGAAGCTTGTGTCAGCCTTGACAAAGACAGGCCAGCCAGGCTGTCCCCTTACCTCCAGTGGTCAGCCCTCATCTCTTGATACAGTAAGGTCACTCGGGATCATCTTTCTGGACAATGTTTCTGAGTTTCTGCTGTGGTGGTTTTGTCTGAAGTTAAAACCTTGGGTCCGGTGCAAACCAAGAGTGGTAAATGCTGCTGTGTTGGTGTACAGTTGGTGTGATAATGGCATCTTGGCTTGAATAAGTCCTCCCTTGACAGATGATAGGGCAGTGCATGATACTGAAAGCAAAAAGGAGAGGTGATATAAATCAAAAGCAGTTCATATGGTATGCTTCAATCCCCAGGGAAGAGGCTCTGCAAAGACAGCACTGAGCAGCACAAAGAACTAACAGCTTGTGTGTAAACAGAATAATGTGTAACGAGACAGCTAGACAGACGGAGGCACAGCCAGTGTGGTTTAAGACAGGCTAGGGTGCTAAAGGCAAATATTGTGACGAGTGCTAACACAGTACAGGGAGTGCTCTGGTACAGTCTGTGCTTAGGAGCAAACAGACCTGCAGAGGGGTCTGCAATGCCTCCTGCTATTTTAGAGACAGGGCAGACAAGTGACTTGGACAAATAAAAGAGAACAAACCTATTGGTTTGCTGCCCAGAGGTGGGTATGTTCTCAATATTTATTACGTTCAAAAGCATGGTGTAGTTCTCGGAAGTCCCTGATCTAACTTGAATCCAGCCCTGCTGCCCAGTGATGTGTGGATTTGGCTGGGGCACTGTGTAAGTATGAAGGGGATGCAGCCTGAAACCTTAACTTGCTCTGCTGATGCCCATGTCAGGGTGAAAGACTTGTCCTGTGTGCAGCAATGTGTTGTGTTTCTGGCTGCACCATGGCCAGACCTGCGACTTGGGACCTCCTGCTGCTTCCTCTGCAGCTGTGAACAAGCCAAGATGGGGACCCTGGCTCTCACCTGTAATATACTGGTGTTCAGCATACGGACAGGTTTGTTGGCCTAAAATGAGCTGGTTTTCTAATGAGGCTAGGGACCACTTTGGTATCTGGGCACAGCCAGATGACACTACAGATCTGAGGGTGTGAGCTGGGAGCTGCACCCATGGGCACCCCCAGCAAAGGCAGGCAGGGCTGGTGCCGCAGCTGGGTACTGCAGTCATCTTCCAGTGTATTTTTCCATTTTGCAATTAACTTTTTAAAAAGTATGAATGCTTATAAGGATATCTAATGATGCACAGTAGGGGAGAGAAAACAAGCTCAGGTGTGTTTCAGTAATGTCTTTTAAGTGTCAGTGGAAGAGATAAAGCTGGTCCCTGCCTTCAGAGCGACTCATGGTTAAAACCTGGCCATCTGCAGGGAATTACAGGCAAGTGGGTGAGCACCTGGCAGATGTTTAATCATTTTGTGGATTCTGCCCTTTCTGCTTAATTAAAAATCTGCCTGGTTGCAAACCTCCACTGGAGAATACAGATCCTTCTGCACTTCTGTTGGGGAGATGTTTGGGTTTTTTGCCATGATGAATGCTCAGACTGTAAAATAATGCTTCAGCCAGACAGGGGTGTGATGGACTATGGAATTTTTGACTTACAGTTACTGAATATTACTTCTATACATTAAACTGGCCTATCAGTGCTGAGTGTCCCCACCCCTTGTTGGAGATGTTGACCAGGAGGGACTACCTGCAGATATGCTATTGCTGTGACTCTGAAAAAGCCTGTGAATTGTTAGTATCTTGGGGCAAGAGAGTCCTTTTGTGGAGGGTTGGAGTGGCTGCAAAAAGCTTGAGGTGATGCAGAAGGGTGTAATGGCTGTTTAATGGTGGAAGGTCTCTCTGATAGTTTTCATCTTCTGTGTGTGCCTTAGGCTGTCTTTAAACCCCTGTGTGGGCAATGGGGTCTCCTTTGAAGATATCTCCAGCAGCTCTGCCAGGTCTGAGTAGCAAGGTGACACAATGTGCAGGGAAGGTGTCCCGTGGTCTGACTGCATGGTGTAGTCACAGGTGGAAGTGGGTGGTGCACAGAGGGGGAGACACCAGTGACTTCAGCCCAGGTCTTGTGCAGGCACTGGCTCCTGGCCACCTGTTGCTACCTCTGACAGGGGTGCTTGGCTTTCCCATAGCTGTTTCCCTTTGGATAGGAAGAAATACCTGTGCCCATTTCCCAAAATGCTCACTCAAGTTAGTTTGACAGCCTGAAAAAAGGAATTAAATGCATCAAAGTTGCTAGCAGAAGCTCACAAATCGTTAAGTTTTCTCAACCAGTCTCCACAGAGCTATAAAATCCCTGGAGAACTGCAGTGAAGAAATGATATATGTATTCCCAGCTTAAAGGTCAAAGTGCCAAGGTCCAGTTTGCTGGAAATCATCTGGCCATGACAGAGGTCTTATGTGCTGTCTGCCAGGGTAACCACTGGAAGACAAGGGTTGCCAGAGCAAAAGAAAAATAATGTCCTTCTGCCTCTTCTATTTTTCTGTCAAAAATACCTTTAGGTCATTGTTTAACCTTTTTATTCAACTCCACAAATGTCTGTTTTGAGTAGACGAGAATCTTTTACACATGTTTTAAACAAGAGTTGTAAAGGCAGAGTTATGTTTTTTTTCTGCTCCACATGATGGCACAGGAATGCAGGAGGCCCAGAGCTGCTCGATACCTACTGCCCATCCCAGGCACTTGTGTGAGTGGAAATACCTACAAAGCCACAGGCTTTCCACTCCACATACAGAAGTGGGAAATGCTCTCCTGTCCTGCCTGTATGACTACCACCACCACTGTAGCCCCCTTGCTAAGAAGGGGCACCTACTTCTGTTCCAAAGGAGAAGCTCAAAGGGGAGACGAGGAAGGATTCAGAGGCAATATTGAATTGACCCCTGTGGACATGGCTGAAGTGCCAGCTGCAGCATTTCTGAATGCAATTCTCTTAATCAAGAGGCAGTTTCATTTTACAGCCCTGTGTGGTGTGAGAACTAGACGTTAGTGGTGATTTGCTGCTCTGTGGGCTGTTAACTACTCAAAATGAAACCACTGCAGATCTGCTTGCTGCAGATGTCACCAGATCTTGCTTTACAGGTGACGTGAAAAAATATAAAAGCTTTTTTAGGCTCCTACTGGGGAAAGATGCTGGTCAAAATCTTCAGCTAGTGCAAATCAGTGCAACTCCACTGAAATCCATAAAGATTGATTGACTGACCGTGTTGGAGGATCTGCACTGCTGGCCTTCACCAAAATCATGCTAAAGTTATGAGGCACTTCATATGGGCTTTTGCTCTTGGGAAGGACAATGGACAATGGGCAAGGACAGTGGTTTGAAGGCAGTAGAATATTGATTTGGAGAGACACCAGTAAGCAGTTTGTTCTGGGATTGATTACTAGAACAATATTAGCATAAGTCAGGATTAGAGCAGGGGCATGTCATGGTAAAATATGTGCTGCACACTGCTGGCCGAGAGACTCCCAAGATGGGGTGCAGATCTGCAGGGTGAGAAGGAGCCCTGAGGAGGAGAGAAGAGGGATTGAGGCTTTCAAGTTCAGTATTTGGAGAGGGGGGTTTGAGATGCACAGGAAGGTTTTGTTTTAAATTAAATCCACATCAACAAATATGATGCTGTAAACTTGCAAATTTGTCTCTCTACCCCTATCCCCTCTTGATATGGGGTGGGTTGAAGGCAGAGCTCTGATTCTGGTTCAGAAGTCTTGATTTGGGCACTGGCTTCCTACCTTTCCTAGCACTGCCCTCTACCACCCCTCCCTCAACCAGCCAGGCTGCCTGGCTCCCTGGCTCCTTTCCACGTTATTTCTGAGATGGTCAATGCTGTAAACCCTCAGTGTGTCCCAGTGCTGCTCCTGCTGTCAGAGGAGCCCCAGGGCAGCAGTGTGCCTGGCTGGCTGCACCTCTGGGGAGTGCATGAGTGGTTATAAGGTTGAGGGGGTGTGTTTGTGACCCCAGACTACGCTGGGGAACAGTGGTGCATGTTAGAGGAGATGCCTTGTTTATGTTTTCTTGCACTGTCCTGGCAGAGGAGTCCTCTCCCAAGACAGGGGAGAGGCTGATGATGCCCTCCCTGAGATGGCTCAGCTCAGGAAGCAGCATGCTTGCTCTGCTGTGGGAGCACAGGAGACTGCTAGAGACACTACCTGAGAGGTACTAAATCATGTCTCAAGTACACTGCATGTCTGCAGGGCAGGGTCTCCGTTTCAGGTAACTTATTCTAGTTTCATGCCTGTTATCTAAGAGTTCAGCCTTATTCCTTTCTGATTTCAGGGACTTGAATTAGTCCTTATTTGGCCAAATAATTATATTGATGTCACATCTGAACTGATGTACTACCTTGCATTCCTATGTGTCTAACTTTTTTACATGGGCCACTGCTCTAAAATAATTTTTCTTATGTCATTTTAGAATAGCATAAGCTCTTAATTCCACCAGGAGTCTTTCTTCACCTTTGAAAGCTGCTTTTAGACACAATTTTTGGTTCAAATGTTCAGCTGCCTTTAATTAGCAGCATTAGAGGTTCTTCCATAAAGCTGCTGTGATTTGTGCCAGCAAATGATCTGGTGTCTCATGTCACAGACCCATCTTTATTGCTAGTTGACTGTGCACGAGTGAACTTACTAGTTGGTACTCTTATCTCAGAGGCACCCATTAGTTCCAACTCTTAACTACATTGAGTTTTTTTAGCAGCAACTTTATGCTCTAATAAATCCTGCTATATAAAAATGTGCTGAAAATTTTGAACTTTATGTAAATGAAATTAGGGACTCGGCAAATGGCTGTGGACAAAACCACACAGTCTTGCTGATGTTGGCATGGTTTCAGTGAGTGTTTGAAGAAGGACACTTGTCTCTGCACTGGCACTACTGATGATGAATAGGCATTACGAGAATGCTTGCTAAACATGTCTTGTGCATGGAAATCATATTTGGTGTGGGGAAAGCATCCATTAATGCTGTTGCCTCAGTGAACATGTACAAGGAAATACAAGGATTGCACTGTATGCAGTGCAGGCTGTGCCAGCTGATAGCTGTTGGCTTGTAATCTGTACTCTGATGTGAACAAGACTGCAAAGACTTGAATTTGGCACACGGGTGATCTGGGAATTGTCTGAATAGGAAGAGATTGTTCACAGGATTTCTTGAAGTTGCAATTATTACAAATCTGGCTATAGAAAGATAGCAAGATTAGTATGGTGACTTACAACTGATGGGGCCCTTAGCAATCTAAACATCATAGAGGAATTATCTTTAGCAGCTGACTAATCCACAAACAGAAAGAAACTCTGGCTGTAGTCACTAGCAAAACGTTAGTTTGCTAGGGTCCCTTCCAAACTGTATTGCAGTCTTTGATAAGATAGCCCATGGCTTCAGTAAGTTTAACTCAAGCACACGGAGAGAGCAAACAAAACCTTTTGCTTGTTGCTATGACTGGAAGGGCATAGATGATATCTATGATACCTAGATATAGGCATAGATGATATCTCTGAGATGATACCTATAGAAAAATTGCTGAACCTATTGCAATAAGCTATAAAATGCATAATTCTTTTGTGGTCTAAACTGAACAGTGTTCAAAATGGAATCTCCCTCCCCTTTTTGTCATCTGAGACATCATCATTAGATGACTTGAAAGGCAAACTACTGAAATTTGATCCTGTAGACTCAAATGCATTACAGTAGATACCACCTTAAGCACTGCAAATCATAGCTGGGTGATTTAAGGGGTTATCTTGAATATGTGTGTGTTTATCCCTGAAAATCTGTCCGGCCGCATTATGGAGTTGCAATTTTTACTCATACCCCATTTTTGTAGGGATTACTGTATTGAACCATACCCAAAGTCCATCTTTTGGCAACCTGTTTCTGTCACTGGCTAGTAGGTGGTTAAGAGTCATTAGCTGCTGCTTTTGTTACCTGTTATCTGTATATTTTTGCAAGGAATGGGTTATCAAATGCTGTAACTAGCATTTGAAGTAGACTCAGCAAGTGGAAGCAGCCTTTCTTTTCAAATCCCCCTGGTGATTGCTCAGGTGTTACTCATTCTGTGCTCTTTGGAAAAGCGCATTTGTAGGAATGAACCTTTTATCATGGTTTTTACAGTTTTCCTTTTGAATCTAATGCATGTGTCCTCTCTACAAATACATACAGCCATGGAAGGAGTTGTGTGAATGTGGAGTGGGAGTTAGTCTTCTGCATGTAAATAGTAAATGCATATTTTTCCACATGTCTACTCATTTCACACATACACACATAGCTACCACTTTACTATTCCATGTTCTATTTCATTTTTCCCCAGATCCTGGCAATAATTGATCTGGGACGTTTTTCCCATTTGTTTCCTTCTTCAGACACAGTAATTTTCCCTTGTCCCATGATCTATATTATTGATCTCATGTGGTCTGCTTCACTCTGGCAAATGTTTCTATTCCAATTCCAATTGGATTGACTTTGGTTTGCTGGCCAATTTGAGAGCTGGCAAGCTCCTAAGTGACTCCTGGTGTCTGTGTAATACAGTGGAAAGCAAGATTCAGCTGTAATGATTCTGAAGGGGGCTATTTATTAAGGCCACTTGGTGTTCAGAGGATCTTGTACTACACTCTTACTTTCTAGCCCTCAGGCAAATTAAATTGTTGACTATTGTCAGTCTCCCATAGTTTCCTTTGGCTCGGCTGGGTCCTGGGGACTATTTAAGTAACACAACCTGCTTTGTGTCCTTACAGCAAGAGCTTAGCCCGAAAGTCAGGAAGAACTTTCTGATGGTAACTATATAAAACCATTATGAAATTCTTACATAAGGCCCACTTGTGCCAATAAAAGATTTCCTACACAAAGTACCTGTCCTTTTCTATTAAAAAGTGCTACTGCACTTAGTGGCAGTTGTAATGATGATGGTGTGGTTGGTCCCTTCCCAGTAAGCCAGCACTTCAGAGCAAGAACGGGACGAAGCAGTTCTCGTAACACCAGTGAGAACAGTCCTGGGGTTTGGATGAGACATGGAATGGCTGTTGCTTTAACTTCTGCTCCTAAGCTGCCTTTTTGGGGTTTGCATCCTGTACTTCCCCTCCTTTATAGCTTAACTGTGGTAGTATGTTCCCCTTACAGATTGGAAAAACTGACTGAAAACCACCCTGAAGATGTGCAGCTTTTAAGGGGAACTGCATCCAATCAACATCATCCCTAAGAAGTTGCAACTAGGGTCCATTGAACTTGTCTGTGGTGTTTTTTTTTTTTCAAGGAGAAGCATCAAGATCAAAGTCTGAGAAAACCATTTGATCTTCCAGCTGTAAACAACTACTAAAAGAGAACATATGCTATATTTAATTACCCTCCGTTGAGGTGCTTGTATCCAAACTCTGACAAGCTGGGTGAGTTTCTTTTCCCCTTGTTTGAAGCAATGTGTAGTTAAAGCAGATGGGCATTGCGAGAAAAGATGAATGAAGAAGGTAGAAGAGTTGAACAAGTTTCAGTCATTTAGCCCTTTTTATTTCCTGCTGGAACTACGAGAATGCAGCTGGGACGCTGGTTTTTCCTTGGGAGTGTACCCATAGGTGTTCGCGCTCTCATTCTTGTACCCACTGGCTGTTCACAAAAACATAATCCAGAAAGGTCTTGTCAATGAGTCTTTATTCTCAGTAGTTTTACATGTACCCTCCCAACAATAAAACTGATAAATGGTTAAATCTGAACAGTAGTTCCTAATTTTATAGTTAATTATCAAAAAGACCTTGCTTTGCTTCCCTCTCTCCCTTCCCCCACACTCGTCAAATACTTCAACAAGATGAAGTGGTGACATGATCACACCAAAACTGCAGGGATTTTGTAGTGAAGATGGAGTCAGGCTGGTCTAGTAGAGCACTTTTGTGTTGTACTATCAGTATATCAATCCCTGACCCTAATGGAATTATCTGTATGCTGAAGTTCACATCTGCTTTTACATTTTAGAGCAGCACCCAGATGTCAAAATTCAGTAGAAAACAGTGGATTTCCTAGTCATTTGTGTGAATTATTGAATCATTACTGTAATGAGGAGTAATTATCTATGTTGCCTTGGAAGGTTGATTCACTGGATAACTGATCAATCTGGAATATTTCCAATAGCTAGGAGCATTAAAAAAATAGGTAAGCAGATAAAGATCCAACACAACAAATGTGCTTGTCTTTCTCACGAGGAGACCTGCTGGATTATTCACTGGGTTTATATAACCAAATTTACAAGATTCAAGGTTTGAAAAATTCTGCCTCAGTGTGTGATACTTTTGAAAAGGGATAGTAAGTAGTTGGGCTAAATTACATCCCTGGAAACCTATTTTTCTTCATTCCGCCCTCTCCCAAGCTTCTTAGGTATGATTTTGTTCCAAAACAATGATGCATAGCCATGAAATGGTTTTGCCCTTTATCACTCCAGCATAGGAGAAGATAAACCAAACAGACCTGTTTATTCATTTTGGAGGAAAAACAAAATTAAAAGGCTTCTGTGTATTGTGGTAATGTAATTCCTAATCAATGACAGTGGGTTTAACAGAGATTTATGGGTTTTTAACTTGTAAGATTAATGGCTACATACACTGATGCTGTCAAAATGACAGTATCATGGTCACGTACTTCATGGAACAGATAGCGACCTCCTGCCAGGCACGTTCTTAAGGAAATGCAATTATTGCTGCCCATTTTACAGTGCTTAACTTTTTTCTCTTGGTAAGTGACAACAGAATGGGTTTTGAGCATAAATTAATCTTTCTAGATGAACTGTTAACCCTTCATGCCTAGCAGCTAGTTTTATTAACTCAATGCCTGCATACTGTTTTCTGGGGTGACCCTGACAAATAAAATAAAGCAGTGCCAGAAGTACCATCTGGAGGTTCTCTGGAGCACTTGGCTCCAACAGCCATGTGGAGGATCAGATCTGCAATGTGACTGTCTCATATTGGACTTCATTACTGTAGCAGTCACTGACAGTGCACTTGGCAATACAACTTTTCTAAATGTATATGTACACACACAAATGTATACATATATATGCATATACATAAAGCATAGCGGTAAGCTTCTGCATGTGCAACATACTGCAGGCAGGTAGCTAGCAAATGCAGATATGGGGGAATATCTGCTCTAGCTTTGGCTATTCCCAGGGCAGTGGAGTTATCACAACATCTGGTTATGTGTGATTACAAGATTATCTGACTGCCTGTGTCCCAAGAGGTGGATGAGGTGCCAGCTCTGGGACATGATTCAGGCTGAGAGCTGCCATTGGTGTCACCACTGTGCTGCTGGGTGGCTGAGATGTCCCATGCTTGCTTATGGATCTCCCACCTTGTGCTGGGCTGCAAGACATGCCAGCACAGTCTCTTCTTGGGACTGAAAATTGATTTTTGATAAAATGTATATGAAATGTGGTGAAGGGACATGCAGATGTCTTGGTGGAGGCTTAGAAATCCGCTGACGCCTTAAGGGTTAGCAGGAGGACAAGAAGCATCCAGTGCTGGTCCCAGAGCGCTCGGTCCCAGAGCGCTCAGTCCCAGATGCCAGTGGGAACCACCATGCTGTCCTCTGTTTCTGAGCTGGTCTGACCTTCTTATGTTTCTGCTTCTCCTATTGCTATAACTCCTGAGTACTTAAACAGCAAGTCCATCACTTTGTTTTTAGGGCATTTATTTTTTGGGAATAATCAGGTTCATTTCAGCAGTCATTAAATTATTTCCAAATAATAGCCTGGTAGTGGTTTCAGAGAGGCAACAGAAATGTAATGAAGAATAAGACTGTATTTGTCCAGGATAAGAATTTCCAGCATGTTTGTTGAAACACCTACAGAAGCAATTTTCGAATATCTGTATATATCTCATCAGCAGGTCATCAGTGAGTTTCTATGTTGGGAATCAGACTCTGCTGCATAGGTGGGTTATCAAAATACTATAACTTGTGGGGAAATCTGCTAAGAAAACACAGCCAGGGATGTTGGTGGTAAGTAACAACAGTGGAGTGCCTTAAAGGTCCTGAGAAGCCAGGAAGTGAAGTCACTGATGATTGAGAGACTTAATTCAGCATAATTTCCTGCCTCTCTTTCATGTCTAGGGTACTTATCTGTCAGAAGTGAAATACTTGAATGTGTGAAGAAAACTGTAGTGTCCTAAAAGGCTTCTGTGGAGGGAAAGACCTCGAGGGATATGTTCAACATTATCTGAGAAGTCAGTGTTTGGGAACTGTGACTGGAGACTTAAATCCTCATGGTACCTTTAAGCTGGTATTCCTTCATCATTTTACATGTAGCAGTGCTACAGGGAATTTGCTCCAGTTACTGACACCTGCCAAACTCAGTGCAGAATGTGGCTTTTCTCCATGTGAGTTATTCACATGGTGTAATTACGCTAAGGTGAAGCATTGGTTCTTGGAATTGAACGAACTGATGTTGTGCCCAGAAGCAGGGGTTTTTTTCAAGAGTAAAAGTGGGAATTGAATACTCAGTCACCTGTTGGTTTTTTTTTTTAATGGTAGATGGTCCTCTAAGGGCAATCGGTCTTCCTTGTTCACCTGCCATTTTTACCATTGTCACCTCTGGTGGGGTGCAGCAGCAGAGCGGGGGCTATAGCTCTTATTTGGTATGAAATAAAGCTCAATCACTCCTTTTTAACATGTGAGAATTTATAATTACCCTATTAACATTTAAAACTGCAGTTGATTTCCTTGGCTTTCCTTATAAATAAGCACAGTGATGCTTTAAGATGGCAAGCAATTGTAGACCTTATTTTTGTGCTTGAATGTTATGTTTGTTCAGGACTTGCAAGGTTGTTCTTCCCCACCGTCCCACCAGGGATTTCAAGATGGTAGAAACTGCTAAAACATATTAATAGCCATCTTGGAAAAGCACACTGTGTCCTGGTTTCCCGGATTTTACAGCCCTGGCTCCGTTTTCACAGTTGGTACCCTTCTGTCCATTTGTAACTTCTTTTAGTGTTTCATATTCATCTTTCACATGCATTCAGTGCAAAAAGCATAGTGTGAATTTCTTGGCCTCTCCCTTTTAATGACCTGGTTTGATGTGTATTAAGGCCCTGTCCTCTGGAGCCGGCTGCTTGTTTCAGAGAAGACAGCAATGTAACAAGGCCAGCATGACCTAAATTGCTGACCTGGATGTTGGTACACATTCCCTGGAAATATGCAGATTTCTTGTTCCTGAATCTTTAAACCACTGAAAAAAAAAAAACAAACCCACAGCTTTTCCTCTATGGTTAAGCTATGAAATCAAGTGTTTGCCACAAACTTGTCCCATGTGACCAGACATATGGTGATAGAAGCGTTTGGTATTGATGGAGCCATGTTCAACTTGGTACAGCTTTGACAGCTAACACTTGCTTTAGCACAGCTGTCCCTGCATACAGGGCATACATCATGGTTTCCTGATGGAGGGCAGGCATCTTCTGGAAATCATGCATTGGCTTTAAAGTGCCTGTTTAATGTCTGATCATCTATTTGCAGTAATCCTTACAGCAGGATTCTGTATCAGTGGAGTTCTCAAAGGAAACTATTTATAAAAAAAAATCAAGGTGGTGCTTCTGGGGAGTATCCCTACAGTCCTGGAAAGCAGCTGTCTGTCCTAACCCCAGGTCTTGAAGCAAATCTCCATACCTGCTGAGAGGCCAGCCAGGCCAGCAAAACCTTAGTAGTGTGCACAGCTCATTATAAACCGTATTCATGAAGCGTTAGTGTGCCTGCAGATGCTAGTGTGTCCTTTGTCTGACTCTCTACTAACTCAGCATTCAGCTCCTGCTTGCTAATGGGAAGGAAAAGTTGGTTTCAGGACTTGTAAAATTGAGATGTCTTGGTAAGGACAATGTGATTTAAAAGTCTGATCCAGATGAGCTGCTTCTGAAATACAGTTCTGATGGATAGATATTCTTACCATCCATTGCTTAGCTGGGAGCTCACTGGACACCAGCAGCTCACATTTCTGAGACCTTGCGTGTTTGAGCTTCATCACAAACTTCATCAATGAGCATCGCATGGCCGGTGGGAATGTGCTAGTGCTGACTGAGGACATGGGGCTTTGCAGGTGCAGGAAATGGCTTTGCTGGGAGGTGAGGTTGAGGTGGTGGCATTTACAACCAGCAAGAGGCTGGTACGCTGCTTTGAGAACCTGTGTCAACATTAATTTCTCCACCTGCTTTCCCCATAACGCGAGAGCTGTGTTTGAGACTGCCAAGTTCTCATGGCCCATAAGATGCATGTTGAGTCAGTTGAATGCTTTGCTACAAAAGGCTGGTGTGGCTCCAACTAAGGGTGGTAGCTGCTTGTGGAAGTGCTGGTTGTACAAATCAGCTCTTAAGGACAAGGTCAGAATATCTTCCGTAAGATTGCAAAAGCTGGATTTTCCTTATCTAATACCTACTGCCATAAGCGATTGATTAACAAGAAAGGGGTTTGTGTTCCTCTTTGTGAACCACTGATGCATTAAGGAAATGGATGTGAAGGAACATGCTGTGGGTGGGTGTGTTGCTCATGAACCTAGAAGGATGTCTGATTGCCTGGGGAGGAGGAACGATGGCCACAGACACAGGAAGAGTATATGGTGGAAACTAGCTGCGTGCTGAGCTTTGCCTGTTAAACAAAGGCAGGCATAGAAAAGTATTTTAACTCAGAATTTAGTAGTTTGTTTTCCAGAAAATTACTAGAAAACACGTGCAATGTAAATTTTAAATGCTCGGTCTCTTGTGAGCATATGAAGAGGAGTTGTGTTGAATCCATTTAGTAGTTAATACTTTCATCTCCTGAAATATTTAAAACCTTTAAAACCTGGTATCAGACATTGTGAATGCTAGGACAGAAGGAGGAAAACTGCTTTATTTTCAAGCTCAACTTGCAATTTCATCTTTGGAAAGGAATTATTCACTTGAATGTATTCAACATAGAAAAGGAGAAAGATCTTTTTCTTAGTGATAATACAGCCGTGGTTCCCTTGTAAGCATAGAAGCCCAGATGTTAGCAGACATTAAAATAATAATTGGTGTAAACACTGAGCCCTTTCACAGGGAATGTGTATAATAAAGGATGATTTGTCTAAACTTTTTTTCCTGCATGGTCTTGTATTGTCTGTTGTTCAGTGGCAGCTGCAAAATCAAAGCTGTGATCACCACCTTGCTGTGCTGATGCCCTGTGGCAGCGCCTGGGTGGGCCCTACACTTTTGTGCTTGAGGGTCCTGTCAGAGAAGCACCCAGGCACTCAAAGCAGGTGTGGACCCACACCAGTCTGTAGGTTATGCAGGTGCATGTTCTGATTCTGAAAGGAGGGATTTTGGCAGTCTACTGCACAAACAAAAGGTGCTGGTGTGTTAGGACAGGGGCATGGATTTCAGAAGCTTATAAATCTGAGGTGAGCAACCTATAAAGGGCAGATAGGGGAGACAATCTGTTATATGAAGCTTTTATATACTTTCTGGCATGAACGAAGCATTAAAATTCTCCAGCTGCCCCTCAGTCTAGCCATTATGTGACTGATTTCTTACAGGCACCTGTCCATGAGTGGGGCTGGAGAAGCAGTTTTGTGGGCCTGGAGTCCATTAGCAGCAACTTGCAGAGACAGGAAATCAAGGCATGCTCACATGTGCCTTTTTGTTATGTTAGTCTCCAAAACTGCTGTCCCTTCCTGAGGTTTTTTTCTGGCCTGGAGAAGAGCAAAGCCTCTTCTGGCACATCTCACGTTGGCTGTCACTTCAGGGAGACTTATGGGTGTTTGGCCCCCAACATTTTCCTTTTGGCACATGTTTCAGTTCAGAACATTTTTTTTTATAGTTAATAAAACAGAATAGTAAAACACTGAAAATACAAGGGAAGAAAGGGCTACTTAGAGCTGTTGGCTGCAGATTACTCTGCAATGGGGCAGGCTTTGCTGAACAGAAGTAGATATGCCTTTCAATGGCTTCCTTAAGCCCCTGCTGCCTGTGCTGGCTGAGTGGCTGCAGCACCTGGAGGTTCCAGGCCAGGACAACAGAGCTGAGGAGAGTTTTACATTGATTTTCCCCTATTTGGCTGGATGCTGAGGTTGCTTGCTCAGTGATTGTTCCAGCAGGGACTGCACCCAAATGCATGCCTGACTGATGGCCTTGTCTGATGCCTACTGAACAGCCTTGCCTGGACAGGGCAGGTTGTGTGGCAGTTGCCAGAAGCTGCCATACACTGTTGCTGGTTGTGGGGCTGCTCTCAAGAGAATGCTGCCAACAACTCTCAGTCCAGACAAGGCTCCTGCAAGGAGGATGCTGAGAAAGGGCTAGTCAGGCACTGAAGGACTATAGCTGTGTGAGTTGAGTACAGACTGTATGGCTCACTTTCCAGAGCTCCAGGTGAGGCGTTTTAGCATACCTTCTCTTCCTTTGTGTTGGGCCTTTGGGTCTAGGGCATTTGATAGGCTGACCCCTGCCAGCCCAGGATGGACCAGAGGACTTTGTCCCAGGCGGGATGCAGGAAGCTGACCAAATGTTGGTGCCCCTTCCCAGGGGCAGAGCGGGCAGATGTGAACTGGCAAAGTGGAAACATAGTGGCAAATATGAAGCAGAACTTCCATGGTAGCCCTGGGAGTCCCTATAAAGTGAGAGCTTGAAATCTTGAGTTGTGCAAGGATATTTATTTGATAACTAGTGATGTGACTATTTCCAGTGTTGTCCAAACCAGAGACTGGCTATGCCTGTGTATATCCAGTGTCTGGGGACTGTGGGCTGGTTCAGACAGAAGGGAAGTAAATGATGCTAAAGTCAGAATAAAGAAAAAATAAATAAATTAATAGGACACCTGCTTTCTAAGCAGCAAAATGAACAGTAGCAGTAAATACCAGACTCCAATCTTAGGACTGTCTGGCTAACTCCAGCAGTTTTATTCATTATAATTACACCTATTGATTCTTCAGCTTATTCATTGCTATAGCTACCAATCTGCAGTAGCACAGGTAACTGCCTTGGTGCAGAGGCAGGGCCCTGCTGAGCACTGTAGCATCCCAGTGGCTTGCAGGGTGCAGCTTGCAGAGGGAGGGAAGCTGCTGAGATGCCTCCAGGTGCTGCAGGAAGCACTGAAAGCAACACTTTCCTTCATGGTGCTTTTCTACCCGGTGTGTCCCTGGTTAAGAAAAGGCTGTCCAAGCCCCTCTCTGGCTGAGGTGGGTTGAGGCAGCCCCTAAAGGAGAGCTCCTTCTGCACAGTCTGCATCACCCTTGGTCTCTGTGGGGATCTTGTAAGACCCCTCTGAGCTGGTGATCCAGGGAAACACTGGCCTTTCTGCTGCTCTGGACCATGGTCGTCTCATTCTTACCTTTGTCACCTGTATTTCTCTGCTTTTGAGATTTAGAGGGTTTTTTTATTTATACTAATGTACTCCTGTATTAGGTGGCAGCTTAGAAAAGTAGCCACTGCCTTCTGCCTGTGGATTCCCCTGTATTGTTTCTCAGTTTTCCCTGCTTTGATAATTCCTAGTAGTTGAATTAAACTGCAAATTTTATTCCTTCCTTATTCTCCTCTCTGAATCACTGGTGCAGTTGCTCACACAGTGTGTGATGGGTTTGCATGTTAAGCAGGTCTCTTCAGCTAATCTGCAGATGTGTATCCTTATCTTCACCCCACGAGTGCTGCTAGCCTCTCAGTGCTTGCAGACACAAACACAAAGTGCTGTTCTCTTTGGTGTATTTTGGGTTCAGCTGTGAGTGGTGAATTGTCAGGCATGAGCCTTCCTGCACACAGCTGCTGAGCTTCAGTGCTGTTGATTCTGGAATTTACACACATGCACTCCTAGAAAAGGTCGCACCAGTGCAATATTAGCTTAAATGAAAATTGGTTTGTTATGCATGTGGCTCTTCCTGCAGACAGCTGATTAAGCAGCCAGCTGTGGTCAGATGTCTGCTGGAGATCCTCTGGGATGCATGCAGCTTTAAAAGACTGTTTGGATGACTTGTAGTTGAGCTTATTCGTCAGCTCAGTCAGACCTGTGGTACTTTTTATTACAGTCAGGCACAGTGCTTCTCACCAGTGCATGCAGGGCTGCTTGCTGCTCACACTGCTGGTGTGCGGAGCATCAGATGGGGAGGAACCACCTCTGGTTCACTTGTTTGAGTGCTGGAGTGTGTGGGCTGTGCTTGATGCTCAAGGAGACTCCCATTTCAAATATTTTTATCCATCTGGATATATCAAGAGCAAAAGCTATGAGAACTACCTTGGTTCTCTTTACTTAGTCTGTACTTGTTAAGACAGGTGTAATCTATAAAGCAGCTTTGAGCTAATTTTTCCCCACATAATCTCCATTATTGTGATAAATAATAGATGCCATTTTAAAGAGACTATTTGATCAGAAGGATGTAGATGTGATTCATCTGACATCTACAATTAAAAATAGTAACATCATCTGGTCTTGGTTTCTGCACACCAAGGCTCTGTGTATAGTGCTCTGTGCTTTCCTGTTTAGAGACAAGGGGTTGCTTGTAGCAGCACCTCCCCAAACTTCTCCATTTCCTCCCCCTGACATGAAAGCATGTCACGTAGGAAACTTGTGCAGTGTCCCTGCCAGGCAGTGGCTGGATGGGGGACATGGTGCGTACAAGCCCAGCAGCTCTGCACCAACAGAGCAGCCCTGCCTGGCTCAGGGGGGCAGGGGGGTGAGAAGGGAAAAGGGGGTGTGAGTGGGGGGTGCTGGGGCTATGCAGGTGAGGGGAAGAGGAGAAGGACTGGAGAGCAGGTGGCCATGGATGAGTCCAAAAGTCAGCCCAGGGCAGGAGCAGGGATTGGTAGCTCAAAGAGCAGGAGCTGCTGGGGAAGCCGGAACATTTTGCATGTTATGGTTCATCATCACCAACATGGACTTCTTGTCTTAAGCAAAGCATTTATCTAACATCAGTCAACCCCCATTCAGTAGGGCCTGTTTAGGATTCATAGCATGACACGGGGGGTTGGGTTGTTTCTGTTTAAATTGAGTCCCCAAGCAATGGATCTAAAAGATGAGGTGATACAAATGATCCCGCTGCTAGTGCTCCTGTGTTACTGGGCATAATTATCCCTTCCTTGAAACTGCCTGCAGTTCAGTTAGGTAGCTTTTTGTGGAACTCCTAAATAGACAAAGCAAAAGGAGGAAAAACTCCACAGTGCATGCTCTTTCTTCATTAAAGGATTTGGGGGAGGGGGAATCCCTTAAAAAATTTAGAAGAAAATCAGAGAAAGGGATCTCTGCTAAAGGCCATTTTAAGCAATGTTTGCTAAAATGCATGATTTGGTTTGGTTGCACCTCTGTGTGATTTTAGTGTCACATGTGGTCCCAAGTTACCCCGATACCTGAGATGTGGTAGTCAGCCAGAGGCTCTGATGGATTTCCTCATGAACACAATGTCTCAGATTTGGACTTTTATTTTACTTTTTCAATGCAGAAATATAGCAATGCTGAAGGTCTGTACCTGCAGGACAGAAATCTGTGAGAGCTCAGTCCAGCAGAATCAGTTACATTTACAAAGATGACTGTGACAAATGAATAGAAGGTACTGCTGGAAACCACTGCCCATCACCAGGTTTATAGTGATATTTAATTCACAAGGTTGCATGTCTCTAATCATGTTGCTAGAAAGCCTGGCTGTCCTGAGGCTGGGCTGCAAACTCCATTATAAAATCCAGCAGGGAAAAGTCTCAACTCATTTAAATTCTGTACCCTTTTTCTAAGCCCTTTTCCAAGTGGGCAGCATGGCTGGTGGAGACAGTGCTTGTTTGTCCTCACTCATGCAGCAAAGGCAGTGACTTGGGGCCATGGCCTGTGGCACTCCTCTGCTGTGCTTTGGGCACTTCCAGTGACCGAGATGAATTTCTCTCTGCTGGTTGGGATGAGTGGCTGATGGGGAGCTGCGTACACAACAGGCGTCTTCATCTCATGAGGTGAACCCCATCTGCGGGGATGGGGAGGGGACTGGGCACTTGTCCCATGGTTGGGCTGCCTCGCTGTGCTGTGACACTGTGAGGGTGGGAGCCACTGATGTTTTAAACCACCAGAAGCTGATCCATCCTGTGACACTAACCCTTTGCTGCTTTTTGTTTGGGGATGTGAAGGCCATCGTTCATCTGCAGTGCTGTGCCCATACCTGGGGGCACTGCCATGGCAGGAGTTGGGCTCCAGTGGCAGGACCTGTCCTGGGGTCTCTCTCCTTGCCACGGTGAGGACAGCATCATAGGGTGCCTCTCTGTCTGTTCCATGTTATTTTATTGCCTTTCCCATGACCTGTTTCCAAGGCTAACCTGCACCTGATGGACCTCCTGGAGCACTAGGCTATCCGCCTGGATGTCATGTATCCCTGCAAAGTCCTAAAGCCAGGGGCTGTTTAATTATGTTGCTGTACAGCACCAGCCAACGCAAGGTGCCGTGCTCAGCTGAAGGTCTTTTGGTACTGCTGTGTTACAGCAAATTAATCTTCTGACTATAATATTCAATATCATACTTTTGCCTGTGGTTCATCTTGTCCATTTAGTCTGCTAAAATAAGGTGCTGAGTGAAAAATAGGTGGAGCAGGGTTTCTAGCCTGTTGGTAACGCAGGAAAACATGAGCCTTTAATTTTTTTGACACAGCTTTGTAATTGTAATAAATATTTATGTGTCTTTGGTCCACTGTAGCAAGCTAATAGTAAATTCATTTGTGATGCCTATTTATTACAAAAGGCTGGAGCCTTTCAACCCCCTTGTTGTGTCTGGCAACTCCCAGCAATTAATTGCATGCTGTCAGAAGGGCAGATCTTGCAGCCCCAGCCTGCTAATAGTGGGATTATTATTTAACAGTTCAAGACTGTGAGGCTGCTTTTTATTCTACTCTGCTTGGTGGGTTTAAAGAGGTTTTTAAAGAACTGAACAGCTGAGGCAGAAGTCAATGTGAGTTCAGTGGGGAATGCATTAGCAGTGGTCTTCTGTCTGTAGCATCCTCAGTGAGTGCTGCTGAGTTGATGGTGGCTGCATGCAGGAATTGCTTCAAACAGCTGGTGGCTCTCCTGCTGGCCACCTCCCTTGAAGTAGCCCCAGTGGGGTGAACAGACTCAGGGGCCACATCTGCTGTCCTTCAAGCTGAGCTAGGGACCTGCTGAGCTGCCTAGGAGGTGCAGGTTAGGGTTGTGGGACTGCCAGGTCTAAGGATGCACAGTCCCAGTCCATCCTGCTGCCTCATAATCCTGTCCATGAACCCACCAAGCTCCATTTAAAACTGGTGGGGAGATCTGGGCTGCTGGAAAGGCTTTCACAGAACCTCCCTGCTTTGGTAGTTAGAGACTGTCTTCAAACTTCCAGGGTAAATTTACCCAAGGGAAGTTCATAACCACTTACTCTTGTTCCAGCTCTGTTTTTTTTATCAAGTCCTTCTCTAACTACTGCTATTTATCTCTTGATACACACACACACACACAAGGCACATGAAGTCCTGCAAAATGCAATTAATAATATGCTGTATCTTTAAAATGTCTGTGATTGAATTCTGAGATTTTTCTCAGCTGGTTTCTGTTGGTGACTCATCATCATTCAAGCCCAGCTGGCACAAGTGGGTTCTCAGTTGTTTCTGACTACTGAGGTTTTATAGCAAATGTATTGTTACAGGCAGACAAGTGGAAAGTCTTGTGTTTATTACTATTGAATTCATCCCACTTTTATCACTTGAATCTTCAAGGTCATCTGGTTCTTACATGAAATACCTTTCCTTCAGTCCTCCGCTGGCAGTACAATGCCTTTTTTTAATAATCTGTACACTTCATCAGTACTTTTCATGCCAGAGCTGTTAATGAAAGTACTGAGACAGGCAGATCCCAGGCTCCTTCCATAAGGAGCAACTCTGATAAGCTCCATCTAATCTGACACTGCCCCTTTCAGCAGTGTCCCTTTCCCCCCTTGTTTCTGTCTCTGATGCTGTCCCTTAAAATCTGTTCCCAAGCCTTTCACACCAGGGAGATCTGAGGAGTGGGTCTGGCATTACCCAGGTCGCCCTCTCTTCTCTTGCATTTAACCCTACATTTCTTGATCTCTAAGACACTGGACTTTTCTGATCAGTTCCTCCTCTACTCAACACTCTGCTTACTTTTAATAATTGTTAATATTCTTTTAATGTCCTATTACTTCTCCAGAGAAGCTAGGAGCTTGATCCCACAAAGTTTTACGTTTGACTGGGGTATGAATTCTGCATAGGATTAGTGTTTTTTATTTGAAGAAATGTTGTGCTTCTTCCATGTCCAGTCCCCCTGAGGTCCTGAATCCACTTTCTCTCTAGCATTTTGTATTTTCCCATCAGTTTATTTGGTTTTGCACTTTTTATTTCTGGCAACAAGTATAATGTATTTATCATGTTCAGATATTTAACAATAGATAGATCTGTAAGCGTGGTGTTTCATGAGGGATCCTTATCTCTGCAACAGACTGAAATACCCTACTGGCACATATGAAATCCAAAATGTTTGGAACCAGCTGATGGAGCAGGGGCTCTGGATGCTCATCTCCAGACAAGCATTCTGTTGGAGTTCCAGTCCCCTTCTGTCTTTGCGAATTGAGAGGACTTGAAAGACAGAAGGGGACCAGCCTGCAAAACATGTGGACCCTGTGCATCCACAGGGGGAGTATATTGGGAGGATTTCCTTTTCAATGCCCCATTTTGTTCTCAAACTTGAATCAAGCTGCCATACTTCCCATTTGCCCTGGCTCCTGTGACTGAGTAGAGTTTATTTGCAGGGAAGCCTATGCCATTAATTCTGCCATTGATTGATGGTGGGAATTAGGATTATGTGTTTTGCTCTCCTGGGCCTGACTGGGTATCTCATCACTTGCAATGACCAGGGGCAGCAGCCTGATTTCCTGGCACCACACCTGCTTTGGACAGGTGTCAATTGTCTCAGGTCCAACTTCCCACTGGTATTAGGGATAGGGATTAATTGACTTTAACAGCTAAACTTAACTTAAAAGAGCTGGGAACTTTGGTTCAAAATGAAGAATTGGGCCAGTAATAATTCATACATCTTATTTCAGTTTTTTTAACAAATGAATGAACACCCATAATCCAAGGCCATGTTTTACTGAGTAATGGTTGCCAAGGGCTGGTCTTATTTGTAGTATATCATAAGAATCTATAAATCAAACAATAGCTCCAAACACAGTAGTAAGTTATGCACCATCTCATAATTTATTATAATACAAACAAGTTTGTCAAACACAATATATTGTCTACTTATGAAAATATCAATATTCACAATTTAAATAGGTGATAGGTCCCATAATTTTATATACCAGCAACTCATCTAAAAAGTATTTTGTTCCTAGCTGTGGTCTTCAAGGACACATACCTATAAGTAATTGTAAAACCGTCCATTCACAGCTGATTTTTTCTAATTGTAGATATTTGAAATATAAATTAAATAGAGTACAAAAGACCATCACCACAACAAAGATGGTTTTGTCTCCAAGATACTTTTTCCCTAAATAATGACACTATATGTGCTTGGTTAAGTGTTTACTATTGGAAAATTAGGAGGTACGAATAATACAGCAAGACATTAGCTAGTTAGCAACAGTCATTGCAAGATGCTTCACACAACCAAAAATAAGGCAAGTATTATCAACAGCAGCTCCCATATGGCAGACTAAAAAGTCAAGGCTTTATTATCCGAACTGGACTCTAAGAAGGCTTCAAATGTCTGTGAACAAGATACAGCTTGATCCAAAGCCCTCCTGAATTGATGGGGATTGGAAAAACCAATGCCAAAACCCACAAGCAATTTTCCCTCTGACTTCAAGGGGCTTTGGATGTAAGCTCTTAAAGCCCTAAATTATCAGAAATGAAATGACCCATTCACTGTACATGAAAATTGCACCTTATAATTTCTAAAATGATATGGAAAAGGGTTGCAAGTTTTTTTTTTCCAAATGAAGTTACAGCAATTTAATGGGTTATTTCTAGTGGGAAATAAAATATTCACGCAGAAAGATTTTTTAAAATATGGTAATTTACAAAAATACATCATCAGGACAGGAAAAATCAGATGACACTGCTAGTTTGCAGGATAAACATTGTTACAAAAACTAATAAATCACACCATGTGAATGGCAGCATATGCCATGCACTTAATTGAAATTTTTTAATAAATAAAAGCCCTAAACATTCACTATTTTCTGTAAGTTTACTATTATATTAAGTAGAATAGTGAATTTCTTGTATAAATTTTCAGTAGATACATTCTCAAAAATGAACCACTTATCTATATAGATATTGCACTTCAGACTCATTCACATGTAACTCAGACAAGCATTCCTCATAATAAATTTAGAATAAAAATAAGTTATAAATACAGTGTTTTCCCAAAATGAAACATACAGTACCTTTTTCATAAGGTAACTTTGGTTACTATCAACTGACAAAAAACAGAGAGAGGTTTCTGAGAGGAGGGTAGAAGGCATGGCCACAAAACTTAATTTCTGTAAAACACTGATAAAGGGAGCAATAATTTTAACCTTGCTGTGACAAATACAGCAAGGCTGAGCATCCCTTTTCGCTTTATTATTGCAAGTGTGAAGTTTTGTTTGAGATCACAGGGACAAACAGCCTACAGGATGAGGGGGCTCCTCATTTCCCATTGAATCTGGGGAGATTTAGGTGGGTAGCATCCCCTTGGTGGTGAGGGCGGGAAGGGTCAGCTTTTGTTCTTGGCTACCCCTTTCCCCAAACATGCCCCTCTCCTTGCTCTAACCAGCATGGCCCATGGGGTGCTCCAGCACCTCGTAGAGAAGTGCCCAGCAGCTCTTGCTGCTGGCTAGATCTCGCAGCCCAATGGCTCTGCTGGTGGGAGAGGACCAAGTGGTGTGTGCCCACTGGGCATCCCACCTCTCTGCTCCTGACCGACCTGAGTAGCCTCAATCTCTCCTGAGAAAGCTCCTCCACGCATGAGCCAGCCTTTGCCTGGGGTCCCAGTCTTCATGGCTTGTGCCTTCTGCTGCTGTGGGTTTTGCTCTTGCAGGACACTGGTACAAGTTGGTGTGCAAATGCAACCTTTGTGGCAGATGGGAACCAGGCCATTGTCCTCAACAGGACTTGTGCAGACTTGGTGTTTCTTAGCAGGAAATGCACCAAAGCTGAGCCACCCATGGGTTTGAGATGTTTTCAGCCCACGGATCCCACCAAAGGGGATCAACTGGATCCCTTCTCAGGAGACCTCGCTATGTTAGGTCACCATGAGCTCCCCAGTGGCAATGGAGATGGGCGCAGGCACAAACGCAGTGCTAGCACCAGACTGCTTTTTATTTGCAGTTACTGAGAAGCTGCTGTGTCCACTGACCATATTGTGCTTCTGTTCATGTTCACCATGCAAGGAAGTCTGCTCTCACGTTCAGTAAGGCTGCATTAAGTGTCCAATATAGAAGTAAAAAGGTTGTGGTACCTGGCTCAGAGACCACATGCCAAGATCTGAAAAGGAGAGAAATTAAAAGAAATGCATTTTCAGCCTTCCTCTTCTCTCCTCATTTCCTACAATCAGCATGGCTGGAATGCTGGTTTTTGAGTGTGAAAGAAGAGAAGTTAAGCTATTTTAAATAAGGTAAATATTCAAAAGCCTCAGTCGAAGCTGATCGATGTTTTTACTGCTGTTGGGTATTTAATGGGTTCCTTTCACAAATACTTCTTTAACAATTAAATGGCAAATCTGCAATAGGATGGCATAATCTGTCAGGAGAAAATCTTAGACTGAGGTTTTATATGTTAAACCCTAAAGGCCTGAACATGAGGGATAACTGATTATTGATTAAGAAGGAATCTGAAGGCTGTAATCACTCCAAACCTTGCAGGAGCAGCTTCAGTGGGAGCTCTGCATAAGGCAGGACTTGGCCTTGCATTTGAAAGTCTTTAGACACCTTAACTGAAATAGCTGGGAAAAGATGCTGCTTTTGTTCTTGGCTCTAGAAACCTACCTCCTTCCAGCTCCCCTGTTTTGGCTGCCTTCTTCAATAACAACTTAAAACATGAATATTGGCAGCTTGCAGGATTGCTTTCCATGCTGAAGCTGCAACAGGTAATATATTGGTCCTCAAGCCTTGTTCAAATGAGCCAAAAAGGGCTTGTCACAGTTTGTCTCACAGGCTGCCTCCTGCAACGAGGTCTTGACAGCAAGACTGTGTGTGGTGGTATTTCATGTCAGAAATAACACATCATTTTTGGCAAGTGCACACATCAGAAATGGCACCTTCCACAGTATGTAAAAGCATTCGTTCACTCTGTTGATAATGAACTGCATGGTCAAGTAAGGTTTTGTTGTGTTTTAAAAGGCTGTAATTAAACACTGTTGTGGCTTCCCCCCTCCAATGACTTTGGACTTCACTGGTGCTGGGATGCAAAACATTGGAGTGTGACTGAACACTAAGACTTGAACTCTGAAGCATATTCAAAATGCTGTGTAAAAGATGGAGGCATTTGCCTTTTCACTTTTGCTCCTAAAATTGAGTGCTCCTGTTTCCCTCTGAAGAGTCTGATCTGCCCTTGGTCTCCCAGGGAAATGAAATCAAATGACCACTCTTCAAAATAGCCATTTCAGCACATTACATCCTGAAGATGTAACAACTTGAAAAGAACTTGCACCCAGAAACTCCAACTATTGCTCTCTTCATGGTGATATTTTTATAGGCTTTCCATTCTTATCATATTGGTAAACAAGCATTTTGATGCAGTGAGAGTTGGCTGGGGAAATCCAAGGGCTGCTTGTTATGGAAAAGTTATGGTTTGTATAGAATTGCACAGGTTGCTTCTGACACTTAAAGAAGGCTTTCAGCGTGGCAGCTGCCATTGTGCGAAATCTTTTGCTAATAAAACAGTAGAGGAAGAAATTAATTGCAGTGTTCAGCAGTGCTAGCATATTGGCAATGTCCGACACAATATGTACCACCCAGCTGTTGTTTATAGGCGATACATAGAGGTGATACAATATCATGATTATTCTTGGTGCCCAAAGTATGGCAAAAATAGAAGTTATAGTAAACAAAATGGCTGTTGTTTTCCCTGTGGAGTACCCTCGCAGTCGGAAATTACTCTTTCGCCGCAGCTTATACACAATGATGGAATTCAGGATGAAGAAGATGGAGCAGGGCACTAAGTAAACAGTAAAGCAGTGGATCCAGATAAGGACGTGATGCATTGATGTGCTTATGTAGTCTTCAATCCAAATGTTGGGCCACCAGTAGTAGGGGATGCTGGTCAAAAAGCAGGTGATATAGACACTTACAATGACTTTTCGAGTACGAGCAGGGTAGGAGACTGTGTGATACTTCAGTGGGTGGCACACAGCAATATACCTATCGATTGTTAGTGGAACCGTAATCCAAATGGAGGTGTGGATGGAAGAAAATTCCAAGACCTCAATTATTTTGTCCAGTACCTGAGGCATCTGTTTATTTAAGATGAAGTCTTCCATGAGGAAGTCAACAAAGACAATGAAGAAGAGAACCAGGATGTCAGCAGCAGCTAGAGCTAGAAGATAGTTATAGGAGGACTTCTGCCTGCGAGCCACAAGCTGGGAAAGGATGATGACTGTCAAGATGTTTGCTGTGGAGACAGAAACACAGAGTTAGGCTATTAAGACATAACACTCGCTTTTCTGAGCACTTGCTTGGAGCAGTAGCTCTGTTCAAGCACTTAGCAACGTGACTGCCTTTACTAAAGACCAAGAAACCAAAAGGATAACTCTACAGTTTGGTCCCTCAGAAGCTATTGCAATGAGAGAAGTATGTGGTCCTGCTCCTAGCTGTGGGATATGCTGTCACTCAGTGTCCTGGTGAACCAGGAACGAGGGACAGAGAGAAAGTCTGCACCTTCACTCCAGACACAGGGGTAAGTGGTGTCTGGCAGACCTTTGTCATTTCCTCAGAGCAGGTGTAGAGCTAGTTATAGCCCTGACTCCGTTGCTGCTCTCTGGTCAGCCCTGCTGCCACTGTGGGCACAGCAGGAGCATCTGGGCTAGGGGGTGTTGGGACCCCTGCCCATGTGCAGGGAGGTAGGGGTAGCAGGAGGGAGCAGCAGTAGAAGAAAATAGTATCTCTCACATGCACTCTTATTTCTGTCCTTGCTTTTTTCACAATTTTTTTTACAAGTGACAAATGAGAAGGGCAGGGTGGTCATTGGAGAGAGACATTTTGTTCCTTGCCCCAGCTTGCAGTGCCTGGTTTTAGTTTTGAACTCCAGCTAAAAAGAGCTGAAATCAAAGCCACCTGGGTTAGGTAATTTTCTCTTGCCTGAGTGGGATCCTAGCTGAGAGAAAGACTTCCACGGAAACACGTGTCCTCAGCTCTTCGAGAGCTGGAGGTGCTTCACAGCACTCTTGAAGTTTCAGCTCTGCCCAGGATGAGTCTCCTGTAATTCAGTCCTGCCTGTCTGACCTGATCTCCTACAGATGGGCTCTGGGGAAGCACCTCCCTTCCCAACACTGAAATGATCTACTCCACAAAGACCTGCTTGTTTATCCAGAGCTGCTCTTTAGAAGTCCTTCTCCAACTACAGGGCATTTTTCCTCTGAAGTGATACAGCTGAGCCTTTAAGGAAACCCTGCTGGTCACGTCAGATGTGATGGATGTTCTGATTCAGCCCAAGTGTAAACATTCCCGAGGTTCCTGAAAAAGCATATGCTTGCAACTCTTTGGCCACAATACAGACCCATCACCTAAACCACACCTAGATGTATTGCATGACACTTTAATATTGTGGTAAGTGTTCAAGTATCTTGTCTCTGCTGTTTCACTGTCTGGTTTGCTTCAGTCTTCTAAAGCTATGATTCAACCTAAAGAATACACTTCAGTAGCTGCTTGAATCAGCGCTATAATGGATGTTATAGGAAGCGCTCAGTCCTACAGATTCTGGCCAGGCAGAACTCCCCACCATGGATACAAACAGCCCTTGCAGCCCTTGAGAGCTTTCCTGGACAATTAAGGCATAGCCAAACTTTAACAACTTGCTCGTGTTTACTAGAACTTACTGTGTAGTCTTGAATTAAAAAAAAAAATCCTATTATTCCTACTAGTGGTATGACTAGAGTGAGACAGGTGAGATTGTTTCCATCAGAAGTTTATATCACTTGGCTAGAATACCTGAAGTAGTACTTAAAAATCAAGAGATCTGGTTTACTGTATAAGAGACTGCCAAATGTTTGTATTTGACATTTTCATAAGTGTTCTATAAATCACCTCTTCTGTGCACTCAGTGCTTCAAACATTCCTGCCAGCTTTGATGGATTTCCCAAAACAAATCAACAGTAATTTTAAGGATTCCTTTAAATCAGAGAGAAAGGAAGTTGCTGACATTAAGGTAACGATGACCTAGGACATATGTCCTACAACTGAAAATGCTCATTTTTTTTTAACTGTTTTACTTGGCACTGGAGAAAACATCCTCCTTCATAAATGCCTTAAAAGCCTGCTGTCTGGTAGCAGATTTCTGCCACCAGGGAAATGAACTGCAGCAGAGTAAATGATCTTAAGTAATAGTCCTCATAAGCGTCACCTATTTTTGTATTAACTTAATATATTAATTTTGTATCTTGAAACAACACTAAATCAAGCATGACAATCAACTGACTCCTTCCCTAAATTAAAAAAAAAAAATTTCAACAGTATTGTCTCAAATCACTTTCAGGGGAATTTTCCCAATTCTGCCATCTCTTAGCATGGGTGCAACTGCATTGATTTCAGCTCAGAGCAGACATGGGGGATGGGGGGGTGATGTAGTCAGAACTGCTGTGTCATTTTTCACTTACTTGCTTACAAAATGCCTCCATGGTGCCTGCTGATGAGCCGTGGAGGTACAGTGAGTGATGTTCTGTCAAGGAAATCCTTGAGCTGGAGTGTTTATCATGGCTGTGCAGCCACTTTTGGTTTTGGCCAGCCAGGCTGGGTGGCTTGGCTTTGCAGATATTGGATGTGACCCATGGGGTTCATTTTCTCTTTAAATCCTCTGGATTTGACTCCAGCAGCAGCAGCTGGAGCCAGTGTGCAGCAAGGGGGATAGCTGAGGATGTTGGTCCCTGCTGGTAACTCTGGCCTGACTGTCAGAGGAGGTCCTGCAGGGATGCTGAAGCCATGTTATGTCCAGGCACAGCTGCCCTGCTTCCCCCCTGTTCTGCTCATTGCGGGGGTCCTGCTGTTTGGTTCTAACCCACTTCCATTTTCCTACAGGAGCAGATTTATAGAATCATAGAATTGGTTAGGTTGGAAAAGACCTTTAAGATCATCAAGTCCAACTGTTAACCTAGCACTGCCAAGTCCACCACCAAACCATGTCCCTAAACACCACATCTACTTGTCTTTTAAATACCTCCAGGGATGGTGACTCAACCACTTCCCTGGGCAGCCTGTTCCAATGCTTGACAACCCTTTTGGTGAAGTATGAGCAGTCCTTTCCTCTGTACCCTCTCCCCCCGCCTTTCTCAGGGTTTCCAGCAACAGCAGTAACAGCATGTACTGAAATGCAAGTTATTTGTCTAACGCCAGTGAGCTTTGCTTGGTGAGCCGGATTAGAAAATTGATCTGAAAAAGTACATGCAAGCTCTATCCAATTTTTCTGCGAGGGTTATTGTATCTTGTATTGGAAATGCTTTCCCTCGGATCACATCAGGGCTTTTTCTGGCTGGATGATATGAAATATAGCAATATCATATACTTTGAGAAAACAGATATATACTGGGGTGCAGCAGAAAGTTGCCAGTATGACAGTGTCTTAGCACAGGGTTTGGGAGTACTTTTCCTGCTGCATGCTGTACAGGGAAAGCAAAGACGAGCTATGGATAAGTCTCAGTCCTTCACCCATTTCATACCCAGTGTTAAGTTGGTCCTTGGTATGTCCTCAAACACTATCTAAAGTTCAGTAAAATGGGAAATGGGTGGGAACACGGCTCTATGCGAGCAACTGTGAGCTTGTGCCAGCATCTTGGTGACTCCTGGGTGCCTACTCAGTGCCCTTGCAAGCTCTCCTGTGGGCAAAAATTACATACTGCGTGTGAAAGATGATGGAAGAGCATTTGCAACCACATTTTTAACCTTGTTTACCATAACTCTTGCACTAATATTGTAGTCAGTGATGAGGACTATGGTAGAGATGCTGATGGAGGTATACAAATATCTGTCTTTACTGTGAAGTACGTGGAGCTACAGCTGCTTGACAGGTCAGTGCCCCTAAATTGTCCTGGATGGTATACTGCCCATTTTTGCAGTGTTTTTTTCTGGATACTAAGTAGTTAGGATCCTCTGAATTTGAAAGAGATTGATCGCTGTGCTGGGAGTTGATTAGGGGATGACAGATGGGAATTTATGCCAGTGTCGCTTGCTGCAGTGCAGTATTGTGAATTTATAAATATCTGGTTGAGAACCAGGGCTTGATTAGGGACTAGCTGGCTGAAGCCTTGAGATGCCACTAGCAGATGATGAGAAGCAACTGTAAGAAATGGTAGTCTCAATTTTTTCCTTCGGTCATGAGGATGCCTTTGCGACACAACACCTGAAGGTTTCTGACACCCAAACACGCTACTCAAAATACAGCAGTCTTCCAACTTAGCCAGGCTTCATCATGGGACACTTACATCTCTCCTTTGACATCTCCTCTGACTTTATCAGCTTCTGAGTTCCGATTGTAGCACTGAAATGTATGCTATTGGAGGTCCTGAGAGGGGATCATCCTTTAGGAGTAACCTTGGTTCTCATGGGGATTTGGGTTTGCTTCCCCTACCAAAGCCATGCTGCCTTGCCTGCAGAGCCCAGGCAATCTTCTGCACCTCCTCAAAGCAGTGCTTGTGACCTAAAGGCACAGTTTTTTCCCCAGCTTCTTGTTTTGTGAATTACAGTTGCAGCTCAAATGATGTCTAACTACGGTCTTTGTGGGGGATTTGCAG